>OZ007598.1:181919399-184623293 GCA_963931845.1 Maratus michaelseni | reverse complement strand
AAATTATTTAGGTAATGTTGAGTTAAATTGGTTCATCATTTAAGTCGCCTTGAATAACAGAAGTTTAGTTGTAATTCCCTACTGTTTTTAATTTTACTTCTCTGTTGTTCATAATTTTACTTAGCTACATAGTATAGGGTAAGTCTTGTAATCGTTTTAAAAATCTTTTTTTTTTTTGACGGATTTACACGTTTCAGACACTGGAGATTCCGAAAAACATATTTTTAGGAAAAAAATTTTGCCGTCCGTCTGTGTGTCTGTAAACGCTCTACCTCCCGAACAAATTGAGATAGAGACTTGAAATTTGGTATGTACTTAGTATATAATAATGGAAAGAAGCTTATTGAATTTCAGTAACCTCGATTATCCGAAATTATTTTTCGGACTCTCGAAATATTCGTTCTGATAAAAGGTATATAAATTTTCGGAATTGTTTATTTTAAGGAGGGAATATAAAAGACAATTTTAGAAAAAAATTGCATAAAGAATGGAGTTGGTCGAATAATTAGTTGCCGAGATATTTGTAATCCTATTTTCCACACTCTATGATTTTTTCATGACCCTGTATTTCATCCAAATTTCAATTCAAATATATATTTTAATTGGAAATAAGACGCTTAATCCGACGCAATAAACTGTTAGTTAATATGATTATTAGTTTTGGAGTTATAAGGATGTTTCTTTTACGCAATTCAGTAATATAGCATTTAAAGCGAGGCTAACGAAAGAGAAAGGCTACCGCGGTGCTTTACGAGTATATTTTTTTACAGGCCGCCGGAGTCACGTGATGCTCGAATCCACCAATGCAGGTGTACGAAAAGGGCATCACGTCATTCTAGCGGTCTGTAAAAAAAGATAAGTGGAATGCACCGCGGTAGCCTGTCTTTTTCGTTAGCCTCGATTTAAAGTTTATGACGTCATCAAGTAGTTTACACATGTTTTATTTTCATATTTTATATTATGAATATTCAAGATGGGTAACTATTACGGTGGCCCCCAACGACTAGTTTCTTAAATCTTTCGTTTGTGTATTCATTTCCTGCTGATAAATTCCTAGCTGTATAATTCGGATTTAAGAGCTTCATTTCTAATCTCATTTTAAACCCCTAACTGTTTTGCCGGTACACCGCACATGCAAGAAGAGTTCTTTTGCGACGTTACTCAAAGCTTTTGGATACCAACAAAAATCTCCTCCTCCCCCACATCTCTATTTCCGAATCTACTGAAACTAAAAATATTAAAAAAAAATAGGGATAGTAGAAGTTTATTTAAACCTTGCAGGAAAACTATAGATATTTTCCTAGGTAACATAGTTTTTGAGAAAAACGCATCTTTCCGTTACACACAAACTTTACTTTTCAAACGGTCAGCGGGGAAATTGACGAGCATTCGAGGTATCTATCGACGCAGAATCAGACAAGGATATTTGACGTATTTGATAAGCAATGATTTTCGAAAGAACATTGTCGGTAATTAGCCGATATATTAATTAAGTTACTTGAAAAATAAATTTTCTTTTTATATATCGTGTGGGTATCGTTCGAAAGATCTCGTAACATCGAACTCAAAAATACATTTGTTTTAATTTTAGGTATTATATTTTCAAAGATATCGTCGAAAGTACTGCAAAAATATGCCCCCCCCCCCCCCCTCTTCTATTTTTTAATCTACTGAAACTAAATTATGAAAAAATTAGGTGTAGTAGGAGTTTATTAATTAATAAATAGTAATTAATAAATTTAACGTACGGAAATTGACCGATTTACTTTAAATTTAATTAGTTAATTAATTAAATTTAAATTTTTATAATTTATTTTTGTAAAATCGCCAAATAGACGAAAAAAGCGCAAAACTGACAAACCTTGTGTTTATTTAAATTCTCTTTTAATTTTGAATGAATTATAAATAATAGAACGTTGCTCGTTCCGCAAACCAACAGTTTTAATATAGTATTAAATCTTTTAAAATATGCTCTCAGATAATAAATCTTTGAAAGGCATAATAGTCTTCATAGAAAAAAAAAAAAAAAAAAATTCCATTTTAATAAGACATTAACAATTTTGGTTGCATCCGAAGAAAATCACAAAACATTTAAGAAACTTTAACTATTACTTCATTTAAGTTGCCATAAAATCGCCAAATAGACGAAAAAAGCGCAAAACTGACAAACTTTGTGTTTATTTAAATTCTCTTTTAATTTTGAATGAATTATAAATAATAGAACGTTGCTCGTTCCGCAAACCAACAGTTTTAATATTGTATTAAATCTTTTAAAATATGCTCTCAGATAATAAATCTTTGAAAGGCATAATAGTCTTCATAGCAAAAAAAAATAAATAAATAAAATAAAAAAAAATATCCATTTTAATAAGACATTAACAATTTTGGTTGCATCCGAAGAAAATCACAAAACATTTATGAAACTTTAACTATTACTTCATTTAAGTTGCCATAAAATCGCCAAATAGACGAAAAAAGCACAAAACGAAAAAACCTTGTGTTTATTTAAATTCTCTTTTAATTTTGAATGTACTATCAATAATAACACGTTGTTCTTTCCACAAACCAACAATTTTAATATTGTATTAAATCTTTTAAAATATGCTCTCAGATAACAAATCTTTGAAAGGTATTAACATAGCAAGAAATGTTTCCATTTTAATAAGACAATAACAATTTTGGACTCATGATTTTTCGTTCTTGTTATTTACATGTTTTATCTTTTAATTTTGAATAGACTATAAATGTAACTAGATGGAACCCGTCAAAATTTGACGGCAAACAACTTGATAATACCATAAAAGTAAAATTTATAGTTGCTTTAACTTGACAAATTTCATAGTGGGGAGCATAATATGATTAAGTGGTCACAGACTTTTCCATCGATATATCACATGAGGGGTGTGTGCAAAATTTAGAAAAGTACACCCTTGGGGGGTCAAAGTGGGGGGATGGACATGGGAGATGCATAATATGATTAAGTGGTGACAGACCTTTCCAATGATATATAACATGAGGTTGTGTGCAAAATTTAGAAAGTACCCCTTGGGGGGGGGGGGCAAAGTGAGGAGATGGACACCGGATATGCATAATATGATTAAGTGGTCACAGACCTTTCCAATGATATATAACATGAGGGTTGTGTGCAAAATTTAGAAAGTACGGGGGGGGGCAAAGTGGGGAGATGGACATCGGAGATGCATAATATGATTAAGTGGTCACAGACCTTTCTAATGATATATAACATGAGGGTAATGTGCAAAATTTAGAAAGTACCCTTTTGGGGGGGGCAAAGTGGGGAGATGGACATCGGAGATGCATAATATGATTAAGCAGTTACAGACCTTTCCAACAATATATGACATGAGGGGTGTCAACAAAATTTAGAAAAGTATCCCTTGGGGGGGGGGGGCAAAGTGGGGAGATGGACATTGGAGATGCATAAAATGATTAAGTGGTCACAGACCTTTCCAATGATATATAACATGAGGGTAATGTGCAAAATTTAGAAAGTACCCCTTCGGGGGGGGAAAGTGGGGAGATGGGCATCGGAGATGCATAATATGATTAAGTGGTCACACACCTTTCCAATGATATATGACATGAGGGGTGTCAACAAAATTTAGAAAAGTATCCCTTAGGGGGGTGGGGGGGCAAAGTGGGGAGATGGACATTGGAGATGCATAATATGATTAAGTGGTCACAGACCTTTCCAATGATATATAACATGAGGGTAATGTGCAAAATTTAGAAAGTACCCTTTGGAGGGGGGGCAAAGTGGGGAGATGGACATCGGAGATGCATAATATGAATAAGCAGTTTTTTAATCTACTGAAACTAAATTATGAAAAAATTAGGTGTAGTAGGAGTTTATTAATTAATAAATAGTAATTAATAAATTTAACGTACGGAAATTGACCGATTTACTTTAAATTTAATTAGTTAATTAATTAAATTTAAATTTTTATAATTTATTTTTGTAAAATCGCCAAATAGACGAAAAAAGCGCAAAACTGACAAACCTTGTGTTTATTTAAATTCTCTTTTAATTTTGAATGAATTATAAATAATTGAACGTTGATCGTTCCGCAAACCAACAGTTTTAATATAGTATTAAATCTTTTAAAATATGCTCTCAGATAATAAATCTTTGAAAGGCATAATAGTCTTCATAGAAAAAAAAAAAAAAAATTCCATTTTAATAAGACATTAACAATTTTGGTTGCATCCGAAGAAAATCACAAAACATTTAAGAAACTTTAACTATTACTTCATTTAAGTTGCCATAAAATCGCCAAATAGACGAAAAAAGCGCAAAACTGACAAACTTTGTGTTTATTTAAATTCTCTTTTAATTTTGAATGAATTATAAATAATAGAACGTTGCTCGTTCCGCAAACCAACAGTTTTAATATTGTATTAAATCTTTTAAAATATGCTCTCAGATAATAAATCTTTGAAAGGCATAATAGTCTTCATAGCAAAAAAAAATAAATAAATAAAATAAAAAAAAATATCCATTTTAATAAGACATTAACAATTTTGGTTGCATCCGAAGAAAATCACAAAACATTTATGAAACTTTAACTATTACTTCATTTAAGTTGCCATAAAATCGCCAAATAGACGAAAAAAGCACAAAACGGAAAAACCTTGTGTTTATTTAAATTCTCTTTTAATTTTGAATGTACTATCAATAATAACACGTTGTTCTTTCCACAAACCAACAATTTTAATATTGTATTAAATCTTTTAAAATATGCTCTCAGATAACAAATCTTTGAAAGGTATTAACATAGCAAGAAATGTTTCCATTTTAATAAGACAATAACAATTTTGGACTCATGATTTTTCGTTCTTGTTATTTACATGTTTTATCTTTTAATTTTGAATAGACTATAAATGTAACTAGATGGAACCCGTCAAAATTTGACGGCAAACAACTTGATAATACCATAAAAGTAAAATTTATAGTTGCTTTAACTTGACAAATTTCATAGTGGGGAGCATAATATGATTAAGTGGTCACAGACTTTTCCATCGATATATCACATGAGGGGTGTGTGCAAAATTTAGAAAAGTACACCCTTGGGGGGTCAAAGTGGGGGGATGGACATGGGAGATGCATAATATGATTAAGTGGTGACAGACCTTTCCAATGATATATAACATGAGGTTGTGTGCAAAATTTAGAAAGTACCCCTTGGGGGGGGGGGGCAAAGTGAGGAGATGGACACCGGATATGCATAATATGATTAAGTGGTCACAGACCTTTCCAATGATATATAACATGAGGGTTGTGTGCAAAATTTAGAAAGTACGGGGGGGGGGGCAAAGTGGGGAGATGGACATCGGAGATGCATAATATGATTAAGTGGTCACAGACCTTTCTAATGATATATAACATGAGGGTAATGTGCAAAATTTAGAAAGTACCCTTTTGGGGGGGGCAAAGTGAGGAGATGGACATCGGAGATGCATAATATGATTAAGCAGTTACAGACCTTTCCAACAATATATGACATGAGGGGTGTCAACAAAATTTAGAAAAGTATCCCTTGGGGGGGGGGGGCAAAGTGGGGAGATGGACATTGGAGATGCATAAAATGATTAAGTGGTCACAGACCTTTCCAATGATATATAACATGAGGGTAATGTGCAAAATTTAGAAAGTACCCCTTCGGGGGGGGAAAGTGGGGAGATGGGCATCGGAGATGCATAATATGATTAAGTGGTCACACACCTTTCCAATGATATATGACATGAGGGGTGTCAACAAAATTTAGAAAAGTATCCCTTAGGGGGGTGGGGGGCAAAGTGGGGAGATGGACATTGGAGATGCATAATATGAATAAGCAGTTTTTTAATCTACTGAAACTAAATTATGAAAAAATTAGGTGTAGTAGGAGTTTATTAATTAATAAATAGTAATTAATAAATTTAACGTACGGAAATTGACCGATTTACTTTAAATTTAATTAGTTAATTAATTAAATTTAAATTTTTATAATTTATTTTTGTAAAATCGCCAAATAGACGAAAAAAGCGCAAAACTGACAAACCTTGTGTTTATTTAAATTCTCTTTTAATTTTGAATGAATTATAAATAATTGAACGTTGCTCGTTCCGCAAACCAACAGTTTTAATATAGTATTAAATCTTTTAAAATATGCTCTCAGATAATAAATCTTTGAAAGGCATAATAGTCTTCATAGAAAAAAAAAAAAAAAATTCCATTTTAATAAGACATTAACAATTTTGGTTGCATCCGAAGAAAATCACAAAACATTTAAGAAACTTTAACTATTACTTCATTTAAGTTGCCATAAAATCGCCAAATAGACGAAAAAAGCGCAAAACTGACAAACTTTGTGTTTATTTAAATTCTCTTTTAATTTTGAATGAATTATAAATAATAGAACGTTGCTCGTTCCGCAAACCAACAGTTTTAATATTGTATTAAATCTTTTAAAATATGCTCTCAGATAATAAATCTTTGAAAGGCATAATAGTCTTCATAGCAAAAAAAAATAAATAAATAAAATAAAATAAAATATCCATTTTAATAAGACATTAACAATTTTGGTTGCATCCGAAGAAAATCACAAAACATTTATGAAACTTTAACTATTACTTCATTTAAGTTGCCATAAAATCGCCAAATAGACGAAAAAAGCACAAAACGGAAAAACCTTGTGTTTATTTAAATTCTCTTTTAATTTTGAATGTACTATCAATAATAACACGTTGTTCTTTCCACAAACCAACAATTTTAATATTGTATTAAATCTTTTAAAATATGCTCTCAGATAACAAATCTTTGAAAGGTATTAACATAGCAAGAAATGTTTCCATTTTAATAAGACAATAACAATTTTGGACTCATGATTTTTCGTTCTTGTTATTTACATGTTTTATCTTTTAATTTTGAATAGACTATAAATGTAACTAGATGGAACCCGTCAAAATTTGACGGCAAACAACTTGATAATACCATAAAAGTAAAATTTATAGTTGCTTTAACTTGACAAATTTCATAGTGGGGAGCATAATATGATTAAGTGGTCACAGACTTTTCCATCGATATATCACATGAGGGGTGTGTGCAAAATTTAGAAAAGTACACCCTTGGGGGGTCAAAGTGGGGGGATGGACATGGGAGATGCATAATATGATTAAGTGGTGACAGACCTTTCCAATGATATATAACATGAGGTTGTGTGCAAAATTTAGAAAGTACCCCTTGGGGGGGGGGGGCAAAGTGAGGAGATGGACACCGGATATGCATAATATGATTAAGTGGTCACAGACCTTTTCAATGATATATAACATGAGGGTTGTGTGCAAAATTTAGAAAGTACCCCTTGGGGGGGAAAGTGGGGAGATGGGCATCGGAGATGCATAATATGATTAAGTGGTCACAGACCTTTCCAATGATATATGACATGAGGGGTGTCAACAAAATTTAGAAAAGTATTCCTTAGGGGGGTGGGGGCGCAAAGTGGGGAGATGGACATTGGAGATGCATAATATGATTAAGTGGTCACAGACCTTTCCAATGATATATAACATGAGGGTTGTGTGCAAAATTTAGAAAGTACGGGGGGGGCAAAGTGGGGAGATGGACATCGGAGATGCATAATATGATTAAGTGGTCACAGACCTTTCTAATGATATATAACATGAGGGTAATGTGCAAAATTTAGAAAGTACCCTTTTGGGGGGGGCAAAGTGGGGAGATGGACATCGGAGATGCATAATATGATTAAGCAGTTACAGACATTTCCAACAATATATGACATGAGGGGTGTCAACAAAATTTAGAAAAGTATCCCTTGGGGGGGGGGCAAAGTGGGGAGATGGACATTGGAGATGCATAAAATGATTAAGTGGTCACAGACCTTTCCAATGATATATAACATGAGGGTAATGTGCAAAATTTAGAAAGTACCCCTTCGGGGGGGGAAAGTGGGGAGATGGGCATCGGAGATGCATAATATGATTAAGTGGTCACACACCTTTCCAATGATATATGACATGAGGGGTGTCAACAAAATTTAGAAAAGTATCCCTTAGGGGGGTGGGGGGGCAAAGTGGGGAGATGGACATTGGAGATGCATAATATGATTAAGTGGTCACAGACCTTTCCAATGATATATAACATGAGGGTAATGTGCAAAATTTAGAAAGTACCCTTTGGAGGGGGGGCAAAGTGGGGAGATGGACATCGGAGATGCATAATATGAATAAGCAGTTACAGACCTTTCCAACAATATATGACATGAGGGGTGTCAACAAAATTTAGAAAAGTATCCCTTGGGGGGGAAGGGGGGGAAAAGTGGGGAGATGGACATTGGAGATGCATAAAATGATTAAGTGGTCACAGACCTTTCCAATGATATATAACATGAGGGTTGTGTTCAAAATTTAGAAAGTACCCTTTGGGGGGGGGAAGGGGGGCAAAGTGGGGAGATGGACATCGGAGATGCATAATATGATTAAGTGGTCACAGACCTTTCCAATGATATATAACATGAGGGTAATGTGCAAAATTTAGAAAGTACCCTTTGGGGGGGGGGGGCAAAGTGGGGAGGTGGACATCGGAGATGCATAACATGAAAAAGAAGTCACAGCCGTTTCAACTTCATGCCGTTTCATGGTAACTAATAAGGTAATTTATTTGACATATTTCGATTTAGGGAGGTGAAATCTATAAGGACCGGTCATTATTTTTACAAGGAAGATTTTTGTGCCAACCAGTGAAATTATAGTGTGTTGCGGCTAACCAACCGTAGCAAACATATCTCTGCGGTCCGCGAATAAAAAAGGTTGAGTAGGGTTGCCATACAGCCTATGTAACATCGCTTGCCTAAGGTCCATATGTCTAATTCATCTAGTCTTATAGATGGAACTCTGATAGATGGAATAAAAGTAAAAATAAAAGTAAAAATTAAAATAAAAGCAAAAATAAAAGTAAATAAAAGTAAAGATTCAGAAGAGAAATCCTGACTTCTGCTCAGTCTTTCGCAGTGATCTGATTGCCATAAACGAACGCCTTGGTTCACGTTTGTCACTCAATCATGGAAATGAAATCTGGATTTTGTCCGATAGCAGACGTTCAATCCAACACTTGGCCAATTGGCATATAGTGTGGGATAATATGGGAGTGACTAAACTTATCAGACTGAAACCACTTTCCTTGTCTCATCGGATACAGTGGATTCCTTCCCATGTCGATCTTGAGGGAAATGAGATCGCGGATACCTTGGCCAAGGCGAGTTCATGTGATGTCTCGGTGCCTTCTGCAACCCTCACATATTTGGAGACTTACTCAAGAACAAAAAGCAAGAATGGGATCGCTTGAATTGTTCCACAAGAGCACCACTGGTACCAGAGTATTCGACCGGGAGGATCTCTTGTTCTTGGTTATAACAGGCAGGAAAAAACCACTCTAGCTCGCTTTCATAGTGGGAACCTTAGAACTATGAAATTTTCTGAGGGCACCAAGCTCTTTGAAATATGCACCAAGTGTTCCACTGAGCAGGCCTCCCCTGATCATATCTTTGTGTGCCTGGAGCTCTCCAAGCAGGATCTTGCTGATGATCCATTGATGGTGCTGGATTTCCTTAGAGTGTGGACCTGGTCTGGTCCAGCTGGCCTAAGGGTATGTGCAACAACATTCATCTAGTATAAAAGTTTACTTGTATAAAAATTATCAGCAAGCTCTCCATTGGATTGTGTGTGTGTTAGCCTGGCTCAGTCGTCTTTGACTGCCTGTGCTTAATAAATTTTTATAATATCTTGACTATATAAATTTCTTTGTGGATTTAGATTTATTCGTGTTAAATACATGTACACACGGTGTTTCATAAAAAATCTCTAAGTTTTAATTCAATAATTCATTTACTATATTCATTAAATATAAATATGAAATCCGTGACATGCTTATCAGGTAGCTCATGAATTTTGTATAAAGTATAGTTTTAAAAAGTTTTAGTTTAAATTTTTGTTAAAAGCAGGCGTTGTGCTATCTCAAATTATAAAAATGCTAAAATTGACACTAAAATGACAAAATACAAACATTTTATCGCGTTTCAATAGTTAAATAGAATATAAAGTAAACACTGAGTTTGCTTTGAAGCAATTTTATACGTTAGTTTGGGTATTCTTTTACTTTGTGACTGCGAATATCTAAAATCTGTTTTAAATTACTGTGTACAAAATTTATCAGCTACTTGATAAATGTGTCACTTATTTTATCTTTATATTTATTAGAGTTGATGAATAGTTGAATTTTAAAGTTAGGGAGAATTTTATTAATTCAAGGCTAGTTTTGAAAACACACAAAAAATTAAAGTAAACCGATAAGGTGTTATGGCGACAGCTGCTTTAAAAACTTTTCCTTTATGATCGCGATTAAGATGTTTTAGTTCACAAAATATGCCGTAACTTGACTAATTTCCAAGAATCATTTTTTCCCCTTGATCAGAGAATATTTTCTCCAACTACAACACTACGGTATAATGTCTTAAAAATTCGATTTTTTTCATTTGTGACTGATTATGATACTTTGATTATTTAGATAAAAATTAAAACTCTTAATAATCTAAACTTTAACCGTTTCTCGAAACGACAGTTTTTAATAGCTTACAAGAGGATTTAAAATACGTGCTCAGATAATAACTTTTTAGAAGGTGTAAAGATAACTTAGAAAGTGTAAGCTGGTGGTGAAGCACTTAAAATTCCGGTTGTAGTCAAAGAAAATCGCAAATTATTTAAGTAACGTTGAATTAAATTTGTTCATCATTAAAAAAAAATACATCACAAAATGTGGCCTAACTTTGCTATTTTTCATTTATTCTTTTTTTTTCCCCTTAATCAGAGAACATTTTCTCCAGCTATAACACTTCCGATAATGTTTTAAAAATTGGATTGTTTCATTTGTGGCTGATGATGATCCTTTGATTAGTTAGATAAAAATTAAAACTTTTAATAATCTAAACTTTAACCATTTCTCAAAACGACTGTTCTTAATAGCTTACTATAGAGGATTTAAGATCCTACTTTAGAAAAAAAAAGTTTTAGAAGGTGTTGCGATAACTAGCAAAGTGTGAGCATTAACGAAGCATTAAAAATTCCGGTTGTAATCAAAGAAAATCGTAAATTATTTAGGTAATGTTGAGTTAAATTGGTTCATCATTTAAGTCGCCTTGAATAACAGAAGTTTAGTTGTAATTCCCTACTGTTTTTAATTTACTTCTCTGTTGTTCATAATTTTACTTAGCATACATAGTATAGGGTAAGTCTTGTAATCGTTTTAAAAATCTTTTTTTTTTTTTTGACGGATTTACACGTTTCAGACACTGGAGATTCCGAAAAACATATTTTTAGGAAAAAAAATTTGCCGTCCGTCTGTGTGTCTGTAAACGCTCTACCTCCCGAACAAATTGAGATAGAGACTTGAAATTTGGTATGTACTTAGTATATAATAATGGAAAGAAGCTTATTGAATTTCAGTAACCTCGATTATCCGAAATTATTTTTTCGGACTCTCGAAATATTCGTTCTGATAAAAGGTATATAAATTTTTCGGAATTGTTTATTTTAAGGAGGGAATATAAAAGACAATTTTAGAAAAAAATTGCATAAAGAATGGAGTTGGTCGAATAATTAGTTGCCGAGATATTTGTAATCCTATTTTCCACACTCTATGATTTTTTCATGACCCTGTATTTCATCCAAATTTCAATTCAAATATATATTTTAATTGGAAATAAGACGCTTAATCCGACGCAATAAACTGTTAGTTAATATGATTATTAGTTTTGGAGTTATAAGGATGTTTCTTTTACGCAATTCAGTAATATAGCATTTAAAGCGAGGCTAACGAAAGAGAAAGGCTACCGCGGTGCTTTACGAGTATATTTTTTTACAGGCCGCCGGAGTCACGTGATGCTCGAATCCACTAATGCAGGTGTACGAAAAGGGCATCACGTCATTCTAGCGGTCTGTAAAAAAAGATAAGTGGAATGCACCGCGGTAGCCTGTCTTTTTCGTTAGCCTCGATTTAAAGTTTATGACGTCATCAAGTAGTTTACACATGTTTTATTTTCATATTTTATATTATGAATATTCAAGATGGGTAACTATTACGGTGGCCCCCAACGACTAGTTTCTTAAATCTTTCGTTTGTGTATTCATTTCCTGCTGATAAATTCCTAGCTGTATAATTCGGATTTAAGAGCTTCATTTCTAATCTCATTTTAAACCCCTAACTGTTTTGCCGGTACACCGCACATGCAAGAAGAGTTCTTTTGCGACGTTACTCAAAGCTTTTGGATACCAACAAAAATCTCCTCCTCCCCCACATCTCTATTTCCGAATCTACTGAAACTAAAAATATGAAAAAAAAATAGGGATAGTAGAAGTTTATTTAAACCTTGCAGGAAAACTATAGATATTTTCCTAGGTAACATAGTTTTTGAGAAAAACGCATCTTTCCGTTACACACAAACTTTACTTTTCAAACGGTCAGCGGGGAAATTGACGAGCATTCGAGGTATCTATCGACGCAGAATCAGACAAGGATATTTGACGTATTTGATAAGCAATGATTTTCGAAAGAACATTGTCGGTAATTAGCCGATATATTAATTAAGTTACTTGAAAAATAAATTTTCTTTTTATATATCGTGTGGGTATCGTTCGAAAGATCTCGTAACATCGAACTCAAAAATACATTTGTTTTAATTTTAGGTATTATATTTTCAAAGATATCGTCGAAAGTACTGGAAAAATATGCCCCCCCCCTCTTCTATTTTTTAATCTACTGAAACTAAATTATGAAAAAATTAGGTGTAGTAGGAGTTTATTAATTAATAAATAGTAATTAATAAATTTAACGTACGGAAATTGACCGATTTACTTTAAATTTAATTAGTTAATTAATTAAATTTAAATTTTTATAATTTATTTTTGTAAAATCGCCAAATAGACGAAAAAAGCGCAAAACTGACAAACCTTGTGTTTATTTAAATTCTCTTTTAATTTTGAATGAATTATAAATAATAGAACGTTGCTCGTTCCGCAAACCAACAGTTTTAATATAGTATTAAATCTTTTAAAATATGCTCTCAGATAATAAATCTTTGAAAGGCATAATAGTCTTCATAGAAAAAAAAAAAAAAAAATTCCATTTTAATAAGACATTAACAATTTTGGTTGCATCCGAAGAAAATCACAAAACATTTAAGAAACTTTAACTATTACTTCATTTAAGTTGCCATAAAATCGCCAAATAGACGAAAAAAGCGCAAAACTGACAAACTTTGTGTTTATTTAAATTCTCTTTTAATTTTGAATGAATTATAAATAATAGAACGTTGCTCGTTCCGCAAACCAACAGTTTTAATATTGTATTAAATCTTTTAAAATATGCTCTCAGATAATAAATCTTTGAAAGGCATAATAGTCTTCATAGCAAAAAAAAATAAATAAATAAAATAAAATAAAATATCCATTTTAATAAGACATTAACAATTTTGGTTGCATCCGAAGAAAATCACAAAACATTTATGAAACTTTAACTATTACTTCATTTAAGTTGCCATAAAATCGCCAAATAGACGAAAAAAGCACAAAACGGAAAAACCTTGTGTTTATTTAAATTCTCTTTTAATTTTGAATGTACTATCAATAATAACACGTTGTTCTTTCCACAAACCAACAATTTTAATATTGTATTAAATCTTTTAAAATATGCTCTCAGATAACAAATCTTTGAAAGGTATTAACATAGCAAGAAATGTTTCCATTTTAATAAGACAATAACAATTTTGGACTCATGATTTTTCGTTCTTGTTATTTACATGTTTTATCTTTTAATTTTGAATAGACTATAAATGTAACTAGATGGAACCCGTCAAAATTTGACGGCAAACAACTTGATAATACCATAAAAGTAAAATTTATAGTTGCTTTAACTTGACAAATTTCATAGTGGGGAGCATAATATGATTAAGTGGTCACAGACTTTTCCATCGATATATCACATGAGGGGTGTGTGCAAAATTTAGAAAAGTACACCCTTGGGGGGTCAAAGTGGGGGGATGGACATGGGAGATGCATAATATGATTAAGTGGTGACAGACCTTTCCAATGATATATAACATGAGGTTGTGTGCAAAATTTAGAAAGTACCCCTTGGGGGGGGGGGGCAAAGTGAGGAGATGGACACCGGATATGCATAATATGATTAAGTGGTCACAGACCTTTTCAATGATATATAACATGAGGGTTGTGTGCAAAATTTAGAAAGTACGGGGGGGGGCAAAGTGGGGAGATGGACATCGGAGATGCATAATATGATTAAGTGGTCACAGACCTTTCTAATGATATATAACATGAGGGTAATGTGCAAAATTTAGAAAGTACCCTTTTGGGGGGGGCAAAGTGGGGAGATGGACATCGGAGATGCATAATATGATTAAGCAGTTACAGACCTTTCCAACAATATATGACATGAGGGGTGTCAACAAAATTTAGAAAAGTATCCCTTGGGGGGGGGCAAAGTGGGGAGATGGACATTGGAGATGCATAAAATGATTAAGTGGTCACAGACCTTTCCAATGATATATAACATGAGGGTAATGTGCAAAATTTAGAAAGTACCCCTTCGGGGGGGAAAGTGGGGAGATGGGCATCGGAGATGCATAATATGATTAAGTGGTCACACACCTTTCCAATGATATATGACATGAGGGGTGTCAACAAAATTTAGAAAAGTATCCCTTAGGGGGGTGGGGGGGCAAAGTGGGGAGATGGACATTGGAGATGCATAATATGATTAAGTGGTCACAGACCTTTCCAATGATATATAACATGAGGGTAATGTGCAAAATTTAGAAAGTACCCTTTGGAGGGGGGGCAAAGTGGGGAGATGGACATCGGAGATGCATAATATGAATAAGCAGTTACAGACCTTTCCAACAATATATGACATGAGGGGTGTCAACAAAATTTAGAAAAGTATCCCTTGGGGGGGTAGGGGGGGAAAAGTGGGGAGATGGACATTGGAGATGCATAAAATGATTAAGTGGTCACAGACCTTTCCAATGATATATAACATGAGGGTTGTGTTCAAAATTTAGAAAGTACCCTTTGGGGGGGGAAGGGGGGCAAAGTGGGGAGATGGACATCGGAGATGCATAATATGATTAAGTGGTCACAGACCTTTCCAATGATATATAACATGAGGGTAATGTGCAAAATTTAGAAAGTACCCTTTGGGGGGGGCAAAGTGGGGAGGTGGACATCGGAGATGCAAAATATGATTAAGCAGTTACAGACCTTTCCAACAATATATGACATGAGGGTGTCAACAAAATTTAGAAAAGTATCCCTTTGGGGGGGGGGGCAAAGTGGGGAGATGGACATTGGAGATGCACAAAATGATTAAGTGCTCACAGACCTTTCCACTGATATATAACATGAGGGTAATGTGCAAAATTTAGAAAGTACCCCTTCGGGGGGGGGAAAGTGGGGAGATAGGCATCGGAGATGCATAATATGATTAAGTGGTCACACACCTTTCCAATGATATATGACATGAGGGGTGTCAACAAAATTTAGAAAAGTATCCCTTAGGGGGGTGGGGGGGGCAAAGTGGGGAGATGGATATTGGAGATGCATAATATGATTAAGTGGTCACAGACCTTTCGAATGATATATAACATGAGGGTTGTGTGCAAAATTTAGAAAGTACCCTTTGGGGGGTAGGGGGGCAAAGTGGGGAGATGGACATCGGAGATGCATAATATGATTAAGTGGTCACAGACCTTTCCAATGATATATAACATGAGGGTAATGTGCAAAATTTAGAAAGTACCCTTTGGGGGGGGCAAAGTGGAGAGATGGACATCGGAGATGCATAATATGAATAAGCAGTTACAGACCTTTCCAACAATATATGACATGAGGGGTGTCAACAAAATTTAGAAAAGTATCCCTTGGGGGGGTGGGGGGGGCAAAGTGGGAAGATGGACATTGAAGATGCATGAAATGATTAAGTGGTCACAGACCTTTCCAATGATATATAACAGGAGGGTAATGTGCAAAATTTAGAAAGTACACCTTTGGGGGGGGGCAAAGTGGTGAGATGCATAATATGATTAAGCAGTTACAGACATTTCCAACAATATATGACATGAGGGGTGTCAACAAAATTTAGAAAAGTATTCCTTTGGGGAGTGGGGGGCAAAGTGGGGAGATGGGCATCGGAGATGCATAATATGATTAAGTGGTCAGACCTTTCCAATGATATATAACATGAGGGTTGTGTTCAAAATTTAGAAAGTACCCTTTGGGGGGGGAAAGGGGGCAAAGTGGAGAGATGGACATCGGAGATGCATAATATGATTAAGTGGTCACAGACCTTTCCAATGATATATAACATGAGGGTAATGTGCAAAATTTAGAAAGTACCCTTTGGGGGGGGGGCAAAGTGGGGAGATGGACGTCGGAGATGCATAATATTATTAAGCAGTTACAGACCTTTCCAACAATATATGACATGAGGGGTGTCAACAAAATTTAGAAAAGTATCCCTTGGGGGGTTGGGGGGGCAAAGTGGGGAGATGGACATTGGAGATGCATAAAATGATTAAGTGGTCACAGACCTTTCCAATGATATATAACAGGAGGGTAATGTGCAAAATTTAGAAAGTACCCTTTGGGGGGGGGGGCAAAGTGGGGAGATGGACATCGGAGATGCATAATATGATTAAGCAGTTACAGACCTTTCCAACAATATATGACATGAGGGGTGTCAACAAAATTTAGAAAGTATCCCTTGGGGGGGTGGGGGGGCAAAGTGGGGAGATGGATATTGGAGATGCATAAAATGATTAAGTGGTCACAGACCTTTCCAATGATATATAACATGAGGGTTGTGTGCAAAATTTAGAAAGTACGGGGGGGGGGGGCAAAGTGGGGAGATGGACATCGGAGATGCATAATATGATTAAGTGGTCACAGACCTTTCTAATGATATATAACATGAGGGTAATGTGCAAAATTTAGAAAGTACCCTTTTGGGGGGGCAAAGTGGGGAGATGGGCATCGGAGATGCATAATATGATTAAGTGGTCACACACCTTTCCAATGATATATGACATGAGGGGTGTCAACAAAATTTAGAAAAGTATCCCTTAGGGGGGTGTGGGGGGCAAAGTGGGGAGATGGACATTGGAGATGAATAATATGATTAAGTGGTCACAGACCTTTCCAATGATATATAACATGAGGGTAATGTGCAAAATTTAGAAAGTACCCCTTCGGAGGGGGAAAGTGCTGAGATGGGCATCGGAGATGCATAATATGATTAAGTGGTCACACACCTTTCCAATGATATATGACATGAGGGGTGTCAACAAAATTTAGAAAAGTATCCGTTAGGGGGGTGGGGGGGCAAAGTGGGGAGATGGACATTGGAGATGAATAATATGATTAAGTGGTCACAGATCTTTCCAATGATATATAACATGAGGGTAATGTGCAAAATTTAGAAAGTACCCTTTGGAGGGGGGGCAAAGTGGGGAGATGGACATCGGAGATGCATAATATGAATAAGCAGTTACAGACCTTTCCAACAATATATGACATGAGGGGTGTCAACAAAATTTAGAAAAGTATCCCTTTGGGGGGTGGGGGGGCAAAGTGGGGAGATGGACATTGGAGATGCATAAAATGATTAAGTGGTCACAGACCTTTCCAATGATATATAACATGAGGGTAATGTGCAAAATTTAGAAAGTACCCCTTCGGAGGGGGAAAGTGGGGAGATGGGCATCGGAGATGCATAATATGATTAAGTGGTCACACACCTTTCCAATGATATATGACATGAGGGGTGTCAACAAAATTTAGAAAAGTATCCCTTAGGGGGGTGGGGGGGCAAAGTGGGGAGATGGACATTGGAGATGAATAATATGATTAAGTGGTCACAGACTTTTCCAATGATATATAACAGGAGGGTAATGTGCAAAATTTAGAAAGTACCCTTTGGGGGGGGGCAAAGTGGGGAGATGGACATTGGAGATGCATAAAATGATTAAGTGGTCACAGACCTTTCCAATGATATATAACATGAGGGTAATGTGCAAAATTTAGAAAGTACCCCTTCGGAGGGGGAAAGTGGGGAGATGGGCATCGGAGATGCATAATATGATTAAGTGGTCACACACCTTTCCAATGATATATGACATGAGGGGTGTCAACAAAATTTAGAAAAGTATCCCTTAGGGGGGTGGGGGGGCAAAGTGGGGAGATGGACATTGGAGATGAATAATATGATTAAGTGGTCACAGACCTTTCCAATGATATATAACATGAGGGTAATGTGCAAAATTTAGAAAGTACCCTTTGGAGGGGGGGCAAAGTGGAGAGATGGACATCGGAGATGCATAATATGAATAAGCAGTTACAGACCTTTCCAACAATATATGACATGAGGGGTGTCAACAAAATTTAGAAAAGTATTCCTTTGGGGGGTGGGGGGGCAAAGTGGGGAGATGGACATTGGAGATGCATAAAATGATTAAGTGGTCACAGACCTTTCCAATGATATATAACAGGAGGGTAATGTGCAAAATTTAGAAAGTACCCTTTGGGGGGGGGGCAAAGTGGGGAGATGGACATCGGAGATGCATAATATGATTAAGCAGTTACAGACCTTTCCAACAATATATGACATGAGGGCTGTCAACAAAATTTAGAAAAGTATCCCTTGGGGGGAGTGGGGGGGGGGAAGTGGGGAGATGGGCATCGGAGATGCATAATATGATTAAGTGGTCACAGACCTTTCCAATGATATATAACATGAGGGTTGTGTTCAAAATTTAGAAAGTACCCTTTGGGAGGGGAAGGGGGGAAAAGTGGGGAGATGGACATCGGAGATGCATAATATGATTAAGTGGTCACAGACCTTTCCAATGATATATAACATGAGGGTAATGTGCAAAATTTAGAAAGTACCCTTTGGGGGGGGCAAAGTGGGGAGATGGACATCGGAGATGCATAATATGATTAAGCAGTTACAGACCTTTACAACAATATATGACATGAGGGGTGTCAACAAAATTTAGAAAAGTATCCCTTGGGGGGGTGGGGGGGCAAAGTGGGGAGATGGACATTGGAGATGCATAAAATGATTAAGTGGTCACAGACCTTTCCAATGATATATAACAGGAGGGTAATGTGCAAAATTTAGAAAGTACCCTTTGGGGGGGGGGGGCAAAGTGGGGAGATGGACATCGGAGATGCATAATATGATTAAGCAGTTACAGACCTTTCCAACAATATATGACATGAGGGTGTCAACAAAATTTAGAAAAGTATCCCTTGGGGGGGGCAAAGTGGGGAGATGGACATTGGAGATGCATAAAATGATTAAGTGGTCACAGACCTTTCCAATGATATATAACATGAGGGTTGTGTTCAAAATTTAGAAAGTACCCTTTGGGGGGGGAAGGGGGGCAAAGTGGGGAGATGGACATCGGAGATGCATAATATGATTAAGTGGTCACAGACCTTTCCAATGATATATAACATGAGGGTAATGTGCAAAATTTAGAAAGTACCCTTTGGGGGGGGGGGGGCAAAGTGGGGAGATGGACATCGGAGATGCATAATATGAATAAGCAGTTACAGACCTTTCCAACAATATATGACATGAGGGGTGTCAACAAAATTTAGAAAAGTATCCCTTGGGTTTTGTGGGGGGGGGCAAAGTGGGGAGATGGACATTGAAGATGCAGGAAATGATTAAGTGGTCACGACCTTTCCAATGATATATAACAGGAGGGTAATGTGCAAAATTTAGAAAGTACCCTTTGGGGGGGGGGCAAAGTGGGGAGATGGACATCGGAGATGCATAATATGATTAAGCAGTTACAGACCTTTCCAACAATATATGACATGAGGGGTGTCAACAAAATTTAGAAAAGTATCCCTTGGGGGAGTGGGGGGGGGAAAGTGGGGAGATGGGCATCGGAGATGCATAATATGATTAAGTGGTCACAGACCTTTCCAATGATATATAACATGAGGGTTGTGTTCAAAATTTAGAAAGTACCCTTTGGGGGGGGAAGGGGGGCAAAGTGATGAGATGGACATCGGAGATGCATAATATGATTAAGTGGTCACAGACCTTTCCAATGATATATAACATGAGGGTAATGTGCAAAATTTAGAAAGTACCCTTTTGGGGGGGGGCAAAGTGGGGTGATGGACATCGGAGATGCATAATATTATTAAGCAGTTACAGACCTTTCCAATGATATATGACATGAGGGGTGTCAACAAAATTTAGAAAATATCCCTTAGGGGGGTGGGGGGGCAAAGTGGGGAGATGGATATTGGAGATGCATAAAATGATTAAGTGGTCACAGACCTTTCCAATGATATATAACATGAGGGTAATGTGCAAAATTTAGAAAGTACCCTTTTGGGGGGGGGCAAAGTGGGGTGATGGACATCGGAGATGCATAATATTATTAAGCAGTTACAGACCTTTCCAATGATATATGACATGAGGGGTGTCAACAAAATTTAGAAAATATCCCTTAGGGGGGTGGGGGGGCAAAGTGGGGAGATGGATATTGGAGATGCATAAAATGATTAAGTGGTCACAGACCTTTCCAATGATATATAACATGAGGGTAATGTGCAAAATTTAGAAAGTACCCTTTGGGGGGGGGGGGGCAAAGTGAGGAGATGGACACCGGAGATGCATAATATGATTAAGCAGTCACAGACCTTTCCAACAATGTATGACATGAGGGGTGTCAACAAAATTTTGAAAAGTACCCCCCTGAGGGGGGAGGGATGGACCCCGGAGATGCATAACATGAATAAGTGGTCAAAGACTTTTCCATTGATATATCACATGAGGGGTGTGTGCAAAATTTAGAAAAGTGTCCCACTTGGGGGGGGGGGGAGTGGGGGGATGGACACCGGAGATGCATAACATGAAAAAGAAGTCACAGCCGTTTCAACTTCATGCCGTTTCATGGTAACTAATAAGGTAATTTATTTGACATATTTCGATTTAGGGAGGTGAAATCTATAAGGACCGGTCATTATTTTTACAAGGAAGATTTTTGTGCCAACCAGTGAAATTATAGTGTGTTGCGGCTAACCAACCGTAGCAAACATATCTCTGCGGTCCGCGAATAAAAAAGGTTGAGTAGGGTTGCCATACAGCCTATGTAACATCGCTTGCCTAAGGTCCATATGTCTAATTCATCTAGTCTTATAGATGGAACTCTGATAGATGGAATAAAAGTAAAAATAAAAGTAAAAATTAAAATAAAAGCAAAAATAAAAGTAAATAAAAGTAAAGATTCAGAAGAGAAATCCTGACTTCTGCTCAGTCTTTCGCAGTGATCTGATTGCCATAAACGAACGCCTTGGTTCACGTTTGTCACTCAATCATGGAAATGAAATCTGGATTTTGTCCGATAGCAGACGTTCAATCCAACACTTGGCCAATTGGCATATAGTGTGGGATAATATGGGAGTGACTAAACTTATCAGACTGAAACCACTTTCCTTGTCTCATCGGATACAGTGGATTCCTTCCCATGTCGATCTTGAGGGAAATGAGATCGCGGATACCTTGGCCAAGGCGAGTTCATGTGATGTCTCGGTGCCTTCTGCAACCCTCACATATTTGGAGACTTACTCAAGAACAAAAAGCAAGAATGGGATCGCTTGAATTGTTCCACAAGAGCACCACTGGTACCAGAGTATTCGACCGGGAGGATCTCTTGTTCTTGGTTATAACAGGCAGGAAAAAACCACTCTAGCTCGCTTTCATAGTGGGAACCTTAGAACTATGAAATTTTCTGAGGGCACCAAGCTCTTTGAAATATGCACCAAGTGTTCCACTGAGCAGGCCTCCCCTGATCATATCTTTGTGTGCCTGGAGCTCTCCAAGCAGGATCTTGCTGATGATCCATTGATGGTGCTGGATTTCCTTAGAGTGTGGACCTGGTCTGGTCCAGCTGGCCTAAGGGTATGTGCAACAACATTCATCTAGTATAAAAGTTTACTTGTATAAAAATTATCAGCAAGCTCTCCATTGGATTGTGTGTGTGTTAGCCTGGCTCAGTCGTCTTTGACTGCCTGTGCTTAATAAATTTTTATAATATCTTGACTATATCAATTTCTTTGTGGATTTAGATTTATTCGTGTTAAATACATGTACACACGGTGTTTCATAAAAAATCTCTAAGTTTTAATTCAATAATTCATTTACTATATTCATTAAATATAAATATGAAATCCGTGACATGCTTATCAGGTAGCTCATGAATTTTGTATAAAGTATAGTTTTAAAAAGTTTTAGTTTAAATTTTTGTTAAAAGCAGGCGTTGTGCTATCTCAAATTATAAAAATGCTAAAATTGACACTAAAATGACAAAATACAAACATTTTATCGCGTTTCAATAGTTAAATAGAATATAAAGTAAACACTGAGTTTGCTTTGAAGCAATTTTATACGTTAGTTTGGGTATTCTTTTACTTTGTGACTGCGAATATCTAAAATCTGTTTTAAATTACTGTGTACAAAATTTATCAGCTACTTGATAAATGTGTCACTTATTTTATCTTTATATTTATTAGAGTTGATGAATAGTTGAATTTTAAAGTTAGGGAGAATTTTATTAATTCAAGGCTAGTTTTGAAAACACACAAAAAATTAAAGTAAACCGATAAGGTGTTATGGCGACAGCTGCTTTAAAAACTTTTCCTTTATGATCGCGATTAAGATGTTTTAGTTCACAAAATATGCCGTAACTTGACTAATTTCCAAGAATCATTTTTTCCCCTTGATCAGAGAATATTTTCTCCAACTACAACACTACGGTATAATGTCTTAAAAATTCGATTTTTTTCATTTGTGACTGATTATGATACTTTGATTATTTAGATAAAAATTAAAACTCTTAATAATCTAAACTTTAACCGTTTCTCGAAACGACAGTTTTTAATAGCTTACAAGAGGATTTAAAATACGTGCTCAGATAATAACTTTTTAGAAGGTGTAAAGATAACTTAGAAAGTGTAAGCTGGTGGTGAAGCACTTAAAATTCCGGTTGTAGTCAAAGAAAATCGCAAATTATTTAAGTAACGTTGAATTAAATTTGTTCATCATTAAAAAAAAATACATCACAAAATGTGGCCTAACTTTGCTATTTTTCATTTATTCTTTTTTTTTCCCCTTAATCAGAGAACATTTTCTCCAGCTATAACACTTCCGATAATGTTTTAAAAATTGGATTGTTTCATTTGTGGCTGATGATGATCCTTTGATTAGTTAGATAAAAATTAAAACTTTTAATAATCTAAACTTTAACCATTTCTCAAAACGACTGTTCTTAATAGCTTACTATAGAGGATTTAAGATCCTACTTTAGAAAAAAAAAGTTTTAGAAGGTGTTGCGATAACTAGCAAAGTGTGAGCATTAACGAAGCATTAAAAATTCCGGTTGTAATCAAAGAAAATCGTAAATTATTTAGGTAATGTTGAGTTAAATTGGTTCATCATTTAAGTCGCCTTGAATAACAGAAGTTTAGTTGTAATTCCCTACTGTTTTTAATTTACTTCTCTGTTGTTCATAATTTTACTTAGCATACATAGTATAGGGTAAGTCTTGTAATCGTTTTAAAAATCTTTTTTTTTTTTGACGGATTTACACGTTTCAGACACTGGAGATTCCGAAAAACATATTTTTAGGAAAAAAATTTTGCCGTCCGTCTGTGTGTCTGTAAACGCTCTACCTCCCGAACAAATTGAGATAGAGACTTGAAATTTGGTATGTACTTAGTATATAATAATGGAAAGAAGCTTATTGAATTTCAGTAACCTCGATTATCCGAAATTATTTTTTCGGACTCTCGAAATATTCGTTCTGATAAAAGGTATATAAATTTTTCGGAATTGTTTATTTTAAGGAGGGAATATAAAAGACAATTTTAGAAAAAAATTGCATAAAGAATGGAGTTGGTCGAATAATTAGTTGCCGAGATATTTGTAATCCTATTTTCCACACTCTATGATTTTTTCATGACCCTGTATTTCATCCAAATTTCAATTCAAATATATATTTTAATTGGAAATAAGACGCTTAATCCGACGCAATAAACTGTTAGTTAATATGATTATTAGTTTTGGAGTTATAAGGATGTTTCTTTTACGCAATTCAGTAATATAGCATTTAAAGCGAGGCTAACGAAAGAGAAAGGCTACCGCGGTGCTTTACGAGTATATTTTTTTACAGGCCGCCGGAGTCACGTGATGCTCGAATCCACCAATGCAGGTGTACGAAAAGGGCATCACGTCATTCTAGCGGTCTGTAAAAAAAGATAAGTGGAATGCACCGCGGTAGCCTGTCTTTTTCGTTAGCCTCGATTTAAAGTTTATGACGTCATCAAGTAGTTTACACATGTTTTATTTTCATATTTTATATTATGAATATTCAAGATGGGTAACTATTACGGTGGCCCCCAACGACTAGTTTCTTAAATCTTTCGTTTGTGTATTCATTTCCTGCTGATAAATTCCTAGCTGTATAATTCGGATTTAAGAGCTTCATTTCTAATCTCATTTTAAACCCCTAACTGTTTTGCCGGTACACCGCACATGCAAGAAGAGTTCTTTTGCGACGTTACTCAAAGCTTTTGGATACCAACAAAAATCTCCTCCTCCCCCACATCTCTATTTCCGAATCTACTGAAACTAAAAATATGAAAAAAAAATAGGGATAGTAGAAGTTTATTTAAACCTTGCAGGAAAACTATAGATATTTTCCTAGGTAACATAGTTTTTGAGAAAAACGCATCTTTCCGTTACACACAAACTTTACTTTTCAAACGGTCAGCGGGGAAATTGACGAGCATTCGAGGTATCTATCGACGCAGAATCAGACAAGGATATTTGACGTATTTGATAAGCAATGATTTTCGAAAGAACATTGTCGGTAATTAGCCGATATATTAATTAAGTTACTTGAAAAATAAATTTTCTTTTTATATATCGTGTGGGTATCGTTCGAAAGATCTCGTAACATCGAACTCAAAAATACATTTGTTTTAATTTTAGGTATTATATTTTCAAAGATATCGTCGAAAGTACTGCAAAAATATGCCCCCCCCCCCTCTTCTATTTTTTAATCTACTGAAACTAAATTATGAAAAAATTAGGTGTAGTAGGAGTTTATTAATTAATAAATAGTAATTAATAAATTTAACGTACGGAAATTGACCGATTTACTTTAAATTTAATTAGTTAATTAATTAAATTTAAATTTTTATAATTTATTTTTGTAAAATCGCCAAATAGACGAAAAAAGCGCAAAACTGACAAACCTTGTGTTTATTTAAATTCTCTTTTAATTTTGAATGAATTATAAATAATAGAACGTTGCTCGTTCCGCAAACCAACAGTTTTAATATAGTATTAAATCTTTTAAAATATGCTCTCAGATAATAAATCTTTGAAAGGCATAATAGTCTTCATAGAAAAAAAAAAAAAAAAATTCCATTTTAATAAGACATTAACAATTTTGGTTGCATCCGAAGAAAATCACAAAACATTTAAGAAACTTTAACTATTACTTCATTTAAGTTGCCATAAAATCGCCAAATAGACGAAAAAAGCGCAAAACTGACAAACTTTGTGTTTATTTAAATTCTCTTTTAATTTTGAATGAATTATAAATAATAGAACGTTGCTCGTTCCGCAAACCAACAGTTTTAATATTGTATTAAATCTTTTAAAATATGCTCTCAGATAATAAATCTTTGAAAGGCATAATAGTCTTCATAGCAAAAAAAAATAAATAAATAAAATTAAAAAAAATATCCATTTTAATAAGACATTAACAATTTTGGTTGCATCCGAAGAAAATCACAAAACATTTATGAAACTTTAACTATTACTTCATTTAAGTTGCCATAAAATCGCCAAATAGACGAAAAAAGCACAAAACGGAAAAACCTTGTGTTTATTTAAATTCTCTTTTAATTTTGAATGTACTATCAATAATAACACGTTGTTCTTTCCACAAACCAACAATTTTAATATTGTATTAAATCTTTTAAAATATGCTCTCAGATAACAAATCTTTGAAAGGTATTAACATAGCAAGAAATGTTTCCATTTTAATAAGACAATAACAATTTTGGACTCATGATTTTTCGTTCTTGTTATTTACATGTTTTATCTTTTAATTTTGAATAGACTATAAATGTAACTAGATGGAACCCGTCAAAATTTGACGGCAAACAACTTGATAATACCATAAAAGTAAAATTTATAGTTGCTTTAACTTGACAAATTTCATAGTGGGGAGCATAATATGATTAAGTGGTCACAGACTTTTCCATCGATATATCACATGAGGGGTGTGTGCAAAATTTAGAAAAGTACACCCTTGGGGGGTCAAAGTGGGGGGATGGACATGGGAGATGCATAATATGATTAAGTGGTGACAGACCTTTCCAATGATATATAACATGAGGTTGTGTGCAAAATTTAGAAAGTACCCCTTGGGGGGGGGGCAAAGTGAGGAGATGGACACCGGATATGCATAATATGATTAAGTGGTCACAGACCTTTCCAATGATATATAACATGAGGGTTGTGTGCAAAATTTAGAAAGTACGGGGGGGGGCAAAGTGGGGAGATGGACATCGGAGATGCATAATATGATTAAGTGGTCACAGACCTTTCTAATGATATATAACATGAGGGTAATGTGCAAAATTTAGAAAGTACCCTTTTGGGGGGGGCAAAGTGGGGAGATGGACATCGGAGATGCATAATATGATTAAGCAGTTACAGACCTTTCCAACAATATATGACATGAGGGGTGTCAACAAAATTTAGAAAAGTATCCCTTGGGGGGGGGGGCAAAGTGGGGAGATGGACATTGGAGATGCATAAAATGATTAAGTGGTCACAGACCTTTCCAATGATATATAACATGAGGGTAATGTGCAAAATTTAGAAAGTACCCCTTCGGGGGGGGAAAGTGGGGAGATGGGCATCGGAGATGCATAATATGATTAAGTGGTCACACACCTTTCCAATGATATATGACATGAGGGGTGTCAACAAAATTTAGAAAAGTATCCCTTAGGGGGGTGGGGGGGCAAAGTGGGGAGATGGACATTGGAGATGCATAATATGATTAAGTGGTCACAGACCTTTCCAATGATATATAACATGAGGGTAATGTGCAAAATTTAGAAAGTACCCTTTGGAGGGGGGGCAAAGTGGGGAGATGGACATCGGAGATGCATAATATGAATAAGCAGTTTTTTAATCTACTGAAACTAAATTATGAAAAAATTAGGTGTAGTAGGAGTTTATTAATTAATAAATAGTAATTAATAAATTTAACGTACGGAAATTGACCGATTTACTTTAAATTTAATTAGTTAATTAATTAAATTTAAATTTTTATAATTTATTTTTGTAAAATCGCCAAATAGACGAAAAAAGCGCAAAACTGACAAACCTTGTGTTTATTTAAATTCTCTTTTAATTTTGAATGAATTATAAATAATTGAACGTTGCTCGTTCCGCAAACCAACAGTTTTAATATAGTATTAAATCTTTTAAAATATGCTCTCAGATAATAAATCTTTGAAAGGCATAATAGTCTTCATAGAAAAAAAAAAAAAAAAATTCCATTTTAATAAGACATTAACAATTTTGGTTGCATCCGAAGAAAATCACAAAACATTTAAGAAACTTTAACTATTACTTCATTTAAGTTGCCATAAAATCGCCAAATAGACGAAAAAAGCGCAAAACTGACAAACTTTGTGTTTATTTAAATTCTCTTTTAATTTTGAATGAATTATAAATAATAGAACGTTGCTCGTTCCGCAAACCAACAGTTTTAATATTGTATTAAATCTTTTAAAATATGCTCTCAGATAATAAATCTTTGAAAGGCATAATAGTCTTCATAGCAAAAAAAAATAAATAAATAAAATAAAAAAAAATATCCATTTTAATAAGACATTAACAATTTTGGTTGCATCCGAAGAAAATCACAAAACATTTATGAAACTTTAACTATTACTTCATTTAAGTTGCCATAAAATCGCCAAATAGACGAAAAAAGCACAAAACGGAAAAACCTTGTGTTTATTTAAATTCTCTTTTAATTTTGAATGTACTATCAATAATAACACGTTGTTCTTTCCACAAACCAACAATTTTAATATTGTATTAAATCTTTTAAAATATGCTCTCAGATAACAAATCTTTGAAAGGTATTAACATAGCAAGAAATGTTTCCATTTTAATAAGACAATAACAATTTTGGACTCATGATTTTTCGTTCTTGTTATTTACATGTTTTATCTTTTAATTTTGAATAGACTATAAATGTAACTAGATGGAACCCGTCAAAATTTGACGGCAAACAACTTGATAATACCATAAAAGTAAAATTTATAGTTGCTTTAACTTGACAAATTTCATAGTGGGGAGCATAATATGATTAAGTGGTCACAGACTTTTCCATCGATATATCACATGAGGGGTGTGTGCAAAATTTAGAAAAGTACACCCTTGGGGGGTCAAAGTGGGGGGATGGACATGGGAGATGCATAATATGATTAAGTGGTCACAGACCTTTCCAATGATATATAACATGAGGTTGTGTGCAAAATTTAGAAAGTACCCCTTGGGGGGGGGGCAAAGTGAGGAGATGGACACCGGATATGCATAATATGATTAAGTGGTCACAGACCTTTCCAATGATATATAACATGAGGGTTGTGTGCAAAATTTAGAAAGTACGGGGGGGGGGCAAAGTGGGGAGATGGACATCGGAGATGCATAATATGATTAAGTGGTCACAGACCTTTCTAATGATATATAACATGAGGGTAATGTGCAAAATTTAGAAAGTACCCTTTTGGGGGGGGCAAAGTGAGGAGATGGACATCGGAGATGCATAATATGATTAAGCAGTTACAGACCTTTCCAACAATATATGACATGAGGGGTGTCAACAAAATTTAGAAAAGTATCCCTTGGGGGGGGGGGCAAAGTGGGGAGATGGACATTGGAGATGCATAAAATGATTAAGTGGTCACAGACCTTTCCAATGATATATAACATGAGGGTAATGTGCAAAATTTAGAAAGTACCCCTTCGGGGGGGGAAAGTGGGGAGATGGGCATCGGAGATGCATAATATGATTAAGTGGTCACACACCTTTCCAATGATATATGACATGAGGGGTGTCAACAAAATTTAGAAAAGTATCCCTTAGGGGGGTGGGGGGGCAAAGTGGGGAGATGGACATTGGAGATGCATAATATGATTAAGTGGTCACAGACCTTTCCAATGATATATAACATGAGGGTAATGTGCAAAATTTAGAAAGTACCCTTTGGAGGGGGGGCAAAGTGGGGAGATGGACATCGGAGATGCATAATATGAATAAGCAGTTTTTTAATCTACTGAAACTAAATTATGAAAAAATTAGGTGTAGTAGGAGTTTATTAATTAATAAATAGTAATTAATAAATTTAACGTACGGAAATTGACCGATTTACTTTAAATTTAATTAGTTAATTAATTAAATTTAAATTTTTATAATTTATTTTTGTAAAATCGCCAAATAGACGAAAAAAGCGCAAAACTGACAAACCTTGTGTTTATTTAAATTCTCTTTTAATTTTGAATGAATTATAAATAATTGAACGTCGCTCGTTCCGCAAACCAACAGTTTTAATATAGTATTAAATCTTTTAAAATATGCTCTCAGATAATAAATCTTTGAAAGGCATAATAGTCTTCATAGAAAAAAAAAAAAAAAATTCCATTTTAATAAGACATTAACAATTTTGGTTGCATCCGAAGAAAATCACAAAACATTTAAGAAACTTTAACTATTACTTCATTTAAGTTGCCATAAAATCGCCAAATAGACGAAAAAAGCGCAAAACTGACAAACTTTGTGTTTATTTAAATTCTCTTTTAATTTTGAATGAATTATAAATAATAGAACGTTGCTCGTTCCGCAAACAACAGTTTTTAATATTGTATTAAATCTTTTAAAATATGCTCTCAGATAATAAATCTTTGAAAGGCATAATAGTCTTCATAGCAAAAAAAAATAAATAAATAAAATAAAAAAAATATCCATTTTAATAAGACATTAACAATTTTGGTTGCATCCGAAGAAAATCACAAAACATTTATGAAACTTTAACTATTACTTCATTTAAGTTGCCATAAAATCGCCAAATAGACGAAAAAAGCACAAAACGGAAAAACCTTGTGTTTATTTAAATTCTCTTTTAATTTTGAATGTACTATCAATAATAACACGTTGTTCTTTCCACAAACCAACAATTTTAATATTGTATTAAATCTTTTAAAATATGCTCTCAGATAACAAATCTTTGAAAGGTATTAACATAGCAAGAAATGTTTCCATTTTAATAAGACAATAACAATTTTGGACTCATGATTTTTCGTTCTTGTTATTTACATGTTTTATCTTTTAATTTTGAATAGACTATAAATGTAACTAGATGGAACCCGTCAAAATTTGACGGCAAACAACTTGATAATACCATAAAAGTAAAATTTATAGTTGCTTTAACTTGACAAATTTCATAGTGGGGAGCATAATATGATTAAGTGGTCACAGACTTTTCCATCGATATATCACATGAGGGGTGTGTGCAAAATTTAGAAAAGTACACCCTTGGGGGGTCAAAGTGGGGGGATGGACATGGGAGATGCATAATATGATTAAGTGGTGACAGACCTTTCCAATGATATATAACATGAGGTTGTGTGCAAAATTTAGAAAGTACCCCTTGGGGGGGGGGGCAAAGTGAGGAGATGGACACCGGATATGCATAATATGATTAAGTGGTCACAGACCTTTTCAATGATATATAACATGAGGGTTGTGTGCAAAATTTAGAAAGTACCCCTTGGGGGGGAAAGTGGGGAGATGGGCATCGGAGATGCATAATATGATTAAGTGGTCACAGACCTTTCCAATGATATATGACATGAGGGGTGTCAACAAAATTTAGAAAAGTATTCCTTAGGGGGGTGGGGGCGCAAAGTGGGGAGATGGACATTGGAGATGCATAATATGATTAAGTGGTCACAGACCTTTCCAATGATATATAACATGAGGGTTGTGTGCAAAATTTAGAAAGTACGGGGGGGGCAAAGTGGGGAGATGGACATCGGAGATGCATAATATGATTAAGTGGTCACAGACCTTTCTAATGATATATAACATGAGGGTAATGTGCAAAATTTAGAAAGTACCCTTTTGGGGGGGGCAAAGTGGGGAGATGGACATCGGAGATGCATAATATGATTAAGCAGTTACAGACATTTCCAACAATATATGACATGAGGGGTGTCAACAAAATTTAGAAAAGTATCCCTTGGGGGGGGGGGGCAAAGTGGGGAGATGGACATTGGAGATGCATAAAATGATTAAGTGGTCACAGACCTTTCCAATGATATATAACATGAGGGTAATGTGCAAAATTTAGAAAGTACCCCTTCGGGGGGGGAAAGTGGGGAGATGGGCATCGGAGATGCATAATATGATTAAGTGGTCACACACCTTTCCAATGATATATGACATGAGGGGTGTCAACAAAATTTAGAAAAGTATCCCTTAGGGGGGTGGGGGGCAAAGTGGGGAGATGGACATTGGAGATGCATAATATGATTAAGTGGTCACAGACCTTTCCAATGATATATAACATGAGGGTAATGTGCAAAATTTAGAAAGTACCCTTGGAGGGGGGGCAAAGTGGGGAGATGGACATCGGAGATGCATAATATGAATAAGCAGTTACAGACCTTTCCAACAATATATGACATGAGGGGTGTCAACAAAATTTAGAAAAGTATCCCTTGGGGGGGAAGGGGGGGAAAAGTGGGGAGATGGACATTGGAGATGCATAAAATGATTAAGTGGTCACAGACCTTTCCAATGATATATAACATGAGGGTTGTGTTCAAAATTTAGAAAGTACCCTTTGGGGGGGGGAAGGGGGGCAAAGTGGGGAGATGGACATCGGAGATGCATAATATGATTAAGTGGTCACAGACCTTTCCAATGATATATAACATGAGGGTAATGTGCAAAATTTAGAAAGTACCCTTTGGGGGGGGGGGGCAAAGTGGGGAGGTGGACATCGGAGATGCAAAATATGATTAAGCAGTTACAGACCTTTCCAACAATATATGACATGAGGGTGTCAACAAAATTTAGAAAAGTATCCCTTTGGGGGGGGACAAAGTGGGGAGATGGACATTGGAGATGCACAAAATGATTAAGTGCTCACAGACCTTTCCACTGATATATAACATGAGGGTAATGTGCAAAATTTAGAAAGTACCCCTTCGGGGGGGGGAAAGTGGGGAGATAGGCATCGGAGATGCATAATATGATTAAGTGGTCACACACCTTTCCAATGATATATGACATGAGGGGTGTCAACAAAATTTAGAAAAGTATCCCTTAGGGGGGTGGGGGGGGCAAAGTGGGGAGATGGATATTGGAGATGCATAATATGATTAAGTGGTCACAGACCTTTCGAATGATATATAACATGAGGGTTGTGTGCAAAATTTAGAAAGTACCCTTTGGGGGTAGGGGGGCAAAGTGTGGAGATGGACATCGGAGATGCATAATATGATTAAGTGGTCACAGACCTTTCCAATGATATATAACATGAGGGTAATGTGCAAAATTTAGAAAGTACCCTTTGGGGGGGGCAAAGTGGAGAGATGGACATCGGAGATGCATAATATGAATAAGCAGTTACAGACCTTTCCAACAATGTATGACATGAGGGGTGTCAACAAAATTTTGAAAAGTACCCCCCTGAGGGGGGAGGGATGGACCCCGGAGATGCATAACATGAATAAGTGGTCAAAGACTTTTCCATTGATATATCACATGAGGGGTGTGTGCAAAATTTAGAAAAGTGTCCCACTTGGGGGGGGGAGTGGGGGGATGGACACCGGAGATGCATAACATGAAAAAGAAGTCACAGCCGTTTCAACTTCATGCCGTTTCATGGTAACTAATAAGGTAATTTATTTGACATATTTCGATTTAGGGAGGTGAAATCTATAAGGACCGGTCATTATTTTTACAAGGAAGATTTTTGTGCCAACCAGTGAAATTATAGTGTGTTGCGGCTAACCAACCGTAGCAAACATATCTCTGCGGTCCGCGAATAAAAAAGGTTGAGTAGGGTTGCCATACAGCCTATGTAACATCGCTTGCCTAAGGTCCATATGTCTAATTCATCTAGTCTTATAGATGGAACTCTGATAGATGGAATAAAAGTAAAAATAAAAGTAAAAATTAAAATAAAAGCAAAAATAAAAGTAAATAAAAGTAAAGATTCAGAAGAGAAATCCTGACTTCTGCTCAGTCTTTCGCAGTGATCTGATTGCCATAAACGAACGCCTTGGTTCACGTTTGTCACTCAATCATGGAAATGAAATCTGGATTTTGTCCGATAGCAGACGTTCAATCCAACACTTGGCCAATTGGCATATAGTGTGGGATAATATGGGAGTGACTAAACTTATCAGACTGAAACCACTTTCCTTGTCTCATCGGATACAGTGGATTCCTTCCCATGTCGATCTTGAGGGAAATGAGATCGCGGATACCTTGGCCAAGGCGAGTTCATGTGATGTCTCGGTGCCTTCTGCAACCCTCACATATTTGGAGACTTACTCAAGAACAAAAAGCAAGAATGGGATCGCTTGAATTGTTCCACAAGAGCACCACTGGTACCAGAGTATTCGACCGGGAGGATCTCTTGTTCTTGGTTATAACAGGCAGGAAAAAACCACTCTAGCTCGCTTTCATAGTGGGAACCTTAGAACTATGAAATTTTCTGAGGGCACCAAGCTCTTTGAAATATGCACCAAGTGTTCCACTGAGCAGGCCTCCCCTGATCATATCTTTGTGTGCCTGGAGCTCTCCAAGCAGGATCTTGCTGATGATCCATTGATGGTGCTGGATTTCCTTAGAGTGTGGACCTGGTCTGGTCCAGCTGGCCTAAGGGTATGTGCAACAACATTCATCTAGTATAAAAGTTTACTTGTATAAAAATTATCAGCAAGCTCTCCATTGGATTGTGTGTGTGTTAGCCTGGCTCAGTCGTCTTTGACTGCCTGTGCTTAATAAATTTTTATAATATCTTGACTATATCAATTTCTTTGTGGATTTAGATTTATTCGTGTTAAATACATGTACACACGGTGTTTCATAAAAAATCTCTAAGTTTTAATTCAATAATTCATTTACTATATTCATTAAATATAAATATGAAATCCGTGACATGCTTATCAGGTAGCTCATGAATTTTGTATAAAGTATAGTTTTAAAAAGTTTTAGTTTAAATTTTTGTTAAAAGCAGGCGTTGTGCTATCTCAAATTATAAAAATGCTAAAATTGACACTAAAATGACAAAATACAAACATTTTATCGCGTTTCAATAGTTAAATAGAATATAAAGTAAACACTGAGTTTGCTTTGAAGCAATTTTATACGTTAGTTTGGGTATTCTTTTACTTTGTGACTGCGAATATCTAAAATCTGTTTTAAATTACTGTGTACAAAATTTATCAGCTACTTGATAAATGTGTCACTTATTTTATCTTTATATTTATTAGAGTTGATGAATAGTTGAATTTTAAAGTTAGGGAGAATTTTATTAATTCAAGGCTAGTTTTGAAAACACACAAAAAATTAAAGTAAACCGATAAGGTGTTATGGCGACAGCTGCTTTAAAAACTTTTCCTTTATGATCGCGATTAAGATGTTTTAGTTCACAAAATATGCCGTAACTTGACTAATTTCCAAGAATCATTTTTTCCCCTTGATCAGAGAATATTTTCTCCAACTACAACACTACGGTATAATGTCTTAAAAATTCGATTTTTTTCATTTGTGACTGATTATGATACTTTGATTATTTAGATAAAAATTAAAACTCTTAATAATCTAAACTTTAACCGTTTCTCGAAACGACAGTTTTTAATAGCTTACAAGAGGATTTAAAATACGTGCTCAGATAATAACTTTTTAGAAGGTGTAAAGATAACTTAGAAAGTGTAAGCTGGTGGTGAAGCACTTAAAATTCCGGTTGTAGTCAAAGAAAATCGCAAATTATTTAAGTAACGTTGAATTAAATTTGTTCATCATTAAAAAAAAATACATCACAAAATGTGGCCTAACTTTGCTATTTTTCATTTATTCTTTTTTTTTCCCCTTAATCAGAGAACATTTTCTCCAGCTATAACACTTCCGATAATGTTTTAAAAATTGGATTGTTTCATTTGTGGCTGATGATGATCCTTTGATTAGTTAGATAAAAATTAAAACTTTTAATAATCTAAACTTTAACCATTTCTCAAAACGACTGTTCTTAATAGCTTACTATAGAGGATTTAAGATCCTACTTTAGAAAAAAAAAGTTTTAGAAGGTGTTGCGATAACTAGCAAAGTGTGAGCATTAACGAAGCATTAAAAATTCCGGTTGTAATCAAAGAAAATCGTAAATTATTTAGGTAATGTTGAGTTAAATTGGTTCATCATTTAAGTCGCCTTGAATAACAGAAGTTTAGTTGTAATTCCCTACTGTTTTTAATTTACTTCTCTGTTGTTCATAATTTTACTTAGCATACATAGTATAGGGTAAGTCTTGTAATCGTTTTAAAAATCTTTTTTTTTTTTTTTGACGGATTTACACGTTTCAGACACTGGAGATTCCGAAAAACATATTTTTAGGAAAAAAAATTTGCCGTCCGTCTGTGTGTCTGTAAACGCTCTACCTCCCGAACAAATTGAGATAGAGACTTGAAATTTGGTATGTACTTAGTATATAATAATGGAAAGAAGCTTATTGAATTTCAGTAACCTCGATTATCCGAAATTATTTTTTCGGACTCTCGAAATATTCGTTCTGATAAAAGGTATATAAATTTTTCGGAATTGTTTATTTTAAGGAGGGAATATAAAAGACAATTTTAGAAAAAAATTGCATAAAGAATGGAGTTGGTCGAATAATTAGTTGCCGAGATATTTGTAATCCTATTTTCCACACTCTATGATTTTTTCATGACCCTGTATTTCATCCAAATTTCAATTCAAATATATATTTTAATTGGAAATAAGACGCTTAATCCGACGCAATAAACTGTTAGTTAATATGATTATTAGTTTTGGAGTTATAAGGATGTTTCTTTTACGCAATTCAGTAATATAGCATTTAAAGCGAGGCTAACGAAAGAGAAAGGCTACCGCGGTGCTTTACGAGTATATTTTTTTACAGGCCGCCGGAGTCACGTGATGCTCGAATCCACTAATGCAGGTGTACGAAAAGGGCATCACGTCATTCTAGCGGTCTGTAAAAAAAGATAAGTGGAATGCACCGCGGTAGCCTGTCTTTTTCGTTAGCCTCGATTTAAAGTTTATGACGTCATCAAGTAGTTTACACATGTTTTATTTTCATATTTTATATTATGAATATTCAAGATGGGTAACTATTACGGTGGCCCCCAACGACTAGTTTCTTAAATCTTTCGTTTGTGTATTCATTTCCTGCTGATAAATTCCTAGCTGTATAATTCGGATTTAAGAGCTTCATTTCTAATCTCATTTTAAACCCCTAACTGTTTTGCCGGTACACCGCACATGCAAGAAGAGTTCTTTTGCGACGTTACTCAAAGCTTTTGGATACCAACAAAAATCTCCTCCTCCCCCACATCTCTATTTCCGAATCTACTGAAACTAAAAATATGAAAAAAAAATAGGGATAGTAGAAGTTTATTTAAACCTTGCAGGAAAACTATAGATATTTTCCTAGGTAACATAGTTTTTGAGAAAAACGCATCTTTCCGTTACACACAAACTTTACTTTTCAAACGGTCAGCGGGGAAATTGACGAGCATTCGAGGTATCTATCGACGCAGAATCAGACAAGGATATTTGACGTATTTGATAAGCAATGATTTTCGAAAGAACATTGTCGGTAATTAGCCGATATATTAATTAAGTTACTTGAAAAATAAATTTTCTTTTTATATATCGTGTGGGTATCGTTCGAAAGATCTCGTAACATCGAACTCAAAAATACATTTGTTTTAATTTTAGGTATTATATTTTCAAAGATATCGTCGAAAGTACTGGAAAAATATGCCCCCCCCCTCTTCTATTTTTTAATCTACTGAAACTAAATTATGAAAAAATTAGGTGTAGTAGGAGTTTATTAATTAATAAATAGTAATTAATAAATTTAACGTACGGAAATTGACCGATTTACTTTAAATTTAATTAGTTAATTAATTAAATTTAAATTTTTATAATTTATTTTTGTAAAATCGCCAAATAGACGAAAAAAGCGCAAAACTGACAAACCTTGTGTTTATTTAAATTCTCTTTTAATTTTGAATGAATTATAAATAATAGAACGTTGCTCGTTCCGCAAACCAACAGTTTTAATATAGTATTAAATCTTTTAAAATATGCTCTCAGATAATAAATCTTTGAAAGGCATAATAGTCTTCATAGAAAAAAAAAAAAAAAAATTCCATTTTAATAAGACATTAACAATTTTGGTTGCATCCGAAGAAAATCACAAAACATTTAAGAAACTTTAACTATTACTTCATTTAAGTTGCCATAAAATCGCCAAATAGACGAAAAAAGCGCAAAACTGACAAACTTTGTGTTTATTTAAATTCTCTTTTAATTTTGAATGAATTATAAATAATAGAACGTTGCTCGTTCCGCAAACCAACAGTTTTAATATTGTATTAAATCTTTTAAAATATGCTCTCAGATAATAAATCTTTGAAAGGCATAATAGTCTTCATAGCAAAAAAAAATAAATAAATAAAATAAAAAAAAATATCCATTTTAATAAGACATTAACAATTTTGGTTGCATCCGAAGAAAATCACAAAACATTTATGAAACTTTAACTATTACTTCATTTAAGTTGCCATAAAATCGCCAAATAGACGAAAAAAGCACAAAACGGAAAAACCTTGTGTTTATTTAAATTCTCTTTTAATTTTGAATGTACTATCAATAATAACACGTTGTTCTTTCCACAAACCAACAATTTTAATATTGTATTAAATCTTTTAAAATATGCTCTCAGATAACAAATCTTTGAAAGGTATTAACATAGCAAGAAATGTTTCCATTTTAATAAGACAATAACAATTTTGGACTCATGATTTTTCGTTCTTGTTATTTACATGTTTTATCTTTTAATTTTGAATAGACTATAAATGTAACTAGATGGAACCCGTCAAAATTTGACGGCAAACAACTTGATAATACCATAAAAGTAAAATTTATAGTTGCTTTAACTTGACAAATTTCATAGTGGGGAGCATAATATGATTAAGTGGTCACAGACTTTTCCATCGATATATCACATGAGGGGTGTGTGCAAAATTTAGAAAAGTACACCCTTGGGGGGTCAAAGTGGGGGGATGGACATGGGAGATGCATAATATGATTAAGTGGTGACAGACCTTTCCAATGATATATAACATGAGGTTGTGTGCAAAATTTAGAAAGTACCCCTTGGGGGGGGGGGCAAAGTGAGGAGATGGACACCGGATATGCATAATATGATTAAGTGGTCACAGACCTTTTCAATGATATATAACATGAGGGTTGTGTGCAAAATTTAGAAAGTACGGGGGGGGGCAAAGTGGGGAGATGGACATCGGAGATGCATAATATGATTAAGTGGTCACAGACCTTTCTAATGATATATAACATGAGGGTAATGTGCAAAATTTAGAAAGTACCCTTTTGGGGGGGGCAAAGTGGGGAGATGGACATCGGAGATGCATAATATGATTAAGCAGTTACAGACCTTTCCAACAATATATGACATGAGGGGTGTCAACAAAATTTAGAAAAGTATCCCTTGGGGGGGGGCAAAGTGGGGAGATGGACATTGGAGATGCATAAAATGATTAAGTGGTCACAGACCTTTCCAATGATATATAACATGAGGGTAATGTGCAAAATTTAGAAAGTACCCCTTCGGGGGGGGAAAGTGGGGAGATGGGCATCGGAGATGCATAATATGATTAAGTGGTCACACACCTTTCCAATGATATATGACATGAGGGGTGTCAACAAAATTTAGAAAAGTATCCCTTAGGGGGGTGGGGGGGCAAAGTGGGGAGATGGACATTGGAGATGCATAATATGATTAAGTGGTCACAGACCTTTCCAATGATATATAACATGAGGGTAATGTGCAAAATTTAGAAAGTACCCTTTGGAGGGGGGGCAAAGTGGGGAGATGGACATCGGAGATGCATAATATGAATAAGCAGTTACAGACCTTTCCAACAATATATGACATGAGGGGTGTCAACAAAATTTAGAAAAGTATCCCTTGGGGGGGTAGGGGGGGAAAAGTGGGGAGATGGACATTGGAGATGCATAAAATGATTAAGTGGTCACAGACCTTTCCAATGATATATAACATGAGGGTTGTGTTCAAAATTTAGAAAGTACCCTTTGGGGGGGGAAGGGGGGCAAAGTGGGGAGATGGACATCGGAGATGCATAATATGATTAAGTGGTCACAGACCTTTCCAATGATATATAACATGAGGGTAATGTGCAAAATTTAGAAAGTACCCTTTGGGGGGGGCAAAGTGGGGAGGTGGACATCGGAGATGCAAAATATGATTAAGCAGTTACAGACCTTTCCAACAATATATGACATGAGGGTGTCAACAAAATTTAGAAAAGTATCCCTTTGGGGGGGGGGCAAAGTGGGGAGATGGACATTGGAGATGCACAAAATGATTAAGTGCTCACAGACCTTTCCACTGATATATAACATGAGGGTAATGTGCAAAATTTAGAAAGTACCCCTTCGGGGGGGGGAAAGTGGGGAGATAGGCATCGGAGATGCATAATATGATTAAGTGGTCACACACCTTTCCAATGATATATGACATGAGGGGTGTCAACAAAATTTAGAAAAGTATCCCTTAGGGGGGTGGGGGGGGCAAAGTGGGGAGATGGATATTGGAGATGCATAATATGATTAAGTGGTCACAGACCTTTCGAATGATATATAACATGAGGGTTGTGTGCAAAATTTAGAAAGTACCCTTTGGGGGGTAGGGGGGCAAAGTGGGGAGATGGACATCGGAGATGCATAATATGATTAAGTGGTCACAGACCTTTCCAATGATATATAACATGAGGGTAATGTGCAAAATTTAGAAAGTACCCTTTGGGGGGGGCAAAGTGGAGAGATGGACATCGGAGATGCATAATATGAATAAGCAGTTACAGACCTTTCCAACAATATATGACATGAGGGGTGTCAACAAAATTTAGAAAAGTATCCCTTGGGGGGGTGGGGGGGGCAAAGTGGGAAGATGGACATTGAAGATGCATGAAATGATTAAGTGGTCACAGACCTTTCCAATGATATATAACAGGAGGGTAATGTGCAAAATTTAGAAAGTACACCTTTGGGGGGGGGGGCAAAGTGGTGAGATGCATAATATGATTAAGCAGTTACAGACATTTCCAACAATATATGACATGAGGGGTGTCAACAAAATTTAGAAAAGTATTCCTTTGGGGAGTGGGGGGCAAAGTGGGGAGATGGGCATCGGAGATGCATAATATGATTAAGTGGTCAGACCTTTCCAATGATATATAACATGAGGGTTGTGTTCAAAATTTAGAAAGTACCCTTTGGGGGGGGAAAGGGGGCAAAGTGGAGAGATGGACATCGGAGATGCATAATATGATTAAGTGGTCACAGACCTTTCCAATGATATATAACATGAGGGTAATGTGCAAAATTTAGAAAGTACCCTTTGGGGGGGGGGGGCAAAGTGGGGAGATGGACGTCGGAGATGCATAATATTATTAAGCAGTTACAGACCTTTCCAACAATATATGACATGAGGGGTGTCAACAAAATTTAGAAAAGTATCCCTTGGGGGGTTGGGGGGGCAAAGTGGGGAGATGGACATTGGAGATGCATAAAATGATTAAGTGGTCACCGACCTTTCCAATGATATATAACAGGAGGGTAATGTGCAAAATTTAGAAAGTACCCTTTGGGGGGGGGGGGCAAAGTGGGGAGATGGACATCGGAGATGCATAATATGATTAAGCAGTTACAGACCTTTCCAACAATATATGACATGAGGGGTGTCAACAAAATTTAGAAAGTATCCCTTGGGGGGGTGGGGGGGCAAAGTGGGGAGATGGATATTGGAGATGCATAAAATGATTAAGTGGTCACAGACCTTTCCAATGATATATAACATGAGGGTTGTGTGCAAAATTTAGAAAGTACGGGGGGGGGGGGCAAAGTGGGGAGATGGACATCGGAGATGCATAATATGATTAAGTGGTCACAGACCTTTCTAATGATATATAACATGAGGGTAATGTGCAAAATTTAGAAAGTACCCTTTTGGGGGGGCAAAGTGGGGAGATGGGCATCGGAGATGCATAATATGATTAAGTGGTCACACACCTTTCCAATGATATATGACATGAGGGGTGTCAACAAAATTTAGAAAAGTATCCCTTAGGGGGGTGGGGGGGCAAAGTGGGGAGATGGACATTGGAGATGAATAATATGATTAAGTGGTCACAGACCTTTCCAATGATATATAACATGAGGGTAATGTGCAAAATTTAGAAAGTACCCCTTCGGAGGGGGAAAGTGCTGAGATGGGCATCGGAGATGCATAATATGATTAAGTGGTCACACACCTTTCCAATGATATATGACATGAGGGGTGTCAACAAAATTTAGAAAAGTATCCGTTAGGGGGGTGGGGGGGCAAAGTGGGGAGATGGACATTGGAGATGAATAATATGATTAAGTGGTCACAGATCTTTCCAATGATATATAACATGAGGGTAATGTGCAAAATTTAGAAAGTACCCTTTGGAGGGGGGGCAAAGTGGGGAGATGGACATCGGAGATGCATAATATGAATAAGCAGTTACAGACCTTTCCAACAATATATGACATGAGGGGTGTCAACAAAATTTAGAAAAGTATCCCTTTGGGGGGTGGGGGGGCAAAGTGGGGAGATGGACATTGGAGATGCATAAAATGATTAAGTGGTCACAGACCTTTCCAATGATATATAACATGAGGGTAATGTGCAAAATTTAGAAAGTACCCCTTCGGAGGGGGAAAGTGGGGAGATGGGCATCGGAGATGCATAATATGATTAAGTGGTCACACACCTTTCCAATGATATATGACATGAGGGGTGTCAACAAAATTTAGAAAAGTATCCCTTAGGGGGGTGGGGGGGCAAAGTGGGGAGATGGACATTGGAGATGAATAATATGATTAAGTGGTCACAGACTTTTCCAATGATATATAACAGGAGGGTAATGTGCAAAATTTAGAAAGTACCCTTTGGGGGGGGGCAAAGTGGGGAGATGGACATTGGAGATGCATAAAATGATTAAGTGGTCACAGACCTTTCCAATGATATATAACATGAGGGTAATGTGCAAAATTTAGAAAGTACCCCTTCGGAGGGGGAAAGTGGGGAGATGGGCATCGGAGATGCATAATATGATTAAGTGGTGACACACCTTTCCAATGATATATGACATGAGGGGTGTCAACAAAATTTAGAAAAGTATCCCTTAGGGGGGTGGGGGGGCAAAGTGGGGAGATGGACATTGGAGATGAATAATATGATTAAGTGGTCACAGACCTTTCCAATGATATATAACATGAGGGTAATGTGCAAAATTTAGAAAGTACCCTTTGGAGGGGGGGCAAAGTGGAGAGATGGACATCGGAGATGCATAATATGAATAAGCAGTTACAGACCTTTCCAACAATATATGACATGAGGGGTGTCAACAAAATTTAGAAAAGTATTCCTTTGGGGGGTGGGGGGGCAAAGTGGGGAGATGGACATTGGAGATGCATAAAATGATTAAGTGGTCACAGACCTTTCCAATGATATATAACAGGAGGGTAATGTGCAAAATTTAGAAAGTACCCTTTGGGGGGGGGGCAAAGTGGGGAGATGGACATCGGAGATGCATAATATGATTAAGCAGTTACAGACCTTTCCAACAATATATGACATGAGGGCTGTCAACAAAATTTAGAAAAGTATCCCTTGGGGGGAGTGGGGGGGGGAAGTGGGGAGATGGGCATCGGAGATGCATAATATGATTAAGTGGTCACAGACCTTTCCAATGATATATAACATGAGGGTTGTGTTCAAAATTTAGAAAGTACCCTTTGGGAGGGGAAGGGGGGAAAAGTGGGGAGATGGACATCGGAGATGCATAATATGATTAAGTGGTCACAGACCTTTCCAATGATATATAACATGAGGGTAATGTGCAAAATTTAGAAAGTACCCTTTGGGGGGGGCAAAGTGGGGAGATGGACATCGGAGATGCATAATATGATTAAGCAGTTACAGACCTTTACAACAATATATGACATGAGGGGTGTCAACAAAATTTAGAAAAGTATCCCTTGGGGGGGTGGGGGGGCAAAGTGGGGAGATGGACATTGGAGATGCATAAAATGATTAAGTGGTCACAGACCTTTCCAATGATATATAACAGGAGGGTAATGTGCAAAATTTAGAAAGTACCCTTTGGGGGGGGGGGGCAAAGTGGGGAGATGGACATCGGAGATGCATAATATGATTAAGCAGTTACAGACCTTTCCAACAATATATGACATGAGGGTGTCAACAAAATTTAGAAAAGTATCCCTTGGGGGGGGCAAAGTGGGGAGATGGACATTGGAGATGCATAAAATGATTAAGTGGTCACAGACCTTTCCAATGATATATAACATGAGGGTTGTGTTCAAAATTTAGAAAGTACCCTTTGGGGGGGGAAGGGGGGCAAAGTGGGGAGATGGACATCGGAGATGCATAATATGATTAAGTGGTCACAGACCTTTCCAATGATATATAACATGAGGGTAATGTGCAAAATTTAGAAAGTACCCTTTGGGGGGGGGGCAAAGTGGGGAGATGGACATCGGAGATGCATAATATGAATAAGCAGTTACAGACCTTTCCAACAATATATGACATGAGGGGTGTCAACAAAATTTAGAAAAGTATCCCTTGGGTTTTGTGGGGGGGGGCAAAGTGGGGAGATGGACATTGAAGATGCAGGAAATGATTAAGTGGTCACGACCTTTCCAATGATATATAACAGGAGGGTAATGTGCAAAATTTAGAAAGTACCCTTTGGGGGGGGGCAAAGTGGGGAGATGGACATCGGAGATGCATAATATGATTAAGCAGTTACAGACCTTTCCAACAATATATGACATGAGGGGTGTCAACAAAATTTAGAAAAGTATCCCTTGGGGGAGTGGGGGGGGGGAAAGTGGGGAGATGGGCATCGGAGATGCATAATATGATTAAGTGGTCACAGACCTTTCCAATGATATATAACATGAGGGTTGTGTTCAAAATTTAGAAAGTACCCTTTGGGGGGGGAAGGGGGGCAAAGTGGGGAGATGGATATTGGAGATGCATAAAATGATTAAGTGGTCACAGACCTTTCCAATGATATATAACATGAGGGTAATGTGCAAAATTTAGAAAGTACCCTTTTGGGGGGGGGGCAAAGTGGGGTGATGGACATCGGAGATGCATAATATTATTAAGCAGTTACAGACCTTTCCAATGATATATGACATGAGGGGTGTCAACAAAATTTAGAAAATATCCCTTAGGGGGGTGGGGGGGCAAAGTGGGGAGATGGATATTGGAGATGCATAAAATGATTAAGTGGTCACAGACCTTTCCAATGATATATAACATGAGGGTAATGTGCAAAATTTAGAAAGTACCCTTTGGGGGGGGGGGGCAAAGTGAGGAGATGGACACCGGAGATGCATAATATGATTAAGCAGTCACAGACCTTTCCAACAATGTATGACATGAGGGGTGTCAACAAAATTTTGAAAAGTACCCCCCTGAGGGCGGAGGGATGGACCCCGGAGATGCATAACATGAATAAGTGGTCAAAGACTTTTCCACCGATATATCACATGAGGGGTGTGTGCAAAATTTAGAAAAGTGTCCCACTTGGGGGGGGGGAGTGGGGGGATGGACACCAGAGATGCATAACATGAAAAAGAGGTCACAGCCGTTTCAACTTGCAACTTTTTTCTCGAAGGCATTTGACAATATTAAATTTTTTTTTACCCAAGACCATTTAACGATATTCTTATTTTTTTTTGCGTAATTCGTCAAACGTTCATGGAAAAAATCATGAAATTCGCTAATCAATAGTTGATAAATTATAAAATTCAACAATCAATAGCAGTAAAATTGGTCAATCGATAACGGAAAAATCACGAAATTCATCAAATGGTCTCCCGTAAAAAAAATTGTCCTGCACACTGATGTGATGATCAAAAGGGTTTTGAAGTATAGGACAAAATTAGCACTTGCCAAACAGCGAGTAATACTGAAAATTTGGCAATGGACTTTATTGCCACCACTGGTCAAACATAATAGTCCCACTCACCAATTGCGATGTTTGAATGGAAAAAGATTTTTTTCTCTGCTGTCGCGCGACAAATTTTGAAACCATTTGGCAAATTTCATCCCCGAAATTGGCAGATTGTGAATTTTTTTCTCGAAGCCATTCGACGATATTCGAAAATTTTTTCTCCCGAAACCAGTTGATGAATTTTGCGATTTTTCCACTGTGTCGATTAATGAATTTTGCACTTCTTCCGCTATCGATTGACGAATTTCGAATTTTATCGACTATCGGTTAATGAATTTCACGATTTTTTCCATGAACGAACAAATTGCGCACTTTCTGCTAATTGACACATTTCGCCCTTTACAATTCAGTCAATGAGTTGAACGTTGTTTCTTTCGAGAAATGTCAGGAATGAAACAATGATTCTTTAGGTTGAATTTACTTCGTTCGATGCCCCATGGAAGAATGTGTGCGATGCAGCAACGGGCGTCACAGACTTTTTAGGGCAGCTGCAGACTAAAAACATCTAACCAATCTTCGCGGGGGGAAAATAACAGATTTTGTCAAATGATTGAGGAAAAAACACTACTTTATCAAAGGATCATGGGAAAACATGACTTTTGTTAAAAGACCACAGAAAAAACGTAATTATGCAAAAGGATCGCGAAAGATAAGCAAATTTTGTCAAAGAATCGCAAAAAAGGAAATTTCACCAAAAGATCACGCTTTTTTACTAAATTTCGTCTAAAAATTGCGGAATAAAATGTATTTTATCAAAGAATTGCTGGAAAATGCGAATTTCGTTAAGGATCATGAGAAAAATGCGAAATTCTTCAAAGGATCGCTGAAAAAACACTAATTTCGTCAAAGAATTGCTGAAAAAACATGAATCTCGCCCAGTAACAGAAAAATCATGGTTCATAATCATTATATCTAGTAGTATATGTAAATACAGTTTGTGATATAAGACAAAATTAACATTCACCAATCGGCGAGTAATACTGGAAATTGGTGATTGATGTTATTGCCACCAGTGGCTAAACTTAGTCACACTCGCCAATTGCGATGATTGAATGTAAAATGAAATTTTTTTTCCCGCTGTCACTCAAAGAATTTTGAAACCATTTGGTGAAGTTTTTTCCGAAACCATTTTGTGAATTTCCCGATTTTTTCTTCAAAATCATTTGACAAAGAGACTTTTTTCTCGATGGCATTTGACAATATTCAAAATTTTTTTACCCGAGACAATTTGACGATATTCTTAATTTTTTTTGTGCAATTCGACAAATGTTCATGGAAAAAATCATGAAATTCGTTAATCAATAGTCGATAAATTGTGAAATTCAGCAATCCTTAGCGGTAAAATCGTAAAATTTGTCAATCGATAACGGAAAAATAATGAAATTCATCAAACGGTTTCCGGTAAAAAAATTGTCTTGCACGCTGATGTGATGATCAAAAGGGTTTTGAAGGCATTTATTTTATTTGTTGTATTGTGTATAAATACCTAGGTGGAAGCAGTTTGCTTATTTTGTCAAATGTTTCAACAATATTCGACCCAATACGCATGCGTAAAAAAAATCTTCCGGTAGGACCGGCCAATGAGGTGAAGGTCTATTACGGTCTCTAGAAACGTGTTTGGGATCATCTCCTGTTGTTTTTTTCTTGCACTTTGCGTTAAACCTAGGAAGGTATTTATATAGAACTCATTGTGGAGTGTTTAGAAGGTATTTATTTATTTCATTTATTATAATTTGTATGAATACTTAGGTGTCCATTTCGGATTTACTGTTTAAAAATGAATTTAGGCTCTATTAACGTTCGCGAAATCAATCCCGATGGAAATTGTCTTTTTAGATCTCTATCATTTTGTTTATATAGTACAGAAAATGATTATTCAAATGTATGTAAAAATATCGTAGAACACGTAATACAAAATTGGACCACTTATAGTCCGTTTATTATCGGGGATGAATCTTATGGTGTTCCGATTGCTAATGAAGACAATTATGTAAATATATGGTTCTTCATAGAGGTATATGGTTCTTCACACTTCAATAGAAGCATTGTTTAAATTAATATAATTCTACAAATATGATGCAGTTTTAAAATATCGAGTAATGATTAATACTGTCAAAGAATATACTCATATACGTAATTAAGTTTTGGTACTTCTCTATTATCTCATCGACCACTTTTCATTAAAAAAAACTATCGCCAAATAAATGGGAGAACGTTGTCATTGGAATATCAAAATAAATAAATAAAATATAAGAATTTAAGGATACAATTGTTATTTTAATTAATGAAATAACTAATAAATCAAATAAACATAATGAAAAATACACGCAAATGTTGAATTAAAAACCACTTGATGACATAAAAAACACGTATAATGTTTTCGACATCAAGTAAATGGGACTGCATTTTTGGCATTTAATCATACAGTTTGGCGATAGTATTTTGTTATGAAAAGTGGTCGATGGGATAATAGAGAAGTACTCAAGTTTTTTATACCAAGTTTGAAAATTTATCTTTTTTTGGCATATAAAAAAAATAACATAAAAAACATTACAAATTTGCCCATTTAAAACATTCAAGATTTGTATATATACAAACAATACAATGTAAATATTAATATTGTTACATGATACATTATATACATTGTTTGCATATATACTTCTTTGTATACATATATTGTTTGTATACATACAAACAAATATAATGTAAACATTATTCAAATATTAAGAGTTTGCAAATCAAAACATTATAAAGATTTGTATACATACAAACAATATAATGCATACATACTCTTTACAAATAAAATAGCCCACTTATGTAATGACAAAACTTTTAAATCGAATAGAGATAATATATTTCTGTTTATTTTATAACTTATATTCAGATGCTCAGATTCTGCTTTTTTCGAACACATAATAATAAAAATATTACTACCGTGCGTACTGTCTTTTGACATTATATTTACATAATCGTTTTCATTATCAATCGGAACACCATAAGATTCATTCCCGATAATAAACAGACCATAAGTGGTCCAATTTTGATTACGTGTTCTACACGTTTGAATAATTATTTTCTGTACTATATAAACAAAATGATAGAGATCTAAAAAAAAAATTTCCATCGGGATTTCGCCAACATATGAGCCTAAATTCATTTTTAAACAGTAAATCCGAAATGGACACCTAAGTATTCATACAAATTACAATAAATAAAATAAATAAATAAAATAAATACCTTCTAAACACTCCACAGTGAGTTCTAGATAAATATCTTCCTAGGTTTAACGCAACGTGACAACAGAAAAAAACAACAGATGATACGATCCCAAGCACGTTTGTAGAGACAGTCATAGACCCTCACCTCATTGGCCGGTGATTTTTTGACGCATGCGTATTCGGTCGAATTTCGATGGAATATTTGATTTGACAGAATTACCAAACAGCTTTAAATATATGGATTGTTATTTTGCTTCGTTAAATTTTAAAAATAAAATATTTCTCAACAACTTTTTCACTTAAAAAAAATAATTAATTAATTAATAAAATTTGTTTATTTTTATTTATTTTAATGAAATCGCCAAATAAGCAAAAAAAGCGCAAAATGAAAACTCAATGGTGTACAATGGGCAACCCTTATGCTTATATAAATTATCTTTAAATTTTAAATGATTTATAAATAATATAAATTTTATCTTTTAAATATTTAACTGATGATTGAAACTTTAATCATTTCATAAACCAAAAAATTTTCACACCTTAATATTATTATATTTTAAATACGATCTCAGATTTAAAAAAAAAAAAAAAAAAAAAAAAAAAAAACGAAAATTCTTAAGATAGAAAGAAACGCTTTCATTTTAATAAGTAGTAGGAGTTTATTAATTAATAAATAGTAATTAATAAATTTAACGTACGGAAATTGACCGATTTACTTTAAATTTAATTAGTTAATTAATTAAATTTAAATTTTTATAATTTATTTTTATAAAATCGCCAAATAGACGAAAAAAGCGCAAAACTGACAAACCTTGTGTTTATTTAAATTCTCTTTTAATTTTGAATGAATTATAAATAATAGAACGTTGCTCGTTCCGCAAACCAACAGTTTTAATATTGTATTAAATCTTTTAAAATATGCTCTCAGATAATAAATCTTTGAAAGGCATAATAGTCTTCATAGCAAAAAAAAAAAAAAAAAAAAAAAAAAAAAAAATCCATTTTAATAAGACATTAACAATTTTGGTTGCATCCGAAGAAAATCACAAAACATTTAAGAAACTTTAACTATTACTTCATTTAAGTTGCCATAAAATCGCCAAATAGACGAAAAAAGCACAAAACGGACAAACCTTGTGTTTATTTAAATTCTCTTTTAATTTTGAATCTACTATCAATAATAACACGTTGTTCTTTCCACAAACCAACAGTTTTAATATTGTATTAAATCTTTTAAAATATGCTCTCAGATAACAAATCTTTGAAAGGTATTAACATAGCAAGAAATGTTTCCATTTTAATAAGACAATAACAATTTTGGACTCATGATTTTTCGTTCTTGTTATTTACATGTTTTATCTTTTAATTTTAAATAGACTATAAATGTAATTGTTATTTTGCTTCGTTAAATTTTAAAAATAAAATATTTCTCAACAACTTTTTCACTTAAAAAAATTAATTAATTAATTAATAAAATTTGTTTATTTTTATTTATTTTAATAAAATCGCCAAATAAGCAAAAAAAGCGCAAAATGAAAACTCAATGGTGTACAATGGACAACCCTTATGCTTATATAAATTATCTTTAAATTTTAAATGATTTATAAATAATATAAATTTTATCTTTTAAATATTTAACTGATGATTGAAACTTTAATCATTTCATAAACCAAAAAATTTTCACACCTTAATATTATTATATTTTAAATACGATCTCAGATTTTAAAAAAAAAAAAAAAAAAAAAAAAAAAAACGAAAATTCTTAAGATAGAAAGAAACGCTTTCATTTTAATAAGTAGTAGGAGTTTATTAATTAATAAATAGTAATTAATAAATTTAACGTACGGAAATTGACCGATTTACTTTAAATTTAATTAGTTAATTAATTAAATTTAAATTTTTATAATTTATTTTTATAAAATCGCCAAATAGACGAAAAAAGCGCAAAACTGACAAACCTTGTGTTTATTTAAATTCTCTTTTAATTTTGAATGAATTATAAATAATAGAACGTTGCTCGTTCCGCAAACCAACAGTTTTAATATTGTATTAAATCTTTTAAAATATGCTCTCAGATAATAAATCTTTGAAAGGCATAATAGTCTTCATAGCAAAAAAAAAAAAAAAAAAAAAAAAAAAAAAAAAAAAAAAAAAATCCATTTTAATAAGACATTAACAATTTTGGTTGCATCCGAAGAAAATCACAAAACATTTAAGAAACTTTAACTATTACTTCATTTAAGTTGCCATAAAATCGCCAAATAGACGAAAAAAGCACAAAACGGACAAACCTTGTGTTTATTTAAATTCTCTTTTAATTTTGAATCTACTATCAATAATAACACGTTGTTCTTTCCACAAACCAACAGTTTTAATATTGTATTAAATCTTTTAAAATATGCTCTCAGATAACAAATCTTTGAAAGGTATTAACATAGCAAGAAATGTTTCCATTTTAATAAGACAATAACAATTTTGGACTCATGATTTTTCGTTCTTGTTATTTACATGTTTTATCTTTTAATTTTAAATAGACTATAAATGTAATTGTTATTTTGCTTCGTTAAATTTTAAAAATAAAATATTTCTCAACAACTTTTTCACTTAAAAAAAATTAATTAATTAATTAATAAAATTTGTTTATTTTTATTTATTTTAATAAAATCGCCAAATAAGCAAAAAAAGCGCAAAATGAAAACTCAATGGTGTACAATGGACAACCCTTATGCTTATATAAATTATCTTTAAATTTTAAATGATTTATAAATAATATAAATTTTATCTTTTAAATATTTAACTGATGATTGAAACTTTAATCATTTCATAAACCAAAAATTTTTCACACCTTAATATTATTATATTTTAAATACGATCTCAGATTAAAAAAAAAAAAAAAAAAAAAAAAAAAAACGAAAATTCTTAAGATAGAAAGAAACGCTTTCATTTTAATAAGACATTAAACATTTTCGTTGCATCCAAAGAAAATCTCAAAACATTTAAGAAACTTTAACTTTTACTTCATTTAAGTTGCTTTAAATTAACAATAGCATATTTATATTACCAAAGTGCTTTTTTTTTCTTTTAATCTTTCATTTTTTTCATCTCCTACTAGTGACAAATTCTTAGTTGTTTAATCCGGATTAAGTGCTCCATCCGGATTATTTCAATTCGCAGTTTAATCCTAGAGTGAAAGGTTTTACCGATTCTGAGTGTTAAAGATAAACACAGCAGAATAAAAAGAAATATCAATAACTGTACAACTTTTCTTTTTTTATTAACACTTTTGAACCTAGTTGAAAAGTGTTTATGACTTCGGTTTTTCTGGCCGTCTGGCCGTCTGCCGTCTGTCCATCTTTCCGTGTTCTAACTCCCGTAAATACGCTCGGATTGCCCTGCAATTTTTATATGTTATTGTCGTTATCTATAGCATGTTCCCTATTTCAACTGAAGTGTGTAGCACTTATAGTTTTTTTACAGGGACACTCAAAAGAATTCCGTTACATTACGGTCTATGGGGAAAAATCATTTGCGGTTTATTTTAATGATGTTACACAATTTAAAACACATTGTAATTGATATATATATAACTAAGGTGCAGTACAAGAAGCTTAATATGGAATAGGGTGTGCATAGCACTTATAGTTACTTTACAGGGACAGTCAAAATAATTCCGTTACATTACGTCTATGGAGAAAAATCATTTGCCGTTTAATTAAATAATGTTTGACTTTTTTAAACGCATTGAAATTTATATATACCACTAAGGTGCATTACAAGAGGTTTACTAGAGAATATTGTGTGTATACAGTGCTTCGTTCAGTTCGAGTGAAGTGTTTCGTTCAGTCATCGTTCATTTACAGGGACACACAAAAGAATTCTCTACTGTCTGTTAACAATAATTCCTGGAAGTGCATTTTAAGTTGCTGAACGCGATTTTAAATTTAGCTCACTTGTTGTCTATTACTTGGTGTGTATAAACTCTGTAGATCATATACAGGGCAGCACAAAAGTCGCGAATACATTTCCGTTTATTGACAGAAACTCCAGAAGGAGAATTTTAAACTGTGCTACGCGTTTCCTAACTAAACTAAAATTTAGCATCCTATGTAGTATATATACAAATCTATAGATCATATACAGGGCTGAATAAAAGTATTCGGATATTTTCCCGAATATTGTATATGTTGGAAATTCCTGAAATTACGTTTTTAAATTTGTTCTGCGTTTTCCAAATTGTTTACTTAGATGTTATCTTTCAGCTTATTAAACGGTAATGATTTGTAAAATTATTTTGGAAGCGTTGGAAAGTGTTACATAATCTATGCTTGACGCATGATTTTTCGTTCTTGTTTTTAATTTATAGGATCTGGGTGAATTTTGTTGTTTCAAAAACATTGCAATTTTTATATGTTATTGCCGTTATCTATAGCATGTTCCCTATTTCAACTGAAGTGTGTAGCACTTATAGTTTTTTTACAGGGACACTCAAAAGAATTCCGTTACATTACGGTCTATGTAATGAATCCTTTGTAATAATGTTTCACTATTTTAAACGCACTGAAATTTATATATATCACTAAGGTGCATTACAAGAGGCTTACTACAGAGTAGTGTGTGTATAGCAGTCATCGTTCATTTACGGGGACCCACAAAAGAATTCTCTACTGTCTGTTAACAATAATTCCTGGAAGTGCGTTTTAAGTTGCTGAACGCGATTTTAAATTTAACTCACTTTTTGTCTATTACTTGGTGTGTATAAATTCTGTAGATCCTATACAGGGCAGCACAAAAGTTCGCGAACACATTTCCGTTTATTGACACAAACTCCAGAAGGAGAATTTTAAACTATGCTACGCGTTTCCTAACTAAACTAAAATTTAGCATCCTATGTAGTATATATACAAATCTATAGATCATATACAGGGCTGAATAAAAGTATTCGGATATTTTTCCGAATATTGTATATGTTGGAAATTCCTGAAATTACGTTTTTAAATAGATTATGGATTTTCCAAATTGTTTACTTAGATGTTATCTTTCAGCTTATTAAACGGTAATGATTTGTAAAATTATTTTGGAAGCGTTGGAAAGTGTTACATAATCTATGCTTGACGCATGATTTTTCGTTCTTGTTTTTAATTTATAGGATCTGGGTGAATTTTGTTGTTTCAAAAACATTACAGTGTTTAACGATTTTAAATTTTAATGAAAAAATTTTGCTGTAATTAATCAAAAAATGTCTTTGCGTAATAGAGTTTATAGTTAACAAAATACTACGCTATAAAACTAAAAATATTTTTGCATTATAGGAAGAAACTGTTAACTAGGATGCTAGTAACGGAAAAAGGGTTAATTTTACAAAGAAATCCAATTTTAAATGGTGCATGCATCTTTTACGCTCTAGCCAGCTAGCATGTCACGTAATTATAATGTGGAAAAGGGGGGGTCATTAAAACAGTAAGAAATATTGTTAGTCCAGGCTATGTGTTATCTAAAACTGTATACAATGCTAAAAAATGCTATTTTTTTTAAAGTTTCAAATAAGATTTTTGTGCCCTGAGTTTAATGTATTACACATTTTATGTAAATTTTCAAAAAAATTATCATTATTATTATTGTTATTATTATTATTATCATTATTATAACCAGCACTTAACAAATGCGGTCGCCAGGTCGTTACTGGCGACCAAGTTATTTAATCTGCCTTTTTTTGTGTGTTAAAGTTGACCTCAGAAATGAGCATAAATGGCAATTTTTCTTTCCTTCATTCTTACTCGTGCACGACAAGCAGTAATATTTCTTTTCCTTCATACATTTATTGGAAGAACCAAGTTTAAAAGGCATTTTCAATCTCATGCACAGAAAGCTCCATTCTTTTCCACTCTAGCCAGCTAGCATGTCACGTAATTATAATGTGGCAGGAGGGGGGGTCATTAAAACAGTAAGAAATATTGTTAGTCCAGGCTTTGTGCTATCTAAAATTGTATACAATGCTAAAAAATTCTTTTTTTTTGTAAGTTTAAAATCAGATTTTTGTGCCCCGAGTTTAATGTATTACACTCGTTTTAAAGGTTAATAACATATAAGTTATTATAAGTAATTTATTTTAAGTAAATTTATAAACCTTAATTAAAATTTCACGAATAATTATGTTTAATTATATAAAAGAATAACATGCATTTAAAAAATATTTCTACCTCTCTTAAAATGATTGGCGCCTTTATGATGCATGTGTGCGGTGCACACATTGCCCAATAGATCGACGCCACCCTAGTATGAAGACAAGTGTGTGGTACTGCGTTGTAACTATTTTTTATTGGCGACAAGGAATTTTTGTTCACTACTGAGTTTGTTCTCTACTGATTATAACTATCATTTTAACAAAAAAAGTTGTTCCAGTTTCCAACGCCGTGCAGTCATGAAAAAACAAGAATGAATAATTATGCATCAGACATAGATTATGAAACACTTTCCAACACTAACAGTTGTTACTATTGTTAAGAAATTAAATGTTTTCATACATTGAAATGAGATATCTAAATTAAAAATTTAAAAAAAAACGCAAAAATATATGCGTGTAGTGTTAAACATTCCATTCGGAAAAAATTATTTCTCAAATTTTGGTGTCGACCATGAGCTGTGTTCATGTATCGGATTTAATAATGTTTTCCAAATATTAATTGAAAAAGTAAGCATTCAGATTTGGTATCCCATTGGTATGGATGTGGCCGAAATATCACATTGACCGCCTTTTTTTTCCCATATGATGTTACAGATTAAAAGTCTAAAAAGAAGAAGGCCTTTACAAACCAAATTTTACCTCAGATTTAGCATTTGTTCCACATGGTCCACAAATTTCTGACACTCTTATACAAGGCATTTTTTAATACTAAACTTATTCTTTTCTACCAATGCAGCTGCTGATGATTATCAGTGTAATATAGACAGTGATGCCCTTCAATTATTCAATAAATCTGAACATTCCGATTTAATCTGAGATTTGAAGTTGTCTAAGAGATCTGCTGCAATCTTAAGCTCCAGACTAAAAGAAACAAGAACGAAAAATCATGCGTTAAGCATAGATTATGAAACACGTTCCAACACATCCAGAATACTGTAACGGGACTTAAAGGTTAAATAAGGTAAAAGAAGATATGTAAGTAAATAGTTTAGAAAACATATACCACATTGAAAAATACAGTTTTCGAAATTACCTTCTATTGTAAAAAACGTAGTCGAATTACATTGTGCAAACCTCTATATGATCTGTAGATTTGGATATATAATACATAACATGATAAAATTTAGTTCAGTTCGAAATTTCACATTTAAAAATGTTCGCCAATCGATGGAAATGCACTCGAAATATTTTGTGCAGCCTTGTATATTATCTAAACATTTTTGTAAATACCACATATTAAGCTAAAATTTAATTCAAGTAAAAAACACACAAGGCAACTTAAAACTCACTTACAGCAATTATGAAGTGCAAACGACAATGTATTTTGTTCCTTGTATATGAATTCCCTGTATATGAATTTATTTATATCCCATAAACTTATATGTCTCTACTAAATATAGTTGAGCAGGAAAATGCGTAACACAATTAAAAACTACTCTTAAGTAATTCACTACCTTAGTCTGTTATACTTACGAATTCCCTTGTGTAGCCCTGTATATGATGATCCGAATTTATACACACCACGTAATATGAAAAAAAATTAGTTAAACTTAATTACGTAAACCAAACTTGAAAACGCACTCATCACAGATAGACTGTAATTATCGCACGTATACTGTAACCGATATCTTTTGTGTGTCCCTGTAAATGAACGACAAACGTTTACACCATAATTTTAAGTGAACCTTTTATAGTACACCTCAGTAATGCATAGAATTTTTATTATCTTGGAAATAGTGAAACATCATTAATTTACACTGCAAACGATTTTCCATCGTAGAACAATGTGTAACAGAATTCTTTTATTTGACCCTGTAAATGAATAATAAATGCTTTGCACCTCATATTCTACAAAAGGCATGTTTTAATGCGCTTCATAATTATATATCAATTTTATCATGCTTCAAATAGCGTAGTTTCAATAAAATGCACTTGAAACGATTATTGCCCATTGACTGTAATGTAGCGGAATACTTGTGACTGTCCCTGTAAAACAACTATATAAGTGCTACACACTTCATTTGCAATAGGAGACATGCTGTAGTAAACGACAATAACATACAAAAATTTCAGGGCAATCCGAGTATATTTACGCGAATTAGAGCACGGCCAGACGCCAGACGGCCAAACGTCAGGCAAATCGAAGTCATAAACACATTTTAACTAGGTTGGAAAGTGTTAAAGAGTTGTTAGCTACTAAAACATTTATTACTGAGTGTATAACTAGAGAACAGGTAGTAAAATAATAATTCACATCCTTTGGTATATAGAGAACGGGAGGTTCTCTTACTCCCTTCGGGATATTGACTATGATTATTGCAAAGATAACTTGAGTGCAAGTTTGACTTTAAATGTAAAACCCAAGGAATAGAAAATTTGTATTGACTAATACTGAAAGAGTTCTTCACCTTCAATTCGATTATTATACAAGAGCAGTTTGGGTTCAGGCCCAACTCAACACCAGCTTTGCAAAGTGAGTGAACGCGTTCACGAGGTCTTCATGAAGAAACAAAAAACAGGTGTTGTTTTCGTAGAAATTGCTAACGCCTCTTCGATCGGGTTTGGCATTTGGAACTTATTTATAAGTTGACCATGCTCCAAGATTCCCCCCCCCTTGCCCATTCTTGTCTTATGTAATAAGTTTTTGAATGCCTAAGAGGGACTGCTCAGACTGGGAAAAGATAGAATCTGTACTGTCAAAGTTAACAATACAGGGTGTCCCAAAAGTCTCCGTACAACTTCAAAAATTTATTACAAAAAAAATAATAGGTCTACAGCAAAAATAATTGCAACAGTACATAGAGTAACTTAAAAAGTTTTTTTCTACTACCTTAGTATAGTTGTACATGAGATCCTTTCGTTGCACGAAGAATATCAAGTCGATATTCCAATTCCATCCATAGTGCGTTTCAGCATGCTAACATCAACCATAGTTACAACTGTTTGATGAAATCTGAATAAAAGTTAATAGTCTCAAGGAATTGAAACAAAAGATCCAAACAGCAGTAGCTACTGTTGATGTTAGCTTGAAAAGCGTTCGTGGATTGAATTGAAATATCGTCTTGATATTCTTCGTGCTACGAAAGGATCTCATGTTGAAGTTTACTAAGGCTGTAGAATTTTTTTTTTTTAAGTTACTCTATGCACTGTTGAAATTATTTTTGCTGTAGGCCTATTTTTTTATTTTTGTAATAAATTTTTGAAGTTGTACGGAGACTTTTGGGACACCCTGTACTATCTCTTCTTCTCGCTATGTCGAGGCGGACATACCTCAAAAAAGCTTTCTGCATACCTAGCTTTTCAACTACATATTAATGATATGATGTATTCCCAGCATCCTCTTAGCATTATATGCGGATGACACGTCCATCATGTACAGTAACATATCATTGCGCATTGTGATTAAAAAACTCCAAACTTAGATTCATGTCTTTTTATCTAGCTCCGTGAGTGGCACATTAGAGTCAATGCAGCAAAAATTGCCGCTATGATTTTCCCAAAAAAAGACTATCTCCCCCGACATTACACTTTCTCTAAACGGTGATGATATCTCCTGGTTAACTGAGTACATATAACTAAGTTTTTGCCTAGATTCTAAATTAAACTCAGCTAGTGCAGATTTATTTAGCTTATCATAGCTGTCTGTCAATTCCGAGATCAACTATAACCCACGGATCTGTTGTTTGGGATCTGTGTGGAAAATTCAGATGCAGAAAATTCAAATTACCCAATTCTGCAAAGCAACAACGTTTGTCCGGAACGATGTCATTCATGCTGATTTCAATATTAGACTTATCTCCCAAGTTATTAAAAAACTTGAACAAAATTTCCGCCGAGATCGCAGCCTGATATCCAAAGATGCGTCGCGGTCTATCAAATTGTATTAACAATGCTACAAAGTTAACAACGCTGTTGGAGAGAAAAGACCGCTCGTCATCTTGAGCAGCGATGACGGCTATGTTCTACACTCTCAGAAAAAACTGTAAATTTATGAGCGTTTGCCCTTCAATGTTCACGGGCAACAGCCTTATTTGATGAAGAACGGTCTAATCCACTAAATAAGCTGCCTTATCCCTTAGATACTTAGAAAATGAAGAGCAATCCACATATTCTTACAGTTCTAGCCCATATGTTAGCAAAAATACGGTACGACCTCATACATTGTCCTCCGCTAGGGTGTAACCCTTCATTTTACTCGTGTTTCGAGAATTTTAACCCGCCAGAAAAGCGATTCTGTGATGATTATCTAACGTGCTACGTGCTACGGAGGAGTAAGTAAAGTGTTATTGTGTTTTAAAGTGCATTATACCCTGTGCATTATAATGCTGTATTACTTTGCCCCGTAAAATTACGGGCTGCACAAAATGATGTGCATGGATTGTTTTTTTTACGGGGTATGACTGGAATCTCTGCTGCTGACCTCTGGCCGTAATTTTATTGCATTTTTTTTTTTTACAGTGTACCTTTCAAGAGATAGAGAAAGCAAGCCACCTTAAACGTATAGTTGTGATCTTTCAAATTCAAAATTTTAAATGTTTTCATTTTCAATATCCCTTATATTTTCTTAAACTATCATTTTGTTTTGTCCTCCTCATTTGCCCGCCTCTGCATTTGGCATCGGATATTGCTCACTTTCCTAATTAATTGCATTATACGAATAATTTTTTTAATCTTTTATCTAGGCATTTTCTTTTATAACTATTATTAAATTTATTGTATTTACCTTTTCTTTGTAATTTAGAAAAATAAATTTATCGCTCTGATTAGATGTCTCCCCCCTCCTATCCTCTTCCTTACTGCATTGCTGATTCATTCAGTCGGCCTTCTCATCGTCAAAGCGCAAAGAGTGTTTCATTTCTTAAAAACGCATTTTTTGAGTTCTGTTCCACCACATTCCGATTTATCAGACTGGAGGACGAATTACCTATTTGTGTACATGTTAATATTATTCTCTGATTACTGAGGGGAACTGAGGGGACAAGTAGAGACATCCCTCGGAGAACAAAAGAAACAAAATAAAACAAAAAAGGGCAATTAAATTAATGCTTTCCAAATACTTGGAAAATCAGGAGTACTAGGGACATTGACTAAGGAGTGAGAATTTTTAATGATGCTTCCCAAAAATCAAGATCGAGGTTTGAAGAACGTTTTTGGATAATGGTGACTGAAGAAAAGTTGAACCTATGTTGTTTTGCCCCTCTGTTGTTTTGAAGAGTCGCTTTTTCTAGAACGCTGTGCTTTGCTCTTAGTCAGACTGAAGAAAAATCAGGCTTGTGGATTCGATACAGCTGTTTGCTGATTTTTTTGTGTATTATTTGTGCATTTTTTAATGTTGATATTCTTCCTTTTAATATTGCTGTATTATTTAACAGTGGAAATGCACAAAAGAACATCTTCACATAACAGAAAAAACAACAACAACAAAAAAGCAGCTTTTCTGTTAAAAACAGGCAATATAAGTAAGGCCTTTAATTAAGCAAAATAAATGAATTTAAATCTATTTTAATTTGTTCTATGTATAAACGTATACATATGTAAAAATTTTCAAATACAATTGTTGTATTTTATTTATTTGCCGTTATTAGATTCAACAGGCTATATTCATCAATCTGTAGCACATATTGACGCATATTATGATAAAAACTTTACGCGATAGAAAAAAAAAACTGAGGTCATTTTTGGAATAAGCCTCCCAAAAATGTATAGAATTGATATAAAGTTTAAAAAAAGTTTTCGCAAATGAAAATTTTGCAGACCTGTGTTATTATTATAATCATTTTATTAATAATAACAAGCGGGAAAAATTCTACCTTACGACAGAATATAGATTGGCCACCCACGGCTTTTATCGTTGAGATTTTTTCAGCCAAGTCTAACTCGTCAAAAAAAAAATTGTTAGCATAAGCCAGCTTTTCTACTTTAGAATTTAGTTAGCGCTCTAAGATTTTTTGTGAGGCTGATGGAACATATTAGGCACGAACACACCAAGTTTTAAAAATATTCGGTGACTAGAAGTATTTTTAATAAATATAATAGTAAAAAGATGTGGCTGCAGTGGGCTGAGACGTGGCGAGGTAGTTGTTGTTTACAAATGTGCTGGCTTAATGACACCCTTTAAACTGTTTTTAATGGTTCAAGGCATTTTAGCACTTAATAGATAACCTAAAAAAGGTAATGAAAAGTTCTATGATAGCAGCTTTTATGATGGATACAGCTAAGAGAAGTTGTTTAACAAATGATGAGTTAGCATTAATTGACGGGATCTTGAAAGCGGCTGGGGGGGGAGGGGGGAGCTATACAAAACACAAGTGCTCTACGAGACCCGATTTAAAATGAAGCCTCACTTGCAATTGAGAGATGGGACTTTAAAAGGGATCCCCCTTTTCGCCCCTCTGACGGGCCCTCCAAGAGAGATACGTAAAAACCTAGGGCGCCAAAAGAAACGGGGGGGGGAATAACCTTTAGGCGGTTTACAGCTAATTTAGGTGAAATTTTGGAGCTGTCCGTCCCATAGGAACAGAGAAAAATGGAAAAAACTAAAATAAATATGAGAAATTGAAAAAAATAAATAAGAAAAGTGCTCCTGACAGGAGACGAGAGAGAAGGAGGGGGAGAGTAGAACCAGACAAAAGTGCTTGATGAGATCAAACTTTTGATATGGTACATGACGGGGTTTGAACACATTGAATGTCTCCCCCGTGGGGGGGGGGGGTTAACTCCGATCCTAACTCCGGCCTCGACGATTTTAACTTCGTTGGATCCTTTAGAAGAGGCCTACGTCCTCTGTGGGGCTTAAAGGGGCTGAGAAAGATGTGAAAAACTAAAATTTAAAAAGAGTTGAAACAGAGAACTATGTTTCTTAAGGGAGGGGGAGTGAGAGGCGGAGAGTAGGACCAGACCATAGTGCTTGACGAGACCTATCTATTGATTTGTTACATGAAGGGATTTACATGGGGTTTACATTTGGGGGGAGCACCAAAAAGGTCTTACTGAACCTTTCCCATGATTATGCCAAGGTTGGAGTTATGATTTCGTCAAGATCATCGCAAAGCTTATATTGGCATCCTATATACGCATATATATATTCCAAACACTCCTATATGTGCCATATACGTCATTATACACATATTATTTATGTTTTATATGTTGTTTATACATCATATACACATGTCATATATATACATAATATATGCATCATATATGGCTATAACTTGGCCACATACGTACAGAAATGTTATATATATATATATATCATATATTATTATAATGACATACATGCTTTATAATTTGGCGATACATTTTGGCCGCTTGGCAGTTCATCCTTGGAAGCCGCTATAACACGAAAGTACCAAATTTACAATATATTAATGAAAACAGAAACAAAAATATTTCATGCTTGGTGGCTGCTATAACACGAAAGTACCAAATTTCTTTTTTATTTTTCATATCTGATAATTTGCATCTATCCTTTTTTGTAATTTTAACATTTTTTTAACGATTTTATGCATTTCTATTGCTTATTCAAAGAAAAAGTCTTCTAAAGTTACAGAATTTCGTTGAAAACGGTTAAAATAGTAAAATGCGAACATCTTTTGGTCCATTATCGACCGAAAGCAACAACCGTTATCATTATCTTTTTTACGCGTGAAGGTTTCGTTATGGTACTTCATTGTGAAGTTTGGTAATTTTTGAAATTCATTATTTGAAAAACGGCATAATCATTCGATTTGAAATTTATATAAAAAAAAAAAAAAAAAAAAAAAAAAAAACAATTTTTTTCCTTTCTAACGCAGTTTGTCTAACAATTTTGTGACAAATACTTTTTGAGCTATTAATTTTTTCAGTAACTTCAAATGTTTCATTTTCCGAGATTAACCTGTGGCAACGATGGATTGCTGTGACTTTTCATAAACATGAAAAATGATAGAGATTGAAAGAATAAGCCTCCCTGTGGGTAGCTAATAAAAAAATTGTTTGTATAGTTAATTTAAATCAATGCAGTAATAGTTATAATAATACTTATAACAGTTATATAAATGTTATAATAACATTTATTTATTTGTATTTTTCACAGAATTTGTTAACACATTTTCATATTATTGCAATAATTTGGTAATAACATTTTAAACGAACAAATTAATTTTCTTACTTATTATATGTTTTAACATCGATATTTAAAAAATGCACTTTTAAAGTATATTAATTAAGATAGCTAGTAATGTTTACACCTTAATAAAGTATTAAAAATCCTGTTAACATCGCAAAAAAGATCGAAAATCATTCACGAAACTTTACTTTAATTTCTTCAATGTTTAGGTTGTCTTAAATAGCATCATCTTAACTTTAATCCCAACTGTTTTTAATTTATTTCTCTGTTGCTTTTACTTTGTTTTTATTTTTTAGATCTTTCATTTCTTTCATCTCTTAGAGACAAATTCTAAGCTACATAATCCGGATTAAAGTACTCCATCCGGATTATTTCAATTCTCAGTTTAATCCTAGATGGAAAGGTTTTACTGACTCTGAGCATTAAAGATAAATAAAATATAAATAAGACGAAGAAATATCAATAGATATGAGACTATTTTATTTTATTTTATTTTTTATTAGAACTGAATGAATACTGTTACAAAAAATATAAATGCACACAGTATTCAACTAGTTAATTTTTTTTTTCACTTCTAAGAATAGGATTTTGCTGTATTTTATCTATTTTTTATTTTTTTACTATTAGTGTGTTAATTTGATTATACATTTTTCTGCTAATAATGCAAATTATATAATGTGATTATAGTAATGATTAATAATTAACATAATAATCACACTCATCATCAATATTATTTTTTTTTTATGATATCATTTCTTTTAAATCAGTGTTTTCAGAATTTTTTAAAGAAAAAATTCAATATTGTATTGCATTTGGTATTTACTTATTTATATTTAAACAGAAATTAAATCAAGAAAGATCACAGTTTCTTCTAATATATATACAACACTGTAAAAAAAATTTCCTGAAAAAAACGGAAATTGTACTGGCAATCGAGACGCCAGTACTATTTCCAAGAAATTTTCCGTGATTTCTGAAATATCCGTTTTTAAATTTTCGTTTTATAGCAGATATCTTCCGTATTTTTTAGAAACTTTTATAATGTTAAAATAAACATTATAGACCCCCCACCCCCCGAAAAAAAAAGTTATTTCTCAAGAACAATCTTAGAAAGGACAGATATGCTGGGTTTTTTTTCCTGTTGAGTTTTGTGTAAACAACCAACCCTTGCCTCGGATGAGAATCGAACCCGCAATCTTTCACTTACTGAACCGGAGGTCCCAACCACTACGCTAGACTTGACATTCCAGTTTCTCAAATGTTGCTACTTACTTCAGTCACTTTTTATGATGCAAAAACTTGAAGGTTCCATGGATTTTTTTCAAGAGTTCAAATGTTTTTAATATTTTCTTTTAATAATTTTCAAAATTTTTGTTTATTATTTGATGCCTTATAACAGATAAACCCGATAAATTTTAACTTATGTATTATATGCGTAAAACATTGTATTAAGAGACATTGTATTAAGAGTCATTGTATGATTGCATCCTTTTGTAATAGTACAACATTTTCTTTTTTTGAACATATACTTTTTAAAATTATTTGTCTGATGATCTATTTATCAATTCCAATAAAAACAATAATTATCTGAAGGAAACGTATTTATTACATGCTATTAAAATGACTTTTCGTTATCTCTTATTTTAAGAAACTTACGTCAATAAACAATTTTATAATAAATTAAATTATTATATTTGAACTATGCTGAGAACTTTTGTGTACGGTTCTGTCAAACTGAATGGTTTTAATAATATTAAAACAAAAAATTGATTCTTAAAGACAATTTTGAAATTAATGATCTTGTGATAGGTAAATTTAAATTTGGACTTATTGATTTAGTTTAAATTAATTTAGTTTCATTTATAAAATTATAAGCTAAAGAAATATATTATAAAGTTAATAAAATAATAAACTTCATGTTTATAAAAGTAAAGAAAAAATATTAACTGTTTTTATAAATTTAAGGAAAAAATTTTAAACGTTGTAAAATTATAATTTATAAAATAATAAATTTTAGTTTAATTCATAAATTTATAAGTCAAATCAGTTTAGTTTAATACAATTTACATAGCGATAATTTGCAGAGATATTATGTCATGAAACCTTTAAATAAACCAATATTGCCTCACGTTAGAAAAGTTAAAACACAATTTTCACTAATTTTTTAAAATTTAAAAAAGTTATAATTTTGAAGCACTATCAATAAAAATAAAAAAGAGATTAAAAAAAGAATATTTTTCTGTAACTTATAAAAACAAAACCAATTTCTAAATATTTCATTAAAAAATATAAATATTACTATTATTTTCACAAAAAATTACTGTCCAGACGTGGCCCTGGTTAGAATGCGCCAGCATGTCGAGCGGTATCAGGCCTGGTTCCTTGAAGAACTCTAGTAAATACAACAATCTTAATTCACATTTCAAACAAAGCAATTTCTGTACGCAAACCTCTAAAAGTTATTTACGGAAATTGCACTGTTTTGGAAGAAATACGGACATTGTACTGTTTTGAAAGAAATTCTGCATATTTACGGATTTAAATCTCTTTTACGGAACTAATGTCATTTACAGAAATTGTACTCTTGTTTTGGAAAAATGAAACTTCTCCGTGAAATTTTACGGAAAATCTCTTGTATTTTCACGGATTTGTTTTAGAGTAAAGGTGTCCCAAAAACATCGACCTCGGCATTTATTCTTTAAATATTGATCATAGCCTTCTTTTATAAATTACAAAGTTACGTTATAAAAAAGGTGCAGAATTTCATGAAATCTATTAAAATTTTAAGGGGATTAAATTCGAAGAAATTCAAAATATAAATTTTTATACGGGCCCCGTATACAAAAAAAATCCCAATGAGTAAAATGTGCTCCATAAATTATGTGCCTATACATTATGTGTCCCATACACAATGTGCCCCATATCAGGTCATGTACAAAATTTCACCATTTGATCATAAAAAGTCGCAGAAGATATGCTTAAACAAAGTTGGTGAGGGGTTAATCATAAATTAATGCCATCAATGTTTTCTTTCGTAATTTGTGTACGACCCCTGAAACGCAGTCAACATTTATGTATTTTCATATCTCTGCGACTTTTTATGATATATTGCTGAAATTTTATACATGATCTTATTAGTGTATGGGGCACATTCTACTCATTTGGAATTTTTTTGTATGGAGGTCGTAGAAAAATTTATATTTTATATTTATATAATTTATTTCTCCACAAAAAATTTTAATCGATTTCATAAAATTTTTTGCTTTTTTATGTAATTTTGTAATTTATAATATATGTGGATGATCAATATTTAAGGAATAACAGCCAAGGTCTATGTTTTTGGGACACACTGTATATATATTGTCAAATGTACCATTTGACGTTTAAAAAGCAGAAACTTCGTAAAAATAAAAATAAAAGCATTACAGATTTTTCAAATAAAACAAATGTTTTTACTGACGCGCAGCAGTATTTTCAGGAGAAAAACAGAATAGGAACAGATTTTAACAAAATATTTTTCTGCTGTATCTTATATAATTTTTTAGAGTAAATAATAAAATACCGCATTGTAAGAAAACGCCTTTTAAGAAAAAAATAACAACGTTTTTAACTGTCAAATACACCATTTAACTGTTATTAAAAAAAAAAAAAAAAAAAAAAAAAAAAAAAAGATTTTTTTAAATAAAATAAACTGAAAAGAAAAAGATTCTCAGCTTTTTTTTTTTTTTTTTTTTTTTTTTTTTTTACTTTCAGCAACTGAAATTAATCTATATATTTCCTTCAATGTACGTCGTTTAGGCTAACATTCGCTGTTTTTGTTTTGAAAACTGGAGTAACATTATGTTTGAATATTTATTTTTTATACACTTTTAATTTTAACAGTTAGTATTAGAGATTTACAGGAATTAACATTTTTTTTTTCAATACTGAAATATATTTTTAAAATGGATTAATTGCTTAGAAAATACAAGAATATCTTAAATGCAACTTATAAGAAATGAGATGGTTAGATAAAATTATTTTTCAAATTTTTTTTTCTTTTTTTTTTGCTTAACAATATATTTTAAACATATATCAAAAACTTATTAGAAATTTTATTCATCTATACTGTAATTTCTTCTTAAAAAAAAAATACCAAAATGCAATAAAATATGGAAAAATTTCTTTAAAAATCTTGAAAACAATGATTTAAACAAATAAATTAAATCTTTAAAAAATTAACTGTAATGACGATGAGAGTGATTATTATGTTAATGATTAATTATTACTGTAATCATGTTACATAAATTGCATAATTAGTAAAAAAAAATGTTTAATCAAATTAATCAGCTAATAGTCAGACCCGAAGCGTTTCGTGTGCGAAATGTGCAATACACACAGGTGCTTTTAGGAGACTGACCATGACATATGCTGTGTAGTACTTCAGAAATAATCGTAAAAAAAACAGGGCTGCGGACTGTAGGCCATGATCCTTAATACATTCTAGCGCCGTAGGTTTTGTTTATTAAGCACATATATTATCTTTAGTATGTGGACAACTGAAGTCGCATTTAAAGTTGCATTTTAAAATTAACGGCAATATTAGAATAAAGTGGTTCTGGTGTCGAAGGCAGGGTAGAAGGAAGGGAAGCGAATACTTTTCGACGATAAACCAAACATGCTTGAGCCTCTCAAAACAAAAGATTAATATTTAAAGAGAATACAGAAACTCGCAAAAGTTTTGAGACGCTATGCTTTTCTGTCCCAACTTTTTCTGTAAGCAAAATTTCTTAATGATGTAAATTAATAATTTGTACCCTTTTTAAAGCGCAACAAAATGCAAAATTAGAACAATTAATACATTATGCATGAACTAAAAATAATTCGGAAATTTGCAAAATTACTTCGCAAAAGTTTTGAGACAATTCAGTTTTTCTAAACTTTTATTGAAATTAAGCGTCTTAATGTAACGAAATACAGCAATATTTAATATTTAGTTTCAAATTATTTTGCTTTGAAAACTACAGCACATCGTCTGAGCACGGAATTAACAAGGCTTTCTAAAGTGGATCTAGGGATTTTCGCCCATTCCGATTGAAGATCCTGAAGGAGTTCTGCCTTTGAAGATTGCTTCCGTGCCCCGATATATTAGCCCAGACCTGATTTAAGTAACTAAATAAGACGCCCACAAACTACGCAATAATTTGGGATAAAATTGAAAACTTGGAATTCATTATAAATTATGAGCTATTTTCGAGCTATTTCAGTTTTGAGAAGAATTTCGAACACTAAAATCCTTGCAATGGATTCATATTTTGCTTTTAAGTCGAAGGAAGAGTAATATTGGAAGCGAATGCTTTCCGACGTGATGCGGGCAAACTAGATCCTTTAACAAAATTGGCTACAAATATATCCTACTATCCACAAACCTCTACGGTATACTTTGTTATTGCAAATTTTGTGAGTGTAATTCTTATAGTCAAAGCCATATAAATAATCATTAGTAATTAAAGGACAAAGCGTTGTGTAATTTCGATGAAAGCCTTGACTTATGATTTTTAGAAATTAATTCCCTTAAGATTAACAATAGTAAAATAAATCCAACAGTAAATTAGCCTATTAGATAAAATTATTCTAACATGATGAAAAAATAAAGAAATCAAATTTAAATTTAACAATTTACAAAAGTTTATTTACAAAAATATTTATAAACGATATAAAATCATAGTTAACGAAAAAAATATTTCAGCTTGCATAAGACAGTGTTAAAGATTTTGCTATCAAAGCAATTAATTACATTGAACTCCTTCCTATAATCAATTATTACTATCCACATATTTTATTCGTACCAAAATTATAATATTAAAATACTACATTCAGCATGAACTAGATTAATTAAATATATGTACTATATATATAAAGCAAGAAAAATACACTTTGAAGATCTCGACCCGCAGTACACGTATCTATACCTTAAAAATCATTCATAAAATAAATAGGTTTTAACAATACACTTGAACAGAAATGAAAATTTCTACCACAGGGCTTGCTGAAGACACACATTGACAGAGGATACACAACGTCTGAGGACGCACATAGTCTAGCCACCAGAGTAAAGTTGTAACGCCATCTTCGTAATTAAAAAAAAAAAAAAAAAAAAAAAAAAAAAAAAAAAAAAAACCTAAATATTGTTTTATTACCGATGATGGCAAATGCGACTATCAATATAGCTTCTAAAAAGGGGCCCCCCTTAACAGAAAGCTACATAAAATCTATATTTTTCTGACAGAAGTCTCTAACCTTACCTAGTAATCGTCAGTTGCCACTCTCAATGAACAACTCCTACTCAGTCCCTGCTAACTGTCGCGAAAAGGGTCCTTCCCTAGCAGGGCCGGCTTATATATGATCTGGTCGTTAACCATAGTTTGTATTTGTCTTAAACATTCAATCCCACTGCTTGTCGCGTTTAATGGTGCTATCACACGTACTCTCATATCATAGTCAATATCAGATATTTCATCCGAAATACGTTTTTCAAGAGGAAAAAGCTCGAAATCGTCCCGTTTGATAGATTGCCTCTCGTAATTTCTTCAAGATCTAACTGACAGTAGTTTCTATCCTCTACGATAGATGTCAGCTCGAAATCCACTAATCAGAGCTCTCTAAAATTTTCAAGATGGCTACCGTCAGTGAGTCAACATGTTTGTTTAGCGTGGTCGCAAATATTGAAACCAAAAATACAGAAGAATTAAGGAAAAAGCAATATCTTTAGTAACACAGGGACCAATTATACACGAAAAGAACTTTAAAAATGTGCAGTTATTCTGAAATTAAAGAATTACATATGCGTCGATTGTCTCTTCGGAGTTCGTTATTAAACACTCCCGATAACAACCTTATTTACTAATTTAAAGTCATTTACTGTGATTATTTTATTTTAATTCCTTATATTATTTGCTATATGTTATAATTGTACTGTCGTAGTCACTTATTTACTTCTCAAACTGTACTAGTTTAACTACTTTCTGCAGTATATTTGGCGTTATTTCGTACTTGTTGCCACATTATGTCGCCAAAGATAAAAATGCAAGCAAACACGCATCAAGGTATTTTATTGCAAAAGCATGCAGCGTTCAGAATCTAAATTTTGTATTGGACGGGGGGGGGGGGGGGGGGGAGGGACAGAAAATGTTCTTATACTTTTAGAAAAATAAAATTTAATAAATGAAAATTTAATGTTGCAGCTATTTATAGTTAATTATATTTTACCTTCTAATAATTTTCTTTAAAAACAATCTTGATAATCTTTTTTTAAAGATATACAATTATTATACAGACATACATATTTATTCGTAAATCGGTGGAATAGTAAAAATATATTCACCGTTGTCCGTTCATCCAAGGCTGTCTGTTAGATGGTTGACGACTTTCTCTCTAACATGGTTTGTTAGTGAGAAATTGCGTTTCAGAATCATCCGGAATGGCTGAGTGGTTAGAGTGATAGCCCGGAACGCTTGGACCCAGGTTCGATTCCTAGCTCTGGGTAATTTTTCACTTCATGTAAGGATGATTGTATTTAATGTATGTGGGTGAGAATGTCCTTTTCAGTCTATTTTTCCTTTTTAATTATTAAATTTCAACTACCCTAAAATTTTGCCTACCCCTTCCTAGCGGTGTATAAATTTTAAAACTTTATATGTTTTTCAATTTGTTAAGCAAATTGTGCCCTTTTTTTACTTATTAATAATAAATAACGCATATACCCCCCCCCCTCCAGTTAAAATATTTTGCTCCCTTCAAAAAAAGAAAAAAAAATTAAAATTTATATATTTTCGAAAACAAAAATCAATTGTAACGTAAAACTTTCCTAGCAGAAATAGATTTCTAGAATTTTCAAATATGCGAACTCAAAATTAAAGCTCATTCCAAAAAATAGTTTTTAAGTTATGCTTAAAAAAACACTTGTCTTGTAATCTGTTTTGCGACGATCGAACATTTATTTAACATTAGGAGGTGCAAACATAAAACCTGCGTAATTTCTAAATTACTTTAACGAGTGACTTTCAATTTGATACATAAAGGTAAAATTTACCGAAAAATATGATGTCGAAGTTAGGGTTTAGTACTAAAAGTTTTAGAATATGTTACAATTGCTATACGTAACTTCCTCCTTCCCCCCAGCAAAATTTATGTACAGCATTATTATTAGATGTTATTACTAATCTATTGTTACTTGTGACATTTTTATACAGTGATTTGCGGCAGAGTTAGTAGAGGATATAACCTCCCCCCCCCCCTCCAGGACTGTACACAATATGTATAAAAATAAGGATTGTGTTTTTGAAACGAAAAATATCAAAAACTCATTTAAACTTTCGAAAATTGATTAAAATCATCAAAACCAAGGAAGAAAACACTGCAAAAGATTGGGAACTATATCTAAATTGTATTACGTATTTCAATTTTACTTTACATTCATTATGTAACATGAATTACATTTAAAATATGTAAAATATATTAACTAAAAATGTCATAATAGTGATTTTGGCAAAATAACTAAAACTTAATTTAAAATCTTTCTTTGCGTTACAGATTTCGGGTTAGCGGTAAAGTGCGGTTCCAATACATGTGACAAAAAACTAGTTTTAACATTCTTTTTTTTTTCTAAATCATTTAATACTAATAGTTGAGAATTCTTAATATTTACAGGTAATGAAAAACGTAAAGTGAAGATATGGACTCTATAATTTAGAATTTTTATGTTATATTAGCGAGAGTATTGTATTTAAAATCTTGGAATTTGAAGTAAAATGATCACAATAATATATATATAGAACATACACGAAAAGAAACTGCAATGTATAAAATGTTAGTACGCGATAATGCTTCCTGTTTATCAATCGATCTCTACACTAAATATTAAAACATCTGCAGCAATTACTCGCCCAATGTTACGCCCTCTCCTTACATTAGCAGATAACTTTCAGTACGGAAAGTAACCCTAGTTGCAGCGTGAAAGTGTAGCTCCAAGAAATCGAGAGGCAATAGCATATACTTCATATCGTATGGTATTCCGTGTGATAACAGCTTAACGGCGGGTCCAGCTTCGGCTGTAGATTGTAATTTTTTTCTTTTTCAAGACCTTAATAAAGGGGACCGGGAGGGACACTATGCTCTACAGACTTTTACTAGTCTGAGCAGTCCCTCTTAGGCTATCAAATCATATCAATATAGCTCTTCCCAGATGAGACTATCAGGTGAAAATAAACTCGTATTTCAGCTCGAGTCCCTCAACTCTCTATCTGGTCGAATCGTCGTCATCAAAAACGGCTATGTAACTCTTTCAAAACTCATAAAGAAATCCTCATCACGAATCGTCATCACTGCAGCTCTATTTAACTAAGAGCGCAGGAAAAATCTTCCAACGCGCAATCGAAGAAAATTGGTGGGCTTCTTGTCTCCTTACTTCTCCATTGACCGAAGCAGTTGTCCCCGTGATTCTTGTACCTTACCTCTGTCATAAATCCAAGGTTGTAAAAGTCTCAAGAGTGTTTTGCCTTCAGCCTTATAGCCAACAATTTGGCACCGATGAAAATAAAATTATTTTATCTATACATTAATTTCTCATCCAGAAGCTTATTAAAGTATAAAATAATATTACATGCTTCATCAATCATTACAAAAATCATAAATAAAATAATACTAACAATTCTCAATAATATGTACTAAAAGTAATTCTTACATCTGCTTTCTATGCAGAGATATTATTAATTAAAATTTCAAGTACTCTAATTTCTCCTCATCAGCAAGGATATTGGAAAAGAAGGGGAAAGTGCGTTTTCTCTTCAGCGCGACAATAAACAAAATATTCTTAAGCAGGTCAAACCAAATGATGGAATTTTAAATTAAATATGTTGACACATCATTTTCATCAGCATTTGCTTCACTGAAGGAGCATTTTGAGTCCTTTAGCAACTCTTCAGTGTACTTAAATTTTTGTAAAAGAGTGGTAAAAATGGAGAATTTATATTTAGTCATAAAATAATCTAAATGATTCAGGTAATAAAGACATTTAAGCAAAATGAATTGAAGACGACTTAAAATCGTTATCTCAAAAACTTAGTGACCATATTATACCAGACCCTATTTAAATAACTAAATAAGAGGTCCACATATTAGGCAATAATCTCGCTAAAATTTAATATTTGAAATTCTTTATAAATCATCGTGATATAATTCCTCTAATAATTCTTTGAGAAACAATTATACGACACATTTAATGAGATTTTGATATATTGTTGAGACAGACTGAAAATTAATCTATACTAATAAATCTATACTCTTTGTATGTGTGTGTCTGTTTGTCTGCGATGGCTAGCAAAATCTAGCCCAGCTAGAAGTCTGAAAATTTAGGTGTGGATAGTCCAAGGTCTGGCTATGTGCACCTGAGTCTCAGAATTTTAATACTTTGAACATTGACAAAAATGTTAATTAAAAACTGATCAATAACTCATCTCTGTTTTGCGAGTCGGCTTTCAGAACTCGCGCATGCTCAGAACCCGATTCTGCACATCGTACGAGAATGAAGAACCATTTCCAGGAAGAATGCGTTTATTTCGCAATTCTGTTTTAAATTATATCGACTAAACTATTTAGTTTATTTAAAAACGAAAAGCATATTCTAAAAGATCGTACTCTTACGTCTTCAATGCCGTAATCAATTCGAAAAAAAGTTATGTTAACCCTTTGAAAAACATTTCTGAAAAAGGGTCATTTTCCCGGGCTTATGTTTTCTTCCTTACGCCAACTCCCCTCAATAGCACAATTTTAGAGATACAGACAAACCAAACATATGTTCTTAAAGTTGAAACCTTCTACTAATAGACGGTATAATTTTTTTTTTAATACTGATTTTAACCCTTTGAAAAACACCGGCGAACGCAGGTCATTTGTTGCCTCACCAGAAGATTTTTTTTCTTGCGCTAAAAGTTACTAAAATATCGTTTTTTGACACAATCTTTTTAGACCATCTTGGTAGGCCAGATTTACATCACCTACAACAATTTCGGACGAGAATAAGTATTTAAAAAGATTAAAATCTGAGATATTTTCGGCGAAAACCCATAATAACGGGATGTTTTCCGCAGTCAGGCTCGGCTTCTGGTAACGTTTCACTATCTAAAATGCATGTACTATTTTCACATAATTTTACAGAGTTGGAAACAGTTATATTTATTTATAAACGACTAAAATTTCAGAGAGATCGGACGACGAATACTGTTTTTTTTATGTTAACGGACCCGACGCGAAAAGAAAACATATTTATTTTACAACCAGATAACAATATTTCTGACGTATTTTTTTACTCGGGCTGTAAAACCGTTATATTTATGGCCATTGAAAATTTCAAAAGGCTTGGACAAGAAAAGCTATTTTTTTAAACTATATAACGATTCTACTTCAAAAAAGAAGTAAATGTTTTTTTACGATTTTGCGATTTTGTCATAAAAGATATAAATTCATACAAAATTGGGTAAAATATATAAAGTAAAACAAATTTGGCTTTTATTTAACGTTTTATCACGGGCCCGGGCAACGCTGGGCGGGTCAGCTAGTATACAATAAAATAATGTATGCGGGTCAGATTGGAAAAGGTTCGATAATTTATGAGAATGGTGTGATTTTTTCCTCTTTCCTTCAAATATCACCAAATATATTTTTTCACACACACTGTTGAATACCAATGCGCGAACACTGACAATAATTGTTATTATTATTATCCTCATTATTATTAACTATTGCACTTCTTTCAGAATGAGGAATTTGCTCTCAATATGAAGCAAGAATTTTGCAAAGATATTTTTATGAACATAGAAACAGATACTAAAGCCTGAATGAAAAAAGTATTAATGTGCAATTATTGCAAATTTTTATTCAAATTAAAATTGAATAAAAAGTATAACGCAGGTTCCTGTTATTATACTACAGATACAACAATGTTTCTAAAACTATATATAATGAATAGATCATTTAACAATCCTGCCAGAAACTGTTTCAAGTGAAATTTGACAACCGGTCTGGCGAAACGTCGAACTAAATTAAGAGAGTTGGGATATTCATTTAGTAACCGTCTGTTTTAATTTGTGGCTTGGTTATTCTCCCTTTCGTGCACCTCAAAAAAGAAAGAAAGAAGGAAAAGGAAAAAAACAAAAATCCATTATAGCGTAATCTGGTATAGAATATTATCTCGGTCTGTTTCAAATGGTAATTATACTTATGAGTTACATTATAGAGAAAAACGTCTTTTAACTGAACCGATCTTTTATATGCAATGATTTTAAATTTAAATTAATTTCCTTTATTCTGTCTATACTATTTTTTCTGTAATATTATTACAATGGTTTTTCCTTTTCTGTATTTAAGCTTTATTTCAACATTTAAAATTAATATGTTACATACTTCGAAGTTTCAACTGCATACTCATTTGTTTTATGCATTTATTCGGATACAGCATATTGTCTGACAATTTTGGTTAACCAATTATAAATTTTATAAAATTCCTTACAACGGATAGTATATATTTATACCAATAGCATTTGCAATAAATCCATGCAAGATAAATTGTTTAATCCCATTTTCTAAGTAGAACCTTGTCTTCAAATATATGCAGTGAAAAGGCCCTTTAAAAATCCAGTTAAAATAGGTTTCAAATTAAATTCGACGACTTGACCAGTGAAACTTTAAACTAACTTAGAAGGTTGTGATTTAGTCAAACTTTCAAAAAATTTTGAACAAACTACTGTGATACACAAATAAAGACTAAACAAATTTCTTTATAACACCATAAAATTAAGATAGGCGCAAAGCCTTTCGAAAAAAACTTTGTCTCTCTTCATCAGAAGCAAAGAATACATGCTGCTACTTAGAAAACGGGAGCAAGATTGACAGGAAATGGAAGAGAAAAGGATAGGATAAAGAAGACAACCAATAGGAAAATAGAAGGCATCATCTAATGGCACAGAAATCATTGGCCAATCAGAAGAAGACATAACAGAATAATATATATGAAGCCAAATACATACACAGATTCTGAAAGGGAAAGGAAATTATAAGAATAAATACAAAGAATAAATTAACAAAATAAAGAAAAATAATAATAATTAGCTACAAAAAAAGAGACAAAGGTTAAATAAATAAAATAAAGAATAATTTAAAAAATAATTATAATACAAAAATAAGAATGAACTGCAAAATAATAATAATAATAATAATAATAATAATAATAATAATAATAATAATAATCCTGCGACCCAGAAAGGTGGCATAAAACAAAATGTATCAATTTATTGGTAAAAATGTATTGCATTGCATCTCCTTCAAAGTAATCTCCCCCGACTGCAATGCACTTCTGACAACGTTTAATTCAATCACCAAAACATGCCTTAAAGTCGTTTTTGTAAAACCCCTTCAGAATTCGTAGAGAATTTTCCTTTATCGAAGGACTCAAAACGGTAATCACGAACAGAGAATTTCAACCGTGGAAATAATGAAAAGTCACAAGGTGTTATATCAGGTGAATACGGAGCTTGTGGAGCCGTATTTGTTGAATGTTTGGTTAAAACCTCACGAATAATAATTTCACTGTGAAAAGGCGCATTATCGTGGCACAAAACCCAGGAGTTTTCGAACCATATTTCAGGCCCTTTTCGCCGAATTGCTTCACGCAAACGGCACAAAACACTCAAATAATAATTTTTATTGTCCATGTCGAATGTTTGGTTAAAACTTCACGAATAATAATTTCACTGTGAGAAGGCGAATTATCGTGATGCAAAACCTATAAGTTTTCTCGCCACATTTCAGACCATTTTCGCCGAATTGCTTCACGCAAACGGCACAAAACACTCAAATAATAATTTTTATTGTCCATGTCGAATGTTTGGTTAAAACTTCACGAATAATAATTTCACTGTGAGAAGGCGAATTATCGTGATGCAAAACCTATAAGTTTTCTCGCCACATTTCAGACCATTTTCGCCGAATTGCTTCACGCAAACGGCACAAAACACTCAAATAATAATTTCTATTGACTGTCTGGCCAGTTGGTAGGAATTCATAATGTACAACACCACGACAATCAAAGAAAACAGTCAACATTACCTTGATTTTTGAGAGACTTTGACGTGGTCTTTTCGGTCATGATTTAACTTTCAAGCGCCATTCACTTGATTGTTGAGCTGTTTCTGTATAAAGAGCATATATCCAAGTTTCATCACTGGTAATAATGCGTTCTAGAAAGAAATTGCCTTGAGAAAGCGCCTCTCGGGCCACTTGAAAACGTTGTTGTTTTTAGAACAAATTCAAAGTTCTTGGAATAACTCGAGAAGCGACGCGTTGCAACCCTAAATGATCTTTTAAAATTGCTTGACAAGAACCAAGTGATATAGGACATTGTTCAATAATGTCTCTTATTGTCGAATGACTATCACCAAACACCAATTCTCTTACCTTATCCAGATTTTGATTATTAATTGAAGTTGATGATCTACCAGATCGCCGATCATCTATGACGGATTTTCTGCCATCTTTAAACTTTCTATACCAATAAAATACTGTTGTTTTTGTAGAACAGTCGTTTTTAAAAGGTTTTTACAACATTTCAAATTTTTTGTAGCAGAAATTTCTTTGTGAAAATAAAATTTAAAGCATGTTCTTTGCTCAATAATACTTGCAATTTCGGAAAATCAATAGGCTGAAAATTTTTATCTCATTAAAAACAAATTTATTTTCGGGCGATAAAATGAAATAAATTCCTGACTATTGTCAGATGTTTATAGAAGTCGTAGAATTGTTTAATTAAAGTTTTCAGATGATACCTACTATAGATGTATTTTAAATGAATCATTTCGGATACTTTTTTATCACTTACAAATATAAGAATAAACTACAAAAAATAGTGTAATTGCAAATGTTAAAAAACTAAAAAAAAAAAAAAAAAAAAAGATAATTGAACTGAACAAGTTTTTCTAAGCTGCAGGGAGCATGGTTGAATCAGATTTTCCATTAATTATAGCCATTGAAACTAAGATAGTTAAATTTTCAAGACATTTTCGAGACATTTTCTGAATTGGGACTTTTTATGAAAATTTAGCTATTTATCTTAATCCTAGTGTAATAGTTAATAAAAAATCTTATTATTTTCTTTTCTTTTTTTTTTCTTATATTTGCACTTACTTTTTTTTTTTTTTTTTTTTTTTTTTTTTTGTTTATCGTATTGTATGTATAATTATTTTTTTGTAGTCAAATATAGTTTCAATTTGTTTCAAATAGGAAGTAATTATACCAGAAGTGTATTATAGCAAGAAGGATTTTTTTAAAATCTTTTTTGCGTCTTTACTTTATTTGTAACGATTTTAAATTATAAGTAATTAATTCTGTAAAAGTAATTTAAAGGTCTTTTTCATACACCATTCCTGCAATGCTTTAATCTTTTCCATATTTAGCTTAGTTTCGATTTATTAAATAATTTACTCCAAGGTTCCAGCAGTGCACTGTGAAAAAAGACAAATGTTTCTTAATCAACGAAAGTATAATTTAGCACGTTCTAAAATATACAATAACCTCTTTCGAATTATCCACTATTCCAAAAAGCGTTCTTTTACTTTAGAAACCTCAAGGATCAATATATTTTCTAAGATGTAAAAAAAGCATTTTTTTTTTTTTGCCGGAAACATTATCAAGTAGTTTTTGCAGAGTTATTAATCAGTTTTTTCAAATCGAAGTATAGGCTTTTAGAATGCTATCAATTCTCAGTTAAACATTTTCAGCTGCATAACTGAATTGATACATCCAAAAGTAACTAAATAATATTAATTTTTCTAAAGATTCAAACGAAATAAAGTAATTTTATAAGACCAAAGCGTATCTAGTTATAATACTTTGAATTTTATTAATTATATATAAAGGGTGCGTACAGTTCTACCGTAATTTTCTAATAGAATTTTTCACCTTATTTATTCTCTAAAAATTATTAAAAATTCTACGATTCATTGAGGTAATTGCAAACTCTTTGATTTAAATATCAGATAGAAAATTTCCAATCTGAAATAGTGATGCCAGACTCCTTGGAAATTAACAAGGAGTGAATACATATACTTATATTTACTTTTGTTAATCCTTTTATTACTGCGTTCCAACATATTTGAAAAGAGCTTATGAATTCAATTTGTATCTCTATCTGCCGTCTGGTAGAATCCTGATTCAGCTAAAATGTCCCGTCGTGACCCCTACTAACCGACGGTAGATAATCGATGTAACAAGGTTGACAAGTACGGTGAAAGTTAAACATTGATCCCAAAAGTTGATCTCCAAAAATACGACATTTTTGAGCTGTTTATAAAAAAAAAAAAAAAAAAAAAAAAAGATTCTCCTCTGAAAAACTGACCGGTAATTACATTTAACGATGTCCGGTTGACATTTCTAAAACCATTAAGTGATCAAAGAGAAACTGTTTCTTATCAGTTAATTATGGCTCCCAAACTATTGATATTCCCGGAAACTGTACTTTTTTTAGGAAATAAGTGTTACAAGCTCCTTTTAAAAATATATTATTAATATTAAATTTTTGTCGCGTTTTCAGGTCCCTAGAGTTCTTACCTTTGTAAAATTAGGAACATTTTTTTTTTTAATTTATTGTTATATTACTATTTATTTGAACTCACAGTATTCTATAAAATATTCGAAAAGTCGAGTGGAGCCACTCCGGATTTTTCTTAAGTAACGATATTTAAGTATTAATTGTATTATGCATCTCTCAAAATTTCGCTTGGAATTTTATAATAGGTGTGTGTATAAGCTAACATTTTGGAGGCAAACACAAAACTTTTTTTGCATGTTATCTTTCTTAAAATTTTAATTGGCCAAATTATATTGCACTTATTTGATTGTACCGGGCAGACGCGATGTAACAAAATGTCACTGTATTATTTAATCCGTGCCTTTAATTTCGCGTATAAATAGAATATTTTGGCAAAATCCGAAAGTAACGAAGTAGCGACTACTTTTGAAAAGTAGTTTATAGGCGCTACTTTTTAAATAAAGTAGTTGTAGTTGTAGTTGCAGTTAGCTACATTTTTTATAAAGAAGTTTTCATGACTGCAATTCATGATTTTTCCAAAAGAAATCCTACACAATATGTTACTTTGCCGTGAGCACCGAACCCGATTATGGAAAACTCGCAGCCATTTTGATTTTTCATATTTTAAATTCCATAATGGAAAATATATTATCTGTTATTGTTGAAATCTCATTTTGCAACAATTACTTTAAATACTGTAAATATAAATAGTGTTAAAAAATAAATTTCAAATTGCTAATCTTCATGCATTTATTGGTATTTAAGGAAATTTATAGAAAAAGGTCTAAATAATTTTATTAGAAAAAAAAACTGAAGAAATTTTTATTAAATAATTAATAATAGTAAATATATTGTACTGAAATATGAAACAAGTGTTACTTTGTTTGAAATCTAAATCACGAAAAATGCTGGAAAAGCACAATAATTTAATCAGTGATGCAACATAAAATAGCAACAATGTTCAGTTTGGACTGTCCGTTCCTGCTGTTTGTGCACGGAAAGTGAAAATTTCTAGCACTTGCCTGTATGTTATCGAATTTCGCACAAAGCAAATTAAGTCTCGTTCTCATCAAATTTTCATTGCAATTAATTTCATTTTTCTAAGGTTATTAAAAGCGAGGTGATACAGATAATATATTTTGGGGGAAATGAAACATTATTTTAAAAAATGAAAAATTACTGTAACAGTGAAATTCAGATTGGGTGCTTTCTGGCATATTCACGAAGTTATTATTATTTCTAAATGCCCAAAATATGCAACTTCCTTATTCATAAACTAAGGAAACGAATAGCATTTTCCATATTTTGACTATGACAAAAAATGGTTCAGAAAATTCTGTCCAAGTTGGCGCTTTAAGTCAATTTTCGGGATTTTATAGCCCAGGAAAGGTTGTCTTGAGATAACAATAAACTCTAATTCAATATGATATACAGTAATAGAAAACGCAAAATGCTATTCGATTTCAAATTACTTTAACAGTCGGGACTGCAAACTATTAAACATTTTATTTAACATTTATTTAAAAAAAGGAGTCCGTGATTATTTGTCTTGATTTGCTGAGTTGGGGGAAATATTTTTGTAAACGCCTTAAGTGTTATAGTATTGTATAGACTTTCAAATTCTAGGGTAAAGCATTTGAAAAAAAAATTTAAAAAAAAGTAGCATATACTAATATATTACTGAAAAGGTAAAGCTAGGATAGTCTGCGCACAATTCAAAAGAATAGCAATAAAAAATTTAAATATTAATTTTTTTGCAAAACTATCCATGAATATTTTTTACTTCATTTGTTTTTTATGCATTTCCATTGCTATTTTGTTGTTATGTTGCAATTTAATAGAACAGTTGTAATAAAACCAAGAAAGTTATTTTGCGCAATCTCTCCTTACAGGGTTGGTGTGATTGCGCACATGGGTAAGAGAGATTGTTACTAATAATAACTACAATTAAATTGTTAACAATAATAATTACACTTAAATGACATTGCTGTAAGGTTTTTGTGCACAAATTGTATTGTATTGGGAGTGAATATTTCAACCAAATGCTTAAAGAATCAGAAAAAGGAAATAATTTTAAAAACGATTAAAAAATTTTAATTAAAGGGGAAAAAATTAAAGAATTTCAAAAAGCAAGTCCAGATAAGATTACAAAATAAAATTATGCAACTTAATAACACGTTTAACGTAAAATTAGTCCATTTTCATTTTTTATTCAAATTTACCAATAAGCTGCGTAATCTCTCCTAGTATGGAAACTAATAAGAACAATGCGCCATCTCTCCTAAGTAGCAGATGCGCAAACTCTCCAATTTTGGTAGGAGAGATTGCGTGGCCTTTTATTTAAACATGGCCGCTACTAAAATGAACCGTTGATGATGTTTACATTGTTAGTATAGATTAGTAGCTTATGAGAAATCGTTTAAGTTTAAAATATTTTGTACTATTGATATTGTACAGAAATTCTGATGAATAGCTATGAAAATTCAAGCATTTACTTTGGGAAAACAAAACAAAATAGCAATACTTTATCTTAGACGCTCAAAGCAATCAACGTGTACTTTCAAGTAGACACTCCACTACTGTTGTTGTACAACCACCTGGAGTCGCGGCACTCTCACTCTACTCCTTCCCCCCGAACCTCTATGAGCGCAATCTCTCCGACCGCGCCATCTCTCCTGGCTTTACCTTATATCAGTGTACAAATAGCTATTATCAGAATTGTTTCGCGCATAATAATGGTATTACGAAGAGTGTAATATTTTAATAGTAACAGAATCCGGTCTAAGAGTTGTAATTCATATACTGCTAATTATTAGAAAGTACCTCATACTTTATACTCGATATAACTTAAATCAACTTTTCTTCTTCTTCTTCTTTTTTTCTTCTTAATAAAACAATTTTTTAGAACAACTCTAATTACAGTATCCCCCTCTCCTTTTTTTTTTTTTTTTTTTTTTTTTTTTTTTTAATAAAACCAATTTTTTAGAACAACTGATTACAGTATCCCCCCCCCCCACCACCACCAACACACACACTTTTTTTTTTAGTATTTTAAGTGCTTTAAATTATAGGATACAAATAATTTCTACTTTCAACTCCTTCCATATTTCTCAAGTATGTTAACTTCTTCATTGTCTAAAAATAAATAGATATCCATATGAAACACAAGGAATAAGTATCAAAGTTATACTTATAAAATGCAATATTAAAGGAAAATATCAAGAAAGGTCGCTCAATTTACTGAAAACGTATCTTATATTTCTAAATAATAAATGAAATACATCAAAACGAATACATATATATGTGTACTTTTAGGAGCATGATTTTTATTAAGGCTGTTCTCAAATCCAAACTAGATTCTTTCGGAAGCATTTTTTAATTAATTTTTGTTCGCAATATCAAACTGGCAAGTGCTCTTATTAAGTAACTATTTAATCGAACTTGTTTTTCATTTCGATAAAGGCAAAAGATTTTTCAGATAATGCTGCCAAAGTGGGTATTTTTAACTGAATTTTGGGACGCGACAGCGCAGGAACGAAAACAAACTGCCCGTCCTGAGACAATAATAGCTCAAGATGTAATTCAGTTATCGGAAAATTATAAAAACTGTTTGATTACAAACCATTTTAATAAACATACTTGCAAATATCATTATGCAAGTATGTAAAATATGTCGGTAGGTGTGTCACAAGTTTTGTGTTTGTTGAGCGGGAAAAATATTTTTTTGAGAACTGCCTTATGATAATCATTATTTTAAAATTATTTAGAAATTTAATGAAAAATTTGTAAAAAATTAATTTCTTCTTATTATTTTTTTATTACAATTATTTAAACGTAATTTAATTTGTTAAAGCATGAAAGTCTTGGTATAGTATGTATTTTTTTATGTTGCTTACTAAACCAAATAATATTTGAAACTGTTTAGATTTAAAGCTTATGAAGTAGTATATACTCGTGTATACGTCAAAGAATTTTAGACAAAATTTGGAAGCTGAAAATGGGGGGTCGACTTATACACAAGTAAAAAAAAAAAAAAAAAAAAAAAATACAGCAGTGAAATACCGGAGTCATATTTTTTTCACAGATAATTGGTGAATGTGCAAGTCTTTTAATTAATCACATGTGGGTCTAGGTTGGAGAGACAGATAAAAGCGGACAATGGTGATTGATAAAAAAAAAAAATCTCAACAATGATGTTTCTGTAATTGTTCTGCACTCATTTTCTCTTGGGATAGAATTCCCTTCCATACAGGGGCATCCCTTTCAACATTTTAATCCCTTTTTTAAAAAGAGTTTAACTTGAGATTGCTTCTAGATTTCTCTCCTAAGAGTACTACAATACAAAGAAGTACTATATTATAGCAGTTTAAAAAGTTGTTTACCCTTGTAAATAAGACTTGAATAGATTTAAAAAAAAAAAAAAAAAAAAAAAAAAAAAAAAAAAAGCAAGTAATCATTAAATTGATGTGAATAGCTTTCAAAAAGATGAAGTCTGATTATAAACGTAAAAAGTTTACTAATTTAATGAAAATTTATTATTATTATTATTTTTTTCATCCTCGATTACAAATTATTTTTCAACATACTACTAAAAATGTGGTTCGACTTATACACGAAAATTCAATTTTTTTTCCAAAATTTTGCGTAAGATTTGGGGGGGTCGACTTATACACGAGTATATACGGTAACTGTTGTTGGAAACCAAATTCAGCTGTTTTATGAAAAAATTAACTTATCTTGTTAATAAAACTCACAATATTGTGTTTCAAGAAACATTAGGTAATGTTTGATAATATAAAGTTTTAAAAAGAAATATAATCAATATAGTTTTTAACACTTTTCAACATAATTTAAAAGTATTTATGACTTATCTTTGTCCCTCCATCTTTTTGGCGTTTTGTCCACACTCTGACTCTCGTAAATAGACTTGAATTTCCACGATTTAAATATACGTTTTCGACGCTACATATTCCCTATTGATATTCAAAATGAGGTAGGTAGCTGTTATAGCTCGTTTACAGGGATAGACAAAAGTTTTCGATTACATTATGGTCTGTGGAAAAAAATCATTTGCAGTACATTTTAGTGATGTTATGAAACATCAAATATGATGGAATTGGTATGTGTCCCTGACGTGGGCAACAGTATGCTTTCTATTATAGAGTATGAAGTAAGTAGCATACATGTAATTCGTTTATAGAACTATGAAGCATAATTGTTGGATGTGCGTTTTCAGCTCTTGTATGCATTTTTAAATGTAACAAAATTTTAGTGCATTACGTGGTGAGTATGAATTCTATAGATCATATGCAGAGCTGCACGAAAGAAATCATAAGCATTTCAGTTTATGGGAGTGAATTCCCCAAGTGTGTTTATAACTGTGTTAAGCATTTCCAGCTGAACTATATTTTATTATGTTAAAAGGTTCTTGTAGAATAGAAATAAATTCATATGGCTGCGTAAAATAATTTAGATATATTTCCACTTATGGATTGTAATTGCTGTAAGTGCATTTTTAGTTTTCAAGAATTAAATATTAGTACATTACGTGATGTGTATAAAACGTATAAGATACAGGTTACTCCCCCCCCCCCCCCCAAAAAAAAAAAAAAAATTATATTGAAAGGTTTTCTGAAAATGCACTTTTAACCAGTTTACATGTTTTTTTAGCTCAACCATATTTTGCTGTATCATTCATACACATGGCTGCTCTAAAGAATACTGATACATAATCATCTAGTATAAGTAGCATTTCTCTTAAAAAAAAAAATAAATAAATAAAAATAAAAAACTTTTTTAGTTGCTCTATACGTTTTCTAACTCATTGAAATTTTAGTTTCATTATGTAGTATGTTTAAAATTCTGTTAGATCATATACAGGTTTACACGAAAGGATTCTCATACATTAACTGCTATGGACAGCAATTCTTGAAAATGGATTTTTAACTGCGTTCTGTGTTTTTAAATTGTTTATTTGGATGTCTCATTACATTATATGAAAGAAGGAAATTTCTTAACAGCATTCAAATAATGTTGGAAAATGTTTCATAATCTATAACCCATGTACGAGTTTTCGTTCCAGTTTTTCTTCAGTTTAGCATTGTTAAGACGGAAAAATATTTGTAATAAATAAAACGTTAATTTATTTTATGTAATTGAGTATTTGTATGTTAAAAAATTTTAACCGTATTTTACTTCAAAAAGAAAGCAAACCAGTGTTTCAGCTTTTTTTTTTTTTTATAATTCTTTATATAAGTAGTTAGAGAAATGCGAAATCCTTTTTACAAGAAAAAAAAAAAAAAAAAAAAAAGAAAGGGAGAAAAGATTGATTGTTGATTTGAAACGTTCACCTATTTAATGGCTGTTCATTTCCTGTTTGCTTTTGCTAATGGATTATGTTTACGGGGGGTCAGTTTCCCTGACACCGGTTACAAATATGTAAGCTTCTAAGCACCAAAATGGCGGTTTGGTATTTTTAATACTAAAATTCATCGAAGGAAAAGTACTTGATTGATAATGATGGAGAGATTGACACCACAGGAGATTTTAGCTGAGTTCGGGCAGAATCCTGCCGTCTGTCTGTCAGTGATCAAACTCGCGTACATTTATCGAATACATTTCGATTTATTGACGGAAATTGCTAATAGGAATTTTTAACTGTGCTACGCGTTTTTTAACTGAACTCCATTTTAGCATACTATGTAGTATATATACAAATCTATAGATCATATAAAGGGCTGCACAAAATAATTCGGGTATTTTTCCGACTATGGGTGGTAAATGCTGAAATTAGGTTTTCAAATGTGTTATGCGTTTCCCAAATTGTTTAGTTAGACATCAACTTTCTCCGGTACTTCACTATTATCCCGTCGACCACTTTTCATAACAAAAAACTATCGCCAAACTGTAAGATTAAGCACCGAAAATGCAGTCCCATTTACTTGATGTCAGAAGCATTATAGTCCAGTAGAAATAGCGTAAAAAAGAGCCTTCCCTTGCAAAAATTCGGGTAGTTCTGATTTTTGGATATGTTGTAAAGGTTGACCCTCTAATAAAAAAACCAAGTTTTCGACCTTCTAGACCTGTGCGTTTTTCACAATATTGAAAAAACCAATATTTTTCGGTCCTTTTTTCGATTTTTCTTCAATAACTGAATTTCAGTGCATTTTACAGAAAAAGCATTTTCACCATTTTGTAGAGCATACAATTTTCTACAACATGCAGTATTCATGTTTGTAAATTGCCCAAATAGGATGTAAGATACGCAGCCGGGAATATAGGGTAAAATTTGCAAAAAGTGCAAAAATCCACAAATGACGTTAGTTTTTGCTTAAAACCTACTTTTAGTGCGTTTTAGAGACAAAAGTGTCAATATAAAGTTTGTAAAGCATGAAGTAGTCTATAAGTTTCATTTATTAGATCATTAAATATCTATAATAGACTCTAAAAATCAGAATAATACAATTTAAGGTTAAAACAAAAAAATACCGCCTGACAAGTCATTAATTTAAAAACGAGCTTTTATTTTTGATATCGAGTAAACGATGCAATTAATTAATTATAGTATGTACAATAATAGGTAACTGTTCAATAGTTGAGGGGGTGGGGGGAGCGAAGTTAACCAAAAAACCTAGTCGGTAGACATAGGTGCAGGGCCAAGAATTCAAAGTCGAAAGTAAAATGAATAGCTGGGAATAATGTGAAAAAATACTTGAAAGATAAATAAATTATAATTTAGAAATTTTAAAAAGGAAAAGGAGTATCTAAGGCCGAAACTAAGGGAGGAGGGAGCAAAAGGAGCACGTGGCCCGGGCGCTAGAATGGAATCGATTTTTCTTTGGGTTGTCGTGTTTGTATTCATTTGTCCCACATATTTTTGTTTGTCAAAGTTTACATTGATAGTAAATGTATCTCAGTTTGAGAATGTTAGTCCCAACAGAAAGAATAACAACAATTATACCTGATAAGATGGAAACCTGTATAAAGGAGAATTGTTTTCCGGTGTTTTGAATTCAGTTTCAAATTTTAAAATAAAGAAAATATTAGAAACTTATCCTGAACATAATCAAAAAAGTATAAAAAGTGCAGAAAGTGCTCGTCGCTTGAAGATTCATACTTCTGCTGAGGTTAAGTTCAATAAGACTATGTTTCCACAGATGCCACAAGAAAAATTGTTGGGGAATGGGAAAAAAAAAAGAACTTTTCATTTATATGCTTCGAAATGAATTTGAAAAAGCACAAATGATCACTACGCAGGCCACTGAAGATGCAGATGTGCTAATAGTGAACACAGCTATTTCCTAAGCCCGTGATTACGATGCTGTCATTGTCAATGGTGAAGACATGGAGATTCTTGTTCTTGTGGCTTCTCTAGCTGCAGACGTTTATTTCCGAAGGGCCAGAAGAGGGAAACTGCCTGATGATCTCTTCTCCAAAGAGTGTTTCAAATTTAAATAAGTTGCACAAAATATTAGTTTTCTTCATGCAGTAAGTGGTTGTGACACCACTTCTGTGCTATACAGCCATGGGAAAATGAAATATTGCAGAATTCTTCAGAACCCATCCCAGAACCAAAAAGTTCAAATCTTTAAAGACTCAAATGCAGAGAGGCACAAACTTGTTGAAGCCACTGAAGGTGTACTTCTTGCCCTGTATGGAGGTGATTCCAACCAAAAAAAAAATTGTAGTACGAATTGCAGTTTTAGAAAGGCAGGCTTGAAGTGCTCAGTTATCTGTGTGAAGTGCCACAACCAACTATGTGGCAACGCTCCTCATATTATACCGGACCTTGAGGACTTTGATGACCTAGAACGACCAATCGAGTCAAGTACAGAGACGGACGATGAAGTATCTAAGACGATGGTATCATTACCAGGGCCAAGCAGCAGAAAAAGGAAACATATATGACAAAACGACTATATAATACTTACTATGTATTTGTTGATTAATTTATTGTGCATTCTATAATTAATTAACCACATCGTGTTTTCAATATCAAAAATAAAAGCTCGTTTTTTAAATGAATAACTTGTCAGGCAGTATTTTCCTGTGTTCACCCAAACTCTTTTTGCAGTGATTTTTAAGGTCTATTACCAATATTTAATTATCTAATAAATGAAACTATAGACTATCTCATGCTCTAAAAAGTTGATTATGACAGTTTTGGTTCTAAAATACACTAAAAGTGGATTATTAACAAAAGATAACGTCATTTGTGGATTTTTGCATTTTTTCCAAATTTAACCCTATTTTCCCGGCTGCGTATCTCACCCCCCTATTTGGATAATTTACAAACATGAATACTGCATGTTGTAGAGAATTTTATCTTCTACAAAATGGTGAAAATGGTTTTTCTGTAAAATGCACTGAAATTGAGTTATTTAAGAAAAATCGATTCCATTCTAGCGCCCGGGCCACATGCTCCTTTTGATCCCACCTCCCTTAGTTTCCGCCTTAGATACTCCTTTTCCTTTTTAAAATTTCTAAATTATAACTTATTTATCTTTCAAGTATTTTTTTACATTATTCCCAGCTATTAATTTCACTTTCGACTTTGAATTCTTGGCGCTGCACCTATGTCCACCGACTAGGTTTTTTGGTTAACTTCGCTCCCCCCACCTCCTCAACTATTCAACAGTTACCTATTATTGTACATACTATAATTAATTAATTGCATCGTTTACTCGATATCAAAAATAAAAGCTCGTTTTTAAATTAATGACTTGTCAGGCGGTATTTTTTTGTTTTAACCATAAATTGTATTATTCTGATTTTTAGAGTCTATTATAGATATTTAATGATCTAATAAAGGAAACTTATAGACTGCTTCATGCTTTACAAACTTTATATTGACACTTTTGTCTCTAAAACGCACTAAAAGTAGGTTTTAAGCAAAAACTAACGTCATTTGTGGATTTTTGCACTTTTTGCAAATTTTACCCTATTTTCCCGGCTGCGTATCTTACCCCCTATTTGGACAATTTACAAACATGAATACTGCATGTTGTAGAGAATTTTATGTTCTACAAAATGGTGAAAATGCTTTTTCTGTAAAATGCACTGAAATTGAGTTATTGAAGAAAAATCGAAAAAAGTGCCGAAAAATATTGGTTTTTTCAATATTGTGAAAAACGCACAAAGGTCTAGAAGGTCGAAAACTTGGTTTTTTTATTAGACGGTCAAACTTTACAACATATCCAAAAATCAGAACTACTCGAATTTTTGTAAGGTAAAATGCTATTTCTACTGGACTATTTATTATACGTGTTTGTTATGTCATCAAGTGGGTTTTAATTCGACATTTGCGTGTATTTTTCATTATATTTTACTGATTTCTTAGTTATTTCATTAATTAAAATAACAATTGTGTCCTTAAATTCTTATATTTTATTTATTTTGATATTCCAATGGCAATGTTTTCCCGTTTATTTGGCGTTATAGTTTGGCGATAGTTTTTTGTTATGAAAAGTGGTCGACGGGATAATACAGAAGTACCCTTTCTCCTTATTAAACGGTGAAGTTTTGTTAAAATAGTCTGGAAGTGTTTCATAATCTACGCTTCACGCATGATTTTGCATGTAAATATGGAATATTTTGTAATTGATTTTGAACTCATTTCCTGATATGCTAGATTTATAGACATGTACGCTTGTGTGTTTTCAATGACAATACTATATTTTAATATTTTTAGAACTTAATTAAAAATTAATAAATTAATTTTAGGGCATTTTCCCATTAGCCGCCACAGGTGCTACATCGCCAAATTTTTTTCTTTTGTTACAGCTGCATGCGAGTTAACAAAAACAATGGAATTAATTATGTGCCAAACCACGCTCGCCAAAATAGGTCAACTTTATCTGAAACTGTGACAACGAAATATTTTAAACACTAAAAGATAGAGAGTAATAATTATTTAAAAAATATGTGCAGTCAATAAATAGTTTTATATTATTATTTAAATTATGGTTATACGTTGAAGAAACAATTTAGAAATCCGGAATAGATAGTTTAAATAATGTACTTTTTTCTTTCATTTTGCCATACCTTTAAAATGAAATAAAGAAAAATTTATATATTTTTAATAAATTCAATAGATTTACCAAGCATAAATGAAATCGGTGAATTTTTCATAATCGGATTCCACCCAAATTCACACATTATAACGGATTATCTTTTGAAACAACATTAATTTAAGTCATGAAATTAAGTGGAATTTTTATGATAAACATTGAATGTTTATAAAAAAGTGTTTTTTAAACTATTTTTTACTTTTATACTTATTTTACTTAGCATGTGTAATTATAACTCACAGAATCCAGGGATCGGACCATATAAAAATTTAAATTACATAACCTTTACACAAACAACTATTTTCACATAAACTGCGGACACTTTGTATATTTACACCAATGACATGTGCAATTATTTAATATAAAATGAATTGTTTAACCTTTTTCGTAACCATAAACTTGCCTTTATATGTATATGCAATGCAAAGAAGAGCTTTAAAAATCCTGTTAAAAACAGTTTCCATTTGAAATTCGACGATCTGTCCGGCGAAACGTCCAACTAAATTAGAGAGAGGAGGTATTCATTTAGCGGATGTCGGTTCTAATTTGTGGCTTGATTACTCTCCCTTACACGCGCCTCAGAAAAAAAAAAAAAAATCATTATATTGTAATTTGAAGTCGAATATTGTCTCTTTCTATTTTCCAATGGTAATCACAACTATGTAGAAGTACATTATGGAGGGAGATTTTCTTTTCTTGAATTTTTCTTTTATTCGCGACGAATTCAAATCAGCTTTCTGTCTTCTCACATCGTATTTTTAAGTATTTTTAACTCATCTTAAATAAAGAAGGTTATTCAATGCTATTAGTCTTTTTATTGTATGTTAAAAATAATTTTAATATATAGAATCCATTTTAACAGTTTTCTTTATATACAGGGTGATTATAAAAAAAAACTATCCCGATATATGAGCCGCTAACTATCATACCGTTCACAGAAACTGAATGAAATTTTGGTTTAAAGTATTTTGAGGTATGCGCTCAAGAAGCATATGAAAGACAAAAGTTAAATTCTAACAGTTACGGTTACAGTGACAAAATTTCGAAAATTTCAAATGGCAACACCTATTTTTTTTTTATTTTATTGGAATGTGATCTTCATAGTGAAAAACCATAAAAAGCGTTGGAACGGTACCTGTAGCACGAAAATCGCCGGCGCTAGACAGACTAAGAAGAATAGTGAAAACAACCAATAAGGACAGAGAAGCAACAGAAAACTAAACATTTTATTGTGTTTCATACATTTTTCATTTCATACACGACGACACTTTACATGCGGCAAATGGTGGATAGCACTGAACAATAAAATATTTTACTTTCTGTCGCTTCTCTGTCCTTTATTCGTTGTTTTCACTTTTCTTCTTAGTCTGTCTAGCGCCGGTGATTTTCGTGCTACAGGTACCGTTCCAACGCTTTTTATGGTTTTTCACTGGGAAGATCACATTCCAATAAAAAAAAGTAGGTGTTGCCATTTGAAATTTTCGAAATTTTGTCACTGTAACCTTAACTGTTAGAATTTAACTGTTGTTTTTCACATGATTCTTGAGCGCATACCTCAAAATACATTAGGCCAGAATTTCATTTAGTTTCTGTGAACGGTATGACACTTAGGGGCTCATATATCTGGATAGTTTTTTTATAATCACCCTGTATATATATATATGTTTATATCTATTATAACTGCAACCGATGGCTATAATTTATGTTTAAAAAGAATTTCTTAGCGGTTGAATTAACCTTATTCGTTAGATACAATATTTGAACATGTGCAAATCGGATTAGTGTTAATGCATTAGTAATTACATAGGGCAAGCATTAAAAAAAGTTTTTTTTGTTTTATTATACTCCATTTAAAAGCTTTTCTTGTTTTTCAATTTTGTTCGACAATCGATAGGGCAGAGAGAAACACAATTTTTAGCATAAAGATAGTGTTTCGCGACAGAAATCGATTGTTCATTGCTTATATTTGTATATCCTCTGCCCTTGAAGAAGTGATTTACATTATAAGCTTTCATTTGTATTTATACTCTTGTTTTTTCATTTGAATTTATATTATTTCATTTCTTTGGACTACATCATTTAATTTGTAATATGAGTCTGCTATTTGGTATTGTGATTTCATTGTATTTGGTTAATATCTTATGTTTCAATGGATTAATTGTACAGAAAGCTTATATATATATATATATATATATATATATATATCGTATTTCGTTTCTTGAATATATCAGTTTTCTTAGAATCAAAGTTCTTCAATTCATTAGATATATATATTTTTTTAATTTTCTTCTATATTCATAAAAAGAAAGTATTGGATTCATGAAATTTTTCACCCTTGAGTATGTGTAAGATTTACATGTGTTCGGATGTCCTGATCCTGAATACGATTTAACTATTTTTGGCCAAATGACTGTATGTCTTCCACTGTGTCTGTGTGTTACATAAACTTTGTGAGCACTGTATTTCAAAAACTAAGGTTGGAATGCCATGAAACTTCATATTTAACTAGGCCTTCACATAAAATGTTGCTAATTATATTTTGGTGTATATTGTCCAACAGGTTGCGCTTCTATGTCGTGTTTTTTTACGATTTTAATGATATCGATACCTTGCCATCTATGACATGGAAATGTACAAAAATTTATTTGTACACGCTTATTCTAGTTTTGTTTTGATCCTATATCCATCTATATCTATACGATCTATCATCTATACGCTAGTCATCTATACGATGTCGCGTATTAAAGAAAGATCCCCGTTATAGTGATTGTTGTATTAAGAAGTTATAGAGCACGATCAAAATTTTCAGAGTTTTCTTTTTCTTTTTTTAAAGACATTTTAAAGGTATTTTTATAAACGTATTATACAATTGCGCGTTTTATAGTTATTTATACTATTATTATAGTGATTGTTGTTTTATCAATTTATAAGGCAAACAAAGCAGGGAGTGCTAGTATGCAATACTTTTGCGGTGAACATTTATCGCATTTTTTATTAGGTAGAAATGAGCCAAATGTTATAACTGAAGTTCTTCATAAAACATTATATAGTTATCTAATTTTTGCTTTAAATATTCAACAGGGATCACTGTTGCTCTATGCTTTTTTTATTCACTGATAAATGTAACTTCATGTTAAATTGATGAAATGAACTGATGGAATTGATACCATAGGAAAAAATTTTAAACTATTTATTTTACGGGAAAAATTCGTTAAAATAATACAAAATTCGTAATAAATACATATTTGTCCAAGAAATATTTCTAAAAATAAATTATAGAACCCAGGGACCGGACCATATAAAAATTTGAATTACATAACCTTTACAGAAATAACTATTTTAACATAAATTTCTCATAAAATAATGGAGAATTTTAATTTCACTTTCGCGAAAGGAAGCATGGCTCTAAAACTAACGTTTTAGTAATGATAACTATTGATCAATGATAAAAGGGTACACTTTGTATGTTTACAACGATAATATATGCAATTATTTAAAATAAAATGAATTTTTAACCCTTTTTCCCAAGCATAAACTTACCTTCATATGTATGCAATAAAAAGAAGAGCTTGAAAAATCCTGTTAATATCAGTTTCGATTTGAAATTCGACGTTCTGTCCGGTGAAACGTCCAACTGGATTAGAGAGAAGAGGTATTCATTTAGCGGACGTCGGTTCTAATTTGTGGCTTGATTACTCTCCCTTACACGCGCCTCAGAAAAAAGCTTCATTATATTGTAATCTGAAATCGAATATTGTCTCTTCCTATTTTTCAATGGTAATCACAACTAGAAGTACATTATGGGGGGGGGGGGGGATATTCTTTTCTTGAACTTTTCTTTTATTCGTGATGAATTCAAATTAGCTTTCTGTCTTTTGTCATCGGAGTTTTAAGTATTTTTAACTGTTCTTAAATAAAGAAGGTTATTTAATTCTATAAGTATTCCTTTTATTGCATGTTAAAAATAATTTTTAATTATGGAATCGATTTTAACAATTTTCATTTTATTTTGTATCGTATTTCGTTATTTTCATATCAGTTTTGTCAGAATCAATGTTACTCAATTCAACAGGTTCTTTCTTCTATATTCATAAGAAGAAAGTATTGGATTCGTGAAAATTTCCAACCTTCAATTTATTTAATATTTACTCGTTTTGGGATGTCGTGAATATGATTTAACTATTTTTGGACAAATGTCTCCCTGTTTGCCTCTGTGTCTGTATGTTATACATATTTTGTGAGCACTTTAACTCAAAAACTAAGGATAGAATGCCATCGAAATTCATATTTAATTGGGCCTTAACATAAATTGGTACCGATCTAGGAACTTTCGGGGTTGTCTTGTTTTATTCTTTTTTTAAGGAGGGGAGGGGAGGGGGTAGGTCGGATATAAACCAGCCCTTGCAGAACTTTAGTGCCAGACTGTGAAGAGGTATTTGAGAGTTTACTGTATATAATAGGATTTAATAAAGAAAACGATTTTATTGCATTGTAATAATGGTAAATATAATGTGACTTTAATACTGCAAAAAAAAAGTCAAATAATTAAGAACTTGAATTATACCCCCTCCCCCCTCCAGAAACAAAAATAAATATCCCCTTATCCCCTCTAAATTTTGGACTAAAGTTGAAAATTCCCCGATAAGATTATAGACCTAGGGGAAGCATTTTTTAAAAAAAAATCTTGTTGCACTCGGCTGAGAAGCAATTGATACAGTTTTTTTTTTACATATATTTTTTTAATTATCAATTTAAAAAATATATGTGAATATATCAAATATATTCCAATATAATATATCAAAAAATATTATTAATGTTTTTTTTTTCCTTCTAATAAATTATATGTATTTCATTGAGAAAATTATGTGTCCATGACTTTAGAATTTGTTCAAGAATATGTTCTTCATAATATTTTTTTATCAATTTTAACACCAGTTTCCACAAAAACAAGTAGAGATTTTGCATCCAACTTTACCCCACTTTCAAATCACCCCAAATGTGGAGACATTTCGAGAATTATATCTCTTGATTTTTCAGTTTGACCATCGGGAGCTCTTTTATTTGTAAATGAATATTCAACTGTAAGCAGTTTTTCATGGACACAAAAAAGTTTTCGTGCATGTCAATAACAACTTGGATTTTTGCAACCTCTTCGGCCATTATTTTTCAATGTGTGAATGTGGAGTTTTAGTATTTTATGAGATTTAAGCTTTAAATCATATTTGACAATATTTATTAGCACTTTTTTTATTTTTTTATTTTAAGCTCTCGAGCCGTTTATCTCCTTGGAGTTTGCGAATTCTAACGGATTCTCTCTCTGATTCTGTTTCTGATTTTAGGAGCCCGTCTGTTATTGTGTCTGTATTTCATCTCCAGATTAGTAACTTTTCTGGACCCTAAACCTTTATTTCGTAGCTCTAAAATTGGTATCCTTTGATATTTTATAAACATTCTTTGATCTAAAAAAAAAACACCAATGGACATTTGAAACACGTAATTAAAAATTTATATTATCATATAATATCAATATTTGACGATATTTATATTTTTAAATGGCAGAAAAAATATTTTTGATGCATCAAAACAACTTAAACAGTCTTTATTATAAATATTATTAAATGAAAATAAATCATTTATTTAGTAATTACGAAGTAGTAACCTTCAAAATTATTATAGAAAATTATGCAGAATTTTACAAAGCAACACTGAGAAAAATGACACTTTCAAATCTGAGTAAATCGATGTTTTCATTTTGTTATGAAACTTTTTGTTTCAATATGGCGACCCAATGCTTTTAATCCTGAAATACCAGAATTACTCAGAATATTGAAACATAGACATACTCAAAATTGAGCACATAGAGGTCAGTTTATACTCATTTTTGAAACATGGACTTACGTAAAAAGGATTAGAGTCAGTTCTAACTCATTTTTGAAACATGGACGTGCTCAAAAATGAGAACATGGAAGTCAGTTCATACTCATTTTTGAAACATGGACATACTCAAATAGGAGCACATGATGTTTTATTCTTGAATGTGTGCATGTTTTAAAAATGAGTATATACATGTTTCAAACTTGAGTAATTTTTATTAACAGCCATTTTGACTATGTGATATACTCAGATTTGAGTATTATTTGCTCAGTTTCGAAAATGTCGTTTTTAAAGTGAATGTACACTAGCATGTTTCTCCATGTTATCTATATAAAGCTTATAAAAGAAAAAAAAGAGTTTTATGATTCTAGTAATTTTAACCTTTATAGTAATTTTACTGCATTACTTATACGTTACATTATTTGTAATTAAAAATTGAAAACACATCATCATTACTAAACATCACATAAATTTCCTTTCTTAATTTTTTTGTATTTTATCTATATATATTCTTATGAATATACATATAAAAAAATATTTATCATTTATACATTATAAAATACAAAAAAACATCAAACTGTAAAAAGACATGGAAAATGCGACTTTTTTTGTGTTCAAGTTTTTCCAGAATTTCTAGAAATGGTTTTACTAGTTTAGCAATGCCTTAGTCTTTGCATTTCAGGTTATGTATAAAAAGACTAAAATGCGTTATAAAGAACAATTTTTTAATACATTATACCTACTCAAAGAATATGATAATTAAGTGGATTATTTTATCATATATTCCTCCTTAGAACTGTACACCACACTGTTAAAAATTTGCAGCAAACTGTCCAGTCATATGACCGTTTTTAGAGAAAACGGTTACGTAACCGTAATTTAACCCTGTTCTGACCATATTATTGCCCATATTATTGTCAGAACAGGGTTAAATTACGGTTATGTAGCCGTTTACTATAAAAACGGTCAAACGACTGGACAGTTTGCTGCAAATTTTTAACAGTGCATTGCTTAAATAATAATTTGTGTAAGCGTGCAATGAAATTTCGAAAATACATTAAATATATCCATTTTTTTTTAGGGAACCTTAATACATTATTGAGCAAAAATATTGAATAAAATAAACACTAACAATGTAATTTAATGTAATTTGTATGTATTGCATCGATGTCTTTAGGTAAAGCAAGGTATTTGTTATAAATAATAGATAATTTTTAAACTGCAATTTTTTTAAGTTACTTTAGAAATGTTCAATGATTAATGTGTAATACACAGATTTTTTTTTTTCAGTGTCACCTTTGAGAAATTTTAATACGTATACTTCTAATTTGAAAAACTTTGCTCGCTGCTAGATTTAACTAATACCCCATAAAAAAACCTCATAGTTGATATGCAAATACAATCTTAAAACCGTGTAATGAATTCTCAGAATAGAAATCCTTTTACAAGTGGTTTCAAAGCAATCTCGGAATTCTACACTTACACGCCTAACTGCTTGACAGAGATATTGAAAAACCTATTAGAATTGACTTTAGAAGCAATTATTCGTCTCAGATTGCCTACCAAATGAGTTCATCTGTATGGATCTAAAATAGAGTACTGAGCATCACACTCTCCTCATCAGATAATTACTCAAAAGAATGTTTGCACATCAATATAGAATTCTTTAAATTAAATTTAGTAATTCTCGCGCTGTATAAGGGAAAAAGAAAGAACTTCCTTTTAAAACTTTCCAACTTAAATGTATTGAACATTTTCATTAATATTTTAATCTGTTCACTTGTATGGTTTACAAAAAAAGAAAAAGAAAGAAAAAAAAGGGGGCACTTTTCACAGTTACATACACCGTTACCAAGTCTCTCCACCGTTCATGTGTTATAATAATTTTATGAATAATCTATTCATTGAAACTAGTTCTTTTAACTGCTTCAAAAGTATGATGTGATTGGTGCCAGAAACGTTCTTCTGTGAGAAAACCGTATTTTGACATAATATAGCTTATTGCAATATAAGGGAGTTAGAATGACAGTGGAGTAAGTCAAAAATTTTGAAAATTGAGATAACCATATTTTCACTGCACGTATATTAATTTCTGTTCAATGTGTCAGTCAAATAAGTCATAGTTCACTTAATGAGTTGCTAGTTGGCAAAACAAGTTGGACCACTCAATGCAACAGCTATGCAACAAGTTTCACAAAACTCTTCATTTCTCAAATCCCTAAATTTTGACTTACTCCACTGTCATTCTAACCCCTTCATATATAACACATGAGCTGATAAGTTCCCGGTCTGGCACACAGATGGCGTTGCAATTGCTAAACCGATTTTTTTTAGTTAATACTAACCTTTAAAAGGTAGCAGAAAAAAGGTCGTGACGATTCACCGTGTGGATAAAACGTTAGAGTGGTTTCAGTTGAACGACTTTGTTGATAAACAAAAAAAATGGATAAACAAGAATTTCAAGAATTGTTATTTGATGGTAAAAAACACAGTTCAAACAAAAGCTTGGCTTGATAAGCGTTATCCGGGCACTGCACCAGGTAAATCAACCACTATTGACTGGTTTGCTGAATTTAAACACGGTCGTACGGACACCAGTGATGCACCACGCAAAAGAGGTGGTTACTCCGGAAAACATAAAAAAGTCCACAAAATCTTTTTGGGGAACCGTAAAGTGAAGTTGCAGGAGATAGCTCAGACTCTAAAGATATCCAAGGAACGTGTATGTTTTATTTTGAATGAACATTTGTCTATGAAAAAGCTGTTGTCAAAGTGGCTGCCGTGCGTGTTGACTTTTGACCAAAAACAACAACGAGTCGATGATTCTAAGCACTGTTTGGAGCTTTTTCGTTATAAAATTATGTTATTTATTATTATTATATTATTATTATTATTCATTTATTAAATTATTATTATAAAATTTTTATTATAAAATTATTATTATTAAATTATTATTAAATTATTATTATTATTATTATTATTAAATTATTATTTATTATTAAAGTTATGTTATTTATTAAAGTTATAAAGTTATAAAGTCATAAAGTTATAAAGTTTTGTTATAAAGTTGTATTTTCTTTATTAGACCGGGAACTTATCAGCCCATGTGTTAGTCATCCCCCACTTTAAAAAAACAAATGAGTCTTAATGTACGAAAATACAATATAACCACAAACAAAAATTTACATTAACCTCTTCCTAGTTACCCACGATTCCGAAAAACGTTTTATCATTTTTAGAAAACTTAGAAACCAATATATTTCAGAGAATTAAAGAAACATTTAGACAAAATTTAGTTTGCTGCCACTGTTTTTCGAAAACGTTTCCGATTAGAATTTATAGTACGGAAGTAAGTTTTCTAAAACCAGAATATCAGTTTTTTTAGGATGCATCCCATTCTTTCTTAATCAAACATTTTCCGCTGTGCAACTGAATTTATGCATGAAAGAGTAACAAAATAATATAAATTTTAATTTTAATGTCAATGCTGTTAATTTATTATGTTTGTCTGTAAAATATCGTTGTTGAACATTAAAATGTTTACTTGAGAATTGATAGCATACGAAAAACCTATATTACGGGTTGAGAAAACTACACTATAAAAACTACTATAAAAATACACTATAAAACTACTCTTCCGAAAATCATTGACCGCAAAATGAACATTATATATATGCTTTTGTATGTGCATATTATATGTGCATATTATATATATATACACATTTTTATATATGCTTTGCTTCTTTAAATCTTTCCGGAATCGTGGATAACTCAGATGAAGTTCTTGTATATTTTCGCTCGTGGTTATATTATATTTTCCTAACGTATGGAATATTGGTCTTTTTTTGCAGTGCAGGACCGTAACAAAATGGAGGCAAGCTGGGTTGAGCCTTCCTTAGTATTCCCTTGAGCTCCCTCTTGCTTTTGTAATCTTTAAATACAATAGTATAGCCATTACTTTAAAAATTTTAAAACTCTTTATTAAAAACATTTTAAAATTGTCAAAATATAGAAAAAATGCTGAAAACTGATGAAATTTCTGTGCAGCGCAGGTTTTCTTCAGTTATTTTACGTACAGTATTTTATTATTATTCATGATAAAGTTATTTTAAATGTCAATCAGACATAATTTAGTGACCTTTTCTACCCTCAAAAGGTATTTGTACTAAGGTAAAAAGGGTACTTCTCTATTATCCCGTCGACGACTTTTCCTAACAAAAAACTATCGCCAAACTGTAAGATTAAACGTAAAATATGCAGTCCCATTTACTTGATATCAGAAGCATTATACGTGTTTGTTATGTCATCAAGTGGTTTTTAATTCGACATTTGCGTGTATTTTTCATTATGTTTTATTGATTTATTAGTTATTTCATTAATTGAAATAACAATTGTGTCCTTAAATTCTTATATTTTATTTATTTACTTATTTTGATATTTCAATAGCAACGTTCTTCCGTTTATTTGGCGTTCGAGTTTGGCGATAGTTTTTTGTGATGAAAAGTGGTCGACGGGATAATAGAGAAGTACCGTAAAAAGTAACCAGATCTTCTAATAATATATCAAAGATTCTGAATTAGATAATTGTAATCACATATTATTTACTAGGATCTTTAAGGCACCTATTTTTAACATGTAAATAGCATTGTTCCTGTAATAACTTTTTTAATTTGGCAAAATTTTAATTATTTTCAGTTTATAATTTTTACATCAAATCCCTCAATAGACAAGAGAACTTGCTCTCAATTTCTATATAAAGTTATTCTTTATTAAAGTGGAAGGGGGAAAAGGCACGTGAATAGCCAAACCAAAGAATATGAATGCCCCATCGGACTTCGCCGTCCGATTACAGCTCTAAGTCATCCTAGTACATACACTGAGAAAAATGACACTTTCAAATCTGAGTAAATCCATGTTTCATTTCGTTATGAAACTTTTTGTTTCAAATAGGACGACCCAAATGCTTTCAATCCTGAAATACGAGAAATACTCAGACTATTGAAACATGGACATACTCAAAACTGCGCACATAGTGGTCAGTTCATACTCATTTTTGAAACATGGGCATACTCAAAAATAATTAGAATCAGTTCAAAATCATTTTTGAAACATGGGAATACTCAAAAAATGAGCACAATGAAGTCCGTTCATACTCATTTTGGAAACATGGACATACTCAAATATGAGCACACGATGTTTCATTCTTGTGTGTGCATGTTTTCAGAAATGAGTATATACATGTTTCAAACTTGAGTAATTTTGATTCGGAGCCATTTTTTCTATGCGATACACTCAGATTTGAGTATTTTTTGCTCAGTTTTGAAAATGTCATTTTTAGAGTATAGTTAACTGACATATTATGAGTTGGATCTAATTGACTTTTTTATTGCAGTCGGTGTTCTCAAACGTAAGTCCGTAAGTCCATCAAATTTTAACTTTTAAGCCTCAATTGATTTGTAATAATTCAACCCCAAATACCTCCTTGCCTTGTACAATAGTCATCGGTTATAACGTACCTGGAATATAACGTACTCAGAAACTTGGTCTCGAATGAAATGGAAATCAATATATATGGTATGGTTTATAATTTCAGCTATAATTAAATATGCAAAAGCTTACCCCGGCTTCAGTGTGCTTAGCGAGAAATGCAGAAAATTTCTATTTAAAATACCTATTAATGACTTTGCTATTACGCTTCTTTTTTCATTTACTCTCTGTACTGCATTTTATTGGTAATGTTCAATGATTACTGGTCCAGATTTACTGGTCCCATGACAGTCCGTTATAACCGATGTTTGCTGTATATGATTATCTTAATGAAAACAATATTTAAAAAAAATTTAAATATGTTATGAGAATATCTTCATAATATTTATGTCGGATAACTGATAAAACAAATTGAACGAAGCTAAGTAAGAAAAGCTACGTTAAGTATAGTTGAAATATAAAGAAAATTTCAGTATTTATTTATTTTTTCGAAAAATATTTTGTTAAACCCCTTTTTATATTTCTCGCACTTTCAAATTATCATATGTCATATTTTACCTTATGCATACTGTATATCAATTAAATATGCAGATAAATAACTAACTAAAGTTAATTTTTTTAATACCGCCTCGCTTTCTATCTGATTATCTTAATGAAAACAATACTTTAAAAAATCCCAAATATGTTATGAGAAGATTTTCATAATATTTATATTGGATACCTGAAAAAACAAATTGAACGAGACTAAGTAAGTAAAGCTAAGTTAAGTATAGTTGAAATATAAAGAAAAGTTTTGTTAAACCTCTTTTTTTATTTCTCACACTTTCAAATTCTCATATGTCATATTTTACCTTAGGCATATTGTATATCAATTAAATGTGCAGCGAAATAACTAACTGAAGCTAACTTTTTAAATACCGCTTCGCCTTCTATCTGATTATATTAATAAAAACAATATTTTAAAATCCGAAATATGTTATGAGAAAATCTTCATAATATTCATATTGGATAACTGAAAAAACAAATTGAACGAAAAGCTAAGAAAAGCTAAGTTAAGTATAGTTGAAATATAAAGAAAATTTCAACATTTATTTTTTTCGATAAATATTTTGTTAAACCTCTTTTTTTATTTCTCACACTTTCAAATTCTCATATGTCCTATTTTACCTTAGGCATATTGTATATCAATTAAATATGCAGCGAAATAACTAACTGAAGCTAACTTTTTAAATACCGCTTCGCCTGCTATCTCATTATATTAATGAAAACAATATTTTAAAATCCGAAATATGTTATGAGAAAATCTTCATAATATTCATATTGGATAACTGAAAAAACAATTTGATCGAAAAGCTAAGAAAAGCTAAGTTAAGTATAGTTGAAATATAAAGAAAATTTCAACATTTATTTTTTTTCGAAAAATATTTTGTTAAACCAATTTTTTTATTTCTCACACTTTCAAATTGTCATTTGTCATATTTTACCTTATGCATACCGTATATCAATTAGATATGCAGTGAAATAACTAACTGAAGCTGTTGTGCTTTTTAAATACCGCCTCGCCTTCTATCTGATTATCTTAATAAAAACAATACTTTAAAAAATCCAAAATATGTTATGAGAAGATTTTCATAATGAAGCTAAGAATGAAAATCTAAGTTAAGTATGGTTAAAATATAAAGAAAAATTAGTTCTTTTTTTATTTTTATTTCATATATATATATATATATATATATATATATATATTTGTGTGTGTGTGTAAAATATTTTTGAAGAAAAATATTTGTTTATTTATTTTTTAGATTTTTCATATTTAATATTACTATTTAAAAAAAAAATCTTTAATATTTTATGAAACGATCTTCGTAACATTTATATAGGATAAATGAAAATAACAAATCGAACGAAGCTAAGTAAGAATATCTAAGTGAGGTATTAGTTGAAATGTAACGAAAATTTTAGCTTTTTACTCTCTTTTTCTTTATTTAAAAAAATATTTCTTAAAATAATAATAATAATAATAATAATAAAATTGAAAAAAAAAAAACATTTTTTTTAAAATCTAATATTAATATTAAAAAAAAATTAAATATGCTATCATAAGATCTTTATAATATTTAAATTGGATAACTGAAATAAATATATTGCATAAAGCTAAGTAAGACAATCTAAGTTAAGCATAATTGAAATATATTTTTTTAAAATAACTTTTATTCCTTATTTTTAAATATTTATTGAAAAATGCATTTTATTTTACATCTCTCACACTTACAAAATCTCAATTTCAAATTATGCATACTGTATATCAATTCCCTATGCAGCGAAATAAATATATTTTTTACATTTTTCACTCTTTTAACTTCTCATATTTAATATTAATATTTTAAAATATCTTTAATATGTTATGAGAAAATATTCATAATATTTATATTAGACAACCTAAAAAATATATTGCATGAAAATAAGTAAGACAGTCTATGTTTAGGTGAAATATGAAACAGAATTAATTTTGTTTTTCTTTTTTTTTTTTTTTTAATATTTCATTAAAAAAACTTTTTTTAAACATTTTTCACACTTTTAAATTCTCATATTTTACATTATGCATAAGGTAAAGCCAGAAGAGATGGCGCGGTCGGAGAGATTGCGCACATAGTGGTTTGGGGGGAAGGAGTAGAGTGAGCGCGCAGCGATTCCAGGTAGTTGTACAACAGCAGTAGTGGAGTGTCTACTTGAAAGTGCACGTTGATTGTTTTGAGCATCTAAGATAAAACATTGTTATTATGTTTTGTTTTTCCAAAGTAAGTGCTTGAATTTTCATAGCTATTCATCAGAATTTCTATACAATGTCAGTAGTACAAAATACTTTAAATTTTAACAATTTCTCATAAGCTACTAATCTAGACTAGCAATGCGAACATCAACGGTTCGTTTTAGTAGCAGCCATGTTTAAATAAAAGGCCGCGCAATCTCTCCCACCGAAATTGGAGAGTTTGCGCATCTGCTACTTAGGAGAGATGGCGCATTTTCCCCATTAGTTTCCATACTAGGAGAGATTACGCAGCTTATTGCTAAATTTGCATAAAAAATAAAAAATGAAAATGGACTAATTTTAAGTTAAACGTGTTATCAAGTAACTTAATGTTATTTTGTAATCTTATTTGTGCTTGCTTTTCTGATTCTTTAATTTTGTTTTCCTTTAATTAAATTTTTTTAATCCTTTTTAAAATTATTTCTTTTTTCTGATTATTTTATCATTACGTTGAAATATTCACTCCTAATACAATAATATTTGTACACAAAAACCTTACAACAGTTTCATTATTATTGTTAAAAATTTAATTGTAGTTATTATTAGTAACAATCTCTCCTACACATGTGCACAATCACACCAACCCTGTAAGGACAGATTGCGCAAAATAACTTTCTTGGTTTTATTACAACTGTTCTATTAAATTGCAACATAACAACAAAATAGCAATGGAAATGCATAAAAAACAAATTAAGTAAAAATTATTCATGGATAGTTTAGCAAAAAATTAATATTTAGATTTTTTATTGTTATTGTTTTGAATTGTGCGCAGACTTTCCTAGCTTTACCTTACTGTATATCAATTCTATATGCAGCGAAATAAATAATTTGAAATGAGAAAGAAGGATACAGCTTTGTCTGCCATAAACACATATTTTTCCTTTCTTATGTAAACGTGACCAGTGAATAGTGAATGGTAATTTAAACACTTTCGTTTGTCTTAAATCAAATAAATGGACTGACATCCTACAATTTACGGGTACTTAAAACACAACGAAAAGTGATAATGCAAATTCTTTCTTTATTTAAGCCACCATAATTTCAACAACACACATCCCATTTGTCAAAACAGAAAGTGAGAAAGTTAGCTGTTGTACATTTAGTTAGCAGTTCTGCTTTCTAAACACCGCATCGCCTTGTTTATGATTATGATAATAAAAACAATATTTTAAAAAATCCTAAAAATGTTATGAGAAGATCTTCATAATATTTATATTGCAAAACTGAAAAACAAATTGAACGAAGTTAAGTAAGACAATCTTAGTTAAGTATAGTTGAAAGATAAAGAAAATTTTATCTTTAAAAAATATTTTTTTTTAATGTAAAACTAAATATTAACTTTAATATAGTATATTTAAAACAAAACTTCCTTTTTTTCACATTTTTCAAACTTTTAAATTCTTATATTTTACATTAAGCATACTCTATATCAATTCCATATGCAGTGAAATAACTAACTAAAGCTGTTGTGCTTGCAAAACACGGCCTCGCTTAGTATTTGATTGTCTTAATTAAACCAATATTAAAAAAAAAAAATCTTAAATATCTTATGAGAAGATCTTCATAATGGTTGTATTCGTTAACTTAAAAAACAAATTGAACGCCGTTAAGTAAAAAAAAATAATTATTATAAGTTAAGTATATAGTTGAAGTATAATGGAAATCTCAGCTTTTTGTTTATTTTTTCCCTTTAGAAAAAAATTATATGGTAAAAAAAAAAAAAAAAAAAAAAAAATAATAATAATAATAATAAAAAGGGGATTTTTCGCATTTTCAAATTCTCAATATTTTACACTATGCATACTGTACATCAATTCCATATGCAGCGAAATAAAGAAATGCAAATAAATATCTTATGAAAATATCTTCATAATATTTGTATTGGTTAACCGAACAGTTAAGTACAGTTGAAATATAAAGAAAATGTCAGCTTTTTATTTTTTATTTTATGAAAAGTATATTGTAAAAGAAACTCTTTTTATTCATTTTTCGCACTTACAAATTCTGATATTTTACATTATGTATAATGTATATCAATTCCATTTGCAGAGAAATAAATAAATGAACATGAGCAGGCAATCTAATAAGTTTTGTTTGTAAGAAACTTATGATTTTTACTTTCTTATGTAAACGTGACCAGTGAATGGGAATTTAAACATTTTTACTTGTCTTAAGTCAAATAAATGAACTGACAACCTACGATTTACGAGTACTTAAAACACAACGAAAAGTGAAAATGGGAATTCTTTCTTTATTTAAGCCCCAATAATTTCAACAACATACATCCCATTTGTCAAAACAGAAACTGAGAAAGTTAACTGTTATGCCATCCAAACACCACCTCGCTTAGTATTCGATTAACGTTATGGAAACAATGTTTTAAAAAATCCTAAATATTTTATGAGAAGATCTTCATAATATTTGTAATGGTTAAACGAAAAGAAAAAAACTAAATATAGTTCAAATATAAAGGAAATATCAGCATTTTGTTTAAAGAACTAAATATAGTTGTATAACCATAATATTTGTAATGGTTAAACGAAAAGAAAAAAACTAAATATAGTTCAAATATAAAGGAAATATCAGCATTTTGTTTAAAGAACTAAATATAGTTGAAATATAAATAAAATATCAGCTTTTTGTTTTCCTTTAATAATAAATAAATAAATAAATAAATAAATAAACCTTATTTTTTCATTACTCACATTTTCAAATTCTCATATCTTATATTATGCATACTGTATATCAATCCCATTATGCAGCGAAATAAATAAATGAAAATGAGCAGTAAACTTAATAAATAATACAGTTTTGTTTGCCATAAACCCAGGATTTTCCTTTCTTATGTAAACGTGACCAGTGAATGCGAATTTAGACACTTTCACTTATCTTAAATCAAATAAATGAACTGACATCTTACAATTTACGGGTACTTATAACACAACGAAAAGTGAAAATGCGAATTCTTTCTTTATTTAAGCCACCATAATTTCAACAACATGCATCCCATTTGTCAAAACAGAAACCTAGAAAGTTAGCTGTTATGCCTTCCAAACACACTTAGTATTCGATTATCGTTATGATAATAATATTTTTAAAATCCTAAAAAACAAATTGAACAAAGCTAAGTATTTAAAAAAAAAAACTATGCATAGTTGAAACATAAAGAAAATGTCAGCTTTTTGTTTTCCTTTTTAAAAAATATTTTGTAAAAAAAAAAAAAAAAAAAAAAAAAAAATCTTATTTTTTCATTACTCACACTTTCAAATTCTCATATTTTACATTATGTATATTGTATATCAATCCCATTATGCAGAGAAATAAATAAATGAAAATGAGCAGTAAACCTAATAAATAATACAGTTTTGCTTGCCATAAACTTATGATTTTCCTTTCTTATGCAAACGTGACCAGTGAATGGGAATTTAAACACTTTCACTTATCTTAAATCAAATAAATGAACTGACAGCCTACAATTTACGGGGACTTAAAACACAACGAAAAGTGAAAATGCGAATTCTTTCTTTATTTAAGCCACCATAATTTCAACAACACACATCCCATTTGTCAAAACAGAAAGTGAGAAAGTTAGCTGTTGTACATTTAGTTAGCAGTTTTGCCTTCTAAACACCGCATCACCTTGTTTATGATTATGATAATGAAACAATGTCAGCTTTTTGTTTTCCTTTTTAAAAAATATTTTGTAAAAAAAAAAACCTTATTTTTTCATTACTCACACTTTTAAATTCTCATATTTTACATTATACATATTGTATATCAACCCCAAATGCAGCGAAATAAATAAATAAATGAAAATGAGCTATACAGTTTTGTTTGCCATAAACTCAGGATTTTCCTTTCTTATGTAAACGTGACCAGTGAATGCGAATTTAAACACTTTCACTTATCTTAAATCAAATAAATGAACTGACATCGTACAATTTACGGGTACTTAAAACACAACGAAAGCGAATTTTTTCTTTATTTCAGCCACCATAATTTCAACAATACACATCCCATTTGTCAAAACAGAAAAACGGAGAAAGTTAGCTGTTGTGCCTTTAACGCCGACAGCCCATAAAGCACGAGATTGTGAACAGACCCATTGTTCCATTGACGCAATTGTGCGCAGTACATAGACTTTCCCAAAAGAAGTATGTTAAGAATTGCACCTGTTAGGTGGTAAGCAGGTGGACAGTTACACCTTTTGAACGGATTATAAAAGAAGTCGGTACCATATATCAGCAATCTGGACTTAGCTGCAGGTCATTCTAGAACCGTGAGAATTTATGTGCTGCGTTTAACTAAAGATAATTGAGGGGGTCGGGGCAAGAAAGTGCCAAGCCACATTTTTGAACTTTTGCTATATTTCAATTTGAAAATTTGATCAAATACTCAAATTAAGAAATATAACCTGACATTTTTTTCGCAAATGTCTTAGTAACATTTGAGATATTCTGAGCAACAATATAGCATTACTTTAATGATATTACGTTTTTTGTAATTTATCTATCTCTATTGGGGCATAAACATCTGGAGCAAAAACGAAACCTGTCATATTATGCTACCACCAAGTGACATTAGAAACAAATTTTATGTAGGATATTATAATTTACTACAGCTACTTAACTTACTACTTAAGCAACAGATTACAGTGTTAGATTTATTTCACCAAAAATGTGGCTTGGCACTTTCTTGCCCCGACCCCCTCAATTGAGATCGGTTTTCACATTTTTCATTTTTATGTGTTACTTTCTGTAGACCCGGGAAGACCCTTAAAGTGACCCGGTACCCTTTGATTTTTTTTTTTTTACTTTCTTTAATCTTAGTTTAATAAAAATTAAATTATGATTATACGTTGAGAAAAAAATTAGAAATCCTTAATATATATAGTATAAATAAAGTTTTTCGTTTATTGCCTGCTTCTATATCTTGAAACAAGAAAAATAGAACAAATTATGTCTTTTTAAAAAATAAATCCACTAGTTCGCGCTTTCTACAAGCGTAAATCAAAATGAGGAATTTTCCATAATCGAAGCAATGCCAAAATAACATTATATAACGGAATTGTTTTGGAACAAAATGAATTGCAATCGTGAAATTAGGCGTGGTAAAATAAACATTGAAGGCTTGTAAAAAATTGTATAAAAAATCTATTTTACTTTTATATTTATGATACAGTTTTACTTTTAAAAAAAAGAGGCAAAGAAAAGAAAGAAAGACAAGTAGGATCAGTGTTTCATTTCTTTTTCCTCATTTTCATGATACATTTTTTAACAGAGCAAATATTGAAATAAAAAATATTTTGAAAACTTTTAAATAAAATAAGATAAAAGTGTATGAGAACATACTAAAAGATGACTTTTAAAAACATTTTGCAAATATTCTTTTACTTTTTGGTGTTTTAGATGCGTTCGTAATTATATAAATACGTAGCACTTACAATCATCGTCTGGTCCGTCAGTCTGGCCGTTCGTCAGAGCAAAAACTACCCAACCGAATGGTTTGAAATTTAACATATATAATCGTTGCAGAATTTTGTCGAGTCATGTCAAATTTTATGAAAATCGAATCAAAACTTAAAAAGATAATAAAAGTTTTCTTTATTCTATTAAATCCTATCATATGCAATCTATATAATACAAGCGCAAGTCATGTGATTGAGGAAAACAAACACGGGCTAACCACTTGTTTTTTCATATGTCAAGCGGCCATTTTTATTTAAATTTATTTTCTGAATAAAAATGCATAAAAGTTATATTTTTAGAAAGATCATTCAAAAAATTGCTTTCTTGAGAGATGAGTTACATTAAAAAATGTATAGATTCTGGGATAACTTCAGTGGAAAATTGGTTAACAGTCGAATATCTCAATCCATTAAAGTAAATAAACACAGGAGATTCCTTCATCGTGAGTCATAGAAATATTAAACCATGGAGGCTATCTTTCGCAAAGCAAAATTTCCATGGTGATTTTTGCAGCGCTGTCGGATGTCGACAAAGAATTCGCATCTGTAAACGTGGCATACGTAATAATAAAAAAAAAAGCATGTTCATTTCGCTCATCACAGACGATATATTTCATTTCACTGAAATAATAACGAGATTTTTTTTACATTGTAAAACTAGTTATAGTAGGTGCATATAGTGAAAAAATTAATGTTCAATAGTCGTGGTCGGCATCAGGGCCAGCTTAGGACTTAGAAGTAGGGGAAGCCCGACGTTACTCAGGGGGCCTCCTATTGCTCTGGCAATTGCTTTGTTATTTGCTAAATTCATTTTTCATATGCCTGCAACAACTTGAAATTTCACCATCAAAATTTCAAGTAAATAACAGTTTAGAAACAGCGAGCTTCATAATTTAGATAAAACCTTTGGAAGGAAAAAATGCATTTTTCACCCTGATTGAATTTTTTTCTGAAAATTTATTTTGAAAATTAAATTTAGGGGCCCCTTTTGTATTTCTTTGGGTATGCATGGGCTTCCCATGCCCATTCAGTAAACAGGCCCTGGTCAGCATATAAAAAGTAATATATGCTTAAATCAACATTTTGGAAAATAACACAAAACATTTTGGGTGTGTGTGTGTTTTATTTCTTAAATATTTAATGCCCTTGGTTTTATCGAATTTATTTGATCGTATCACCTCAAACGCAATACAACATGGGAATTATATTACTTGATCCGTGCCTGCAAATTCAAGTGTAGATTGAATCTTTTGACAAAATTTGAAAGTAGCTGTTTAAACAAATAGTTATACAGTAAAATTTCGTTACAACGAATTTCTAGAGGCTATCGATTAAGTTCGTTATTCTGAAAAATTCGTTAATCTGAAATGCAGATATGGGGAATTTAAAAAAATAAATTTGGAAACACATTGAATAAAATTATATATTATTATTGAAGTTATTAAATATTTTAAAACATGTCAAAGAATAAATATACAATATATTATTGTGAATCTATTTGTTAAAAGGTAATTATTAAATTCAATAAATTTCAAGATTTTAGTTTGCTATAATGAAATTACATTTTATCTTACAGCTGAAAAATTTACACTGATGTATACTATTAATGCAACTTTTATTTTAATTTTTAATTTTAATTTTATTTTATTTATTTATTTATTTATTTATTTTTTACAAAAAAGGCGGAAAAGTTCAATAATTTCATCCCGTTTTTCGAAAAACAGCTTCGAGATATGCTGAAAATTCGAAAATATTGGGGATTGGGGTAATAAAAATAAGAAAAAAAATCGGAATTCTTGTTTTTCTTACGAGTCAGCGTTCGTTAAACTGAAATGAGGGTTTTTTTTAAGACTTCAATAAATTCGTTAATCTGAAAAATTCGTTAATCTGAAATTCGTTAAAGTGAATATATTTATAGTGTCAAGGTATAGGATTTTTTTTCCCTAATCGAAATAATAATCGTTAAACTGAAAATGTCGTGCTTTAAGTAGCGAAACTACAGTAGGCGGTACTTTTTCCGATAATTTGTAGTGTAGCGCGCTACATTTTGAAAATTGTAATGCATAGCTGCCAATTTATACGTTTTTAAAATCACATAAATGTCATATGTTTTCATATGTATTGAACCAAAAGAATTGCTTAATAAATTGTGTGCTGCATTTAATTTTATAAAGTGTAGTATATATTTTATTTTATTTATTAAGCAAAATAGCTGGTTCAAACATATTTATTTGACTGAAAAAAACTTAGAAGTTGACAGTTATGGATGTAGCGATTAGCGCGATACAAAAAATCAGTTGTTAGTAGCGAACACTGACTCAGCTTTAATCGCTACTTCAGGAGAACAAATGTAACATTCTTCTAGTGACGTGATCGTAATTTACTTCTGTAGAGCAAAATGTGTTTTGTTCACAAATTACCGAATATCAGAAACTCAACTTCTGCGTTTAGTACCGCATCGTACAACGTCATAAATATTTATACTTGCTGATAAATCGAAGTACCAAAATCCAAAAAGAAAAAAAAAATATTGCTGAAAACACTTGTCTATTTTCTCATTATTAGATATCTACGTTTTAATGTTTTAAGTTAAAGTAACATTCGTTGTAACGATATTCTTCTGTAGTTATATTTAACTACAGTTTTGATGAAGTAGCTGTAGTTCTAGTCGCTACTTTTTAAAACAAGTAGTTATTAACAAGTAGTGTATATTTAACTACATTTTTGATAAAGTGCTTGTTGTTCGCTACAAAAATAAAGTAGTTTTTTAACCACGACTGGCGCGTAAATAAAATCCGCCAATAACGTAGTTTTTTCTTCTTATTATTATTTCATTTATTTGTTTATTTTACATTGCTGTCAGCACATCATCTACTTAAATGTGACACCCAAAGGTGTAACAATATTTCTCGCACAACAACTTACAGAATTAATCTTCATCATATCTTTGTATACTTTGTCATAAAAAAGAAAAAATCATCTTACATTGTTTCTTTGTATAGAGAATAAAAAAATTCTTCTTCCTTCACCTTGAACTAAAAAAACGAAGATGAAACAGAGATCATAAATTATGATGTTGGCGGAAACTTTTTTTGAATGTATGACAAGTTTCCAAGAATTGAAGAAAACTGGTTGAATAAACAGAAGATAAATAACTGAAGTTCAGAGATTCCTTTCTTGGCATCACCCTCTCCCCCCTCCCCCTCCCAGCCTTACTATCTCCGAAGCATTCATCTTTTGCTCATCTTTTTTTGACTGATTGAGCTGAGTTTTGTGTTGTCATTTCTCGATTTCTGCATTTTTGTCAAACAAAATTAGCTTGAATTTTTGTACATAAATCATATGTCTGTCTACATTTTAAAATGTAGTTTTTGGAAAAAATATTACACTATCACTCGCTATATAGCTATACGGATATATCATCCAAAAAAATAAATTTCCATTAATTTCAATTTTCAAATAAATTACATGTCGATTACAATAAGTGTAATTTTTTTATCATTAATTTTATTAATAAAATTTCGTCGGTATAAATTATAAATTACATTTTTGAGGACAAATATAAAACATTTATTTGTATGTTATTATTTTTTTCTAATTTTCTTAATGGCCAGGTTATGTATGCAGGGTGTTTCACGAAGGACCCCTAACTTTGAAAATAAATAACTCAGAAACGGTGATAAATAGAAGCATGAAACCAGTGGTATCGTTAGTAAAAAAACCCGTAAAAATCTGATACAGAAACCTCCAAATTTTAGTAGCAAATTGCGCAGATAGATGGCGCTTCAGGTGACATAACCATGAGTCTATATCACATCAAAAGCTATTCAAAATTTGTACTTTTCCCACAACACACTTTCAGCAAACGATGAATGAAATTGTGAGTGACTCTCTGTTGCATGTCACCGGAAATCAACACACAAGCTTGAGAAATAGCTTCCTCCAGCTCGTCGAGTGTAAAGGATTGTTGCGGTAAACAATGTCCTACAATGTCACTTCCGGAATTTCTTTCACTATACGCTAATAGCAATCACTTTTCGAAATCTTCGACGACTGATCGTTCTTGGCGTCTGAGCTTTCTTTATAGGGATCCGTAATGTTGCGTGCAGATCCATCTATCGGCGCTATTTTTAACTAAAATTTTAATGTTTCTGTATCAGATACTTACAGTTTTTTTTAATAAACATACCACTGGTTTCAAGCTTCTATCTATCACCGTTTCCGAGTTATTTATTTCAAAGTTAAACACCTTTAAAAGTTTCGTAAAACACCCTGTATATATATTTTCTTATTTTTTGGATTTCTTATTGTTTTCATATTTCTTGGGTTTTATTTGATATATTATAAAGAATATAGTGTTGTCATATTACAATTAATGCTGACAATGCATAATGCTGACATTATTTCAAGAAATAATATATCTTTATTGTGATTTATACTTATGATGCTCCTCTGATGAATCCATAAGTTATTCATAGTTTTTCACATTCGCATTTTCATCTTATTGGGTTTAATTTCGTAGTATCGTTTCATTTGATTTTTGTACTGTCTCTTCCTTTGATTTTCACACATATGATTTCATTTTAATTATATATGGGGGAAAGTAGGGGGGAACCGGGTACTTAACAGTTTTCCTTCGTTGATAAAAGTATAGAAGGGCGTAAAACTCGAAACACCCCACAAAAGTATTTGGGGACACCTGGGCTATTGAAAACTACACCTGAGGAAAATTCTCCTCTACTTGGGAAAAAACGTTTTCTAGGACCACCTGAAATAGCTCCAAATTTTGTTGGTGGGTAAAACCGGGTACTAATCAGAAATTAAGTTTTCACATTCCCAATAACAAAAAGCTTTATTGTAATAAATTTTGAATAAAACTTTAAAACATATATACATTTTTTTAAGGTCAGTAACTTTTTTTGTCAGGTTTTCAAGCAATATTTAATGTTGTCATGTAATGGCTTTCTCAGTTTTTAATTCTTGTATCCGCTCCACTCCTCATGTCTCTACTCTTTGCAGACTGAACATTGTGTCCACCCTTTCATTTGATTATCCTTTCATTTGATTGTCCTTTCATTTGATTTTTATACTGTCCCTTCCTTTGATTTTCGCACATGTGATTTCATTTTAAATATATATAGGGGACGGTAGGGTAAAACCGGGTACCTAACAGTTTTTTTTTTCAAAAGTACTGAAAGGCGGTAAGCTCGAAACACACCACAAAAGTGTTTGGGGACATCTGGGCTTTTGAAAAACTGCATCTGAGGAAAATTTACTTGGGAAAAGGCGTTTTCTAGAACCACCTGAAACAGCTCCGAATTTCGGTGGTAGGGTAAAACCGGGTACTAATCAGAAATTAAGTTTCCACACTTCTAGTAACAGAAAGCTTTATTGTAATAAATTTTGAATAAAATTTTAAACATATATACATGTTGTTAAGGTCAGTAACTTTTTTTTTCACGTTTTCAAGCAATATTTAATGTTGTCATATGGCTTTCTCAGCTTTTAATTCTCGTATCCGCTGCACTCCTCATGTCTCTACTCTTTGTAGACTGAATATTTTGTCCATCCTTTCATTTGATTATCCCTTCATTTGATTTTTATACTGTCTCTTCCTTTGATTTTCACACATGGGATTTCATTTTAAATATGTATAGTGGAACGTAGGGTAAAACCGGCTACCTAACAGTTTTACTTTGTTGACAGAAGTATAGAAGAGCGGAAAACTCGAAAGACACCGCAAAAGTGTTTGGGGACATCCGGGCTATTGGAAAAGCACAACTGGGGAAAATTCTTCTCTGCTTGGGAAAAAGCGTTTTCTAGGTGCACCTGAAACAGCTCCGAATTTTAGTGGTAGGAACCGGATATTAATCAAAAATCAAGTTTTTACACTTCCAGTAACAAAAAGCTTTATTATAATAAATTTTGAATAAAACTTTAAAACACATAATAATTCTTTGCACTACCCATTTTCACACACATCATTTCATTTCCAAACACATATATACAAGCAGTGTACATGCCTAAAAGCCTTAAAAAACAGCTTTAAAACTACACAAAATTAGTCAATCTGTTAAAAATTGTAAAACAGTAAAAATAGTTTCACTTGTCGTTCTCAGGCATCCTCAGTTACTGATGTTATGTTTTCTGTTTCGTCAGAAACTGAGGATGCTTGAGATAACTCTAGCCAGAATGAGTACTATCATTAAACCACTTATAAATATTTATATATAAAATTTACAATTTTTTTAAATGTAAAAAAAGTAATTGAAAACTTTTTTGAAAACACAATTAAAAATACATTTACTTGTTACTACCAATGGGCATAAATCATTTTAACATTATGAAATGTACAAATTTTTGAAATGTAAAACTGTTAACTGAAAAAATTATCTCGGAAACATAGTTAATTTAAAACTCATTTTGCCTATAATATAGTACAGCACGGCTTAAATTCATTTTGGAAAACTCGTGGAAAAACACTACGCGATGGATAAGATAGTTCAATATAAGTCAACAATCGTCGTCTACGTGAAAATTACAGTACATCTCAGGCGTTCAATATAAATCAATAATCATCGTCTAAAGTTCGTTCGGCATGAAAAATAAAATATCTCTCAGACACTTCGCAAGTTAACAACCGTTTTCTGTCATGTCTAAAAAAAATCTTGATCAAAAAGTTGATTTGCTGAATGCATCATGTGACAGTAAAACGAACCAATGACCATTGCTATTCATACATTGGCCGAAAGATCGTACTGTGTTTAAAAAGAGCTCCTTTTCTGAGTTTTGATTTGCTGAATGGATCATGTGACGGTAAAATAAACCACTGTGAATCATCGTTTCGAAAACTTTGATTGTTGACAAATGGCAAGCTACAAATTCAGCCTTATTTTCGGCGCCACGTAAGAGAAATATGTATATAGATGTATAAGTCATAAGATAAAAATGTGATTATAATCAATTATAAATCTTAACTAGACCTTTCAACTGCCATAATATTCTTTAAAATGGATCAATTAGTTCCCGAATTTTTGAGTATTGGAAGATTGGTTGATTGATTGATTCTCCCGGTTTTTTTCTTGTTTTCTCAAAAACTATTTTAAAAATACGAATGCGAAAAACTGCAGACTATATAGCCTGAATTATGTTTAATAAATCCTTATTTGATATTTTAATTGCCTAGGAGCCCTTAAAATTGATCAGTTAGTTCCCGAGTTTTCGAGTTTGTCAGATTGGTTGATTGATTGATTCTCTCGTTTTTTTTCTTGCTTTCTCAATAATTATATCTGAATGCGACAAACTGCAGATTGTATCCAGAGTTATCTTTAATAAACACTAATTAGATCTTTCAATCGGCGTAATATTCCTTAAAATTAATCAGTTAGTTCCCAAGTTTTTGAATGTTGAAAGATTGATTGATTGATAGATTTTCCTGGTTTTCCCAAAAACTATCTTAGAAATGAAACAAGTTGCATATTTTAGCCAGAAATATTCTTTATCTGACCCTGATAAGTTTTGTATTTGTTATGCAACCGATTCTGAGCCTATTTCGGACAAATATACAGACAGACAAGAAAAAAATAATTAAACTAAATGTTGTTTTTGACTATACATCGTCGAAATACCTTAGAAATAGGTATTTTTCGGAAGATCACAGACAGACAATAAAATTTTATAGATATGTATCACCCCATTCCCTATACACCGCTGCTGCGCCAATAAAATTTGCAGATGAGGTAATTTTTTTAAGGTTTTAAATTGAAACCTCTTTATCAATTTTATTCGTCCTCTTTCCATTATCAGTGCGCATATCTCTTTCTTCCATAATCAGAGTTTCTTTCCGCACTATACAATAGCGAACAAATACATCTTAAAAAAAAAAAAAAAAAAAAAATCATATTTGATGTAATTTTAAGTGTGTATTCAAATCCAAACTGCTTATTTTGAGACACATTTGTAAATTCATTTTTGCTCTAAAATGCATCCAATTGGCAGGTTCTCTTATTTAGAAACTTTATAATGTCCGTATTGTCTCAATTTTTTGATAAAGGCAGAATATATTTCAAAAAATGCTGTCAAAGTGGACATTTTGAACCGAATTTCCCGAAGCGATAGCGCTGGAAACAAAAAAAAAAATATCGTACTGTGAAAATAATTGTTTGTAAATCAATTTCTAATTAATTGAACGAAAAATAAAAACATGGGGCCCTTATAAATGTCTTCATAAATCACGCCGCCAAGTTTCATGTTTTTATTTTAAAAAATGAGTCTCAGAATGTGTCTCAAAATTTTGAGTTGTTGACGTGGAAAAAAATTCTATTGAATACCGCCTTAAGAAAAAGATATAATTACTCTTTAATAAAAAACTTAGTTTATTCAAAATTTTAAGCCATTGCACCCGGATTAGTTTATTTTTTTTTTTTAAATCGCAAGTTAGCAAAAGCTTAATAAATGTACACTAAAACTGAGAAATCTTCCATAGTCAAAGTGTACTAAAATATTTAGTAAAAATATTTTTTCAACTAACGAAAATAATAGCTACTTTGTCACAAAAAATATAATAATAATGATGAATTATGATTCTTGCTATTTATTTTGTTATATTTATGACACTTTCGAGAATGGAAGAGAACTGTTTGAATAAAGAGAAGATAAATAACTGAGGTTCGAAGATGCCTTACTCGGCTTTGTTAATCTCTCTCCCCCTTCCTCTATTCCTATGTTCATACAGAGTGAGTAACTGAGTTGAGATTTCTACTGTCATTTCGTATTCTTTCATACATTCGTCAAACAAAATTGATTTCAATACTATTTCGAAATAAATTGTGTATTTACTTACATTACGATAGTTAAATAATAATAATAATAATAATAATAATAATAATAATGTAGTAATTCTTAACTATGAAATGAGTATAGTTCTTCAATCTAAGTTTTTCACAGTCTTTATTACTTACTCAACTAAAACAAAGACAACGAAGAAATTATTCAATAATCTAATGTATTTGTACACAGAAACTTCAATTCACCTAGAATTGCACTCTAAATTCGTTATTTTACATATATCGGATCAACCGTCTTCATCCTTTAGATACCAAAACTATGGAGCAATTACCTATTTCTCGCTCTCTTTTTATCTATCACGAGTCTTGCGACATCACGTATCTATTAATTAAATCATTGAGTTTGTGTTATTGTGGCTATTGATGCATATTATTTAATTGCATGATTATTTATTTTTTATTCCAATGAAACAAACTGCATATTTTAGCCAGAAATATTCTTTATCTGACAAGTTTAGTATTTGTTATGCAACTGATTCTGAGCCTCGGACAAATATACATACAGACACGAAAAAAAAAAAAAATTAAATGTCGTTTTTGACGTCATCGTCGAAATAACTTAGAAATAGGTATTTTTCAATTCACCTGGAATTGCACTATAAATGCTTTATTTTTCATATATCGGATCACCCATCTCCAAACTTGGATACCAAAACTATGGAGCAAACCTATTTCTCGCCCTCTTTTTATCTATCACGAGTCTAGTAATGATCTTGCGACATCACGTATCAATTAATTAAATCATTGAGTTTGTGTTATTGTGGCTATTGATTCATATTATTTAAATGCATGATTATTTAATCTTTTATCCCACATTAATAATAATAATTCTATTAAAAATGTCACTGTATTATATCTACAACCAGTGGATCCCTGCGAAGATTTCACACTGCAGTCTAACATTTTTTAGCAATATCTAATATTTTTTAGATGCAAATTTAAACTTCTAAAAAAAATTAAGGACTAAAAATATCTGCAAACAACATTAGTTAAGATAGAATATTATCTCATTTATTCCATTAAAGTTACAGTAAAAACTGACCCAAGATAGCAAACGCAAAAAAAAAAAAAAAAAAAAAAAAAAAAAAAAATCGTATTTTAACTGCCTTAGAGGGTGACATCATCTGTTTCGGAAAAAACAACAACATGGGATTAAGAAAATAAATTTAGCATTTGAATTAAAATTTTGCTTTTTAATCATAAATATAAAAATAAATCTGTGCAGCAACAATGTCCCACTTTATATATTTTTCTTTTTATAATCATTGTTTTTAATCATTGTTGAGCACGATATAATGCGATATTTTATTTTTGTGGCAACATTAATTTGAGAAAACCTTTCATTTCACTTATGAAAACAATGCTGATTTAATTTTTAATTAACTGCAATTTTAAATTGAAAAACATGTTTTAACAAAATGTAAGTGTACTATGTCAGAAGCCAGATTAAAATCCTTTCATATGGTATCTCATTTACCGTTCTGTGTTTTGTATTTACTTAAAAAGAGGGATGTTGACAACAGAAATAATATATATGATGATTTTTCGCTTTATGACTAAATAAATTTGATTCCGTAAATTCCGATGACTACTAAAATCCTTAATTATAAAACCAAGCAATCCAACCCGGGCTAACCGGGTTGTATTATTAGATTTCCGGGTTGGATTTGTGGTATTTTTCATATTAGAACCCCCCATATATGATGCCGATGCTGTCCGGTGTACAGAACGTAGATAAAAATCGTTTTTAATTGAAAACTCTGGTACATTTATTGCATTTAGTATATATTTTTTAACTTCCTATCATCTACACTAAAAAGATTTGCGGTATTTATGATATTAATAGACGCACGTCAGCGGTCAATCGTGAAACATTTCACTATTTACCACAATCATTAAGATTCTGATTATTTCAGTGTTAAAGCGCGAAGTTCGATTTCTTAACTATTATTTTCGTGATTGATTTATTTTTTTGCGAAATTTAAATTTTGCTTGGCAATTTAGTTATGGAATGTAACACGGAAACAAACAAATGCTAGATTATTTACTTTGTTTTAAGTGTAAATTGGTTAATCTTTCGTGCAGAAGCACGCAGATCTAAAGATATCCATGCTTGAAAATTATTTTTAAAACCATAAAGAGTTAGTAAATTGAGGTACAGTATTTAAGCATCTCTTGGGTTTTGTAATCTTTTCTCTTCATTCATCTATATTCCTGTGCTTTATGCTCCTATAGAGTGACTGACTGAACTAAGATTTCTACTGTCATTTTATATTCTTTCATACTTTCGTCAAAAAAAATTGCCTACTATACTATTTCGAGATAAATTGCATATTTCGTTACATTACGATGAACAGTGGAGCGTTTTGATGATCTAGGTGGACAAAATTAATTTTTCGGATGTTCTCGGAATTTAACAAGACTGCATATTCTGGTAGTTGAATGTCTCTTTTGTCGAGATCCGTGCGATTTTTGTCGAAAAAATTCGCAGTGTCGATTAACTACAACCGTAAAGAAGACATTTGCGCAATTGGTTTGAGGGTGTTTCAATGGTTGCATATGTTTCCCTATGTTCGAAAGCACGTCTTAACTATTCTGTTTAATGTGAAAGCACGAGTTTACTGAAAATATATTACATATTTGTCAAGGTAAGATTTAACATATTGTTGTTTGAAAATAAGTGCCATTAAACCAATTTAAGTGCTTTTTTCATGAATTGTGTTTTTGGATGATCCATGTTGTTGTTTACAAACTTAATACAGTATTAAGCATTATTAAGCAATAAGATTTTTTTAAAATAAAAGTGTCATTCCTAAAGTATTGGAAATTAAAAAAAAAAAAACTCCTGCGAAAGATTGCGAATCTCAAAGTTTTTATTAATAAACCAGCTTTGTATTATCTTTCAGTGTATGTATTATATTTAGTTAAAATCTTGCAAGTCAATTTTAAACCACTTTTAATAATCCGATTGATCTGAAACTTTGAATTCATCTAGTTTTAATGATAATACAATATTATTATAATTTGACGAGCGTAGAAGTTATACTGTTTCTACAGGATTATACAAAAGTTTAGTTTAAATCTTGCAAGTTAATTCTAAACCACTTCCAATTATTTGATTAATCGAAAACTTTCAATACATGTGTAGTTTCAATGACAATACAATATTATCGTATTTTGAGGAAAGTAGAAGTTATACTGTATCTACAAGGCTACACAAAAGTTTAGTTTAAATCTTGCAAATCAATTTTAATCCACTCATAATTATTGGATTGAGTTGAAACTTGGCTTACATGTGTATTTTAAATGATAATTTAATTATATTATAATTTGAGGAACTTAGCAATTATGCATTTTTTACTGGGCCCCACAAATGATTGCGGAAAGATTGTTATTTATAAACACAAATTTTAATCCAATTTCAATAAAATTAATCTAGATTATCGAGATGCACAATATCATCTTATAAAGTGAAAATAAAGTGCGCAGCAGTTATATTTCTTTTAAGGGCCACAAAAATAATTCGGATACATCACCGTCTATTGCAAAAATTTTATTTCAAATTCAATAAAACTTATATAGATTATTGATTTACACAACAGCTTTCTTTCAACTGAAAATAATTTGGGTAGCATTCATATATTTTACAGAGTCACACAAAACATAAAAGATTTTTTAAAATATGTTTTTATTTTTAAACTTCTATTTTTCAGGATGACTACACAAATTTCTCGAAAATCTGTTGACTTATGGGTTGCCAACCCAAAGGAAAGCAAATTCGAAGCTGTCCTCTCATTTTTTTGGAAAAACTGGGGAATCCTCAGTTAACTGAAGACATTTTTAAGAGCCTGAAATCACGTGTCCGGACATTTTGTTTTCAAATTCAACAAAAATGGTCTAAATCGGAAAGAATTAGACACCGCTTTTATCAATACAATTCCGCCTGGTTTCAAGGAACCTTTCACCTACCGGATTGCGTTATTCAAGCAATAGAAAACGAAAACGTCTTAAATAAAACCCACCTTGGTAGACCAGTGGAACCTTATTATTATTATCTTAATGATTATTTAATCATTAAGTTATGTTAACTTAGAGTGTAAGTATGTATGTTTAGTTCAAATCTTGCTAGTCAATTTTAAACATTATTTGATTATCCGATTAAGCTGAAACTTTTAATGCATGTGTAGTTTCCATGACAACTGTTCATATCACTGTTTGAGCATTTTATTAGTGATACATTCGAAAAACCAGCAAAACTTAATTAAACTCCAATATATTAATTTTGTCAACCTAGATCGTAAAAACGCCCCACTGTGCGATGGTTAAAAAAATATTTATAAAATTACACTGTAAAAAAAGACAAATATTTCTTAATCTATGAAAATATAATGTAACCATGAATGAAAATATAAAATAACATCTTCGAAAAAGACAATCTCCTTTAATTTCTTGTGCCATTCACGATTTGATAGACGTGGGCACAAAACATTCATGGAGACCGGCTTAGTATAGGATAAAGCAAAAAGTGGACGAAAAAGGGTATCAGAAGAAGCATGGACTATTATTGCCTTGACGTGCTTTCGCTTAACCAATGGTGCACACATAGAGTTTATTAATTGATGGAAAAAAAAAACTTCAATCTCCTAATTTTGTACTACTTTCCGTGCAATGTATCAGTTCATTTGTGTTTGTAATGAAAGCTTGAAATTGTATAAAGACTTTGAGGACACCGTGTATATATATGTTTCATTATCGTAGCTTTGGTAAACAATTCTTACTCGTTCACTATTGTTGACAAAAACTTCCGCATTTTAAGTGTTGTAGTAACTTCCATATTACTACTAGGAAGTTTTAAAAACATCGAAGAAGCTGACTCAAGTGTTAACTACGAAAAATGCTACAACTATTGGAGAATAAGCAGTTGAAATTCCCTACCTGTCTGTCCAAAGAATTACCATCGTAATGCAAAATTGTCTAGGGGTTGGATCCCAAGACATTCCCCAGAAATAAAATAAACAACAAAAGTATATATTTATTACTGCAGTCACTTTACATATATATTCGGAGAATTCACTTTTGTAATGTCATAAAATTCCATAACCGACCATCAACTCAGACAAATAGCAAATTTCATATCTAATTGCACAGCCTTAAAACAAAACATTTGAGAATTACCTTAGTTCTGAAGCAACGAACTTGTTAAATTCCTTATGAATTACAAACAAATGCTTCACTGATGTGCCGCGTTTATTTTTTTACACATGAAAAAACACAAGAATCAAGACAGATGAATTATTAAAACATCTTATATTTACCCCCTCTCCCCATAAAAGACCGATGACACTTGGAGATCCATAGAGCTGGATCTCCAAGTCTTATCGGTTTTGTTCATAAAACTTCACGAGCTCGGATTACAAAATTGGTAGACATTAGACTGCTAAATGCCATTAATATTAATTATGTTAAAAATAACAATAATTTTCCTAACTGACTGAGAGCAAAACAGAGTAACTCCATAATTAATGCAAAAATACAGAAAATACAATGATAAAAATTATTTACATTTTGTAAGTATGCAATAAAAATAATGAACAAATAAGAGCAAAAATAACAAGAGTAAATTAATATTTAATAAAAGATCTTATTTTAATCAAAGAAAAGGAATATATTAAGTCTAATTTAATGGACTTTTAACAGTATCACCACTCATACCTTTATATCATACGGTCAGTTTTATATTCAAATGACATTATATACATGAACTTATATACAAAAAAAAAATGTAATATAACAGATGTAAATAATAAATAAAAGTAGCGAATTACTCAAACTCAAAAATCTAATCTTGTTTTAATTACGTAAATATCAATTTAGAAAAGCAATAGCACACAATTTGGTGGATTTATAGAACGCCATTAAAACAGGTTAAATAAAAAATATAATAATTCTTAAAATTTAATAAACAGTCAAATAATTCATGATTTGCGCTTTTGGATTAACAATTAAAATCTGCATTTTCATTTTACTTGATAATCTTCTTTTGATTTTCACACATTCGGTTGATTATTTCCCCAATAAACAGACGAGACTACAAGAGGAAAAAATAATGCCGAAATTGTTAAAGAGGAGAAACTTTTAAAAGCCCATTGTAACTAAAAAACATTTTTTCCCCTCTTTGAAAGAAAAAAAATTTTAACTTAGGTGTTTGCATCCCGTGAGAGACGCTTTGTCTGCAATATTTTTTAAATCAAAAGCAAGGAGACTCTGTTGTAGTTTGAAAAGACAAACAACAAATAAAATCTTTCTTCTTCACATTCTCAAAAATAAAGAAAAAAATGTGTGCGTTAGTGGCGCAGCATGAATCTTTTCCTAGGGGATGCTGATGAAATCAGAGCGAAATAAATGTTTTAATGTGTTATTTAATAAAGTTTAAGGATATTAAGTATTTGGAAGAAGGAGGACAGAGGAGAAGTATTTGTTACAAAATTAGTGGAGTAAAATCTATCAAAATGGACCCTATCTATAAAGAAATTGAATCTTAAATGGGAAAATTTTATGGTCCGACGGAGGGCAATAATGCAATACATACATTTATTCGTGGTATATGTCTGGTATGTGTGGATTTTCCCCCCGGTCCCTAGAAATTCCGTTGTCACGGGTTTAACTATGATGAATATTAATATTATCCAGTTATTTCATATCAGATATGTTTATCATATATATTATAAAGCAAGAAGCCCCAAAAGTGTATCTCCGAGGTAATTTCAAAAACTACCCGATTGATTTTTTTGCGGTTTGCAACATCGGATAAGAGAAAATGCCAGTGATTATTATGATGTATATAATATTCCAATATAACCATGATATTTGATAATAAAATTTGGTATTTCGTCCTTATTTTGGACGAAATGGTTGCTATTGGTGTTTGTTTTTCATCTTGGTGACGATATATTATGCTATCGTTTGGTTCATATAGCTATATCAATTAGAGATTAAAATAATAATGATAATACAAACACCTCCAAAAATAAAATTAAAAAATATTACTGGTTTTATTTAAAATACAAAGAAAAAAGTTTTAATGATACATACTATTATAAAACGAAGATATTTAATTTAAATATGAAAGGAATGTTTGAACGACGAAGAGAAGTATTCAATGTCCAAGGCGGGCATTGAAACAATATTTGGCAATTTATCACTCTTGTTGCCTATATTTGGCGACTGGATAAGAAAAAAAGGTACTTTTAGGGCTATGATATATATGACTACCGTGAAAATCTCAGCACATGATTTAAAAAAAAATATATTTTTTTTATATGTATTGTAAATTTTATCTCTCATTTACAAACTACTTTTGCTTTTCCAGTTAATTTTTTATGTATAACGTCGACAGTGGTTTTACTTGATAGAATTTAAAGAAAATTCAAATGTAATATGTAAATTTTTATCTGTGCAAATTAAAAATGATGTTGAGTTTAAATTTTACAGATAAATGTATTTAGAAATATCTTTAAAACATCAGGGCACCCGTGCAACGCCGGTTGCTAGTATATATATATTTCTCTTTTTATAGTGAATTAAAATTTTGTACATATAATGGTCAAGTTCCAAAAAACTGACATTAAAATTTAATAGCGCAGAACATAAAGGAAAGTTCAAGCTAAATAACGTGGAATGATAGTATATACGAGGGTGGGCTGATAAGTTCTCGTTCTGACAGTGTAAGCACAAGATTTTTAACAAAATTTCCTATTATTTTTCAATGTAGTCCTCTTGCAACTTAATTCATTTAAGACACACTTTTGTGTGAGAATTCTTTAGTGCAGCCCTGTACGAGGGTGGTTCGAAAAGTTCTCGACCTGACAAAGAAAATACAAGTTTTTTGACAGTATATCATTTTATTTTTCAAATTGCAACACAATACATTTCAGAAGACTCTTGAGAAATTTTCATTCTTTGGCGTTTTTGGTCGACGTTCAACAAACGCGTTACGCATCGAGCGGAAAGCTTTTTCATACACAAAATATCGGGTAAAATGTAGTGAGTGTATCGAGATGTTTGCAATGTCAGCAAATTCACATATCTTCAATCCGCGATCATTCAGTACGGCATTGTAAATTCTTGAGACTATTTCGTCGGTCGTAGTGGTTTTTGGCCGTCCTGAGCGTTCATCATCATGAATTGATTTCTTACCATGTTTAAATTCAGCAGCCCACCTTTTTATCGTCGAATATGAAGGACAAGAATCCTTTAAGCTGGAATGTAACTCTTTTTGTATGACCGTGGGGGTTAAATATTTTTTAACAAAGTATTTTATGCCAGCTTGAACTTCATTTTTTTCCATTTTTAAGAAATATCAAAACTTGTTTACTTTACTTTATCGCCCAGCAATGACCAATAAACTCACGCGTCTGAAACTTGGAAGTATGTCATCTAAAGGACCATACTTTACAAACATCATTGTCATTTGGTCATACTTGTTCCATCTCTGTGTCAGGCCGACAACTTATCAGCCCACACTCATACATGAACTTTTATATAAAAAAATAATAATAATAAAGATAAATGTAAATAATAAAATTGCCGCACAGATGTTACTGAAACTCAAAAACAACATTACAAAATCTAAACTCATTTTAATTAAGTAAATATCCAATTAGAAAATAAATAACACAGAATTTGGTGGATATAAATAGCGCCGTAAAATAAATTAAATTAAAAAAAATATTAATTCATAAAATTTAAGAAACAATAAAATAATTCACGATTCGCGCTGTTATTCTGAGAATTGAGGTCTGTATTTTCTTTTTTACCTGATAATCTTCTTGTGAATTTCACCCATTCAGTTGATTATTTCCCCAATAAACAGCAGGGAATATAAGCGGAAAAAATAATGCAGAAACTGTTAAACAGGAGAAACTTTTAAAAGCCGAATGTAACTAAAACATTTTTCCACTTTGAACAACAACAAAAAAAAATGTTAGTTTAAGTGTTTACATCCTGTCAGAGACGCTTTGTCTGCAATATTTTTCAAATCAAAAGCAGAGAGAAAGTGTTGTAGTTTGAAAAGACAAACAACAAATAAAACCTTTCTTCTTCACGATCTCGTAAAGAAACAAAGAAAGATATGTGTGCGTTAGTGGTGCACCATGAATCTTATCCTAGGGCATGCTGATGAAATCAGAGCGAAATAAATTATTTAATGCGTTATTTCATAAAGTTTGAGGATATCAAGTATTTGTGGAAAAGAGAGGACACACAAGAGAAGTCACAAAATTAATAGAGTAAAATCTGTCAAAATGAAACCTGTCTAACACACAATAAAACATAAAAGCAATTCCGATTTCACAGGTTTTACTCTGAGAAATAATAACATTATGCAGTTACTTCAAATCAGTTAAAGTTAATATCTTTAACTGATAAAAATATATATGTATCTTTTTTTAGAAAATTAAAAATTTAGAATATTTTATAAAATGGGCTTAAGTTTTTTTAAAAATGAGATATAAAATTTAATAACGCAGAAAATAAATGAAATAATCTAGAATTCCATTATATACATAAACATTTATACAAAAAATAATAATAAAAACTTACTACTAATAAAAGAAGATAAATGTAAATAATAAGAAATGCAGCAGAGAAGTTACTGAAACTAATAAATAATGTTACTAAACCTAAACTCATTTTAATTAAGCAAATCTCAATTTAGAAAAGAAATAACACAAAATTTGGTGGATGTTTAGAGCACTATTAAAAGAAATTGAATGGAAAAGGGTATTAATTCTTATAATTTTAAAACCATCAAATCATTTCTGATTCCCACTGTTGTTCTGAGAATAAAGCTCTCTAATTTATTTTTATTTGACAATCTTTTTTTGATTTTCACACATTCGATTGATTAAATTCCCCTATAAGCAGCAGCACATATAAAAAGAAAAAAAAAATCATACCAAAACTGTTAAACAGGAGAAACTTTTAAAAGCACATTGTAACTAAAAACATTTTTTTCTTTAAAAGAAAAAAAAAATTAATGTTTTCTATCCTTTGTTTAGGAAAATTAAAAATTTAGAATGTTATATAAAATGCTGAATTTCAATTTCTAAAACAAAAACAAACAAACAAACAAACAAACAAACAAAAAAGAGAGAGAGATCTAAAATTTAATAACGCAAAAAAATGGAAGTTAAAGTTTAATTACCTAGGAATGGCATTATATAATGAACTGTTATATAACAAGTCGGAAATTGTACGTCAAACGTGACAAATGATGTGCGTTCGTATTACAACTTGTTTTATAAATATTTAGATCTTGGTGCAATTGCTGTTGCACTCTTATGCAAAAATGCATTAATAAAAAAAATATTTTATGTGTTCAGATTTTCATATTATATCTATTAATTTTATAAAATGAAATTAAGCTTCAATACACTTTTACAAACAATTAATTGAATTCTGTTACATTAAAATTACACTATGCGCAAATATCCCATACAAGACAATGTAATTATTTCAGTGAGAAAGTTAATTATATCGTCTGTTATTATGTTATGATTAATTTTCGTAATAAAATAAGTACATTTTAAGTTGGCAACATTTTGTCTTTTGTTGACATTTACTGAAAATTCCAACGGGAAACTTAAGCCTAGATTTGAAAATTTCAGAACTTGAAATCCATATTTGGACTCTTTTTTCATTTAATATATATTTCTCCGGAAACATCTATCCAAAAAAAACTGTCGGTAGATTATATGATTTTTATAATTAAACAGTTTTAGTATTACAAATTCAGTAATACGGAAATAATATGACTCCATCTTAAATATGACGTAATCACCATGGCAACCTAGAATCATTACCTGTCATGGGATATCATTGGATTAATTACGTATGATAGGATTTAATAGAATGAAAAAAAAACTTTTATTAATATATTTTTATATTTTGATTCGATGTTCATTAAATTTGAAATGATTCGACAAAATTCTGCAACGATTATATATATTAATTTCAAACCATTCTTTTACGTAATTTTTGTGCAGTGATATGCGGAAAAGGACGGACCAGGCGACGACTATAAGTAGTTATATAATTACGAACGCACCTAAAAAGTATTAATTCTTTAAATTGTAAAACCGTCATAATTTCTGATTTCCACTGTTGTTCTAGGAATAAAGTTCTCTATTTTCTTCTTATTTGACAATCTTCATTAGTTTCCTCTATAAGCAGCAGCAAATATAAAAAGAAAGAAAAAACAATGCAGAAGAGAAACTTTTTAAAGTCCATTGTAATTGAAAACATTCTCTGAAGAAAAAAGATTGCTATACTTTGGTTAGGAAAATTAAAAATTTAGAATGTTATGTAAAATGCTGAATTTCTAAAAAAAATTAAAAAAAAAATGATATTAAAAATTTAATAAAGCAGAAAAAAGGTAAGTTGAACTTTAATAACCTAGAATGGCTTTAATTTTGTAAATTTCGATTTAGATAAAAAATAACACAAAATTTCGTTGATGTATAGAGAGCCGAAAGAAATTAAATTAAAAAATATTAATTCTTAAAATTTATGAAATAGTCAAATCGTTTATGATTCGCACTATTGTTCTGGAAATAAAGGTCTGCAATTTTTTTCCACACATTCGGTTGTTTATTCCCCTAATAAACAACAGCAAATACAAAAGGGAAAAAATATTGCAGAAATTGTTAAAAAGGGGAAACTTTTAAAAGCCCATTGTAACTAAAAATATTTTTTTTTCCTTTAAAAAAAAAAAAAAAAAAAAAAAAAAAAAAAAAAAAAAATGTTTGCTTAAGTGTTTGCATCCCGTGGGAGAAAAGCAGCGACGCTTTGTCTGCAAATTTTTTTAAATCAAAGCAGAGAGAAACTGTTGTAGTTTGAAAAGACGAGCAACAAATAAAACCTTTCTTCTTCGCGATCTCAAAAAGAAAGAAATACGTGTGCTAGTAGCGGACCATCAATCTAATCCTAGTGGATGATGACGAAATCAGTGCGAAATGAATGATCTAATGCGTTATTTTATAAAGTTTAAGGATATTAAATATTTGGGAGAACAAGGGGAGGGGATACATACTTGTCACAAAATTAATAGAGTATAGAATATGTCAAAATGGGACGTGTCTATAGCAGAATTCAATCTTAAATGAAATAAAAAGAAAAATGCCCAGTTAAATTGATGACATTGAACTCACAGGCTATTCACACTAATTGTATATTATACTCTTTTTTCAAAGAATAATGCCCCTCGAAAAATAACGAAATCGACAATAAATTAAAGGGGGATTAGCCCCCTTTCCCCCCTTTATACTTAACCAATGAACCCGAAAACTAATCAGGGTAGCGCCTTATCACAATGAACCCATACATAAAATTTGAAGCAAATCGGATAATTCTGCATGTAAAACCCATTATTTCTAAATTAAGGGGTGATTAGCCCCCGTTACCCCTCCTTTATACTTAACCAATGAACCCCCAAAACGAATCAGGGAAGCGCCTTATCAAAATGAACCTATATACAAAATTTGAAGCAAATCGGATATTTCTATCAAGAGTTATTGCGTTACGTACATACATATCTACATACATACGTACATACATACGTACGTACATACAGAACATGTGGGCACATTATTTCTCAGACTTTGATAGCCTGTAAGCTAAAAAATGTCACAATAAGACAAAATACAATAGCAATTATTCAGTCTTTTATTATTATTACCGTTGCTAATGGCTAAGTTTTTTTTAATTTTGGGATTTTTTGCTGTAATTGCTCTAAATTTCGCCATTATTTAATAATTTGCATAACACAACACAACAACGGAACTTCCAATGAAACAAAGTAGTTCAGTAATTGAAAAAACTCGTTAAAACAAATAGTTTAATTAAAACTTGAGCTATTCATTAGCTGCCAATTTTTACATACTGCAATAACTGAAGGTAAAAAAAAATCATAATTATGCAGTAGATAATTGTACGGGAGACCGGGGCTTGTTGACCAATGTTTTCTTCAATATTTTTAATATATATATATATTTTAGTTTGGACAATCAGCGCACCTTAAAGCATAACCAGGTAGGAAGAAATTTGAAAAATATTAATTAATAGTTCATACATGAAGCTCAGAAGGACATCAAGTCACTGGGCCAACCTGCCCCGTTGAACGGGGTAGATTGGCCCACTAAATAGATTTTATTTTCGGATTGTAAACGGAAATGAAAATCACATAACATATCAAATGTAATTTTAATTTGGTATATTAAAGATACAAAGGATAAAAAAAGATGTTTTGTTCAACTTAACTACTGCCTTCATCGAAATCTTTCTCATCATCACAATGAATGCAATCATAACATATCATATCCACAGTGACATATAATTCGCGTGCCCAACATTTGCACCTCGTATATTGAATCCATTCTTCTCCTAATTTACTATTTTCGAATGATTTAAAACAGCGAAGACATAGGAAATTCTCTTTGTCTTTTTGTTCTTCTTCTTTGGACAGATCTACTGCTTCGTTGATTGATTTCTTGTTGAATTTCACTTCGAGAACAGCAACTTTCATTGTTCCTTCTGAAACCTTTCCTCTGTCTGATTTTTTAACATAATTACGAACCATCTTGACATCTAGAAATGAGGCAGTAGTTCTAGCACGCCCTAGACAAAATTTAAATTGGAATCTATATTAACGCAAGTTGCTTTTAAAGAAATCTTAAATAATGTCACTCATAATTTTTATTAACAATAGAGAATACAATAAACTAATACAATAAATTTTATAATAAAGTTTTTCTAAATAAACTTTCGGGAACTTCCTAGCTTTCAAGAAACAACCAGTCCTCGAGTCTCTTTTACATTAAACCGTTTTTTGTCTGCTATTTACGCAATTAAAAAATTGTTTTTGAATTCAGATAAGTTATAAATTTTTGATTGTATAAAAATTAGATTTTTATTACTTTTATTATTTTATTTTTACTTTTATTATTATTATTTTCTGTTTATAAAACCGGGCTCCTCCGATTTACGGTCCTAGACATTTGTCTTATTTGCCTAATTAGTTAATACCACCCTGACCAATGACATACTTAATTAAGGAATTTTATTGACTTTTGTAGGCTTATGAATGCAGAAAACAAACTCTTAGACTGCGGGGCATGTTGGCACACTGGGCCAACATTCGCAATAATGAATGGGCCAACTTGCCACATATCGCCATTTTGGTTTTTGATCGTCGTATCAAAATATTCTGTTAATATTTTTAAAAATCAGTAGCCATAAAATAAGCTTTGAACAACGGCCTTTCAGACTGCTATTCACCAAAGTGAAACAAATCAGAAACGATTATTTATAAGTGCAAAAGAAAAAACTTACCTCAGTGAAAATTTGAAAATTTGAAGTGGCTTTTGTTTGATTGTTTCTTCACTGTTGATGCTGTTGTGGATGACAGAAGACGTGATAAAACACATGTAAAAAAATCAGTTGGTAGAAAATAAGCTTTGAACAACGGTCTTTCAAATTGCTACTCACCAAAGTGAAACAAATCAGAAACGATTATTTATAAGTGCAAAAGAAAAAACTTACCTCAGTGAAAATTTGAATGTTGATGCTGTTGTGGATGAAAGAAGACATGATAAAACACATTATGATGTAGAGACCATATATATTTGTAATTTTATTCAAAATTTATAATTTCTTATTTTTTCAAAAATTAATTTATATCTTTATTTAAATTCTATTCATTCTAAGGTAAAGTCATATCCATCCCACGATAAATGCTATTTAATCATGTACGCGTAATCTTTCATTTATTCTGCAGCTTTCGTTAACCGCATAAATTATTGCCCTTCTAAATTAAAAATGCGACGACGGTTATTTCGCATATACATTGATACACTAGTATTCTTTTATTAGAAATATCCGCTCCGCAAATATATTAAAATTCACTCATGTTTTGCATCACGGTGCCTTTATTCTGCCAGTCTTCAATTGTCTGTTACATCTGGAATGCAAATTTAGATAGTTTTCAACTGCGTGTTTTGCATTTTTTTATTAATAACTTTGTACATCCTAAAATGTTAAGTTCCGCTTTCCCAGGACAAGCAGCAGGGTTGCTCCGTTAAAACCTATATTTTGATAACGCGCCTAACTTTGATTTCTGTTCTCTATCTCCCACGCAAAATTAACATTGGTATATTCTAAACCGTCTTAAAATTCCGAATGGCGATAAAAATTAATGCACATGTAATCTGGCGATTTTGGGATGACTTCTGGCACACATGTACATCTCTGAAAGTAGTTCAGACTTCTCTTAACCTCCGCTAAAAGAGGTTGTTGCTATTGATGTAAAAAGACCACCTCCCAAACTTTACCATCATAGTCAAGTCCCTAATAAATAAAAACCTTGCAAGGAGCTATGGACTCTTCACTATTCTTGTTTACATTTATGCTGACTTCTTACAGGAAACGTTCCCGTGGAGTTATTGCGACAACTACTTCTATTACGATGATTTTTAAGTACATTACGATCACATATCAATATCAACCCGTACTCCAGCCATTAACTCCATCATACACATGTCAAAAAATTAGTAGGTAGAAAATAAGCTTCAAACAACGGTCTTTCAAATTGCTATTCACGAAAAGTGAAACAAATCAGAAATGATTATTTATAAGTGCAAAAGAAAAAACTTACATCAGTGAAAATTTGAAAATTTGAAGTGGCTTTCGTTTGATTGTTTCTTCACTGTTGATGCTGTTGTGGATGAAAGAAGACGTGATAAAACACATGTCAAAAAATCAGTAGGTAGAAAATAAGCTTTGAACAACGGTCTTTCAAATTGCTATTCACCAAAGTGAAACAAATCAGAAACAATTATTTATAAGTGCAAAAGAAAAAACTTACCTCAGTGAAAATTTGAATGTTGATGCTGTTGTGGATGAAAGAAGACGTGATAAAACACATGTCAAAAAATCAGTAGGTAGAAAATAATCTTCGAACAACGGTCTTTCAAATTGCTATTCACCAAAGTGAAACAAATCAGAAACGATTATTTATAAGTGCAAAAGAAAAAACTTACCTCAGTGAAAATTTGAAAATTTGAAGTGGCTTTCGTTTGATTGTTTCTTCACTGTTGATGCTGTTGTGGATGAAAGAAGACGGGATAAAACACATGTCAAAAAATCAGTAGGTAGAAAATAAGCTTTGAACAACGGTCTTTCAAATTGCTATTCACCAAAGTGAAACAAATCAGAAACGATTATTTATAAGTGCAAAAGAAAAAACTTACCTCAGTGAAAATTTGAAAATTTGAAGTGGCTTTCGTTTGATTGTTTCTTCACTGTTGATGCTGTTGTGGATGAAAGAAGTCGTGATAAAACACATGTCAAAAAATCAGTAGGTAGAAATATGCTTTGAACAACGGTCTTTCAGATTGCTATTCACCAAAGTGAAACAAATCAGAAACGATTATTTATAAGTGCAAAAGAAAAAACTTACCTCAGTGAAAATTTGAAAATTTGAAGTGGCTTTCGTTTGATTGTTTCTTCACTGTTGATGCTGTTGTGGATGAAAGAAGACGTGATAAAACACATGTCAAAAAATCAGTAGGTAGAAATATGCTTTGAACAACGGTCTTTCAGATTGCTATTCACCAAAGTGAAACAAATCAGAAACGATTATTTATAAGTGCAAAAGAAAAAACTTACCTCAGTGAAAATTTGAAAATTTGAAGTGGCTTTCGTTTGATTGTTTCTTCACTGTTGATGCTGTTGTGGATGAAAGAAGACGGGATAAAACACATGTCAAAAAATCAGTAGGTAGAAAATAAGCTTTGAACAACGGTCTTTCAAATTGCTATTCACCAAAGTGAAACAAATCAGAAACGATTATTTATAAGTGCAAAAGAAAAAACTTACCTCAGTGAAAATTTGAAGTGGCTTTCGTTTGATTGTTTCTTCACTGTTGATGCTGTTGTGGATGAAAGAAGACGTGATAAAACACATGTCAAAAAATCAGTAGGTAGAAATATGCTTTGAACAACGGTCTTTCAGATTGCTATTCACCAAAGTGAAACAAATCAGAAACGACTATTTATAAGTGCAAAAGAAAAAACTTACCTCAGTGAAAATTTGAAAATTTGAAGTGGCTTTCGTTTGATTGTTTCTTCACTGTTGATGCTGTTGTGGATGAAAGAAGACGTGATAAAACACATGTCAAAAAATCAGTAGGTAGAAATATGCTTTGAACAACGGTCTTTCAGATTGCTATTCACCAAAGTGAAACAAATCAGAAACGATTATTTATAAGTGCAAAAGAAAAAACTTACCTCAGTGAAAATTTGAAAATTTGAAGTGGCTTTCGTTTGATTGTTTCTTCACTGTTGATGCTGTTGTGGATGAAAGAAGACGGGATAAAACACATGTCAAAAAATCAGTAGGTAGAAAATAAGCTTTGAACAACGGTCTTTCAAATTGCTATTCACCAAAGTGAAACAAATCAGAAACGATTATTTATAAGTGCAAAAGAAAAAACTTACCTCAGTGAAAATTTGAAAATTTGAAGTGGCTTTCGTTTGATTGTTTCTTCACTGTTGATGCTGTTGTGGATGAAAGAAGACGTGATAAAACATATGTCAAAAAATCAGTAGGTAGAAATATGCTTTGAACAACGGTCTTTCGGATTGCTATTCACCAAAGTGAAACAAATCAGAAACGATTATTTATAAGTGCAAAAGAAAAAACTTACCTCAGTGAAAATTTGAAAATTTGAAGTGACTTTCGTTTGATTGCTTCTTCACTGTTGATGCTGTTGTGGATGAAAGAAGACGTGATAAGACGCATGTCACTTAGCTAATAATGCTATCCACCGGATAGTTTGAAAAATATTGCGGATAGGCCAAAGTGCCCCTATGGCCAACATGCCCCGGTCTCCCCTATTGCATAATTGTATGATTGATACGTTTGTACTCCACTATTACTTTTAATGATATATTACACATATACGGGCGCTCAATACTTTTGGTCAAGGCTGTACAATATAAAAATCATCGAAATTCAAATAACTGATGCGTAAAATCTAAATTAATTTCAATGGCTTAAATTATTCATTTTTTAAAAAATAACAAAAAACTTAGAAAATAAATGAAGCACCACATCATTAAAAGTAACTTAACACAAGAAGTAAATTTGTCTGTTAAAGCTTAATAGGTAATCAAATAACTTTTGATACACACTGTCGTTCAGGGAATTAACGTTGTATCCTCTTTTTACTTGATTCTTTTTTCTTTTTTACACGTTCTGCTGAACATTTTTCTAATAAAAAGCAAAGCGTATAAAGAGAAAAAATTAAGCCGAAATTGATAGAATGTGACGTTTTCAAAAGCCCATTGTAACTAAAAATATTTTTTATTTTACAAAAAATTAAAAAAAAAAAGTATAAATGTTTGCATCCCGTGGAGAAAACCAGAGATTCTTTCACTGCAATATATCTGAAATCAAAAGCAAAGAAAATTAAGACAAATAAAAAATAAATATTTTCTTTTTCATGAATATTTTGTTATTTTCCTTTCCTTTTCATTCTTTTTTTAATACGTAATTTAGGTGGATGCGCATTAATGTTGTAGCATCATGGCATTATTCCAGTGACAAGGAATTCTGATGAAATCAGATTGAATTAAATAGTTCGTTCAGTGCACTATTTCATATAAATTGAACATATCGTTTGAAAAAAAAAAAGAGAAGAGAGGGGAAGAATCTGTTGTTTAACGATCCCGAAATCCCATAATTTTCTGCTTCTGGAAACAATCCCGACAGCAGCTGAGTAGATCTGATCTCAAAGTAAAGTTGGGTTCGAGTGCCATGGTTCGAATCTCTGTCGCGCTCGTCGGTACAACCGTTCGTAATTTTCTGTGGATTTTCTTCGAACCTTTCGTAAACACGTGTAAAGTTCACCCACATCTGCGAGACGGAAGGCGGTGCTTTTTTCGGTTTCTGTTATGGGGGATTCTTTTGTCGCGCAGCACGAAAATGCGAGGAATAGTGGAGGAGGGTCCTTCATATCTTTATCACCTCCCCTGGGCAGAATTTCTTTCGTTGATTTTGAGCGGTTTACTTCGCAGCCTCTGAAAATTAACAAAAAACATCATAACTTGTAACAGTTATGTTGCTGTTGTTGGTGGTGGTCAACGCTAGCTAGTTGGAAATGAGCACAAGTTGCGTAAAATCAAATAACTTTTATTTAAAATCTTAAAAAGGGCAAGATCTTGAGAAAAACTCTACTTAATTTTCCTTAGCCGAAAGAAAACAAATTCTAAAAAAGTACTTCAAATAGCAATATCAAATAAAGATAACTTCAAAATGTCACTTACGACTTGGACGGGAGTCAAAACGAGATACTTCAGCAAGATTGAATATACACTATGCAAATTAGTCCAACTCTAAGACTATTAGTAACTCTAAGATGTCCACCAACGATAGTATTGAAAGCGGCACTCCGTGAGCGCCAAACGCTTTTATTCAATTAGCTCAAAAAATAACGTAATTTTACTCTTACCAACGGCCGATACTCCTTCTTCGCTGCGTAATAGTTGAGGCAACTAACACAGATCTGGAGACACCACCAAGGGGAAGAACCGATCCAAAGTTCCACTTTCCCAGTGCGTGCCAGCGCTTAAATACTGCTATATCGATTGACGAGATGCAGAAATTTGCATAAATATTAATACGAAGAGAAACATCACAAGTTCAGAGGTTTTCACACTCATTCATCGAAAGTTAGAGAAAGATAGCCTTGATAACTATTACGCACATTGACTATTATTGGGCAAAAACTACGTTCGCAATCGAAACTTCGCCTACTCTTATAAGTCACAGTAGTCGACACATCATAAACTGAGCACAAAGCCTTTGTAAAAGGAAGCGAAGAAAAATAATTTCTGACTCTCGTTGCAGAATTTGATCTTTAAGGAGCCTGAAGTTCAACCTACATCCTTTCGGATTTTTTGATATGGGGATTCTGTTATCGCACTGCAAAAAAATGCGAGGAACAGCATAGAAGGGTCTCTGACATGTTTATTACTTCACCTTGTGAGAATTTCTTTTGTTAATTTTTTTACGCTTTGCTTCCAAATCTTTGAAAAACAATTTAAAAAAAGTTACAACTGACCGCAAAGCTTTTGGGAAAAAAAAAAAAAAAAAAAAAACATACGGCGATTTATGATTTTCGTCGCATAATTTGATCTTCACGGAGCCTTAGGTCCTTAAAGGTTTCCCAAGGAGAGCAGACCCTCCCCTCCCCCCCACACACACTCTTTGATCTATATACCTCGCGCAAATAATCGGTCGTAACAGAAAACCAACACCACCGTTTGTGGAAAAAAACTAAAATAGTTGAAAAACGTAAATTTTTTTTTAACAGAATTGAAATTTTAGAAATATGTTAAAATATATATTAAATATATAAATCTTAAAATATATATTAAATATGTAAATCTTAAAACATATGTAAAATATATAAATCTTAAAATATATATTAAATATATAAATCTTAAAATATATTTAATGAATCATTGAATAACAATAAAAAAATACGAAGATATATATATATATATTTTTTAGTGTTTTTTACCCTGATTTAGAAAAGTATTTTAATAAAAATACAAAAAAGTCCTCTGACGTTTAGAGAGTAATACAGTGACACCTTCTATAATGTTAAATTAAGCAAATGTCAGCCCACTTTTAATGGTGAATTTTTTTTTTTTACTATAACTTATTTCAGTCATTAATGTATGCTTAAGCACGTTAGAAATAATAATAATAATTATTAAAAAAAGCATAATATAAAATTTACTATATAATAAAAAAATATCACAATAAAATCACTAAAAACAAAAATTAAATAATATGCAAAATCTGAAGTCAGATCTCTGAATGGTATAAAATGTCCTCTTTTTAAAAGATTTTTTTTTAATGGAAATAAATAAAACATCTTCAAAACTAAGCAAACGTAAGAAACAAATATGACTCTTTAAACTTAACCAGATAGTTAAATCATTTATGATACACCCTGTCGTGTAGGGAATTAACATCGTATTCTCTTTTTACTTGACAATCTTTTTTGGTTTTTACACGTTCGGTTGATTATAACTTTAACGAGCAGGGAAGACCGAGCTATGCTCGGTCAAAATTAAATTTGAGTTCAAATATCATGACCCATGACCAAAATGGCCCACTAATTGAATTTTCTCGAACATGTGACTTAGCCCAACAGTCTTCTCGTGCCGGAAAACCATAGGATGCAAAATTTAGTGTAAATTGAGCCGCTTTTTAGATATTGACCCACAATGACCCAGAAATGACCCACTAATCGAATTTTCTCGAACATGTGACCTAGTCTAATGATTTTCGCGTGCCCGAAACTCGTAAAATACAAAATTTAATCAAAATCGTAAGAGCCGTTTTTTAGATAAAATTAATTTGACCCGCTTTGACCCAAAAATGACTCCCTAATAGAAAGTTCTCGAACATGTGACCCAGCCCAATAGTCTTCTCGTGCCCGAAAATAGTCGGATACAAAATTCCGTCAAAATCGTTTGGACCGTTTTTTAGATACAATTAGCTTGTCCATGACCCAAAATGACCCAAAATGACCCCCTAATTGAATTTTTTCGAACATGTGACCTAGCCCAACAGTCTTCTCGTGCCCGAAAACCATTGAATGCAAAATATAGTGTAAATTGAGCCGCTTTTTAGATCTTGACCCACAATGACCCAGAAATGACCCACTAATCGAATTTTCTCGGACATGCGACCTAGCCCAATGCTTTTATCGTGCTCGAAACTCGTAGGACACAAAATTTAATCAAAATCGTTAGAGCCGTTTTTTAGATAAAATTAATTTGACCCGCGTTGACCCAAAAATGACCCACTAATTGAAAGTTCTCGAACGTGTGACCCAGCCCAATTAACTTCTCATGCCCGAAAATGGTCGGATACAAAATTTCGTCAAAATCGTGTGAACCGTTTTTTAGATACAATTAGCTAGACCATGACCCAAAATGACCCACTAATCGAATTTTCTCGAGCATGTGACCTAGCCCAATGGTTTTCTGGTGCCCCAAAACGGTAGGATACGAAATTTCGTTAAAATCGTTAGAGCCGTTTTTAAGATAATTTTTGCATATATATATATATAACCACCCACAAGATTTGCTCGTATTAGAATATATGATAAGACCGTAAGGGGAAAAAATAAATCTGAAACTGTTAGAGAAAATAAATTTTGAAAAGCCCATTGTAACTTAAAACATTTTTTTTCTTTTATGAAAAAACAAACAAAAAAAAAACAACGATTTTTAAGGGTTTGCATTTCATGGAAGCAAAGCAGAGACGCTTTGTCTGCAATATTTTAAAAATCTAGATCAGAAAGAAACCGTTGCAGTTAAAAATAATAATAATAATAATAACAAATAACGAATAATTTGTTTTTTCTTTTTCACGAACATTTTGTTCTTCTACTTTTCTTTTCATTTTTTATTTTTATTTTATACATAATTTTGAAAGATGTGTATTAATGTTAACATCAATCTTTTACCAAAGGATTCTTATAAGATCAGATGGAAATAAATCTTTTAATCTAATATTTCATTTAAAATGAACCAGTGGCCGGAAACATATTTTTTATTTTGTAGCGAACTACAGCTAGAACTATTTTATCAAATACCGGGTTGGCCATACCGGGTAGACCGGGTAGGTTCATTAAAATTTTAAATATCCATTAAAAAGAAACAAATTATGCTAAAAAACTGCGGTTTGCAGGAATAGGATTAGAGGGAGATCGGATTTTTTTAAACAAAGAAAATGGTTCAAAAATTACCCATAGATGGCGCTGCATGCAAAATATGAAGAAAATTTATGCAAATCGGGCTGTTAATAAAACCCCTCAATTCACACTGATTCTTCATTGAATGCCAGCAACATACTATAGTTACCAGATCAAGCGCTGTTGGTTAAAAACTTTTACAAGAACAGGGAATCAGCAACTGGCGCATTGCGAAAATTCCGCAAGGCAAAATGACTGAAGAAGAAAAAAGAGCCTGTTTCATATGTTAGGATACTGAAGCTTGTCAGACGCTTCGCAGAAATGGGTCTTTTACTATAAGCCTAATTTGCATACATCTGCTTTACATTATGTATTCCAGCGCCAGCTATCGGTATTTTTTTAACCACTATCCGATCTCCCTCTAATCTCATTCCGGCAAACCGCAATATTTTAGCATCATTTGTTTATTTTTAATAAATTTTTAAAGTTGTAACCAACTTATGGCGCATCTGGTATACAGTTAACCACAACAAATAAATGTTATAGCAACTATAACAAGTGCTTGTTACTAATTGTTTCACAACTAATTGTTTTAAAATGTAGCAGATTTAATCACAGAAAAATAGTACAAATTCTGCAAAGAAACTAGGCAATGACTGTAAAGTAATGACTGTAGGTTTGCTGTAAAGTAAAAGAGTTTAGGATACAGTAAATGATTTTGGCTAGACATAAGCCGACAAGGTAAATTAAATATTATTATTAAGCTATCAGCATTAAATGTTTTAAGATTTTCGCCACTTTTATTTAAAACGTAGAAATCTTTGTTTTTTAATGCGTAATATTTTAAAAACTTAAACAATTATTTTTAAGAATAAATTTTTCATTTGTATTCTTAAGCGACTAAAAAAATATTTAATTGCTTGACATATCTTTTAAAATATTTTTAAACTATCACAAAATTGTAGATAAGAATTCTTTAATATTCATGATTCCAATGCCTTCCAAAAAATAAAAATAAATAAATAAATAAAATAAAATAAAATAAAATAAAAAATACGGAAATAAATAAATTCAAAATAATTTATACTCAGGAGAATTTTTTTTTTCCCTTCTTCGATCCGATCACGACAACTGACCATCATACTCTTTATTTTTAATTTTTTAATTTTTATTGTATTTTATTTTTTATTTTTATTTATTTATTTATTTATTTATTTTGGCATGTCTTACTGATTATTTTTTCATTGTACTACTATTACAGTTACCGAGAACAGAATTCTGAAAAACCCATTAAAACTCTTTTTTTTTCTCCTTCCGTATTTTCTTAAATAAGAAAGTAACTATTTGCGAGGGTTTTTCGTCCCATGAGAGAAAAGTAAAACAGTTTAGAATTTAGTAAATGATTTTTGCTAGACTTAAGCCGACAAGATAAATTAACGATTAAGCTTTTCGTTCCTTTTATTTAAAACAGAGAAATATTTGTTTTTTAATGAGCAATATTTAAAAAAAATAAATAAACAATTCTTTTTAAGAATAAATAATATTTCATTTGTATTCTTAAGCGACTATAAAAAAAAAATATTTAATTCTTTGACATATCTTTTAAAATATTTTAAATCTATCACAAAAATATAAATTAGAACCTTTTAATACTTATGATTCCAAAGCCTTCCAAAAAAACTAATACAAAAATAAATAAATTCAAAACAATTTATACGCAAAGCAATTTATTTTTATCTTCTTTGATCCGATCACGCCCACTCATACTCTTTTTTTTTTTTTTTTTTTGACATGTCCTACTGATTACTTTTTCATTGTATACTACTATTACAGTTACCGAGAACAGAATTCTGAAAAAATAAAATTCTTTTTTTTTCCCCCTTCCGTATTTTCTTAAATAATAAAATAACTACTTGCTAGGTTTTTTTCGTCCCATGGGAGAAAAGTAAAAAAGCTTAGGATATGGTAAATGATTTTTGCTAAAGTTAAGCACACAAGGTAAATTAACGATTATTATTAATCTACCAGCATTAAATATTTTAAGCTTTTCGTCACTTTTATTTAAAATATAGAAATTTTTGTTTTTTTTAATGCGTAATATTTAAAAAACTTAAACAATTATTTTTAAGAATAAATATTTCATTTGTATTCTTAAGCGACTAAAAAAAAATAATTAATTCTTTGACATATCTTTTAAAATATATTTAAAATATCACAACATTGTACATTAGAATTCCTTAATACTCATTATTCCAAAGCCTTCCAAAAAAATAAATAAATAAATAAATAAATAAAATAAAAAATACGGAAATAAATAAATTCAAAACAATTTACACTCAGGAGAATTAAATTTTTTTCTTCTTCGATCCGATCACGACAACTGACCACACTCTTTATTTATTTATTTATTTATTTATTTTTTTGGCATGTCCTACTGATTACTTTTTTATTGTACTACTATTATAGTTACCGAGAACCGAATTCTGAAAAACCTATTAAAATTCTTTTTTTTTCCTTTCCGTATTTTCTTAAATAAGAAAGTAACTATTTGCGAGGGTTTTTCGTCCCATGACAGAAAAGTAAAACAGTTTAGAATTTAGTAAATGATTTTTGCTAGAGTTAAGCCGACAAGATAAACTAACGATTAGGCTTTTCGTTCCTTTTATTGAAAACAAAGAAATATTTGTTTTTTAATGCGTAACATTTAAAAAAAACTTAGAGAGTTTTTTTAAGAATAAATATTTTATTTGTATTCTTAATCCGCTAAAAAATATATTTAATTATTTGGCGTATCTTTAGAAATATTTTAAAACTATCACAAAAATATAAATTAGAACTTTTTAATACTTATGATTACACTGCCTTCCAAAAAACAAATACAGAAATAAATAAATACAAAACAATTTATACGCAAAGGAATTTACTTTCCCCTTCTTCGATCCGATCACGCAAACTCACCATACTCTTTTTTTTTTTTTTTTTTTTTTTTTTTTTTTACATGTTCTATTGTTTATTTTTTCATTGAACTACTATTACAGTTACCGAGAACAGAATTCTGAAAAACCCATTAAAATTCTTTTTTTCCCGTATTGTCTTAAAGAAAAAAAAACTACTTGCGAAAAAAGGTTTTACGTCCCATGAGAGAAAAGTAAAAGTGTTTAGGATTTAGTGAATGATTTTTGTTAAAGTTAAGCCGACAAGGTAAATTAACGATTATTATTAAGCTATCAGCATTAAATGATTTAAGCTTTTCGTTCCTTTTATTTAAAACAAAGAAATAGTTGTTTTTTAGTGCGTAATATTTAAAAAACTTAAACAATTATTTTTAAGAATAAATATTCCATTTGCATTCTTACACTGTAAAAACAGACACATATTTCTTAATCTAGGTAAATATAATATAACCATAAATGAAAATATACAATAACCTCTTTCGAGTTACCTATACGTTCCCGAAAAGTGTTCTTTATCTTTACACAAAAGAAAGAAACCAATATATTTTTGAGATTCATGGAAACATTTATAAAAACAAAGTTTTTTTTTGCTGCTACTGATTTTCCAAAACGTTTATGAGAAGTTTTCAATAGATATTAATCAGTATTCTCAACTCTTTATACAAGTCTTTCGGATACTATCAATTCTTAAGTAAACATTTTCATGTTTAACAAACATGTTTTACAGACAAACATGATAATTTAACATAATTAACATTAACATTAAATTTTCAATTAATTTTTCAGAAGTGAAGTTCGCCCGAATCTAAATAAGTAATAAACAAGTGTTTTTTTTTCTTTGCTAAACTGAGCGTAAAGCCGACATTGAGTGAAAAATGTCACAAGACGATCGAACCCGGGCCCTCAGAATAGCGCTCTGAGACTCTACCACTGAGCTACAAGAAACGATATCCCAACACGGCCTCTCTCACTCTTATATACGTCGGACAGGCTGCAACCGCAGCACAAGATGGAAATTGTCATCAAGAGCACAACTGTCATCCAGAGTTGGGATATCGTTCCTTGTAGCTCACCGGGTTCTATTCCCGGATTGGGACATTTTTCACTCTGTCGGCTGTATATTTATAATTTGTATTTAACATATTAGGGATGGATTTGGATTTAAAGAACTTTTTTTAGGGTTTCGTTCATCTCACGAAACCCTATTAGTCCCGTTTTGTTGTCTGTCCGTCACAGAGCCGGTTCTCAGAAACTATGTAACTTACAGTCATGAAATTTTGGGTGCTTATACCAAAATATCTATTATGAAGCTGAAAATCATAACATTTAAAACAAGAACGAAAAATCATGCGTCAAGCATAGATTATGTAGCACTTTCCAACGCTTCTAAAATAATTTTACAAATCATTACCGTTTAATAAGCTGAAAGATGACATCTAAGTAAACAATTTGGAAAACGCATAACATATTTAAAAACGTAATTTCAAGAATTTCCAGCATATACAATATTTGGAAAAATATCCAAATACTTTTCAGCCCTGTATATGATCTATAGATTTGTATATATACTACATAGGATGCGAAATTTTAGTTTAGTTAGGAAACGCGTAGCACAGTTTAAAATTCTCCTTCTGGAGTTTCTGTCCATAAATGGAAATGTGTTTGTGAACTTTTGTGCTGCCCTGTATAGGATCTACAGAATTTATACACACCACGTAATAGACAAAAAGCTAGTTAAGATTAAAATCGCGTTTAGTAACTTAAAACGCACTTCCAGGAATTATTGTTAACAGACAGTAGATAATTCTTTTGCGTGTCCCTGTAAATGAACGATGACTGCTATACACTCAATATTCCGTAGTAAGCCTCTTGTAATGCACCTTAGTGATCTATATACATTTCAATGCGTTTAAAATAGTGAAACATTATTTAAATAAACCGCAGACGATTTTTCTCCATAGACGTAATGTAACGGAATTCTTTTGACTGTCCCTGCAAAGTAACTATAAGTGCTATGCACACCCTGTTCCATATTAAGCTTCTTCTAATGCACCTTAGTGATATATATCAATTACAATGCGTTTAAAATAGTGAAACATCATTTAAATAAACCGCAAATGATTTTTCCCCATATACCGCAATGTAACGGAATTCTTTTGAGTGTCCCTGTTAAAAAACTATAAGTGCTACACACTTCCGTTGAAATAGGGAACATGCTATAGATAACGACAATAACATATAAAAATTGCAGAGCAATCCGAGCATATTTACGGGAGTTAGAGCACGGACAGACGGCAGACGGCCAGACGGCAGACGGCCAGACGGCCAGACGGCAGACGGCCAGACAAACCGAAGTCATAAGCACTTTTCAACTAGGTTGGAAAGTGCTAAAAATCGTATTATTTTAATATAAAGAGATAAAAACCAAAAATCTAACAGCCTTTTCCTATTAAATTTAAACATTTTTCGTTATAGCAGTTGCCAACAATTAAAAATCCACAATAAGATTTTTTTCTACAATAATTAATTTTCTATTGAAAGATTTCCCCGTGAAAAATGGAAATGAAATAAAAAGTTTCACCAATTGAAAAAAAAATGCCGTCATCCTCTAATGCAGTTAAAATACAATTGATATCCCCCCCCCCCCCCCCCCGCGTATGCCTTTTTCTATCTTCGATGGGATTTTATTGTTAAAAATAAATGAGATGATATTCTCGCTTCACTAATGTTGTTTGAAGATATTTTTATCCTTAATTTTTCTTTAGAAGTTTAAACCTGCATCTAAAAAATATTAGATATTTCTAAAAATTATTAGACTGCAGTGCGAAATCCGCACACAGGTCTACTGGTTAAATACATAACATTGTTAAAAATGATAAATAATATAAAATAAACTAATAAATAAATAAATAAAATATATTAAAGTATTGAACACACCGGTGTGATATTATAAAAGCATAAAAAACTATATATATATATATATATATATATATATATTTCACTGGCACCCGGCCAACCGAAAAGTACCATAAATTAACTACATACTTATCGAAAAATTAGGGTTACTATAATTAGTTAATTGGCGCCATGTTTGGCGCAATTGTATTTGAGCTTCCCGTATAATACGTAAGTACCCATTTTTTTTATTATCATAAAACACACTGAATGATTATTTTATCATAAAAAACACACAATGATAAATTTATTATAAAACATTCAATATTTAATTTAATATAAAACACACGCAATCTTCTCTACCGAGTTGCCATATGAAGCGAAATCTCGCCAAAATCGTCGTGTTGCCTAGGTATAAAATCGTCCTTTTAGCGCCAAAAATATATCCCGGTGCGTCTGTACCAATATTATTTATATACAATTTACTTCTGCTTGTACATTTCAATAAGGTACAGATGTCGCACATGCACCAGGGTATCTTTTTGGTGCCAAAAGGGCGATTTGATGACTAGGCAATCCGACGATTTTGGCGTGATTTTGCGTCGTATGGGAACCCGGTAAAGCGGATTGCGTGTGTTTTATATTAAAATAAACATTGTATGTTTTATAATATATTGATCATTGTGTGTGTTTTATGATAAAATATTTTTTGTGAATAGGTTACCAAAAAACATGTTGGCAAATTTTCTTCTCTCGCCAATGTCATTTTCTTTACTTTGCCAAGTTAATCATTAAATAAGTTAATGTACTATTACTGCGTTACAGTACGCATATACACAAACATGATAAATATAACAATATATGACACACGTATAAAAATTATAAAAATCCGATTAAAGGCTCAATATTTTTTTCAAAAAGCACGCGCGAGAAAAAAATTAACAATCGTATTTTAACTGCATTAGAAGATGACGTCATCCGCTTATTCTTGAAAAACATGAAATAAATTGAATGCATTTCTAATATAATAAAGCATATCTTTCATTTTATTTCAATTTTGCTTTTTAAAAATAAATATTAAATTAACCGGGCGGAGAAATCATACTTTATCTTTTTTGTACTGTTTATTTCTTTTTATAATTATTTTTGAACATGATATAATGCGTTATTTTAAATTTGTGGCAACACAAATTTCCAGAAAACCTTTCATTTCATTGATGAAAACAATGCCGATTTAATTTTTAATTAACAGCAATTTTTAATCAAAAACATGTTTTAACGAAATGTTAAGTGTGCTATGTCAGAAGCCTGTTCAAAATCCTTTCATATGGTATCTCATTCGTCGTTCTGTGTTTCGTATTTTCTGAGAAAAAGTGATGTTGACAGGAGAAATAATACATATGATTTATTATTTTAGAAAATTGAATTTTTATTTATTTATTTTTTATTTTTTTATTTAACAATATTAAATTTTTGCCTTATTTTCCAATTTTCGTATCTCAAACTAGATTTTTTTTTTTTTTTTTTTTTTTTTTTTTTACCTTATACTAAGGGTACTTTGTTCTACAAAGTATTGGATTTTTTAATTTGAATTTTTTGTTATTGGATTTTTGATAAAAATATTCTGTCAGAAGAAAAAAAAATAATAATCGGATGCATATGGAATAGACCTAAGAAAATTGCACATATTCAAGTTCAGATTAAAGTATATATATATAGAGAGAAAAATCGATACTTAGTTATGGAATCTTCAGATACATTTAAAAAATTTCAAACAATTTCCTCAATTACTGTGGAAGCCTTTGACATTTTGATTACATCGAGAATATGAAATAATACGAACTCAGTAAAATGAGTTTAACCATTTCATTTACAATATATATATATATATATATATTAACGTAAAATTAACCATATCTCCTTTACTATTTATTAGATTGTCTAGAAACTTTAGCCACAATGTTCTAGAGATGTTTAGATTCATTTTAGGATAAAAATCTGCAATTCGACATTTTTGTCATTTTTTTAAAAATGAGAGGTATCAATAATAATAATAATAATTTTTGCTATCAGATTACAAGAAAAGCAACACTTATACTTTACAATCTCTATATCTTTCTCGTACGTGACGCGAAAACAAGGCTGAATTTGTAGCTTGCCGTTTGGCAACAATGGTAGAGTTCCAAAGGTTAGAATAAACCTCATTGAACCTGGAAATAAACCGGGTTTTTTGGGATTAAACCGGGTTTTTTGGGAATAAACAAGGCCTTTTGGGAATAAACCTGGGAATAAACCGGGTCTATTGGAAATAAACCTGGGAATAAACCGGTTCTTTGCAACTCTAAACAACGGTCTACATATATATTTCTCTTACGTGGCGCAAAAATAAGACTGAATTTGTAGCTTGCTGTTTGGCAAAAAACATAGTAACATAAAATTAATTTGCCTTATTACATCCCGCCAATCAGAAGCGTGATTTCACCACTGAAACTTGCGTCATATTTAAAAGAAATTTTTCAATGGTTTTCGTAAAATGCAAACATTAAATTGCGATTACTTATGCACTAACCGCGGAAGAGCAGAACACAGATTAATTATTGAGGGGAAAAAAAACAACAACGCTGTGAACCTCTGATTTCTTTTGTGTTATTACTCTTTTTTATTTAACTTAACTTTTGGTTCATATATGTAAAAATGGAATTTTGTAATCGATTTTTCAATCATTTCTTGATGTGCTATTAGAATTATGCAAATTATGTACACATGTGTGTTTTGGATGACAATACAGCGTTTTAATATTATTAGAACTGAATTATAAATAAATAAATTAATTTTAAGGTATTTTTCCGTTAGCCGGGCTCAGGTGATAAATCACCAAATATTTTTTATGGTTAACATTGTATGCGAGTTACAACAACAATTAAGTTAATTATGCGCTAAACTACGCTTGCTGAAATATAAAATTGGCTGTGCAATTACAACAATGAAATATTTTAAACACTGAAAAGTAGAAAATAAAATACAAATGAAAAATAAAGAGTGTAATAATAACAAAAAAATAAACGCTTTTATAGTTTCTTGAGCTAATTTTACTGAAGAAAAAATATTAAATAAACTTAAATTCTAGTAAAAAACCAAAACCTATAAAAAAAAAAAAAAGCAAAATAATTTATACGTAAGGGGATTTCATTTTTTCTTCGTCCGATCCGATCACACCAAATGTCCATCGCCTTTATTTTTTGACATGTTCTACTGATTACTTTTTCATTGTTCTACTATACAGTTACCGAGAATAAAATTCTGGAAAAAATCATTAAAACTCTTCTTTATTCCTTATTTTCGTAAAGAAGAAAGTACCTATTTGTAAAAGTTTTACGTCCCATGAGAGAAAAGTAAAAGAGTTTAGGGCTTAGTAAAAGATTTTTGCTAAAATTAAAGGCGGAGAGTTAAAATAACGGTTATTGTTAAACGAGTTGTATTGAATATGTTTTAGCTTTTTTTTTTCCTTTTATTAAAATATATATATATATATATATATATATATATATATATATATATATATATATATATACAATACGGCATAAATTCGTTAAAATTTTTAAAATCCATTAAAAAGGAACAAATTATGCTAAAAATTGCGGTTTGAGAGAAAAAATGGGATTAGAGGGGGTTTTTTTTTAATAAAAAGAAAATTGTGGTTCATTAAATGACCGATAGATGGCTCTGGTATGCATAATATGAAGCATATTTATGCAAATCAGGCTGTCAATAAAACACCTCGATGCACATAGATTCTTCATTCACTGCCAACAGTACACTATCGTTACCAGATCAAGTGTTGTTGGTTAAGCTCTTTTACATGTGGTGGAAGCCATGTTGAACATTTGCTGTATAAATAAATCTTTAGAATGCAGAGTTGTGTTGTTATTTTCTTCATGTTATTGTCTTTTACCATAAGCCTAATTTGCATACAAATGCTTCATATTATGCTTACCAGCGAGATCTATCAGTCATTTTTTGAACCACACCTTTCTTTGTATTAAAAAAAAAAAATCCAATCTCCCTCTAACCCCATTCATGCAAACCTCTTTTTTTTCAATCATCCTTTGTTCCTTTTTAATTAACTTTTAAAGTTTTAACGATTTTATGGTACACCCTGTATATATATTTCTATTTATGAGATGTAAAATGTAAAATAAATAGTTTTAAGAATAAATATTTAATTTGTTAAATTTAAGTACCGAATTTGCGGAAAGTAAAGCCGAAAATTTAAGGAAATTTGCTTTTATAATATCTAATATAAATATATAAATTATAACTTATTTATAATTTATACATTTATTCTAGATATTATAAAAGCACATTTCATTAAATTTTGTTTAAATTTGCATTAAATTTGCTTCCTTTAAATTTTTGCAATGCTTTCAAATTATGTATATCTTATTTTCAAAGGTATTTTAGACATTTTATATTGAGGATTTTTTTTTTAATTTAACTTACTATATTAAATATTTCTTCGTTCGACAAATGGTTTGAAAGTTTAAATTCTAGTTTTAAAAAAAATCAAAACAATTTATACACAAGGGAATTTCGTTTTTTCTTCGTCCGATCCGATCACGCCAAAAGTCCATCTCCTTTATTTTTTGACATGTCCTACTGATTACTTTTTCATAGTACTACTATACAGTTACCGAGAACAAAATTCTGAAAAACCCATTAAAACTCTTCTGTTTTCTTTATTCCTTATTTTCTTAAAGAAGAAAGTGCCTATTTGCGAAAGTTTTTCGCCCCATGGGAGAAAAGTAAAAGAGTTTAGGGTTTAGTAAAAGATTTTTGCTAAAATTAAAGGCGGGGAGTTAAATTAACGGTTATTGTTAAATGAGTTGTATTGAATATTTTTTATCTTTTCCTTCCTTTTTATTTAAAGAAAAAATATATTTCCATTTATAAGATGTAAAATGTAAAATAAATATTTTTAAGAATAAATGTTTAATTTGTCACATTTAAAGGGACAGTGGATATTAAAAACCAAATCCTTCAGTTTTCGATGGATTTATTTTTAAATTGGCAAACTTGTTAGTGGCAAGCTTAAATAGTTATATTCAAAATTTGATGTTAAAATAATAAAAAGTTTTTTAATTATTCAGTTTTTAAATTTTTTAAATAACGAATAATTGTCATATTTTAAAATGTCCCATGCGTATTTCTTTTACGTAAAATATGACCATATTTATTTATGAGATATTTTTTATAAGTTACAATGGAAGTTGGGGTGAATTGTAAAAGTACGCTGAATGTATGAGCAGAAAAAATATTACAATTATGCTTTGTTTTATCTTTAAAAAAAAAGCAGCTATATATATTTCCATATGCACATAAATTTTAGCACTAAAATACTCCTGAAATTCAATTTTTTATGCTAAAATTTATTTATTACTGTATAGAAGATATACCGTACAAATTTCAGAAGCATCTGACAATTAGGAATGCAGATGAAATATTTCAAAAGTTAGAAATGAGTGAAATATTCAATTTTAAGAAAACAACATTTTAATTTAAAAAGAAAAACTGCATAAATTAAAAAATATATAGAGATTTTACTAATATAAATCTTATATTTCTGCGAAGAAGCGTCAGAATGGAAAAATTATTTTGCCTAAGATAAATTTGAGCATCTACTTTCATCATTCTCCAAATTTAAAAAAAATAATAATAAAATAAAATAAAATCAATTTTTTAGTAGAATTTCGTGATTTTCAAAATTGTTCTCTTAAGCACAGAATTTTCAGAAAGTAAACTGGAAAATTTAATGAAATTTATTTTTATAATATCTATGAGTAAATATATAAATTCGAAATAAATTATGAGTTTTTGCAGTAATTTCAAAATATGTATATGTTACTTTTAAAGACATTTTAGTAAAAATAATGAGGAGAAATTTCTCATTTAACTTACTAGATTAAATATTTCTTTGCTGGACGTATTTAATGGGCTTTTACCTAGTTTTATATAAATAATCATTTCTATAAAGTATGTAATTTGGTTATTAAAATTAACCTGTAATATTATTACGAAAATGATTATTAATAAATTTTTGGTACCAGTTCCGTATTCCTGACTCTCTGTAACCGGTCCTAAAATTATAGCCCTGGAAATTAGACACTATTTTTTCACCTACATCTAAGTTTTGTCATATTGAACCAAAATTTTTGGGCTCTTTATTTTTATGAAAGAATGCAGTAAAATCTACTATGGAATATATAAAGCAAATAATTTCTTTATTCTTTTTTTTTTTTTTTTTTTTTTTTTTTTTTTACATACAATTAAAAATTATTGATTGCGAAATTTATTGTTTTCAAAAATCTTGATGTTTGTTCCGGAATCTTGAGACTTTTTGTAAGCTATTGCAAAGTTTCAGGAGTTAAGTGTAAGTGTGAGTAGTGATAAATTCCTATATTTGATTTGCATTAAATTTTATGTCATTAGGCGAAAAATCACTCTTTATTTTTGTGGAGAAATGCAGTGAAATATACAATGGAATGTACAAAGCAAATACTTAGTTTATTATTTTCTTTTTTTACATACACTTGAAAATTTTTAATTGCAAAAATTATTGTTTTCAAAAATCACGATGCATGTTCCGAGATCTTGAAACTTTTGTAAGCGATTACATAATCCCAGGAGTTAGGTTTGAGTGTGACTAGTAATAAATTCCTATATTTTACCTGCATTAAATTTTGTGATATCGGGCCAAAAATCACTTTTTATTTTTAAGGAGAAATGCAGTGAAATATTCAATGGAATGTACAGGGTGATTTTTTTTAAAGTTGTGAAAGTAAAACACTATAACAAAAGAACCACTGATCCAAATGACCTAAAATTTCATCAGTATGCTCCCAAAGCAATGGGAATTTTTTAGGTATGGTTAAAAAAAGTTAAATTCGCACCGACAGATGGCGCTGTAAGGTAGCAGAAACAAAGAATATCGTCTGTGGGAGGAAAACAATGGACGGTGCTTTGAGAAACCATCTTCCGTAGACCCTGTGTCGTCATTGGACCTTTTCTTAAATTCTTAAGTGTCCTAAATCTACTAAGAGCAATTGCTGCGCTGTCATTATTCTGATAATACAGTTTCACGAACAACGCACGGTCCGTCAATGGCGCAGTCATTGCGAGGATTTCCGTAGAATAATAAACACAAGATGTGCGTACTTCACGTTTTAACGCCAATGTGCGTGTAATGGGCGCAAGTTCATTTCCCGACTTTACTGCATGTACAGCGCCATCTGTCGGTGCGATTTTAAGGGTTTTTTTTAATCACACCAAAAAAATTCCCATTGCTTTGGGAGCATACTGGTGAAATTTTACGTCATTTGGATCATTGGTTCTTTTGTTATAGGGTTTTACTTTCACAACTTTAAAAAAAATCACCCTGTATAAAGTAAATACTTCCTTTATTATTATTATTATTATTATTATTGCATACTTCTGAAAACTATTGATTGCAAAAATTATTATTTTCGCAAATTTTCAAAAATTACGATGCACGTTCCGGGATCTTGAAACTTTTGTAAGCGGCTATAAATCCCAGGAGATATGTGTGAATGTGACTAGTGATAAATTAATACATTTTACCTCCATTAAATTTTGCGATATTGGGAAAAAAATAACTATTTATTTTTCTGGAGAAATGCAGTGAAACATACAATGAAATGTATAAAGCAAGTACTTCCTTTATTAATTTCAATTTTTTTATTATTATTTGCATACCCTTGAAAATTATTGATTGCAAAAATTATTTTTTCGCAAATTTTTAAAAATTACGATGCATGTTCCGGGATTTTGAAACTTTTGTAAGCGATTATAAAACCCAGGAGTTAGGTGTGAGTGTGACTAGTGATAAATTAATGTATTTTATCTGCATTAAATTTTGCGATATCGGGCCAAAAATCACTTTTTATTTTTAGGGAGAAATGCAGTGAAATATTCAATGGAATGTATAGAGCAAATATTTACTTTATTAATTTCTTTTTTTAACTTAAAAAACTTCTTTTTTGAACTTAAAAGTTATTAATTGCAAAAATTGTTGTTTTCAAAAATCACGATTCATGTTCTGGGATCTTGAAACTTTTGAAAGCGATTATAAATCCCAGGAGTTAGGGGTGACTAGTGATGAATTTCTATATGTGACCTGCATTAAATTTTGTGATATAAAGCCGAAAATCACTGAATTCTTGCAAAGAAATGCATTAAAATCCAGAATGTAAGTAATAAAGCAAATTACCCACTTATTTAATTCTTCAACATATTCTATGGAAATATTTCTGAATCATCAGGAAATAATAAACGGCAAATTGTTTATAGGGGAAGGTGGCTTAAAATGACCCTAACGGGCAAAATGATCCACATATGTTTTCTTCCAGACAGGTGGTGCTATCTATAGCGTAACACATAAACTAGTTGTGATAAGTAAAGAAGAAGCAATGACGGTATTCAAGCGATCGCAATATTACGCGTCTGAATAGATTTCTTTGAAAAATTGGGTTTTATAACATCTTTCATAAGGTAGACACTAACTTTCATATTTATTTAGATTACAGTCTTTCATGTACAGAAATATGACTAGGTTTACTTAATGGAATATGTTTTTAGATGTGAATTACACTTATGTATTGTCATAATCACTTTTATAGACTTTATTATTCCGAAAAAAAAAAAAAAACAATTTACAATTATTTTTAAATGAAGGACCATTTTGCCCTTTGGTGAAGGTAAAATGATCCTTTGGAGACTTTTTAAAAATTCAATTTTTTTCATTACTCAATTTGCGTTAAAAAATATTATTAAAATATGTTTATAATGCAAAATATAGTGTAAAACATACTATCAAAAGGGCCAAAGTTTTATTTAAACAGTTATATTATTTTACACAAGTTTTTCCCTTAAGGGGATCATTTTAGACCACCTTCCCCTACTAATGATTTCAAAACTTTCAAAAAAAAAAATGTCTAAACAATTTACACGAAAGTTAATTTTTTTTCCTTTGTCCAATCCAATCACGCCAAATATCCACCTCTTTTATTTTTTGACATGTCCTACTGATTACTTTTTCCATTGTACTACTACAGTTACCGAGAACAAAATTCTGAAAAACCCATTAAAACTTTTTTTTTGTGGTTTTTTTAAAAAGTAGAAAGTAACTATTTGCCAGGATTTTTTGTCCCATGAGAGAAAAGAAAAAGAATTTTATGTCTTTTAGTAACAGAATTTTGATAAAATTAAGCTGACAAAGTAAATTGTCGGTTATTGTTAAACTATCAGCGTTGAACATTTTTTTAGCTTTATGTCTCCCTTATTTAAAAGATTAAAAAAAATGTTTTTGTATGTATAAGATTTTAAAAATTAACAAATTGTAAATTATACGTAAAACGTTACAAAGGAGGTGCGCGTTCGTACTATAACTAGTTTTATAAATATTCAGATCTCGGTGAAAATACTGTTGCACTTCTATACAAAAATACATGAATACAAAAGTTAGTTTATGTGCAGATTTTCATATTGTAGATATTAATTTTATAAAATGAAATTAAGTTTCAATACACTTTTACAAACAATTAATTACAATTCTGTTACATTAAAATTATACTATGCGCAAATATCCAATACAAGACAATGTAAAAAAATCATCGTTATTATTTCAGTGAAATGAATTATATCGTCTGTTATTATGATAAGATTCATTTCCGTAATAAAATAAGTGCATTTTAAGTTGGCAACATTTTTTTCTTTTGTTGACATTTACTGCAAGTTCCAGTGGGAAACTTAAGCCTAGCTTTGTAAATTACAGAACTTGAAATGCATATTTAGACTCTTTTCCTATTTAATATCTAGTTCTCCGGAAATATCTATCCAAAATATTGTCGGTATATTATTATGATTGCTATTAGTAAACAATTTTAGTATACAAATTACGTTTTTAAATTCTGTAATACGGAAATAATATGACTCCCTCTTAAATAGGACGTAATCACCATGGCAACCTAGAATCATTACCTATCATGGGATATCATTGAATTAATTCAGTATGATAGGATTTAATAAAATGAAGAAAACTTTCATTAATATCTTTTTAAGTTTTGATTCGATTTTCCTAAAATTTGAAATGACTCGACAAAATTCTGAAACGATTATATATATTAAATTTCAAACCATTCGGTTGAGTAGTTTTTGTGATGTTATATGCAGACAGACGGACAGACGAACGGACCAGATGACGACTATAGGTGCTCGTATTTATATAATTACGAACGCATCTAAAACGTCCAGAGAAATAGTGTATGTCTCTTCTAGCAGTATTTGGTCTATACGCAGCCTTAGGGGTCAATCGGAGTTTCATTATAAGAATGGTGAATGACGTGTCCCCTTATTTTTAATAGGGAATCTAAATTCATAACACCCTCCAATAACACAAAAATAGGAAACATTGAACACAGAATTGTAACAGTTACTGGCATAAATAAAAGTGTAAAATATTGTTTCTATCATGTTGAGTTCTTTCACAGCGAAGACAAAAATGCTTACACTAACAAATTTTAAAAAAGAAAATCGACAAAATAGCGATTTTGGAAAATATATTGAATAAAGAACTTTTCTTCTTTGTGTGTATACTTACTTTGACAAAATAAACAAAATAAGGATTTTTTTCTTCCCTTTTTTCAGTCGGTCTTTAAGAAAAAGGGAAAGAGAGAAACATATGTATGCTACTCTTTATCCTAGCTTAAGAAATGTTCTTTTTTTTTTTTTTTTTTTTTTTTTTTTTTTTTTTTTTTAAGTTTTTGTTGTTGTTGATGTTGTTTTTATTTCGGTAATTTGTAAATTAATTGTTGTTTGGATAATTTGTAATAAGTTAGTTGGAATAAATTAATTGTTAAAATAAACTTGAGTCGTGAAAAACAACACTCATTTGAATCAATATTCACCTTTGTACTATAATAATTATTTAAAAACAACACAAAATGTCACAAAACAGGTATGCATCATTTAATAAAAAACATTTACTTAAGGTGTTTTTTAAAAACATACAAAACTGTATTTCACATCTGATAAAACCTAGCGCTTTCGAGCCACCTTAGCTCATCATCAGGGTTAAAAAACACTAACACGTAGACACACGCAAGAAGAACACTCTAGAGACTATTTGTTTTGTGTGTGTCTACGTGTTAGTGTTTTTTAACCCTGATGATGAGCTAAGGTGGCTCGAAAGCGCTAGGTTTTATCAAATGTGAAATACAGTTTTGTATGTTTTTTAAAAACACCTTAAGTAAATGTTTTTTATTAAATGATGCATATATGTTTTGTGACATTTTGTGTTGTTTTTAAATAATTATTAAATTAATTGTTATTTGGACAATTTGTAATAAGTTATTTGGAATAAATTAATTGTTATTTGGATAATTTGTAGTAAGTTATTTGGAATAAATTAATTGTTATTTGTATAATTTGTAATAAATTAGTTGTTATTTGTAATGAGAAAACATCCGTAATCGAAGAGCTTTAAAAACACATATTATAGGCTAGAGCACTTTTGAATGGTTCCTGCTTAAAACCTTTTTAAAAAAATCCATTTTTATGGATTCTTTCTTTAAAATACATAATATTTGCATTTTTTACAGGTGCTATTAAGGTTTTTGACTTGTTTCCCAACAACAATTTTTGAAATAAGTCCCTTTTTAGAATAATATATTTCTAAATTTACTATGATTTTAGTTGTTTTTTTCCTGAAAATTATTTTACATGAAGTTTATGAATCTTAGATGTGCTTTATGGGTACTTGGCTATACCATCCAGTGCATCCAGATTACTCATAGTAAATGATTAGAAACTGTTAGAAAGTAAAATAATTATATGATTTAAAAAGTATATTCGAATACATTCGCATAAACTGGAATTTTGAAATATATATAATAACGAAATAAAGCATAGCTGAAGAACGGAGATTTTATTTCCTTTTTAAATCTGCATGAATAAAAATTATCTTTAGACACATAAATTAATAACAAAGTCCGGTTCAGAAATAGTGAGTTGAAGTAAAATAATAATCAGATAAAATTCAAAATCATCCTTTTTTTATGACTTAAGATAAAATACTTATTCTAGGCAAATGATTGAAAGCTATTGTCGTATCGTAATATACACGTGGTTTAAAAACTAAATTTATATCTTACAAACATATAAATAAATTATACATATAATGTTATTAAAACAATGATATAAAAAACAAAGCTAAAACTTACTTTTATTCTGTAAAATATGTCTACATCCAAAGTTGTACTTATTATTACAATTGTAAATTCTAAAAAGCACGTGCTGTCGCAAGTTACTTCGGACTACCGTATCGGCCATATTGCTTCTCCGGAGTTCTGTGGGGCGTGGGGGTTTTGACACAGGACACAGACTGACAAACTAATATATCCTCCAATCAGCGTCGGAACAGAACGGGTCTCACCGGAAAAGCTCCGTTCCCCGAGACCTACGGAAACTTTCAGTTATATCTCTAGCAGTAAATTGAAAATGTCCGTTAATTCCAGGAAATGTTACACTTTTTACCCAAAACGGAATTTTTCAGGTAAAAAAAGGAAAATTCACAGAATAACACCTGTTAATTTCAGGACATATTTTTACAGTGTACCACTGTAAAATCTTTGTTCATAGATACCGATATCATCTCACTGGTTGATGTCTTTAATTTGACGAAAATTGCTTTTAAAAATTTTCCGTGGTATCTTCCATGATCGGTGTGCTCTTTTCTACCAGTTGTGTTTTAAAGGGGCCCACGATTCCACCTGTTCCCTACGGTAGTCGTGTGCTTTTGAGTCTTGTAAATAATAGAGCCCGTCACTGTTTTTCATCAGCTGAGATGAGCCCTTGCTTGCTGAAAGGTTCGACAGGCCTGTCGTAAACTATTTGCTAACTACAGACATTTTTCCCGGTACACGGTGAAAAATTCCTAATTTCTTTGTTGAAAACTGGAATTGTTTTTCACTTTTCCAAATTTTCTCTGTAGATACACAAATAGTCAGCAAGGAGTATGTATTGCTAAATTACTATGGATTAGTATTTTATGAAACACTAGCTTAAGTACCCGGCGTTGTCCGGGATTTTAAGAATGGTTGTTTAGAAAAATCAATTTCAAAATTAAACATGTTGTATAGAGAAATTCAAAGTGTTAAAATATGCCAATATATTTTCATAATCGGATATTTATCATGATTCAATACGTTCCTCAAACTCATATGACGTTATATTCACGTAGTAGCTAGAATTTTTTTACAGCAGTGTTTGGAAATTTTCCTGCATTTTATAAAAATTCTCACACTCTCAAAGTCAGTGAATTGAAAGAATTTTTTCATAGATTATACTTCAATAAAACACAAAAATTTCCGCTTTCTTTTGCTCATTTTGTTAAACTACAGAAACTTCCCCAATCTAACGTAAAAATTACCTTAAGGGTAATTTAACCTTTAAACTCACAAAATACATGAAAAAGGGAACTCTATAAGAATTACAGTAACTCCATAACTAATTGACTTTGAATTATAAAATTTAAAACACATACTAATAAAGGTTTATTTTATAAATTAAAATTCTCCAAAAATGTATACACTCATATAAAGCTTTTAAATTTATTTTAAAATATAATACAATTTTTACGAAAGAATTATTCTTGCATGTACTGCGTGCATGATTTTTCGCATTTGTATTGCTAAAACCAGCCAATTTTTTTTTAATGAGTGCATATATAATGTGTTCTCAAAATGACCTACGATGAAAAAAAATAAAATGTATAGATCCTGAAAAAAAATATTTTTTAGAGAAATTCGAAATATCGAGTTTTTTTAATGCAAAAATAGTCATGAATTCTAAACTTGTCACTTGAGAAACATAATAATAGGTCATTTTGTGCATCTGTATGGTTAAGTCATTCAATCAAAAAATTTCATGAAATACTAACCCAACCGTTTTCAGAAATCGTGCGCGCAATGACCAAAATCGCCGTTTTGAGAAAATTGACTTCAAAGATCAAACTACCCCTTGATCATATAAAAAAAAAAGCTCAGACTTTTTTTTAAAGACAACTACTCTTCTAAAGTGAATTTTTGCATGGGGTTTATTTTAAAATGTTCCTGAAGAATCATATTTAATTATAAGCCGATAAAAAAAATTCCAATTTTTGACAATTTAAAATTATTTGACCCCTGAAATCCTCCGATGTAAAGCAGCACTTTTGTCAAATCACAGAAGTGTTCCTACAACTGTGCTGCCTAGTACTTTTTCGTATTTGAAACGTATTTTTTACGTATGTCATTTTCCCCTCAAAACACGAAAAATTCGTAAGCCTAATATCAAAATTTCCTAAAATTTTCCCGTCAAAAGATGTTTTTCAATAGCAGAAAAGCCTCTTCCAATCACAGTGGTGTTTAGCAAATTGCTACCTGTAATTTTCACTTAAAAAAAAAAAAAAAAAAAAAAAAAAAAAAAAGAAACTTTTAGAAGATTAATTAAAGAAGTTTTTAGAAAAGAATAATTTAAGCATTTTTTCAGAGAACGGAAAAATGTTGACGAGGTGCTTATAGATGCTTATGGGTGCTTAAAGAGGTGCTATTACTTAGATATATGAGCTTAAAATTAATTTTTTTCTGAGAGATTTAATAAATCTATTATAAATCATTTTACTCATTTGTAGACCCCGTCTACCGTCGTCTCAAAGCCGCTGTTTAATCAGCCTGTACGGTAATCTGGCTTTGGGATTTAAGCAGCGTGGAACAATATAGATTAGTCTAGATTTCTAGAATTGTCTATTTTATTTTTCAGGCACAAAATTGAAATTTAAAAAATTTACATCGCTTCATGCCAACTGGTGTCTTAAGGGTGTTGGTCAGCAATATTTCAAATTCCCCAGAATGCATTCTTTTTTTTTAAATATCTCAGAAGGAAATTAATAGTTTTAAATTATTTGTTCCTGCCTAAATGTATTTTTATTTTTTTTTGTTTCAAAATATTTTTAAACAAGTTGGAAATTGTACGTCAAACTTGACAAATTGAGGTGCGTTCGTACTATAACTAGTTTCAGTGAAATGAATTATATCGTCTGTTATTATGATATGATTAATTTCCGTAATAAAATAAGTACATTTTAAGTTGGCAATATATTTTTCTTTTGTTGACATTGACTAAAAATTACAATGGGAAACTTAAGCCTAGCTTTGAAATTTTCAGATCTTGAAATCTATATTTAGACACCTTTTCCATTTCTATTCTTCAGAAATATTTATTCAAAAAACTGTCGGTAGATTATAGGATTGCTACAACTAAACAATTTTAGTATACAATTTCGGTTTTAAAATTCAGTGATACGGAAATAATATGACTCCAATTTAAACAGGACGTAAGCACCATGGCAACCTAGAATTATTACCTATCATGGGATATCATTGAATTAATTATGTATGATAGGATTTAATAGAATGAAGAATGTGACTATAACTTGGTTATAAAGGTTATAAAATATCATATACGTCATATATGACTATAACGTCATACATGTCAGATAACTTGGCGAAACATCTCGGTCGCTTGATGTCGGAAGCTGGTATGACAAGGAAGTACCTATTTTTTTAAAAAAAAATTAAATTACTTAATAAATATTTTTATTAATATATTTTTAAGTTTTAATTCGATTTTCATAAAATTTGAAATGGCTCAACAAAATACTGCAACGATATATATGTTAAATTTCAAACCATTCGGTTGGGTAATTTTTGCGCTGTTATATACGGACCAGACAGATAGACGGACGGACCAGACGACGACTATAGGTGCTACGTATTTACATAGTTACGAACGCACCTAAAAATATTAAATTTATTTAAAGTGTTCCAACCTTACTCACATGTCATCAGGTTTTAACACATAAAATATCAAATTACGCATAAATTTTAGAAATATTTTGTAATCTAAAAAAGAAAAAAAAATCTTTCGAGAAAAGTACGCAGAAAAACTAAGTTAGAAATATTGATGTTCTTAGGAGATATTTTAAAAATCAGAATGCATTCCACGCCCATAGGTTTAACATTAGTAAAGGAAATTTGAGATCTCATTGTCCAACATCCTTAACAGTAGATAAACAGACAACAAGTTATCATAAGAGGCCATTAAAAGAGAAGTTATTATTACGTTACAATATGATATAGAAATGACCACTAGAAAGTTTCAAACAAGATTAAAAGAGCATATGGCAGATATCAAATATGACAGGAGTACAGCATTGTCCCGACTACATAGCACAGATACAATAAAAATTTATTTTATAACTAGAAAAATAATTTATCCATCAGGAGTCTACTTCCCATCTATTATCCGTGAATCAATAGAAATCTACATGCGTAACGTAAACATTTGCAATGAATCCGCCTCGTTTGAATTGCTTAAAATTTGGCACGAGGTACTTTTCCGTTTTAAAAAGCAATAACGAAATATTAATTTTCACGATTACAATTGGCTACTTCAAGCACCTGGTCGTTTTTTTTTTTTTTTTTTTTTTTTTTTTTTTTTTTTTTTTACATATATGATTTTGTGATTTATGTTTTCAAGTTTATTTTCCAAATTTGGGAGAATAATTTGTTTATCGTTATATTTCTTGAAAATGGCGCCGTATGAGCGTTGAAACGTATGTTGATCATTAAAAAGTTTTTTATAAGCCTTTTGTTGTTTCTTTTTGTATCACTTAAGCATTTCTCTAGATTTTAATTAATATTATCGGTTTTAATTTAATTATCAATTAGAACTGGAGATAACATAAAAATGCTGATGGCTTTGATTTTAAAATAAATAAATGAAAGTTAATATACCAACTTAAACTCATTATATTTAATAGGGATATGAAAAAAAATATATTTTCCAAGGATATTTTTAATGCACGATTGTTGACATCAGATTTTGTTTTCAGAAATTTCATTTCCTCATTTTTGAACTTTCATAATAATTTTCATTTCCTTAATAAAATATTTACAATATTTTTTTTTTCATGAAACTAAAAAAATACTTTAGTTTCAAATCTCTTTCTATACTCTAAGGGGTTTTTTCTGGGTTTTTTTCTGTTTTCTTTATACGAATCTTTATTACAGAACTAATTCCATTGAAGAGAAATATCCTAAAATCTGTTGCGAGTAAAAACATAGTTGTTTTTTCTTTCAAAGTTGAAAGTGTGAAACATTATTTTGATGTCTCAGGATAATAAACAAAAATGATTCCTATGAAATATAAAAAGCTAAAAAGCTAAAAAGCTAAAAAAGATATAAAAACAGAGAAAGGATCAAAGAAAGTTTGTAAAATTGTTTTGAATATTTTCTTCGTGTTGTTTGCATAGTTTTCTTTGCTAGGTAAATAAATTAAAGAATCTTTCTTTCTTTTCTGAAAAAAAAAAAACTTTTTATGAAAGAAATAGAACAGAAACATGTGAATATTAATTAAGAAGATGAAACATTTTCATACTTTCAAATATATCGATATTTTAAAATCTGTTACGAGTGAGAACATAGTTGTTTTTCTTTCAAAGTTGAAAGTGTGAAACATTATTTTGATGTCTCGTGAGAATAAACAAAAATGATTCCTATGAAATATAAAAACAAAAATAAGATATAAAATTAGAGAAAGGATCCAAGAAAGTTTGTAAAACTGATTTGAATATTTTTTTCGTCTTGTTTGCATGTTTTTCTTTGCTAGGTAAATAAATTAAAGGATCTCTCTTTTTTCTGAAAAAAAAAATATTTTTCTGAAAGAAATGGAACAGAAACATGTGAATATTAATTAAAAAGATGAAACATTTTCATACTTTCAAATCTAATTGAAAAATTTTTAATGTATTAGTATCAGTTCTGATTTATTTATAAATATATACTATTTTAAAATTTTAGACACATTCTTGCCCTTATACTTAAATTTATTATACTTAATAGGGATTTGAAAAATATTTCACCATCCTTGAAAAATATTTTTCAAAGATATTTTTAGTACTTGGTTATCGATATTTTACTACACATAAAATTACGAATGCAATCCACGCCATAGGTTTAACATTAGTGAAGGGAATTGGATATCTCACTGCCCACCACCCTTAATAATAGAAAAACAAAAAATAAGTGATCATAAGAGGCCATTAAAAGGAAAGATATTATTTTCTATTTTAATTTGTTTAATTTTATTCAATTAGAAATTGAACTAATATTAAATTGCAGATGGCTTCGATTTTTAGAGAAATAAATGGAAATCAATACACCAACTTAAATTCATTATACTTAATAGGGATTTGAAATAAAAAAAATATTTTCCAAGGATATTTTTAATACGTGATTATTGGCTCACATTCCATTTTCAGATATTTCATTTCCCTACTTTTGTACTTTCATAATAATTTGCATTTGCTTCTTAAAATATTTACCATATTTTTTCAAGAAAATAAAAATTACTTCAGTTTCAAATCTCTTTCTATACTCTTGGGTTTTCTTTTTTTTTTTTTTTTTTTTTTTTCAACTGCGTCATTTTTTTTCTTCTTTTTTCTTTTCTTTTTTTCCCCTTTTTCCTTTATACGAATCTTTATTACAGAACTAACGCCATTGAAGAGATATGTCTTAAAATCTGTTACGAGTAAAAACATAGTTGTTTTTTCTTTCAAAGTTGAAAGTGTGAAACATTATTTCGATGTCTCGTGAGAATAAATAAAAATTATTCCTATGAAATAAAATAAAAAAATAGTATAAAAGTAGAGAAAGGATTAAAGAAAGTTTGTAAAATTGTTTTGAATATTTTTTTCGTCTTGTTTGCATACTTTTCTATTGCTAGGTAAATAAATTAAAGAGTCTTTTTTTAAGAAAAAAATCTTATTGTGAAGGGTATAGAACAAAAACATATGAATATTGATTGAAAAGATGAAACATTTTTATACTTTCAAGTCTAATTGAAAAATTGATAATAGTAAAAATTGTATCTGTTCTGATTTCTGTATAAATATATAACATATGAAAATTTCAGTCGCGTTCTTGCCCTTATAAGTCGCCGCAGTCATTCTTGCCTATTTAGATATGTACAGTCAAACCCCGATTTAGTGCCATCTCGAAATAGCGCCAATTCCGTTTAACCGCCAATTGCGTCTATGAACAAATCTGCCAAATAGGAATTTCAATGTAATGTATCCGTTAAAGCGCCAACTCGATATACCGCCAAAAAAAATGTCTAGAAATTACTGTATTTTCTTTGCATATCTTTCTTTTTTAAATTTTTTGTTAGAATTTCAAAGGACACTTCCTTTTCATGTGTTTAGATGTTTTCAAGCTCAATTCAAACTTTATTGAATAGCAAAGAATTTATATTGTTCTCAACACCTGCCAAAATGCACCTGCTACCCATTCTACTTGTCATTGGGAGAAGAAAAATAACGCGCACTGAGTGCCGAGCAAGTAAAACTTCTGATTCAGACTGGCGAGTCACGTGATCCGATCCGCTTCTGGAGCGGGGAGAAAACAAGGCATGGCACGCCATTGGCTGAAAGGGTCTCTCCTCTCTCAGGTGAGAACAATGTAAAAAATAACTTCTCCCTGTACTTTATGTCGATTTCTTAGAAAGAAAACGGTGTGCAGTGCAAAATCTCTCATTCAAAATTTTGGTCGGACGTTGATTGAAACATCGAAGAATTCACCAGCTAAATCTGTAAAATATCATTCTGTCTCTTTATTTTAACTCATTATGGCGAAAAGAGCAGTTTTATCAATTTCAGAAAAGCGGGAAATTTGTGAATATAAAGAAAGAAATGTGAATGTATCGCAGCAACACATCTCCAATCATTTTTCTACACTCTGGAAAAAGCCTGTTAGCAGGCGCTGCATCGGAGACATTTTGATGAATACAGAAAAATGGATTAACACCAACGAACTGCAATCATCTGTAAAAAGACTGAAAACAACGAAACATGAAGACTTAGAGGATGCCCTTTGCACATGGATACAACAAATGAGTGCTAAAAATGCCACTATCAACGGAGATGTCATCAGAGAGCAGGCAAAAGTTCTTGGCCAGCAAATGAATATTACAGATTTCGAATACAGTAGTGGCTGGTTGAACAGATTTAAAAAGCGACGAGGATTCTCTCAGTACATACGAAGTGGTGAAACTGCAGGTGTTGATGAAGATATTGTGTCAAATGGTCGCAAAAAACTGAGTGCGCTGATTTTAGAATATAAACAAGAGGACGTTTACAATATGGATGAAAGTGGCTTTTTTTACCGCTTGCAGCCAGATAAAACAATTTCGAGTGGGCCTGCTAAAGGATTAAAAAAAAAAAAAGATCGTGTGTCTCTTGTGTTCTGTACGAATAGTGATGGATCTGATAAAAGAACTATGTGATTGGAAAATCAGCTAAGCCACGATGTTTTAAAAATTTTAATCCTGCTCTTTATGTAGATTATGAGAATAATAACAAAGCGTGGATGACTTCAGCATTATTTCAAAAATGGTTAGCGAATTTCAACATAGAAATGAAAAGAAGCAAACGCCATATTTTATTGATTTTGGATAATGCCCCTTGTCACAAAGCATATCCAATGAGTAATATCCGCATTGAATTTTTACCTCCTGACTGTACTGGATTTTTGCAACCTTTGGATGCTGGTATAATAAACTCATTCAAAGCTCATTATCGAAAGTATCACGTCCGCCATATCATTGAAAAAATCAGTAAAGATGATTTTTCTCCAATCCTTTTACATGATGCTATTCGCATGATAAAAAAAGCATGGGATGAAATTTCATCAGAAACTATTGTTAACTGCTGGAAACATACTGGATTGATTAAACCTGAAGGATCTACTAAAAAACAAAACAGTACAGCACTTCAGGAACTACAAGACGAAATACACAAATTAACAGAAATTGAGCATCCTCTATCGGCAATTGAGTACATTAATATAGACAAAAGTGTTTCAACATTTGAAGATTTGACAATCGAAGAAATTGTTGCCAATCAAAATGAAAATGAAAATTCATCTGACAGCGAAGCTGAAGAAGCTGAAACGCCGCATGTTACATCTGATGAAGTTAAAAATTGCATTGGGAAAATAAGAATTTTCTTAGAAAAACATGCAACTGATAAAAAAATGATGAACAATCTTTTAGTTGTAGAAAAAGATATTGAAAAAATCAATATTGAAAGGAAAACTCAAACTAGCATATTAAAATATTTTCCTGTAAAAGATAATTAAAGTAAAATAATTCAGTGTGATATTTAATGTATGTGTGTGTCTGTTATGTGCATAATTATCTACTTTATCTAAAATTGACTATATAAAGAGGTAAGTGCATGTTAATTTCATACATTAATTGGATAATTTTGAATCATGTAGCATTAATTATATTATGTATATTAATTATATTATATTAATTTATACTATTATAATGTACTATATACCATTGGATAATTTAATAAAAAGGCATTACTGATATTTATTTTTATAATAATAATAATATTAGTATAATAGTATGAAAATTAATTTTCATTGTATTTTAATTCGATATACCGCCAAACTCGTTATAGCGCCAAAAATTTTTTGAACGGATAATGGCGGTATAACGAGGTTTGACTGTATTTTAAAAATTATTTATTTTCCAAGAAATTTAATACAGTGTGCCTCATGTATTTACATAGTGCAATAAATTAAAAATAGATAACTATTGATGATGATTAAAAATAGATGACTGAGAAGTATTTTGTCAAATTTTTTTTTATGAAGAAATAGTGCCAAAACAGACAAAAATGTTAAGATCTTGACTTAGATCAATCAGAAACGGCAAATAATGGGGGAAATTCCCGAATTTTCCCTAAAAAACATTACAATTCCCTAAAAGATTCTCCAGTAACAGTTCTCCCCCCCCCCCCAAAAAAAAAAAAAAAAATTCCCTGAATGTTCAGAATCCCTCAAAATGGGAAATCCCCCCCCCCCCCTCCGACCCGCGCTTGAATCTACGCTTATGCACCCATCCCTTAACTGACTCTAAAATTACGTGTTACGAAAGAATTAATAAATGAATTAATAAATAAATAGCGAAAACTTTATCTTTTTTAAAACTATTTTGTACTATCTAAAGTGTTTTCACCGTTAATTTTTTGTTGTTGTTGTTACTGTTGTTACTGTTGTTGATATTTAGATGATAATCATATTGACTGTTCAAAAGTGTCTTTATCTGAATTTTTATTTTTGTTTCCTTTCCTTTTATAATAAAGTGTTTAGAAAGAAAGCCTTAAAACTGTTTAATGAGTGACAATTCCGTTTTTCTTTTGCTTCAGCTATAAAGTCTTTACAATATAAATTATAAAGTCTTTTTTAAGACATCCCCAGGAAGCGGAAGAGATTTAGTGTGTCTTTTTTTCATTTCTTTTTCTGGTTATTTTCGAACTAAAAATAATTTTTTTCTGTTTTCAACAACTATATTACACAGTAAAAAATACAACGGGTTCTTAATCTAGGAAAACATAATGTAACTACGAACGAAAATATACAGTAACATCTTCCGAGTTACCCATGATTCCGAAAAGTGGTCTTTATATTTAGAAACCGCAAAAATCAATATATTATCGAGATTTATAAAAGCATTTATAAAAACAAAGTTTCTTTTTCTGCCAATGATTTTCGGAAAATAATATTACCGAGTACTTTTTATGGTGTATTAATTAGTTTTCACAAACTGGAATATAGGTTTTTCGAATGCTAATCAGGGCTCGAAATGTACCGGAGCACACCGGGACGATATTCCAGTTCGTTAAATAATGACAAATATTGTGCCGGTTCTTGAAATTATGGTAAATATCGTTCCGGTTCGTGCGAGAGACATCATATCGACGATGTTCTTTCTAATGCGTTAAAGATTTGCGCAGTGTAAAACAATTAACTGTTGATGTTTTGTTTACAATCGGCAATCATATTTCATACAGGGATCACGATCCTACATCCAATCTTTTTAAATTATAGTGGCTAAATAAATATGACAGGACATACATCCAAGCTTTTTGATTTTAATCTTTTGATATAAAGAAGATGGAAAAAGGTTGAATTTTTTGCCTTATGGAAGACACGGAGTTTGCATACACACGGAGCTTGCTACCGTCAAAAGAGAAATCATTCGCCGTTTTCCACCACGGGAATATATATATATACAGTGTCTCACATAAGTGATGGGACACTTGTGCTTTACAAAAGGAAACTAATCAAATAAATTAAAAAAACATGTACACATTTTTTTTGTGGGTGTGTTTCATACTTAAATTTAGTAAAGATTATTACATAACATACATTTTGTCAAAATATTAAAATATTAATTTAATAAAAATACAAATGTTTAGAACGGAGCAAAAAATAGCTCACATAAGTGATGGGACACCATTATATATGCAACAAAAATAGTCTGAAATAAGCAATAAAAATATTTTTGGGGGTTTTATTTTTAATTAAAAGCAATTGGCAATAATTTATAAAATCGTCTGCAGTATTTCTCTCCAGTTTGTTTTGGAATTTTTGTGTTTTTTAGCTCTGTGTAGTCATGAATGCTAAACGAAAAGAAACTTCGCCTGAAATTCGAAAATTAGTTATTAATTTGCATATTGAACGTGGAAAATCTATTAGAAAAACTGCTGAAACAGTTAACTTGAGTCGTTCAACAGTTTTCAACATCATTAAACGATATAAAAAGAATCATATGATTCAGGATAAAAGAAGACCTGGCTGACCATCAAAGCTATCCAATGGAATAAAGCTAATTATCGTTCGAAATATTAAAAAAAATCCAAGAATTAGTGCTTCAAAAGTTGCTGCTGATTTACAAGCATTATATGGAATAATTGTTAATCCTGAAACTATTAGAAGGGTAATTCGATCTGCTGGATATCACGGTAGAGTAGCCAGGAAAAAATTCTTCGTAAGTGAAAAGAATAGAAAACTCAGACTAGCTTTCGCAAAATCCAACATAAATAAGAATTCTGATTACTGGAATAAAGTTATATTTGCTGATGAGAGTAAATTTAATATATTTGGTTCTGACGGTAGAATCTTGGTGTGGAGAAAACCCAGGGAAGAACTTCGCAAACAGAACTTGGTACCAACAGTAAAACATGGTGGAGGAGGAGTTATGGTATGGGGGTGTATGTCGTCCGCTGGAGTTGGTAATCTTGTTTTTATTGACAGTATAATGGATCAGTACAAGTATATTGATATTTTAAAGCAAAATTTGAAATCTTCAGCACGAAAATTGAACCTTCATAACGATTTTAAATTCTACCAGGACAATGACCCCAAGCACACTGCTCTGAACGTTAGACTCTGGCTGCTATATAACTGTCCTGAAATAATAAAAACACCACCACAATCTCCAGACTTAAATCCCATAGAGAATATTTGGCAAGAATTGGAATCAAGAATTCGCAAACACACCATTTCTTCAAAACAACAACTAAAATCGGTGCTTCAAGAAGAATGGGGTAAAATCACTCCAGAAATCACAAAAAAAATAGTCGAATCCATCCCAAAAAGATTAAATCATGTTTTAAAAGTAAAAGGAAATCCAACAAAATATTAAAACCTTTTAAAAAGTAAAATTTTTGGATAAATATTTGATGGAAAAGTAAGTGTCCCATCACTTATGTGAGCCATTTTTTGCTCCGTTCTGAACAATTGTATTTTTACTAAATTAATATTTTAATATTTTGACAAAATGTATGTTATGTAATAATTGTTACTAACTTTAAATATGAAACACACCCAAAAAATTTTTGCACATGTTTGTTTATTTATTTTATTGCAGTTTCTTTTTATAAGGCACAAGTGTCCCATCACTTTTGTGAGACACTGTATATAGCTTATTATTGCTCTCTAAGTAATTTTCCTTATTATTATTATTATTTGGAACCTTGAATGCATTTTTTAATTTTTTTGTATTGTTAGTGTTGCGTTTTATCGCTACTTCCATGGTTTTAATTTAATCGTTTTTATTTTGCGGCTCGCGCAGACGATATTTTTCTGTTGATAAAATGAATCTGTCTTAGAACTTTTATGAACTGAACTAGAAAATGTAATTACGGAATATAAGATGTAATATTTATGACGTGCGCGAAAACGTTATGTATATTGTGTTCGTGATCGTCAATATATATATAGATGTTTGTGTGTGTATATTCTGTAGATTCAATTACTTCTTGAACAGTATGAACATTTATTTTCGAAAACTCAGAATAATTTAAGATCGCTTTTATCGCCCGAAAGAGGACCTTTTAGGTAAGCCTAACCAATTATTGTGTTCTAGTTTTATGATATTTTAATTTTGAAATGAATATTGATACTTAAATATCAATATAAATAATATTGAAGACAGAATTTTACAGAAAGGGGCAGATTCAATAGTTAGAAATAAATTTCTGTAGTCGTTCAAAAAAATTTTGTAGTTCACAATAATTTCGAAATAGCGTTTCGGTTCGTGAATTTTTCCATTTTGAGCCCTGATGTGGGGAAACTAGAATAGGCGAGGATATCGAAAATGCAAGTCATATTTTTTTAACGAAAGAGGGCGCTGTAAAATTTGGCGGCGGCCTTTAAACAGAATGTCATTAGATTACATGTTAAATTCTGAAAGTATTTTACTCGATTATTTTTAATTATAGCAATTATGTGTCATAAATTTAAGAGGGCGTACAATGTTTTATTCCGGGATGTAGATTGGGCTATGATGATGAAATAAACAAAAGAAAAATCGAAGGAGAAAAAAAAAATTAAATATGTTTAGAGCTCCAAAGGTGAGTGCTTTTTATTATACTTTAATTTAAAGTTATATGCATGTAATCATTTTTAAACTAAGAAATTTTTATTCTAGTACTAGAAAGCTGCGCTGGTCGGTTTCTACAAATGAACATTGAATCAAACGAAATATATCGTTTAATTTGAGCTTGTATTTGAAAGCAATCTGTATATTTACCTGGATTATCCTTCCACATTACTGAAAAATCACGTCATTCCGCTATTATATTTTCTAATGTGCAGTCAAAATTTTAGCTGGTAAGGACCAACTCTTTTATTTGGTCATTTGCAGTTAGGGTTTGCTAAAGAATGCTAAAACTATATACAATATACTAAAACCATCTCTAAAAATTATCGAACTAACAATGCAAACAAATTAACTAACAAAATCCATTCAGTAGAAGTTTTTATAAACGCTAATCCTTGATAATCGGGTTCATCTGATTATGGAACTTTTCCGCATCATTCTAAAACAAACAGAGCGATATGAAATATGCTAAAACCATCCTTACAAATTATCTACTTAACAATGCAAGTCGCAAAAAATACGGCTAGTAAAAACTTTCAAAAAAGCTAATCTTTCGGAATCGGGTTCACCTAACTATATAACCTTCACACATAACTGTTTGACTAAGCAACGTAGAACGATATGTAGTACACTATAACCATTCCTGAAATAGCATCCAATTTACTAACAATATAATTCTCATCAAAATCCGTCCAGTAGAACTTTTTCAGAAGGCTAATCTTTCATAATCGGAATCAAATATTGAAAAGGCTAATATTTGATTAAAAAATGGTCACCCAATTTTCGAATTCCCCCCTATAACTCTAGAACTAAGCAACGTAGAATTATATGTTATATAATAAAGCTTTCCCTAGAAAAGTATCTAACAGTGTAGGTTCCATCGAAATCCATTCGGCAAAATCTTTTAAAAAGGGTTATCCTTCATAATCGGATTGATCTGACGGTAGAACTTCCCATAATAATTCTATAACTAAGCTAAGTAAAACTATGAAAAAGAACTGGTGAAGGTTCGGAGTAAAATCAAGAATGGTTCGGAGTATGGGAATAGTCGAAGATTTTGTAGTAGCAGCTGAAGTATAGGAAAATTGTTTTCGGTGGGACATAGGCACTTAGGTCCCGAGAGACGTATAGTGAATTCACATGTTGTTTCCCGCAATGTCTCAAGTTGACGACATCCTGCTGAGAACTGAAAAAAGTTTTGTTTCGACGAGGAAGAATCAAGAAGTATTTGACAAACATCTTTTCTTTATTTTAAAACGATGAAAATAAGACATATCTATGAAGTTATTCCACAGTTAATAATCCAAGGGTATGAGAAATCACATCTTGTATGATGGGGTGACAATCCAAATTTTTGACAGAGGAGCGAAGTAAGAATATTGAGAACTTAGGCTGCATATCCGAATTTTAAAAAGTGGGAAAATGTTTTTAGGAGAGTACCATAGGGTGGCCAAGGGGCCGGAATATTTTAGAGATGTTACATCGCTGAGATCAGAGAGGAAAGTGTCCTTTTGATAATGACAGCGTGCGTTGAAAATACGCCAAACCATTTACATTTTTAGAGCCAAGAGTATTGTATTTTTGCGTGGGAATTGTAACCGTTACATATACATCAGATCAACTTCATAATTGACGTCAGTGGTAGGGGAAACCTTTATTGGCGAAGATTGCACTTTGGCAAAAAAGAGAGTGAAATAGAATTTTGGCGGTTAGTTGTTTTGAGAAAATGAAGGAAAGATATTTTAGAAATATGTTATAAGGCGTCAGTCAGACGGAATTAACATCTGGATTCAGTATGAAGTCAAAACTGACCATGAGAAAGGAAACATTTTATGCCTTGGATAATTTCATTTACTTTGATATGTGGGAGACCGAATAAAGTACGTTAATGATAATTTACAAACAATATGTATGATTTTGACTAAAAGTTATCGTTGAAAGAGAATGATCAAAAGGGTGCGCGTTTTAACAGCCGGGAATGTATATAAATTACGATAATACAGAAAGGGGAAAGTATATTTAATAAAATACTTAAAATATAGATTTCTTTAATTTTTGAAAAAGATATATATGGTATCTTTACCATAAAAACGATATGTTATGCAATGAAACTTTCCCTGAAAAATAATCTTACAGTCTAAGTTCTACGAAAATCCATTCAGCAGAACTCGAGTTATCAGCAGCAGGAACGAAATTTCATATATGTAGAAGTAAATAGAAGTATATTGCCATTAATATAGTTTGCATTTGAATAAAAAAAAGGTACTTTTCGGTTAGCCGGGCGGCAGTGATATATGTATATATATCACAGTGATATATACATAATATAAATATATATGTATATACATATATATATGTATATATATGAAAGGATAAAAGCTAAACCCCTTTTTAAAATGCAAAATCCCTTTTTGCCCCTTTTAAAATTTTAAATTACCGTTTTAAAAAATAGAAATTTAAATCAAAACTTTTAAATGCTTTAATAATTGCGTTTCAATTGATTGAAAATGCCGTCGCCCCTGTTAAATTAGTTTTCCTGCATCGCATCTTATAACTTTCAAAGATCGTTTTCTGACTCTTCATAAGAATATTTGTGCTGACGCTAACGCAATTTTAAAGTCTTGCGGCATCCGATCGGCCGATAGAGCCAACGCCTTTATTCCGCACAATCAATCACTGAGCTCGCGGCCAATTAAAATTAAAAATACGCCTCTTTTGACTTAGACGACCTCTAGCAGAAATAATGCAAAAACCTCATATTTATACCATTGCACTGCTATCAGGAGCGAACTTTTTACGATTTCCCTCATCTAAACAAATCCACGCCAATCTGCTCTCTCGGAATTGCCTCGCGATGGACGAACCTTCGATGTCCAGACAGACTTAAAAAGCAGCTCTCACGCCAATATGGGCCTGGTTTAAAAGGATGCATGTAAGAAAAAGAAATAAACCAGGTTCCGTAATAGACGGTGTCTTCCTTTAAACAGACATACATTCACTCGGAATTTAACCGAATCCCGCTCACGGCCCAGGACTACAAGAGCATGCAAGGGAATCAGAATGAGCGCTTTGACGTAAATACGGAGCCGCCATCAGTCCGCGCAGCCACCGGCCCGGCGATCAAGGACCCACCGACGGAGCAACACGCTTCGTTTCAGAAGTCGAGTAGGACAGTTCATCTCAACGGGAAAATCCCAAAAACTAAACAGTTACGTAATCTACGCCCGTCAATCACAGCGAATACCTCCGTGAAAAATTCTTACAGCATACGGTGAAAGACTTACGGAATTTATCCCAAGAACTCAAAAGTACTTAATCTCCCTTCGTCAAAAGGAAAGTGAATCATTAACTCTTCTTATTCTCTTCATTCTCAATCTTGTGCAGTATTTCATTCTGCCGGCAAGAATCGAAGTGTTTTATCGGATGAAAAGTAGGTCAACTACACAGCTGTTTTCAATTTTCAAGAGCGCGCTGATAAAGAAATGAACTCAAGTGACCTATTAAGCGCCAGATGTTTGAGTTTTGGTTTGTGGACTATAGAAAAAAGGAAAGAAAATAAATCATTTGGTTAATGATCAGAGAAATCTTTCTGCGAAAGTTGTTTTTTTATTATTGTTTCGCGTCGTGGTGGTGAAAAAAAAAAAAAAAAAGGAAGAGGTAAATTTTTTCATGGATTTATTTAAAGCAAAGGCGTATAAAGGTATGTACTTTTGATATTAACGTACAGAAAAAAAAAAAAAAAAAAAAAAAAAAAAATTTTTAAAGATCTTTTTAGTGAGAGGCAGTGGTTCTCAAACTTTTTATTTAATTTTTTATGCATGCCAAAAATAAATTAAAGAGGATTATTTTATTATGCTATTACTTGTGTGAAAATTTTAATTATTTGTAAGTCAGCTATTTAAGTTCAAATATATAATTGTTTATGTATTGTGTTTAACGTAATTTTAAAGAGATGAAAGAGTAAGAATGGTGATTTTTATGAAAATTCTTTAGTTGTGTTGAACGGATAATTACGATTTTAATGAAAAATAACATTAACTAAACCTCATATTAAAATCATTTTTCTAGACAGTTTGAAAATATTTTAGCAGAAGTGAAAATTTTATTATTATTATAATATTTTTATTATTAAGTGTTAAACTTTTTAAAGATGATTTATATGCAACGTACTTTATAGTTAGTGAGGTTATTTAAATTTTTTTTTATTGAATTCAAGTTATTGAAAAAAAAAAAAAAAAAAAAAAATATTAAGGTGGATTTTAATTTTAAAAAGATGATTTTAACAGATATTTACAGATATAGTGTTACAAATTTTAAATAGTTTGAAAGATTTTTTCATTTTTATTCTTATGTGCTTTAATTGTGTATTATATTTCTGTGTAATTCAGTGATATTTAGTATTTATATCTATCATGAGTAACCCAACACCTCCCAAAGAAGTAGAGGATTTAACAGACAAATCAGGTGACCCCGAAAAAGAAAAAAATCAAATTTCGAGCAAAGATGATAATCCCGTTAATAATCCTGAAGAGAAAAATAATCAGAAGTCTAGTCAGGAATCTGGAGGTGCACCAGAGACATCTGGTGTAACAATGTTAGGTGGACAGACCCTGTCAGCTCAAGCTGGGTCTGGTCACACTTCAGTATCCGCCAACCCAAAAATGTCAGTAGACCCCGATATCGTTGCGTTTTCTCCGCAAGATGGAATGTCTTGGATACCATGGTTAGCCTATTTCGAGAGTGTCTGTATAGGACAGGGAAAAGACGAGTGCTGGAAAATTAGGCACATACAGAAGTATTTAAAGGACAGTGCACTTACGTTGTACATTAATAATTGTCTAAATGTACTTCATTGGTCCGAATTTGTCACTTTGTTTAATGAACACTACGAAATTCCAGATACCCTTTCTCTCACTGATTTTTCACGTATTAGATATAAAGTTGGAGAGGACTTGAACGAATATTATCAAAAAAAGACTAAAGTAGGCCGAACCTTAGGTTTAGAGCAGAAACTTATCCTGGAAGGGTTAACGGAGGGCTTGCCATTAGAAATGCAGAAGTTAGTTATTGCAGGCAACCCCTCAACTACACATGCATGCCGTGAATTAGTTTTCAGAATTAGCAAACTGCAACTGGACAGAAAGGGAAATGAGAGCAAATTTGAAGCAAGCCCCCAAAACCCCAATCAGTATCGCCAATGGCGACCAAACCGACCTCCATATGAGAATGGACAGAATTTTAACAGGCAGTGGAACTACAGAGTTCCCTATCAAACACACCCCATTCGACCTTTTCCATCAAATCAAGCCAGAAATCCCCAAAATACGTTTAGACCGACTTCAAATGTTCCACCACGACCTAATGTACACCACCAGACCACTTTGCCGCCCTATCCATGCAAAGTTTGTCTTAATATCGGAATACCAAATGCGTATCATTGGGTGGGAAACTGCCCTTTTCGACAACAAGTGTTAGCAGTACCAACCCCTAGTCACAATATGACTTTGCCGAACCCCAACCAAGATCATAGCGCTAATGAGTCATCCCAAAATACATCTAGTAATCAATGACGATTTCTTATGTCCGGACATATACAAAAAGAAAAAGCTAGCTATAAAAAATCAAATAGAGATTGTCATAAAGTTACTTATGTAAAAAATGAAGACTCACTACCTTGTTTGATCGATACTGGGAGTTCGATTAGTGTTATTCCTTGTCATTTAGCCCATAAACTTAACCTAAAAATATGTAAAGTTCAGCAGAGTATACCAGTCACCCAAACACAAGGTGTTCTTGCTTTGAAAGAAAAATGCCTTGTTAGTTTGCAATTAGGACGTATCTCTAAGAGAATTGAACTTTTTATAATTAACAATCAGTTACCTTATGCTTTGATTGGGCTACCCCATTGCAAACTGTTTAGATTAAATATTGACTGTGTTAAAATGCAAATAACTCAAGATAATAAGAAAGTACCTCTCATGGACCATATTCCAACAAATGCGTCTCACCATACTTTACATTTATCAGAAGTATATACTAACCAGCCAGCAATTGAAAATGCAGAGATATTCGAAGAAAATTTTGAGCCGGAGTTGTTCGAGACCACTGACCATGTGCAAAATGTTCAGTCTGTCAGAGAACAATTACCTGCTCTTCTAGCCAAATATGTCTGTATTTTCGCCAAAGATAAATATGATATAGGCTGTGTAAACATGGAACCCCAGAGAATACAGTTAACATCAGATCTCCCCGTTTCTTTAAGAGCATATCGCACTTCCCCTAAGGAAGAAGAGGAAATTAAAGAACAAATTCAAAATTTATTGCGAGCCGGTATCATTAAAGAAAGCTATTCCGCTTATTCATCACCCGTAACTTTGGTGTATAAACGTGAAGAAGGGAAGAAAACCCGGTTATGTATTGACTTCCAAAAATTAAATGCCATTACAAAAACAGATGCAGAACCCTTACCTCGAATCGACACCCTGTTAGATAAATTGGCGCATGCTAAAATTTTTTCTACTCTTGATTTAGCTAGTGGATATTGGCACATTCCTATCCACCCTCGAGACACTGAGAAGCTGGCATTTGCCACCACCTTTGGATTATATGAGTGGAATCGTTTACCGTTTGGATGGAAAAACTCACCTGCTTGGTTTAACCGTACCCTCCGTAGAATTCTTAATAAATACAAAATTGACTTTGCCTGTAGTTACTTTGATGATGTTATTGTATTCTCCCAAAATGAAGAGGAACATTTATGTCATTTAGAGACATTATTTAATATATGTGTTCAAGAAAACCTTAAACTCAAATTGTCAAAGTGTAATTTTGTGAAATCCAAAATTAATTTTCTAGGATATGAAGTTTCGAACGGTTGTATCACACCTGACAACCCTAATATAGAGACGATTAAGAAATTAACACCACCAACGAATGTAAAAGAATTACAACGTTTTTTGGGATCTATAAATGTTTATCACAAATTTATTCCAAAGTATGCTAACATTCGATACCCTCTCAACAATTTGTTGAAGAAAAATGTCCCTTATGTGTGGGACCAAAATTGTCAAAATTCTTTTGAAAAATTAAAAAATGCTTTAATTGAAAAACCAATCTTAAAGTTGTTTGATCCCAAAACACCTTGTCATTTGTTTGTAGACGCATCAAGTCATGGAGTGGGATGTGTAGTGAAACAAGTTGATGAAAAAGGAACATTACATCCTATAGCATATCACTCTAGAAATCTTCGCGATTATGAAAAAAATTATGCAATTACGGAGTTAGAATGTTTGGCGATTGTGGATGCTTTAGATAAATTTTATCATTATTTACACGGTCAAAAATTTGTCATACATACAGATCATGCGGCACTTACCTGGCTCAAAAGTGTTAAAAATTTAAGAGGACGTCTTTTCCGCTGGTCCCTAAAACTTAGTATGTTTGACTATGAAATTAAATACCAGAAAGGCTCCACTAATGTTGAAGCTGATATGCTATCTAGACAACCTGTTTCAGAAAATTTACCCCATATTATACATCTCCTTGACTTGAATGAAGTAAGAGACAATCAGAAGAAAGAAAATGTAACAATTGATGGTAAAAAGTACACTGAGATAAATGATGTTGTTGTTATTAAAAAGAAAGGTTTGTATAAGATTGTGGTCCCCATGTCTTTACGTTTACCCCTATTAGAAAAAACCCACACACAATTTGGCCACCCTGGAATTTATAAAATGATAAATTTAATCTCTCCGCAATATTATTGGCCTAACTTTAATCAGGACATTGAAAATTTTGTAAAACACTGCCACACTTGTCAGATAAACAAAAAATGTAGACAAAAAAGATTTGGCTTATTGCAATTAATGCCCCCAACAGAGATACCTTTTGAATGTTTGGCAGTAGACTCTGTTGGCGGATTTAATTATTACAATTCTACAAAAAAATATTTGCATTTAGTCGTTGACCATGCAACTCGCTATGTGTGGGGTTTTCCTTCAAAAAGTGTAACTACCGAAACTTATACAAACATTTTGAAACAATTATTTCAGATACAAGTACCAGATAGATTGTTAACCGACAGAAATGGAGCATTTACAGCTTCCAGGTTTAGGAGATTTCTTCGTAATTACAATATAAAACACAGATTGACGAGCAGCCATCACCCGGAAACGAATGGGAAAATTGAACGACTAAATCAGACTATTGTCACTAGATTAAAATGTAAAGTCAATTCCACATCCAAGAAAATACCCTGGACTAAGCTTTTAGATGAAGTCTTATATGAATATAATAACACCCCTCATTCTGTAACCCAATTCACCCCTAGCTATTTATTTTTAGGAAATTTACCATATGATCCCCCTTTACCAAATAATAGTTACTATCCCCCTGTGGAAGAAGCTAGAAAATTGGCTAAAGAGAGAACAATTGCTTACCATAAAAAGAATAAAGTCCGTTATGATGCTCGTTTCCTTCCTGTAAAGTTTAAAGTTGGTGACATTGTGATGTATGAAGAATTTCACTATCCGAATACCCGTAAATTGACTGCACCATATTCTGGCCCATACACCATTTTAAAACAACTTTCTGATGTATCCTTTGAAATTGATAAACCCAGCCCACATTTTAAGAGAAATTCCGAAATTGTCCATTCCTCCAAGTTAAGATACTACCACCCTCCTCAAAATCTTAAACTCAGCCATGAATAAACCCCATCTATCTCTTTCAGCTGTCAATTTTTTTTTAATTTTTGCTTTCCTATCGTCCCCCTTACTCGTAGCATTTGGATGAGGACCCAGCTGGGCGTGTAACCTATCTCCCCAGCAGTGTAGAATGATGGTGACAGTTTAAAAGTACTGTTAGAATTATTATTATTTTTTTTAAAAATATTATAATGACGAATTGATGACACATGAAGGGGTCCTCCGCTCCGTGGCCACCCATCTTTAGCCGGACTGTTTTCCCAGATTCTCTTTCCAGGTTGAACGGAGAATCTGGCAAAACTGCTTCGCTTCCCCTCTGCAGGTGAATATCGATTACCCACTTTTCTTTTTCTGTCGTGCGAGTGGCACATTTTTGGGTGATATTCCCCTCAGAGTATTAAAACCCATATCGCACTGACCCTGCGCATGGTGAAAATTATAGCAAGTGTATATTTAGTTTTTATTAGCTGTAGTTTTCTTTTTTTTTTAAACAACTTAGTGTTGTTTTTTCATGGATATAAACCTAAGGCTGCATCATAGAAGTAGCTAAGTCCCGAACAAAACGGAAAGGTATACGAAGAAATATAATTTGTTTTTGTTATTAGTATTTTAGGATATTTTACTGTTATTTTATCTCAGTGTGAAAATTCAATATTTCTAGAAATGCAAGCTTTTCAAATTGCATTTGAGATACAATATATTTTGTTGATAGTATTAGTGCATATTTTGTATTATTGAATATTTTATATTTTTGAATAATTTGTATTTGTGAATATATTTTACATTTTAATATTTTGTATTTGTGAATATTTTTTTTTTTACATTTGAACATTGTCTATTATTGAATATTTTTTACATTTGCATATGTTGTATAGTTTTCAGTATGTTTACCTGTGAATATTTTAATATACTATATAGTTTATGGTTGCAATTTGCAATTATACACAAAAGGATGTTTCCCAACAAACTATATCAAAAACTTTAAAACAAAAACTGGAAAGAAAGGGAAACACTACAAACACAGTTATGTTATGACAACTGTTATAATCAAGATATGTCGTCTCGAGACACATTATTGTTTTGCTGCAGCACCATTGAAAGAATTCCAATATTTTAGTGTAACCAATATTTTTATGTAAATTTGATATATAAATGTAAAAATAGGTCCAATTGACTTGAGAGCTGAAGTAAATACTGAAGAGCTGGAGAAATTACTTGAGAGCTGGAGAAAATAAGAATCTAAAAAACATGGGTTAAATTCACGAGATAAGACCCACAGGTCTTGCAGGCGAGCCCTGTGGCTCTTGTTTTAGTGGGGGGGGATATGAAAGGATAAAAGCTAAACCCCTTTTTAAAATGCAAAATCCCTTTTTGCCCCTTTTAAAATTTTAAATTACCGTTTTAAAAAATAGAAATTTAAATCAAAACTTTTAAATGCTTTAATAATTGCGTTTCAATTGATTGAAAATGCCGTCGCCCCTGTTAAATTAGTTTTCCTGCATCGCATCTTATAACTTTCAAAGATCGTTTTCTGACTCTTCATAAGAATATTTGTGCTGACGCTAACGCAATTTTAAAGTCTTGCGGCATCCGATCGGCCGATAGAGCCAACGCCTTTATTCCGCACAATCAATCACTCAGCTCGCGGCCAATTAAAATTAAAAATACGCCTCTTTTGACTTAGACGACCTCTAGCAGAAATAATGCAAAAACCTCATATTTATACCATTGCACTGCTATCAGGAGCGAACTTTTTACGATTTCCCTCATCTAAACAAATCCACGCCAATCTGCTCTCTCGGAATTGCCTCGCGATGGACGAACCTTCGATGTCCAGACAGACTTAAAAAGCAGCTCTCACGCCAATATGGGCCTGGTTTAAAAGGATGCATGTAAGAAAAAGAAATAAACCAGGTTCCGTAATAGACGGTGTCTTCCTTTAAACAGACATACATTCACTCGGAATTTAACCGAATCCCGCTCACGGCCCAGGACTACAAGAGCATGCAAGGGAATCAGAATGAGCGCTTTGACGTAAATACGGAGCCGCCATCAGTCCGCGCAGCCACCGGCCCGGCGATCAAGGACCCACCGACGGAGCAACACGCTTCGTTTCATATATGTATGTATGTGTATATGTATTTGTGTAGATATATGTGTATGTATATGTGTGTGTTGTGTGTATGATAGATATATACATGTATTTGTATATATCTATCACTGGCACCCGGCTAACCGAAAAGTACCCCCCCCCCCCACAAAAAAAAACAGTGCAAAAATGCTGTCGTACACTTGAAAAAACACCTTTTGGCTTAAAATCTCTCATCAAAACTGTTTTTATTTTTTTTCTTGTCTTTATTTTTTTAAATAAAATTAGTAACAGATTTTTCTTTTATTTACAGTTTTTTCTTTTATATTAGAAAAAAAAAACACCTTTTCGCTTAAAATCAAATTGTTTGGGGTCAAAAGTAAAATCAAAATCGCCAAAAACAAAAGATAAATCGCCAAATTTTGTTTCAACAGCAATCTTGCCCCTTGAATAATTTTTTTAGCATTACGAACATTCCTAATCATGTTTAAATTAAATATTTTCGTTTTATAATATTATCTCTCATCAAAACTCTTATTCTTTTTTTTCTTTTCTTTCTGTTTTTTTTTTTTTTTTTTTTTTTTTTTTTTTTTTTTTTTTAATAAAATTAGCAACAGTTTTTCTTTTTTTTTTCGAGATGTATAGCCTTTTCATTTCTTTCTGCAACAATAATGATCGCCAAAAAATTAGCAATGGTAACCTTTTCGGCCAAAATAACAGAACTTTATATCATAATTCTGTAACTAATGTAGAACAATATGGTATATACTAAAACCTTCCCTGAAAAATTATCTATCGAACAGTGCAAGTTCCATCAAAATCCATTCAGTGGAACTCGAGTTATAAAGGAACGGAACGAAATTTCCGTTTGTGTTTTATATATATAGTAGATATCGATCTTAGTGTATATGTTTTTGAAATGTTATACTTAATTAATGCTAATGTCTGTGGCTAATTGACTTGGCCATTTAAATTGTCTTATAGAGTGTTATTTGCAATTTAAAAATTTAATTTGATTACTTGGCTGTTCAATTAAATCAAAAGATTTTATTGATTGTAAATTAGGAAAAAGAACTCATTTAAATAACAAATTTAATATTCACAAAGAAAAAAAGATTTAAGTATATATGGTTTTTAATAACTGTATAATATTCAAATTGTAAGGTAAGCATGTTACCTTTTCTATCTGCAGCAGTGTGTATGAAAGAGGAAGCATTTATGTATGATAAAAAAATGAGTTTTTTTGGACCATTCATAATTAACATTATATTAAAGTCACAATTTACGATTCTTGCAAAAATTAGTTAATAGACCCTATTATTTATTCAAGTTTTATTTCCCAAATAATTAAGATAAAAATTTGTTTTTAAATGTACATAATATTAAGGGGTCAGGTAACCTTTGAACTCACAAAATACATGAAAAAGGGACCTCTATAAGAATTACCATAACTCCGTAACTATTTGACTTTGAATTATAAAATTTAAAATGCATATTAATAAGGGTTTATTTTATAAATTAAAATTCTCCAAAAATGTATATACTCATATAAACTTTTAAATTTATTTTAAAATATAATAATTTTTTTACGAAAGAATTATTCTTGCATGTACTGCGCGCATGATTTTTCACATTTTAATTGCTAAAACCAAGCCAAAATTTTTTTAATGAATACATATATAATGTGTTCTCAAAATGACCTACGATGAAAAAAATAAAATGTGTAGATCTTGAGAAAAAAAAATGTTTTTAGAGAAATTCGAAATATCGAGTTTTTTTTAACTACAAAAGTAGTCATAAATTCCAAACTTGTTACTTGAGAAACATAATAGTACGTCATTTTGAGCATATGTCTGGTTAAGACATTTAGTCAAAATTTCATTAAATTCTAACCAACTATTTCTCTTAAATCGTGCGTGCAATGACCAAAATCGTCGTTTTGAGAAAATTGACTTCAAAGATCAAACCTGCCCTTGATCATATAAAAAAAGCTCAAACTGTTTTAGACATAACTCCACTTCTAAAGGGAATTTTTGCACGAGGTTTATTTTAAATTGTTCCTAAAGAATCATAGTTAATTATAAGCTAATAATTTTTTTTTCGAATTTCTGACATTTTAAAGGTTAAACGACCCCTTAATTGCATAGATATAAAAAGTTATGAGTTATTAAATTATTCAAAGGTTATCGATATATACGCAAGATTAAAACTTATTCCAGAAAATTTGAATAATACTTTTAATCTTTAAAAATTATACGTCCATTCCGTATTTCTTCGCAGTACAATATCCGTGATATTTATTTTTAAATGATTATTCAGATTTTTTGTCAGGATGAACTCTTATTTAAAGAGTTATAAAAAGCAATCGAAACGCCAAATATCTATTAAAATATACTCATGGTGTAAAGAAACTTTATTTAATGAAATTTCTACTTGTTTGACTTTTTTAAAGTTCAAATTTTCAATCAAAAACATTTAAAAAATGAATGCTTTTCGCATTGAAAAGCATTGCAGGAGCAGGCTAGGATCGCCGTCAGTTTACCGTAGCGCCATCTATGAGGGGAAAAATTGTATTGTAAAATTTCAACGTTACTTTCCCTTCCATCTACAGTGAAATCTGTCTAAGGCGGAATCGCTTAGGACTGAAATAAAATTCCGCCTTAGACAGATTTCCGGCTCAGACAGAAAACTTTATACACATCCCAGTCACAGAGTATTAAACATTTCTTTGGCTAAAAAGGAAAACTAATGTATCTTTAATTTTTTTTTTTGTTAAATAAACATGAAATCTTTGTACATATTTTTATATATTTATAGTAATATTAATTTACACTACAAGTTGATAGCACACAAACACACTGGTATAAATCAAAATTACAGGTTTTAGAGGGGAAAAAAGTTATATTTACCTTAATAATTGCCTTAAAATTCTATTATCTTGAACTTATTTAGAAAAAAAAATAGAATATTGTTATTTGTTTATTTTTATTTTTTCTTAATCGCTTCTTTTTCGGTAGCACATTGTATTTCAGTTAACATTAATATCATTTCATAATTGTTTCGCTGCATGTAAAAATTTTGTAAAAGCTTTAGATTCAATACATGTCATTATGAAAAGATAAGGTTTCTTACCATTTATATTTCCCAACGGAAATTTCTTCCATCTTAAACAGTAACTTTGCTTCCTGGGACCCCAAAATTAATGTCCGATTCCGTGTTACACAAATTGTTTCCATCTTAGACAGATTTCTCGGGAATCTCTATGTTTACAAATGTGGGACTCTGAAATGTTTCCGCCTTAGACAGATTTCTGCCTTAGACAGATTCCGTCTTAGACAGACTTCACTGTATCTTCCTTCGTGATGTTAACCATTCTCAAGTAAACATTATCATGTTCAACAAACATGTTTTACAGACAAACATGATAAATTAACAGTTTTGACACTAACATTAACATTAATATTATTTTGTTACCCTTGCATCATGTGTAAATTCAGTTATGCAGCTGAATATGTTAAATTGAAAATTGATGGCACCCTAAAAACCAATATTCCAGTTTGAGAAAACTAATTAATACATTATATATAAACTGCTAAACTGCTCTAATTTAAACTCTTTCGAGCAGTTTTTATAGTGTAAAAATATACAATAATGCGAAAATATACAATAACCTCTTTCAAGTTAACCACTGAAAATAAGTGGCAGCAAAATGAACTTTGTTTTTATAAATGCTTCTTTAAATCTCGAAAATATATTGATTGTTGAGGTTTTTACGGATAAAGAACGCTTTTTGAAATCGTGGGTAACTCGGAAGAGGTTAAATCGTTCGCGTTTATGTTACATTTTCGTACATTATGAAACAATTTGCCTTTTTTTTTTTTACTATGTAAACTCTTAAGAAAATATATTATTGCTATGAAATGTAAAAATATATTCTATTACTATGTTTTTTTATTTTTTGCAAAATTTACTGCTTTACATTTTAAACTTTATTAACTTTTTTTGAAAATACATATTCAAAGTATTCTCATATTTTGTTTCAGAATGGTGAAAAATTGATTACAAAAATTCTGCTCGAAATTAGAAAGCATTTCAACTTTAATTAGAGAGGAAATAATTCTTTGTTTAAATAATCTGTACAAACATAATAGCAACTTTCCACACTAAATATTAAAGAACATAGCTACTTAAAAAAAAAAAAAAAAAAAAAAAAAAAAACGTAGAAATGGAGCGAAAAAATACATTTTACTAGAAAAGTAATTTTCTTAAAAATTCTTTGCCGCCTTATATTTGAAACTTTAATAAGCTTTTTAGAAAATACGCATCGAAAGTATTTGCATGTTTTGCTTCAGAATGATGCCACGAAAATTCCATAGAAATTAGAAGCCATTCTAATTTTAATTAGCCAAGCATTAATTGTTTTTCTAAATAGTCTTTGTTTTTAAAAAAAACAATCAAACTAAATCATATTTCCTCAGTAACTAAATTAAGAACAAAGCTCTTGAAAAAATATTGATAGAAATGAAGCAGAAATGAAAAACTATTCTACCAGAAAAAAAAAAAAATCTCTGAATCTCTTTACCACCGGATATATTCGACTTTGACAAGTTCTTTATAAAATACATATTTACAGTATTTTAATGTACTGCTTCAGTATGATGCCATGAAAAATACACAAGAAATTAGAAGGCATTCTAATTTTAATTAGCCATGCATTATTATTTTTTAAAGCCTGTGTAAGTGTACACTATACTTTATCTGTAAACTATAGCATTCTTACTAAATAAATAAGCTAAGAGCAAAATTCTAATAAAAATATTTTATAGAAATGAAACAATAAAATATTTTTTTTTTATTAGAAAAGTAATTTTTTCTTTCAAAATTCTTTATCGCCGTATTTTCAATTCTAATAAGTTCTAGAAAATATCTAGAGAAATACATGCTCTAAAAAAATACATATTAAAAGTATTTTAATATTTTGCTACGACGCAAAAATAACAATGAAACTTCTACAGAAAATCAGAAGGCATTCCAATTTTAATTAGCCATGTATTAATTGTATATTTAAATATCCTGTGTAAATTATAAAATCTTTCTGGGATAAATAAACTAAGAAAAAAAACTTTTGGAAAAATATTTATAGAAATGAAACGAAGTAATTTGTTCTACTAGAAAAATAACTTTCTCCAAAACTTTTTACAGCCGTATTTTTCCGACAGTAAGTTCTTTAGAAAGTGTATATCAGAAGTATTCAAATGTTTTGTTTCAGAATGATGCCATGAAAATCCCACAGGAAATTAGAAGACAATCTAATTTTAATTAGCCATGTATTATTATTATTTTAAATAGCCTGTGTAAGTGTACTTTTGCATTTTTCCAAAATAAATAAGCAAAGAACAAAATGATTGAAAAATAATTTATAGAAATGAAAAGAAGAAATATATTTTATTAGAAAATAATATATTTTTTTCAAAACTCTTTATCGCCGCATTTTCAATTCTTATAAGTTCTAGAAAATACATAGAAAAATACATAATTTAGAAAATACGTATTAAAAATATTTTAATGTTTTGCTACGACGCAAAAATAACAGTGGACATTCTACAGAAAATCTGAAGCCATTCCAATTTTAATTAGCCATGTATTTATTGTGTGTTTAAATATAATGAGTAAATGCTAACTATAACATTTTTCTGCAAGAAAAAAACTAAAATAAAAACTTTTGGAAAATATTTTGTACATGTGAAACGAAAGCCTATACTATACTAGCAAAATAATTTTCTTATTATTTTATTACCATATATCGTCGCTACCATGTCAAACATAGAATTTGAAAAAAAATTATTTTTCATTACTTTTAAAAATGGGCTGATTGCCACCATTAAATTTTAATAGTATTCTTCACCAGGGTTGCCACTTCAGCCTCCTGTGTAATTCAGAAATTTCGAATCCGTACCAGAAGTTTCAAGTATAAATTTTTGCTTTATTTCGTGATTACTTAAAGTAAATATTTTTTCTATAAATTTTTGGTATGAATCCGGCATCTCTGAATAGAAAAGAACGCCAAACTAGCAACCCTGTTCTTCACAGAAATGTTATTAGTATTATTACTAGGTGAAGAATTCTAATAAAATTTAATGGTGATAATCGGTAAATTTTTAAAAGTAATGAAAAATGCATTTTTTTTTCATATTCAATAGTTTGACATGGTAGTGACGATATCTACAAATTTAATGATCGTTTAAGAAAACACGCATTAAAATTATTCTAATGTTTTGATTTAGAGTAGTAGAAAGTAAATACAAAAATTCCGCTCGAAATTAGAAAGCATTCCAAATTAAATTAGCATTTATATTTATTACTTTTTCACAATTTATTTAATTTTTTATTTATTACTTTTGAGTATTTTTTTCCCTTGCATCTTGAGAATAATACATTTTTCAAAACAAAAGTTTTTTAAACGCTGTGTGAATAAAACTTCTGTTTTTCTCACCTTGAATGCATTATTTAAAATATTTTCCGGCTTGTGGTATCCCAATGGATTATTGTAGAAGCATTATGCATGCTGTAATTTTGAAAAGGAAATGGAGGGAGCTGAAAATTTGTAAGATTTTACTGAATTCTTGTTTCTTTGATCAAGTTTTCTTCAACAAAGTAAATAGGCCACTGTAAAGAATAGGCCCTTTTTCCGTTGAAATGTTCATACAAGCAGAAAGAAACGTTACAATACTTATTAAATTTTAGTTATGTGATTATTTCTTTTCTATTTTTTCATTTGTTTTTATTTCAGCAGTTTCATTCATTTATTTATTTTTATTTATTTGTTTTTCATTCTCCTTTTTTAACACTTTCCAACCTAGTTGAAAAGTGTTTATGACTTCGGTTTGTCTGGCCGTCTGCCGTCTGGCCGTCTGTCCGTGCTCTCACTCCCGTAAATATGCTCGGATTGCCCTGCAATTTTTCTATGTTATAATCGTTATCTATAGCATGTTCCCTATTTCAACGGAAGTGTGTAGCACTTATAGTTTTTTTACAGGGACACTCAAAAGAATTCCGTTACATTGCGGTCTATGGGGAAAAATCATTTGCGGTTTATTTAAATAATGTTTCACTATTTTAAACGCATTGAAATTTATATATATCACTAAGGTGCATTAGAAGAAGCTTAATATGGAATAGGGTGTGCATAGCACTTATAATTACTTTACAGGACAGTCAAAAGAATTCCGTTACATTACGTCTATGGAGAAAAATCGTCTGCGGTTTATTTAAATAATGTTTCACTATTTTAAACGCATTGAAATTTATATAAGGTTCATTACAAGAGACTTACTACAGAATATTGTGTGTATAGCAGTCATCGTTCATTTACAGGGACACACAAAAGAATTCTCTACTGTATGTTAACAATAATTCCTGGAAGTGCGTTTTAAGTTACTGAATGCGATTTTAATTTTAAATCGCTTTTTGTATATTACGTGATGTGTATAAATTCTGTAGATCCTATACAGGGAAGCACAAAAGTTCGGGAACACATTTCCGTATTATTTAACTCCAGACGGAGAATTTTAAACTGTGCTACGTGTTCCCTAACTGAACTAAAATTTAGCATCCTATGTAGTATATATACAAATCTATAGATCCTATACAGGGCTGAATAAAAGTATTCGGATTACTTAGATGTTATCTTTTAGCTTATTCAAGAGTATGATTCGTAAAATTATTTTGGAAACGTTGGAAAGTGTTACATAATCTATGCTTGACGCATGATTTTTCGTTCTTGTTTATTTTTATTTTTTTATTTTACCTTTGTATTTTGGCAAATCATTTTAAATGTTTATTTTCAAGGTGCGTAGATGTGCTTATTTTTGAATACCACTATTTCCAAATAGTTCTCTTTGGTTATTTAATCGTAGCATTCTGCTATTAAATAAAAAGACGACTACTACTCGATTTGTATCGTAGGAAAAATGAGAGTAATCTGACATAATAGTTTGCTAATACTTGGTTTTAAATATTTAAAAATGACAAAGATTTTCAACTTATGGTCTTTTACAAGCTTTTATTTAACTAGCTTTGTCTGCCCGTTCGTCTCAAATCTTGCAATCCGGTTTTCACGCACTTCCTGTGCTACAATTGACATAATTTTTGGTAGTGTGTCGTATTTCTGGTGACAATACAATATTCTGTAAGAAAAAAAAATGTATATATTTAAAATTTGCTCAGGGGGAAAAACATTTGTCCAATTACGGTACGTAAATGTCATGACGTATGTGATCGTGTAAATGTCACTGATTGCTTCAGAAATAAGTTGCTTGGTTTTAACTATTTAAAAACAACAAAGATTTTCAACTTATCTTCCTTTTACAAGCTTATTCTTATCGTCTCAACTTATCGTCTTTTTACAAGAAATAAGTTGCTTGGTTTTAAATATTTAAAAACAACCAAGATTTTCAACTTATCGTCTTTTTACAAGCTTTCCTCAAATCTTGCAATCCAATTTTAACACATTCTTGTGCTACAATTGACCTAATTTTTGGTAGTGTGACTGACGTATTGTCGGTGGCAATACAATATTCCGTAAAAAAAAATTGTTTAAATTTGCCACCTCTCAAGGGGCAAAAAACATTTGTCTAATAAGGGTACGTAAATGTCATGACGTATGTGATCGTGTAGATGTCATTGATTGCTTCAGAAATAAGTTGCTTGGTTTTAAATATTTAAAAACAACAAATATTTTCAACTTATCGTCTTTTTACAAGCTTCTATTTAAATTGTTTTGTAACCCCGTTCAACTCGAATCTTGCAGTCCGATTTTAACGCACTTCCTGTGCTACAATTGACCTATTTTCTGGTAGTGTGGCTTATTTACGGGGACATTACAATATTCTGTAAATAAAATATTTGAAATTTGTCCCTGCACCTCTCAGGAACAAAAACATTTGACAAATAAGGTTATGTAAATGTCATGACGCATGTGATGACATAAATGTCATTGATTGCTTCAGAAATAAGCTGGCGTTCTTCGATTGAGCCGTAATATGGTTGGTAAATGCGCTATCTTTCAATTCCGCGCAGGGACTGAATGGATGTGGACTCGATTCTCGGGAAAATGTTGGTCGACCTTTTTCTTGCCAGGAAGCTGGATTTAAAATTCTATATCAGAAATAAGAATGTAACATTTTATTTAATTTTTAAACAAACTTATAAAAAATCACTCGCAATTAAATTTATTTAATTTAAAAAAGTGTTTATTTCAACCAATTGTCTTTCAACATCTTTTTCCTTTTTAGTATTTTATAATAAATGTTTGTCTTAATTTTTATTTTTTTTCCCTTATGATTTATCGTTTTACTTTCAGTTTCAATGAGCTAAGCTACAGACAATTCCGAATATGCATAAAAAATATTATAAAGTTTAGTACAAGTGAAAAAAAAAACTCATATTTTTTTCTAAATTAAAAAGTTTTAATTAAATATGTAGTTTTTTTTTCCGAATATTTTGATTTTTTTTCTTCATCTTCTTAATTATATGCAATTTCCTAAAAGAGAAATTTTTTAAATGCCTTTGTTAACAAAACGACATTTTTCTCGCTTTGGGAAACACGGTTAAAATATTTTCTGATGGGACGCCGCAATGGAGTACTGTAAAAAAATTTTTGCTCGGTAATTGTAAATGAAAGATCTTTTTAATGCTTTAAATTTCAAAACCATGTGACATTTAAATTGGTTTTCCAATGAAAACAAAACGATAGAAAATAGTAAATTAGTAAGTACCAATATTGTTTGTATCATCTCAAAAATGGGAGTGCTTGGAAATCAAAATAAACAATTTGACTAATGCTTGGATTAGTATTTAAGAATGTAAAATTGTATTTCAAAATTTATGGTCTACAATTTATTTACAGTTTCAAATAGCTTGTCACAGAACTGTAATATTTATTGTAATTATCGTAATGTTTCTTTCTTTCTTTCTTTTTTTTTATTAATGAAAGAAAAATAACTTTAAAAAGGCATATAGAAAATATTTTTAAATCAGCATCAATTCGTTATGACTTTAAAGCTGCATAACAAAAGTGTTACTGGAATAAGTGTAAAATTAAAAATAGTAATGATTTTTTTTTAACTCTTTTATAAGCATTGAATGTTTATCAAAAAAATTCATACCTAATTTCACGTCTGCAATTCATGTTGTGCCAAAACAATTTCCGTCACAATATGTTAATTTGGCGTGTGCTCCGATCGTGAAAATTCACTACCTTGATTTGCACTTGTTAGAATGTTAGGGGATGTATTTAAAAATATATAATTTTTGCTCTGTGTCTTTTTGTAAGCTATGGCAACAGAGGAAAAATAATCATTATTTAAACTATCTATTTAGGATTTCTAAATTGTTTTCTCAAAGCATAATATTAGACTTTGAATTGATAAAAGTATATTAATAACTATATATATTACACTCTTTATTTTTTATTTATATATATATATAAGGTAAAGCTAGGATAGTCTGCGCACAATTCAAAAGAATAGCAATAAAAAATATAAATATTAATCTTTTGCTAAACTATTCATGAATAATTTTTACTTCATTTGTTTTTTATGCATTTCCATTGCTATTTTGTTGTTATGTTGCAAATTAATAGAACAGTTGTAATAAAACCAAGAAAGTTATTTTGCGCAATCTGTCCTTACAGGGTTGGAGTGATTGCGCACATGGGTAGGATAGATTGTTACTAATAATAACTACAATTAAATTGTTAACAATAATAATTACACTTAAAGGACATTGCTGTAAGGTTTTTGTGAACAAATATTATTGTATTAGGAGTGAATATTTCAACCTAATGATTAAAGAATCAGAAAAAGGAAATATTTTAAAAACGATTAAAAAATTTTAATTAAAGGAAAAAAATTAAAGAATCAGAAAAAGCAAGTCCAGATAAGATTACAAAATAACATTAAGTTACTTGATAACACGTTTAACTTAAAATAAGTCCATTTTCATTTTTCATTTTTTATACAAATTTACCAATAAGCTGCGTAATCTCTCCTAGCATGGAAACTAATGGGAACACTGCACCATCTCTCCTAAGTAGCAGATGCGCAAACTCACCAATTTTGGTAGGAGAGATTACGCGGCCTTTTATTTAAACATGACCTCTTCTAAAACGAACCGTTGATGTTCACATTGTTAGTCAAGATTAGTAGCTTATGAGAAATCGTTTAATTTTAAAATATTTTGTACTATTGACATTGTATAGAAATTCTGATGAATAGCTATGAAAATTCAAGCACTTACTTTGGGAAAACAAAACAAAATATCAATACTTTATCTTAAACGCTCAAAGCAATCAACGTTCACTTTCAAGTAGACACTCCACTACTGCTGTTGTACAACTACCTGGAGTCGCTGAGCGCTCACTTTACTCCTTCCTTCCGAACCTCTGTGTGCGCAATCTCTCAGGGCTGCGTCATCTCTCCTGGCTTTACCTTATATGTTACGGTCAATATGCATAATCCGGTCATTATTAATAATAACCGGTTATTATTAACAATGACCGGGCATAACGGCCGGTTATTATTAATAATAACCGCGTTCATTATTAACAATAACCTGTTATTATTAATAATGACCGGACATAAAGACCTGTTATTATTAATAATAACCGGTTATTATTAATAATGACCGGATTAATCATATTGACCGTAACATATATAGTTTAATTTTTAGTGTTTAAAATATTTCATTGTTGAAGTTTCACAGTCAGTTGATCTATTTCAGCGAGCGTGGTTTGGCACATAATTAACTGCATTGTTGCCGTAACTCGTAGTTGCAACCATAAAAAATATTTGGCGATTGATCACCGGCGCCCGGCTATTAGTAAAATGCTTTTAAATTAATGTATTAATTTATAAATAAGTTATAAAAAATAAGTTATTAAAAGTAAGTAAAAACTAAGTTATAAAAAGGTTGTATTTTCATCGTAAATATACCTGTGTACATAATATTATAATTCAAGCATATCACGAAATGGATGAAAATCCAGTACAATATCCCATTTTTACATGTATTAACGATGTTAAATAAAATAATAATCAAATATTCCGTTTCTGTTATCCTTCTATGAGTATTTTGCATATTCTCCCTTATACTCTACTTCAGTGGTTCTCAACTAGTCTGCCACGGCACACTGGTGCACCATGAGAGGACCTTAGGTGCGCCGTGAAAATTTTCAGTAAAGTATTAATTATTTTGTTATTTCAAGTGTTTTGAATTAATTTTGAAGAATACATCAACTCAAGAGAGCTCGACACAATATCTTTGTAATGTCTGTTTCACCCACAATGTGCATACGTGTCGGCAAATATTTATGCATCCTACTGATGGGGACAAGTGAAATAAAATATAACACATAATTGTAATTTAAAGCCTTAATAATTTATATGTTTAAAACGCAAAGCGGATTTTTTTAGACCAATTTCATCGGATCTCAGCATGCGCAATAAGCATTTTAGGGTGATTTTCTGTAACTAACGGAGAGATAAAGCAGTTTTGAAGTTGTTTTATTTCGGTGGAACGTGATAAGCGAATCGAGATAGACCAGTAGTCTAAGCCGGCAGAAAGAGAAATTCTGGTTCTCCAAAGGTAACGTGGCTTCGAACCCTGCTCATGGCATACGTTGCTTCTCAGATATTGTTAATGTTCAGATAACTCAGTTCAATAATGTAAATTATGTTATATTTCACAAAAAAAGTTATAGAATTTGTTTTCTTTTCATTATTATGAAGTAAAATTTACCATAACCAATTTTTTTTAATTGGTTGTTTTGTATTTAACATTTTAAGTTAAAAGATTTGGTATGTAATTATTAATTAAATAAATTGAAATTATCACCAATTTTTTGTATAATTTTTGTTATAATCGATCGATAAAGCAAAAATATTATAAATGGGGTTTTCAAAAATTATCATAATTAATCATAAAATTAATTAATAATTAATTATCATTAAATATACTTAATATACATAAAAAATATACATAATTAATAATAAAAAATCAAAATTATCATATATATACTAAGAAGATTAGGTAATTATTTTTTGAAAAAGAGAAAGAAGGAAAAAATATTTATATAAAATTTGTGGCGCCATCTATTGTTATTTCAATGCAATTAAATTTTTATATTTGAGAAAACTAATAAAATTTTAACTTCTAAAGTTTCTTTATTTGTAAAATTTTGAAGAAAAAACTTAGAGTTGCTCTTTCATTGATCTGAAAACTGAATTCTCTAGGAAATGCTCTGTTGTCTGCATCCATGTAAAGAGGGTTTATATGCGACTGGTAATAAAAGCGGTCTTCAGCCCGGTTATAGAAAGAGAGGCTTTTATTTCTTTTAACTATTGCTAACACATATTCTGTAAAAATTTCTGACAGTTTAATGATAGTATGATTTTTTTTTTCTGTGGAACCTTTAAACTGTTTACCGTCAAGTTTTTATGGGTAGTATCTAGTAATAATTACGAGAGAAACATATATCACAACCGTTGATTTTCTCTCAATTACAAAACTTTTTTGTTTGTGTTATTAAATTAATTAAGCAAGAAATATATTTTTTTGGTGTTTTTCAATCACACAGCCTAATAGAAGTGTGCTGTGTAAACATAACCGTGTAATCAAGTGTGCCGTGAAATAAAAAAGTTTGAGAATCACTGCTTTACTCTAATATACACTGTCAAAAAAACAACAAATATTTCTTAATCTATGAAAAACTCTAACCATACAATAACCTCTTCCAAGTTATCTACCATACCGAAAAGCGTTATTTATCCTTAGAAACATTCAAAACACATCTATTTTCGAGATTTAGATAAGCATTTATGAAAACAAAGTTCCTTTTGGTGTCACTGATTTTCGAAAACGTTTCTGAAGCGTTTTTATAGTCTATTAATCAGTTTTCTCAAGCTGGAATATAGGTTTTTTTGGATGCTATCAATTCTCAATTAAAGAGTTGCATGTTCAACTAACATGTTTTACAGACAAACATGGTAACATAACAGTATTAAAATTAATATTACTATTTTGTTATTCTTGCATGTATAAATTCAGTTACGCAGCTGAAAATGTTTAATTGAGGATTGATAACAGCCTAAAAACCGATATTCCGATAGGAAAAAAAAAACTGATTAATGCATTTAAAAAAACTACTCGGAAACATTTTCGAAAATTAGTGGCAGCAAAAGAAATTGTTTTTATAAGTGTTTCTTTTAATCTCGAAAATATATTAGTTTCTGAGGTTTCTAAAGATAAAGAACGCTTTTCGGAGTCGTGGATGATTAAAAAGAGGTTATTATGTATTTTCGTACGTGGTTATACTATATTTTCGTAGATTAAGAAACACGTCTTTTTATACATTGTATTTCTTTCTATAAAAAAGAAAATTCTAAAAGTGTCTTTACGAATAAAAAGTTTCTTTTTCTCCTAACCGTGTTGTGCATGTTTAAAATATTTTGTAGCAAATGACGTCCCAATGGACTAGTGTAAAAATGTTCAATATACAGTAATTTTAAAGGAGGAAGATTTATCAAAAGTATTGAATTTCCTTTTCTTTGATCCAGATTTCTTAGGCAAAATAAACAGGTAAAAGAAACTATCTCCTTTTAAAAAAATTTCTAAAATAAACAGGAAAGTTAGAAATAGATATGTATTGGGCTTTAGTTAGGTTATTACATACTTTTTTAGGTAGCTTTCAATACAAAAAAGTATAAAGCTACCTATTGCAGCCGTTCGGAGGAAAGCAGTTCCGGAAAATTTCGATATATTTTCACCGATCATGACCCCCAGACCCCAAAACCACCCTCCGTTCAAATGTTGATATATATATATATATATATATATATAAATCTAAATCATAATTTAAATCATAAAACAACACGTAACAAGCGAGGAAAATGTACTGCTACAGTTGTTATTTCCAATAAATTTATTCTTAAACAAATCAACACTCTTCATCAAAACTATATTAAGAACTACAACTGGTTTTTAATACGAAAATATATTTTTGCTATTAAAAAGAAACTGATAGTACAATATTTAAATGTATTTCTTAGTAAATCTTACTCAAATCATTTCTCTGATATTTTCTATGATCTAATTATGACAAGAGCTAATCTTTTTAACATTAATTTAAATAAAAAACAAAAAATTCAAAACACTAATACTCAAATAATTATAACTTTTTCAAATCAAATCTTTAATAAAATTAATATTAATTCTATAATTAATGATAAAAACTGTTATTTTCCTATAAAAAATCTTCAACTTTCAAAGACATTTAAATATCCTACAACAATTGGAAGAAAGATTTTTAACTATAATGCATTTTCAAAAAATACATCTGATGCTAGTACTTTTCAGTGTAATTGCAATGAACCCACTCTAAAAAAATTCATTAATAATGATCATGGACATATAATCACTGGTAATCTTAATATTGTGAATGATTATAAACTGCAAAAACTCATGGGTTATGGTACTAAATATAGACTTCCTTCTAAATTTAATGTAAATTCTATTATAAAACAGTTTATATATGATATAGACATTTTTATTTATAAAATTTCAATTTCATATATAGTAAACCTATTGAATATTTTAATCAATGGAAAATACTGGTTATTGAAAAATTAAGTTCGTCTTTAAAACAAAATTTATCGAATATGGTTAAAATTAACACAAAACATTTGTTCCAGCAAATTACTAAATTACAAAAAAACTATGTAATAACATATATTGACAAATCTCCTAATAATTATGCAATCATATGTAAAGCTTATTATCACCAACTACTTACATCCTGTATTTCTACTAACAATTCTTTTAAAAAAACTAATGAAAATGTAATTGTAAACAATCGTAAAATTCACAGTTATTATAAATTATTAAATATTAATTCTACTAACTTTAATTATCCTTATTTAGTTCTTATACCCAAATTTCATAAAAATCCAATTAAATTTAGGATTGTAACTATAGGATGCAATACATATAATAATATAGCCAATAAACATCTATTAAAAATTCTCAATCAAATTTATACACTGACAACATCCACTGATAACACACATTGTATAAAAAATAGCTATCAACTCGTCAATATTTTGAAAAATCTTAAATGTGTTAACAATATAATGCCATATGATTTCAAAGATCTATTTAATAATATAGATTTATTAGATCTACATAATATTATAAATGCATTATTTTATAAGTATCAACATTCACTTAATTTACCAATTCATATAGATACAGCTTATTTTAAAACTTTAACAAATTTCATTATATATAATAATTATATAATGCATGATAACACGTTATATTTACAGAAAGTCGGTATACCACAAGGGGGATGTACATCTAGTATACTTTCAGACTTATACTTGTATCATTATGAACGTACATTTATTAATAGTAATATACATTTATATCGTTATATTGATGACATTATTTTAATTGCCACTGATCACACTAATATTTCTATATTTCCAGTTGATTATCCTACTAATTTAGAATTAACGGAAAACCTCCTTTCTAACAATACTATTAACTTTTTAGATCTTAAAATTACACTAAAAGAAAACAAAACAATAATAGATCTATTTGATAAACGTAAAGAATTTAAATTTAAAGTTAATTCATTTACTAATTTTAAATCATGTCTTCATAATTCTGTATATCGTAATATACTCTTTAATCATATTTATAGAATAAAAAGTTTATGTTCCTCTCAACTTATTAACAAAAATATTAAAAAACTTATCTATGAAGCATTACAACATGATTTTCCAAAAAAATTCATATATTCCTTAATATATAGTTAGTTCCTATTTGATCTTTACAACCAAATTAACACATGCGTTTCAAAAATGTATAAAAAAATCATATAATCTTATAAATATTTACAAAAAAAAAATTATAATAGGAGGGTTGGGTGGGTAGACGTTGGATTGAGGAGGTGTGTGGCGGCGTTGTATGGAAAAATACGCATGGTTAATTTATATTTAAAAAAAAGGGGGGGGCATTTTGATTTACACAATTGTTTGATCATACACATTTTATAATGGACTGCGATGTGTTATTTTTATATGTATATTAATTTAGTTAGATTTACTTATTCATTATTTAATTATTTTAAATGAATTTATATTCATTAATATTAAGAATGTATTTGATCTAATGATTTGGATTAATACCTTTGGTGGACAATATCATATTTACTTCTAAGATAATGTTTACTTTTATACAGTGTTAATATAATGTGTTTTAATTTTATTAAGTGTTTTTATTTAATTTAACTTTGTTTGAAGCCACATTATTTGTGACTAATTCATTTCAATATTTAATCAATATTAATTTTAAATTCTTTGATTCTTAATTCAAATCTTTAGTATTTTAATTTAATTTATTTTAATTGATGTTGCATTTTTAGTACAGTTATTTAATCGTTGTTGTCATTTAATGGTACATTTTTAATGTTGCATTAATTATTAATTTTTCCATATTACAACTTATTTATAACATAGTATTATTAATTTATACATCCATTACTTAGATATTATTCAACATTCTATTTATTAATTAATTTCATTTATTTATTATTTAACTAATGGCTATCATTAAGATAGTAATTTGGTTTAATTATTAAACACTAATTTCCATCCATTCCTTTATATTTACTTTTACCACTAGAGGGCAGCACTATTTTAAGTTGTTTTTTATTATTAATTTTTCCATCTTAATACTTATTTATAACATAGTATTATTCATTAATACATCCTTTAATGTAATTCGATTTTCTATTTATTAATTAATTTCATTTATTTATTATTTAACTAATTGGTATCAATTAAGATAGTAATTTGGTTGAATTATGAAACATTTACTTCCATCCAATTCCTTCGATTCAGATTATATTCACTTTTACTAATAGATGGCAGCACTAATGTTCCTGTTTATTTTATAATCCATTATATTTTAACATTATTTCTGGCATCACTGCAAAGCAATTTATATTTCTAAAATTGGCAACATGTTATGATTTTTTATGCAATTCATTCCCCAGTCATGTTGGAGTTTTCATGATGGTTCATGAACTGCAAGGTATCTTATTTATATCTCTTTTCATCTTTATGGATTATACTTAATGTCTCTATTAAATGTTCTCTCTGTAATTTATAAGTATGGCTTCTTTCCTTTTTAATATTGTATTTTATTTTTTATTTTATCACTGATTTGAATCATTGTATTTGAGATGTAGTCCCAATATCATATTTTTTAGCAATGTATGGCTAATATGATGATGAAACATCTCATTTCATTTTATTTGTGGTATTTAGGCAATTGGGACTTGATAATTCTGTCTAAATTCCACAAATTTCATTTCATTTAATTCCATTTATTCAATTTTTATTTAATTTCTTATTCTTTCAATGTTTTTGATTCCATATTAAGTGTGTTGGGGAATCTTTCATTGTCAACTACTTATTTCATACTTAATTATTTCATTGTTTAAGTTGGTGTTATGATAATGTTTCATTTATGGTTATATATAAATATATATATATATATATATCTGACCTATGTCATACGATAACGCTCGTATTTTAAACCAATTTTGATGAAACTAATTGTGTGTATTAAGCTTACCAATGTCTCGACCGAGTTCGTTGGCCAGCTTGGTCCGCCATTTTGTTTCAAGATGGCGGCCATTTAAAAATTTAAAACTAAAATAAATATACAAAAAAGTTAAAAATCCAAATTTATTTTTAAATTAAGTGTTAGGCCTTGATACAAGGATTCCAGAGCATTTTTTGGTTTACCTCTATCATAAAAAATGGCTGAGATAGAGCAGTTTGAAATTCTAGGGTGGCTGACATTTTGAAACAAAACAGCACATTAACGCGATTACTCGCAAATTATTTTCTTTCATTGTTGTAATAATTTTCCCAATCATACGCATAAAACTATATATTCATATCCGTTAGCGCCGAAATTGGCGACATTGGCGAGGAAATTGGTGACATTTGGCGAAATATCGCCAAATTTGGCGACCAAAATAAGTCTTCATAAATGAAGCCAATTTGGCTATTGCTCAATAATTTGGCGAATTTCTTATTCAAATTCAGTATTAACGAATCTTTTGTAAACGTTTCTTTCCATTTTAACTTGCTGTTTTCGTGTAACATTAGCTAAAATTTTAAAACGAAGATATAGGAAAGCTACCTTTTCCTCCCGGTACAGGCCGGAAGGACTTTTGTTTTTATTCTGTCAGTTACTTTAAATTTTTACACGTATATACTTTTCTTTTTTTTTTCTTAACGTTCAAAGCATTTATTATATAATGAAGCGGTAGTACATTATTAATGAATGTGTTAAATTCCCCTTTCACTAGAAAAAGTGTCCTTCTGGCCAGTACCGGGAGGAAAAGGTAGCTTTCATAGTCCTTGTTTTTAAAAATCCAACTCATTTTACTCAAACACCCTAAACTAAAATCATTGAAACCCGATTATAGAAGATTCAACCCCGGTTTTCCTGTACTGGATTTAAAGGTGAATTTCAGCATGAGAGTTACAACATAACAAAAATCAGATTGTTTCAAAATGGCAGCTACACTAGAATTTCAAAATGCCATATCTCAACCATTTTTAGGTAGCTTTCAATACAAAAAAGTATAAAGGTACCTATTGCAGCCGTTCGGAGGAAAGCAGTTCCGGAAAATTTCGATATATTTTCACCGATCATGACTCCCAGACCCCAAAACCACCCTCCGTTCAAATGTTGATATATATATATATATATATATATATATATATATATATTCTATATATATATTCTATATATATATATTCCATATATATATATATATATATAATTCTAGGGTGGCTGACATTTTGAAACAAAACAGCACATTAACGCGATTACTCGCAAATTATTTTCTTTCATTGTTGTAATAATTTTCCCAATCATACGCATAAAACTATATATTCATATCCGTTAGCGCCAAAATTGGCGACGTTGGCGACAAAATTGGCAAAATTTGTGACATTTGGCGAAATATCGCCAAATTTGGCGACCAAAATAAGTCTTTATAAATGAAGCCAATTTGGCTATTGCTCAATAATTTGGCGAATTTCTTATTCAAATTCTGTATTAACGAATCTTTTGTAACCGTTTCTTTGCATTTTAACTTGCTGTTTTCGTGTAACATTAGCTAAAATTTTAAAACGAAGATATAGGAAAGCTACCTTTTCCTCCCGGTACAGGCCGGAAGGACTTTTTAAGATAAAGCCAAAACAAAAAATGTTCCGGAATCCTTGTATCCCGATCTAACACTTAACGAAAACAACTTTTTCAATTTATAATTTTTTATACATCTTTTTGAAATTAAAAAAAAAAATTAAACAAAATTAACTTGCCGCCATTTTAAAACAAGATGGCGCATGAAGCTTGCCAAAGAACTCGGTCGAGACCTTGGTATGTTCTTACACATGATCAGTCACATTCATGTCGGTTCATAAATACGAGAGTTACAGCATAACAAATATAAGATTGTTTCAAAATCTCAGCCACCCTAGAATTTGAAACTGCCATATCTCAGCCATTTTTTAAGATATAGCCAAAAAAAAAAGTGTTCCAGAATTCTTGTATCACGACGTTCTAACACTAAACAGAAACATTTTTTTTTCAATTTATAATTTTTTCTAGATTTTTTTGGAATTTTTAAAAATTAAAAATTTTTTAACTGGCCGCCATTTTGAAACAAGATGGCGGATGAAGCTGGCCAACGAACTCGGTCGAGACCTTGCTATGTCTTATACTCATACTCAGTCACATCCAAATTGGTTCATAAATAAGAGAGTTACAGCATGACATATGTGAAATATATATATATAAATCAACATTTGAACGGAGAGTGGTTTAGGGGTCTGGGATCATGATCAGTGAAAATACACCAACATTTTTGGAATTGCTTTCCTCCGAACGGCTGCAATAGGTAGCTTTTTGTAATGAAAATTGATTAGCTTAAAACAATGGATGCGTTTTAGATGATATGGATTTGAAACGAACAATGATTAAAGAGGACATTTTAAAAATTTTAATTTAAACATTTTAATACATTTTTTAACGTCGAATTTCGACGGTGCTTTTGGGAAGATGCAATACACATGCTCTTGGGACCTCATTCGGTTGCATTATCACAGGGGGGGGGTGTGTGCTTTATTTACTTTGTATGAGATGAACTTGGGAATATACTATTTGTATGATACTTCATAGGTCCATGAAATTTTCTTTCTTGCCATGGGGATTATGGCGGTAATGTCAAACTGATTTGCATTACACTGTTGTTTACTAATTGTTTGTTTGGAGTTTGCATCGGAAATAGTACTGCATTCACTGTGGGGAAAAAACTTTTAAAATAAAATATTTGAAAGACTGTTTCATACGCACCCCTTATTATGTAATAAAGAAGCTTATTTTACTGATATTGTTATAGTATTTTTTTCCGTCAAGTTTTGACGGGTTCTATCTAGTATGTATATTAAGTTTTGCCTTTAAATCATCATCACTTTCTTTGCATCATTTTGCTTCATATTTATTTATTTATTTAAATTATACTTCATATTTTACCAATTTTTTTTAATGTTCATTTTTCCAGAAAACAACAGGTACAATTTAATGTGAGCTTTAAATTGTTTTTTCCAATAAAAAGCACTGGATGTGTGACACCAAATGCAAAAATTGTTAGTTTAGCATTAAAATGTTGAGTCTCAGCAGTCAAAATAGTTTATTAACGCTTGGGTTGAAATAATTAAGAGTATAAAATTTTGTTTCAAAACTTATCGCCTTCATGAATGTGTCTTTGTTTTTTATTGTAATGTAATGTAAACATTGTAATTATTGTGCTTTACAATTATATTACAACATTTACATTATTGTATATTGCAATCACATTTCATATTAAAATCATATATTAAAATCATTGTTAATATTATAACGTAATCACTGTGTCTTTGTTTTTTATTTCCAGTTTTGAATAGCTTGTCAGAGAATTCCGGTATTTATTGTAATTATTGTAATGTTTTTTTGCTAGTGAGGTAAAAATAATCTCAAAACAATCGCTCCAAATAAAAATGCATTGCAGTTTTAATTAGCTACTCGGTTTTTATTTTCTTTCTATTAGAATTTTGTATTTTCCCCCACTCTAATATACTTTTGTTTATGAAAGAACGGAAGAAAGAAAGAAAGTTTTAAAAATGTCTTCCCGAATAAAAACTTTTTTTGTGTGTGTGTGGGGGGGGGGGGGGGTAGGTGCGCTTGTTTAAAATATTTTCTAGCACCTGACGTCCCAACGGACTAGCGTAAAAAATATTATGTACGCAGTGATTTTAAAGGAGGAAGATTTATAAAAAGTAATGAATTTCCTTTTCTTTGATCCAGTTTTCTGCAACAAAAAAAAAAACAGTTAAAAAAAACTTTCACTTTTCTTAAAATATTTTTAAAATAAAAATGAAAAGCACGAAACATATAGATATTTATTGTGCTGTAGTTAAGCGGTTATTTTGTTTTTGTATTTAACCCATCAGTTTTCTTTATTTTTATTCGTTGTTTTCCCTCTATATACTGGATGAACCAAAAGTTCGTTAAAACTTTTAAAAAATCATAAAAAAGGAAGAAATTATGATAAAGAAGTGCAGTTTGCAAGAAAGGACTCACAAGGTAGTCAGATTTTTTTTTAGCAGAAAAAAAATTAGTTAAAAATGTCACTGGTAGAGGGCGCTGACGACCCGAAACACGATGAACACGACAACAATACGCTCCATCCATTCATTCTTGCAATAACAATTGTTCAACATGACCTCCAGAACATTGTACGACACAACTAAGGTGCCCGTTACACCTGACTACCGTGTGACCTACCGTCACAACGCCCGTTACACCTGAATGCAACATGTCGGAATGAATTGTAAAAACCTCACGACAGATAGAATCTTTGAGTTTGGCCAATATTGAAGGTGATCAACGGTACACAAGTGATTTCAAATAGCCCCACAACCAGAAGTCGACGGAGCAGGATTCATTTGCATAATTCTGCTGAATCTCTCGCATGTCAGCGCCATCTATACGCGACTTTTTTAACTAAAATTTTTTTTACTGCTAAAAAAATTCGGACTATCTTGTCATCCCTTTCTTGCAAACCGCTCTTCTTTATTATAATTTCTTCTTTTATATGAATTTTTAAAATTTTAACAAACTTTTGGTTCATCCGGTACTTTTCTCTTTGTATTATTCCATCTTTCAAAGCATTTATTATGTAATTAAACGTAGTATATTACTAACGAATACATTAAATTCCTTTTGAGTGGGGAAAAAAATAGAACAGATATTACAGGGTTCGTACAGGTGCTTACTTTTGAATACCGCTATTTCTTAAAAGAAATTTTTTGACTTTCATTTATTTTCTAAATCTCGCAATTTAATAAGGCAAACTTTATTTTTAGGAAATAGCATTATAAAAAAAGTAAATACCTGTACAAACACTGCATTTGTGATGAAGATTGATGTTGGGTTGAAATATTTGAATGCATAATGCATGAATTGAGATAGTTTTTGGGCCGTTTCTTTCGTTCAGTTTGCGTTGTAACAAATACCCCATAGTTCGAATCCATAGGAAGGCAAAAACGGGAATATCCAATGAAGATGAAAACATATCAGCTGAAGTTATTTATTGATATATAGCAAGCATAAGATGTAAGAACGGGGTGGTCTCGGATGTTAGAGGCTTAGAAAACAGTTGTTGACAGATCAAGAGCTAGGAGTGATCTGCTGTTTGGGCAGTAGATTGTATCGCCAAGATTCGATAATACATTGAGCCAACAAACCGCAGACGCGTAGAAGAATTTTTGTACGTTAAGGATAATTAATATAAATGTTTTGGGAGAATGTAATGAATAGGTTACCACATTTAGCGAACCCGTAATTTTTGTGAATTTTAGAGGACACATGCGGGCAACCCGGTGGGAAAGGAATTTTAGTCAATGGAAAGAGCTAAACTTTGTATCTGAGAAATTACATTACTTGCACAATTTGTTTATGAACAGAAAAAGATCGGGCGCCCATGCAGCTGTCAAAGAATGTCCGGAACACATAACATTACATCTGTTATAACCGCATTGGAATTAAAATAGATCTTTACCGTACATGCTACATATATTAAAGAGTCTTTCATTTGAGAAAAAGGAAGTGACATTTGAGGTTTTAGAATAAGAGATATTTTAGCGAACAGAATATTAATTAATATATTAAAAATTAAGTTAGGAAGATAATAATTTAGAATAAAGATATGTATAAATGATTCTATATCATAGCATTTGTACGAGAATTCTTTATCTATACTAATATTATAAAGGAGTAAATCTTGTTTGTTTGTTTGTAGGGGGTAATCTCTGGAACTACCGAACCGATTTCAAAAGTGATGGTGGCAAATTGATGGTGACAACCCCTGGTCCAACATAGGCTATATTTTATGTCGGTGCCACTAACCCCAGGGGGTGCAGGAGAAAAAAGCGTTCTAAAATTGCGATTTTTCAGTTATCACACTGGCTGTCAAGCCCTGAGAGCTTGGCAGCCGGTTCTGTATGTATGTATGTACGTACGTAATGCGATAACTCTTCATAGAAATATCCGTTTTCCTTCAAATTTTGTTTATAGGTTCACTGTGTTAAGGCGCTTCCCTGATTAGTTTTCGGGATTGATTGGTTAAGTATAAAAGGGGGGGGGGAACAAGGGGCTAATTCCCCCCCACCTTAATTTATATAAATGGGTTTTTCATGCAGAATTATTCCGTTTCCCTTCAAATTTTGTTTATAGGTTCACTGAGTTAAGGCGCTTCCCTGATTAGTTTACGGGTTTGATTAGTTAAGTATAAAGGGGGGGGGATCGGGGGGGGGGCTAATCCCCCCCTTAATTTATATAAATGGGTTTTTCATGCAGAATTATTCCGTTTTCCTTCAAATTTTGTTTATAGGTTCATTGGGTTAAGACGCTTCCCTGATTACTTTTCGGGATTGATTGGTTAAGTATAAAGGGGGGGGGGAACAAGGGGCTAATTCCCCCCCCTTAATTTATATAAATGGGTTTTTCATGCAGAATTATTCCGTTTTCCTTCAAATTTTGTTTATAGGTTCACTGTGTTAAGGCGCTTCCCTGATTAGTTTTCGGAATTGATTAGTTAATATAAAGGGGGGAGATCGGGGGGCTAATTCCCCCCCCTTAATTTATATAAATGGGTTTTTCATGCAGAATTATTCCGTTTTCCTTCAAATTTTGTTTATAGGTTCATTGGGTTATGACGCTTCCCTGATTACTTTTCGGGATTGATTGGTTATGTATAAAGGGGGGAACGGGGGCTAATCCCCCCCTTAATTTATATAAATGGGTTTTTCATGCAGAATTATTCCGTTTTCCTTCAAATTTTGTTTATAGGTTCACTGTGTTAAGGCGCTTGCATGATAATTTTCGGGATTGATTGGCTGAGTATAAAGGGGGGAACGGGGGGTGGCTAATCCCCCCCTTAACTTATATAAATGGGTTTTTCATGCAGAATTATTCTATTTGCTTCAAAATTTGTTTATAGATTCATTGGGTTAAGACGCTTCCCTGATTAGTTTTCGGGATTGATTGATTAAGTATAAAGGGGGGGAACGGGGGGCTAATACCCCCCTTAATTTATGTAAATGGGTTTTTCATGCAGAATTATCCCATTTCCTTCAAATTTTATTTATAGGTTCACTGTGTTAAGGCGCATCTCTGATTAGTTTTCGGGATTGATTGGTTAAGTATAAAGGGGGGGAACAAGGGGCTAATTCCCCCTTATCTATACTAATATATAAAGTAGTAAAGATTGTTTGTTTGTTTGTTTGTTTGTTTGTAGGGGGTAATCTCTGGAACCACTGAAGCGATTTTAAAAGTGATGGTGGCAAATTAATGGTGACAATCCCTGCTCCAACATAGGCTATATTTTATGTCGGTGCCACCACCCCCAGGGGGGGTGCAGGAGCGGAAAACGTTCTAAAATTTCGATTTTTTGTGTACTGAAGGAGATAGAAATATCAAATTTGGTATGGTAGTTACTTATAAGATGTAAGTGCTCTCTAAGAACAAATTATAAAGACATTCGCAATTTAAAAGGGTGAGATGAGGAAGAAGCGTTCTAAAAACATTCTAAATTACAATTTCTATGGAATCTCTGAAACTACAGAACCGATTTCAAAAGTGATGGTGGCAAATGGATGGTGACAGTCCCTGCTCCAACATACGCTAAATTTTTTGTCGGTGCCACTGCCCGCAGAGGGTGCAGGAGCGAAAAACGTTCCAAAATTATGATATTTTCAATAATGAAGGAGTTAGGAACTTGACATTTTGTATGATCGTTACTTACAAGATTTAAATGCTCTATAAGAACAAAATCTAAAAAAATTCGAAATTTAAAAGGCTGAAATAAGCAAAAAATTTTCTAAAAACATTATAAATTACAATTTGTATGGAATGTCTGGAACTACTAAAGCGATTTCAAAAGTGATGGTGGCAAATGGATGGTGACAATCCCTGCTCCAACATAGGCTATATTTTATGTCGGTGCCACTACCCCGAGGGGGGTGCAGAAGCGAAAAACGTTCTAAAATTGCGATTTTTGCGATGCTGAAGGAGCTAGAAACTTCAAGTTCGGCATGATTGTTATTTATAAGATCTAAATGCGCTCTAAGAACAATTTCTAAAGAAAAATGATCTAATGATTCTGCGATTTTTCAACTATTGAATTTCTAAAATTACCAAATTTCACAATAGAGTACCATAGCGAAACCTTCACGCGTAAAAAGATAATGATAAGGGCGACGTGTCCTGACGTGTATATTGACTACACTGTAAAAAATAACGGTGAAAAATACAGTGAAAAATGCTGTCATTATTTCACGAAAAGGAAAAAGCACAATTTACAGCATATTTTGCTGTAATTTGTAAGCGCCATCTACTGATGAAATCGCGAAAGATTCGAATTGGAACTTTTCAACCCACAGACTTCTAATACAAATACCAGTGTTGAATTCAGGGGGTGGCCCGGGGGGGGGGGGACATTCCCTCCCGGAGCATTAAAAGCCCCCCCCACCCCCCGAAAGATTTGAGATTTTATCCCGCTTTTAATGGTTTAAAAGTGCAATTCCCCCCGGAGCCATAGAAATCTCTCCCGGAGAAAAGTCTTTGAATTCAACACTGCATACTGCATACATACTATAATACTTCTAAAAGTTACTATATTTATGCTCTGAGTATGAACCACATGAACATAAACTATCTTCATGCACGTAACCATGGATGACTACCAGAGATCATTTTTTTCCTCTGCCTTTTCGAAAAAGCGAAAAAGACGATTTTCTTTGCCTCTGTACGCATGCGCTAGCTTCGGCTCGAATGTAAGCGTCGTTGATGAAACCGCAAGATGCCTGTTGCTATTATTTTGGATTGGAAGAAGTCAACCTTGGTGGAAATTAGCTATTTATTAAAAACTAAAAGGTAAGTGTTAGCTTTATTTTCTTGTTTATGATATTATTGTAATATTTGTCGTATAAAACTTAGTAACCCTTTTCCTATAATCACCTGTCGGCGAAACATGCTTAGGCCTGAGATGTCTGAGTCAGTAAAGATATATCACTTCCCGCCAATAAAACGTAATTTTTAAAGTATTGTTTTTAATATTTCCCTTTTAATCATCGTAACCGGTAAAATGTAAATGTTTTAGAAGAATTTTTAAAATGTATTTTGTTGTCCTTACTTAGGGCATTGCCAGGGTAACATTTTGAATGAAGCTTAACGGTTCGCATTTATTAAACTGCAAATCGGAAGTTAGAATGTAAAGGAATGTTTTGGCGTTTACGATAATTTTGTTGTTCCTATAGGAAAACTAGTGCGCCATATACTATGCATTTCGAAGGCTACTATTAAAAATAAATAAGTACTTATTTACTTTAAAAAAAAAAAAAAAAAAAAAAACATTATAAAATATTTACTCTCATACAAGGCACAGCTTACAGCTGTATTTATTAAATTATTGAAATTTGAACTTTTGAATTATGAATATACCGAAAAAAAATGAAGATCTGATTTTTTGAAGTAATTAAAAAAAAATGATTATATGCTCAAGATCCATGTTTATCCATATAGATTAGATATATAGGGTAGATGTGCCAGTAATGGACACTTTTAAGGAATTTCTTTAAACATTAATTTTTAATTAATAGTTATAATTGTTATATTCCACATTTTTTAATATTATATTAATTTACCAACAATATTTAACCATGCTCATTCACATTTCCCAAATCTAAATTTAATTGTAAATAACAGAAATAAATCAAAACACCCTAAATTCCAGTAATGGACACCCCACAAAAAGTAATAGATAATTGATATTATGATTGTATTTAAAACTAGAATTTTGAAGAAAGCATATTAATGAGTTAAAAAAAGCTGAATGTTTATTGGTTATTTTTTTATAAACCAAAAACATTGAGGGGTGTCCAGTACTGGCACATCTACCCTAGTATATGTATGTATACAGATAGATATGCATATAAATATACATAGATGTATGTTTGTGTATAATACTTAAACACATATACATAGTATTACCCCCTAAGCTCACTTCATGTTCGAATTGGTAATTGTTTTCTTGCACACAATTACTCGGTACTCAGCTATTTGGCCAAAGTACTACCACACCACTAACTCAAAATGATTGTTTTTAAGGCGGTTTTGGAAAAAAATATTTCTCCCACCCAACAACGCAAAACTTTCAGACACATTTTTTTTCACTCTAACATAAAATCATGATAGTTGCATGCATGATTATTAAAGTGATTAGTAATCAGTTTTTTTTTTTCATTTTCTAATAAATGAATTATATCTTGAGTTATACGCAATTGTGTCAGGTTTTTTGTCGAAATGTTGAAGCTTTTTAATGTTTATAGATTTTCCCGCCCTATTTCTCACTGTATAATAATGATAAATAATAATCTAAAACTATCTCTCCCCTTCTCCCCAATTTTCTTTTTAACCATTGGGAAAATGGCTGTTTTTGGTAGAGAATGAACCTCTTGACATCGTCACTTTTTTTAAAAAGCATTTTTAACGAAATTCTTTAACATTAGAAGAATTTTTCTTTGAATATGCAATAGAAATGCATAAAATCGTTACAAAAATGTTAAATTTACAAAAAGGATAGATGCAAATTATCAGATATGAAAAAAAGCCGAATTCAAAAATTGACGTCTGATGAGAAATAGTCTTATAAAGCAAAAAACGTGGTCTTCAACTTTTATTTCCTCAAAATACCTTTAGCTCGGACATCAATCTAAACAAGAGTTAAAGTTATAATTTTTTTTAGCTATACTCCATCCAAAAATAAAAGTATTACCTTAAAGCATGGCTGCCAACTGTTCCAATTTTTGCCTACCGCTAAAATTTAATAGAAATTTTTGTCTTATTTAATCGTCGAAATGCTGTGGTTAAATACGGCAAATATTTATATTAAATTTTAGTGGTATCCAAAAAATCGGAAGAGTTGATAGTTGTACCTTAAAGTAAAGATTAAAATTAAACCATCGCCAACTAAAAAAAATAATAAACTACTGATTAACTTTGAACTCGGTACTGTTTTTGTTATTGTAACTTTAGTGGGCATAAAATATGTATTTTTCACTACAAACTTGGAAAAAAAAAAAAATTCCTCAGTGTTTCAAAACATGAATACAACAATGAAAAGATCCGATAAATCATTCGGCAGTCTTTTCGCCATAATAATTTTTTGTTCACCAATTTCATGATGTATTCGTATTTGGTGCATAGCCGAATGTCAAGCGCGGCCCCTGATTTGAATGTTTAAAAGTTGTATTTACAAAAATGAAACCCTGTATTAAAAATTTTGTGTTATAATTCAATACTTTATAGGTCCTTGCATTTTTTTCTTGTCCTTAAATGTCCTTGATTTTTATTTAAAGAAATGTGTATGAACCCTTTAATCCATTAACGCTGTTTCTGATATTAATTTGGTTTATCATAAATTACTATTGTTTGTTTGGTATAACAGTTTTGATATTAAGAATATAAATTTATTGAATATTAAATATTTTGTAATTCTATCTTAGCAACTCTTCATTTCAGAAATGATTTGTTTACAAAAAGTATGCATTTGCTTTTCCTTAACATTTCTCATGTGCAGAAAATTTACGATAGTTGCATTTAGATTTTTTTAATACTCAACAAATTTTAAGATTTACATATTATTTATAAACTGTACCATTAAAATTGCTTTTTGAAATGAGATAAGATGCACAAAATGCATGCTACAAATTATTCCCGCTTGTCAAATTTAATGCTTAGCTTTTTTTTAAACATTTGTTTTTGTAACTCTTATTGGCTGTGTCGTTCTGTAGATAAATGATTTTTGCTCTTATAGTTGCTTTTTTTTTTTTTTTTTTTTTTTTTTTTTTTTGCACACCCACCACCTACGAAAAGAACCCAAAAAACTTTTCCAAGCTATATGTTTGAAGCTGAATTTTTAAATGTAGCATCAATAGTTATGTAGGACAATATTTACTTAGAAAAGCCACTGAAAGATAAACTATCTAATTTAGATAAACTTGCAACTTTAGAAATAATTTTGCCTCGTTTTGGTTTTGTTGAGTTAAGCAGACCATGTTTACTATATTTATGTTCAAATTTTTCAATAAAAACAAATTTTGTGGTATAAAACATAAAATTTTCTTAACTTGATTACCAAATAGTAGTTTGTTTAATAGTTTGTTTTTTGTGAGTGTAAAAAGCAAATAGTGTGTTTTCAATTAGTTGATCTTAAATTTTGTTAAGTAAAAAAATAAATAGAAAAAGACATTTAGAATATTGATTTATTAAGTTTTCATACTAAATGACATATGTTTGTCTAATTTATATCAACTCTGAAAATATTTATAATCATCAATAAGTGGACTATTTTAAAAATATCAGGTATATATATAAAAAAATATCAGATATATATCAAAATATCGGATATTTTTGAAAATAGGATATTTACAAACCCTAAGTCAAACATTGTTACCATTAAATCACTTAATGTGAAATTTTTCGGCACAAATTGATGCACTCCCAACAAAAAATATACTATTATTTCAACAGTTAATATAAAAGAAATTGGTGTACTTTTTATTTTATGTTAACAAGATTCGACTATAGTTGCATTATATGGTGTTTTACTAAAATAAACTGTAATTATCAACATAGGACAAAATTTTGTTTCTGACTTGCTAGGAAGTTATAAAATTTAAATTTTGTTGTACATGATTAAATGCATTTTTTATTAATTTCTAAATAATAGTAAATAATTAAAAATGCTCTATATTAGTTTCACAGTTGCTTCAATTAATATAATCTTGTAGATTAAGAACTTCCATAATTTCAAATAAAAGTAAAATATCAGTGCTTTTCTAAAAAGTAGCATGCAATGTTAGTTATGTTCAGGGGTTGGGTATTTTCAGAAAATCTTACCAGCCAAGGATTTATTTTACTAGCCAGCAAGAAGGAACGTACAGTTGAAAATTGTTAGGACAGAATTTACGCAACTGCACAAATAAATCATTACTACTACAAGACATTTTCGTATTTTTTCCCCCATGAAATTAAGAAATATATATACAACAGAGGAAAGTTTGGTATAGAATAGAACTTAGTACCATATTGACATTGCGGTAATTTGAAGAGTTGCAAAATATAGCTGACAAGCAAAAAACATATATTCTATAGCCTGAAATATAAAAGATTTCTTATAGATTCACTCGCCTTGTCAATAAATCCACTCGCCAATGGCGAGTAAAATTATGTATTTCCCCAGCCCTGGTTATGTTAAAAATTAATTTTAGAAATTGTAACTAAATTTTAATTAGGCGCCTTAAGATATTTACAGTAGGTGTCATTTGATGCCTACATTTTTGAGGTGTGTTCGTAATTATATAAATACGTAGCACCTACAATCGTCGCTTGGTCCGTCCGTCTGCATATAACAACGCAAAAACTACCCAACCGAATGGTTTGCAATTTAAAATATATTATCTTTGCAGAATTTTGTCGAGACATTTCAAATTTTATTAAAATCTAATCAAAACTTCAGGAGATATTAATAAAAATATTTATTAAGAAATTTGAATTTTTTTTTTTTTTTTTGAAATCGGCGCTTTTTGTTATAGGAGCTTCCGAAGTTTAATCGTCAAGCGACTGAGATACTTATTTTATTACAGAAATGAATCTGCAGACGATATAATTCATTTCACAGAATTAAAAATCATCAAGATCTGAATATTTATATAACTAGATATTGTACGAATGCACCTCATTTGTCACATTTGACGTAAAATTTCCAACTTTTTATTTCCCAATTTCTATCACTGTTTATGGGGTCTAGCCTCCCAAGTTACTCCCCCGTATTAGCAGTGGTGGGGAATTTTCAGATGTCTTTAACAGTAAATCTTTAACATTAATTGCATATACAAAATGATGGGGGGAAAACAAAGTTGTCCTCATTAACCAGAGACAGTGCCGAAACTAGCCATTTTGGCGCCCGGGGCAAACATGGATTTTGCCCCCCCCCCCCCCATCCGCAAAGAAAATTTCCAAAGCAAATTTTTTCTAAGTTTCTAAAATTTAAAGTATATAACCATAAAATCTGTAATACTGAACTAAGTAATCAGCTTTGTCAAATACTGACTCATTAAAACCTTGAAAATGGAATCGAAAGGAACCGTAAAATATTCCGCTTTATACAAGTTTTCATCTTAGGAAGTATAGTTATTGATATTTTCAGGGGCGGATTTAAGGGGTCGCGATGGTCTCAAAGGGCCCCCAAAATCCTCTTTTGAGTTCAACGAGAAAAATTATTTTTTGATCAAAGGATTTTCTTAGCCCTTTTTTTAATTAGTATTGCTTCATAATTTTCATGTAATTTAAAAAGAATATTTTTTTATACCATTTGCAATTCCCAGAAATGTTTTAGTTATGTTTAAATGTTTTTCCTAGTCTTCTTTTCTATTAGCAATTATCAGAACTGTGAACGGTTGTGGAGGGTTGGGGTGAGACTCAAACTTGGATCTGAGCTGAACGGAACCCTGTTACTGTTAGAGACTTTTATGACGATTTAATTACACAGATTCAGAGTCTAATTAAATCAGATCTGATAAATCTAAATCTGGATCGTGACACTGGGGCCCCTGATTTAGGGGTCCCCCACACTTGGTATGCTGTTTACATAAAGCTGATATTCAGAATGCATTTGACTTTGTTACTGATTATAATCGATATTTTGCATTTTTAGAGTATGATAAGATTAAAAACAAAAAGAAATCGAGCTTGATTATTACAGGGGCACACGATGTATTTGTCCCGGAAATTTACATCTGGATCTAAAAAAATATTTACAGCAAAAGAATGGGGCGGCAAAACACGTAAGAATGGCAAAAAGACGAAAACAATTTTTTTTTTTTTGCAAAGACGACTTTATTAGCCATGGCACCCTGTACGAGGTTCTTTTCTGCGTCTCTACAAATGCTATATTCTTTAAAAAAAGGGGGGGGGGAAGAGAGGTTACTATTTTATCTTGCATATGTTTCATCTCCTTAGTTTTTAGTGTCGTTAGTAATAGCCGATCTCGCGCCCTTTAAAGCCGGATTTGTATGTAAAAAAGTAATTGTAACAAACGGTATGGCGGCATTTTTCATTTATCTGAAAATGGCCAAATGACGAGAAAATAATTTGGGAGAATAAAGGCTGGGGCGGCTGCGGTTTTATTAGTCATAGCAACTTGGGTATGGTTTTCTCCCTGCACCCCTACAAATGACATTCTTTTTCAAAAAAAAAAGTTTTAACAAAGAGTTTTATTTTGCGTATTTTTCAAATTATCCTTTCAAATATTATTTGTTTTTAGTATCCCAAGCAGTTGCCCAACCTAGCTCCCTCTAATAATACTAAATTGGATCTGGATGAAAAAGTAATTTTAGCAAAAGTAACAGGCCGGCATATTCCAGTTGCCGCCAAGGACGGCAAAACGCTTAGAAAGCTTTCGCAAAAAGACGAGTAAAAAACTTTTTGGAAGATAAAGTCAGGGTGGCGCCCTGTACGAGATTTGATTTTTTACTGTACCTTTACAAATGCTATACTTAAAAGAAAAAGATTTTACTGAGAATTTTACTTTGGGCATTCATCCCCCAATTTGTGTTTATTGTCCACGGCAGTCACCCCTCGCCCATGACAAAATGGAAAAAGAAGAAAGCTCCATGCTGTGAGAAATGGGAAAAAATAGAACAGCCTTCGTGGAATATTTTTATCTAATAGAAAGGTCAAAGTGAGGGAATTGTTTGCTAATTATCCATGCTGGACAGTGCAGTACCGTATCCAGACGACGTTGAACAGTGTCATATACAGACATGAGTAGGGACTGACCTTGAAAAATGTTAGTGATTCTCCTAAACCACAGGAAGAGATTCAAATGATAGACGGTATAGACGGGATATATTTGGAATGGGAGAAAGAAAATAGCCTAAGAGAACAGTTCCTTTTTTATTCATTTGCTATCTTGTATTGTAGACGAATCTTTTTATCTATTTGTCTATTTTAATGCATTTGGTTCAGTTTTTCTTTTGGATTTTCCGGCTGCGAGACTTTTTATACAAATTTCATATATATATACATTTCTATATCAAACAACAAACAAAACCTGCATTTGGCGCCCCCTTCGCCTTCTGTTCTGCTGGCGCCCGGGGCTCGTGCCCCCTCTGCCCCCCCCCTCTAGTTTCGGCCCTGACCAGAGATGTAGACATATTGGCGATAATTCTTAGTATTATATTTAAAAAAATTAATATGTATAATGAAATTAAATTAACCTACAACTTTAAACTGAAATAACTTCTCAGAACCTCACTAGATGGCGGCACAGATGCGTGTAGCATGTAGTCAGAGAGAGCATAAAAGGAATTTGTTTAGTGTCAGTTGCACGCAATTTTGAAAATGTCTCCAAAAGTACAATATTCAACTGAAGATTGTATTTTATTGTTCAAAATTGGTATTTATGTGGTGAAAATGCAAAACTATTTCTAAGGGAGTGGTTTTCAATGGTCAGAAAACGACCTGAGCCTTCTACAGCAATTTCAAGAGATCTGATAAGAAAATTGGCCACCTTATTCACCAGATATCGATCCCTGTGATTTCTGTCTTTGTAGTCATATGAAAGATTTTGTTTACAAGAAGCCGACACAAGTTCCATAACTGACCCATTTTCAGGCATCAAAAAAGAAATGCTTGATTTTGTTACTGACAACTTTGTGACTATGTTGCGCTATTGTATTACCTCTGCAGTTTCTCACTTAGAAAAACCTTATCCATTAAATTCCTTTTCCAGTCTTTTCAATATAAAAATATTTGTAGTATTGTAGTAATTTGCCATCAACAATTCAAGTTATTTCAGTTAAAAGTTGTAGGTTAATTAAAAATCACCCTGTATACATTCAATATCTTTAAAATTTTAATCGTGCTTGAAACAATAGTTTTGAAAGTTTGTTATTTATTAATGAATGAATTTAAAGCTGCTTATAATTTTATTTTAGGTCTCAACAAATCAGCTGTGTCTACATAGAGTTATAAAGTAAATTTGCTCTCATGCAGTCTAGTTTGTGGTATGTATAATTGTTGTAACTATTTAAAAATGTATTTCATGAGACATTGTACAGTGAAATTTTGGAATTTTTATATATTTACGGTTCGGGTTGCCTTCTTAATTGAATTTTTCAGCTCTGGTCTGGTTTAAAGGTGAAAATAAGCAGTCGCCATTCATCGATTAAACTTTAAAAACTGGCGATTAAAAATGTGGAAAGAACTGGCCAAATGCAGGATTTCCTGATTACCATTTCCCCCCTAAATTTCACGATTTTTCAGCGTTCGTTCGACGAAATTCTTAATTTTTATGCGCCCGTTTTGAGAAATTTAAGATTTTTCGTGCATAATCGCCGAAAATCATTATTTTTATGCAGTGATCGACAAAATTCATGATTTTTACACATTCGATTGACAAAACGTGATTTTTATGCATTCGGTCAACGCAATTCAGGATTTTTTTCACTCCCGAATGATGAAATTTGATTTTTTGTAGCCGATCGACAAAATTCATTATTTTCCTGTGCCCGATCGACGAAATTCTTATTTTTTGCACACAATCGACAAAATTCATGAATTTTACGTGCCGATCGATAAAATTAATGATTTTTACTCGTCCGATCGATAAAATTAATGATTTTTTACTCGTCTGATCGATAAAATTAATGATTTTTACTCGTTCAATCGACGGAATTCATGATTTTTATGCGTTTGATCGACAAAATTCATGATTTTTATGCGTTTGGTCGACAAAATTCGTGATTTTTATGTGTTCGGTCGGCGAAATTCGTGATTTTTATGCGTTCGGTCGACGAAATTAGTGATTTTTTTCACTCCCGAATGACGAAGTTTGATTTTTACGTAGCCGATCGAAAAAATTCATTATTTTTCTGTGCCCGATCGACGAAATTCATTATTTTTTCGGACACGAACGACAAAATTCGTGAATTTTACGTGTCAATCGATACAATTAATGATTTTTACTCGTTCAATCGATACAATTAATGATTTTTACTCGTTCGATCGACAAAATTCATGATTTTTACTCGTTCGATCGACAAAATTCATGATTTTTACTCGTTTGATCGACAAAATTCATGCTTTTTACACGCACAGTCGACAAAATTCATTATTTTTACACGCTCGGTCGATAAAATTCATTATTTTTACACGCTCGGTCGATAAAGTTATTTTTACACGCTCGGTCGATAAAGTTATTTTTACACGCTCGGTCGATAAAATTCATGATTTTTAGATCAGATTGAACTATTTTATCCTGATTGGTTGTTTTGAGGTTCTAAAAGTAAAATTTAGCATCATATTTTTATTTTTTTAGTAATTAAAGGTTGTAGATAAATAAAATAAAACAGCTTTTTTGCAAAACTAAGATACTTGTTTTTATTTTAAAGTTAATATGTTTAAAAGAAAGCTATAAACAATATTAATATGATTGTTTATTGAACTTCAATATGGGGTATAGTGGACCACCCACTCCTGGGGCACAGTGGTCCACAATCCACTCTGCTCCTGTAATGCAGAATGTTCCAAATATTTAATAATTGCTTATTTTCTATAAAGAAAGAGTGTTTTAAAGTAGATTTAACTGTAAAATAAAGTAAACAAATAAAAATAACAATTTATTTAACATAGTAAGAAATATTTTGTTTTGTATTTACTTCCTTTGATAAATATAATTGTAGTCTAATTGTTGATGATTCTATTCAAGTAAGATTCATGAGACGAAAATTGAATGGAAATCAGTTTATTTCTCCCGAAATTGTAGACGAATCTGCTGTTGATGTCAATGATTTCATAATGTTGTTCTCAGACCCAAAATTATTTCTTGAAAATTCCAGGCTCAATCTTACTCATAAGTACTTTTGAATTTCATTTGGAAATTTTAATGTGCGCTGATTTTTTTGTACTTAAGTAATAACTTCAACTAAATTGTAATTGTTCCTGTATTAATCTGTTATTATTTTCAAAATATAATTAATTTTTTGTTTTTGTTTCAAAATTTATATTACTATGTTATTTTGCGGGTGAAGAGGCAACAAAAAAGAATTAGATTAATGAAAAATAGATTTATATTGTATTTTAGATAAAACCTAATAGTGGTCCACTGTATCCCGGTGGGTGGATCACACTGGTCCACTTTACAAGTGTATATATATATTTATTTATTTTTTTGAAAAATGTGTTGAAAACTATGTTGTGAGAAAATTATGATGGATGTAAGAAGGTTTAAGGAATATTCAAAAATATTTTCATACAGATCGGTCAGTCTGTTAAAGAGAAAAAAAATGTTAAATGAAAAAAGTGGTCCACTGTGTACCGGTCTCCCCTATTATATTTCATGGCATTCTAATATTGTTTAGTATCATTGTTTTAAATTACTAGGGCATTTAAAATATTTTAAGAAAAAAGAAATGTGCAGCTTATGTAAGCACAATTTTATCCAACAAATTTTTTAAATACAAATTTTACCAAGTTAAGAAATTGCATGTAACAATTACAGTAATAGACTTTTTAAACATTACATGTAATGTTGTACTTGTTTCATGTAATATGTGTGACATTTAATGCAATTTTTTTTTCTTGTTCACATGAAAAAAAAGGGGGGTGGGGTGAAGGATCAGGGTCCATAAGCCGTGTGTTTTGCCCATGAAATAAGACTAAAATTCGATTTTGTTATACTGATTTAATTATTTCACTTTTTAATATTAGAAGGTTTATCCTGTACGATTTCAACAATATGTTTTGCATTTTGTTCGGATTTATATAATTTACACAAGCTCAAAGCTCATATTCGTAGTTTTTGATGAAAAATACTCAATTTTGCCTAATTTTACCTCAATTTTTAATATTTTACTATGAGCACAGCTTTGTAACACTTTTATTTTTACATATATTGTACATTTTAATTTATTTTATAATACCTGTAAAGAAGAAAGTGTTGCACAATTGCGCTCATATAAATAATTGGTAAAATTAGGAGAAGTTGCGTATTTTTCATAAAAAACTACGAATAATACGAACTTTGAGCTTGTGCAAGTCCTATAAATCCGAACAAAATACAAAAACTATTATTGAAATCGTAGAGGATAAACCTTCTGATATTAAAAAGTGAAATAATTAAGTCAATATATAAAAATTGAGTTTAGGCTTATTCCATGGGCCGAAAACATGGCTTATGGACCCTGATCCTTTACAATTTTGGCGTTAATCCTGGTCCTACAGACCCGAAGATTCTTGGGGAAAAGGTTTCTATTACAATATTTCGGGTTCTATGGACTCCAAAAATAGCAGAAATTTCCAATTTTCGCATTACCTCGAGTTCTGCAAATCTAAAAAAACTGAGAGAAAGGGTCTATATACGAAATGTAAAATATCAACTTACTAGAGTTTTCAATTAAAACAGTTTTCATATATGCTGCACGCTAGACAGTATATTGGGCCTGTTTAACCTGGGTTGCCTGGTATGTATAGTCTAAAAATAATTCAGTTTATAAATTTTAAAATTACATAGAATTGGTTTAATTTCACTTATTGTCTAAAGAAACATTAGTTGTTGGCCTGTTAGACTCACTCTTTTGCCCAAAATTGGGCCTGACTCAGATTCCAAAGCACTGGAAATATTGTCAACACATGTGTATGATTCACTCATATAATATGATACATTGATTTAAGTGGAAACTTTGGTTTGATTTTTGAGCAATTGTTTGGGTTAATCGGTCGGTCAATTTAAGTGCAGTTTCTTTTCGTAGATTTTTCTTCTAAATATGATTTTTCCAAAGATATAGTATATCTTTGGGAATATATATGTGTGAGATTAGAAATTTTACATGTGATTTTTGTTTGTTTCAGATGTATAATGAACAGATCATCAATTTGATGTATAATGATCCAGCCGAGGACACAAGGAACAAAAGATCAAATTGTGCAAAGAATGAACTTTGTTCAATAACATTACTGACTACTGTAGTTAATGTATTTGTAATTACTGTAAAAATTAAACTTTTTTAATTGCAATTTTCATGTTTTTTATCCCATTATATTTCAAACATACTTAAAAAAAAATTGTATGCAAAGGCAGCATTTTTATATTATTGAAGCAAACAAGTGCTCATTCTTGAGGTAGATTTTAAAAAAAATGTTTAAACAGTCACTAAATTGAGCTAGTTTTCTAGCTCAATATATGCAAAAAAAGTGATAGCACTGATGGATTCCACTATCATTATTTCTTTATTAAAATAGTAACTGCAGTTATATTCGAACAAATGCTTTAGATAAATTTAATAAATGATTTCATTCTTATATAAATGTATAGTTAAATAAATGCTATCATCTTTCAATCAATGATAGCATTTTCATTATTCTGATTAAGAAAAACTGCAAATTATATGCACTTGTAGTTGAAAATTATCAGAATGTAGCAAAAAACAAAGAAAAGTGCAAAAAAGGCTGTTAATATCAGCTCTAATATAATAAAATTGAAAGGGAAACAATAGTTTATAATTAAATCCTTAATTGTTTTGTTTTGTTATTAAAGTTTGAGTGTATGAAGATTTGTCATTTATAACAAAGTTTACCTCACCCCCTTTTTTTTTTTAATGCCCAACAAAAATGGGCTCTTTTTGCATGTTTGTTACAAAAATTATTTTATTACTAAACTTATGATAGTATATATACATTAATATACACTATGTATTTAAAAAAAAAAAACTTAAAGTTTATTTTAAAAGCAAATTGACAAACAAAAGCTCTAGTCTCATTTTATATGTATATATAATGAAGCTTTTTATTAACCCCTTCGCGACGAGCGTCCTTTACAGAATTTTTAATCTTTTACCACCGGTTTTTCAAAACAGAAATTTTTGCCTACTTTAATCTCAGAAATGCTAGGATTACATAAGGCAAAGCTTACAATAAAAAATAACTGGTGGGAATAATCAAGGATTCTGAGCATCTTATGCGTCATGTATACATGTCGCTCGTCCCCAAGGGGTTAATAACTATTAAATCTCAGGAAAAAATAAAAATAAAGTATATGGAGAAAAAATCCTTATATATATAATCTTTCAGATAAATCGTCCAAAAGGAAGAAGAAATATAACATCCCTTCAACTTTTAAATATTGCAACATATTTTTTCAATTAAAAACTGTCACAATTCCTTGAAAGGGAATCTGTCATCAGAATTTAAATTTATTTTTTAAAAATACTGCAGAAAATAGCTTAAATGTTACATAAAACTTTTATTTCAGTGAAATGAATTATATCGTCTGCTGTTGTGATTAAGATTGATTTCTGTAATAAAATAAGTACATGTTAAGTTGGCAACATTTTCTGAAAATTTCAGATCTTTAAATCCATATTTATTCTTTTTCCATTTAACATCTATTTCTCCGGAAACATCTCTCCAAAAAACTGTCGGTAGATTATAGGATTGCTATAATGAAACAATTTTAGTATACAAATTCAGTTTTTAAATTGAGTAATACGGAAATACTATGACATAATCACCATGGCAACCTAGAATCATTACCTATCATGGGATATCATTGAATTAATTACTTATGATAGGATTTAATAGAATGAAGAATATGACTATAACTTGGTCATAGAAGTTATAACGTCATACATGTCAGATAACTTGGCGATACATCTCGGTCGCTTGATCATTAATCCTTGGAAGCTGATATAACAATTTTTAAAAAATTCGGTACTTTTCGGTTAGCCGGGCGTCAGTGATATATGTTCATATATAAATACATATGTATATACATATATATGTACGTACATATATGTATATTTATGGGTATGTATATATATGTTACGTAGATATGTGTGTGTGTGTATATATATACATGTCTATATATCACTGGCGCCCGGCTAACCGAAAAGTACCAAAAATTCAAATTACTTAACAAGTATTTTTAATATCTTTTAAGTTTCGATTCGATTTTCACAAAATTTGAAATGACTCGACAAAATCTGCAACGATCATATATATTAAATTTCAAACAATTCGATTAGGTAGTTTTTGTGCTGCTATATGTGGACAGACGGATGGACCAGACGACGACTATAGGTGCTATGTATTTATATAATTACGAATGCATCTAAAAGGTAAACTTAACACTTTCCTCCTTTAAAACAACAAAAAATAAATAAAACCCATTTTTAAATGGGGTGTTTTGAAAAGAATTGGGGGGGGGGGGGGGATAGACAACCCAGGTTTATAGAGTTTTTTACTATTTTGTGAGATTACAATTTTTAACCTACATAAAACTTACAATAACATTTTGATGCTATGTAATATTATATATGTTGAAATACAAATGCCTTGTCTTCAATAAAATGATCTTGCCTTTCTGGCAATATGGTAACATTTTACTCGGTGTGTAATATATTTAGAAACCTTAATTTCAACAGAGGCGGTAACATTTCTGTAGAATTTTTTGCTCTTAAAGTAGAATTTTTCTAAGTAGGACCTGATCAAATCAAAGAGAGACTCAAGGCATAGTATTAATTTGGAACCCTCCTCCCCTTATAATTAAAAAAAAAAAAAAGATACCTTGAAACAGTGTAAGGTAAGTTCTGGACTGATGTCTAATAGCAAAGACAAATTTGCTGTTTAACATCTTTGCAAAAAGCATCCTGTTTACTCCTTTTAATGTTTGGCTACCACTATTTCCGTATAAAAATTTTTTCTTATTTAATTGCTGAAATTCTGTAGTTAGATAAGGCAAAAATCATTGTTCGAAAATAGTGGTGTTCAAACTCAAGAATTTTGTACATCCTTCAAGGCGTACTACATGCTGCTCGTCGCAAAGTAGCTGAAAATAGCAATACAATTTACAGCAAAATTTCACTCTAAAATGTATGATTAAAAAAAAAAAAGATAACAGAACTTTTGTAGATTTTTATTAACAGCAAAAAATTCTGAAAATTACAAAAGTCCTGTAAAACCTAAAAAACAAAATTGATGTTAAATTAACAACAAAAAATTTTGAAATAAAAATGTTCTGTAGAACCTAACTAACGAGATTAACAGCAAAAAAATGGTGAAAGTCTACAAAAGTTTTGTAAAATCTAAAGATTCAAACTGCTGTTAAATTAACAGCAAAAAATGTCAATTTACAAAATTTTTGTAAAATCTAAAGAACCAAACTGCTGTTAAATTAACAGCAAAAAATGTCAATTTACAAAATTTTTGTAAAATCTAAAAAAAAAAAACTACTGTTAAATTAACAGCAAAAAATGCTGAAAATCTACAAAAGTCCTGTAAAATTAACAGCAAAAAATGCTGAAAATCTACAAAAGTGCTGTAAAATATAAAAAACAAAAGTCCTGTAAAATTGACAGCAAAAAATGCTGAAAATCTACAAAAGTGCTGTATAATATAAAAAACAAAAGTGCTGTAAAATTAACAGCAAAAAATGCTGAAAATCTACAAAAGTACTGTAAAATCTAAAATACAAAAGTGCTGTAAAATTAACAGCAAAAATTGCTGAAAATCTACAAAAGTGCTGTAAAATCTAAAAAAACAAAAGTGCTGTAAATTTACAGCAAAATATGCTGGCACCCATATTGCCAGCATTTTTTGCTGTAAAATTACTGTGGTTTTTTTTACAGTGTATAGCACGAGTCACAAATTATAGTATCCTTATTATTCTGTTAAAATATAAAAGTGAATTATGAAATGTCAATATTTTGTTTGATTAAAGGTTCGTTAAGAGAAATTGACCAGCGTAGCGGGCGTAGCTTGCTAGTATAATATAAAAATCATAAATGTTTCTGTAGCAGATGTTTAACTATGTGATTTCATTGGAGTTTTTAAAACATTAAATTTAGTGTCATATTTTAAACACTCCTATATTTTCTTAACTTATAGATATTCATTATGTTCTATGTGTGTTTTACTTTTTTTTTCTTTTTTCTTTTATTCTATTTATTTCTTACTAGCAAATATTTTTTTGCCTTATATTATAAAAATATTCATTTTGGAATGTAATTACAGTGCATTATTAATGCAAGCCTTAAATTTACTTTTTTAATAGCATATATTCAATGCGAAAATTTTTTGTATGATACAAAAATCACGAACTTTTCACCTTCAAAATTGGTCTGCTATATAGCTGAATTGAAATATTTAAAATGATAAATGTATTTTTTTAATTTTCCGCTTTTATATCACCATCGGTTTCTTTGACTCATTTTATTTTATATTTAATTTTTGTTCTATTGAATTGTATTTTATTATTACGTTGTATGTTCTACAAAATTTTTCGAAATGGTTCACATAGTCACAAAACGACAGTATAAATTTTACGCAAACTTTAAATTGTTTTTCCAATGAGAAAAAATAGATGATACCGAAAGTAAAAATTGTATAGTACTAAAATGTCAGTCTCAGCAGTCAAAAAAGCTTACTAAAACTTAAGTTGAAATATTTAAAAATATAAAATTTTGTTTCAAAATTTATCACAGTTATATTTTATTTCTAGTTTCAAAGACCTTAGCAAAATATTCGAACATTCATTGAAATTATTATAATTGCCTGTAGTTGTGAAGCAAAATTAACTTCGAAAAAATCATTCAAAATTAAAAAGCATTCCGGTCTTAACTAGCTATGTATGTTTCACTTTTTTTAATTTTTATTTTTCGTGATATATATATATATATTTTTTAATGTCTCTTATACTTTTATTGAAACTAAAAAATTGAAGTTAAAATGTCTTTGTTAATTTATATTATGTTTCAGGAAATAATAAGGAAAGAAAATCTGTCTTCTTTAGAAAGTGAAGTATTCAAAGAATTTTTCCAAAATTGCTAAACTACACCTTCGATATTACGCAATAATATTTATGCAATGTTAATTTACAGGTAAATTAGGTTGGCAGGTAGTCTTTAATTGTTTCGGGTTAGGGTCATTTTCGGGTTGAGATTGGACTCTTGCGTGAAATTTGATTCTTGCGTTAAACTTTTATTAAATTGTTATAAATTGTCATTGTCTCCCTCATATAATGTACAGTACCGTAATGTGTTTACATACTTGACTGTATTGTACTGTTGTTGAAATAGTGAAACATAGAACGACTTTCTAGCTAAGATATGTGTTAAAAAAATGGACTGTAATCCTAAAGGAGTGTTTTAAAGAATTTCTAAAGTATTGCCAAAGAACTAATTAATTCTCCATTATTATTATTACTATTATTATTATTTGTACATGCAGACAACATTACCCCCAGAATCAATATTTAATTCAGGCATGGGAAAACAGAACAGCTAGGAACCAGAGAAGAATCCGTTTTTTACAGGTTTCCCTCTAAGCAGGTAGATTTGTACAATTTTTCTTCCGAAGGAACCCTAAACATTTTCGGTTATAAATAGGTTATGTTTTCACAGGTTTCACTGTATTAAGTGCCAATCGATGCAGACTAACAAATAACATGATTCAGAAAGAAATTTTAAAAAAAGCAAGAACGAAAAATCATGCGTCAAGCAGGATTGTGCAACACTTCCCAACACTTACAAAATATTTTTACAAATCTTTACCGTTTAATAAGTTGAAAGATGATATCTTAGTAAATAATTATGAAAACGCATGTTATATTTAAAAACACAATTTCAGGAATTACCAACAATATTCGGAAAAAATATCCGAACTCTTTTGTGCAGCCCTGTATATGATCTACAGATTTGTATATATAATACACAGAATGCTATGTTTCAGTTCGCAGTTAGGAAACGCGTAGCACAATTTAAAATTCCCCTTCTTGAGTTTCCGTCTATAAACGGAAATGTACTCGAGAACTTTGTGCTGCTCTGTATGTGGTCTATAGAATTTATACACACCAAATAATTGGCAAAAAATGAGTTAAATTTAAAAAACGGTTTCAGCAACTGATAAAGCACCTACAGCAATTATTGTTAACAAACAGTGCCCAATTGTTTTGTGTGTCCCTGTAAATGAACGATGAATGCTATACACAATATTCTATAATAAGCCTCTTGTAATACACCTTATATCAATTTCAATATGTTCGAAATAGTGAAACATTATTAAAATAAACCGCAAACGATTTTTCTCCATAGACCATAATGTAACGGAATTCTTTTGAGTGTCCATGTAAAGGATGTATAAGTGCTATGCACACCGTATTCTATTATTCTATAGTAACGGCAGCACCGGAAAAGGGAAAAACATGTCGTCAAGTGACACGAATCGCTAATAACTCGATAAGTATTATTATTATTTTTTTAATATTGAAAACTCATTTCGATTCCAAATTGCTTCAATAGCCAATTTTATGCCTTTGCGTTTAAAAATGTTCATTGACTCGAGTCAAAAAATGTGTCAGAAAGTTTCGCGTAGTTGAGGAGGTCATTTGTCAACTACCTTAAGTACAACTGTGTTTTTTCGTGTATGCTGTATCCTCTTGTAACACACGCCATGTTTTTTAATACATGATTGAAAAAAAATATTCGGATTAAAAGAATAGGAAAAAAAAAACATTTCGAACAGATTTTCTTCTAAAATTCAGCAGTGTTAAAATAGGACATGGTATTGCTTAATGGTTTTGTAAATTTAAATACAAATTATTTTCGCTTAACGATTTTATGCAGTGTCCAATGGCTTAGTCAACAAATATTCCCTGTATTACGCTCATCTCAATTTTGAAAGCGGGAGGAGGACCACGTTGCATACATAAAACAAATACGGTATATGCGGTTCATATTTTACTGTGAATTAATCCAACTTGCTTTATAAAATCAACTATTGTTGCATACAAATTTTCGAAAAGTAGATAAGAACTGAATGTATTTGATTCGTATATAGCACTTCCGTTACGCAAACTCCAAGGACACATTTTTCCACAATTATTCTCTTCTTTGCACAATCTTTTTCAAATAATAGCGAATTCTCCGAGTTTGTTTATCATTTAGCACTGTAACTGAAGTTATGAAAGACATATCAGTTTTAACTGGAATGGTCGAAACAAAACAGTCGAATATTAAGGCTAATGGCTGATGATGAATACGGATATTATATAAGGAGAATGTTAAAGATATTTATTTTGCCTTTTGCGGAACTGTTCTTTGTGTAACTGGAGATTCTTTTTCCTCTCATTCATGGAAAAAACAATCTACTTTCCGTTTATGTCCTGTTTTCCAGAGAATTTCCTTTCATGTAGACAGTTCCTAGGTTTACAGTTCTTTCTACGCAAATGAATAGCTTAAATAGATAACTAATCTCTTTATAATTATCGTCGAATTTTTTAAGGCAATTACTCGAAGGTTTTGTTTAGCCTGTACACGTTAAAAAACGAGAAATGTTTCTTAATCTGGGAAAATATAATATAACCACGAATGAAAATATACAATAACTTCTTCCGAGTTATCTGCGATTACGAAAAAAATTACTTTTCTATAGAAACCTCAGAAACCATAATATTTTCGAGATTTATATAATCGTTTATAAAAACAGATTTTCTTTTGCCGCCACATATTTTCGAAAACGCTTCCAATTAGTTTTTATAGTGTATTAATCAGTTTCCTTCACCAGACTGTCGGTTTTTTGTATGCTATCCATTCTCAAGTAAACATTTTCATGTTTAACAACCATGTTTTTTCAGACAGACATGATAAATTAGCAGCATTAATATTAGCATTAAAATTAATATTATTCTGTTCACGTTGCATGTATAAATTCAATTACACAGCTGAAAATGTTTAATTGAGAATAAATAGCATTCTAAAAACCAATAGTCTGGTTAAAGAAAACTGATTAATACACTATAAAAACTACTCGAAAACTTTTCCGGAAATCAGTAGCAGCAAAAGAAATTTTGTTTTTAGAAAAATGCTTCTTTAAACCTCGAAACTATATTAGTTTTACTATCTGAAGCTTCTAAAGACAAAGAGCTATTTTTAGAATCAAGGATAACTCGGAAGAGGTTATTATATATTTTATTTAGTGGATATGTTATAGACATATTTTCGTAAAAACCTTTTTTTTTTTTTTTTTTTTTTTTTTTTTTTTTAGAGACTGATGGAATATAAATAAAACATGTGTTAAAAATAATGCTTCTTAGCATCTTTTTAGACGTTTCTAATATTTTTAAATATGCAGACATAAAAAACGCCGAGTTTTTCGTTTTACCAAGTAAAGTTTTCAACAAAATAAGTGTGAAGATCTAGAAAAATAACGCAGAAGATATATAAAAATCAAAAATATTTGCAAAAGACTTCCCTTGTTCATTCCCTTTTTTTCATGTCTACAAAATCAAAAATACTCTGGCCTTTAAAATTAAGGTACAATTTTTTGTTGTCTAACTTATAAACCAAATTAATATAAAAACATGAAATTCGACGCATAAGCGTCTCGTATATAGTACTATGAAACATCATCTAGCTGCATAACAAAATGAAAAGAAACTAAAACTTTTGTAATATACACAGTAGGTTAAAGCATTACGCATCATATCTTCAAAACAGGCAAGCTAATATTAATATAGAGTGTGGCAGAGTCCTGCATCGGATCGAGTAACTCGATTTTATCCGAAACCAACCCGTCCCGTAGTTCGGGTCAGTCGGGTTTACGCTAATTTTTTTTCCAGTGTGTGTCGGGTTGACTTTAATTGTTTCGGGTTAGGGTCATTTTCGGGTTGAGATTGGACTCTTGCGTGAAATTTGATTCTTGCGTTAAACTTTTATTAAATTGTTATAAATTGTCATTGTCTCCCTCATATAATGTACAGTACTGTAATGTGTTTATATACTTTACTGTATTGTACTGTTGTTGAAATAGTGAAACATCATTATATTACTCTGCAAACGGTTGGAAAGTGTTAAAAAGAACTTTGTCGATATATATGAGCCGTTAATGGCCACACCATTTAAAGAAACGGGATGCCATTTGGGATATTGTTAGTTTATGGCATGTAGTAAAGAATTAGGTAAAGAGCAACAATTTAGCTCTCACAGTTTCGGTTATCTCAATGACAAAATTTCGGAAATTTAAAATGGCAACACCCAGTTTTTTTCATAGCAAAATTATCTTCGCTGTAAAAAAAATATATAGCGTTACAAAAGTAAATTTAGCTGTAGAAATGGCGATATAAAACCAAAAGCAAAGATGACTATTTCGTTCTACACTTGTGCTGCAAGAACAAATTCGTGACATTGTCATCTATCTCCATTTTACGTTTTCGTGGTCGCCGAAATACAGCTCAAATGGCTTTTGTCTCAGGGAGAATTTAAAATTATAGATGTACGCGTAAAATTCGCTAAGTGAGTGTGAAGTGAAAGATGCCATCAAATGTGAGATTTTGCATTGTTTTCATTCAATGATTTATTGTTGCCCATAGTCTCCCGCATGCGATGTGTCATCATCTGTGAACGTAAACACTTAAAATTTTGTAACACGGGTAAAATTATTTGTTTTTTGTCGCCTATGTGGACGCATTTGTTATTCTCACTGCGTTTATTTGCGTTCGTTTTATGTCGGCATTTCCACGGCTAAACTTAGTTTTTTAATGCCATGTATGTTTTTTTCACCATAAAGATCACATTGCGGTGAAAATAATTGAGTATTGCCATTTCAATTTTTTGAAATTTTGACACTGTAGCCTTAATTATGAGAGCTCGATTGCTGTTATTTACCTCATTCTCGAGCTCATGCCATAAAATAATCTCATCCTAAATGGCATCCCGTTTCCTTTAACATGGTCGTTAGGAGATCATATATTGACATAGTTTTTTATAATCATCCTGTAGGTCACAGTAGAAGAAACTGATCTCAGTAAAATGGAGGTAAAAGGCACTATCGTATTTTCGAAGAACAGAAAACTTTTGGCATTTTATCTACTTCTTTTTTAATACATTAGAGATAGTATACTAAAGGTCAATTACGCCCACAAAATAAGATAGTGAATAGTCTTAAATATAGAATAGAACAGTTTTTTAAAAACACTAAGTTGGTGGTCTAGTGTAACATTTCATTACATTAAATCCATTACATGAGATAGCCAGAAAGAAGAAGATAAAATCGACATTAAATATATGAAACCACTGTTATCAGGACAACATTTAAACGCTTAGATGAAGATAAAAAAATGAACGCAATTCGCAATGAAACGCTTAACGATACCGAATGCTAAATCAAAATTGTGACACTAGACAGAGCTGCAGAACAGTAAATCATGGTTATTAATTGAGTAACAAATGAACCAGTTGGCTGTATGTTAACAAACGAAGTGCTAGATTATTGCATAATTCTTTATCTATAACACTTTCCACCACTGTTTATCCGGTACATCCCATACTGATCCTTTGTTCAAGATGCTATATAAAAATGTAATATATATTGTTAAATCTATAATCTATTATTATAATTTGTATGTTAGTCTTCAGTCTTTTAAAAACCTATTATAATATTTCTCTGTACATCACATTAACAGAAATTCTCAATTCTCAGTAAAAAGAAATATATTTTAAACAATATAAAATAAGGATTATAATTTACCTAGTGCTTCTTCAATACATCAGGGACATTAGTAAAGACGAATTACGCCCACAAATAAAGATACTAAACTTACTTAAATATAGAATAGAACTATTTTTTAAAACACTATGTTGCTGGTCTAGTGCAATATTTTATTAAGTCAAATTCATTACATGAGAAAGTAAGCAAGAAGAAGATAAAATCGACATTAAATATATGAAACCTCTCATATCAGGACAGCATTCATACGCTCAGTGAAGATAAGAACGTATGTAGTTTAGAAGATGCATTTAAAATGTGCGAGTTCGCAACGAAACACTTAACGATACCACGTGCTAATCCAAAATTGTGACACTTGCAGTGTTGTAGTACATTAAATCTTGCATAACAATTACGTAACAAACTACCTGGTGTTACACCTGGTATTACACCCGGTTGTTAACATACAGCCATAGGATTTTATCTTAACAACCGAAATGCTATGATATTACATTATTGTTTATCCATTATTTTTTCAATCATTGTTTATCCATCATTTTTTCAATCATTGTTTATCCATCATTTTTTCCACCATTGTTTATCTATCATTTTTTCCATCATTGTTTATCCTGCACGTCCCACACGGATCCTTTGTTGACGATACTGAGTGTAAAATGTAATATATATATATAATTAAAACTATATTACAACTTGTATGTTGCCCTTCAGTGTTTTAAAAGCCAATCATAATATTTTTCTTGTATATCAGATTAGCAGAAATTCCCAGTAAAAAGAACTATCATACATTTTAAAGAATGAAAAGAAGAATTATAATTTATCTAGTGTATATCTAATTAATCAGGGATTATAGTAAAGACCAATTACGCCCACAAATAAAGATAGTGAACTTACTTAAATATAGACTAGAACTATTTTTTAAAACACCAAGTTGGTGGTCTAGCACAACATTTCATTACATCAAATCCATTACATGAGATAGCAAGCAAAAAAGAAGATACAGTCGACATTAAATATGTGAAACCTCTCTTATCAGGACAACATTCAAACGCTCAGATGAAGATAAGAACGAACGTAATTTAGAACATCGATTCCTAATCTGCGGGTTCGCAAAGAAACACATAACGACGCGATACCGCAAGCTAAATCAAAATCGTGTCACTAGACAGTGTTGCATGACAGTAAATCTTGAATTTTAATTACGTAACAAACTACCCGGTGTTATGCCAGGATTACACCCGATTGTTAAAATACAGCCATAGCATTTTATGTTAACAACCGAAATGCTATGATATTACATCATTGTTTATCCATCATTTTTTTCATCATTGTTTATCCTGCATATCCCACATGGATCCTTTGTTGGAGATACTGAATGTAAAATGTAATATACATATAGTTTAAACTATAATCTATTATTAAACTTGTATGTTAGTCTTCGGTGTTTTAAAAGCCGGTCACAATATGTTTTCTGAATATCAAATTAGCAAAAATTCTCAATAAAAAGAACTATCATACATTATAAAGAATGAAAAGAAGAATTATAATTTATCTAGTGCATCTCTAATTCATCAGGAATTGTAGTAAAGACCTATTACGCCCACAAATAAAGATAGTGAACTTACTTAAATATAGACTAGAACTATTTTTTAAAACACCAAGTTGGTGGTCTAGCACAACATTTCATTACATCAAATATATTACATGAGATAGCAAGCAAAGAAGAAGATACAGTCGACATTAAATATGTGAAACCTCTCTTATCAGGACAACATTCAAACGCTCAGATGGCGATAAGAACGAACGTAATTTAGAACATCGATTCAATATCTGCGAGTTCACATGTGCTCCTGGGATCAGAATTACGAAAACATCAGACGAAAAAGATAGAGCTAACAAGATGATTAACGGACAGCTTGCACGTTCTAAAACATCACGACGCAATCACAACTGATCACGGTTACGGATTGAAAAAAAAATTACAAATGATATCTTAAAAAGAAAGAACGAAAATTAAAAAATAAAGATGGAAAAAAAGGAACTTCTATTTCTACTTAACGAGAATGTAATGAATGGTTTTTCTTCCAATATCATTCTTTAAAGATAATACGGGCGAGGACAAAGCGTTATTAGAACGATGAGTTTCCTGGTAACATTTTTCTATTTTTCTTTGACTTTGAAAGTGCTACTGAGCAAGCGTCAGCTTTCGATTCCTCGTTTGTAATTCGATACGTGCTTAAATCGTTTGTGGGTATCATTTCCAGTGGAACTGCGAGTAAAATAAAACGTGAAAAATTTATCTTTTTTTTTTTCATAGTTTCCTAAAAGATAAATTCGTTGCTATCCAGTAAAAACTTTTTCGCGAGTTAAAAAAAATATTGCATTAAACGTAAAATCAGAGAAATGTTTGGAAAAATATTTGGTAGATAAATACCGGCAGAAGATATTTTCGGATGTGAATGACAACGCTACTTTTTATTTCCGGAATTGTTTATCGTTTTGCTCAGATAGAAGTTTTATGTATATAAATACTATTATTCTGATAAATATTGAACAGTTAAATTATTCTATTATTATAATGAATTTCTAGTATGAATGTTACTAAAAATAACATAAAGTTACTAAATGTTACCAAAGCTGGTATAAAGTTTCTAAACATTACTAATATACTTACATAAATAAATAAACAATTAAAGTCGATAAGAGTACAAAAGTGGTCCCTGCGACAATCATGTTAATTTTAAAGCATGTCAGACAATAATTATTTACTAACACTGCTCAATTAAAATTATTTATAATATGCTAAGTATATAATATATAAAATGGGCATTAAAAAGAATTAATATCAATTACATAGTATGATTTATCTGCAGTAAAATTATTTATTTATTGACACTACAAAAAGTACTTTAATTATTGATATTGCATGAATACATTATTTCATAAAAATATCTAAATGTATATAAAATAAATCGGCCAAGTGCGAGTATAACTCACGCTCAAAGAGTTCCGTGCATTATTTTTTTTAATTAATAAAACTCCTACTACCTCTAATTTTTTTTTTAATTTTTTTTTTTTAATTTTTTTTTTTTTTTTTTTTTAGTTTCAATAGATTCGGAAATAGGATGGGGGGGGGGGGATATATTTTTCCGGTATACTTTCGACGATATCTCAGAAAATATAATACCTAAAATTAAAATTAATATATTTTTTAATTCGAAGTTACCAGATCTTTCGAACAATGCCCTACACGATTTATAAAAAGAAACATTTTTTTCAAGTAACTTAATTAATATCTCAGCTAATTACCCATATGTTTTTTTTTCGAAAACCATTATCAAATATCCTTGGATGATTCTGCGTCGATACATACCTCGAGTGCATCGTCAACTCTCCCTCTGACCGCCCGAAAAGTAAAGATTGTGTGTAACGGAAAAATGTGTTTTTCTCATAAACAATGTTACCTAGGAAAATCGCTATAGTTTTCCTGCAAGGTTTAAAACTCCTACTATCCCTAATTTTTTCATCATTTTAGTTTCAGTAGATTCGGAAATAGAGGGGGGGGGGGGAGGACATATTTTTGCATTGCATTTTGGACTATATCTCTGAAAATATAATACCTAAAATAAAAACAAATATATTTTTGAGTTCGGTATTATGAGATCTTTCACACGATACCCCATACGATATACAAAAGGAAAACCTTTTTTTTTTTTTTTTTTCAAGTAACTTAATTAGCCCTTAAATTTTTCCTAAACATGTTTGTGAATAGCTAATAATCTGAAAATATGTGGGTAAAAAGGCTTTATAACTTTTCCAAGTTTGAACTTTTCACGTCCCAAAGTTTACGAGAAAAAGGTCTGTGACAGACACACGGATAGACGCAGGAGTGATCTTATAATGGTTCCGTTTTTATTTTTTAAGTACGGAACCCTAATAATTATATGAAAATACAGTATAACAAACTTTATTTTTCTTATAAAATAAAATATATTTTCAAGTATGAGCGAATTGGGGTACGAATTTTATGTTAATATTTTATAAATCTTTATACCTCTATAACATAAATAGGATAAATATGCCAATAATGGACATAAAGGATTTTATATAAAAATAAATGGACTTAAGTATTTTGTTTAAATATTTTTTTAATTAATATTTATTATTATTAGAATCCATTTTTTATGTTATACTAGTTTAAAACCAGCTCATGGCTTACTCAGTTAAACTGAAAGACAATGGAACTTTAAATATATAGAAAAATTATTCTAAAATTGTAACAAAATTCACCTTTGTGTATCAATTAAAATATGAAACCATTTAAAGTGCATCACAATTTGGGTATTACTAAAATAGGTGTAAAATAAAAAAGGTTCTAAAACATTAAAACCATTTTAAGATGTTAAAAACATTCGTCGGAATCCCGAGCGATTTCGACCAGAACCTGGCCATCATCAAAGGGTGGAAATGAGAAAAAATTCTTCAGAATTTTTTTCTCATTGTGATCCATTTCAAATGGTTTTATATTTTAATTGACAATGGAACTTTAAAACATTAATTTCTACTTCCTGGCTGGTTTGTTTAAAATTGTCAACAATAATCCAGATTACAAAACATGCAAGGGAGAGTTAATAAAAATAATAAAAGCTGAGTTTTTATTGGTTACTTTTTTATAAATCAAAAGTTTTGGAAGGTGTCCATTAATGGAAGGGTGGGTATATTTACCCTATATATCAAAATGAAAATTTTACCTTCATTTGGTTTATGAAGAATAAATACATAAAATGTGGAAATCAGTAAAAACAACAGCAAATGATTTTTATTTTTTTATTTTTTTTGTCCTTTTGCGAATATCAGCAATTGGGCGTACCAAATATATTTTAATGTTTTATAAATTCGCATACTTCTAGCATAAACATATATCAATATCAAAATGGTACTTCCGTTTTTTTCACTGTGAGTAAAAAAAAATTAAATGTGAAAATAATAGTAACATGTGAGTAAGTATGATCGAAGATCGCTCAAAGGGTTTCGTTTAATATTCCTTTCAAAACACTTTATCCTTTCTTTAATAATTCCAAATAAATTTCATTTAACAACCAAAAAAAAAAAAAAAAAAAAAAAATCATGTTTTTTATAAAGTAACAATTTACCAGCCTATTTTTTAGTTTTTTCGAATATCTAAACCAGCCCGCTATTATATTCTGTCATAATAATATCTGTCATGCGGACTAAATGCGATATTTAAAAAAATAAGTTCAAAATTAAACATGTTGTAACACCTTCAAAATGTTAAAATATGCGAATATTTCCATAATCGGATTTTTATCACGATTCAATATGTTTCTCAAACTCATATATTTACTATTCTCTTATTACTCATATTTATACTCGCTTTGTATTATTCTCAAACATTTGAAAAATTCGTTAAACTTCCAATATGACGTCAGATTTTCTTTTTAATTCTCTAATGACGTGATATTAATCTGTTTTGTGTACATACACATACTCATACTCCTTGTATTATCGAGAAATCTTTGAAATTTTCCGTTTTATTACCACTATGACGTCAATCAATTTTATTTCATATTTATCTTTCTTTCAATTGGTGAAACTTTTTATTTCATTTCATTTTTCACGTAGAAATCGTTCAATAGAAAATTAATTATTGTAGAAAGAATTTCATTGTGGATTTTTAATTTTTGGCAACTGCTATAAAGAAACATGTTTAAATTTAATAGGAAAAGGCTGTTAGAATTTTGGTTTTTATCTTTATTTATTAAAATAATAGGATTTTTCAAATTTTAATATTTTGAGCTTCATAGCTGGTATTCAGCTATATATACGCAAAGTTCCAACTCTGTAAGTTACATAGTTTCTGAGAATGTCTCTGTGACGGACAGACAACGGATCGGGAGTAATAGGGTTTCGTGAGATGAACGAAACCCTAAAAATGTAAAAAATAACTAAGTTTGGCAGAAAAAAAATTAAATAAAGTGAACCTAAATATTACGTAACATTAAATAAATATAATAAACAATTTGAAAAATTACAATAAAAGTTTTTTAAATAAACTTCTGCGTTCACTATTAGACTGATCACTTTCATAAACACTTCCATAGACCTTTTTGACCCTTTCATACACGCCGTTACCAACCATACTCCTTTGTCAAACTTTCTTGTATTAGATTTATAAAACTTTTAGGTTTTCAAAGGGACAAAACAATACACATAACACTCTTTTTAAATTCCTACTATTAGCTCACACTCTCTCTATATATATCGTGTTGGAATTTTCAATCGTTAATAAAATATTTTCTATTCATTCATTCAAGTTCAAATAATTTTTTTAAAACTTGTACTGGATGACACTTGATGTTAATACAGTTTTTTCAAATATTAATTCATTAATTAAATTTAATTAATTAATTTTAATTTTATATTTCATTTCTGTTCAAAAGTATAGACTCACTCCATATTTATAGTCTCACCTTCACACGTAAAAAGATAATGGGGCTGTTCAAGGACGAAGATCAGGCGGCTCGCGGGCGAAGGTGACTACAAATGTGGAGTGAGTCTATACTTTTGAGCAGAAATGAAGTATAAAACTAAAATTAAATAATAAAATTTAATTAATTAATTAATATTTGAAAAAAAACTGTATTATCGCTAACTGTAACATCGCTATGGCACTTTATTGTGAAGTTGGGTAGTTTTTGAAATTCAATATTTGAAAAACGGCATAATCATTAGATTTTAAATTTATATCAAGAAAAATACATTTTTTTTTACCTTTCTAACGCAGTTTGTCTAACCATTTTGTGAGAAATACTTTTCGAGCTATTCATTTTTGGTATTTTAGCTATTTATTTTTTATTTAATATTTAATACATTTCAAAAATTTCTCTTACGTAAGATATTTAGCAGGATATAAATTTAGGAATAAATACCGTCAGTGGCGAATCGTGTAGATCGCGGGAAAAAAATTTCTATTTGACCTAAGTAGGAATTGACTTTAAAAAAAAGTTTTTTTATTACTTGTTTTTTTTTTTAGTAAAATATAATTTTAACTAAAACTAGTTGTTGGGGGCCAACGTAATACTTACCCATCAGGGGTATGCAATGACTTATGTATAATATAAATGAATTATGTATAATATAAAATATGAAAATAGAACATGTGTAAACTATTTATAAAATGCATTGCAATTCGAATAAAATCGTGGCTTGACGACGTCATAAACATTAAATTCTCTATAACTCCAAAATTAATAATCATATTAACTAATGGTTTACTGCGTCGGATTAAGCGTCTCATTTCCAATTAAAACATATCTTTGAATTGAAATTTGAATGAAATACAGGGTCATAAAAAATCGAAGAGTGTGGAAAATATAATTACAAATATCTCGGCAACTAATTATCCGACCGACTTCATTCTTTATGCAAAATTTGTGTTTTTTTTTAATTGTTTTTTATATTCACTCCTTAAAATAAACAATTTCGAAAAATTTTATATACTTTTTATCAGAACGAATATTTCGAGAGTCTGAAAAAAATTGTTCCGGATATTCGAGGTTACTGAAATTCAATAAGCTTCTTCCCATTATTGCTTACTAAGTCCATACCAAATTTCAAGTCTCTATCTCAATTTGTTTGGGAGGTAGAGCGTTTACAGGCCCACAGACAGACGGACGGCAATTTTTTTTTTCTAAAAATATATTTTTCGTAATCTCCAATGTCCATTTTTGACGTGTAAATCCGTCAATTTTTTTTTTAGATTTTCAAAACGATTACAAGACTTACCCTTTACTACGTATGATGGATAAGTAATAAAATAAATTTAAAGACATGGGGGAAAATACTTAGTAGATAAGCACCAGCAACGGATATTTTCGTTCGCGAATAGAATATCAATTCTAATTTATTGACTGACAAATTTTTGTTTTCACATTGATTATATAAAGACATTGTTTATATTAGTTGTCACATTGATGAATATCTTTTATGATATCCTTTATCTGTAATTCATCTTATTTTATTTTAGATAATATTTTATTGAAAAAATAAATGTTAATTTTGTTGTTTGAGAACTTCGAAGTGATAAAATTCTAATCGAATTAAATTTATCAACATTTATTTGAACAAGATCTTCCTCATCTAAGAATCCTTTAGCAAAAGTTTTTACGAGTTTAAAAGAAATAAAACATAATAAACGTTTAATACATAACATATATATTATTTATATAATACGTATTATTTGTCTGTTTAATGAATGTAGTAAATATTTAAATTTTTCCAATTATTATACTGAAGATCTTATATAAGAAAAAAATCTTCTAAAAAAACTTTTGATAAAGGATTCTTAGATGATGAATATCTTGTTGGAATAAATGTTTCTAAACTTTCTTAGATTAGAATTTTATCACTTCAAAGTTTTCAAATAATAAAATCAGAAAAAATATTTTTTTCTCAATAAAATGAGATGAATTACAGACAAAAGATATCATAGAAGATAAATACATATAGATAAACAGATAAATACAAGCTTCGAATATTTCCGATAGCAAAAAGCAGCTGTAATTTAGTTAAATGAACAATCAGTTTTCAATTTACTTCGATAAAAGATTTTGTGTATATAAAGAGTATTATTATCATGAACATCGAACGTTTAAATTATTCTCATTATTATGATGAAAATCTTGTTCTACAATAAATATTACTATAGGTCCTTTGTTCATAATTTTTTTAATTGAGTTTTCAAATATACAAATTCAGAAAAAACATTAATTTTTGCTGTAATTTGTGTTTTAAAATAAAATAGGATGAATTAAAGATAAAAGATATGGTGAAAGATGTATAATACTTTAGGTTAAGAATTGCAACACCAATTTATCTATTAAGTAACTTTTTTTTTTTTTTTTTTTTTTTTTTTTACTTTGCTTACAAGGAAGGTCTCCATAAGCGTATACTGAGAAAAATTTCGAAAAATTACAGAATGTTCTTCTTATGAGGATATATATGTTTATAAAAAATTTTTGCTGCGGAACTTCGATATAACGTTCGTATTTTATTTTATTTTTTTTTTTTTTTTTTTTTTTTTAAGTTTCGTGTATTTGGCGATTTATCACTGGTTGGCGACACAATAAAATTTAAAAAACAAACGCTTTTATGATAAATACTCTTTTAGAAAAACCGTTTTCTACTCTTCACACTAAACTAGTTTCAGTAAGTTTAACTTAAATAAATGCACTTTTATAACTATGGTTTTGCCATATACATTTATATGTATATATAAAGAAAATAAACGATCGTATTATACGGTTTAGAAGAACATTTATGTTGATTAAAAATGCTTCAAACTAAATTTAAGTTCCTATTTTGAGCATTGTTAATTTGACTTTGATATTGTTAGTGTAGGAGACAACAAGCGAAAAGTATTGTTGCCATGGGAACAACGACTTATTCATTATCCAAATGTAAAAAGAGGAGAGCGTCCTTAATCGGTAAATTACTGTTAAAAAAACACTTAAAATTTATTCAGCCAGCGAAACAATGTGAAATTAAATAAATTCAGCAACAAGCAACTTGTATATATATTATATAAGCTTATAGTAAAAATAATAAACTATTTAATCATTTAAGCTTAAATTCACAAAGTATTGCGCATTTAAACACTTATTTTAACCAGTAATTTTCAAATGCATTAAAATCGCTTGCATTTGGCGAGGAAAAAGAGATACTCGCCACTTCACATCTTTTTGTGCCAAACACTCGAATGTATTTCATTTTTTTTTTACCGATTTTCAACTGCGGGATTTCGTAGCTAAATTTGACTGATCCTTTATTACGTACATGAGTAGTTCCATCAGCATTTTTTTTTCAAAATATTCTAAGTATGATCTTTAAGGAGTCCTTTCTAGTTAGATAAAGAACTTAAATTATAGTTTTTATTAAACTCTTTTATTTAACTAACTTGGTTTTTAATATGTAAAGATGAAATTTTGTAACCGATTTTTTACTCACTGCCTGATATGAGAGAATTAAAACAGTTATGTAAACAGGCGTGCTTCTGATGATAATATAACATTTTAATATTTTTAAAACTTAATTAAAAATTAATAAACTAATTTTAAGGCATTTTTTCGGTAGCCGAACTCAGGTGATAAATCGCCAAATATTCTTTGTGGTTACAACTGCATACGAGGCACAACAACAATAGAGTTAATAATGTGTCAAACCAAGCTTGCCAAAATAGGCCAACTGGCTGTGAAACTGCAACAACGAAATATTTTAATCATTAAAAGGTAGAAAATGTAAATAAAAAATAACGATTGTAATATTTTTTAAATACTCTTTTACTAAATTTCTGCTGTAAAAAGAAAAGGTTTTGGCAATTTAAAAGAGTAAATAAAATAAATAGATAAAAATAAAAACATCAATGACACATAATGGTAAATAATCTGTCAAGAACTAGTATAACTCGCGCTCAAAGGGTTCCATACATTAAATGTATTAATTACTATTTATTAATTAATAAACTTCTACTACCCCTAATTTTTCGTAATTTTAGATTCAGTAGATTCGGAAATATGAGGTGGGGGGGGGGGGGGTCATATTTTCCTAGTATACTTTCAACGATATCTCTAAAAATATAATACCTAAATTTAAAACAAATTTATTTTTGAGTTTGATGTTAGCAAATCTTTCGAATAATATCCTACATGATACATAAAAATAAAGTTTTTTTTAATAACTTAATTAATATCTCGGTTAATTACCGACACTGTTTTTCAAAAATCATTATAAACTATCCTTGGATGGTTCTGCGTCGATAGATATCTCGAGCGCCCGTCAACTCTCTTGCTGACTGGGGTAAAAGTAAAGTTTGTGTGAAACAGAAAAATGCGTTTTTCTCAAAAACTATGTTATCTATGAAAATCGCTGTAGTTTTCCTGAAAGGTTTAAATAAACTCCTACTAACCCCTAATTTTTTCATAATTTTAGTTTCAGTAGATTCGGAAATAGAGGAGGGGGGGGGGGACATATTTTTGCAGTGCATTTTCGACGATATCTCTCAAAATATAATACCTAAAATTAAAAGAAAACTTTTTTTTTTTCAAGTAACTTAATTAGCCCCTAAATTTTCTCTAAACGTATTTGTGAATCGCTAATAAAGTAAAAAGGCTTTATAACTTTCCACGTCCCATAATTTACGAGCAAAGGGTGGTGACAGACGAACGGACAGACACAGGAGTGATCTTATAATAAATGGTTCTGTTTTTGGAATCCTAAAAATAATTATTAATGTGATAATATACATTAAAATATATTAATAGAATAGCTATTAAAAAGTAATAATAACAAAAGCTTTGGTAACTTATTTTAAAATAATTTATAACTCATACTAGGGGGCCTACCCCCTGCGAGCTACGCTCGCCAACCCCCGCTCAGACTTCGAGGCCTCTAAAAACATGACAGCGTGCTTTATTTTAAAAATATTGGTAAATCTGTAATTGGGTTGCCATGCTTTTAACATTTTAATGGGACATTTTTCGATTATCATGGCCTCATACACAGCTGTTGCGACAACTGACGACTGTTTTCGGGATTGATAAGTAAAATCAATTACTACTTGAAAACCAGCTTGTATAAAATGGTTAGGTTTAAATTGTGACTACCTCTCGAACTTTTATAACAACAATCTCTATTCTATTCTTCCTTTGCGTTTAAGGATGAGAAAAATTCCATCTGCTTGTGAATAACATTAAGAACCACGGTATTGAAAAGTACTATGTTATAAACATTTTCAGTAACAGGTTTTAATTTTCTCTCTATTTTAGTGCACCATCATGCATATTTTCATGTTATTTTAAATATGTAAATTATTTTTTTAATTAATATGTATATACGAATTTTCTAATAATTATTTATCATACAAAATTAATTAAATATTTTGTGCATGCATGCCTGCATTTATTCGGCATCAATTGATGAGATATTTAAACAAATTTGCTATCCGCGGTAATTTTACACCATGTTCTGTCACTTGAATATTGTCCATAAGAAAATCGGGTACTTTTCCATTATAGGATCCTTTGCTTTTAGGTTTGGGAGTTTATTCGAGCTTCAAAAAGGGATAGATTCGTTAATATACATAGATTTGTTGCCAAAAGTTATGAAAATAAATCCAATGAACTTTTGGTGCTTTTCTATTATAGGTGTCTTGACGCTTTTTTAAAAAGCTTGGCGGAAAAAACCAAGCAGGATAGAAAACCAAGCAGGATATTTTATTCTTCCGTTCAGTTGGGCAATTATTATTTTATATATTAGTTTCAAATATCCGAATTAATGATTTTATAAATTCGTTTAGTTAAATTTTACAAAAAAATAACAAAATGATATCAATAAATAATAATTACTATTAATTCCTTTTCCCTACTTTCTTTTGCGTTTACCTAAATGACGTCATTTGGACGAATTTATTCAAAATATTTTCAGTTTATAAATTAAATTAAATGCTGACAGACGATTGAATCCTGACGATAGAAATGTGATTTTTTTTTCAAATTTTCCTGAAAAACATAATTTAATCATAATCTTGTCTTCATTATCGATTGAAATAAAATATAAATTCAATTTCAATTTGAAAATGACGAATAAAAAGAAATCAATAATCCCTATCGGGATCCTTTTCAATTTTTTTCCCTTTTTTGTCAAAAAAAACTGAGTAATTAGTTGCCATCATTACAGAAATGTCATTAAAATTAGAAAAAAATTAATATCTCGAAAACTAATTCCAATTTCAAAATTCTATTACCAGTTTTGACATCCGCGGATTTTTATGAACAATTGGTATTAATTTCACCATCAAGCGTTTAATATTTTATTAAAAATAGCCTTGATACATAATCAGTCGTTTAATCAGTCGTTTCATAAAATCGTTTCATAAATTCGTTTCATAAAATCGTTTCACAAATTCGTTTCATCAGGATTTTATATATATAGGGTAGATGTGAATTTCTAAAGTTTTACTTGAAGCAAAACATTTGGATGAAAAATCATTTTTATGTTGGAAATATAGAAATTTAGTATAAAACGATAATTTTTAAGCTTAATGCGAAAACTTCTATTGTGAAAATTTAAGTTATCCTTAGATTTGCTTAGTTTTATTTTTCATCTTGTAAACTAAAAATGAATATTAATTAAAATCATGGTTATTTACATTTATTATTGCTTGAAAATACCATATTTTTAAATTATTCATAACTTGCAAATAATATGTCTGTCCGATAAATATCTAAAGTTAATGTTAATATTCTGATTAACTGATTATTAAAGAGGATATTCATGCATGTTTAAAGTTAATAGAAATTAAAGACAGATTAAAAAGTATATACTAACGTAATTACGTCTCGAAGTTTAATTATACAATTTCTAGAGATAATGTTAATAGATAATGTTGAGATAATGTAATGTTAGAGATAATGTTAATATTCTGATTAACTGATTATTAAAGAGGATATTCATGCATGTTAAAAGTTAATAGAAATTAAAGACAGATTAAAAAGTATATACTAACGTAATTACGTCTCGAAGTTTAATTATACAATTTTAGAGATAAGATAATAAGTTTTAAGAAATTATCCGATCTGACATGACAGGTGTTATGATATGAAAAGACGAAGAAGAAAATGTTAGTTTTCACTGTTAAGATTCTCCTGGGAATTAATCAACAAATATTTAATGATTTTTTAAAACAGTTTCGAAATTGAAAAATTAGAGCCAAAGTTGACTTCAAAGACATCTATTTTGATATATTTTGATTTATCTAATTAATCCACCAGCAAGGCCGTAACCAGAACAATATTTTGAAGGGGGGATTTGTAGGTTCAAAATTTTGTTCTTATTATCGTATTTTATGCTTGTTTTGTAATACTTTAATAAACGTAAAATTATTTAAAAGTTATCTTTTGTGAATTCGGGTAACCAATACTTATCACAGAAGAAAATTAAATATTTGAGTTTTCTTCATCGCAAAGAAATTTATAATTTCATTTGTGCGGATGGTGATTCTACTTCGCCAATGTATCAACAATATTGTCAACCATATTGTCAATATTGTCAAATTCTGAAACTCTTTGCATATATTTTTAAATTTCTTTTGTGAGAAATGTATTTCCAGGAGCATATGTCAAAACTGTTACGTTTGCCAATTTGTGGATATTTGGAATTAGACGCTTACTGTATTATTCAAGCATTACGGGCCCATACATTAGTGAGAGGAATTTGAGATTTCACTGACCAACAGCCTTAAAATGCTTCTGAGAGTTAATTAACAAATTTTTAAAGAAGCCATATGAAACTGCTTAACAATTTAAACGTAGAATCTAAAAATAACATAAATATTAAAATTTGATCATATAGCTATTAAATTATCTAATAATTAATATTAAAGCGAGAAGCAAAAGTCTTGATTTTTAAGTGCAAATTCTACCTTACTGCGCATGCTGCAACTTTTCTGAAGGGTGAATAAAGCAGGAAATAGAATTAAGAAGAATCAAGAGGGCTGGGGAAAGAATAGCTCGCCTATTGGCCTTCACTGCTCACAACCCTACCCCTAGGAAATACTCCTTCTAAATTCTTCTTCATTCTATTTTTATTTCCCCTTCCTGGAGGGAGCATCCATTCTTCCACATGCTTTGTTTGAGAGAGCGGTGAACAAAAGGGAAAGGGAGGGATGCGCTTTCACTTTTTTTGAAGGCTGAAAGGGAAATGCGAGGTGAGAGTTCTACCCTTCTATAGAATTTGAAAAATCGTTGTTTTCTCGGAAAGAAAACGTATTTATTTTACAACCAGATAACAACATTTCTGACGGAATTTTTACACGCTCTGCCATAAAATATTTCAAAGGGTTTGGACAACAAAATATTTTTTAATGTTTTTTTAAAAGCACTTTTATCACTAATTATCAGTATTTTTTATTTGGGGTTCATTTAAGGTTTTATCACGGACCCCGGCAACGATGAATATATGCTGAAATTAAACAAAGAAAATTTCAAGAAAAGTATTTTTTAAAGTTGGTTGTATAGAAAATTTAGAATTTGTTTGCGATTCATCAATCTTTGAGTTTGGCAAAGAGCAGGTTTATGGCAATAAAAAACAATTGGAAGGTCAAACTACCTTTATCGAAGATTTTATTTACTCGACCGGGTGATAAAGATTAATAAATACTTTTCTAAATATCTTCACTCTCAATACTCTATAATTAATACATTATCTCCATATTTAAATAAATGTTTTCTAGGGTCTTGCACGGGTTGGGCAACCCAAAACCCGAACCGAACCCGAAACATTCAAACCCGAACCCGAACCTAACTCAAAGTGAAAGAAAATTAATCCATATTTTAATACAATTATGGAAAAATAGTCTGCAATTATTTCCCTAATCACAATTTTAACTTTTTTATATCAAAATGAACACATATACACTCATTAATATTCAAATATAAAGTTTTTTTTAAATTTGAAAAGCATTCAGGCCTTTTTTTTAAATATTGAGTCAAGCTTAATCTGACCCGAAAGAGTCAAACCCTAACCCGAAACCTACCCGAACCCGAAACATTTAAAATCAACTGGGATCGAGCTCAACCCGCAACGAAACAAAATCGGCGTCACACGACACAGCACAACTCAGGTCGGGTAAAATAAGATTACCCGACTTGATGCAGTACCTGATCCTTTCCGTACTTATTTATTTACATACATACATACTACATCTGCTTACAACGAAAGAAATGCCACGGTTACGGTACTTCCACCCGTCTTAGCTACCACGTTATCAAAATAGGCTTGTTTCCACCAATTCTTGAACTGCCGTGTGATCAAGATAGGCTGAAAAGCTGCCGAGATTAGTGGAGTGCCCGGCAGGTCTCTTTTATTGGCAGAGCATTCATCAAACGTACTGATATATATCTTATATACTTTCGTTAATCACATAACATTATTGAGTGAAAATATTGCATTTATAAATTATTCACAATTTGAAAATAAAAAATAGTTAACTGGAAATATCTAAACTTAAAATCAACAGTTCCGTTAACTTTATATAAAGGATTATCTTCATGCATTTTAAAAGTGAATAGAAATTTAAGACCTATAAAAAAATATCGACATAATTATCGTCTCAAAGTTTAATTAAATAATTTTTAGAGATGAAAATTTTAGAGATAAGATAATGAGTTTTAATAAATTATCCGACCTGACAATGACAGGTGTTATAATAATAGCAAACTGAAGGAACGAAGAAGAAAATGTTCGATTTTTCCTTTAAACTGCTTCTGAGAGTTAACAAACAGATATTTAATGAAGTCAGGTTCTCAAGGACTAGAAACGTGGCCTAAGTTTTTGGAAAGTTTGATTAAATACTTTTCTATTTATTTTTTTAACTTCAAAACTATCTTATTTTATTTATCTTAATTACAGTATATTTAGGGATAATTTTGATGAACCATTGTTATCGACGGTGACGTGTCCATTATTAAAACAAATTAAAATTTAACGGATAATTTACTTTTATTTAATAATTTTTAAAATGCTTCCGCTTATACAATTTCGTTATCATGCGAAAATGCTTTATATTTTACCAAGTTAAGTAAGTTTTACATTTATAGCGTCCGCTTCTGAGCAATTCTAAGCTAGATGGTATATTTTGGTCTATTCGGTCTATTAGATATTTCGGGATAATTTTGATGAAAAACTAATATCGACTTTGACACGTTCATTATTAAAACATATTAAAAATTAACAGATAATTTAATTTAATTTAATAATTTTGGAAATGCTTCCGCTTATACATATTCGTTATCGTGTGAAATTGCTTTATATTTTACAGTTAATTAAGTTTTACATTTATACCGTCCCGCTTCTGAGTCACTCTAAGCTAGATGCTCCATATTTCGGGATAATTTTGATGAAAAACTGATATCGGACTTTGACATGCCCATTATGAAAACAAATTAAAATTTAACGCATAATTTATTTTTATTTAATAATTTTGGAAATGCTTCCGCTTATACAATTTCGTTATCATGTGAAAATACTTTATATTTTACCAAATTAAGTAAGTTTTACATTTATACCGTCCGCTTCTGAGCAACTCTAAGCTAGACGCTCCATATTTCGGGATAATTTTGATGAAAAATTGATATCGACTTCATGAGACGTTCATTATTGAAAATAAAATAAAAATTAACGGATAATTTATTTTTATTTAATAATTTTGGAAATGCTTCCGCATATACAGTTTCATTTTCATGTGAAATTGCTTTATATTTTACCCGATAAGTAAGAGTTACATTTATACCGTCCGCTTCCGGACAACTGTAAGCTAGACACACCATGTTTTGGGATAATTTTGAGGAAAAACTGATATCGACATTGACACGTTCATTATTAAAACAAATTAAAAATTAACAGATAATTTATTTTTATTTAATAATTTTGGAAATGCTTCCGTTTAAAGAAAAAAAGAGGCCCGATAAAAGAGGCCCGGTATACAGAAGTACAAATACTTGCTAATTCTTATTTAAAAGTAGTAAATACAGACTATTATGAATAACAACACCTCCTGTGAGCTATTGAATGTTCAGTATGTTGTTATTCATAATAGTCTGTATTTACTACACCCAGAAAAAAGTTTTGTTGAATCAACAAAAATTTGGTTGCCCCAACAAAACTTTTTGTTTAAATATAGGTCAATGGAAATTTTGTTTGAATCAACAAAAAAAAAAAATTTTTTTTTTTTGAAATTCCAAAAAAAAAAAAAAAAAAAAAAATTGTATCGTCAGCAAAAAATGTTTTGTTAATTCAAGTAAAATGGTTCAATTTTACTTGAATTTAGCTAAAACAACCAAAATGTACTCAACAAAATATGTTTTGTAGTTTTAATCAATTCCTTTTTCTGGGTGTACTTTTAATTAAAAATTAGTAAGTATTTGTACTTCTGTATAATGGGCCTCTTTTATCTTGGCCATTCTGTACAGTTTCGTTATCATGCGAAATTGCTTTATATTTTGTCAGTTAAGTAAGTTTTACATTTATACCGTCCGCTCTCTAAACTAGACGCTCTATATTTCGGGAAGTAGCTGATCATACATATGGGGTGTCACTGACTGAATTTCTGTGCACTTCCAGCTTTTTTCGTGATGACATTACATTTCATAGTTGTTGTCAAGAACATAGGTCTGATGTATGCATTTAAATAAATAAAAATGAAACTTACTAATATCGTAAGACTTTTAAACAACAAAATACGTTTCTAACTATCTCAGTACATCCTAGCCTTTAATTATAATCACGTATTTTAAAATACAGTCTTAAATGTAGCCGCAATAAACAATCGAGCATAAAAATTATAAATAACGTCTTGAAAATAATAAAATTTTATTATTTTTTTTTTAAGTACTTATTTGTATTAAATTTTATAGCCTATTAAGGGAACGGTGGAAGTTAAAATTGATTTTTTTATATTTTTCATTAAAGGTATATGAAATTTTGTGCATATATACATTTCGCCATAAGTATATAAAATACCTTAAAAGAAATTCTAATCTTAATATAATTTTAAGATTTTTTTAAAAATTAAAAATTTATAAACCAAATTTTAAAACGCTCCTTGCGTCTGAATTTTTAAGATATTTTCTCGATCTGGCATTTGGATCACTTAAAACTAAATTAGAAACAAATCTGTGTATCAGTTATGTAATTCTTTGCGTAGTTAATTTTTGAGAGATTTTTTTTCTGAATTCCATTCCGATTTTCATCAAAATTTATCATTTTAATAAGTTATAAATCAAATTTAATTATCTTAACGAAGCTTAATTGTAAAATGTATACACAGTTTCTTTGTAAATAGTATCATGATTCTTCCTTATCAATTTCATGAATTTTGAACAAAAATTAAAACGCATGGAGCATATCAAAAATCTAAAAAATGTGTAAAATCTGTATTGGGAAAAACAGGTATAAAGTTTACTGAAGTACCGAAAAATTGATTTTGTACATAATTCAAACGCTTGTAAGTTTGCGAAAAACCATCGCAGCTGCATGCAGTTTTTCCCAAATAGTTCAATACAAACTGAAGAATAATAATACACACAAAAATAAATTTTTATTTTTGAGTCAATTTTTGGTCAAATAAAGGTCCATGGTCCCCTTAAGACTTTTTTAAAAATTAAAATTGTAAGCACTTCAGTAGAAACTAACAACTGTGATGTACAAACAGCAGCGATTCAGGCTGCTACCTAAAAATTGTTTAGTTTATCGACTTAACAGCATTATAATACATTCATATACATAAATTAAGAATAGTACCAGGAAACTTTTTATTTCAAACGTTTTGCCGAATATCTACATAAATGCTTGAAGAATCGTCCTTGAAATTCTAGGATGTAAAGAACATGTTTCATATTTTTCAGTGGAGATTTAGTCTCGAGAACAAATAGGGGGCTAACAATATATATAATAAAAAAATATTTCCGACCACCCATATAACAGAAAATGCGCAAAATGTTCTGATACTTGAAAAATAATAAAATTTTAATAAAACAAAAGATATTTATTTGTATTAAATTTTATAGTCAATTAAGACTTTTTTATATTAAAGTTGTAAGCACTTCAGAAGAAACTAACAACTGTGATGTACAAACAGCAGCGATTCGGGCTGCTACCTAAAAATTGTTTAGTTTATCGACTTAACAGCATTATAATACATTCATATACATAAATTAAGAATAGTACCAGGAAAATTTTTATTTCAAACGTTTTGCAGAATATCTACATAAATGCTTGAAGAATCGTCCTTGAAATTCGAGGATGTAAAGAACATGTTTCATATTTTTCAGTGAAGATTTAGTCTCGAGAACAAATAGGGGGCTAACAATATATATATAATAATAAAATAATATTTTCGATCACCCATATAACTGAAAATGTTCAAAATGGTATGTTAATTTGAAAAGAAATGAAATTTTAATAAAAAAGGTATTTATTTGTATTAAATTTTATTCTCTGTTAAGACTTTTTTATTAAAATTGTAAGCACTTCAGAAGAAACAAACAACTTTGATAAATTAATATTGATATAAATATGATAATAAAATAATATTTGCGACCACCCATATAAAGAAAATGCTCAAAATGGTCTGTTACTGTCGCAACTGGCTATGTGGGTTCAACGTTATGTTCAACGTTTTTGTGTATTTTTGTAAGCATAGCACGCATATTCGTTAAGATGTTAACGTTTCTGTGAAAAAATTATATTTGTTTTTGTTTATAGCATGCAGAATTTTCAACCAAATTAAAACACCACTTTTCTAAAACTTGACAAAGAACAGCAGAAACAGTACACTGCAATTAAAAAATGAATATGTTAAATATTTTATGAGGTATGATCATTTGTATGAATTGATTTTTAACGGCGCATGCGTGCAGGATACCAAACTTTTTATTTCATAATTAGGCAGTCAACTATTTAGGGAAATTTATATAGAAAGTCCAGTCAAATAGAAGAAAAAATTTCAGAAAGATACTGGCGATATGAATGAGTTAGTTTCTAAAAGTAGCTGGATGATAAGAGATTTTCCACAAATTGTCAATCAGCTCACTGTATGTCCGATGCTCGCTGATCGAAGATATTTATCTTGCTACGTACCATTATCTTTTTTTTCTCTAAGACTTTATAACTGTTTTGTATCTGTTATACATTCTGAATAATTTTAAGCTGATAAATAATTTTAAAAACCACGAGTCTAATATCTAGAATCTTCATACACGTTAAATTTAAATTTAAATCTAAAACGAATAATTAAAAAATATATAAGGATGGACATAATTACTACGTGGCATTTAATTAAACAAAGTTTAGAGATGAAAAATTCAGAGATAATGTAATGCGTTTTAATAAACTGACGATGACAAGTTTTATGATAATAGCAAATAAAAGAAGGGAGAGATAAATATGCGATTTTTCTGTTGTAATGCTCCAGGAACGTATTCAATATAAATATTGAAGGAAGTCGGAGAAAATTGAATTTTCTTAAAAGTAAATGAACTTTCAGTAAATTACCGGAAAAGTAGTATAAAATTTCGAAAAGTTTGCATATAAAAATTTTAATTAACCCTTTGTGACTCTCAACTTCAATTTAAAAAATATTTACTCAGTTGTTAGAATACATCATTTTAAGCTTGAAAATAATAATAAACAAGCTGGAAATTGCACGTCAAACGTGACAAACGAGGTGCGTTCGTACTATAGCTAGTTATATAAATATTCAGATAATTCCTGATGATTTTTAATTCTGTAAAATGAATTATATATCGTCTGCAAATTAATTTCTGTAATAAAATAAATATCTTGGTCGCTTGACGATTAAACCTCGGAAGCTTCTGTAACAAGAAAGCACCGATTTCTTTTAAAAAATTCAAATTTCTTAATAAAAGTTTTTATTAATATCTTCTAAAGTTTTGATTCGATTTTCATAAAATTTGAAATGTCTAGACAAAATTCTGCAAAAATAATATATCTTTAATTTCAAACCATTCGGTTGGGTAGTTTTTACGTTGTTATATGTGGACGGACGGACAGACAGACGGACAGACAGACGGACGGACAGACAGACGGACGGACCAGACAACGACAATAGATACTACGAATTTATATTTATACGCACCTAAAAAAAATAGACCATAAAAATAAAAAAATAAAAGGTACTTTTTTTAGAGCTACAGTAATCAGAAAATTGCATACTTCACATAAATATTGCCAATTTTCTAATACAAAATTGTAAAGTATACGAAATTACCTTTGTAAAAAAATCTATTTTTGGACGTTTCCAGACTTTTAAATTTGACAAAATTTACGAAGTTCATTTTAGCAATAACGATGCAAAACTGTTTGAATGACAAATAAAACTTTGGCATGAAAAATGATCTGAGTATCGCTGTCTGTTGAGAATTCTATAAACAATTTATATTAACTGCTGTGTTCGGAGATAGGAGCAATAAATAAAATTGTCTTTTAAAGCCCGCTGTATAAGAAATATTGATTTTGGGGTATGGTGCAGATATGCAACGCGGTGATACAAAAGCATACACTGTAAAAAAAAAAAAAAAAAATAGTAATAAAAAAAATGTGTAATTTTGACAGAAAAGTATTGTATTTTTTACAGAAAAGAAAACTATTTCAAAGAAAAACAGATTTTTCCTTTAAAAAAAGTGTTGATTTTATAATTTTTACAGAAAAAATCTATATTTTTTACAGAAAAAAAAATATTTTAATGAAAATATACAGATATTTTCCGTAAATTAAATGGTTTTCGACTGGCGCTGAAAAATTGACAGGTTTTTTTTTTTTTTTTTTTGTCATTTTGAGAGATTTTTTTTTACAATGTATTTTTAAACACCTAATTTTATTTAAAGGTGTTTTAGAAACATAATATTTAACGACAATTTTAATGAGACTCCGAAACTGAAAATTAGGATTATTATCTATATATTAAAAGCACAAGTCATGTGACTGTAATAAACATTTACGGTCTGTCCGCTTCAAAAAGAATGAAATTGATAGTGATTTTTACGTTCTCAAACCACAGCGAACAACAACAAAAAAAGAAGGGGGGGGAGGAAAAAAAACGTTCGCTTGCAGAAAATAAAACCAGAAAAGACCTTTGCGTCATTCGCCTATAAACCCATTAGCGATTATGATGATTATTTAGAAGTGTGCCAAAAATTGTGACTCGCTATTTACTGAACGGAATAACATTTTTTTAATATTATTGAATCGTATCCTTGGAAAACATTTTAATTTTCTATTTTTCGAATTTAAAATACTTTTTTTACATTTTTCATTGACATTGAGATGGATTTAACCATTCGGATGTTACCTGATGATCAGGAAGTTGCAATAAAATTGTTTCAGGGCTATGGAATTAGACATAAATAAAGTTTTTTTGCGAGATGACGGTTACAAATATTTCACACTAAATCACAAATATGAATTTGTTGATCCTAATAATGGATGTCATACCCAATCTGTTGAGAGATTGAAGTATCGCAAGTAGTAGTGAAGTTTGTGAGTATCGTAAAATAGCGTAATAAAGGACAGCACCACATTATTTACAGTTTGTATCTCAGACGTCATACGGCAACATCTCTCTGTAAAAAAAAAAAAATTCCTTGGCGGCTCGGCAGACAGGCAAAGGTAGATTTCGAAGATGCAGACCGTGGGGCGCCTGTTTGTTGGGAATTGCTGAAGAAATGACCTTTATGCCATGATGCGACAGTTGAAACCGCCATCTTCGAAACCTAACTTGTTTGCAGGAGGAACCGGCAGGGATTTTTTTTCTTCTAAAACCCCCTCCCCCCCCCCCTCTTGGGACCATCAAAAATCTGCCATACATAAATTTTCGGCCTTTTTCCTAGAAGTAATAATAACTTTAAAAGGATTCGATACGTATCATAATTAAGAAATTATGTTTTTATTTTTGTTTTCACAAAAAGCCCCCCCCCCATTCCCCCCTCCTTGGTTCGATTTTGCCCATTAACGAATTTGACCGAGATTTTATGCCCCTTGATTTTATGTATCAGCTTTGAAGAGATTTGTACAGAATTATTGCAGTTATCGTGTCCATAAAAAAAGTGACATAGATAGATAGATAGATAGATATAAAGTTTTGAACTCGGGGTGGTTTTGGGTTCTGGGAGTCATGATCGGCGTAGATCTGCAAGGATTGTTCAAAAATTCCAACTTAGGGGAGAATGTAATAGGTAATATTTCTTACGAAATCTACCTAAAATAAAATTACTACTGAAGTGCTAAAATAGGCTTTACAATTTCATGCCATTAGAATTCCATAGAAAACTAATGTTTAAAAATACTCTAAGAAGAAATCGTATATCACAAATTTATCGTGCATTATCGTGAATTCAAAAAATTATAATTTAGAATTTTAAAGAGGATTTTTAAACCATTTATTTAAAAATGTTTTAAAAATCATTATACATTTAAACAAGCTTGGAATAGGAAATATATATTTATAACAAGTATCATAATTCTTGTCTCTTGTCATCTACAGTGTCTCACATAAGTGATGGGACACTTGTGCTTTACAAAAGGAAACTAATCAAATAAATTAAAAAAAACATGTACACATTTTTTTGTGGGTGTGTTTCATACTTAAATTTAGTAAAGATTATTACATAACATACATTTTGTCAAAATATTAAAATATTAATTTAATAAAAATACAAATGTTTAGAACGGAGCAAAAAATAGCTCACATAAGTGATGGGACACCATTATATATGCAACAAAAATCGTCTGAAATAAGCAATAAAAATATTTTTTGGGGTTTTATTTTTACTTAAAAGCAATTGGCAATAATTTATAAAATCGTCTGCAGTATTTCTCTCCAGTTTGTTTTGGAATTTTTGTGTTTTTTAGCTCTGTGTAGCCATGAATGCTAAACGAAAAGAAACTTCGCCTGAAATTCGAAAATTAGTTATTAATTTGCATATTGAACGTGGAAAATCTATTAGAAAAACTGCTGAAACAGTTAACTTGAGTCGTTCAACAGTTTTCAATATCATTAAACGATATAAAAAGAATCATATGATTCAAGATAAAAGAAGACCTGGCCGACCATCAAAGCTATCCAATGGAATAAAGCGAATTATCGTTCGAAATATTAAAAAAAATCCAAGAATTAATGCTTCAAAAGTTGCTGCTGATTTACAAGCATTATATGGAATAATTGTTAATCCTGAGACTATTAGAAGAGTAATTCGATCTGCTGGATATCACGGTAGAGTAGCCAGGAAAAAATTCTTCGTAAGTGAAAAGAATAGAAAACTCAGACTAGCTTTCGCAAAATCCAACATAAATGAGAATTCTGATTACTGGAATAAAGTTATATTTGCTGATGAGAGTAAATTTAATATATTTGGTTCTGACGGTAGAATCTTGGTGTGGAGAAAACCCAGGGAAGAATTTCGCAAACAGAACTTGGTACCAACAGTAAAACATGGTGGAGGAGGAGTTATGGTATGGGGGTGTATGTCGTCCGCTGGAGTTGGTAATCTTGTTTTTATTGACAGTATAATGGATCAGTACAAGTATATTGATATTTTAAAGCAAAATTTGAAATCTTCAGCACGAAAATTGAACCTTCATAACGATTTTAAATTCTACCAGGACAATGACCCCAAGCACACTGCTCTGAACGTTAGACTCTGGCTGCTATATAACTGTCCTGAAATAATAAAAACACCACCACAATCTCCAGACTTAAATCCCATAGAGAATATTTGGCAAGAATTGGAATCAAGAATTCGCAAACACACCATTTCTTCAAAACAACAACTAAAATCGGTGCTTCAAGAAGAATGGGGTAAAATCACTCCAGAAATCACAAAAAAATTAGTCGAATCCATCCCAAAAAGATTAAATCATGTTTTAAAAGTAAAAGGAAATCCAACAAAATATTAAAACCTTTTAAAAAGTAAAATTTTTGGATAAATATTTGATGGAAAAGTAAGTGTCCCATCACTTATGTGAGCCATTTTTTGCTCCGTTCTGAACAATTGTATTTTTACTAAATTAATATTTTAATATTTTGACAAAATGTATGTTATGTAATAATTGTTACTAACTTTAAATATGAAACACACCCAAAAAATTTTTGCACATGTTTGTTTATTTATTTTATTGCAGTTTCTTTTTATAAAGCACAAGTGTCCCATCACTTTTGTGAGACACTGTATATTTTAAATTAGTATTTCTGAAAACTTTTGGAAAATTAATCAACAATTCCAATTTTTGTTTCAGTAAATTCGTATGTCTTCTTTTTTTTTTTTCATTTTCCCTCTGTATTATCTGTAAAGGACGTACATAAAGCGAATGCATCACGTGAATTTTATTTGTTAAATTTTAATACCTATTACAATATCGAAAAACGTTAAACTATTTTCGGAAAATCTAGCTAACTTCTTCGTTTGAAATGTATAATTCATTCCAAAAATAAATTGCATTTAGTATATCAACCGATAGAAAATAATGTGCCATTCTTTAAAATTATCTTTAGATTCTAAATATATTCTCGCCGAAATCAAAATCGTTTGTCTTTAGAGTACGATTACGTTAAAGAATTCGTTTCAAGATTTGCTGAAGCATCATTTGCACATGTGAAACTGGCAACGTGGTAAATTGCTAAGATGTTTTTAGTTTTCTGGACCGGGAAGAATTTGCCTTTGAATTTTAACTGAAACAAATTATCGTCTGCAGAATTTTTAACAAGAGAGTTTTATTCATGAGCTAAAATAAATCTGATTGCTTAACAGTTTTATGATTACGAATTATTTAGAATAACAATATTGGAAATGCACTGTTAGTTTTGCATTTTTTATGGCAAATGTTATCTTTTTTTATCCAATAATGCATTGGAAATACCTGATAATTCTTTTAAGTAAAAAAGGTTTTAAAATATTTGAAAATTATGAAAATTAAATAGAAGGAAAGAATCGTTAAAAAGAGAATCATTCAACATAAAAATAAATATACAGTGTCTCACAAAAGTGATGGGACACTTGTGCTTTATAAAAAGAAACTGCAATAAAATAAATAAACAAACATGTGCAAAAATTTTTTGGGTGTGTTTCATATTTAAAGTTAGTAACAATTATTACATAACATACATTTTGTCAAAATATTAAAATATTAATTTAGTAAAAATACAATTGTTCAGAACGGAGCAAAAAATGGCTCACATAAGTGATGGGACACTTACTTTTCCATCAAATATTTATCCACAAATTTTACTTTTTAAAAGGTTTTAATATTTTGTTGGATTTCCTTTTACTTTTAAAACATGATTTAATCTTTTTGGGATGGATTCGACTATTTTTTTTGTGATTTCTGGAGTGATTTTACCCCATTCTTCTTGAAGCACCGATTTTAGTTGTTGTTTTGAAGAAATGGTGTGTTTGCGAATTCTTGATTCCAATTCTTGCCAAATATTCTCTATGGGATTTAAGTCTGGAGATTGTGGTGGTGTTTTTATTATTTCAGGACAGTTATATAGCAGCCAGAGTCTAACGTTCAGAGCAGTGTGCTTGGGGTCATTGTCCTGGTAGAATTTAAAATCGTTATGAAGGTTCAATTTTCGTGCTGAAGATTTCAAATTTTGCTTTAAAATATCAATATACTTGTACTGATCCATTATACTGTCAATAAAAACAAAATTACCAACTCCAGCGGACGACATACACCCCCATACCATAACTCCTCCTCCACCATGTTTTACTGTTGGTACCAAGTTCTGTTTGCGAAGTTCTTCCCTGGGTTTTCTCCACACCAAGATTCTACCGTCAGAACCAAATATATTAAATTTACTCTCATCAGCAAATATAACTTTATTCCAGTAATCAGAATTCTTATTTATGTTGGATTTTGCGAAAGCTAGTCTGAGTTTTCTATTCTTTTCACTTCCGAAGAATTTTTTCCTGGCTACTCTACCGTGATATCCAGCAGATCGAATTACCCTTCTAATAGTTTCAGGATTAACAATTATTCCATATAATGCTTGTAAATCAGCAGCAACTTTTGAAGCACTAATTCTTGGATTTTTTTTAATATTTCGAACGATAATTCGCTTTATTCCATTGGATAGCTTTGATGGTCAGTCAGGTCTTCTTTTATCCTGAATCATATGATTCTTTTTATATCGTTTAATGATATTGAAAACTGTTGAACGACTCAAGTTAACTGTTTCAGCAGTTTTTCTAATAGATTTTCCACGTTCAATATGCAAATTAATAACTAATTTTCGAATTTCAGGCGAAGTTTCTTTTCGTTTAGCATTCATGACTACACAGAGCTAAAAAACACAAAAATTCCAAAACAAACTGGAGAGAAATACTGCAGACGATTTTATAAATTATTGCCAATTGCTTTTAAGTAAAAATAAAACCCCAAAAAATATTTTTATTGCTTATTTCAGGCGATTTTTGTTGCATATATAATGGTGTCCCATCACTTATGTGAGCTATTTTTTGCTCCGTTCTAAACATTTGTATTTTTATTAAATTAATATTTTAATATTTTGACAAAATGTATGTTATGTAATAATCTTTACTAAATTTAAGTATGAAACACACCCACAAAAAAAATGTGTACATGTTTTTTTAATTTATTTGATTAGTTTCCTTTTGTAAAGCACAAGTGTCCCATCACTTATGTGAGACACTGTAGGTGAATTTGTACCATTAACATTTGTTGTTAAATTGTGGAATTCGGTAAATCGAGTATCATTAAATCGAACTTATATACTGAGTTAGATATTTTTTTTTTCTTTGACTATTAAAGTTTTTTTATTTTTTTCTTCATTGAGGCTGAATATTTTAAATAAACTTTAAAAGATATATAATTCAGGTATCTGACCTTTTTCATAATATCATTTAGGTGTAAAACACAGAAAAAAAAATCCCGAAGGAACTTTTTTTTTTCTAATTTATCACTATTTAGAAACGTTTCCGAAAATTAATGGCAGTAAAAGCAACTTTGTTTTTAAAAATACATCTTTAAATCTCGGATATTTCTAAATATAACGACCGCTTTTCGGAAGCGTTAGTTATTCAGAAGATGTTATTGTATATTTTCGTTAGTGGTTGTATTATATTTTCCTATATTTAGAAACATCTATGTTGTTTTACAGTGTATGTTTAAAAAATCCCTGAAGGGGCTCTGCCTACGGGCACAGGTAGATTTCGAAGACGCAGACCTGTTTGTTGGGAATTGCGGAAGAAATGACCTTTTTGCCAGTTGGAACCGCCGACTTCGAAACCTAACTTGTTTGCAGGCGGAGCCGGCAAGGATTTTTTTTTTTTTTTTTTTTTTTTTTTTGCAATAAGTGTTGGTCTTATAAAAAAATTGTCACTATAAAAGTTTTAGATAATATTAAGAGGATTTATAATAAATTTAAGCGGATTTGATATCTTGTGAATTGACGAAGTTATGAATTTTTTCTTCTAAAACCCCTATCCCACCCCCCCCACCCCTCTTGAGTCCATTTTTAATGATATCAAAAATCTGTCATACATAAATTTTCTGCCCTTTTCCTAGAAGCAATAATAACTTAAAACGGATTCAATAAGTATAATAATTATGGCGTTTTATCTGTTTTCACAACCCCCCCCCCCCCCCCATTGGTTCAGTTTTGCCCATTAACGAACTTGACCTAGATTTTATGCCCCTTGATTTTATGTATCAGTTTGAAAGAGATTTGTGCAGAATTATTGAAGTTATCGTATCCATAAAAAAGTGACATAGATAGATAGATATATAAAGTTTTGAACTGGGGGTGGTTTTGGGTTCTGGGAGTCATAATCGGAGTAGATGTGCAAAATTTTTTTTAAAATTCCAACTTAGGGGAGAATGTAATAGGTAGTATTTCTTACGAAATCTACCTAAAATGGCGGACCTTGAAAAAGTACATTCTGAGATAAATGGATTTAATTTTTAAGTTCTCCTTAAAGGCTGTAATATAATAATTGTGCTTTAATCTAATTATGGGAACAATTTTGCAGCTGCAACAACGAAATATCACTATAAACTACAATATATATATATATATATATATATATTAAATAAAAAACAGTGTATATAAATATATAATATATGTAGGATTTCAGCTGAAACACTTCACGTAAATGATCATCAAATGAACTGGCACTGAACTGACACTCTATTATTGTCCATATATTTGATGCGCGAGTTGTAAATAGTTTGAATCGCGAGATTTGGCAGAGAGCCAGTGTTCTAATTTTTATTATGAAGCGAGATATAAAAGGAAGATGGCCGTAGAAAGGTATTATTAGGCCTCGCCGGATTGCTGTAAGCTAAATTGTTGTTATATAGTTTCTGCTAAAAGTGTATTAGTTGAAATTAAAGTTAGTATTCTGTTGTTCATCGACTATTTGTCATATTGGTTCAGTAAAGTGACTGTTTATATATCATTTACTTGCATTTTTGGGAGCTCGGATACCGGGATTATTAAAAGTAAGAGCCACTAGTAGTGAAATGGAAACCAAACGTAAAGTATTGTAAAACGCCAGTATCAAAAGTTAGGTTACGAATTAGCAAGGTGAAACCATAATTGTATCACTTCAAGTACAATTTTTGAAAGATGGGAACTCTAAATAAAGCCAAGAGAATTGATCTAATAAACCTCTGCGAGGAATGCGGAATTGAAGCACCAGAAAAACCGACAATTCCTGTCCTAATAAAGCTGATCAAGAGTTGGGAGAGTTACGAAGAAGATTTTATAAGAGATCGATTGGAAGTAGTGATAGCAAGTAGAAAAGAGAAAGAAGAAAGAGAAGAGAAAGAGAAAGAGAAGAAATTACAAGCAGAACTGGAAGAGAAGAAATTACAAGCAGAACTGGAAGAGAAGAAATTACAAGCAGAAAGAGAAAGAGAAGAGAAGAAATTACAAGCAGAAAGAGAAATAGAAAGAGAAGAGAAGAAATTACAAGCAGAGATTGAAGAAAATAAAGTGAAAATGGAAATGGAAATGGAAGAGAGAAAATGGAAAGTAGAAATGGAGCAAAAAGACCGCGAAAGCGAAAGAGATTTTGAAATCAAGAAAATGCAGTTACAAGAAAATTCAAGAGAACACATTGAAGATAACCCAAGGACAAATCCAGGTAAGCAATTCGAATTGCTTAGATTATTAACTAAATATGATAGCTCGAATGATATCAGTTTATACTTAGCTATGTACGAAAGGCAAATGGCGCAAACGGGCATTGATAAAAAAGAATGGGTAAATTATTTAATTAATCTAATGCCGTTAGATGTGATCAATATAATAACAAGGGAAAACGAACCTGAAATTCACGATTATGATTATATAAAAAATATTCTACTAAAACGCTACAAGCTATCGCCAGAGAGTTTAGGCTGAAATTTTTCTCATCTAAAAAGGAGCCATCAGCCAATTGGCGAGATTTCGCTTATGAGATAAAGGTGTATTTTCAGCAATGGATTGAAGGTCTTCAAGTAAATAGCTTTGAAGATTTAGCAGAATTAATTGTTGTTAATCAAATCAGGCATAATTTACCTACGGAAACAAAAACACATTTCATAGAGGAATTATTAGTAATAAAGAAAATTGATGACTTAGTTAATAAATTAGATAATTACGAAACAGCACAAAGGGTTTACAATAAACAATCAGTTAAGGATACAAGTAGCGATTTTGATGACAGAAGATCGCGAGTGGCTGATTACGCCAATTTGAAAAGACGCCAAATTGACAATAGACACAGTATGAATTATGGAGGCAAAGAGTCGCATATAATCTGTTTTACGTGTGGCAACCCTGGTCACGTGAGTGCGAAATGTGCCATGACAAATAATACAGAACAAGAATATTCAAATTTTTACCCGCAACATAATCAAAATTGGCGAGAAACAAAATACCAAAATGAGACCCAAAACACGCAAAGAAAAATAGTTAATATGGGCATGTTAAATGGTAAAAAAGGAAGAATCTTAGATATTAGCGGAGTAAAAGCAAACGTAATAATCGATACAGCAAGCGATATTTCAATCGCCAGTTCAAGATATCATACTGCAATAAATGCGCCAAAACTAACCAGCGACAATATATACATATCAGGCATAGGTGGTGAAGAAATTAAGCCAACAGGTTTTTTCTGGCATAAAGTCTACGTGGATGAAATAGAAATCCAGGATAAATTTTACGTGGTACAAGAGACGGACTGCGATTTAATAATAGGTAGAGAAGCAGTAGAAGGCATGACGTTAAAAGTAACGGAAGAAGGTGTTAGAATAACAAGCGACAACACAGTAAGAGTAGGATACATTAAAATAAGAGAAAAAATAAGAAAAGTGATAAAACCATGTAAGCTGAATAAAACAAAAGATACAAGATTATCCGATGAATGGAATGTTGACTATCCATCTCCAGAAGAAAATTACGAAAGTAGTAGTCCTGAACATGGTAGAAAAGACTATGTGAAAGATCGCAATAGGAAATTCGATCATAAGGGAAAGAACAGAAATTTTAATAGACCATTTGATAACAGAAGCGATAATAGATATCGCCAGAGATATTTTGAACAGTCATTTAACCGTGGAAATTACAATAAATATAGATATGGGAAACAGAGTTCTTTAAAACCTCAAGGCATAACAGAAAATACTTCACATAATTCAAAAGCAAGGTACAATCCAGATTTCCCCCCTAGATACATGAATAGAGGCTACTATCATGGTCAAAATAATTATAATTATGGTGGCCAACGATCATACAAGGCTAGTTATAATGAACAAAGATATTCACAACCTTCACATCAGAATAATTCTCATCATGGATTTAAAGGAGCTTATAGTGGACGAGATGCTTATTCAAATTCTTATCATAATAGAGAGCAATATCCGGAAAGGAATCACAGAGGTATTAGACATGCTGATCCTAAAGACAGAGAGCAATACTCAGAAAGAAATAAAAATCTCAAAAAAATAACTGTTAAGCATGAAAAAAACATAATAAATCAAGATGCTGATGTCGAGACGCCATCACGTCAGGATGACCGATTTGTAGGATTTCAGTTGAAACACTTCACGTAAATGATCATCAAATGAACTGGCACTGAACTGACACTCTATTATTGTCCATGACTTTGATGCGCGAGTTGTAAATAGTTTGAATCGCGAGATTTGGCAGAGAGCCAGTGTTCTAATTTTTATTATGAAGCGAGATATAAAAGGAAGATGGCCGTAGAAAGGTATTACTAGGCCTCGCCTGATTGTTGTAAGCTAAATTGATGTTATATAGTTTCTGCTAAAAGTGTATTAGTTGAAATTAAAGTTAGTATTCTGTTGTTCATCGACTATTTGTCATATTGGTTCAGTAAAGTGACTGTTTATATATCATTTACTTACATATATATATATTTAAATAAGCTTTAATCAATTAATAGCATCATATTAATGTAATTATAACTATACCTTGAGAAATCAATTTAGAAATCCTAACAATATAGTTTAAATAGCGTCATTTTTATTATTATTTTCTTTTGCAATATCTTAAAAAAAGAAACAGGGCAAAAATTATATTTTAATCAATATACTAGCTCGCGCTTTCCATCAAGCGTTAAGAAAAGCTGTGAATTTGTCATCATCTGGTTCAATGCTCACGCTAAATTAATGTATTGTAACAGATTATTATTTATTTTTATTTATTTATTATTATTATTATTATTATTATTATTATTATTATTTTGGAAAAATTGTAAATTACAGTCTTGTAATTAGACGTGATTTTCAATATTGAATGCTTTTAAAAGAATGTATTAAAAAAAAAAAAACTCTTTTTACTTTTTTATACTTATTCTCAAATTAATTTTAAAAGCAAGCAGATAACCCTTAAACTTTAATTTCCGTTTAGCTGATCTTATTTCATGTTCTAAGTAGATTCATGTCTATTGTTAAAAAGAAGAAAAAATCATTTCCTTTTTTTTTCGGATATGGACTGCGGTCAGAAAGGCGCCGGACATCTTAAAAGACCAATAAAGACGCCAGGGGGGAAAAGGACACAACTAGCGATCGAGACAGAAAATAAAAATGTAAGGCCTGAAAATATAAAAATACTTTAAGAAAGATAATTTTTTGTGTATCTTATACTAAGCAGCTTCTGTTTTTTCAGTGCAAAGTTATACTACGATTAAATAATATAAAAACATTTATTTTAATATGTTGTTTTATTTTCAAATTTAATTCTATATTATTACGCTCTTTTATTTAACTTAACTTGGTTTTTGCATCTGTAAACATTTTCAATCGATTTATCTGTCACTTACTGATATGCTAGAATTGTAAAAATATGTACTCAGTTTATTGTTTCCGAAGACAATACAACATTTTAATATTTTTAGAACTTACTTATAAATTAATAAATTAATTTTAAAAAGTTTTTCTTTTAGCCGGTCGTAGGTGATAAATCGCCAAATAATCTTTATGGTTACAACTGATTACGAGTTACGACAAAAATTGAGTTAATTATGCGCCAAACCACGCTCGCCAAATTACGCGAACTGGTTGTAACAGCGAAACATTTTAAACACTGAAAAAATAGAAAATATAAATAAAAAATAAAGAGTGTAGTATATTTTTAACCATTGGGAAAATGGTTGTTGTTTTCGGTCGAGAATGGACCTCTTGGCGTCATCACTTTATTTTTTAACAATTGGGAAAATGGTTGTTTTCGGTCGAGAATGGACCACTTGGCGTCGTAACTTTATTTTTTTAAGTGTTTTTAACGAAATTCTGTGATTTTAGAAGAATTTTTCTTTGAATAAGCAATAGAAGGCATAAAATCGTTACAAACATGTTAAAGTTACAAAAAGGATAGATGCAAATTATCAGATATGAAAAAAAGCCGAATTCAAAAATTGACGTCGGATGAGAAATCAACGCAAAAAACGTGGTCTTCAACTTTAATTTCCTTAAAATACCTTTAAGCTCAGACATCAATCTAAACAAGAGTTAAAGTTATTGTAGGAAGGACCCGATAAAATATTAAGGTATATTGGTTTGGTTAACGTATATTGGTTAGCACTTTCCTTTTATTTGCACAACTTAATGTTACTCAATAGCGTTCAGTTGCTTCTCTTATCAACCTATTCGCTTAAACAATTCTTCCGGACAGTATGTTGTTAAATATTACTATGTATCGCGCAACGTTTATCGTTTGCTGGTTGAAACATCTGTGACATCGACATGCGATGATGGAAAGGCGCATTGCTTACAATCGAATGACGAATGCATTCAACGCTATCAGGGGTGCGATGGAGAAATTGATTGTGTAGATGGTTCAGAGGAATATTTTTTCGAGGGCAGAGAATACCAGGATCTCTTCAACTTTAGTAATGGAAAATGTGTTTATCTGTAGATGGTTCTGACGAATATTTTTGCGAGGGCAGAGAATGCCAGGATCTCTTCAACTGTAGTAATGGAAAATGTGCTTATTTGTAGCGGTATGCAACGGTTATGATAACTGCGGCGATGGTTTAGACGAAATGTTTTTACATAGTTGTTCGTCATTGTTAAATATTATTACGTATCGCGCAACGTTTATCATTAACTGGTTGAAACATCTGTGATATCGACATGCGATGAGGGAATGGCACATTGCTTACAATCAAATGACGAATATATATATATATATATAGATATTAAAGCTTTCGGAACATTTTCCCAATGGCCCGGGCATTTTTCGTTCACTTGGAAAATTACAACTTATATTATTTTCCCAATGTTTGTTGTAATTTGTTAAATTACATTGTTTTTTTAAATACTCTTTTATTTATTTACTTTTTAACAATAAAAACCATTAAAGTTTAACACAATATTTACATCCCGAATGTTGCATTTTAAATATAAAATTTTAAAATGTGGAATAGACATTATGACACGATAAATTATTTTATTAATTTTATTATTATATTAACCAATATTGCACTTTTTATAACAATTATAATAATTTTTATTATTATATTAACCAATATCACACTTTATATAGTAATTATAATAATTTTTATTATAATTTTTATAATAAATTTTATAATATATTTGTTTAATATTTTATAATAAAAAAAAACTAGAAGAATCGGAAATGTGACCGACATTCCTGACGTGACGTCATGATGTTACCGCGCAGCTGATATAGATTATATGAGAAAAAAACAAGGCAATCTGTTAAATACTTTTATTGCGGTGTATACTTCAGTACATTAACTGGTGGATGTAGACATATACATATACACATACGCACACATGCGCCAAATAGTCGCAAAGCTTGGCTTTACTTTGTAAAATCTTGCCAAATTTAGCGTTAAACATAATTTACCATAAACATTACCAAAATGGCAGCCACCGGTCAAATTAGTAGAACTCCCATACTAATCCGATTTTGATAGAAACTGAGAATTTTCCATACGCAACTGTATAATCAGATGAAACCGGATATCTCCGTTATGATTCAATTTGTGCAGCATTATAGAGAGTAATGGTTCAGATATTTAGTTCTATGGAAGAAGAAAAAGAGGCCATTACAGTATATCCATACTGGCATTTATGCAGTTTCTGTGATATTTTATTTTTTAGCTAGTTTTCAAAAATATTAAATAGGAACACATTTGAAGTTACTGAAACTTCTATATTATTATGTGTAGCATATTTAATAAGGATTTATGTCTAACAGTGAAACTGTGGCTAGCATTTATAGGAGCATTTTACGGCTTGTTTTTGAATTCTTATTCTCTTGGGGCAAGACTGGAGATCCTAATTTGAATAAAAATGGATATTGAAAAACAATGCGTGAAGAAAAGACAGTCAAAACTAAATGGACAAGAGTGATTAAGATTTTTATGAAGCTGATAAAGAAGTGAACTTATTTTCTGCAATTTCTCAAATTGTAATGAAGACAATTATCCTTTTGTTTTTACATATTAAGTCATTAAATTTATAATCAAACATTGTTAGTTTAGTTCCTTAGTTAAACTTGAAAAATGAACTATTTTCTTCTGTTTCAAAAGAAAGTCTAAACTCTTTCATTTTATGGAAGATTAACATATCCATGTGATCTTACCCCACTGGGGGTGTAAGACTGATGAGTTGACTTTTTCTAGAAAAATATTTATTAAAACAAATGTGATAAACAAATCATATACGAGGTGTCTTTGAAAAGTAAAGATACAATTCAGACAGCAGAAAAGAAAAAGTTTTAATGAGCGTGTTGGCAACACACATTGTAACCTTGAACATTATTTGACATTTCCCTCGCAGTCATTTGTTATTTGTACGGTGAGTCTGTTTCGTGTAGCACCTGTTTATAATGGCTGCGTCGATTCAGAATCGCGCCAAATGTGAAGTACGTTCCGTCATACGTTTTCTTCATCCAAAATATGAGTATCCAGCGGATATTCATAAAGAAATTGTTTCCGTCTATGAAAAGATTATAAATTGACAAATGGTGTTGTTCTTTCGCTGAAGGTAAGACCAATGTTCATGAAGATTCCAGAACAGGTATAGGTCATCTGTGATCTCTGATGCCCCCAGCTACCTTGCACTGAGCGACTACCACTTATTCCTTTACCAGAAACATTTTGCAGGGCAAAACTTCCACGAAGATAATGAGATCCAAATTAAATTTGAAATGTGGTTTCGACAGCAGGCGGTAAATTTCTGTGAATGTGGGATAGTAAAGCTTGTACCCAGACTTAAAAAATTCTTGGTAAATGACGGCATACTCTAAAACCGACATTTTCAAAACTGAGTAAAAAATACTCAAATCTGAGTATGTCGCATAGTCAAAATGGCTCCGAATCAAAACTACTCAAGTTTGAAACATGTATACACTCATTTCTGAAAACAGGCACACACTCAAGAATAAAACACCATGTGCTCATAATTGAGTATGTCCATATTTCAAACATGAGTATGAACTGACTTCTATGTGCTCATTTTTGAGTATGTCCATGTTTCAAAAATGAGTTTGAACTGATTCTAATCATTTTTGAGTATGTCCATACACGACCAAAAGAGAAGGATCGAGTTAGGCCGTGGTCCAAGTTTCAAAAATGAGTATGAACTGAATTCTATGTGCTCAGTTTTGAGTATGTCCATGTTTCGATATTCTGAGTATTTCTGGTATTTCAGAATTGAAAGTCTTATTTGAAACAAAAAGTTTCATAACAAAATGAAAACATCGATTTACTCAGATTTGAAAGTCTCATTTTTCTCAGTTCAACTATGAAAAATAAGGCATATACCAGTAAGTAATTTGCAATGGACATTTTATCAATTAAAAGTTTTTTTTCAATTAGTATACGGCATTGTATCTTTACTGTTCAAAAATCCCTTGTATTTTAGACGGTTTTATAGTCTTGCAAGATTAAGTGAAAGAGTATTTGCGCAAAATTACATATTAAATTCTGTTGGAAAATTCTGACTTCAAGAAACAACTAATAATAAGGTATACGGTTTTACCCTACTTTTTCCTAATTATTTCAGAAATGAAAAATTATTAGCGAATAAAACACCTTTTAAGTACCAGCCAAACTGACGATTTGTATGTAACATTCAACGCTGGCTAATTTTATGATTAATCTCATCACATTTATGCATGGTTCTCGCTGCCGATCGCCATTGCGACAAATCTCGAAAAAAAAAATGGCATTTGGCGAGAAAATTAAAGATTGAAATCGCCAATTTACAAAAGTTTTTTTTTTCTTTTTTCCTTCAGAGACATGCTTGATGATGTCGTTGTACAATTCAAGTTTTCTGTGTTTTTTAATACACTTGTTTTATTAGTTTGAATAACCGATAGTTCAACTTAGAAAAATAACTATCCTAAAAACAATTACAAACAAGTGGGTAAGTGTGATCCAAGTTCACACAAAGGATTTCGTTTAATATTCCTTTCAAAAGACTTTATCCTTTCTTTAATAAATCCAATTAAATTTCGTTTTCAAAAAAAAAAAAAAAAAAAAAAAAAAAAAATCATGCTTTTTACAAAGTAAAAATTTACTTGTCTATATTGCACTATTTTTTCGAAAATCTAAACCGGTCCGATAGCGGGCGAAGCCAGCTATTTTAATCTGTCATAATAATATCTGTCAGGTGGACCAAATGCGATATTTAAAAAAAAATCAATTTCAAAATTAAACATGTTGTATAGAGACCTTCAAAATGTTAGACATCAGATTAATTTTCTGTTTAATTCTCTAATGATATTAAGCTGCTTTCTGTATTTACACATACTCATACTCCTTGTATTATTGAGAAATGTTTGAAAATTTCCGTTTTATTACCAGTATGACGTCATATTAATCTTTTTTTCTATTGGTGAAACTTTTTATTTCATTTTCATTTTTTGTGGAAATCTTTCAATAGAAAATTAATTATTATAGAAAGAATTTTATTGTCGATTTTTAATTGTTGGCAACTGCTATAACGAAAAATGTCTAAATTTAATAGGAAATAGTAGTTATTTAGCTATAAGTACACAAAATTTCATGACTGTAAATTACATAGTTTCTGAGAACCGGCTCTGTGACGGACAGACAACGAAGTGGGAGTTATAGGGTTTCGTGAGATGAACGAAACGCTAAAAATGGAACACATATTGGAATAGAAAAAATCGAAATTTTAAAGGATCAGTGTTTCACGAAGAATCTATTACTAACATTATTTGAATTTGGCTATAGTTTCTATATTATGAAGGACAAACATGTCCGTGCGTAACTCTAACGTCGTTTTGATGTGGGCAACACCAGACGATTAAATTTCGCTTTTACTGCAATTTTTTTAACTTCTAAACATCGCACTTTACAATTTTTACTCCGTTGAATAAACGGAAAATGTACTTTCAAATGCAATTTGTTTGAAAACTGTATCACAATTTGTTTGAAAACTCTATCGCAATTTACTCATTTTTAGGGTTTCGTTCATCTCACGAAACCCTATTGTCTGTCCGTCACAGAGCCATTCTCAAAAAGTATGTAACTTACAGAGTTGAAACTTAGTGTATAAATCTGAATAGCAGCTGTGAACAGCTCAAAATATTAAAATTTGAAAAATTCGTATTATTTTAATAAATAGAGATAAAAAACCAAAATTCTAACAGCCTTTTTCTATTAAATTGAAACATTTTTCTTTATAGCAGATGCCAAAGATTTAAAATCCACAATGAAATTCTTTCTACAATAATTAATTTTCTATCAGACGATTTTCACATGAAAAATTAAAATGAAATAAAAAGTTTCACCAATTGAAAAAAAGATAAATATGAAATAAAATTGATTGACGTCATAGTCGTAATAAAACGGAAAATGTCTAAGATTTCTCAATAATACAAGGAGTATGAGTATGTGTAAGTGGACAAAGCAATTTAATATCACGTCATTAGAGAATTAAAAAGAAAATCTGACGTCATATAGGAAGTTTAACTAATTTTTCAAATGTTTGAGAATAATACAAAGCGGGTATCAATATAAATAATAGAGAATAGTAAATATATGAGTTTGAGAAACATATTGAATCGTGATAAAAATCCGATTATGGAAATATTCGCATATTTTAACATTTTGAAGGTGTACAATTTGTTTAATTTTGAAATTATTTTTAAAATATTGCATTTAGTCCGTATGACGGATATTATTATGACAGAATATAATAGCGGGCTTGAACCGCTATCCGGGTATGGTTTAGATATTCGTAAAAAGGAAAAAATAGACCGGTAAATTTTTACTTTTTAAAATTATGACTTTTTTTTGTTGTTGTTGCTAAATGAAATTTGTTTGAATTTATTAAAGAAAGGATAAAGTTTTTTGAAAGGAATATTAAACGAAACCCTTTGAGCGATCTTCGATCACACTTACACCCTTGTTTTTAACTCTTTTTAAAATAATTTTTAAGCATGATTTTTCTTCTAATCTATCTCTATGGTATGCAGACGATTTCAAAAGATAAATCCGTGTGTACTGAAAATAATATAAATTGTTCAGCATTTGTTTCCGGCTTATATACCACAGAAGTATCTTTTTTAACATATTTCAAAACTTTATTTGAATACATAATCGCTATTTTTCACGTAAAAATTATTTTTTGTGTTATTAGTGGGCATTCTAAAAAAATATATAAAACGTAAAATATTAAATTAAAAAAGAGGTTTCAATAATAATAATAATAAAAGGTTTTCACCTATATTCTGTAACCCGGGAAAGCCCGGTTTCGATCCCCTATATGATGATGATTATTGTTGGGCTGAAGTATTTTAATGCATAACGCATGAATTCGGATATAATTTGTGACCGTACATTTGTACATTTACGTTGTAACAAATACCCCATAGTTCGAATCCATAGGAAGGCAAAAACGGGAATATCCAATGAAGACGAAAACATATCAGCTGAAGTTATTTATTGATATGTAGCAAGCATAAGATGTAAGAACGGGGTGGTCTCGGGTATTAGAGGCTTAGAACAGTTGTTGACAGACCAAGAGCCAGGAGTGATCTGCCGTTTGGGCAGTAGATTGTCTCGCCACGATTAGATAATACATTGAGCCAAGAAACCGCAGACGCGCAAAAGAATTTATGTACGTTAAGGATAATTAATATAATTGTTTTGGGAGGATGTAATGAAAAGGCTACCACATTTGGCGAAACCGTCGTAACTTTTGTGAATTTTAGAGGACACAGGCGGGCAACCCGGTGGGAAAGGAATTTTAGTCAAAGGAAAGAGTTAAACATTGTATCTGGGAAATTACATTACTTGCAGAATTTGTTTATGAACAGAAAAAGGTTGGGCGCCCAAGCAGCTGTCAATGAATGTCCGGAACACATATAATTACATCTGTTATAACCGCATTGGAATTAAAATAGATCTTTAACGTACATGCTACATTTATTAAAGAGTCTTTCATATGAGAAAAATGAAGTAATATTTGAGGTTTTAGAATAAGAGATATTTGAGCGAAGAGAATATTAATTAATATATTAAAAATTAAGTTAGAAAGATAATAATTTAGAATAAAAATATGTATAAATGATTTTATATCATATACATACTCTCCCCTTCGACAAAGTGAAAAAAAATGACGCTGGCTCAATGTACATCGGTACAAACTGCTATACGTACCTGCAAAAAGTTCAGTACTCAATTACACTTGGAGACCACCCAAGAGTACACAATAAAACAAAAATACAAACAAACATATAGAAATAAAAATATATACAAGTACTTGTTTTCAAAATCTTACACCTTCAGTATGCGTGCAAAGGTACCTAAAATGATTTTTTTTAAATCATACAAATGTTCTGTTTCATTTTTTTTTTATCCAAACAGCTGCAGCATTTAAAAATACAGAACAATATCATAATTATCATTTCAATAATACTCGTCATAATTGACGGAGGCCTATATATTTTTCATACATATGTATATACATGTATGTGTGCACAATTATCAAAATCTTCAATGCTAGCAATTCTCATAATGATGGTAACATACATATCTGCAGATTTCTTTGATTTAAGCTAGCTTTACTTAAAAAAAGTATGTTTATCATAATAAACATTAATATAGCAATATAATATGACAACAGAAACTAGTTTAAATTGGAAAGTAAATATAAACAAATACAAATGTATATATATAAACAATAATTATGCATGTATAGATAAGAGTTGAATATAAGCAAGTGTTTTCCTTTATTCAAGTGAAAATAAAAATCTATTAGACAAAATTATGTTAAAAAAATAGAGTGATACTGTGCAAAGTATGAATACTGACAATGGGAAATAAAATTACGTGCAAAATTATGAATCTATTGCATAAAAGTATTATAAAAATTGTAACCAACATGGCAAAAAAACTGGTGCATATGAGCAAAAATTGGATTAAAAAATTTTTTATAACATTTTTATTCATTAAATTGTAGTGTCCACAAATATGATTTTTTTTTATTAATTGTAAAAGGTGTGGGATTTATAAATAATAAAAATAAATAGGAAAAATAATTATATAAACTTAAAAATAAACACCGTAGGTATTATGCGCTATCAGAAAGTACGTGTGTAAAATGTTGAGAAAGCAGTCCTAACGTCTACCATATGACTCATAGACATGTCATATGACAGGAATGCCAAAAGAAAATTTATCTACCTAGTATATCTATATTTTGTATGTGTGTAGTGTAGAGTACTTCTGAAAAATGCATTTACCAGATGACATTTACAAGAAAATTAAATCCTATAAATTAAAGAAAATGTTTTTTGTAAATGTGTAAACATTGTACGTTGATGAGAGAACATGAAGTAAATGTGTGAAAAAATGTATTAAAAATTTACCTATACCATTATTAAAATTTCAATTCAAAAATATTGAACTGATGAATTCCATGATGTGAAGTTAAATTGTTATGTAAGCAGAGTTTTTTTTTTGTAAATACATGAAGTATATCATAATCATGGAAAGAGATAGGATGAATAGTGTAAAGAAAAAATAAATATTGTGATAGAGAATTCTGTTTTTTCTTTTTTTTTTTTTTTTTTTTTTTTTTTTTTGAAAAAAAGAATGCCATGTCAACTATCTATTAAAATGATTGAAATTGAACCAATTTGTCAAGAGTCACAGTTCAAAAATGATGTAAACTATAAAATTTAAATGAACCGACGAGGGAGACAACCATTGGAATTTTGTTTATAAAGTGGAAATGAATGTGTCTAAAAATAGTTTAAAAAGGAAGAGTATATTGTAAAATAAAGAGAAAATGAATATTCCAAACAGTATAGAGAACCAATGTAAACAATTGCATGTGTAACAGTGAATGAAAGACTACAATTTTATATTCAAAGCATTCTGCGAAAAAACATTATAAAACTTTGTAGAAAAATATGCTATGTACCCCTTTGTACTGCAAAAATGCTCTGAAAAATTGTAGAAAGGAGTATCATCTACTAAAAGTCCATCAGCACTCAAAAGAAAGAACTTTGTAAGAAAATAAAACATTGTACGTTGGGTGCTAATAAATGACTTTCATGGAAGACACTGCGTGTAATATATAGATACCAGAAAAATGAGAATATTCTGGGAAAATGCAATCGTAAACAAATAGAACTTGAGGAAATAGCAGAATTTTTTTAATTTTTTGAACCTTGTATCAAGTAAGATACCTGTAAAATGTAAACGTTGACAAGAGAAGATAAACCATATTTGTATTACCTACCAAGAAAACTGTTAAACACTAAACATGAGCGTAAATATTGAAATTATAACTATTACCTGAATATGTATGTGTCCTGACAAAATAATAAAAATGCGTCTTGTTACACATCGAAAACATGTAGTGGAATGTCAAGATTTCAGTGTACAATAGATAATAGAGCCAATTTTTAAAAAATATGCAAAAATTTAAATATTAAACAGCAATAAAAAAAAGTGCGTGTGTGTGTGTGTGTATACCCGACAAACTATTTGTGCCTAGGATGACGAGTACATAAGAATGTAGAATGTACGATGAAAGAAAATACAAATTACTGTACTAGTTTCGATGAACAATGTGTACTATGTAAATTACCTGACTACGATGACTTTTAGAACACTTTGAACAGAACATAATATAAATCGATGAGAGAGAAGTAAAAAGAAGGCGTACAATCTGAGTACTTGAAAGTACAAAATATCACGACCAAAATAAATTAAGGCGTGTGTAAAAATTTTAACAGCATAAAAATATATTGTACGAAGTGAGTAACACAATGTAAAATGGAGAACCTTTTCAGAATTGAGCACATTAAAACAAATTTTACAGTAGAAATTAAAATGAAAACACATGACATCAAAAATTTTGAAAAGTGTAAGAAATATTTCACACATAACCACAGTGATTGGCCGGTCACCATGATTGAATGTGAAATAAACAAATTATCGTTCACTAATCCTGCAGAAATCAATCAACAAAAAAATGTACTTACACTTAAAGTACTTGTTAAAATTAAAAGTGGAATTTTAAATTATTCCATGAAAAATATATATGAGCTCCTTGAATCGAGAATTATACAACTGCATAAAATGTAAAGAAAAAATATAAATCTTGAACCTACATTTTAAAAACTAATTTGTGTAAAAATGTAACAAGACGTTGAAAAAAAATCATATTCCAAGTATGTAAGTATGCTGAAAAACATATTCTACCTAAAAGTTTAAATTGCCTGTGGAAATGATTAAAACATGAATGTCTTTCAGTCAAATGAATTATAATTTCAGAACTGTACGAAGATGAGCATAAATAAGAAGAATGCTTAGAAAACTGATGTAAATATTATAAAGTACATAATATTTTAGAAGTTAAGTAGATAGTACAATGACATGATAAGCAAAAAAATCTAAAAATTTAATTAATATCTGTGGGAAAAAGAATAATCGTGTGTGCAGATAAAAAACATCCCTAAAAGTGACCAAAATATATGAAACTAAAATATACATGGCAACACTGATGTAATTCTTTTTACTTATTATTATTATTATTTTAAACCACGCCAGTATTCTTTTACACATATATCTGAACTCTTTAAAATATAAAGAAGTATTATAATTTCACAGTTACTAGCTTGAGAAAAAATATAATTTAAAATACTTTTGAAATACCAATTTCATTTTCTTTTCCAACACAATAGATATCTCGACAGTGAAAAAAAAAATTTTGAGAGAATCGAGATATTGATAAATCTGAAAAGTACATACAACAAGAGGGACAAGGCCTAGCAAATCACTATGAAAGAAATTATATAAATATTTATCCCATCACAGATTTTATAGAAATAATGGGCCAAAAATATAAACACAAAAATTTTAAAATAATTAAAGTTTTTATTTTTATTTTTTTATTTTTTATTTATTTTTTAAATATGAGAATGAGCATTAGCACAAATTATAATATTTGTCAATTTCTCCTGAAACCTATAAAAATTTACCTGTAGTGCCCTAGTATAGATCAAAAACATTACATACACCAAAAATGAAAATGTTATTTGCATAAGCGAATTTTTCATGGATATATCCGGGATATTCACATTCGATCAAAACTTTGGGGCCAGCCCATCATATATGGCAAAATGTAAATATATATACACGAGACAGAGCTTATAGCATCACACATAACATAAAAAATGACCTACACAAAAACAAACAACATATAATGTAATGCAGTTTACCTTTTAAGGAATTCCAGGTTATTAAAATTCTTTAATGGTATAAAATGGATGGTGTTAAAGCAAACAAATATTCATTACAGTTAACTAAAAATGCTCAAAAGAGTAAAACTATAAATTTTTATGATATAGAGCTTTTAAACCGAAAAATTCTTGATGCAATGTTATTAACCAATTAGTTGATACTTACTTACATAATCTATCAATATCAGCTTTCAAAAACAATAAGTAGTTCAAAAATATATGCAACACTCCCATATACATTCATTATATGTGAAAATTCTCCCCCATCTCTATTAATTTGAAAAAATCTGATAAACATCTTGTATTTTTTTTACTTATATATATATATATTTATAGAATGTTATGAAATAAGAAAACAGCTTTTAATATGCATAAAAAATCTAGAATATAATATTTAAAATATAAAATGCAGACGAAAAATGTAAAATCAAAATTTTCCTCTTTTTATCCGAGAAAAATCATACACTAATTGTACACAATTATTGAAAAAAAACATATATTACCATATAAAATGTGACATACGTGTAGAAAAAAATTGTGAATGTTTGCATGACTAATTGATATACTGATTAATAAAAATTTCAAAAGACATTAATTTAACGAGATAAGTTTCCAAGGAAACTTGCACCTATATTTTAACAAATTAAATTTCAAACTATTTATCTACTTTTATTCCAACCAAAGTAAACGATATGTCAAGCACCATCTAAAATTTAAATAAGATACTGATGAAGTTATTTATGATCTTCATCGTTTTATACAATTAACAACAAAAACAGTAGAATTTATTTATACAGTTTATAATATATGCATGAATATAATTTAAGTTAACGTATTCAGCACGTGCAATCATAGATATAAAAAATTACCTTAGAAAATGAAGATAATTTTTTTGATAAAAACATTATGTAAAAGAATTTTGAGAGGAAAATACTGTAGGCTGAAGGAAATCATTAAAACATGCATATATTAAATAATCTTTAAAATATGTACTTACGTCTTTGAAGAACAAAACATATATCCCACAATAAATTTAAAAAAAAATCAAACACTTAAAAATTCAATAAGTCCGAAAAATGTATCAGCACTTATACACACAACCTTGGTCCGAAAAACAAATTTCTTCGGGTTTTTTTTTTTTTTTTTACATTATGTCAATGTTTTTTAACTTTGTGAAATTTTGATGGAGCGCGGTAAGGAAAAAGTTGCTCTTAAGAGGTATCGCGCAAAAGTTCCGTTTTAACGGATGGAAGAAATCGGTGCATTGAACAGCTGGGATCAAAGAAAGCTTTATCGTCCGGCCAGGCAAAATAAAAACCGCCGACATTGCATGTTTTGATAGCGAAATTCTTGGACCGCAGGAGAAATTTACTATGATCGAAGAAGAAAAAAGAACACATCTTCACAGCGAAAATTTTTATCACAAGTCAGTAAAATCCCATCAGTAATGGAGAATAATTTGCGAACATGTGTTTTCTTTTTCTCATTGGCATAAAGTTCCTTATATATTTCTTTTATTTTAGAGTACTGGAATCCGACATTCACGTTTACTTGCGTTAAAATGTTCATGCTCTGATAATAGTAATAGAATGACGACATATTGTTCTTAAACATCGGGATACATTTTTCTTCTTTTAGTAAAATTTTGTAGAATGAAGCAAATGAATGAAATTCGGAACATAAAGGGGGCTTCAGGAAAAATTGTATAGCTTGAAAATTGCGATCCGGAAATCCGGAAGAAAAAATCCACATAATCCTGAGAAATACAGAACAGTACCGCTTTAAAAATCTGTTATTTCATTCCGAGACCATCTGAGACCATTGGATATGATTGGCAAATGAACGAAATGAGATGAGATGATTGGAGATCACTGGAGGGGTCCGGGAAAGAATTGGAGAGGAACTGGATACCATCTGGATAGGCGACAGGAGAAGACCGGAGACCGTAGACATGAGGCCAGCAACCGGAGCTCACAGGATGCAGGATACAGGAGGAGAGCAGAAACGGAGATCACAGGATACAGGATACAGGAGGAGACAGGAGACGGGAGACCACCCCGACTGTACTATAATCAATTATTGCCTTCCGAAGTCACACCAACTGTGTATGATGATGATTATTGTTGGGCTGAAATATTTTAATGCATAACGCATGAATTCGGATATAATTTGTGACCGTACATTTGTACATTTACGTTGTAACAAATACCCCATAGTTCGAATCCATAGGAAGGCAAAAACGGGAATATCCAATGAAGACGAAAACATATCAGCTGAAGTTATTTATTGATATGTAGCAAGCATAAGATGTAAGAACGGGGTGGTCTCGGGTATTAGAGGCTTAGAACAGTTGTTGACAGACCAAGAGCCAGGAGTGATCTGCCGTTTGGGCAGTAGATTGTCTCGCCACGATTCGATAATACATTGAGCCAAGAAACCGCAGACGCGCGAAAGAATTTATGTACGTTAAGGATAATTAATATAATTGTTTTGGGAGGATGTAATGAAAAGGCTACCACATTTGGCGAAACCGTAACTTTTGTAAATTTTAGAGGACACAGGCGGGCAACCCGGTGGGAAAGGAATTTTAGTCAAAGGAAAGAGCTAAACATTGTATCTGGGAAATTACATTACTTGCAGAATTTGTTTATGAACAGAAAAAGGTTGGGCGCCCAAGCAGCTGTCAATGAATGTCCGGAACACATATAATTACATCTGTTATAACCGCATTGGAATTAAAATAGATCTTTAACGTACATGCTACATTTATTAAAGAGTCTTTCATATGAGAAAAAGGAAGTAATATTTGAGGTTTTAGAATAAGAGATATTTGAGCGAAGAGAATATTAATTAATATATTAAAAATTAAGTTAGAAAGATAATAATTTAGAATAAAAATATGTATAAATGATTTTATATCATACCCTAGTTTTTAAAACGATTGATTAACCAAATCGCTGTGGTTAGTCAAAAGTCAGTCATTTATGTCATATAAATTCCTTTCGAATGTTATATCCGTTTTCTCTTGCTTGTTAATTTTCAATTTTGAAAATTTTCCAACTTGAATATTTTTATAAGTTCAATTGAAATTTAAATAATTCTATGATAGAATATCGAATCTGATCTTTTTTCACCCAATTTTAACTTTCAGAAAATAGGAATAAAAATAATGTAAAAAGTTTTTATTTTTTTACTCCAGTCTTATAATGTAACTAGCGGTATAAGAAATTTAAATGATGAGAAATCGTCGGCATCATTAAAAATAATGATTACTTCTAAAATGAGAAAAATATAGAGTTATTTAGGAAATAGGAAACGATGCAAAAAGAGGAATAGTCTCGAAATGGTATTTAAATATGCGGAACGTACGTCAAAAAGTCAATGATTTTTTTTTATTTTTAGGTTCGTTCGTAGTTATATAAATACGCAGCTCTTACAGTCGTCGTCTCGTCCGTCCGTCTGTCCGCATATAACAGTGCAAACACTACGCAACCGAATGGTTTGAAATTTAATATAAATAATCGTTGCAGAATGTTTTCGGGTTATTTCAATTTTTATAGAAATCGAATCAAAACTTAAAAGGTTATTAATAAAAGTTTTCTTTATTCTATTAAATCCTATCATACGTAATTAATTCATTGATATCCCATGATAGGTAAAGATTCTAGGTTGCCATGGTGATTGCGTCCTATTTAAGATGGAGTCCTATTATTTCCTTATTACTGAATTTAAAAACCGAATTTGTATACTAAATTTATTTAATTGCAGCAATCCTATAATCTACCGACAGTTTTTTGGATAGATGTTTCCGGAGAAATAGATATTAAATTATAAAAGAGTCTAAATATGGATTTCAAGTTCAGAAATTTTCAAAGCTAGGCTTAAGTTTTCCATTGGAATTTTCAGTAAATGTCAACTAAAGATAAAATGTTGCAACTTAAAATGTACTTATTTTATTACGGAAATGAATCATATCATAATAACAGACGACATAATTCATTTTTTCAGTGAAATAATAACGATGATTTTTCTTTTACATTGTCTTGTATTGAATATTTGAGCATAGTATAATTTTAATGTAACCGAATTGTAATTAAATGTTTGTAAAAGTATATTGAAACTTAATTTCATAAAATAAAATTAATATCTATAATATGAAAATCTGCACATGAAATAAATTTTGTATTCATGCATTTTTGCGTAAGAGTGCCACAGCTATTGCACCAAGATCTAAATATTTATAAAACTAGTTGTAGTACGGACGCATCTTATTTGTCACGTTTGACGTGCAATTCCCGACTTGTTTTGTTTTAAAGCTGGTACGCCGTCGGACGTTATTTTTGCCAACTGTATTTTGAAATAAATTATTCACAATACCGAACTCGGCAATTCTAGTGCATGCTCATATACGAAGTACCGTATTTATTCATGCATTCTGTGGGGTTAATGTGTAAAAAATCTATAATATAAAAATATGTCCGTGAGTATTGCTCACTTTATATTTACAGTGGCAACGGTACTTTTGTGCTATGGTGGCCCCCACAAGTACAATTATGCCAAAATTGTAGCTATGATTTCGCCAAGATCATCGCAAAGCTTATATATGCATCATATATACGCATACATTATATACGTCTTATATGCCATATATACATCATATACGTCTTTTACACATGTCATCATATATATAACATATATGTGTCATGTATGACTATAATTTTGCCATATACGTCACGAAATGTCATATTCATCATATATTATTATAATGTCATATATGCTTTATAATTTGGCAATAAATCTTGGTCACTTGGCGACTCCTTCTTTGGGGCCGCTATAACACGAAAGTACCATGGCAACACCTGATAAATCAATTTTGTTTTTACCACACATTTTTTAACTTCTAAATATCTCACAGTTTCAATTTTTACACCGTTGAATATGAAAAAAAAATCTTCTTTCCAATGCAATTTGTCTCAAAACTACATCTCAATTTACGGATTTTTTATGGTTTTAAAAATAATTTCAAGTATAATTTTTTTATCTATATTGCGTGCATCATGATTACAAAAGACTAACCCGTTTGCACTTAAAACAATATAAATAGTTCAGCATTTATTCCCGGCTAATATTCGGTAACGAAATTTAAACAATTATTAAATTAATCAATCAATAAATAAAATAATATAAATAAAACACAAATTCAACAGACATATGTAATCGAACTACGCGCTTAAACCACTGAAAATATCGGAATTAAAACGAATGCTGTAAGTAGCGAAATCTGTGATGATTTCTCCTGTTATTGACGGATTTATCTCCTCTGTAGATTCTATTACCATCCTACTATGGAATTACTTCATAATTGGCTTCTGAATATACAGTAATTGTCAAAAGTCTGAGCACACCCCAGGAATCTTTAAAAAAAATCTTAATGGTATATTCTGCTACTTGTGTAGGAATGGACTATGATAAAAATAACGAAAAATATTATTTCAGTACCGATGAAACCTGTAAAACCGATAGAAATACGTCAAAAAATTAGTTTTATGCTTGGAGACATAATTCCAATATTGTACGTCGCTCTCTTTGCCTGGAGTTGCATCTCTACATTGCCATTTATCGGGAATTTCATCTATTGTTTTGCATTAGTTGTTTGTTTAGTATCAACAACAGTTATGTAAACCTATACGCGTCATGTGAACGCGAAGTGATCGTAAATAATCGAACATTATCAACGTGCAGTTGAGCTGTTTTCTTACATTACAAATCGTCAACAAGTTTTCTAAAAGCTCTATGTTGATGCTGCGCTAAAGTTATTGTCTAAGTAGACTGCATTAAGAAAATATATAATGCGATTATGACAAGAATGCGATGAGTCAAGTAACTACTAAAATGTTTATATACACATGTATACAGTACATTTGGTTTAAATCCAAAGTGATGACGACACCATAGTCAGTTGCGAACCAAAACAGAATGAATGAGTCGACAATACCACTTGAAGAACATAATAACTCTATTATTCTTACTATTATTCAGATATGAATTATTATGACGACACTTAACGACCCCATGGTCATTTTAGTTAATAAAATAGCTCAATTATGCGGTTTATTCCATTGCAAATTTTTCACGTTAACACCACAACAATGCGGGAGAGACTGACTGTCGACAAACGGCAACAAAGTTATGATAGAAATATGATATGATAGAGACCAAAGTTATGATAGAATGCGCTGCAGTCGCGCGCGTCTGCAATTTCAAGGAAAGCCGTAACACTCTATTTAATCAAAAATGGTGAAAAAGAATTTTTGTTAAATATGAAAACACGTGCTAAAATTATTGTTTTGAAAGAAGAAGGTCTTTGTAGCAAATAATGAACATAGAAATAGACAAGGACTTCTAACGAAACAGTGTTAATATCGAGTCACGACTTTGGAACTAAACGGCAACTGGCATACAACTGTGCTAAGGTAGGCATCCAGGACTGTAACAATAATGCTTTCCACCCATTGCTAATCGAAAAAATATATACATGTATTAATATCTAATTAAAATAAACAACAATATGACAATAAAATTCGTATATCCTTTAGCTACCAAGCAGACGAATTGATACAACTGCCCTACACAGGCGCCACCTATTTGAAACATTCTTCGAGGAACGATTTTGTTCTTTGAAAAGCTATTTCGGTAGACGTATTTATCGTTTTCTATGTTCATCAAAGGTCAAAAACTGGACAAAATGTTATAAGAAAATGAACTGATGGTTCAAAAAGAAAATTGTTCATGAGGACAACTTCATTATGACTACTAGCAAGCGTAATAGACGTTTGATCCCTCTGGAAATCGGAAAGGACTTGAGGAAAATTCGTTCTCAGTCTGTGTCCGATATAACGGTGGCCAGGCGCTTGCAGGAATATGGCCTTAATGGTAGGGTTGTGATACGAAAAACACTTCTACATGCTACACACTTAGAAAAGTGGTACGCATAGGCTAAGAAGCATAATGATTGGGTTGAGGAATAGTGGAAGAGGGTCCTTTAGACCGACGAATCAAAATTTGAACTTTTTAGTAGCCGGGCTTTTGTGGGTCGTCGTGCAGGTGAGAATTTCATCCCAGACTGTGTAGTGTCAACAGCTAAACATGGAGGAGGCAATGGGGTTTCGGATTGTTTCGTGAGTAACCATTGGTGACTTAGATAAAATCGACGGAATAATGGATCAAAAAGTGTACCACAACGTATTAGTGCGTCAAATGATTCCCTCCGGAAGAATTAAAAAAACTTACTTTAATTTATATTTTCTATACTACAAAAAAAATCTAATAAACATTGAAATCATTTCCCCTCATGTAAATCGAAACATCCGATGTCAATTTTATTTGCTTAATTTTTTGGTAGTTCTTTAACAAGTTTTTCTTGTATTTTATACAAGTGAAGAATATACAGGGTGTAACTGAAATGCTTCAACAAACTTTGAGGGATGATAGTACTCATGAAGACGAACAAAAAATGCAATGGAACATGGGGTCGCAAATGACGTTTAACCCCTTCAGGGGCAGTGGTATGTTTATGAAAGCGCTTAATTTTAATTCCAAAACGCCATAATGGCACCAGAATTTTACTAAAATCTTTTCCATTTAATATGTACGTGAAATATAGCCTTTTTGTTATTTACAATCAAATTTTTTTATAAATTCCGGTGCCAGTCATTTATTTCAACATTTTAGTACTAAAAGTAGTTTGCCCCTAAAAGGCTTAAAGGATACAAATAGAGAAAATGCGTCTGAAAATGGACTGGCACCGGAATTTACAAAAAAAATTGTTTGTAAATAAGAAAAAGGCTATATTTCACATAAATATTAAATGGAAAAGATTTTAGCAAAATTCTGGTGCCATTGTGGCGTTTTGGAATTAAAATTAAGTGGTTTTTTAGACATACCACTGTCCCTGAAAGGGTTAAATGTCATTTGCGACCCCGTGTTCTATTGCATTTTTTGTTCATCTTCATGAGTACTATCATCCCTCACATAGGCGTAGAGTTGTATGGGCCCATGGGGCTCGGGCCCCCCCAATAATTTTTTCAGATGAGCTGGTATTTTTGTCGCCAACCGATATAGAAAATAAATCTCAAATTTTGGAATTTATAATGAATTATCGAATTTTTCAGCGAATATTGTTTTCCAGAAAAAATTTTCTTTCTCTAAATTCGTTGTTTATTTTTATTTTTTATAAACGACTAAAACAGCCTAAGAAAACTTTCACCATAATGTATGGGTAAAACGAAGTACTCTCCACGGGTTTTTTCTTTCTTTTTTTCTTCTTTACACGGAAAACATAGGTTCCAGGAAGAATCACCTTTTCTGATTCTGACGTCCTGCACAGGGGGCAATAAATTAACACTTTTATCGTAGACGACGTGTCCGATACTATCAAATTACACAACCTTAGATAAGATGGTTAGCCTTTTCCCAAACATACAATGAAGGGGCCATCCGGCCTTGGATAAAAAGGTCCTACAGGCATTTCGAAGAATTCGAGAGGTGGGGGGGAGTACAGAGGGGTTTTAAAGTTTTGCTGCAGCGGATGACCAAACCAAAACAATCAGTAGTGTCTTTAAGGCAAAGAATATAGACGGGAAAATTTCTTTTTCCTGAGTCAGGCATAAAAATAAAATTTTTATATAAATAGATGGACAAATATCTATTAACATTTTCTAAAGGTACCAAGCCGTCTCTTGCAGTAAAGGATGATTCTCAAGGATCTAGTAGTTCCAATAAACAGTAAGTATTCAACTGTTCCTACTTATTATTTTAAAGAATTTATTTTTGTGTTGTCTTAAGTTCTCTGATTAAAAGTCTGCACAGACCTGGGCCGGGCCCGAAACTCAAACTCAGGCTGGTTTTCTTTCACTAACCGCAATTACTATTATCGTTTCGCTGTTCATATAAATGTATCTAGCTGTACATTCATGGAGAAGATACGGGCCAACTTTTTCATGAAATATTTTTATTATACGACGTTTCTTTTGCAAATTGGAATCTTTGGAAATCTTTTAGGAAGGTTATATACTGATTGCTGTATTAAAATATATTTTGTTTCTATAAATTACAGAAAAATACTTTTTCTTCATTATATTTTCAGCTTTAAAAGTATGGTTTTCTTTAATCAATCTTTTATTCCTCTTTTAATTACTATTATTTCTAAATTAATCTGGTGTATGCATATGCAGTTGTTTAAATATTCATCAATATTATTATTTCATATTACGATTGCTTGCAGACATAAGAATCTTAAAAATACTGAATTTCAAATTATTGTATAAAAACAGATGCAATATTTCTTTAACCCTTTCAGGGGTAAGTGATTGTGTTTCTGTAATGTTGAATTCACACAGGATTTTTTTTTTTTTTTTTTTTTTTAACTAGAATGTCAGTTGTAGAATCGTATTGTTAAAAAAAAGTATCGGCTTTTTATTTTATTTTCATTTAATTTGTAGAAATTAAGTTGCGTTTAATTTCGTTGTTTTTCTACAAGGGCAAGTGATTAGTTAACAAAACTAAACAGATCGGGCTCAACTTTTTAGTTTTTATTTCTCGTAGGACCTTGGAACAAATATTAATCATACAGTATATTCCTTTTCTAAGAATAGGATTTGTGCAGACCTCTAAAGGCGGTTCTGACAAGCAGCCTGGAAGGGTAATCACGAGTGTAGATTTGATAAATTTTTTTCCGATAAGAATTTCTGCTGCTCCCAGGCGCCACCGAAAGGGAAGGGGAGCGTCATTTATTCTTAGACTTTAATATAAATAAATAAATAAAAAACTTTTGGTAGGGGCATGGACTAGGATGGGGAGTTCTTTTGCTGACCACCTCCAGTATTCATCACTGGTTGTGACATTAAAATTTTCTGATAATGGAAATGGTACTCATATGACTTAGTAACTTAGTTAGTAATTAGTACTATACAAATATTATCTGCAATCTAATCGTCGTATTTCGATTAAACTTGCTACATAATAAATTACATCAATTTATTCGATTGACTTCAATTTAAATAAATAAAACAATATAACTCTCATTAACTTCTTCAATTATTAATTCATTCGTGCAATGAACTGAGTCAAAAAACAAACTTCTTATCTATACTATTATATAAAGAGGAAACGGTGACTGACTGACTGACTGACTGACTGGGTGACTCATCAACGCCCAGCCGAAACTACTAAAGTCAGGGTCACGCAATTTGGACTGTAGATTGCTGTTATGGCCTAGGCAAGCAATAAGAAGGGATTTTTGAAAATTCCCCCCCGAAGGGGGTTAAAGGGGGGTTCGAATGTTTTAGGTCATTTTGCCATATCTCAGCAGCAGTTATAGGTAGGAGCTTGAAATTCCAGAAAACAAATCTACTAAAAAAATGATTAAACACCTATTTCAGCGATTTTAGAAATTCCACCCAGAAGGGGTTAAAGGGGGGTGGTCGAATGTTTTAGATCAATTCGCCATATCTCAGCAGCAGTTATAGGTAGGAACGCAAAAATCAGGAAAACAAATCTACTAAAAAAATGATTAAACACCTATTTCAGCGATTTTAGAAATTCCATCCAGAAGGGGGATAAAGGGGGGTGGTCGAATGTTTTAGGTCATTTCGCCATATCTCAGCAGCAGTTATAGGTAGGAGCTTGAAATTCCAGAAAACAAATCTACTAAAAAAATGATTAAACACCTATTTCAGCGATTTTAGAAATTCCACCCAGAAGGGGGTTAAAGGGGGGGGGGTCAAATGTTTTAGATCCTTTCGCCATATCTCAGCAGCAGTTATAGGTAGGAGCTTGAAATTCCAGAAATCAAATCTACTAAAAAATTATTAAACACCTATTTCAGAGATTTTAGAAATTCCCCCCAGAAGGGGGTTAAAGGGGGTGGTCGAATGTTTTAGGTCATTTCGCCATATCTCAACAGCAGTTATAGGTAGCAGCTTGAAATTCCAGAAAACAAATCTACTAAAAAATGATTAAACACCTATTTCAGCGATTTTAGAAATTCCCTCCAGAAGGGGGTTAAAGGGGGGGTGGTCGAATGTTTTAGGTCATTTCGCCATATCTCAGCAGCAGTTATATAGGTAGCAGCTTGAAATTCCAGAAAACAAATTGACTAAAAAAATGATTAAACACCTATTTCAGCGATTTTAGAAATTCCTCCCAGAAGGGAGTTAAAGCGGGTGGTCGAATGTTTTAGGTCATTTCGCCATATCTCAGCAGCAGTTATAGGTAGGAGCTTGAAATTCCAGAAAACAAATCTACTAAAAAAATGATTAAACACCTATTTCAGCGATTTTAGAAATTCCCCCCAGAAGGGAGTTAAAGCGGGTGGTCGAATGTTTTAGGTCATTTCGCCATATCTCAGCAGCAGTTATATAGGTAGCAGCTTGAAATTCCAGAAAACAAATCTACTAAAAAAAATGATTAAACACCTATTTCAGCGATTTTAGAAATTCCTCCCAGAAGGGAGTTAAAGCGGGTGGTCGAATGTTTTAGGTCATTTCGCCATATCTCAGCAGCAGTTATAGGTAGGAGCTTGAAATTCCAGAAAACAAATCTACTAAAAAAATGATTAAACACCTATTTCAGCGATTTTAGAAATTCCCCCCAGAAGGGAGTTAAAGCGGGTGGTCGAATGTTTTAGGTCATTTCGCCATATCTCAGCAGCAGTTATATAGGTAGCAGCTTGAAATTCCAGAAAACAAATTGACTAAAAAAATGATTAAACACCTATTTCAGCGATTTTAGAAATTCCTCCCAGAAGGGAGTTAAAGCGGGTGGTCGAATGTTTTAGGTCATTTCGCCATATCTCAGCAGCAGTTATAGGTAGGAGCTTGAAATTCCAGAAAACAAATCTACTAAAAAAATGATTAAACACCTATTTCAGCGATTTTAGAAATTCCCCCCAGAAGGGAGTTAAAGCGGGTGGTCGAATGTTTTAGGTCATTTCGCCATATCTCAGCAGCAGTTATAGGTAGGAGCTTGAAATTCCAGAAAACAAATCTACTAAAAAAATGATTAAACACCTATTTCAGCGATTTTAGAAATTCCCCCCAGAAGGGAGTTAAAGCGGGTGGTCGAATGTTTTAGGTCATTTCGCCATATCTCAGCAGCAGTTATATAGGTAGCAGCTTGAAATTCCAGAAAACAAATCTACTAAAAAAAATGATTAAACACCTATTTCAGCGATTTTAGAAATTCCTCCCAGAAGGGAGTTAAAGCGGGTGGTCAAATGTTTTAGGTCATTTCGCCATATCTCAGCAGCAGTTATAGGTAGGAGCTTGAAATTCCAGAAAACAAATCTACTAAAAAAATGATTAAACACCTATTTCAGCGATTTTAGAAATTCCCCCCAGAAGGGAGTTAAAGCGGGTGGTCGAATGTTTTAGGTCATTTCGCCATATCTCAGCAGCAGTTATATAGGTAGCAGCTTGAAATTCCAGAAAACAAATTGACTAAAAAAATGATTAAACACCTATTTCAGCGATTTTAGAAATTCCTCCCAGAAGGGAGTTAAAGCGGGTGGTCGAATGTTTTAGGTCATTTCGCCATATCTCAGCAGCAGTTATAGGTAGGAGCTTGAAATTCCAGAAAACAAATCTACTAAAAAAATGATTAAACACCTATTTCAGCGATTTTAGAAATTCCCCCCAGAAGGGAGTTAAAGCGGGTGGTCGAATGTTTTAGGTCATTTCGCCATATCTCAGCAGCAGTTATATAGGTAGCAGCTTGAAATTCCAGAAAACAAATTGACTAAAAAAATGATTAAACACCTATTTCAGCGATTTTAGAAATTCTCCCCAGAAGGGAGTTAAAGCGGGTGGTCGAATGTTTTAGGTCATTTCGCCATATCTCAGCAGCAGTTATAGGTAGGAGCTTGAAATTCCAGAAAACAAATCTACTAAAAAAAATGATTAAACACCTATTTCAGCGATTTTAGAAATTCCCCCCTGAAGGTGGTTAAAGGGGGTGGTCAAATGTTTTAGGTCATTTCGCCATACTCAGCAGCAGTTTTATATAGGAGCACGAAATTAAGGAAAACAAATCTACTAAAAAATTGGTTAAACACGTATTTCAGCGAATTTAGAAATTTCCTCCCAAAGGGGGTTAAAAGGGGGGTCGAATGTTTTAGATCATTCCGTCATATCTCTGCAGCAGTTTTAGATAGGAGCGCGATAGCGCGAAAATCAGGAAAACAAATCTACTAAAAAATGAATAAAACACATACTTCAGCAATTTTGGAAATTCCCCCCAGAAGGTAGTTAAATGGGGGGGGGGGGTCGAATTTTTTAGGTCATTTCGCCATATCTTAGCTTTTATGTAGGAGAGCGAAATTAATTAAAACAAATCTACTAAAAAATTGGTTAAACACGTATTTCGGCGATTTTGGAAAGTCCCCCCAGAAGGTGGCTAAAGCGGTATTGAAAAGTTTCGGGTCATTTCGCCATATCTCAGCAGCGGATTTAGGTAGGAGCGTGAAATTCAGGAGAACACATTTACTAAAAAATGGATAAACACGCATTTCAGTGATTTTAGAAAGTCCCCCCGAAGGGTTTTAAAGGGGATGGTTTCGAAAATTTTAGGACATTTCGCCATATTTCAACAGCTGTTTTATATAGGTGCGCGAAATTCAGGAAAACAAATCTACTAAACAAATGATTAAACACGTATTTCAGTGGATTTAGAAATCCCCCCCCCCCCCCGTCGAAGGTGGTTAAAGGGGGATTCGAAAGTTTTAGGTCATTTCGCCATATCTCAGCATCAGTTTTAGGTTGGAACGCGAAATTCAGGAAAACGAATGTAATAAAAAAATTACATTGTCTACCCGTGCAAAGCCGGGACGGGCCGCTATAGTTTAATTATATAGAAAATGTAATGGTGAATATTATGAATGTTTTTCAATGGGCCTAATGTTATTTTAGTTGATGGTGATTGTATTTGAATTTTAAGAAGTGAATTTATATTAAATGGTAATCTTTTAAAACTATGCAACGAGAAAACAACGAAAAGCCAGTAAAAAACTTCATTTAATTTCGATATAATAACTAATTTTTTGTCTTAATTTATATACTCACACTTTTTCTCCCCCATCTATTGAAATAGCACACTGAAAAAGGAAAGCTTTCGGGTTCATATTTAACATAATTCAATATTTAAGATAGTTTGCGTTCAATTAAATATTATATTTAACTTACGTAAATTTATTAATTTTGTGTAGATGCTATTAATTATACAAGTTGTAAATTTCCAACTGGAGGAAAAATGTCCGGGCCAGGATTCGAACCTGGGATCGCTTGGCTGAAGCCGCCACGCTCTACCACTGAGCTATCACGCGGTCGAATCGATTAACCGGGATAGACCGGGATTCGACCGGGATAGCTCAGTGGTAGAGCGTGGCGGCTTCAGCCAAGCGATCCCAGGTTCGAATCCTGGCCCGGACATTTTTCCTCCAGTTGGAAATTTACAACTTGTATGATTACTTTACCAATTTGAAATAATTGTGTTAAAAAATAATCCATGCTATTAATTAGTTTGAATAAGTGGAAGAAGCAATTTGCTGTTATTGTATTAAAATATAGTTAGTAATAAATGTTTTACTATCCACTGATGTTTATTCGAATTAATAAACGAAACTTCACTTTGTTAAATTATAAAAAGTTAAAAAAATTAACAATAACATGGTTCTTTTATGATAGAACCCTGTTATTCTAAGCAAGACACGATGTTTGAGAATAATATGGTTCTATCAAATTTTTTAAATGTAAAAAAATCCACGAAAATAGTATTTATGAACTTTGATTTTGTAGAATTGCTGTCTATACCTACATAAAAATTTATTATTGCCAAAAGTTTTTTTCAAACTTTAATAGCTGCACATACAGAGCATGCTGATTTTCAAAGTGTTCTAATTGCAAAATGAGTTTTTGCCAGATAGAACCATCTTATTCTCAGGTGACGAGATGTAATTTCCCGGTACTTTTTTCAACGGGACTACGTTATTTTTCCGATTACGATAGATTCCGTTTAAACAGATTTTGCTGTATTTACATAATATTTTTATATATATTTGTTATATGTACATTAAAACCTGCCAAAACGGAGCCTGTCTATAACAAATCCTCGTCTTAAATGGAAACTTTTCGTGATTCGACGAAAGGATTACCATACAATCATACCTACTAACCAGTCAAATATATTTTTTCGGTGCTTTGCACTTGCTTTTTCACAGACTTCACTCTATAAATATTTAATCTGTGTAAACGAAAGCAGTCTACAAAAGAATCTTGTCTCAATCGGAAACATTCCATAGTTATAACGAAAGAATTCCTTAAAAGTTTACCTGTTAAGGCAGAAAGCTGCTTAAAACGAAATTCTCCATGATTCCTTGCAATTTCATCTTAGAAATCAGAGTTGAACAAATTTGTAATCCCAATTATCTGCAATGTAATTACAATTTAATCTCTATGTAATTAATTATAGTTAAACACATTAATGCAGTGAAATTTCGTCATATAATGGGATGGGGGGGGGGAGTGGTTCTAGCTACAGTGCTGCAAGAATTTTTACGGCATGTAATTTTAACTATAATTAATTACATACAATTAAACTGTAATTACACTGCAGATAATTAGGATTACAAATTTGCCCAACTCTGTTAGAAATCATTACTGTTTTTGTATCCATAATGAAATAATTAGTTCCTCATTCCAAGGGGTTCGGACTCTCCCCCTCCCTCCCCTCCGGCTACGCCGCTGACTGAGCCCCTCCAATAATTTTCAAAACTCTACGCCTATGATCCCTCAAAGATTGTTGAAGCATTTCAGTTACACCCTGTATATTTCGAAAATACAGTCTTGTGTCTCTAAAGCATATATTAAATCTCCAGTCAAATGTATGCATTTTTCCAGAGACATCTTTTCTTCTGCCGGTTACTCATCCTCTTCCTCGTCCTCTGAGCTGCTAGGCTGCTACTAGCGTTATCGGTGATTCTATAAGCACAGCAGTGATCTCACTGTCAGTGATCACAAGTCCAGTCATCTCACTGTCCGTTAAATTGTTCATTGTTGAACGTTGGAGCATTTTCGTCAATTCTCAGCCAATCATCTATGTCGTTTATTTTGACACTTACTGCATTTTCTGATTTTGCATGTTCAATTAACTCATAAGTAGCGGCCTTTTCACGGGAAATGTGGAAACCTGAAAATTTATAGTCGATTATTTCTTTTTCGCAGCTTTACTTTCGATCTCGAACTTCTTAATTCGCAAAAAATTGCTATTTTTCTTTCTCTCGTATGTTGGAGGTGTAATGACAAGAAACGGATGCCTAAGGCAGTCGTACTCCACTGCCGAATCCAGATTCTCGTGAATCCACGCGAGATCACGACCAAGGAGGACACCTCCAAGGACACCTCCTTTACCCGAACACCTCCAAGGTGGGGCTCTTCGGCCGGGGGAGAGACGGGGGCGTGAGCCTCCTGCGCCTCTCTACCCTTTCCCAAATGAAAGACGACAGAGGTCGGTGCGACATACGGTGGGGTCCAAAGACAAAGGACACCACCCCACAACACTTGGGCGTACGCTGAGAAGATCTGACGGCTACGTAGCTGGAACCACAAAGAGGGAACCGGGTCCTAGGCCAGTGCCGAACCACCTCAGCGACCTGTACCGCAACTTCCGATTATCGATGTTGGAGGTGTAAAAAAAAAGAAGAGGGAGGGGGGATTACTTTGATTCCGAATTGTTGAAGTTGCCGCATATCTGAATCCGGATTTTTGAGGGCACACTGTAGTTAAAAAATTCTTTAGTTTTTGTAACTAATTAAAAGTTTAATAATCAAGTCTGTAATAAATCTTAATCTATTATTTATCAGTTACTGATTACTTATCATAACTTGTAATTATTTGATGTTATAATTTATTTTTTTAAATTTCATGAAATAGTATTCTGTAAATATTATGCAGCATATTTTGTCAATATTGTAAATAATTTTAAATATAATCGTTACATTTTAATAAAATAAAATCTGTTTGAAATCTTTTTCTCCTATTTTTATTAAATACATTTTATTTTTCCAAAGTGGGGTATGAAAACTCGGAATGCGCGTGTTACACGAGAGCGTGACATACACGAATAAATACGGTATTGTCCAAAGTATAACAAAACAATCCACATTATAAAACTTGGAGATATATATATATTCTCTTATAGTTCACCTGTGAAAGAGAATTATTTTTATAATTACAATTTCAAACACTAATTTGGCGATATTTACAGGCCTCATGTTATTGACAACCCTTTTGCTTTTTTGAAAAATCTTCTTGACCAATCAAATTTTTGGGGGAAATGTAATTACTATGTTATAAAGGTATTCTAAAGATCTAGGGTGTTTTAACAATAAAAATACCGTTATGAAATATCATTTACTGACTTGTACTATATATTTACTGAAAATTCATTTCGTTAATTATAAAAGCAATGACAAAATAATATATATATTTTTTTTATTTGTCACATTGACAGATTGTGATAGTAATTGGTATACTACAAGTTACTCCGTTCTTACATTAAACAAGTTCATATACAGTCGGACCTGGTTAATACGCGATCCCGCTTAATACGCGGGTTTTTACAGTTCCTTGAACATCGCCCATAAGACTAATGCAAAAATATCCCGTTTAATGCGCGAACGGTTATTATGCGATCCCGCTTAATACGCGATACAGTTTCGGTGTCTTGAGACAAAACATCTCGCTTAATACACGAATTCATAGATTAAGATGCGATTTTTTTTCTCTTCGTCAGTGTTGCCAATTCAGTGGAATTTTCTTATTCAGATATCTACCACTATGATGAAGAGATCATATATATATATATATATATATATATATATGTGTGTGTGTGTGTGTGTGTGTCGTTTTATTCAAAAATTATAATGCCTTAATATTTTTATAAAAGTTAATTTATATCTTTATTTAAATGCTATTTATTCTAAATTAAAGTCACAACTATCTCATGCTATATGCTGTTTAATCATGTATACGTATTCTGTTTATTCCGCATCTTTCATTAATCGCAAAAAAAGTTATTTCCTTTCCAAATTAAAATGCGACGACTTTTATTTTAACATGTACATTGATAGTATTTCAATCCATGATCTTCTCTAATGTCATTTTTAATTAATAAATCTTCGAACTACCTGTTATTTTAGACATTATTTTAATTATTAACACATATAGACAGGCACTGTACATTCTCAAAGACATATTTAAAAACATATAAAACCAGTCCACATGCTAAAAGTTTTCGTAAAAGTAAAATATTTTCGCCTGTTTGCTCAGGCATCCTCAATACCGATGTATCGTATTTTCTACTCCGTCAGTCCGACCCTTCCGAAACTCTCCCTCTATCTCCTCCTAACAGCATCTGGCGCCATCTGGTGTCAATCTTGGCGTGAGTTACGTCGTTGCAAGTTTTTGTATCTGATGTGTATATCTCTATCGCCTCTCTCTGCAATGCATAGTTTAGATTATTGTAATTAGCTAACTTCTTAACATTATTAAAGTCTATTTTAATTGGGAATGTATTGCTTAATCGGGCTATTGCGGTGCTTGATTTTCCTAAATTTATGTCTCTTCTGTGTTCTTTAATTCTCTCCTGGATTTTCCTTTTTGTCATGCCTATATATGAGTTATCTTTTCCTTCGTTATCTTTAAAATATGTCTTGTAAAATCTTTAAATATGTTTTTGAGAATGTACAGTGCCTGTCTATATGTGTTAATAATTAAAATAATGTCTAAAATAACAGGTAGTTCGAAGATTTATTAATGTACATTGATATTTTATGGCATTCTTCTAACGGCAATCACTGGTCTGCAAATCTATTAAGGATTACAGATGTTTTACATCTACACTACTCTTTGTATCTAACTTTGTAACTAAAATGCAAACAATGCATATTTTCCATCTACCAGTCTCGCACTTCTCACAAAAATCTATTCACATCCTGTATAACATTTGTACGGTTCTCATAACAATCTGCCGGGTTGCCCTTCTACATCATGCCTTTTGGATACCGCGCCTCATATCGTATGCCTCCCACGCAAAATTAACATAGCTATCTACTAAACCGTCTTAAACTCTTAATGGCCATTGAATTGATACACATGTACATCTGGCGAAATTGATGATGAATGTTGGCGCACATGTGCACCGCAAAATATGGTTAGAATTTACTTAGCCACTGTATAGAGAAGTTGTATCAGATTTTTGTGTGAAGGACTACCTCCCCATTTAAACATCTATTTGTTGAAGTCCGATTAAAATAAAAACCTTGCACCCATGGACTCTTCTTTGTATTTGCATTGCATATCTACTTATTTTTTTACAGGAATACGATCCCTAGGTTTGCGGAACAACTAGAACACAGTGTAAACTACCCTATATGTATTTATTACGGCATGCTAGTCTGATAGATGTTTTTCAGCCGTGCATGCAAACTCGTCATCGAACCCAAAGCCAAAACATCCGTACCCAGGTCACCAACTTCACCATAACCACTATTTTCGCAGAAAAATATTCGGCTTATTAAATGACAGATTAAGTAAGGCGAATATTACTAAACAGAAATAGTGGTAGCTATTTGAATAAAAAATTCGGGCTAAATTAGCAACACTGGAACTCGTCTTTGATCCCGCGGCGTCCTAATATTCTTTGTCTCTCGCTTCGTGTATGTTTTTTACAGAAGTAGAGAAAGATAGACGAATTTTTATTATTTATACTTATTTCTTTGTATGTTATTAATTTTTGTTTTTTCATCTCGTACACTGTAGTAAATAAAGCCACCCAAGTACTGTGTGTTTTTAAACGTGTTTGAAGAGAAATTGAACCTTCTTTTATTCTCTCTCTCCCTCAATTCTATTCCTTTACTACTTTTTTCTGATTCCTGCCTTCTCCTGTTTTATTCATGTAGGTGGATTGCTTGCAACACGAGTTTTATGGAGTTGAGTTGTCTCTGGTTTTGTGTGTCAAGTTTTAGCAAATTTTCTCTTAATATGCAGAATAGTGATAAATCAAAAGGAAGGCATTACTCATTATGACAAGTAAGAAATACGATTTCAATAACTGGGTTGTTTAGCAAAGATTCAATATTTTTTGTTGTGTAAAAAAAATAGACTAGCAGGAAAATTATTTTGGTTGTTTTATTTTTGATTGCACCTATGAGTAAAGTCATATTTTAATCCATATATTTTTCATTTATTTTTGTAGTCGGTCTACACTGAGAAAAATGACACTTTCAAATCTGAGTAAATCGATGTTTTCATTTTGTTATGATACTTTTTGTTTCAAATATAACGTCCCAATGCTTTCAATACTGAAATACCAGAAATACTCAGACTATTGCAATATGGACATACTCAAAACTGAGCACATGGAGATCAGTTCATACTTATTTTTGAAACATGGACATACTCAAAAATGATTAGAATAACTTCAAACTCAGTTTTGAAGCATGGAAATACACAAAAATGAGCACATAGAAGTCAGTTCATACTCATTTTTGAAACATGGACATACTCAAATATGAGCACATGATGTTTTATTCTTGAGTGTACGCATGTTTTCAGAAATGAATATATACACGAGATGTAATTTTCCAACTGGACGAAAAATGTCCGGGCCAGGATTCGAACCTGGGATCTCTTGGCTGTAGCTGCCATGATCTGCCAACTAAGTCATCCCGGTCGAATCTGGAGGACTTAATTCATCCAGTTAACCTTATTGATCGCATAGCATCTGGTCTGATATCTTAATTATAGCTCAACAGAATAAATCGCAGGTAATTTGGAACTCCAGTACCAGTTAACCTTATGTGATCAATAAGGTTAACTGGATGAATTAGGTCCTCCAGATTCGACTGGGATGGCTCAGTTGGTAGAGCATGGCAGCTATGGTAAAGATACCATATATATCTTTTTCAAAAATTAAGAAATCTATGTTTTAAGTATTTTTATTAAATATATTGTCCCTTTCTGTATTATCGTAATTTATATACATTCCCGGCTGTTAAAACGCGCACCCTTTTGATCATTCTCTTTCAACGATAACTTTTAGTCAAAATCATACATATTGTTTGTAAATTATCATTAACGTACTTTATTCGATCTCCCACATATCAATGTAAATGAAATTATACAAGGCATAAAATGTTTCCTTTCTCATGGTCAGTTTTGACTTCATACGGAATCCAGATGTTAATCCCGTCGTACGGACGCCTTATAACATATTTCTAAAATATCTTTCCTGCATTTTCTCAAAACAACTAACCGTCATAATTCTATTTCACTCTCTTTTTAGCCAAAGTGCACTCTTCGCCAAAAAAGGTTTCCCCTTCCACTGACGTCAGTTATGAAGTTGATATGATGTATATGTAACGGTTACAATTCGCACGCAAAAATACAATTCTCTTGGCTCTAAAAATGTAAATCACTTGGCGTGTTTGTCTAACGCATGTTTTTATATCTCGACTCACTTTTCCTCTCTGACCGCAGCCGATGTAACATCTAAAGAATCTGGCCCCTTGGCCACCCTTATGGTATTCTCCCAAAACACTTTCCCACTTTTTTAAAATTCGGATATGCAGCCTAAGTTCTCAATATTCTTACTTCGCTCCTCTGTCAAAAATTTGGATTGTCACCCCATCATACAAGATGTGATTCCTTATACCCGTGGATTATTAACTGTGGAATAACTTTATGGATATGTCTTCCTTTCATCGTTTTAAAATAAAGAAAAGATGTTTGTCAAATTCTTCTTGATTCTTCCTCGTCGAAACAAAACTTTTCCAGTTCTCAACAGGATGTCGTCAACTTGAGTTATCGCGGAACAACATACAAAAAATCAGTATACGTCACTCGGGACCTAAGTGCCTATGTCCCACCGAAAACATTTTTCCCATCATTTTTCAGGGCTACTACAATCTTCGACTTTCCTTACTCCGAAGCTTTCTTGAAATCCTTTATCATAGCAGCTTCAGCCAAGATATTCCAGATTCAAATCCTGTCCCGGACATTTTTCGTCCAGTTAGAAAACTACAACTCATAGGATTTGTTTACCAATTTAAATAATTGTGTCAAATTTAATCTAGTATATACATGTTTCAAACTTAAGTAATTTTGATTCGGAGCCATTTTGACTATGCGACATACTCAGATTTGAGTATTTTTTGTTCAGTTTTGAAAATGTCATTTTTAGAATGTAGAAAAACACAATAAATTAAACTTGGATACAGTTACATTTTAATCTAAATAAAATACACTAAATAAAATTTTAATCTAAAATTTTAATCTAAATAAAATACACTATTTTTACATATAAGTGAAAGCTCTAAATTTCATTTAGATGATTAGATGTGTAAATAACATTTCTTGCAACATTATACAAATCACGTTTAATACGCGACTTTTGTCCAGTCCGTTGAAACGCTTGTTAACGGAGTTCGACTGTAGTTAAACTAGCTACAACAATTCTGTCACGATATTACTTACCCATCATACGTAGTATGGGGTAAATCTTGTAATCGTTTTAAAAATCGAAAAAAAAAATTGACGTATTTACACGTTTTCGACACTGGAGATTCCGAAAAACATACTTTTAGAAAAAAAAAAATTGCGTATCTGGTGTGTGTGTGTGTGTGTGTGTGTCTGTAAACGCTCTACCTCCCGAAAAATTTGAGATAGAGACTTGAAATTTGGTATGTACTTAGTATGTAATAATGGGAAGAAGTTTATTGAATTACAGTAACCTCGATTATCCGGAACTATTTTTTTCGGACTCTCGAAATATTCGTTCTGATAAAAGGTATATAAAAATTTTCAAAATTGTTTATTTTAGATAATTGTTAGTTTATTGTTGATTTTTGTTGATTTTAAAAGACAATAAAAACCCATAAATTTTGCATTAAGAATGAAGTCGATCGGATAATGAGTTGCCGAGATATTTGTAATCACATTTTCCACACTCTTCATTTTTCATGACCCTGTATTTCATTTAAATTTCAATTCACAGATATATTTTTATTAGTAAAAAGACGCTTAATCCGACGCAGTAAACTGTTAGTTAATAGGATTATCATTTTTAGAGTTCGAAGAATGTTTCTCTTACGCAATTCAGTAATTGAGCATTTAAAGTTTAAGCCAGGATTTTATTTGAATTGCAGTGCATTTTATAAATAGTTTTCGAATGCTTTATTTTCATAATTTATATCATGCACATCCATGATGGGTAAGTATTACGGTGCCCCCCCCCCCCCAACGACTATTTTTATTTTAGTAATATTTGTGTTATGCAGCTAAAGTCATAACGAATAGTTACTGAGTTTAAAATGTTTTCTAAACTCTTATTTCCTTACTATTTAGCTTTCAGTTATACAACATTTAAATTTAAACATTTTTAGAATCTCAAATGTAATTTAAAAAAAATCATTAATGCTACCCTATGATTCAATATCGAATTTCAACCTTTTTTTTAATATATTTTTAACTTTTAAAAAAATATGTAAGTTGCTTTTTACTCCAGTCTCACAATTTAACTCCCGGTATAAGAAATTCAAATGACGAAAAATAGTCGGCATCATTAAAAATAATGATTACTTCCAAAATAAAAAAATATCCAGAGTCATTTGTGAAATAGGAAACGATGCACAAAAAAAAAAAAGAATAATCTCCGAATGATACTGAAATACGGAATATACTCTGAATAGTCAGTCACAATTTTTGAAATCTTTTTTTTATTATTATTATTTTATTGATATCGCTCTGAAGTTATTTTAAGAAAATGTGTTTCATATTAGTCTAAAAATCAAAGGTTTACTTTTGCAGATAAACAAATTTTAAAGTACAAAATCTCATTTTCAATGTAATTTTTCAAAACTTTTTTTTTTCTTTTTTTTTCTTTTTTTTTTTTTAAGTTTGGATAGAAAAAGTAAATATTATTTTAATTCTCAAACTAAGGAGATGATTATTTTCCCTGTACATTTCGAAGAATTATGTTTTAGTGTCAAATAAAAAGTTTTTGCTTATAATATACAAGGTGTGGCTATAATTAAAGTGAGAGTACTCAGCGTACTCTGTAGCGCGATGTCATTGCGAGAATGGAGCCAAATTTTGTATTATAATTAAACAATACGGGGGGGGGGGATGAGGGATTCCGCGAAAAAAAAGTTCCTAAAGTCATCGATAGGTGGAAATGTGGCGCTGTGTAATAGAAAGAAGATTTTTAAAAATGCAGAAATAATACTGAAGTAAAATTAACTTGTTAATTTTATTTCCGTATTGATTCTGCATTTTTCATAACGAACATTCCATTCCAAACATTCTATAAAAAAAACTCAATAACATATGGCAATCCGAGTATATTTACGAGAGTTAGAGCATGGACAGACAGACAAACCGAATTCATAAACACTTTTCAACTGTGTTGAAAAGGTCTTAAAAAGTATTATAACTAGTGCAGACATAAAGGAAGTAAGCAACAGCGAAATCAGAACATGCAGTATTGGCCAAATTATTAGTCCCATTCGAAAACAATTCCCAAAACCACGTTTCTAAGATGATTATATTAAAATAAATCTTCCTAGTAGTTTAATAAGCTATTCAAAGGATTACACTAAGTATTGAATTCAATATAAATGGGATATTTTGCGATTGTTTTGTATATATTTTCTATAGGTCAGTGTCAACACTGCTCATTACAAAATTCAGATATTTTATTCTGTTTACCTTTCTGTGTCTTGAAAAGTTGTACTAAGGATAAAGAAAACCATCAATTTGAATGGAAATGGAACACCGAACATAGTTGCACGATGTGGAAGAAAACGGATTTCTTCACAACGTGATGATAGAGTTTTACTGAATTTGAGCAGAAACAGCAAAAAAAATAAGTTCTTCAAGACAGTTGAAAGCTGTACTGGGTAACCAAGGCATTGCTTTGAGCACAAGAACCATCAGCAGAAGACCATTTTTAAGGCTGGCTACACTGAGAAAAAAAATCTGCCCTTCTCAACTAGAAACTAAATTGTGGCTCTCGAAAAAAATAGTTCCATGTCATCCCTATAAATTTTAGTTCCCTTTGCCAGAGAGTTCTAGAGTCTTCTATTAGAATTCAAGAGTGTTTTTCTATATTCTCGTGGTCAAACTTATTTAAAAATGTCTGCAAATAGAGGCGAACACAAGACGCTAGTTTTAGTAACTATAATGCTAGTTTATAAATCCATTCCAGAAATAAAGTGATAATTTCTCGCAATTTATACGATTCATTATCGTTTCGTCACCTAGAAAACAAGAGACTATAAATTCTAGACCATTTCGTCTATTCAGTTTAGTTGCTTACCCTATTCGCATATCTCGGACTTCTATATTTCTAGTTTAGGGATTTAGAAATAGTTTAACTATTCATTCTAGTTGAAGGAGATAGTTTTTTTTTCTCGGTGTAAAAGGAGTATCGTCTAAGAAAGAAACCGAAGCTTACTGAAGCCATGAGAAGACAACGACTGACGTGAACCACATCGTTTAAAAACTGGGTTTACCAAGGATTTTTTTTAATTATAAATTTTATAGAACTTCTACGTGAGATAACAAAAAGAAATTTACCCTCTGCCAGTCATCAACTGTCCAGTTTTTAAACGAATTGGCCCATATCAATCGTTGCCTTCTCGTGGCTTCAGTCAGCTTCGGTTTCTTCCTTGATCGATAAGCCTTGTAGCCAACCTCAAAATGTCTTCTGTGTGTAGTTCTTGTGCTTAACCCTTTGAGGGGCGGTGGTATATATTATATACCACCTAATTTTAATCCGATTCAAACCAGAAACTTTTAATTAAATTTTACTTTTTTAACTTTGACGAGAAAAAGTTGAAAAATTGCTTATTCTTATTTTGAACTAAATTCTTTCCTAAATTCCGGTGGGAATTCAACATTACAGGAGCACAAGTGCTTGACCCTGAAAGGGTTAAAGCAATGCCCTGGTCACCCAGTGCAGCTTTCAACTGTTTTAAAGAACTTTTTCAGCTATTTCTGTTGAAAATCAGTAAAATACTATCATCACGTTGTGAAGAAATCCGTTTTCTTTGACATCGTGCTACTCTGTTCGGTGTTCCATTTCCATTCAAACTGATGTTTTTCTTTATCCTTACTACAGTTTTTCGAGACACAGAAAGTCTGTTGGCAATTTCAGCTTGAGTCTGGAATGGGACTAATAATTTGACCAATACTGTATGTTACTGCCAAGCATATCTGCTTTAATCCCCACAAAGTGTTTGGAATCGTATTCTCGTTCATTCAAATATTCATGTCTTCTTCTTTTGTTCATTAATATAACAATCTCAATTTTTATGCTTTATTTTTAATATTTCATTTTTATATACTGTGTATAATTCACACCTGTAAATTTTGATTGATTTTTTTTATTTCAAAAGTACGCGTTATATGTCGGAATATGGTAAAGATACCATATATATTCCTTTCAAAAAAATTAAAGCAATCTATATTTTATGTATTTTATCAAATATATTTTCCCCTTTCTGCATAATCGTAATTCATATACATTCCCGGCTGTTAAAAAGCGCACCCTTTTTATCTTTCTCTTTCAACGAAAGACTTTTAGTCAAAATCATGCATATTGTTTTTAAATTATCATTAACGTACTTATTCGGTCTCCCACATATCAAAAGAAATGAAATTATACAAGGCATAAAATGTTTTCCTTTTCATGGTCAGCTTTGTCTCGCATATTGTTCCAGATGTCTATAGCATTTAAACGGCGCCTTTGCTGCATTCCTCGAAAGCCCTATTCCCAAAACAATAATTAACGGTAAAATTCTTAATCTCTCTTTTTAGCCAAAGTGCAATCTTCGCCAAAAGATTTTCCCTTCCAATGACGTCAATTATGAAGTTGATATGTATATAAGTAACGGTTACATTTCCCACGCAAAAAAATGCGATTCTCTTGGCTTGAAATGTATCTCGCTTGGCGTGTTTTTCCTTGCGCCCACTTTCATATCGGATAAAAGACTTGCCCTCTGATCTTCATCTCATAAACATCTAAAAAATGTCTTGGCCCCTTTGGCCACCCTTTGGTTTTATAATGAAAAATCCTCTTGATGGCTTAAAAACTCTTTGGATTACGTGAACTTGATCGGACCTGTTCAACAGCATTTCTGGATTATTCTTTGGATCGCGTTTGTGTTCTTCACCTCTGGCTTTAAATTTAAAATGTCACCTCACTAATATTCATCAGATTCATTTAAAAAAATCTGAAACTTTGATTGATCAAAATATCACTATTGTGGAAGATTGTGAAGTGTGACATCATTCTCCAATTAAAGAACATTAACTCTAGTGATGTGATTTTCGTCTTCCTTGCTTCACCATACAAAATAAAAGGGAAAACTACACTCCAGTTTAGTACTTCAGTACCCAGGAAACGCACTCTGCGGATTGCCAAAACAACCAAGTGCCACTATACCTTCTTGTTTTAACAAATTGTTTCACTCCGTAAAAGTAAATCCTTTAGGTCTTTTCAAAGGATTCGCCAACTTTGACATCTTCTCAATAATCACCCCCTGAACTTACTTCCCACGATAACTCTTCTATATGCATAAAGGAACACGACAACTTCACCATATTAAATAATGGTGCCTGACTTTTAAACTGGATGTGATCTTTTTCGCATGACAATTTCTAAAGGGTGTGTCATTGGGGCCACGAAACGAAAAAAAAAAATTTCCTATTTATTTGCAACTTTTCTGATTACATATATTTTTCATTCTGAGAATGCTTTGTTGGAGCCTGCCTGTGACTGTTGTTTTTACCTATCATCGAAAGTTTCTAAATTCAAACTTAACCATTTTCTGTGAGATATGCATCAACCCTCTCCTCTAACCAGTCTGTGAATTTTTTTAAAAAAAAGAAAGAAAGAAAATGCGTCTGCTACTCAACTTTGTGAAATATATTCATCTTACAAGACGTGCTCTTTTTATCGGCAGTGAAATTTTCCGTACACAACTAAATTATTCATTTTCAAGAATCTTCAATCATGCCCTTCAACCTTTGTGTGAATTATAAATTTAACTAAGAATCTTTAAGCATTTCATCCTTTCAACAGATAAAGCGTTACTGCCTAATTAGAATAACTTCCTTGTGACCACAGGATTGTGTTTTGCGCGTGAACTTTCGATTTCAGTCAGCTGTGCCAAGGTTATGAATGAAATTTGTGTTCAAGAGAGTAGTGATATTAATACAACTTTTCTTTCTCTCCTCAATTCATCATAAATTCACGTTACAAAAGAAATATCTTTCTCAATGTATAACTACGAAGAAAATTATTATTTTCGTTTTTTAATTCGTCGAGTGAATCAAGGTTTATCGATTAGGATCCGACATATTAATTTAAATATAGTATTTTGTGCTTTCTTTTTCTATTAATATGTTTTGCAAAAAAAAAAAAAAAGCGCTATGGATATATTTTATAGAGGTAAGTCTTTATTTTTGTAAAAGGTTGATAAAAAAAGGAAATTTTCAATTTTGCTAGAACTTTTACATTGATGAAATATTATTTCCGTATAGTTTCAAGTAATGTTTTTATATTTTTAAGAGGATCTAGATATATAATATGTGCAATATATGTTAGACGATTAAAAAGCACTCATTGAATTTTATTTATTTAATAAATTTTTTTTTGCTGTAGATGTTTAAAAATATAATAATAAGGTTTTAAAAGGTATAATTGTGTTCAGGTAAGACAGAATGGCTTTTTAACATTCATAGACTTTCAAATTTTGATATTTATAAACATTGCATTTTATAGCTAAAATTTTTCATGACGGAAAAGTATATTTTTCTCCGTGTTATATTTTGGTATATTATATTTATTTTTGTAGTTGAAACCACTATTTATGATTTATAGTTAATTTTTCTTTAATACTTCTAAGATTAAATATTTAATGTTTTTTAAATAAATTATCAAGTGTGGTTTGTTTAGATTGTTGCTTTTTTTTATTTTGCTTATTTTATGATATTTTACCTGTGTCTAAAATAATAATAATAATAATAATAATAATAATTAAACTTTTAAGGTGATATCATCATGGCTAATTCTAAAAATTTTGAGTATATTGTTGATGATTTTTACGGAGACTCAGAACTTGTTAACCATTTCTTTAACCAAATTTTAACTTATCAAAAAATTAAGGAAATAAATAACGAGCAAACCGTCGATTATCTTAAAACTAAACTGAAAGGTCCCGCCAAAAAATATTATCTTGAAGACCCTGTACTATATAACGCACAAGACTTTGAATTTATTCGCGATCGCATTCAAAAATTCTTTTCACAGAATTCTTCGGCTGCAACTTTAAATGATTTAAATTGTTTAACAATGTTACCACAGGAGACAGTAAAAAATTTTGCTCATAGACTCAATGTCCTCGTATCAAAGGTATATCCCGACATTCATGACAAAGATGCACTAAATAAGATAAAATACGTTAAATTAATGTATGGTTTACCTACCGCCATTAAAATTAAATTGCAAGAAGAAGGCGTCAACACATATGATAAAGCAATTGACAGAGCACAATCTCTACAAGAGATTTTCATGAATAACAATGTTTTGTCTGCTAGCAGTTCGGCGCATGTAGAATGCAACCAATTAGAAAGTAAAATTAAGGAATTAACGGAGAAAATTAATAACTTAAATTTTGCTCAAACATCAAGAAAATCGGAGTCTCCAAAACAATGTAAACATGTCAACAGACAAAACTTTCAGGCTCGTTATAAGTCAAAATTTCATAGAGCGCCACAAACTAGACAAAATAATTGGGCCAGAAATAATGATTGTTGCCAGTTATGTTTTCGTTTTGGGCATATAGCGCAGAAATGTTTCAGATGGCAAAGAGCGAACGCGCGTTATGATCAAAAATTTAGTAAATATAACAGTGATAGAAATGACAGGTTTCCACAAAACAAAAATTTAAACCTCTAGAGACGTATGCTAAGGCTGACCAGTGTATGTCTGCATGTGAAAATGAGTCAGCACACAGTGATAAATGTTTTTACATTGATAATTCTCTTCCAAAATTGTCGGCTGAGAGACTGGTTAATTCAACAGGTTCTCAAACTTCTCAGCATATTTCCATTGCAAATTCGACAGCAGTGCAAACTGATCTTCCCCAAAATTCTATTGATTCTCACAGTGTCACTGATACAGCACCGACCGGTAATTCCTTTCATGAAATTCTTTTGAATGTCAATAAGTACTCTCCCACACTTCCCCTTATAAAGGCCTCCATCGCAAAACAAGATACCTTTTTACTTGTGGATACTGGAAGTACAACTAGCCTCTTATCTGTACAGTTATTTGATAAACTTAAACATGTGCTTAAGTATAAACGTTTAGGGACTAATGTGACTTTAACTACAGTTAATTCTAAGATAGATTTTACAGCATGTATTCGAATTTCATTCAAAATTGAACAAAAACACTTTTCGCATTACTTCTACATTGTTGACATTCCTAAAGAGTATAAATTTGATGTTATTTTGGGATTAAATTTTCTTGAGAAATTTAACATCACATTAGATCTAGGTAACAAAATAATGCAACTTGATAATCTGAGAATTCCCTTTATCTACATAGATGATAACTCAGAATCAGCGGAATGTCATAACGTAAATGTACAAACTGATATCTCTCATAATGTTTGTCTAGTAAACAAACTGGTTATTTCTCCAAATGAGGTAAAATGTATTTCTGTACGCGCAAAACAAATTTCTCATAATACCCCATATTTATTTCAGAATGACATGCTTGTAAAAGACATTCTTGCTTTTGATTCGATTATTCAAACTGATAAATCAAACCCACATGAATTTAAAATTTATGTAAAAAATATGACAACTAAAAATGTTCATGTAAATAAAAGAGCAAATATTGGTTTCTTAACGCCAATTGACCAGATTGTGGAAGATGCCCAACAGCTAGAGGCTGTTAAAAGTAATTTCAAAGAAGGAACCAAACAATTTGTAAATTTCATTCAGGCTTCTACTGATATTTTAAATCAACGAAAACTTGATCTCACACAAGATAACTTTAATTTACAACACTTACCGAATACAGAGGCTAAAATATTAAAAGAGTTATTACTAAATAATTCTGCTGTTTTCTCAAAATCTATGAAAACATTAGGTCACACTGATAAATTTAAACCAAACATTAAATTTATTAACGATTTCCCAATTAAAACACTTCCTTTTCCCATTCCTCAAGCACTTCAAAAAAGAAGCATTAACACAAATAAACCAATTAGTCGATGCAGGTATCATTGAACGCTCATGTTCGGAATGCTCTTGTCCAATCCTTCTTGTCAGAAAAAAACCTGATGGATCAGGTACACAAAAATTTCGTCTTGCCTTGGATTTACGGATGTTAAACACAGTTGTACAATCTTCTTCATACCCTCTCCCTAAAATACAAAATATTATTTCCAACTTATCTAAATATAAATTTTTCACGTCCCTTGATTTCCAACAGGCCTACCATCAAATTGACCTTCCTTCAGAATATCAGGATAAGGTCACTTTCACGTCTATGTTCGGTTCATTTAAATATAAAAGACTCTGTTTTGGATTAAAAAATGCAAGTGCATATTTTCAAGCCCTTATGGATAGTTTATTGGATGAAATGCAGTTAGAAGAAATTTATGCCTATCAAGATGATTTAATTTTTGGCTCTAACTCATTTCAGGAAACGTACGATAAACTAACAAAAATTCTTGAAATCTTAGGAAAATACAACTTGACTTTGTCACCTTCTAAATGTTCTTTTCACAAGAATAATATTGATTATCTTGGTTTTCATATTCATAACCACACTATTTCTCCAATTCTAGCTAATATTCTAAAAATAAAATCATTTCCTGTTCCAAAAACAAAAAAGCAGGTAAGAAGTTTTGTAGGACTAGCTACTTTTTATAAGAGTTTAATTCCAGAATTTTCTAAACTTATTCAGCCTCTCATAGACTTATCAAAACCATCCTCGACCTTTAAATGGACTGATGTGCATCAAAATGTGTTTCATAATATTCAAAAAATCTTTTTTCAACCACCAATGGTACGTCTACCAGATTGGGACAAAGAATTTTACGTGAACACGGACGCTTCGGGTATCGCTATTTCTGGTGTATTATTACAAGAGCATAATAATCAGTTGCTTCCTGTCTCATACTTCTCAAAATCTCTCAAACCCTCCGAAAAGAAATATCCAGCTTTAAAATTAGAACTTATGGCCATTGTAAAATCTGTAAATGCTTTCAATTACTATATCTATAATCGTCCTTTCATAATTTTATCGGACAGTAAACCTCTTGATAAATACAAAAAAACCACTAATCCGGCAGATATCACCACTCGCTGGCTCATGCAGCTATCAAAATTCACTTTTACTTTTAAACATATTCCAGGTGTTTCTAATGTTCTAGCAGATTATTTATCCCGATGCGAAATTACTGAAGAAAATATTGAAACTTTGAATTCTAATCCTAATCTCATTTCTGAAGATAAACAGGCATTACCTATTGTTGAAAATGATTTTGAAGAAAATAACAACAACAAAATTGTGAATTGCTTAGTCATTAATAGTAAAAATAAAAAAGATGCTTTGCTTGAAATTTCTAATGAAACTTTTGTCCAAGAACAATTAAAAGATTCACAATTAGCTCCAATATATGAAGAGATTTTAAAATCAGGTTCTTCAAAAAAATTTCCATCTTATTTCATTCATCCTGATTCTAAAGTTTTAATGTTAAAAAAAAGTAATGTTGCGGATAATACTTTCGTGTATGTAATTATGGTTCCCAATTCTTTAAAACCTAAAGTTTTAACAATATCCCATCTATCTCATTTTGGTTTAGCTAAAACATATGAATTCCTCTCTTCACGGTATTGTTGGAAAGGTATGTACACCGATACTTTAAATTATGTATCTTCTTGTTTATTATGTCTTCAGGCTAAACATCATCGTATACCTAATGCCCCACTTCAACCAACATATACCCCTAAACAACCAGGAAACACCATTTCAATTGATCTTGTTGGTCCTTTTAAAAACGGTCAAACTATTCTCACAGTTACGGATAATTTTTCTCGACATATTGAACTGTACCCTCTCTACAATACAACTGCACCTAAAATTGTAAAGTGTTTATTTGCCTATATGACAACTTTCGGGCGCCCTGCCTGCGTATTATCAGACCTTGGGCCCCAATTTCGTTCTTATGTGTATAATACTTTAAATAATACTCTAGGTATTAAAATAAATCACTCTTCTGTCTCACACCCAGCTAGCAATTCTATAAGCTAGAGGATAAACACATCTCTTAAATACTCAATCAATACTTTAATGAAAGAAGGACATTCCTTTGAAAATGCCATTGCTATTCATAAAAATCTCTATAATGGTTCTAAACATTCTTCTACTTCTTTCTCTCCGAATCTTTTACATTTTGGACGCGAATTATCTCTAATATTTGATACATATGATTTAAATGCTAATCAACCCTTTCTAGACCAAAATGTAGACTTTTACAATCTCCTTCATGATTTAAATGGTATTTACAACAAAGCTTATGACAACATAAAAGCATCTCAAATTAAAAGAAACGAATATCATAAAAAAAAGGCAAAACTCAGGCCAATTACTGAGAAAGACATTGTATACCTAAAATCATCAGATAAATTTAAGCCAAGGTATACAGGACCTTATGTAGTTGTAAAGAAACACTCACCTGTTTCTTTTTCAATTCAACAACTGAATTCTCATATTAACAATTCAATTTTCAGAGTTCATATTGACAGACTTTTACTTGCACCTCCTAGAAATAACCATTTATTTGACTTAAATTATCATAATGTTCATAACAATACTCCTAGTAATAACAATATTGAACAAAGTGCTCATTCCTATAATTTACGTCCTCGAAAGGTGATAAAATATTAATATGAATATAAAATTTTCTGTTGCCAGATTCATAAATGCTCCTTATCCATGGTAACAGGTGTATTTATGCATGCATGTTATGTAGTACTGTATTATTTGTTTTTATTGTGATATGGCTGGTCTATTGTTTATGTGTTATGTAGCAGTACTGCAGAACTTGTTTATATGGCAAAAGATTTTTTTTCCACCCATATTCTTGTTTAGCAAGTTCGTATAATTTAAAATCCTGTTAAAAAAATAAAATAAAAATAAAAATAAATAAATAAATGGATAAATAAATAAATAAATAAAATATATAGATAATATAAATTAAGAATAATAGGTATTGTTATAAATTTAAACATTTGATAATTCTATTAACACTCTCTGCATTTGTAAGTATACTTAGCATTTAAAAAAAAAAAAAAAAAAAAAAAAAAAAATCAAATTAATTATCTCATTTGAATTTAATACTCATTTTCCTTTTAATTTAATCTTTGAATCTTTAAATAACTTAAAATAAATGAATTATTTTGAGAATTTAATTTTCGAAACAATATATATTTATCCCGAATGTGACTTTATGCTCTCTTCACTCTAGAACGTGTCTATGGAAGGATTTTTAGGTTTTTGAACAAAAAAAACTTTGATTTATTTTGCATTTTTTTTAGTTTTTATTCGCCCTTGCGGAATAAGCCCCGTTCAAAATTATTACCCATGTGGAGGTCTTTATTCCATTGTGTATGAGAGCAAAACTTTGTTAAAATTGGTATACCCAATTTTACTATTTTTTCAAACCCGTAGATGAACCCGAGTCGCTCCAATCATAGGCGGAGTTTCCAAATATGTGCGGAGCAAGGGGGGTTTACCAAAAATAAACCCCTCTCCCTAAATACGCCCTGTCCCGAATATGACCAATGTCCTAAACTGCGGTCTCTTCCTTGTTATTACAACAAGTTTAAGGGGAGATATTTTTTTCGATGCCCATGTCTTGCATCATTATTATCTCTCCTGTTTCTTTACATGAAAACTTTTTTTACGTTTAATATTTTATATATGTATCTTTATAATCTTTATAATCTCTATATTATCATTGTATAATTGTAATTGTGTTTCTTTTATTTTGAAATTTTTGTATTTACATTTCATTTAAGATTTTTAATAATATAGTGCAAACTTGTGAACTTTTTAAGCAAATATAAAAAAATTTTGTGCACTAAAGACTCATTTATCATGCTCATGTTTGTTGATAAATAAAATCACGTGAGAAAACCTTCAAAGAAAAATGCAGCTGTAATTTTTCATTCTTGAACTCTTTTTAAAAACTGTGTTAAAAAAAAAAAATGAACAATTAAGAGTTTATTTATATAGGTGCACCATCATATTGTAAAATGAATAAACTTGCAAGAAAACAAACAAAAAAAATATGTTTGCAGCTAACATTAGTTCTAATATGGATAAAAGACTTTTCAAAGACTTTAAAAGTATATTTTGCTGCAATTTGAAAAATGTATGGCCATTTATCATACTAATTTGAAGATATTATTGTAGTACTACATATTATTATTTACATTATTGTATGCATACTTATTTTATTTTTATTATTATTTTCTGCTTTGATATTTTGTATTATATTTACAGGGTGACATTCTAAATTTTTCAAAATCTTGTGAAGGGGTGATATATATATGGTAAAGATACCATATATATTCCTTTCAAAAAAATTAAAGCAATCTATATTTTATGTATTTTATCAAATATATTTTCCCCTTTCTGCATAATCGTAATTCATATACATTCCCGGCTGTTAAAAAGCGCACCCTTTTTATCTTTCTCTTTCAACGAAAGACTTTTAGTCAAAATCATGCATATTGTTTTTAAATTATCATTAACGTACTTATTCGGTCTCCCACATATCAAAAGAAATGAAATTATACAAGGCATAAAATGTTTTCCTTTTCATGGTCAGCTTTGTCTCGCATATTGTTCCAGATGTCTATAGCATTTAAACGGCGCCTTTGCTGCATTCCTCGAAAGCCCTATTCCCAAAACAATAATTAACGGTAAAATTCTTAATCTCTCTTTTTAGCCAAAGTGCAATCTTCGCCAAAAGATTTTCCCTTCCAATGACGTCAATTATGAAGTTGATATGTATATAAGTAACGGTTACATTTCCCACGTAAAAAAATGCGATTCTCTTGGCTTGAAATGTATCTCGCTTGGCGTGTTTTTCCTTGCGCCCACTTTCACATCGGATAGAAGACTTGCCCTCTGATCTTCATCTCATAAACATCTAAAAAATGTCTTGGCCCCTTTGGCCACCCTTTGGTTTTATAATGAAAAATCCTCTTGATGGCTTAAAAACTCTTTGGATTACGTGAACTTGATCGGACCTGTTCAACAGCATTTCTGGATTATTCTTTGGATCGCGTTTGTGTTCTTCACCTCTGGCTTTAAATTTAAAATGTCACCTCACCAATATTCATCAGATTCATTTAAAAATATCTGAAACTTTGGTTGATCAAAATATCACTATTGTGGAAGATTGTGAAGTGTGACATCATTCTCCAATTAAAGAACATTAACTCTAGTGATGTGATTTTCGTCTTCCTTGCTTCACCATACAAAATAAAAGGGAAAACTACACTCCAGTTTAGTACTTCAGTACCCAGGAAACGCACTCTGCGGATTGCCAAAACAACCAAGTGCCACTATACCTTCTTGTTTTAACAAATTGTTTCACTCCGTAAAAGTAAATCCTTTAGGTCTTTTCAAAGGATTCGCCAACTTTGACATCTTCTCAATAATCACCCCCTGAACTTACTTCCCACGATAACTCTTCTATATGCATAAAGGAACACGACAACTTCCCCATACGGAATATACGGCATATATCATTGAATATCATACATGATTTTAGAGAGTTTTATATGGAATATGGTAGAGGTCCGCTTGGGCCAAGATTTCCAGGCCCACTCCTGGCCCAATACATACAATATTTTTGCCCCAGCCCGGCCCGATATAAAAGTTAAAATTTTGGAACAAGCCCGACTCGACCCGTACAAAAAAATTATTGGTCCGGCCCAGCACGTACGCAAAAATGCATTGGCCCGGCCCAGTATAAAAGATAGACTCTCGGTCCGATATAAAAGTTGGGGCTGAACCCGGCCCGGCCCGTACAAAAACTTAACTGGTCCAGTCTGGTCCGGCCCGGCCAAACTGAATTTCTACAAAACAGGCCAATAATTCTGAAGCAACATTATCCTACAGTTAAAAATACTCAAAAAGGACACTTACTTATGCATAGATTTTATTTTCAGATTATGTTCGAAACGCATAAAGTACAAAATACCAACAATAATAATGACCACTAGTTCAACAATATTAATAACCACTTTTTTCCCGGAAAAAAGAAGTCTGGCCCGGCTCTTCCCTAGTCTGGAAAGAGTGATGACCAGACCCAGTCCAAATATCGTGAATGAAAATTGGCCCACAGACCTCAAGGACATGGCCAAAGGAAGGTTAAAACTGCTGTGTTAGATATAACAGTATAATATTCGAGAGTTAGTTACTGTTAGTTTCATTGCAAATATTATGAAAACTCGTTTTGGAAATTAAAGAACTCAGTATAAAATGAATGCGCTTCTGAATATCTTGACTTTTCAGCTCAATAAAGAAAAGACGAAAATTCTATGAAAGTTCAATTTCATTGCCTTTCGCATCGAAAGATTAAAAGCTAAACAAAAATTAAAAGAATTCGAATGATCATGAAACGACATAAGCCTTACATCTGATTGAAAACCACGTTTTGAGTATTATTCAATTTTATAGCCTTATTCATTGTATAGAATAAATATTTCAGTGAAGTCATTTCCTTGTTTACTCAACTCGGTGGCATCAAGAGAGCAGATAAGAAGCAGATCCATCTGGTGGGAAAACAGGATATTAGAAACGACATTCATGCAATGGCACGTTTGTGTGTCTAGCTCTCATCTTAGCCTTCCAATGCTATCTATTCTTGCTTTATCTTCTTTTTGTAGCGTTGCTTAATTCTTTTTAAGAAAGTGATAAATTATTGTGCAGTAAGCTGAGTATTAAATGCTTCGAAATTTCTAGTGTTTTGGCACGTACTTGAAATATTTCAATAAGAGTAAGAATTATAATGTGAAGTAATTCATAAAAAAAATGTTCTAATGCTGTAATCTATTATGATTCCAATAAATATTTTATAAAAAATGAAGAGAAATCCAAACAAACTTTCTGTACGCGTCCTTGAAGAAAGAAAATTGAAAAGTTCACATAAAAATAAACTAGTTATTAGCCATAGAGTAGAATCCTGCACGGGCTGCGTTGTACCCGACCCAACCCCAGCCCAAAATTTCTGTTTAAAGTCAATCCGAAACACTACCTAAACCCGATAACTCAACCTGAACCGGAAGGGAAAGAAATTTAATCCACATTTTAATGCAATTATTGCAAAATAGTCTACAATTATACTGACTCTAATATCAGTTTTATCTTTTTTTTCTATAAAAATGAACCCCATATACACTCATTAATATTCAAATATACAGTTTTTTTACTTGAAAAGAATTCAAGATATTCTTTTGAAAAATAGGATCAACCCGACCCGAAACGAAAAAAATTAAGGTCAACGGAAACCCAACCCCAAAAAGCCAAAACCTAACCTAAACCCGAAATATTACAAATCATTTTATAGTCAATAGTCAATTCTTTACAATTTATAATCAAAATTCAACGCAACCCGCAATGAAACAAATTAGCATCAACCAGACCCGACCCCTGTTTCGGTCGAGTCCGGGTACAACCAGATTATCTTACCCGATGTAGGACTCTACTATAGAGTTCTAATGGGCCGGTACCGGACCTTCTTACCTTTTTCTAGCAGACTCCAGCCGGCCCGGGCCTAAATGTCATTCATTCCAAACCCGGCCCGCCCCGAAACTAATGAGAGGAAATTGGCTCATGGCGGATTGAACCCGTATCAGACTGAACTTTTTGTTTTGTTATGTAAAAATAACAATGATGTTGTACATTTGTTTAAAGAAATCTTTAGAAATTTAATTTTATATAATAAATTACAGAGGAATACTTTTTTAAAAAATCCACTTCTTTTCTTTATCGATACCTAATATTTTGATTTTCTTCAAACATCTCTTTCTGTCAAACTACATTATTCTTTTAATCAGTGTTCATGTATGTTGATCTAAGTGATCATTAATATTATGATACATTGTATCTGTGGATTGCAGACATATAATACGAAAAAATGTATTTTAAATGGAAATGCCTCCAATGTTATGTCATTTCTTTTTCTATTTAGGTTTACCATACCTTTTCTTTTGTTTGTTTGTTTATTCTGTGCTCTATAGGAACTGAATAATAGAAAAGGGTCCAGGTAACTTGTGATGAAGTACAAAGATTTTTTTTGGCAAAGCCAGGATTTACATCTCGACATTCAGGGATTTAATAAAGTCCCAAGTAAAAACTTGTAATCTATCCTGCACCCAGGGCTTAATTTCTAAGGGAAAAAAGTACCGGAGCCCTAATATTCTGCAGTAGTAACACACGTAGCGTACCCCTCCGCCGTCACTCCAATATGCATATTTATAATTCATACATTATTTTCAAATTTTAAAGCATTGTTTTTCTATTTAGCAAAATAAAAATTTTAAATACATCTTTCTGAGGTATACGTAGCTATCAACTATTCCACTTTTTAGTTATTTACTACTTCTAAATAGAAACCTTTACCTAATCTTAATCTTAATTAATCGCAGAATTCTGCCATTAAATAAGCTCAGGATTATGATTCGGAAAGAGTGTTAACACAAAAAAATAAATAGTTCGCAAGCTATGCAGAATTGAAAAAGACTATTTCTGTTTACTCTTTATTCTGATTAAAATAGCATTACAATGATTTGAAATAAATAAAATTTTCAATTTAAGACAGATGAGCTCGAGCCTGCCCAAACCTGAAGTCTGATATAAAAATCGAGCCTGTTTCATCTCCATCTCTTACGTGAGCGACACATTACGTCACTTATAAGGGTTTTGATACAAAAGAAGACAAATGATTAGAGATGGGAGGGAAAGGAAAGGGTCATTTAGGATTCGTTTTTCGGAAGAGTTATTGCACTGGGCTCCGGAGCGCAGTGTTTAAGAGCTCTGGTGAATTCTGGCCAATATTTAAATATTTACTAAAAACAGAGAAGTACCGGAGCTGAGCTCCGGTGGGCTCCGGCGCAAATGCCACAAATGCTCCTGCATGCACCACGATAATGTTGTTTACTTTAAAAAGTATAGTTCAACTCTAAATAATTAGTAAGGTGAAAGTTACTTGCTGAAATATCTAAATCGTATAAATATTCAACACTCAAACATTAAAAATGGTCTGTTGAATAAAAGAACGGATCGTTCTGGGGGAAGAGAGTGCTCCGTCCCCATATTTTTCAGATTCGTGAGGTCTCTCATTTCATTAATACAGTGACCTTCGTAACATGCACCTATGTACTAAAGCAGGAGGGCGAATCTGCCAGATTCATAGCGACCTACTTTGTAGGTATTTTTGATTTACCAGATTTTGTTTATTAGACATTCCGTTATCCGATATTTTTATTACGATATGTTATGTACGCGTATTCTTTTTGAAAAAAAATATTACAGTCGTAAAAGTTATTTATAAAATATAGGAACTTGAACTTAGATATCCAATCCAATTACACATTTTATGCGAAATCCATTAAGAAAAAAAAACTGCAAATTTTTATTATCGACTCTAAGGCAATGATTTATTTCCATCTAAATGTGTATATATTTCTTTGTTATATTCATAAAATACCCCTCTTTTCCAAAAATATGTTTAGATGATGTACTTTTTGCATTTTTTATAAAGTTTTTCAAACAGTATTACTACATGAATTTTATATTTTTGCGTTATTTAAATTTATACACGTTATAATATAAAATACAGAGCTAGAGATAAATTTCTTAAAATTTTTATACCTGTGTTTTAGTTACATTACTCATTATATGGTAAATTTCCATAAATAGTTCCGATTTCACTTATTGATTAAAATATATGGAATTTTCTATTTCTTTTTTTTTTTTTAATTTCCTACATTAGTTAAGTATTAAATCAAGGTTTTAAAATTTTTAACACAAACTTAGATTACATAAATACCAAAACCTTAGTAGATAAAAATGGCAGCAATGTCTGTATATTTTCAAGTAATTAGAAAATGTTCAATAAGCGTGTATGTACAGATTTAGCACAAATATTCATAAGCCTGAAATTACGTATATATAAGGTTCTCAAGTGAACATAGTATTATTTTCTACGTGGAAAAAAATATTTTTTGAGATACGTTGTGGAATGAAGGCATCGTACATTTCCTTAGCGCAAAACTCTATAAAAACTTAGATTTTCTAAAATTTTAAGGAAATTTGTATTGCAAGAACTGAAATAATATTTATTTCTTAAACAAATACATTAAAAAATACATTTAATGGCTTATTCCCTACATACGGTGAAATTTTTTTTCGTTATTTTTTTTATAAATAAATCGATTTGGTGATGTGTATCTCACATATACATAGCGACCTTATTTATTAGTATTTTTACTTTGTTAGATTTTATAATCTGTAATTTGCAAACAAAACAAGTTCACCAGAAAGGAAAACTTTAGCAGAAAATAACTTAAAAATGTTATTAATAAATGCTTGGTTTGAATTTGAATAACTAGATTATTTTGGTACAAAATGTTGTTTTTTATAAAATTATAATAACTTTAAGTTTTCACAAAATGGGCCGCTAGAAAAAAAATCTGGATGTTGATTAACAACATCCAGGTGTTGCATCAGTACAAGGAACTTGGTACTGATGTAAAAGCAAAAATCTGTAAAGTTAAGGGTTCGGGTACCTTTAAAATGTTAAAAGTTAGATAGGATTTTAAAACTTGTTACCTTAATAATTATTAGACCACCTTGTACAAAACGTCAACCAATTTTGCTGTTTTACTTATGTTTAAAAGACCAACAATCATAGGCATTAATGCCAGATTGGGGAATTTATTTTATTCAAAGTATATACCACGTTTCTTGACTACTAATCTTCGATGAAAAAAATACTATACAAAAAGAGATATTTTTTCCTAAAATATATTAAATTTAAATATGGCTAAACTTTTAATTTTTAATTTTTTTCAAGAATTTACGTTTGAAGAGGATTGCACATTTAAAGTAATATATGTATATATGTTTGTAAAAAGTATTTATGTATAAAAAGGAATATTTTGACTCCTGTACTCACTTTTAAAAAATGTTTCTTTGATCGATTTGAAAGTACCTGCCTCCTTAAGGTGGCAACAACTATTGTGAAATTAAATGAAAAACACCTAATATGACGTACTTTTTTCTCTAACAGTAGTTTCAATTTTATTTATTTATTTAATGTCCTATTAATTTATTTATTTTTAATTAGTTATATTTTGAATGTTTTTTTTTTTTTTTTTTTTTTTTTTGGAAAATAAATTCCTTTTAAACAACATCAATTTTTAAAATTTCTAGATTTTTTTGGTTTTTTTTGTTTTGTTTTGTTTTTTGCTTGCAAAACAGAGCGACTATTGCATTTTTTAATTTTATTTTTACCGAACAATTAATTTATAGCTTAGCTTCTCCGAACACTATCTTTTAAAAAATACCGAAATCGCTTCAACAGTTCCGCTTCAACAGGATCAGAAGAAAAAAAAATTATAATCAACCCTTTATTACGCCCATGTACATAGTTGAAGCTACGCAGGATTAGTATGGTCTTTTATTGTACCAGTATTTTTGAATAATAATATTTTACTTATTTAATGTCAGAAATTCTGTGCTTAAATAAAAAGAAAATTAATATTTTGAAATAGTGGTACTAAAACATATAAGTTGAACGAATCCTGCTACGTGGGTTTCGACGGCGACGTAGTCAAACAGTTAATAAGTAATTTGTTTGAGGTAAATTTATAAAACATTATTAATTTTTCAAGAAATTGCAATTAATTTTAATGTAATTAAGTTAAGAAGTTTCTTTTTTCAAGTATTTCTTCCTCCGCTTAAATTTTTGACGCCTTTACTACCCAGGCGCCTGTGTGCGCCGCACTCATGGCACACTGGGTCGGCGCGCCCCTTCCCCCACCCACAGTGCCTGATATACGGCAGGGCATTCGGGGCACGGGCCCAGTGCCCCCGATTTTCAGGTTCCCCAAAATGCTACTGAATAATTTTCGATTATTGGCCAAAATCTGATACGTTTTAACTATTAAAAAACAAAATTAATATGGAAAAAACTGTTTATTTTTTTCATTTAAAAATAACTACTTCACTGACGCGAAAACACCCGCTGGCTAATATTAATTCTATGGGAGAATTTTATTTTTAATATCTCGTTTGCAGTTCAATATTTTTAAAACATTTTTTTTTTCCATTGGATAGTTTAGGTCAATCTCTACAAAGGCCGTTTTTTACTTTTCTGATTTTGTTTATAGGTTTTTTATTGAGATACTTTCACTTTCGGAACCGATTTCGAAAAATCGTCCACGATATAGAACAGTAAAGATTGATTATGAGGCTGCTATAAAAACTTTTACTGCTAAAAAAATGTAGAAGAAAATTTATAAAAAAATCATTAAATATCACAAAATTTTTAAAGTCAGTAGTAGTTATCTTAATAATTACCGCTTTCAATAACATATATTTTTTTTTACTCAAAACTGCTATAAGCATCGGTGCTTGGGGGGGCCCCCTCATAAGCATCTGTACCCAGGGTATCAAATTCGTAAATTGCTCCCTGCCCACCCACACACACATACACATTCTTACTGCTCCCCCCCAACCCCACTTCCACCACCCACATATTTTTTTCCATTGAATAGTTGAGGTCAATCTCTGCAAAGGCCGTTTTTTAGTTTTCTGATTTTGTTTACAGATTTTTTATTGAGATACTTTCACTTTCGGAACCGATTTCGAAAAATCGTCAGCGAGATAGAACAGTAAAGATTGATTATGCGGCTGCTATAAAAACTTTTACTGCTAAAAAAATTTAGAAGAAAATTTATAAAAAAAAAAAAATCATTAAATATCACAAAATTATTAAAGTCAATAGTAGTTATCTTAATAATTACCGCTTTCAATGATATATATTTTTTAAAACTCAAAACTGCTGTAAGCATCAGTGCTTGTTGCCCCCCCCCCCCTCTAAGCATCTGTGCCCAGGGCCCCCCAAATTTGTAAATTGGTCCCTGCCCACACACACACACGTACACATTCTTACTGCCCCCCCCCCCCCCATCACCACCACTACCACCACCACGCAGTTTCAAAATGCCCTCACGTAGAAAAAGTAAAATGTTTGAGAGTAGAAATTGTGATTCTAGTACCCTATATCGTTTACAACAACGAACCGACACTTTCACAAAATTTCTAAAGTACATGTAAATTTTAAAACTTCTAAATTCCCACAGTCTCTCTATCTCTGTTTTTCTCTTTCTTTTCCTTTTCATGTTTCTTTCTATATGCGACAAAATCAACTCTGCGACATTATAATCCTCGTCTGGCGTCAGCAGTACTTCTTTCTCCATATGAATAGATTTTATCAATGAAACCGCCACATATTAAAGTATTTGCAGTTACAATATAAAAAGGTATTCTGGTGCTGCTAACTGACGTTAATCTGTACTTAACCTCGAATATCGTCTGCTGCTCTGAATGGAGTGACGTCATCGGATGACATGCGCCGTTTTGTATTCATTCTATTTCGAGTTGTAATAAGAATAATATAAGCATGAATGATGATTTTTTGTAAAGGAATCTGGAGGTAAGTGTGAATTGTAGCTTGTCAATAATAAGAGGGGCCATGATGATGATTCTATTAATCACTCTTATGAGGGGAATTATGAGGGGAACTTTTTTATTATTATTGTTTTTATAATGTTAAAAAATGCCGCTTTAAAAATGCCGCACAGTTAGTGTATTAGGAAAATTCCTAAAATTTACGGTCGTATGAGCCGTAAACTTGAGCCGCGCAAACCGACCATTACCAGCTAATGCAAAACTTTAAACTCAATTATCTATATTGTTTCAGTGGTTTTGCAAAAATAACTTTAAAAAAAATTAACGGATTTACATGTTTGCTATCTTTTATTTGTTTTTTTATGAATAAAAGAAATTAAAGTATCTGCAAACTATACGTGAAAAGAAAACAGATAAAATATTTTTTTCAAGTTATAACAAAAAATACGATCATTTTTTTAGGAATTTTGAATTTTTTACTTTATTTTGTATTTATTTATTTATTTACAAATGTTTGTTTATTTTTCATTTATAATCGGGAGACACCGTAATATGACTCAAAACTATAACTCAAAAATATGAAAATAGACTTCAAAATCGTGGTAAAACTAGTTTTGCAAGATTAATTTTGTCGTACAATGTTAAAACTTCCGTTAATATTTTTAACAAATATATATTTATTTCTATAAAACATAAATAAATAAATGCAAAAAGAAGTAATAGTCCTAATCCACGAACAAATTTCCGTCAATTTTCGTCATTTCAAACCTTGGTCCCCTTAATCCAAATTTGTTTCGAATCCTACTAGAATCCTGCATCGGGTCGGGTAACCCGATTTTACTCGAACCCGACTCGATTCGTGGTTCCGGTTGGGTCGTGTTCACGTTAATTTTTTTCGGTTAGGGTCGAATTTGACTTGGGTTTTGACTCTTTCAAGTCGGGTTCGGGTTGATCCGATTTTTCAAAAAAATATAATCTGAATATTTTTTTAATTAAAAAACTATATAGTATTTGAATATTAATGAGTGTATATACAGTGGTGGCCAAAAGTGTAGACATTTTTTGAAAGTTTCATGTTTTTCAACTTTGTGTGCTTGTAGAATATATTAATTTTCACTTAAATACAAACGTTTATGTATCAAATTGAAGGTAATTTAATGTAGAATTTAATAATAAAAACAGTATTTCAATATCTGTATTACAAAAAAAAGTTATGCAACTAATAGTAAGATCTATCTTAGATTTGCATTTTTTTAAGTGATACTTACACAATCAATACTTAATAGGATAAAACCTTATTTTTTAAGACAGATTCACAGCGTCTTTTCATCGAGTGAACGAGTGTTTGGAGTTCATCTTTCGTAATCACATGGTGCCAAGAATCAATTATAGCTTTAATAAGTTGTCTTTTATTGGATGGACGTTTTTTTCGTACAAGAATTTTCAAACGTCGCCACAAATTTTCAATTGGATTGAGATCAGGGCTGTTTCCTGGCCATGGTAATATTTCTATGCCTTTATTTTGAAACCATGCTTTGCATACTTTTGCTGTGCGGCATGGAGCTGAATCCTGCTGAAAAATAAATGGTGCGTTGTTGGGGAAGAGATCCCTGATGGAAGGTATCAATTTTGGTTCCAGCACAGTTTCGATGTATTTTTTGGCATTCAGGATGCCATCAATCACTTGAATTTGTCCCACACCATCTGCAGACATACATGCCCAAATCATGACATTTGTTGGGTTTTTTGTAGTTGCTTCCATGCAATCAGGATGAAGTGCTTCTCCTACTCTACGTCTCACGTATTTTCTACCATCACTACGAAACAGCGATATTTTACTCTCATCGCTCCAGATTACTTGCTTCCATTGATTTTCTGACCATTTAATGTGTTATTTTGCCCACTTAACTCGTTTATCGCGTTGCTTTTGATTTAAATATGTTTTTTTCCTTGGAATTCGAGCTTGTAGTCCAAATCCTGATAACCTTCTTCTTATTGTTCTTGAACTTACTGCAATACCCGCTGCATTCATTTCACATCTAATGGCATCTGATGAATTTTTTCTATCTTGAAGGCATAGCCGTTTAATTTTTCTATAGGCAGTAGCACTTGTGAATTTTTTTCGGCCTGATTTGGTCTTATTTTCCACTGATTTCGTTTTTTCATAATGTAAACAGAACTTTCGTACACCAGAACAAGTCACTGAACCACCAACTTGTCTTGCAATTTCAGCATAAGAGAGGCCATTTTCTCTCAATATGACAATTCGGCTTCTTTTTATAGATGTCCAATTAGTTCTTCTTGTTGATGACATTGTTTAAAATTAGTTTAATTAAAAAAAAAGGACTTTAAATATTCAAAAACAGCAATACTCTATTTAATTGTACTAGTGTGCATCATTCCGCAAAATATTTCCACAACAATAACTCTTTTACCATCCAAATAACCTAAACTATAGTTACAGACATTTGATTGGTCCTCAGAACAGTGTTTGTGATTGGCTAGTACGCTTTTATTACAAAACACGTCCTTATTCAAAACGATTTGTTCTACTAAAATGAGCATAACTTTTTTTGTAATACAGGTATTGTAATACTGTTTTTATTATTAAATTCTATATTAAATTACCTTCAATTTGAAATATAAACGTTTGTATTTAAGTGAAAATTAATATATTCTACAAGCACACAAAGTTGAAAAACATGAAACTTTCAAAAAATGTCCAAACTTTTGGCCACCACTGTATATATGTTCATTTTAATATAAAAAAGAAAAAATCGGTATTAGAGGTATAATGGTAGATACCTATAATTGGATTAAAATATGGATTAACTTTCTTTCACTTCGATTTCGGATTTAAATATTTCGGGTTCCTGTCGGTTCGAGTTGAAGTGTGTCGGGTACGTATACGGGTCAGTTTTCGGATGACGAATTTCTTTTTGTCGGGTTCGAGTTTGAATATTTCGGGTTCCTGTCGGTTTCGAGTTGAAGTGTGTCGAGTACGGGTCGGTTTCGGGTTGATGATTTTTTTTTCGTGTTCGGGTTGAGTGGAAGCAGAATTTTCGGGTTCGGGTCTGGTACAACATGACCCGTGCAGGATTCTAAATCCTACAGCAGTCTTCAAAAAATTACATGGAGAGCAACATTTTCCTGCTTAGCGACGCATTTCAAATAAACAACTTTCACGTTATTAAAGCAAAAAGAAATAACGATACATGTTTTATTTTAAATGCAGTTTCTCGACAGAATATTAAAAAAAAAATGTTTAGGCATGGTTCAGGTAAAAGGACTAAGATTCGATAAAACTTTTAACAATTATCAACTAACAATACGCAACAACAAGAACGAAAAATCGTGCGTGAAGCATAGATAATAAAACACACACCTGCAGCGAACTTTAACAAAACTTCGCCATTTTATAAGGTTAATGATAATGTCGAGGTAAACAATTTGGAAGCGCATTTCAAAACACAATTTCAGGAATTACCGTCAATAATTGGAAAAATATCCGAATTATATTGTACATCCCTGTATATGATCTATAGATTTTTATATGTTACTACATAGCGTGCTAAAATTTAGTTCAGCATAACACCTTTTTAAATTCTCCTTCAGCAATTTCCGTCAATAAACGGAATGTACACGAGATCTTTAGTGCTGCCCTGTATATCGTCTATAGAATTTATACACACCAGGTAACCGGCAAAAAATCAGTTTAATTTAAAAAACGTACCACAACTTAAAACACACTTCCAGTAATTATTGTTCTTAGACTGTATACTCTAACCGAATTATTTTATGTGTCTCTGTAAATGAACAATGAATGTTATGCACACCTTATTCTATAGTAAGCCTCTTGTACTGTGTCTCACTGATATATATCAATTTAATATGTTTGAAGTAGTGTAACATCATTAAAATTCACAGCAAACGATTTTTTCCTCATTGACACAGAATGTAACAATGTAACAGATTTTTTTTAGTGTCCCTGTAAACGAACTATAAACGCTACACACTTCATATTCAATACCGAACATACCATAGTAAACCTCATTAACATATATCAATGGCATGACAATCCGGGTATATTTACGAGAGTTATAGCATGGACAGACAGATGGCAGGCAAATCGAATTCATAAACACTTTTCAACTATGTTGAAAGGCGTTAAAAACTTTCAGTAATAATAAATAATGATATTAGAAATGACTTAATATAAATTGATACTAGTAAAATGTATTATTTATTGCCATAACATAAATATAATTTATTTAATGATATTATGTAAAAATATAAAAATATATAAAATATAAATATAAATATATAATATAATAAGCTGTATTTACCTTGTAAACGAAAAAGTTTTTTATTTTCAATTATGAGCAAATTGTGATACGGCTAAGTTTATTTTAATATTTTATAAATCCTTATAACTCTAACATAAACATATATCAAAATAAAAATGGAATCTTCGTTTTCTCTGTATGAAAAGATAAATGAAATATACGGAAAAATGTACGAAAATTGCCAAGTTTGGCCATCAAAAAATACAATAACAGCCAAAACTCACTGGATACTTTCAATTTTAGACGTTTAATAACATATCTAGAGAAATACTTCACGAATTCTTTTAGAACTTCGGGAATATAAAGAACATGTTTGACTTATATTTTTCAACCTGCCTTAAAAATAATTTATTAATTTATAATTAAAGTCTAAAATATTAAAATGATGTGTTGTCATGAGAAATACAACTGTGTACTTTACTTTTATTTATAAGGGGGAAAAATGAGAAAAATTGCCAAGTTCGGGAATCATAAAATGCACTACTAGTCAAAACTCACTAGATACTTTCGATTTTAGAAGTTTAATAACGTATCTAGAGAAATATTTCACGAATTCTTTTAGAACTTCGGGAATATATAGAACATGTTTGACTTTATATTTTTCAACCGCCTTAAAATTAATTTATTAATTTATAATTAAATTCTAAAATATTAAAATGTTGAGTTGTCATGGGAAATACACCTGTGTACCTTACTTTTATTATAAGGGAAAAAAGTTAGATAAATTAAGAAAAATTGCCAAGTTTGGCCACCAAAAATTACACTAATAGCCAAAAACCACTGGATACTTCTTATTTTAGACATTTCATCGGATATCTAGAGAAATACTTGACGAATTCTTTTAGAACTTCTGGATTTTAAAGAACACGTTTGATCTCACATTTTTCAACCTGCATTAAAATTCATTTATTAATTTATAATTAAATTCTAAAATATTAAAATGTTGAGTTGTCATGGGAAATACACCTGTGTACCTTACTTTTATTATAAGGGAAAAAAGTTAGATAAATTAAGAAAAATTGCCAAGTTTGGCCACCAAAAATTACACTAATAGCCAAAAACCACTGGATACTTCTTATTTTAGACATTTCATCGGATATCTAGAGAAATACTTGACGAATTCTTTTAGAACTTCGGGATTTTAAAGAACACGTTTGATCTCACATTTTTCAACCTGCATTAAAATTCATTTATTAATTTATTATTAAATTCTGAAATATTAAACTGTTGAGTTGTCATGGGAAATACACCTGTGTACCTTACTTTTATTATAAGGGAAAAAAGTTAGATAAATTAAGAAAAATTGCCAAGTTTGGCCACCAAAAATTACACTAATAGCCAAAAACTACTGGATACTTCTTATTTTAGACATTTCATCGGATATCTAGAGAAATACTTGACGAATTCTTTTAGAACTTCGGGAATATAAAGAACACGTTTGATCTCACATTTTTCAACCTACATTAAAATTAATTTATAATTAAATTCTAAAATATTAAAATGTTGAGTTGTCATGGGAAATACACCTGTGTACCTTACTTTTATTAACCGTCATAAAAAAAAGGAGGAGGTTATCAATTCGACCCGTATGTATGTATGTTTTGGTCTTGTTCATGCATAACTTTCGCAAATGTGCATCAATTTTGACAAAAAAAAAATTGTTTGAAAGAGTAAGGCCCCCAGGTGGTCCCATTTCAATTTCGTCAAAATCTATGATCTTTAGAACAAATTATTTAAATTTTTTATTCAAATTTTCATTATTTTGATGAAGATTTATTTCATATTTCAAAAAGTTCATTATTATAATGGAACAAAGCAAGAAAAATTGCCAAGTTTGGCCACCTAAAATTACACTAATAGCCAAAAAACATTGGATACGTTTTATTTTAGACGTTTCGTCGAATATCAGTCTAGAGAAATACTTGACGAATTCTTTTAGAACTTCGGGAATATAAAAAATATGTTTGACCTCATATTTTTCAACCTGCCTTAAAATTAATTTATTAATTTATAATTAAACTCTAAAATAGTAATATATCGTATTTTATGGGCTACTCCTGTGTACTTTTATTATAAGTAAAAGAAGTAAGAAAAATTGCCAAGTTTGGCCACCAAAAAATACACTAATAGCCAAAAATCACTAGATGCTTTCGATTTTAGACGTTTTATCGAATGTCTAGAGATATACTTGACGAATTCTTTTAGAGCTTCGAGAATATAAAGAACATGTTTGACCTCATATTTTTCAACCTGCCTTAAAACTAATATATTAATTTATTCTTAAATTCTAAAATATTAAAATGCTGTACTGTCATGGGAAATACACCTATGTATCTAACTTTTATTATTTTAGACTATCAGGAAATAAGTGAAAAACCTATTATAAAATTTCATTTTTTCATTCATAAATCAAGTTAAGTTAAATAAAAGAGTGTAAAATATATATATAAATAAATGGCAGAACTCTAAAAAAAAATTAAGTATCTTAATATGAAGCTGAATAATTAAATTTTAATTATCATTAACAACAGACTAACTATTGTTTCAAATCGCCAAGAGAATAGTGTTTATGATCATCCTTAATTAATTCCGCCAGAAAATAATAGAACTCAAATTAAATTGATAACATTGAGTTAAGAATGCTAATCTACTTTCATTAAGTACATTCAATTTTTTTAGTAAGCTATCTCTTACACTTACATTTTTTTAAAACAATAATCCAAAATGTGACGTAATATTTAAAAAAAACTGTACAGTTTAATTAGCCTAAATAATAAATAAAACAATTAGCATCTTCGTGAAGATTTCATGATTATGGACTGTTTTTGCCATATCGCTCAGGAATGTAGTTAAGGTATAAGGTGATATACGCCGTATACCTTCTATATTTTTGAAGGAAATCCATTTACCCTCTATTTCTCAAATAAATCTATAGCGTATACTCCTTAGTATATACCCACTATTTTTTTTATTTCCTTCTATATACAAAAAGAAAGTATTGGATTCGTGAAAATTTTTGACTTCCGGTATTCGACGGATTTATACGCTTTAGAAGTTCTTGAATACGATTTGACAGTTTTTAGAAAATGTCTGTCGTGGGTGTGAGTCTCTCTGTGAATCTGTCTGTATAGACACAAATTTTGTGGACGCTTTAACTCATAAACTACTGTTCGGAATTTATAAATAAAACTTCAGATTCATTTAGATCTTCACATAAATTCGTGTTTATTAGATTTTGGGGTATATCGCCAAACAGGTGTCTGCAATTTTTACGACTTCCAAAATGGCTATATCTCAAGAATTAATGCACGTAATTTCATCAAACTTCATATTATGTTAGACTTTGATGTAAATAGATGCTGAAAAGTTTTGGGTGTATATCATTCAACAGATGGGTGCTGCTATGCTGTGTTTTTCACAATTTTTGCGATGGCTCTTATCACGAAAACTAATACAAAGAATTTCGAAAAAACTTCATATTCTGTAGATCTTGACATAAATAGATGCTGATTCAATTGTGACTTTGATCAATCAACTGGGGTCGCTTGTATCCTGTGCATGGGGAAAGATTCCTAATCCGGAACACAATTAATTGATGCAATATAGCGAGCGTGTTTTTTGTTGTTCTTACTGTTGTTGTTTGTTTGTTTGTTTGTTTTTTTGCACCAGCAAAATCGCCTGAATTGGGCGAAAGATGACATGTTCTGGAAGTTCAAATATGAAAGAGTATTATCTAATGAAAAAAATTCATTTTGCATTGTCCTGACGGCGGGCATTATTGGCGAGATCTGCGCAAGGTACCTGAAATATTTCCAAAACGGCATGCTCGTTCATGGATGCTCTGCTCATTCATGGTTTGGGCTACGTTTGAATCGTTAGTAAAGTCAATATTGTGTTTCCATCTGGTCAGATGAATGTATTAATATACCAAAATCTACTTGAAGATAATTTATTACCTTTTGCTGCGTTAATTAATAGTCCTTACTGGATGTTCTAGCCGGACAAAACATCCATCCATTCGGCAAATAGATCGTGAGAATGGTTGATAATGGTGTGCATTTGTGGCCACGGCATCTGTTTCTCCTTATTTAAATCCAATGGAAAATGCGTGGACAGTTAAACCGGTTTATTCAGATAGAAAATTATATGCCACAATATCAGAATTAAAACCTGCTATGGTCTCACACTAGGAAGAAATCGAACAAAATACATTAAGAGACTCGGCCCGTTCCATGACTGATCGTGTTTTTGCACTAATTGAAAAATCTTGTGCATATACTAGCTACTAAGCTGTAATTTTGGTCAGTGTTCATATCATTATGCAACACCTCAAAATAGAGAAATGCAGTTACCTTCCTCTAAAAATGATTGTTTCAATTACATTTTGTTATAAAATATAAACCTGCGTGTTTTTTCAAACATTCCTAAGTTTTATTTTTTTTTTTTTTTGTCTTTTTTTTTTTATTCTTAAAAAACCGGGCGTTCATATCCTTTTTAAAAGCCGTGTATGATGGGATAAAATGGCTACTTGATATTGATGAAGATAAGAATCATAAAATGCTTCTTCTGTATTGTGCTATATGCACAGAGAGAAAATTTAGTGTCCAAAACTTTTCCACAATCATTTACGTGTTATTAAAATCAGTTATAAAATATCTCAATGCTAAGAATTTTAATGCCGAAATGTCTTCAAAATATTTTGTGACGATATAAAGGCAGACCAAGTTAGCAAGAAACAACAAGTTCATCTGTTTGGTAAGCTTAAAAATATGAAATGACTAATTATTATTAACTGGAAGGAACTGTTGGGCTTCTCCATGTGAATCGAGTTCACTTTTTTAAATTAAAAGAAATATATATATTACTTAGTGGAAGGAGGGGGATTGGTCATCGTTATTTTATGGATGCTTCGGTTGGGCGTAGCCAATAAAAGGTTGGGAAACAATGGTGTATAAGGGAAACTGTAAAACAGGCGATTTATGAACAAGGCAATTTCTTGTAATTTCTTGTACTATTTAAATCATTTAATTGATCTGATTTATATAGAAGAAAGTTTTGTAATGGCTACAACATACATTTTTATTTTTAACTATTGGGAAAATGGTTGTTGCTTTCGGTCAAGAATGGACCAAATGATGTACGCACTTTACTCTTTTAACCGTTTTTAACGAAATTCTGTAACTTTAGAAGAATTTTTCTTTGAATAGGCAATAGAAATGCATAAAATCGTTACAAAAATGTTAAAGTTACAAAAAGGATAGATGCAAACTATCAGATATGAAAAAAGCCGAATTCAAAAATTGACGTCGGATGAGAAATCGTCTTATAAAGCAAAAAACGTGGTCTTTAACTTTAATTTCCTCAAAATACCTTTAGCTTAAACATCAATCTAAACAACAGTTAAATCAATATTTTAATTTTGCTTAGGGGATGGTCTACAAATAGAAATGGCTCCAAACTTTAAAAATTTCAATGCCAACACCTAAAGTTGGCATCATATTTGGATATTTCGGTTTATTCTACCTTCGGATACCAAGCGGGAATTCAGTAGATAGGGAATGGGACTCTGCGTCAGCATCAGGCGGTGGCGGCGGTGCGGTGGTAACACCGCCTGCTGCCGAGATCATACTATAGTAGGTGGGTGGAATAGCTAGCATGGGGAAACTATGTTATAGTCATAGAAGAAGGAATATATACCTTTTGGATAACCCTGTAAAAACTAATGTAGCAAAGGTGTTCAAACTCAAGATTATTAATAAGTGGCTTATTGTAATATACTATGTTCATTTGTATGAGGATAGCATGTATATTCGTAGAGAAATTAAGGTTTTTATAAAAACAGTCCCAAATTTCGCCTAGTTTTTTGCTTATAATTTGCAGAGTTCTTAACATAAAAAAAAGTTATTTTCAGAAAATATGACAAATAACATTGTACATATAACTCTGCAATCAGAATTAAAAAATAACAAAAATTAGATGAAAAATGAGCAGGTTTACTAAAAAATGTTTCACTGCGCATGCACGAATGCAATCAAAATATAATATGCATAATGTATTAGCTAAGTATATAGAGCAACTTTTGTGCAAGTCTCAAAATCATAGCTTGAAAATTCTGAAAATTATCGTCGATAGAATAAGCTCGAAATCCGTTGTTCCCAAAAAGAAGCAAAAAGATGAGGGATTGTATCAAATATCTGTTGATTAGTGCCAAGATAGCGTACACAATATTTCACGTACTACTATATTTGGATACAACCCCTCATCTTTTTGCTTCCTTTTGGGAACAACGGATTTCGAGCTTATTCTATCGACGATAATTTTCAGAATTTTCAAGCTATGATTTTGAGACTTTCTAAAAAGTTGCTCTGTATACTTAGCTAATACATTATGCATATTATATTTTGATTGCATTCGCGTATGCGCAGTGAAACATTTTTTAGTAATCCTGCCCTTTTTTTATCCAATTTTTATTATTTTTTAATTCTGATTGCAGAGTATTGGGTACAATGTTGTTTGTCATATTTTCTGAAAATAACTTTTTTTTATAATAAGAACTCTGCAAATTATGAGCAAAAAACTATGCGAAATTTGGGACTGTTTTTATAAAAACCTTAATTTCTCTACGAGTTTCCATGCTATCCTAATAAAAATGAACATAGTATATTACAATACCCCACTTATTAATAATCTCGAGTTTGAACGCCTTTGCTACATTAGTTTTTACAGGTTTATCCAAAAGATATTCGTTCCTTTTCAATTTGTTGACAGTCCCCTATGGGGTTTCGTGAAAAAATCTTCGCGGAAATATATCACCTATACTATACTGTTTACGCACCTGCAGTTTCAGGTTAATTCCTCATGTATTTTTCTAGATATTTAACAAAACGTCTAAAATCGCAAGTGACCAATCACCTTTGGCAATATAGTGTATCACTTCCGGAGAATACAAAACTCCGAAATGGGCAGTGAATAAGGGGGAACCCGAGTCCCTGGCTCAGTGATGGATTAAGAGAGAAAGATCACATAAGTTAAAGATTTTTTTAAGGTTTGAGAGCAAAGCCGGAAACGCAATAAAATGTTTGTCAGCCAACCGTCCGGAAGAACAGGAGGACGGCGAATATGCCAGCGAGCTGTTAAAAGACAATTATAGAAGTAGTGAGAGGCAAGAGCACATCACCGCACTCAGAAAGAGGAGAAAGGGCTCTTTTGAACTTAAAGAGTTAGGCCTCAAAGGGACAATGTGCGGTAAGGAGAGTAGTAGTGGAGGGCGTGAGCAGAAGAAGATCCAAGGATACCACTTGTGAGATGAATTCTCACATTGTTTGTTTTTGCCGTTATTTGTATATTTTATCGGCATTTGTTTATAAAACGTTTGCGCACGCGATCTGTCGGCGATGTTTCACCAATGTTTTTCTCCGTTCCATCTTCTTCCCGGCTGCCTATTTTTTAGCTCGGATGGCGTGCATTTTTGCCCGCGCAAAAGTGAGCGCGCATCCAAGCTCTCCCGGCATTTCTTTTCAGTATGGTTTCTCTTTTCCTCGCATTTTTTCGGTGCTTTAGTGCGCATGCTCATTTGGTATTCATCGGAGCACGCTTTGAATTTCGCATCCGTATGCGTTCTTTTTCAAATCAACGATGTGGCGTTTGTTTTGGTAAGTAGGAAAAGTTTTAGTTTCATTTTCAAAGCACGCATTAGCTTATTTAATTACCTTTGCTTTTGAAATTTAATCAATTAAATTGAACATCTTTTTTATTACTTTAGCTTTCCCTTCGTAACTAGGTATAAATACTTTGGCCATTAAATTTTTAAACAGTTTAGTTCTGATGGGATGTCGATAGGATGTTGTGTTTTTTTATGATTTTATTTTGCATTTTCTTGTTAAGTATTCTTCAAATTTCCATTCTTCGAAAAATTTACAAGGATTTAGTATGGCGACTTGAGTCTGATTTTTTTAAAATCTTTAATAGTGGTCAAGAAGGAAATCTTATTTACTTCTCAACATTTAATTATGAATAAAAACATTTTGTGGGATTTCAAGGTTGTTCCTGTCTACACCTCAAGATACATTTTTAACCCACTGAGGGGCACACTTTAACTGCACACTATTTTAAAACAATTGCATTAATTTTAGGATATTTAGGCCCTCAAAATATGAAATATGAGATTTTAAAAAAAATGGGGGGGGGGGGGGATTTACTGAGTTTTGAAATATATTTTATCCCACCGTTCCTCTAGGTCCTTTTTTTTTTTCGGAATCATACGTGAATTTTTTTATTTAAAAATCATATTTTATATAAATTATTTTTGACTTAAATAAATACAAATTGATTATGAAAGCTATTAATACCCTTTAAAATATTCTACTGCGAACTTTTGGTATATCGGCCTCGGGTTCTGATGACACAAAATTTTTCGAGCTCAGGCGGGTTGATATTTTGAATAGCCGTGACAATGTCTACTAATTAGTACTATGCATAAATTATGTTTCGGGAGTCGTCTACATATTACAATTTGTGCCCACTTTGAATTTTCAAACAATAACACCTATTTTTAATACCTATTTGAGTTCCTCGGATCGAGACAGCCGGAAAAAGGTACAGTTTTTATACTTTATCTTAAATCTTCATAGAGTTAGAATAGTTTAAAGTTTGAGGATGCTAATCTTAAATCTATTTGACAAACTTTAATTTATATCTGCATAAAAATCACCCGATTGCATTTTTATTAACTTTTTAGTGAAATACATTTAATAGTCCCAAATATATTCCAAACTTTTTTTCTATTCGAAAACATTTTTTTTAATATAAAAATTATTAAATAAATTCAAACTAAAGAAATATGAATTATGACCTACATTAATTTTTGGCATAAAACAAAACACAATCGTCAAAATTATCGGTGTATAAGTTTACAGCTCATTTGAACAATTATTTTTACAGATATAGCGAAATTTTATCTTTTTACAGTCTAAGGAAAAAACAACAACAACAAAAGGTAGAACGTTACCAAAAACATTTTGTAGGATTTTCTTTTATGTAAAGAAAGTTTATTATAAATATAAAATTCCTGTATAATTTTACTGGTGAGTGTTTGAGGGTTTTCGGTTACTTTTACTTTTATTATCTCAATTTTATTTTCCGAAGTTTTAGGGATAAATCCCTAACATATTTTCTTTTATAACTGAATGAAGAACTAAAATAAGGACGTAAACTGTATCTTTTTCTGGTATACCTTGATCCAGGGAAATCAAATAGGGCATCGAAAGCGGGTGTTATCATTTGAAAAATCAACGTTTGTATATTTTTTTAACTTGTAGACAATCCCCGAAGCAAAAGTTATGACTATAATTTAATAGTAGACACTACAATCAAGAGGTGCCTACGTATTTTTATACGGTTATGTGCAGGAGAATTAGTAGGAGTAGTCACTTTTTTCCTGGACTGTTCTAAAGTATCTATTTACAAAAGAATGAAATAGGAAAGCCTTAGCTCTGATATTAGTAAAACTACAAGATAATCTGTGTTCAAACTTTATACAATTTTTGAAAATTACATGACTTGTTTTGCAAAATTGAGTGCATTGAATAGATATGATGGAGCTTCAAACATGCACGGGAAATACAAAGAAGTCTTCTATCTAGATATAATATTAAGCCTTTTCCATATTTGGTGCTATGCGAACGTGTTAAACCTTATCAAGTCAGATTTACCCCCAAGCAAGTAAAATTTACTCCAGTTCGTTAAAAGTTTTGTGCCCTCTGAAAATCCAAGGTCTGCGCCCTTTTCCCTGGCCCAGTCCAACCCTGTACCTGTTCACTAGCTTTGCAACGTGTAGCGTCAAATAGGAGAAATTTTTTTATTATTATTATTTACTTAAGCAAAAGTTTCGATCACGAGAAGCACTTTCGTCCAAACCGCATAGTCATGCGCCAATTACTTGATTTTTTATTGAATTTAAATATGTATATTGAATTTTTGGCCCACCCGGATTATTCACTCTGAGCAGCTGGACAGCTACAAACTTGGGTGTATCTATATGAGAGTGGTGACATACGGGATATAAAATTTAATTAGTTAAGAGGCTTTTGGAGAAAAATGAATCGCCAATCATTTTGCCGAGCCTGTCATTATCGCCAATTGAGTTGCACTCATTTGAATATACTCGAAATATCGAAATATAAAGAAAGGGCAGCTGACGTCACTGTGGAGTAGCAAGAAGCACCAGTCCATTCTTTATGACTCCTACTATACACATGAGTTCGGGCAATTTGATTTGTCTATGTTTAACATGTCTATCATATGATTGGCCTTCGTCGCCATGACGATTTCTGCACTGATCGTTACGACAAAAATATAGTGGTAGATTGGCTGATGGAACTGTTTGTTTGTAAACATGCCATTCAACATGCCTTTATAATTTCTAAAGCGCTTCATCTGTGTAATTCAGGAAATGGAAGTGCCTCATTCTTTCAACAATAAATGTATATTCGTAATAACTTGAAGCAATATTTTCAATAAATAGATATTAAACCCACATTCTTTTTCTAACTACGTTACAATTTTAATCATATAAGGAATTTTTAAGTTCTCAGCTTGACCGCATTCACTACAGAACTGATACTTAATTATGTGCCAAAAATATTAAATGTTTTTATTTCAGTAACACTGATAATTTCCGTAACACTACATAAGGTACAATTCACAGAACATTTTCTTGGCACATAACATAATTTATATTATTTTTATTGTTTTTGTACTCTTTTAATATATTTATTTATTTTATATTCTGTTTTTTGTTCAATATATTTATGATAATTTTTTCTATATTTCATGTGTGCTTGTAATATATTAAAGAAGTATACAAAACATTTCTAAACCTTTAACAGAACTCAGGCTTTAATCAGCATTAATAAACGAATACAAGAAACAAAGCGACCATCAACAGCTAGAGTTGCAAAGGCTAGAAAAGACCCGGTTTAAACCTGGGAATAAACCGTGTCTATTGGAAATAAACCCGGGAATAAACCGGATTTTTGCAACTCTATCAACAGCATATCAAAACATACGGCCTTGTTTCCAAAACACTTGTAGTAAAACAGTGTTGCCACTGTGATAATACATATTGCATTCACCCTACCCAAAAGTTAGTTTACAACATAATCCAACTTATGGGCAGGTTTACATTTGAGTCTACGGGGACGCTGTTGTCCATCACCAGTTTTCTTTTCAGGTAGTTCAGGAAAGATACCTTCACTAGAGAGAGGCAATGCGCAATCTTTAGGATTATTTTCAGTACCCTGCCAACTCTGACGATTGTTTCGAATGAGACCATCCAAATCTTTACTGCTCTGGTTAACAAGAGACTCCATCACACCATTACTTTCATAGGTAGGTTGGACGGTTTCCCTTCTTGGAGCTAAATGTCGTATGGACACACTAGTCTCACGTCCATCTGGTAACCTTACATAAGCGTATTTTGGATTAGCTTCCAGAAGTTCAACTTCTTGAGCAAGGGGCTCATACTTATTAACAACTGAATGGTATTTCATTAACACTGTTCGCACTTGAATAAGTTAAATAGATATTCAACTCTCATTATGTGACCTTCTATGGTGCGAGAACACGCGTTCATGTGGAGTTACGTTAGTTGCCGTTCATAAAAGAGAACAAACAGAATGTAATGCTGATTGTAGGGCCTCTTCCTACAATTCAATTTTCTTGTTTATAGTTTTCAATGCTAACAGAATTGCTTCCATATGGTCCCATTATAACATTCGACCTCGTGGTTTATAGGCAGTGGTATGACTAGTTGCCACACCAAGTGACGTTAAAATATTTTTTAATCCCTGTACATGAAAGAAGGCCCTCTGTATGTATGTATGTATGCTGGAATATCAAATATGGAGAAGATATTACTTAAATGCGTAATCGCTGTAATTGAAGAAACATACGAGCAAGGAATTTCAAGAGGAAACCTCCAGTACCCAACAACCCCAGTGAGGGGGAAACAATTTCTGGAATTTGGTAAAGGGTCCTTAAAATCTACATTCAATCTTTCGAACGGGGAAGTTGCTTTTATCAATTTCCCTTGATTTTTAAGGAATCTAGGTTTTACTTCACAGCAGACAAGACAGAAATTTATGAGACCTTTAACATCTTCCAGGGAAAATGGAAAGTTTTTGGATCTATTCCAATGATGCACCCTAACAATACCAGGATGACTAAGTCCTCATGCAGCTGTTTTAAATTCACTTCTGGATTAATTTCTACAATTATTCTTAAAAATGCATCTGCATTAGCATTCCTACTTCCAGCGCGATATATGATATCACATATATGTGGTATATGATATATGATCGCGGTACATGATCGTGGTATATGAAGCATGACAAATCAAGTTTTTAATGCAAGATCTTTTCGTTCTTCATTTTGCTAGAATGATGTTCGTCAAACATGAATGAGACAGACATTTGATCAGTGAACACTTCAAAAGGTCTACCAATCAGGTAATGTCACACGTAAAGATTCCATGATAGCATATGCTTCTTTCCCGACAGATGAAGGATTAAATTCAGACATGTTTAACATTCTAGATAAAAATGCCATGGCTCGTCCCGCTTGGCTGACAGATACTCCTATAGCAAACTTAGATGCATCAGTCTGTACTCTGAATGGCATAATATAATCGATTGCGGCTTATGAAGCTTTGGATATACCTGACTTTAAATTGTCAAATGAATTTACTCTGAAAAAAAGAATTGGTGGTTTAATAGTAATGGGCGAGTTCTTTTCGAGAATGTTGGTATCCAACGACAGTAGCGGGCAAACATTCTTAATGCTCTTCGGGGAGATGCAGTGTTGAATTCAGGGGGTGGCCCGGTGGGGATTACCCCCGCCCCCCGGAGCATTGAAATGTCCCCCCAAGAAGATTTGAGATTTTATACTTTCAATGTTCAAAAAGTGCAATTTCCCACCCCCCCCCCGGAGCCCCAGAAATCCCTCCCGGGGAAAAGTGTCTGAATTCAACACTGGGGAGATGCCGTATAGAGCTGTGCAAAGTGACGTCACGAACAGGTTTTTGTTGCTTCTGTAGGACAGCTATCGCTACCTTTATCAATGCTTTTTCTATTTGTGTGTCCTACAGCTTTTTTCATTGTTCTCCGGTAAAAGTCACGAGATGTGAACTGCTCTATTGTTAGGTATAGGCAAGTTTATCAAAGGAGCAAGCCTGTCAGGATCAGGCTTGATAGTCTTGTTTTGATGGTATCCTACACAGTCTTATGCTGGTATTCACCATCTACCTCAACCTAGAAAACCTCGGTCAAACGAGCTAATGAAATTCCCGATCAACGTGATTGGACATTGTCCCGAAGCCCAATCAGATTAATGATGAATATCATTTGAGCGTGCGACCCTGGTTTTCTAGGTTGAAGTAGATGGTGAATGCGTGCATCAATAGAAAACTGACATTTTTTTTTCATTTAGTGTTAGTTTGAATTTCTTGGTAATAGTTAAGAATTTTTTTAAGCTTCGATCATATTCTTCAGGGTCTCCTTCACAGACAGTTACATCGTTCAGATAAGGATATGTACACTCTAACTTTTATGTTACATCTTTTAATGTAGAATTCGTTTATAAAGCTAAGTGATCTACCACTGTCAATAAGTGTATTCAATTCTGTCCCATTAAATTGCACTTTGGTAATAGATTTTGAAGACAACTAAGTGAGGTTGGCACTGAAGCAAAGGTGTGAACTGATGTAGCAGAATTATAGGAGACACGCTGTGTTTTTGATAGTGTCTTTTTTTCACATCTTTTACACAGTACCTCTTTTGCAGGACATGGGCTTCTTACATGCCGGTCCTTTCCACAAAATAAATACTTTCCAGATTGAAACCGCGTGACTGCAGCTGAATTATTATTCTCAATAGTGTTATCAGAAAGCTCTGTGGCTGCCACAAGTATAGGATGTGAAGTATTCATATACGATGCTGAGTGAGATTGAGCTAGTTCCAAACGCTCTAGCTTGACCGGAAGCATTTTCTAATGTAATAGTGGAGTTTTCCAACAATCGCTCTCTGATGCAAGGATGCTTAAACCTCAGACGAACGAGTCTTTGATGTATTCACTTTTGTATTGATCAGTCGTCACCGCTTTAGTTACAGTCCCTTCTGCATTTCTTAAATGTTTGTAAGAATTCAGTATCACTATTGCCACTTTCTTATATTCTGAGGATAGGCAATGTCTGGCTAACATTTCATTCCGTTTAGTAACATAGATAGAGTCCAAAATGGCAATAGCAGCATCATAGTTCATGGAATCATTAATATGAAGGAACACACTAGCAGAAACGTAATTGCATAGGAGCGGAAACTTGTTTGTCTCAGTTATATTTGGAATTTCACTTAAAAAATTAGAAAAAGTTCGTTTGCAGTGCTTCCATTTAGCATCCGCGTCAACACACGTGGGATCGACGTCAAAGTTTTTAGGTTTCAAAAGCTGATATCCATAAACAGTAAATTTACAGCTTTTTAAAAATACAAAGATCAGCTGAAGTCAATCAGGCCAAAAGATGATTTTATTGGTGTACGAACAGGGACGAGTTTGTCTGATTGGTTGGAAAAGGCGGAGATTGATTGACGGGCGTGTTTGTTTCTAAACATGCCCTATCCTTGCAGACTCTTGCTGTATAATTGAAACAAAATCATACATCAAATTAAGTTAAACAATAGATGATTTTTTGGGTTTCCAGTTTTCTTTATGATAATTAATCACCAAACAATCTGTGAAATTACAGATTTATAGCAATGTTGAGTGTTAAATTGAGACTTTTTTGCCGGGAGGAATGGACTTTACCCATGTCACGTCATCTGTGGGTAGAGTTGCAAAAAACCCGCAGTTTTTGAGGGACGGGAATAAACCCGGGGATTTTTTGGAATAAACCTGGAATTTTCGGGAATATTGGAAATTTTGAAGAAGTTTTAAAAGTAAACAAAACTAGTCATTTTTCAATTTATTATTTTTATTTTTAAGAAATTTCAGACACTGTTCTGAAAAGTTTAAAAATGGTTTTTCATTATTGATTCACAAAACTTGGGATTTTGCGCTGTAAGTTTTTGTAATTTATTATAACATATCATTTGCTGTACAACAATAGTTGATGTGAGTTGGTAAGGGTTTGAATGTTTCTTTAATAATTAAAATTGTTTAATTTCTGTTAGCTGTATTGTTATTAGCTCTGATATTTACTATTCGGGCATACTCAGTATTAATTTTCATGTGAATTGCAGTATATTTTTGCATTGATTTCTTTTAGTTCTGTTCGTTTTCTTTTTTGTTTACATTGTTTGAATCGGAAAACAAGGGTGTTGTTTATATTCATGTCAGACAAGATGAACCTGTCGCATGCCTCTCCCACTTTTTACCTATTCACATTTAAAATATCAACTTACTTATGTTATTTTAATTTCACTTTCATTAGTTTTCATTTAAACTGTGCCATTTTTCTGTATTTATGTTATTGATTTTGTTTACATTTGTGGAAAAAAAAAACCATTTTGTTTACAACTTAAAAAATTCCATGTCTAAAACTTTCTGAAAACTCCCGAGAATTTTTAATATTTCCCTCCCAAAAAACCTGGTTTATTCCCGGGAATAAACCCGGTTTTTTCCACCCTTTGCAACACTATCTGTGGGTAAAGAGAAGAAAAACACCAATAGACGTGAAGAACATTTTAACACAGCTTCCCCTTCATCCAATAAACAGTCTTTTTCTGAAGGAAATTACCCTCAGAGGCGTGGTTGTTGCCACTCGTGGGTAAGGTCCATTTCTCCAGCACCGAATGGGGGGTGGGATTACTCTTCTAGACCATTAATTAGTATAAAATTTGGAGTCTTCCAAGCGGGGACATTTTAATGCTCTGGGAGGGGGAGTGTTCCACCTTTCCTGAATTCATCACTGATTTATAATAATTTTTTTCCTCTTTCACCATAAGATGTAGAAATATTAAACCACTTAGATTTGGATTATAGTCTGACAGTCATAAAGTTTTCTTAAAATGTTTAGCGCCCTCTATAGTTCGTTTGAATATAGATCAGAATCAACATGGAAGAATTCGAATAGATTATTTGCGTTTCTCGAAACAAGATGGACCAGTATTTTGCAAAAATTTCAAAAATAGGAAAATTACGCAAATAGCGGAAAATATCTTACTATTATGCTGGCAAATTTTGCAGCCCACCAGCCCAGCTGTATCCCTGGCCAGTCATTTTTAATCGAATGAATGTTTGAATCGAAATCTACGAGTGTATCGAAATTAAACCGAGTCCTGTTTACATTTCTTGTAATTATTGCTATTTTTTCGTGATATTGTTTAATTTAATGCCTTATCTACAAAATTAACTTAGCTTATGAGTGCTGTGCGGTTTTCTAACATCCATTATAAAAATTTATGCCAATGGAGTTTTATACTCATTGTATAGTTGCTGTAAGTTTCTTTTTATCTGATCTTAGCTGCCTTTTAATCATTTGCTTCATGGTATATTTATTTTTAAAAACATTGATTACTTACATTTGAATTACACTGTTTACTTACAATTTGTTTCTTTTCTAACGTATTTACATTATTAACTTACATGGGAATACTTCAGGATATTTGTTTACTGTACTAGGCCTGAACACTAGATAGACTCTTTATTATTATTCCTTTGCTTAAAATTTCTTTTCAAATATTTTTAGCTTATTAAATTGCGAATATGATTTATAGAGAGTGCGTTAGTTCCGAAAAATATTACTACTTTTCTTAAAGTTTTCAGTACACTAATTTATTATTTTTCTGTAAGTGCAGTTTTTAAATATGAAAGTAGGCTTGAGAATGGGAAAAGTATCATTCCTCGCACGTTTCATTTAATTTATTTTGTGTGCAATTTTAATATAATGATTTTTATTTTAGTAAATAATCTTCATAATTTTTATTAGGAACTCTTACATTAATTAATACGAATTTTCTTTTATTCTTATAGCACAAAATATTTAACTTATTCGTTTTTAATGTTCTAAAAGCTCTGTATCCTTATCCTTTCCGATAATTTGTAAAAATTTAATTTTCCCATTTCCTAGGGTTTTTTTATTTTTTTAATTACTATGCCTTTTTTAGATGTATGATTGGAAATGGCAGTAAGAAAGAATTCCTTGTACTTCTCTATTATCCCCTTGACCACTTTTCATAGCAAAAAAATATCGCCAAACTGTAACGCCAAATAAATGGGAGAACTTTGCCATTGGAATATCAAAATAAATAAATAAATAAATAAAATATAACAGTTTAAGGACACAATTGTCATTTTAATGGTACTTACGTATTATCCATGCCAGTTTTAAGCCAACTGCGCCAGGCATGGAGCCAATATTACCAATTATAGTAACCCTTATATTTTTTTTCCTTGCTACATGATACATGCCTGGGAATAATCCATAATATTATTCTTTCTTATTTACTATGCTATTTACCATTTATTAATTTTATTAAAATAATGTTATTTACTATTTTTAACAATGTTATAAATTTAATAAACATATATTACATTTTATTTATTTTATATTAATTACCATTTTTAACAATGTTATTTGATAATGTTAAATTACTGCGTTTGAAAACATGATTGGCAACAACGATAAACAAGATTGGTACTTGGCAACCATTTTTGGCGATCAATCTCCTGGCACGGATAATACGTAAGTACCATTTTAATTAATGAAATAACTAATAAATCAGTAAAACATAATGAAAAATACACGCAAATGTCGAATTAAAAACCACTTAATGACACAACAAACACGCATAATGCTTCTGACATCAAATAAATGGGACTGCATTTTTGGCGTTTAATCTTGCCGTTTGGCGATAGTTTTTTGTTATGAAAAGTAGTCGACGGGATAATAGAGAAGTACCAATTCCTTTTTTCCTGACATAAATCTTCTAAAAACTATTTACAGATAAAATTATACCTAACATTGCTCTTTCTCCACATGAATTGTCTGTTTCTATAATTATGTTTGGTCTGTCAATTTTACTTTCTTGTTATGAATACAAAACAGTTGTAAATACTTTGCTAATACAGTTATTCCAATTTACAATTGTGTTGCGGTTCTTTAGGAGCTGGAGTTCTCAAAACTTAATTGCTATTAACTCTTGACACTAAAGATATATAAATTGTACCAGGGTTATCATTGACCGATGTGAGACCGCAGGGCTCTCACTGACTTTTGACTAACCTTAACAATTTGTGTAATCATAAAAAAAAAAAACATTAAAAAAAAAACTAACTATAATCAAACTCAAACAGCGTTAGCAATAGATTTGTCATGAAACACTCATTCTAATATCATTCTTTAAACTCTCTAACATACAGCTTTATTTCCTTTTCAATATGTGTTCCAATTTTTTGTAATTATTTTTAGAGTAGCTATTAACCTAAATTGAACTATCAATTTTAATAGAATCCAAATAAAAGCAAGTGCATTATAGATGCTTTGCAAAGTTGAGAAAAAAAAAATTGTACTCCATTTTATTTCTAAATAGTTTTATGAAACAAAACCTGAGTTATCTCTGAATTTGGGATAGCATGTTAGTGAGTAAAATAAAAACCAACAAATATAAATATATATTTTTTAAATTTTGAACTATTTCTGAAAAATGTCAAAACACAAATAATAAATTACACAGAAAACAATTAATCATATAGTAATATTATCATTGAGAGTATTGGCGAAAAAATAAAAAAAAGGCTTTTACAATTTGGCAATTTCAATCTTTCATTTTCTCTCCAAATGAAATATTTTTTACCACGATCGACAGCAAGAATCCTTGGCAAGTATTTACCGCATGAGGATTTATATACCATTACCTTATCATGGTTTTTGCTGTATTTGGAAAAACATGTTTTATACTATCTTTTGAAAAACTGATTTTTTACTGGTACTTTTAGATTATAGCAGCCCCTACAGTTACAATTATGCCAAGATTGCAGTTACGATTTCAAAAAGATCATCACAAAGCTTATATATGCATATATATACTCCAAACACTCATATATGTGCATTGTAAGTCATTGTATACATATTATTTACATGTCATATGCCATATATACGTCTTATACGCATGTCATATATAACTGGGCCCAGTGGTCAGAAAAACTACTTTTTTACTGTAGTGAAATACAACTACAACTACTTTATCAAAAATGTAGTTAACTACAACTACTTGTTTTAAAAAGTAGCGACTACAAACTACTTTTCAAAAGTAATCACTAGTTCACTACTTTCGGATTTTGTCAAGGGATTCAATTTGCATTTGAAACTGAAGACTTGAATTAAATAATACAGTGACCCTTCGATATATCATGTCTTCCGGGATACAATTAAATAAGTGCGACATAACTGAGGGCATTAAAAAATTAGGTACTTTTCGGTTAGCCGGGCGCCAGTGAAATGTATATATCTATATATACATATCTATGTACACATACACACATATATGTATGTGTATATATGTATATATACATACTTGCATATATAAATGTGTGTATGTATAGATATATGTATATATATATGTATACATAGATATATAAATTTCACTGGCGCCCGGCTAACCGAAAAGTACCAAAAATTAATAATGATAACATACAGGAAAATGTTGTTTATATGCACGTTACACATTTCGTAGAAAAATTAAGAGAGATATTATAAACTGGAAAATTACAGAAAAACAACTCTAAAAGCAAACAATAAATAAATCTGTAAATAAAGCAATTCCGAATAATAAGAAACCCGGTGTTAAAACATAGACTTAATAACGAGTAAATAGACAAGTGTTGCCAGCAAGAAAACTATTTTCTTTGGTGGTTAATATTTTATTTTAGCAGCAAGTGTCAATGAAAAAATCTATGATTTCATGTGATGCTTTTCTATAAACTGCAGCTAAGATTCTCAAATTGTTGAGCAGAACAAAATTTGCACAAAAGAAGCAAATTTGAACCACTTCATTTGCAGATTGGCATATTCCCCCCCCCCCCCCCTCCTCCTTAAGTAACGTTAAAAGTAGCGACGGTTCTCGCTACAAACTACTGATTTTTTGTATCACGCTACTTGCTACACTACATTGTTCAAAATGTAGCGCTTAGCGCAACACACTACAATGTACTAGTACACTGTAGTTTAACCAGTAGTAGTAAACATACTACACACTACAGTGTACTAGTGTAAAAAGTAGTGACTACTGTAGTTTCGCTACTTGTAGCTTGCTACTTCCAACACCTGACTGAGTCCCATATCCTGATAAAGAATATTTTGCTATTGAAACACCTATTACTAGCTATTAACACTTAGCAGATGAAAGTCACCTATATTTCGCTTGGTTCATTGCATGACAATAGAGTAGTAGGATCTCCGTCGGAATAGTGTTAAGATCGAGTCACTGCAACCGGCATAGAACTGCAGACAAAAATTGCCACCTAATGGACAACTTTCATTGCCTGATTCTCAATGATCAAGTTGATGATTGGTAGACACAAATGAGCTGAATAAAACCACGATATATCAGTGCCCCTATTTAAAAAATTCTTTCGAGGTTGATTTTGTCTTTTCAAAGCCTATTTCGAAAAAGATCCCAGTCCTCTTTGTTCATGGTCCATTGGTACTTACATGTATATATCAGTTAGATGATTATTATTATATTAATTGTTAAATTTATAATATATAATTATATTTTAATTATTATAATACAGAAGTAATACATACATCAATTATAAACAATAAGTCATCAACATATCTTAACTGTATTTTTTTGGCCTATAGTCTGCAGCTCAAAAAATTCATTTTAGACCCAGAAATTGTATTAGATAAAATGCTACTTTCTTGAACTCGGAATATACTTGATTTCAATTGCTTAATAAAATGTTTGGGTCTGAACTGAATTATTTGAGACATGGATTATGCTCTGAGAAATATGGTATTTAAATATAGAGGCTAATGGTAACAACCAGGTTTTCTCCATGTCCTGGTAAAAACCAAACTCTGAATTGTATAGCAGTATGAAAAGGTATGTGTGATGCAACAAACACTGTTTGTTTTCACAGTTTTTTTTTTTTTCTCGCAACATGATTGTAGACAGGAGTGGACTCATAAATTTTTCTATTCTGGAACAGTTGTTTTTATATTATAGCAGATCACAAGAGTATGCTCCATAGACAAGTGAGAAGCAATAATAATGTTCCTTAAGAAATATAATAACTGTGAAGTATTACATTTAAAAAATGTAAGCCCTATATTTAATAAGTAGAAATTTTTCCATAGAAAACTTCACACGCCTTGCATTCATAATATTTCAATTTTAATCGCTTAAAAGGCGTTAAGCCAACATAGTGAAAAAGTACCCAAGCTGGGACTCGAACCCGGGTCATGAGTATAGCGCACTGACGTTCTACCAACTGGAACAATTGAGAAAGTTACTCAGCCCTTGTACTTTCTCACTGTAATATGTTGGCAAGGCTACGTAATGAAAAAGTAGGTTCAGTTGGTAGAACGTTAGTGTGCTATACTGATGACTCGGGTTGGGTACTTTTTCACTATGTTGGTTTTACGCCTTTTAAGCAATTAAAATTGAAATATTATGAACGCAATGCATGTGAAATTTTCTATGGAAAAATTTCCAAATATTAAATATAGATTTATTCAATTATCAATGTTGGATTTTCTTTGTTTTCGTGTTTGCCCCAGGGTTGGTAGCTCACGGTAAATATTCCATCTTGTGCTGCTTTTGTAGCCTTGCCAACACGTTATAGTGAGAAAGTGCCAGGCTGAGTATCGTGCCCAAGTGGTTCAGTTGGTAGAACGTCAGTGCGCTATACTGGTGACCCAGGTTATAGTACTGACTTGGGTACTTTTTCATTATGTTGGCTTTTCGCTTTTTAAGCAATTAAAATTGAAATATTAGGTGAGCCCTACTTTAAGTTGAAACAAATTTTATGTGAATAGACACTTATTTATTTTCTCAAAAACCAGTACCAGAACAGTGTTTTGTCACCAATGCTCCCCTGATCATAGACATTACACTGTTATTTTGAATCAGAATTCCAGCATACTTTTATCTGAGGATTTTTCAGTCTTTTTTTTTTCTAAAAGCTATTAGTCAGTGAACTTGCTAATGTTAAACCTATGGGCATAGGATACATTTGTATATTTAAAATATCTCATCAAGAAATTAATATTTTTAACTTCTTTTTTCTGTATACTCTTCTTAAAGGATGTCTCTTTTTATCTTAGTTGTCAAAATATTTCTAAAATATATACTACACATAATTTATAACTTTATGTTTTAAAATGAAACTGAATAACCAACTTAGCGAAACTGAGTAAAAATAATACTTCACATAAGGTTAAGTATGTACTCAGTTTCGCTATATTTTTAATGCATAAAATTATAAATTAATTATTATATATTTTAGAAATATTTCGACAACTAAGAAGAAAAAAGAGACATACTTTAAGAAGAGTACACAGAAAAAGAAGTTAAAAATATTAGTATTATGATGAGACTAGATGGTACCCGTCAAAATTTGACGGTAAATAACTTGAAAGCTCCTTTAGAAATATACTTTTATTTTTAATTAGCTGCTTTTAAATTAATTAAATATTGAAAATTTTATGAACTGTTATATTGTGTAAGCGATTACTCTAGATGTAAAACGATAGATTGTGCTGTCAGTCCAGCCTACTCAACTAATGAAGTGAAATAATTTTAAGCTTGTAATTTACATCCCATTATACTTGAATTATTTTAGCAAGAATTTAACTAAAAATATTAATTGAATGATTTATTTTTACTTACTACAGTCTCAAAAATTAAAAAAAATATATATATATCAATCAATATTTAGTATTTTCTAATTTTTTTTTAAATCACGCGGCCTTTAAAATTTTTCATTAATTTTACTTTTATCAGCCTGATTCTAAAACCCAGATAAACCATGATACCAAGCTCTCTTTAAAATTTTGTAAAAAAAAGATGCATATTTTGTATTGAAAACATAAGTTCTTTAAAGGAAAAAAAAAAACAGCCTTTCAATCTTTTTCAATCTCAGAGCAAAAATATATTAGAAAGTCTTTAAATCAACCCTTTTCAACTCCCCTAGGCTCAACAGGCTAATCAATCAGTCTTATCGTTTCTGAGGGGAGAATCCTTCAAAAAAAGTTGACGCATGCGTAAAGAGACGATATTTTGTGGAATTTGACAGAATGCCTCTTTAGCTTTAAATGTATAGATATTTTAAATATACGAATGCATCCTATGCCCATAGGTTTGGCGGGGGAATTGGGGAGTTACTAACTAACAGCTTTAATGAATAATTCCATAGTCCTGAAACAATTTGATAGTAGCCTCTCCATCATTTGGTAATTGCCAAATGGTAAAATTCATTTCAGCTTCTGCAAAAAATTATCTCTTAATAAAATCATTCTTTTTTATTCAAATAATTTTTAAGTAAATAGTTCCAGTGTGTAGCTTGTACTAAATGTAAGGCCATTCATGAATTCAGCTTGCTATGAAAAATGAAAAACAAAAGTCTCCTGTAAAATTTGTTGGTTATGATAATTTGGCGAAAAAGGCTTTTGTATATTTACGTCTTAAACATTAATTTACACACATACTAGCTGACCCAAACCCGTGATAATAAATAAAATAAAAAATAAAAACAAAGTTTCTATTATTTTATATCTTTAACCCAATTTTGTATAAAATTATATTTTAAAATGAAAAATTCGCAAAAAAAAAATTGATATTTAGTCATAAAAGTGCTCATTTTCTTGTTTTTTTACCTAGGGTTGTTTCATAGTTTCAAAATAAAAAGTTCTTTTTGTTCGAACTCATTGAAATCTTTATTGGTGATAAATAAAACAGTTTTATAGCCTGTGTAAAAATTTCATGAAAAAATATTGTTATCTAGTTGTAAAAGAAATATTTTCTTGCCTTTTTTGTTTGTTTGTTTGTTTTTGCATCGGCTCCTTTAACATAGCAATAAAAAAATTGTTCTCATTTTCCAAACTATCTGACATTTCAACTGGTTATAAATATAACTGTATCCAAGCTCTCTTTAAAATTTTGCAAAAAAATATGCATATTTAGTAGTGAAAACATGAGTTTAAAAAAAAAAGCTTTAGCTTTCAACCTCAGAGCAAAAATATATTTAGAAGGTCTATGCTTTCAATGCAATGGTACGGTTTCATCCGTTTTCAATCAACCTAGGCTAAACAGGTGAGAGTTAATCAATCAGGTTTCCCGTTTCTGAGGGTAGAAGCCTTCAAAAAATTGTTGAAGCATGTGCAAAGAGACTATTTTTATGTAGATTTGACAGAATTCGCTTTTTGTTTTAAATATATAGATTGCAATTTTCTGAACAAAATTAATAATTGTATAATTAATACTAATTATTTAATGATAATAATTATTTATATAATTGATACACACACATATATATATATATATAAAATTACTGAAAGAGTGCATTTAAGGAAAACTTTTTTTTCTTGGAGACATAAAAAAAGAGCTATATAAAAGAAAAATATACTTGAATGAGAGTCAGTTGTTATGTTTTGATACATTTGAAATATGCTGTAATACATAATTATAAATAATATTGCCTTTCTCATTAATAAAAACTGGTGCTATATAAATTGTTTTGCTTAGTTTAGCACATTTTTATATTTTAAATAGTACTTGTATCTTTTATTGGTATGTTTTAGATACCCATAAAAGTTATTATATAGGTATCTTTTAATTAAACAAAGGAACAGAACAAGAACTTATATTTATAAACTACTGAATACAAAATAGGAATATGTAATTTCAAATAAGTTCATTTAAATTAAATTTTCACCTGACATAGTAAACTTGTTTATGCATTGTATTACAAGAAAACAATAATCTAGTACTTTAAAATATGAATGAAATATATTTTCAGCAGATTCAAAACATGTTTCAACTAAAACTACTATCTTGAATATATTATTACATTATACCAATACATTTTGATTTGTATGCTGAAAATGTTATGTTTAATATTGCTGCTGATACATCAATCATTCTAATGAAGGGATAGTCATTATCTATGCAGATAGGCATATCCATCAAAAATATCATTTCGTAACATTAGCTATTCTCTCAAATTCAACCCCTCTATTACCTGATAATTTTCCATTTATATACAAGAAATTAATAGTATTTAATAAAAAAGTTGGAACCCTGTTTATTACTCATTAGTATATTAGTCTTTAATAATAATTATTATTATTAAGCATGAGATAAAAGAAGAAAATGTAGTACAACATTGTAAATCCAATTTTCTAAAATGCACTCATATTATTTTCCTGAGTAATACTAGATGGCGCCACTATACAATGTGAAAACGTAATTTCAGTTTCATAGAACCAATCATATGACATGTTAACTTATATTTTTTTTAATATAATTTAATGGAATGGAATTAGTCAATTACACAGGTAATACATATATATATTTATATGGTTAATGTGTATTAGAAATATGTTTGTGTTCAGCATTATATTTGCATTTGTATAATTAATGTGAAAGAAAATGTTATCAAAATGAGTATTAAGTGAATTATTGCCTTTCCTAGCAAAAAAATAAAAAAAGCATTAAAATGTGACAAATTATTTAAAATAGAACAGGGCCTTTTTGCCTAGACCTCAGGCCTTGCATCTCCAATTTATTATTATTATTATTTATTTTTTTGGAAGGTGTGGGGTGCCAAATCGACTTAGTTCATTTCAAAAATGTACTTATTATATTCCAATATAACATCACTTGAAAATTAGATGGATTTAATAAATATATAACATATTTATAATACTTAATAATCATCTAAACTACACACAGATGTTAGCAAGTTACAAATACCCAGCTTTAAATTCATACTACATAGCTGCCAACTTTCATTCTCTTTTCCTACCACTATTTTTCAACAGAAAAATTTGCCCTTTTTAATCCCAAGTTTTTGGCTATTAAATAAATCAACTTTTTTTTTTTTTTTTGTTCAAAAATCATGGCAGGAAAAAAAAATGTTGGCAGCTGCACATCCAGGAAATAAGTATGAGTAGGGAATGCAAAATTCATGATATGCCTTGGGTCCCAAATTGTGCAAATCTGGTTCTGCCCCAGGGGATGAGAAACCAAGGTTGTGTATGTTTTTTACATTTGTCACCATTATTTTTAAATAGTAATCTTCAACTTTTATTATTGCAGAATTTGTAATATTTGTCTGCAGTAAAATAAGGTAAAGATTGCTATTTGAAAATAGTGATGACAAAAGTAAAAACCTTATGCACCCTGGATATGTCATGGCTGTTCTCAGGTTAAGAAATATGACCAAAAAATTTCAGGTTACAATTTATGCATGAGATTTATTTTATTACATTTTGTTTTTCGATTTTTGGAAAATTTTCATGTCATTTTTTATAAGAAATCCATATTATGAAAAGAAACCAATGCTATAGTGATTTTTGTGATATGTGTCAGTAACTATTAATGATTTATTTCTGTATGCTATTCATTGAAAATACAATTTAATTGCTACTAACTTTCATATCAACCTAGTAGACTTGCTAAATTTTATTTTAATTGGAATTATAGAAGATTCATCATTACTCACTATTACTTTCTTTTGTGATAAAAAAGGGTTGCTACACATATTTATTGTATGTATTAAAAGTTGTATTATGTATGTATATTTATGTTATAAGATGTATGTAAGTATAGAGTGTTATTCAACATGACTGTAATTTAAAAACTAAAAAAGTATTTATTAAACTTAACTACTCTGATGCATATAAAAAATCTGTCAGTAAAAGTGTTTTTTCAATATAAATTAAAATATAATAACATAAAGTGACATATAGTATTTCAACATGCATCTTCATGCATACTAAAAACATCAAATTAAGAATAAACAGTAACATTTTATTGATTTACTAATAAACAGAGACAAATAAGATATTAAAAGCAAATCCTTATATATGAAAATATCAAAAAGTAAGAGCACTTTTTTGGTTACAATCATTATCTGGTGCTGGTGGTACTTTAAGGAGCCTTGGCATGAGAGAAAATTTTTAGGCTGAATTTGGTGAGAAAGGAAAAATTTTTAAAAGCACAGTTTCTGGCAACCTTTATTTACATTTTTAAAATGTCATCAGATTGTTATATCTTTATGAGATGACTATCAATGTATCGAATGTACAAACAATTTGTTTTATATTTACACCATTTAATACATATACTACATCGTGAAACACTTTGTTTAATTTATACATAAATAAGACTTATAATAATGTAATGCAAAATATATGTAAAAAATAAGCCATATACAGTTTAAAATTTTTTCATTAGTGGCTGTTTAACTTTTGTATTTGTCTAAAATTTTTGGTGTAAAATTGCACTTTTTTTAAGACTTAGCTATGCAAAGGTCCTTATAAAAAAAAGGGATACTTTTCCAGTGTATGGGGCATTTGCCAGATACAAAAAATGGTCTTGGCAATAAAGGGAATTTTTTATGCATATTTTCTGGCAACCTATTCACTGTTTCATATACAGAAGCAGTTTTTTTCAACATTTATACTATTTATTTAACTCTTTCCGGCACAGACAAATTCTGTTCGTAAAATGCGAAATTTCTGGTTGACACCAGAATTTACAAATGACTTTTCTAGAAAATATGAACGCCTTATTTTAAGCTTTCATTGTATAAGCAAAATTTTATTAAAATATTCTTGGTGCCGAATTTAAGTTTGAAATTAAAATTAGGTGTGCCCGGAATGGGACCACTGTGCCGGAAAGGGTTAATGTAAACAAGCCATTTATCTATTTTTATATAGAAACAGAAGTAAATTGTACATAAAAAACAATAATAACAATGTATATATATTTATACATATAAATAAAATTCATGTATAAACAAGCATAAAATTTCACCAGGCTTATTTTCTAGTTGTTTGATATCACTTGGCAACAATTTTTTTTTTATAAATGCAATTTTTTTTAAGTTATTTTTTAAATGTATTAAATTGTAACTTTCACTTCGCCTCTTCTTACACCATAAAGTTGTCTCTCTCTTTCCTTTTTTTTTAACTGTACTAAATAATTTTACATATATATGTAATTGTATGTGCAAGAGAAATTATTTCTGTCTCATGAACTTAATTTTTCAAATAAGTTAACAAATTACATCTAGACTTTGTTGTGTTTTAAAGTTGCTTAAATCTTAACTTATTGTAAAATGGATATAAATATGTAAGCATATAAATGAGGAAATGATGCACGTAAGTATTGGGATTTTTTATTTTTTTTAGCATAAAAAAATAATTGTTGATCTTAACCATTCAGGCTAGTAAAATCTGCCAATCATCTGCAGATTTTTATTATTATTATTATTCCTATTTGTGATATTTAAATAATTTTATTATATACATATATATACATAAAGTATTAATTTATTTGTAATACATTTTTGTTTTTACCATCGTATGACTAAATTTAGTTCCCATTATTAGTTTAAACTTTTATTTATTGAAATCTGTATATTTATTATTCTTCTAAATGACAATAGATGGCGCCACTACATGTATTTTATTCGGAAATTTACAAAAATTGGAAAAAGTTTTGATGTTCTACTGTAGGAACATATTTATTACATTTACTTTTTAAATTTAAATCTTTATTATTAATATTTATTGATTTTCTAAATGACAGTAGATGGCGCAACTACATGTACATTTTATTCAGAAATTTACAAAATTTGGAAAAGAGTTTGATGAATTGCAGAAGCATATTTGTTACACTTTATTTTTTTCATTTAAATCATTATTACTAATATTTATTATTCTTCTAAATGAAAATAGATGGCGCCACTACACGTATTTTTGGAAATTTGCAAAATATGGGAAAAGTTTCGCTGTTGTACTGTAGTAACAAATTAGTGAAACTTTATTTCCTAATTTAAACATTTATTACTAATTCTGAAGGATTTTTTGTTGTTTTTAATCATTGATGGCAAAACTTCTTTTTGTATGAATATTTATGACATGCTGAAAAGCCTTTCTATCAATGACATTTATAAAAATATATTTCTTTATGCTATCAATTTGGTTTTAACAAGTTAATCTAGTCAATTCAGTTTGTTTTTGTACCAATATTGCTGACTACAGATTTAATAAAAAAAATTATTTCCACAAAATAATATTTCAGTAATGTAATAATTTATATATTTAAAATGGAAACTTCCAACTCCCCCCCCCCCCACCCCTTCATCTGCCCTGGGCTTTCTTCTGTATCAATTTTAATAATTATATTTTTAACTAAAAGCTGTTCATTTGTAGATAAGCCAGTGCAAGCTATTTTAAAAAATATTTCCGTTTTTATATAATTTTTTTAATGAAATTTCTTCAAAAAGATTGTAGTCAAGGTATTTCCATTGCTGCAGAGAAAAGGGCGAAAAATATGGATTTTTATATCGTTTTTGAATGTGGCTTCATTGAATATGTCTCCATTTTTCTCATTATAATTAAAAAGAAAATACGTTTTTAATTTCAATAGTTGTTATTTTCTTTTAGTATCGTGGAGGCCTGTAAAAGTGAAACTGCATTTTTTTAAAACCACCAATTTAATAATATGAAACCGGGAGCGGCTTTAGTAGCCACGGTGTCCTGGGAAATTTTTTTCTCTAGCGCCCTTTCGAATGATATCTTCTAAAGAAACTATTAAGTTTTAACCAAGTATTTGTTTATTTACGTCCCTTAGTTCTTGGCTGCCTGGGTGTCACATGACCCTGCCCTCCTCCAAAGCTGGCACTTCATGAAACTGTCACATTTTCCTATAGTTTTATCAAAATGACATCATTAGATTTTGCATTTCAGCAGCTTTGAAATAAAAAAATTCAGTCAAACCTTCGATGAAAGAATATTCTTTCACTTGAAAATGACGTCATGCTTTAAAAATATTAATTGAAAAAGTTCATTTTCATTCAGAATACAACAACGTTTTACTACGATTGTATCTAAATAATGTAATTTATTCCTCCTATTCATGCTGTACTCTTTCCAATACCGAAATTAAGTTTTTAAATTCCAATGGTTTTTTAAACCTCCTCCTCTCCCTTACCAAGGGTGCCATTTGGGGGACACAAGGGAGGGCATTGACCCCCTCAAGGTATTTGATATTTCAAAATGTATCAGCTATCACATGTCAGATTAAAGTATGCAATTATTACTATTATTATTATTATTTTTTTTTTTTTCAGAGGTTGCACAAAAGCTAAAATACCTTGTCATATTTGACTAAAATAGAAGAAACATTATCATTAAATAAACACTTTAAGCACAGAAATTAATCATTATCTATCTAATATTTGCTAAAGGTTTGCTGTTGCAACATTCTGAATCATTAATAAGTACTTTGTCTCATTTTTAAAAATATATGTGAAAGCCATTTCCCCCCCCCCCCCCCAAAAAAAAAAAAAATACCGCTTAATAACGCATAACTTTCTGGCTCATTTTTAAGCACCAAAAGCACGATACTTGCACCCATTGTTATTCAAGTGATTTGTGATCAAACCGTTTTTTTTTCTCATTTTCCGATAAATGAATTACATGTTGAGTTATAAGCAATTGTTGTATCAACACGGCAGATTTTTTTCCTTTCCTGCTTTGTTGCGTCCGAAAATTCGGTTCAAAACGCCAACTTTGACAGTTTTTTCTGAAAAATGTACTTTCTTTACCGAAAAGCGTAAAAAAACAAAACAAAAAAAACCAAACAAACATTCGATTACATAGTTTCTTAATAAGAGCACCTACCAGTTTGATACGTTTGCAAACAAAAATGAATTAAAAAATGTGTCAGGAGAAGTAACTAGTTTGGATTTGAGAACAGCTTTAAGAGTGTTGGTCAGTGAGATCTCAAATTCACATCGCTAATGTTAAATCTATGGGCGTATGATGCATTCGTATTTTTAAAATATCTCCTCAGGAAATTAATATGTTTAACTTATTAATTTTTTTTTTTCTGTGCACTCTTCTTGACGGATGTATGCTTTTCAGGTGCGTTCATAATTATATAAATACGTAGCACCTATTGTCGTCGTCTGGTCCGTCCGTCTGCATATAACAGCGCAAAAACTACCCAACCGAATGGTTTGAAATTTAAGATATATTATCTTTGCAGAATTTTGTCGAGACATTTAAAATTTTATGAAAATCGAATCAAAACTTTAGCAGATATTAATAAAAAATTTTATTAAGAAATTTGAATTAAAAAAAATCGGTGCTTTCTTGTTATAGGAGCTTCCGAGGTTTAACCGTCAAGTGACCAAGATACTTATCTTATTACGGAAATTAATCTGCAGACGATATAATTCATTTTACAGAATTAAAAATCCTCACGATTTGAATATTTATATAATTGGCTATAGTACGAACGCACCTCATTTGTCACGTTTGACGTACAATTTCCAACTTGTTTTCTTAGTTGTCAAAATATTTCTAAAACATATGCTTAATTTTATTTCAAGTTTTAAAATCTTACCCAGTTTCGCTAAGACATTCACTCATAGAATTACAAATTAAGTATATACTTTAGAAATACAGGCTGACTTTTAATTAACCTACATCTTTAAATTGAAATAATTTCCTAGAGCCTCACTAGATGCCGGCACGAATACGTGCAGTGAAAGAGGACACATAAGGAATTTGTTTAGTGTCAGTTCCACGCAATTTTGAAAATGTCTCCCAAAGCGTTATATTCAATTGAAGATCGTATTTTTATTGTTAAAAATTAGTATTTATGTGGTGAAAATGCAACACAATTTCTGAGGAAATCGTATTAAACATTCAGAAGCCAGTTATCACCTAACAATACCCAAATCGTTATCGTAGTACATTGCAATGGCCACTTTATTCACCAGATATGGATCCATGCGATTTCTACCTATGGAGTCATATGAAATATTTCGTGTACAAGAAGAAGCCGACAGACCTTATTAGCCTCAAAAGTTTCATATCTGACTCAATTTCATGCATAAAAAATAAACACTCCATTTTGTTACGGTCAACATTGTGACTAATTAGCGCTATTGTATCACCTCTGAAGGTTTTGACTTTGAAACCCTTATCCATTAAATATCTTTTCCACGTTCTTCTCAATAATAAAAAAAAAATGCTTGTAGTGCTATCTGCAACGACTCAAGAATTATTTCAGTTAAAAGTTGTAGGTTAATTAAAAGTATTTTGACAACTAAGAAAGTAAGATACATCATTTAAGAACAGTTCACAGAATTTTTTTTTTTAAATATTATTTTCATAAGGAGATATTTAAAAAATACGAATGCATCACATGTCTATAGATTTAACATTAGCGAGGGGGATTCGAAATCTCGCTGATGACCAGCCTTAAGGTGTATCAATATCTTCTCATATATACACAACAAGATAAAAATAAATTTTTGCCTCCTCCTGCCCATTAAAGAAAGTTCTGAAATGGCATCTCTGACCTTTACACCATACAAAGAGTCATATTCGTGAAAAAGCGACTGATGATTTAGAGAAAACGCACATTTTCTTTTAAGAACCTGCATCAGTCATGGAAAAAAAAAAAAAAAAAGCTCAAGTAATGTTAAGTTTTTTGGAAGGTTAATGGCAGATTTCTCGCTCGCATTTTAATATTTTTAAATGATTTTTTTGCATATAGGATAGCTGAGGTCGATCTCTAACGTTGTTAGTTTTTACTTTTTCGATTTTGGTTCCAGTATTTTTAATATAAAGGTATTTTCACTTTTAGAACCGGTTCCCACCGGTTCCAAATATTGAGAATGACTGCTTATATAAAATAATAATAATAATAATAATAAACTACAACAAAACTTGAAAAAGTAAAAACTAACAACGTTGGATATCGACCTCAGCTATCCTATGCATTAACAACAACAACAACAACAAAAAAAAACATTTAAAAATATTAAAATGCGACCGAGAAATCTGTAAAGAACCTTCCTGTAGACTTAACATAAGATTGAGCGTTTCTTCCCGTGACTAGTGTAGGCTCTTAAGAGCTTAGAACCAAAATCGAAAAAGTAAAAACTAACAATGTTAGAGATCGACCTCAGCTATCCTATGCAAAAACAATCATTTAAAAATATAAAAATGCGAGCGAGAAATTTGAAAATAACCTTCCCATAAGCTTAATATTAGCAATAGTTTTTTCGCATGACTAGTGTAGGCTCTTAAGGGGCTACTTCACTCACACGGAAACACCTGTTCGCTAATGTTAATCCTAAATGAGAGAAATTTTTAAAAATACCACATTTCCATTTCATTATTTTAAAATGATTTTTGTATTGGATAGCTGAGGTCGATCTCTACAAAGGCCGTTTTTTACTTTTTCGATTTTGTTTGGAGATTTTTATTATGAGGATACTTTCACTTTCAAAACCGGTTCTGAAAGTATCCTTAAAAAAAAAAAAAAATAAATAAATAAATAAAATAAATAAATAAATGCAAACGAGATAAAAAAAAATATCTCATAGGATTAACATTAGCGAGCGCGCGTTTCCGTGTGAGTGTAGTGGCCTCTTAATCAAGCAAGTTTATATTTTCACTTTTATTCAAACGTCTTTTATGAATTACGGTTTATTATATAATAGCCTATGGCTCAGTTACCCCAGCTACTCTTATAACCTTCTCGTAACAATAATTAAATAATCATCTAAATTACTTCAACCTCACCCAAAAACTTCTGCCTCCCCCCTCCCTTCCAGCACACAAGCTTTAAAATCGTTAAAACCCTTTTTTTTTTTCTTTAAAGAAATATTTTTATGACTGTATTGTTACTTTGGTGCAACGATAAATAAATAATCATCTAACTCTCCCATTAAATTTCCATTCCCCATCCTTAGAAAGAGCTGAATTTCTAGACATGAGGGGTGTGGGGGGGGGGGGGGGTAGAAGATTTTCTTCTTTTTAGGGTTTCGTTCATCTCACGAAACCCTATTACTCCCGCTCCGTTGTCTGTCCGTCACAGAGCCGTTCTCAGAAACTATATAACTTACAGGCATGAAAGTTTGTGTACTTACCTACTATGAAGCTCAAAATATTAAAATTTGAAAAAATCGTATTATTTTAATATATATAGAGAGATAAAAAACCAAAATTCTAACAGCTTTTTCCTATTAAATTTTAAACATTTTTTCGTTATAGCAGTTGCCAACAATTAAAAATCCACTATAAAATTCTTTCTACAATAATTAATTTTCTATTGAAAGATTTCCACGTGAAAAATGAAAATGAAATAAAAAAGTTTCAACAATTGAAAAAAAAAAAAAAAATGACGTCATATTAGTAATAAAACAGAAATTTTCAAACATTTCTCGATAATACAAGGAGTATGAGAGTATGTGTATTTTAAACTTTTAGACTTTTAAACTTACTAAACTTTAGTATTTTAAACTTTTAAACTTACAGAAAATGCATTTATATTAAGTTGTCGATATTTTTTTAGATTTTAAGACGTTTTATATTGAATCCGTACATCGAATGATATTTATTGATGCATAAACTTGAAAAACCTATTTAGAAAACCATTTAATGAAAGACTTTCAGAAGAGGGCGAAGCTTCTACTGTTTTAAAATTAAGATATACAAAATCGCTAGTCGACAAAGTGTTAAAAAGGATACTGTAACATGATTGAAATTCTGATCTCAGAATGATACGCTTCGATGTTCAAGATTCGAAATAATGCAAATTAATTGAAATCTTGCTCTGAAGTCAAATATTACATTAATTTAATTGTCAGTAGTGAAGAGATTAATAATCACGCGTAATTTCAGAATTGAAATTCATGTAGTTCCAAAACATTTCTATTACAATATGTTAATTTGGCATGGGCCCAGATTCAAAATTCACTACTTTGATTTATGCTTGATAGATAGCACGAACTAGTGAATTTATTTAAAAAAATATTTTCTCCGTTTATATTTTAAGATATGACAATAGAAAAAAGGTATTATTTAAACTATCGATTCAGGATTTCTAAAATCATAATTTAACTAACCGTGAATTCGTACCGACCAAAATTTCAAATCGTCAGCGTTTTTTGAAAACATGCTTTCATTAATTTTCATGTTTCATTAACAGATGAAATTTTTGATTAAAATAAATATCACACTTCGATGCCTCATTAAATGTCGTATAGAAATTATGTGTTATATTTCATTATCACTATATTGCCAACAAAGTTATACTCAGTTGAAGTTCCCTAGTCGCACCAGTCTGGAGTGCGCATGTGCTGAACCGAAGTGTAGAGTCTTATTAAACTATGAAATTATGAGTATTTTTAACCAGGGCTGTCCAATCTTGCGCCCGCTATTCACCAGAAATTTCTTACAGAAATATTTGCCTTATTTAATCAGAGATATTCAGGGATTGAATAAGGTAAATATTTCTATAAGAATTTTCTGGCGAATAGCGGGCGCCAGGTTAGGGACAGCCCTGTTTTTAATCATTGGGAAAATGGTTGTTGTTTTCGTTCGAGAATGGACCTCTTGACGTCGTCACTTTTTTAGCTCACAGGCTATCAAAGCCTGAGAGCTTATGTGCCCGCCCGTTCTGTATGTATGTATGTATGTACGTACGTAACGCGATAACTCTTGACAGAAATAACCGTTTTGCTTCCAATTTTGTTTATAGGTTCCTTGTGATAAGGCGCTTCCCTGATTAGTTTTGGGGATTGATTGTTTAACTATAAAGGGGGGAACGGGGGGGCTAACCCCCCTTAATTAAGATAAATGGTTTTTTCATGCAGAATTATCCAATTTTCTTCGAATTTTGTATATAGGTTCATTGTGATAAGGTTCTTTCCTGATTAATTTTGGGGGTTCATAGGTTAAGTATAAAGGGGCTAACGGGGAGGGGGGGGAATCCTCCCCCTTAATTTAGATAAATGAATTTTTCATGCAGAGTTATCCGATTTTCTTCCAATTTTGTTTATAGGTTCCTTGTGATAAGGCGCTTCTCTGATTAGTTTTGGGGATTGATTGGTTAACTATAAAGGGGGGGGGAACGGGGGGCTAACCCCCCTTAATTTGGATAAATGGTTTTTCCTGCAGAATTATCCAATTTTCTTCAAATTTTGTATATAGGTTCATTGTGATAAGGTTCTTTCCTGATTAGTTTTGGGTGTTCATAGGTTAAGTATAAAGGGGGTAACGGGGGGGGGGGGTTAATCCTCCCCCCTTATTTTAGATAAATTATTTTTTTCATGCAGAGTTATCCGATTTTCTTCAAATTTTGTATATAGGTTCATTGTGATAAGGTTCTTTCCTGATTAGTTTTGGAGGTTCATAGGTTAAGTATAAAGGGGGTAACGGGGGGGGGTTAATCCTCCCCCCTTATTTTAGATAAATGATTTTGCATGATAAATGATCATGCAGAGTTATCCGATTTTCTTCAAACTTTCTATATGGGCTCATTGTGGTAAGGGGCTTCCCTGATTAGTTTTGGGGGTTCATTGGTGAAGTGTAAAGGAGGGAAACGGGGCTACCCCCCCCCCCCTTAATTTTGATAAATGGGTTTTTCATGCAGAATTATCCAATTTACTCCAAATTTTGTATATAGGCTCATTGTGGTAAGGCACTTCCCTGATTAGTTTTGGGGGTTCACTGGTAAAGTATAAAGGGGGGAACGGGGGGGACTAACCCCCCTTGATATAGATAAATGGGTTTTTTAAGCAGAATTATCCGATTTTCTTCAAATTTTATATATATGTTCATTGTGATAAGGCGCTTCTCTGATTAGTTTTGGGGGTTCTTTGGTTAAGTATAAAGGGGGGACGGGGGGCTAACCCCCCCCCCCTTAATTTAGATAAATGGATTTTTCATGCAGAATTATCCGATTTTTTCAAATTTTGTATATAGGTTCATTGTGGTAAGGCGCTTCTCTGATTAGTTTTATGGGTTCATTGGTTAATTATAAGAAGGAGAAACGGGGTATGGTTCCCCCCTCTTAATATATTGATTTCTTCATTTTTCGAGGGCTTATTTCAAATTCTTTGAAATAAGAATATAATTTACAGTTAGTGTGAATAGCCTGTGAGCTCAATGCCGTCAGTTTAACTGGGCAGTTTTATTTTATTTTTTATTATTATACTCTTTACTTTTTTAAGTTCCATAGCCGGTTGGCCTATTTTGGCGAGAGTAGTTTGGCGCATGATGTAAACTGTGTGATTGTAAATTTTAAACGGTTGTAACTATAAAGATTATTTTGTGATTTATCATCTGTGACTGGATAACGGAAAAATGCCTTAAAATTAACTTATTAATTCATAATTAAGATCTAAAAATATTAAAATGTTGTATTAGTATTGTCATCAGAAGCACACTTGTGTAAATATAGTATCAAGCATATCAGGAAGGGAGTAAAAAATCTGTTACGGAATTCCATCTTTACATACAAAAACCAAGTTAAAATAAATAAAAGAGTGTAATAGATCTTGTTTTTTTTTTAAAAGTTTTTCTTTAAATATGTATGATTTTGTTCTAGTGTTCGATTATCTATATTATATGAAGGTACATGAAAAGTAATACTCACACACATTTTTTTAAATTTCAGGTGCCGATATTTCTTGAAGTTATTCCGAGAGACACTTTGTATTGTTGAGACCTATGCAACGGTCAATCATGCCGAAGTATATAAAATTTTTAAATCAAGAAATTTTAGAAAAAATGATGAAGTTCAAGTATTATTCATTTGATTAGCTCAAACTTGGAAGAAGTTAATTCTGTTTCTTAACTTTTTATAAGTATGTTTCATTAATATAAATTTTATTTGGGTAATAACTTGAGCCTATAAAGTTCATGAAAAACCCTCTGTTTAAAAACTCGTACACGTACAAGATTTTATAAAATCTGTTAAAGAGGTATTTTGTTACTTCTTTTGTAGAGAATACATTCGGAAAAATATGCATAAAAATCAAAACTCATTGTAAAACTTTTAATGTGCAACTTCCTATTTCAAACAGATAAAAATAGGAGCAAATAGCTATTTCTGGTGCACATGCTATGGATTTTTTAGAGACTTTGCTTAACATTAGCACCGACATTTTTTTACATCGTATGAGGCATGAACCTTCCATTTAAAAGTACACAGACTTCAATTTATTAAATATGCTATAAAAGATTTTCTCCCAAATTCACCATATAGTAATAGTTATATCTACATCTAATTTTGTTTGTTTTTTTTATTTTGTTTATTTCTTCATCTGTAAATATCTTCCTACTAGCAGCCTTCGTCAGCCAGTCTGTCTTCCATACCTTTGGGATTGAGTCAATCTTCACCAAAATAAATTAGTTTCACAGTCCATCTGGCAGTGATAACTGTTTTCCTTGACTGAAAAGATTCTCATATTTCGTTGCTAACACTCTTTTTGTTACTTGACTGGAAATTTTTTTGTAATTAATAACAACAAATGTTATATAATAATAGTCAAACAGTGAAGTGTTAGTGAATCAGGCATCACAGTTTTTATTTTATAGATTAATACCAAACAAAAGATGTGTTTGTGAAATATGCAAGCATGCAATAAGTAAAATTAAGTATAATTAAACTAAGACAGAATAATTATAAAAATCTACCAGTACGTTTTACTTTTTCGATATCATACGAAACAATAAGCCAGATTTAAGGGAGAAAAAAGTAGCAGGATTATCAATTACTTGTGTGTGTAAATGGAAGTGGTAGCTGATGTCATGACTGGCGAATTGGCGTCTTATTAACCGGCTGTCTTTATTCTAGTATTATATACAAAAGAACACAGGCAAGTTGGTTGGTTTGCAAATAATTCATCTATGATTTGATTGATCTACCAATCACGATTGATCTGCCTCGCCTTGATGATCTCTGCAATGTTCGTTAAGGCAGAAAGTAGTAGGTAGATTGCTGGACAGAACTATTTGTTTGTAAGCATACCCTTTTTGTATTAAGTGCAAGATAATTGAGAGTCTACTTATATTTTAAGTGACTTTGTCTTTTTATTTCTTTATATTTTCAAAATATACGAAATAAAAGACTTATTTGTGAAGTATGGAATCAACTATATTTTTTACAGCAGATCTTCCTTCTTATATCAAAGAAAAACTTTTCATTTGTGGAGTGTGCAATAAGAAATTGGCTCATAAATCTGCTTTGAATATTCATCTTAATATTCATATGAAAGAGAAACCTTTCGTCTGTGAGGCATGCAATAAAGGATTCTCACAAAGAGCTACCTTGTATAAGCATATTCGCATCCACACTAAAGAAAAACCATTTCTTTGCAACATATGCAATCACAGGTTTTCTTGCAGAAATTACTTGAATGAACACTTGCGAGTCCATACAAAGGAAAAACCTTTCATTTGTCAAATATGCAATAAAACTTTTTCACAGAAATCTCATTTAAACACGCACCATCGTACTCACACAAATGAGAAACCTTTCATTTGCGACGTATGCAGTAAAGGATTTACTTGTCAGTCTAATTTAATTCAGCACCGCCGTGTTCATACAAAGGAAAAGCCTTTCACCTGTAAATTTTGTGGTAAAGTTTATACCCAGTTATCCTCTTTGAACAAACATCTTTCTAGTCATGCTGACGAGAAACCTTTCATCTGTGAGGTATGCAGTGAAAGTTTTTCTTGGAAAGCCAATTTAAATCAACATCTTCTTACTCATACCATTGAGAAACCCTTCATTTGTGAAGTGTGTCATAAAGGATTTTGTCAACAATCTAACTTAAAGAAACATCTTTATACCCACAACACTGAGAAACCCTTCGTTTGTGAAACATGCCATAAAGGATTTTGCCAGAAATATAATTTAGATAAACATCTTCGTACTCATAATCGTGTTCATTCGGAAAATTTGCTATGAAGAATTTTGTTGGTGAACTGATTTAAAGAATGATCCTTGTAGTGAAACTTCAATAATCTGGACTAATATGTTCTGGATATGAAAATCCTGATAATTGGAACAGTTTCTTAGACAGTTTCTTAGGAAGGATTTTCTTTGTGTGCTGTAAAAGATTTTGTCCAATGTTTAACTTAAAGAAACATCTTTATACACATAACATGAGAAACCTTTCATTTGTGAAACGTCCCATGACGGATTATGCCAAAAATATAGTTTGGATAAATATCCTCGTATTACTCATAATCTTGTTTATTCCTGAAGTATACTGAAAAGTATTGTATTGACAAACTGATTTAATCCTATATTGCTTCCAGTGCCCCAAGTAGAACAATTAATACTATTGATCACTGTATTAAATAAACGAAAGGTAACTAACGCATATGGTAGAAAACTTGAACAATGTGGTAGCAATTTGATGCAAACAAACGCTGTTAGATATCAGCATTGCTGCACCCACCGGGTAATTTGTTTATTTTTTTCATCGCTGTGCAATGCTTATTTACGAGAACTCAAATTTCAACATAAACCACTTTTGCAGAATTAAGAAAAAAGTTTTAAAAAACTCTGTCCTAAAGAAATGTATGTATCTTTTTTGCATTTTTAATACAAAACAGTAATCGTATGCGTAGTGGAATGCAATAAAAATGTATTTTCTGCAAAAATAAATATTTTTGCATTTTTGTTATTTTCCCATGGTTTAGGACATAATGTAACACGTGCTTTTTTAAAAATAAAAATCAATTATCGGCATTGTAGTGTTCAAGTTTGATCCTTTGGTTAGAAATACATTATAAGACAAGAATATGAAATATTTGACTGCTTACAAGTTTATTAGAGAGAGTAAGAAAAAATTGTTGTCGTTCGGCGACTACAAAATCTCAGAGTATTGTTGAGTTGATGCCAAATTGCGGCATTGCTTTGGCATAAATACAATTGCATAAAATTAATTTTAACACTCCTCCTTGCCAAAGCATTCCTGACAAAATACTGTGTACTCTAACTTGGAAATATAATACACAGGTTAGCTACTTCACAAACACAAAAACATTACGTAAAACTCAGATTATCTAAATAAAAACTATACACTACAAAAACATCAATCATAAATATCAATAAATACAACCTAGGTTTTTTCATAAGTTAACTAAAATTTTCTTTGAGATGTTTTTAGAGAGGTCAGCAGCATTATTTGATAAGGCTACTTACTCTAAACAAAAAACAATGTTCGATATAAGTAGTAGAGGAATGTATGTTTCGCCTCAGCAGGCGCTGTGTGCGTGGTGGAGGTGGGTACCGGAAGTGAGCCTGGCAGTGGAAGCGGAAGTGATGAAAGATAAGACAGGAAGTGAACCGGAAGTGTTGGAAGATAAGAGAGGAAGTGAAAGAAGATAAGACAGGAAGTGAACCGGAAGTGTTGGAAGATAAGAGAGGAAGTGAAGTAGGGGAGGGCTTAATTTTTTTTAACCGATAAGGGAGAGAGGGGAGGGCTTATTTTTAGGGGGCTTAATTTTTTTTTGTGAAAAATAAAGGGTTTTAATCAGATTCTTTCTTGTCAGGGAATTTTTTTTTTTTTTTTTTTTTTTAAATTGGGGGCCCACCATAACCAACCGCTATGAAAACAATTCATAACGCCACAATTTTTTTTTTACCTATTCTTTTACACCAGTCATCTGCGTGAGACCTGTAACGAAATAAAAGGTTTAATTATTATTATGTTTAAGCGAGAGTTGTGTCATACGGGAAATCAGATGTGTGACGTCTGCTAAAGATGTAGAGTGTCTATGAGGAAATTCAGCTTCACGGAACCTAGAAAAAAAAAAAAAACAAGTCTTGCTTGATATATGTGATAGCTAAAGGCCCCCAACCTATACAAAATTTTAAATAATTTTATATAGGTTGTATTATCTGACTAAGCAGGGGTCGCATGGCCGCCACACCACTCATTGTTACCTTCGATTCGCATACAACAAACAATACTTTTTGTATTTCGCGCTCGTCGATCTAACTGTTCAGAGTTTAACATGAAATTTACTTATAATTCACCTGTAGAAGAATTTTTTCCCTTCTTTAAACATTAACTTAAATGTGAATGAGATTAAAATAGATGTAATGGCTAAATTTATAAGGATTTAAAATGAAAATTGTGATAGTCATATAAATGAAATTAAAATAGATGTAATGACTAAATTTTTAAGGATTTAAAATGAAAGTAATGCGATTACTTTGCTTCATAAAAATATAACACGAAAAAAGCTACTAGACGTTGAAATTTAAACTTCTTGCGCTCGTCGACCTAACTGTTCAGAGTTTAACATGAAATTTACTTATAATTCACCTGTAAAAGAATTTTTTTCCCTTCTTTAAACATTAACTTAAATGTGAATGAGATTAAAATAGATGTGAAGGCTAAATTTTTAGAGAGTTAAAATGAAAATCCACTGAGGGTTGTGTTAAATAAAAGGCGATGATCGACTTTGACAGCATTTTTCTAAAAGTTTATTTATCGAAAAAGGAATCATACGTTTCGATTATATTTGTTAACTATTATAGTTTAACATTAAAAAGCAGGTAGACATTCACATCTTTAGCGCTCGTCGACCTAACTGTTTGGAATTTTCTTCGAACCCATTATTTTTGACTTTCTAAAAGTTTCATATAAAAAAATTATTCTTTAAGTATTAACTGAAATGAGATTAAAATAGATGTAATGGCTAAATTTTTAAGGATTTAAAATGAAAATTGTGATAGCCATGTAAATAAAAGTAATGTGATTACTTTGCTTTATAAAAATCTAACACGAAAAAAGCTGGTAGACGTTTACCTTTCGCACTCGTCAACCTAACCGTTCGGAATTTTGTTTAAACTTCTCTCGAGTTCGTCGACCTAACCATTCAGAGTTTTCGTCGAAATCCGGATATATATTAACTTACAATAGCTAACTTTTTTAAGGGAAGTTTAAATAACATATTTCCCAAAGTGTCTTAGAAACATTTCAGAATTTATACACACATAAGGACCTCACCTATAGGTGCAAGGTTCTGATTTTAAAGCTCTAGACGTTGAAATTTAAACTTCTTGCGCTCGTCGACCTAACAGTTCGGAATTTTTTTTTTCGAACTTTGTGTCAATACGAGTTAGGATCCCTTAGAAAGACCTACATAGAGACACTTATCCCTAACGTTGATAATCAACCCTATATTTAACTAACCAGTTACAACACACAAGACATAATCGTTACATTCAGTTAATAAGTAATTTGACATGTAAAATATTAGATATAAAAACATACAATATGATATATACAACACACAAAAAAATTTTAAAGATTTTTTTCCCTACAATTTTTAACAAGAATTTAGCAATAATTTAACTTGAGAGCATGTATTTTGTTTAGAGTTATACGATTATAATAAATTTTAACCCTATTTTACTTAATACAACTAACATTTAAAAAAAAGAGAAAGACATCTAGTTTTTATAACGTCACATGTTTGAATTATTAACCTACTTTAGTTAAAAGTATGATACTTAAGTGATTTTATTTGAAAAATCAATTCAACATTTTAAAAGCAGTCGAAAGATTTTTACTTTTAAAAAATAACTAACAGAATTTTTTAAAGCAGTAAGGTAGATGACACTAACTTTAAATTAATTTTTAATAGGTCACTTTAAATAAAATACATATTTTTTATTAATATTAAAGAAATATAAACTACTCACACATTATTATGCTGCATTTTAACATAACAACATTCACAGTAATAGACATGCGATTAAGACCATTGGAATTCTACAACTTTTCTGTTGTCATGTGTTCACAGAGGAAATCTTTTCATATAGAAGGCAAAATAAGATAATGATAAACATGATTCGTTATGCATATGTTTAATCAGGAAATTATTTAAGACCATTTTACATGGTATTACAGAATAAATCTTTTCATAGGATGCAAGATAAGATAATATCACATAAGGTATTGATAAACGCGATTCGTTATGCATATGTTTAATCAGGAAATTATTTAAGACCATTTTACATGGTATTACAGAATAAATCTTTTCATAGGATGCAAGATAAGATAATATCACATAAGGTATTGATAAACGCGATTCGTTATGCATATGTTTAAACAGGAAATTTTTTTAAGAGATAACATTACTTTATTTATATAAAGTGTCCAATTATAAATTTTGCTGATTTAATTAATTTTATTTCGAATTTGAAAATAGTATTGACAGAACATTCAAATTTTACTTTTACACAATATTTAAATAAGGGAAATTGTATACAATATTTAAAAAAATTAATTAGGAATGTTAGAAAAGGAGAGTGCTTTAAGGAAAATACGTTACGATTTTAAAACTTTTTTTTAATACATTTAAAGTTTTATAAACTTTATCGAAAAAAAGAAAAGAAACTTTTTGCATGTGACTTTTTTTTAACCAATAAAATGCTAGTATTTTGAAACAAGCACCCCCTACATGAGAATGTTATTTTACGAACAAAGTGTTTAATGCTATACAATACTTTGTGATTGATGTAAAAGGTTGTGATTTTCGTCTAAGTATTAAAGTTGATATGGAACGCGCGATGCAATCTTGTATAGCGGATAAAGCCATGTCACATAAAGCAATTAAAAAGGTACCCTATTTCTGCAAGTCGTGTAACAAAACATTTTCTCGAAAAGTTCACTTAGTGTTTTTTATGAAAAATCATCTAAAGGAAAAGTGTTTTCGCTGTGAGGTGTGTGGTGAAGTTTTTTCGCAAAAGATTCACAAATCGCCCAAACAATTCAAGTGTAGTGATTGCAACGAATTGTTTTCAAGAAAGACAGACTTATTGAAAGATAAGAAAACTCACAACTTAGCAAAACAACATTCATGTACAAAGTGTTGTGAAATATTTAATTGTGAATCTGATTTTTTACAACATTGTGATACATTTCATAAAGCTTTACCTAACATTGCGAAATCACCCTGTTTGAAAGATTTGTTATTTGAACTGTTAGTGAAGCTTATAGATTAGTTCGAACTTATAGTGAATTAAAAGACAAAATGATATGCGAAATATGTGAAGTGGAATTAACAGATCAAAACGTGCATGTATAGAATGCCTTTTTCAAGTTGTTTAACTGATTTTAAGATTTCACTGAACGAGTGACTTATTGGACATTACAAAAATTTTGAAATTAGAATTGTATACATCTTAATATGACAGAATTATTTGATGTGTGTTATTTTAAATGATGAATAAAATAGTTTGATTGCGAAAAAAGTGTTTTCTTTAACCCACACTGTTAAAACTGATGTTGTGTATTTTGAATGACTTAGACAAAATGTTAATTTTAAAAAAGATTTTAACATGAGATAAGAGTTTTATAATAAAAATTGACTCACCTAAAATTTTTTCAAGATAGTCTATCTACGTTTCCAATCTAAACTTGTTATCAGCTTGCTATATGCATGTTTGAGTGACTCATTTTTACCTGTGTCGAACTGTCTGTTGGGAAAATGATTGCCATTTTTAACACGTGTAGACGATTTTTACCCGGAAGCTGTTTGAACTATTAAATTTCAGATATCACCCATTTTTCTACAACATTTAAATATTTTAATGTATTTTCACTTGTATATTGGAAACTTGGGATTATCGCCTTTATATCGGAACATGGAAGATAGAAAAAATAATAACTTTACACTGAGACAATATTTTAATCTAACAAAAATAGACTTAACACATTGTTAGAGGTTTTGGAAAAATATATAGTTGGTTAAAAATTTTAGAAAATTTAACATAAAGTAACAAATTTTAAAAAATAAACATTTCGATAAATGAAAAAAATTAAATTTTGGTAAACTTTACACTTAGACAATACTTCAAACTAAGAAAAATAATAACTTTACACTTATACAATATTTTCAACTAAGGAAAATTAATAACTTATCACATTGTTAAAGTTTTTTTGAAAACAACACAACATTTTCAAAGCAGTGGAAATTGCATACCTGTAAAAAATTCAACTTAGTGGAATTTAATAGTGAAATTTTTAATCTCACTCAATTAAAAAATAAAACTTTATAAAATTTTTACCTTTTTTAAAATAAACAACTGTTAAACATTTTGAATGTCTTAGACAAAGTAGGAAAAAATTTGTTAAAATTCTATAAAACATGAAAAATTTCATAACTTTTAAAGGAAATTTTATTTATGGTGAAATAAACTCGAGGTATTTATTATATGTTACTTAAACTACAAGAGAATTGATTGAAAATGTGTTACTTTTAATCACTCACAAGATAAGACATGATGTTAGGAATTATATATGGGGTTTTCCCCCACACATGACGTCACTGGTAACATATTTACTGATCAAGTCATAAAATTATAGTTTAAAGTAGGTTTTTGAGCACGAAGTTTAGATTTAAGATATTTGAGAAATATAAACTACAACTTTGACTACTTTTTGAAATTTCCCCCTACATAAGAAAAAGGACATAGGAAAATAAATTGAAAAGTCGTATTTGAATGGAATCGAATTATTATCCTTTCACTTAACAGCTGAATGCGTTGGCAATTACACCACAAAGGTACTGATTGAATATATTGTGTTTCTTTTTTAAGGCTAAATTGATTTAATATTCAAGTTATTTCTTAATGTTACACTTAAAAACAATAAATTTAATTAGCATTCAAAAAGCAAACGATCACATTATTGTATAAATCAAATGTTTTAAAAGTCACGAGTTAAAATTTGAAATGACTTAGAGTTTAATTAGAATTTAGATGTGAACCTTTTAAAATGAAATAATAGTTTTTTTGTATCGCCCTCTATCGGTGGGTAATAGAATTAAGAGATAATTAAAAGTTTCAACTTGAATTCGAACCCACAACCAAAATTATTTTTCGGTTTTATAATTTAGGGTAGGTTTAACTGAGCAAGCCATGATATAACAGTATTTATAGACGGTTTAAGATATTCGATAAAGGAAATCATCTAAATTTCTAATGTAATTGAAGGGTTTACTGCTTAAAGTACTACAAAATGAGTACAACACGATGCATAGTTTTTTAATTATATTTTTCGAAAGGTTAAATTGAATTATTGATAAACTTAGGATTTATGTTTAAAGTGAATAAATTTGATATGTTAGGTTCACTTAATAACAGAGGGTTGAATAAGTTATTTTTAATAAAAATAAAGTTTACTAAAAGTTTTTAAAGTTAAAAAAAATGTAAGTTACGTTAAAAAAGTTAACAAAAATATAGTTTTAAAAAATTTAAAGTTTACAAAAAGTTTAAAAATCTTTAAGTAAATCAAAATTAACTTTTTAATTTTAACTAATGAGAGACTATAATCTAACTGTTTATCCTTGTAACCAACTGCTGCATATCAACTATCTGCACATGTGCAGTAAAAACATACACTAACTTGAGTCCGATTTTAAATTATTTGCTAATTTTTATACAGCTCGATTACCTTTCAGAAACAAAACAGAATGAAATACTTACCATAAAACACGTCAACGTCTTATACTTGCTTTCACTTAACTAATCTTTCTGCAGTAGCTTTGCTAGGGGGCGCTGCAATCGCCGCTAGAGGCGCTACTAGTTTCCGGTTTGTGACGTAGTTTCCGCTTTGCGATAAGAACAAGGTTAAAATAAAACCCACGTACATTCAGTTGGTGTTGTTTACCTGTACCTTGTTATAAGCCGTTTGCCTTCTCTTGGTCACTCGCTTGTCCAGACTTGTTTATGTGCTGCACGCCTGTTTTGCTGACTGATCTCTTGCTTTAACTGTTTGGACTTGTCTGATGTCAACTATCTCAGGTCTTTTGTCATAGCTTGAATGTACTTTATGTCGATCACTTTAATATAAAAGTTACGTCCCAACTTACTTAAACTTTGATAAAAATATTATTTATTTATAAATTATATCAAATTCTTATTTTTCTAACACATTTACTAAGTCACTTTCGTTCAAAAATATGGTAAAGCCCGATTTTAAATTGAAGTTTAGGATAAATTCCCCAAATTTTGTAACATTTTAGCACTAATAAGAAATATTGTAAACACCCTGTACATAAAAAATAATATTAAATTCCCAAATTTTGTAACATTTTAGCACTAATAATAAATATTGTAAACACCCTGTACATACAAGTTTTGTAAAAATAATATTACTTATAGCTAACTCGTTTAGTCGCATGATAAGAACCTTCAATATCGCTAAAATCAGTGTTAAACGAAAATGCAACCATAGGTTTTACCGTCTAATTACATGTCTTTACATATTATTTTAAAATGTAAAGCATTATATCTGAACGAATGATATAAGAAAAAGTTAGAATAGATCACATATTTTTGTTATTAAAAAAACTTATATGCAAACACACACTTACAAGGTTACAAGACTCGACAAACGATTCACCATGTTTTTTAAACTTAGTAAAATATGTTAAATTTATAAATTTAAATTAAAATACTTTAAAAATTCTTAAATATTCTTATTTAAAAATATTTTATTTTAATTTAAATTATTTTATTATTAAATTTAAATTATTTGGTTTTATTTTAACCTTGTTCTTATCGCAAAGCGGAAACTACGTCACAAACCGGAAACTAGTAGCGCCTCTAGCGGCGATTGCAGCGCCCCCTAGCAAAGCTAATGCAGAAAGATTAGTTAAGTGAAAGCAAGTATAAGACGTTGACGTGTTTTATGGTAAGTATTTCATTCTGTTTTGTTTCTGAAAGGTAATCGAGCTGTATAAAAATTAGCAAATAATTTAAAATCGGACTCAAGTTAGTATGTTTTTACTGCACATGACTTTTTTTACTGCATATGTTTTTACAGTTGATATGCACCAGTTGGTTACAAGGATAAACAGTTAGATTATAGTCTCTCATTAGTTAAAATTAAAAAGTTAATTTTGATTTACTTAAAGATTTTTAAACTTTTTGTAAACTTTAAATTTTTTAAAACTATATTTTTGTTAACTTTTTTAACGTAACTTACATTTTTTTTAACTTTAAAAACTTTTAGTAAACTTTATTTTTATTAAAAATAACTTATTCAACCCTCTGTTATTAAGTGAACCTAACATATCAAATTTATTCACTTTAAACATAAATCCTAAGTTTATCAATAATTCAATTTAACCTTTCGAAAAATATAATTAAAAAACTATGCATCGTGTTGTACTCATTTTGTAGTACTTTAAGCAGTAAACCCTTCAATTACATTAGAAATTTAGATGATTTCCTTTATCGAATATCTTAAACCGTCTATAAGTACTGTTATTTCATGGCTTGCTCAGTTAAACCTACCCTAAATTATAAAACCGAAAAATAATTTTGGTTGTGGGTTCGAATTCAAGTTGAAACTTTTAATTATCTCTTAATTCTATTACCCACCGATAGAGGGCGATACAAAAAAAACTATTATTTCATTTTAAAAGGTTCACATCTGAATTCTAATTAAACTCTAAGTCATTTCAAATTTTAACTCGTGACTTTTAAAACATTTGATTTATACAATAATGTGATCGTTTGCTTTTTGAATGCTAATTAAATTTATTGTTTTTAAGTGTAACATTAAGAAATAACTTGAATATTAAATCAATTTAGCCTTAAAAATAAACACAATATATTCAATCAGTACCTTTGTGGTGTAATTGCCAACGCATTCAGCTGTTAAGTGAAAGGATAATAATTCGATTCCATTCAAATACGACTTTTCAATTTATTTTCCTATGTCCTTTTTCTTATGTAGGGGGAAATTTCAAAAAGTAGTCAAAGTTGTAGTTTATATTTCTCAAATATCTTAAATCTAAACTTCGTGCTCAAAAACCTACTTTAAACTATAATTTTATGACTTGATCAGTAAATATGTTACCAGTGACGTCATGTGTGGGGGAAAACCCCATATATAATTCCTAACATCATGTCTTATCTTGTGAGTGATTAAAAGTAACACATTTTCAATCAATTCTCTTGTAGTTTAAGTAACATATAATAAATACCTCGAGTTTATTTCACCATAAATAAAATTTCCTTTAAAAGTTATGAAATTTTTCATGTTTTATAGAATTTTAACAAATTTTTTCCTACTTTGTCTAAGACATTCAAAATGTTTAACAGTTGTTTATTTTAAAAAAGGTAAAAATTTTATAAAGTTTTATTTTTTAATTGAGTGAGATTAAAAATTTCACTATTAAATTCCACTAAGTTGAATTTTTTACAGGTATGCAATTTCCACTGCTTTGAAAATGTTGTGTTGTTTTCAAAAAAACTTTAACAATGTGATAAGTTATTAATTTTCCTTAGTTGAAAATATTGTATAAGTGTAAAGTTATTATTTTTCTTAGTTTGAAGTATTGTCTAAGTGTAAAGTTTACCAAAATTTAATTTTTTTCATTTATCGAAATGTTTATTTTTTAAAATTTGTTACTTTATGTTAAATTTTCTAAAATTTTTAACCAACTATATATTTTTCCAAAACCTCTAACAATGTGTTAAGTCTATTTTTGTTAGATTAAAATATTGTCTCAGTGTAAAGTTATTATTTTTCCTATCTTCCATGTTCCGATATAAAGGCGATAATCCCAAGTTTCCAATATACAAGTGAAAATACATTAAAATATTTAAATGTTGTAGAAAAATGGGTGATATCTGAAATTTAATAGTTCAAACAGCTTCCGGGTAAAAATTGTCTACACGTGTTAAAAATGGCAATCATTTTCCCAACAGACAGTTCGACACAGGTAAAAATGAGTCACTCAAACATGCATATAGCAAGCTGATAACAAGTTTAGATTGGAAACGTAGATAGACTATCTTGAAAAAATTTTAGGTGAGTCAATTTTTATTATAAAACTCTTATCTCATGTTAAAATCTTTTTTAAAATTAACATTTTGTCTAAGTCATTCAAAATACACAACATCAGTTTTAACAGTGTGGGTTAAAGAAAACACTTTTTTCGCAATCAAACTATTTTATTCATCATTTAAAATAACACACATCAAATAATTCTGTCATATTAAGATGTATACAATTCTAATTTCAAAATTTTTGTAATGTCCAATAAGTCACTCGTTCAGTGAAATCTTAAAATCAGTTAAACAACTTGAAAAAGGCATTCTATACATGCACGTTTTGATCTGTTAATTCCACTTCACATATTTCGCATATCATTTTGTCTTTTAATTCACTATAAGTTCGAACTAATCTATAAGCTTCACTAACAGTTCAAATAACAAATCTTTCAAACAGGGTGATTTCGCAATGTTAGGTAAAGCTTTATGAAATGTATCACAATGTTGTAAAAAATCAGATTCACAATTAAATATTTCACAACACTTTGTACATGAATGTTGTTTTGCTAAGTTGTGAGTTTTCTTATCTTTCAATAAGTCTGTCTTTCTTGAAAACAATTCGTTGCAATCACTACACTTGAATTGTTTGGGCGATTTGTGAATCTTTTGCGAAAAAACTTCACCACACACCTCACAGCGAAAACACTTTTCCTTTAGATGATTTTTCATAAAAAACACTAAGTGAACTTTTCGAGAAAATGTTTTGTTACACGACTTGCAGAAATAGGGTACCTTTTTAATTGCATAAAGTATTGTATAGCATTAAACACTTTGTTCGTAAAATAACATTTTCATGTAGGGGGTGCTTGTTTCAAAATACTAGCATTTTATTGGTTAAAAAAAAGTCACATGCAAAAAGTTTCTTTTCTTTTTTTCGATAAAGTTTATAAAACTTAGAAATGTATTAAAAAAAAGTTTTAAAATCGTAACGTATTTTCCTTAAAGCACTCTCCTTTTCTAACATTCCTAATTAATTTTTTTAAATATTGTATACAATTTCCCTTATTTAAATATTGTGTAAAAGTAAAATTTGAATGTTCTGTCAATACTATTTTCAAATTCGAAATAAAATTAATTAAATCAGCAAAATTTATAATTGGACACTTTATATAAATAAAGTAATGTTATCTCTTAAACAAATTTCCTGTTTAAACATATGCATAACGAATCGCGTTTATCAATACCTTATGTGATATTATCTTATCTTGCATCCTATGAAAAGATTTATTCTGTAATACCATGTAAAATGGTCTTAAATAATTTCCTGATTAAACATATGCATAACGAATCGCGTTTATCAATACCTTATGTGATATTATCTTATCTTGCATCCTATGAAAAGATTTATTCTGTAATACCATGTAAAATGGTCTTAAATAATTTCCTGATTAAACATATGCATAACGAATCATGTTTATCATTATCTTATTTTGCCTTCTATATGAAAAGATTTCCTCTGTGAACACATGACAACAGAAAAGTTGTAGAATTCGAATGGTCTTAATCGCATGTCTATTACTGTGAATGTTGTTATGTTAAAATGCAGCATAATAATGTGTGAGTAGTTTATATTTCTTTAATATTAATAAAAAATATGTATTTTATTTAAAGTGACCTATTAAAAATTAATTTAAAGTTAGTGTCATCTACCTTACTGCTTTAAAAAATTCTGTTAGTTATTTTTTAAAAGTAAAAATCTTTCGACTGCTTTTAAAATGTTGAATTGATTTTTCAAATAAAATCACTTAAGTATCATACTTTTAACTAAAGTAGGTTAATAATTCAAACATGTGACGTTATAAAAACTAGATGTCTTTCTCTTTTTTTTAAATGTTAGTTGTATTAAGTAAAATAGGGTTAAAATTTATTATAATCGTATAACTCTAAACAAAATACATGCTCTCAAGTTAAATTATTGCTAAATTCTTGTTAAAAATTGTAGGGAAAAAAATCTTTAAAATTTTTTTGTGTGTTGTATATATCATATTGTATGTTTTTATATCTAATATTTTACATGTCAAATTACTTATTAACTGAATGTAACGATTATGTCTTGTGTGTTGTAACTGGTTAGTTAAATATAGGGTTGATTATCAACGTTAGGGATAAGTGTCTCTATGTAGGTCTTTCTAAGGGATCCTAACTCGTATTGACACAAAGTTCGAAAAAAAAAAATTCCGAACTGTTAGGTCGACGAGCGCAAGAAGTTTAAATTTCAACGTCTAGAGCTTTAAAATCAGAACCTTGCACCTATAGGTGAGGTCCTTATGTGTGTATAAATTCTGAAATGTTTCTAAGACACTTTGGGAAATATGTTATTTAAACTTCCCTTAAAAAAGTTAGCTATTGTAAGTTAATATATATCCGGATTTCGACGAAAACTCTGAATTGTTAGGTCGACGAACTCGAGAGAAGTTTAAACAAAATTCCGAACGGTTAGGTTGACGAGTGCGAAAGGTAAACGTCTACCAGCTTTTTTCGTGTTAGATTTTTATAAAGCAAAGTAATCACATTACTTTTATTTACATGGCTATCACAATTTTCATTTTAAATCCTTAAAAATTTAGCCATTACATCTATTTTAATCTCATTTCAGTTAATACTTAAAGAATAATTTTTTATATGAAACTTTTAGAAAGTCAAAAATAATGGGTTCGAAGAAAATTCCAAACAGTTAGGTCGACGAGCGCTAAAGATGTGAATGTCTACCTGCTTTTTAATGTTAAACTATAATAGTTAACAAATATAATCGAAACGTATGATTCCTTTTTCGATAAATAAACTTTTAGAAAAATGCTGTCAAAGTCGATCATCGCCTTTTATTTAACACAACCCTCAGTGGATTTTCATTTTAACTCTCTAAAAATTTAGCCTTCACATCTATTTTAATCTCATTCACATTTAAGTTAATGTTTAAAGAAGGGAAAAAAATTCTTTTACAGGTGAATTATAAGTAAATTTCATGTTAAACTCTGAACAGTTAGGTCGACGAGCGCAAGAAGTTTAAATTTCAACGTCTAGTAGCTTTTTTCGTGTTATATTTTTATGAAGCAAAGTAATCGCATTACTTTCATTTTAAATCCTTAAAAATTTAGTCATTACATCTATTTTAATTTCATTTATATGACTATCACAATTTTCATTTTAAATCCTTATAAATTTAGCCATTACATCTATTTTAATCTCATTCACATTTAAGTTAATGTTTAAAGAAGGGAAAAAATTCTTCTACAGGTGAATTATAAGTAAATTTCATGTTAAACTCTGAACAGTTAGATCGACGAGCGCGAAATACAAAAAGTATTGTTTGTTGTATGCGAATCGAAGGTAACAATGAGTGGTGTGGCGGCCATGCGACCCCTGCTTAGTCAGATAATACAACCTATATAAAATTATTTAAAATTTTGTATAGGTTGGGGGCCTTTAGCTATCACATATATCAAGCAAGACTTGTTTTTTTTTTTTTTTCTAGGTTCCGTGAAGCTGAATTTCCTCATAGACACTCTACATCTTTAGCAGACGTCACACATCTGATTTCCCGTATGACACAACTCTCGCTTAAACATAATAATAATTAAACCTTTTATTTCGTTACAGGTCTCACGCAGATGACTGGTGTAAAAGAATAGGTAAAAAAAAAATTGTGGCGTTATGAATTGTTTTCATAGCGGTTGGTTATGGTGGGCCCCCAATTTAAAAAAAAAAAAAAAAAAAAAAAATTCCCTGACAAGAAAGAATCTGATTAAAACCCTTTATTTTTCACAAAAAAAAATTAAGCCTCCTAAAAATAAGCCCTCCCCTCTCTCCCTTATCGGTTAAAAAAAATTAAGCCCTCCCCTACTTCACTTCCTCTCTTATCTTCCAACACTTCCGGTTCACTTCCTGTCTTATCTTCTTTCACTTCCTCTCTTATCTTCCAACACTTCAGGTCACTTCCTGTCTTATCTTTCATCACTTCCGCTTCCACTGCCAGGCTCACTTCCGGTACCCACCTCCACCACGCACACAGCGCCTGCTGAGATAAATTTCTCCACACCAAGTTCCTGCATTAGATTTCACACCCATAACACTTCCTTTGTAGTATGGGCTAAAGACAAACACTCGGATTCAGCAGAAAATAATGCAGTACAACACTACTTTTTACTCGACCAGGAAATTGCAGCACCAACCAAAAATGACCACATACCCACTGAAGGGCTTTCTGTCCCCGTAGTCTGCATCCCAATCTCCATCAGAAAACATTTCCATTGCACTTCCAGTTTTTTTTAAGGTGAGGGACAGGTGTTTGGTCTCCTTGAAGACTCGAAAGATGTGTTTAATGATCCTCCAATACAATTTGGAGGATATCTCATTAAATTGGCTCATGTTGGTGAAACTGATTCCGTTGTCGGATGTGTTCCACAGACAATATACAGCACACTTACAATGGCTGGCTTATAAGGAATTTCGTTATTCTTCTCCTTTATGTCGGCCAATTCTGCACCGTTTACTTTGTAGTTTTTTACACTTTGGTCTAAAGAGGTTGATGCACCCTTAGCTGAACTTGCCTTAAATGTTTCCAGGATTTCTTCAATGCACGCTGTTTGATCACTGTATTAAATAAACGAAAGGTAACTAACGCATATAGTAGAAAACTCTAACAATGTGGTAGCAATTTGATGCAAACAAACGTTGTTTGATATCAACATTGCTGCACTCACCGGGTAATTTGCCTCTGGATTCCTATGGATAAAATTTCGATTGCTTCTTAAAGGTATTTTTCTTGGAATTTTAGCATAACTTTATGCTTAAAAGTGCTTATGGTTTCTGAGATTCCAACAATAATCATATCATCAACGTAGAAGCCAAGATACAGTGTTTTCTTTGAATAATAATAAATGCATGTTCACTTTTTGAACGCAACAATCCAAATTCTTTGAGGAATGTGTTAAAACATTCAGTTTATTCTCTTTTAGTCTGCTTTTGGCCACACAAACTCCTTTTGAGGTGGCAAACAACATGTTCTTTGCCTTGTTGTTTCATCCCTTCAGGTTGCAACATGTAAATATCTTCTTTCAATGTTCCATTCAGGTAAGCTGCCGTGAAATCCATTTGATGAATGGCAAGGGCTAAAAAGATTCGTATAGACTTTATTTTTATAACAGCAGAGAAATCTCTACCTGGCACCTGTAAATAGCCCTTCGCTACCAAATGAGCTTTAAATTTAATTCCTTCTCCTTCTGTATTTAATTTTCTTTTGAATACCCATTTGCACCCAATAGTGTATGTACTGGTTTTGGAACCATTTCCCATTTTTGGTTGCTGTGAAGATTATTCAATTCTTCCTTCATAGTTTCTCTTCACATTTCTGCGTGAGACGACTTCAGAGCTTCTTCCAAGGTGATTGGATCTTCAATATTTCGGGTGGAAGTTTGCTCTTCACTGACCACTTTGTATAATATTGGATCACCAAAGTAAGTTTTAGGTTTCCTAATTCTATTGCTTCTTCTGATTCTGAGATTCTTTTATACTTGCTGTTAATTTTTCAGTACCAGAATCTTCCAAGATTTTCTCAGTATATTCGACTTCAGTTGTTATATCATCTGCTAGAATTTCAGAGGGAGTTACGCTTTCAGGAACTTTAACATTAGAGCAAATGATTAATTCATCTGGCCTGCTGAAATGGAAATTGGTTTCATCAAACTTTACTTTTCTACTAATAAAAACTTGTCTTCTTCTACATTCCATGTATCATTTTATGCCTTCAGGATAACCAATAAAAACACACTCTTGTACACGTTTCCCCAATTTTCCCTTTAATGTTTAAACTAAACCGTTAAAATTAACTATTTAAGATGTTATAACTTTTTATAAAAGGAATGAAATGATTTTTTAAAGCTGTAAATACAGCGTGTCATACAGCAGAAGAGGTAAAGGGAATGCAGTTTTCTGCAAAAGAATGAAGAAATCTAAGAGTTTCTTTTTTGGTATCAATTGCTTGAAGTATGAAATGACAAATCATGAAATCATCAATCCTTACTGTTACACTGCAAATGTTAAAAAACACTTCGAGGGAAATCGAGTACAGGCTCGACAGTCTTCGTTCTACTAACGGAGCTCATGTACAGCTACATTGAAGGTACTGCAAAAAAACTCTTAGATTCCTGCATTCTTTTGCAGCAAATTGCATTTCATTTCACCTGTTAGTATTTTTGTTATTAATGTTTAGAATGATAAAGACCTTTCTCGGACACGCTATATTTAAAAAGGATATAGCAAATACTGTGTTTAGAAAATGGAAATTAAAAGTGAAATTTACATTTTCCCTCTTTTAAATCCAAACAAGAAAGAAAAGTCATGCATAAAACATAGATTATAAAACACTTTCCAACACTTCAAGAATACTTTAACAAACCTTCGCTGGTTAACCTTTTGCTTACGGTGGGATTACCGTAGTCCCAAGAAAAAGACTGTTGAAAAATACGGGGTTGGGATTATCGTCATCCCGAAAATTTCCACCCCTCAAAGATGGAGTGCAGGAAATCCTTAATAGCGTTTGGCTCAATGGGGGTCTCATTGGGTATTGGAGAGGGGAAATTCTATAGGGAATATATTAGTTATCATAGGGAAATACAGGGAAAACTTATGCAGCAAAGAAAGTAAACATTGTTCAAGCGCACTATTTGAAGCTGTTTCTACCTCACTTCCTCCAAATTAGTGGAAGATAATTTTTGTTTGTGATATTAATATGAAGAGAATAGATTATTTTCAGTAAATTTTTTTATTATTTTAGTATCGCTGATTTTGATTAAGTTCTTCTTCTTAGAATGTTAAGTATTGCGGTTTTTTTTTATTTCGACAATAGTACACTAGATATCTTAAAATAATATACGTAACTTTATTTATTGAACTCAACAAAAATGAAATTATTATATATATTACTATCTAACGAAAATACAGTTAATTTTGTAAAATTTTTATGTATAAATTTTTTTGTAAAATTAATTACTTTTACACAGTAGAAAATGGTTAGTTTTATGCTCACACACAACTTAATAATCATGTTTTATATTCTTTGCATGGAATTGAACTTTGTCTGTTTCAGAATGATATTAATAAGTAATGAATTTCTAACGATATTTACAATTAATTTACTCCGCAATCATCTGATTCAAAAAAAAGTAATTGAAGTTATGCAAAAAATAATACAAGTTACATTAATTGTTCTTTATATATTTTTTAAACATATGATTATAAACAAATATAAATGTCGTACAAATGTAAGTCCTAAGCATTTTTCTGCTATGTTCAAAGAGGCAATAGCTGTTCCAAAATCGTTTCGAAAAACAATTGTTATTGCCATACTTTTTTCTCGGGTTGGGTTGGGTTGATTATTGACGGCCAATTATCTACACTAGGGATATAGGCCCGGGGGGAGTGCCCTTCGTGGGGGTCTTTCTAAGGGAACCTAATCCGTATTTACGCATGGAGAAATCCACGGCTCGAAGAAAACCACGAAAACTCCGAACGATTAGGCCGACGGGCGCGATTGGGATCGAACCCAGCACCTCCCGTCTACCAGCTTCGAGAGCACAACCTCTCAGCCACTGGTGGGGCCTTTTTTCTCGGAAACTTCTGAAGCTAATTCAATACTTTATTTTATTTTTATTTTGTATTATACTTAGGTATTATACTTATTATATAATTAGCATTATGTTTATTAAACTTTGTATTATACTTATATATAAATAAGGATTGTCTCTCAAAATTCATTCATTTTCAACAAAGTTAATTAACGTTGTTCTCAAATACAAAGGGCCTACTATCAGATACATTTTTAAATTCATTTTTGTTCAGAAACGCATGAAACAGGCAGATGTTGTTATTCAGAAACTTTGCAATCGAAACACGTTTTCCATTTTTTGGTAAAGGCAGAAGATCTTTTATAAAACACTGTCAAAGTCCGCGTTTTGAACCGAATTCCTGATTCTTCATCGCACGAAAGGAGAAAAACCTGTTGTCACGTGACACGAATAGCTTATAACACGACAACTAATTTATTTATCAAAAAATTGAAAACTCATTTCGATTCCAAATTGCTTCAACAGTCAGGCCTGCAAATTTTATGATTTTGCTTTTAAAAATGCGTCAGAAAGTTTTGCGTTGTTCAGCAGAACATTTGAGAACCACATTCAAAATAAAGTAGAATGTTTAGTTTGTGAAATCGTACACCTATTGCACTTTTTAATTTCATTTGTTGCCGAATGACCATTTATTGTTTAATAAACGTCAAAAATATGAAAAGGAATTTCTTTTAAATCGTTTCAGTAATTCTCGAGAAAAATGAACTTTACTCCCAGCTATTTTCTATATGATTTCTCCAGTGTTATTGCTTGCTTTAGTATTATTATTCTAAGGTTGTTTGGGGGGGGGGGGGCATTAAAATTAGAGATACTCAAAATCAAAAAAGCACATTTCATAAATTAGCAAGGCATAATTTAATTTCAACACAGCGGTTTTAAATTCCACGTACGGGAAATATAGTATTGAGTTGTTAGAAAATACACAACACACGTTTAGTTTTTTTTTTTTTTTTTTTTTTTTTTTTTTTTTTTTTTTTTTTTTTTAATCCTTAAAAGTTATATATATATATATATATATATATATATATATATATATATATACGTGTGTGTGTGTATTAACATTTAGTTTAGAGGAGGCCCCACTAGTGGCTGAGAGGTTCTGCTCTCAAAGTTGGTAGACGGGAGGTCCTGGGTTCAAACCCCTGTCACGCTCGTCGACCTAACCGTTTGGAGTTTTCCGTGGTTTTCTTCTAACCTTGCCGTAAATACGGGTTATGATCCCTTAGAAAGACCCCCACTGATGCCATCCCCCCTAGGGCCTATATCCCTTGTGTAAATAATCGGCCGTCATAAATCAACTAACCAACCGACCATCAGTTTAGAGGAGCTAGGTATTTTTTAGTTATATTCTCTCATTTTTTGCACATTGAAAAAAAAATGCTTATTTTTATTAAACTTATGTAATTTTTAAATGTATCTGAATGCTTGGAGCTATTATTACATAAAGTATTTTTGTATTAGCATACAATTTTTTTTTCTTATTTTACTTATAACATTTGCTTAATATTTTTATTCAGATTTCTACTACTATTTCTGTATAGTAATATTCGACTAATTTAAGTACAACATAAATTATAATGCAATTTGGAAATAGCGGTTTATTTTTTAATTTAAAAAGTAAATGCCCAACTGTTAACACCAAACCCGTTGCGCATAACTTTATTCTTCTTTACTGTTTATACCGATTTCTATGTATTTATTTCTACCTTTTTCTTCTATTTTTTTTAAATTAATTTATTTATTTTTTATTTATTTTTTAGTTATAATCTAAATTGTAACGGGAAAAAAAAACTTTTTTTAAAATAAATTATTTTTGTATTACTTATTTAATTTTTAAGTGTATCTGAAACTTTACAGCTATTTTTTAATTGTATTGTGCCTAGTTGTTTGTGTTATAAAATGAGTATGTAAATGTTTTGCTTATCACATTAGTTTAATTGTTTTTATTCAGATTTCTGTCACTATTTCCATTAAAATAAATTATAAAACACTGGAAGTGTACGTTTATTTCTGAATGAAAAAAGTTAATGCCTTACTGGGAACACTAATTCAGTTGGATAAAACTTTATTTTTCCTTACTGTTCTTTGTTGCGATACCCATACATTTATTTTTACATTTTTCTTATCATGGAATTTATTTTTTCTTATAATCAGAATCATGATAAAAAGAAAATAAATGTTTATTTAAGGAAATTATTTTTTATTTGCTTATTTAATTTTTTAAAGTATCTGAAAGTTTAAAGCTATTTTTAAATAAAGTATTTTTATATTAGCATAAAAAATTCTTCTTCTTTTTTTTTTTTTTTGCTTGTAACATAACATTTTCTTTTATATTCTCGTTTTCAAAATATAAACCACTATTTAAATGTTCATTGTAAGTGCTTTTCTGCTTATTTTTAAGAGACATCACTCAATTATTTCAAAACCTAATCACTTGAATTTAATGACTTCACAGAAAAAGTGCAATGTTCATGTCCGTATAACATGTAAACCTTATTTATAACGATAAGCTATTACTTTTAACAGATGAAAAGGTTTCCTTTAGGGAAAAGTAAATCCCGAAATTTCTCACGATTGAAAGTCGTTAGCGGACGCGCCTAATGATTCCAGATGTTCTGCCGTCACCTGGGGTGTGATGCTTCTGAAGAAAGGGGGATGAAATGGTCAAGTTTTTCCCGTAATCGGAGGATATTTAAAGTATTCATTTCCCGTAAGCTACAGGTTAACAAGGAAAATAAAATACCTAAGTAAACATTTTAGAAAACGCAAAACCCATTTGGAAACCAGATTTAAGCAGATACCGTCCATAGCCGGAAAATAATTCCACTTCTTCAGTGCAGTCCTGTATATAATCTACTGCTTTGTATGCACTCTACATAGTATGCTAAAATTTACTTTATTAAAAAAACGCATAACATAGTTGAAAATTTACCTAAATAAATTTTATTAAAAGACGGAAACATATTTGAATTATTTTGTACAGTCCTGTATATTACCTACAGATATTTAAACACCACATAAGTAGGGTAGAAACACCGATTTAACGACACTGCGTCTGCGGCGTAAGAGGATCTTGGTGGTATCGGTAGATCTTAGTGGATCTCCGTCGTGAATTTGTGCGCCCCATCCAGTTTTGAAGGTAGATTTCAGAGATAAGAAGCCAGATTCGCCATTTTTGGAGGAGATAAGATTTTTTTTTGACTGGGGGTGGAGGCAGAGATAAGATAATAGAAGGGGTGTTCGCACTTTTTGAGGTTAGCCCGCCCCATTTTGGGGGAGATAAGATTTTTGACTGTTTTAGAGTAGGGATTCACGATAAAAAGTTTGGGTTCAAGTGAGGTTAAAGATACAGTATGCGCATTAATATGAGTTATGTTTATAATACAGACCACTGAGATGATATACCACTCCTTAAATCCGTGAGGTCACTCTATTAGAAAACCCATGACATCACTCATTTGTTTCAACAAGCTACTGCGAAAGAGGTAAAACTGAGCAGGGCCCCAGTGGCACCCATCAGTGTTTCAACCGCCGTACCCATGTCCCGAGGGACATATAACACGCACGATCAGGGGCTGCTCCCTGTATGTGTTACGGCCGTCGGAGCACCGCCACCTGCGCACCACACTGATTCTTCCAACTGGTAACGACATAGGTCGCTACGATACTCTGAGGTTCCCATAATCAGAGGAGACCTCCACGAAGACACCTGAAGAATCGCCAGAAGACATCCGACGGCTTCGTCGCCGAAACCCCATATGAGGAACAGGTCCTAGGATATAATGCCGAGTTTCTCCGAAGACTCTTGCTTTCCCGCGGCGTCCGATCATCGAGTTCTAGGCAGGGAGAAAACGACTAGTTCATCTGCCGCGGTTACCACCTGTGCGGTAGGAGGAGCTTCTCGCCAACCCGGGACCACGAAGAAATTCGGTCCCTGACGCATAGACACGTCTTTTCTAGGAATATCCCTTCCCAATGGCTTTGCTTTCAGTGCACCCCGCAGCGAAATGCGGGAAGTCCCTGATCGACTCCATTAAGATCATCCACATATAAAACAACAAACACAAAACAAAACATATCACAAACACAGTAATTTAGAACTTTTTTTCTTCTTCATCCTTTTCAATTACGATGTTAGAAACAATGGAAATTTAGGTTTAGACCCATTACCGGACTTTGCAGGGCATGGAAAATTCCTGCAAGAACGCTAAAGAAGCGGTCCCGGCCGAGGTTAGTTGCATGAAAATTAGGTGAAGATTCTACTTGTCCAACCGTCAGACACAGAAAACTCTGACTACGCATAGACGCGGTGGACTGGGCTTGACCCAAGGCTTGATTTCAAGTTCGAACGCCGAAGGATATGGAACTCTTCCCACGCCATTGCCTGCAAACACGATTACGGAACTGTTAAGGACAGAAACTTGACATGACTGCTACTTTTTAAGATGCATACACAGAACAGCTTTTCTTTAAAAAAAAATCGTAATTTAAAAGGATGAAGGAGAAAAAAAAGTTCTAAATTACCATTTTTGTGATACTGAAAGGTCTAGAAGCTTGAAATTTAGCATGGCAAATGCTCGCTAACAATGGTTTGTTAAGAAATTCGAAATTTGAAAGGGAGAAATGATCGGAAAGCGTTCTAAATTACAATTTTATTGTATTTGTTAGGGATAGCAACTTGAAATTTGACATGACTGTAACTTTTCAGACATAAATGGTCGCACAGAACAGTTTGTCAAAAAATTGAAATTTAAAAGTGTGGAATCGCGAAAAACATTTTAAAAACGTTCTAAATTGCGACTTATTTGGAACTGTTAAGGCTAGAAACTTGAAATTTGGCATGGCTGTTACTCTAGAGAAGTAAATGCTCACCCAGAACAGTTTTCTAAAAATGAGAAATTTCATAGGGTGCAAGAGTTAAAAAAAAGTTCTAAAATTGCGATTTATGTGGTACAGTTGGTATAGAAGCTTGGTATTTGGCATGACGAAAACTTTTTAAATGCAAATACTCGTTAAGAACGGTTTCTAAAAAAATCAACAAATTAATAATTTCTCAATTTTCAAAGGTGAAATGAGCGGAAAACGTTCTAAATTATGATTTAATTGGATTTTTTCGGGTTAGAAACTTGAAATTTAGTATAGTGGTAACTTTTCAGATGCAGACGCTCGGTATAAACAGTTTATTAAAATTTCGAAATTTAAAAATGTAAAATGAGCGGAAAAGTTCTAAATTATGGTTTATTCAGAAATGTTAAGAATAGAAACTTAAATTTTACATGCCTGTTATTTTTTAGACGCTCGCAGAACAGTTTTTATAAAATTTGAAATTTAAAATTGCGATTTTAGTGATGCTGCTGTCTAGAAACTTGAAATTTGGCATGGTGGCTATTTTTAAGATTTCAGTTCTCGCTAATAACGGTTTCTAAAAAAATTAGAAATTTAAAAGGGGGAAATGTTCTAAAATCCTTCTAAACTACGCTTTATCAGAAAATGTTAGGGATAGAAATACATGGCTGTTAAGTTAGAGTCATAAATTCATCCACAGAACAGTTTTTAGAAATTTTAATGTGTGCAGGAGCAAAAAATTTCTGAAATTGCGATTTTTGTGATATAGCTGTTGTAGCAGTTTGCTCAACTATAAATTGGGAATTTGGCCTGGTGCTTATACTTTTAAGATGTAAATACTCGCTTAGTACAGTTTTTAATAATTTCTAATTTGTAAGTAAAAAATTAAATGAGCGGAAAACCTTCAAAATACATTCTAAATTGTCATTTATTTGGAAGTAATTTTAGCTCTTTTCATTCACTCAAGTCTCATGTTCGCCTAATACAGTATAATAATAAAGTTTTCTCAAAATGTAGCTTAATTAGTAATTATAGAATTATCCATAGCAGTATAATTTTTGTTTATAAAATAAGACCCAAGAATACTACTTGGCATATTTCAACAATTACACGAGCAAAGCCGCGGGTTTTGCTAGTTTTTCATAAAACAACAAACTGAAATATAAAAAAAACAAGTTGGAAACTGTACGTCAAACATGACAAATGAGGTGCGTTCGTACTGTTATTATTTCAGTGAAATGAGTTATATTTTCTGTTATTCTGATATGATTAATTTCCGTAATAAAATAAGTGCATTTTAAGTTGACAACATTTTATCTTTTGATGACATTTACTGAAAATTCCAATGGAAAACTTAAGCCGAGCTTTGTAAATTTCAGAACTTGAAATCCATATTTAGTCTCTTTTTCCATTTAATATCTATTTCTCCGGAAATATCTATCTAAAACACTTTATGTAGATTATAGGATTGCTATAATTAAAAAAAAATTAGTATACAAAATTCGGTTTTTAAATTGAGTAATACCGAAATAATATGACTCCCTCTTAAATACGACGTAATCACCATGGCAACCTAGAATCATTACCTATCATGGTATATCATTGAATTAATTGCGTATGATAGGATTTAATAGAATGAAGAAAACTTTTGTTAATATCTTTTAAAGTTTTGATTCGATTTTCATAAAATTTGAAATGACTCGACAAAATTCTGCCACGATTATATACACTGCTCAAAACAATTAAAGGATATTTGAAGTTTTATATAAAATAAAGATATAAACGAAATTTTTTTTGCCGAAAATAGGAGAAGAGAATCACAAATGCAAATTTTTCTGGTTTTCAAACTGTGGAGTATGCAAATTTTGAGTTCGACGTCAAAAACGTCGCTTCAGCGGCAGCGAATGAAATTTGACTTTCAACTGGATAAAAGAGAATGAAGACAAGGATGATCGGCATTCAGTGATTGCTTTGTTTCGATGAGTACGATGTCTCAGCGAAGTCATTTGACAGATTCAGAAGCCTGCAGAATTGTTGGTAGGTTAGAAGGGGCCAAACTCAAGCCGAAGTAGCGCAAGCCATTGGAGTGTCACAAAGTGTCATTTCCAGGATCTGGAACCGTTTTTTGGAGAGTGGATGTGCAGGCCGAAGACCAGGGCAAGGTCGTAGACGGGCAACAACGCCCAATGAAGATCGGTATTTAGCGTTAACAGCTCGGAGACACCGAAACATGAACGCTACTCTTCTCCAACAACACCTTCGCTCGGCTACAGGCACCACGATTTCAACTCAGACTGTCCGAAACCGGCTCTATGCTGTAGGTCTGTATGCTCGCCGACCGATGGTATGTGTTAGATTAACATCAAGGCATCGTCGCGACCGCAGGGAGTGGGCAACCGAGCATGTCAACTGGAGGAGAAATGAATGGAGCAATATTCTGTTTTCTGACGAGTCCCGTTTTTCTGTGCATCCGGATAATAGGCGTATTTCATCTGGAGGGACCGTGGCAGTAGGAATAATCCTGCGTTCGTGCACGAAAGTGTCAGATTTGGCGGTGGAGGAGTGTTGGTGTATGGTGGCATCTCCATTACGGGCGCACTGACCTCTACATCATTCGAGATGGAGCTCTGACTGGTCGCCGATATAGGGATGAGATCCTCAGATCTATTGTAGTCCCTTACGCTGCAGCAATCGGAGATAACTTCATTTTAATGGACGATAACTGCAGGCCACATCGTGCAAACCTGGTGGAGGATTTCTTTTTCGAGGAAAGAATCGTTCGAATGGAATGGCCAGCGTGTTCTCCAGACATGAATCCAATCGAGCACGTTTGGAACGCTCTAGGAAGACGAGTTTCTGGCCACCAACAACCCCCACAAACTCTCCAACAACTGAAAAGAGCTCTTCTGGAAGAGTGGGGCAGAATACCCGAACTCGTCATTAATAGCCTCATTGAGTCCATGCCTCAAAGGTGTTCAACGTTGCTGGCCGCCCGTGGAAACCATACCCCCTACTGAAAATGATTTTCTTTGAAGAAAACACCTTTTCTTATTCTTTTTTTCTCATATGCACAAATTGTGTTTTTTTCCTTTTGTACACAAATGCGCAATAAAATGCATTTATTTCTGCCAAACATGTCTAATTTATTCTCATATAACCTACTATGTCTGTCGACCATGTATCAATCAGCTAAAAAGTTTCCCAGATACAAAATCCACCTAAAACTGCAATATCCTTTAATTGTTTTGAGCAGTGTATATTAAATTTCAAACCATTCGGTTGGTAGTTTTTGCGTTGTTATATGCACGCAGATGGACAGACGTACAGACAGACGGACGGACCAGACGACGACAATAGGTACAACATATTTATATAATTACGAAGGCACGTAAAAATGAATGAGGGATAATAAAATTAGAACCAATTTATGTTGCATATTTAAAGATTACACTTAACAGGTTATTATGTCTTAGAATTTAATATAACAGAAAATAGTTATAAGATAAACTTCATTGGCAATTTTTGCTCACTGATTTCACTTTAAGACGTATTAAATCTTAATAAGTCATTGGCGAATTATTCCAAGTTACCAAACAGTGCAATATGATCAGCCAGAAAATAATATATCTCTGGAATTAGTTAGAAACACATCATGAAGTTTCTCTTTATGCACCGAGCTTTGACACATTTCCATCTATTCAAAGCAATCTAGTTTCAAAATAAAGATTACACTTAACAGGTTAGTATGTCTTAGAACCTAGTATGATAGAAAATATTTATAAGAAAAAACTTCATTAGCAATTTTTTGCTTACTGATCTCACTTTAAATCTTAATAAGTTATTGGTGAATTATTAAAGGGTTACCAAACAGTGCAATACGGTCAGCCAGAAAATTATATTACTATGGAATTAGTTCCAAACACATTATGATGTTTCTCTTTATGCACCGAGCCAAACACATTTCCATCTATTCAAAACAATCTAATTTGAAAAGTACCCTATAATCTCGTTTCATGAACAACCGAAGCATTTTATAATGATACTAGGGGGCTCAGCCCCCTACTCGCTAACGCTCGCCAACCCCCCGTGAATTGCAAAGCAATTCACATTGAGACCGCTACGCGGTCCCAGCTCGCTTCGTTCGCTCGCCCCTTTTTATTTTTCTAGTAATTCTAGCCGGAATAAGTACTACAATAAATCATTTGAACATATGAAATTGACAATTTTTTAATATAAAAAAGTAATTGAACATTCCGTTGAAAACAGAACTAAAAATGCATTTAGTTGATGCTGCTAATAGGCATATAAATCATTTAAATACTATGAAAAAAGGATCTCGGAAACATAATTAGTTTAAAACTTATTGCACCTATAATATTGTACAGCACGGCTTAAATTCATTAAAAAAAAAAATAGATTTCTGCAAAAGAAATTATTTTTACTTCAATAAAACAGCAGCAGGGGCGCGTTCTAGAAAGTTTATATTTTATTATCTCCGATTTTTTGTGTGAGTGAAATTCGTAAATAAATTCTAAATAAGAGTTGAGAATTCATTTGAAATTAACAATATTACTCATAATTCAAATGAGGAATCATCTCAGACGCTTGGATTACGTTCATATTATTTTATTTTTAATGTAATGTTTTTTGAGTTTCACTGCTCTGACACTGAGCGCCATATTGGAGGCGGAGCTAACACAATCTTGTCTGTTCATTGGTCTGAGCTCTGGAAACTTCGGTTGTTGCCAACGATAAGGTAGAAATTCAGCCCCATTTCCGCGCCACGTAAGACAAATATATATATAGATAGCAATAAAAATATCAATATTAACTTTATTTACTATATAGGGTCAGGGGCGCCATTTCAGAACTTTCTTGGGGGGGGTGGGCAAAGTTTTTTTTAAGGTAGTGGCATAGCCAAGGGTGGAGTTCGGGAAGTACCCCCCCCCCCCCCCCCCCCGCAACCTCTACGAACGAGGAACGTTTACTGAATCATATATACAGAGGCAGCAATACTTCCAATACGAAATCTCAAGTGACCTCTGTAAAATTCCGTTTTAGACAGGTTTCCGTCTTAGCAAGTAGAATTTAAAAATATTATGAAAGTTTTCAGTTATAGACAGGTACCGTTTTTTTTTCAGGTATTCTTTAACATTGTTAAAACCTCCTTTCTATAAAGCACATCTGAAGAGCATAGGTATATTACAGTGAAACGTGTCTAAGCTAAACCTGTCTATAACATATTTCTTTCTCAAACGGGAAAAAAAAAACCTTACATTTATACCTGCTAAGATGAAGACCTGACTAAAATGGACCTTTTTAACAGTCCTTTTCAACTTCTTCTTTGGAGGTTTTACTGCAGGAACGCCATTTCAAGAATTTCTTAGGGAAGGGGGAGGCAAAGTTTTTTTAAGAAACAGGGGTTGAAATATCGTGCAGGATTGGCCAAATCATGCCCAAAATAAAAATAGGTCCCCACAATAAAAAAGCAGTGTGAGATTTTGCCTTCTTATCGTAACTTCTTTCACAAACATGTGATTCTTCAGCGAATATATTTTTAATTTTAGTGGTAGTCCGCGAATTTTTCTTCCTTTTGTTTACACAAAAGCTATTCGTCAACCGATCGCGGTAAACATCGCGAATTTTACGTATTGGAATTAGAAAAAATAGTTAATTTGGCAAAATTGGTTAAAATCGTTAATTTGAATCGTTAATTAAAATCGTTAATTTTTTCAAACGACTGTGGAAAAATATTGCGAATTTCACCAAAGATCACTAAAACAAATAGAGATTTTCGTCAATCGGTCGCGGAAAAAAAATCGCGAATTTAGTATAACTATTGCGAAAAAATATCGCGAAATTCGTTAAAAGATTGAACAAAAAAAATTCACGAACCTAGTCAAACAATCGCGCAAAAAAAGGGAATTTTGTCAAAGATCACACAAAAAAATATCTACTTTTGTCAGTCGTTTGCGAAAAATGACTTCCGAATTTCAACAAACAATCGTAGAAAAGAGACGCGAATTGTGTCAAAAGATTGCAAAAACAAATAACGAATTTCGTCGATCAGTTGCCAAAAAATGTCGTGAATTTCGACAAATGGTGGAAGAAAATTCGTTAACGATCGGAATTTCGTCAAAGACTGCGCAAAAAATAGCAATTTTTGTCAGTCGGTTGCGGAAAAAGACTCCCGAATTTCAACAAACGATCGTAGAAAAAAGTCGCGAATTTCCTCTAAAGATTGCGAAAAAAATAGCGAATTTCGTCGATCGACTGAAAAAAAATGTTGCGAATTTAGACAAATGACCGAAAAAATCTATCCCGTCAATAATTCACAGAAAATAGCGAATTTTGGAAAATTATCACAAAAAAATGAAACAATCACGAAAAAAAGGCGTGAAATTCAATCGGTCATGAGATAATCACCACACGAACACCATCAAGAAGTTACGAAATTTGCAAATGTTGTAATCCATAGGTATAAGAAAATTTTCGTTAATGATTTTCTGTCAGTAAATATTTTCCGCAATCATTTTCTGCCTTCCTTTTCAGACTATGATCTAAATTCCAAACAATTCAGAAATCTGCAAAACCCTTGGTCTTAGGCCCCTTTCTCCTGCATTGGGTGGGGTAACACAGCCCAATCATCAGTACAGATCGAGCCGGGTTGACGCGGCTTATTTTCGTTGCGGGTCAGGTTGACTTGGAAAATTTGACTACGGTTGGGACATATATATCCCAGTGGACTAATTTTTATTCTATTAGTAGAATTTTTTGAAATCTGTCATACACTTATGTGGGAATATTTTCAAAAGAAATCGGTCACAAGGAATTTTTTTTATAAATTGTAGACCGATTGAATGCAAAATTAGTAGTCAGTCCTGGCCCGTTATCAAAGGGTTAATTGTTTCGGGTTCAAGTTGGATTTCCACTATTTTGAGTCGGGTTTGTATTGCCCGAGTTTTCAAAGAAATCCTAAATATTTTCAGATGAAAAAAATTATTTTTCTACATAAAAGGTAAAAATTTTATTAGAGATATAATTGTAGTCTACTTTTCCAAATCATATTGAAATATGATTAATTTTCTTTCATTTCGGGTGGGGTTGCGGACAATGATATTTTTTTTTTAACGTTTCCGGGTTTACTGGAAATTACAGTCCTGCATCGGCTACCCAAAATGCATTTCGTTTTGGATTTGGTTGATTCAATTTTTTTTTTTTTTTTTTTTTTTTTTTTTTTTTTTGCGGGTCGAGTAAACTTTATACGCTTCGGGTTATGCTTTGACTCTTTTGAATCGGGTTCGAGATGAACCGATTATACAAAAGGAGGTTCTGAATAATTTTCAAATGAAAAAACTAAAGTATATTTGATTATTAATGGGCGTATGCATTATGGTATACAGTATATGGGAGTATGTTATTTTTTGTACATAAGCGGTAAACTTGTAGATTACTTTTCCATAAATGTATTAAAATATACATTAATTTTCTTTCACTTTGGGTTCAGGTATGAATATTTCGGATTCGGCTTGAAGGTCTGTCAGGTTAAAGTCAGGATTCGGGTCGGTTACAACCAAATCTGTACAGGACTCTGGTGTTAGGCTGCGAGATTTTTAAGTGCATACTGTATATATAATATCATTTAATAAAGCAAATGATTTAATAGCATTATAACGATTGGAGTAAACATAATGTGACATTAATAAAACAAAATTAACAAATCATATAATTAGGAAATTGAGTACACCTCTCCCATACCCCCACCCCCGAAAAAAACATTCCCCTTAATTGTTTGGCTAAAGAGAGAATATATCACTAAAATTCTAGCCTTGGGGGTGACGAGTTTTCTTTTAATCATGCTGTACACAGCTCAGAAGCAATTCATAGAGTTTTTTCTCACATATATTTCTAAAATTAGCCAAAATACTCATTAATGATAAATGTCTCACTTATAGAATGTTGCAATAGCAAGGCTTTAGAAAACATTTCAATGTTTAAAGTGTTTATTAATTGTTTATTACTTTCTTCTATCTTTACAAGAAAAAGGTATTGGATTTATAAAAATTTACCTCTTCCGGTTTTCGACGGATTTATACGTTTTTAGAAGGTATTGAACACAATTGGACTATTTTTAGAAAATGTCTGCCTGTGACTCTGTCTGTGTGTCTCAGAGTCTGTATGTGACAAAAATTTTGTGGGCGCTGTATCTCAAGAACTGATGCACGGAATTTGATAAAACTTTATATTCAGTTAGACACTTATATAAATGGGTGGTGATTAGTTTTTGGTGTAAATCGCCCAACAGATGACGCTGCTATGCTATATTTTTCATGATTTTTATGATAGCTCAAGAACTAATGCACAGAATTTCCCAAAACTTCAGATTAGGTTAGACCTTGACAAAATTAGATGTTAATTACGATTTGGTATAAATAGCCCAACAGGTAGCGCTGCTATGCTACATTTTACACGATTGCTATATCTCCAGAATTAACGCACATAATTTAATAAAACTTTAGATTCAGTTAGACCTTAATATAAATTGGTGCTGATTTGTTTTTGGTGTATGTGAAACCTGTATGAGATAGAATAAAGTTTTGGGATTGGCACATCCGACTAGTTTTTTTTTATTGTAATCAAATCTGTGAAATCTGACGTTATTTTAGCTTTTGATCGTATTTTGATTTTTTTTGTCTAACCTGTTATAACTGATAAATTTTCTGAAATTTCAAATTCCTTGGGGGGGGGGGGCGGTTGCCCCCCCAGCCCCCCCCCGAAATGGCGCCCCTGTAGGCGGAGCTAACACAATCTTGTCTGTTCATTGGTCTGAGCTCCGGAAACTTCGGTTGTTGCCAACGATAAGGTAGAAATTCAGCCCCATTTCCGCGCCACGTAAGACAAATATATATATAGATAGCAATAAAAATATCAATATTAACTTTATTTACTATATAAGGTGCAAAATGTTATCTATCGCCGACTTTTAATTTCTCAACCGTTGGTTCCAATTACAAAAGCGTTTAAAATGAGGTAAATGTTCATGTTGTGGCGTTAATTAAAGTAAAAAATCAATTTTATAAAAATTACGAAATCTAACTTTTTATACGTCCCCCCGGTTCCTATAGTTATATTTAGTAAATGTTTGCACATATAATTACAAATACAACACAAAAAGTTATACTTCTGTACTACAAAAATTGACACAGTTATTAAATTTCAAAGTTTGAGATTTTTGTACATGATTTTGTCTTTCATTGAGGGATCAGTTAAAAAATGAATTAAAGTAATTCGAGATCGAAATCAGGGTGCACTGTCCTTTTTACGGTAAAACTACCTTTAGCCGGTATCGCTAAATCGGTGTATCACCAAAGAGGGTTATTTCATCTAAAATTTTGTGCTGACTTTGAGGTGTCGTATATAAAGCGAAGAATGAAATATTGAAATTAAATAGAAAAATAAATATCAATTTATTATAATATTAGAAAACGGTCTACTATAAAAAATGAATACATCAAATACCGGAATCTACTAGAGATACTGCTCTCTATATATACTATGTTCTCCATTGGTGGCAATGCACAATTGAATCCGTGACAGTACTGAGTCCTGGACACGTTGGAACATAGCAGGGGTAGCTGTGCGACAAGCAAGGATGATGCGCTGCTTCAGATCAACCAGAGAAGTAGGCTCAGTCACATACACTTATGCCTTGATGTATCCCCAGAAGTAGAAGTCCTTGGGAGTCAAGTCCGGGGAACGCGGTGGCCACTCTACTGGACCACCATATCCAATGATTTGTTGATCGAATTCTTTGGCCAGATACGCACGGACGTTTGATGCTTTATGCGGAGGGACCCCATCATGTTGAAACCACACCCGTCATGCATTTCGGAGAGGCAGCTCTTCATACCAGTCACGTACCGTGTTTTGTAGTTGGTGCAGGTAAAGTTCGCGCGTTAGGGTTCCATCGTAGAAGATAGGTCCAACAATCTGAGTTCCCCATATACCACACCACACGTTTGTTAACCAGCGTACCTGGTGTCGTACTGTGCGCGCGATGTGATGATTTTCCAGAGACCAGTAATGCACATTTTGCACGTTCACAATGCCACTCCGTGTAAACGTTGCCTCATCTGTCCACAGAATGTCACAAAGGAACGATGGATTTTTCTCTATAGTGTTAAGCATGAAATTACTGTAATAAAACCGTCTTTCGTGGTCACCCAACATCAATGCTCTCACCAGTGTTGGATGGTATGGATGCGCATCATGTGCATGTAATAACTGCCAGACACGCTAACGCGTGTATACGCATGCCTCGCTTATTTCCACTGTGTTCATTTGTTGATTTAAAAGAGCGAATGCCAGTACTTCCTCCGGTGTCACTCGAATATTACACCTTGCGCGTCTACTTGTTCTGGGTGTTGGTGCAACAGAGCCGGTCTCTCTAAGACGGTGTAATGCATCAGTTATTGTTTCATGCGTTGGATGTCGATCTCTAGGAAATCGCTCAGAATAAACCCTTGCAGCCGCTCTGGCATTCCTTTGACATTCACCATAAATAAGTATCATTTCGGTATATTGCGGGCACGTATATGCCTGCCATCACAATCTCTGCGCTGACTAGCATGTCCATTGCTAGTGGCTCGTGTTTTATCCCGAACGCGTTGTGCTGCGGTACTATTGTAATTTGCATAATCTTAATTTTCATGCTCGTTATATTTCGGTTGCTCGTTTGCATTCCGCTGGCATCTATCAAGTTTTTAGTGAGTATATTTTATGTTAGTGATGTCGAGTCCAACCGCGCGTAGCACTCTTGGACTATTCTACAATTAAAAGGGGTGTTACGCTGATATGAGTATTTTCTAAAGTTCTAGTTTGCGTTCTCTTGTAGGCGGTCACTAAGAATGGCACTCAGCCAAACGCAGCTAAACGAACTCGACTCAACCCTATTTTGATAAAATTAAAACAGACTGCACGCATTCGCAAAAGAGCGGAAGGTTTTATTTTCCGATAACAAACAATACCTACTTTCAATGTTGAATTCACTGAACAGACACTTTTCTCCGGCGGGGAGACATTGCACTTTTTGACCATTGAAAACACAAAATCTCACATTTTCCGGGAGGGACATTTCATTGCTCGGGGGGAAGGAGAAGGGGAATGTTCCTCCCGGGCCACCCCCTGAATTAAACACTGCCTAATTTGACTTCTGAATGTTGTTTGAACCCTAAAAGTTAAATTTTTAGATGAAAAAAACCTCTTTGGTGATACCCGGTTTTAGCCATACCGGTTAAAGGTGGTTTCGCCTGCTATGCTCCAACGTGTCCAGGACTCAGTACTGTAACGCATTCAGTTGTGCATTGCCACCAATGGAGAACACTGTGAGCAGTATCTCTAGTAGATTCCGGTATTTGATATATTTATTTTTTATAGTAGACCGTTTTCTAATATGATAATAAACTGATATTTATTTTTCTGTTTAATTTCAATATTTCATTCTTCGCTTTGTATACGACGCCTCAAAGTCAGCTCAAATTTTTAGATGAAATAACCCTCTTTGGTGATACGCCGATTTAGCGATACCGGCTAAAGGTAGTTTTGCCGTAAAAAGGACATTGCACCCTGATTTCAAGAATATATAGAGTACCCTGATATCAAAATAAAAGGGTGATACCAAAACTAACAGAAAAGAAAATGGTTGCCGCGAAAACGAAGTGTGGTCGCTTGTTCAGCGAATTTTCTGATCAAGCATTCATCTTGGATGACGAGTCATTCTTCACGTTCACTCACTCAACTATTAACTGTAATGGTGGCTATTACACATCTGACGTTTCCACGACACAACCTATCATAAAAATCGCTACTAAAGCGAAATTCTAAGACAAGGTTCTTGTTTGGATTGCGATGGATGCGAAAGGCTTGAGTCGTCCGTTCATCCGAATGTCTAGGTTCGCTGTCAATAGGCAACGATATTTGAACAAGTGCATTCGCCGTCGTCCCATCACCTAAATCTATGCCAATTACAACGACGGTGATTACGTCTTCTGGCCAGACATGGCCGCAGTCATTACTACAAAATCGTTTTCAACCACGTGCGCCAAGAAAACATGACTTTGTAGATAAGACCCGGCCAGTGTTCCCGAAATTCGACCAATTGAGCAGTTCTGAGCGTATCTTATGTCTAAAATGTATGCTAAAGGCTGGAAAGCAGATAACATCCAGAAATTGATCAATCAAGTCAAATACTGTCTCAAAGTTATAGACCTAGATTTTGTACAACTTCTATCAAGTTCCACGAAAAGAAAAATAGATGATGTCGACGAAACGGTTTAATTGAAACCCGATAACTGTTTTATAGAGTAATGTGGATATTAAAGTTACTTTACAGTACCCATTTGTGTTCTTTGTCTCGTTTTTCCATAGCTTTCTCATCAAGAAATGTTTGTGCGGATATCTAGGAAACAATCCTTATTCCGAGATATTTGAAAACTGAACCTTTCAAACAGACATTTAATGTTATATTTAACAAAATAAATAATTTTATTCAGTATCTTTTTACTTAGAATTAAGTGATTCAATTTCATTAGCGATTTTTACAAAATTCTTTTATTAAATCTAAAGTAACAATCAACATCATTATTATTTTGAAGGGTTCTAAATATCATGTTGCTTTTATAATTTCCTTTAACATGACAGTGTAAATGATGTTGTTCTAAAAAATAAGAAATATTCTTTTCAAGAGTAAATTGCTTTTAAAAGAATGATAAACCACGTAATGGTTAAATTTTTTAAAAATAGTTTTGGAAGATTCAAGCATCAGAGTGGCGAAGAATGATAAACACTTTTTCAATAAGTAAATTGTTTCAATTTACATGCATCATTTTATGTTTGTACAAAACAACAATTCCTCCCTCCGTTTATCTTGTCGGCAAATAGACGCAGACAAAACCAAACATATCCATTCGACTGGGAATTATATTTTCTACAAATATATTTTACGAAAATAAGCTTAGGGGCCTTCATAGGGTACATTAAGTGTATTTACAGAGAAAGTGTGTTCAACTTCGAAAATTTCAACACGAATACTTAATTTTCACAGTATGTTTGTCTTTTTTCATCAGATTTTAATTTAGTATACCAAAGGAGAAATCATTGGGCGAAGTAATTTAGGAATTATATTGATTTAAACCCCTAATTATAAATACATTTTTAATCGTCACAAAACATGCGGAAATGTCGCTAGTTTTTTCAGTTATAGCTCAAAATTTAATTGGCGGAATTTGCTGTAATTTTTTATTCTCTTATTTAGAGCTTCTAAATATCGATTTCTGTAGGAATTTTTAAAAGTTACGGTTCATAATTTTTTTTCGAAAAATAATTTCTAAAAATATATTTTTTGAAATGAATATCAAAATACATATATGGAATGTAACATAAGAATTTAAAAAACATAAACCGATTTCTAGAAGCTTCAAATTTGCGACTTCAAAATTACAGCTAATTTCGTAAAATATATTTTAAGTTGTTTTTGACAGAAGTACCGACATTGACAATTGTTTTCAACATTAGTGTTTCAAAAATTTCAATCGCTAAAATTCGGTAATTACTTCACCGACTACCCGTTTGGTATCCTATGATAAAATTTGCCGGATAATCCAAATATGATGTTCAAATTAGATGCTCATATTGAAAATTTTAAAGTTTGACACAATTTGTAGATAAAGGTGTCTCCTAAGTATAATTTTTTTTGACATACATTTAAAAAAGACATACCCAGTGCAATGGGGATAATTTCGTTTCTCTCTGTGTCTATTTACCGATAAAATAGATTAGGGGAGGGGGGTTCCTGAACGACCGTACATAGTTTTATACATCATTTCAATGCGTCCATCTTACAGTGCGTAGTGCATACATATATAGTATACATGTATGTGATATGAATTTTAATAATAATATTATAAATATATTAATATGCAGGGTGATTTTTTTTAAAGTTGTGAAAGTAAAACCCTATAACACAAGAAACACTGATCCAAATGACCTGAAATTTCCCCTGTGTGCTGCCAAAGCAATGGGAATTTTTGAGGCGTGGTTAAAAAATAAATAAATAACCTTAAAATCGCATCGACAGATGGCGCTCTATATGCAGTAAAGTCGTGAGACAAGCTTTCGCAGTACACATGCACAGTGGAAATAAAAACGTGAAGCACGCACACCTCGTGTTCATTTTTCTACTGATATCCTCGCAATGACTGTGCAATTGACGGACCGTGCGTTATTAGTGAAACTGTATTATCAGAATAATGAAAGCGCAGCAACTGCTCTTAGGAGATTTAGAACACTTACGAATCTAAGAAAAGGTCAGATGACGTCAGAAAGCCTGAAGAAAGATGGTTTTGAAATTTGAACAGACTGGACGTGCGCAAGCTCGTCTCCTGACTTTACAGCATCTACAGCGCCATCTGTCGGAGCAAATTTAAGTTTTTCTTTTAATCACGCCTAAAAAATTCCCATTGCTTTGGGAGCATACTGGTGAAATTTCAGGTCATTTGGATCAGTGGTACTTTGGTTATAGGGCTTTACTTTCACAACTTAAAAAAAATCACCCTGTATTTAATTAGTATAATAATATCATTGTAAATATTCGAATTAAAAATTATTAAAAATCATTATCCTAAATCAGCTAAAACCTAATAAATACAAAGTAAATTACGGAGTTTTCTACTTTTTGGTAACAATGATCTTGAAACAAACAAACGAATAGATACTTTGTCACTAGAAATACTAAACCATGATTAAATTGAATATAAAATCAAAATTAAAATATTAACATTTAAAATTTAGAGCTGAATATTCCAAAAAAATATGTTTTCTGTTTATACTTAAAGTAATATACATAATTATCGTTACCCCCAATGTGCGTTTCAGAAAAGGAACTGAGTACAAAGCATTCGCAAAAATTTCACAATAGAGCCTAATAAATTCAAATATATATTTTTTTACATTTATAGATATATTGAACCTTCTATATTATGTTTACATATCAAATACATTTTTCTATCAAAAATACATTGTATACTAAATAATAGTACAATTAGTAGTATTTACTTGAAGAGGAATTACTAAGCACTGAAAAATGGAATATATTCCATGGAGAAAAAAAAAAAAAATGTTACTTTGAATGAAATTAATTTCTTATGCACGACATGTTTTTTGGTAACAGTGTTTGACAGAAATAATAAATATATTTGTATGTAAAGCATTTATACTTGTTTGTTTGTCTGTACTTTGTTGTAAGACGTCCATATATCAGAAAATGTTGCATTTTTTGCACGTTTTCATTTAAAAAATAATTTATTCTCATTTTAAGCATGTTATTGAATACAGAATAATGAAACGTTGAAAGAGAGGTTGATATTTTCTTTTTGATTACGTATAGCTAAAAATCGATGTGCCAGGCAAATAGAAGCACGTTCTGCTTTCAAACATTTATTTCATATTTTATTTATGCGTTATTTTTACGACGAAATTTTTGGAAATTTTCATAATCTAAATATTGTTTCCATTATATTTTATTGTATAATTCATTCTTGGTTCGAGTATAATTGTACTAATTTTATCTCACGCAGGTATCGTATTACTTTGTGCACTTCTTCTATCCTTTGTAATCAGTAAATTATGTTATTTTTTCCCACGCATTTTCATTTATTATATATTCATAAAATAAGTACGTATTTGATATGCATTTTTTTTTTTTTAACTAGAAAAGGTTTATTTTGTAAAGTTGGTGAGACATTTTATATGTACAATGCTAGTGTTTATTATTCATGAGACATTGTCCCTGTAATTAATATTTACAGATTAAAAATTGCATCAAAAAGAGATTATGTTATTGGATCAATATACCGTTCTGTGCAAGTATTGAATCTATCATAAAAATCAATAAATATATTTCAATTCAATTATAAATATATGGTGCTTGTACCAAATAACGCCTTGATCTTAATAAGACTATCAGCTTATATCTTGTATATAACGATCTCGGGAGTACATATTTCAGCACATACCTGACAGTTTATGTGACTTTCATGTGTGGATAGTTTCAGCCACAACAGATCCTAACTGGCTTTGTCGTTATTTTCAAAGCACTAAATCATACGACACGTCGTTGTTAAAAACAGTAAGCAAACTTTCGTAAGAGATAAGTGCAACTTTTTTTTAATAGACTTTTACAATATTTGCATTATGTACGCCATAACTTAATTATGTCTTTTCGAATGTGTACTGAAATAACCTTTCTTTCTAATACTGTTTGTGTTTGAAAGTGGAATATCTAAAAAGCTAAAGTTCCTAAAATTTCATTTATTAATATATATATATATATATATATATATATATATATATATATATTACAACAAATTACTAGAAGTTTTAATTTGAAAAATTGAAAATTATTTTAAGTAATTTTTTGGTTATTCAATATATTTTTATATGTATCGAATCTATTTGATAAGTTGGCATGTTATTTTCTTTAAAAATTTATGATTTTTAATGAAATATATCTACATAAAAAGAAAAAATTAAGTTTAACTCTAACGTGTATAGGAAGTATAAGTTCAATAGTACAAAAAATTATTCCTATCAGTTTGTTTCTTATACAGTCTTACTTAAACAAAATGGTGATTGTGTAATACTTAAAACTATATTTTAAATTTCATTGTTTATTTGATACATACAGATATAGACGCCGTCACGGAGTTTATTAATAAGTTTTCTCAAAGTAGAATATCGGTTTTTAGGGTGCTACCAATTGTCAGTTAAACATTTTCAACTGCGTAACTGAATTTATACATGCAAGAGTAAAAAAAAAAAATAATATTAATTTTAATGTTAATGTTAATGTTGTTAACTTATCATATTTGTATGTAAAATATGTTTGTTCAACATGAAAACGTTTACTTGAGAATTGATAGCATCCGAAAAATCTATATTCTTGGTTGAGAAATCTGATTAATGTACTATAAAAAAATTCTCGGAAACGTTTCCAAAAATCAGTAGCACGAAAAAAACCTGTGTTTTCATAAATGCTCCTTCAAATCTCGAAAATATAATGGTTTCTGGGCTTTTTTAAAGATTAAGAACACTTTTCGGAATCCTGGGTAACTCGGAAGATTAGAAGGATTTTTTACGTGGTTATATTATAATTTCTTAAATTACGAAACTTTTTTTTTACATTGTGGAGAATTTATGAAAACTAGTCGTTGGGGCCCACCGTAATACTTACCCATCATGGATATGCATAATATAAAATATGAAAATAAAACATGTGTAAACTATTTATAAAATGCATTGCAATTGGAATAAAATCGTGGCTTGATGACGTCATAAACTTTAAATGCTCTATCTGGATTGCTTAAAAGAAACATCGTCATAACTCCAAAATTGATAATCACATTAACAAAAGGTTTGCTGCGTCGAATTAAGCGTCTTATTTCCAATTAAAATATATCTTTGAATTGAAATTTGAATGAAATACAGGGTCATGAAAAATCGAAGATTGTGGAAAACAGGATTACAAATATCTCGGCAACTCATTATCCGATTGACTTCATTCTTGATGCAAAATTTGTTTTTTTTATTGTCTTTTATATTCACTCCTTAAAATAAACAATTTTGAAAAAAATTATATATCTTTTATCAGAACGAATACTTCGAGAGTCCGAAAAAAATTGTTCCGGATAATCGAGGTTACTGAAATTCAATAAGCTTCTTTCCATTATTACATACTAAATACACACCAAATTTCACGTCTCTATCTCAGTTTTTTCGGGAGATAGAGCGTTTAGAGACACACACACAAACAGATGGACGGCAAAATTTCCCCCCCGAAAAAAATGCTTTTCGGAATCTTCAGTGTCTGAAACGTGTAAATCCGTCAATTTTTTTTTTTCTGAATTTCAAAACGGTTACAACATTTACCCTATACTAAGTAATGATGGGTAAGTAAAAAAAAGGAAAGAAAAAGAAAAGAAATTTTGAAAAAGGTTCTATTTTTCTCTGAAAAAGAAAAAAAAAAATACTGCGAATGTTTTCAGAACAAGAATATGTTCTCTAATGGTTTGTAAAATTAATGCGGCTTTTTAAATCAATTTCAAAATAACGATTTGTGATATCTTGTTAAAATTGAAGTTTTTTAACCGTATTCTTGCTAATACTATAAAATACATGATAAAAACGGGAAATTATCAATTTCTTCGTAATAAATGGTTAATCGTTAAATAAATGGAAGGCCATATCTTCATTAGGAATGCAGATTTGAGGTAAGTATTTTCAAGCTGAACTATATTTAGTACACTAAGACATGTTTGTAGAATTTAAATAAAATCATATACAGGGACTGCGCAAAGAACTGGATACATGGGCGCCTATGGATGATAATTTCTGGAAGTGTGATTTCAGTACTTTTAAGTGAGTTTTTACCTGAATTAAATTTTAGTTTATTATATGGCGTGTATAAAAATCTGTAGATGATATACAGGACTGTAAAAATGAATTTATGTATGTCTCCGCCTATTGATAGAAATTATTGAATGTGTGTGTGTTTTTTTTAACTGTGCTATGAGTTTCTTTACTAAAATGAATTTTAGCATAATATGTAGAATATATACAAATCTAGAGATCACAAACACGGCTGCACAAAACAATTGGAGTACTTTTCAGGCTATGTAAGGGAATTGCTGAAAACTAATTTTCAATAGTGTTATGCATTTTCTAAATTGTTTACTTAGCCACATTATTTACCTTTTTTTTTTTTTATACCGCTAACCAGGCCCCTACCTGCCCGGCATGAATGCCTAGCTTAACGGGTTAGTACCTGGGTGCGGGGCGGAAATCGCCTGATCACAGCATGGCTGTGATCCACCTGACTATTGATTTGTTCACATCGCTGCTGTGCTTGCTCTCTTGTGATTTGCTACCGTTATCTTTGTTTGCCGGTTCAAGGTTTCTGTTTAACTTTGTTGAATTGACAGATTTAATAGGTCTCGTAATTTAGAACCTTGATCAGGTGACGAGACCCTCACCTGACTAGGCACCCCCAGAGGTATTATTCACAGGTAACTTGGAGGGCTTTGCACCCACGACGGATTTTACATGCACCAGGTGCCATTAGCGTACATAGATTTACATATTTACCATGTCTGTTGGCTTGTCACGTTCATGGTGGGTTGTCGCTGTAGTGTTTATCGCCTCTTTTATGGGCTGATTTCCCTTCTTGTTGTATTTGTCTCTGTCAAGGCTTTTTGGCGTTTTTATATGCTCGCCCCTGTTGTGGGTTGTTTTTTGTCTATCATTCATTGGTTTTTTGTCTCTTTCTTGATATATTTTTACCTCTAGCTTGTGCTAGAGCTGGTTTTCACATTTTGAATCTTGGTCTTCTTTCGAGAGTTTCACTGGTTATTATGTCACTATCGTGGGTTTTGTCACGTTGTAACGTTTGTTACTGGTGGTTGTCACATTGTAACTTTTGTTACTGGTGGTTGTCACATTGTAACTTTTGTTACTGGTGGTTGTCACATTGTAACTTTTGTTACTGGTGGTTGTCACATTGTAACTTTTGTTACTGGTGGTTGTCACATTGTAACTTCTGTTACTGGTGGTTGTCACATTTCTGGATGTTGCACACTCATTTTTGTTGTCTTTGTCACTTTATCTCACCCAAGCATTGGGGATTTTGATTTTTTTTTCCCTTCGTGAATACGCTTTTTGCGATCAGTCCATTGAATCCTAATGGCTGTTATCACTGCTTTTGAATTTTGTGCAACTTGTTGATTTGTTGTTTGAGAAACTTGTCGCACTAATGGAGTGGGGCTTGTTCCGTGGCCGTTAGTCCGTCATGTATCTATGAGGCTGTATTCACTTGATTTGACACTGTTTTTTTCCCCATTAACTTTCTTTGGCAGGTGTGCTTTGTGCATTCACCATTTAATTATTTTGTTCACTTTTTGTTGGCTATTTGCCTTCATCAGTTGGTGAAATTCAGTCCATCACAGATGACTTCCACTTCTCACTAGTGCTGAAAAAAATCGATTTTTTTTTTGGCGTAGCAAAGAGGTTCCATTGCTAGTTTTTTTTTTTTTTTTTTTTTTTTTTTTAATTTTTAAAGATATATTAGAAAATATACTTACCAAATGGATGGCTTTTGAGAGTGGGATATGCTTTTGAGGAATCTCGCTGCTGGGAAGGTGTATTTATTGTGATATGAGATCGATGTTTTCTACTAACCATCTCATCACTGCTCTTCCTTTTGTTTGTACTTGTTTGTTGTTCGCTAACTGGTTGTGCCATATTTTTTCGTTGTTCGGTGTGATGTGGATCAGATGTAGTGTTTGGGTTAGTGGGCAGTCTGTTAGATAGTGTTTGGGGGTTCCCAACTCCCCGCATGAGCAGTTTGGTGCGTCTTTGCGCTTAAACCTGTGTAAGTAGTCCGGGAATGCTCCGTGACCCGTGTAAATTTGACTTAGTAGATTGCAGCTGATGATTCTGCGAGAATCTACTTTTGGGAAGTATTCATATGTCTTCCTGCCCGTTTCCCCATAATCCCACTCGAACTGCCATTGTTTGATAGTGAGTTCTTTTAGTTTTCTTTTTAAGTTTGATATCGGTCTTTCTAGATGGTATGGAATTTCTTTACTTTGGTTTTCTGCAGCCTTTTTTGCTAATTCGTCGGCATCTCGTTTCCTTGGATACCCACATGTGCTTTGACCCAGCTAATTTTGAATTTATTGTTTGAGTCTTTTACTGTTTTTTGTATTGTATCGATTAATTTTACTACATTGAAGGGTTTACTGAGTGATTGGATGGCTGACATGCAGTCCGAGCGAATGCTGTATTCCTTCCCTGTGCTATTTCCCCATTCTGCTGCTTTTAGTATAGCCAGTAGTTCAGCTTGGAAAACACTGTTGTACTTCCTTAATGGAGCTGACCATGTTTTTATTTTTTGTTCATTTTTGAAAGCTACGAATGCCGAACCCGTAGCGCCTGTTTCCAATTTTGAACCGTCCGTATATATTACTATGTCCTTGTAATTATGGCCTATTCTTGGTTCTATGGTGTCCGCGGGATGTGTTTCCCATACATTAATCTTTTTTATATAGTCTGTATGGTGGATAGTGGTTCCGTGTATTTCTGTCGTTTCTCTTAAACGAGATATTGTGCCGTATTCTGCCTCGTATTTAACTTGGAGGTGAATTGGAATCAGGCCAGCAAGTACCTGAAGGGCCGCTGTTGGGGCAGTTTTATATGCCCTAACTATAGCCAGCAAAAAATGCCTTTGGCATGTTGTTAGTACTTGTTTACTTCTTTGGTTTAGCTTATGTCCCCATATTGAGGCTGCGTAAGTCAGTGTTTTCTCAGCTACTGTTCTATACCATATTTTTAAGATGCTTGGTTTCAATCCCCAACCCCGTTTGGCCATTTGTCCCATCATCCAAAACGCTTTCCTTACTTTGGCTGTTTGTGCTTGGCAGTGTGTTTCCCAATTTAGGTTTTTATGTATGATTACACCTAGATACTTAATGTTTTCTTTTCCTTCAAATTCCCTTTCTTTGAATTTAATTCCTTCAATTTTATATGTGTCTGCTGTTGGTAGGTTCCTTGTGTGTGTTCTATTAAGGTACAGTAGTTCTGTTTTGTCCCAATTAAGCGTTAGGTTATTTTCCGTTACCCATTCATAAAATTCTTTTATTATTTTGTTTGCTAGTTTTACTAATTGTTCTTTTGTTTTTGCTTTTATTATTAAAATAAAGTCGTCTGCGAAGGCCTGTATTCTTACATTTTTACCCCAGTTTTTCTTTAGGGCTGTATCTGCTATTAGCAGCCACAGCAGTGGTCCCAGACAGCTGCCTTGTGGGCAGCCGCCAAACGTTTGTTTTGTTACTTTAATGCCGTTTTCTTCTAAGGATACGTATCTATCTTCTAAAAAGCTTAGTATCCAATTTATTAAGTAAGTGGGGCATGGTGATTGTTTTAAGTTTTCGGCTATAATAGGCCATCTGATATTATCAAATGCACCCTTTATATCCATTGCTATTAGTAATGTTTGGTATTTGTCTTCTTTGTCTTTCTTTATTGTTTTTATTAGGTTATTTAGTGCGTGTTCAGTTGATAACCCTTGTTTGAACCCATATTGTTTGTCGCTCCAGTATTTGTTGATTGTTAGATGATGTGATATCCTGCCGTGTATTATTTTTTCTAGTATTTTACTAAGTGTAGGTAGTAAGCATATGGGTCTGTAATTTTTTGGTTCTTTTGGATCTTTTCCCTTTTTATGAAATAGGACTACTGTGCCTATTTTAAATGATTTTGGGAAGTAGTTGAAGTTAAGGCATGTGTTATATAATGTTAGTAGTAGTTGTGGTGCTGCTGTGTGTATTCTTTTCACTAGGTTATGGTCTATGTAGTCAAAGCCCGGAGCTTTGTTTTGTTTTATGTTTTTGATTATTCTGTTAAGTTCTTGTTTTGTTATAAGCTGTGGTTTTGTTTCATTAAATGTCGGTGTCTCCGGTTTTAATTCATGTTCTATTGATGGATCTGTTAGATATAGGTTGTTTAGGAAGTGGTTTAATGTCTTTTTGACGGTTACTTCTTGATTGTTGGGCATGATGTTTTCTAATCGTGATGGGCTTGTTTTTTTGCCTGATGCCAGTTTATATTGAGGGCCATATGTATTAGTGACTTCCTCACAGTATTTTTTCCATGTATCTCTTTTGGCTTTTTGGACTATTTTCTTTAATTTTGCGCGTTCTTTTTTATATTCTATATGTTGTTTGTGTTTTAGTTCCTCATCTTGTTGTTCCTGGAATTTTCTCCTGAACGCTCTTACTCTATTTCTTGCTATTTTGACTTCTTGTGACCACCATGGTGGTGCCATTAATTCTGGAGTTTTTCTATGTTTGTAGCAGGCGAATGCTATTGCTGTTATTTCTCTCTGTAATCTTAGAGTTATGTTGTCTAACTGATCTATATTTGTTGCTTTTCTTAGTTCTTTTGTATATTTGTTTCTGATTTGTTTAATTTTCTTCTCGAATTTTGCGTGTTTGCCGTGTTTTGTTTCTAATCTATGTCTTTGATAACACGTATTTTTATATTTTATATTAAATTTTATGTATTTGTGATCACTGTTTGATTCGTCGTCGCTTACTTCCCAGTCTGTTATATTTTCTCCTAATTTAGCTGTTGCTATTGTTAGATCCGGCCATCCTTCTAGCTTCCTTTTACCTCTCATGGTGCTGAACGACGCTTTTGCGTGTGGTGGGTTTTGTACAAAGAGGGCATTCAGGAGGAGGAAGTCTGTAAGTTTTACCCCCCTGTCATCTAAGTTCGCATAGCCCCATTGTTGAGAGTGTGCGTTAAAGTCCCCCGTCAGTAGTACTTCGCCCTTGGCTATTTTCAGAGTGTCTTCTACCTCCTGCAGCACATCTTCGAAGTCTTCTACTGAGGGGGGTGCGTATACATTGATTATTGTTATTGTTTCTTTTTTATTTTCGATTTTTATTGCTGTTGTGTATTCTTTTTCTGCTATTGTTATTGGATTGGTGCCTGTGTGAGTTACTATTGCTGATCGATTTCTTTTTGTTTTTGTTATTTTCCAATTACCATTATTGAAACCTGTTATTTTTCCTGTTTTTTTATTTTGGTGAAAGTCTTGTAAGAGTCCAATATTTATTTGTTTGTCTCCCATATATCCCATAAGTGTTTGTGTTGCATGGAGACTGTTATGTAGGTTTATTTGTATTAGTTTGATGTTGTCTTGATTTTTATTGTTGGAGTTTTCTTTTGGATTTTTATTTTCATTCAGGTTTGGATTGTCTTGGGTGCCGCTTAGGCACGCGTCTGTGTTAACGGCGTTGATATTGAACATAATTCAATTCGTGTGTCCTTTGTTGCCTGTTGTTAAGTTCCTCCTGTGACCTCCTATGCACCCGTGTCACACCCCTAGTTGTGTTCAATGTGATTTTGTCGTTTAGGACATCATTACCTGTAGTTAGTTTTTGTCTTCCTTGTTCAATTTCAATTTGTCTAATTTTGAGGAGCTTTCTGTACACCCTGCACTGCCCATCATGAGCCGTGTGGTCAATAGGGATTTGTGCCGGTAAGTGCGCCTTATTCCATTCGTTAAATGTAGTGCAGATGATACACCTCTTCCTTCCTTTTGGGCAATCTTCGTATTTGTGCCTACCTGCACATATCGGGCAGTACTGACTCTGCTTGCACTGGTGCGCCACGTGGTCAAAACCTTGACATTTGTGACATCTTTGGATCGTCACATAGTTTTTTATCGGACATTCCTTGAGTCCCAGGCAGATCGTTCTCTCCTTGAGAAGGTGATCCGCCAGGGGCTCAGGGAGCGCTACCGGTATATGCAATCGCCCTGCTGGTGCCCGTAGCGATTTTAGCAACTGTATTTTGTCCTCGTTTTGTTCTATGTCGATGCCTAGTTCTCTGCATATTTTGTGCTTGATTATGGCTGGCTCCACAGACTCCGGTACATGGAAGATGATAATTCTCTTCTTCCTTAAATTGGCTGTTTTTACTTTCAGGCCACTGTTACTCTCCTCATTCTCTGCCAGGGCTTCCTTTATCCTCGTAGCTTCCGTTGCGTTTTCGCAAACAATTTTTATGCCATTGCGAATCCGTTTGACATTCCTGACTCCTTCCTTGTTTTCTATCGTATTTGTTATTTGTTGCTCTACTTCCTCTGCTGTCCGCTCTTCTGTAGCCTGAATAATTACAGTTGCCGTCGCGGCTTTGACCGCCTGTGCATAACTGTGAGCAACTGCAGTCTTTTTTGTTGCCTTTTGTGCTGGTAGCGATGTTGTCTCTTCTTCCATTGGTTGGGTTCCTCTTTTTGCTGTTGCTATTTCCAAGGCTTCTGCCTTTGCCTCGGCATGTGTTGCCCTCAACTCCATCTCAGTCAGTGAGTTTATCACTACCTGCAGAGCTTGGTCCATGGCTTCACACGTCGATGCTGGTATCTTTGTTGATTTTGATTGTATCATCTTGATGTAGCTTATTGCCATCATAGCCCTCTCTATCTCTAGGGATCTCTTTTTAGATCCATCTGGTATGTCGCAAAGGGTTATTAATTCCCCTCTTAACCTCGTGACTTCTGTGTCTTGTAGTACCGCAGTTTCTTTATCTGGCTCTGTCATTACACTATCCACATCTGAATCTGTCTCTTCGCACGTATCTTTCTTTGTCAATTCGTAAAATCCCTCAATGTCTGTCATCTTTAGTTTTGTTTTTCCTACTTTTTCGGAGGTTTTTGCTTTGCTTTTTACCTGCTCTTTCTGGGAAGTTCCAGGTGTACTACTTGCTCCTGGCGTTTTTTTTGTGTTTTTTACTTCTGTTTTTGAGCCTTTTGAGTTTGGGTGGTTTTTGTTGACGCATTGCGCTTTTGGTCTATTGGTGTCATTGTTTTTTCGCGGGAACTTGCACGTGTGCTTAGTTTCATTTTTTGTATTTGGTGTTTCTAGTTACCCTTTTATTAGTTTATTTATGTTTTATTCCCAGCAGGGGGAAACATGAAAATAACATTACAATTATAGACATCTTTTTTCTAACGGTGTGTGTGGGGGGTTAACTGAAAGATTATACTTTAAGAGTTTGATCTGGGAGATTAATGCCTTGAGGCTTTAGAAAGTGGAGAGGGAATCGCTGGTAGAAGTAGGGATTAGTGGGTGATTGACACCCAACAATGAGCTAGTGGTAGCTGTAATGAAGTTAGGATTATTGAATGATTGACACTCCCTTCTTTTAATCTGCACTGGAATGTTGAATTCACTTATGTGAGCATTCTTTAATGTAACTGAAACTTCCTATGCATAGAGAAATTGTTGCTATTTTGACTTGAGATTTTTTTTTTTTTTTTTTTTTTGAGGGCGCTTACCTGTTAATTTGCTTATTAAAGTAAATTGGATGTCTAGTTAGACATGTATGGTTACAGAAAATATTCTGGGGGTACTTGAGAAACTGTTTAGTTTCTTGAATTTTTTTTTTTTTCCCCGGGGTTTTATTTAGATATTTATGAATTATTTGATTCTTAGCTAATTAAACTATAAAATGAGATTAAAACTGGGGGTGGGGAGGTTAGATTTTACACTTTAGCTTAGTTATGTAAATGCTTAGTTGAAGAGATTAGTTTTAAATTGTTCTAATGGGAGGATTAGAGAGGAATTACAATTTAATTATTAAACTGCTGTTTAGGCTGTTTAGTTGAATTTAATATGGATGGGGGAGAAAAAGATAGTTGAATACGCTAAGGACTTAAGTTACTATTAAAATAACAAAGGGCAAATATTTATTTTTTTTGGGGGGGGGAAAGGGAGTGGGGGGAATTATTCATTGAATTAAGGATTGCTAATTGATATGATGTTATGACTCGTTGAGTCCTAAACTTTTGAGTTAGAACACTGGGCCTACTTCGCGATGAGCAATTAGGTAAAGGACCTAATTAACCCTAGATGGCTGGGGATGTAGCTTCCAAAACTGCCGCAATCAGTAAATTAATTCACTAATTGAGATCGCTTTGGCGTACCCATCAGCCGCCAGTGTTTAAAAGATGGTCAATTAAGATTTATACTTACATAGGCAATCCCCGCCAGGTATCAGTTACCTTAATTACTGCTGCTGCTGATTTCTTCCTGCAAAGAGCTGCTATGTTGATCAAGGCAGGTGTGGCTGTTCCGTTTCTACCGGGCGAACATCTTTCTCCCGCGGTCCTGTCTGCTAGCGTCTGTCCGCAAAGACGAGAGTGTCCTTCCGCTAGCTCTTTCAACACGTGGTCCCTTGATTACACTAATTAGTACATAACTAATTAACCGTTGGTCGCACAATTGAAAAATTAATGTCCACGGATAGGAAATGTTTTTCTCTTTCCGGGAATTCAAAAATCTGAAAAAAAATCTCAGGAATTCCGGTTTTAAAATTGCAAAAACCAGGAGCCCAAAAACATGCGTGTTTCCTGTACGCGCCGCGTATTACAATCCCCACATTATTTACCTTATTATTGAACATAGAAGTTTTGTTACAGTATTTTGGAAGTGTTGGAAGGTGTTTCAAATCTATGCTTGACGCATGATTTTTTTTTGAAGTAATTTTAACATGTTGTCATGGTAATCAGGAAAAGTCGTTGAATGTTTAAAAATTCATTTGCTATAGTTTTATTTTTTATACGTTCATTCATTTAGTCCCCATATTCTTTTCTTTAGGCCTTACTTCTAGTAACACGAGTCCTAGTGCGGTTGCACAAATTGTATTTATTAATTTTTTTACCAATAAAACTGTCAATCGTATTGAAATTCGACGCAGATTGTAAGTACAATTCAGAAATTATACCACAACGATGTCTGAAGTTTGCAAAGCTCTTTAAAAATGGTCGTGTAAAAGTTGAAACAATGCGGTCCAGTATGGACAAAAATTTAAACTGCTACACTAGATCGAAAACTGACAAAATGCATACTGTTAACTTTTCGGATTTAAAGATTCTGGTCAGTCAATTGTTTTTATGAACGACAAACATTACATAAAATGCGGTACAGCACTGTGAATTTGGTGGGAAAGATTAAAACAGTACATTGGTCCTAAAAACGCTGCACCAAACATTATTTATCCTCGGGACAGTGCAAGACCACACACAACTAGCACGACAAATCACAATTCAAATTTATAAAGATACAAATAAATGTAAATATATTGCTTGAAGGTGCATAAAAACATTTAAAAGCACATTAAAATCCTTTTAAAATCAAAGTGTTTTCAGCCGAACTTACTCGGTCACCATCAGTGAAAAACTAATAGTTAATTTGAGTTGTTGTCTCTTCGCGTTTCTAGATTACTCAGAACAAACCATTTTACTTCAAGGGTGTGGCTCCGGGCAAGATAGAAGACTCGAAGAGACAACAACTCAAATTAACTAGTAGTTTTTCACTGATGATGACCGAGTAAGTTCGGTTGAAAACGTTTTGATTTTAAAAGTACTTTAATGTGCTTTTAAATGTTTTTATGTATGTTTTTACGCACCTTCAAGCAATATATTTACATTTATTTGTATCTTTATGAATTTTAATTATTAAACAAGATGAATATGCACTGAAATTTTAACTTTTTATTGAACAAATTACAAGTTTCACTGAACAACAGTCAACCGTCCTGCTTAAAGCTCGAACTTATCATCCTCGGACTAGCATTTGTTCGGATTTTCTTAAAGAAGAGATATGAGAAGAAAGTTTTCGATCAGATGGAGAGAGTTTGTTTTCAAGCAATACTGAGAAACGTTTATCTATTTATCATAACATAACATTTATTGACTTATTGCTATAGTAGTTTTTAAAAAAAATCTAGCTTTTTTTTAAGCATAATTAATTTCTATAAATACATCAAATTTCTTAAGTGTCACTTTTGTTATTAATAATGTTATTAAAGCAAATTTATTTAAATATAATCCATTTCTTGATAATTTTTTAAAAGTAATACGCTGTTAAAAATTTGCAGCAAACTGTCTAGTCATTTGAAAGTTTTTATAGAAAACGATTTCATAATCATTATTTAACTCTATTCTGACCATAATATGGGCCATAATATGGTCAGAATAGAGTTAAATTACGGTTATGTAACCGTTTTCTATAAAAACGGTCAATTGACTGGACAGTTTGCTGCAATTTTTTTACAGTGTATCTTTCTTTTGACAGTTAAATTTTCAAGTAAATAAAAATAAAATTCGAAAGTTTTTTATGTTTTGAAACTTTATATTTGTTCATCATATCTTGTCTTTGATGATGCATTGTTATAAATATGCACACCCCTATTTTTAAAATCGCCAACTCATTTGAATATCCTCATTAATTCTTTTGAACGAATTCTGACGATTTCGGTTCAAGATACGAGATACCATTATGTAACGAATATTCAGTGTTTCCCAAATCCGTAGAGTAAAATTTTTATTCACCAGTTTTTAGGTTTGATAAATTGCCATTTTTCGTTTCATCGGTTCAACAGTAACTTTTTAATGTGTGTCTATGATTAGCATTTTATGATTTTTCACATTTAACAATAGTCTGCTGATCAATTTTTTTTCAATTTCTATGTATTTATGTCAAGTTTGCACCTCACCTTGCAAGAATCTATATATTTAAAACGAAAAGCGCACTCTGTCAAATTTCCACACGAATATCTTCTCTTTGCGCATGCGTCAACGTTTTTTTTAAGGCTTTTCTCCTCAGAAAGGGGCAACCTGATTGATTAGTCTGTTTACCCTAGGGGGATTGAAAAGGGTTGATTGAAAAGGGTTGGAGATGTACCATTGCATTGAAAACATAGACCTTCTAATATATTTTTGCTCTGAGGTTGAAAGCTAAAGCTTTTTTTAAAGAACTCATGTTTTCACTTCTAAATATGCATATTTTTTCCCAAAATTTTAAAGAGAGCTTGCATACAGTTATATTTATAACCGACTGAAATGTCAGAGCGTTAGGAAGATGAAAACTATTTTTCTATCGCTATGTTAAAGGAGCCGACGCGAAAACAAACAAAAAAGCGGGAAGAAAACATTTCTTTTACAACTAGATAACAATATTTTTTCACGAAATTTTTACACGGGCTGTAAAACCGTTTTATTTATCACCAATAAAGATTTCAAAGAGTTCGGACAAAAATAACTTTTTATTTTAAAACTACGAAACGACCCTACGTAAAAAAAACAACAACAAGAAAATGAGTGCTTTTATCACTAAATATCAAAATTTTTTTCGCGAATTTTTCCTCTTAAAATATAATTTCATACAAAATCGGGTTAAAGATATAAAATGATAAAAACTTGATTTTTTTTCACGGGCCTGGGCAAAGCCGGGGGGTGATGGTGGGGGTGGGGGTGGTGGTGGAGTGTGTGTGTGTGTGGGGGGGGGGGGTCAGCTAGTATGAATTAAATTAAAGCAGTGGTTCTCAACAGGTGTACTTGGAAAGGTTCTCAGTTGCGCATTTATTTACCAAGCTGTCACATTTTGGCAGGTATAATTGTTAATATAAGTTTAGTAAATAATATTAAAAAAATACATTAAAAAATTCTCGTTTATATTTGATTCACTGACGTACATAGTTACTTCGCCTGAAAAAATATTCTAGTCAATATTTTGAAAAATCGGATACCTGTATATCAAATCTTTAATTTGTATTGTAATTTAAAGGGTCTCAGGAGTCTTACTTTTCCTCCGAAGATGCAAGTTTGCATCATCTCACATTTTATTTTACTTCTGATTTCATGTAACACACAATAAAATGAAATTTTTACCACTAATAGTATCTGCTTGATTTAACATAATTATTTCAATGTTGTACAATCCATATTTAATTATTTAAAAAAAAGTAAAAAAAAAAAAAAAAAAAAAATTCGCCTGGTATCCACTGCGCGCAAGGTTGTAAAAGAAATATTGCTTCAAAAATAACAAAAAAAAAAAAAAAAAAACTGATAATGAAGTAAAATTGATGTATCTTGATCTTATACTTCAATTTCAAGCAATTAAAAAATTATTTTTTTTTTAAAATTGGCATTTTTTCAACAAAAAAAATGAATTTTTTAAACATTTTAAATTTTAATTTAAATTAAAGAAATTTTAATTGCTTGAAATTGAAGTATAAGTTCAAGATACATCAATTTTACATCATTATCAGTTTTGTTTGTTATTTTTGAAGCAATATTTTTTCTACAACAATGAGCGCAGTGGATACCAGGAGAAAAAGTTTTTTTACTTTTTAAAAAATTTAAACTTTTTTTTTAAATATGAATTAAACAACATTGAAATAATTATGTTAAATCAAGCAGATATTGACCTATTAGTGGTAAAAATTTCATTTCATTTTATTGTGTGTTATATGAAATCAAAAATAAAATAAAATGTGACATGATGCAAACTTGTATCTTCGGAGGAAATGTAAGACTTCTGAGACCCCTTAATGGTGAACAAATTGTCGATTAAATAAATAAAAAATGTTTTTTCACTTATCTAGGATTTAAAAATGGTCAGTTTTAAATGGGGATTTGCATAAAGCAAAAATATAATTGTTCAGATCTGTACTAAACCACTTACTTAGAAAAATCGATACTATTAATATTGTTTGCATAAAATATTTATTAGTTTGAAACAGCACGCTATATCTCGTAAAGAAAGCATGTCGAACTTGGATATGTTTTCAGCTGAGAATTGGTAAGCACTTAATGTAGCTGCGTGACAACCATCTATCCTGTTATTTAATAAACTCAGTAATTTGTTATTTACCCGTTAGTTAGATGAAATACATCGATTCATATTGGAACTCTAGAAACACTGATACATCAATTTATACACCCTGACTAGCATTTGTTTTAGGAAAGGTCGGCAGCACTTTAAATTCGCGTGGAATGCATCTGAATCAGAAATTGTTTTACAATGGATAATATAAACCAAAGTAAGTGCAATTGTATCTATATTATAAAGGACAAATGTGTCCGTGCATAACACTGACGTCATTTTGCGAATGGCAACACTTGACGATAAAATTTCGGTTTTGAGATTTTTGCTACTGCTATATTTTAAATTTCTAAACATCGCACATTTTCATTTTCTACACCATTATATAGGAAAAAAATCTAATTTCAAATCCAATTTGTTTGATAAATGTATCTTAATTGACTGATTTATTATGGCTTTTAAAATAATTTTCAAACTAGATAAAAAAAAAAAAAAATCTCTATCGCTTGTAGACGATTACAAAATATTAATCCGTTTCCACTTTAAACAATATAAAATGTTCAGCATTTATTTCCAGCCAATAACGAAATTAAAACTTCATTAAGCAAATAAATAAAATAGTATAAATAAAACACAAATTTTACAGACATGTAATCAAAATAAGCGCTTAAAACTGCTGAAATTATCAGAATAAGAAAAAACTAATGTATATAACGAAATTTTTAGAGATTTCTTTGGCTTTAACTCCTGGCACGGGGCCAATACGAAATTACCGCTTTTAATAAATTTCAAAATTTATTTGAATATATAATTGAGATATTTCATATAAAAATGATCTTTGGTGTAGTTAGGGGGCAATGTATAAAAAATTATTAAATATAAAAAATCTATTAAAAATTTCAATAAAAAAAATAAATGTTTTTCACTTATATTCTCTATCCCGGGAATCCCGGGTTGGATGCCCTAGTAATTATAATTGCATTAAAGCTCAGGATATAATATGGTTAAGATATTTTAGGATATCATGACATTGAATTTTTATTCGTTGTTGCATTTTTTTACGCGAGTTATAAGATGATGTACGTTTTCATGATGTCTGTCTAACATGTTGATAAAAACGAGAAAATGGTTTTATTCTAAACTATACTACAGTATATTCATATTCAATGGTTGGAGTATCATAGTTGAGATTTATTCCAACAGAGCGAAAAAATCCGGAACCAGGACTCAAATTTGGGTACTTTGGCTTGCCGTGCCAACGCTCTTCCTACTGAGCTATCCCAACGATATCCTGGCTGGCATAATTCACTTTTATTTGTTGGACATGGCTGCGAACTTTATTTTAAACCATAACCTAAAATATTTGTTAGGCATGGCTACGAACTTCAGCGCTAATTTCATTTATCCGAGCTATAACTATAGTTTTTTACATGATGAATGTAATACAACACGGAAACTCATGTATACCATGTAATTAGGTCATAATAAACAAAGGAACTTTTTTTCAACTAGATAAATCATTAAAATTCATAAGGATACAACTAAAAGTAAATATATTGCTTGAAGGTGCGTAAAAACATACATAAAAACATTTAAAAGCACATTAAAGGCCTTTTAAAAAATCAAAGCGTTTTCAACCGAATTTACTCGGTCATCATCAGTGAAAAACATATTTTTCACTATGCATTAGTATCAGTTTTTATAGCGAATATGATAAATCAAAGTTAATTTATAATATCTGTCTAATTATGAATGTACTGGGCTCAAAAACATCATCGCATAATACTGTATTTTAATCAATAATATACTTTTACAATAATAAATATTTTTATACTATTACAATAATTTGGTAATGCTATAAAAATTAAAAACTGAAATAAATTGCTATGACGGATGTCATTTCTAATAAATATTGTTATTACATTATATAGCGGCATAAAAAGCTACAATCTTATTTCATATAAAATAACTAAATATAAGCACGCTGTGTAATTTGCTGTTTATTTCAAAGTTACGTACCAAAACATAACAAAAACCATTACATGAAGTTTCATATTATGGCCAATAGGACAAAGTAGAGTAAATTCCAAGAATTTTCCTGAACAAAAAAATATGCATTAAAATCTGTAATTGAACATTTCTTAGAAACCTTATCTCTAAATGAAATTATTTCTTATGGCTTCATCTGTTCTCAGAGAACGAAAAAAAAGTTTTGTGAAAAAAGTGGTACGCCACATAGGAAACAAGATAAAATAACAATATTTATCGTGGTGCCTATAAATCTCTATTCCTGAAATTTTGCAAAATCCCACACGCATTCATGATTTATTCAAAACATGTTTTTAATTGAAAAGTCCAAAGAAAAAATCATACCACGATGGTTTTCTCCTGGCTTTATCTAGATCCCAGAAAAATCTGCATAAGCTGCGTCGTCATCTCGCCTCACCGTCGCCATGTTTATTTGAACTAGGCTATCACTTTATCTTCTTTGTAAATAATCCATCTTTCGTATGAATTTTTATATATTTATTTTTATTTTAAGGATATTTTAGTGAGGCGGCATTAAAATAACTTATCAAAGATGACTAATTCAAAGATTGGATTATTTACAAAGAAGGATGAAGTGATAACCTAGTTCAAATAAATATGGCGACGGTGAGGCGAGATGACGACGATGCCAATAACATAGAAGATTATCATACTAAGGACTGCATTATCTGTGGGGGAAAAGGTCAAGGATGAAGTATGTGCTCTTACTGCTTCATGTGCAATTCTTGGGCTTGCGCAGATTTTTCTGGGATCTAGATAAAGCCATACGAAAACCATCGTGATACGATTTTTTATTTTGACTTTTCAATTAAAAACGTGTTTTGAATAAATCATGAATGCGTGTGGGATTTTGCAAAATTATCAAAGATCACTAATTTATACCTTTTGTGATAAGAAAGTTCAACACACCTGACAATCGAACTTCTGCTAAAAATTAATCATATTCGTTATAGTTCTATATAGTATATAGTTCTATTTTTTACACTACATTAGTCTGTTGCAAATTGTTGAAAATGAGGCAGATGAATCTCCAGTAAGGGACTTTAGTGCTTTACGTATGACTATACGGGAAAAAATTGAGTTCGCCACATTACCCTATTTTCCCCTACTTGATTTAATCCAGAAGTTCATTTGTTTAAAAAATGCTACAGAATCAAGGATTTTTTACAGAGTAATATATATATATCTATATTATCTATAATAATAAAAGAAAAAGTTCTGAATAAAAGTAAGTGTCCCTGTAAAAAACTTTACACGGTAAGATGAATATTTAAAAAGGAATTAAAAAGTAAATTAAAAGAGAAATCGAAAAGAATATGTAAATATATATATTTAAAAATTAAAACACATGCAAAAAACAAAGGATGAGATATTATAAAAATCAGGGGAAAGGATGCAGCAGGAATTAAACTTAATAAAACGAAAAATAAAAATGGAAAACTATGGATATCTTACACTCTTCAGAGGAGCTTCGTAAGAATATTCATAGTAAATATGTATTATTTCATCAAATATTGTCAGCGTTATGCCTAAAATCGACAATATTGAGCTCCTAACAATATATATCAGAAACAAAATAAAAAATGAAAACCCACTGGAGTTCAAATAACAAAAACAAAAGAAGTATATAAATAAACTATTATTCAACATAAACTGAAATTGGATCATAAAGCAATGTACACAGCTCACCAAAAAAAACAAATATTGGGGAAGATGTAACTGGATTAAAAGTACATTACAAATATTGTATCTTTTCATATCACCAGATAACCGAAAATGGCTGCTAAAAAAACACAAAGTCATTGCATTGATAAAAATTACGAAAGGAAAATAAAATTGTTTGGTACTATCATCTACCTCATAAAAATAAAATGAATAAATGAAATTTCAGACTAGTTAAATGATAAATATGGTGCTGCCAGCTACCTCATAAAAATAAAAGGAATAACTAAAATTCCAGACTAGTTAATTGATAAATATGGTGCTGCCATCTTTTATGAAAGGGGAGAAGATGTAATCAAAATGAATAAATTTATATCAAAGTAGTAATTAATGTAAATGAAATTTAGAATGTGATGAAACTAATTTAAATATTATAAAGATGAAATGGGAAAAGAGTAGTACAATAATTAGCCTGGTGGAGGAGACTGTATGTAAGTAAAATAAAGAGTGTGTTATTTATGTTGTATAAATGTTTTTTTTAGATGCATAAAACCCGACTTTTTTAAAAATAAATTTTGTATATATATATATATATATATATATATATATATATAGAGAGAGAGAGAGAGGCGAATATATATAGATACTTTTGAAAGCATTTTCATTAAATAATTTTTTTTATTATTTCCTACCAGATATTTAATGTAAAGATTTGTATAAATATCATATTTCTAAAATTTCCATAGTTTAAATTTTAGAAATTTTTATTTATTATGTAATAACTGATAACTTTCATTTTCAGGGAGGATAAATGATTTACACTATTGACGTGGCCTGTCTTTTATATCTTTATTGAAAATAAATAAAACTTGACAATGTATAAAAATGTCTCCTCTGTGGAAAATACTGTTTTTTCAAGGTAGGTTAATATATAGTAAATATTATGTAATTTTGCATTCTGAAGTAGTTCAACATGTAATATTAACAATAACATTTTCTTTATGTTTCAGAGTAGTTAAGTTTGTAATTTTATTATATTGTGGAATAACAGTTACTTTTTAAATTATTCAGAGGACGTTAACGATGTTAGTAAAAAGAAGATTGGTTTTTAAATCTTTTGAGATGTAATATAGTTTTATTAAGCATAACTAGGAATTATCACTTACCTTCAGCTATGTCCATCCAGGGTATCGCCAATTTGTGCATCGATTTATTGAAAGGCTTCGCTGGTGCTTCCTGAAATTAGAAAGTTCTACGTTGTAGTTTCGTGTTGTAGTTCTATATGCCCATCAAGTTCAAGCGATGAACGAATTTTTACCAATTTATGTTCCTTTTTAAGAAATTTTGTGAACTTTTTCAGATAGGTATAGTTGCAATCTCAAAGCTACATATAATGATGCTTTTATGGTTTCTCTTCTATGTTTTAGTTTACATAAAAATGTATCCCACAAAATATACTATAGTATAAGTAGTAGTACTACTACATATACTATAGTATATATTTATTTATCTGTGACATGATGTATAAAGCTTTTGTTCATTTAAAAAGTCTGTAGGGGAGAGTTGGACAAAACCGGGTAGGTGGATAAAACAGGGATCCATGTTTTATGGCTTGTTTTATGGCTTGGTATCTAGCAGAAACTTCTAGAATTACTTCTAGGCGAGCGGCTTGACAGCACCCAGTAAACAGTAGTCGTGTAAAACAACTCATTTCGCAGTGGTGATTTTTTTAAAGTTTCACGTGAAAAAGTTAACAATTCGGCGTCTGCAATATTACGTTACCAATCCTAAATTCCTAAGGATTTAGTTTAGGTAAGTAAAACGTATGATAGCTCATTATTTACTTGTTATTTTAACGTTTTGTATTGGTGTCTATGAGTTGTTTAAACAACGCTAGAGTAACATTTCATGAAAATGGCGTGGTCGGACAAAGCCGGGATGCGGGTCGTCGGACATAACCGGGAAGTTCCCGGTTTTGGACAGCTCATTTATTTGCGTGATTGAAATGGAATTCACTTGTTTAGTTATTGTTTTACGATCGATAAATATTTAAAAACTATACAAACAGTATTATTTAAATTAAGTCGTTACATAGAAAACTGTTTTTTAGTCATTTATATTCCAAATTAAGTTGAAAATTAGAAAAAAAAATTGGTAAATCATCGAATTGAGGCTAAATTAATTTATTCGCAAGATTAACCTTTTGTTTAATTTCATGGTAGTTTTTAAGTGTTTAATATTCTGCGTTATATAATATTCTGCGTTATGTGTTTAATATTCTATAATTTTTACCTTCTTCTGTCTTTTAGAAAAAAAAAGTATTGGATTCGTGAAAAATTTCGACTTCCGGTTTTCGATAGATTCATACGTTTTAGAAGGTCCTGAACACGATTTGATGGTTTTTAGAAAATATCTGTCTGCGAGTCTGTCTATCTGTATGTGACAAAAATTTTATGGGCGCTCTATCTGCTATAAAAAGGTTTGAAAAGACGGGGATCTACCCGTTTAACAGTGACGTATTCCCAGATCATTTCTTTACTCCCGCTGAGAGAACCGAGAGGCCCACGGAAGTGGAAAAGAATCCTTTGGCTGAATGTCAAGTATTGCTTGAACAACAACAAGATCCTGATGTATACATGCCTGTAGGAACCTATAAACCTCAGCCTGAGAAAGGCAATGGGTCTATAAAGAAGCTGTCAACGCCGACTTCGAAGACTCCAGTTCCTGTACAAGACGACGACGTTGGCTTGCAGGTTCCTGTTCAAGCGTCTACGTCTTCTCAAGGTCTGGACAGAGATATTATGCGTCCTTTTGCAGTCTCACCACAGGATATAAAGCCTTTTCCAATATAAACCGGCCCTAGGGCCATTAGGAAATCCGACAAGCGTCGAGGAAAAACAGCTATCCTTACTTCAACCCCTACAAATTAGAACTCGAACTATAAGAAAAAGAAAGGATGAAAAAACAAGGCAAGAAGAACTTAGCTTGAAGCGAAAACTTTTCAAGATGACAGAAAAGAAAACTAAGGTGAAAAAGAAGAAGCCAAAGAATAAAAGACCCTTGACATCAAACAAAGAGGAGGATGAAAGTGATGCAGCGTGCACCTTTTGCAAAAAATTATATGAACAATCTAAACCCAAGGAGAGTTGGATACAGTGCCTTCGCTGCAAAGGGGGGCACATGAAGCGTGCAGCAATTCAAATGAACAAGATCAAACTTTCATTTGTGATTTTTGTGCCAAACAAGTTTAACTCTTAAAGGCATCACTTACATCATTGTTATTTGATGTAGATTTGATATAGATTCAAATTCTATAAGTATAATATGTCATATCCTGCAAGTTTCCCTCTAATAAATAGTATTATTGAAAGTTACAATGTGTTTTTAATTATTATTTCCAGCTCCCGGTTTTGTCCGACCAGGTCTGACAAAACCGGGACATTGCACACTTCTAAAAAATGTGCTTTTATGATCTTAATTGCTATTGTTCGCGATTGAATGAATATTTTTTTCTTCACAAGGAATCTGTTTATCGTTTTAATGCAAATTTTGACTGTTTTGTTCACATAGAGAATAACAATAAAAGAAAATCCGTTAGGGTCACGGTTTTGTCCGACTTTCCCCTACTCTGCATTACAATTGCATTTTCTTGTAGCATTTTGTGTGATACAGTAATATGTAAACTAAAACATAGAAGAGAAAACATAAAAGCATCATTATGTGTAGCTTTGAGATTGCAACTACACCTATCTGAAAAAGAAAAAGTTCACAAAATTTCTTGAGAGGGACATAAATGGGTAAAAATTCCTTCATCGCTTGCCCTTGATGGGCACATGGAGATTCTTTGATGTAGTTTTATGATAAATTTGAAGGTGTAGGTTTATTTTAGCTTCTTATTAAATATTCTCCTTTGAATTATTTTTTTATTTACATTAAATTTATAAAATTTGTGGCCTATTCAGCTCCCCCCTTTTTTATCAATTGAATTAAATTCTATTGTTATTCTTAATTAATATATATAATATTTATATGGACAGCAATTTTCTTTTCGTGTCCTGGACAACATTTTGAATGTGTTCTTTTCGGTGGAAAAACCATTTTAAAGTTTTTTTTTTTATTGGAAGTTCTATTCAGAAGTAAAACAAAATGCCTGATCACTTTACTTCCATGGCCCATATGTTGAATTTGAGTTTAGGCAGTGTATTTTTTATCTTAAAATTTTAATTTTTTTCTCTTTACCTTTTTAATTTAGTGCACTTTCTCTTTTACTTTCCCTCCAAATTGGACGATACCAGTTTCTATGAAAATTCTTATTACTATGATATTTGCTGCCTATTTAAATTTATTTAACTTCATGCCTACTTTTTCGAATTCAATGCATGTGAATGTTGGGGAATTTGAGTATTATATCAATTTAGAATCTTGTTAATACCTTTTTTAAAATTTAACTTCATTATTTGTAAAATCTAATTATTTAAAATTATTTTGGTGTTTGGATCTTTAATTCCTTTTGATTAAATTTCTTTATTTTTTTTTTCAACTTCAAAAAGTATTAAACTTTTGATTTGTTACTATCAATTAATTGATTTAACAAGATTTACTTTTATTTGGTAATTTGATATACATGGTGGTCATAAAGTCTTTCCCTGATTACGAAAAATTATTACGAAATAACCATTGAATGTAATACTGTAAAATTTTTATTATGGAAAAGTCATGTTCTTAAGTTTTTCCTACTCCAGTCTCTACTGTCGTCATTCGTGAATTCCTTGATGACAAATCTCCTGGAAGGTGGATTGGACAGGATGAACCAACCCCTCTCGATTTTTTCTTTTGGGGGGTACATAAAGGAGAGAATGTTTGCAACACCAGTAAAAGATATTGAAACATTCGAGGTCAGAATCGCATATGATGCGTCTAGTTTGACAACACAAATGTTGGCAATACGTGGCGACAAATGGGATACCGGCTTGACATTCTTCGAGCTACCAAGGATGCTCACATCGCAATTTACTGACGTATTTGTATTAAAAACTCCTCTCTTGTCTTTACAATATATTGATACAAGCATATACCTAATTATATTAGTTTTTCGGCAATAAATTATTGTAATCAGGGAAAGACTCATGACCATTCTGTATATCCAAGAAAAAACCCCAATAGGTCGGTTCATATTGTCATTATTCCTTCCCGCCCTAATTAAAAAGATTATGTGATTCTCAATAGATTTAGGTAGGAAATGTGTCGTTAGGGCGAATTTAAGAGGTTCTATTAGAAGAGAGATGAAATTTAACTTTTAGGTAAAAAAATCCAGTTACATTTTCACCATTTGGACTTTTATTAAATTTTCTCTTGGAAAAGAAATCTTATTTTCACATTTAGTATTTTATATGAACAAACCATCCGTTCGGAAAGAAAAATTGTTCATGATATGTACCAGAATATGCCCCAAAACACTAATTCACGCTAAATACAATGTACAGCGGTAAAGTCCCCTATATTATAGCAGAAACGCTCCAGCATGCGCGCTATCCTGTTGCGAATCAGCTATCTGTAAAGCAGACGAAACGCAACGTGAAAACGTAAAAGGAAACCCGGGAAATTTTGGGTATACTTAAGACCAAATAGGTCATATTATACCCGGCAACTTGCAACTGCACGTCTGTTTTCCCAGTGTTTAAAATGTAAAACTCTTCGTAGAACTGTGCTGATTCACATGATGAGAAAGAGATGGCTTTTATGATTTATTTCATAATCTTTTACGACGACGAGTAGCTTCTAGAACCTTCTTTTTAAACGGAACTCAATGACTTTCACAATTTTTTCACAGGTTTTTTCCAGGCAAACAGCCGGTTTCTCCGTCCAATTTTTATCCGACAATCTTTTTAACTGTAGAATGGCAACGTGTGAGCGACATTATTATATAGCAGTAGTTTAGAAAAGAATTAGGAAGGTTTGTTTTTTTGTTCCGCACAAATGGTTTTCAAAATTTGTATAACCTTAAAAAAGCCTTTTGTTTATCTTCAGACAAAAGCCTGTTCATAAACATTTTGAATATCTTATCCATCACTGTGTATTTCATAAATGCCTCAAGGAACAAAAAAAGATGTTCAAATTATAAATAGTTTATACGATTAAATGATTTTATAATTTATAGTGACAATGTTTTTTCGACATAACTAAATAGTAACAATTCTAACGCAAAAGTTAAAAATAAAATAAAATGTGATTAAGATAGTTTTATCATAAATCTGACACTATTTTAAGTGTGATTGATATCAAAACTTATTTTGTCAGCAAGACTTATTTATTTTTTAGGTGTTTGGAGCCATTTAACAAAGAGGAATCGCATGAAGTCGAAGAAGAATACGAGAATTGCTGCTGTCAGTTACAGAAAAAAAACTCAATAACAGGTATTAGAAACAGTTTGTATAGAGAATTCCAATTTGATACGCAGCGTCATATTTAAGCGGATTCTGATAGCAAACAACAGTGTCATAATGCAAAAAAGTCCTTCCGACTTGTACCGGGAGGAAAAGGTAGCTTTCATAGTCCATCTTTTTAAAAATTCAACTCATTTTACTCAAACACCCGAAGCTAAATTACTTGGAACCTGATTATAGAAGATTCAATCCCGGTTTTAACTATAATACTGAATTTGAATGCGCATTTCAGCATGAGAGTTACAGCATAAAAAAAATCAGATTGTTTCAAAATGTCAGCCAACCTAGAAATTCAAACTGCCATATCTCAGCCATATTTTAAGATATAGCCAAAACAAAATTTGTTCCAGAATCCTTGTATCACGTTCTAACACTTAACAGAATTTTTTTTTTCAATTTATAATTTTCTTGCACATGTTTTTAAATTAAAAAAAAATAATTTTTTTTAACTGGCCGCTATTTTGAAACAAGATGGCAGATAAAGCTGGCCAACGAATTCGGTCGAGACCTTTTTATGTCCTACACACATACTCAGTTACATCCAAATCGGTTCATAAATAAGAGAGTTACAGCATGACATATGTCATATATATATATGTGGATATATATAAATCAACATTTGAACGGAGGGTGGTTTGGGGGTCTACGGGTCATGATCGGTGAAAATATACCAACATTTTCTGGAATTGCCTTCCTCCGAACGGCTGCAATAGGTAGCTTTTTGTATTGAAAGCTACCTAAAAGCTGCGAATAGAGATAATGTAACGGCGTGTAATGTACCATATAATGATGCATAGGGTTTAACCATCTCGCGCGTATGACGTGTCTATTCAGATATTTTCGTAAGTGCATAACTAAAACCTTTTAGATGCATTTGTGGTTGTCTGTGCACCGGATCGAAACATGCAATTTTCGTTCATACTGTCTTTGAAGTATAAATCTATATCACTATGAACGTACCGATGCACTGTGGAAGATTTCTCGTATCTGTCTGGCCAAAAGTCGATTTCGTAAATTACAACATATGAACGAAAAAATGGATACATGATAAAGATGAATGATGTGATACCATTTTTCAGTCCATAAAAAAATGGAATTTTTCTAAAATTTTAAAGTAGAACGTTGTGTTCAATGGATGGACGTTACATCATTTTGCAAAGTGACGCTCTGTTTTTTGAAAGTAAATATATTTATTTTTGAAAGTACATGATATATAATTATTATAAACTGTAAAGAAGAAGACAAGCATAGTTTAATATATTGACTGAGACAGATTTAGTTTTAGAAATTCTAAAAATGTTTTAAAATAGGGTATATTTTTTCATTTATTTTTTATTTTCAAATTTCCAAAACTCAGAGCTTTTAGCTATATTTTCCAACATTTCTTTTTGAAATAATAAATTTCGACCTTTATGTTTATGTTTTTGTTGAAAGTAGCTCCGGATATGTCTGATTTTAAAAATTAATTCTATACAAATATTGCTGTTAACGAACTGTCATCGAAGTATTCCAAATTACCAAGTCTTGCTTTTTAATTTATATTTATAACATGAGCTGAAATTGGAAGAAAATTGTTATGGATAATAACAAAGCGGTCATATATATGTATTTTACACATATTTGGAATGGAATAAAAGCATATATATTGTTGTAACAACTGTTTAAAACGACATATTTATTATATTTTATATTCTCATTAACATTTTTCAAAAAACTGATTTAATGTAATATATTTTTTATGGATCTTTTTTTTTTCTATTCTTTAGCTGAGTTATATTTACTTATAAAATTTTAAAAATAGCTGCAAAATTACAAAAATTTTAAAGTAAGGGCTACACAAATTTTATCAATCTAATATACACTTATATATTCTGCATTCATTTTTATTTATATTTTGAGTTAAATTTTTTCTAGGGTCATCAAATGCCAAAATAAATATTTGAAGACATATATTTAACATCATACAGTGCAAAAAATTACCAAACGCATAAAAATTACCTTTTCTCGAAAATTACTATTTTCATAATGATGTTTTTTATGAGCCTGGAATAAAAAGTTTCAAACGCTATTTCTCTTATTTAATATCTGAAATGAGAAGACACCTGTTTATCAAAACAAACATAAAAAATGCTGTTTTTTTAATCTGTAATCGTTAATAATGTCATTTTTAACATAATAATTATTTGCACTTTCCATTTACACTGTTGCAATAGACTTCAATATGTATGTTGAAAAAATAGCCAATTATAATAATTTAAACTACGCATTACAGATGGAAGCCATATAAATATTTACATCAAACTCAGAAACATGCAATGATATGATGAACGCCGAAATCAATAATAAATGGCGCCATATGTTACTAAAAAGCAATACAAAATGAGGGTTTTCAATGGATTGACTGACGAAGCAGAAAACATAACATGAGTAACTGAGGATCCCTGGGAACAACAGGTGAAAATACTTTTACAATTTTTAACAGATTGACTAGTTTTGTGTAACTTTAAAGCTGTTTATTCATAACTTTATATTCGTAGCTTTTTGTCTAAACAGCAGAAATGAAAAAGTTACTTACATAAGAATGACGAAGAGGAAAATAGAAGAAAGAAAGAAAGAACATATTCGAGATATAAAATTAAATAAACAGTCAACAGCTCTTGCAAGATTAAACCTTAAAACCCCAATACAACTTGATACCCTACAAATAAAGAAAATAGCTAACTACGAAAACTTGCATAACGCGTTATTACGAGAATCAATTGAAATAAATATATCCAAAGAAACGTGCAATGACATGGTACACTCAATGCTCAATTGCCGCTGGAGAAGAATGTTGGAGGAGGGGGAGAGAGATAGAGAGAAAATATTGAAATCCGATAGGGGGAGCTCTACAGCCACCAGTCATCTATATAAATGAGAGGAAGTTGGATAGAGAACACAACTGATGATGCCCTGGCGAGGGGTGAAAGCGCTTTTGTTAGCTGGTGGAAGTTTTTATTAGAGACTGTTTTTAATTTTTTAAATGAAGGACATTTTTAATGAAAATTTTTGACCATGCTCTTTTATAAGTAATGTCTGAGAGAAATTAGTAAAATTTATGAATAAATATATGTACAGACATTAACGGGTGAACACCTATTTTTAATTTTAAAGCTGTTTTTTAAGGCTTTTAGAAGTGGACATTGCTTTTTAATGTGTTTGAAAATAAAATAATGTCTATGTAAATGGGTACTGCAGATAACTATTATAAAAAATGCATTTTCCATAATTCAAATAGAGACACCAAATATCATAGCAGCAAATATTATTATCACCAATCAAAGCCAACCTGTCCAGAAAATTTAATGGAAATACACGAAAAAACAGAAAATTATTGTTCCTTAAAAATTGTACAATGAACAAAAACTCGATTACTGCCCTGATAAAAAAGAAGCTGTACATAAACCTGCGCAGAAAATAATATTCAAAATTTTGTTTAGTAAGACGGTATTATTTATTTGTAGTTGTAGTCCTGGCAATTTAAAAATCATATATTGGAGTTGGAGGTCCCTCCAGTGGACTAACAGGAGTGCATAAGTGTAAATTTATTTACATGAATTTTTAGAAAATTGAAGTTAAGAAGAAAAGCGTGATTTAATTCTTAGATGGTAATGAGTTTTTAATGAATCCCAACAAGCGTTACATTTTAAAATAATGTTTTTATTTATTTTCTTTTAAAATATATAAGCATAAGGCTGTAAAACACAAAATCACAAAAAAAAAATATTTTTTTTTCATAAAAAAGGTATTTATTAATTAATTAAATCAATTAAATTAGCCTAACACAAAAAATTATTTTGGCCTCCCAGATTCGCCAAATCTCCCACTGTGCGATGTTTGCTTTAGTACTCCGCTGTAATCTGATGTTGCGTATGTATTCGAACCTGTGTTTCTTGGCTTCTTTAATATGTCCATCTTTAATATCTAATCAGCTAACATTGATTCTCCTTACATAATAAAAATACAATACTATTATATGTGCTATATTTTAGTAATATACAATATATGCAATAAAAAAAGGCATACTGGACTTTAAACCAATGAAAATCACAATTAAATACGCGCAAAATTCTTTGAACTGTTAAATTAAAATACCGTAATCGAATTCTCACCAAAAATAAATAGTAAAAAATAGAAATTAAATTAATAACAACTGTAATCGAAAAACAACATTGGTTCTATTAGTTTTAATGAAGACAATAATTCGCCAATATTGCATTCATTGGCAATTTTTTCGTTTAAAAACTCCATACCGGGTGAAAATTTATTTTACATTAAAAAATACTTGCATATACCTAATCCATTCGGTTTGCACGTGATAACCTAGGGGTACTGCCGTGTAAGATAAGGAAAAATTAAATAGCATAAAAAAGAAAATAATCACTGTATTTATGTCCAGTGCAGTTTGAACACCATAAATAATTAAATCCACAATTGCTTTAGTTGGGGGCTTTCACAACAAGGGATCATGTGCGCTTCGCGTCCATAAACAAAAAAAAATGACAATCGTTCTAATTGGGCCCTCATTCGAACCGGTCCTATGCTGTTCGCACCAGTAAACCGTTGAAACAGCCATCAATGTAATGTGAGTTTCACTATAACGATATAATTAAATATTTGACAGTTTATTCCCAAATAAATCATCATGACGTCATAAATCTCAGACACGTAATAAAAGAAATACATTTTGGTCACTATACAAATGTACTGGGGGACAAAAACTTGGTGAATAAAATTTCTTTATTAAATAAAATATGAAATAATTCTATTGAAATATTTCAAAATTCGCAAAAATAACTCGATTTAAATTTTTTGTTAATAGCTTTCTGTATGTTCTTCAGATACAGAAATATAAAACTGAAGTTTGGATGACTAAGATTTGAAACCGAAATCATCTAATAAAAAACATTACAATTTTTGCGAAAAAGTAACTTGAAAAAGATGCAAATAATGTAAAATTCTCTCCACGAAATTCTAATAAACCTTGTAGTAAAAAAGGATTTAACTTACTACATTGGGGGTAAATTTTTGAAATCAACTTGCTTTCAGGAATACCGCAAAATCACCGGTAGAAAATTGAAAAAGAAAAAGGGAAAATTCGCCTTCCATATAAATGAGATATATTTAAAAAAGGAGAACGTGAAGACCAGGTGCAATATGACCTGCCTTTGTTAAATTTTGCTGACTTCTATGTGCGATGGATATTCCTAACCATCGGCCCTACGCACGCACACACGCATGGATACACAAAACATTTCATTTAATTAATAAATTAAATGTACTTAAATCGGAAACATCGGCTGATATTGGAGTTAGAATACTGGTTTTGTATTGTAAGTACAATGAAAGTGTGAAATATTTTGTAGCAACATGTTGCCCAACGTTGGGACACTATATTAAATTGATATTGGAGAACAATAAAAAGAAGTATTAGCCCAAAATTACTTTACTTATAGGCAGGCTGATTAATAATTTTAGCTTATTTTCTGAGAAGTAAGTCGGATAGGATAAATTCTAGTAAAGTTAGCAAACAATTTTAGGTCAAATTTAAAAATCAAACAAACAATGAATATATTATCATTATTATTTTGAAAAATCGGAGTGCATGTTATCTAACATCACGAATTATTAAACATATCACGTTTCAGCACTTTAACTTCAGATTTCATAGTAAAAGTTGCATATAATTTCATATACCTAAAATTTTTAACGGCACAGTAAAATATTAAAAGGTCTATTGAATTTCACACTTTAAAAATAATTATTTTTCTTGTTTCAATTTTAGGTTTTTCTGAAATTGCTAAATCCAAAAGATATCTCCGGAGGGTAACTAAGCTGTTTGTATATTTCATTTGTACGGTTGGGTTCTTCTACCACATATGGCAATTTCTACAGTTATATCTAACTTATCCAACAACACTAGATATTACTGAGGAATATCCTGATTCATTTAGTGCCCCAGCTGTCACAATATGTAACAGAAACAGGTGAGTAACTAGCAGATAAGACATATGCTCATATCAAACAGTAGTGTAATAAAGTAATAATATTTTGAAGCAAAATATAAATGGCCAACTTTTTATTATAGCGCAAATAATGTTTATTTACGTAATTTTTTAATCAATTAGTTGATGTTGCAATGATCTCCCTGGATATGTAATGAATCACTTTGTTAGCAAATTACTCTTTATGTCCCAAATTATGAAAACTTCACTTTCCAAAGCAGTTTTTCTGATATTTTTAAAGATATGTTTAGAAATTTATGCAATCATTACATAACATTTCAAATGCTACATTTACTAAAATTAATAAGCTTATATAAGGATTCAAAAAATATTTACAAATCTACACAAATCCTTTTTGTTTTATATTATATTTATTATTTTCATAATTTTGAAATATAAAAATATAAAATCCTTATATGAGTATGGATTTTCTTTTTCAGAATAGAAACTTTCCAGACCATGTCTTTCAATTTCAGAAAAGCTAATCCATTAAAATTGGATTAGAAATTATCCATTTACTTATTTTGTATAATAAAAAATACTTATGAGCATTAAAATGTAAAATATATAGAAATAATCTTTAATAGTATTACTACCAATCTACAGCCATGGAAAAAATTATAAGGACACGTTGAAAAATGAGTAATATGTATTAAAGTAATCATCAACTGAAAACAAAATCAAACATAATTTACTACTCGTTAATAGGAAACATTAGGATCATATAAATACGAAATTAAATTATAATAAAATTTACAAATCGCATATTAATAGAAAAATATGACGTGAAACATGGAAAAAATTATAAGGACTTAAAGAAATGTCTGGAAATAAATTAATTTTCTACAAAATCACCTTTTTTTTTCGACGACCTATATTAAAGGGCTACGTCACTCAGACGAAAACACCCGCTCGCTAATGTTAATCCTATGGAGGAAATTTTTGAGGATATCTCGTTCGCATTTCAATATTTTTAAATGATTTTTTTTTCATTGGATAGCTGAGGTCCATCTCTATGCACGCTCCTTTCTACTTTTTCGATTTTGATTACAAGTTTTTTTTATTAAGATACTTTCACTTTCGAAACCGGTTTTGAAAGTGAAAGTATCCTCAATAAAAAAACTGCCACAGCCTAGACCTCAGCTAGGGAATGCAAAAAAAAAAAAAAAAATCATTTAAAAACATTGAAATGCGAACGAGATATCTTCAAAAATTTCCTCCATAGGATTAACATTAGCGAGCGGGTGTTTTCGTCTGAGTGAAGTAGCCCCTTAATCGTGCAGTTATTGACTCAGAAAGTCCAGTTAAAATTTGTTTAGAAATGTTTTTCCACGGACGATGATGGAATTCGACGGATGATGTCAAATCATCTGTATTTGCATATTGTGTGCCATGCTTATATTCTTCTCCAGCTAAAACGCCCCACAGATTCTCTGTGCAGTTGAAATCAGGGCTACTTGTCGGCCAATCCAAAAGTTGGACAGAATTGGCCTCGAACCATGAACGTGATGTATGAGACACATGGCAACTTGCATTGTCTTGTTGAAACAAACATTCACCTCCTGTGATAAGGTTTGATTCAGGATATAATTTTTCCGCTAGAATATCCACATATGATTCTGAATTCATGCGACCTCGAATGGATACGAATGGTGTTGTTTCATTTGCTGCAAAACCTGCCCACAACATCACAGAACCTCCTCCGTATTGGCGTTTGGATAAAAAACAGGTTTATCTTTTTGCAAGTCATACCAATAATGACGAAAACCATCTTGTTCGTCTAAATAGAAAATGTTTACTCTATATAGTGTATTTCAAAATGTTATTGTGTGTAAATAACATTGTTTGAATTTTATATTGTAATTATATATTGTAATCATTTTTAAAAATATATTATACCTCTAAATGTTATTGTACACGTATTAATGCATTCAAAATGTACAATTGTAAATAATTGTCATTTGATTTGATTTGATTTGATTGCCTAAGAGGGACTGCTCAGACAAGGAAACCAAGTCTGTAGAGCATAGTATCCCTCCCGGTCCCTTTATTAAGGTCTTAAAAAAAAAAAAAAAAAAAAAAAAAAGGTTACAGTGTTCAGCCCCAGCTGATGCCGCCGGAAAACGCGACAATGAGCGGCAAAACATAAACATAAGAAAGAAATATAATACAGGCGACCCTGCCAGGAGTGCTCCAATACGAGCAAGTGACAGGGACTGAATAAGGCTTTTACAGGAGTGATCCATCACTGCCGGAAAACAGATTTTCCCACGCGACACTGGGCAGTGAGAGGCATCAGTAGGTGATGGAAACTACAGGGGGCGAAGAATTGATGAATTGAGATCCAACAGACGGGCTCCCTAAGTTAAATTTGAGAGGTAAGTTAAGTGGTCAAAAATGCTTTTTAGTTTCCTCTTTAGAAGTGGGCGAGTTAGGATATTAGCGAGCCAATTTTTTGGAGTGTTTTGAGTGCACCTGAGATGCCATTGGCTTGTCAGTGTGCAGTGAAAATATGGGTGTGACGCTGTGCCCTGTTCACCGCACTCGCATTGGTCTGAAGATGCACATTTGAATCTGTGTAGGTACTGACGGAAGGGTCCATGACCAGTAAGAAAAGCTGTAGTGTGAGGTGTGAGGTAATATAGTGTGTAGGAGACTTTGGGGATTAGCGTATGAGTATGTCGGCCTTTGGTTGAGGTGGTCCAATGTACTTGCCAGTCTTTTGAAATATTTTTTTTTAATGTACGTTTGATGTAGCTATGTGGGAGTGGAAGGTGGTGATCAATGTTGGGTTTTTTTGTGGCTTCTTTTGCTAAAGTGTCAGCCAACTCGTTGCCAAATATGCCCTTGTGTGCGGACACATGACCAATTCGTGCGCGGCTTATGATAGTTAATAGCCTTTTCTTTATATCAAGAACTAGTGGGTGTTTGGTCCTGTGGGAATTAACTGCTTGCAGACTAGACAGACTGTCGCTATATATCCAGTACAGAGTTGTGTCTGTTTGTGCGTGGATCCATTCGAGTGCTTGGAGGATGGCATATAGTTCGGCTTGATATACCGTGTTGTTGTCGTCCAATCTGCAGGCCCACTGGTGGATGATCAACGCACCTTCCGTGACACAGTAAGCTGATGCCACGCCGGTTGCTGTTCGAGATCCATCAGTAAAAATTGTTGGCAATGTGGATGGTGTGTACGTGTTACGATCTGTATTTACTTGGAGGTGTGATGTTTCTTCTGCTGGATGTAATTGCCAACCATGGACTATTCGTTCGATGCTTTTGGATGGAAAATGCTGTTCTACTGTTTGACTGTGTGAAAGGTGTAGGATTCTGCTCTTTTTGTATTCATATTCTAATGTCAAGGTGATGGGTGGTATACCTGTAATTACATTTAGTGCATCGGTTGAGATGGTTTTATAACCACACGACAGTTGTAGTAGGAATGGTCTTTGAATTGATGTTAATTTTTGTTTATTTGTTTTTGTTAGTTTACCTCCCCAAATTCCAGCCCCATACAGAATAATCTTTTCTATAATTGTATTGTACCATATTTTTAGCATGTTATTATTGATCCCCCAAGATTTCCCCCTAAGTCTTGATGCATTGTGGTGGTGTTTGACTAATTTGAGTTTAAGTTGGTTGAGGTGTGCTGTCCAGGATTGATATTTATCTATAGTGACGCCTAAGATTTTCATATGTGCTACGTGGTGCAAGCTAGTTCCGTTAATCCGCATTGTTGGTTCACGCTCCAGCTTGCGTGGCTTGGCGAATGTAAGGACCTCTGATTTTCCAGGTGATAGGTGTAAGTGGTGTGTATTTAGTAGTTGGCAGAATGCTGCGAGTGCTCGAGCCGCCGTAGTTTCCAGGTCCAGACGCGTGCGACCCGAGAGAACCAGGCTGAAGTCATCAGCAAAAGCAAATGCGATTATGCCCTGACGTTCCAGCTCTAAAAGAAAAACGTTTGCGATTAGAAGCCAGAGTAGAGGTCCAAGACAAGAGCCTTGGGGACATCCCTTCTCCAGCTTATGCGGAATGTAGCCTGCACCCCAATTAATGAGGACACTTCTTTCAGATAGATAAGACTTGACGACCCCAGCCAGGTTCCTTGGGCAGCCCAGCGCCCGTAATTGTATAAGTATGTCCCTCCATTCTATGTTGTCGAAGGCTCCCTGTATGTCCAGCGAGACCAGGGAAGTGTAGTCACCATTAGCTATGCTGTCGGTGCAGGAAGTCAAGATATCTAGCAATGCTTTTTCACATGATCTGCCTGCTCTGAACCCGAACTGTTTAGGATGGAGTAAACCTTTTGTTTCTAGAAAGTGAGTCAGCCGAAAGACTATAAGTTTTTCTAATAGTTTGCCGAGGGTAGGAAGAAGGCAGATCGGTCGGTATGACTTGGGTTCAGAGGGGGATTTCCCTTGCTTCAGGAAGTACACCACTTCCCCTTGTCTCAAAACCTCTGGAAAAATATTGTGCTGGAGACAGAGGTTCGCCCAGCGTGTAAGAATATTTGGAATTATGTGGAATGTGGCCTTGAGTAATCTAAAATCTATTGAATCTGGACCTGGAGCCTTCTTGTCATTAAATGTATGCAAGGCTGTTCTTAATTCTGCTTTGGTGAAAAGCTTGTCAGGTGGTGAGTCAAATGTTATGTCCTCATTGTTGTTATCAGGGTATGCTGTGGGTCTAAATATTTGAGATGTTAAATGTTGTAGGTTGTGTTGTCTTGATGCGACACTTGGGGGCTGCTCGATCAAGATTTCATCCGGAGTGAAGAGTTTTCCCGTATATATCTTCTGTGCGGTCCCAAACGGGTTTGTGGTGTTGTTACAGAACTGTCTCCAAGCTTTAGTTTTAGCATTTAATACGGAGCGCTTGTATAGTGCGGAGAGCTTTGAGTATTTTGCACTGAGGGATTTGTATGTTTCAGACTCGTGTTCATTGTCTCTGAGTCTCTTGAGTTTTTTTCTCAATGCTGTTAAATGGTTTCGTTTTGTTTTTAGTTCTGTGTTCCAATATGAGAATGTGGGTGTTCTCCTAACCGTTTTATATCTATAGGCTGTCTTCGCTGCTTGCTGAATTTTTTCTATCAAGGTGGCTGTAAATGTGTTGATTTGGTTGGCTTCTGTTATGCTGTTTAACTGTTCTCCGAGGAGCTGTTTGTTGTTTTTAATATGTTGTGTGAATTTTCGGATGTTTCCCCTGGTTGTGTTGAACCTTCTTCGGATTGTGTAGAGTGGCGAGATCTCGAAGGAGAAGTGGATATACTTGTGGTCTGATGCATTGTACAGGTTGGAGACTTGCCAATTTTTAAGTTTGTGTAGTGTTTGTGTGTTGACTAGTGTTAGGTCAGGCCAGCCTTGAGCCAGTAATTCCCCTTTTGAATTATATTTTTTATAAGTTGGTTCTGTGTTTTCAATGTTTGCTATTGTCAGATTGTTGGTGATTAAAAATTCGGTAAGTGTTTCCCCGCGGCGATTTTCATTGGGGTATCCCCACAACGTCGATTTAGCGTTGAAATCACCCCCGCAAATGAGAAACTTTCTTTGTGTGATGATGTGTTCCCATTCTTCGAGTGTTTCATCGAAGTCAGATTTTGGTGCTGCGTATGTCGAGCCAATTATTAGAGAGCCTTCCTTGGCCATAATGGTCACGAAGGCACAATGAGTTCCTGTATAAAGATGTGTGTATATAAGATTTTTGTTTTGTATGACTACATGTGCCGAGTATTTTTTTGATGGAAAAATGGACCACGATGAGGGAAAGCCGGTTAGCTCTCCGCTTTTGTTACAGTGTGCATCCTGCAGTAATGCGATGTCTATGTTGCTGTCTATCATGTGATTTTTGGCTGTTTCATTGGCTGATTTGCAGTGGTTGAGATTTATTTGTAACATCTTGATGTGACCAAATGGTGGGAGTGGTGTTGTTGTTCTATTGCTAGTTGGTGTGGTTGTTGGGTTTGGGGTTGTTACCATCGCGAACTCTCTACGTTGTGGTCGATTTTGAGGGGTGGTAACTGTTTCGTTGATGTTTTTACCATCGCGAGCTGTCTGATGATGTGTTTTGCTTGCGATGGCGGTTCTGGTAGATGTCCTGATAGACCTGGCAGTCCGGTGAGCTTGCTCTATGGTTATTTGGATATGGGTGTCCGTGTTTGTCTTCTGTGTGTGAGCAGTTGTAGCATTGATGTTTGTGCGGTTTGTTTTTGTGTGGGCAGCTTTCAGAGGAGTGATCTTCCATGCAATACTCGCATGCCGTTCTCCCCCTGCATCCGTCGGAGGAGTGTCCAAAAACTTGGCAATTTTGGCATCTTATTATTGGTGAGTAAATTCTGAGCTTGCATGTAAAGAAGTTCATTGCTAGACGACCTTCGTTGAGTAGTGCGGCCGCTTGTTCTTCGTCGGTTTCTATTACTAGTTGATATGTTTTGGAGTTAGTGTGTGATATTTCTTTGTGTATGTATATGCCTTCTGTTGGTTTTACGTCGAGTGGGTCTAGTTGTTCGTATAGTTTCATAATTGTTTCGTGGGATGTAAATGATTTTGGGATGCCCAGCACTATAATCTTTCTTCTTTTTTCAGATGTGAATTTAATGGAGACCAGACGTGACATTTCTTCTGAGTTTTCTATGAAATTCATTAGATTGTCCACGTCTGTGTCTGTGTCGGATCTTATGATGATTGTTGTTTTGTTTCTGGCTACAGTGGTGAATATTGGTGGGACTTTTTTGTATTTGTTGAGGGCTTTGTTGAGCTGTTCTCTAATTGCGAACATCGTTAGGGATGTGTTAGGCTTTCTCGTTAATAGGATTGCTGCTTTGGAGTATCTTCTTGCTATTGATGGTGATGTTCGTGATTTAAATATGTCTGGTCTGTCCGTGTCTGTTATTTTAAGTTGGTCTGCGTACGATTTGTGTGTGCTATTTTCTTCCAATGTGTCTGTGGTTGGCCTTCGTTCATTCTGTAATTTGGATATTTTCTCTTCTATCTCTGTTAGTCTTTCCAATATTTCTTCTGTGTTTGTGTTGCCTTGTGTGATAATTGATTTTGTGGCTATGTTGATGTGCTGGGCATACGGGAGATTGTTCCTTATTTTGAGTAAGAGTTGGTGCGATTCTTGTTTTGTGAGCATTCTTATTTTTTTATCTTCCGGGATCTGATATTTTTGTTGTTCTTCTACTTCTTGTATTCTAATTATGCGTATTTCTTCTTTTAGTCTGTCGTTTGTTTGTGCGAGGTGACTTATTTTCTTGTTTAGTTCTGCGATGACTTCTTCATTGTTTGATTGTAATGTGGTTATTTGATGATTTTGTTGTTGAATGATTCGTTCTTGATTTTGTATTATTTCTTCTTGTTGTTTTCGTTCTTCATTGTTTTTAATCTCCTGTTCTTTTGTGTTTTCTTTTATTGTTCTGATCTCTTCTGCTAGTTTTTCCAGTCTTCCTTCTAGTGGATCTTTGTTGTTGTTTTGTGTTTTCTGTGGTGTGTTGGTGGTGGCTTGTTCTTTCGTGTTGTTATCTGTCTGAAGTTGGTTTAGTTCTTTTGTGAGTTGATGGTATTCTTTGACTTGTTTTGTGATTTTGTCGTGCAGTGTGTTGGCCTTTTCGTTGCCTTGTTTTGAATATTGTTTCAGACTTTTGACCATTTGCATTAGACAGGCTTGGAATGTGGGCTTGGAGGAGAGGAATTGTGGTAGTTCATAGTAGGTGGTTCGTTTGTAGAGGGTTATGTCTATGAGCCCATCATCGAAGGTTTCCAGTGCTTGGTCTATTCTGCTTTTTAGGTTTTTTTCTTGTATGGTTCTGGCTTTCTTTTTGATTTCTTTGTTATTTCTAGTTATTTCTGCATTTAGTAGTATCTGATATTCTCCTGCTTGAGTCATTTGTGTGTCTTTGCGGTTTTTGAGGTGGCTGATTAATTGTGCCACAAGTTCTTTGACGTTGAGGCCCATTTTCTCGCCTTTTTCTACTGGTATTAGTTCTTGTTCTTGTTTTGATAGTTTCCCTGTTGAGTCTAGGTTTATTTGTTTTGTAGATGATAATTTCTTTTGATTTTTTGTGTCTTCAGAGTAATGAGCTTGTGATTTGTGATTCTGTGGTGTGCTCGATCTTGAACTGTGAGGGCTCATGTCGTCCGAGTCGAAGCTATCGTTGTATTTGCAGCTCATTTCTTTTTGATTTTGACTTGGGATTCTGTTGATGTTATGCAAGAATTCTTGGGATGATTCTTCTTGATTTGTGGCTTTGAAGTCTGCTGGTGTTTGGCTGAGGTTCTAGAGAATGATTGTTGTTATACTTTATAAGAGCTGTTAAGGTTATGTGAGATACTCTCTTCGGTAAAGAGAAAAATAGAGGCTGAGCAAAAATAGAAACAAAAAAAAAGACATTTAAGATGGGAATATAGATTTAAACTGCTCAGGTGAAATTATATATGAGCGAGGCGAATGAGACCAGCCGCGTCGAAAAGGAGAAAGAATGAGTTAGCATTCTCTTGAAGAACAGCGCCCTCCGAAAGAGTGGGATGAGAGATAATTGAGAATGTTGCCTGTAACATGTAAAAATTGAAAGAGCCGCGCTACGCCCTCAGAACGGGTGTGAGAAATTTTGAATATGAGAATAGATGAAGAAATTTAATACCTTTATGGAGAAATAATACACTTGTGTGTTTGAGAGATTTAGAATTTTTTTTTTTTTTTTTTTTTTTTTTTTTTTTTTTTTTAATTTTTATTAATAAAGTTTAAAATTGTGTCTGAGGCTTCAAAAATAAGAATATTTTGAAAGGGGCTACGAAGAAAGGATACCACTTGAGGAGTTTGACGCTGATGTGAAGAGAAGCAGTGTCAGACACATTGGAGCGAAAGTGTGTAATTGAGGTTGTTGCCTGCTACAATTTGAAAGTTGAATGCGCCGCCCTGCGCCCTCAGAACGGGAGGGAGAAATTTGAAAATGAGAATAGACGTAGAATTTTAAAACCTTATGGAGAAATAATACTGCACTTAAATAATTGTCATTATAATATTTATCTCAAAATGCTATATAAATAATTATAACTAAAGTTTATGTAAAATATCAATTATTGTAATAATTTTAACGTTCGCCCAGCCTTGTGGCAAAATTGGGTAACGTTTATACATTGTAAAATTGTAGTTTAACTTGTAATTATTGTAGCTAGCGCCAGATAGTAATATTTTTCCATCCCTAGGCTTAGGGGTTCGTCCTGGCCATTAGCCAAAAGCTGGTCCCTAGGATGGGCGCTGTCTGTCTGTGTGTCTGAATATACCACATCTATCCAGCGAGATCCAAAAGAAACGTGTTACTTAGCAAATCCCAATCTAAGCTTCTTATGTCGTTTTATAAGTGGTGGATGTGACCGTAGTTTAGCATATCTACCTTTGGGATTCTTTGGCAGAACATTACGCACTGTTCGGCTAGTGCATGGTGGATTCATTTCTGTTTTAATTTGAGTAGAACTCTGTTTTTTAAGCAAGCTCGACGTGCAATTCCACGTTTCTGGCGCATAGTCAGCGGAACAGGCGTACCTGTATGCTTCTTCTTGCCATAATCTTTTAGATTCTCCAAAAAAATATAAACTACTGTTTTAGATTTGTTTATATTCCTTGCAATTTCACGTACGCTCATTATACATTTTCTGTAAGTAAGAATGTTTCCCTTTTTAAATTCAGATAGTTGTGTACTCTTTGATATGATGAAGAACAAGAGAAAATGAACAATCTTACAGAGCAACAGTTTTAGGCTGCTTTAAACAATCCTATGATATTACAAAAGATGCAAAATTTTGTTTGCGATTTCAAAAGAAACACGTGTTTTTATAATTTTTTCCGAGTAGCAAGCTATTAAAACATTTTAAATTCCTGTCTTCTCATAATTTTCAAAATTTTAAACTTCAAGTTTGTTTGGAAATGTTCCGTTTCAAGCATTTTTATCATACAAATATTTGCATAATTTTCTACCCAAGCGGCTCCTACATTTGGCGCGTTTTCGTTTGTCCTTATAATTTTTTCCATGGCTGTATATGTATTTTATAAAACATTATTTTTTTACGTAGTATTTGGCCTTAAAGGGTTAATCTGGCTTTATAAAAAATGATGGTATATGCACAGGATGCATATTCAGATTTGATATTTTCTGACAATCAAACTGTGACAACCCACATTACAAAACTTCGTCATACCCATCTGGATGACTTTGCTGAGACGAGTTATTTTTTTAAAAGAAACATTACCATCTGGAAAATGGCAGACATACAAAGTTTATTTTTTTAATCCTCTTTGGATCAATCGCATTTTATTGTCCTAATGTCATCACTCATATATATTAAAGTATTCTTTTAGTTATAATTTATATTCTAAGTTTACTGAAATAAAAACAAAACAGTGTTGCGAAAATTAAACTTTCTTATTTTAGGCAGGTATTGTATGGGTCACAATTACATCAAAATATGACTTCAGGTACTTCAGAGATCGTGTTCGGCATTTACGAAAATAACTGTTAAAATGATATTGATAGACAAAGCTGTATACATTTTGAAATATTATTTGCATAATCGGAATGCACAAATGTCGAGTGCAATAAAATTTAAAAACAGGTTCTGTACAGCAGGAGTTAAAGATCGCTGATGTGAAATTCCAACCTTGCAGGGAAAAGTTATTGATATATAGCATTTTCTTTTTCAATATTGAAAATGCAACTGGCTACATTAGAACAGAATTTTTAAAAATTTTAGACTGACCTACCAGAAAACTGAAATGTATAGCTTTGTCGTACAATCAAGTAACGAATGCAATGCGTGCTAACAGAAATTGATTTATTGCATCAAAATTTAACGTACATGACTGGCCCTTTCATAACTTCTTTCTCCACGTATATCCCTAAAGGAGCACAAAAACTCTAAAATAGCTCTCGTAGAAAGTTATAGAAAACACTATCTCTGTTTCCCTAAACAAACAGTTATATATACGTTTATGTAAATTGGGAAGCTACTTTGATACCTGTTGTAAAGCAATTTAAAGATGCTATCACAGTTCATCTTTAATGTAACATTGTTGATTTTAATTTGACAATATGTCTTGTTTTAATTTCATGAATTTAGATATAAAGAACTACTCTGAATCGGGGATTCATGATTGAAAGCAACAGGTTGGCCTTGCTTTTATGAAATTCAAAACATGTATCGTACGACAGCTGAAAGTAACTCTTAAGTGAATAGAGAATTTAGAGAATAACGTAGAAAAAATTGTATCTTTCATGTTTTCAAATTTCCACAAGAATCAATCTAATGTTCGAAAAATTTCGCGGCATCTTAATGGAACACCAACCATTTCATGATTATCCGTATTTTTTGCGGAAACGTAACCGCCAGAGCTTTCCAATTCTTTGGAATTTTGTTCAACTTCTTTATTTTCCTTTTCTTTAGAAGCGTTAGCGTCAAGCTTCAACATATGTAGTGTGCTAGTGGCATAAGACTTAAGTATTTTCAGCTTTAAAACCTTCATTTGGCACTATGAATCTAAACTATTACGCTGATTACGTATCGAAGGATTGTGAGTTTCTATTTGCTTAAAAATTCCACACATTTTTCTTTAATTGATATCGCTGAGGAGGTTTCCATTAGAACTTTGACCGATCACTCAAACCAAACATCTAACCTGAAAAATCGAGACACGTTATTAAATGTGTCTTACTAAGATCTATGTGTCTAGTCAATTTTACTGTCAGTGATCCATCCATTTTCAATAATTGCTGTTCACATCATTGTCAGATAAAATTGGACGCATGGTCAACTCCGCTCGCCTGTGGCTCCCTGCGCATCAGCATTGCTGCCAGTTTGCTACCTTTTTTCAATTCCTACTATTAGTTCACACTCTCCCTATATATATTTATATATACAAATTTTCAATCGTTAATAAAATAATTTTTATTCATCCACTCAAGTTCAAATACATTTTTTTAAACTTGTAGTGGATGGCACTTGATGTTAATACAGTTTTTTTCAAATATTAATTCATTAATTAAATTTAATTAATTACTTTTAGTTTTATATGGGAGAAAAGTAGCAACACGCAGCCGACTTGTTTCAGACATTAGTTCCATTTAAAAGCACTCACTCATAAGTCTTGATAGCGCAGTCGGTTAAGCTCTGAGCTCGTAACCACAAGGTCCCAGGATCGAGCCTCGCCTGGGACGGAAGGATATTATACCGTACTCGAAAATAAATTTCTCTTATATAAGATATTTAGCAGGATATAAATTTAGGAATAAATACCGTCAGTGGCGAAGCATGTAGATTGCTGGAAAAAAATTTCTTTTTGACCAAGTAGGAATTGACTTTATTTTTTTTATATTACTTGTTTCATTAAGATTGTTTGGTAGCCAAAACTTTTTGGAATTAGAAATTTTTGCCTAATTTAATGACAAATTAAATAATGCGAAATATAGAATTTAAAAAAGTGTTGACAGTCAAGCAATCTCAATAAAAAATGTGCGGACTGGCAACGCTGTACTTCAGTATAAGAGACATTTTGCTTCTGGGTGCAATTTTATATTTGTTTTCTTAAATAGTTAGTTGACAAATATCAAGCGTTTTAGGTATAGCCGACGTCAAGGCCATAGTTATTATGAATGAACTAAATATAACAAAAAACTTATATCATTATGTGCTACATTTTAAAGATAAATATTTGATTTTAGAAATGTACTTTAAAAATGAATTTGTATCTTTCAGACTTTTGCGTCAGGCATATTGTAAAACATATCCTGACACGTGTACATGGCAGAATACTACATGGGAGGAGTTTTGTGATACGTACAGAAAACAGTGTCCAGAAATTAAACCACAAGACTTCAATTTCGGGGTAAGAATATTTAGATAAATTTTAGTACTTTTGATAATGTAGGATGAGAGAATACAAATAAATTTAAAATATCGACGATAATTTGAAGAAAATGTTAATTTATTATGAAGTTTCAAAGGATTTAAATATTTATGCTGTGAGTATTTGTAAGTTTTTTTTTAAATAGTTAACATTATGGAATAATGCTCTTTTTCTTATATAGGAACACAAAGAATAATTTTACAACATATGTTTATTATTTACTAATTATTTTAATATGAAAGAAAATATTAATATAGTTACTTTTTAACACTTTCCAACGCAGTTCAAAAGTGTTTATGAACACGGTTTGTCTGTCTGTCTGTCTCTTTTTCACGTGTTTCTACCTCACGTAAATATGCTATGATTGCCATGAAATTAATTTATGTTATTGAGGTTTACTAGGGAACAGTCAATATTAAAAGTGGAGTGTGTAGCCTTCATTGTTCGTCGAGAGAGATACTCAAAATAATTCCGTTAGAGTATGGGCTATGGGGACAGTTTGTTTCCAATTTATTTTAATGTCATTACACTATTTGAAACATATTGAAATTCAAATACATCGTTGATGTGCACTATAAGATGTTTTCTGAAAAATATGGTGTGAGTAGCAGTCATCGTTCATTTACAGGGAAACACAAAAGAATTCTGTAGAGTACTGTCAATTTCTGATAACTGCTGGAAGTGCGTTTTAAGTTACGGCATACGTTTTTAAATTAAAAAAAAATATTTTTCAAAAAACTTGGCGGGTAAAAATTCTATAGATCATATACAAGGTTGCACAAAAGAGTTTGAGAAACGCTTTAGATTGTTGACGGAAATTGCTGATTGACAATTTACAACTGTGTTATGCGTTTTCAAACGGAAATAAAATGCAGCATATTTGTAGTATATATACAAATCTATATATCATATTAACGAACGAATTGGAATATTTTCCGACTACAGATGGCAACTGGTGAAATTGAATTTTTAAATATGCTATACGTTTTCCAAATTGTTTACTTAGATATCTTTCACTTATTAAACGGGGAAGTTTAGTTATAGTGCACTATTTGTGTTGGAAAGGGTTTCATAATTTATGTTTGATGTATGATTTTTGTTTATACTCTGATTTAATGTTGTGGAATATAATGTATGAGTACATAAATTTTTAAACAATGTATTAAACTGTCAATTATTTATTTATGTTTAACATTTTTTTGGGCCATTAATGTTGCCACGTATCATAGTCAAAAGTAGCAGAAGTCAAAATAGAGTGAAATTAGATTTCTCAATGTTAAATAATGACTTAAGTTTGGATTTAAATGAAAGTTAATTAAAATTACTATTTTTATAAGGTAAAGTGATTAAAAAGGAAAATTCTCTTATTTCCCCCTAAAAAGTATCATATACAGATGTAAAACACATTATTCGATTAGTAAACCATCCAAAAAATAGCATAATTTCAATTAACTACTTGAAATAACAAATTGCATTTTCACATTTAAATGCGTTTAAGAACTTACATAAACATTACATAAAATCCAGTAATATGTGTTCCGCAAACTCAATCAGAAATTTATTCAAGATGCAATCCAATCATACCTTACCACTGTAGCTCAGGTTACAAAATTAAGTAGTACAAAATGCCAAAACAAATCCTCTCAAAGCTAATTCTTTTCTTTTATTCAGACGTCAACGGAGAAAACGCCCTTAACCCATTTTAGGCCAAGCATAGAAATTTTATAAAATGTGGTATTATTTGCATTGAAATTTGCTTAAATTACATTCATTAAGACATCAAAAAAGTTTCGTGCATGAAAAATAATATTTTATTTTATTTGATGTTACCATTATTAATTTATTATTAATAATTTATCATTAAATTTAAACAAAAAATTTTAAGTTTTCTTATGGCATTTGTTTTATTATTATTTTATTTACAGAACTTGCAACTTAAAAATAAGCGAAAAATATTTATTATGAAATTAGCGAAAAATATACGTCACAGTGTTAATAAAACAATATTTATTGAAATGGTGCGTTTACGCACCTTTGGCCGAAAATGGGTTAACCCCTTCGCGACGAGCGTCCTTTACAGAATTTTTAATCTTTTAACACCGGTTTTTCAAAGCAGAAATTTTCGGCTAATTGAATCGCGGAAATGCTGTCATTAAATAAGGCAAAGCTTACAATAAAAAGTAACTGGTCTGAGTAATCGAGGATTCTGAGCATCTTATTCGTCACGTATACGTGTCGATCGTCCCCAAGGGGTTAAACATCTGTATAAGCAGAGACAGATACAACTCTCTCGATGAAAGCACTCAGAATTAGATCACACATTAAACTAGTGAAGCGCATATGGGACTAGTAAAAAGTTTGAGCTGAGCGAGAAAACATTCATTTGACGTGGTCAAGAAGACATTGATAATTTCTAATTTTGAAATGTACATTAGTAGGTACTTTTCAACTATAGAGGCTGTGAGTTTTTTTTTAAAATCTTGGCGCACTTCGTGCTTCAGAAGTGAGATTTGTTGCCAAATGAAATAATCAGCTATGAAAACAAATCCAATGAACTTTTATGCTTCTTTATATATGAATTTATTTATACAGAAACATTATATATTATTAAAGTTTTTACATAAAATTTTTGTTTGTATATAAAAGTAGATAAATCACAATTGTATAAATGTTGAAAGAATTTCTTGCGTATATGAAACAGCGAATAAGTTGCAACGAAAATATGTTGCCAAACTTTTTTATCTTGCCCAGGCCAGTTTCTATATCTATCCTACGCTGGAAAAGGACCCATTAATATATTGACAGCAACAATAAGCAATAGCTCTGGTAAAGTTCTTGGGTGACAAAACTACGACTAACTTTAGGCAAACCATAATTTTTCATCTCTTATTTAAATATATTTCTGTAACATATTTTATAATTCCTTAGACAAGATAGTGTCTTTTCTTTAATAATAAGCTTTATTCATAACAAAATGTGTTAACCATGGTGGTTTCCTGTGTAAAACTAGGCTGCGCCGCCAAGCGCCTGAGGGCCGCCCGGCGCGTCTTTGACCACCGAACCCAAGTCTTGAGGGACTTATAACGCGCACGAACGGGGGTTGCTCCCCGTATGCGCATCGGACCGTCGGGGGACCGCCACCTGCGTCCCCCCCAACCCTTAGACTTATGCGTGGACGACATAGGTCGCTGCGATACGCGGTTGATCCGATTATCAGGGGAAACCACCACGAAACACTTGGGGATGGGCCGGTGTCCCCCAACAGCTTCAGGACTGGACACCCATGAGGGAGCCAGGCCCTAGGCCTTAAGTCGGGTTTTCCCGACCCGCACTTGCTTTTCCATAACTCGAGAGATGTGGAGACCTACAAAGGGAAGGCCTTCCGGGTAAAATAAATGAAATTACAATTTCCTTAAAATACGGTGAAAACAGTACAGGAGCTCTGTGCATTTGCGTGCATAAAAAATTCTAATAAATAAATAAATAAAATTTAAATCCTAAAAATGAAATAGAAAATAATGACGTTACTTTGACGCAATCATAGTACAATCTCTCTGCTTAAAAAAATAGGATACACGCTTTATTTGCCACGTGTGATTGAACAATATACGATGTAAATGTGACGTGACTAATACTGTGACGTGACTGATTTTCTAATCGGCGTGCGTTCTCTACTAGCTGTCCCACACTCTTCCTGTCTCTATTATTTTCTATGGGTCTTACTGTTATTCTTTTAGCCCAGCGGTTCCCAACCTTTTTTCTCACACGTAACCCTTGCTTAGGTTTTTCGTTTATACGTTCCCTTTCCCACATAAACCCATTCCAAATATTTTTGGTTTTATTCATTAGTTATATCCTTATGCTAGTTACCACTTTTAGATGCATTTCTCTTCAGAATTCCAATTTTTAACCCCTTATCCCTTTTGAACCACAACGCAATATCAACATAAAGACACTCAAAACATGAATTAGTAGCTAAAGATTTCAAATTAAGCCCTCACAAAGTAGAGATGAAGCTATATCTATTAATACAAGTTTTAGAGTTTATGCTAATGCTGACCAGTCGAACACTAAAATGATGACCTGCTTTCAGATGGGTTTTAAATGAAATTGTCGAAACCAGAAGACCAGATACGATTCGTGTTCTTTTTTTCTAAAAAATTCTACAATTATTTGAAAGAAAAAAACAATAAAAGATAAGGGGACGGGAGAACAAATGCAAAATCGTAAGATGTTATTATGAATGGGCAGAGATAATAGCAGCAAATGATCAACCAATTACTCAGTTTAGACATTTTCCTTCATTTTATGTAAATAGCCTATTTTGCTTTTCCACAGGTCTCTCTTTATAAACGAAAAGTTTACAGTTTTGTTTCTCTGTTTTCATTTTAAGTTTTATTTTTGCATTATGCGCCATTACCAATGTAATTTTCACGTACCCCCAAATATTACACCACGTACCCTTAGGGGTAGGCGTACCCCAGGTTGGGAACCGCTGTTCTAGCCCCATCTTTGCCTGAAAAAAAAGTAATTATGTAACGCATTTCTAAAATTCATAAAAACACAACTAAATGTAAATATATTGCTTGAAGGTGCGTAAAAATACACATAAAAACATTTAAAAGCACATTAAAGTCCTTTTTAAAAATCGGAACTTACTCGGTCATCATCAGGTCTCTTTGCGTTTTCTAGCTTGCCCGGAACAAACCATTTTACTTCAAGGGTATGGAATATAAGGTGGGATGGGAAGGGTCATTCAAATACTTCATTCAACTTAACTATTGGTTTTTCACTGATGATGATCGAGTAAGTTCGGTTGAAAACGTTTTGATTTTTTAAAAGAACTTTAATGTGCTTTTAAATGTTTTTATGTATGTTTTTACGCACCTTCAAGCAATATATTTACATTTAGTTGTATCTTTATGAATTTTAATTATTAAACAAGGTGAATTTGCATTGAAATTATAACTTTTTATTGCATTTCTAAAGTTTTAGGTTTAATAAAAAATCGATAAATTACGTTATATTTTTCGAATATGTTTAATTAAAATGTACATGTTTTGTAAAGATTGAAATTATAATTGATGAAATTATAATATTATGGAGTAAAGATTAAATTTATATTATATTAAGAAGTGATGACATTTGCTATCAAAGCGAAGTCTATAGTAGATTTTACGATATCTAATGTTATTCTGAGCTTAGAAAGCTAAATACAAATGGGAACGTTATTTTTTTTTCAAGCATGTTAAGACATAACATAGAAGACAATAACAACACAGATATTAGTTGCTAACATAAATGAATATTAATATCCTAAATTTACAGTATTTTTGTTTCATAATGTATATTTTTATATTTACAGATCCCAGATTCATCAGTTCCTCTCCGTGTCCTTGGGAGTAATGTAGTTTTAAATGCTGTAGGACCACAGAAACCATCAGATTTAATAATGGGGTGCGGGTATGGAGATCCGGAATACCACAATCATTGCAAGTAAGAACTACGAGATCCCGCTGTTATTTAAATGATGATTAAAATTTTTGATGATCATTTTTAATTTTAAAATGTTTTGAACTTACAAAAAGAAATAATCAATAATTTATTATGATTTTATTTTCTATTTCAAGAATAGAAATATCAATTACTTTATATATTTCAAAATCATTTGAAATTTATTGTCTTAACGAAATAGCCAGAACAATAAATTATGTTATAACAGCATTTATATTACATGAAAAAGATTTACTTTGAAAAATTAGGATATTTATAATTAATATCGTACTTCCGGAAATTCGGAATATTCACATTTAATATTTACGACATAGAACCCGTCAAAATTCAAAGTAAGAAAAAATGTTTAATAAGGAATTCTTATACAGATCTTAAAGTAAACACAGCAAAATATTGCAATAAAAAATCATGCATGTTGAATTGTGTGCTCATACGCAGCCTGTCTTATAAAGGTTTATTTAAAAGATTTATATTTTATTGTTTAGCAACTGCATTTTAAATTCTGTTTCTGCATTAGGGCCATTCCATTGTGACGAGTGTGACATCCAGACAAAATTTTAAGAGTTTATATCTATATTTTGGGGAATAAATTAGCTAAGAAATCCCTGAAAAGTATTTTAATTATGTTTTTCCATGCATATGCTTGGATAATTGAGCAAATATATAACTTCAATAGCTTTCAATATTAAAAAAGAAAAATTAAACCTCTCTTGGTACAAGAGTACTTGGTGACTCTCTTGGTACAAGAGTTTTTACTTGCATACACATTTGTTAAAATTTCTGTGAATATTTAACTGTGTCATTATTAAAACAATTTTTTTCTAATGAAAGAGATTCAAATTAAACTTAATACGTAATTTTCATAATAAATTTTAATTATTTTAATGTATAAGAATTTTTTTTACTGCTGTGACGGGTGTGACAAAGAAGTGACGGGTGTGACATTGTGCAAAGTGTACAATTTGAAAGTTGTTTACCAAAAAAATACAATGATCAGTATAGACAGTAAACTCAACAATAGTAAATATACAAAAGAAATTTAACAAAACTAACATATTTATGCAGTTAGTTTAAAATTTGTAGTGCCCCCTACTCGTTATAAGTGATGGGGGAGCAGAAATTTTTTTAATTGAGATGTCATCTCCCTCTGGCCAAATCCAGTGTGGCCCACTGGCTTGCATGTATTTTAAGCTTATTTCTTCCTTACGGAAGTTGATTTTCAAGACATTAGCATAGTACAAGCTATTACGCTTTTTGCTACTGGCCAGAGAAACCAAAAGATAATCACCAATATTTAAATCTGATATTTTCAAAATCTTTCTGGGGGGGGGGGGGGATTAACAATTAGTAGTGACTACCACTTCCCTCAATGTTGATTTGGCAGTCTTTCCCATCAAAAGGATAGTACTATCACTACTTACTTTAAAGTGGTGATAAGACTTGATGCCTTCGATGAACTTGATGCCTTCCCATTTTCTGTCAGTATTTGTTTAGTTTCTAGTATTTTCACTGCTGAGACATACAATGCCTTTATTGCACCAATCTCCTGAGCACATTTAAAAAAATCCAAAGCAGATTTAACTTAAAAGTAAGTAACTTGCTACCAGCTCACAATTTTCTAAAATAATTCAAATATATATTTCATGATTTATCTTCCCTTTTTTGGCAAATTGGCCTTAATATGTTCAGAAACAAGAATGATTCAACGTTACACTTCATTTAAAAATATTTAAATATATTCCAAAGCAATTTAAAATATTGTTATACCTGCCACAAGAATTTGCTCACACCCGTCACAAGGATTTTGTCATATCCGTCACACTAAAATTTCACACAAAATAAAAATTTAATGAATTTTAACGTTTTGTAGTTATTCAGACTTGCAATAGTTAGACTTTCCGAAAGTTTCATGTATTTTCATGGAAAAATGCATTTTGTATAATAACTTAAGCATCTTTTTTATGACGGGTGTGACAGAGAGACAGTGTAAATATATTTGTATTAAAAATCGGGTCTTTTAAATTTTTTTGAAAAATTAAGTGTTTTAAAAGATACACAAAGGTCATAAATAGTAATATATGCACATATATGGAAAATGCTGCTGTTTTAAATATTGCTTCTGGCAGAATGAAAATACCCTATTTTACAGGCTGAAAGTTTTCAAATTTTTCCAAATTTGAGCCTAGAAAAATTCTAAAAAAACTATTTTTAGAGTTTAGTTCTCTGTAATTTCATATGCGTCATATTTTTACCTTTAATTTGATATAATATTTGTAGTAATAAAAGACATTTGAAATTTCAACCCTCATGTCCACTTTTTCATGGAAATGCCCATTAGTAGATTACATTTTGACAAGTTATATGTAGGTTGTTTACTTTGTTGGATCGGATTTCTATTAAATATCTTTTATTCTATTTAACTATGATTCTTACATATGTGACTAGTATGTTTTACAAATTATTATTTACAAGATTATGTTGCTCAGAAGCGTATTATGATTTGAGGTAGGACGATTCGTTTACCAGTTTAAACTGCCATTTTTGTATACAAGTGCGATACAGCATACAAAATAATTAAAGGGAAAACGAACGTTACACTGTTAAATAACAGTAATTATGATCTATGGAACTTCTAACTGGAAATGTTTTTAACCGATTAATGTCTATTTTATGTAATACAATTGGATCAACCTACTGAAACGAAGCTGATCAAGATGCTTATAATAAAGGAAGCATGTCTGCTAAAGCGAAAATTGCTTTAAGTGTAGAGGACATTCAGTTGACACTTATCAAGCATGTGGAAACGACAAAAAGTATGTAGAAATCTTTAGGTAAAGTTTATGAACAAACCACATAAGTACAAAACTTTTCTTGCAAAAAAGGTTGTACAGTATAAAAAATGATGAAGAATTAAAAATGAAAGATTATACTGATCAAAGTAAGAAATAGCACAAATAAAATACATATAAAGTAGCAAACTGCTGTTTTGGAGCCTCTAAAGCTCCATCATCAGTGCCAAAGTTAAAAAGATAACAAGAACGAAAAATCATGTGTCAAGCATAGATTATGTAACACTTTCCAACGCTTCCAAAATAATTTTACAAATCATACCGTTTAATAAGCTAAAAGATAACATCTAAGTAAACAATTTGGAAAACGCAAAACATATTTAAAAACATAATTTCAGGAATTTCCAACATATACAATATTCAGAAAAATATCCGAATACTTTTATTCAGCCCTGTATAGGATCTATAGATTTGTATATATACTACATAGGATGCTAAATTTTAGTTCAGTTAGGAAACGCGTAGCACAGTTTAAAATTCTCCGTCTGGAGTTTCTGTCCATAAACGGAAATATGTCCGCGAAATTTTGTGCTTCCCTGTATAGGATCTACAGAATTTATCCACACCACGTAATAGACAAAAAGCCAGTTAAAATTAAAATCGTGTTCAGTAACTTAAAACGCACTTCCAGGAATTATTGTTAACAGGCATTAGAGAATTCTTTTGTGTGTCCCTGTCAATGAACGATGACTGCTATACACACAATATTCTGTTGTAAGCCTCTTGTAATGTACCTTAGTCATATATATAAATTTCAATGCGTTTAAAATAGTGAAACATTATTTAAATAAACCGCAGACGATTTTTCTCCATAGACGTAATGTAACGGAATTCTTTTGAGTGTCCCTGTAAAGTAACTATAAGTGCTATGCACACCCTATTCCATATTAAGCTTCTTCTAATGCACGTTAGTGATATATATAAATTTCGATGCTTTTAAAATAGTGAAACATTATTTAAATAAACCGCAAATGATTTTTCCCCATAGACCGCAATGTAACGGAATTCTTTTGAGTGTCCCTGTAAAAAAAACTATAAGTGCTACACACTTCCGTTGAAATAGGGAACATGCTATAGATAACGACAATAGCATATAAAAATTGCAGAGCAATCCGAGCATATTTACGGGAGTTAGAGCACGGACAGACGTCCATACGGCCAGACAAACCGAAGTCATAAACACTTTTCAACTAGGTTGGAAAGTGTTAAAAACGGATTTGAAATCTTAGGCCATGTAAGTATGCTTGCGTCTCCGCTCGTGGCCAAGATGGAATGGCAGTCAGTGTTTAATACCAACAGTGGAGTCAGGAGTCCCACGTGTCAGAGATAACCAATCAGAAGCGCTCCGCTAGTTTGGATGAGTTTAAGCACGACGGAGAAAAAGGGGGAGGAGGAGTGAAGAGAATGAATTAAAGGAAAGGTAGCCAGACATTTGAAAAATTGGTCTACTGGACATATCATTAACTAAGGTGCTTGTATTCTTCCATATATGATAAGCTTCCCAAAAATCAAGGTCGTAAATCGATGAGCACTTCTGAATTATTGAACCATCTGAAAAATAGTGGAGCGTTTCATGACACAATTTTTAACACAGTTTTTATGTTCTCCCAAGCGGACCTTAAGAGGTCTCTTAGTTTGACCTATGTACATTCCATCACACTCGCAAGATATCTTGTAAATTCTCCTACGTGGAGATCTGTCAATAGTATGTTTGAAATCTGTAAATTTGACTTTGTTAAATGGTGCATAAATTACTTTAAAATAGAATCTTTTCGAAATTTTGGTTATTTTATGGGTAATTCTCGGAAAATATGGAAGTATAACTAAATTTTCATTGCGAACATTGTTAACGTTGGATTAATTAGTTTAATATGAATTGAATCAATGATTTCAACAGGATAACCCCGGTCAATGACAATAGATTTAATGTGGTCTAATTCTGCTTTGAGTAAACTCTCAGATGAATAAAAGTTTAAGGCGCGAAGAAAATAGGTATTAAATGCAGTCAATGTTTGAGTAGGAGGGTAAGATGAAGGACGAACTGGGGGTAAAGAAACTGAAAATGGCTTACGGTAAACAGTGGTTTGGAATGAGTCATTTTCTTGGAAAACCCCAACATCAAGGAAAGGTAGTTGGTTATTCTTATTAAATTCAGATGCAAACTGTATATACTCATATACAGAGTTCATAAGAGGAAGAATATGACGGACATTTATATCACTAGAATCCAATAATGTGAAGCAGTCATCGACATAGCGGGTATAAAATGGAAAATTTACCCTATTGAAAAGGTTTGACTCGAAGTAATGCATATAAAAATGACTGAGGATTGGGTTGAGATTTATGTACGTATATATGAATGTATTTCTTGAGACTATTAAACAATACTTAATGTTTTAAAACAACATTATATTACTAGAATTATATTAATTTAAACAATGCTCATATTGCAGTGAAACTTACAGCATAGTGAACGGATATAGTATCAGTTCACGGCGGTAAACAGGTTAAGAAAAGGCCTAGCTTAGGTGGATCGCTGTTGTTTGATGGGAGAAAGAATCAGAATACTTTTACGGAATAACGGAATATTATTATTTTAAAATAATCATACGGTCATATTGAATTATTTTAACACACTATTCAACTATCTATTGTTTTTTCTTTATGTACTGTGTATTTAATTATATGTTTCCAATTGTACTTTAATCCAGCGTACTAAATTAAATATTTTGTGGTCAAGTTATTTCATTATTTATTCATCCCACATAAATATGACACGACATAAATAAAATATACTTGCTGGCATGAATACTTGTTTTAAACATTTTTTTTTTTTTTTAACAAATTGAAGACACGAGTGTATGAAAGTGTTATGACACAGTTTTCTCAAAAATCACTTTATTTTCTGATGAAGGTCTGATGACGTAATCTATAAAATGGAGACAATTATAAAATATGGAGATTATTATTATTCTTGAAAGAAAGAAAAATTATTTATGAATCTTTAATATTTCTGTATTTAAATAATTATAATACGTATAATAATAGTTTTAATATATTAGAGTTAAATGTTAAGTTTTTTTTGGGAGGATTTAGTACCACTTGTTAATATTTCTAAAATATTCTATTATAAAGAAAACGAATAAATAAATAATAAATTCTAAAACTTTCTATTCAGTTTTCTTGAAATTGAATTACTGATACATAACAGCTTTTGAAACTCTTGTCTTCAATTTTATGCTTCCTTTTCTTTTAAAAGTTTGATTATAAAGTAGAGTCTCGAAAATCTGAGTCTCAGAAGTCCGAGATTCCGCTTAATTTGAGGCGTCAAAAATAAATATACGTAATTTCTACGTATTTTTTTTCCTCGCCCCGAAAGAATGCCAGTTCTTTTCGTTTCGTCCTGGAAGGAATGCAATTGCCGTTTTGAGTCACCTACCACCCTTTGTTCGCTTGTTCAGACAAATGGCTACGGGTTGGGATTAGTTTGAAAGGGGTTTCTAAACTAGTTCTACACGATTTTTCTTTTTCCAAGTTCCGTTAGGCGCAAGGGATGATACTCCGTGATCAGTTGCATTGTAAATTGCTCTGTCGTTTATACTAAGTCAGCTTTTTTTCACATTCCTAAATCGACTATTGTAGAAATGATAGAAGATGAGTAGTAATGTAATGATTCAGAAGAAAACGACTCTCTGACATTTGACAAAAAAAATCAAGGTTCTGCATCTTTAGAACTGGCTTTAAAATATGTATAACATCAAAATGAAGCCAACCCTGCTGACGTTATGCTTTTTAAACGTTGGCTAGATATTGCATCTAAAATGAGAAGTAATGTGATAAATCAGCAAAAAAATTGAAATTCTTTTTTAAATTGTAAAGTATCCTGTATGTATATCATTACAAAAGGAATAAAGGTATGTACATTCTTTGTATTTCTAATTGAGAAAAATTATATTTGGTAAGAATTTTCTACTTTTTTGGAAAATCCGAGTTTTCAGTAATCCGAGGTGGTATCAGTCCCAATTACCTCGGATTTTCGAGACTCTACTGTACGTGATGCATATTTATGATGTATTTGTTTTTCGTTTGTTTAACCATATTTTATTTTTACAGTTCTAGCAGTATGATACAAGTTGCTAAAGGCGGATTGCCATACAAGTGTTTCTCCATTTTCTCATTACTAGGAATGCCATATGAAGAACCATTAAATTTTAATTCCAAAAGTGGTAAGTGCATTCTGTTCACAGGTATATAAAAACTGTGTCGTAATTGAAGCGTTAAAACTGTAGTCTTTCTGATCGTGGTCCTAATCGTTGTAGTTGGATTGCTCATTAAAGTGTCAGGCCACTTTTCTGGAAATAAGGTACTAGACGAGTTGTAGTTTTCCAGCTGGACGAAAAATGCTCGGTCCAGGATTCGAACCTGGGATCTCTTGGCTGAAGCTGCCATGCTCTACCAACTGAGCTATCCCGGATGAATCTGGAGGGCATAATTCATCCAGTTAACCTTATTGATCATAGCATCTAGTCTGATATTTAAATCAGCTCAACAGAATAGATCGCAGGTAATGGAACTGAAGTAAACGCTGGATACGTGATTGCACTAGATTAATTTTAACACAATTATTCAAATTGGTAAAGAAATCATACGAGTTGTAATTTTCCAACTGGACGAAAAATGCTCAGGCCAGGATTCGAACCTGGGATCTCTTAATATATTAAGAGATAATAATTGTAAAAGTAATAATTGGGGAAATAATTGTGTTAAAATTAATCTAGTGTAATCACGTATCCAGCGTTTACTAGAGTTCCATTACCTGCGATCTATTCTGTTGAGCTGATTCAAATATCAGATCAGATGCTATGATCAATAAGGTTAACTGGATGAATTATGCCCTCCAGATTCGACCGCGATAGCTCAGTTGGTAGAGCATGGTAGATTCAGTCGAGAGATCCCAGGTTCAAATCCTGGCCCGGGCATTTTTCATCCAGTTGGAAAGTTACAACTCGTATGATACCTTTACCAATTTGAATAATTATGTTAAAATTAATCTTTCAGGTACTAGAGTCTGAAAAGCGGTTGGATTTCTCAAAAGATGCTTCCACATTTTTTTTCGTATTGAAAAGATAGACTCATCCGATTTAGTACCTAATTTCTGAAACCCACCATCCAGCTTGAGACATTCGCCACTGTTTTTAATTACAGATCTGTGGAATCTATTCAAAATCAACAGCAGCGTGGTACTCTAAGCGCATACACATGCATACATGCACTTAGCGCGTGCATAACATCCTGAATTCATTGTTAAACTAAATAAAAGGTGGCGCTTCTTTAGCGGAGACTTTGTCAGTGTAAACTTCGCACAGAAGTTATTATACTTTAGACAGTGCTAGACAAACTCCCATGGAATTAAATTAATTTACAATCAAAGTCATCTTCTGAAAAATAAATTAAGTTCGCGCCGAAAATAAGGATTTTTTAAAGCGAATCCACTCATTCTTATAATGAGCAAAACTCACTAAATATTCATTTTTTAGGTAAATAAACGAGAGAAAAGAAAACAAAAGAAAAAAGTAAATTATACTAGAAGATTTATTTTTCAAATTTCAAAAGTGTTCTGAGCCAATTCTTTGATTATTCATTGTAGTTTTAAATTTATCATACTTTCACAATATGTTTTTTCTTTAATGACTTGCCTCCTACGAGTTGCGCTCGCCAACCCACGTGTAAACTCCACATGTTTAAACTACACACGCTAATTTGATCTGTTTTAAAAAGATTACTCGATTACGGAAAATTGAATGAAATTATTACTATTATTGGAAATCTTATACACACGGGTTGCAATTCATTTGCCTTTGACTGGGTTAAGCAAAAAATGTGGCACCTTCCGGACTTTTACACCGTCTCGAAGAAAAGTTTTCTTTCTAAAGCTAAAAGAAAATCCTATTCGTAATGTTTCATTAATGGTTATATATATATATATATATATATATATATAACCATTAATGAAACATTACCGTAACACCAACAAAAACCATGAAATTATGAATTAGTATATAATAATTAATTGACAGCGATAGTTTTCTCCAAAACACTGATTATAGATACCATATACATATTTAAAAGAAGATGAAATTAAATTAAAAATTTAAAAAATGAAATTTGTGGAATTTAGACAGAATTTTCAAGTCCCAAATGCCTAAATACCACAAATAAAATGTGTGGTTTCATCATCATATTAGCCATAACATTGCCAAAGAATGTGATTTTGGGACTACCACATCACAATAGAGAAAAAAATCTGTGAAAAAATCATAAAGTTCAAAAAATAAAAACAATATTAAAAAGGAAAGAAACCTTACCCATAAAAAAGAGAAAAAAACAGTGAAATTTAATCATAAAGTTCGAAATTATATATATATATAGTTTTAAATATGACTTAATGTGCACCACTAAATGCTTGTATTGTAGTTCGCAATAATTTAAATATTTTTAAATTTTCTGTAATTTTTAATATTTAGTCTTAAACATGTTTTTTAATTGAAAAGAGTTTGGACTAATTAATATTTGGTATTTTAAAGCCGGAAAACAGTAGATAAAAAACGGACATTTCAAACTATGAAGTAAATCTATATTCAGATAATGATATATTGAATAAAATATTGAAAAAGTTAAAAAATAAAAATGGACACTGCACATCACAATATAGTCAAGTACATAAGCCTGCAACATATGGTTAAATCGCTATGCATAGTTTTTGATCCTATGAAACTTATGTTACTGAACCGCCTTGACCGATTTCAACATTTTTATAGCTTAAAACAATTCTTCGATTTAGTAACTGTCTGCTTCAATGTGTTTATCATACAATTCTCTATAAAACTACCGGATTTCCTGTTTTTATATGCAATTAGTTTCGCAAAAAGTAACAATAAACCCAATTACTGCAGCAGTATTAGTTACTTTGTAACAGAGTAGAGAGATTTAAGATTTATAATGAAAAAATTGGTGTTCTCATCTATTCAGAGGGATTGTGTTTTTATGTCTTTCCTAATCACCTGATTTCAATTTATTTCGTTAGTGCTTGCTATAAAAGGTTTAAAACTTGGCAAGAAAATTTTAACATATTCAAAATGCAACTACAAATAACTAAATAACTTCAAATTGGTGATTGAAATGGATGCGTAGTGACTGGATCGCGTTTTTGCCCACCAATGATAGAATGTCAACATATCGCTAAAATTCGTTTTACTCGTATGCCAAAACTATTCATCTTAAAGAAAAAACATTGTACATGAAAAATGTAGGAAATTTTCTCTAGTTGAATTTGGCGCAATAGTTTTTTTAAAAAAAGTTCAACCTTCTATCAAATACAAGGGAAAATCACAGAAAACTACAATTTTTTCATTATTTTTCGCTTATAACTTTTTAAGCAGACCGGATACGAGGTGAGAAAGTTGAAATTCATGTTCGGCACCCCCAAAACATAAAGGAAGAAAGAGAAAAAGTCTTCTGCAAAATGTTCCAGGCGGAAGCCTTTTTTGGTCTAAATTTACTGGACTAAAAAGAGTGATTTAGACCTGTAATGGAACTTCTGTTGGGGGGGGGGGGGGGGGGTAGAAGGGAAATAAAATACCTCCCGGGGACCAACAGGCAGAAATATACTTTCTTGAGACACTGGTAGTCGGTCTTTCATGGGATATCAGCGATTATTTAAAAAAAATAGTGCATAAGCGGTCGTGAAAACTATAGTAGCTTTTTCTTGTATTTACATTTTTCATGTTAGTGTTGCCTGTGCTTAATGAAATGTTTAGTTTATCTGTATGGTATGAAGCTTCATGAAGCTATTAATCAATTTTGAGCTATGATGTAAACTGTCATATAGCTTTCTATCGGTCTAATAGTAACTTTTTAATGTGTCTCTCTCTCTGTTATCAGTATTATGATTTTTCACATTTAGCAATAACCTGTCGAATAATTTTTGAAGTTGCTTGTATTTATGTCAAGTTTGAATTCCCCTATTCCCACGCACGAAATGTGTGTATTAAAATAAATCAGTGGTTCTCACCTGATGTACCATAAAAGGACGTCAGTTTCCAAGCCAAGAAGTTTTGACGGGTTCCAACTGGTATTTAAAAATTTAAAAATATATTAATAATTTCCAATATTAAAATGTAAATATTAATAAGTTTTACAAAGTGGGTTTAGTACCATCTGTTAACATTTCAAACGTATGCTATTAAGATGAAAACAAATTAATTAAATTCACTGCAAAACTTTTCCTTCCCATTTTACGGAAATTTAAATTTTGTTACATAACAAAGTTTTCCACTAAGCTCTTCAATTATGAATGTATTCAAAGAAAATTCCACGAATAAGAAATTACTGGCGCATTCAATATAGTTTTATATGGTGTTAAAATTACGATATCTGTATTATAAATCAGAAACATATCAGTGAGTAACGTTGACGGCCTATGTACGGTATTAATGACAGTCTAACCATTTCGCCATTTGATAGTTACAGCAACTTCTCTAAATTCTAAATATCGCACAATTTCAATTTTTACATATTAGAGAAGACAAAAAGATGTTCTTGCAAATGCAATTTGTTTGAAAACTGTATTTGATGATATATCTACATAAAATTCACCAGTATCTAAAAAATATGTCGGGTAAAGTGGGGACAGACGCCGCGGTGGGTCAGATGCCACAGAGATTGTGTAGGCGACACTAGCGCTCCCTAGGTCAAATTAAGAAGTTTGTTATGTGCCTATGTGCCGTGTGCTATGTTGTACGTGTTCCCACAGCTTAATTGTTAGTATTATTTTAATATTTATTCCCGATTTTATGCTTCAAACCTGCTTGGTAATTTGCCAAAATTATTCTAATAAAATTTTATTACTTATTTTAAGCCTAATGAGATTTCATGCCAAAACCTATTGTAATTGTAGACTAGATCTTCGTAGATCACAACCAGGGGTCGGAAAAACTACTTTTTTATTGTAGAGAACTACAACTACAACTACTTTATGGAAAATGTAGTTAACTACAACTACAACTACCTGTTTAAAATTAGCGACTACAAACTACTTTTCAAAAGTAGTCACTATTTAGCTACTTTCAGATTTTGTGAAAAGGTTCAATTTACACTAGAAATGGAGATACGGATTAAATAATAAAGCGTCCCCTCGTTATATCGCGTCTGCCGAGATACAATTAAATAAATGCAACATTAGCAAGGACATTTCAAAATTAAGAAAGATAACATACAAGAAAATGTTTTGCGTTTGTGTCTAAAATGTTAGTTTATACACACATTACAAATTTTGTAGAAAAATTAAGAGAGATATTTATAATCTAGAATCTGATTTTAGAAGCAAGTGTCAATGGGAAAAATCTATGACGTCATGCGATGCGTTGCTATAATTATCCCTATAGCTGAGATTTGCTGCTGAGAATAGCAAATTGTTGAGAACACATTTTGCGCAAAAGAAGCAAGTTTCGGGAAATTAATTTGCAGATGGCACATTTCCCCCCTGAAGTAGCGTTAAAAGTAGCGTCAGTTTCCGCTACAAACTACTGATTTTTTGTATCGCGCTACTTGCTACACTACATTGTTCAAAATGTAGCGCACTGCACTACAAACTACTGTAAAAAGTAGCGACTACTGTAGTTTCGCTACTTGTAGCGCAATACTTCCGACCCATGATCACAACTATGCGCTTAGATTTCTCCTGAACACAAAGGGGCTGTACGGCATCTTACCCGCCACTATGGGACAGATACCGCACCTAGGTTGAGGGACAGATGCCGCAAAATATATTTTTGTTTTTCGGTTCGATAAGTTCATCACTACAAGTACTGTGGAAATTACATATAAATGAACGTATATTCAGCGCATTTATGTATTTCGCTAATAAATTTGTAATCTCTTTACTTTTAATAAATAACTTTTGTAAAGTAATTTCCATTTAACGAACTATAACGATATTAATTAATGTTTAACGAAAGTGTTTTTTAACCTCTACTTCGGTACATACTGCATTATACTTTTGTATTTTAGAAAAATGCCACGACAGAGAGAAAGAACCACTTCAAGAGGTAAATGGACAGTAGACAACCTGCTAGAGGCTGTAAAACGCAACAGTGAAGAAGAAGTCTCAATTAGAGAAGTAGCTAGGAGAACAGGTGTTCCAGAACGGAAAATTAGACGACGAATGTAATCGATCAACTTTATAAAGAGTGGATGTGGTCCACAATCATATCTTGGAGTAGAGGCCGAAAATAAACTTGTTGCTCATAAAAAAATCAAGTTTTGAGTAAATCAAGTCAATTAAGTAATTGTTAGACAATTAGCCTGTGACCTTGCCTCTGAAATAAAATTACTCCCGCAAAAGTTTAACGATGAGAAAGGGAGAGTAGGTCATGATTGTCTTCTTTCTTTTATGGAAAGGAATCCAACGCTGAGTATTCGTAAAGCTGAAAATGTATCTATTGCAACAGCTAATGGTATGAATAGAGAAGATGTGAATACGTTTTTTGAAGTTTAAGAGAAAGTAATGATAGATCAAAATCTGCATAATAAATCTGCTGCGATATACAGGATGTCATATGTTATCGATCGCCAACTTTTAATTTCTCAACCGTTGGTCATAGACATATAGTTCCAATTACAAAAGCGTTTCAAATGAAGTAAATATTCATGTTGTGCCATTGTTTAAAGTAAAAATTCAATTTTATAAAAATTACGAAATCTAATTTTTTATACGGTGCCCCAATCCCTATAGTTATACTTGGTAAAAGTTTACACATATCATAACAGATATAAGACAAAAAGTTTGGCTTCTGTGCTACGAAAATTGACACAGTTATTGAATTTCAAAGTTTGAGATTTTTGCCCATGATTTTGTCTTTAATTGAGGGATCAGTTAAAAAATGAATTAAAGTAATTAGAGATCGAAATCAGGGTCCAATGACCTTTTTATGGCGAAACGACCATACCGACCATACCAAACCGACGATTTTGGCCGGTATCGCTAAATCAGGGTATAACCAAAGAGGGTTATTTCATCTAAAAATTTGAGCTGACTTTTAGGGGTGGTATACAAAGCGAAGAATGAAATATTGAAATGAAACAGAAAAATAAATATAAATTTATTTTCATACTAGAAAACGGTCAACTATAAAAAAGGAATACATAAAACGCCAGAATCTACTAGAGATACTGCTCAAATTGTTCTCAATTGGTGGCAATGCACAATTAAATGCGTGACAGCACTGAGTACTGGACACGTTGGAGCATAGCGGCTGTAACTGTGCGACAAGCAAGGATGATGTGCTACTTTAGATCAACCAGAGAAGTAGGCTCAGTCACATAGACCTGCGCCTTGATGTAACCTCAGAGGTAGAAGTCCATGGGAGTCAAGACCGGCAAACGCGGTGGCCGCTCTACCGGACCACCATATCCAATGATCCTTTGACCGATTTCGGTGGTCAGATACGCACGGACGTTTGATGCTTTATGCGGAGGGCCCCCATCATGTTGAAACCAAACCCGGCGTGCATGTCGGAGAGACAGCTCTTCATACCAGTCACGTACCGTGTTTTGTAGCAGGTAAAGGTAAAGATCGCCCGTTAAGGTCCCATCGTAGAAGATGGGTCCACTAATCTGCGTTCCCCATATACCGCACCACACGTTGTTGATCAGCGTACTTGGTGTCGTACTGTGCGGGCGATGTGGGGGTTTTACAGAGACCAGTAATGTACATTGTGCACGTTAACAATGGCACACATTGTAATTGAATCATCTGCCCACAGAATATCACAAAAGAACGACGGATTTTCCAGGGAGGTGTTGAGCCGGAAATTGCAGTAATCAAATGGTCGTGCGTTGTCACCCAGTATCAATGCTTGCATCAGTATCGGATGGTATGGATACGCACCATGTGCATGTAACAAATGCCAGACATGCTGACGCGTGTATCCACATGCCTCGCTTATTTTCCCCGTGCTCAGTTGTGGATTTAAAAGGGAAAATGACAGCACTTCCTACGGTGTCACTCGAAAATTACACCTGCCAATCTACTTTTCCGGGTCGTGGTGCAACAGAATCGGTCTCTCTAAGACGGTGCAATGCACCAGTTATAGTTTCATGCGTTGGATGTCGATCCCTTGAGAAAGGTTCTGAATAAATTCTCGCTGCCGCTCTGGCATTCATTTGACATTCACCATAAATCAGTATCTTTTCGACATATTGCGTGTATGTGTAGCCTGCCATAACGATCTTAGCGATGACTAGCATGTCTACTGCTAGATGGCTCTTGTTTTATCCCGAACGTGTGGCGCTACGGTACTATTGTAATTTGCATAATCCCGATTTTCATGCTCGTTTTAGCTCGGCTGGTCGTTTGCATTCCGCTGCCATTTATCTAGTTCTTAGTAAGTATGTTTTATTTTTTGGGTGTCGATATTTTACCTACTTTGGCTTTTGAATGTTGTTAGACCCCTAAAAGTTAGTTCAAATTTTTAGATTAAATAACCCTTTTACGTGATACTCTAATATGGCGATACAGGCTAAAGGGGGTTTCACCATAAAAAGCACATGTTACACTAATTTTGATCTCGAACTACTTTAATTCATTTTTAAACCGATCTCTCAATGAAAGACAAAATCATGTGTAAAAATCTCAAACTTTGAAATTTCATAACTGTATCAATTTTTGTGGCACAGAAGTCAAACTCTTTGTGTTATATCTGTTATGATATGTGTAAACTTTTACTAAATATAACTATAGGGATTGGGAGACCGTATAAAAAGTTTTTCGAAAATTTAATAAAATTGATTTTTTACTTTAAACAATGCCACAACATGAATATTTACCTCATTTGAAACGTTTTTGTAATTGGAACTATATGTCTACGACCAACGGTTGGAAAATTTGCACCCTGTATAATATGGACGAAACTTGCTTTCAGGTCAACAATGAAGCAGGAAAAGTCGTTGCCAAAAAGGCAGTGAAGATGTCCATCACATCTCTTCAACTAAAAACGGGTAAACGATCACCGTTGTTGTTTGTTGCAACGCAGAAGGGAATTTTCTCCCACCATTTTGTATCTTTAAGAGGAAAAACAAAAACAAAAAATTAGTGACATGACTCAATGGCACCTGGTTCAGATATTAGAAAGTCCCAGAGATCAGTCTACATGGCAAGTGAATTATTCAAGGTGTGCACACTTTATACTTCGAAAAACTCCGAAGAAAGCCATTTTACAGTTGGATGGCCATAGTTCGCATATGTCGGTTGATGCTCTTGAATTGGCTGTTGCAAATGAAATCTCCTTTATTTGTTTTCCAAGCTATACAACACATTACTTACAGCCATTAAATAGGAGTTTCTTCAGACCTCTTAAGCATCGTTTCAAACAAGCCTCTAATACCTGGATGGGGAATCATTTCAGTCCTAATGCAGTGTAAGATGTAATTGCTATGATTGCCGCTAGAAAAATTGGAAGAATGCAGTTTGATGAACTACTTTCTAAAGCTTGGGGACAAGTCGTGACGTCTTGAAACGCTATCTCAGGTTTTAAGGCTATGGGAATTGTGCCATTAGATAAGACAGCAATTCCAGACCATGATTTCATAACTGATAACAACAGGAATGGACCACAACAAAATGAAGCAATTCAAATCGAATCAGATAATATTGCTGTGCCACAAAATGAAGAAGATCCATTAGAAAGAATTTCAACTGCTTATCAAAATCTTCTGAGCGACAAATGTTGGCTCACTATGTGTGAAAAAGGAAAATGTAGTCCTTATACAATTGTCACCATCTAAGCTGTATAATAAAATATATCCTATTCCAATGGTAAAAAGAACAACACAGCCAAGTAACAAAAAGCAAAATGCTGCAAATATTACAAGCGCAGAGTTTATAAACAAGCAAAAAGAAGAAGGATACAAAAAGCAAAAGAAACTAGAAAGCATCAAACGGCGACAAGTAAAATGTGTATAAAAAGGGAGGGGAAAGACCAACTTGAAAACACCTCACTTGAGGAAGAAATTGAAATATGAGTCATCTTCCGACACTGAAGAAAGTGTTTATTATTGATCACTCTGATTGTGTCGAGTGTCTAGAGCCTTATCAAGAAACAAAGTCTAAAGCAGACTGGATGATTCAGTGCATCAAATGCAATCGGTGGCTACATGAAACATGCTCAATTTACTCTTGCAATTGTAAGTTTGGTGATTGTGGGCGAATGGGAAATACGAAATCAAAGAACGGAGGCGAAAAGCCAAAAATAAAAAAAAGATTAGGGCCTAAATAGAATAGAACTTTTACTTATTTTAAGGGGCCGCTTCACTGAAACACCCCGATCGTGAAATTCCATGTTAGCCTATGGGGAAATTTAGAAGTGCGATTACTCATTACCTAATATAATTATTAAGATACGGTTTTTACCATCAGAAATTAGACGTCAGATGTGCGTTTTTAAAAAATGTCTCCATAAAATGTTAAGTATTTTTAAGAAGATGATAAAATATCATCAAATGCAATTTTTAAAGTTTATAGGGATTTTTTTAATACTTAAAATTTAAGAGAACAATTTTTAAAAACGCACACCGCCGGCATCTGGCGTCTAATTTCTGATTCTGAAAACCGTATCTTAATAATTATATTAGTTACTGAGTCATCGCGCTTCTAAGTTCTCCCATAGGCTAACATGAGATTTCACGCTCGGGGAGTTTCAGTGAAGCGGCCCCTTACGAGTCAACTGTAATGTTGGTCTGCATGTGAATAATTTATTTATATCTTTTTAGGTGCGTTCGGAATTATATAAATACGTAACACCTATAGTCGTCGTCTGGTGCGTCCGTCTGTCCTCATATAACAGCGCAAAAACTACCCAATCCGGGTTTGAAATTTAATATATATAATCGTTGCGGAAGTTTGTCGAGTCATTTCAAATTTTATGAAAATCGAATCAAAACTTAAAAAGTTATTAATAAAATGATTTATTAAGTAATTTGATTTTTTTAAAAATCGGTACTTCCTTTTTATAGCAGTTTCCGAGGAATAATCGTCAAGTGACCGAGATGTATCGCCAAGTTATCTGACATGTATGGCGTTATAGTCATATGTGACGTATATTATATTTTATAACCTCTAGGACCAAGTTATAGTCATATTCTTCATTGTATTAAATCCTATCATATGTAATTAATTCAATGATATCCCAAGATAGGTAATGACTTTAGATTGCCAGGGTGATTACGTCCTATTTAAGATGAGTCATATTATTTCCGTATTACTGAATTTAACCCTCTAAGCATTTTGCTAGTATTTTTCCGTTTCTCAAAAACTACTTAAATTGGCTCTAGACAAAAATATTTTTAACAAAATTGTATTTTCAGATATATGTAAAATAAAGAGATATGAAGTGTATTTTAGAAACAAACGGGAAAAAAATTAAATTATTTTAAGTTTTACAAATATTTTTATGAAAATGCAGGAAAGCCCTCAGACGCTCAGAGGGTTGAAAATCGAATTTGCATACTAAAATTGTTTAATTATAGCAATCGTTTTTTGGATAGATGCTTCCGGAGAAATTTATATTATATGGAAAAATAGTCTAAACATGAATTTCAAGTTCTGAAATTTTCAAAGCTAGGCTTAAGTTTTCCATTGGAATTTTCAGTAAATGTCAACAAGAGATAAAATGTTGCTAACTTAAAATGTACTTATTTTATTACGGAAATTAATCATATCATAATAACAGACGATAAAATTCATTTCACTGAAACTAGTTATAGTACGAATGCACCTCATTTGTCACGTATGACGTACAATTTACAACTTGTTGTAAATATGATGTCTATTCTTTGCAATAATTGTGGTATCAATTCATGTAAATTCAAATGTTTTTCTTTTCAATTAAATTTTTTATTTTAAGTTTTATTTTTTATTAGCTTACAATTTTGCATTTTCACTACACTTATCGCAATTTAGTGATATATATATATATATATATATATATATATATATATAAGCGTATGTATAAAAAAAGCGTAGATTATTTCTCCATGCGGCATCTGTCCCACTCCTAATGCGACATCTGACTCTGCACATAAAACTAGTCGTTGGGGGCCACCGTAATACTTACCCATCATGGATATGCTTATGTAAAATATTAAAATAAAAACTGTGTAAACTACTTATAAAATGCCTTGCAATTCAAATAAAATCGTGGCTTGATGACGTCATAAACTTTAAGGGCTCGATTACTGAATTGCTTAAAAGAAACATCCTTATAACTACAAAAACAATAGTCCTATTAACTAACTGTTTATTTCATCTGATTAAGCGCCTCATTTCCAATTAAAATATATCTTTGAATTGAAATTTGGATGAAATACAGGGTCATGAAAAATCGAAGAGGTGGAAAGTAGGATTACAAATATCTCGGCAACTCATTATCTGATCGACTTCATGCTTTATGCAAAATTTGTCTTTTTATTGTCTTTTATATTCACTCCTTAAAATAAACAATTTCGAAATTTTTTATATACCTTTTATCAGAACTAATACTTCGAGAGTCCGAAAAAAATAGTTCCGGTTAATCGAGGTTATTGAAATTCAATAGGCTTCTTCCCATTATTACATACTAAGTACATACCAAATTGCAAGTCTCTATCTCAATTTTTTCGGGAGATAAAGCGTTTACAGACACACAGACGGACGGCAATTTTTTTTTTCTAAAAATATGTTTTTCGGAATTTCCAGTGTCTGAAACGTGTAAATCCGTCAATTTTTTTTTTTTTTTTGCGATTTTCAAAACGATTACAAGATTTACCCTATACTACGTATGATGGGTAAGTAAAATGATGTTAAAAAATGACGTTTGGAAAAATAATTATGCCTACTTTATTAAAAGCGTTTTAACTTGTTTAACATAGGAATTATTTTCTAAAGTGTTTGAATAATAATTTCTGGTATCTAGTTTGTTGTTTTTTTTTTGCTATATTTTAAATTATACAAGAAGAAAAGTAAAAGTGCGGCATCTATCCCCACTTTTCCCTATGTGTCTTACTTCTGCTTAGGCACAAGCTTTTGGTAAAATTTGCTAATTCCCACAAAAGTTGAATATTTTTAATGTTCACAGTACTGTATTAAGTCATAATAAATACAGGGTGTCCATAATTAAACGACCCTACTTTAAAGTTGCCTACAGATGAAACTATTGGTCATAAAGTTGTGAAATTTTGTGAAAGAAAAAATGAAGGAATGGGAATTTGTTTAAGCGAAAAAAAAATTAGTTCAAAATTTCGTCGTCAGATGGCGTTTTTAATGAATTACACATTTAGCATACGTTTACGATAGTTTACATATTTTATTACAACAAAACATGTTCCACATGACGGCCATCCTTTTCCAGCTACTATCTGGAATCGTAAGATAGCATGTTTCACAGTTGGCTACAGTGTTTTCTGGGAAATGCCAAGAACATGTCGCGAAAAAAGTTTTGTTCAACATGTTTTGTTGTAATCAAACTTGTAACCTATAGTAAATGTATGCTAAATGTGTAATTCATTTAAAAACGCCTTCTGGCGGCGAAATTGTGAACTATTTTTTTTTTCGCTTAAACAAATTCCCATTCCTTCATTAAGTCCTTCACAAAATTTCACAACTTCCTCACCAATAGTTTCGTCTGCGTAGACAACTCTAAAGTAGGGTCGTTTAATTATAGATTACTGGCTTAACCTTTTAAATTTCCTATGTTTTGTTTAAAAATCTATTGCACTTTTTGTAAAACTCTTAACTAAAATGAATGAAACTTTATACAACAACATTTCAGAAGCATTATAATTATTTAATTATGTTTTAATTCTGTGCCAAATCTCTCAATTAACTCTTGAAATATGTTACGTAAATGTGTTTAGAATGTGCTTTAAAAGGAATATGAGTAAAAATAAAGGATTGTCACAAAATCTATCCTGGCTAAATTACTCCAACTAAGGTATATGATGTGGATTATATTTTTTACTTAAAAAGAATATTTTCTTTTTAAGAGTGCCTCGTTGTCTTGGATATGCATCCAGAGGAATACATTAACAACAATGATTTAGTCCAAGCTTGGGTTGTTCTTCACGATCCACGCAAATTAGTGAATCCTATGATTGAAGGAGTAACTTTAACAGCAGGAAAATTGTACCAGTTGCACACGTATATGGTAAGTTAAACCCTTTATGCTACTTTTAATTGTTTTTATATTTCTTGTTGCATATATTGTTAAAAAAATATCGAGCTCTATTATTTTTGAAAAATCCAACTTATGCCAAGGAATAAACGAAATATCATTACTTTAAAAGAATGAGTGTCAACACGATTCATTTTATTAGTGCCTTTAATATTATTCTTACTTAATCTAGATAGTTATATATTTCATGTAGATTGAAGTGGACTTTATACGAACCAATTACTATAAATACAAGCATATATTTTTCATATAAGATGAAGGTGTGTTTAAGTCCAGGGTTGCCACAGGTGACAATTTTTATATTCTAGTTGAACCACTATTTTAAAAAAAGTATCTGTGTAGATATTTCTTGCAGTTGTTGTAAAAGTATATGGCACGGATTATAGTATTAAAAAATTGGTACGAACGCATTGAAATAGAATTGAAACAGTCGACCATGGAAACCCTACAAGCCCAACAGTTATATTGCTTTATATAAAAGAGTCCTTAGATCCTGTACCGGGAAGAAACTGTAGCTTCTATATTCCTTGTTTTTAAGATTATTGCTAATTTACTGAAACAAATGAAGCTAAAATGCGTAGAACCCTATTATGGGAGATTCCCATATTTTGATAATATTGAATTTCCATGGATATTTCAAACGTTTTGACAGCTATCGCCAACTTGACATCATTTTAGACGACGTACTTTTGACGTCAAATCTGGTGGTATTTCGCCATGTTTGGCGAGAATTTCACACTAGTGATTATGACCGTGTAGTTTAAAGCGTATGAGAGTTGAAACACACACACACACAATAGTTACAACAATGAAAGAAAATTTGCAAGAGATCACGTTGAATGTAATTCGTAAATTAAACTCTTTTTTAGAGGAATTCCTTATTTTTAACCATTGGGAAAATGGTTGTTGTTTTCGATCGAGAATGGACCTCTTGACGTCGTCACTTTATTTTTTAAGCGTTTTTAATGAAATTCTGTAACTTTAGAAGAATTTTTAACGAAATTCTGGAACTTTAGGAGAATTTTTTACGAAATTCTGGAACTTTAGGAGAATTTTTTACGAAATTCTGGAACTTTAGGAGAATTTTTTTTGAATAGACAGTAGAAATTCATAAAATCGTTACAAATATGTTCAAGTTACAAAAAGGATAGATGCAAATCATCAGATATAAAAAAGCCGAATTCAGAAATTGACGTCGGATGATAAATCGTCTTATAAAGCAAAAAAACGTTGTCTTCAACTTTAATTTCCTCAAAATACCTTTAGCTGAGGCATCAATCTAAACAAGGGTTAAAGCAATACTTACATTTTTCTTAGGGGATGGTCTATAAATAGAAATTGCACCAAACTTTAAAAATTCAATCCTAACACCTAAAGTTGGCATCATATGTGGATATTTCGGTTTATTCTACCTTCGGATACCAAACGGGAAATCAGTAGATAGGGAATGGGACTTCTGCGTCAGCAACAGGCGGTGACGACGGTGCGGTGGTGACACTGCCTGCTGCCGAGATCATACTATAGTAGTTGGGTGGAATAGCTCGCGTGGAGAAGCTATGTTATAGTAGGGTGGGGCGAATAGGATTGCTATAAGAGGCGGGTATTTTAGGGGGGGGGGGGCTAAATTAATAAAGTTTTTAAATGTCTTATAGTACGAGGTAACGGTTATGGTAGAGTACGAACACTGCCCCGTGTGGTATAAATAATTATTGCTGATTGATGGTTGTAGTAGTAGTTATATATTAAATAGTTATGAAGTTCTTTATTTTAAATATTGCATTGTATTCGCTAGACCCCTTAGCGTTCTTTTTTTGGTCAAGCAGTGGTTAAAATGAAAATAAAGGAATGTTCTTACTTGTATGGTGTCAGCTGAAAACAAATGATGAGGAGCCTTTTAACAATATCAATCCAATATCTTTATTCATTTCTTTTTGAAGAGAAGAAAGAGGCCTTCATCCGTTGGTCCCCTTTTTATTTTAATAAAAACGTTGGCCGATAAAAATGATCTTTTCCACTCGAAGAAATGTCTTTAAAAATTAAAATGCAGCATTAATCCAGATTTTAAAGATGAGAATTTCAATTAAAACTTTTACGCGCCATCAGAAAATAAATTCGAACAAGGGATACATCGTCGTAGAATTTCGCCGGACCAGGCATCCGTAGGCTGCAGGCAGGCAGGCAGGCAGGCTTGCCCCGCGATCTTTTTGAAACGAAAACTACTTCATGACAGTTCATCAACAAAACAGATTCTGATTTAAAATTAACGAAATTTTTAATTTATAGTAAGAAACGGGGACACCAAAAGTATCCGAACGACAAGATTTAAATCTATTAGAGAATTTAAAAAATTAGCCAATATCTTAATTAACAAATCCGAACAATTCATTTAAAAACATTTATTTCATTTGCGCCAGTAATCGTCAAATAAACCACGCCTCCAAAAGATGAGCCTCCTTTTACAGCTACCTAATGCGTACGTCACGAGAGGGAGCGAGATAGCAGCTCGATGACGTCATCACAATAAGAGGAGAAGGGAAAGATAGAACACATCTGAAGAGCGCAATACGGCTGCCGAACGATGCCTGATGAGAAACGGAAAAACACTCGCGTAAAAATAAATATGGAATTAAATCCAAATAATATCGATGTGAAAGGCCGAAAGAAATAAAAACATAACATGATTTAAACATTGTGAGATTTCATATCACACCCCGCTATCCCTCTGCATTTTCCCAATGATTGTTGTAATTTGTTAAATTAGATTTTTTTAATACTCTACTTTTAGCGGAGCTTGATTTTTGTATGTAAATATGGAATTTTAAAATGTTTTTTCACTCACTTCATGCTAGGCTAGAATTATAAAAATTATGTTTCCAATGACAATACAACACTTTGATATTTTTATAACTTAATTATAAATTAATTCTTTAATTTAATGCATTTTCCTGATATCCTGCCAAAGGGATTAAATTGCCAAATATTATATGTTTCATTAAAAAGTTTCAATATTATATGTTTCATTATGTTTGTTAAATTTATATACGGTTTACAGTAATAAAGAAATAATATGACTCCATTTTAAATAGGACGTAATCATCACGGCAACCTAGTATCATTACCTATCATGTGATATCAATGAATTAATTACATATGATAGGATTTAATAGAATGATACATCTCGGTCGCTTGACGATTGATCATCGGAAGCTGCTATAACAAAGAAGTACCAATTTTTAAAAAATTCAAATTACGTAATACATTTTTTTATTAATATCTTTTTAATTTTTGATTCGATTTTCATAAAATTTGAAATGACTCGACAAAATTCTGCAAAGATGGTATATATTAAATTTCAAATCATTTGGTTGGGTAGTTTTTGCGCTGTTATATGCGGACAGACGGTCAGACAGACAGACGGACGGAGCAGACGACGACTATAGGTGCTACGCAATTATATAATTACGAACGCACCTAAAAACAAGGGATATGGAAGCTACCTTTTCCTACCAGTACAGGCCAGAAGGACTTTTTTAAATGGTAAAGTTTCGTTACGCTATTCTGGAAGCGTTTTTATTGTTCCTAATCTAATGCTAGACGTATGATTTTTGTTTCATGATTTAATTTATTTGTCCTTAATTTTAGGAAAAAAGAGAAAGTCTTCCTTCACCTTATGCCTCTAAATGCATGGATTATTTGAAAAAGTGGAAGGAAAACGGAGGATATGGACCTTTGTCAAAAAAGGTAGGATTTAATTTTTAATTAGAAAGCTGAAAATACATAAAAGTGCTGACATTTTAATAGATCAGCTTTCTAATTATTTTGAGAATTCAAATGATGTGAAGTATGTTTTGAATATTCAAATGTCATATGTTTGTTTCTTCAATATAAATAAAATAAAAAACTTGCATCATAATTTTGTAAATCTTAACGTTTTTTAACGGTTATAAATGTTAACGGTGTGAATGTGACATCAAGTCTAAATAAAACTGCTCTTTCACTAATAAAGTTTTTTCTAAAATTATGACGTAATTTGCAATGAAGTTTCATTCTTCTTGTGCTGTAATTAAGGCCTGTAAAAAACAAGAAAGAAAAATCATGCCTCAAGCATAGATTATGGAAAATCTTCCAACACATTCCACATATTTTAAGTAAACAATTCGGAAAACGCGCAACACATTTGAAAACAGTCAATAATCGGAAAAATGTTCGAATTCTTTTGTGCAGCCCTGTATAGGATCTATAGATTTGTATATATACTACATAGTATTCTAAAAGTTACTATATTTAGAAAGCGCATATCACAGCTGAAAATTTCCCTATAGAAAATTCCGCCAATAAATGGAAATGTACTTCAAATACTTTGTACATCCTTTTATAAGAACTATAGATGTTATATACACCAAGTAATATGCAACAAAAAAAGAGTTAAATTTAAAAATATGTACCACAACTGAAAACACACTTTCAGAAATTGTTATTCAATTATTATTGATAGACAGTATTGTAACCGTACAGTTTCGTGTGGCCCTGTAAATGAACGATGAATGCTATGCACACATCATTCTATAGTAAGCTATCTTGAAGTGATATCTACCAATTTCAATATGTTTGAAGTACTGTAATATTATTAAAGTATGCCGCAAACGATTTTTTCTCTTAGACCGTAATGAAATGTATTTTGTTTTTGAGTGTCTCTGTAAATGAACAATAAAGGCTACACACTTCATTTTCAATACCGAACAAGCCATAGAAATCCTCAATAACATATATCAATTGCTCGGCAGTCGCCGTATATTTATGTGAGTTATAACACGGATAGACGGCAGACAGACAGACAGAAAAACCGAAATCATAAACACTTTTTAACTATGTTGGAAGTTCACTTTAATGTTGTAGAGGGTAATAATTAAGTTAATTATAATGTTAAGAATCAGTTGCGGTGGAATTGGAAAGTTAGTGGCTGAGTTATGGAAACGGGCCAAAGTTAGAGGAAAAAACCCTTCAAGGGCGGAGGGGAGGGGAGACAGCTTTTTATCAAACTAATTAAGACTGCTGGACTACTTGTTCAAAGACTGGGAATCGTAGAAAAACAATTGCTGAAGTTACTATTAGAAAATAGTGAAATTATCTATACATCACAGCAATTAAACGCTACGGATTTACCTAAAGAAGTTAAATTTGTTAAATGGAATTAGTTGTGTGGAAATCGGGGCAGTATATATATGTATATATTCACCTCTTAGGGCCGCGCGGTGAATTACACTAAATGGGATATTTATTAAAAAGTAGTCCCCCCCTGTCCATCCCCGCGAATAAAAAACTACAAACGTTTCTTTAATTATTAAAGCCATTGTAGTCCAGTCATTTTAGGATAAATAGCGGAAAAAATTAGAACAAAACTGGATCTTTTCACAGGTGCTAGTTAGGGTATGTAGTTTATTTAACATACTAACAAGGAAGGTCTCCTTAAAGCGCATACTCAGAATATTTTGAAAAAAATGCTAATGAAGCTACTCATGTACGTAATAAGAGATCAGTCAAATTTAGCTGCGGAATACCAGCAGAAAATCTGTAAAAAAATAAAATACTTTCGAGTATTTGACGCAAAAAGACGCGATTTGGAGAGCAAAACTTTTTCGTCGCCAAATGCAAGCAATTTTAATGTATTTGAAAATTTCTGGTTAAATGAGTGTTTAAATGCGTAGCACTTTACGAATTTAAACTTCAACGATTAAGGAGTTTATTATTTTTTCTATAAAGTTGTGTAATACATATACAAATTAACTACTGCTGAAGTTATTTTATACAGTTTTGAAGGCTGGTTAAGTTTTAAGTATATTTTAACAGTAAATGGATAATTAAACACTCTTTCATTATACATTTCGACTTTGAATAAGTCATTGTTTCCACGGCAACAAGACTTTTCTCTAGTTGTCTCCGGCACTAACAATATCGTTGGAAAATTGACAGTGCCCAGAATCACACAATTAATTTTTAGTTTAAAGCAATTTTAATCAATTCAAATTTTGTTCTAAACCGTAGAATGCGATCGTTAATTTTCTTTTAGATGTACATATAATTATATATGGCAAAACCGTAGTTATAAAAGTGAAATTATTTAAGTTAAACTTACTTTAACTAGTTCAGTATAAAGAGTAGAAAACGTTTTTCCTAAAAGAGAATTTATCGTAAATGCATGTTTTTTTCTTAAATTTCATTGTGTCGCAAACCCAGCGATAAATCGCCAAAACACGAAATTTTTATAATTTTTTTACGGACGTTATATCGAGGTTCCGCAGCAAATTATTTTATAAACGTATATATCCTCATGAGAAGAATATTCTGTAATTTTTTCAAAATTTTCTGAGTATGCGCTTATGGAGACCTTCCTTGTAAGAGTCCTCATCGATCCGATGTGAGCTTCGAGGACGCGAATGATATTGACAATAGGTTTTTTGTGAATATCTCATTAATAAGGGCATGTAGAAAATATTTCCAATTAGAAAGATGTAGAAAATTTAATTTCCTTCAGAAAGTGTTTATAACATTTTTTGTCACACCAACCCTTCCCTGTCAGAAATAAAAAAAAGTGAACATACTTGGAACCGAATGATATTGACAATAAGTTTTTTGTGAATATCTCATTAATAAAGGCATGTAGAAAAATTTCCAATTAGAAAGATTTAGAAAATTTTATTTCCTTCAGACAGTGTTTATAACATTTTTTGTCACACAAACCCTTCCCCGTCAAAAATCAAAAAAAGTGAACATACTTGGAACAAAAACGATAAAAATACGAAAAACCTGCTGCTATTTTCAAAGAAATTATATTGAAAGTCTAAAATTCATACTTTTGAAGAAAGGAGGTAAATGTATAATAACCATTATATGCTTATTTCCACACCACCCTTGAGGTAAAGCATTTAGCGCATTTTTTTATTATGGTGTCCCCCGTAGGCATAATCCACATATAATGACTGGCTTATTCAAATCTCAATCATTTGACTGCTTGAGTCGTCGTTTGTACATCTTCAACTTCTTCACCCGATTTAGTTTCGTCATGATCTGTACTTTTTTCTTCAGTTGTTGTACTGCCTTCAGTAATTTCTGCTTGGCCTTCGATATCGTCACTAAATTCAGATGTAGCGAATTTCCCATCCTTTGCAGTGGGCAGGATATTGTCAATATCCTCCTGGTTTTCAAATTCAACTTTATTTGCATTGTGACCGAAATAATTCACGCAAATATCAAAACATTTCAATCCGATTTTTCGGCATCCACACGCTTTACCATATCCTTTGGAACAAGTACAAAAAATGGATTCAATAACATTATTTAGTGCGGGCGGTAAGATAGCTGGAATTGGAGACCAATTAGGTGAATTTTGCCAGCCCCAGTTCTCAGGAATTAGTTTATTGCCCAACCAGTTTTGTATTTGATGATAAACATGTAAACCGTGCAATCTATCTACGTCCTCCGTAGGCGGCAACGATGAAACGCTTTTTTATTACCAACAGCAACCCAGAAGCAGCAAGAAAAGTAGTTTTTCCTTCCTCGGATATTTCAATTTGGGATGCTTTGCCACTTTTAAAATTGCTGGTAGCTTGAATGTTACGAGTCCCTTCTTTTTTTTAAATGTTTTATAACGACATTTGGTTTTCCCAAACAATGCTGATGTAGAGTTACAACTTACAATAGCGTGAATGAACAATATGTGATCTTGCAGAGCTGCGTCTTTGTTGAGACTGTGCGACGAATACAAGGTGACTGTAATTATTTCTCTTCCAGGCTTAATAAAAATATCTCTGTTTCTGGAGGTGCTAAGGCAGTCAACAATACGAGCAAGTCAATATTATTGCCGACAATAGCAGTATGCACACCAGACTTTGGTACTTCAATGGCTGTGTTAACAATAAGTGTGTCAGCATCGCCCTCTGCTTGTTTCGCTTCGAAGCAATTCTCCACAAATTTCTCCATGAGCATAGATATGAGATGTGTTTTATTTTTCTGATTAGATAAAAAAATTTCTTGGCAAATAGACACATTCATTTCTTTGTTAAAATCGATGTCGGGAGTTACAATTTTTTAATACCAACGACTTCTTTCGCCCATTTTTGTATTATAAACATCGTCAGAGTAACCATCGAAATCGATTATACATTCACCAAAATAGTTTCTTAGGACATAGGAAATATAACTTTCTACGATACTCCTGTATGTTTCTCGAAGTGCCAAAGAACGCAATGCAAAAGCCATCCACCATCGATGATTTACATAGACACACATTAACTTGAATTCTTTTTGCGCGTTTTTTTCAAAGATTGAATATAATAATGATTTGGTGGTTTTTCTCATACCATTTTCATCAAATGATTATAAAGAATATGGAGATAGTTCATATTGGAAGTAAGTTTCCAAATCTTCTTAATGTTTCATACAAATGGAAATACGTTGAAACAACAGCAGTGGATCACAAGTGACAGTATTATATTTAAATGTAAACGGTCGCTAACATCGTTTTAACATCTCTAATGACAGAACCCGATTTTTACGTGAAAGTTTCAAGTCATTAAATTTTGTCCCTGAAATATTTTCAAAGACTTTGCTTCCGACGCTGTATGCATCATGGCAGTTTATTCTGAGATCTTTAACAATTCCGCTATATATTGAGATGTGGTATATTTCGACATAAGCTTATGGTGACACAATGCCTATTGCACAAGCATGCGAAATCGGTCTACAAAGGAACAGTCAATGTCAGGAGAGAAGGAGAAGGGTTGGAAAGTAGATAGGTATTTGCTCGTCTTGGGCACGTTTAATATGATCGTGTGTCCCTACATTTTAAAGAATTTTCAGCTTTTGCTGCAGACACACTCCACCGCTTTTAGAGAAAACGGTTTCTTTACTATATTATGGAGCATTTTCATTGGTCAAAATAGAGATAAAATATAAAAGCGGCGGAGTGACTATGCAGCAAAAGCTGAAGATTTTTAACAATGTACTTTTTTCCAGTTATGTTCACCGTTTTTAACACTTTCCAACCTAGTTGAAAAGTGTTTATGACTTCGGTTTGTCTGCCGTCTGTCCGTGCTCTAACTCCCGTAAATATGATCGGATTGCCTTGCAATTTTTATATGTTATTGCCGTTATCTATAGCATGTTCCCTATTTCAACTGAAGTGTGTAGCACTTATAGTTTTTTTTACAGGGACACTCAAAAGAATTCCGTTACATTACGGTCTATCTAATGAATCCTTTGTAATAATGTTATACTATTTTAAACGCACTGAAATTTATATATATCACTAAGGTGCATTGCAAGAGGCTTACTACAGAATAGTGTGTGTATAGCAGTCATCGTTCATTTACGGGGACCCACAAAAGAATTCTTTACTGTCTGTTAACAATAATTCCTGGAAGTGCGTTTTAAGTTGCTGAACGCGATTTTAAATTTAACTCACTTTTTGTCTATTACTTGGTGTGTATAAATTCTGTAGATCCTATACAGGGCAGCACAAAAGTTCGCGAACACATTTCCGTTTATTGACACAAACTCCAGAAGGAGAATTTTAAACTATGCTACGCGTTTCCTAACTAAACTAAAATTTAGCATCCTATGTAGTATATATACAAATCTATAGATCATATACAGGGCTGAATAAAAGTATTCGGATATTTTTCCGAATATTGTATATGTTGGAAATATATGTTGGAAATTCCTGAAATTATATTTTTAAATAGGTTATGGATTTTCCAAATTGTTTACTTAGATGTTATCTTTCAGCTTATTAAACGGTAATGATTTGTAAAATTATTTTGGAAGCGTTGGAAAGTGTTACATAATCTATGCTTGACGCATCATTTTTCATTCTTGTTGATATTTAATAGGGGAGGATTGGTGTGACAAAAAAAGTTATAGACACTTTTTGTAGGAAATAAAATTTTTTACATCTTTCTAACTGAATTATGTTTTCTAGATATCACTGTTCATGAGATATTCACTAAAAAACGACATTCCAGATTATTCGTGTCTCCTGGCTGTGAAAGCTCACATAGGATCGATGAGGACAGTTCAGTTAAATTACATACACGAATGAACATCCTTGCAAACATCCAGCTGTCTTCGATTTTTTTTCCGCTACACGTAACAAAAATTCCAAAAATGACTGTAGTATTGTCAATTAAGTTTTTATTTTTTTACCATAAAAATCACGATTTTTATAAAATAAAAACTTGTAGGACGAATTTTTTGATTTTTAGAAAATCTGAATGTGCGCGCCTATATTCTAATTTTGAAATCAATATCTTATGTACATTTTGAAATACGTATGTACATTAAAATTGCTGAGTTAAAATTCATGAATTTAAAAACTTGCACCTGTGTTCGTGGCAATCCTGGACTTTGTTCTTTATTGAATGTCAGTTGTTCTTTTGATAAAAATTGATGGTTTTCCTCTGAAAAATTAAAGTTTTTTTTATTGATACCTCGTGTTCTAATGGTACGAATTTTTCGAAATTTGATTTTTTAAAATCACGATTTTTTTTAACACTTTATCCCGCATTTCGTGTGGATAGGGCCATTTTTTCCATGATCCTCCGCAAAGGCGATTACTGTGGAATTGTGTCGGCCCGGCTCGTTTGCGGTAATCCCGCTTACCGCAAATCACGTGATTACCCTCCCTCGGGATGCAGATTTAGTAGAGAGTGCAGTTTTTCTTTGTTTCGGTAAAAATGTTCCTTTTTTGCTAATTTTCGAGAAGTTTTTAATTGATATCTTTCTTAATTAAGGGCATATTTTTTTATATTGAATATCAACGACAGCCGGATTTTTACGAATTTTTTTTCACCTTGACCATCACTCTGCTTGCTCCGCGAACAGATTTTTTGGCATCACAGACGGACACACAGACAAGGTATTCAGTTTCAAAGATTTAACCAATTGTAGGAAATTTTGTTCACCACGATTTTTGATATTTTTAGTGAATTTTCATGCGATTTTTAATGCGGTATTAAATGAAATTTTTATCTTTTTCTGCGTTTTCTGATATTTTTGCGAAGTCTATTTAAATTTTTATATTTTTTTTGCAATCCGCTGCGATTTTTTGACACTGGGAAAAATAATTTATCTCCAAATTTGTAGCCTAATATTGTAAATTTTGTACTCTACGATTTTTGATATTTTTGCGATTTTCAATGCCTTTTGTACCATTTGTTTGCATTCTGTGGCGATTTCTTGTCATTTGTAAAAGGAATTCGGTTTCACAAATTTTACGTAATATAGTTAATTTTGTCATCTGCAAATTTCAATACTTCTTTTAGCGTTCTTTCGAATTTTGTGCCGTTTTTTGACATTCGTGAACAAATTCCGGTTAAAATGTTTTAGTCCACTGTACTAAACTTTGCGATTCTTATGTTTTTTTCCTTTTTCGGGGTTTTCGCAATTCTAGGCGATTTATCCACCTTGGTAAAATAGATCCGATTTTAATGTTTTAGCCCAATAAACTAAATTCTGTCCTTTAAATAAAGTTTATTCCGAATTCGTACAGCAAGTTTCAAATTTTACGCGATATTTTTATGCAATTTCTACGCGTATTTTTTTTTTTGCTCATTTGTATTAAACGACTAAAAATGAAAACTCCTTCTTATTTATTGTCTAATTTTTCTTTTATTGGATGTAAATAAATACGCTTGAAACCATATAGAAAAGTACAAACAAAATTGCATGAATAGAAAACATATAATTGAGCAACCAAGTAAGATGGACGCCCATATGCGTTCAGGTGATTATTGCTTGACAAAAATGCACGTATATGTGCTTTAATAGAGCAAATGCGGTATTTAACAGGCTCCTTTTCCCGAAAATTGTTTCTCATATAAAATAAAATATTTTAACTTATACATTTTCTTTAGTTTTCACTGGGTTTGTTTCTGTTTTATTAAAATTTTAGGACTGCGTCGATCTGTGTAAAATTAAAGCTGTGAATGATGAATATGGTTGTGTGGGACGAACTATGACGTATCCAAACAACTACAACATTTGTATACAATCAGGTAAATAAAAATAAATTTCAGACTGATAATATGAGTATATTTTTGTTATTTTTTAATGAATTATACAATAAATGCAAACAAATTTTATTGAATACTTTTAAAAAATAATTAACTTAATTCCTGAAAGATTTTCTACATATAACTATTTTTTGGAATATATAAGCATGATAGCTCTATTATTTTGAAAGCCATATAATACAGGGCTGTGTGTTATATTCCTGGTCTAAACAATATAGACCATAATATAACTCCATAACTCCATAACAGATACTTCAGAATAGCAGATGCCTTTATTTCGCCGACACTTTTTAAATACCTATAATCACTCAATACCTATATATTTGTATGTTTTTACCTCAAAATGGCGGTCTGACTCCACGGTCTCATGACATGCGCGTATTCAGAGCTTTTACAGTATCTTGCTTAAATAAATAAGAATATATAAGGAAGAATAATGTATCATCGTTTCAAGCGTAATCAGACTGAGTGAAATATGAAAAATGTATGGCTTGTATTGATATCAAGTCGATGCTACTACCATAGATACTTTCTTTGGTACACTTTCTTGGACACCTAATGTCAGTTTGTCACAATTAGTACCCGACCAAAAACAAATTTTTCATGCCTACAGAGAACCGATTCTAAATTTCGGTCATATTTCGATTTTCGGCCGAAAACGAAAACGAAACTATAACAAATGTAATTGAAAGTTTATAAATATATACATACATACAAAAATATTTTCAGTTAACTATTCAAAAACAGATATACATATCATCACAGACCCTTTTACACATGCATATGTATGAAAGATGAATCCGTTCTGTAGAATGAAATCCGATACATATGTCTGAAAAATTATTCAGATACATAAAGTATGTGAGTGGCAACCCTCAGACATCATCGGTTTCTTAATTTAAAACATACCAGCTGGGAAGACCGAGCTATGCTCTTTTAAAGTAAGCTTTGTGTTCAACTCGATAACAGCATATAAAACTCAGTTCTATATGTACCCTGATTGCTTGTATTTTGTTTTTTAGAAAGTTCTATGGACTCTGATTGGTTGAATCATGTATCTCGGCTCCTATTGGGAATTTATAGACAATTCCTTCAGATTCTGAAAGCCAATTTTTTCGCCAAATGTCGCCAAGGTTTGGCGAAAAGTCGCAAACTTAGCAACATTCTTTCATTTGGCTCCATGTATGTTTTTTGGCATTGGTAATCTTGAGTCGATTTTCCCGGCAAATCTCGCCAGTGTCACCAACATTTCACTACATTTGGCGAAAACTTAGCGAAATGCTGTCAACTTTGCGACTTCATTTACTGCCCAACTGTTCAAGAACTTAATGTTTCATCCTTCATTCACACTGAAATGCATTGACCCTTAGTGACCCCAAAATGTCCAGTAATTGAGTTTTCTCGAACATATGACCTTGCCCAGTGATCTTCTCATGCCCGAAAAAGGTGATACAAAATTTAGTCAAAATCGTTAGAATCGTTTTATAGATAAAATTAGCTTGACCGTAGAGACCCCCAAATGGCACTGTAAACGAGTTTTCTCGAACATGTGACCTTGCCCAGTGATCTTCTCGCGCCCGAAAACGGTAGAATACAAAGTTTAGTCAAAATTGTTAAAACCATTTAATAGATAAAATTTGCTTGACCCTTCGTGACCTGAAAATGGACCACTAATCTAATTTTCTTGACCATGGGACCTACCCCCAATGGTCTTTCCGTGTCCGAAAATGGTAAGATAAAAAATTAGTTAAAATCGTTTCAGCCGTTTTTTACATAAAATTAACTTCCCCCTGACCCTGACCCTGACCCGTAGTGGCCGAAAATAGACCACAAATCTAATTTTTCCGTTCATACGATCTAGCCCAATGGTCTTCTTGTAACCGAAAATGGTAGGATACAAAATTTCGTCAAAATCCTTGAGCCATTTTTAAGATAAAATTTGCATACCCACACACAGACACACAAGATTTGCTCGTATTATAATATATCAGCTGGGAAGACCGAGCTATGCTCGGTTAAAATTAGCTTTGTGTTCAGCTCGATATAACAATAAACTGCAACATAGAATATTAGTTCTACGTACCCTGAATGGTTGAATTCTGATTTTGTAAACGTTCTATGGACATTGATAGGTTGAATCATGTATCTCGGCTCCTACTGGGAATTTATAGGAAATTCCTTCAGATTCTAAAAGCTAATTTTTCGTAAAAATGTCGCCAAGCATGTATTTTGGTATTGGTAATCCTGAAAGTCGAGTTTTGTGAAAATATCACGAAATTTGGCGAAGTGTTGCCCACTTCGTTTACTGAGAACTGTTCAACAACTTAATAACTGTTTCAACCTTCATTCCATTTGAAATGCATTGAATGGCAGTGACCCAATAATGACCATCTAAATGAATTTTCTCGACTTGCGACCCAGCCCAATGGACTTCTTGTACCCCAAAACGGTAAGATACAAAATTTAATCAAAATCGTTAGTGCAGTTTTTTAGATAAAATTAGCTTTATCCGTAGTGACCCCAAAATGACGCACTAATTGAATTTGCTCAAAAATGTGACGTAGCCCAATGGTCTTCACTTAACTCAAGACGGTAGGATACAATATTTAATCAAAATCGTTAGAGCCGTTTTTAGATAAAATTAGCTTGATCCGTAGTGATCCAAAAATGACCCACTAATCGAGATTTCTAGAACGTATGACCTAGCCCAATGTACTTCTCGTACACCAAAACGTTAGAATGCAAAATTTAATCAGAATAGTTAGAGAGATGTGTTAGATGAAATTACGTTGCGTGTAGTGGCCACAAACTAATTCACTAATCGCATTTGTTTGAACATGTGACCTAACACATCGGTCTTGGGTAACCGAAAACATTAGGTTGAAAAACTTAATAAAAATAGTTAGACCCTTTTCGTAGATAAAATTAGTTTAAACCGTAGTGACACAAAAATGAGGAACTAATCGAATTTTCTCGAACATGTTACCCAGCCCAATGATCTTCTCGTATCCCAAAATGCGAGGATACAAAATTTAGTCAAAATTGTTAGAGTCGTTTTTTAGATAAAATTACTTTGACACAAAAATGACCCACTAATCGAATTTTCTCGAACATGTGACCCAGTCCAAAAGTCTTCTGGTATTCCAAAACGGTAGTAAATAAAATTTAGTCAAAATCGTTAGAACCGCTTTTTATATAAAATTAGATTGACCCATAGTGATTCAAAATGACCCACTAATCCAATTTTCTCGAACACGTGACCTAGCCCAATAGTCTCGTGCTCGAAAATGGTAAGACACAAAATTTAGTCAAACTCGTTAGAGCCATTTTTTTGGATAAAATTTGCATATATACACACAGACACAGACACAAGATTTGGTCGTATAGAGCTAACGATTAGGTGGCAACGAGTCACGTGATTCCATGTTTTTCCCATGTTTTTGACGTCATCACCGCCAATCAATTTGCTGTTTTTCTTGCTGATTTTCTGGTAACCTCGTATAACGGAAGTTTGCAAAGTGTATTTTTGATGAAATACTAGCATAGGAAACATAAAAATAATAACATTAGTTTTACAACTTATAAGAAACATTATATAAAAAAATATACTTAAGAATATTAATAAAATCATCATTACAAGTTATCACCGAAATATTTATTAAATATTATAGTGGTTAAAAAGGTTTCTTGCGCAGCTATAATCATATATGAAAAAATTGATTTTTTACACAAGAATATTTATGAAGAAAATGGAAATTTTAGTTACAAAAAATATCACGATTGATTTCAATATTGCGAATATATATATATGTATATATATATATATATATATATATATATTTATAAATCGTATTTAATATAAATGCATTTTATGATTCAAACATATTTGAGCCGTTAATAAAAGCGTGAAAGGATCTTTTTAGAGATGTATTTGTACATTTTGCTTTCTTTGTAATTTCTGCTTTTGTACAGAATTTGTTTTACTCTCTGTTATATTTAAATTTCATGTTATTTGTTTATTTTTCTGAATTACAATTTGTCAACTTATAAAATCTGTGCTTAAAACGTATCATATAGTTTAGCAAATTCAGGATACTTTAAATTCATTAGCAATATTTATAAGTCAATATATGGCAATATTTTAGCTTTCCTTCTATAGTATATATCACCACTCTAAAAATGAAGCATTCTTTTAATATTAATTATCATGAACAAATTGAATCGCTTTTGTAGTCATGTTATTTAAAATAAATTTCGTGACACAACTTAAAAACTGTTTTCAAACTTTTTATAATTTTTTTGTGTGTGTTGTGTTTTCTCAGGTTTATTTTACTCTGTAGTTCATTATTAATTCTTAAATTAATAGAAAACTAACATACTAAAATCTGCTATGACTGAGTCGCTACGGACCAAGGAAAATTACCATTTTAGACAGGTTTTAGTCTTAGCACCAACGCTTAATTTTTAACAATAACCAAAAAATATATACTGGAGTCCTTATATTTTGCAGGACTAACAACTTTATTGTACCTCTGCACACACAGGCCCCTTCACTTGCATATTGTATTTCACATGTTATTTGCAAAAACTTAGCATTGTTTTCTGGAGCAAAACAATAATAATAATAATAATACTTTTTTAATCTGTAAGGGTGAGGAGTTTCCAGAAAATCTTATATTTGAATATTAAAGAATATAAATTTGTCCATTTTATCCATCATTACGTAGTATAGGGTAAGTCTTGTAATCGTTTTGAAAATCTAAAAAAAAAATTTTGACAGATTTACACGTTTCAGACATTGGAGATTCCGAAAAACATATTTTTAGAAGAAAAAAAAATTTGCTGTCCGTCTGTGTGTCTGTAAACGCTTTATCTCCCGAAAAAATTGAGATAGAGACTTGAAATTTGGTATGTACTTAGTATGTAATAATGCGAAAAAGCTTATTGAATTTCAGTAACCTCGATTATCCGGAACTATTTTTTTTCGGACTCTCGAAATATTCGTTCTAATAAAAGGTGCATAAAAATTTTCGAAATTGTTTATTTTAAGGAATGAATATAAAAGACAATAAAAAAAACATAAATTTTGCATAAAGCATGAATTCGATCGGATAATAAGTTGCTGAGATATTTGTAATCCAATTGCCACACTTTTCGATTTTTCATGACCCTGTATTTCATTCAAATTTCAATTCAAAGATATATTTTAATTGGAAATGAGACGCTTAATCAGATGCAATAAACCGTTAGTTAATAGGACTATTGTTTTTGTAGTTATAAGGATGTTTCTTTTAAGCAATTCCGTAATCGAGCCTTTAAAGTTTATAACGTGATCAAGCCACGATTTTATTCGAATTGCAATGCATTTTATAAGTAGTTTACACATTTTTTATTTTAATATTTTATATTAAGCATATCCATGATGGGTAAGTATCACGGTGGCCCCCAACGACTAGTTTATATATAAAATATAAAATTGGTATTAGAGATATAACTGTACATTACTTTTCATAATAGCATTAAAACTTTATTTATTGTCCTTTCAATGCGGGTGCGGGTCGGGTTGCGGATTGAGGTATTGCGGATTGGGTGCGGGTTGAAATATGTCGGGTTCGGGTCGGGTTGCGGGTCGCCGAAAATTATTTTTGCGGGATCGGGTCGGGTTGCGTGTTGACTTCAAATGGAATTTGCGTGTTCGGGTCGGGACCGTGCAGGACTCTAGCTCCCATCGTATTAAGGAAAAAGTTTTCTTCAGTAGTTTCAGAGAAATCGTTTTTCTAATAGTTTTTTTTCTCTTATTTCGTCTCGAATTTTCGAATTGATGTAAAATGTTCTTCAGGCGTATTTACGTCTAGAAGGCCACCCCCAAGACTACTATAAAATTTCTAGCCCCAAAAATGTAAAAAGAAAATCCTAAATTTAGAGCTATTTTCGTACTTCTCCTGATTATGGGGCCGTATTATCCATATAAGCAATATTCTGATTAGGAACATAGAATGTCATCTTCACTTTGCACACTATTATTTTTTAAATCGGTGTGGTTGTTCTAAAAAAAAAACGCTTCTTTTTTATAATTTTAGTATACATTTAGCGTACATATATAATTGCCGTATTATATAAGTAACGTATATATAAAAAGTCAAAACATTCTAATTCGGGTGTTTTGCTATTTCATTGTCCGTTATAACCGGGAAAGTATTGAAAATTAGAATTGCTGAACTTATAATTAAGCTTATCGCAGTAACTTTCTTCTAATAAAAAACCCTTTTACAAAGAGAAAATGTGAGATCTTTCTCAATCTTTAAATTCAAGTCTGCTGCAGATGTATTTAGTAGTTTTGCAATATGATAAACCTTTTGCGATGACCCACATTTTGTGAATAATCTTTAACATATTTTCTTTGATGTTTTGAATGTGTTACAACCTGATGAAGTGCAAGATTACATTTTTGTTATATTACAGTAATATTACAATTTCATATTTTTTCTTCTTTATTTAAGCTCATGATGCTACACCTGATGTGAATAGAATGTGCTTCAGTAGTTGTAGAGATGCATGCGAGTAAGTTACAAAAATATTGGTTGTAAACGAATTAAAACTGTGTAATATATAATAAAGTACGTTTATTATTATTTAACATCAGTTTTTAAATTTATGAATTTTAAAATAAATATTTAAATGTTCCTTTACGCCAGATTCTGACATTTGAGTGATTAAAATGATTAACTTTCCTTGAAATATATATATATATATATCAAACAGGACGGTTGTTCTGCCAAGTCAAGCTATAAAAAAATGCTAAGCCCACCTAACAAATAAACGTCAAGATCCAGATTACAGATCGCTACTGCTTACTTACAGGAGACATCTTTTCAACGTTACTCGTAAATCGACTAAACATGCCAGTGTAAAATATCGGATATCAAATGAACGAAACATCACAAAAAAAAAAAACGAAAACAAAAAGAATCTAATGAAGAAATTCTTCAATTTGAAACCAAACTCATTTCATAAGTTAATTATAACGGAGTGCCTATTCTTATGGCACTTTGGTGCGCATGCGCAGTAATAGACTGCCGTAGTGACTGCCGAAGATTCTTTTAGGGATTGAATCCCGAAATAAGATCGACTCATATCCTCATTTCGCTGGCAGCTCGCTCGCTTATGAGTTCAGTTCAGTCATATTGATTTTCTTGTTGGAGCTTACTGTGTTTTATCTTTCTGACCTTTCTTAAAATGACTGAAATCTACATGGGAGATTTATTCCTTGATTTTTTAGATTTTGAGAGAAAACTACAGCTTTATAAATCGACTAAGTATGTTGATTTTTACATTTCGGATTCACGCACATTGGAATCTGCTCGTAAGCGATGCTGGAAACTGGTAGAAAAAATTCCGGAGGCAGTTAAATATTATTATGTAAAATTTAAATGCGTCCGTGTGGCGTTCACAAAATGAGTAAACAACATAAAAGAATGCGTGAGTTATCGTAAGTACTATATTTTGTAATTTGTGAATATATGCATAATCTACTGCTATATATATATTATATTGCTATATATGTTTTATTCCTATATATCACCCCCTCCCTTTTCCTAATAATGTTTAAGGTTCGGTAATACAGCACCTGCTTTTCTATATTTTAATTGACATACAGTGGTGGCCAAAAGTTTGGACATTTTTTGAAAGTTTCATGTTTTTCAACTTTGTGTGCTTGTAGAATATATTAATTTTCACTTAAATACAAACGTTTATATATCAAATTGAAGGTAATGTAATGTAGAATTTAATAATAAAAACAGTATTACAATATCTGTATTACAAAAAGGTTATGCAACTAATAGTAAGATCTATCTTAGATTTGCATTTTTTAAAAGTGATACTTACACAATCAATACTTAGTAGGATAACCCTTATTTTTTAAGACAGCTTCACACCGTCTTTTCATCGAGTGAGCAAGTGTTTGGAGTTCATCTTTCGTAATCACATGGTGCCAAGAATCAATTTTAGCTTCAATAAGTTGTCTTTTATTGGACTTTCAAACGTCGCCGCAAATTTTCAATTGGATTTAGATCAGGGCTGTTTCCTGGCCATGGTAATATATCTATGTCTTTATTTTGAAACCATGCTTTGCATACTTTTGCTGTGTGGCATGGAGCTGAATCCTGCTGAAAAATAAAAGGTGCGTTGTTGGGGAAGAGATCCCTGATGGAAGGTATCAATTTTGGTTCCAGGACAGTTTCGATGTATTTTTTGGTATTCAGGATGCCATCAATCACTTGAATTCGGCCCACACCATCGGCAGACATACATACCCAAATCATGACATTTGTTGGGTTTTTTGTAGTTGCTTCAATGCAATCAGGATGAAGTGCTTCTCCTACTCTACATCTCACGTATTTCCTACCATCACTACCAAAGAGCGATATTTTACTCTCATTGCTCCAGATTACTTACTTCCATTGTTTTTCTGACCATTTAATGTGTTGTTTTGCCCACTTAACTCGTTTTTCGCTTTGCTTTTGATTTAAATATGGTTTTTTCCTTGGAATTCTAGCTTGTAGTCCAAATCCTGATAACCTTCTTCTTATTGTTCTTGAACTTACTGCAATACCCGCAGCATTCATTTCACATCTAATGGCATCTGATGAAATTTTTCTATCTTGAAGGCATAGCCGTTTAATTTTTCTATCGGCAGTAGCACTTGTGAATTTTTTTCGGCCTGATTTGGCCTTATTTTCCACTGATTTCGTTTTTTCATAACGTAAACAGAACATTCTTACACCAGAACAAGTCACTGAACCACCAACTTGTCTTGCAATTTCAGCATAAGAGAAGCCATTGTCTTTCAATATGACAATTCGGCTTCTTTTTGTAGATGTCCAATTAGTTCTTCTTGTTGATGACATTGTTTAAAATTAGTTTAATTAAAAAAAGGACTTTAAATATTCAAAAACAGCAATACTCTATTTAATTGTACTAGTATGCATCATTTCGCAAAATATTTCCCCAACAATAACTCTTTTACCATCCCAATAACCCAAAGCCATTAAATAATAAGCCCAGTCAGATAGTGTTAAATTTGTTAGCGGGGACACTAGCGCCATTCCTCTGCTGCGGAAGGAGGACAAAACAGAAGTGCGTCGCAGAGAAACGATACGATTTATTTATATCGATATTCTATACGATTTTTATCTTTTGTATCGATTTTTTGTTTTTGCACTTCCTTTAAAAGCTTGCTAATTATTGGGATATTTTACATTAAAGCTAAAATTATAATGAAAATAAAAAGAAAATTGGAATTTTAAATTTTTTTTGTACACATTTTAACAAAAAACTGATAGTTTAACAAGAATATTTTATAACAATATTTCATGATGTTAAATGTTTTTGAGATTTTTTAGCAATTTAATAATAATTTAAAATCTAGTAATTGAAATATTTACTCAATAAGAGTGAAGATTATGTAAAGATTTTATGCATACAGGATAACTAGAATAGAAAAAAAAACTGAACATTTTTATATTTTATTGGATTTTTAAGAACTATGCAATTAAAAATTTTACAATTTATCAGAAATTTTTTCATAAAATAAATAAAATATAAAACGAAAAGAATAAATAAAATTTAACATCATGAAATATTTTTGATAAATTATTAGTTTTTTGTTAAAAATATATACAAAGAAATATTTAAAATTCCAATTTTATTTTTATTTTCATAATAGTTTTAGCTTTAATGTAAAAGGCCCCAGTAATTAGCAAGCATTTAAAGGAAGTGCAGGTTAAATTGCCCATAACATCTCACAATTTTGTATTCAGCATATCATTTTTTAACACTGTCCAACCAAGTTGAAAAGGGTTTATGACTTCGGTTTGTCTGTCCATGCTCTAACTCTTATAAATATACTCGAATTGCCCTGAAATTTTTGTCGTTTACTATAGCATGTTCCCTATTTCAACTTATAGTTTTTTTACAGGGACAGTCGAAAATATTACGCTACATTACAGTTAATGGGAAATAATCATTTCAAGTGCATTTTGATGATGCTACGTCATTTAAAACATGATGAAATTGATATATAATTATGAAGCACATCCAAACAGGTGTTTTGTAGAATATGGTATGCAAAACATTAATTATTCATTTACAGGGTCAAACAAAAGAATTCTGTTACACATTGTTCTATGGGGGAAAATCGTTTGTAGGTTAATATAGTGATATTTCACTATTTCAAACATAATGAAAATTATATGCATTACTGAGGTGCACTTATTAATTTCTCTCATCAAAGTGGTGTGAATTGCGTTTATTTACAGGGAGACACAAAGATATCAGTTACAGTACAGGTGTGTTATTTAGAGTCAATGTGTGATATGTGGGTTTCAACTTTGGTTTGCGTTTTAAGTTTAACTAAATTTTTTCATAGTACGTGTGTTATAAACTTGGTTGTTCATATACACGGCTACACAAGGGAATCCGTAAGTATTACAGTTTATGGGAGTGAATTACTTAAGGGTAGTTTTTAATTGTGTTAACCATTTTCCTGCTGAACTATGTTTAGTAGACTAATAAAAGTTTGTAGTATATAAATAAATTCATATACAGAGCTACACAAAGAAAAATATGCATTGTCGTTTAGGGTTGGTAATTGGTGAGAGTGACTTTTAAGTTGCCTTTTAGCTTAATTATTGGTGTGTACAAAAGCTTCAGATAATATGCAGGGCTGTGCAAAAGATTTTGAGTGCATTTTCATTGGTTAGTGAAAATTGCTGAATGTGAATATTCTAACTGAACTAAAGTTTATCATGCTATATATCCCCATCTATTGATCATATACAGGGCTGCACAAAATAATTCGACTACTTTTTTGACACTGGAAGGTAATTTTGACAACTGTATTTTTCAATATGTTATATGTTTTCTATAATGTTTACTTACATATCTCCCTTCACCTTATTTAACGGTGAAGTTTCATTACAGTTTTCTGGCTGTGTTGGAAAGTGTTTCATAATCACACATAATTTTTTGTTCTTGTTTTTAATACATTGATCTAGTTCTAGTTGCTAAAAATTATATTTACAAAGGAACCACTTTTGGTGCAGCTCGCACCTAGCATCCATACATGGTACATTTCGTAGCCCTATACATAAAAGTTAGAGAACTGACAAAATTTCTCTGTTAAAGTCATATTTTTAATTTTTTTATACTATATTATTTTTTCATTATTGGATTTTTAATTGATAATTTCATGCCAAAAGCGAGTCAAGTCACCAAATAGGGTGCTATGAATCCAAACCACTACTGACACAGCAGAAAAATATGACATTCGTCCAGGGGTGTCTGAAAAAAGTCTACAGTCAATGTCACGCCACCAAAAATGCAATTATAATGTTGAAATTTTTCAAAATGAAATTCGTAGGTTTTTAAAGAGTTTTTTAAACTTCTTTCAATATTTTATTCTTACTATTAACTAATTTGTATTTTAAAGTATTTAAAAAACTTCTCTGTTAATAGTCCAATAAATGGTCTCGAAAATTGCATTTTCTGAAAGTTATGCTGCTGTAAAATAAAAAAATGATTTTAACACAAAATTTTCAACAATTCTCAAACTTCGTAATATAGGGCTTTAAAATGCCACCGTGTCTCAATGCTAGGTGCGAGCTGCACCAAAAGAGGTTCCCTTGTTAGTAAAAAGCTTATTTAAAGAAATCAATATAATTGATCCTTCTCTCTTAAAAAACTACGAATTTTCATTAAATAAATATTTTATGTAAAAACAGATCATCATGAAATTTTGTAAAAAAATTTCTTGCACTTGTTGGTTCAAATATCCACAGATACTTTAGAAAAGAAAAAGAAAACTTATGATTTTAATAATTTAGTAAACTGCAGCTAAAATGCTACTTTAAAATATAATAAGACTTCAAACTTTTAATGTAACTATTGGGTTGCTCGGAAAGTTGGTTCGTACCGGAAAATTCTATTATTAGACATTAAATCAGATAGCTAATGTCTAATAATTGACGGGCAGAATTTTCTGGTACAAATTGTTAAGCAGAAGGAACTTTCTGAATAACCCAATATATGTATTTAATGACTAATTAGCAGATAGTTAACTATCAACATTTGTATAGATTTCTCTGTGGCATATGTTAAATGTAATCGAATCATTGCCTCTAGTATGTGAATTATATATTATATCAGAGATGAATTCAGCGGTTAGGGCAGGGTACACATACACCACATGATTTGCAATTTTATGCTTTTATTTTTATATTATGTTAAAATTGTTATTATAAGACATTATAAGTAAGCTGTATTTCAAAACACAGGTACAATGACAAAGATTGTGCACTTAAAAAAAATGAAAAAGTTTCCTATTGGAAATGGAATTATAGTTACCCTTATCGATAAGACAACTTTTCCGAACCTACAAGGAATAAAATCTGGAAAAATAGAAAGTTGTTTCTTTCTGTCAAGAAACTTTTCCTTTTTGATTGAGAAACTTATCTTTAAATACAGAATAAATTCCTGTAGATTAATGAAATCTCTCCTTATGTATAAACAAAAGCTTCCCTAATCAATAAGTAAACTCATCTTTAATAATAGAATCAATTCCTATAAATCTGTATAACTTTCAATTCACACAAAAAAGTTTTGAAAGAATAGACAGAAAACATTCCTTTTTAAAAAAGAAACATTTCTGAATTATTCATTCGGGAATCTTGAAAAAGGTAAAAATTCTGTAAAATAGTAACTTTCTTTTCTTTATGGAAATATATATATTTTTTTTAATCAGAAAAAAATCCCGTATCATAAAGACTTTTTCCTTATAAGGAGTAAGAACAATGACAGATGAAAATACTCACCTCTTGGACACTATTTTTGTTTCCTTTTATCTAACTTAAATATTATTAAGAATGTTTTTTGCATGCCTATTCACACAAGCAGAATTACAGATAAATGGGTAATAAGAATAATTCAAGTATGTTAAGATCATAAAATAGATTACTTTGGTATGTTTTGTATTACAATGGTCCAATTTAACGTATTGTCATCTTTAAATTTTATTTATTTGTTACAAGTACACTTTTTTATGTTCATAATATACATAGCATACTTCTTGTTTATTTGTAATCTGCGTGTATACGTATCCTTAATATATTCAGTCAAGATAAAAACAAAAGCAAAATTGTCCAAAACAAACCATTTCGCCTGCTAAAATGTTCCCGCACCCTTAAAAGCACATTTTTTTTTTTTTTTTTGTGAAAAATGTAAATTGTCATATAAATGTAAAACAAATCTGCTGAAAACAATTTAGCTTTATCTTTAAATGGTTTTCTTAATTGAAATGAATTGGAAAAATTATCAACATGGAACTGAATAGACATAATTCAAAAACATTGTTTAATACTAACTATTCTCTCGTTTTAGCAGTGATGAATTCAGCAGAAGGCTTGGGATACACACAGTGGAGGATTTGTGATTTTATGTTTATAAATATAATTTTTATGTTTAAAGTTATATCATAAGTAAGTTGTCTCTAAAAACACAGATAAAACGACAAAGTTCATGGTTCACACACTTGAGAACGATTTTATGTTTATATTTGTTGTAGAAGTGCAATGTTCACCCCCCCTCCCCTTTTGGAGGAGAATTTTTGTTTTAACACTGACCTTCACAGTACCCATAACCAAAAATAATAATAATATTAAATTTAATGCATTTCATTTTGTATGGAGTGTTTTTAAAAAGGTAAAATTCTACATATTTTTTATGTTATATAAGTTAGTTTTTTCTCAAAATACAAATATATCAAATAAAATTCAAGCACTTTTCAAGGATGTTCAAGGGTTTAGATCAAAGTGTGAAAAAAAGGGAGAAAAAAAAATACTTTTCAAAAATTAAAATCGGATTTTTTAATTAAGGATTTTTTTTCTTCCTAAGTTAAGATATTGATATGCAACTTAGATTTGTAGGAGGTTTTAAAAATAATATGTCTTCATACTTCAGGTATTCTTGTAAAAATCTTGCTAAAATAATGTGTACTAATATATATATATATAAATACAGAGTTGCCAAGTCTCCGGCTTTTGGACACCGGTATTTTAGTACAGAAAATGTTGTTTTATGTAATCAGAACATTCTGCGATTTAAAAGAACAACATTTTCTGTAAGATAATACTGGTGTTCAAAAAGCCGGAGACTTGGCAAATCTGTATATTATTATAATAAATCAAGCTGTCTTAATGAAGACAAATTCTGGAACAATGTTATTTTTTGAGTTGGCAGAAGTAATTTAGTAACATACAGATCATTTAAAAGTAAACTAAGACAATATTTAGAAAAAAAAATACTGTTATATACAATTATATACAATTGTTTAGAAATCAGATAATCTTTAACTTCAAAAACAATTTCCCCAATTTTACTTTACAAATATACATTAAAAAGTACTTTTTATTTCAGATTGTTTTGTATCTTTTCTATTGTTATAACTCAAATAATATAAATATTTTTTTTTTTTTTTTGTCAGCTCATATCTAGATGTAAAGTATTTTGTACACCTGAAAAAAATTTTCTATCATTTTGTACTTTTTAGTATTATTATTCATTTGGAGGAAAGAATCTTTCTAAATATATTTGTTATTTTTTATGTTAGCCGGATGTCAATTATATAGAGATGTAATCATTGGCACCCAGCTAACATAAAAATAACAGTTATTTGTATTCTTTAAATTTTTATTTAGTACTTTACTTAATTATTACTATTAAGTAGAAGCATTAATATGTGTCTTTGTGTAGAATATTATAGTGAACATGGTATTTTCAGGTACTTTAATAAGATGTTTTAATAAATTTACAATCAGCAGAAAAAGAAAAAAAAATCCTATCTATTTATATTATTAAAAGAATTTTCAAGTTTCTGTTCAAGAGAAAACATATATATTTTTTTTTTTTGATTGATCATTTATAAACATATGTAGACTTCCAGCCTTTATTATCTGTATTTTGTGCTTTCAAACGCTGTGAAACAAACATAGATAAAAGTTGAAAGATATTATAGAATAAACAACAGTAGTATTAATTTATCAAGCATAGTAGAGCAAAAATTTTGGCTTATTTAATCTAAATAACGTGAAGGTCGTTTAAATTTTTCAAGAATAAAATTTCAACATTGATTTACATCAATGATAGATCTTATTTTTAATCAGCTTACCATAGTTTAGGTATACACAACATTACATAAATTAAAATGGTTCTAGAATAAATATAATTTAGGTATACACAACATTACATAAATTAAAATGGTTCTAGAATAAATATAATACATAAGAAAAAAATCACCACATTGCTTGACTATTTCAAAGAATTCTTATCAGATCTTTAGATATTACGATATATATTTTTTTCAAGACAATATATTAAAAAAACTTTTAAATAATAAAGTATAGTTATTTAGTAAGGTACATTTATACCATCGGTAAAAATATCATACATTAAAAAGTAAAGTAATATCACTACAAGAGCAGAAGTGAATTCTCAAATGAAGTTGCTTTTCATGATATTGAATTTTTTACTTAAAGATTTGCGATTAAAGAACATTACTTCAAAATTAGAAGTAAGATAGGGATTTCCCCTTATTTCTTATTACTGACTTCTCCTATTACTTAACATTTAATCAAAGTAATTAACTTAACTGAAAAAGGATAACAATGTTATGTGGTGGATAGACAATAAAGATGACCATTTAAAAGAACAAACACATTTATTAAACATTTAAAAACAAACAATAAATAAAAATGAATGTTTCAAAATTATATTATTTTGTGATACTTTATATTTAATTGAAATAATAAAATACAGCTCACAGATGCAAAATATTTACATCTTGAGATATTAGAGTAAGATAGCTGTTTGCAGAGTGTGTGCTTCTGGTGTCATTAAAGTTCATTACCATGATGATATAGAGCGATCACCACAAAGTCTGTAATTATTATACAAACCGATTTCAGACTTACTCTTTTCCTGAATTCCAATAAGCTTTATCCATCGCTGACATCTAAGGAAGACATAAGAATTCAAATTTGAATTAATATAAATTACGAGCATACAATTTGTGGATATTTACAGGTTGAATAGGGGAGATTTACTTGATGAAATTTTATCATCTTCTTAGGAATACTAACGATTTAAAAGAGAGAATTATTAAAACGTAAACTGTTGGCATCTGATGCCTACTTTCTGATGGTGAAAATCTTGTTTTAATAATTATATTAGGTAATGAGTAATCACGCTTCTAAATTTCCCCGTAGACTAACATTAGATTTCATGATCGGGAGTTTCAGTGAAGCAGCCCCTTAATAATGCATGTGTTGTTACTTATATATGCCATATGTACATCGTATACACATGTCATATACGACCTGTACTTAACAAATTTAATAAAATCTAGTTGTGCGCTCCCGAAGTTTGCTTAATAGATCAGCGCCACCTAGCTGATAAATTGTAAAACCGTCAGTTGAGCTTCGTTCTCAAAACGAGCAGCATCTCATGTCACGAGTGCCCTTGCGCTCAAACCAGAAGTTAAACAAAACTTCACTTGTCCTTTGGCAATTAATTAAATAAATAATTAAAAACTTACTACAGTCCACTCTCTTACTGCTCCCGACATATGGTCCGTCGAGCCGGAGCACAGTGTAAATGAGTAATTTAACAGCTTTAAATCGCCAACGCGGCGTGTTAAAAACAAAGCTTAACAAAATAACAAAATTCGTTAGTGAATACGTACTCTCAGAAGAAAAAGATCAACAACAAAAGAAAGAACATCAGTTACGATTGGAAGCTAAACGAATCTCAATCTCAGAACTCAAAACGTCATTGCGTGAACTCATATACGCCTATACACAGCTTCCAGAAGATGTGGAATTAAGGGATTCTTTGGATATAACGTCTCAACTCGAAGATGAACTGGAAGAATCAGAGGTAAAGCTTAATATATTTATATCTAAATTAGATTGTTCTAATGTTAAAAAAGATAATTTGACTGTCACGACTAACTTTAAAATACCTGACTTACCTCTACCTAGTTTCTCAGGAAAATATGATGAGTTTCAAAATTTTAAAACTCAATTTATGTCAATTATAGGCAATAATAAAAATCTAAATTCAACTCAGCAGCTATGCTATTTAAAGGGCTGTCTAAAGGGTGAAGCCAAAAGGCTCGAGTCAGCACAAGATACTTATGAATCTCTTTGGTCTTCTTTAGAAGAAAGATACGAAAACAAACGGGCAGTTATTGATTGTCATATTATTAAATTATTAAATTTATCAAAGGTACCAGACTCTCCTAACCATTTAATGCAATTAATTGATAATACTAAATGTAATTTGCGTGCATTAAAATTACTCGAGTTTGAATCAAACGAGCTGTCAGATGCTTTAATAATGCATATACTGTTTCAAAAACTGGATCCTGAAATAAAAAAATGTTTCGAAATGAAATTAATTAAAAATGAAATTCCTAAACTAGATAACTTTTTAAGTTTTTTGGAAGAAAGAGCTAGAATTCTTCAAAATACTTTTCTGCCTAAAGAAAATAGAAAGATTCCGTACAGTTGGAAAACTGGCGCTAAGCCAAATAATGAAAAATCATTTTTAACTAAAGCAAAACATGGAAAAAGCTGCGTGCTAGGATGTGCGGATAAACACTCGTTATATAGATGCGAGAAATTCAAACTAATGGATGTGACAAAAAGAACAGAAATTGTAAAAAATAACAACTTATGTTTTTCATGTTTAAATAATCATTTACCTAATCCCTGTGTATCAAAGTACAGCTGTTTTGCTTGTAATAGCAAACAACACAGCACTCTATTACATCCAATTAATCAAAATAACAAAACAAATCGACCTTTTGAGGAGGAAGACGGACGCCAAAATTCTTCCCCCCCCTCTCTTGATAATCAAACATTTTTCGCGAAGGAAAATAAAACAGATAAATCTTGTGTGATTTTAAATACAGCTGTAATATATTTGAAGGATTGTTCTGGGGAATTTAAACCATTAATTGCAGCATTAGACAGTTGTTCTAGCTCACATTTAATAAGTGCATATGCTGCAAACGTGTTGGGATTGCGTAAACAAAAAACTCATATTCCGATCTCCGGACTTAACGATTTATGCTTAAACGCTAAATCATTTATTAGTACAGAATTAACGAATGAAAGCAAAACTAAATCTTATCAGTTAGATATGGTAGTTGTCCCGAAAATTGCCGAACTTCCCCCTTCATATGTGAATGCGTCGAAATTAAAATTGCCGGCGAATATAATTTTAGCGGATAATAACTGGAACAAACCGAAACGTGTACACGCGATTATTGGAGCAGAGTTATTTTATGAATTAATAGGATCAAATAAAATTAAAATTGATGATTCTCAATTAATGTTAGTAGAAACATTTTTTGGACATGTTATATCAGGTGCTGTTTACAATTCGATCTCGAATTTAAAGGAATCTTCTGATTCTTGTTTCTTGATAACAGAATCTAAGAAATTAGAAAAAGAAATAAGCTCCTTTTGGGAATTAGATCAGGTAAGTGAATTAAAACCCTTAGTTAGTGAGGAGTTAAATTACTGTGATGAACATTTTTTAAAAACTCATTACCGAAAACCGGACGGTAGGTACGTAGTTGAATTACCCTTTAAATCTCAAATGTTAGATAATTCTTTGGGAGATTCAAAACAAATTGCCACTAAAAGATTAAATCAGTTATGGAAACGTTTAGAACGAGATCCCAAATTAAGGGAATTATACATAGAATTTCTAAGAGAATACGCTACATTGGGACACATGGAGGAAATGTCTGATGACACAAATCCTGATGCAGGATATTTTTTCCCTCATCACGGTGTTTTGCGACCGTCAAGTACCACAACTAAATTAAGAGTTGTTTTTGATGGGAGTTGTAAAACTAGTAATGGAAAGTCTCTAAACGATTTATTGTTTAAAGGAGGGTTAATACAGGATGATCTTTTTGCGATTATGATCCGTTTTAGGAAAAATATTTTCGCATTTACTGTTGATGTAAATAAAATGTTTCGACAAATAGAAGTAAATCCGTTGCATACTAGATATCAAAAAATATTGTGGAGAGAGGGGAGGGAAAAACCGGACAGAATCTATACCCTGAAAACAGTTACATATGGCTGTGCAAGTAGTCCATTCCTCGCCACTAGAGTTCTCCAGCAGTTAGCAACAGATGAAGCAACCAATTTTCCATTAGCAGCTAAGGTCGTAATGAGCGATATGTACATGGATGATTGCCTTTCTGGGTCTTCAGACATTGCGGAATTTAACGAAATTAAAGAACAATTGACAGATCTCTTCAAAAGAGGCCAGATGTCTTTACATAAATGGCAATCTAATGTTGTTGAAGAAATAACCCCTGATTCTCAAATTTTTCCGTTTAACCAAAATTCTGAAAATACTTCATCTAAAACTCTCGGAATACTTTGGGACTGCAGTAGTGACACTTTTAAATTTACGGTGATTGTCAACAGAAGTGCTAACTATACAAAACGCGAAGTTTTAAGTCAAATTGCCAGACTCTTCGACCCTTTAGGGTTACTAGGGCCGGTAATTTGCCGTGCTAAAATCTTTATGCAAAAACTGTGGTTACTAAAGTGTGACTGGAATGATAACATTCCACTTCCTGTTGCTCAAGCATTAACAAGTTCCTTAATTCACTTGTTTTGATAGAATCATTCAATATACCTAGATGCATTCTCATTAAAGATGTATCAACTATAATATTGCACGGCTTTGCTGATGCTAGTGAAAGGGCTTACGGAGCGTCTCTTTGTCTCCAATCAGTATCGAACTCTTGTTCTCCTGCTTCTCATCTCATTTGCAGCAAAAGCAGAGTTGCCCCAATTAAAACTCTCAGCATCCCGCGACTCGAACTGTCAGCGTGTTTGTTATTGTGCCAACTTACTCAAAGAGTAGTAAAAGCACTAAAGCTTAAATTTGACAAGGTCATACTTTGGTCAGACTCCACCATTTCCTTAGCCTGGATAGCAACTTCACCTCATCTCCTTAAAACCTTTGTGGGCAATCGAGTCTCTCAGATTCAAGAACTGTCAAAAAACTATGAGTGGAGATACGTTCCTTCAAAACTTAATCCATCTGATGCGTTATCCAGAGGTCAAGATGCTACGTCCCTTTCAACCAACAAACTGTGGTGGGAAGGCCCCGATTTCCTGAAAAAGGACATTAGTGAACTTTTTCCTCAAAATGACTCTCACAAAAATGATGAACTCTTTTTAAAGGAACTAAAGTCAGTTCCGGTCTTAACTTCAGTTATAAAAAATGACTTTATTAACTCTTTTCTTAATATTTCAAACAGTTATGTGAAACTAATAAGAGTATTAGCGTTTATTTTCAGGTTTTTTAACAACTGCAAGAATAATGTTAAACTTAAAAATCACTTAATGTTGGAGGAAATAAAATTTGCCAGAAATGTATTGCTGAAAAAGATTCAAGGTGAGTATTTCTCAACAGAAATTTCGGCATTGAAAAAGGGCATGTCTATCCCTATAAAAAGTAAGTTAAGGTTCTTAAATCCATTTCTAGATCAAGATGATCTATTAAGAGTAGGTGGTCGCTTAGCCAACTCAAATTTAAGCTATGACCGATCTCACCAAATTATTTTACCCCCAGGTAGTAAATTAACAGAAATCATCTTTATTTACTATCATAAAAGAGACTTACATGTTGGTCCTCAAGGACTATTGAATACTGTAAGACAATTATTTTGGCCTATTAACGGAAGAAACATTGCTCGTCAAGTTGTTCACGATTGTGTTCAATGTTTCAAAATAAAACCTACAATTGTCAATCAAATCATGGGTAATTTACCCCCTGAGAGAGTAATCCAAAGTCCAACCTTTTCTAATGCAGGACTTGATCTATGTGGTCCATTTTTGATTAAATATCGCAACCAAAGAAAGGGAATGTTTAATAAGGTTTATGTAGCAATTTTCATATGCATGGTGACAAAAGCAGTGCATTTAGAGTTGCTTTCTGATTTAACTTCTAATGCATTAATTGCAACTCTAAAAGATTCTTTGCTCGCAGAGGCAAAAGTAGTACAATCTCATGTGACAATGCATCCAACTTTGTTGGAGCATCTAGAGAATTGAAAAAATTATTAAATTCTATAGATAAGAATAATGATGATGTATCAAAATTCCTGTCATCCGAGCAAGTTCTCTGGAAATTTCTACCCCCTCGTTCACCAAATTTTGGAGGTCTCTGGGAGAGAGGTGTCGGACAGTTCAAATATCACCTAAAAAGATCTATTGGTGTTATGAAATTAACTTTAGAAGAATTTTTGACAATTACTACCCAAGTTGAAGGTATTCTTAATTCTCGCCCTCTTTCCCCACTGTCCTCTGATCTAGAAGACTATGAAGTTTTGACCCCAGGTCATTTCCTTATTGGAAGACCAATCAATGCCCTACCTGAGCCAAATTTAATAAATGAAAAGGAAAACTTGCTCGACCGATGGCAGAAAACTCAAAAAATCGTGCAACTCATATGGAAAAATTGGACCAATTCCTATTTAAGTCATTTACAGCAGAGGTCCAAATGGCTCTTTAAAAAAGAAAACGTTGCACCAGGTATGATGGTTCTTGTAAAGGATGGTGACCTACCAGTTTGTAAATGGATAATAGGTCGAATTTCAGAAATAATAAAAGGAAATGATGATAATGTCAGAGTTGTAGTAGTTCGTACTCCATCTGGACTTTACAAAAGAAGTATTTCTAACATATGTATTTTACCTATTGTAGATAACGATAATATCAATTAATCTTAGCATTTATCTATTGAATTTATTATTTCTTATCATTGTATTATATATTAGTGCATAATGTGTAGCCATTAATTAATAATTCATTGTATGTTATTGTATATTCATTTGTTGTATCTCATTGAACTATTAGAATACTTCAATGGGGGCCGGTATGTGCGCTCCCGAAGTTTGCTTAATAGATCAGCGCCACCTAGCTGATAAATTGTAAAACCGTCAGTTGAGCTTCGTTCTCAAAACGAGCAGCATCTCATGTCACGAGTGCCCTTGCGCTCAAACCAGAAGTTAAACAGAACTTCACTTGCCCCTTGGCAATTAATTAAATAAATAATTAAAAACTTACTACAGTCCACTCTCTTACTGCTCCCGACACTAGTAACGAAGAAAACATTTCGCAGGTAAAAAAAATATATATGTAATTTGACAAAACACAAATTTTTATTTTATGAATTGAGAAAAATTTAGAATAATATATAATTAAATTCAGAAAGATAACATAAACTTCCTTTTGTAATATAATCTCTAAAAAAAAAATAATGCTATAAAGGCCGAATTAACTGGCATGTCCGAGAAATGCTGATGCCTCAGCAGTTGAGTGCTATAAAATGGTTATCTGATGATTGGGGGGGGGGGGAGAATTCAACATTGACACCATGTCAAAAAAAATTAAATTAACAAATAACAATAACCATTAGGAAAATGTTCCGAAAGCTTAAAAAAAAATGCCTGCCAAGGTTGCAGTTATGATTTCGCCAACATCATCGCAAAGCTTATATATGCATCCTAGATACGCATATATATAATATATATATATATTCCAAGCACTCCTATATGTGCCATATATGTCATTACACACATATTATTAACGTCTTACGTGTCATATATACATCATATACACATGTCATATATATATACATCATATATGCATTATATATGACTATAACTTGGGCATATATGTCAAGAAATGTTATATATATATATCATATATTATTATAATGCCATACATGCTTTATAATTTGGCGATAAATCTTGGTCGCTTGGCGATTCATCTTTGGAAGCCGTGATAACATGGAAGTACCCAAATTTTAATCATATCAGCATAAAAATAATACAGAAATAGGGATCTGTTTCATACTTTAATGTTTAAAAAACGAGAAAAAAGTATGAGCATGTCAGGAATTGGCACAGACGCACCATGTTGAATTTTTTTTTCTCGCCAATTTGGCGAATACTTTGTTTTGGAATATTAGTTACAAATAGTATGCAATAACAGCACGTGATTTTTTATTTCAATATAAAAATAAAATAATGTAATAAAAATAAATAAATGGTAGTTTAATGTAAATAAATATGTTACTTTGATACTTTTCTATTGATAAATATAGTAAAAATAATTTATAGAATAAAAATAAAAATAAATAAACAAAATAATCGGTTCACCATGTGAGGCCAAAAATTTTCCATTTTGTTGTAATTGCGCCAACATGGTTTGTAGGTAACATTAGCATGGTTTGGTAACATGGTTTGTAGGTAGCCCAGGAATTTTAACATAGTTGAGCAGAGAAAAGTCTTTTTTATGTAAATCGCCTTAATGATAAACTGTTAATATTGATAAAATAAATGTTTGCATATTAATAATTAGTATATAATAGCTGTTCACAATATATAGACACAGAACTTCAAAAACAAATTGATTTACATAATATGGGTTATTTAACCAATGCGGGACAGATGCTTTACACTCACGCAAACATATAAACATAAGTTTGGCGACTTTTTGGTTGGCACGATTTTCAAGACCGCGCCAAACAAATAACTTACTTTTAATACAATGGCTAGGTTGCCATTAAAGGAAAAAATCCCCTAAATTTGGCGACTTTTTTCCTTTTTTTAACCGATTAATTGTTTTTTTCTGCGTGAGTGTAAAGCATCTTAGCCAGCAAGGTTAAATAAATAAACAGTAAAATAAAAAAATTGAATATACAATATCGTATCTTAATCTCACTTCTCTAGGACCAGATTTTGGATCTTAGCGAGTATCGCCAAAGTTGGAAAGATTTTTTCGCGCGTATATTTTGCAGACCACTGCAGCATCTATACCAAATATATATATATATAGGGTAGATGTGCCAGTAATGGACACCCTTAAGGAATTTCAGTACTTTTTGGTTAGCCGGGCGCCAGTGATATATGTACATATATGTATAAATACATATGTATATACACACATACATACATATATATATACATACATATATGTATATATATGTGTATGTATATATATATGTATATGTAGATATGTATATATATGTGTTTGTGTGTATATATATACATGTATATATATATCACTGGCGCCCGGCTAACCGAAAAGTACCGAAATTTCTTTAAAAATTATTTGTTAATTAATAGTTATAATTGTTATATTCCACATTTTTTAATATTATATTAATCTACCAACAATATTTAATCATGCTCATAGTCACATTTCCGAATGTGAATCGAAATTTAATTGTAAATAACAGAAATAAATCAGAACACCCTAAATTCCAGTAATGGACACCCCACAAAATGATATTATGATTGTATTTAAAACTAGAATTTAAAGAAAGGATATTAATGAAGTAAAAAAGGCTGAATTTTTATTGGTTATTTTTTTACAAACCAAAAATATTGAAGGTGGCCCATTACTGGAAGGCGGTCCATTACTGGCACATCTACCATATATATATATATATATATATAAACACAAAAATATCCGATATTTTCAAAATAAACAATGTATTGACGATTATAAATATTTTCAGATATTGCAGTTTAAACTAAAATAAATCAAACCAGAAAAGATTATTTCAAATGAAAATTTAAATAATGTATATCTAAATTTAACAGTTTATCTTTCAGTGGCTATTTCATGTAAATAATATCTCGCATAATTATTGGTTTTACATTTAAATTATCAACTTCAAACTAGGAAAATATATTTCTAGCTCTAAAAAAGGGCACAATTAATAACAGTTGAAAAATTCATTTACACTTATTTGACTGAAAATATCATACACAGTATTTAGAAAATAAATATCAAGTATATGAAAATAGCGAACATCATGATATTTTACACATAAATATTGGTTATACCTTATATATCACCGAACTCTGTTGGTTTAAACTATTTACTGGAAACAGCGTAATTTTTAAGTACCGAATCGTTAGAAAACTATTACTTTATTTTCAGCCTTCAATGGTCGAGCTCTGATATAACAACTGTGTGAATAATATATTTATAAATATTAATTACATTTATAAATCTGCATATCAGAGACAGATTACATCAGCTCCGCAGTTTTATTTTGAAATCATTTTATGAAATATTTATAACATTTAACCAGTTTAATTTATTTCATATTTGTTTTATTAATTAGTAATTATAAAAGATGTTTAAAGAAGTTTTGAATTCTAAGGAAAAAACCACTTCCATATCGCCATTTCTTCCGTATACAAACTATTTACAAACCGAAAATAAAAACATTTAATTAATTTAAATTAATCTTACTTGAGAAAAAATTGGTTTATATATGATTTATTTAACCAATGTTAAATAAAGAAACAGTAAAATAAAAATAAAAAATTTGAATATGCAAAATCGAAAATCAAAACATAGAACTTAACTTACTCCGTCATTGTGTTGCCATTCCTTCACGACAAATCCACCATCCGCGAATCGTTGCAGCACTCCCAACCGCTAGATGGCGCTATTTTCAACTTGCGAAAAGTTTCCCATTTATCTGACTGGGCTTATTATTTAATGGCTTTGCAATAACCTAAACTATACTTACAGACATTTGATTGGTCCTCAGAACAGTGTTTGTGATTGGCTAGTACGCTTTTATTAAAAAACACGTCCTTATTCAAAACGATTTGTGTTTGTTTGTTCTACTAAAATGACCATAACTTTTTTTGTAATACAGATATTGTAATACTGTTTTCAGTAATAAATTCTAAATTAAATTACCTTTAATTTGATATATAAATGTTTGTATTTAAGTGAAAATTAATATGTTATACAAGCACACAAAGTTGAAAAACATGAAACTTTCAAAAAATGTCCAAACTTTTGGCCACCATTGTAGCTTATTATTTCGTATCTTATTATTACTGTCAAGAAAGAGGGCATGACCTTCGTAAGCCCGTTGAAATCATTGTCGCTTGTAAAAAAAAAATAATAAGCTATATCAATTAAAATAAAAATTGAGCCTGAACCCTTGACGGTCCCGGGCTGAGACCGTCTCATCTCTAATATTAATATAATGCAATACATTTTAAATATGTAACAGTTTCAAAGCAATATGCAATTTCGAATACAATCAACAATCCTTATAAAATTCCACAAATCAGTTTAGACATAGAGAGATGTCCAATGACACCATTCTAACAATTTTGCTTTCATTAAAAGGAAAAATTGGAAGTCTGTCTAAAAGTTGAAAAATCAGGTAAAATCAATAAAACACAGTCCGTTTTGCTTTTCTTCTATCACATTGTTACATAATATTTCCACTCAAATAATAAAAAAATGAACATTGTCAGCTAGTTCATAGCGATGACTGCGAACTGGCCGGTCACATGCTGACTGTAGGGTCTTTCCTTTTGTCTCAAATTCCTTGAACAAACAATCTCTCATCTTAGGACCTGAACGGCAACGCTACTGTTGATTGTCTGGATCAAAGAGGGGTATAGTATCGATGTCGTTGAACAAGCGTAAATTCCACCCGATAACTAGTGTGAGGTCGATGAACAGATTCCACTCGATGATTAGCACCAGGTCGATTGGCAGATTCCAGCTCCACGTATCCCTGAGCAGTTGTTTATGAAACTGGAACTCTTTTTGTAGTGGGTGCACCGGATGAAATGGAAGAAGGCAAGCCATGCTTCTCACTTGTAGCTCTTTTCATCTTTGTCGCTGAATGATCATTATTTGAGTTAATTAATTGACAACTACGTTGATCACGTGTGTCGTAGTATGCTTTTTTGTATTCAGGCTTTGACAATACAGACATCGTATTAGCACCTTTATCCGTTCCTGATAACCAGAATGTGACACCTTCTCCCACCTCGTGAGTCAACAGTTTAAAAAAAAAACAGAAGACCATTTATTAATTAAAACGATTGGGACCAATCATGTCGATTTATAGATGTCGTGTCATTTAATGCAAAAGCGCTCTCAAGGTGCAAATACTTCCAAATCTTTACGAAACTATTAATGTAGTATACAGGAAGATAATTTTAGTATATATATTTATGAATGTTGTTCATCATATCTGTTTGCACGTTAATGCAAATAAATGAAGAGTGCTTTTCAATTTATTGACACAACATTGATAAATCATATGCGATTTTCATTATTTGGCATTTATTGCTCGAAAAATGCATTTATATACACTGTAATGATAAAATAATTATTGAATGAGTAAGTAGAATTATACGTAGTGTATATGAATTCATTTTCTGCACACCACTGGTGGATAATTGCAATGGTATATAATTTATCCATGTTGTACCAATTAATGGAAAAGTGTGAGATTAGGGAAATGAGAGAAGTTTTGTGAGTGTAGCTCTGCTAATTGCGGCTCTCAAGCTGGACTTAACAGGAGGATGTTTTTTACTTATTTTAATTATTCCTAAGAATTATTCTCTAAATAACTCTAACATTCTTAAGCAGTTATGAACTTTTTTCTATGGTACCATAACGTTGTTTACTTTTACGCTTTGATGGGTTCCATCTAGTTACGATAATTTCATCAAGATAGACCAAGACACCTTGCCTAAAACAGATTAAGGACAGTATTCTGAGCCTTCTGAGAAGTGGACTGAGCCGCCGTTAAACCAACAATCATCCTTTTAAAATCAAAACAACCATTTCTAGTAATACACGCAGTTTTTACAATATCCTCTGGCTTCATTACAATTTCAAAATAACTGGAGGTCAAATCTAAAGTCGTCATAAAATTTGTACAAGTAATATATGTCATATATCACTGCAATCATCTGAATTGAAGATATTGAGTGACTGCATTTAACTTTCAATAATCGATCGCGAACCGCTATGCCTCAGGGTCATCCACAATTCTACAATTATTCTTGCGACATAATACATTCAATGATGCAAAAGGAGACTCAACTGGCATTATAATATCACTCGCTAACATTTTTTGAGAATATGATAATCAGTTATACCCCGCTTTTCTTTGTCGTGTCTATACGGTTTGATAGCGACAAGCGAAGCAAAACCCGTCTTGATTTTCTGCCAAGCAACATAAGCCATCCCTAATTTATCCAAAAACACTTCCCGAAATTTAAATAAAAAATCCTTAAATATATAATTCTCAACGTCACTAAGACCAGTTTTACTGCTCGCTAAATACTAGGCCTGAGCGCTGACAAAAAAAAAATGGTGGCTGTCGTAGGCGGATTTTTTTAAGCATTTGTACGGTCTCCTGAATTTACACATCAGTAAATTCTAAAAGTTTTCTTTGACTTATTTGATTTCAGAAAAATAAGGCAAAGAAAACTTTTAGAAATTATTAGTGTTAAAATTCGAGGGACTGCATAAACGCTGCAAAAAATCTGCCCATGACAGCCACCATTTTGTGTGAGCGCGCAGGCCTAGTATTCAGAGGGCGGTGCCAGTTTTTTCTAAATCAACCTACACAGATGACGACTTTTTTATTGCGGGTATTCTCATCTCGATTCCCAACTGTAGTCCATTAATATATATATATATATATATATATATATATATATATATATATATATATATATATATATATATATATATATATATATATCACCTTCCATCGTTGCAACCTATTCTCTTTGCTTGAAAAGTATAGTGTTTAACCTAAGTATAACCTGCATTGGTTTTTCGAGTGGCAAAGTATACAGATTGTGGAAACATTACAAGGAACACAACGAAATATTAAAAGATATATGCGAGGCCTAACTAGAAGACACAAAAAGAGAAACACCTGAATAAGAATTCTGGTAAACGTTTTTGACATCATCCAAAGAATTAAATTGTTAAAATGGAAATGGGCTAGGAGCATTGGAAGAAGACAAGGCAATAGAGGGATTACAAATACCCTATAGTGGTAGATAAAATAGATGTAAAAGACAGAAAACACGATCTCATGTAAGATGGATTGACGAAATTAGAAAATAGAAAAAAATTGGATGACCGCAGCTATAGACAGGAAACAATGGTAAAAATCTGGGGGATACTTACATCCATCAGTGGATCGATAATGGTTGTAATTTTCGACGATGGTATGATGTTTCGATGATAAATAAATAAAAATTTTGTGAGTTTGATATAGTTGCTACTTCTTTTCTCTTTTCCATTTTTACACATGTGCAATTATATATTATGCATATGTGTGTGTGTATTAGTATATATATATATATATATATATATATATATATTTATTTATTTATTTCAGAGAAACTAGTTACCACGTTACTGCAGAACCTTTAGTGGATTTAAAAATATGGGTATGTAATTGTTCACCTCTAATGAACATCTAAATGAAATATATATTATGTTAATTAATTTTCCTTTCAATAAAGGTAATATTTATTAGAACGGAAAGTAGCCGAATAAGCACAGATTTGTAAAATAATGAAGGCCATTTTTTTGATAATATTATTAAATTGCTAATAATTTAAAAACATCGATATTATCTATAGTAAAATGGCTTTTTTCTTAGTTGTAATTTATGATGCTTAATTAAAAAAAATTACCGAGACTATTTTTATTGATAGGTTTAATTTTCTAATTTTCTAAACAGTGATAAAATCAGATCATGCGGACATTTCATTTATTTGAGAACTATATTACCACTTACTTTTGCTAGTGTCTCCCCTTACGTAGAATAGAAGTTTTCCAATTTGAAATGCAAATTTTGCATATAAATATTAAATTTGTTTTGCATAATTTATCCAACTGATATTCAAAATTCGTTCATTAGAACTATTTAAAACAGCTTATACTTCATAATCAGGTTCACTTAATTATAGAACTTTTCCCATAGCTCTATAACTCGAGGGTGGCTACAAAATACGGTTACACTAAGGAAACTAGTCGTTGGGGGCCACCGTAATACTTACCCATCATGGATATGCATAATGTAAAATAGTAAACTAAAAAATGTGTAAACTACTTATAAAATGCATTGCCATTCGAATAAAATCGTGGCTTGATGACGTCATAAACTTTAAAGGCTCGATTACTGAATTGCATAAAAGAAACATCCTTATAACTCCAAAAACAATAATCCTATTAACTAGCGGTTTATTGCATCTGATTAAGCGTCTCATTTCCAATTAAAATATATCTTTGAATTGAAATTTGGATGTAATACAGGGTCATGAAAAATCGAAGAGTGTGAAAAATGGGATTCCAGATATCTCGGCAACTCATCATCCGATCGACTTCATTCTTTATGCAAAATTTGTTTTTTCTTATTATCTTTTATATTCACTCCTTAAAATAAACAATTTCGAAAATTTTTATATACCTTTTATCAGAACGAATATTTCGAGAGTCCGAAAAAAATAGTTCCGGATATCGAGGTTACTGAAATTCAATAAGCTTCTTCCCATTATTACATACTAATTACATTCCAAATTTCAAGTTTCTATCTGAATATTTTCGGGAGATAGAGCGTTTACAGACACACAGACACACAGACGGACGGCAATTTTTTTTTTCTTTCTAAAAATATGTTTTTCGGAATCTCCAGTGTCTGAAACGTGTAAATCCGTCAATTTTTTTTTTTCAAAACGATTACAAAACTTACCCTATACTACGTATGATGAGTAAGTAATAAAAATAAATTTTAATCGTTTGGTAAAACAATTTATCTGTCTATTTTTGCGATATGCAATTTTCTATTAGTGAAGACGAGGTTTTTATAAAGTAAAAATTTATAAATCTTTTAAAGATGGAATACAAAAGTTTTACAGTTTATGAGCCCTTTGATCCTAAATTTTCTCCAAATAAAAAACCTTTAAGAAATTAAAATGCCTTGGTTTTAATAGCACATTTATATATAAAGCTATATAAATTAATTATTGGATACTAATATCAGTAAAGATCGATCTAGGTCTGGTTGTACACGCTCATTTCATACAAAAGAGCGTACCAAAAGAATTATTGATAAGTTACGAAGAAATCCACAACGTTCGGCAAATACAAAGATTACAGGCTTAGGACTATTTAATTTTTCATAAACGAAGACCTGGGTTTTCGCCCTTATCGCAAAAGAAAAGGTCAAGGATCAACTGCCGCAAAAATCTAAATAGTTTAGATATTAACCGATGCTGGGAATTTATTCGTCTCATGTAAGCCACTGGGTAGTGTGCTCATGTATGACATTCCATCTTGCCCTGCTAAGTTGCAGCCTTAACAACGTATATAAGTAAAAAATGCCAGACTGGATGCCGTCCAGATGACTTAAATGGTAAAGCACTTGGTGCACTATATCAGGGTACCTGGGTTCGATCACCGGTCTGGACACATTTTTCCCTCTGTTGATTATACGTTGTTTAGAAAAGTGGAAATTAATTCACATCCATTGTCAGTGGATTATTTTTATTATAAAAAGATGGTAAACCAATTATAGGTGGATACATATAAAGTAAACGTAAATAGAATTCATCCTTCATATAAAATTTATTATGGGTACTTTTCTAGGTACCTTGACCATTTCATACCTTTTTAAAGATTTCTATGTAGGACTAATATGAAAAATTAGGAAAAGGGGGAATATATTAAAAATTTGTAGCAATAAATAAAAAAAACATCGCAAATACAACAACAACAACAAAAAAAGAAAAATAATCTTATTTAAAGTACCATAAATTTCTGGTTGTTTAACACTTTCAGTTTTATAGAAATAATCTGAACGTGAATGCGGCTCTTTTATTTTGTTGAGAAAAGTTTCCTTTCAATTTGAAATTAACAAAAATAAATTTGGTCATATATATTGCATATTAAAATTATATCAAAAGCTAACGTAAGTTGTAATTCGCAATATGTTTCAAAAGCTTTCACCTATTCAGAATAAATTTCTAAACATTCTATTAAAACTACGGGGTTCTATCATGCATCAATCTAAGATTGTTACATTTAATAATTTATTTTATGTTTTTATTTTCAACACAAATAATTAAACATGGATATTTTCATTTTTGTTATAAAATCGTCTTTCTTTATGCAAATGCTTCCTATGTGTTTAAACATTTACCCAAATATTAATGCTGAATTTCAATATATATATATATATATATATATATATATATATATATTTAATTAGAAAAGTTTAAAACATTCAAGATAAACATTATTTCACTTCTGTTTAGAAAAAAAGTGAAAATAATTTTTAAAATGTCATTAGCGTGTTTTGATCCTGGGATCACTCAAGGCGAAGCCTCTACCTCGACGCCTTCAAGGATTTGGAAATATTGTTGTTCATTAAGTACTTAAAGTGTAAGCTGAAATTTAGCATTAACTATGTATAGATGTTTGCATAATGTTCCAGTGGAAAATTGGTAACTTTAGCAAAAATAAATATATAGACATTGCCTTAAGAATACAAAAATGCCTATTTAATAGATAAGAAAGAAAATCAGGAGTATAAAAATTATATTTTAAGCTCTCAATTTATTTCATTTTTTTTACGTATTGTGCTTTGAAATTATTGTTTCATACGAAATTATCCGTATAAGGGTAGTGGTAAGTGGAAAAATTATAATGTTCGACCAGCAAGAAAAGCAGATGAAAAGACGAAGAAGACTGTAAATCAATCAGAAGAAACTGCACCGTGAGAAAATGAATATTTACTCTAAACTAAACATAATATCTCAAAATTTGTAATCTAAAATCTGTCATCTGTAATATTGTAGAAATGTTTATTCTTTAATATAATTTTGCTCAAAAACCCATTTTAGTGATATGATCCAATCTCTTTTCGATAAACATTTCGGAGAACGTATTTGATATGTTAACATGTTTCTACTTAATATTCTAACTAAAGCACTAACCAAATTTGAATTGGTATTGTGTAGCCAGTGCTTCCAGTCGGCAAACATTTTGTGTTATTACCGAGATTGAATGATTGCTGACACATTGTTGAAATTTTATATTCACTTTATTTAATCTGTGATTATATAAAGAAAATATTTATGCTTCCAAATATTTTAGCAATCAAGGAATCTGAATTTTTAGGCAAAATCCTACAACAAGGGCGACAAGGGGTCTAAAATACACTTCTTTGTACTTTACCATACATTCCTCAGGTAGTATCAACCTTCTATCGTTAAAAGTTCATCTCATTAAGGTGCTTTAAATAAGTCATTTTTTGCTGGTACATATGTGGGGAATCCAAGAGAATAAAATTTTGAAACACAATATTATTTAGCACATGGTGTCATTTTGTGCTCTAATTATGCCATTCAAACTGAAAACGCCAAAATGAAAAAAAAAATCCGATAATAATTCCTTGTCGTACCCTTATGGGTTTGGTCCAAAAACATTGCAGGAATGTGTTTCACTTTAGTTATGAAGCCTACAAATTGGCGACCAACTTTATTTCGCCAGAGGCTGGTTGTTATGTGTTACAGCCATTCATCTGCAGGAGAGCCTTGGTGTAAAGGATTGCTGTTCCTGGGGGTCTTTTAAGGGAACCTAACTTGTTTTAACGTAATGTTACAATAAAACCACATAGATTTCTGAAAGGTTAAGCCAACGAACCTGACATGGGTTCGAAGCAGCATGTCCTGTCTATCAGATTTCAGAGCAGAACCTCTCAGTTACTGTTAGGTTATCTTACAATTAGATGTATGGTTCTTAAAATTTATATTGATACTTATTGGATGGAGAAATATATGTACTCCGTACCCCTGTCCCACATACGAACATCCTAGCGAGAGGACAATGTCCAAAGTTTGAAAATTTGAAATGCTCAAACATAAAAAAATCAATCCTGTGCATTACTAACAGAGAAATTAAAAAAAATTATGAAAGTGAATTTTTTTGTTATCTCTAGATCCATGTTTAAGTTTTATTAAATGTATATGAGAGTTTCAAATTTCATTAATGCTCGGACCATATAATGTTTGCTTAATGAAGATATATACGAATATTTTCTAAAAATTAATCGTCTTACTATTTTATTTTGTAAATTTATGTTTTAACAGATTGACCTCTTTCAGTTAACTATTTTTTTGCGTCAATTTTATCTTGTTAATAGGTAAAACGATTTCGGCTGTAACTATATATATATACATCATTTGAGGTGTTTACTAGCTTTTTAAATTATTCAAATTTCATTATTTAGTATTTGAATATATATTTTATAAATGTATTTTATTTTTCCAGTGTAATTCGACGGACGAACACTGCAAGTAAGTATAATTTCTGTTTTGAAATATGGTATCAAGTGGAAAACCTACTATAATCTATATTTCATTAAAAGTTGAAGAGTGTTTCAACCAAGCCATATAGTGTTCACCTAAATATTAATAAAAAATATTCCACAAAAATGCACGAATGTCTATTAAATTTAAAACAAATCCTCACCTTATCAAAAAATTATTGTTAAAATTATTCTAAATGATAATTTATTTTATTTGAGCTTATAGCCTTACAAACTAAAATGAATAAGTTTTGCTCTAGAGATGTTCTGTTAGACTCATAGGGCGCTTTCGCAGATTGAACCCCGAGTTACATAGGGTAACATATGGCTAACCCGAAGCGTTCAGAGACCGATATCACGTGACTTTTTGCGGGTTCCCGTAGCATTCAGAGCTGGGCTTTGGGTAACCCACATTACCTAGAGAATTTTGTTTGGTAAAGTGATAACGTGGTTGGGAAATCTGATTTGTTTGTTTGCTTTATAGCTAACTGCAACTATTAACTGTTGTTCTTTATGACTCCTACTGTACACTTTAGTCCTGACCATTTGATTGGTCTACCTTTAACAGTACTATGATATAATTGGCCAACGTCGGCTAGAATGGCTCCTGCAATGTTCGTACAATCAAAATGTAATGGCAGATTGGTTGACGGAAGTGTTTGATTGTAAAATGCCCATGACTTTACCCAAAAGCTTTCACAGCCGTTTTAACCCAACTTTACCCTGAGATGTCGTCATTCCCCAATCATACGAGTGACCCGCGTTTCGGTCTCTGAACGCGCTCATATATAGTTATTAAACGTCAGAACGAAATCAAGTGAACCGAAAGTCAAGAAAATACGGAGAACTCAGTAATTCATAAACTACGAAGTTACATTGGTACCGTTTTCACACAATTGGTGTTAATGAAGAGAGGTTTTTTTTTTTGTCAAGAAGTGAAATTGTATCAGCAGTTTATAAGAGTGACTCAAAAATAAATGAGTTTGTTTTAATGTCAAGAGACGGTTTTTACAGTTAAATTACAAAGTATAATTATTATACTTTTAACAAATGAAAATGTAAAATCTCATGTAATTTACCACAGGTTGAATCTACAGTTCGGAAATGACACTATTTAGAAATCTGAAGGATACAAATTGCATCAGTTATTTAAAAATGATCATGTAAAGCTGAGACAAAGCGATCCAGTATGGAATAGCCATGTAAACGATGTGGAAATACAGAGTTGAAATTACTCAATTAAAACAAAATTGACAATGTTCTTACTAATGATTTTTCGAGCTTACGGGATATTTTGAAAGTGTATTTCGTTGATGAACGACGTACAATTAATGTAGTATAATACTGAAAACTTTTGGAGTATATTAAGGTAGCACATTAGTTTCGCGAACGTCTCATTCCAATTCCAATGTTTTTCTTCCCGTTTATAATGTGCACTGGTGTACCAAAATAAATGTTAGTGAAGCTTGCCTGTATAACAGTCGAACAAACTTCTTATAGTCTGAACTTATCATCGTCGGACTAGTATCTATTTCCAACTCCTTGAAGAAACGCTAGGGGAGAAGTATTTTTATCAGAGGGAAAGAGTCAAAGAAGTTTCCTGAAATTGGCTTCATACACGTCCGAATTACATTTATGATACAACAATAGAAAGAACTCCCAATATATTAGGAAAAGTGTATAAATGTTAAAGAAAATTGTGAAGAAAAATAACATTCAAACAATTTTGGTAAATAATATTTCTAAAATAATCTTTTTAAACGTTTCGTTCATAATTAATACACCATCGAATTCTGTAGTCTTGAAAATAAGATAAAATGGAAGTTTCTTCAACTTTTCTTTATATATAATAATATTTCGAAGGAAGTAACGGCTTACAAATGTTATGTGTACCGTGCGTCATTTACCCGACTATTCAGTATCTACCTTAACTGTAGGTTAAGCGCGAAAACTTCTTTCAAGCGTTCAAATGTTAACAAAAAAGAACTTGATTATACCTGATCGCAACCGAAATCCAATTAGGTTAATGGTGAATGCAATTTAAGCGGCTCACCGAAGTTTTGTACTTCACACACTGTCTGCCGCGAACATATTTGTATATTTTGTCATAACAACATAAATGGCACATTTTTGTTATGAGATGTAACACCAACTTCAAAATTATAATTTGTGAGATAATTTTTTAATTATATATCTCAAAATTGAATCCATTAATTAAATTTTGAATGTAGAAAGGTAACATTTATATAAAATCAGAAATTTAAGAGTTACTTGGTGTATCATTAATATTGAAGTGGGGCCAAACAGAAAAAAAAAATATTGTTTTTACTACTATCCACAAACTTTAATCTTCGGGATAAATATATTTATCTTATGCAATATAAATACGTATATGAAGAAGATAATTATTTCGAAACAGTGGTAGGATCAACAAATTGTCCATCCTGCATCCAATTTTTGACCACAAACTTGCTGCCATCTTGTGATTATCGTTTTCTTCCAGTGCTTAATGGAAGAATTCTGTGAAAACAGAAAGTATTTACTTAAACCCTTAACCATTTTTTTTTTGACACAATAAACTAAAAATAGGGACATAACACCACTTTTTCCGTACTAAAATATTTTCCTGATAAAATCGAAAATGTCAGCCACTTAATAAAACGAAGATTACAGAAAAAATAGTGGTATCCAGAAGCTTTTAGTAACGAAGCAAGCAAATATTTCTTTACCCTACGGCGCACAGTGGGGCGTTTTGATAATCTAGGTGGACAAAATTCATTTTTATGATTATCTTGGAATTTAACAAGACCCCATATACTGGTAGCGGAATGTCTGTTTTGTCGAGATCCATACGAGTTTTGTAGGAAAAATCCGATGTGTCGATTAACTACGACCGTAAAAAAGGCAGTTGGTTTGAAGAAGTTTCAACAGTTGCACTATTTTTCTGTAAGTTCGAAAGCAAGTCGTGACTTTTCTGTTTTATTTGAAAGCAGGAGTTTACTGGACATATGTCACATGTTTGTCACAAGATTTAACCTATTGTTCTTTGAAAATAAGCGCCATCTTGTTTTCAAACTTCATCTTAACTTTTAATACAGTATTAAGCACTATTAAGAAATAAGCATTTTTTAAAATCAAAGTGCAATTCTTAAAGCACTGAAAATTTAAGAAATCTCTTGCGAAAGTTTGCGAATCATTAAGTTATATTAACTTGAAGTGTATGTATGTATGTTTAGTTCAAATGTTCCAAGTCAATTTTAAACCACTTTTAATTATCCGATTGCGCTGAAACTTTGAATACATGTGTAATTGCAATGACAATACAATATTACAATATAAATAAATAATAATAATATAAATTATAATAATATAGATAATAATAATAATAATAATAATAATATAAATAATTAAATAAGCCAAATATTTATCACTGTTTGATTATTTTATTACTGATACATTCGAAAATCCAGCAAAACCTAATTAAACTTCAACGCAATAATTTTGTCCATCTAGATCGTCAAAATGCCCCACTATGCGGCGTTCGGGCAAAACTGTTAAGGGATTAAGGAGGTTATGGTATAACAGTCACCAAGTTTTGCAGTGCTTCTTTTAATCATAAAATGAATTTTAACAAACTTTTTAAAGAAAACGGTAATATAGACAATCTAAAATCTAGAGAAATGCTTAAGTGATACTAAAAGAAAACAACAAAAGGCTTATAAAAACCTTTTTAGCTCACAGGCTATCAAAGCCTGAGAGCTTATGTGCCCGACGGTTCTGTATGTATGTATGTACGTACGTATGTACGTAACGCGATAACTCTTGATAGAACTAACCGTTTTACTTTAAATTTTGTTTATTGGTTCCTTGTGATAAGGTGCTTCCCTGATTAGTTTTGGAGGTTTATTGGTTAAGTATAAAGGGGGGAAACGGGGGACTAACCCCCCATAATTTAGATAAATAGGTTTTCCATGCAGAATTATCCCATTTTCTTCAAATTTTGTATATAGGTTCATTTTGATAATGCGCTTCTGTCAATAGTTTTGGGGGTTTTTTGGTTAAGTATAAAGGGGGAAAGGGGGGATAACCCCCCCCCCAATTTAGATAAATGAGTTTTTCATGCAGAATTATCCCATTTTCTTCAAATTTTGTATATAGGTTCATTTTGATATTGCGCTTCTGTCAATAGTTTTGGGGGTTCATTGGTTATGTATAAAGGGGGAAAGGGGGGATAACCCCCCTAATTTAGTTAAATGAGTTTTTCATGCAGAATTATCCGATTTATTTCAAATTTTGTATATAGGTTCATTGTGATAATGCGCTTCTCTGAAGAATTTTGGGGGTTCATTGGTTAAATATAAAGGGGGAAATCCCCCCTTTGGAACCTAATCCCCCCTTAATTTAGATAAATGGGTTTTTCATGCAGAATTATCCGATTTTCTTCAATATTTGTATATATATTCATTGTAATTAGAGACTTCCCTGATTAGTTTAAGGGGTTCATTAGTTAACTATGAGGGGGTAACGGGGGGATGACCCCCCTTAATATATTGTTGATTTCTTTATTTTTCGAGTGTCTTATTTCAAATTCTTTGAAATAAGAGTATAATATACAATTAGTGTGAATAGCCTGTGAGCTCAATGCCCTCAGTTTAACTGGGCAGTTTTCTTTTTATTAATAATCCAACATACGTTTCAACGCTCACTACAGCGTCATTTTTAAGAAAATATAATGATAAACAAAGTATTCTTGTAAATTTTGAAAAATAACCTTGAAAACACGAATCACGAGATCCAAATATGTAAAAAACGAGAAAAGCAGGTGCTTGAAGTAGCCAACTGTAATCGTGAAAATTATATTTCGTTATTACTATCTTTATAAATACCATGAAAATGACGCTGTAGTGAGCGTTGAAACGTATGTTGGATCATTAAAAAGGTTTTTATAAGCCTTTTGTTGTTTTCTTTTAGTATCACTTAAGCATTTCTCTAGATTTTAATTATATTTAGTGATCTTATTTGTGGTTATAGATAATCTAATTTCATATTCATATTTTTTAAAAAGCATAAATAAACCATCTCTAATACAGATAGTCTTTATTTAAATGTTTTACATCTTACAGCAGTCTTACCCGTTTCTTCGAAGTCTGCAGAAATGCATTTTTTACACAATATAGATAAGTTAGCTCATAATACAAAATACACAGAATTTAAGACATATTAGTAGATGTCGACACATTAGAATATTCAGATGAAAATGCATGTGATACGATTAAAATGGTCATATGTCAAATTTGTCGTATTTATATTAGAAATAAAGGCAACATTTTCCATCATGTAATTATAAAATTATTTTTCGTATCTTATTTTAGCATTATTAATTTTTAAAACAGTTCCATAGTCTATGTTTGCGCAATTTGTGACTTTAAATGAAATCTTTTTTTTTTGTTTTACTCTTTTTGAAATAAAGGAGTGGGAAATATAATAAATTTTAATTGGGTTATACAGATACAGCTGATTAAAACACTGAGCTTATAAGTTTATGAAATTGCATTGAGGCATGTTATCTTTCCGTAATCAGAATTGTAATTACATTAAAGGAAATGGTGTAAAAATGGGCGCAGGTGTAAATATGGGCACCCAACCCTAAGTGGCTAAGGGAGTTGCTGAAGACTGTTGACCAGAACTGTAAATGACGCATTTGTTGATATGAGATAGCAGAGAACAGTTGGAACCATTCATTCAAGTAGTGTGGATGCAGCGTGAGTTATTGTGTGAAATGGTATTTTTTCTGGACTGCAAACTTTTGACAGCTATCTGAAATCGTTTTCTTTTCATGTTATTATGGTTAGTTTAAAATAATTTCACAGTGATATCCGGAAATCGGAGATCCTAAGCTACTTTTAGAAGCACGTCTTTAGTTTACATGTGAAAGTGGCCATCTTTCTGAGGTGGAGTTGGTGTAAATATGGGCAATCATTTAAAGGGGGCCCCTAATTACACCACCTTTTCTATTAAACAACATAAATTCTTTCAGTATATTTTTTACATGAAAACAGCAATTATCTACATTATACACAATGCCAAATATATTACAAAGCAAACCTAAAAAATGCTTTGAGGTAAGAGAACTTTAAAATTACCTTAGATGTAGATAATTATAAATTTATAGGTAATTATAAGGACATTTTATTATCTATAAATCCTCAAAGCATTCGTTAGATTTATTTTATAAAATAACTGGTAATATGCGTAATCTAACATAATAGTGTAATGCCAGGGGGCAGGCGTGATAAGACCAATGACCTTCCGGATTCATCAGATTACTGTGACCCTCCCCTTGTGGACAGCGATGTTGATATCAATCTGTATATCAACGCTGGGGATAAACCAGACTCAAGAAATGCAACTTGCATCTTTTGTGATGGAAAATTCTCTGAAGACACTCGCGGAGAAGTGTGTGTTAAATGTGTTATGTGCCAAATGTGGGTGCACTTAAATAAGAGCCAGTTATGTTTGCGATTTCTGTAAATAATTTTTGTCTGTAATAAAAAATTCTTTACAATTCTGCATTGTTTTAGACTGTTTTAATACATTTTAAACTATTTTTGTGACATATTTGGAGAGGGCCCATATTTGCACCCCATTTTTTCTGGTGCTTTTTTAAAAGCTTTTGGTAAATCTGGGTTTTCGAATTGAAATAATTGCTAATAAACATTGTTTTGCCTCCTATCATTTAGTAAACTTGTTATAGTTGTGAATGAAGGTAAAAAAATTGGAATATTTCAAAAGAAAAGTCACTTTAATAAGACAAAAACAAAAAAGGGTGCCCATATTTACAACTTTTCCTCTAACATGCAATTTTTTACTCTATTTATGAATACCGACAACTATAAACATTCTGTTAAATATTCTCTGTCTACAAATAATAAGTTTATATTGAACATTTATTATTTTTTAGACATAGAAAATTGGCATTTTCTGTAACTTTTACCCGGATGACGGTTCAAAAGTTCAAGCTGATACCAAAGTTTGAGGTAAATATTTTGATATCCATTGTCATTATCTTGACCTTCTAAAACAGGCAAAATGTATAAATGATATGCAGTGTTAAATTAGTATAAACGATTTACAAATGTTTAATTTATATCCTGTTCTTATTTTAGAGTGTAGAGCTCTTCAGTTACATTGGCGGCTACTTAGGATTGTGGTTGGGGATATCACTAGCATCAGCGTTTGATATTGGCGAAATGATATATGACTTAATTGCTTACCTACGTCTGAGAGGGAAGAGACTCCAAAAGACCACAATGCCTGTTGAACAATTTCAGCATCATACTGTGTTAAAAAAGAGAAGAAAGATCGTAAAAAGGGAAACATTGTACTGACAATCGTGTTGATAGTTTAATTTCTGCACTGTTTCTGATAAAATCTATTTCGTAAATGTGTAAGAATTTATCGTATATGAATTTTAAAATATCTTTGATATGTTAGCGTGATATAGGTCTAGATGAATTATCTTTTTTATTAAAAAAAATTCAATAAAATACGAAACTTGTACTGGAAAACTGATTGCCAATTCAATCTCTGTATTTTTATGGAATTGTCTTTACAGTGTAGTATTTATATCTTATATGAATAAAAAACAGACAAAAAAAATTAAATATTTAATTTATATATAATTGTTTGAGTTTTTAGCGAACGTTGTACTGTGTGACAAGAAGGTAATCTGAAGTGTTCGGAGCCCTCTCGTAGATGATCTATTGAGAGAAATATAACACAATTTGGTGCATGTGCTCAATGAAGCACGCAGTAGTGATTTAAAAAGATAAAATACTACCAAAAGACCCCACAAGGGGCATTTTAAATGCTGCAAAAGTAATATTTTTGATAAATGTATGCGTAATTGCTCAATGAAGCTACAAACACAAAAGTTCTCCATAATAAATAACAATGTTTATCGTTACTTATAAATGTGGTTGAATATGACCACTTTTCTGAAACTCCAATAGCTATATGCTACTATAAGCAAGATTTCCCACAGCTGGTTAAAATATAAATTACCTTGATACTGGGCGCTTTGTCATGAGCCATTGGGCTAAAAGCCAGCTCCAGTTTACCGACATCACACAGATCTGGATCATCGGCCTTGTAAACTGGGGTCTGCACGACTTCATTGACTTTTGCGGTAATGGTGTTCTGCAAGAGCATCATGAGTATCCTCCCAGGTGGAGGGCACCTTTCCGTCTGGAAGTTCCAGAACTAGTAGAAACACATTAGAAACTAGTAGAACACTGTAGCAAATGGCCTCCTCTTGCATCGCACCACTTTGAAAACCTGACCGATTTTGTCTGTAGTCTGCTTTTCTGAAAGAAATTTCCGGAAAGAGGCACTCTTTGTGTGCAGAATTGCCCTCTTGTACTCAGCTCGCCTCACCTTGAAGATAGTCTCGAGTCTCCACCTCTGAGCCTTGTCAAGCATACACTTGTGCAACCTTCTCAGTGCACGCATCCCAGACCTGGCTTTCCAGATCTGGAGTCCACCAGCACTTGCTGTTGCTAATGACAGGACGACGCTTGCGGTGATCGGAATAGAACCTTGCCAACGTTGACTCAAGACGCTCAACTTCTAGGACAAGAGAGTTGTGATTATAGTTTGCCAGATCTGCTGCCTGCAGATCCTGGACAAATTTCTCCCAGACCCAGGTCCTGTGACCTCCATCGAAGGCGAACATCCCTGGTAATACTATTCCCCGGGCTACCCTGATAGGTCCAAGTCATGGCATTGTGATCACTGAGCGTCATCCAGTCCTGAATAGTACAGTCAGTAATGAAATGAGCACATTTACGGACCAACAGTAAGTCGATACAGCTTTGACCTTGATGACTATCAAAGGTCGCAGCACTGTCTGAACTGTTAATGATCTCGAAATCATTGTGAAGTGTGAAAGAGAACTCTTCACCCCTCGCATTCGTCGGCCTGCCCCCTAACAGATCGAAGACTTAGCGTCAAAGTCCCCCATAATGAGAACATTATCCTCAGTTGATTCACCCACCAGGCTCTCCAACTGGTTTAAGACAGGAAGGATAACCTCTGACGGAGAGCAACCCATATAGCACATGTGCTCCCCTAGGACATCCCCAGGAAGATTGACATTCATCCTCCAGGCATCCCTGAGGATGCAAAAATTTGTCACCAGTAGGTCCTCAGGAACCGAAAATGTCCGCCTCATAGCATTCCGGGGAGCTCCCCAGGACCTCCTTCAGGTTCCTCCTCAGGTTGTTCTAGGGAAGATTTCAGGAAGTAATACCGAAGGAATTTGGGAGACTTCAGGGTCACTTAATGTGCATAAAAAACATTCGAAGTTATTATTATTCGACGTAATGTAAAAAGTATTTTTTTAAAATAAATACGGACATTATTTTTTTTAAATTTACATAACACATATAACAGACATTACTTTTATTAATCACGCACACAGAATCACATGAAAGCTAGGGTACAGATTTTACGGAATAAACTTTCTTACCGCCGACTGGATTTGAACCTGGGTACTTACGCATGCGAGAAACACGCTCTAGCGATTACGTCGTACCTGATTCGTTTATAAGGTATTCATGTATTTCTTTCTCCTCTTATGAAAGTCAGTAAATAGAAAACATGCATATTTTTACGCTTCGTATAGCAGGAATTCTGTAACTTTTATTGCAAATAAAGATGCATACACCCTTTGATTCAATACAATTTTAAATTGATAACTAGAAAAAAAGTGTATCAATTATTTAAGGCTGTTAAACACAAAGGAGCTACTTTCTGACACATTTTTAACTCGTTTTTGTTCGGAAATGCATTAAATTGGCAGGTGGTCTTATTTAGAAAAACGTTTTCCTTTTTTTTTTTTTTTTTTTGGTAAACGCAGATATTTTAGAAAATACTGTGAAAGTCGTCATTTTGAACCGAATTCCCGGCATCACAATAAAAGGGAAAAGGGAAGGGGTGTTTTATCATTTGCAACAACATTGCGTTTTATCATGTTAGTTAGGAGCCACATATATTAAGGTCAGGGGTCTATGATAAGGAGGCCAATTAAATAAAAATATTTAAAATTAAATAAATTAAATTATAAATTATAAATAATCACAATTAAACAAAGTAAGAGAAAAATTGACGTTTTTATAAACCAAAAGTTGAAAAACAAATTCAAAATGCACTTTTTTTAAAATTAGAAATATTATAATTTTAAATTTAGAATTAGAATAAGCAAAACTTAATTTGATTTCCAATATTGATATTACCATATTACAAGTTGTTAAACGATATATCTATAAAAGCTTTTCTGAGTTTATGCATGCTAGGCTGTTCTCAAATCCAAATTGGCTACTTTATGACATATTTTTTAGTTCATTTTTGTTCGGAAACGCATGAAATTGGCAGGTGTTCTTATTTATAAACTTTGTAATCAAAAGATGTTTTCCTTTTTTTTGGTAAAGACAGAAGATCGTTCAGAAAATACTGTCAAAGTCGGTGTTTTGAGCTGAATTTCCGACGCCGTAGCACGAGAAAGGAGAAAAACGTGTCGTCATGTAACATGAATCACTTATAACCCGATAAGTAATTTATTTATCATGTAATCTCTTTAAGTTGGTGTTATAATTTAGACTTAAAAGTAAATTATTGATTTGATAATGACGATAAATATAAATTATTAATTAGTTTAAAATGTAATAAAAAATACATAAATATATATGTGATTTTTAAAAAGATCAGAAAAAAATAATCAATAGAAGAATAATAATAAAAGTAAATATGCTCGATATGACTAAAATATGATTCGATTTTGAAACTTACATGAAAATTAACTTTTACAATCGAAATAAGATTTTTTTAAATAGCTTGTTTAATTTAAAAATGCTTATCTCTAATCTATTAACTAGCAAATTATGAATATATACAAATATGTAAATATATATTAAACTGTTGATAAAATTGTTGCTTTTGATTTCTTACAGTTACGAAAAAGAAAGAAAACTCATTTATTAGGAATAATAATAATATATATATATATATGATAATTTAAAATGGTCAGCGATAAAAAATAATAAATTAAATTTATATTTAAAAATTAAATATTGATCCAAAATTTATTTATATATATAATTCAAATTAATATGAAATGATTAATTATTTAATACAAATAATAATAATAATTTAATATATAAGACTTTATTTAAAGGATCAGAAGAAATAATTTTTACTAGGTATTTCTAATCCTTAATTTATAAAATATGGTTATATACAAATATATAAATATATATTAAACTTTTGTAAAATTTCGTGTTTCGAAAAAAATAATTCTGATTTCTTATAATTGAAAATAAAAATAATTTATTAGAAGAAAGTAAATCAATTTTATATTTAAAATTAAATTATTTCTATAGAAACTAATAAGGTATATAAGTGAAATCAATGTAAAATTATTAGTTAGATGAAAAAGTAATAGTAAAAATATATAAATATATAAGTAATTGTTGAAAGTTCAGAAAAAATAATTAATGAATGTAATAATAAAATGAATTAATATGTAAGTTAATTTTTAAACGATCAGAAATAAAATAAATAATAAATTTTCAAATTATATTTAAAGATTAATCTATTTTAATTATTAATATATGATGCGGAATATTAAATTAAATTTTCTATATTCAATTTATTTAACTACATTTTGATTGCATTTTATAAATTAAAAATATATCTAAATAAGGATAATTAAATATTATAAAAGTAATTAAAAGTTAAACAATAACCAGATGTGCTTAGGAAATAAAATTAAATCTATTAATAATATAAACTTTATTAATTAAAAAATCGAACCACATCAAATCAAATATTTTTTTAAATAAAAAGTTATAATAAGTTATTTTAGTGTCAAAATTACCCATGAGATGGCACCAGCACCGTCTCTTCCTAGGTACTTCCCTAGGAATATCATCCAGAGGAGCTTGCTTCCTGGGAGGGATCTGGGAGATCCGTCCTGGGGAAGTGATTAAAGTATCTTCCCCAGGAACGCCTGATAGCGTCATCGCAGTTTCAGGAGGAATTTGGGATGAAACGGAGCTCCTGGGGAGGTTTTCAGAAGCTTTGGTGCTATATGGGAATAGCATGACACTATTAACACTCTCTTGTAAGAAATATTACAGCGAATGGCCACTACATCACGGGTGCACAGGATCGCACAGTGCTTCATACGAGGACTAACCCAAAAAGCTGTTCTGCTCTGACTATCCGTAGAAATGACTTCAGTATAACCGTCAGGACTACCGATGATAGTCCCATCACGCACATACTGTTCATTCAGTGAGATCACGTCGATGCTTTGTGAGACCACCGTTTTACCGACTTGACACGCAACCGCAAAACTACGGTTGACATTAAGGTGAAGATATTTAGGATTTCTCCCCATGATTTCTTTTCCTCAATAATGCCTGCTCCTTTCGGACGTTCCACATAGTAGAACCCGCTGATGGCTTGTGGACAGAGTTGCTCTGTTATCTGGGGCCATCACATTGACTTTGATACAGTTTGGACACACAGAATCGTTGGTTCAATCTTTCCAACATAGTCCAGTCTACCACAGTTTCCGCAACAGGGAGTACCGCGGCACTCCTACTGCAGGTGGCCGTATTTTCAGCAGCGATAACACTGAAAGAGAGGTCGTCGACTGATCGCGAAGCGCTGCCGTCCAACCGACGTTCAATCTCTTTTTACCACTAAGTCGCCTGTACGACTCCAGATCCAAGCAGAAGCATTACTATTTCCCCAACCTTAAACAACATTTTCAGGACAATATCAGCTACCACCAGAGCCGAATTTTAATTTTTTAGAGCATCGACTAATGCGTCCCGTTCTTTGTCTGAGTTAACGCCAAAGATAGTAATCCTCTTGCTACGATCTTCTGGTTTAGAGCCAATTCAGAGCGATTAGCCTCAGCCTCCAGCCTTTCGAGATCTGCGGCACTATCTGCAATGATTATCAGACCTCCACGAGAGATTTTCCTCAGACCAGTTTGGCCTTCGTATGGATCGATCTGACTGGCTACTAACTTTTGAGTAATATCGGAAGAGATCGTCGCATCATTCCGATGAATCATGAGCACATTGTTCAGTTTTTATGAACTTCAGAATCAGAAGTTTTCGGATGTAGGGTAAAAACATTCCATAACTTTATCACAAAGTAAAGTTTATTTACAGTTCTAATTTGTACACTCGTACACTCGTTTGTTTTAACTCACAAAACTATACACAGCAATACTTATGGCGTAATAATATATATTAAATTTCTCAAAATAAAAGAAATAGAATCTCAAAGCCATTTTAACTGCGTATTAACAAAAAAAGGAAAACATGAACACGAGACTGTTGCCATCGGCAACGTAACTTACAAAATATCAAAAACAAAGATAATAATCATGTAGAGTTTTAACCCAACATCCTCCCACCTAAGTTAAATTTTAACATAAAAGTTAACTTACAATTAATAATAGTCACAATTACAATAGCAAAATTATATAAATAGTTCACAAGTCCAGTCTATGAGGCATTTTAATGATACGGCCACTTCTAGTTTTCCTTGCCTCCTCAGAAGATTCAATATTGCAGTCAATTGATTGACTGGCTGTTGGTTTCTCACTTAATTTTGTACCTGCCAATTTTTCTCCAACTAGAAACGACTCTGATGCTGACACTTCTAAAGGATAGAGACGTTGTAGCGGTCTAAGCAACTCACCCCTCGCAGTTTTTAGTCTCACAAGTCTTGTAACACCATCTTTCCCGGGGATTACCTCGATTATTTTCCCAAGTGGCCAACTGATACGTTTTGTATTGTCACTTCCAATTAAGACAACGTCACCAACCGCTACTTTGGCAGCTCTTTTATGTTCTGGTCTCTGAAGTAGAGCTCCCAAGTATTCCGATAGAAATCTATTTCTTAAGGCCTCTTGTAAATTTTGACGATACTTAACACGTTGGTTAAGACTCCGGTGATCAATTCTATCACAGTCAGGAACACCACTCACTTTGATATCTTGTAGGAACATTGAAGGAGTCAATGGAACAAGCTCTGCGTCGTTATCTGCGACATACGTCAACGGTCTTGAATTGATTATGGATTCGCAATCACACAGCACCGTCGTCATTTGTTCGTAAGTTAAAGAAGATCGGCCCAGTACTCTTCTCAACAATTTTTTAAGAATACCGACCAGTCTCTCCCACCATGCAGAATCCAGAATCTCTCTCTTAAAATGTTAAGCAGCATTTGAGTCCCAGCATGAGCATATTTTTCATGATAGTATATCACTATACGCTTTACAACTTCATGTTGAGATGGTAAAATTGCAGGCATTATAAAATCTTCACTATCTTGTCGATACAAAAGTTTTGTTTTCAATCGGATAATATCGTTTTTATCCTTGAAAGCTCCCAGAGTTTTTAACTTTTCATACTTTTCATTAACGAAGCTTTCTTTCTGTATTATTCTGATAACTCTATACTCAGCTACAGAAATTTCTTCGGAATCAAGGCTACCATATTTTCTACTACTTCTCGGAATACGACTATTATTGATGAATCGAAGTAGCCAGGCAATAATTCTTACAGTTTTGTTGTAGTTCGAAAACTTATGGATAAAGGAAATGTCTATATTTTGAAGGTTCACCATAGATGATACTATTTCCTTTCTCTTTTCCTTTAACACTTCTTCTTCATTTACTGAGAATTCTGATCTAGGCCATTCATCAGATGGGTAATACAGCCAAGGAGGACCTTTCCACCACTCTGTCTCCAATAATTGTCGAGCGGAACAACCTCTGGAGGGTAAATCCGCTGGATTGATCGACCCAGGTACATAATACCAATTTTCTGGTTTACTCACTAATCTAATTTCTCGCACTCTGTTATACACAAATGGTGTCCAGTTTTCGCTACCCTTTATCCAATATAATGCGTTACTGGAGTCAGTCCAAAAGAAGGTGGGAATATCTCCTAATTTTAAATCTGCTATAACTCTTTGCCACAGTCGGGTACCAATAGTGCACGCTAACAACTCTAACCGAGGAATTGTAATAGACTTCAGCGGAGCTACTTTAGATCGTGCTTGAACTAGTTGACATGAAGTTAAGTTCTTACTTTCACTCCTTAAATATATGCAGGTAGCATAAGCTACTTTGCTCGCATCACAAAAGACGTGTAAACTTAAATTGCAGGTATCATCAGGGTCTTTTATTAAGCATCTAGGTATAGTAACTTCTTTTAGTAGATCCAGCTGTTTTCTCCACTTTTTGAATTTTTTAGAAATTGCTGATGGCAGCTCTGCATCCCAAGTTGTTTTCATTTCCCACAGTTCTTGTAACATTAATTTCGGATATAAGGTCACTGGACAAGTATAACCAATAGGGTCAAAAATTTTGTGGACTTCTGACAATATTTTTCTTTTAGTAACAGGTCCATTCTCTTCACAAACTTCTTTTAAATTTACAGAAAGAGTATCTGAGTTCAAGAACCACTGCAGGCCTAATACTGGGACAACTTTATTTTTTGTACAAGAAGCCTCTTTTGTTGAGGAATGGGGATAATTGTGCTCCCACCCTCTAAGGTCAAACTTCCTTTCTGACATAATATCTGTAGCTACTTTAATGAATTCATGCAATTCTGTCTCCGTTTTTACACTAGTTAGACAATTGTCTACATAAAAGCTGTTCTTAAGTTTCTGGACAATATCCACAGGGTATTTTGAGTTTCCAAGTTGTGCTTCCTCCAAAATCATTTCCAGATGATACTGAATCACAGAATTAAGTAAGAAAGGACTACTTGAAATTCCGAAGACGACACGACAATGTCTATAATATTTCAGTTCATTATTTTCGTCATACCAAAGAAACTTAAATAATCTTTATCGCTTTCTTGTAGGCGAATTTGTAAAAATGCTTTACGGATGTCCGCCGTAACTCCAAACTTGTTCATCCGAAAACGTGTTAATATTGTAGGAATTAACTCAACAAGGTTTATCCCTTTCTCCAGGCAGTCATTTAAACTTGGGAAAGCTCTCAGCTTTGCTGAAGCATCAAACACAGGTCTGATTCTAGTTGTGCTATTTTCTTTCACGATATGTCTGTGTGGTAAATAATGAGACGGTAATTGAATCTCGTGCTTAGGAATTTTTTCAATTATTCCTTCTTTTTCCCATTCTTCAAATATTTTATTATAATTAGTGCTCCCTATTATACGTTTATACGTGTATACGTATAATACGTATTATACGGGGTGCAGATTTTTTATACGTATGATACGGCACAGTCGGTTATACGTATTATACGAAACACTATATACGGTCCAACGTATATACGGATCTTACCCCAGCGGTTAAACGTATAAACGTTTAAACGGTTTTCGTTCATGTGAAAAAAGATACTTTTCTCCTGCTAGTCTGCGCAAGGCTACTATATCATAAGGTTGTGCCCCATTTCATCCTGCAATCAATAGGGAGCGATTTGCTGCTTGATGTCACTTCTCTGCTCTAGAACTCCTATTATAGGAGTCTTAGCCTGCTCGATTCAGTTTTCCAATTTATTTGGTTTAGAAAAGCCCTATTTTTAATTGAAAAGTATCAATACAAATTTTCGAGTGAAGAAGTTTAAATTTTTTTAAAAAATATTTTTTATATATAGAACAAACATCACATCCAAAATTTAAACTATTATGTCTTTTCAATTCTACGATGTATAATTTTTAAATTTGCTATTTTTATTCTCAGTATGAAAAGTTCCTTTTCATTTTAAAAACAAGCAACTAGTAATTTTTATAAATAAAATCTTAAAGACCTACAAGAGCAGAAAATTTAATGTTTATATGAGTGCAGTTAATATCATGTTAATAATTTTAATATAGTATATTTTTAATATTTGATCAGTATTCTATTTGAAATACATAGTAATTCTAATATTATTATAATTGTGACATGTATTCCATAAAAACCTATAAAAAAGTTTTTAAAAAAAATCACTTAGTTTTCAACCTCATACCACATATACACAAGATTGAGTTTTGTGTAATTAGATTTATAATACAAATAATGTAAAAACTTTAATAAGTAAATGACTGAATATTTAGTATTTTTAAACCGAAATATACATAAGATACAATTAGATGATTTAATGGAAATAAAATTTGAAATTCAGAGTAATATACTTTATAAACAAATTCCGAAATATTTATATAAAGTATTATTTTAATGCTACACGATAACCATAAATGCACATACATAATTTAAAAAAAAGAAAGAAAGAAAGAAAGATAAATTATTGCGTGAAAGAGAGTTCTACGTTTACGCAAAAAAATTTATTTCCTAATAATATTTAAAATTTAAAATTACATTTCTTTTCAGCGTTCTAAACTTAATTTTAAAATTTACTGTTTCTTCAGATTCCATTCAGATAATTGATGTGATTAAATATCAAATAATTGATATATATGTATATTTTATAAAATAAAAAGTAAGACAGCAGTATTCCTAAAAGGGATTTAAAATACAAATAAAAATAGAAACTTTATTTTTTAAATTGCCGCATTTTTAAAACTGGAAGATATATGTGATATAAAAAAATTAAATTTGAAATTCAAAATAATATACTTTTAAAAATATCTTCCAAAAGGATTATATTAATTTATATTTTAATGCTGTATGATGATAAAATTATATAAAAATATTTTAATAATTAATATATTAAGGTACCTTCAAGTATACCTTCAGAATATGCTTTCATTTCGAGCATTTTATTTCATTACAGGGTGCATTTTGAAGATGTATTTTAGATGTATGTTCTATTATTTGCAATTTTTCGTACTGTTTTATCATGCAATGATAAAACGTGATAATATGATCACGTGATAATATGATTACGTGATAATATGATCACGAGTTGATTGATCATACACATACTGATTATACACAGTTGATTGACTCCACATTTTTCATTTTTTGGCAGCGTATCTCTTTTTTAAGCTTTCCAACATAGTTAAAAAGTGTTTATACATTCGGTTTTTCTGTCTGTATGCCGTCTGTCTGTCCTGTCTGTCTGTGCTCTAACTGCCGTAAATATACTCGGATTGTTATGCAATTTATATATCTTATTGAGCTTTATTAATCCATGTTCGGTATTGAAAATGAAGTGTGTAGCACTTACAGCTTATTTTACAGGGAGATTCAAAAGAATTCCGTTACTTTACGGTCTATGGGGAAAATCGTTTGCGGCTTATTGTAATGAAGTTAAAATATTTCAAATATATTAAAATTTACATATATAGCATGTGCACTATAAGAGGTTTACTATAGAATATTGTATGCATAGCACTTATACTTTTATTGCAGCACTGAAAAGAATTCGTTACATTACGGTCTATGGGGAAAAATCGTTTGAAGCTTATTTTAAAGATGTTTCAATATTTTATACATATTCAAATTGATCACTGAGGTGCACTACAAGGCGCTTACTGTCATATAATGTATCGTTCATTTACAGAAACACTCAAAGTATTCGGTTAAATTACTGTCAGTTACTAATAATTCCTTGAAGTGCGATTTTAGGTGCGATTTTAGTTGTTTTTTAAATGTAACGAATTTTTTGCCTATTACTTGTTATGTATAAATTCTATGGATCACCCACACGGCAGCACAAAATACTCGAATACATGTGCGTTTATCAACGGAAGTTGCTGAAGGTGAATTTTCAACTGTGCTATGCCCTCCCTAACTGAATTAAATTTTAGCAATTTATGCCGCTGTATGTATAGTATTAGTAATATTATTAGTAATGTGTATGCATAGTTTATATACAAATCTATAGATCATATACAGGGGTGCACAAAAGAATTCGATATTTTTTCGAATATTGTTAGTAATTCCTGAAATGGCATTTTTAAATGTGTTATGCCTTTGTACAAATTTTTCTCTTAGACATCAGACCTAATTAAACAGTAAAGATTTATAAAAGTATTTTAGAAGAGTTGAAAAGTGTTACATAATCTGTGCTTGATGCATGATTTTTCTAAAGCTATTATCTGTTCCTTTGGATGCAATGATCCATCAATTTTTTATATCAGATTTCTTCGAAAATGTATGATATAGAACATTTTGCGTTTTATCCAAACGATTAGTACATGTTGCAATAGCATAAGTACTAGGCATTTTCTGCAAAATCAATGCAAAGAATACATTATTTTAAAGAGCTAAGACCAAAAGCACTAACAAAAGCTGGAAAATATTTGCCACATATTTAGGAAATGTGACCGGAAATCTCTCTTTCTGAGAAGGAATTAAAGCTTCGTGTGAGGGAAAACTGCCCTTGCTGTCAAAGGAAATGAAAATAATTGTTTACATTGCACCCCCGTCCCTTTCAAAGATCGACTAAAGATAACAAGCAATGCAAACTCCCATATTAGCAAAGAAAAAATACACGATTATTTCATTTGAAGGAAACAAAATCTCCTCTAAATCGCTTTATTCCTAGAAAAAAAAAAACTTTACTTTGTGCCTAATGAAAAATGTTTTATTTTGAAGAAATATACTCTCCTATGACCAAAGAAACGATTTTTTTTTTAGCATAAATACTATTTTAAATCATAAAAAAAAGGTTCTTACCCATTGGAAGAATGCACCTTAGCACCGCCAGTGACGTCAGAAAAACCAAAACCCTGATGCCAGAAGTAAAGAGAAATGGCACCTACCAGGTCTGCAGATCAGAGAAATTGAGAAACACCCACTGAGGCCCACATTCTCGTTGTTTACGTGGACCATCGTGATTACTTGTTCAAAGATCCACGAAAGTCCCTAATTTACCTGTCTTGCGGTAAAGGTATGCCAAAAAACAATTAAAAATCGATACTTTTTTTCCTCAGTTGAGATATATAGTTTTTTTTCCCTTAAATATAAGCTATTAATTATGAAATGTTTTACTATGGGTAGCGGGTAGCTCCAAAGCAAATTTTCGCATGTCTGTAACACCTCCACACACAACTTCTTTAGATTTATGGCGTGGACATTTCGCGCGAAAAATTATTTTTTAATGCGACCGCAGAATATAGGCATGCATTAAATTTTTATCTTATAGTGACACTAACCAATCTATTTCCTGGGAAGTTTCACATTCATACTTTTATTGTATTTAAGAATATTTTTTTTCTCTATTTAACACGGTTGCTACCGAGGACGTATACGTGGCGTCGTCACTTGGTCACTTATTTGACATTCCACTTTTAATCCAAAATTACGAATTAATACCGGAAATTTCGAAAGAAGTTTTTTTATTTTATGTAATCACGAAATGTCTGTCATTAAATAAAGCAAATATTGCTATTATTATTTTCAGGTATGAATTCGGAATTTCTGAATAAAATAAAATTCCGTTAATTTTAACCCGGTAGTCACCGTGTTAAAATATTTTGAAAATACGTCCTACATTAAAAAAGAAATGAGAAGGCAAGTCATTTTATGCATGTGTGATTGCGTTCTAAAATCTGCATTGACGATTATTTGTCTGGCTATTAGAAATCAAAATTTAAAATTACTTCACACAAAAAATAAAATTTGTCAAAATTAACAAAAAATCTTAAACGTAATGTCCATACACCTTGTATACCATGAGTGTCATGATTAAAAAAATGAACTCGCGTTATACACATTAACACAGAGTGGAAAACGTTAGCCCCGTCGAAAGAATAACATTTGAACCTGGACGCAATCTTGAGTACACGCACTCACAAATAAAGAATTTTCAAAAAATTAGAAAAGAAAAATAAACTTACTTAACAAGAAGTGACAATAAATCTGAAACGTGTCTATTCTCATTATTTTCTCAAAAAGTGTTTTCTTCCGTTATATGCTTATAATAATCGTGTATAGGGAAAAATAACAAAATCCTATGTATGAAACATATTATGCAAATTATTTCGCTAAAACCACTGATTTCCAGCTTGTTCCCCGTTTTGTGACGTAATACTGATGAGGTCCATTGGTATTAAAAGTAAATACGTATTTAAAATATACGTATAATTGAATTTTTCGTATACTTAAATTATACGTTTAACCGATATACGCTTATACGTATATGGATACGTTTAAACGTATATTTTAGGGTATACGTATTTCTTAAATACGTATTATACGTATATACGTATATCGGTTAAACGTATAACTGATATACGTATCGCATCGGGAGCACTAATTATAATCATCATATAAATTTTCTTCTTTCAACTTCCGTGCAGTACCTTCCAGTCTCTTTAAAGCCAAGTTATAATTATCAGGTAGTGGAGGGTGATCGGCAAGCCAAGGTAAATGTACCACAAAACGATTGTCTTTGTCGATTTGAACTGTGTTAAGAAAATGCTCTCTGGCGGTTTCATGAAGGTCTTCTTTAGTTTTCTTCTCAGAAGGATCTGTAATACCGAGAGTGTCAAGAGTCCACAATTCTGTTATTGTTCGAGTAGTAGAAAGCATAGAATTAGCTACTGAGATTTCATTTACCTCTGAAGAAATATGGGGTATACGTCCCATTGTGGTCCACCCTAAACATGTTTCCATTGCTGTTAAACCACATGATAAGGATTTGTAACCACCGGTAATGATTTTTCCGGCTACATCGGCTCCTATTAAGATTTCAATAGGACCTATATAATCATCGTTGACACAAATATTATAGTCAGTAAGCTCTTTTAAATGAATCGCAGGTATTGTCGGTGGAACGCTCCCACAGATAACAGGTTGACTCAGTACTTTAAAATGACAGTTATAAGATCCATCGCAACTTGTCAAATATAAAGTAAACACATCATGCTTGCACACTCCTGTATTTTCTCCTCCGAACAGAGAATGCTGAAGATATTCATAGTCTTCCCTTTTATATTTCATCTCTTTGGCAGTGTTTTTTAAAATGTAAGAGCGCTGCGAAGCAGAATCTATGATGGCTCTTGCCTTCCGTTTTCTCCCATTACCTCTGATTAAAACCGTTAATGTTAATAACATAACACTAGGGCTTTTGGATATATTCGCAAGTGCTTGATCCTCTTTTGAAACATTATCTAACTCTGTAGTTTCTTTTCCGGTTGGTGAGAATGCTGGTTGCTTTATGTTACGACAGAGTAATATATGATGTCTTTTTTCCACAACCCAAACAAGTTATCTTTGAATAACACTTACGAACTTGATGACCCGGTTTTAAGCACAGAAAACAGCACCCTGATTTCTCTACGAGATTTTCTCTATCTTTCATCGTCATTTTCCGTACCTTCAAACAGTCAGTGGAATTATGGAAATTGCGGCAAAATATGCACTGCTTTTGTTCATTCGAAGAGGTCAAAAGCTCAGCTGCACTAGCTATTTGACGAGTGTCCCCGTATTTGTGTCTATCATTTCCAGCCCTCTTCTCTTTGAACAATTTAAAATTACTCTTGGTCTCAATCCCAAAGTTTTGAGAGGCTAGGATTATGCGCTCCTCTGCCTGCACTTCATCTTGAAGAAAATCAAGAATTGAATCGAGATCTGTCTTTTCAGTAATTTTAGATGTATTTTGATCCTCCTCCTCATGTGATCTATGACTTACAGATCTATATCGTTCCCAAGCTAGAAGCGTTTCCTCAGGTAAAGCAGATTCGACAAGTGGTAAAAGCATCGACGCATACTTATCTCTCGTTACCCCTAGTATTTCAAGCGCACGAAGCTTTGTTTCTAATAAATCATAAAGATTTCTCAAAGATTTTTTCGACATATTCTGCTTTTGGATAACCAATGACAGAAGATCCCTAACATACACCTGTATAATTAGCTCTTCTCTCCCAAAACGTAATTTCAATTGTTCTATTGCTTTCTCATAACTATTTCCCCCGGGTGGAAAACTTTTAATTAACTCTTCGGCAGCACTTCCCTTCTCCATACATTGGGATAGATATGCAAACTTATCATGCAGATCTAAATTAGGGTCTTTATTAATTTTCTCAAACTGCCCCCAAAAACTAACCCAGTTCCTTAGATTTCCATTAAATGTAGGCAATTTTATTTTTGGGTAACGTAATAACGTATTTTTCTGAGAATCACTACAATTCGAAGAAACGTCTTCTCTTTCTGAAAGCAAAAGCTGACTCAACTTAATCTGTAATAACCGCCAACGGTCTATATAACATTCGGATTCATCGATCTCTTTTTCAATTAAATCATCTGTAATGTTTTCAGAATAAAGAAACTGTTTAACATTTTCTTCAGAATTTAGCATTAGCGTAGCTTTCTCCTCAATAAGTTTCAGTTTAATTATTTTGTCAGAATTTGTTAAGTTTGTTTCTTCAGTATCGAACTCGTTACAAGCTTTGCTAAACAATCTCCTATGCTGAGTTCTAATTTTCTTTGCTGCTTCCATATCAACTCAAAAATAAGACAAAAAAAACAAAACTTACTCGATAATCAGCAGCCGAGTCCTGTCGGCGGACGCCAGATGTTCAGTTTTTATGAACTTCAGAATCAGAAGTTTTCGGATGTAGGGTAAAAACATTCCATAACTTTATCACAAAGTAAAGTTTATTTACAGTTCTAATTTGTACACTCGTACACTCGTTTGTTTTAACTCACAAAACTATACACAGCAATACTTATGGCGTAATAATATATATTAAATTTCTCAAAATAAAAGAAATAGAATCTCAAAGCCATTTTAACTGCGTATTAACAAAAAAAGGAAAACATGAACACGAGACTGTTGCCATCGGCAACGTAACTTACAAAATATCAAAAACAAAGATAATAATCATGTAGAGTTTTAACCCAACACACATGTTGACCTGGAGGAGGTCGCCGTTCTGCCGACCTAGCCGTCTTAGCACCAACAGCTCCGCATACACCAGGTTTATTCGGGATCATGAGAGGAGTTTCTGTCTTTCCCTCACGTCCTAAATAGTGTATTCCTTTTACTCTTAGACATGATGGCCCTCCAATAACCGTCCTTGCGGACGTTTTCGGAAAGTCGACCACCAGGTGGTTCCCACTCCTTCAGGGAGTCGAGCAAGACTCCTTTAGGGAGTCTTGGAGCATCCTACTGCCTTTCAGCGTTGGTTGCCCTCATTTCAGTGAAAAACTACACTTCTGTGAGACTTTCCCGCTGAGATAAACCAACAAAGCATGTTGACGAATAACAAAACTCTCCAAGCGAGCATTTGAGTCCCGAAAAAAGGATTTCTTCGGAGCTGTCAATTGCTTAATCTTGTTTAACGCTGTGAGGATTTACGCATCTAAAGAGTGCGTATCTTCGACGAATGCAGCTGCAGACCCATCATCTCCGAAACCCAGCGGATGTTTTCAACCCAATCTCGACTAACTACTCAGTACCGTTGGCCGCCCGCTTGGATGAGTCCAGGCCTTGGGCATTTCCTGAGCTACTCATCGTAAGAGAAAGATCCTCCCCTCTGAACGATTTGACCACATATTCTTTCGCTTTACGACTTGCCGAAACCATAGCAAGAATATTAATAACAAGTAATATAAAAACTTTTTTTAAAGTCATTTCCTACTTAGGTCAAATAGAAATTTTTTCCAGTGATCTACACGCTTCGCCACTGACGGTATTTATTCCTAAATTTATATGCTGCTAAATATCTTACATAAGAGAAATTTTTGAAATGTATTAAAAATTAAATAAAAAATAAATAGCTAAGATACCAAAAATTAATAGCTTGAAAAGTATTTCTCACAAAATTGTTAGACAAACTGCGTTAGAAAGTTAAAAAAAATTGTATTTTTCTTGATATAAATTTAAAATCTAATGATTATGCCGTTTTTCAAATATTGAATTTCAAAAATTACCAAACTTCACAATAAAGTGCCATAGCGATGTTACAGTTAACGATAATACAGTTTTTTTTCAAATATTAATTAATTAATTAAATTTTATTATTTAATTTTAGTTTTATACTTCATTTCTGTTCAAAAGTATATACTCACTCCACATTTATAGTCTCCTTCGCCCCCGAGCCGCCTGATCTTCGTCCGTGAACAGTCCCATTATCTTTTTACGTGTGAAGGTGAGACTATAAATATGGAGTGAGTCTATACTTTTGAACAGAAATGAAATATAAAATTAAAATTAATCAATTAAATATAATTAAGGAATTAATATTTGAAAAAACTGTATAAACATCAATTGTCATCCAGTACACGTTTAAAAAAATTTATTTGAACTTGATAGGATGAATAGAAAATATTTTATTAACGATTGAAAATTTGAACAAGATATATAAATATACAGAGAGTGTGAGCTAATAGTAGGAATTGAAAAATCACCAAGAAAGAAAGACATCGCTCTTTCAGAAGACAGGATTTAACACAAATAAGCACTAAAACACCGTTCCCTGAGGAAGGAGAACTTGCCGAACTTTAAATACATTCTAGGCAATTATTTCAAGTCAGTAAAAATTTAGTAAAGACACTATATCAATCAAATGTGGGTCCCGCCCCTGCTATCGAGATAAATCATTTGAATAATTTTATTTGCCAAAAAATAACATTCGATATTTTGACATGCTATATTTATTTGTACTTTTCCCAGTTTCAGAAAAATGTTGCAAGTCGAAGTAGCGAGTATGCCATATTCGATAGTTGGGTAATTCCTGACATCTGGTTTTCCATGTGTTATGCGTTATCTAAAATGTTTGCTTAGGTGTCTTATTTACCATATTGAACAGCCACGTTTTTTAACACTTTCCAACCTAGTTGAAAAGTGTTTATGACTTCGGTTTGTCTGGCGGTATGGCCGTCTGTCCGTCTGTCGTATGGCCGTCTGGCCGTCTGGCCGTCTGTCCGTGCTCTAACTCCCGTCAATAGTCTCGGATTGCTCTGCAATTTTTATATGTTACTGTCGCTATCTGTAGCATGTTCCCTATTTCAACGGAAGTGCGTAGAACGTATAGTTTTTTTACAGAGACACTGAAAAGAATTCCGTTACATTGCGGTCTATGGGGAAAAATCATTTGCGGTTTATTTAAATAATGTTTCACCACTTTAAACGCATTGAAATTTATATATATCACTAAGGTGCATTACAAGAAGCTTAATACGGAATATGGTGTGCATAGCACTTATAGTTACTTTACAGGGACAGTCAAAGAAATCCGTTACATTACGTCTATGGAGAAAAATCGTTTGCGGTTTAATTAAATAATGTTTCACTATTTTAAACGCATTGAAATTTATATCACTAAGGTGCATTACAAGAGGCTTACTACAGAATATTGTGTGTATAGCAGTCATCGTTCATTGACAGGGACACACAAAATAATTCTCTACTGTCTGTTAATAATAATTCCTGGAAGTTACTGAACGCGATTTTAAATTTAACTCGCTTTTTCTCTATTACTGGGTGTGTATAAATTCTGTAGATCCTATATAGGGAAGCACAAAATTTCGCGAACCCATTTCCGTTTATGGACAGAAACTCCAGAAGGAGAATTTTAAACTGTGCTACGCGTTTCCTAACTGAACTAAAATTTGGCATCCTATGTAGTATATATACAAATCTATAGATCCTATACAGAGCTGAATAAAAGTATTCGGATATTTTTCCGAATATTGTGTAGGTTGGAAATTCCTGAAATTATGTTTTTAAATATGTTTTGCGTTTTCCAAATTGTTTACTTAGATGTTATCTTTCAGCTTATTAAACTTTAATGATTTGTAAAATTATTTTGGAAGCGTTGGAAAGTGTTACATAATCTATGCTTGACGCATGATGTTTCGTTCTTGCTTAAAGTATTCTAGTGCTGAAGAGTGTTTCGTAGCATACTTGACGCATGATTTTTACTTTATTCTATCTTTACAAGAAGAAAGTATTGGATTCGTGAAAAAAATCTAATTCCGTTTTCGACGGATTTATACGCTTTAGAAGGTACAGAACACGATTTGACTGATTTTAGAAAATGTCTGTCTGTGTGTGTGTGTGTGTGTCGTATTGTGACCATTCTATCTCAAGAACTAAAGCACGGAACTTAAAAAAACTTGACATTCTGTTAGACCTTGATATAAATTAGTGCTGATTAGTTTTTGGTGTAAATCGTCCAACAAGTGACGCTGCTATGCTGTATTTTTCATAATTACCGCAATAGCTCTATCTCAAGAACTAATACACGGATTTCTACCAAACTTCAGATTCAGATAGACCTTGATATAAATTTCTATTGATTAATTTTTGATGCAAAACGCCCAACGTGTGGCACTGTTATGCCACATTTTTCACGATTTCCGCGATAGCTATATCTCAAGAACTAATTCATGGTTTTTCATCCAACTTCAGATTCACTTAGAACTTGATATAAATTGGTGCTGATTAGTTTTTTTTTTTATAAATTGCACAACAGATCGCGCAGTTATGCTGTATTTTTCACGATTTCCGTGATAGCTATATCTCAAGAACTAATACACGGATTTTCATAAAACTTCAGATTCAGTTACACCTTGATGTAAATTTTCGCTGACTAGTTTTGGTATAAATCCCCAACAGGTGGCGCTGCTATACTGTCTTTTAACGATTCCCGAGATAGCTATATTTCAAGAACTAGTTTTCGAATTTTCATCAAACTTCAGATTCAGTTAGACCTTGGTATAAATTGGAACTGATTAGTTTTTGTTGTAAATCGCCCAACAGGTGCTGCTGCTATGCTGTATTTTTCATGATTTCCGCGATAGGTAAATATCAAGAACTAATATACGGATTTCTACCAAACTTCAGATTCAGATAGACCTTGATATAAATTTCTGCTGATTAATGTTTGGTGCAAATCTCCCAACAGGTGGCGCAGTTATGCTGCATTTTTAACGATTTCCTTGATAGCTATATCTCCAGAAATAAAGCAGGGATTTTTATCAAACTTCAGATTAAATTAGACGTTGATATAAATTGGTGCTCTTTAGTTTTGGTATAAATCGTTTAACAGGTGGCGCTGCTATACTGTCTTTTTAACGATTTGCGCGATAACTATACGTCAAGAAAAAATACACGGATTTTCATCAAACTTCAGATTTAGTTAGACGTTCACATTAGTTGTTGCTGATTACTTTTTGGTGTGAAACACCCAACAGGTGGCGCTTCTGTATTGCACTTTTCACGATTTCCGCCATATATATATCTTAATAACTAATTCACGGAATTTCATAAAATTTCATATTCTGTTAGACCTTGACATAAATAGATCCTTATTTGGTTTAGGTGTATACCACTCAACAGGTTTCTTTGCTATGCTCTGTTTTTCACGATTTTCTATATCTCAAAACCGAACGGATTGTCATTGAATTTTGATTGCAGACTATTTGCTTTATATAGAAGAAAGTTTAGGCCAAGCATATGCACACTAGTTTTTCTTGTCAATATATTAGTTTCAGTGTAGTCTTGAAAAATTAACTTTACACAACAAAAAATCAAATAAAAAAATTGATCTGATTTTAGAGTTGCAGAACAGTATCTAACGCACACTGTGAAAAAAATGGGTCGATCTACTAAAAAAAAATGTAGTTTGTTTTTCTCATTGATCTTTGCAATTACTAAAAATTTTTTTGTATTGTTACAAGTAAATCTGTAAGAATTACTAGAAAACAGCTAGCAACATTACTAAAGAACAGCTAGCAGCGATTCCGGTTTATAATACCGGTTACTAAAAAAAATCTGTGGAATACAAATATACTAAAAAATTTTTAACAACCTCAGGATTTTTTTTTACAGTGCAGACAACTTTCAATTTGCTGAAATATAAGTATGTTCCATTATTAAAGTTTATTAAATAAAAAACAACAAATTCATTAAATTAAATTGTTGTTTGTATATTTTTCTTTTTGTTATAATAAAGTATTTCGCATTTCAAAATCTTCATTTAGTCGAAAAATTATTTAGATTCTTTTTCAAACTATTGAGATATTTTATAATTGTATGTATGCAATTTAATTGTTATTTAACATTAGTTTGTCATTTTTTAAAGGAAACACAATCAGATTTTGTTTTGCTTAGTGAATTTGCGCAACACCAGTCAATCCTTCGTTTGTGTATGGTGTATTATTGTGATGTTTTATTGTTTATCATAGAAAAAACAAATAGAACTACTTCATGAATACATTTCTAATTCCACGTTGTTTATGTACGATCAAAGACACTAATGTTCGTAAGCTTCTGTCAGGTAAAATAAATTTTGAGATACAGCTATCGTAAAAATAATGAAAAAAGTGGTACAGCAGCACCACCTTTTGGGATATCTACACTAAAACGTAATCACCGTCGATTTATGTCACGGTCTAACTGAATCTGAAGTTTGATGAAAGTAAGTGCATTAGTTCTTGAGATAGAGTTATTGCGGAAATCGCGAAAAATACAGCATAGCAGCGCCACCTGTTGGGCCATTTTGACCAAAAGCTAATCAGCACCAATTTATATCAGGGACTAACTGAATATAAAATTTAACTGAATTAAATTTGAATTGAATTTAAACTGAATTAAATCTCGTGAATTAGTTCATGAGATAGAGCGCCCACAAAATTTTTGTCACATACAAACAGACAGACCGAGTCACAGACAGACATTTTCTAAAAACTGTCAAATCGTGTTCACGACCTTCTAAAGCGTATAAATCCGTCGGAAACCAGAAGTCCAAAATTTTTATTAATTCAATAATTTCTTTTTGTAAAGATAGAAGGAAGTAAAAATTTAATCTAATAAATTTTATATACAGGGCGTTTGAAAAAGCTGGAAACGGTCAAATAACTCCAGAAATATACATCGGATTGAAAAACGGAAAACAAGTGTTGAATATTTTTGAAAAATCTATTTAGGGATATTAAAGTTGCCCCCGAACTCTACCCCCTAGCGGGAAAGGGGGGGGGGCAACTTTCAAATCTTAAATGTCAACCCTCCTTTTTTATTGCAGTTTCGAATTTCACGGGAAAAAATACGTAACTTTTGTATTTAACATTTTTTTTGGAAAATCGTAGTAAAATGCAGTGAGAATCGTTTCCATTGAAAAGTTTGGAAACAGTCGAATAACTCGAGAAATGTACATCGGATTGAAAAATGGAAAAATACGTGTTCAATATTTTTGAATCCCCCAAAATAGATTTTTAGAAAAATAGTGAACATGTATTTTGCCGTCAATCCAATGTATGTTTCTCCAGATTTTCGATCGTTTTTCCAGACTTTTCAGGGAAAACTATTCTCAAAGCATTTTACTCGATTACAGTACCATGTACGATTTTCCGAAGAAGGGTGTAATCATTTAAGAATTCAAAGTTCCCCCCCTTTCGCCACAGGGGCAGAGTGGGGGGACAACTTTGATATCCCTAAATAGATTTTTGAAAAATATTTAACGTGTATTTTTAGGACATATTTTATTGAACTGGTATTTTTTTTAATTGCATATAAAACTAGTCGTTGGAGGCCACCGTACTACATCATAGATATGCATAATATAAAATATGAAAATAAAACATGTGTAAACTATTTATAAAATGCATTGCAATTCGAATAAAATCGTGGCTTGATGACGTCATAAACTTTAAATGTTCTATTACTCCAAAATTGATAATCATATTAACTAACGGTTTACTGCTTCGGATTAAGCGTCTCATTTCCAATTAAAATATATCTTTGAATTGTAATTTGAATGAAATACAGGGTCAGGAAAAATCGAAGAGTTGAAGAAAATATGATTACAAATATCTCTGCAACTAATTATCCGATTAACTTCATTTTTTTTATGCAAAATTTATGTTTTTTTATTGTGTTTTATATTTCTTCCTTAAAATAAACAATATAGAAAAATTATATATACCTTTTATCAGAACGAATATTTCGAGAATCCGAAAAAAATAGTTCCGGATAATCGAGGTTACTGAAATTCAATAAACTTCTTCAACATTATTACATACTAAGTACACACCAAATTTCAAGTCTCTATCTCGATTTGTTCGGGAGATAGAGCGTTTACAGACACACAGACAGACAGACGGACGGCAAATTTTTTTTCTAAAAATATGTTTTTCGGAATCTCCAGTGTCTGAAACGTGTAAATCCGTCAATTTTTTTTTTCGATTTGCAAAACGATTACAAGATTTACCCTATACTACATATGATGGGTAAGTAATATCGATGTACCAGGCAAATAGCTGTATGTTTTACTTTCAAACATTTATTTCTCATTTTCTTTATGCATTATATTTACAACGAAATTTTTGAAGTGGTCATAATATAAATATTATTTCCATTAAATTTTTTTGTACAACTTTATTCTTTGTTCGAGTACAATTGTATCTATTTTATCTCATATAGATATCGTATTTCTTTGTGTCCCCTATCATTTGTAATCATTAAATCATCTGAATTTTTTACAGCATTTTGTTTTCTTTTATATCCATAAAAAAATCCATATTATATATTTATATATTTTAACTAGAAAAGTATTATTTTGTAAAGATGATGAGACATTTTTTATGTGCAATATTAGTGATTATAGATTATTCATGAGGCATTATCTGTGTTATTAATAATTATAGGTAGAATTGCATCGAGAAGAGATGATGTTATTAGATCAATGAACTGTTATAAGCAACTATCACTGTCCCTAATAAAAATTAATGAATTTCTTTTGAATTATTATAAATATATAAATTGTAGTTTTTTTTTTCATTCGACGAGTAGCTAAACCATTAATCCATGCTTTATCAGTGCAACATTTAAAATAATTGTTAATATATTTTCTTTTTCTTTGTAATACAAAGCAAAGCTTTCTAAGCGCAGTTGATTAGGAGACAAATATAGATCTTAGTGTAAATGAACGAAGAGCAAAAAATTGACTTATAAACACAAAAGTTCATTCATTTTTAGCTAAAAATCTGAAAGCGATCAAGCTATCTAAAACTGCATTTATAAATATCGTATAAACAGGCAAAATAAAATTTCCAACTAATCAGTTATATATTTTCAAAAACGATATATTGTCTTTATCGTCTTTGGTTCAAATGACGATATTGAGGCAATCATTCAAAAGGCAATATTGATTGATCTCCTTACATGTTAAATACATATCAATTATTGTTTTTAAATTGGTAAATTTCTCACTGTCATAGAAATATGATGCTTTTGCCTGAAAATAAATTCAATTTCTTTGTTATATATATATGTTACAAGTGAGATAATTGAACTGTAAAAATAAAATACACCTCCAAAAAACCCTTCTGAAAATATACCGTGTTCGCGAGATAAATTGGCAACAACTTTGCATCTCTTTTTAAAGCAATTTTTATTAATTTTGAAGAAAAAAAAACTAAATTTCTAAGGTTACGAATTAACGTTATTCTTTTAGATATATGCGTCAAATGTTGATGTAAAATATATCCATTTTAACGAAATATGAAGTAAGTTAAACTGCAATCACTCTGAGGTGGAAGAAAACTAAGGAAATTGCAGACATCAATAACATTCTTTTCACACTGTAAAAAAAGATGCATCTTTTTTATTCCACCAAAATACGAGGTAGAGTCAATAAATTCCCGGAATGGTCGCCTACATTCACGCAGGTGTTCGTTGAAGGGGAAATATCTTTTTTTGGAGGTTAGCAGCACTGATAAGGAAAACACACAGGCATCTGGAATTCATTTATCGTACTGTTGGCGTTAGCTGCAGATCATTTCTAACAAAGCGAATTTTTCATTCGTCGGATTTTGAAACGTTGTCTTTAGAGCAGCGTGCACACATCAAATTCTGCGTTTTGCTCGAGAAATCGCTTTATGAGACGCTCGAGATGCTGAAGAAAGCATACGTAAACGATGGCATAAGCGTTTTCGTAAAGATCAGCAAAAACATCACCAAGGAAGGAAAATTTTCGCTTTGACAAAAGCCGAAGAAAAGTGATGTTGGAGGTGTTTTTCGATTACGAGGGCGTCATTCACTACGAATTTATTCCTGAAGGCCAAACTGTCAATTAAGAACTTTACCTGGAGATCCTTAAAGACTACGATTTACAATCAGACGAAAATGACCTGAAAAATAGGCAACAAATGATTGGTTTCTTTTACACCACAATGCTCCACCACATCGCACTCCTATTGTGAAAAATTACCTTGCCAGACACAGTATGACTACTCTGGAGTACCCTCCTTATTTTCCCGACCCAGCACCAGTGGATTTTTACCTGTTTCCACGGCTGAAAATAAAATTGAAGGAACACAGTTTTATGTATTCAGATGAGATGATTGAAAATTCGACGAAGCTACTGAAGGACGTCTCAAAAAATGGATTCAAGGAGTGTTGTGAATAGTTATACGAACGCTGGAAGAAATGTGTGGATGCAGGAGGAAAGTACTTTGAAAGCCAATAAGGTAAAATTATTGTTCTATTTTTTAATAATTTGTAATTAATCTATTCCGGGAACTTTTTGACTCTACCTCGTATAACATAACGACGAAAAGAAATATATAATAATTTCTCTCGATTTACCCATGATTTCGAAAAGCGTTGTCTGTTTATAGAAGCACAGAAAACAATATATTTTTAAGATGTAAAGAAACAGTTATAAAATAAAATTATTTTGCTCCCACCAATTTTCGGAAAAGTTAATGAATACTTTTTCTAGTGTATTAATTATTTTTCTCAACCCGAAATATAGGTTTTTCGAATGCTATCAATTCTCAAGTAAACATTTTCATGCTGAACAATCAAATTTTACAGACAAACAAAATAAATTAGCAGCATTATCTTTAACATAAATATTAATATTATTTTGTTACTCTTCCATGTATAAATTCATTAACGCAGCTCCAAATGTTTAATTAATAATTGACTACAACCGAAAAACCGATATTTCGGTTTCAGAAAATTTGATTTATTCACTATAAAAACGACACGGAAACGTTTTCAAAAATCAGTGGCAGCATAAGAAACTATTTTTTTATAACTGCTTCTTTAAATATCGGAAAATTATTGGCTTCTCAGATTTCTAAAGATAAAGAACGTTTTTTGGAATAATGGGTATCTCGAAAGAGGATATTATATATCCTTGTTCCTTGTTACATAATTTTTCTCCTAGAGTAAGAAACATTTGTTTGTTTTTACAGTGCAGTTTACAATGTGAAGGAGATATTGATTCTGGTGTCGCCACATCAGCAAAGGAAAAATATAATGTAAGCAATGATCACACAAAGGTGTCCAATATTTTAACTTGTGCAATAACTGGGCATCTTATGATGTTTCCTTGAAAGTGGGGCAACAATACGATCAATGTTTTACAACTTCATTGCATTGTAAAATGTACCTAAGAAAGAGTTCTTGGACTTTTCCTCAGAAGTTCGCCCCGTAAAGAGTCCATAAATGATGGTCGCTATAACTTCCTATATCTTCGACATGATGTCAGGGCCTGACTAATTCACGGGCCTCCGGGGCCTCAGCCCTGGGCCCACCAATTTCAGGGGCTTACAAATTATGTGGCTGATATTTTTGGACAATTTAAGTTTTTCAATTGTTTGCATTTTATATTTTGGTCCCTGACGTAAAAACAAAGTTTTACTGTAATAAAAAACCTCCATATTTAATTTTTCTGTAAAAGTCCTTTTCAACTTGAGAATACCTATAATTTTCAAAACTTGCCGTATCCAGAAAATCGAATTTGGGGAAAATGCCAAAAACTGCATACTGTGTCTATTGGTTTCAATATAAACGAGGATTTTACAATGTCAGAATTATACACTGCTCAAAACAATTGAAGGATATTGCAGTTTTAGGTGGATTTTGTATCTGGGAAACTTTTTAGTTGATTGATACATGGTCGACAGACATAGTAGGTTATATGAGAATAAATTACACATGTTTGGCAGAAAAAAATGCATTTTATTGCGCATTTGTGTACAAAAGGAAAAAAACACAATTTGTGCATATGAGAAAAAAAGAATAAGAAAAGGTGTTTTCTTCAAAGAAAATCATTTTAAGTAGGGGGTATGGTTTCCACGGGCGGCCAGCAACGTTGAACACCTTTGAGGCATGGACGCAATGAGGCTATTAATGACAAGTTGGGGTATTCTGCCCCACTCTTCCAGAAGAGCTCTTTCCAGTTCTTGGAGAGTGTGGGAGTTGTTGGCGGCCAGAAACTCGTCTTCCTAGAGCGTCCCAAACGTGCTCGATTGGATTCATGTCTGGAGAACACGCTGGCCATTCCATTCGAACGATTCCTTCCTCAAAAAGGAAATCCTCCACCAGGTTTGCACGATGTGGCCTGCAGTTATCGTCCATTAAAATGAAGTTATCTCCGATTGCTGCAGCGTAAGGGACTACAATAGGTCTGAAGATCTCATCCCTATATCGGCGACCAGTCAGAGCTCCATCTCGAATGATGTAGAGGTCAGTGCGCCCGTCAATGGAGATACCACCATACACCAACACTCCTCCACCGCCAAATCTGACACTTTCGTGCACGAACGCAGGATTATTCCTACTGCCACGGTCCCTCCAGATGAAAATACGCCTATTATCCGGATGCACAGAAAAACGGGACTCGTCAGAAAACAGAATATTGCTCCATTCATTTCTCCTCCAGTTGACATGCTCGGTTGCCCACTCCCTGCGGTCGCGACGATGCCTTGATGTTAATCTAACACATACCATCGGTCGGCGAGCATACAGACCTACAGCATGGAGCCGGTTTCGGACAGTCTGAGTTGAAATCGTGGTGCCTGTAGCCGAGCGAAGGTGTTGTTGGAGAAGAGTAGCGTTCATGTTTCGGTGTCTCCGAGCTGTTAACGCTAAATACCGATCTTCATTGGGCGTTGTTGCCCGTCTACGACCTTGCCCTGGTCTTCGGCCTGCACATCCACTCTCCAAAAAACGGTTTCAGATCCTGGAAATGACACTTTGTGACACTCCAATGGCTTGCGCTAATTCGGCTTGAGTTTGGCCCCCTTCTAACCTACCAACAATTCTCCAAGCTTCTGAATCTGTCCAATGACTTCGCTGAGACATCGTACTCATCGAAACAAAGCAATCACTGAATGCCGATCATCCTTGTCTTCATTCTCTTTTATCCTGTTGAAAGTCAAATTTCATTCGCTGCCGCTGAAGCGACGTTTTTGACGTCGAACTCAAAATTTGCATACTCCACAGTTTGAAAACCAGAAAAATTTGCATTTGTGATTCTCTTCTTCTATTTTTGGCAAAAAAAATTTCGTTTATATCTTTATTTTATATAAAACTTCAAATATCCTTTAATTGTTTTGAGCAGTGTAGTTTAAAATGATTACTAGACTGTTAGGGAAAACACAATTTTTATGATTTTGGATAAGGCGAGTTTTGAAAAAGACGTCCTCATTTATTCTGCAACATAAACTGTGGATCATAGATGTTTGTGAATTATACAAATGCTTATTTGAGAAAGTGGACGGTAATTAATTTTCTTGATTATTCTTGTAAGTTAATTTTTTTTGTAAACTTGAAACTTTCACCCGAACAACTTTGTCAACTCATAAAATAAACCTACTTTTTTTCTGAAAGTGTCGCCGGGAATGTGGAGGTAGGGGGGGGCCGAACTTTTTAACAGGCCCTGGGCTCAACTTCAGCTTGATCGGGCTCTGCATGATGTAGATCGATTCGTTGTTTTTCATAATCGCATCTACTATTTTTCGCCACTGCGGTATTAGAAAAGCGTAACTTTTCTAATTCAAAATTCCTTTCGCGTTCTAAATTTTCTAATTCGATTTTACGCTTTTCTTGTTCATAGTGACGTTGATTTCCTAAATGTATCGTTCCTATTGTTTCTCTACCGTTCTTGTACTTGCTGTTTCTCTACGCGTCCTTGTTTTTATTGTTCCTCTAAGAGATCGGTTTTTCGAGTCTCGATTATAGTTGTAAATAATTCCTTAGTGTAATCCGCATCAGAATCAGGATGTTTAACATTCAGATTACGCAAGTCGACCATTCTCATGTCTTTAAGCGCAGTTAAGCCTAACTCGTGACAAAAAAAAAATTAAACTGCTTTTCTTTCCTTTCGCCAAATATTCTATTTTGTTTAAATATCTCATACAATGCGGCTTTTTAAATCAAATTAAAAATAACGATTTGTAATCTCTTATTCAAAATGGAGTTTTTTAACTTTATTCTTCCTAATACAATGAAATCCTTGAGAAAATACGGAAAATTCTCAATCTCTTTTCTTATATTATTTTAACAAATGGAAGACCATCTTTTCAATAGAAATGCAGATTTGAAGTGATTTCAGTTAAGCATTTTGAAGCTGAACTGTATTTGGTATACTAAGAAATGTTTGTAGAATATAAATAAAATCATGTACAGGGGATACGCAAAGAACGGGATTCTTGACGCCTATGGATGATAATTTCTGGAAGTGGGATTTAAGTCGTTTTAAGCGTGTTTTTATACGAAATAAATTTTAGTTTAATATGTGGCGTGTATAAAAATTTGTAGGTATTATATAGGGCTGTACAAAGAACTTCAAATACGTTTCCACCTATTGGTAGAAATTGTTGAAGGTGGTTATTGAACTGTGCTATGCACTTATTAACTAAACTAAATTTTAGTACAATACATAGAATGTAAGCAAATCTATCGATCATACACATGGCTGCACAAAACAATTGGAGTACTTTGAGGCTATGAAGGTTAATTGCTGAAATCTTGTTTTCAGTTGTGTTATGCATTTTATAAAATGTTTATTTATGTATATTATTTACCTTATCAAACGCAGACGTTTCGTTACAGTATTCTGGATGTTTTGGGAAGTGTTTCAAATCTGTGCTTGATGCATGATTTATCTTTCTTGTTAATATCTATGGAAGTAATTTATACATGTAGTCATGGTAATTAGGAAAAAGTTATTGAAGGTTTAAAAATTTGTTTGCCAGAGTATGTTTTTTTCATACGTTCATTCATTTTGTCCCATATTTTTAATTTAGTATTCATTTGTAGTAACACGAATAACCTAGTGCGGTTGCGCAAAGTCTATTTATTAAAGTTTTAAGAAATAAAAATTGTCAATAAACAAGAATATTGATATTCGACACAGATTGTAAGTACATTTCATAAATGACACCCCATCTATGTCTGAAACATGCAAATTTCATAAGCTCTTTAAAATTGGCAGTGTAAAATTTGAAATAATGCGATCCAATATGGACAGAAATTGAAACTGCTCCATTGGATCGAAAACTGACAAAATTCCTTAATAACTTTTCGAAAGAGTATTGTATCAGCCAATTTTCTTTATGAATGACATACATATCAGTTTTGGGAAAAGTGTAATCAGATTAAAAATTTACAGATTACGATTGCATTTTGTAATCGTTAAGATTTTAAATAAAAAAAATAAGAAGAAAATAAATCATTTTAAGTTATTATAGATAAAAAAATTGTAATCACAATCATTATTACTTGATTATATAAGTGATATAAGTGATTGTTCTAAATTTCGGAAAATAGCCCCGTCTCCTCTCTTTAACAAACTGAGATATGAACAAAATAACAGAGAGAACCCTTTAACGTTCATTGGTTTCCCTATGAAACCACAAAACTTTAATTACGAAATTCCATAATGACAGCAGAATTTTAATAGAAATGTTTTCCATTTATTATATAAGTAAAATATCGCTTTTTTATATATAGAAATAAATTTGCTCATAATTACCGGTGTCAATCATTCATTTCAACATTTTAGCACTTGAAATGCTTTATCCCTTAAAGGGATAAACAAATTGAATTTCTTGCAAAGTGTAGATTGTAAACGAAATTACACATAACTTTCTCTTAAATATCTGTATGAACTGCATATAACATAACTCAAAATAATGAATAATGAACTGAATAATGAACTGTATATAATTTAATATTTAAATATTGGTGTAAAGAGAGCTAATTCGCAAATATTTAAGATGAAATGTGCAATTATTAAGAGAAGTTACACAATAATATATATATATATATATATATATATATATATATATATATATATATATACAATCCCATTTTTCATAAGGGGTGTGCGGAATAGCTGATGAAGAGTGGTGTGTTTTTCGGGGGAAGAGGAAGGGTATCCTAAAAGTAAATTTTGTTAAAGGAAATCATCTTAAAATGAGATTGGAGGGGGCTTATATTAGGTTTACTTGAATTATATGACAGTTTCGTCCTTCTTTTTGTTATGTTTTTACTTTCTTCCTCCATCAGTGATCAAAGCAAACTACTACACTGGCAGTTTACATAATAAATCAATCCGGATGATCAGAGGGGATAAAAGAGTAAGATCATACTATTGAACAGATTTCTATTTTAAAAGAATCACTCATTAGTCTAAAAATAACAGACACTGAAAAAATCATTGAAATTTCAAATGATTAAAGTTATTATGTCACCATAACTGCCTTGTTTAGTTTACAGAAAGTGCGAGTTTCTAACCTTAGCCGATCTACGTCATACATTATTGGCTTTGTGAGTCATCCGGCTGAAGTAACTCAATATTTGGCATATTAAGAATATGTGGTGTGAGTGAGAATAGATGTTAATGATGTACTATTCCTTAAGTAAACTTCAAAATTTTCTTAATATATGTTACGGCCAAAGCCCGAAGTTCGGCCAATTCGCGAATTGGCCAAGTTTCCTGGCCAAAGCCCAAAGTACATGAAATGAACAGTGTATTTCGAGTTTTGGTCGTCCAATTCGCGAAGTGGCCAGGAACCCTTGGCCAATATACGAAGTGGGGATCCAATTCTGTCTGGTAGGTGGTATTTGCGTGGTAGGAAAGAAAGTTCCATGCTGTGACGATTATAGTCAGAATTTTCCGTCTATGTGATATATTCTGATACAGCGGATTCATTGTGACGATTATATTCTGATCTGCTGAAGAAATAATTTATAGAAAACGAAAAATTAATTTATAGAATTAATTAATAATTAATTTATATAATATTAAGTATAGAAAACGGTTATATAATCATAATTACTGTATTCTGACCAATGAAAACGCTGCATAGTGTGGTCAAATAAAAGTTATCTATAAAAAGGGCTGAGTGACTGGATACTTTGTTGCGTATTTTTAACAATTTAGATAACGTCAACATAAACATAACGCCATTTTCAACAAAACGTCATTTCAAATTGCTAATATCAAATCACTATAATAGAGGTCTTTCTTAAAACGAGGTCCTATGCGCTTCACGTTTTTAGTTCATTAATTGATGTAGTGTTTTCTAGCAAGAACTTTGCGTACAAGGTAATATTTGCTCACCATGAACAACATGGCTTTTATATCTAATTTCAGTATAAGCAGTGTTGAAAACCAGAAACTTACGCTACTGAGACGTATTTGTTGTGAAAGATTGCAGTTTTATTTATGAAAATGTTCCCTTTCTCTTAAATATGATGCCATTTTTACACAGTAAAGCAGTTTGGTCGTTTTCTAAATAAAACGCAAAAATGTACAACGGCGGTACATTTATAACAATGTAATATGCATGAATATGCATTTTATTTGTTTAGCTAAAAAAAAAAAAAAAATAATTGCTATAATATTGTCAAAATGTCTCAAGTTTTCTCTGTCTTTTAATTTCAGCACTATAGGTTTAAGACCCTACGGCCTCAAACTCAATACTAGATGAATGAAAAAATTTCATTAATCTGGGCATTTAGCGAATTGACCGACTGCCTCTAGCCATTTCGCGAATTGGCCCATCAATTTAAAACGACGCTGGCCAGTTCGAGAATTGGCCGGCAAATTCGCTAACTGGACAATTTCGGGTATCATTTTCAAAATAGCATTTGTTTGGATTTCCTTAAAGGAAAGTTATTAGAAGAAAGACTTTGATCAGATGGAGAAATCAATGAAGTTTTGTACAACAGACATAGTACACGTCAAATTCTTCATATTATACAAGAATAAAAAAACTCAAAATATATTGAAAACTGTCTGTATATATTCTTTATATTATACAAGAATAAAAAAACTCAAAATATATTGAAAACTGTCTGTATATATTCTTTATATAATACAAGAATAAAAAAACTCAAAATATATTGAAAACTGTCTGTATATATTCTTTATATTATACAAGAATAAAAAAACTCAAAATATATTGAAAACTGTCTGTATATAATCTAGAAAAAAAACGTTCTATATATTAAAACATAAATATAAGAATTTCTGTGCAATTTATTTTCTACAAAGCATGTAAAATTGGCACTTTAGGGTTCCTTTCGGCCGATAAACAGAGTTAAAAATCTTCCAGTAAATGCATGCACAATAGCCACATCAGGGTGTTTTCCTACGCCGATACGAAGCGATGATTCTTAAGATTCATTTACATTACTGCTACCCACTGCTTTGGTAAAAATATCATATCTGCTGCTTTAGTAAATATATCGTAACTGCTGCTTTGGGGAAAAATGCATTTATTTTATTTTATTTATTTATTTAATTCGTAAAGGTCTTCACTTAGGTTGTTAATTATTTTGTTCATATTAATTTGTTTAGTAAGTCCTGGGATTATTTAGAAAGTCCTAGGATTATTTAGCGACTCTATTTAATGTTTAGGCATATTTAAAATTTCCCCATTGATTTAGTTATAAAAAGTTCTTTGGATTTACCATCATATAATGCCCTCGAAATTATAGTGTATGAAAATTGTTTGTTTCAACCACTCTCAGTAAGTATGTATGGCATGTTTGTATTTTTCTTTAGATTATTGCCTTATTAATTGTATGCAGAATAACAATTTGTTAGATTTTAGCTAATGACATCGATTAAATTTCAATAAACTTTACGTTTTGTCACATGTGTTTTACTGCTTTAAATTTCTTAAACCTAAAGTTAATTTCATCTCCTTCGCCTAGAGATGGGAATGCTCAAATATATATATATATATATATATATATATGTGTGTGTGTGTGTGTGCTACGGTCAATATGATTAATCCGGTATATATATATATGTCATGTATATATGTGTATATATGTATATCATGAATATATATATATATATAATGTATATATATACTATATTAAAGAGTATTTCCACTTGAAAAAGTTCCAATATTTTTTTTTTAAATATTATACTTACATTTTTGTAATAGCTATATTTTGATGTTTTCATCATTTATTTTTATTTGTTGTAGTTTTTTCTACCATTATATTTTCCCAACTTTTGCGCTGTCGGTATGTTCGCATTCTTCTTTAGCATATTGCCGCAAATAATACGCAAAATAACTGTATTCGTTAGATTTTAGTAAATGGCAATTATTAAATTTCAATGTATACTTTAAATTTTGTCATATGTATTTTCCTACTTTAAATATCTTATATCCTAATCCTAATCCTAATAATATTATAAATCCGATTGTGTGCAAATGTTAGGCTGAAGCCAGCGTCAAAATGGAGAATTTAATTACCCTGTATCTTTGTATATAGGTTTATTATAACCCGGGAATGAACATAGGCTAGGTTTTATTTATTTTATTCAAATATTTTCTTTAATAATTAAAATTTTCATTATTTTCATAGAGAATAAATAGACCATTTTTCCATAAAATTTAACCATTTTACTTTCTCGTCCCTAGGGCTTTGATCGTTGCTAATAAATAAAATCACGAAAAAATTATTTTTCATCAACAATTAATTTTCAATTGAACGATTTTCACGTGAAAAATGAAAATTAAAAAGAATTCAAAAGAAGATGAATTTCCGTGGTGCTTGAAACAAAAATATGGAGTATTTGCTATTATACATGAAATATGAATATTGGTGACATTAAAAAGATCTTTTTCTGTCAAAAACTGCGTTATAAATAGAAGGAAAAATAGATTTCGCTTGGACCATGGAACTATGAAAAGGATCCTTCTCGGCTTGGACAAATATGACGTCATAAATAAAACAGGTATTTTTAAATGTTCTTAATAATACAAGGAGCATGAATATCAATGTATAATGAAAGTAGATAGATAATGGACGTAATTGGGAGTATCACTGACGTCACGATTTGTGATCACGTGAGCCGGCGACGTACAAACAAACAGCACATGCTGCTTTCATTCCATGTTTTACGCTACTTCTACGAATTAAATTTGAGAATTTCTGATTATTCCCTGTTTTTTTTCCCGACGGTTTATCTATTTTATGTGTTATTGTTTGATCCTATATATTATTTCTCCTGTCAACATCCCTTTTTCGCAGAAAATACGAAACGCAGAACGACGAATGAGATAGCATATGAAAGGATTTTGAACAGGCTTCTGACATAGCACACTTAACGTTTCGTTAAAACATGTTTTTGATTAAAACTTGCTGAAAATTTAAAATTAAATCGGCATTGTTTTCTTAGAAGTAATGAAAGGTTTTCTTAAAATTATTGTTGCCACAAAAATAAAATACCACATTATATGATGCTCAGCAATTATTATAAAAAACACCGCACGGGTTTATTTTATATTTATGATTAAAAAGCGAAATTGAAATTGAAATGTTTAGATTTATATTTCTATGTCCCATGTTTTTCCCGAAGCGGTGACGTCATCCTCTAATGCAGTCAAAATACAATTGTTAATTTTTTTTCTCTAGCGTGCCTTTTGCAATCTTGGATCAGTTTTTACTCTAACTTTGATGGAATAAATTAGATGATATTCTGGCTTGACTAAAAACTAAATGTTGTTTGCAGATGTTTTTATCCTTACTTTTTCATTAGAAGTTTAAACCTGCATCTAATAAATATTACATATTGATAAAAAATGGTACTTCTCTACTATCCCGTCGACCACTTTTCATAACAAAAAACTATCGCGAAATAAACGGGAGAACGTTGCCATTGGAATATCAGAATAAATAAATAAATAAAATATAAGAATTTAAGGACACAATTGTTATTTTAATTAATGAAATAACTAATAAATCAGTAAAACATAATGAAAAATACACGCAAATGTCGAATTAAAAACCACTTGATGACGTAACAAACACGTATAATGCTTCTGACATCAAGTAAATGGGACTGCATTTTTGGCGTTTAGTCTTACAGTTTGGCGATAGTTTTTTGTTATGAAAAGTGGTTGACGGCATAATAGAGAAGTACCTAAAAAATATTAGATTTCGGTGCGAAATCCTCGCACGGCCCTCTGGTTAATTTTTCTTATTGTTACGTTTTCTTTAATTTATTAAATATTCTTCTATCACAATGTTGCGTCGAAGTAATTACGCCAATTCTTTGGATGAATCTAATTGTGCGATTTATAAATCAAAAATAGATGATTGTGCTGGAATAGATCCATATGAAATACCATATGAAACTTGTGAAGAAGACTGGAATTTATTTCCGAATATTCAGCATGGATATACTGTGAATTACTTGGTGTTTTCCACAAGTTCTGCAACCCTGATGCAAATGAAACCTTTTGAATCCATGGAAGCCCATAACTTTTTTACTAGTGGTTTTGTCAAGCAGGAAATATACTTCTGCTATAATTTACGTCCTGATTGCCAGAAAAAGAAAATTAACAAGAATTATGCCATTAAAAAGAGAATTCTCTGGGGAAAAAGTGACGTCATATTTGAAATAAAACGGGAATTTTCAAATGTGTTTTACAAGGAGCGTGAATCAATTCCTTACATTAATAATACAAGGATCGCTAAGTTTAGAATGTAGATGAGTTTCATGCCATATTTAAAACGAAAAATTAATATTTTTATTTTATCTATATCGATTATTAAGAATGAATATCAGTTAAATACAGATGAGAGTTTTTTGCCAAAAATCACACCGTGATTATTAGGAAAAGAAAAATAAATACGAATCTATTATATTAAAATCTGACCGCATGTTTGTATTTCGCAACTACTCCTTTCAGATTATCGAACGCAACGCGATTTACTTAACAACGGTTATCATTCATCCGAGAATGTCATAAACTCTCATCAGAATTAAAAAAAAATATTTAAATTACGAGATATTATTATTATTATTTTTGTATATTTTAACGAAGTTTCTCTAAAAATGGCAACTAAATTATTCCATTTTTGTGGATAAAAAAGAAGAAATAAAACGGATTAGTATATTTTTTCTCATTAAAACTGAAAAAAAGAATTTATTTTCAATTTAAATAGATGGTGAAAAAAAATTTATTACTGTAAAATTTTTGAAAAATAAAAACGTATTTTCACATATTCAAACTTCATGAATAAATTTATTCTGGAGAACAAAAATTGTCTGTCAACATAATTTCATTTGGAAAAAAAGATTTTTTTTTTTTACAATTATAGATTGAATCAAGGAGGTAAATTTCAGCTCCTTGCATTTAGGTCTAAAATTACTGCTCCCTATTCACAAGAATTGAATTTAATGAAAAAGAATATACTATTTCCATTATCTTTGAAGGATGGCTATTAAAACGTTTCACAAAGGCGTTAAAAGTAAAATGGTTTACCGTAAACTAGACATATGTTTTTACACAATTCGCCGATATCCACGATTTTATTTGCCCAGCCTTTTTTCATTGGTTGCAGTTTCCTTTTCGTGATTATTTGTGACAATATTTCACTTTTTTAAAACTTAGTTATGTCAAGGCCTCTATAACATAGAAATACTGTATTGTCTCTTATACAATGTGATAAAGAGTTAGTTAATTATTTACGTTTCTAACTATCGGGAATTAAATATTTTGCTTAATGCATTTATGCTTCTTTATGATACGTGAACGAAGTCACGGGTAACAGCTAGTAATATTATAAATCTGATTGTGTGCAAATATTAGGCTGAAGCCAGCGTCAAAATGGAGCATTTAATGATCCTGTACCTTTGCACATAGGTTGATTATAACCCTCATATGAACATAGGCTGATTTTTGTTTATTTTATTCAAACATTTTTCTTAATAATTCAAAATTTCGTTATTTTCATAGAGAATAAATGGATATTTTCTCGTATAATATTTTAAAATGGTTAAATTTACTTTACCGTTGCTAATACTTTATCGTTGCCAAAACTAAATCAAAGCCCGAAATAATATTTTTTACTCAACAATTAATTTTCAATTGAAAGATTTTCACGTGAAAAATGAAAATTCAAAAGAATTCAAAAGAAGAGGAATTTCCGTGATATTTGAAACAAAAATATGGAGTATTTGTTATTATATATGAAGTATGAATATTGGTTACGTTGAGAAGATATTTTCTGTCAAAAACTGCGTTATAATTAGAAGGAAAACTGAACAATAATCATATTATTAAGAAAAGATTTCGCTTGGGCCATGGAACTATGAAAAGGATCCTCCTTGGCTTGAACAATTATGACGTCATAAATAAAACATGTATTTTCAAATATTCGTAACATTACAAGGAGCAGGTATACCAGTGTATAATAAAAGTAATAGGGCGTCAGATTTAAGATGAATAACTGAAAAATGTTTTTTGATACTGATTAATAATAAGCTTGAAAATGAGTTACATACCGATGTGTGTTTTCTGATAAAATTCCCGTCATGATTGTCAGGAAAAGAAAATTAACAAGAATTATATCACTGAAAAGAGATTTCTCTGGAATCAAAGTTACGTCATATTTCAAATAAAACGGGATTTTTCAAATATGTTTCAAATGGTGCGAGAATCAGTTTCATACAATAATAATTACAGAGTACAGTGAAATAATAGAGAGGCAGTGAACCGTCAAATTGGCTTGCAATATGAAGCCGGTTATCGCTCAAATCATTAGGCCCAAGGGCTGACTTCATTGGACGGGGAGAGGTTTTCAAAGCAAGCCGCCAGTTGTTTAGGCCAACTGTAGGGTTGCATTTTCAGCATCACGCCAAACATAAACATTTCATATCTATTTATTCTCTGAACTCTGCGATTAATAATACAAGCATCAGTAAGATTATTAGGAAAAGAAAATTGAACACAAGTCTATTATTTTAAAATCTGACTGTCTGTTTGTATTTCGCAACTACTATTCTTAATGCAATGCGATTTACTTAACACCATCATTGATCTAAGGATGTCATATAAACTCTGAGAATTTTAAATTTTAAATTAGATTCCGAGATATTAATTTTTTTTTGTAAATTTTAACGAAATTTCTCTAACAACGGTAATTAAATTACTCCGTTTTTGTGGATAGAAAAAAAAGAAATAAAACGGATTAATACATTTTTATACCATTTTCTCATTAAAACTGAAAAAAGAATTTATTTTCAATTTGAATAGTTGGTGAAAAAAAAAATCTTGATTACAGTAGAATTTCCGAAAATTAAATACATATTTCCACATATTCAAACTTTATGAATTAATTTATTCTGCAGAACAAAAATCGTCTGTCAGTATATTGTCAAGAAATCAAGAGTTGTTTCAGCTATAGATTAAACCAAGGAGGCAAATTTGCTGTTGCATGCAAACGTAACACTTGCAATTGCAAAGCTTTTCGCAACCCCAAAATATATGCAAACGTAACATTTACATGTAATTTGCACCCAAATTAATTTTAATTTGAACCCTTATAAATGTTAATTTGCACTGAAAATTACATGCAAAAGTAATGTTTACATATAATTTTGGGTTGCAAAAAGCTTTGCAATTGCAAGTGTTACGTTTTCATGTAACTGTTACTGTTACATGCAAACGTAACACATGCAAAAGTTACGTTTGCATGTAATTTTGGTTTGCAAAAAGCTTTGCAATTGAAGCTCCTTGCATTTAGGTGTAGAATTATTCCTCCATATTCACAAGAATTGAATTTAAACAAAAAGCATATACTATTTCCAATGAATTATTTTTTAATGATGGCTGTTAAAACGTTTTTCAAAGTCGTTAAAAGTAAAATGGTTTATCAGGTAAAACTGTTATTTGTTTTTTGACAAATTGTAATTTTTTAAAACTGCGCTATGTCAAGGCCTCTGTAACAAAGAAGTACCATATTTTCTCCTATGAAATATGCTAAGGAGTTAGTTAATTATTTACGTTTTTAATTATCGGGGGGTGAAATATTTTGCTTGATTAATGCATTTATTCTTCTTTTAATGTTACGTGAACGAAGTCACGGGTAACAGCTAGTCTAAAAATAAAGCCCATCACACCATATCGCCAAGAGATTTTGATGCTCAAATTTTTGGTTTTAATCTGAAAGGGTTTATTCTCATTTTGAAAATATGAAATTTCATTTTTTAAATATTACATTTATTTTTTTATAATAGCTACATTCTGGTGTTTTAATTATTTTTTTTAATTAGTTGTACATTTTGTCTATTATCCTGCTTTTCAAAACTTTTTAAATAATGGGACTGGCTTAAAACATTTAAAAGGTTTTAGGTATACATAAAAGTTCTTTAAAACTATATGCATTATTTATGAAATCCTCATAACTGTAAAAATATTTGAAAATGAGTTACCACCGTTTTCTTAATGTTTGTTGATAGAAGATTGTGTTTGTTGCTTGAACTCTCCAAATTAACATTCTGTATACCCGGTCGTACCACACATACATACCTATATCATTGTAAACAAGCAGTTTCCATCTGGAATAGAAACAACTGATGAAGACTAGATAACTAAAACAAAATAATTGTTCGAAATGGACACCCAACAACTCCGAATAAGTAAGTAATATTAACAAAATTCCCAGTGCGTGCAGTCGTACATTTCAAGGAAATTTACCGCAGAAGTATCTAAGAAACAAATCATATATTTAAAATGCAAAGCAGATCTTGTAAGACCAATTTTGGCAGATCTCAAAATGCGTAATGTTAAGTTTACTTTTTTGTTGCTAAACGGAGTGGAAAATCTTGAGAGCACTTTAACATTTACAACACGCCACTGAAAAATCGTACATGATTGGTGATATTCTACATCGATTGTCCGCAAAATACATTCATATACACTATGACGGTTAAATCATGATCTAATCGATAGGTGGAAAAGCCCGTAGTGTATATAAATACATATTTCATGCACCGACGTCTGATAACGATAATCTTGTAAGAGTTATCGGTGTCGTATCGGTAAATGGAACTGCACTCTCATCTCAACGAACACATGTGCAATAATAATTTTAAGGTGTTTTTCTTTTCCAATGCAAAGCAGAACAGCCGATTCTTATGATTTTTTTCTTATAACTGTTTTAGTAAGGTAAATTACATATACATCAGACGTCCAAGATTTCAAGAAATAATAAAAGTTAAATTTTAAGATAATTTGACTTCATATTTAACATACGTATTACATTTTGCTGATCAGGTTCTTTTCATTGTTAAACTTTGCCGTAGTTTAAAGAATATTTGCTTTGAGATATTATTTAAAACTAGCCGGGCTACGGCCGTCTAGACGGTCGTTGCCGAGGCCCTCAGAAAAAAGATAAACGCACGTGATATCGTTTGAATTACGTTTTTAATGCTGGAAACAATACAAACTCGGCGTTTCATCGTATCATTATAAAAAATGAAAGGTGTAATCTTATTACGTCATTTGATGAGAAATTAAGTTAATTTGTAGAAGCACAAACAATAGATTTTTATTATACGCAAGCTATGCTTTAAACAAATTTTAATTAATTCGTTGAAAAGTAAATTCACAAAACATTAAAAAAAAATTTGTTTTATATACAAAACTTGCAAGTATAAAAAAATGACTTATAGAGTATCTATATATTAATCGCCTTTTCCAATTCAAATAAGTATAAAACTGCGCATAAAATAAATGTTTTTACGATATATGTCTACCCCGTTTGACGTCACGCACGGCACTCTTCCCTGCCATTTCAATCTTTTTTTTTTTTTTTTTTTTTTTTTTTTTTTACACCAGGTTACATCGTGAATGATTACCTCCATGGTTTAATATTTTAAACGTTCACGATGAATGAATCCTTTGTGTTTAGAAAATCTTCAGAAGAGTTAACATTGTTTATAATGATGATGTAACATTATATGTCTGTAAGGTGCAACAAAACAAAATTAACAATCACAATGAACTCAACAATGATACAAAACAGTACAAAAGTCTGGCATATGAAAAACTGAGGTGGACATCCCGGAATTTTTTATGACAGTCAACTGCTTTGCGCTTTTTTTATATAGATAACCCTAAAACTTTACATAACAACAAAACTTTCAGCTCTGCAACTTATTATACTGGATTATTTGAGCAATTTTTTTAATAGGCTGGAAATATGTCTAAGTGAAAGAGATTATTATCATGCAAGACTGAGTAACTTTCATTTATTTACCATAACATAACATTTATTGAATTATTGCTATAGTAATTTTTAAAAATCCAGCTTTTATTTAAGCATCATTAATTCCTATAAATACATCAAATTTCTTAAGTGTCACTTTTCACAAAGTACAATAATGCTATTAGAGCAAATTTATTTAAATATGAATCCATTTGTTGATTATTTTTCAAAAGTAATATCAATCTATTGGCAATTCCACTATCAAGTAACTAAAAAAAAATTTCGAGATTTTTTATGTATTGAAATTTTACATTTGTTCATCATAACTTATCTTTGGTGACGCATTGTTATAAATATCTCCACCCCTATTTTTAAAATTGGAAACTCATTTGAATATCCTCATTCATTCTTTTGAACGAATTCTGACTAATTTGGTTCAATATACGAGATACCGTTATATACCGAATATTCAGTTTATCCCTAATAGGTGGTGTGAAACTTCATAAACTTTTTTATTCACCAATTTTTAGGTTCGACAAATTGCCATTTTTCATTGCATTGATTTGATATTAACTTTTTAATGTGTGTCTCTTTTTTCAATATTACAATTTTTCACATTTAACAATTGTCTGTTGATTATTTTTTTTTTACAAATTACATGTACTATTTATTTCAAGTTTGCATCCCTATAAAAGAATATACCGTATATACTCGTGTATAAGTCGAAGAAGTTAGACGATATTTGGGAATTGAAAATGGGGGGTCGACTTATACAAGAGATAGTAAAAAAAAAATCGCAGATTATCGGTGAATGTGCAAGTGTTTTAAGTAATCACATGTGGGTCTAAATTGAAGAGAGAGATAAAAGTGGACAATGGTCATTTCCCTGTGAATGGCAAAACAAAAACTGAACAATAATGTCCCTGTAATTGTTCTGCACCCATTTTCTCTTGGGATAGAATCCCCTCCAATACAGGGACATCCCTTTCAACATTTTAACCCTCCTTTTAAACAGAGTTCAACTTTAGAATGCTTGTAGATCTCTCTTCTAAAAGTCCTACAATGCAAAGACGTACTATATTTTAGCAGTCTAAGAAGTTGTTTACCCTTGTAAATAAGGCTCGGATAGATTTTTGAAAGATTTTTTTCTTTTTATTAAGTATCATTAAATTGATATGAATAGGTTTCAAAATAGTTTAAGCTTCTTCGATTGTACATAATTATACAGTTTTAAAACGTTGAATTAAAAAAAAATTACTAATTTAATGATTTTTTTTTTTTATCCTCGATTACAAATTATTTTTCAACATATTACCTAAAATATGGTTCGACTTGTACACGAAAAATCAATTTTTTTCAAAATTTTGCTTAAGAATTAGGGGGGTTGACTTATACACGAGTATATATGGTATATTAAATTAAGACACTGGTTCTTTACTGCTGTACTAGGAAATGTGCTCAGTTGTACATTTGTTTACCAAGCCATCACATTTTGACAGGAAAAATGTTTGGTACAATTTGAGTAAATAATATTTAAAAATAGCCCATTATAAAAATTCTCGTTTGTATTTCATCCACCTACGTACATAATTTTTTTTCTTCTGAAAAAATATTCTTGTCAATATTTGGGAAAATAGGGTATCTGTAAATCATATCTTTAATTTTCTAATATAATTTAATGGTGCATAAGTTGTCTGTTTAATAAATGAAAATAGCATTTCACTTATTTAGGATTTGGAAATGTTCAGCATTAAATGTGGCTTTGAATAAAGCAAAAATATAATTAATTGTTCAGATCAATACTAAACCACTTACTTAGAAAAGTCGATTATGTTAATAGAGTTTTCATAAAATATTTATTACTTTGTAACAGCACGCTATATTCCGAAAAGAAAGCATGACGAACATGGATATGTTTTTTGTTGAGTATTGGTAATCACTTCATGCAGTTGCCATCCATCCTGTTATTTTATAAACTGAGTAATTTGTTAGTTACTCTTTAGTTACATCCATGCATTATAGAACACTAGATACACTGTTAGCTAAATTTATACATACTGACTATAATTTGTTGTAGGACAGGACAGCAGCTCTTTAATTCGTGGAATGCATCTGAATCAGAATTTTTTTACGGTGATGGATAATATAAATCAAAGTAAGTTTAGTTACACTTGTATAATTATCTATATATTTAAAACGCTAAGCGTTTTCTTTCGACAATCCGGGAGAACAAACTACTGCATCAAATTACATCATTCTTTTTTTAAAATGAAAGTTATTTGAACACAGATTTGTTATCGTGCATTCGTTTGTTCGAAAATTTAATCAATTAGCCGTAATTTTAAATTAAACTTTTACATCTGCTTATGACGTCATAAAGTCAGCAATCGGAATACGCCCACTGTTGCGAGGCCCATAGTTTATTTTCTGAACTCTGTGGTTGCGAGGATAAAAGAAAAATAATAAATATTAAAAGCACGGGGCTTTCAGGCCGAATTTTTTAATTTGAAAGTTAAATTTCGGTAAAAATATTTATCCGCTTGTTTTATGAGAGAATAAAAATTCATATTTATTGTCACGTCACGGGAATATTGTCCATTGGGATTATTTTATCATTATGCATTATAACTTTGTTGATGCCATTTTTTATTACAATTAAATACAAATATATATTTTTATTTGTATACATGGTGTTTTAGCATAAAAGTAACGTATACAAAGTACGTGTGAGAAGTTTGCGCCGGTGAAAATGACGTTATGCTTAGCTTGAAATGTATTTTAACATTGATAAACTAAAAAGAAAAATTTATATGATTGTGTCAACATGACTTAATTTTAAGTGATTTTTCAATTTTTAATTTTAAAGATTAGAACTGGAGCTTTTATTGGGTACTTCATCTTGATCGCATACCTTGATTACATGCTACCAATTGCTTTTTTTAAATTATAGGTTAAAAGATTGCATTTTTTAATAAAAAAATTCCCAAAAGTAAAGGATTTCAGGAAAATTAAAATTATTAAAAATAGTGATATGGTTAAAAAAATACTTGAAAGAAGGACTGTTTTTTTAGCTAGAATAAACAATGTAAGGCTAATATTTTATAGGAATTACTTTGGTAGGTTTGTTATAAGTTCAGTTAACAGTTCCTTATTAGCGGCAAAGTCCTATTTCTTTCACTGTGAATTTCTCTTTTGATATCAAAAAATGGTAGTCTGCTTTTGGACGCCAGCCAAAACGCAGTGGCAATTTTTAGAAATTTATAACGGTTGTGATAACAAACGGCGCTATCGCTTTAGCTTTCATCGCACTTTCGTATCACTTCTAAATACTGCAAATTTCAATCTTTTTACTACATTTTACTACATTTTACAATTTTAATTTTTACATCATCAATTAGAAAAAAAAAGTAGCTTTCGATTGAAATTTATTTGAAAACTGCCGCTTAATTTAATGACTTTTTAAATAATTTTCAAGCTTGAAATATTTTTCAATTCTACTTCAACAATGACCATCAGTTTGCTTTAATAATGTAAAATAGCCCATGGGAAAGTTGCCACAGTTGAAAATAGATTTCCCTAACCATCATGAAAAGTGAAAATAATAATAATAAAAAAAAACCTGATAAATCATAAGCTCAGAAAAAAAAGATATTTGAACACAGATTTGTTATCGTACATTCGTTTGTTCGAAAATTTAATTAATAACCGTAATATTAAATTAAACTTTTACTTCTGCGTATGACGTTATAAAGTCAGCAATCGGATAACGCCCACTGTTGCGAGGCACAGAGTAACGAGAAACTCTGTGATTGTGATGATAAAAGGCAAGTAATAAATATTAAAGGCACGTGGCTTTTAGGCCACATTTTTTAATTTGCAAGTTAAATTTCGGTAAAAATATTTATCCGCGTGTTTTATGAGAGAATAAAAATTCATATTTATTGTGACGTCACGGGAATATTGTCCATTGGGTTTATTTTATCATTATGCATTATAACTTTGTTGATGTTTAAGCATAAAAGTAAAGTGTACAAAGTACGTGTGAAAAGTTTGCGCCGGTGAAAATGACGTTATGCTTAGCTTGAAATGCATTTTTACATTGATAAAACTAAAAAGAAAAATTTATATGGTTGTGTCAACATGACTTATTTTTAACTGATTGTTCAATTTTTAATTTTAAAGATTAGAACTGGAGACTTTATTGGTTGCCTCATCTTGATTGCATACCTTGATTACATGTTACCAATTACTTTTTTTAAATTATAGGTTAGAAGATTTCATTTTTTAACATGTTGACGGACAGTAGGAAATAGTGAAGTTCGAAAATTGACACTATATGTTTTTGTAATTTTTAGAATATTAGAAGTATAGTTTTACTCTTTCTGCTTAAATAAACTTAATTTTGATTAATTCAGCACCTTTAATTAGGTTGCACTACTCCCTTCACAACGACGCGCATACTGAAGCTGCAACTCGTATAACAGGTGGAAAACGAACTTCAACCTAAAAAAATTGCCTCCAAAAAAACATGACACTAGGCTTCTACTTGTACGCCGGTAAATGCACATTTGTGCTGCTACAGCCGTAGTGTCTAACCACGACCGTTTCGTTTTGGGCGACTATAGCCGTCATGCCACATTTTGAACTTCGCTTTGACGGCTATAGCCCCAAGTGTCCGTCAACGTGTTAATAAATAAATTCACAAAAGTAAACGATTTCAGTAAAATTAAAATTATTAAAAATAATGTTGTAATAAAAAAAAAACTAGAAAGAATGATTGTTTTTTCAGCTAGAATAAACAATGTAAGGCTAATATTTTATAGGAATTATTTTGGTAGGTTTTTTATAAGTTCATTTAACAATTCCTTATTAGCGCCAAAGTCCTATTTCTTTCACTGTGAATTTCTCTTTTGATGTCAAAAAATGGTAGTCTACTTTTGGACGTCAGCCAAAACATAGTGGCAATTTTTAGAAATATATAACGGTTGTGACAACAAATGGTGCTATCTTTTTAGCTTTCATCGCGCTTACATCGCTTCTAAATACTACAAATTTCAATTTTTTACTACATTTTACAATTTCAATTCTTACATCATCAATTAGAAAAAAAAAATAGCTTTCGATTGAAATTTATTTGAAAACTGCCGCTTAATTTAACGACTTTTTAAATAATTTTCAAGTATGAAATATATTTCAATTCCATCTTAACAATGACAATCAGTTAGCTTTAATAATGTAAAATAGCCCTTTGGAAAGTTGCCACAATTGAAAATAGATTTCCGTAACCATCATGAAAAGTAAAATAAATAAATAAATAAATAAATGTGATAAATCATAAGATCAGATTATCCATAATATAGACTAAACTATTTTGGCGCTAAACTAAAATCTGTCAAAAAAAAATCCGTTTATGATTAACATAAAATTGATATGTTGAATTCGTTGATGTATATGTTGCATCAGAATATGCTAGGAACCTGTTTTTTTTTTTTTTTTTTTTTTTTTTTTGAGATAGCCATTGGATATTTAACTGTATAAGAGGGACAAGATCCCCGACTGTGATGGAAAAGGGATAATCATCCTGATTATGTAAAGGAACCGAAGAAACCATACAAATAAATTACACTTGAAAACATTAAAAATCCCCCTCATCTGCAGATTGATTTATTATTGTAAAAAAATTCTTCATATTTACATAAACATTGATTAGCTTAAAACAATGGATACGTTTTAGAAGATATGGATTTGAAACGAACAATGATTAAGGAGAACATTTTAAAACTTTTAATTTAAACATTTTAAAACTTTCTTTAACATCGATTTTCGACGGTGCTTTTGGGCAGATGCAATGCACATGCACATAGGAACTCATTCGGTTGCATTATCACAAGGGGGGGAGATGTGTGCTTTATTTGATATGTTCTTTTATTTACTGAATATGAGATGAACGTAGGAATATATTATTTGTATGATACTTCATAGGTCCATGCAATTTTCTATCTTGCCGAGGGGAATACGGCGGCAATATCAACTGATTTGTATTACACAGTTGTTTATGGATTGTTTGTTTAGAGTTTGCATCGGAAATACACTGGGGGGGGGACTTTAAAATAAAATGTTTGAAAGACTGTCTCATACGCACCTCTTCTTAAATAATAAAGATGCTTATTTTACTGATATTGTTATAGTATTTTTTTTCCGTCAAGTTTTGACGGGCTCCATCTACTAATTGATTAAAAGCTTCTCAATAAAGCTCTAGATACAATATGTTTAACACATTTTAGCCTGTGGTGAGGGTTGTATATGACTCATAACTTTAAATTTTTTATTCTGTATTGTGTTTCTTTATTTGGGTTATATGATGATGTCTGTCTTTTTTAAAGACTGTTTCCTAGAAATACGAACAAATTTTTCTTGATGGGAAAGCTATGAAAATACGTGACAAAAAAACACAAATGGGCACTGTAAGGTAACTTTAATAACCACATTACTCTGTAAAACAGTTATCGGGTTTCAATTAAACCGTTCCGTTGAACATTATTGATTTTACTTTTGCAGGTACTTGCTAGACGTTTTACAAAATCTAGGTCCATAATTTTGAGACAGTACTTGATTCGATTAATTAATATTTGGATGTTATCTGCTTTTCAGCCTTTAGCATACACTTTATACATAAGATACGCCTAGAACTGCTCAATTGGTCGAATTTCGGGAACGTTGGCCAAGTTGTCGGACTTCTCTACGAAAGAAATGTTTTGTTTGTGTAAGTGGTTGAGAAATCTTTTGCAGTAATGACTGCTGAGCAAGTCTGACAAGAAGGTGTAGTCTCCATCGTTGTAATTGGCACGGATGTAGGGGATTAGACGACGGCGAATGCACTCGTTCAAGTATCATTGGCCATTGACAGCGAACCCAGACTTCTGGATCAACGAACGACTCAAGCTTTTCTGACTCTTCGCAATCCAAACGAGGACCTTGTCTTTGAATTTTGGTTTAATAGCGAATTTGATGATAGATTGCGTCGTGGAGGCGTCAGATGTGTTTGTTTAGTAGCTACCATTCACGTTAATAGCCGAGTGAGTGAGCGTGAAGTATCACTCGTCATCCAAGATGAATGCTTGATCAGAGAATTTTCTGAACAAACAACCCTACATTGTTTTTGCGGAAACCATTTGATTTTCTGTTTGTTTTGCTATGACCCTTTTCTTGTAATATTTAATGTTAAGATTCTTGGTGTTTGTCTTATGTAGGTAGTCCGGTGAAACACTGAATTTAGCAGTCATTTGGACGGATTATTACGCGGTCGTTCTTGTCAAACAGTCATTTCAACTGCTGTAACTATGGCTTGGCGCGTTTTTGGGCCTTCCGACACGATTCCGGTTGTCTTTCGGACGGGAGTGAATTCTCGTAACATTGTAGAATATCGTATATCGTTCGTTTGGGGATATTTTCGGCGAAAAAAAGGTTCACGGTGAATGTCTTTCCATGATGAATATTTCCTTCGTGAAACTTGTACGCATGTGTACGCAGACACTCGTCTTTCAACTCCATTTTTGGAAAATACAGCTTACATAATAAGCTCTCGGCTAACAGGTATGCCCTTATGTATTAAAACTCAACACGTCACGCCCAGGTTTTGCCTGATTCGTATTCTTTTGATATTATGCATGATGTCGCGTAAATTCGTCGCAGCGTCAATTCGTCGTGGTATCAATTCGTCACGACGTCAATTCGTAGCAACGAAAATGTTTTTGAAGGCTATGATGATAAATTAAGGATAATTTAGTAAAATTATTTAATGATAATTTGTTTTTTAGATATAATCGCATGTAAATTGTTAGTTATAATTCTCTATATCTAAAAAACTAGTTATCATTAAACATTTGTACTAAATCGTCTTTATTTTATCATCATAACCTTCAAAAACATTTTCGTTGTGACGAATTGACGTCGCGACGAATTGACACCACGACGAATTGACGATACAACGAATTGACGCTGCAATGAGTTGTCGCTGCGATGAATCGTGCGCGATGAATTGTTCCGTGATGAATTGTGCGCGATGAATTGACGCAGAACCATTTTGCATAACTGCAAAGTTTGTGCGGATTTCTAGGAAATAGTCCTTAAAGCCATGTTGAGAAAAATGAGAAAAATATTTTAATAAACTTTACTACAGTACTTAATGTACGGGAATTAAAATAAAATAAAGGTTTTATTCGGTATTCCATAGGATGCTTTTCAAACATTATACCGATTTGTTTAAATAAGTAAACTCAGAACTTTAGCGTTCCAAATTTCAGAGTTGTTATCTAAAAGTTAAGAAAAATATGGATCGATTGAAAACAGAGGTCAGAATTTCGTGGAATTAATAAATATTTTTGGGGTCGTACACGATTCTGTTGTCCAATACCAATAATTCACAAAAATGTTGAATGTACTTATGAAAACATGCCAAATAAAATGTAAATAAATGTTATTTTTATTTTTTCTTACCTTGGTTTAAAATGCGTTAAAATATAGTTCACTTTTATTAAAGAACTTATACCCCCGTCAATAATGACGGCAAGGTGTTATTTTACGTTTAGAACGTTAAGTCAGATTATTGACATATTATTTCGTTTAAATAGATGATATAAACTGAAATATTGTGTGTGTTTTAATTGGAAAAACAATATGGGGATTTCTGTAATGTTGTCGCACTGCCATCTTGTGTTATGCGCAATCAGTCCAACAGTGGCAAGTCCTCAGTATCACCCCGAAAACTGTGTTTGTAAAAGTCAACCTCCAGAGGAAGAATATATGGTACTTCCAATGCTTTAAACTGTAATTTGAACACTAATTTTTGCTTAAAGTGTAGACTGCGTAAAAATATTTTACAATAGTTAATTGTAGGGAAAAAAAATCCATATTTTTTTCTCTACTAATAGTATTTTCATTACATTTTTCTAAAATGTGAAAAAGGTGTTACTTTGAATCAAGACTTTTTTTGAAAACAGCTTAATCAACTGATTTTTTTAGAAATCTACTCAAGTTTCTTTTTTGCTTAAGTTGGCAGGTAGGTGTTGGTAAAGTAGCCATAAAAATATATATAGATTAAATAAGAAAGTTAAAAATAAAACAAAACAACTCGGATATGCCAATTCCAAAACTTTCTTCTATCTCATACATGTTAATACTTCAAAATTCGCTATCACATCGTCAATAACATCAATATTTTTCGTCATTCTGTTTTACGCTAGCTTCTTGCGAATTGTCGGTTTACCTGGATGTGAAGCCCCCCTCGCTGCACGAGCAGCCGATGTACAACACAACAACAAATCCCTTCTCCTATGTCCTGTACCAGCAGGAAAGGACAGCCTCCTTATTCCTTGCTTTTCAGATTTTACCTAATTTTACTAAAAAATACGAAGCTAAAATAATGTGAAACCCGCTTACAGAAAATTTATTCTGAGTACACTTTAATATTGAATTTAAATGATAATTTTGCTAAATTATTCAGCTGTTGCCGTGTTGGCTTGATTGATGGCAACTGATTTTTGTCGCCAAATTTGGTGATATTTTGCCAGGTATCGCCAAGCTCGGCGATAATTTGACCCTGGCGAATATGAATATGTAGTTTTAAACTTACTAGGGGGCTCTGCCCCCTGCTCGCTACGCTCACCAACCCCCGTTCGGATTTCACAGCCTCTTAAAACCTGGTAATGTATCCTGTTTTAAAAATATGATGATGATGATATCACGAACGGAGACTTTCTTCTGTAATAAGGTTATAATGCTTTTTCATTTAACTGGTTATAATGCTTTGTCATTTAATTCATTTTTTTTTAATTTTTAATATTCATGTGTAAACACAATTTTTATGACGTAATTTTTGTTATTTCCTGCTTTCAACACGTGATCATTTAATTATTATTTTAAACTTTCATTATTATTTTTAATAGTCTCGCGCAAATACATTTTTTATTTGATATAAAACATAATCCTTTGCGCTTATTTAGAAATTGGCAACAATATAAAAAAATGACTTTTTAAATAAATTTTTTTTACTCGATTTTTAAGGATTTTTTGAGTTTTTATTGTCCGACCGTGATAATTTTTTTTAATTTCTGAAAGCTTGTTATATTTTGCGTCTGGTGGTATGATTTTCGAATCCGTAGGATGGCTAGAAAAAAAAGTAATAGCTCCTCAAAAAAGTCCATAGTAAAAAAGCGATGAGAATAACCCGGAATATCTACGCAGAATTTGATTGGTCCATTTCTTTTTTGGCTCAGTTCCAGATTACTTTTTTTTAAATATAGAAGAATAAGAGGTGGAACAATGAAAGAAAGGGTTACAACTATGATAGAAAATTTGCAAGGAACATGTTCACTAAAACTCATAGATTAAACCCGCTTATGAGGGAATCCTACTGTTTTGTTTCAAAATGTCACCCACCCTAAAATTTCAAACTGCTGTATCTCAGCTATTTTTTAAGATACATACAAAACAAAAATTTCTCTGAAAACTTCTATCAAGGTGGAACATTTAACCGGAAAAACTTGCAGGATTTCAAAATTTTGAGCACATAGTTTTCATTAGTTTAGTACATAGTACATTTGAATTCTTTAAGTGGCTGTCACAGTGCCCATTTCCGGAGGAATATCCCCAAATGCAACCCGGACCTGCAAGCCATAGTCAAAAACTTATACATAAAATTTGGTGTATTTCTATGCATAACCACATTCCCTTTTCGATAATAGAATAATGAAAATAGAACAAAAATCGCTATCACAGTGCCCTCTATCCCAAAATTCAAGTGAGACATGCTGGCCATAGTCAACAATCTATGAATGAAATTTGGTTCAATTCTATGCATAACTTCATACACTTTTCGGATATAAAGAGGGCACATAGGCGAACACATGGACAAACAGACAAAACAATTTTAATTTTCTTTTTTTAAATCTTGAACCCCTAAAACGTGTAAATCCATCTATTACCAATAAAAGCAGGGACATGCAACTTAATTACCTATAATGATTAACACAGCTCATATCTGGGGTCCATCCAGGCAAAAATTAGAGCCCCTTCAAAAAATTCTATTCAATAAAAAGGACCTTTAAAAAAATTTAATTAAATAAAATGGGACTATTCTCAAAATTCTATTTCGGAAAAACGATCCTTATGCAAAATTCAATTCCATAAAAGTAAACTCCTCATAAACTTATCTTGTAAGAATTGCACAGGTATATTTTATGATAAATAATTTGCTCAAAGAAAGAAAAATGTTAGAAATATGATTTAAAAAAAAACTAATAATAAATCATAATTTGCAGCATTCTATCTGTCAGTCTAAAATTTTATTTTATCACAAAAAAAAAAAGAAAAAACGCGCATCAATCTCTTGCATATAAAGTATGTTCTTTTCTTTTATTTCTTTTTTTCTCCTCAGAGTAGTTTAAAAATGATAATTATGAAAAAAATATCTTCTTAAAATATTTTATTTGACGTTTGCCAGATGGCTCGGTAGTTAAAAAGGCCTAAAGAAGGCGCTTATCGTAGCCGTCGGTACAGGAAAATTGTGCCTTTAACTACTGTTTAAGTGTCATTGAAATCATTATTTATTGTCAATGCATTTGAAAGTGTTAGATATTTAAATTCGTATAATTTTTACCTTGTCGTATAAACACAGAACACTGCTATCACATGAAATCTGTTATTGTGCAAAAAAACAATAATCATTATGAAGAAATTAAAAATACATGTAATGCAATGGGCTTGCACGGTGTTTTGTTGAAGCGAGAAGTTAGATCTTTTCTCCACCAGATGGCGTATTCGAGCGCCTGAATCGGTAATTATTTCATTTTTCACAAAAACATGAGCCAGTGTAAATCCGGTGTGAAAAAGTGAAAAACGCATTTCAAAATATTTAAAGGCTTTAATATCCTTTTACAAATATTTTAAGAGCGAAATCGGATGTTTAGCGGTATTTTTTCAATGAAACGTACCAAGAGTCATTCATTTGTTTCTAGATTTGAAGTTTGTTGTTCTGAATGGCAACAGTCTTCGTTTGTTTATATTTTTTATCCGTTGTTTATAAAAGCTGGTTATGCGTTATTTTTAATTTAAAACTTAAAATATTATAATTGGATAGTTTTTGAAGGTTTTAGAGTAAATAATGAAGAACAGATGAGATATAAAGCACATTATGTGTATAATTCTATAAATTGAACAATCGGCATACTTACGGCATCGGAATACTTACGCCTAACATGACCACGATATGTTTGGCTTTTCTCTAGGAAGTGTAAGCCCCGGAATCGTCACCTTACTTGCGTATTATATAAATAGATAGGCATACACAACTTGCTTCCGTTCTCGATAATAAGTACATAATAGTAAATCTTGAATAATTGTCTATAAAGCTGAGAAAATATATGTTTCCGTCTACGGTTGATGTTTGTATGGATCCATATACACCTAAGTGAATTAACTGATGAATTTGATTTTCTTTGCTTTCGGTGATTTTGGATAGAGGGTACTGTTAGCTTTGGCCATTATACAAGTCTCAGTTTGCATGACGTGTTTACAATTGTTTATTTGTATGCTGTATGGTATTTGTATCGGCTTACGGTTTTAACGTGATCGCTATAATCGATACATAGTTTCTACGACCTAGTCTTCTGTGCCAAAGTTCTATGCAATTCTTATTCTTGCAATTGTCAACAATTTTCAAGTGGTTCGCAATTTTAGGCTCATTTGATAATTTAATCTCATACGGATTATTGCTTATTTCCCTTCGAGGAGTTTTTTTCAGGCAAACGTTGAAGTACATTTCTCTTTTTCAAATACTTATTTGCAAACGTTCTTGGTCCTTTTACTAAAAGAAAGTAAGCTGGTCTCGATGTCTCATACACACACAGCATCCTTAATCCTTATTTTATTTATTTCCCCTTTCAAGGTTTTAGTAAAAATTACTGCATCTTCTGAACCGCAAAATTTGTGCATGTTTCCTTTAGCGATGACAACATTCGTTATTTTTGTGGTTTTAATTTTGGTGAATATTGCTTTGAAATTAGACGCTTAGCTTGACATCGTAACTACACCTATCTGAAATAGAAATAGTGCAAAAAGGTTCTTGAGAGGTACAGAAATGGGTAAATATTCATTCATCCTTGTCACGTGATGACCATTTGAAAATTCTTTAATGTAATGATCAATTTGACGGTCGCTTAAGATCGTTGTTATTTCTTGTCTCCTGAATTAAACAGATACTTTAATTTCCAATAGATTTAGAAGGAAATGTGTCGTTAGAGAGATTCTAGGGGCTTGTTTTAGAGGAGAGATAAAATTCAACATTTAGGCAAAAATTCAGTTAAATTTTCAAGAATTATAAAATGTTCTTTTTAAAAATGAATAGTATTTTCACATTTAGCATTTTATACGTACAAATGGTACGTTCGGAAAGAGAAATTATGCTTGTTACGTACTAGAAGATGCACCAGAACTCTAAACTTTTGCCACCAAAACTCTTGCGTTATTTGGATTGTATCACGATAAAACGCCTTGTATTATAGCATTAACTTTCCATTCAAACGTGCGTGCTATCCCGTTGTGAAAAATGTATGTTATAGCAGACGAAAAGGAAACTTGTGAAATTATATGTATACCTTAAACCAAAAAAGTACGTTTTTTACGTGGAAACTTGCAACTAAACACCTGTTTTTCCAGTATTTAAAATATAAAACTCTCCGTAGCACAGTGCTGATTCACATGATAATAAATGTGAAAGAGATTTTTTTTATAATTTATTTCACAATTTATTACTAGAGCTATTATCCACTACAATCTTCTTTTTTATACGAAATTTGATGGCGGAAACTATTTTTTCGCAGATTTTCTTCAGGCAAACAGATGGCTTCCCCATCCCCTTTCTACCGTTTTTTACCTACTTTATATTTATATTCACCAATAATTGTCCACCGCCACTTAATTTAACATACCACTGCAGAAACACTAACACTTGTGAACGACGTGATTCTGTAGCAGTAGTTTATCAAGGAAATATGAAGATTTTTCTTTTTGTTTCGCTAAAATGTTTTTCAAAATTTCTATAACCCTAAAAAGGGTCTTTTGTGTATCTTCAAGACAACAGGTACATATAACAACCGAAACTGTAAAAAATTCTGCATTGACAACACAAAAGCGTACACAACATCCATAGCTGTGGCTACTTACTTTTAGCATACTCAGTGTAAGTTACAGCATATTTCCTGTTCAACAAGGTATATCCATCGTAATTTTTTAAAGTTAAAATACCCTTTCTGAAAGTTAATAGCACATACGTTTCTAATTTTATTTTCTCATTAATGTAATCAATCACTTCAAGTAGTATACATCGTTTAAAATTTTCGCAGTTTTATATTTTTCGCCAATGTGTTAACTTGTACATGGGGGCTCGGACAGTATCTGTCTGAGAATACATGCAAACTTGGACAGATGCTGTTCGAGCTCCCGTGTAAAGGTTAATATATATATATATATATAATGCAAATATAATGCAAATATTAGTGATTAGTAGAAATGTACGTCCTAGTACTGAATATTTCACTATTATAAAATTTAAACATAGAAAAGTGACGTTATATTGTAATAAATAATAAATGTTGATGCTGATATAAATAGGTATTGTTTATCAACAAAAAATAATATGTAATATATAAGAAGAGCACAAGACAGTCATCAATTAAATTTTTAAGATACTTTCTGATAATTATTTGATAAAATACCGTTTTAACAGATACGACTAAAAGTTAGAGCAATTCTAGATTTGTTTTTAAATAAGGAAATATTCATTTAGAAGAAAACAAGTACAGTTTTTTTATAATTTGGAAAATCTTTACAAATAATCAGAAAAATAGAATGTATGATGTAGAAACAAGATTACTTTATAGAATATCGTTTTTGTTTGCTGTGAATTTAAAAACAAATATTAAAATGTTTGTCTCATTTTTACTTAATTTAATTGTTTTCCCAGACCTTTTTTTAATTAAAATTGTTTTTAACATGTTAAACCGAGCTAATCTTCTTCACTGAAATCTTTGAGTTTTTTTGCTGATTCTATATTCAGTAATTATTAATTAATTGCAATTTTTACCTCAACAAGGTGTTTTTATCGAAATATAAGTAAAGTGTGCCAAAGGCCTGTTCAAAAGGCTTTCGTATGATGATTCATTTACCGAATGCGTTTTGTATGTGCATAGAAAAAGGGGTGCTTGTATCAGAAATACTGCACATGTATAGTTTGAAAACTGTAATGGTATCTCTCTATTCTACAAATCGGACTATTGCTGCCACTCCTGCTGTTGCCGCTGTAATTGAATTATTTTTGACCGGAGGTCTTTCTCGGATTATATTAAGAAATCTATTGCATATAAAAACTAGTCGTTGGAGAGGCACCGTAATACTTATCTATCATGGATATGCATAATATAAAATATGAAAATAAAACAGGTGTAAACTACTTATAAAATGCATTGCGATTCGAATTAAATCGTCGCTTGATGACGTCATAAACATTAAATGTTCTATTACTGAATTGCGTAAAAGAAACATCCTTATAGTTCCAAAAATGTTTAATCATATTAACTAACGGTTTATTGCGTTGGATTAAGCGTGTCATTTCCAATTAAAATATATCTTTGAATTGAAATTTGGATGAAATACAGGATCATGAAAAATCGAAGAGTGTGGAAAATAGGATTCCATATATCTCGGCAACTCATTATCCGATCGACTTTCTTCTTTATGCAAAATTTATGTTTTTTTATTATCTTTTACATTCAATCCTTAAAATAAACAATTTCGAAAACGTTTAACTACCTTTTATCAAAACGAATATTTCGGGAGCACGAAAAAAATAGTTTCGGATTATCGAGGTTACTGAAATTCAATAAGCTTCTTCCCATTATTGCATATTAAGTACATACCAAATTTCAAGTCTCTATCTCAATTTGTTCGGGAGATAGAGCGTTTACAGACACACAGACAGACGGACGGCAATTTTTTGTTTTTGTTTTTCGGAATCTTCAGTGTCTGTAACGTGTAAATCTGTCATTTTTTTTCGATTTTCAAAACGATTACAAGACTTACCCTATTCTACGTATGATGGGTAAGTAATATTAAAATTGGTAGTTTTATAGAGAAATCTTTGATAAAAACTGTGAAGCAGACTGTTTTTAAATATAAGCATTATTTTAAGAGCTATTTAATATTGAAGTCGGCCAATATAGTTCTGTTAAATAAGTTGTATTGGATCAATAACTTTGCATAGCAATTTAACCATCTTTCGCAGAAACGAACTTGACGAGATTTGCTGTGTCGTGTGCATTATTTTTGAATGAAATTTAATGTTGAAAATATTTGCTTTAAAAAATTAGTAACTTCATATTAAATAAATTGTGATTATGCGCCGAAAAATTTATTTAGATATCCTAAGAAGATAGTTTAAAAAATTTTTAATTTTTTCTCTCAAGTTGCCATATCTTATAAACGAAACAGAGCCAAAATTATAATTTCTTTAAATAAATTCACTTGCCTGCGCTTTCTGCCAAACGTAAAAAAAGGCAGTGAATTTTCCATAGTCGTGTTTCGCGACCACTTTAAGTTAATGTACTGTAACAGAAATGTTTTATGGAAATAAACAATAACCAGTGGACCCGTGCGAAGATTTCGCACTGCATTTTAATATTTTTTAGATGCAAGTTTAAAATTATATATATATATATATATATAAAAAGGACTAAATTGTTAATCTTCAAACAACATCAGTCAAGCCAGAATATCGTCTCATTTATCTCATCGAAGTTACAGTAAAACCTGATCGCTGCTAGCTACGGCCAAAAAAAAAAAAAAAAAAAAATCATCAATCGTATTTTAACTGCATTAGAAGATAACATCATCTGTTCATCTGTTTCGGGAAAAAAACACGGGACAAAGAAAATTAAATTGAGCATTTGAATTTAAATTTTGCTTTTTAATCATAAATATAAAATAAATCCGTGCAGCAAACTTCATTTTACAATTTTTTTATAATTATTGCTGAGCACGATATAATGCGGTATGTTATTTTTGTGGCAACATTAATTTGAGGAAAACGTTTCATTTCATTTATGAAAACAATGCCAATTTAATTTTTAATTATCAGCAAATTTTAATAAAAAAACATGGGTTAGGAAAATGTATTTGTAGTATGTCAGAAGCCTGTTCAAAATCCTTTCATATGGTATCGCATTCGTCATTCTGCGTTTCGTATTTTCTTAGAAAAAGGGATGTTGACAGGAGAAATAATATATACGATTGCAGTTATGAAATTAGACGTGAGTTTTAAAATTAACATTTAATACTTATACAAAAGTGTTTTTTCCAATAGTTTTAAAAATTTGCCGATAAATTTAATAGAATTTAGAAATTAATTGCTTAAAATATTTGAAAATGTTTTTGCATTTGTTCAGGAAATATAAACATCTTATTTTTATATTTTTTACAATTTTTAAAAGCGTTTATTTAGCCCTTACCACTTTAATGTATTCGTTGCTTAGCAACCGTATTTCAAAGTGTATAAATAATAAAATTCAAGGAACTCGCACTATTTTAGTGAAATATTTTTTTTTTTTTTTTTTTTTTTTTTTTTAAATCAAAACGAATGTAAATTTAATGAGACTATGGGGGGATGAATACCTATTTATTTTAAAATATTAAAATAATAAGCAGTTCATCAGAATTTCAGAATATAATTGTATAACACCGTGTTTAATTTAATGATTCTAATTTCTGGAACATTCGGAGAATTTTATATGCTTATAAATATGGATGCAATTGAAAAAATAATAATTGCGGATTGTACGAAGTTAAATGATATCAAAAATGAGATTTAAAAAATGACTTGCAGAGCTGACGTTGAGGCTCCTGATCTGCAGATTTACTAGTCTTTAGAAACCTTAGACATCAATGGCATTTCGAGATTCAAAGAATCATTTATGAAAACAACATTTCTCTTGCTGCCAGTAATTTTCAAAACGTTTACGAGTAGCATTTAAAGTGTATTAATCAGTTTTCTATGTCCGGAATATAGTTTTTTTCGATGCTATCAATTCTCAAGTAAGCATTTTCATGTTCAACAAATATGTTTAACAGAAAAACATGCAAAATTATCAGCGTTAACATTAACATTAAAATTAAGATTATTTCTTTACTCTTTTTTATGTATAAATTAACTTATGCAGCTGAAAACGTTTACTTGAGAATTGATGACATTAAAAAAACAGGCATTCCAGGCTGAGGAATCTGATTAATACACTACAAAAACTATTCGGAAACCTTTCTGAAAAATACGGGCAGCAAAAAATACTTTGCCTTTATAAATAATTCTTTAAATTTTGGAAATGTATTAAATTCTGGGGATTGAAAAGACAATGGAACACCGCTATTCGGAATTTCGGATAACTCAGAAGATTATATTATTTTCGTTCGAGGTTATAGTATATTTTCATAAAATAAGAAACATTGGTCATTTTTTACAGTGTAGATTAAAACGAGATATGTGTAGTATGTTTAGACCAGGGGTGTCAAAATGAGCCCCGCTGGATACCACTAAAATGTTGCAGTAATCTTTGCCTTACCTAAACATTGAAATTCTGTGGTTCAAGAAGTCAACTATTTCTTTTAAAAATTGGTGGTATCTGGAGGGACACAGTTTGAAACCCCTGGTTTAGATAAAATTAGCTAATGTGTAATAATTTTTATATAAAGGTTAATAGAAGTTTTAATTTTGAGAATACAGAGTTTGAGTATCGTGATCATAAAATATGACCAGATGTAACAATGGTCAAACAATTTCTTACATTTTTCAAACTTCTAGAAGCAATATAATATAATTATTAAAAACATAATAATAGAAATCTGGGATTCAATAGGTCAGATCAAATATCCAAAATTGATATTTTTTGGCTTTTATGCATTCCAATTGTCTTTAATAAATATATGAGATATTATTTTCTAGTACATTTTTCTATTAATATTTAATTAACAACGGTTTTTCAACAAACAACGTACTTTACCGAAATAAGAGCGTACTATGTCAAAAGCCTGTTCAAAAACATTTTGAATAATACGTTATCCATTATTGAGTATTTGGAAAAAACACAGAAAAAGGGATGTTCATATAAGAAATACTTTATATCACTAGATGATGTTATAACTTATAGTGATAATGTTTTTTCGACATAAAAATTATATTAGTATCAATTCTATACCAAGAGTTAAAAATAAAATAAAATGTTGTTTTCTATGATAGAGATACTTTTATTATAAATCTGACACTCTTTTAAGTGTGACTGATAGCAAAACTTATTCTTTCAGCAAGACTTATTTATTTTTTAGGTGTTTGGAGTTGTTTAAGAAAGAAGAATCTCATGAAGTCAAAGAATACGGGAATTGCTGCTATCAGTTACAGAAAAAAATGTTAATAACAGGTATTAGAAACAGTTTCTACAGATAATCCCGATGGATACTCAGCATCATTTTAAAGCGGATTCTGATAACAAGTAATAAAAAAAAATAACAATAAAGTCAATTCCTACTTAGACTACAACCCAGAATGAAAAAAGAATATGAAAAAGAATTTTTTTTCTAGCGATCTACACGTTTCGCCACTGACCGTATTTATTCCTAAACTTATATCCTGCTAAATCTACCCTATATATATAAAATCCTAATGAAACGAATTTGTGAAACAAATTTTATGAAACGAATTTATGAAACGATTTTATGAAACGACTGATTAAACGACTGATTATGTTTCAAGGCTATTTTTAATAAAATATTAAACGCTTGATGGTGAAATTAATACCAATTGTTCATAAAAATCCGCGGATGTCAAAACTGGTAATAGAATTTTGAAATTGGAATTAGTTTTCGAGATATTAATTTTTTTCTAATTTTAATGACATTTCTGTAATGATAGCAACTAATTACTCAGTTTTTTTGTGATAAAAAAGGGAAAAAAATTGAAAAGGATCCCGATAGGGATTATTGATTTATTTTTATTCGTCATTTTCAAATTGAAATTGAATTTATCTTTTATTTCAATCGATAATGAAGACAAGATTATGATTAAATTATGTTTTTCAGGAAAATTTGAAAAAAAAAATCACATTTCTATCGTCAGGATTCAATCGTCTGTCAGCATTTAATTTAATTTATAAACTGAAAATATTTTGAATAAATTCGTCCAAATGACGTCATTTAGGTAAACGCAAAAGAAAGTAGGGAAAAGGAATTAATAGTAATTATTATTTATTGATATCATTTTGTTATTTTTTTGTAAAATTTAACTAAACGAATTTATAAAATCATTAATTCGGATATTTGAAACTAATATATAAAATAATAATTGCCCAACTGAACGGAAGAATAAAATATCCTGCTTGGTTTTCTATCCTGCTTGGTTTTTTCCGCCAAGCTTTTTAAAAAAGCGTCAAGACCCCTATAATAGAAAAGCACCAAAAGTTCATTGGATTTATTTTCATAACTTTTGGCAACAAATCTATGTATATTAACGAATCTATCCCTTTTTGAAGCTCGAATAAACTCCCAAACCTAAAAGCAAAGGATCCTATAATGGAAAAGTACCCGATTTTCTTATGGACAATATTCAAGTGACAGAACATGGTGTAAAATTACCGCGGATAGCAAATTTGTTTAAATATCTCATCAATTGATGCCGAATAAATGCAGGCATGCATGCACAAAATATTTAATTAATTTTGTATGATAAATAATTATTAGAAAATTCGTATATACATATTAATTAAAAAAATAATTTACATATTTAAAATAACATGAAAATATGCATGATGGTGCACTAAAATAGAGAGAAAATTAAAACCTGTTACTGAAAATATTTATAACAGAGTACTTTTCAATACCGTGGTTCTTAATGTTATTCACAAGCAGATGGAATTTTTCTCATCCTTAAACGCAAAGGAAGAATAGAATAGAGATTGTTGTTATAAAAGTTCGAGAGGTAGTCACAATTTAAACCTAACCATTTTATACAAGCTGGTTTTCAAGTAGTAATTGATTTTACTTATCAATCCCGAAAACAGTCGTCAGTTGTCGCAACAGCTGTGTATGAGGCCATGATAATCGAAAAATGTCCCATTAAAATGTTAAAAGCCTGGCAACCCAATTACAGATTTACCAATATTTTTAAAATAAAGCACGCTGTCATGTTTTTAGAGGCCTAGAAGTCTGAGCGGGGGTTGGCGAGCGTAGCTCCCAGGGGTAGGCCCCCTAGTATCTTATAAAGAGAATTTTTTTTTCTCCCATATAAAACTAAAATATTTTCTTTTCATAATTTTCTTTATTATTTGATGGCTTATAACAGATAAATTTTAACTTATTATGTATTACATGCGTAAAACATTGTATTAAAAGTAATGTACCAACATTTTCTTTTTTCGAACTTTTTAAACAACCAAACCTTGCCACGATGAGAATCGAACCCGTAATCTTCCGTGTATTAAATTGGAGGTCCCGTCCACTACGCTATGACTAGATGTTCCATTTTCTCAAGCGTCGCTACTTATTTTAGTCGCTTTTTATGATGCAATTAATTAAATAAATTTAATTAATGAATTAATGTTTGAAAAAACTGTATTAACATCAGTATCAACCACTACAAGTTTTAAAAAATATATTTGAACTTGAGTGGATGAATAAAAAGTATTTTATTAACGATTGAAAATTTGAACAAGATATATAAATATATATAAGGGAGAGTTTGAACTAATAGTAGGAATTGAAAAAGCTGCGAATAGAAATGATGTAACGGCGTGTAATGTACCATATAATGATGCGTAGTTTCTTACCATGTCGCACGTATGACGTGTCTACTCAAACATTTTAGTAAGTTCATGACTAAACCTTTTGGGTGCATTTGTGGTTCTCTGCGCACCGAATCAAAACATGCAAATTCCGTTCATGGCGTTGTTTATGTATTATGTATTGCTATGCTCGTACTTATGATGTTTGGTTTAGTATTCTGGTGTAATCTGACGCTGGTGTAATCTGATGCGTACACATTTGAACCTGTATTTTTTAGCTTCTTTAATATGTCCTTCTTTAATATTTAATCAAATAACAATGATTCTCCTTACATAATAAACAGACAATAGTATTATATGTGTTATATTTTAGTAATTGAAAATATATGATATACAAAACGATATTCTGCATCTTAAACCAATGGAAATCACAATTAAACGCCCGCAAAAGTCATTGAACTGCTAAATTAAATTACCGTAATCGAATGCTCACAACAGAGAAATAGTAAAAAGTAGAAAATAAATTAACAATAACTCTTATTTAAAAACAACATTTGTTCTATTAAATATACTGAACATAATAATTCGCCAATATTGCATTCATTAGCAATATTTCTGTTAAAAAACTCCATACCGGGTGAAAATTTATTTTACATTAAAAATATTTGCATACAGAAAATCCGTCTGGTATGACCTGTGATAACTTTGAGGTACTGCCGTGTAAGATAAAGAAAAATTAAATAGCGTAAAACAGAAAGTAATCACTGTGCTTATGTCCTGTGGCGTTTCCAACCCATAAATCATTAAATCCATATTGCCCGTTGGGGGTCCTCACTGCAAGTGGTCCTGTGCACTTAGCACCCATAAGTAGTAAAAAATGGCAATTGTTATAACTGGGCCCTCATTCGAAAGGGTCATGTGTTCTTCGAGACAGTAAACCGTTGAAACGGCAATCTCTGTAACGTGGGCTTCACTATCACAATAGAATTCAATATTTGACTGTTTATTGTCAAATTAAAGCATCACGACTTCATAAATCTCTGACAGGAAAAAAAAACTTTTTGGTCACCATAGTATTGGGGACAAAAACTCTGTGAATAAAATTTCTTTATTAAGTAAAATACAAAATATTTTTATTGAAATATTTCAAAATTTGCAAAGAAAACACGATTTTTAAAATTTTTTAATAGATTTTTGTATGTTCTCTAGATACAGACATATAAAAATTAAGTTTAGATGCCAAAGATTTGACACCGAAATCGTTTACTAAAAAACAAGCCTACTTTTTCCGAAAAAGTAACTTTTAAAAGAGGCCAATAATCGAAAATTCTCTGTACGAATCCCGAATAAACTCTGTATTAAGAAGAATATAACTTACAACATTGGGATAAAATATTGAAATTAGCTTGCCTTTAGGAATACCGCAAAATCACTGTGGTAGAAAATAAGCGTAAATGCGCATTAAAAAAACGTAAATGCACATTAAAAAAGTGTAAATGCGCATTCAATATAAATAAAATGTAATTAAAAAATGAAAATTTGAAAACCAAGTGAACTAACTGCCTTCGTTAAATTTTGCAGACTTCTATGTCGAGGGATATTCCTTCCCATGTGCCCCACACACACGCACACGCACGGGTACACAAAGCACTTCATTTATTTGATAAATTAATTGTACTTAAATCAGAAACATCGGCTGATAATTGAGTTACAATACTAGCTTTGCATAGTAAGTACAATGAAAGTATGAAATATTTCTTAGCAACATTTATACAATATTGCCCTATGTGTGGACACTATATTAAATTATTGATATTGGAGAACAATAAAAAGCATTATTAGCTCAAAATTTATTTACATATAGGCTGTTTTCTTTTCTGATAAATAAGTCGGATAGGATGAATTTTAGAAAAGTGAGCAAACAGTTTGAGGTCAAATTTAAAAAACAAACAAACAATGAATATATTATTATTATTATTTTGACAAATCGGGGTGCATAAGATCCGACTGGACGAATTTTACTGAACGAATTATAAACATATCATGTTTCAGCGCTTTTACTTCAGATTTCATACTAAAAGTTGCATATAATTTCATGTACCTAAAATTGTTAACGGCGCAGAAAAAGGTAAAAAGATCTGTTAAATTTGACACTTTAAAAATAATGAATATAATTATTTTTTGTGTTTCAATTTTAGGTTTTGCTGAAATTGCTAAATCGAAAAGATTTCTCCGAAGGGTAGTTAAGAAATTTGTATTTTTCATTTGTACGGTTGGATTCCTCTACCACACATGGACCTTTCTACAACTGTATGTAACTTATCAAACAACACTAGACATTAGTGAGGAATATCTTGATTCATTTAGTGCCCCAGCTATCACGATATGTAACAAAAACAGGTGAGTAACTAGCAGGTAAGATATATGCCCACATTAAACCGTAGCGCAATATAAGAGATGATAAGATTTTGAACAAAAATATAAATGGCCAACTTTTTAATATAGCGAAAATATTGTTTATTTACGCAATTTTTTAATTAATTATTTACTGTTGCAATGATCTCCCTGGATATGTAATAAAACACTTTATTAGTGATTAACTCTTTATTTTACAAATTACGAAAACTTCACTTTCGAAAGCATTTTTTCTGTTATTTTTAAGATATGTTTTGAAATTTATGCTATCATTACATAAAATTTCAAATGTTTCATTTATTAAAATTAATAAGATTATATAATTGTTTTTAAAAATATTTACAAATCTACCCAAAGCTTTTTTGTATATTTATTAGTTTGATAATTAAAAAAATATAGAAATATAAAATCCTTATATGTGTGTGGATTTTCTTTTCATAATTGAAACTTTCCAATCCATATCTTTCAATGTCATTGAAGAAAAGCAGTTATAATTGGATTAGAAAATATCCATTAACAAATATATTTGTTTTGTATAATAAATAATACTTATGGAGCATGATAATGTGAAATATCTAGAAATCATCCTAAATAGTATTACTGCCAATCTATATATATTTTATAACACGTTATTTTTTTTACGTACCGTTCGGCGTTAAAGGGTTAAAGTGGCTTTATTAAAAAATGATGGTATATGCACAGGATGCATATTCAGATTTGATATTTTCAGAAAATCAAACTGTGACAACCCACATTACAGAACTTGGTTATACGCATCTGGATGACTTTGTTTAGACGAGTTATTTTTTAAAGGAAATATTGCCATCTGGAAAATGGCAGGCATGTCAAGTTTTTTTCTAGATTCCTCTTTGGATCAATCACATTTTATTGTCCTGATGTCACCACTCTGATAAATTAAAATCCCGTTAGTTATAATTTTTATTCTAAGTTTACTGAAATAAAACAGTGTTGCAAAAATGAAATTTTTTAGTTTAGGCAGATAATGTATGCTAGATTAATTTAACACAATTATTCAAATTGGTAAAGAAATCATACGAATTGTAATTTTCCAACTGGACGAAAAATGTCCGGGATTCGAATTTGGACTTTCTTGGCTTAAGCTGCCATTCTCTACCAAATGAGCTATCCCGGTCGAATCTGGAGGGCATAATTCATCCGGTTAACCTTATTGATCATAGCATCTGGTCTGATATTTTAATCAGCTTAACAGAAAGGATCGCAGGTAATGGAACTCCAGTAAACGCTGGATACGTGATTACACTAGATTAATTTTAACACAATTATAACATAATTTTGCAATAATAGACATTTTGCAACTGGGTGCAATATTATATTTGTTTTCTTAATTAGTTGCTTGAAAAATATCAAGCATTCTATTGATAGCCGATGTCTAGGCCATAGTTATTATGAATGAACTTAATATAATAAAAACCTTGTACCATTATGTCCTATATTTTAAAAATAAATATTTGATTTTAGAAATGTACTTTAAAAATGAATTTGTATCTTTCAGGCTTTTGCGTCAGCCATATTGTAAATTATCTCCTCACACATGTACATGGCAACATACTACATGGAATGAGTTTTGTGATGCGCACAGAAGGTGGTGTCCAAAAATTAGGCCACCAGATTTCAATTTCGGGGTAAGAATATATAGATAACTTTTATTACTTTTGATAATGTATGATGAGAGGATACAAATAAATTTAAAATATCGAAGATATTTTAAAGAAAATGTTAATTTATTTTGAATTTTCAAAGGATTTAAACTTTTATGCTGTGAGTATTTGTAAATTTTTTTCGAAATAGTTAACATTATAGGTAATTTTTTGAGATAATGCTCTTTTTTTATATAGAAACACAAAGAGTAAATTTACAACATGTGTTTATTATTTATTAATTATTTTAGTATGAAAATAAATCTTACTATATTTAAATTTTAGCGCTTTCCAACATAGTTCAAAGGTGTTTATGAACACTGTTTTTCTGTCTGTGTTGTCCGTCTGTCTGTATGTTTGTCCGTGTTCTAACTCACGTAAATATGCTATGATTGTGATTTAATTAATATATGTTATTGAGGTTTACTAAGGAACATTCTGTATTAATAGTGGGTGTGTAGCATGCATTGTTCTTTGAGAGATATACCTAAAATACTTTCGTTACTTTACGGTCTATGGGGACAATTTATTTCCAATTTATTTTAATGACATTAAACTAATATTTTAAATTTTAATTGCTTAAAAGGCTTATAGCCAACATAGTGAAAAAGTATCCAAGCCGGTACCTGAATTCCGGTTATCAGTATAGCGCACTGACGTTCTACCAACTGAACCACTTGGAACGATACCCAGCCTGACACTTTTCACTATCACATGTTGTCAAGGCTAGAAGCGCAGCACAAGATGGAATATTTTTTCCGTGAGCCACCAATTCTGGGGCAAACATGAAACTAACGAGAATCCAGCATCGATAATTGAATAAATCTATTTTACTACTTTGAATTTTTTTTCCATAGAAAATTTCTCTTTAAGCAATTAAAATTTGAAATATTATGAATGCAAGGCGTGAAAAATTTTCTATGGAAAAACATTTCCAAATATTAAAATAGTTCGATTATCGATGCTGGATTCTCGTTAGTTTCGTGTTTGCCCCAGGGTTGGGGGCTCACGGAAAAATAAAGAGGGGAAATAGGAGACAAATTCTGACAAATGTAGCTCAGAATCCAGATCATATGTCACCAAAAGGAGACGTCGCTCAAAACATTTCACGCTATGTATCGTAAATATTTATTTAATCGACCCCATACTAAATCACATTTCTGTAAATGAATTTCTTCTTCTTAACGTTTCCTGTCACCGACACACTTGAAATCCACAATTTAGAAGATATTGATAGGATATAGTACGTTGAACATTATTACGCGAAGACATTATTTTGATAATAAAACTAGTCGTTGAAGGCCACCGTAATACTTACCCATCATGGATGTAAACTATTTATAAAATGCATTGCAATTCGTATAAAATCGTGGCTTGATGACTTCATAAACTTTAAAGGCTCTATTACTGAATTGCTTAAAAGAAACATCCTTATAACTCCAAAATTTATAATGATATTAACTGACGGTTTACTGAGTCGGATTAAGCGTCTCATTTCCAATTAAAATATATCTTTGAATTGAAATTTGGATGAAATACAGGGTCATGAAAAATCGAAGAGTGTTGAAAATAGGATTACAAATATCTCGGCAACTCATTATCCGATCGACTTCATTCTTTATGCAAAATTTGTTTTTTTTATTGTCTTTTATATTCACTCCTTAAAATTTCGAACAATTTCGAAAATTTTTATATACCTTTTATCAGAACGACTATTTCGAGAGTCCGAAAAAATAGTTCCGGATAATCGAGGTTACTGAAATTCAATAAGCTTCTTCCCATTATTACATACTAAGTACATACCAAATTTCAAGAGTTTATCTCAATTTGTTCGGGAGATAGAGCGTTTACAGACAGACAGACATACAGACACCGCACGGCAATCTGGAGGCACGGCAGTAGCTCCGCCGAGAAAGCACGGCCGTAAGCTTCCTTTTCTGGAAGCAACTCAGGGCATTTTTGACCCCCCCCCCCATATCTCCACGCTGGAGTATCTTAAAAAATTGAAACTTCGTTTTTCTAGAGTATTTGGCACACAGAACCAAAATTTAAAATTACAACCTTCTGTCTTTTCTAGTTCAGACGATATATGAACTCAAACATTCGATTATTTGTCACTCACTCACTCACTCGTTCACGCGTCATCAAAAAGATTAGTTAGAATATTTCGAGAGTCCGAAAAAAATAGTTCCGGATAATTGAGGTTACTGAAATTCAATAAGCTTCTTCCCATTATTACAATCTAAGTCCATACCAAATTTCAAGTCTCTATCTCAATATGTTCAGGAGTTAGAGGGTTTACAGACACACAGACACAGAGGCACACAGACACAGAGACACACAATCACACAGACAGACACACACACACACACACACACACAGACAGACGGACGGCAATTTTTTTTGTCTAAAAATATGTTTTTCGGATCCTCCAGTGTCTGAAACGTGTAAATCCGTTAAAAAAATTTTTTCGATTTTCAAAACGATTACAAGACTTACCTTATACTACGTATGATGTGTAAGTAACAAGATCGATTCATACCAATCGTTTGCACAACACGAACGCTTACATTACAACTTTACCTTTTAACACATTCTTACTAGTCCAGTTCACACGTTTAGATGGTTGGTTTGTATACACCGTAACCTTCGGTAGTGTACAACCGGACATCCCTCACTTTTGTGACAGACTTAAATGAAAATCTATTTTAAAATAAGCTGATCAACGCAGCAAGGGTTCAAAAATTATCTTTTTTTCATTTTATGCAGTCTTTCGTCATAACAGTTTTAACATTATTTCATTAAATTTATGGACAAATGGGCGAAGCCTAGTTCTACGATCCCAAAAGAAATAATAATGTTTCGTTTTAGGTTGGGTTTCGTTATTGACAGTTTCAGTCTCAACAGGTTTAACTTTAATGCAACAATTGCATGGACGGCAAAGTCCGGTCCTGCGATATCAAAAACAAAAATGTCGTGTTATGCAGGTTTCGGTTATAGACTGTTTCAATATGAAAAGTTTTAACGTAGCATCTTTAAACTAATAAAAATATATAGAAAATGCATATGAAAATGGTTTTTCAAACAAATTTATTAATAAGTTAATTTATGAGTATAGAAATAAACAAGCTACAATAGTTAAAAAAGATATGTAATCTTCAAAATTCTACAGTATTGATTATATCCCACATCTTTTTGGGCGGATTAAATACGCATTAAGGAGATATAATGTAACTCTTATCGCAAAGCCCCCAACAAAGCTAAAATATCTGGTACGTAGAATGATTGACCCCATTGATAATGGAGATAAGTCTGGCATTTATATTATTCCTTTTAAAGTTAATGGCAGTTCTAAAACATATTCATATATAGACATGACAACTCGTAATCTAAAGGAAAGGATTAAGGAACATACAGCTGACATGAAAAAAGGTAAATTATCCACTGCTTTATCCAGATTAAATCAAGCTAAAGATATTGATATATTTTTCAGTAAAACTAAAATAATTTCACATTGCTCACAGTATAATAGTTGCATAATCAGAGAGTCCCTAGAAATTTTGAAAAGAGGTGATAATACATGTAATGATGTATTATCTTATCAGATCCCTCGTATATGGTATAATATACTGGGTGTCACTGGGGTTTTTTGTTTTTGCTGCCCCCCCCCCCAGCTTGTAATGGTATCATTCCAACTTCCTTCACTCCCTCCATTTCATAGTGGATTGCTTTCGTCCATTTTCGATCTGTCCAGAGCGCGCCATTCGGAGCTGCGTCTTCTCGACGGCTTGTGTTCATCTGAGGAAGGCTAATTTTTAGCCGAAAGTTCATGGATTTTTAACATCTAATAGTTTTAATGTTTTAAAACTGTGTTTTGAATTAAGGCACCTCTGTAGTAACATAAATTATCAATGTGTTTACATTGTGTTTTATACATCTTTAAACTGTTGAAAAGAGGAGCGACGAACGCTTACATTACATCTTTACATCATACAATTTTCTAATCGGCGTTCTCTACTAGCTGTTCACACTCTTCATGTCTCTATTATTTTCTATACGTCCTATTGTTATTCTTGTAGCCTCTTCTCTTTCTGAAAAAAAGTAATTATGTAACGTATTTCTATATTTTTAGGTTTATTATAAAGTCGAAAAAAGAAACGCTATATTTTTTCGAATAACTTTTAATATAATATACATTTTTTGTAAAGATTGAAATTATGTGAAGATTAAAATTATATTATATTTAGAAAAGATGGTATTTGCTATCAAAGCCAATTTTATAGCAGATGTCATGATATCTAATGTTATTTTGAGCTTAGAAATCTAAACACAAATTATTTTTCTTCAAGAATGTTAAGACATAACAACACAGATAAACAACACAGATTGCCTTAAACAACACAGATATTGCTTGCTAACATAAATGAATATTAATATCCTAAAATCTGCAGTAGTTTTGTTTAATAATGGATATTTTTATATTTACAGATCCCAGATATATATTATCAATTCCATTGGAATTGGAGTAATGTTGTTTTAAATGCTGTAGGACCACAGAAAGAATCAGATGTAATATCTTATTGCGGGTATATAGCCCCTTCATCATCAGAAGATTGCAAGTAAGAACTACCATATCATATTCTTATTTAAATGATGATTGACATTTTTCATAATGATTATTAATTTAAAAATCTATTGAACTTAGAAGTAGAAATAATCATGAATGCACTACATTAATTTTAACACAATTATTCAAATTTGTAAAGAAATCATATGAGTTGATATTTTCCAACTGGGCGAAAAATCTCCGTGCCAGAATTCGAACCAGGGATTTATTGACTGAAGTTACCAATGTTCTAACAACGGAGCAACATTTCATAGAGTTGGAAGGGTTGGTTGTTTTTCCACCTGTTGGAAAATTACATCTCATATGATTTCTTTACCAATTTGAATAATTGTGTTAAAATTAATCTAGTGTAATCACATATCCAGCGTTTACTGGAGTTCCATTACATGCAATTTATTCTGTTGAGCTGATTCATATGTCAGACCAGATGCTATGAACAACAACAGGGTTCGTACATTTTTAAGACAATTTTTAATAGAAATTTTCGCCTTATTTAAATGCAGAATAGTATTACAAATCAGCGATTAAACGAGGCGTCTACAATTTCAGCTATCTAAATATTAAATAGAAATCTGTTTAAAAAAAATGTGGTAAAAGCGTACGAATACTCAATAAGGTTAACTGGGGGTGAAATAGGTCTTTCAGATTCGTCCGGGACTGCTCAGTTGGTAGAACATTGGCTGTTTCAGCCAATAGATTCCTGGTTCGAATCCTGGCTGCACGTTTTTCGCCCAGTTTAAAAATTACAACTCATAATCATGAATGCCTTATGATTTCATTTTCATTTCCAGGAATAGAAATATCAACTAGTAAATATGCAGATCAGGGGCCTCAATGTCAGCTCTAGACGACATTAATATCCATTTGCATAGTATTTAATATTGTACAATCCGCAATTTAATTGTTTTGGGCTCTATATATATATTTATAAACATAAAAAATTTCTCAAAGCTTAAGGAAATTTTAAAAGTGTCTTATTAAATATGCTTTTATGGAACGATATTCTTATAAACTGCTTATTCTTGTAATTTTGTAAGGATAAAAGCCATTTTCTTATGGTGCACGGAGCCCCCCTGAACCTCCCTACTACCGTTGTCGTTAATTTTCTGTTCTCAATTTACAGTAATTGTGCTATTTCAGGATTCAATTATATGTATGGATGTGTTTTACAACACTAATATATTTAGATTAACATTTTCTTGTACGATAGATTTTATCCCAATTTTAAAAGAATACTAACTTTTCAACCACAAAACATGCACATCTGTTGCAGAAATTCATTAAACTCTCATGAAAATTATACTCATACACATTTAAACTCCTATTACGAGACTTAAATCCAAATTACACGTCCTAAGAGTTCATAATTTTTGTTACTAAAGTAGTTAAAAGAGAAAAATTATCCAAATAAATTCCTTATTTATTTCAATGGAATGCTGAAAAAATCTCTCGAAAATAAGCTATTATGCTACAAAAAATATTGCGGCACAATAGTGCAATTTACTTGAATTTTATTATTTTAATATACTTTGAAATGCAGTTGCTAAGCAACTAATAAATTAAAGAGGAGAGTAAAAAGATGTGCATTTTAAAACTTGTAAAAAATATGAAAATAAAATGTTTTATGTTTCCCGAACAGATGCAATTTTTTTTTCAATAATTTAAACATTTAATTTCTATTTTACAATAAATGTAACGGCAAATTTTCAAATATATTGGATATATTTAAGACCTCCATATCGAAAATTTAGTATTAGTGATTTTACGTTTAAATCCATTATTCAAATATGCCATTTTTATTTCAGTTAACAATGAAATTTGAAAATCTTCTGCATTCCCATAGGAAAGCATTATGATATCAAAATGAATGTTCTATATTTTTCGAACGAGTGAACTAAGTTTAACGAAAAGCTATACAGCTAAATCCGGGTACCTCACCAACATACCCATCAAAAATTAACCTAATCGTAAGCTTTTTGCAGCAGTTATCTTGGAACAGAAAAACAGACAGACATACAGATGGAAACCAAAAACTTCTCGGGTCTCCACAGTGAGCCTCAACTGACGTTTCGGCAACTAACTAGTAAATCTGCAGATCAGGAGCATCAACGCCAGCTCTGAGAGTCATTGTTTTTTAATCTCACTTTTCATATTATTTAGCGTCTTACAATCCGCAATTTAATTTTTTTTATATAACATACATATTTATAGACATATAAAATATTTCGGAGGTTTCAGAAATTAGAATCGTTAAATTAAACACGATTTATGGAATGATTTGATGAAATTCTTATGAACTTCTTATTCTTGTAATTTTTTAGATACAAAAATACATATCTTCAGGGGGCTCTGCCCCCCCCCCCCGTAATCCTTTTAAATTTATATTCATGATTTCTTATTAATTGTGGGAAGGATTCTAGTATATCTTAGATTTCGTTCTACACAGTGATTGCATTAGGATAAGCAACAATTTCGAAAATAATTTCATGTTATTCTAATACACAAATAGCAATATTTACTTACCTGCCAACCACGAAACACCTGCATTTGATGAATAATTTGAATAATATCTCATGTTCAAAAGCAACGTGTACGAAAATGTAAACTGAATCTACTATATTTCACTTATATCTATTTTAGAAATCTAGTGTTATTACAATTTTTGCTTCGAAAAACAATTTTGATGGACATTCTATAATATTTATCTTATCTAAGTACATCCTGATTTAACTCGATGGCAGTAGCATATTAAAATCTCCCCAAAATAGGCATATTTGGGAAATTTTTAACCTATTGAGTAATCATTCATAATCGTGTCCACTGCCAATTCACTAAACAGCAAACGTGATTTGGCGCTATAAAATATTTTTTTGATAGGTTCTTTGTTCTCAATTTCTAGTAATTGTAATCTACAAAAACAACTTTTCAAAAGTAGAAAAAGCTAAGCGTAAAAAAAAAAAAAAAAGTTGTGGCTAAAAATGGTGTGATATCAAATTTCCAAGCTATTATATTACTTATTTAACTTTTTTCCATTAAACAAGTTATCATATATATAAGTCGAGAGCCTACGTATATGTTAATAGAAATCGTTTTCTCCTGTACTAAATACATCCTAACGAGTTTCTGAAAATGCAATTTTTTTCAAATTATGCATGATGGGCTTGGCGGCCATCTTTGCATATTATTCACAAAATTCTAAACACTCAAATCCGTAGTTAAAATCCGAAGTTCAAAATTATTATTTAAGCAAATGTTTTTAGCGTTTAATTTATAGACTTGTATGCTCTGAAAATTGTGTCTTAAGATAATGATGACTTACCTTAAAGATTCATCTTATGATTTATTTTTTAGAGTAATTAATATTTCAAACTAGTAAAAATCAATTTCTCAAAATATCAGTCTTATCTACTTTATCTGTCCGTAGTTAAAATCTGAAGTTCGAAATTGTTATAAACATGTTACAGTGCAAACATATTACTCTTTTACTTTAGAAATTTGGATGCTTAGAAATATGGAAAGATGGCCGCCAAGCCCATCATGCATAATTTGAAAAAAATTGCATTTTCAGAAACTCGTTAGGATGTATTTAGTACAGGAGAAAACGATTTCTATTAACATATACGTAGGCACTCGACTTATATATATGATAACTTGTTTAATGGAAAAAAGTTAAATAAGTAATATAAATAGCTTGGAAATTTGATATCACACCATTTTTAGCCACAACTTTTTTTTTTTTTTTTTTACGCTTGGCTTTTTCTACTTTTGAAAAGTTGTTTTTGTAGATATCATTTCTTTTTTTTAAAATAGATTAAACATAATTTAAATAATCTAAACATGAGAAATAATTTAAAATTACATTTTACTTTCAGTCATTGTTTAAAGGGTTAACTAGAAATACCAGTAGATTTTTCAATTAAACTAAATACACTCTTAAAAACAACATACTAAATGTGGCTTGTTATAATACTTGTTATCCTCCGTTAAAAAATATCACTGACTTATCCATGAAATGAATAAAAATGGAATACGTACATAGCGTGTCAGTGCTGCATTTGATATGAAACGTGATATCACGCTCTTTTATTATTAGCACTAGCTGGCTTCACCCACTAGCGGGCCCTTAATTTACATCAGGGCCTCGAATCTTGTAAAACCTCGAATAAGATAAACCTCGAACCGAACGAACCTCCGACCAGGTTCCCCGCTGCCTTCGGCACCGGATAATCCAAGGATAATCCCTTAATTTGCACATCGAATAATATAAACCTCTAACCGAACGAACCTCCGACACGTGTCCCCACTGCCTTCGGCACCGTATAGCAGTCGTGTTGCGCACGCTCAAGTTCCATCTTCCACCATCAGGTAGCGCAATCTGTTCTATATGAACCTCGGGCACTGAAATCGTTAAGGCTATAGATGTCGAGTCGAATGAGCTATACCCCGTCGTGATCCAGCCCATAGAACCAGAGATAGGAAAGTGCCCCCTGGTGGTGAAAAAACGAACTAAAATCAGAAAGCTCTATCGATGTCGAGTTGAATGAGCCATATCACGTCGTGATCCGACCCATAGAAACAGAGATAGCAAAGCTCCCCCTGATGGTGAAAGCTAATCACGTTTAGGGGCAAAGTGGGGGGATGAACACCGGAGATGCATAATAGGATTAAGCGGTCACAGATCTTTCCAACGATGTATCACATGAGGGGTATGTGCAAAATTTAGAAATCTCCCCCCCCCCTCCCTGCATAGTATGATTAAGCGTTCACAGACCTTTCCAACGACATATCACATCAGTAGTGTCGGGGGGGGGGCGCAAAATGTGAGGGTGACACCTGTGATGCACAACAGGAATAAGTGGTCACAGCCCTTTGTAACGATATGTGACATGACGGATATCGTTAAAATTTAGAAAAGTGTCCCCCCCCCTTGTGTAGGCAAAACACGCTCCGCCCCTCCCTATAATTTTTGACGCGGCTTTATTTTTAAAATTTATGTTATGTGTTATAAAATATCGTAAAGTTTCAAACAGATAGCCTTATTATACTTCCTAATTTTGTTCACGCCCCTCCCCATCTCTTCCCCGAAATGTGACGCGCCACTCTGTTTTATAATTTTTTTATCATGTCTTATAAACTATCTTAAAGTTTAAATCAGATCGCATTGGAATTTAATATATTTGCTGAAATTACTATTATATATAGAATAATATAGAAATAAACCCTCCTTTAGCTTGTAATTAAGATATATGAACAATTTTTAGAATTTCTGAAAGCTGATTTTTATTTATTTATTTATCTATTTATTTATTTTTTGTTTATTTATTTATTTATTTATTTATTTTTGCGTTGCCCTGTGCATGTTTGCAATTTCTTAGCAATTTCTTAGATTTACATTATTTTATTCAATTAAACATTGTACTGTTACAATAAATTTAAATGGAAACTTCACTTCTAAAACAAAAATAACACAGGCCTACAAAATTTAAATTTTTATGTGGGGTTTTCATGAATTTATGTAAATTGTAAGAAATCTGCTACGCTTATTTCAAAATAATATCCATTTTTATGTATCACGTCAGGATTTCTTTCAATTAAGAAACTAAGAATTTGAAATTTGAGAATATACAATTTACACAACATTCATTTAAAAATGTACAAAAAAAATCAGATAAATAAATAAAATCATATATACATATATAAATGTGTGTGCATGTTTTATAAGAAATTATATTCTAGTATATACAGTAAAATTACTTTTCTTTATCATCAAAAGAACGCTTGTATCCTTTAGATTTTGAAGCTGATTTAGTGTCTTCTTTTTAGCCCGCAGCAGTAATCTGCCAACATATTTACATTCCAGTGTCCTTGATAGCGTTTTTCCATGCATTTTATGTCCTGGTGAAATCTCTCACCTTGTTCTTCACTCATTTCACCAAGATTTTCAGGAAAACATTCAAGATAGGGGTGCAGAAAATACATTTTTAAACTCATGTTACAACCTAGTTTTTGAAAGTTTTGAACCATTTTTTTCAATGATCGTTGCGTAGTAAGGATCTTTGTAATTTCCTAAACATTTCTGAGTAATGTGTTTGAGACTAACCCATGCATCTTTCTCGATTGATTTAATTTTTTCCTCAAAATTTTCGCCCTTCATTAACCATCTCATATCTGGGCCAACGAACACATCTTCTTTGATTTTACCTTCCGATAAATGTGGAAAAACTTCATTTAAATATCGAAAACTATCCCCTGTTTTATCTAAGGTTATTACGAATTGTTTCATTAAACCTAATTTAATGTGCAGGGGAGGCAAGAGGACTTCTTTTGGATCAACTAATTTCTGCCGAATCACTTTTTTTTATATCCTGGATTTATACAACCATATTGCTATAAGAAACTGACAAAACAAACGTAAGATATAAATAAACGAACAAAATAAATGCATGTTCTCACTACAAATGCGCGGGAGAAAATTGTGCCTTCTCAGGCAAATATCAATACATAAAGTGGCGCCATCTATATTTATATTTCACATCCTTTAGTGCAGTATTGTATTTTAACATTTATTAATGTCCCTTTACTAAGAAATTAATTTTTGTTTTTATTAAAAATGTATCTTATTTAATAAATATTACACATTGATTTTATTAAGAGGCACCCCCTTCTTTTTTGTTTTGTGAAAAAACTGTGATGGGTGTTAGAAAAAAAACTAATGTCATATTTGTGATCAGCGTGACTGATTTACTGAGAAAAAAGTGCCATTCTTCAAACCCCAGATTTGTGTTGAGCTGTGTAATTTAACAACTGGATTTCATTAATTTATAGGAAAATGACGTGAAAGGTATTCCTGCGAACGAAATGCCTGTCCTTTACCGTGTTTTTTTTTTTTTTAAAGAAATAAATGAATCACATTTAATTCATTTCAAAAATTTTGTTTACGTTTGGAAAGAAATTTTAAATGCCGATAAGTCTTAATGTATACATTTTAGAAGGTACATCTTCCCTCAAAAACTAATTTATTTTTAAAGATCTTTCTAAAAACGTAAATTATATATTAAAAATATTCTTTAAAGCATAAACACTACGTCTGATTACTTTATTTTACAATATTATAAGAACACGCATTTTATCAGACAATTAAATACACTAAACAAACATGAGTGAAAAGTTAACCGGGGGCAGGACTCGAACCTGGGACCTTGTGCATGCCGTGTTGACGCGCTGCGACAGACCCACCCAGACCGATATCCTTGAGCGGCAATTTCTCATACTTATTCATGTTGGAAACAGTCATCTGCTACAATTTGCAGTCATATTCAATTGTCTGATAAAATGTGTGTTCTTATAATTATGAAGTTTTTTTTTTTTTTTTTTTTTTTTTAAATATCTTCAAAAGAAAATGCCCGACTTGCAGATGAAATTTGATGTGGTTATATTATAACCTGTAACTGATTTGTGCTATTTTAATACAGATGGTACATGGTCGTTGGCGGGTTTTATCTCTGTTTTGGCATAATTTTTTAATCGCCAAGTTAATTAACAGTTTTTTGCTAATTAAGAATAGAAAATAATTCTTTTTTACACTGAATTTTATAAAAGCACATACATTACGTAATTACTTGTCCAAAAATGCAATCCTTTTTTTATTCTGCCCAATATTAAGGCCTGTAGCTTGTTTGAAAAAAAAAGTTTGACGAAGAAAAAAGTGATCATTTTAAGTAACTTGACGTTTTAAAAAAAAAAGCTATATCTCTGTTTATAAATCACTTATGAAGATGAGTTTGGTCTTAAATTGAAGAAATTCTTCCTTAGATTCTTCTAGTTTTCGTTTTTCTTTCTACGACGCTTGGTTTGTTTGATATCTGATATTTTAATCTGGCATGTTTTGTCGATTTAGCATTGCGAAGTTGCTTTCTGTATATAAGCATTAGCGGTCTTTATTCCAGTTCTTGGCGTTGTTTGTATGGCGTTTTTTTTAAGCTTGGCTTGGCAGAGCGACCGCCCTGCTTGATATTTCAGGATTTGACGATATGTATGAATGCGTGTTACTATTCTAATTTCTTTAGTTTAACCACCTCGTTGTACGAGTGATTTTATCCTATTTTTCAAAGAATATTAAGCAACACGCATAATATTAAAAAGAAACGCATTTTAAAATTTGTAAAAAATAGGAAAATAAACTTTTATAGGAAAATAAACTAAACTAGGAACTTTTAAAAAGAAACATGGACTTGCAAGAATTTAACAAACCTTTACAAGCCAAACAAGAGAAAGAAGAGTCTTTTTCTAAAGAAACAACGACTCAGCAAGAACCCAATATTCAAGACGATGCCTCAATTATTTTATCTTCTGTACCTTCTTACATGAAGAGACCTGCCCAAGAGCTACTAGACTGGTTAAAAAAAATCCAGGAAAATTCAACTGGTATAACAATTTAGTGGTGTCTTATGAAGGAAAAAGCATTCCCGATTCAAATTTAGCTGACTTATTTCATCTCATTTCTTGTGTGAACAAGAAAGCTCCTATTAAAGCACAGAAGGAATTGTTACAGGCTTTACAAGAGATGCACATACCTGAAAGTTTTATTAAAAATAAATATCTGTCATCGCATACCCATCTTAATGAAAAAAGAAAAGCAGATGCTGTTATACCTGATATCACTGTAACAAAAAAGCAAAAGAATAAAAAATCTAATGTATTGAAATGGGAAGATTATAAATAAAGCAGATGAAACGAAATAAAAGTGGCGTTATTTAACTCCTATCTTTAACAGTAACCAATAAATATTTACACATAAAATAGTATTAAGAAACCCATAAAACCTATACTTACAAAACAGCATTAAGAAACACATAGAAATTAAACTTGTAATTACGAAAAACACGGTAGGTTAGCGGCTACTTTACCGATAAATAGGCAAGAAGCTCTAGCAGATAGTTGAGGGGTTTGCCGCAGCAGAGACGGTATATGTCTGGTAAGCGAGAACTAAAGAAACATACATCCTCACCCCACGAGCGCCAGCGAGGACAATGACGTGGGCAGGCGGGTTCGGTATCTTTAATCTTTATCAGATCAACCAATTACAGGTCAACACAAATCTGGGGTTTGTAGAATATAACTTTTTTCTTAGTAAATCAGTCACGCTGATGACAAATATGACATTAGTTTTTTGCTATCACCCACAATTTTTTTCACAAAACAAAAAAGGAGGGGGTGCCTCTTAATAAAATTAATGTATAATATTTATTAAATAAAATACATTCTTAATAAAAACGAAAATTAATTTCTTAGTAAAATGACATTAATAAATGTTAAAATACAATACTGCACTAATGGATGTGAAATGTAAATATAGATGGAACCACTTTATGTGTTGATATTTGCCTGAGAAGGCGCGATTTTCTCCCGTGCATTTGTAGTGAGAACGTACGTTTATTTTGTTCGTTTATTGGATATCTTACGTTTGTTTTGTCAGTTTCTGTAAGCAATATGGCATCAAGAGGTTGTATAAATAACCGGAACTCATTTTGTTACATCTGTGGTGGATACGTAGTCAAAAAAAGGCAGCGGAACGTAACCGATTTCGTTAAAAAGACATATTATGCTTACTTCGATATGAAACTTGGTGACCAGGAAAAGAAATGGGCCCCACATATAGTTTGTCACACATGTGTAGAACATTTATGAAAATGGACTCAAGGTAAAATAAAATCTCTTTCTTATGCTATTCCAATGGTATGGCGAGAGCCAGCTAGTCATGAGGATTGCTATTTTTGTTTAACAAAAATCAAAGGCTACAATAGCAAAAACAAAGCAAATGTTGTGTTCCCAGAAATCATTTCAGCTATTAGACCTGTACCGCACGGTGCATATTTACCTGGGCCTCTACCTCCTACATCTCTTGATTTATCATCTGATTCTCAAGAATTCAGCAGTGATGAAACCGAAATCTTGTACACAAACCAAGCAACTGATGTTGAACCACAAAAATTCGTGCAATGTGAGTTAAACGATTTAGTACGCGATTTAAATCTTTCGAAGCAAAGTGCTCAAGTTTTACGATCTCGATTTAAAAATAAAAATTTACTTGCTTCAGGAACATAATTTTCTTGGTACAGAAATCGAGAAAAAACTGTACAGATATTCCTGGACTTATGACTCATTTATTTTCCACCCCTGATCATGATCAATCTCAGTGGAGACTATTTATTTATTCTAGTAAGAGAAGTTTAAAAGGTGTCTTACTTAATAATGGTAATGTTCTACCTTCAATTCCTGTAGCTCATTCAGTAATTTTTAAAGAATCATATGAAAACTTTGATTTTCTCCTCAGTAAAATAAAAGGTACTTTTCGGTCAGCCGGGCGCCAGTGATATATGTACATATATAAATACAGATGTATATACATATTTATGCATATATATACATATATATATGTATATATATGTGTATGTATATATATGTATACGTAGATATGTGTATGTGTGTCTGTGTGTATATATATACATATGTATATATCACTGGCGCCCGGCTAACCGAAAAGTACCAAATAAAATAACAAAAATCTGAATGGCAAGTCTGTGGGGATTTTAAAATTTTATCAATGTTATTAGGCCAGCGAGGTGGCTATACCAAAATGCCCTGTTTCTTATGCGAGAGGGATAGCCGAGCTAAACACCAACACTGGATAAGAAAAGAATAGCCTGCAAGAAAAGATTTAAATCCAGGATCAAAAAATGTGATTCGGCAGAACTTAGTTGATCCAAAAGAAGTCCTCTTGCCTTCCCTGTACATTAAATTAGGTTTAATGAAACAATTCGTAAAAGCCTTGGATAAAATAGGGGATTATTTTCGATATTTAAATGACGTTTTTCCACATTTATCGGAAGGTAAAATCAAAGAGGATGTGTTCTTCGGCACAGATATAAGACGGTTAATGAAGGACGAAAAATTTGAGGAATAAATGAAATCAGTTGAGAAAGATGCATGGGTTAGTTTCAAAGACATTACTCAGAAATGTTTTGGAAATTACAAGGATCCTAACTTCGCAACGATCGTTGAAAAAATGCTTCAAAACTTTCAAAAACTAGGTTGTGACATGAGTTTAAAAATACATTTTCTGCACTCCCATCTTCAATATTTTCCTGAAAATCGTGGTGAAATGAGTGAAGAACAAGGTGAGTGATTTCCCTTAGGACATAAAATGCATGGAAAAACGCTATCAAGGACTCTGGGAATGTCAGTATGTTGGCAGATAACTGCTGGGGGCTAAAAAGAGACACCAAACCAGCTTCAAAATGTAAAGGACACACGCGTTCTTTTGATGACAAAAAAAAAGTAATTTTACTGTACATACTAGAATATAATTCCTTATAAATCATGCACACACATTTATATATGTATATATGATTATATTTATTTATCTGATTTTTTTGTATATTTTTTAATGAATGTTGTGTAAATTGTATATTCTCAAATTTCAAACTCTTAGCTTCTTAATTGTAAAAAATCCTAACGTGATACATAAAAAGGGGATATTATTTTTTAAATAAGCATAGCAGATTTCTTACAATTTACATAAATTCATGACAACCCGAGATAAGTTAAATTTTGTAGGCCCTGTGAATTAGCCGCAGGGTAGGTGTTAGCCTGGGGCAATACCTTGTCGACAGGCTGGTGTCTGTTTAATTGACAGGTGATTGGGGGAGGAAAATTTACTCCCCTCATATTTTTTTTAATTAACAGTACTAGTCAGTAAGGGGAATAAATTTTCTACCCCCACTCACCTGTCAATTAAACAGACACCAGCCTGTCGACAAGATATTGCCATTATTTTTAGAACTGTAACAGATAATGATATATTATTTTCGAGATAATTCATCAATTAATTATTATCTTATTTTTCATTTAATTAAAATAAAATAAATATTTAAGATAAGTACTCAACCATTCTGATTCATCTAAGTTTGGCTTGCGTGACAGTTGCTGATTATCCATAATTTCTGATAATACAAGAGAAGATAAATAATACTCTAAATGTAACAATACAAATCAAATTAAACGAAGTGTCTACGATATTATGTTGTTGCCAAGAGTTGCTTAGGAAATTATTACAACGAGTGCCGATGCCATTCCTTCTAAATATTAGATGAAAAGCAACTCGGCTTTACCTGCGGTTACAGTTTAAACAAAACGTAGGAAAGCAACTAGTTATTGCTGATTCAGCTTTTAATACTGATCACGATGCAGTTTCCAAGATGGCCACCACCATAAAAATTCGTCATGTGATTTTTTTTGTAAAAAAAAAACAAAAAAAAACCTTCAGTTGAAAAGTTAATTGATTTAATCGTAATTAGTTGTTCATTAAGTTTATATTTAAATTATATACTTATGGTCGATGATTGTATTCTGATCTGTATGCGTGGCCTCACAGACACGTGATTTTTTTCTTGCGAAAAAATAACAAAATGAGAAGTTAATTTATTTCATCGTAATTACACACGTGGCATCAAAGACCACATGGATCAAGCACTAACATGAACGAACATGTTCTAACAGAAATGAACTTTTTGTAATATGAATGCTTGACGTCATGGCCACGTGGGTCAATATTCGAGTCCGAACATAAACGAACATTTTCTATCATAAATAAACATGTTCTAACATTGATATGTAACATCATAGATCACGTAGTTGTCTAGAAGGCTATCAAAAATTTTCAAAGTTCAAATCTAACGTGTTGCCATCTTAAAAAAGTAACTTGGTGATAGAATTCTTTAAAAAATCGTCAACTTCGGTGAAAACCGAGACCAAAGCATTCAGCCTTCTACAACTCAACATCCAACAAAAACAACTAAACCAGCACGAGGAAAGCAACGCAACATCCAAGAGGAAACTATACAACACACAAGTGGAAAACAACACAACTAATAATAAACTTCATGATAGATTTCTACGACATTTCTAAGAGAAATCTAAAACATAGGTCATTGTTTGGAAATTTTAGTAACCAAAAATGTAAGCGAAAACCAATGCAACTGCTAAATGTTTCACACTGAGTAATGTGGAGTATATTTTCTTTATACGCTAAATTGAATTATCCTGACCACCGAATAACCTACCCGTTTATTGTTGAACTCAGTGTCAAAACATAGCGTTTTTTTGCACAAGAGTATGAATTGATAAATTAGAAAATTATTTGTTTTTATAAACAAAGTATCGTATACTCTGGCGCATAACGCGCACTTTTGATGCAATAAACTTGATAAAAATGTAAAGAGGTGCTAAATATTTCAAGATTAAAAATAAAATATTAAGAACACATAAGCACATAAGATAATATTTTCAGATTCATGAACATTTTGCTTGGGAAACAATGCTATTAATTTACAAAACGATACATTTTATGAACTTAAGAGCTTACGTCAGTCATGAGAAAAAGCGCGCAAGCTAATGTTAAGTCTATGGGAAGATTCTTGCGCGATTTCTCGCTCGCATTTTAATATTTTTGAATGATTTTTTTTTGCATAGGATAGCTGAAGTCGATCTCTAGCGTTGTTAGTTTTTACTTTTTCGATTTTGGTTCCAGTTTTTTACATTAGGGTACTTTCACTTTCAGAACCGGTTTCAACCGTTTCCGAAATTGGAAATGTCCGCTTATAAAAAAACTGTAACTAAAATCAAAAAAGTAAAAACTAACGTTAGAGATCGGCCTCAGCTATCCTATGCAAAAAAAAAAAAATCATTTAAAAATATTAAAATGCGAGCGAGAAATCGCGCAAGAACCTTCCCATAGACTTAACATTAGCTGGAGCGTTTCTTCGCGTGACTAGCGTAAGCTTTTAAGTACGTTATCGGATAAGATGTAAAATATGAAATATTTGGACTTATTTATATTTTCAGACAAATCATTGTTTTCTGTTTCATCGTCAGTGTCAATGTCACTATCATTCATCAAAGAATACTTTATGAATATTGATCCGACTCTTTTTAGATTATCGTACTATTTATTACTAGCTGAACCGTCTGGTGATGTCCGTTAGCACGATAAGAATCTTAAGTATACCGAAAATCAGTGTTGAACGGTTTTATATTGTTTTAAACGAAAATCTGTTAACCGAAAATACATTTGGGGGATGTCAGCGCAGCCATCTCTCAGCGCTGTTGCACTGTGTGTGTGCAACTCGAGCTCCGGTCAGTTTTGATTTTATATTTTGAAACGAAAATATTTCCAAACAAATGTAATGTTGGAGGTTTACTGCCTTTGGAGTGATACCCTGCACCCAGAAAAAAAGTTTTATTGAATCAACAAAAATTTGGTTGACCCAACAAAACTTTTTGTTTAAATATAGGTCAATGGAAATTTTGTTTGAATCAACAAAAAAAAATTTTTTTTGCAATTCCAAAGAAAAAAAAATTTGTAACGTCAGCAAAAAATGTTTTGTTAATTCAAGTAAAATGGTTCAATTTTACTTGAATTTTGCTAAAACAACCAAAATGTACTCAACAAAACATGTTTTGTAGTTTTAATCAATTCCTTTTTCTGGGTGTGAGTGACCGGGAGTGTACGCTTTCTCCGGTCTGTTTTGATTTGTATTTTTAAAGAAAGTCTTTCTGAATGTAAATAATGTTGGGAACCCCACTGCCTTCAGAAGTGTACACCATCGAATTTGTACGATTTTATATTTTTTTACTAAAATCTAGTGAAACGAACTTACAGTGCCCTTCTGGGGGGGAGGGGGGCAGTGCCTTTGGAAGCATACATCGAGCATGCTTTGCACGCTCCGGTCTGTTTCAATTATATATTTTTTAACGAACATATTTCCAAACAATTCTACTTTTTGGTCCCAGTGCATTCGGCAGCGTACACACTCGAGTTTGTATAATTTTATATTTTTAAATTAAAATCCATACAACTGAACATAAAGTTGGAGATACTGCCTTCCGAAGCTTACATCGGACGTACTATGCACGTTGCGATCTGATTTTATACTATTGATTGTATATTTTTAAACTAAAATCTTTTCAAACAAACCTAATATTGTGGTTCCCACTGGCTTCGATGGCATACACCCTTGAATTTGCATGATATTTTATTTTTAAATAAAAATCTTTCCAAACTAATAATGAATTAATGAATATCTAGTGATTGCCGCATTAATTTGTAACAATTTGTGACCCATTACACCAATATTTCATTTCCAAAACCCAATTTTCTGGCTACTTTGTTATGTACTTAGAATTTCGTTTGACATGTTTAATATTAATAATTTTTAAACAGAAGACATTATAAAGACAAGTGTGCTATGAATAAGTGGATAGTTTATTTTTGTTTTTGTTTTTTATTTTGAACAGGAAAATGGATGCTAAATTTGAAAGTATGCACCAAAAAGAAAAAAAAGGAACTTACGAATGGGACTTTCGGAAACGAATTTTTTTTAAAGTATCAAAATCAATACTTTTTGAAAAAGATTGCACCGTTAAAAAAAAAAAAAAAAAAAAAAAAAAAAAAAAAAAAAAAAAAAAAAAACATGAACGTAGATAGGGTCTTGTATTTTGTTTCGCATTTCAATTTCCAGAGCGACAGCAATTTTTTTTAAAGTTGCAGAAAAAAGTGAAATACCCCAAAAATGCATTCGGATTTTTTTGAAAGGGTTAATATTCGTATATTTTAAAACAGACTGCACCGTTAGATAAAACTAAATACTCGGATTAAGTGGATATTTTTTCATTTTTTTTTGGTATTTTGAGTAGTTGAACCGATTTCCGCTTTAATAGATGAAGGGAGAAAAACGAAAACCAACCTTCTGGAAAAATTTTTTTTCAAAGAGTTAATATTCATATTTTAAAAAATGGATTGCACCTTTAGAAAGAAAACAGTGCGATAATACGGCGGGTATTTTTTGCGTTTTCGTATTTCTCTGTGTCGAGTCGATTGGTGCTTAGAAAACACAGAATATTAGCGTTTTACGCTCTCATCTCTTGTTTGCTTTGAAATCTGCGGAGTTGGCTTTTAGTCGCAACACTGAGATATTTCACGAAATTGTGTGATGAACATTACGGTTTTTACTTAATATCTGGGTGAATTAACAAAAATGAGTAACTGGCTTCTAACAAGGAAAGTCTCCACAAACGCCTACTCAGAAATTTTTGACAAATTTCAGAATATTCTTCACATGCGGATATATACGCTTATAAAAAAAATTGCTGCGGAACCTCGATATAACGTCCGTAAAAAATATGTGAAAATTTCGTATTTTTGGCGATCTATCGCTGGTTGGCGACAGAATGAAAAAAAAAAAAAAACGCTTTTATGATCAATGCTCTTTGAGGCAAAACATTTCTACTCTTCATACTGAACTAGTTTAAGTAAGTTTAACTTAAATGAATACATTTTCATAACTAGGGTTTTGCCATATATATATATATGTGTGTGTGTGTGTGTGTGTGTGTGTACAGAAAGAAAATTAACAATCATATTCTACGGTTTACAACAAAACTTAAATTGATTTAAAATGCGTCAAACTAAAAATTAATGTCCGATTCTGAGCACTGTCAATTTGATTTCGATATTGTTAGTGTCGGAGACAACAAGAGAAAATTATTGTTGCCATGTAAACGACGACTTATTCAACATGGAAATGTATCGCGAGAGCGTTCTTAACAGGGCCGTTACTGTTAAAATACACTTAAAACTTATCCAGCCGGCAAAATCGTGTAAAAATAAATAACTCCAGCTGTACGCAACTTATATATATATATATATATATATTATATAAACTTATAGAAAAAGTAATAAACTATTTACTCGTTTAAATTTAAATTCATAAAGTACTACGCATTTATACACTCACTTAAAGCAGCAATTTCCAAATGCATTAAAATCGCTTGCAATTGGCGAGGAAAAAGCCAAATCGCGTCTTTCACAGCCAAATACTCCAAAGTATTTTAATTTTTTTACAGATTTTGTAGTGAGATTCCGCAGCTAAATTTGACTCATCCTTTATTACGTACATGAGTAGTATCATTAAAAAAAAATTTTCAAAATATTCTGAGTATGCGCTTTAAGGAGACCTTCCTTGTAAGTGCATATCGGCAGACATAGCGGTACCTTCCTGAAAACTCAGTCGCACGATTGATTGACGAGTAGCCAACGTAGTGAAATAAAGTCTATCATTAAACCGAAGGAAAGAGAAAACTTAGAAAATCTCGAGTCCACAAACAGCCACAGACTGTCAAATGTCTCAGATTTTTAGCTACACTGAGAAAATCATGCATTTTTATATTTACACTAAAAATAATATATATACCGGGTGAACCAAAAGTTCGTTGAAACCTTAAAAATTCATAAAAAAGGAAGACATTATGATAAAGAAATGCGGTTTGCAAAAAAGGGATCACAGGGTAGTCGGATTTGTTTTAGCAGCAAAAAAAGTTTTAGTTAAAAATGTCACTGGTAGAGGGCGCTGACGACCCGAAACACAGTAAAGAGGAGAACAGTACGCTCCATATATTTATTCTTGAAATAATAATTGTTCAACATGACCTCCAGAACATTGTACGACACAATTAAGGCGACTCACAACGCCCGTTATAGCTGAATGGGACATATCGGAATGAATTGCAGAAACTTCACGAAATATAGAATCTTTGAGTTCGGCCAATGTTGAAGGTGATGAACGGTACAAAACGGTGTAGTGATTTCAAATAGCCCCACAACCAGAAGTCGACCGGAGCAGGATTAATTTGTATAATTCTGCTGAATCTCTCGCATGTGAGCGCCATCTACAGGGGACTTTTTTATCTAAAAAATGCTTTGCTGCTAAAAAATCAATCCGACTACCTTGTGAGTCCTTTCTAGGTACAGTACGGTATATATATAGTGAGAAAATGGGAAAACATCCCAACTCCGTTGAAGTGAAAAATATTCAGTTAGTTCTTAAGAAAAGCCTAGATTAGGTGAATCGCTGTTGTTTGATGGGAGAAATAATAAGTATACTTTTCCGCAATATTATTATTTTAAAATAGTCACATGGTCATATTGAATTATTTTAATACACTATTGAAGTATTTATTGTTTTTTGCTTTATGTACTGTGTATTTAATTAAATGTTTGTAATTGTATTCCTACCCAGCGTACTAAATTAAATATTTTGTGGTCAAGTTATTTGATTATTTATTCATCCCACAGAAATATGAATAAGATATAAATAAAATATACTTGCTGGCATGAATACTTGTTTTAAACAAAATTTTGTTTTACAAATTGAAGACACGAGTGTATGAAGGTGTTATGACACAGTTTTATCAAAAATTACTTTATTTTCTGATGAAGGTCTTATGAAGTAGTTTATAAAATGGAGAATATAAAATATGGAAATTATTATTATTATTATTGAAAGAAAGAATTTTTTTTTTAATCTTTAATATTTCTATATTTAAATAATTATAATTATAATATCTTTAATATATTAGCACTAAATGTTAATAGCTTTTCTGGGAGGATTTAGTACCACTTATGTTAATATTAAAAAACATTCCAACAGGAAGAAAATAAATAAATAAGTAATAAAATCAAAAGCTTAAACTTGTATGACTGATACATAACCCATTCTGCAATTCTTGTCTTTAATTTTATGCTTTCTTATCTTTTATAAGTTTAATTGTACGTGATGCATATTTATGCAGTATTTGTTTTTCGTTTGTTTAACCATATTATATTTTTACAGTTCTAGCATCATGATACAGGTTGATAAAAGTGGATTTCCATACAAGTGTTTTTCCCTTTTTTCATTACTAGGAAAACCATATGAAGAACCATTAAAATTGGATTTCAATAGCGGTAAGTACATTCTGTTGACAGATTTATTTATGCAATAGTTCAATATAACAGCTAATATGCACTCAGAAATCTTAAAGAAAATATTAAGGGTTGGTAAAAACACTAAAAAAATCCTTTCTTGTCCTAGATACTGTGTTATAATTGAAGTGTTAAAACGCTAATGTTTGAATTTTGATCGTGGGCATTATTGTTGTAGTTGTATTGCTCAGGAAAGGTTCATGGCACTTTTTATAGAAATAAGGTACTAGAACCTCAAAAGCTGTTGGATTTCTTAAAAGATTTTCCCACATTTGTTTCGTGTTGGAAGGAGAGACTCTCTCAGTTTAGTAGCTAACTTCTGCCTCCCGACCATCCAGCTTGAGACATTCACTACTGCTTGTAAGTTCAGATCTGTGGAATCTTTTCAAAACCAACAGCAGCGTTACAAATTACGCTTAGTGGATACAAATACATATACATAGCGCATGCGTAATATCCTGAATTCGTTGTTAAACTAAGTAAAAGGTGGTGCTTCTTTTGCGGAAAATTCGTTAGTACGAACTTTGCATAGCAGTTATTATACTTTAGACAGTGCTGGCCAACTTCCACGAAAATAAATTAATTTACGATAAAAGTCATCTTCTGAAAAATAAAATTAATTTTGCGCTTAAAATAAGGATGTTTTAAAACGAATCCACTCAATCCTATTTCATTTCTAACAAAAAGCAGCAATCACTAAATATTCATTTTTTTGGCAAAAAAACCAGAAATATACTGGAAGATTTATATTTCTAATTTGAAAAGTTTTATGAGCAATTCTTTGATTATTCATTGTAGTTTTAAATGACTCTTTCCCCCTACGAGCTACGCTCACCAACCCACGTGTAAACCCCACAAATCTAAACTACACACGATAATTTTATCTGTTTTAAAAAAAAGATAACGTAAAATTGAATGAAATTATCACTATCAATGGAAATCTTTTATATATGGGTTGCAATTCATTTTTCTTTGTCTGAGGTTTTTTTTTTCGGTTCTCAAGGCCACATTCACCGCTATTGCAATAGCGGACGGCTATTTTCATGAATGGTTAAGTAAAATAAATCATGCATGTGAAAATCAGCTTCTATAAAACAGTTAACAAGTTGACGGACACTTGCGGCTATAGCCGTCAAAGCGAAGTTCACTATGTGGCATGACGGCTATAGCAGCCCAAATGTGCATTTACCGGCGTACAAGTAGAAGCCCAGTGTCAATTTTCGAACTCCACTTGTTCCTACTGTCCGTCAATGTATTAAGTAAAAAATGTGGTACCTTGCGGACTTTTATACCGTCTCGAAGAAAATTTTCTTTCAGAAGCTAAAAGAAAATCGTTTTAAATATATCGTTCTAAATATGACGTTTATAAATATATATTTATTTATATATATCATTTTAAATAGTACTTAGTGTGCACCATTAAATGCTTGCAGTTCGTAATAATTTAATTATTTTCAAATTTTGTGTAATTTTTAATATTTATTCGTAAATATGTTTTTTAATTAGAAAGTGTTTCGAGTAATTATTATTTGGGTATTTTAAAACCAGGCAACAGTAGATAAAAAAAGGACATTTCAAACTATGAAGTAAACCTTTATTCAGATAATGATATATTGAATAAAATATTAAAAAAACTTAAACAATTAGACAAATTACAAAAAAAAAAAAAAAAAAAAGATTGGACACTGCACATCCCAATACAGTCAAGTATGTAAGCATGCAACGTATGGTTAAATTGCTATGCATAGTTTTTGATCCTATAAAACGTATATTACAGAACTGTCTTGACCCATTTCTGAATTTTTATAGCTTAAAACAATTCAAATCGCAATAAAAATCGCAAAAAAAATAATTTAAAATGTTTGAAATTGAACTAAAGATATCGCGGTACCTTCTTGCTAAATCTTGTATTTCAGCATGCAGCGGTCTTTTCAAAACTTAAGGGAAAGACATACAAACTTCTTTCCTTATTATTATAGATATATAACATAAATGACAATTGCTTCGATTTGGAAATTATAACTGGTAACAATGCTTGTGAGAGAGTGTTACTTTGTTGAATTGGTATGGTACTTTCAAACACCAGCTTACCATTTTCGTTAAAAAGGCGATAATTTACATTGATATTGCCTAATGCTTAAAAATAAATAAAACGCAATGTCAAACTTTTGATAAAATTAGGCCTTTATCTTCCACAACATGTATTCGGCCATGGTGTGGCTATGTCACGAGCACAATCGTTTCAAAATTTAAAAATACATATTGAACCGAAAGGAAAGAGAGCTGTTAATGTGGTATTCAAATAAATACTTTACGGTATAAATTAATAAAGTACAATAAGGAAGAAACTCGCTAACTTGACATAATTTAACCGCGACCTACGTTATACATGGCCGGTGCATGACGTTTAAAACATCACATGGAGTGGATCATTTTTGCACAGCAATTGGTGCAAAACGGTGGGAGCGCCGCTTTGCACCAATCACCGTGTAAAAATGATCCACTCCATGTGACGTTTTAAACGTCATGCCGAGGCTAACGAAAAAGAAAGGCTACTGCGGTGCTTTACGCGTATCTTTTTTTACAGTCCGCCGGAGTCACGTGATGCTCGAAGGCACCAATGCAGGTGTACGAAAAGAGCATCACGTCACTCCAGCGGTCTGTAAAAAAAGATATGTGGAATGCACCGCGGTAGCCTGTCTTTTTCGTTAGCCTCACGTCATGCACCGGCTGTGTATAACGTAGGTCACGATTTAACCCTTTCCCTACTAGACCGCCCAAGACGCCGAGTCAAGCAAACTACTGGCAGACTCTACGGACGCTTGTTGCATTTTCTCCCCCTGGTAAATATCCAAACATTGTAGCATATTTTGAATGCCATTGCGTTTTCAGACTTCAGTATTCAAAAGGTTAATAGAAGCGTGCCTAAGTCGACTGCCCTTTGAATCCTGAATTCTAGATTGTACAAATATTGGCATCTTCTGGAGGACTAACAAAAGGAAGGTCTGCTTAAAGCACATACTCATAATTTTTTGGAAAAAATGATAATGGAACTACTCATGTATATAATAAAGGATGAATCAAATTTAGCTGCGGAATCTCATTAGAAAATCTGTAAAAAAATAATAATACTTTCGAGTATTTGGCGCAAGAAGACACGATTTGGCGAGCAACGCATTTTTCTCGCCCAATTCAAGCGATTTCAATGGATTTGAAAATTCCATTTGAAATTTTAAATGTGCAGTACTTTATGAATTTAAACTTAAACGATTAAATAGTTTTTTTATTTTTCTATAAGCTTATATAATATTATATACAAGTTGCATGTTGCTGAATTTATTTAATTTTACAAGGTTTCGTTCGGTTGGATAACGTTTAAGTGTATTTTAACAGTAACTGAAAGATTAAGAACACCTTTTAATATACTTTTTCCATATTGAACCAGTCGTTGTTTCCATGGCAACAATAGTTTTCTCTTGTTGTCTCCGACATTAACAATATCGAAGTGAAATTCACAATTTTCAGAATCAGACTTTAATTCTTAGTGTGAAGCATTTTTAATCAATTTAAATTTTGTTCAAAACCGTAGAATACGATCGTTTATTATATTTATATATACATATAAATGTATATGGCAAAACCGTAACTATAAATTGTATTCATTTAAGTTAAATTTACTTAAACTAGTTCAGTATGAAGAGTAAAAAAAGTTTTCCAGAAAAGTGTATTTATCATAAAAGCGTATTTTTTTTTTAATTATTTCATTGGGTCGTCAACCAACGATAAATCACCAAAAAATGAAACTTTCATTATTTTTTTACGGTCTTTATGTCGAGGTTCCGCAGAAATTGTTTCTATAGACATATATATCTTCACGAGAAGAATATTCTGTAATTTTGCAAATATTTCTGAGTATGCGCGATTGGAGACCTTTCTTGTAAGTAGATGACGTTATTTCTTCACGACTTTTGGTTACGCGTTGGCAGTATAAGAATCTTCTACTATACTTAAAAAAGTTTTAAAATAACATTACTTTTTAATTTTTCTGTTTCTTCGTGTTCACGGAGTACATGAAGCACCATCCATGTATGTAAATATTAATCTGATAATTTAACTTTTTTGGTTCAATTTCAGTTTCGATTACTGCATTTAAATCCAAATTGTTGCTTTTTTATGCAATTTATTTATCTTGGTGTTGTTGAGTGATATAGATCTGTATAATTTTTTTTTCATTTTTAATATATTACAAAAAGTTAATTTTTCTATTTTCACTTTGTTAGCATTTAAGTCAAATTTTCATGTTTCAGATTATTTGGCTGCATGGATTATTTCTATATAATTCAGAGTATTCAGGAGATTTTGATTCCTACTAGAGATTGTATATTTTATAAAATAATTTATCCGATATATATATATATATATATATATACCTTTGTTGAAATAGATGAATGAAATACATCGGAACTGCAATAACTCGATGTGATATTGGTTTTAAGGTGGTTGAAATTGTTTCATTTGTAAGATCGTAAGTGGAAAGTATTATGGCAGTTGTAAAAAAAAATCATACTCAATTTTTTATGAATTAGAGAAGTAATAACCCTTTAAATAAATTATTTAAGTTTATTCTTTAACGATCACATAAAGGAGAAAAAACAAAGGTCTCACCAAATTGAAGCATATTGACGATGAGCCAGGAATTACACTATCTTGAAATTAAATAAATAATTTTTTTTTTCACCATTTAAAAAATGAAGAAAAGAAGGCTTTTCTCTTGGCCACTAATTTAATCACTTAACATATCATATTTAAATTACTCGATGAATACATCGTACTTTAGCCAGAATTCGATACTTAAATTTTTTTAAAACTAAATAAAAATGGCAAAGGTTAAAAAAAAATAATAAAAGAATCAGCACAACTTTATTGACAACTCCCATCTGAAAAATTGACTAAAAAAGTAACGATAAAAGTATATATGACAAATACGGGAAAATACAAAGTGAAAACACGTGCCTTTCAATTTAATTGATTAGAATTTAAAGCCAACAGTAATTAAACAAACGAATAAGCATGTCGAAAGCGAAACCAAAAGTAAGGCTGCTTTCTAATCGTCCACACAAACACGCGTAGATGTTTTGAAAATCGGACGTATGATAAAGTTTAAAACTCCGCTAGAATGAGACTTTCCGAGAGATGATTTCAAGGACAGAGCTATGGATACTGAGCATGCGCTTTACGGGAACGGTTTTTATAATGTTCTTAAAAATGGGGGTTGCAGTTGTATAAATATAAATTTAATATTTTTAAAGGTTAATGTAATGTATAGATTTTTAAATCAATTTAAATATATTCAGGGATTGACCAGAAAGGAATTTAATCATCAAGTTACATGGATTTATGTGTGTGAACCAAAAATTTTAAAGATGAAATGTGCAGTCACTATTATTCCCATAATTTCACCTTCCTCTGCTAAAGAAAATTAAAAAAATAGATTTCTATACAAAGGAGTATCTTCATTATACCTACATGTATTTATTGTAAAAAAAAAGTAAGAATATTTAAATTTTTATTTGTGTTTCTCTTTAAAGTAAGACCAAAGAACGCAAGCACACTTTATTGTGCTGGGGCTATTGCGGACTTATTTACCACAACTATAATATCTAAAATAACCTATATGATCTACTACTCCATCAATTCAATAAATAAAATATTTTAACGGAACTTAAAATGTATATCAACGTCACAATTGGCACTTAATAATTTTATTTATATCACACTCGATTATCTCGGTAACTCGTCAGTTATTATTCACATTATTGGTATAATCTTAACTGCAATGGAAGAAATTGCTAACTAAACAAATTTGTGCAGAAATGCATTTACTTCAACAGCAATATGAACTAATGAAAAAAATCTTGTGTGGATAAATATACTAAAAATACCAACGTTTGACACACAATAACATCGTATAATAAACAGACGCACGTTTCATGAGTATCTTGGACTCACTTCCTCAGTGTAAATAAAATTAAACCCTATTGTATCCCCCCAAAGACATGAAAATGAATCTAAAAACCCAAATGAAAAACATCAGCACTCCTCCGCAGGAGGAGTTTCTCGGTGTGTTGTTGTTTTTCATTTGGGTTTTTAGATTCATTTTCATGTCTTTGGGGGGATACAATAGGGTTTAATTTTATTTACACTGAGGAAGTGAGTCCAAGATACTCATGAAACGTGCGTCTGTTTATTATACGATGTTACTGTGTCAAACGTTGGTATTTTTAGTATAGCAATATGAACTATTCCCAAAACTTCTTAATCTGTAGAACTTGCTCCTACATTGATAATTAGATTCGAATTAACTTTTAATTTATCTGTGTCTATAATCGAACTTAACTTTCTAATTTACTCAAAATTACTATAATTATAACTTTTTTTAATATTTTTGAAAATGTAATTAAAATTTTAATATTGTTAAAACAAACTCCTAAGAAGACAACCGCTTAATTCAACATGTCTTTAAATCCCTGTATGGTGTCTAATTTTTGAATACCACTTTTGCATATATTTCTCTCAAAAGAGACTCTTAGAGAGCACATCTGTAGGTGACGGATAGGGAATACCACCATTGGATCATCCGTTGGGGAGTAGAAGGGAAATAACATACCTTCCGCGGACCAACAGGCAGAAATGAAGATTTTGTATTGTATTTGCATTTTTCATATTAGTGTTGTCTGTGCTTCATGAAATGATTAGTTTATTTGTCTGGTATGCAGCTTCATGAAGCTATTCATAAGTTTTGAGTTATGATATAAACTGTCATATTCCTTTTTATCTGTCTGAAAGTAACTTTTTAATGTGTGTCTCTCTCTGTTATCAATATTATGATTTTTCACATTTAGCAATAACCTGTCGAAGAATTTTCGAAGTTGCATGCATTTATGTCAAGTTTAAATTCCCCCACCCTCACACATGAAATGTCTGTATTTAAATAAGTAAGTGGTCCTCAAGTGATATACCATGAAAGGACCTCTGTTTCCAAGCCGACAAGATTTGACGGGTTCCAACTAGTATTTAATAATTTTAAGATACTTTAATATTTTTAATATTAAAATGTAAATGTTAATAAGTTTTACAAAGAGGGTTTAGTATCATCTGCTAACATTTTGAACGCATGCTATCAAGATGAAAACAAATTAATAAAATTCACTGCAAAACGTTTCACTTCCATTCGATAGAAATTTAAATTTTTTTACATAACACATTTTTTCACTAAACTCTTCAATTATGAATGTTTTCAAAGAAATTTCCATGAAAGAGAATTTGCTGGCGCATTCAATATTGATTAGTAAGGTATTAAAAATGACGATATCTATATTATAATGCAGAAACATGTCTGTAAGTAAATCTGACGTCATGTGGACAGTATTAACGGCAGTGTATCCAATACATTTCGTTGTTTCACTGTTAGGACAACTTTTATAACTTCTAAAGGCCGCACAATTTCAGTTTTTACATCTTCCAGAACACAATTTTTTTTTTTCGAATGCAATTTGTTTGAAAACTGTATTTGATGATAGATACACATAAAATTCAACATTATCTAAATATTGTATATTTGTCCTGCCTTCCGTTTAGGCAAATTCTTTTGTAAAAATTTGCCAATGCCCACAAAATTTGAAAATTTTTAATATTCACAGTACTGTATTAAATCAAGACAAATAGTCATGGTACCCTGTATAGATTTTTCACTACATAAGTTTTTAATATATGATCCTCTCAAACATAAGCAATGTGATTTAAAAGGAATGCGAGTAAAAATAAAGTGTTGTCACAAAATCTGTCCTAGCTAAATTACTCCAACATTTATTTGTACATGATGTGGATTATATTTTGTATTAAAAAAAAATTTGTATTTTCTTTTTAAGTGTACATAATTTATTTGGATATGCATCCAGAGGAATACATGAATGATAATGAATTAGTACAAGCTTGGGTTGCTGTGCACGATCCACGCAAATTAGTAAATCCTATGACTGAAGGAGTAACTGTAACTGCAGGAACGGAATACCAGCTATACCCAACTATAGTAAGTTAAACCTTTTATGCTACTTTAAATTGTTTTTATATTTCTTGAGCATATATTGTTAATTTTTTTTATCTGCATTAATGTTTGAAAATCCATATCATGACAAGGAATAAAATTAATTTGATTTCTTTAAAAGAATGGAAAAATTTCTCAATGAGTGTCAACACGATTAATATTATTTAAAGATTTAGCCTTTAATGTTATTTGTTTATGTAAGTATCTTCTGCAGCGAGTTAAAACTGCATGTTCCTTGGTTTCATGCGCTCAGAGTTCATGTAAGTTTCTTTTCTTACTTTCCGCGTTTGGCAACACTCAGTGTTCTGTTTTCTTCTTGTTTTTTGGCATGTGAAAAATGATGTTATGGAATAAGCCGTGTGATGACCTTGCTTTTATTTGTTTGTGAATAAACCGCTTTTACAGTCCATTGTGTTGTTTTATGTAAGAACCAGCAAAGTGTGTTTGAGGTGAGAATCGCAAAAACATTCTTGGTATAAACTCTAGCCGGAGCGCTAGTGAAAAAAAAAAGTGTAGAATCGAACATTTTTCTGAACTGCCGTGATGTCGTTTGTGCCGAAAGATTACCTCAGCTTGTGAGGTAAGTTAACTTTGAACATTATATTTCGTGTGTAAAAGTAATTTGCTATTTAAAACTGTAGAATTATGATGAGAATATAGTTTATATTTAAACTAAATTTCGGATTAACATATTTTAAAACTAGTTTTGGGTTTGATTTAAGTAAAAATGAGTGAACTAACAACTTTTAAAACAAAAAGAACAGCTCTGTGGAGAAGTGTAACGAATTACATTAAGAAAATCGAAAGTATAATCGCAGATGGTGAGATTAATTTAACAAGAATATATTGAATTGTTAAAACAGATAGAATCAGAACTAAAAAAACTTGATAGAGAAATCGAAAGTTTAATTACAGAATCTAAACAATTAGAGAGTGAGATAGATAGCGCACAGGAAATCTCAGATAAAATGGATTTGTGGAAATTTAAAGGTGAGAAAGTTTTGAAAATCGAAAATGCTAAGTTAAGTAAGAGTGAAAATAAATCTGATAGTGTAATTTCAGAAAACATTTTTGAGAATATTAAATTACCTAGGTTATCATTACCTACTTTTGGAGGCAATATCACTGAATGGATAGCGTATAAAGATATTTTCAATGCATGCGTAAACAGTAACACGACTATATCTAATGCTCAAAAATTGCAGTATTTGAAGGCTTCATTGAAAGGTGAAGCTTATCGCGTCATTTAGTCTATTCAAATTTCGGATTCTAATTTTGAAATTGCATGGAATCTACTAGACGAAAGATATTCGAATAAGAGAGAACAAATTTTAGCATATATTAAACGATTTCTAAGTTTACCAACAATTCAAATATAATCAGCTATTGCTATTTTAAATCTAGTTGATAACATTAATGAAGTCATTTGCTCGTTAGAAGTATTGAACCAAACCATTAACAAATTTGGTGATACATTAATGACTTATTTAATTTTGCGAAAATTGGATCCTTCTACAAAATTGTGGTGGGGACGTCAGCTTCAAAGCAATGAAATTCCGAAACTTAAGAACTTAATTGAATTTCTTAAGAATTACGCAAGAACTCTTCAGAATAGCAAGTTAGTGGTAAATAAGGTACCTAAATCTGTATTTCCAAATAAGAGTAATGCTTTTGTAGCTAATCTGGGTTGTGGTTACTGTAAAGAAGAACATAGTTTAGCTAAATGCTCGAAATTTCTTAATTTGCCTGTTCAACAACGAGTAGATTTCGTAGAACCTAATCATTATTGCTTTAATTGCCTATCTAATATGCATTTTCTCAATAAATGTAAGAGTCTAAATACGTGCCATCATTGCTTTAAGAAACATCATAGTATTTTGCACATGGTAAATAATTCAAGGAATAAGACTCAGACGAATAGTATGTCACCACACGCACAAGAATTTATCTCTAAAAAGTTCAGTCAGCGAGTGATCATGCTTAGTCTACAGTCTGTGCCTCTCATTATGAATCAAACGCAAAGAGTAATCAAAAGAGTCATATTTTGTTGTGTACCGCATTAATAAAAGTTCAAAATACTAAACAAAAGTTTGTAAAATGCAGATGTTTATGTGATACAGGCTCTCAGAAGTCATTTATTTCTAGAGAATGTGTGAACAAATTAGGATTAAAGATCAAAGATAGTTCTATTTCTGTGTCATGTTTGGGAACATTTAATACTGTGAATAATGGGGAAGTCGATTTATTATTCACTTCTCACTTCAAAAGTGATCTTAGAGTATCAACATCAGCATTCGTGATGGATAAAGTGACAGATAATATTCCCTATGTGTCTTTACCTTCAGTCATTTGCGATAATTTCAGTGATTTAATGTTAGCCGATCCATTGTTTTACAAGTCACAAAAAAATGATATTTTATTTGGTGTAAATGTATTTATGCATTTAATGACTGGGGAAATTGTCAAACGTGAACCTAACCTTCCATTTGACTTAAATTCGAGACTTGGGTGGATAATTTCGGGTACTACAAATTTTGAAATTCTGGCAATTGATCCAGTACATGTAAATCATTTAAGTACAAAAACTGACGAGTTAGTAAATTCATTCTGGGAATTAGAGAAAATTCCAAATGGTAATAATAACCTTTAACAGTTAAAGAAAAACATTGTGAAAAACATTTTGAGAGTTCTCATTTTAGAGAAAAATCAGGCCGCTATTCAGTCGCATTACCATTCAAACAGGATCGAGATATTTTAGGTGATTCACGCCAAATGGCGCACAGAAGATTTCTTTATCTTGAGAAAAGACTAATATCCATGCCAGAAATTTACAACCAATATGTTCAATTTATGAAAGAATATTTATCTCTGGGCCACATGGACTTTGTTTCGAATACAGATCGTGAATTAGGAACTAAACATTATTGCATCCCACACCACTTCGTCTTAAACAGTTCTAGTTTAACTACGAAATTAAGAATAGTTTTTGATGCGAGTGCTAAAACAACAAAAGGTGTTTCTTTAAACGACACTCTAATGGTAGGTCCCAAAATACAAGATGATTTAATTTGCATTTTATTAAGGTTTAGATTTCATAATATTGTCATAACAGCTGATATAAGAATGATGTATAGGCAGGTAAAAATTCATGACAATGATAGGGATTTTCAGAGAATATTATGGAGAGATAGTCCAGATAAACAAATACAAGTCTTTCGCTTAAATACTGTCACGTATGGAACTGCTGCTGCTCCATATCTTGCAACTAAAGCTTTGAGTCAGTTAGCAATTGATGAGGGTCTTAATTTCCCAAAAGCAAAGGCGATAGTTTTAAGAGACTTTTATGTCGACGATGTTTTAACTGGTGTTGAAAATAGTCAGGAAGGTACTGAATTGATATATGATTTGCAAAAAATGCTAAAAAAAAGATGGGTTTGAGCTACATAAATGGTCTACAAATGAACCATCACTATTGAAAAATGCTGGGTTAGCAAACACAATTAACGATAATATACATAGTGTAGTGGGCAATAAGGCCACAAAAGTTCTAGGAGTGGAATGGCATCCTGATAATGATATATTCAAATGTAATTTCAGTGATATAAATTATCAAGGTGTCCCTACTAAAAGAATTATTCTGTCATTTGTATCAACGCTGTTTGACCCACTGGGGTGGATTGCACCTTTTGTGATTCTAACTAAAATGATCCTTCAAGAACTGTGGAAATTACAATTATCATGGGATGACCCAGTACCAGAAAATATTGATCAAAAGTGGAAAATTTTGTGCCAAGAAGTCAAATTCTTAAATTCCATATATATACCTAGAAAAGTAATCTTGCTCAAGTACTCTCGATGTGAACTTCCCGGATTTTGTGATGTGTCATAAAAGAGTTATTCAGCAGTTATTTACGTTAAAACTTGTGATAACTCTAACATTGATGTGAAACTTTTAACAGCTAAAACTCGTGTAGCACCACTAAAACCTGTCGCGATTCCAAGACTTGAATTATGTTCTGCAGTATTACTGACACACTTAATACAGGCATTCAGAGCTGCATTACATATAAATAAAGTCAACTTTGATATGGCTCACTTATTTGGCGAAATTCTCATTCAAATTCTGTGTTAACGAAAACCGAGATCGAATCTTCTATAATCCTGCTCCACGCATTTTAGCTTCGTGTGTTTAAATTTGAACTGAAATTTTAAAAGCAAGGGATATGGATGCTACATTTTCTTACCGATATGGCTGGAAGGACTTTCTTCAAAGGTAAAATTTCGTTATGGTATTCTGGAAGCGTTAAAATTATATCCTAATCTGTGCTAGACGCATGATTTTTCTTTCATGATTTAATTTGTTTGTCGTTAATTTTAGGAAAAAAGAGAAAGACTCCCTTCACCTTATACCTCTAAATGCATGGATTATATGAAAGAGTGGAAGAAAAACGGAGGGTATGGACCTCTGTCAAAAAAGGTAAAATTTAATTTCTAATTATATAGAACTCTGAAAAATACACAAAAATGCTGACATTTTAAGAGTTTTATTATCTAATTATTTTGAGACCTCAAATAATATGAAGTATGTTTTAAATATTCAAATGTTCATATTTTTTTTGCATGCAAATAAGTAGCAATACAGTTAAACGTAAAAACTATTTTAACGGGCGAATATGATTTCAAGTTCTAAAATAAAAAAAAATTTAAACTTCCCAGTTAAACTGAGGGCATTCAGATCACAGGCTATTCTCACTAATTGAGAAAAATAAACAAATCCACAATATATTAAGGGAGGCTCATCCTCCCGTTCCCCCTTATAATTAACCAATGAACTTCCATAGCTAATCAGAGAAGCGCCTTATTACAATGAACATATATACAAAGTTTGAAAAAAAAAATCGGATAATTCTTCATGAAAAACCCATTTATATAAATTAAGGGGGATTATCCCCCCGTATCCTCTTTTAAACTTAACCAATGAATCCTCAAAACTAATAGGTGAAGCGCCTTATCACAATGAACCTATATACAAAATTTGAAGAAAATCAGATATTTCTGCACGAAAAACCCATTTATCTAAATTAAGGGGGGGGGGGGGGGTTAGCCCCGTCCCTCTCCTTTATACTTAACCAATGAAACCCCAAAACTAATCAGGGAAGCGCCTTATAACAATGAACCTATAAACAAAATTTGAAGCAAAACGTTTTTTTTTTGTCAAGCTTTATCGCGTTACGTGCAAACGTACATACATACATATATGCAATACCGACGGGCACATTAGTTCTCAGGCTTTGACAGCATGTGAGCTAAAAAGTGATTTTTCATTATTAAAGCTCTAATTATTTTTTCTGAATCTATGACATAATTTTGAATGAAGTTTCATTATTCCTCTGCTGTGATTAGGGCCTGTAAAGCAAGAAATAATAATCATGCCACAGGAATAGATTATGGAACACTTTTCAACACATTCAGAATACTGTAACAAAACTTCACAGTATAACCCCTTCCCGACGAGCGTCATTTGAAGAATTTTTAATCTTTTACCACCGGTTTTTCAAAACAGAAATTTTCGCCTAATTGAATCGCAGAAATGCTAAGATTAAATAAAGCAAAACTTACAATAAAAAATAACTGGTGGGAATAATCGAGGATTTTAAGTATCGTATGCGGCACGTATACGTGTCGCCCGTTCCCAAGAGGTTTTAATATGGTGAAAGATAACGTCTAAGTAACAATTTGGAAAACTCATAACACATTAGAAAACTGTCAATAATGGGAAAAGTATTCGAATTATTTTGTGCAGCTCTGTATAGGATGTATAGCTTTGTATATATACTACATATATACTTTGTATATATACTACATATATATTTTGTATATATACTACATATATACTTTGTATATATACTACATATATATTTATAGATATACTAGAAAATGTACAGATTAAAGGCCTCAAAGTCAGCTCTACAATAATTGTTCATAAATCACACTAATGTTTAATATAATCTGCTTAATATTTTATATCCTAAAATTCAATTTTTTAAAGTTATTTATACATTTATAGGCATATAAGATTAATCGAAATTTCCGGAAATATTAGAAGTATCACATTAAACACAATTTTACACAATGATATGATAAACTACTTATTATTGTATTTTTTCAGGATAAGAAAACATTCCTTCAGGGGGGCTCACCCCCCTTAACCCCTGTTGTCGATTAAATTTTATGTTCTCAATTTCCAGTAATTGTGCTGTTTCATTATTCGAGTGTATGTCTGAATGCATTTACTATTGCAATTTCATTAGATTAAACACCTGTTTGTACAGGATATTTTATCCTATCCTTAAAATAATACTTATTTTTCAAGTACTAAACATCATGATATGTTGCTGAAATTGAATAAAATTTCATGTATTAAATATACTTATACAAATGTAAATTCCTTTTATGATACTTATATTCAATTTACACATTGAATGTTTTTATTACTTACCCATCATACGTAGTATAGGGTAAGTCTTGTAATCGTTTTGAAAATCGAAAAAAATTTTTTGACGGATTTACACGTTTCAGACACTGGAGATTCCGAAAAACATATTTTTAGAAAAAAAAATTTGCCGTGTGTCTGTGTGTCTGTGTGTGTGTCTGTAAACGCTCTCTCTCCCGAAAAAATTGAGATAGAGACTTGCAATTTGGTATGTACTTAGTATGTAATTATGGGAAGAAGCCTATTTCATTTCAATAACCTCGATTAACCGGAACTATTTTTTTCGGACTCTCGAAATGTTCGTTCTGATAAAAGGTATATAAAAATTTTCGAAATTGGTTATTTTAAGAAATGAATATAAAAGACAATAAAAAACCTAAATTTTGCATAAAGCATGAAGTCGATCGGATAATTAGTTGCCGAGATATTTGGAATCCTATTTGCCACACTCTTCGATTTTTCATGACCCTGTATTTCATCCCAATTTCACTTCAAAGATATATTTTAATTCGAAATTCGACGCTTAATCAGATGCAATAAACCGCTAGTTAATAGGATTATTATTTTTGGAGTTATAAGGATGTTTCTTTCAAGCAATTCAGTAATCGAGCCTTTAAAGTTTGTGACGTCATCAAGCCTCGATTTTATTTGAATTGCAATGCATTTTATAAGTAGTTTACGCATTTTTTATTTTAATATTTTACATTATGCATATCCATGATGGGTAAGTATTACGGTGGCCCCCAACGACTAGTAATTTTCGTTTGGAAAATGGATTTGGTCATCTTTTTTTTAGTAGTTAAAATAAATCCTCATCTGTTTCATTAGAAAAAGCATATCAAAAACTTAAATGACCCGAAAAACAGCAATTTTGCTAATAAAATTTTGTGTCAAAGTAATGCGATTTACTCAAATTTCCTTTTTTCTTTATATTCTTTGAAATAGAGTTGCTAGGCAACCCTTTAATGAAAGAGAGAAAAAAAGAAATGCATTGGATATTTTTGAAAAAAAAATGAAACATGAAAATGTTTTATATCTCTCCAATTAATGCGTAAAATTGTTCAATAATTTATGCAATTAATTTCGAAATTCTAAGAAATTATTGGTGAGTTCTACAGCGATCGGATTAGTTTAAGATTATATTTCGGAAATTTAGCGTACATAATTTAACACATTTGATATGCAAACATTCAAAATTACCTAAACTTTTCGACCCCCATTTAGCCCCCTTAATGGTCGAATTTCCAAAATCGTTGAAATATGTGTTTAATTATTTTTATAGCAGATTTGTTATCCTGAATTTCACGCTTTTATCCAAAACTGCTGATAAGATATGGTGAAAAGGTGAAATCATCGAAAATTATCGACCCCCCATTTAACCCCCTTAGTAGTTGAATTTCTAAAATTGCCTAAAATAAATGTTTAACTATTCTTTAGTTAATTTGTTATCCTGAAATTCACGCTCCTACCTTTAACCTCTATTGAGAAATGGCAAAATGACATAAAACATTCGACCCACTATTTAACCCCCCCCCCCCCTTAGTGGCCGAATTTCTAAAATCACTGAAATACTTGTTTAACTATTTTTTTAAGGAGATTTGTTATCCTGAATTTCACGCTTTTTTCTAAAACGGCTGATAAAATATGGTGAAAAGGTGAAATCTCCGAAACTTTTCGACCCTTCATTTAACCCCTCTTAGTGTCTGAATTTCTGAAATCGCTGAAATACATGGTTAACTATTTTTTTAGTCGATTTGTTATCCTGAATTTCATGATTCTACCTATAATTTCTACTGAGATATGACAAAATGGCCTAAAATATTTGACCTCATATTTAACCCCCTTTAGTTTCTAAATTACTAAAATTGCTGAAATATAGGTTTATCTATATTTTTTGTAGATTTGTTATCCCGAATTTCGAGCTCCTAACTAAAAATGCTGCTGAGATATGGCGAACAGGCAAAATGACCTAATACTTTCGACCCCCCCCCCATTTAACCGTCTTAATGGATGAATTTCTAAAATCGCTGAAATATATGTTTAATTATTTTCTTAGTAGATTTGTTATCCTGAATTTCACGCTCTTATCCAAAACTACTGATGAGATATGGTGAAAAGGTGAAATCATCGAAAATTATCGCCCCCCATTTAACCCTTTAGTAGTTGAATTTCTAAAATCGCCTAAAATACATGTTTAAATATATTCTTTAGTAGATTTGTTATCCCGAAATTCACGCCGGCCGCTCCAACCTATAACTTCTATTGAAAAATGGCAAAATGACATAAAACTTTAGAAACCCCATTTAACCCGTTTAGTGGTTGAATATCTGAAATTGCTGAAATACGTGTTTAATTATTTTAGTAGTAAATTATTTTTTTTTATTTTAATTATTAATGTTGTGTTTAATTATTATGTAGTAATTAATTTTAGTAGATTTGTTATCTTGACTTTCACGCTCTTACCTTAAACTGCTGATGAGATATAATGAAAATGTGAAATCACCGAAAATTTTCGACCGCCCCATTTAACCCACTTAGTGGTTGAATTTCTAAAATCACCTAAAATACACGTTTAACTATTCTTTAATCCCGATTTAAACTTGTTATCCCGAATTTCACGCCCCTACTTAAAACTCCTGCTGAGATGTGCCAAAAAAGACAAAATTATCTAAAACTTTCGACCCCCATTTAACCCTCTTAATGGATGAATTTCTAAAATCGCTGAAATATGTGTTTAATTATTTTCTTAGTAGATTTGTTATCCTGAATTTCACGCTCTTATCCAAAACTACTGATGAGATATGGTGAAAAGGTGAAATTATCGAAAATTATCGACCCCCCATTTAACCCTTTAGTAGTTGAACTTCTAAAATCGCCTAAAATACATGTTTAACTATTCTTTAGTAGATTTGTGATCCCGAAATTCACGCCGCTCCTACCTATAACTTCTATTGAAAAATGGCAAAATTACATAAAACTTTAAAAACCCATTTAACCCCTTTAGTGGTTGAATATCTAAAATTGCTGAAATACGTGTTTAATTATTTTTTAGTAGATTTGTTATCTTGAATTTCACGCTCTTACCTAAAACTGCTGATGAGATATAATGAAAATGTGAAATCACCGAAATTTTTTGACCACCCCATTTAACCCACTTAGTGGTTGAATTTCTAAAATCACCTAAAATACACGTTTAACTATTCTTTAATCCCGATTTAAACTTGTTATCCCGAATTTCACGCCCCTACTTAAAACTCCTGCTGAGATATGCCAAAAAAGACAAAATTATCTAAAACTTTCGACCCCCATTTAACCCTCTTAATGGATGAATTTCTAAAATCGCTGAAATATGTGTTTAATTATTTTCTTAGTAGATTTGTTATCCTGAATTTCACGCTCTTATCCAAAACTACTGATGAGATATGGTGAAAAGGTGAAATTATCGAAAATTATCGACCCCCCATTTAACCCTTTAGTAGTTGAACTTCTAAAATCGCCTAAAATACATGTTTAACTATTCTTTAGTAGATTTGTTATCCTGAAATTCACGTCGCTCCTACCTATAACTTCTATTGAAAAATGGCAAAATGACGTAAAACTTTAGAAACCCCATTTAACCCCTTTAGTGGTTGAATATCTAAAATTGCTGAAATACGTGTTTAATTATATTTTTAGTAGATTTGTTATCTTGAATTTCACGCTCTTACCTAAAACTGCTGATGAGATATAATGAAAATGTGAAATCACCAAAAATTTTCGACCACCCCATCTAACCCACTTAGTGGTTGAATTTCTAAAATCACCTAAAATACACGTTTAACTATTCTCTAATCCCGATTTAAGCTTGTTATCCCGAATTTCACGCCCCTACTTAAAACTCCTGCTGAGATATGCCAAAAAAGACGAAATTATCTAAAACTTTCGATCCCCCAGTTAACACCTTTAAGGTGTGAATTTTCAAAAATCCTTTCTTAGTGGGTGCCTACAGTATGTAAAGAACATGTCCTCCAAATTTCATTGTTCTAGGGCAAACGTTTGAGGCTCGGCGTTGATTATTAGAAAATCAAGCTACTATTTTATAAGTATAGATATTGCAAACAGTACGGTCAGCATGAACATATAGAAAAACGGAGTGTCGATATTCATAGATCTCGTAAAAGTCCTTACTTTTGGCGTGTTAGGAAACGCGAACGCCATTTTACAGATAAATTTGATCAAAAAGAATATAAAATCACGCCTGATGATGAAACAAGAAAAAAAACTCATGCATCAAGCATAGATTATGAAACACCTTCCAACACTAACAGAATAATTTAACAAACTTTCGCTGTTTAATAAGATAAATAAAATACCTAAGTAAACTTCTAGCTTACGTAGTATACTAAGTAATAATATATTATCTGAAGTGGCTGCTTTGCACATATCAATTGTATCTGCTACATAATTTTATAAAAGTATCATTTTAATAAAATGTACTTCTAAAGATACAATAGTTTTTAAATTTTTAATGTGCGCAGGAACAAAAAAGTTTTAAAATTGCAATTTCTGTGATATAGTTATTACAAAAATTTCCTTAACTAGAATATTGAAATTTGGCATGATGCTTACTTTTAAGATGTAAATACTCGCTTAGAACTGTTTCTAAAAAATTCTAAATTTCATATGAATAATGCAATGACCGAAAACCTTCAAAATATATTCTAAATTACCATTAATTTGGAATTAATTTGAGCTCTCCTCATTCATTTAAGTCTCATGTTCGCCTAATGCAGTATAAGAAGAAAGTATACTCAAAATGTGGCTTAATTAGTAATTTTGGAATTGTCTGTGACAGTAAAATTTCCTCTAATGAAAATAGGCCCAGGAATACCATTTGGCATTTTACAACAATTACGCGAACAAAGCCGCGGGTTTTGCTAGTAAATAAATAAAGTGATGATCTTTCAAAAACAGACTTTCCAAATGATCTGTTACATTTTTGAGGTCCACATCCGTTCCTCCTCCTGCATACTGAATTAAGATGGTTATGTCGAGAAATAGAGTTTACATGTTGGTTGAATCTGAGTGCAGAAGTTATATTAGATAAATCATGACGCAGAACTTTAAAAATTGTTAAATTATAAATACTGGGGGTGCAAACTGCGCATTTGGCTGACACATTAGCAAAAATAACTAAATGAATATGTCAGTGCCATAAAATAAAACTGTTACAGTTTCCGATGCAAATGGCCAAAGTGTCTTCTTTTAAGATTAAGCATACATTGGTCGGATTGTGAGGGAAAAGAAAATATCGATTGATTTTCGCTGTCAAAAAAAAATGCAAACAGCACCTAGCTTAAAGCGAAACCAAAGAGAAATATTGAAGGAATCTTGAAGCTTTGAAAGACTAAAATTTTGAACAATATTTTTGGAACAGCGGAGTAGAAGGATATATATAATATTTTTGGACACCAAATTGATAAAATAGGCACAAACAGTTAAAACCTGATTCAGCATAATGGGTTAAAACATATGTAAAATTATGTAAAATAAAAAAAATTCCAATTTATTTTCTGAAAATCTTGATAAGTATCACATATATATATAGGGTGAAAACTAAAGTCTAGATATATTCAAATAACTTCTGAACAGATAAAACTAAAGTTATGCTATTTATATTTAAAAAGATTATCCTATAATATAATATGAGAGTACTACAGCGCATCTTGTGGTGAAATTTGGACATTATCGACTCTATCCTAAAATATATGAGAGATGATAAAAAAATATAGTCAATTACAAAAATCACAGTCAATTACACTATAAGACAATTAAAAAATTTCAGAGTATTTTCGGTGTAATTTGTAGTAGACTTTGACCTCTTGCATATAAAAATAAATTTATTAGATGTCCTGAAATCACCATCATTCGATGTCCAGTCACCGGCTTCAGTACATGAATATTCGAATTCAAAAGTGTCGCCTGATAAAGCTGTTGCATATTTACAAATATATTGCCATGTATAAGTAAAATAAAATATATTTTAATATGAAAGTCAAATTAAATCCTATTTCGTTGATGATTTGCTATTAGATCATATGTATTATGTGTGTTTACAGCATGCCTGGAGGTCGCCACATTAATTTGGGTCAGCGTGAATTTTCTTATTGGAAAATTTTAGTGAGAAGTTCATACGATGATAGATTTAATATGAAGTGGCCACCAATGTCACCTGTCTAAACGTTTTCTCTTAAGAGGCTGTATGAAACAAAAGTGTACAGCTTACACTAACGCAGTATTAATCATCTGGCATATAATCAAAGTATGCAACAACGTAACGTCTCAAATACTTCTAAACGCCTATCAACAAGTTGTTGCACATATGCAGGATGTTATTTCTGCTAACGATGGACACATCGAGAAAACTAAATTTTATTTAAAAATTTCTTTTCTATTTTTACAGCTGTTATTGAATGTGCATTCGCGCTATACAGACATACATTAGTAGCGATTAGTAACACAATTAATTCGGTGATTCGGTATCGAAGGATTTCTATTTCAGGATTTCTGATTAAAATGTTATTTTTACATGCAAGTCATCATTTCATACTAAATACATTTAAAAAAATTGTGTTTGCAATCTCTCATAGTTTTCGAGATATCATTTGCGATTAATTCTACCTTATATGTTCTTACCATCATACATAAGAAAATCAACAAGTAGATGATCCCCAATGTGTATACAAAAATTTATTATAATTACTGTGTCATGAAACCTAAGCTACTTTTATATGTTTATAAGCTGCGTAATAAGTTTTAATCTATTCAAGAGTTGTTAATCACGAGGTGTGTCATTCATTTTTTATACGTATCTGTGACTGAATCTTAGAAATATCTAAAAGAAAAAATCTTGAGTGACTCCATTCGGTCTTTCAGGATATTGATGTAGGTGTCTAGAAAGTAGAAAAAAAGGGAATTTATATAAGTTTTTAACACAATGGAATCGGTTGTATTTCACATCTAAACTTCTAATTTTGAAATTGTAACTAGTTTTAGACGTCATCTTTGCATTACTAATGCTCGAATATATCACCTCAATGTTTATCAGTTTTACACTGTCACATTCAATTGATGATTTCCCTTATAGAATCGATTGCAAAATAGTTTAAAAATGGATTAAATAGTTACTCCATCGGCCTATTTTTACCAATATCTATACAGTTCATGCGACAGTGGTGTATAACATATTCGCTAAACAGGGTTCGTTGATATATATCAATGGATATATATCATGATATCTATCATGATATATATCCGATATTTATTTTCAAAATATCAAGATTTTTGATATTTTCGATATTTTTATATTTGATATTTATTTTCAAAATATCACCCTGCAAGATATTTTTGATATTTTAAGTCAAAACAACTGTAAATGAAATTTTCAGCTGATTTGACTGTGTCATTCTGTAGATAAAGAACATTTGTCTCTGGTAGTGATTTTTCTGAAGTGCATAAAGCAAATTGTTTCTGTTTTGTTGATTAGTTGATCTTCAATTTTGTTCAAAGTGAAAAATAAAAGATGAAAAGGGAAAAAGAAAAGTATTTTTAGTATATTGTTTAAGTTTTCATGTTAAGTGCAATATATTTTAATTTCTAATTTATATTATACATGAAAATATTTATTATTAGTAGCAATTTGACTATTTTGAAAATATCGGATATATATCGAAAATATCGGATATTTTTGATTATTTCGAAAATATCATGATATTTACGAACCCTGTCGCTAAATGGGTGCTCCATCGAAAGTGACATTTGTAAGTTATCGTGTTTATTGACACACATACACAAAAAAAAACGTTTATTCAAAAACTTTTCTTACACCATGTGTTCGGAAAGTAATAGCGATTTAACCATTCTAAGGTAGCATTCATATTTCGTAAATGTTGAAGAAATTTACAGACATATTTCATTTGACTATGATTGGTGCAGTTTTAAGTATTAGAGAAAATCAAAAATGTTGGTCAAAAATGTTGATCAAAAATGAGATTTTACAATTTATACATTAGAATTTCTACGCGTAATTTTTTCTTAGCTCATTTGTATTAAATGACTAAAAATGAACTCCTTCTTATTATCTAATTTTTCTTTTATTGGATTTGAATGAATACGCTTCAAACTGTACATAAAAGTAAAAACAAAATTGCCAGAATAGAATCTATATATATATTAGGCTATCGTACGTGGCACAGAAATCGCGATTATTTCTTTTTTGCCGGTGGCAACAGGTGTTTTGTTTTCACTAATTTGCAAATATTAAGAAAAGTATTTGCGGTATCGATTTAAAACTCATCACACATTATGTAGAAAAATTTTCTGCATCGAAAATACGATTTTTGTAAAAATGGGGCTGTATTTTTTTCTTATTTTTTGCAAAAAACTAGCTACTTTCTAAAAAGGAAAGAGAATAAAGTGCGAAGTCAAACCAAAAAACGCGACATTTTGTTACCAATTTAAGCATAAGATCGATTGTTTACCTTATGCAATTTAGCTTCATTGTTGTCGGCATCTTTATGACATCAATGTTACTGATGCACAAATTTGGGATTTATAATATAGAATCGATAATAATAAATGAATAAAATAATATTATAGAGTAGAGATTTCCGTCATGTCCTACCTCTCAGTTTTAGAGATTCAAGATCGCTAACAGTTTAGCGTTGCATAAAGATGCATAGACTATGTTCTAAAATTTAAATTTTGAAACTTACAGAAAATATACATACACTTAAAACAGAGAGAGAGTTAGCAAGGTGGCTGTTACAGTTTGGCGAATGTCAAAGAACGCGGGGAAACTATTAAGTTGCCCCCAATTTGCTATCCAGATATTCTAAATGGCGTCCGTATCTTATGATGTGTATATATTTTTTAATTTCAAAGTACCCAGTCCTAAGTGAAGAAGTTTTTATGCGTAGTATTTATACATATAATGCTGAAATTTGTATTCTAATATGCTTATATTTAAAAGAGTAGACACTAGAGCGCAGATGCTCAGCGCGGCCTCGACTAGCATATGTAATTCAGCAGCCAAGTAAGATGGACAAACATATGCGTCCTGATGATAATGAACTGACAAAATGCGCATATATGGCCGTTAATAGGGCAAATGCGTCAAATAACCGGTTCCTTTTACTGAAAATTGTTTATCATATCAAGTAACTATTTTAACTTATACCATTTCTTTAGTTTTCACTGGGTGTGTTTTTGCTTTATTAAAATTTTAGGACTGCATCGATCTGTGTAAAATTAAAGCTGTGACCGACAAATATGGTTGTGTGGGACGATCCATGACGTATCCAAACAACTACACAATTTGTCTGGACCCAGGTAAGTAGGTATTTTATAATAAATTTCAAACTGTAATGTGATTATATTTATGTTATTTTTTAACGAATTACGCAATAAAATAATGCAAACGAATTTTATTGAATACTTTATAAACTAATCAACTTAATTCTTGAAAGATTTTCTACATATAACTAATTTTTGGAATATATAAGCCTTCGTGAAGTAATATTTGAGAAGTCATTTTACATACATTAAGCTTATAAGTTAGCAAATTGTTTGTAGTGTCAATATTTCAGAATTAACTAAAGTTAAATTTATCATCATAGTTAAGTTTTGCCCACTCCATCTTCTTATTTTTTTTAATAAAAGCTTGTTTTAACTTATAAATAATGTCATGGTTTCACAAACCGCAACAACAACAAAAATAATTATCGCAAATCTGAGCCAACCCAAACTGCGGTCATCTCGGGTGGGTTAAAATCGAGTTATTCGACAAGACAAGATTCGGGACTTTATTCGGGTCTGTATATATATATATATATATATATATATATATATATATATATATATATACATTATTTCAAATTCCGGGTAACCAGATATTACCAGCATTCGACACTTTGCGTAAATTTTCTACTACTGTCAAATACAGGTTTGAATTTCACATACATTCGGAAAACAAGATTTTACAAAATCCGGATATGACTCCTGTCCGATCGGCGATAATTTTTACTGATGCAACTCGTATTCGAATTAGAATTTTGCATCTGATTAGAAAACCGGCTAAGGTAAAGATAAGCAAATAAAATTATACATGTAAAAAATACAATTGAATATAAAAATGGTAGATGAATCCATTGAAAATTATAATAAAAGTAAATATTTCAATAATACGAATTTCTATTATGTAAATAACCACTTTTTTAATTAACTTCTACTTCCATTTGTATTATGTGATTACCAAAAAATGTTGGCAATAATCAAAACTGTGCTATTTTGCTGTTAAGTATTAAAGATTTGAAATGTGTGCACTTTACCATATCCCCCCCCCCCCGAATCAATATCACGAAACTTTCTGACACATTTACGAATGAATTTTTAAACGCAAAAGCATGGCACTTGCATGCCTGATTATTAAAAAGGTATGGAATGAATAGCGTTTTCCATTTTTAGATAAGTGAAATACTTATTGTGTTATAAGCAATTTCACTTCACTGCCGTGTCGGAAATTCGGTTCAAAACGCTGACTTTGACAGTGTTTTCTGAAAGCTCTTCTACGTTACCAAAAAATAGAAATTGCCATTCGATTACATATTTTCTGAATTAGAACACCTGCCAATTTCATGCGTTTCCGAATAAAACTAAATTCAGAAATATGTCAGAAATTAGCTCTTTTGGATTTGAACCTTGATGAAAATATAAGTATACATTTTAAAATAAATATTGTGAAAAATTTATATTAGGAATCCATTTAAATAACAGGTATACCTATTGTGCGATATTATTAAATAATAAACATTGCTTCAAGCAGTAAAACACTCTTTGATGTAAATGAAATATAACAGTTAAGATCATAAACGCAAAGAGAGTTTTAGTATATAAATCTTTTTTTTACGAATATTTCATTTACAGTTTTTGATAGGACATAAAATGCAGAACTTAAATATCAATTTTTACTATATTTTACACAAGCTGATTTTCAAATATGTAATAAGTCTTATTTAATCGATTAAGGAACAGCCGTCAGATGTCGCGACAGTGGTGGATATGGTCTTTGGAACGTAAAAATCACCTTGTGCAAGGGGAATGAACAGCAACCCGATTAGATAAAATCACCACAGGTAGCAATAATATATTTCAATCTTCTGTAGCCGGGTAATATTATTATAATAGAGAGAATTAGCACAGTTTTAGAGCTTGTGAGATCTGAATGGGGGGTGGCCGAGCGTAGTTCGTATGGAGTAGAGCCCTCTATTATAACACAAATAAGAAATTAAGTACTTAAATTAAAAGTGGACACCTTTATTCCAACACATTTTGCAGCCATTTTTTTTCAAAAAACGGATATAAGTATAATTGCAGGGCTGACGATGATTTTTATGTTTTACTCGCACACTGTCAGAAATTTATACTCAAATTGGACGAAATTTTCTTCGTTTTTGACAGAACTGCTTCCTGAGAAATGCTCCGAGCGAATATTTCGTCAAATCGAGTAAATTTGAATTCTCAAAAAAGTGAGGAAATTAATTTTGTCAAATTTTTTGTTCGAAAGTGTAAAAAAAAAGCAGATGGCGCCATCTATTGACAGTTTTAGAAACATTTGTAATTGACAGGGGGGAAAATTTTACATCGCTTTTCTCAAGTCTTCAAGGGGATTCGAACGCGCAAACTTTGTCTTGGGCAGACCCTGCCTGCTTCGTCAGCGGCACCTTGTGTGAATTTGATTTTAAATATATCTACGGGATGTTGATGTGTATTTATATTTTTAAAAGGTAGATTGTATTTTTATCGGTGCTGTTATAGTTTCTACATGTTTAAATTAATAAGGTTAGATTATTATTATGGTTTTTTCTATGGTTAATAAATAATTAGAATATGGCTTGATTAATATAATTTATTAGAGAAATTTCCTTTGTTCAATGAATGTTGAGAATATGGTCTAATTAATTTGTTGGTCAGAAATAATAAATTTTGAAGTTCATATTGGAGGAGAGTTAATCAGTTTTAGATTATGGTTAAGATTTGTATAGAGGGGAAAGGGATCAGTTATGCATAGTTTAAAATTGCATGTTATATGAATATATATCTTAAATTAAAAAAAGCTCCTGATTTTTTTTTTTTTTAACGACTTTGTAACAACAAAAATAATCTGGCCGTGAATGGGGAAACGTTTTCGTCAAATATTTGAGTTTCCATTTCATTAAAAATCCCTTAATTTTGAGACGGAAAGAATGTCAAAAATGATGAAATATAGCTCAAGAATTGCTGAATCGTCGAAAATGAGAGTTTTATTTTTGACAGTGAGGAAACTGTTTCGTCAGATATTTGAGGTTTCGCGTTTCGTCAAAAACCACGCGACTCTGTGACGAAATGATTGTAAAAAATAACGAAATACAGCTTAAGGATTGCCGAATCGTCAAAATTGAGTGTTTTATTTCTGAGAGAGTACCAGTATTTCCAAAAGATATATATAATGTTTGTGGTAGATATATCTTCCACATGTTGTTGGAGAATGTGTCAAATTTTTTTTGTCTGTAGAAAATCGCACAAATAGAACAAAAAATATAGTCGAAGATAAAAAAAATTTATAGCCTATATTTAAGCAGAGATAGCTCTCATTATATTACTGGAAACAAAATTATTCTGTAGTTTCTGAGAAATCGTGATTGTAATATTTCTTCCGCTCATTACTTTTCTAATTTCTTAATTTATTTAAACTGTTCTTAAGGAGTATTTACGTCTAGAAGGTAACTCCCAAGACTACTATAAATTTCTAGCCCCAAAACTATCAAATAAATTATAGATTTAGAGCCCTTTACGTACTTCACCCCATTGGGGGCCGTAGTATCGATATCACCAGTAGTTTAATTTGGAGAATAGAACGTCATTTTAATTTTGCACCATTATGTTTATAATCGGTGCGGTTGTTCTATAGATTACCTGCTACAAGCAAACAAAAAATAAATGTTTCCTCTTTATAATCTTAGTATACTTTTAGCGCATGTACATAAACACCGAAATATCATAAAATTCTGTCCCGCAGTGGCGCAGACGATTAAGCTCGGTTCCCGTCAAGATCACCGAAAGTGAAGCAGCATCGGCAATGTTCAGTGCTTGGGAGGGCGACAATCTATCTCGACTGCGCCTGGGGATTGACCGTGTACGTTAATGGGAGCTGATGCACGTAAAATCTGTTCGTGGCTACAATGTCCTCCAAGTTTGAAAACGATACCTCTGGAGGTGCCAATTCAGGTGCAGGTCTCTCATCTGGAATTGGTTCAAAATTAGAAGACCAGCTCTAGAAGTCCAACTTTTCTTGAGGCTCCGGCACCCCTTCTTTCAAGGAAGTGCCATGGCACTTTTTCTGACACAACAACAACATCATAAAAATCTAATTTGGGTGTAATTTGCTATTTCATTGCCCGGTATAAACGGAGCAATGGTAATAACTAGAATTGCGAAACTTATTATGAAACTAACAGCAGTCAATTTTTTCTAATGGAAAACCATTTACAAAAAGAAATTATGCGTTCTATCTTTACCTTTAAATACATGTCTCATGAAGATGTATTTAGTAGTTTTGTAATATGCTTAATAAGTTTCCAATGACCCACTATTATAAAATAATCTTTAACATATTATCTTTTGTGTTTTAAATGCTCTACAACCTTACAAAGTGCAGGATTACTTTTTTTTTTTTATAATAGAGCGATATTACAACTTTCTATTTTTTCTTCTTTATTTAAGATTGGGATGCTACACCTGAAGTGAATATAATGTGCTCCAGTAGTTGTAGAGATGCATGCGAGTAAGTTACAGAATTATTAGTTATAAACGAATTAAAATTATGCAATATATAATAAAGTACGTTTATTTTTTATTTAACACCAGGTTTTATTTTTATGAATATTAAAATAAGTATCTGAAAGTTTCTTTACGAAAGATTCTACCAGTTGAGTGATTAAATTATTAATTTTTCTTGAAATGAGTTAATTTGATTTACAGTTCTCAAGACATTATAAAATATTTCTGTATAAATAAATAATAAATGAATTTCAGTCAAACTTAAGTTGAAATATGTTAGAATGTTGAAAACTGTAATTCAGTTTACAGATTTTTTATAACTTTTTAAACAATTTTCAAGAATGATTTGTTTTTATCTCAAAAATTAACATTTGTTTGCTACAATAACGTAAAACAACTGAGGAGAAAGTGAAAAAGTTACCATAATTGTCAAGTATTTGCTCATTTTTAGTGAGAGAATATTAAAGTAAAAACAACATTTGTTTCCGTATTTTACATTCGATTAATTTTCGGTTATTGGGTAATATTCGGTAATGCTTTTCCAGCATAGCTACAATTTTCATTTAAAATGTGAATTAGTTCGTACCCTCCCTCGTGAGTCTCGCGGGGACTCTTACTTCCTATAACTCACAAAGGACAAAATTGAGTATGTGAATAGCATTAAAAGTTTTAATAAAAAAGAAAAAATGCCCAGTTAAACTGAGGGCATATTTATACTAATTGTATATTATGCTATTTTTTCAAAGAATAATGCCACTCGAAAAATAAAGAAATTAACAATATATTAAGAGGGGGGGGGGGATAAGCACCCGTTCCCACCCTTTATACTTAACCAATAAACCCCCAAAATCTAATCAGGCAAGCGCCTTGCCACAATGAATTTATACACAAAATTTGCAAAAAATCGAATAATTCTGCATGAAAAACTCATTTATCTAAATTAAGGGGTGGGGGAGACACCCTCCGTTCCCCCCTTTATACTTAACAAATGAAAACCCAAAACTAATCAGGCAAGCGCCTTACCACAATGAATCTGTATAAAAAAATTGAAGAAAATCGGATAATTCTGCATGAAAAACCCATTTATCTAAATTAAGGGGGATTAGCCCCCTGTTTACCCCCCTTTATACTTACCCAATGAGCACCCAAAACTAATTAGGGAAGTGCCGTATCACAATGAGCCTATATACAAAGTTTAAAGAAAATCGGATAATTCTGCATGAAAAACCCATTTATCTAAATTAAGGGGGGGGGGTAACCCCGCCGTTTCCCCCTCTTTATACTTATCCAATGAACCCCCAAAACTAACCAGGGAAGTGCCTTATCACAATGAGCCTATATACAAAATTTGAAGAAAATCGGATAATTCTGCATGAAAAGCCCATTTATCTAAATTAAGGGGGTTAGCCCCCCGTTTCTCCCCTTTATACTTACCCAATGAACACCCAAAACTAATTAGAGAAGTGCCTTATCACAATGAGCCTATATACAAAGTTTAAAGAAAATCGGATAATTCTGCATGAAATCCCATTTATCTAAATTAAGGGGGGGTAGCCCCCCCGTTCCCCCCTTTATACTTAACAAATGAAAACCCAAAACTAATCAGGCAAGCGCCTTACCACAATGAATCTATATAAAATTTTGAAGAAAATCGGATAATTCTGAATGAGTTATCGCGTTACGTACATACATACATACATACGTACATACATACAGAACGGGCGGGCACATTAGCTCTCAGGCTTTGATAGCCTGTGAGCTAAAAATGACTCCTTTGTTCAAATCACATTTGCTATATACGTCAACTGGCTATGGATCGAATTATTAGAGATCAACAGGAAATTCGAATTAATTAAACATAAGATGCCACACTTTGGAGAGATCTGTGTTAATCATTATAGGTAATTAAATTGTATTTTCCTGCTTTTATTGGTAATAGACGGATTTACACATTTTAGGGGTCAGAGATTCCGAAAAACATTTTTTCTTTTTACAAAATGTCTGTCCGTCTGTGTGCCCTCTTTGTATCATCGAAAAGTATGTGAAGTTATGCATATAATTGAACTAAATTTTAGGTATAGGTTTTTGACTATGGCCAGCAAGTCCTACTTGAATTTGGGGATATTTCACTAGAAGAGGGCGCCTGTAATAGCGATTTTTGTTCCGTTTTCATTATTGTATCATTGAAAAATGTATGTGGTTATGCATAGAATTGAACCAAATTTTATGCATAAGTTTTTGACTATGGGTCAGTGACTATGGGTCTCAGTTGCATTTGGAGCTATTCTTCCGGAAGGGAGCGCTGTGATAGTCACTTAACGATTTCAAATTCAAAACTATGTACTAAAAAATTGAAATCCTAAAAGTGTTTTTTTTTCGTTAAATGTTTCGCCTTTATCCAAGGATTCCGGAGCAATTTTTGTTTTGTCTGTATCTTTAAAAATGGCTGAGATATAGCGGTTTGAAATTTTAGGGTGGCTAACATTTTGAAACAAGACAGCAGGGTTCCTCCATAAACGGGTTTAATTTATGAGTTATAATGAACATGGTTTCTTGCAAATTTTCTTTCATTGTTGTAACCATTTTTCCAACTCTTATATGTTTAACACTATATATTCATATTCGCCAGCTTGGCGAAACGTGGCGAAATAACGCCAAATTTGGCGACAAAAATAGGCTGCCATAAATGAAGTCAATTTGGCTATAACTGAATAATTTGGCAAAATTATTATTCAAATGCAATATTGAAGAGAACTCTGAAAGAATCTTCTGTAATCGAGTTGCAGGTATTTTAGCTTCGCGTTTTTCAGTAAAATTAGCTAAAATCTTAAAACCAAGGAATAGGGAGGCTAACTTTTCTACCGGTACTGGACACAAGAGCTTTTCGTAGTTGTGTTGTACGTCGGCTGCTCGTGCAACGAAGCGTACTTTGCATCCAGGTAACCCCGGCGATTCGCAAGAAGCTAGCGTACAACAGAATGACGAAAAATATTGATTTTATTGACGATGTGATAGCGAATTTTGAAGTATTAACATGATTGAAATAGAAGAAAATTTTGGGATTGGCACATCCGAAAAGTTTCGTTTTATTTTTAACTTTCTTATTTAACCTATGCATATTTTTTATGGCTACTTTACCAACACCTAGCTGCCAACTTATGCAAAAAAAAATTCAGTAGATTTCTTAAAAAAAAAAAAAAAAAAAAAAAAAAAAAAAAAATCAGTTGATTAAGCTGCTTTCAAAAAAAGCATTGATTCAAAGTAATAACAGTTTTTCACATTTTCGAAATGAAAAATAGCCTTAATAATGTGAAAATATGAATTTTTGTATTCCTAAAATTAACAATTCTAAAACTTTTTTCACAGTATAAACTTTAAACAAAAATTAGTGTTCAAATTACAGTTAAAAGCATAGGAAGTACTATATATTCTCCCGCTGAAGTTGACTTTTTCAAACACAGTTTAGTGGTGATACTGATGACTTGCCACTATTGGAATGATCGCGTATAACACAAGATGATCTACGTAATCAACGATGTTACAGTAAGACAACATTACAGAAATCCTCATATTGGATATCCAATTAAAACACTTACAATATTTCAATTTATATCTCCTGTTTAAATGAAATAATATGTCAATAATCTGACTTAACGTTCTAAACTTAAAATAACAATTTTCCGCCATTTTTGACGGGGGCATATTCTAGTTATATATATATATATAAGTGTTTGTATGTGTGTTTATATATATGTACCACTTATTTATTTATTTATTTATTTCAGAGAAAAGAGTTACCACTTTATTCCAGAAGCTTTAGCTGATTTACGACTGTTGGTATGTGATTGTCCACCTTTTATGAGCATCTAAATGAAATAATATTGTGTTAATTCCTTTTCTTTTACTGAAAACATTTCAATAATGGTAATATTTATTAGAACGATAAATAACAGAATAAATACTGATTTCTATAACAATGAAGGATATTTTTGACAATATTCTTAAATTGCTCATTATTTAAAAACATGGATATTATCTATGGAAAAGAAGCATTCTTCTAAGTTGTAATTTATGATGTCTAACTTTAAAAAATGCCGAGATCATTTTTATTGATAGTTTAAATTTCTAATTATAAACAGCGATATAAGCAGATGATACAGGCGTTTCATTTATTTGTCAACAATATTAATACTATTATGCTTTTGCTCGCGTCTCGGCTTACGTAGAATTTAAGTTTTCCAATTCGAAATGCAAATTTTACGTATAAATATTACATTTTGCTTGTATAATTTATCTAACTAATAGTCAAAATTCGTTGATTAGAACTGTTTAAAAAAGCTTATATTTCAAAATCAGGTTTACTTAGTTACAGAACTTTTTCACATAGCTCTAGAACTCGACTGTGGCTACAAAATAGTGTTACACTAAGAAAATAATAATAAATTTTAATCGTTTGGTAAAACAATTTTATCTGCCCATTTCTGTGATTTGCAATTTTGTATTAGTGAAGAAAAATTTTATAAGGCAAACCTTTATAATTATTCTAAAGATGGAAGACAAAAGGTTTACTTTTTAAAAGCTCACGATGCACACATAAGATTTATTGCTGTTGGTAAGTCAGATCTTAAAATCCCCTACACAAAGTTAAACCTATGGACATGGAATGCTTTCATATTTCAAAAGTATTTCATCTGAACTTAATTATTTTATGTTTCTCTTTTCTGTATACACTGCAAAAAATTTTCGTAAAATTTCAGTAGATGTACCGTAAAGTAACGGTACTTGTACCATTTTCACTTTTTACGGCATGAGTACCGTACTTCTAAGGTATATTAAGCGTAAAAATACCGTGTATGTACCATTTCGATTATAAACGGTATTTGTACCGTAAAATGATTGTTTTTCAGTAAAAATTCGCTATTTATACCGTAAAATAATTAATTTTCATTAAGGAAAAAGCTGGTGGTCCCGCCTCAGTGTACGGCAACGCCTGAAGTGATGCTCTTGCTCTTGTTATGTAATGCGTACAGGCCTGAGAAGAGGGGGGGAATGCAGCCGGTACATATACTTTAAGTATTTTACGGTACATATACCGTCCAGTTAAATTACGGTATATATACTGGTCACAAAGTTGCCAGTATATGTACCGTAATTTTTGACCAAAATTTTTTACAGTGTACTCTTTGTAAAGGATGTTTTTCACTTTTTTTAGTTGACCAAATATTTCTAAAATATATGCTTAAATTTACATTTAATACTGGATTTTCTGCAAGTAAAATCTTTAAGAAATTAATATGCCTTGGTTTTAATAGGATATTTATATAGAGAGCTATAAATTGATTATTGGATATTAATAGCAGCAAAAATCGACCTGAGTCCAGTTGTCCGTGCTCATTTTGTGCAAAAGAGGGCATAGTAAATAATTGTACTCTGCATATTGCAAGTTTGTCAACTAAATCCCTTTAAATTATGGTTAAACTCCTATAAGAGAATGATTTTGACCGACTTTAATATTAAAAAATCCTTCCGGCCTGTAACGGGAGGAAAAGGTAGCTTTCCTGTATCTTCGTTTTAAAATTTTAGCTAATGTTACACGAAAACAGCAAGTTAAAATGCAAAGAAAACGTTTACAAAAGATTAGTTAATACTGAATTTGAATAAGAAATTCGCCAAATTATTGAGCAATAGCCAAATTGGCTTCATTTATGAAGACTTATTTTGGTCGCCAAATTTGGCAATATTTCGCCAAATGTCGCCAATTTTGGCGCGAATTTATCGCTAACGGATATGAATATATAGTTTTATGCGTATGATTGGGAAAATTATTACAACAATTAGCCGCCACTGGCGACCAGTTTGGTCTCCCTTAAATGTATGTTAAACACTGTAACACTTTACTTTTATTCATAATTTTTTTTTCCGTAATCCTTCGCCAAACCGGAAGATTCTAATAGACAAATCAAAAACTTTTACGATCATGGTAGCATTTCGCATATTCTTTGCCGTTATGTATTTCATCTTTCTTGACAAAAACCGCTTAACCAACTTGTAATATAATGGTATCTATGACAACGTCCATTTTAACTGTAACCGCTCGTGCCTGTTGTTTAACTGTATTCCATTCTTGCTTGTGTGTAACTTGTCCTCATTAAATGTATATATGTTAACAAGTGTAAATGCGTATTAATTTCAACACATATATCGTTACATGGTGCCAGAAGTTGTGTCAAAAAGTAATATTTACTTTAAATTTCGTTAACGACAGTCTGAATTAAATACAAATGGGTGAAAGCGGAATACGTCCTCCAAAACCATTACTTACGGCGGATTCCAAAGAAAAATGGGAAGATTGGATTCAAAGTTTTGATTGGTATGCTGCTGCTGTTCAACTTAAAAAGAAAGAGAAAAAAGTTCAAGTTGCGACATTTATGGCTGTTATTGGAAGAGAAGCACAACAAATTTATAAAACCTTTAGTTTAAGTACCGATCAACAAGAAGATTTGGAGATTATTAGAGGTAAGTTCACAGAATATTTCACTCCTAAAGTCAATTACACTTTTGAACGTTACAAATTCAACCAGATTAAACAAAAGCCGGATGAAGGTTTTTAAGATTTTTTAACAAGGCTTAAAATACAAGCTTCTAGATGTAAGCTAGGAATTATGGAGGAGGAATTAATTCGCGATAGAATTGTTGTCGGAATTGAAAATAATGACGTTCGGGAAAAGCTCTTAAGCGATGCTGAGTTAAGCTTAGATAAAACTGTGCAGATTTGTCTTGCTTCTGAAAGTGCTGCACAGCAATTGAAAAATATTTCTGATGACAGTAAATCACAACCCATAATTTCTACAATATCGAAGAAATATACTCAGTCGCATAAAAATGTTTCTTTGAAAGATAAGCCTAATTCTAATACCAAATTCTCTAAAATGATAAACGATTGTAGAAATTGTGGTAATACACACAAAATTAATGATTGCCCCGCTTTTGGCAAGAAATGTAAAATTTGCCAAAAGCAAAATCATTTCGCAAAAAAATGTAGATCCAAAAACCAGAAAAAATACAGAGTGCAAGATATTGAAAATGTTGATACGATTACGAATGATAATTTTCTGAAAGCAAGTATCGACGCTAATAAATCAGATTGGTGCGAGACCGTCAATAGACAGACAATAAAGCTATCCCAATGAAACTTGATACCGGTGCCCAGTGCAATGTCATTCCATTTCACTTAGCAGAGGAATTACGTTTAAGAATAAAACCTACAAATGTCCGTAAACTCCTCTCATATTCTGGTCATGCTATTGAGGTGGCAGGAGAATCTATTGTTCACTGTCAAATTAAAGATAAGCATATACAGCTTAAATTAATAATTGCACATGGAGGAATTAGTCAAATCCTAGGTCGATTAACCTGCATGGAGGCCGGATTAATTCAAAGAATTGAAGTAGTTAATTTGCTGCAGGATGAATTTCAAGATCTATTTCAAGGAATGGGGTGTATAAAAAACTTCGAGTACACAGCCGATTTTGCAGAAGAATTCACTCAAAAAGAGATCAAACCACCAAGAAGAGTTCCGTTTAAGATTAAAAATATCGTCAAACAGGAGCTAGATAGAATGGTTAAGGATGGGATTATCAAGAAAACAGATGAAGCTACACCAATTTCTAACCATATGGTTATTGTGAAACAAAACGCCAAAATAAGAATTTGCATTGATCCTTCTGATTTGAACAAAATACTCTTGCGAAGACAATTTCCGCTAAAAACTTTAGAAGAAGTCGTAGCTAATGTAGATGGATCAAAGTATTTCACGAAGTTAGATTTGAAACAAGTTGGAAATTGTACGTCAAACGTTATAAACGAGGTGCGTTCGTACGCACGTTTTAGAATTAAATTCATGATATCCCGTGCGTAGAACGGGTTAAACAGTTAGTTAAGTATGTATTTTATGACACTGTTCATACAAATATCTTAACTAGTTATATAAATATTCAGATATATATGTATCAGCTAGTTATATAAATATTCAGATCTTGATGATTTTTAATTCTGTGAAATGAATTACATCGTCTGCAGATTAATTTCTGTCATAAAATAAGTATCTCGGTCGCTTGACGATTAAACCTCGGAAGCTCCTCTAACAAAAAAGCACCGATTTTAAAAAAAAATTCAAATTTCTTAATAAATATTTTTATTAATATCTCCTAAAGGTTTGATTCGATTTTAATAAAATTTGAAATGTCTCGACAAAATTCTGCAAAGATAATATATTTTAAATTGCAAACCATTTGGTTGGGTAGTTTTTGCGTTGTTATATGCGGACAGACAGACAGACGGACAGACAGATAGACGGACGGACAGACGGACGGACCAAACGACGACTATAGGTGCTATGTATTTATGTAATTACGAACGCACCTAAAAAGGATTTTGGCAGCTGAAAGTTTCGCCTCATACCCAGCCATTCTTAACATTTAGTACTCCATGGGGAAGATATTCCTTCCTTCGAATTCCATTCGGTATAAAAACGGCTCCAGAAAATTTTCAGAATGTAATAGCGAAAATTCTACAAGGCATTCCAGGTGTTGAAAATTCAATGGACGATATATTGATTTATGCGCCTGATATTAATGCTCTTCGATCAAATACTCGATTAGTCTTACAAGCATTAAGAAATGCTGGAGCAAAACTAAATAAAGACAAATGTGAATTTGAAGTTCAGAAAGTTAAATGTTTAGGACATATATCCTCTCTGGTGATGGTATCATGATCGATCCTGAGAAAGTTGAAACCATAGATAGAATTAAAGCACCAACTAGCAAAAAAGAGTTACAAAGATTACTTGGCATGATTCAGTATCTACATAAGTTCATACCTAATCTCTCAGACAAAACACATAATATGAGATTGTTATTGAAGAAAAACAAAGAGTGGAATTGGAATAAGGAATTAGATAGAGAATTAGCCGAAATCAAGAAAATATTGAAGGAAGCTCCGTCACTTAAATACTATAATCCCAACAAAAGTATCACAATTTCAGTGGATGCTAGTTCCTTCGCATTAGGGGTGCTGTACTGCTTCAAGAGGGCAGACCGATAGCATTCTAATCCACAGCGATGAATGACGTCCAAAGATCTTATCCTCAGATAGAAAAGGAAGCCCTGGCAATGAAATTCGGATGCCAAAAATTTCATCAATATATATATGGAAATGAAGTAACCATTGAGACGGATCACAAACCTTTAGAATCTATTTTTAAAAAACAAATAGATCGAATTCCACCACGACTCCGTAAAATCTTCATAGAGGTTCAGCAGTATGCTCCAAGAGTTTGTTATAAGAGAGGTAAGGAAATGTATATAGCTGACTTGCTGAGCAGAGACTGTCATAATGAAGATTTGTTACAGGAGAGTAACTACCAAATTCTATTTTCAATTCCAACCACAGACGTAGGGTTTAAAATTTTACAAGATCTCACAAATGCGGATCCAGATCTAATACAACTGAAACATTTCATTTCTACTAGTTGGCCCAAAAACAAAGATGTAGTTCCAGATTCGTGTAAGAAGTACTTACCATTCTTGGATGAACTATCGATTCAAAAAGATTTAATCTTAAAGGAATTAACAATAATTATACCCGAAAGATACAGACGACGTGCATTGGAGAATCTTCATAAAGGTCATTTAGGCATTACAAGTTGTCTTAGAAGAGCTCGTGAGTGTATGTTTTGGCCAGGAATGTCTGGAGATATAATTTCGATGATCGAAAATTGTGTAGTTTGTCAGAAAACTCAGAAGACTCCTCCGAGAGAACCATTAATTTCTAAGGAGATCCCTAAACTACCATGGGAAATTCTTGCATCTGATGTATTTACCTATCAAGTTGTTGATTATCTACTTATTACAGATAGTTATTCTGGTTTCATTGATTTCAAACCATTAAAAGATCTATCTAGTAAGTCTACAATACAAATCCTCAAAGACTGGTTTAGTGTCCATGGAATTCCAAGAATTTTAGAAACTGATGATGCGAAAAATTACGATTCTTCTGAATTTAAGGAATTTGTTCAAGAATGGATGTTTACCCGTCAAACTTCAAGTCCCCTATATCCAAAAGGCAATGGTCTAGCAGAGAGAGCTGTCCAAACAGCAAAGAATTTGCTAAGAAAATGTAAGATATCAGGCCAAGATATACAATTAGCATTACTGAATTTTAGAAATACACCAAGAGAAAACTTAGGATCACCAGTTCAACGTCTCTTCAGTAGACGCATGCGAACCACAGTTCCGATTGCTGAAGAATTGCTAAAGCCGAAAGTTATGACCCAAACTACAGAACATTTAACGAATGCTAGATTAAAGCAAAAATACTACCACGATCTTCATACAAAACCATCATTCAGTGCTCCATTACAACCAAACCAAAATGTGATGCTGAAACAAGCACCAAGGAATTGGATACCAGCAGCAATAACATCTCAAGCTGCTTCTAGATCATACAATGTGCTAACTCCTAAAGGTGAATATAGAAGGAACACTATCCAAATCAAGCCAACTAAGTTGAAGTTCGAAATTGAAAGGAAAAGGAAGTTACCGTTAGAAATTGACCATCAACCTTCCAATGCTGATAACAATTCCAACGTGTCTCCGAAGAAAGATCTAAATGTGTCTGCCCCCAGCGTAACTGACAACAAACCTTATGTTACCAGGTCTGGAAGAGTTGTAAAACCAATAAAAAGACTTGATCTGTAATACAATTTAAATAGAACTTAAATAACATTTTGAAAGGGGAGATGTAATATAATGGTATCTATGACAACGTCCATTTTAACTGTAACCGCTCGTGCCTGTTGTTTAACTGTATTCCATTCTTGCTTGTGTGTAACTTGTCCTCATTAAACGTATATATGTTAACAAGTGTAAATGCGTATTAATTTCAACACATATATCGTTACACAACTTAAGCATTTATGCTTCATATCCGTTTGCTTATCAGTTGCAATATGTTTGCTAATGAGGAGATTCTTAAACATATTAAGTAGTTTTCCGTAATTGGATCCATTGCCAAATGGCGTATTTTGGTTAATACGATTTGGTGCAATGAAGTCTATTTTGTGAAAGTCTTTAATGATATCCACATTTACACTGAACCATATTGTTGCCAATATATTTTTGTTTGTGTGTTTGTTTCTCGCTAACTTTGGCTGTAGACTTGATTACGGGATATTAGAAAATCTATCATTATTCTCATTTAAAACGTCTTGAATAATGTGAGATAATCGGAGTGCATATTATAACACGTAATTTTCGAGTATGGTTTGGTGAAACATTGAACTTTTGGAAGCCAGTTTTGATAATCTCATTCCTTTTAAGCCATATTTGCTGTCAGCACTTTTGATCCGTGGCGTAGAGTCTAATTAAAATTCACGAACTTCCTTCTAGATGCCGATCTCTGTTTGACTCTGTTTTTCTCTGCTCTCCTATTTTGATATAGTTCAGGAGTTTTCATAACTGCATAATTCCCTTACTTTGGCATTTCTGCTTAATGTCTACTGACTATTAAGATCCGTAACTTGTAAATACGCCACGCCAACATTACCGCCTATAATTCTAATTACAGCAACCCGTTTTTTCTCTCTATATTGCAACTCTATAGTTAATATAGTGCCAAGGTGCGTCTATGACAACTGTTCCATCAGAACATTTGATTTCAAAATAAAAGTATCGTTTCTAATTTGCACACGCGAAAAATAAAAGCTAGTATTGGCGATTTTAAAAATTCTATTGGCGAGATTTGCGTCCAAATAACACAAAAGTACTTAATGATGTTATGTATTTTGTAAATGTATATTAAATTACTGTTTTGAAAGCGATTGGTCATTAATAATGGTAAATATGATTGGTAATTAACAATCATTTTCGGTGGTCTCTCTTCCTTGCACGTATAATATGTACATAAATACCAAATTAACTGACAATTTGTTTCGAAATTTGATTCATTAAATATCATTACATGAGTTGTATTTGTTTACATTCAGCTTACATCAAGAAAAGATAAAGAATGAAGTTGAGTTGTATAGCACTTAATTATGGTAAACTTTGATTGTGTCACTGGTACGAATTATTATTTTTTTTTTACACCAGGCAGCGCTCCAAAAAATCTTTCACGGAAAACTAACTTTACGAACGATTATCTCCATTATTTAATGGGTTAATATTTTAAACCTTCACGACGAATGAATCTTTTTTTTTTGTTTACTTTCATGGATAGAGAATTTGAACTGCGAAGCTAATTTAAACTGAAGTTATTGGAGAATATATACATAATTGAACGTAAGTCATCTCTCAAATATTAATTTATTTTGAACGATCTTTCTACAAATGTCACATTTATGAAGTTTTATTCGAAAAAATAATTTTTAATAAAAATGGCCGCCTGGCATATGAAAAAGCGAAGCGGGCATTCCGGAACTGTTGATGACAGTCACATGACTTACGGTTTTATTATAGAGATGAAAGAAAATAATTTGCGAGTAATCGCGTTAATGTGCTGTTTTGTTTCAAAATGTCAGCCACCCTAGAATTTCAAACTGCTCTATCTCAGCCATTTTTTAAGATAGAGGTAAACCAAAAAATGCTCTGGAATCCTTGTATCAAGACCTAACACGTAATTAAAAAATAAATTTGAATTTTTAACTTTTTTGTATATTTATTTTAGTTTTAAATTTTTAAATGGCCGCCATCTTGAAACAAAATGGCGGACCACGCTTGCCAAAGAACTCGGTCGAGACATTGGTGAGCTTAATACACACAATTGGTAACATCGAAATTGATTTATAAATACGAGCGTTATCGTATGACATAGGTCAGATATATATATATATATATATATGGATATATATATATATATATATATATATATATATATATATACATAAATCAACATTTGAACGGAGGGTGGTTTTGGGGTTTGGGGGTCATGATCGGTGGAAATATATCGAAATTTTCCGGAACTGCTTTCCTCCGAACGGCTGCAATAGGTAGCTTTATACTTTTTTGTATTGAAAGTTACCTAATATCTATTAAAATAATTCTTCGATTTAAAAACTGTCTACCTCAGCGTACTTATTGAACATTTCTCTATAGAACTACTAATTTTTATATTTTTATATGCAATAGTTTTCTGAATATTAGTCCAGAAAACCTCAAGGCACAACAACTTCATTGACAGTGACGGCTGCGGCGGTTATTATTATTATTATTTTTAATATAGAGAAATTATTTAATCATAGGCATGCAAAACTTTTTGATTTACTATATTTTTAGTCGAAAATATTTTTTATTAAGTTATAACCTTCCCCTGATTCGAAAAGGAAATGTTTACTGCTGTGCTAAGAGACACTTACAATTTCAAGTTTGCAGTTTAAATAGAAATTTTGTAAAAATATTTTATTGTATAATATTTGTTTGTTCTTTTATGGTCAGTATAATATTTGTATTGATTTAATAAAATAGTTCTCAAAACTCTGTAATTTTGAAATGTTATATTTTTAAATGATTACTTTCGCACAAATGTTTTTTTTTTTTTTTCAAATGTTTCATTTGGCGCCAAATGGCAACAATGTAATGGAAATTAAATGTTGATGTAATGGAAAAATACCGAACTTTTAGATTACAGCCTGTAGACTGTAGTTTATAACATCGGCACTGATAATACACAATACGAAAAAAAAAGGGTCAAATTCGCAGATGTATTTTGTTTGGAGAAACTGACCAGCGCCAGCGTAGCGGGAGAAGTTTGCTAAGTGTAAAAATATGACAATTTGTAGTTTTATTGAGAAATGTTCGATAAACACGCTGAAGCAGCCAGTTTTAAAATCGAATAAATATTTTAAGATGTATTTAATATTGAAGTCGATGAAAATTGCTCTGTTAAAAATGTTTATAACAGCAAAAACTATACTTTGTAATTTAACTAAAATTTGAAATGATATAGTTGGCAAGCTTGTGTGTGCTGTGTGTAATTATTTTTTTAATTTGACTAATTTTTTAGGGTTTAATTTCCATTTTTTGTTTCGATTTTCATTATTTCGATTGGCACTAAATATGTATATACTATACAGTAAAACGGTCGTGTTGAAAATTGGAATATTTAACGAAATTAAATATTGAGACATTTCTTTAAGAATACAAAAATACCTATTTAATAGATTGGAAAGAAAATCATGGTTATAGCTATTATAACTTAAGTTCGGGATATAGTTAATTTTTTTGCGTATTCTGCATTAAAAGGATTTTATTATTTTTAATTTTTATGCAAAGTTATCAGTTTATGAGTAGTGGTAGATTAAAAAATTATAATGATCGACCATCAATAAAAGCCGATGCAAGGACAAAGAAGACTGTAAAACGATCCGAAGAAACTGTTCCGTGAGGATATTGACTGTAAATTAAACATAATATGTCGACATTTGTAATCTATAATCTGACATATGTAATCTTGTAGAAAGCTTTAATCTTTAATATCATTTTGCTCAAAATCTCACTTTTGTGATATGATCCAATCTCTTTTCGACAAACCATTCGAAGAACTAATTTTATATTTTAACATGTTTTTACATAATACTCTAACTAAAGCACTAATTAAAATTGAATTGGCAGTTTGTAGCCAGTGCTGCCAGTCGCAACTTTAGTTTTGTTAAATCTCCAATTGAGAATGATTGCCAACACATTTTTTTTTTATTTTAATATTCGTCTTTTTTAAGCAGTAATTATATAATGGAAATATTTCTATTTCAAAATCTTTTAACAATCAAGCAATCTGAATTTGTAAAATGTAGCGAACAGCTAACACTACTTGTAGCATCTGTATTTTGATAATTTAAAGACAGCATTATTACATTATTTTGTTACAAATTCATATTTCGTGTTAAATAAATTAAAAATAATATATTTAAAGTACCGAACAGCGTATAAACCTCTAAAATGCACTTTGTATTTTGCTATATATCCCTTATGTAGTATAAAACGCAACCTTCTATCTTTAAAAGTCCATCGCATTGAGGTCCTGAAAATAAGTCTTTTTCACTGGAACATACGTTTGCAATCCAAGAGAATAAAATTTTGAAACGCAATATTATTTAGCACAAAGGTGTCTTGAAATGCAATATTATTTAGCAAAAATAAGTCATTTTGTGCTCTAATCATTCCATTCAAACCAAAAGTGACAAAATGAAAAAATTTCGATTTTTATTTTTGACCTTGTCCTATCCTTATGGGTTTGGTGCAAAGACATCGCAAGAATGCACTGTAAAAAATGACCAATGTTTCTTATTTTATGAAAATATACTATAACCACGAACGAAAGTATAATATAATCTTCTGAGTTATCCGAAATTCCAAATAGCGTGTTCCATTGCCTTTTGAATCCCCAGGAACCAATACATTTCCAAAATTTAAAGAATTATTTATAAAAACAAAGAATATTTCGCTGCCCGTATTTTTCAGAAACGTTTCCGAAGGGTTTTTATAGTGTATTAATTAGTGTCCTCAGCCTGAAATACCTGTTTTTCGAATGCTATCGATTCTCAAGTAAACATTTTGATGCTCAAAAAATATGTTTAACAGACAAACATGCAAAATTAACAGCGTTAACAATAACATTAAAATAAAGTTTTTTTCATTACTCTTTCATGTATAAATTAACTTATGTGGCTGAAAACGTTTACTTGAGAATGGATGACATTCGAAAAACAGCTTTTCCAGGCTGAGGACACCAATTAATACACTAAAAAAACCCTTCGGAAACGTTTCTGAAAAATACAGGCAGCGAAATATTCTTTGTTTTTATAAATAATTCTTTAAATTTTGGAAATGTATTGGTTCCTGGGGATTCAAAAGACAATGGAACTCGCTATTCGGAATTTCGGATCTCAGAAGATTATATTATACTTTCGTTCGTGGTTATAGTATATTTTCATAAAATAAGAAACATTGGTCATTTTTTACAGTGTGTGTTTCATTTTAGTTATGAGGACTCCAGATCGGTGAACAACTCTATATCGCCAGAGGATGGTTGCTATCTGTTACAGCCGTTTGTCTGCGTTAGAGATCTAGGCCGAGGTGGAAAGGATTGCTTTTCGTGGGGATCTTTTAAGGGAGCCTAAATTGTATTTACTTAATGTTATAATAAAACCACATAAATTTCTGAACAGTTATGCCAACAACCTGACATGGGTTCGAACCAGTACGTCCAATCTACCAAATTTGAGAGCGGAACCTCTCAGTTGTTGGTAGGTTATCTTACAATCAGATGTATGATTCTTAGAATTTATATTGATACATATTGGAGGGAGAAATATAAGGACTCAGTACCCCTGTCCCACAAACAATGAGAGGACCTTCGAAATTGAACAATTCGAAATGGTCAAATATATATATATATATATATATATATAAACATTCCTGTACATTACTAACAGAGGAATTAATAAATAAATGAAAGTTAATTTCAATGTTATATCTCATGTTTAAGTTTTATTATAGGCATATGAGCGTTTAAAATTTCTTTTTGGACTTATTATTTCTATTATTCTTGGAACATATGATGTTTGCTTAATGAATACGAATTTTTTCTAAAAATTAGTCGTCTTACCAGTTTATTTTGTAAATACATACTTTAACAGATTGACCTGTTTTTTAGTTAAGCTATTTTTCTGCGAGATGTAATTTTCCAACAGAACGAAAAATGTCCGGGCCAGGATTCGAATTCGTCGTTTTTATCTTGTTAATAGGTAAAATGCTCTCGGCGGTAAATATATACATACGTCATTTGTGGTGTCGTGTCAATTCGTCGCACACAATTCATCGCGCACAATTCATCGCAGCGTCAATTCGTCGCAGCGATAAATCGTCGCGACGTCAATTCGTCGCAACGAAAATGTTTTTGAAGTCTAAATGATGCTAAAATGATGCTTTATGATGATAAAATTAAAGATAATGCAGTAAAATTATTTAATGATAATTTGTTTTTTAGATATAGAGAATTATAACTGACAATTTACATCATTAAATAATTTTACTAAATTATCTTTACTTTCCTCATCATAGCCTTCAAATATATTTTCGTTGTGACGAATTGACGTTGCGACGAATTGACACCAAGACGAATTGACGCCGCGACGAATTGACGATGCGATGAATTGTTCCGCGATGAATTGTGAGCGACGAATTGACGCAGATTCGTCATTTGTAGTCAGTGGCGGCTCGTGGTGGCTTTATTTAGGGCAGTAAAGGCATGGCTGATAAATTTATTCTTTTGTTACCACTATTATTAAAAAGGAATACTTTATTTTATTTACTGTCTGAAAGTTCTTCCATTAAACAAGGAAAATATTTCTTGTAAAAAATAATGGTATGAAAGTAATATGTGTTTAAGGAATGCTTTTTGTGCCCCCCCCCCCCCCCAAAAAAAAAAAAGACCCGAGCCACCACTGGTTGTAGTGTTTACTAGCTTTTTGAATTATTGATATTTCATTATTTAGTATTTGAATATATATATATTTTAAATGCATTTTATTTTTCTAGTGTGATTCGACGGACGAACACTGCAAGTAAGTGTAATTTCTGTTTTGAAATATGGGATCAAGTGGAAGAACTACTATAATATATATTTCCTTAAAAGTGGAAAAGTGTTCAACAAAGCCAAATATTGTTCACCTGAAAATTCATAAAAAAATATTAAACGAACTGCACCAATGTCTATTAAATCTAAGCACATCCTTATCTTTTCAAAAAATAATTTTTAAAATTATTCCAAATGATAACTTCTTTAGTTTAAGCTTATAGTCATACAAACTAAAATAAAAAAGTTTTGGTCTAGAGGGCTTTTGGGCTCTTGGACTCGTATATAGTTATTAAATGTCAGAACGAAATCAAGTTAACCGAAAGTCACAAAAAAGTTTGAAATCAGTAATTCATAAACTAGAGAAGTTAGATTGGTGCCGTTTGCACAGAATTGTTGTTTATCAAGATGGGTTCAAGAAGTGAAATTGTGTTAGCAGAATATAAGGGTGTATCAAAAATGAAAGAGGTTTTTTTTAATTTCAAGAGACGATTTTTTTATTTACATTACAAAGTATAATTATTATGCTGTTAAAAAATGAAAAAGTAAAATCTACTGTAATTTGGCACAGTTTCAGCTTACAATTCGAAAATGATACCCTATAGAAATCTGAAGTGTACAAATTGCATTAATCGTTTAAAAATGGTCATGAAAAGCTGAAAAAAGCTGATTCAGTAGGAAACAGACATGTAAATGGTATGAAAATAGTAAAGGTGAAACTGGTCCATTAAAACAAAATTGACAATGTTCTCACTAATAATTATTCGGGATATTTTGAACACCTGTATCCTTCATGAACAACGTACTAATAACGTAGTATAATACTGAAAACTTTTGGAGTATATTATGGCAGCACATTAGTTTTGCGAACGTCTTATTCCGATTCCAATATTTTTCTTCTCCTATACAATGTGCAAGAACTCGCAAAGCTGGTGTACCAAAAGAAATATTAGGGAAACTTGCCTTTATATCACTCGAACAACTTCCTTATAGTCTGAACTTATGATCGTCGGACTAGTATTTGTTTCAATCTCTTTAAAAAAGCGCTAGAGGTGAAATATTTTGATCAGATGTAAAAAGAATTTTTGTGCAATTGGATTCATATACGTCCTAATTACTTTTATGATACAAAAATAAAAATCTGCCAATATAATTTGGAAAAGTGTATAAATGTTAAAAAAAAGTTGTGAAGAAAAATAACATTGAGATACTTTTAGTAAATAATATTTAAAAAAAAAAAAAAAAATCTTTTTCAAAGTTTCGTTCATAATTAGAATGGAAGTTTCTTCCACTGTATATATAATAATATTTCGAAGGAAATAATGGCTTACAAATGTTATGTGTAACGTGAGTAATTTACGCTAGTATTCAGCATCTACCTTAACTGTTGATTAAGATCAAAAACTTGTTTCAAGCTAATATGAAATAAAATTTCAAGCTAATATAAAATAAAATTTCAATGCTAATATAAAATAATCTGATTATACCTCATCGCAAATGAATTTCAATTAGGTTAATATTGAATACAATTTGAGCGGTGACCGAGGTTTTCACGTTTTAGCGGTTTTGTGGTAGATTCTGATTACGAGTGTTATCAGCATTGGTATTTGCAGACCTGCCAAGTCTCCGGCTTTTTTGGATACCAGTAATTTAGTACAGAAAATGTTGTTTTATTTAATCGGAGCATTTTGCGATTTGAAAGAACAACATTTCCTCTAAAAAATTACTGGCGTGCAAAAATCCGGAGACTTGGCAACTCTGTATTTGGAATGGCATGACACTGTCTACATCATGACACATTGCTGTTAATATGACCATATCCCCCTTTTAAGTAGATGCGTTCCAAATGGCTTGTAAATTTGACAACATGTTAAAATGGTATAATTCATAGAGGTTCTAGCTACGAGCCCAAATATTTTGCTCTGACAAAAGTTTCAATTCCTGTTTACTGTCTGTCTTGGATTATCCAGTGATTTTTACATTTGTTTTTATGTACTGCACGCAATCACACCCCGTCGGAAGCAAAAATATTTAAATGTTTTGTTATATATAATATAAATTGTACATTTTTGTCAAGAAATATAACACTAACTTCAAAATTATAATAGTATTTGTCATAGAACTTTGAATTATTGATCTCAAAATGGAGTCTATTGATCATATTTTAAGTGTTAAAAGGTAACATTTATATAAAATTTGAAATTTAAGAGTTACTTTACATAACATTAATAACTAGACACACGGCTTATTATATTACATTATTATGTTATATTATTATATAATATAATAATATACTTTCACTACTGTCTTTCTCATCCACATTTTATTCAATATTATCAATAAAATGTCCAACGAAAACACGAACGTGGTCTAAACAGTAACATAGCAGCTAAAAATAATTCCCTCAAAAGATCAGTTGCACAACCCCTCCTGTTTGGATTGAATGATTCCGGTATGATATTAGTTCAGAGTGTTCACGTGATCTTATGACGGGGAAAGCAACATACCTACCTCTCCTGCAAGACATACGAAAACTTATTTGCGCTTACAACGCTATGATTCACTTTTGTTTGTAGTAAAACTCAGGAACCACTTACCGTTGCCATCATTACGCACGTACATTCAACCACGTACACATAGTACGTGGGCGTAGTCATGTGGTTAAAAGTAACCACTACACAAAATTTCAAGATTTTAACCCCTTAATAAATCCAACTAATTTAGAATGTTTTCCGCTCATTTCATCCTTAAAATTTCAAATTTTTCAGAAACCGTCCTTAGCGAGCATTTACATTTTAAATGTAACCACCATGACAATTTACAAGCTTCTGTACTAACTGTATCGCATAAATTGCAATTTTAGAACGTTTTTTGCTCCTCACCTTTTTAATTTTCGAATTTTTAGAAAAGTGCTATGAGCCAACATTTTCATCTCTAGAGTAACAGCCACACAAAATTTTAACCTTCTGGACTTAACAGTTCCACCAAAATCATAATTTAGACAGTTTGTTTTTACATTTTTCGCTCATTTCACACTTTTAAATTTCGAATTTTCAAAAAAAGTTCTTAGTGAGCATTTACATCCTAAATGTAACTACCATGCCGAATTCTAGGCTTCTATATCAACTGTATCACATAACTCACAATTTTAGAGCATTTTTTGCTCCGGACCCTTTTAAACTTTTAGAAAACTGTTCTAAGCCAGCATTTGTATTTTAAAAGTAACAGCCTTATCAAATTTGAAGTTTTCTATCCGTAACAATTACATAGAAATCGTAGTTTATAACGTTTTTCGTGGTTTCACTCTTTGAAATTTCGATTTCTTTTTAAGCCGTTCTTAGCGAACACTTACATCTTAAAAGCCATGCCAAATTCTCGGTTTCTATACCAACTGTATGGCATAAATTGTATTTTTAGAACACATTTTGCTCTTTAGCCCTTTTAAATTTCGAATTTTTAAGAAACTGATCTAAGCGGACATTTGCGCCTTAAAAGTAGCAGCCATGTCAATCTTCCATTTTCTCTCCTTAACAATTTCATAGAAAAAAAATCATAAATTAGAGCGTTTTTAGAACGCTTTTCCCACTTTTAAATTTCGAATTTTTTTCGAAAGCATTCTCTTTTATCTTAAATGTAAAAGCCATGCGAAATTTTAAGTTTCTAGTACTTTCAGGATCACAAAAACTGCAATTTAGAACTTTTTTTCTCCTATACCATTTTAAATTTCAGTTTAAAAAAAATATTGTGTGTGCATTTGCATCTTAAAAGTAGCAGTGATGTCACATTTCAAGTTTCTATCCTTAACAATTCCATAGAAATCATAATTTAGAACGTTTTTAGAACGCTTTCCGCTCATTTCGCCATTTTAAATTTCGATTTTTTTAGAAACTGTTCTTAGAGAACATTTACATCTTATAAGTAACTACCATACCAAATTTCAAGCTTCTAGCTCTTTCAGTATCACAAAAATTACAATTTTAGAAAGTTTCTAGCTCCTGCACATAGCACCGACATACAATATTTCTTTAGTTGGATTGTCACCATTAATTTGCCACTATCACTTTTGAAATCTGTTCCGTACTTCATAATATTAGTATAGAATTATAGATGAAGATGGGTCGAACCGAAAAGAAAAAAATCCTTCCTACCACTACCCACAAACATTAATCTTCGAGATAAATATCTTTAGCACATGCAATATAAATATTTGATGAAGGTTAATTGTTTCACAATATTGATAGGATAAACAAATTTTCCCTTTCCGCTTCGAAATTTGAGCACGTACGTGCTGCTATCTGGTAGCTGTTCCTTTTGTTCCAGTGCTGGGAATTCTGGGAAAACGGAAGGCTTAAGGAGGAAGACTTAAGGAGACTTAAGGAGGTTATGGTATGATAGGCACCATGTACAGAAAAGGCTTCTTTTATTCTTAAAATGAATTTTTACAAACTTTTTAGAGAAATCGGTAATGTAAGAAATCTAAGCTAGTATTCATATTAAAAAAGCATTTTTAAACCATTTCTAGTGGAGACAATGTTTATTTAACTGTTTTACATCTTACATTACTCTGACCTGTTCCTTCCAAGTTTACAGAAACATAACAGAAACGCTTGTTTTTACATCATATAAATAGTTTAACACAAATGACACAGAATTTCAGATATATTAGTAGATGTCGTCCTTTTGAAATATTAAGATAAATTACGATATGATTAAGGTAGTGTTTTGAAAAATATCTCTACTGCTCGACCAGTTTTAAAAGAAAGCACTTGGCATGCTGTCTAAAAAAATATACCCTTCTGAAGGGAGGGAAACATTGGATTAGAAGGAGACAAAGTTCAGGTTTTGCTTAACTCGTCTGACTGCATGTTATTTCTTCACTGGCTCTTCTATATTCTTGTACTAGTAAATACGAAACCATTGGAATTCTCCTATTCACCCCCCCACAAAGGAAAAACTAGGGGAGGTTCTTTTCATTACCTACTTTCCTATTATGAAGAATAGACTCATCCTATCCAGACTTATTACTCACGTGACCAGTCTTTAAAGCTTTGCTCAGCAGTATTTATATTACTAATAAATGTAAATTGTTTCATTATGTAATTGTAAAAAATATTTTTCATGTGGTATTTTAGCATTACTAATTTATGTTTGCTTAATTTGCGAACTTTAAAGAAATCTACTTTTTAATTGGTTTTTCTGTTTTTGAAACTAGTCGTTGGGGGCCACCGTAATACTTACCCATCATGGATAAGCATAATATAAAATATTAAAATTAAAAATGTGTAAACTACTTACATAAAATATATTGCAATTCGAATAAAATCGTGGCTTGATGACGTCGTGAACTTTAAAGGCTCGATTACTGAATTGCTTAAAAGAAACATCCTTATAACGCCAAAAACAATAATCCTATTAACTAGCGGTTTATTGCATCTGATTAAGCGTCTTATTTTTAATTAAAATATATCTTTGAATTGAAATTTGGTTGAAATACAGGGTCATGAAAAATCGAAGAGTGTGGGAAATAGGATTACAAATATCTCGGCAACTCATTATCCGATCGACTTCATGTTTTATGCAAAATTTATGTTTTTTTATTGTCTTTTATATTCACTCCTTAAAATAAACAATTTCCAAAATTTTTATATACCTTATCAGAACGAATATTTCGAGAGTCCGAAAAAATTAGTTCCGGATAATCGAGGTTACTGAAATTCAATAAGATTCTTCCCATTATTACATACTAAGTATGCATACCAAATTTCAAGTCTCTATCTCAATTTGTTCGGTAGATAGAGCGTTTACAGACACACAGACACACAGACATACAGGCACACAGACACGCAGACATACAGACACGCAAATGGACGGCAAAGAATTTTTTCTAAAAATATGTTTTTCGGAATCTGCAGTGTCTGAAACGTGTAAATCCGTCAAAAATTTTTTTTTCGATTTTCAAAACGATTACAAGACTTACACTATACTACGTATGATGGGAAAGTAATAAAGCAATAAAAAATATAATACCTTTTATTCGGATGGTACAGCTGATTAAAACACTGAGCTTAGAAGGACATGGAATTGTCATGCGTTTCTTTCCGTATTCAGAATTGTAATATCTAATAACATGCAATTTTTACTCTATTTACTAACACCGCCAACATTAAACATTCTGGTAAATATTCTCTGGCTGCATAAAATATGTATTAAAATATTTATTCTGTTTTAGGTACCAGCAAATAATACTTGAAATAATTTTTAATCGGATGACGGTTAAAAAGTTCAAGCAGATACCAAGGTTTGAAGTAAATATTTTGTACGGTTTTAAATATTTCGATATCTATTGTCATATTCTTGCCCTTGTAAAACAGACAAAATGTATAAATGATATGCAGTGTTAAATTTCTATAAATGATTAACAAGTGTTTAATTTGTATAAATGATTAACAAGTGTTTAATTTGTATCGTATTCTTATTTCAGAGTATAGAGCTCTTCGGTTCCATTGGCGGCTATTTAGGGATGTGGTTGGGGATATCACTAGTATCCCTGTTTGATTTTATCGAATGGATATATGACTCCATTGCTTACCTACGACTGAGAGTGAAGAGAATCCAAAAGACCACAACGCCTGTTGAATAATTTCGACATCATACTGTGTTGAAAAAGAGAAGGAAGATTGTAAAAAGACGAAAATTGTATTGGCAATCATGCTGATAGTTTAATTTCTGCACGGTTTCCGATAAAACCCATTTCGTAAATGTATAAAATTGTATCCCAATATGGATTTAAAATTATCTTTGATATGTAACAGTTGGTGTGATATGTAACAGGTTTAGTTAAATTATCATTTTTACTAGAAAAAATAATCAATAAAATACGAAACTCGTACTGGCTGTAAAACTGTTTGCCTAATCAATCTCTGTATTTTTATGGAATTGCCCCTTTACAGTATATTATTTATATCTAATTTGAGTATTAAAAATATAAGAAAGATTAAATAGTTAATTTATATACAATTGGATTATTTTTTAACACAATTATTTCAAATTGGTAAAGTAATCATACAAGTTGTAAATTTCCAACTGGACGATCCTGGCCCGGACATTTTTCGTCCAGTTGGAAATTTACAACTTATATACAATTGTTTGAGTTTTTTGTGAACGTTGTACTGTGTGACAAGAAGGGAATCTGAGGTGTTTGGAATCCTCTTGCGGATCATCTATCGAGCGAAATATAACACAGTTTGGTGTATGTGCTCAATGAAGCACGTGGTTTCTATTTAAAAAAAAATATATTATCAAAAGGCCCTACTAAGGACATTTTTGGCGCTACAAGATTAATGTTATTCATAAATGAATGCGCAATTGCCAAATGAAACTGCAAAAACAAAAATCCTTCGTAAGAAATGACAATGTTTATTGTTATTTACAGATGTGGTTCACCATGACCACTGCTCTGAAACTCTAATAGCTGTAATCTGTAAACGACATTTTCAACAACTGGCCAAAATATGAATTACTTTGATTCTCTCAATAAACATAAAGTACAAAATGCGAAAGCTGATGAACAGACATCTGATTAATTGCAATGTTGAAACATATGAGTTTCTGCAATATGTAAGATTTAATTAAACAAAATTGTTATTTTACACTTATACAAGTACTCCTCAATTTATTAATTATTGCTGTAACTTTTTGAGTTTTCACGATATTTCACTGGTCATTTTATATGAGTTGTCCTATAGTATTGACTACCAAATTAAGTCAAAAATTTTTTAGCTGTAGTTCGCGCATGCGCAGTTAAAATTTATTTCATACAAATACCCATATCTCATCAAATGTTCAACATATTAATATTTTATTTGCAGTATATTATTTCTATAATCTTTTGTAAAGTTTTTGGAACGCGGTGTTAAATTCGGCTCAAAACTCTGCATGCTATAAAGAAATACCTTTGAAAATTTTCACAGAAACGTTAACATCTTCACGAGTATACGTACTATGCTTACGCAAATGCACACAAATGTTGAACAGGACCTACATAGTCATTTACTACATTGACAGACCATTTTTAGCATTTTCTGTTACCTGGGTGATCGAAAATATTATTTTATTATTGAAATTATTATTGCCCTTCCTAATTGCCTTCGCGACAAAATCTTCACTGAAAAACATGAAGTCAAACATGTTCTTTACATCCTCAAAGTTCAAGAGCATTTCGGGCATTTCCTCACGAGTTTGAGCAGATATTCGACGAAACGTCTGAAATTGGCCACTGCCGCTTAATTTCTGGATATCAATGTATAAGTAGCTGTTACCCGTGACTTCATTCACTTAACAAGTAAAGATTAAACGCATTAATTAATCAAAGCATTTACCTCACGGTAATTATATACATATACAATTAGCCAAGTCTTTATCACATTTTAATGTAGAATTTTTTTCTGTTACGCCAAGTTCAATATTTAAGTTTTTATATAAAAGATCCTTTAGAATTCTTTCATACGCTTGAAATTTCCTACTCTTTGTCTTAGAAAGTCTTGAATAAATGTACACCCTTGTTAATCCTATTTTATCATTTCTATTTATTATTTTTTACATTTATTGCGTTCAAGGTTATTAATTTAATTTGTTTTTTAGGACAAAAGTAACCCCGAAAAGATATTTTCAAATATAGATTTAGATATTTATAAATTTAAAGAATTGTCAGGGTGCCCCGTCTCGCTTATCCGGGTTTGTATGTGAACAGGATAACCGATTCATATCCCTATTCTTTAGTGGCTTTTATCTTGTGGTTTTCCATAATCAAGATTCTATTAAAATAGTAGGAGAATTTCTTGCTTTATTAGTGCCGCTGACTCTTCTGTGAATTCCACGTCACAGGTGAAACCTTGTCTCCAATGAAAACTAAATGCTAAGAACTTTTACATCAAATTGCATATTTATTTAATTTGAATGAAAAGATTTTGGAATATTGTATGGTAAAAGGATATTTAATTTATGTACCTGCGGGTGAGAAAGTCTGAATATTATGCCGCTTTGTGTAATTGAAATAAAATACATATATTTTTCTGAATGAAAATAGGCTCATGAATAAATCTATATCACGGGACTTTTGCCAGGGATTAGCTTTCGTACGAACTAATACTTGTCAAAATATTTTTTTTCTTAACTTTGTGAATGTTGTTTAAAAATGCATTTCTATTAATTTATTGAAATCGTTTATAATTTTTTTTTTATATCAGTATTTGAAAATATAGTTTCTCAAGCCATAATAAATATACGAGTTGTAATTTTCCAACTGGACGAAAAATGTCCGGGCCAGGATTCGAACCTGGGATCTCTTGGCTGAAGCTGAATCGCTCTACCAACTGAGCTATCCCGGTCGAATCTGGAGGGCATACTTCATCCAGTTAACCTTATTGATCATAGCATCTGGTCTGATATTTTAATCAGCTCAACAGAATAGATCGCAGGGAATGGAACTCCAGTAAACGCTGGATACGTGATTACACTAGGTTAATTTTAACACAATTATTCAAATTGGTAAAGAAATCAGACAAGTTGTAATTTTCCAACTGGACGAAAAATGTCCGGGCCAGGATTCGACCCTGGGATCTCTTGGCTGAAGCTGCCATGCTCTACCAACTGAACTATCCCGGTCGAATCTGGAGGGCATAATTCATCCAGTTAACCTTATTGATCATAGCATCTGGTCTGATATTTTAATCAGCTTAACAGAATAGGCCCGGATATTTTTCGTCCAGTTGGAAAATTAAAACTCGTATGATTTCTTTACAAATTTGAATAATTGTGTTAAAATTAATCTACCATAATAAATATAGTCTTGATTTTTGAAAAAAATGTTTAAAGATAAATGAAAGTCATATTTCGTGAATGAAAATTTATTCATCACATCACTTTCTCATGTAAAAACATACATTAAAAGTAAAATATAAAAGGAAATTCTGTTCTGTTTGTATTTGATTTTCATGCTCGATAATCAGTTTCGGTAATATATATTTCAATTTTTCGTTTCAAATATGACGTTATATTCACCTGCTTTCTGTATTTGCTCATATTGATGCTTCTAATATTACACAAGTCTGCGATGACAAAATTGTTGGTAAAGTAAGTGGTGGTATTTATAGTTTTTTGGATGCTGATTACTCGAAAAATAATGAAACAATTCCATCACGTACAGTTTCATCACAAATCACAATCTATTTTTTACGAATTTAGTATATTTCGGACCAAACAAGTATCATTTATATGAGTTTGATAAAGATATGTATTGACTTAAAATAGTAAATTGGTGCATTAAACTACTAAACAAGAAAGAAGAAACTATTTCAATACAGAAAATTCCTCTGAATCGGTAAACTGCCTATTAAACACAATATTGAAGACAGATGAATCCAGTTGAAACCGGCTAACTCTCCTGCTTCCATGTGCCTGCCCTTCTTCACACCCCTTTTCACTTTCACTGACCTTATATCTACTCCTTCATCAGTGTCTTTCTTTTGCTTTGTGCTGTACACATGTGTTTATATTCCGACCTGTGAGTTATAGGTTATAGTAGTAATTTTTACCTTTAGTTTTTGTTGCATTAGATAACAATGGCTTCCAGATAGTGTGTTAATTTACTGAATTATCTTTGCTATATTTGTGGTAACTATACTGCGAAAAAACAGCAAGGAAACATTTCGGATTTTGTAAAAAAAGTGTATTTCATTTATTACTTTCTTCTATCTTTACAAGACGAAAGTATTAGATTCATGAAAATTTTCGACTTCTGGTTTTCGACGGATTTATACGTTTTAGAAGTTCCTGAACACGATTTGACTATTTTTAGAAAATGTCTGTCTGTGACACTGTCTGTCTGTATGAAACAAAAATTTTGTGGGCCATCTATCTCAAGAACTAATGCTCGGAATTTAATAAAACTTTATATTCAGTTAGTCCCTGATATAAATGGGTACTGCTTAGTTTTTGATAAAAATCGCCCAGCAGGGGACGCTACTATTCAGCTTTTTTGCGATTTTCTCAATAGTTCTATCTCAAGAACTAATGCTCGGAATTTAATAAAACTTTATATTCAGTTAGTCTCTGATATAAATTGATAATGATTAGTTTTTGATAAAAATCGCCAAGAAGGTGGCGCTGCTATGCAGCATTTTGCAGGACTTACGCAGTTTTAGCGATAATCATATCTCAAGAAATAATGCACGGAATTTAATAAAATTTTAATTTCAGTTAGACCTTAAAAAAAATTGGTGCTGATTCTTTTTAGTGTATGCGAAACCTGTGTGAGATAGAAGAAAGTTTTAGGATTGACACTAGTTTGGGATACTGGGTTTGACATTCCGACTAGTTTTGGTATGAAATTGGTGGATCAAGACAAACCTTGGGCTCCACACAAAGTTTGTTGTATTTGTGTAGATGAATTTAGGCAATGGTTTCAAGGTAAAAAACAATTTCAAGAATTCTGGAATTCAAGAAAGTTTCTTTTTTCAGCTTAACACTTAACGGACGGCTCACGTAAAAAATTCTGACTTCCTAGAACGGGCCAAGTAGAATTACGTGAAAACAAATCTTTGGTATAATTCTGCCCATGAGTTTCGTGTATTACATTATTTCTTAAAAAAACATACTCAAAATTAGAATTTTTACAATTAGACTACTATACATATAAATACTTCGATTAGAAACAATACCATTATGATATACATTCATTTATAATATAAACGCGGACAGCGAAAAATCTTTTCTTAAATTTTGTAACATACAAGTATAACGCCCAATGGCGGGGCTTTCTGTTTAAAAGATGAAAACTATCCGTTCACAATGTGTTAAAAATGCCCGGAAGTCAAGAAAGACAGCGTAAAAACAACCCATGTGTTAAGTGTTAAAATAAAATCAGCACGAAAATACTGCTATATAGGGTAAGTCCGGGATAGTTGGTCTACATAAGCCCCCTTCATTTTTCTTCTTTATAGAAATATTTTTTTGCAGTGCAGATGTAACCTATCTACTCGAAATTTAATGTAGAATTTCATAAAAAACATTTCTTTAATATAAATACCATATAAAATAGTGTTATTATCATAAAACTTGATGAATGATTTTGGCCATATAGACCGGACATCAAGGTTAGACGCCCCATCTGATCGGGATAGATTCCCCATTCGTAAAAGAAAGAATTAGAAAGAAATAGAGAGAATAGATAATTAACATTTATAATTCAAAATCTGGATGTGCATTTGACTTAACATCCTATTTACATCAAATTTATTAACCATTGGGAAAATGGTTGTTGTTTTCGATCGAGAATGGACCTCTTGTTAACCATTGGGAAAATGGTTGTTGTTTTTGGTCGAGAATGGACCCCTTGATGTCGTCACTTTATTTTTTAAGCGTTTTTAACGAAATTCTTTAACTTTAGAAGAATTGTTCTTTGAATAGGCAATTGAAATGCATAAAATCATTACAAAAATGTTAAAGTTACAAAAAGGATTATTATTATGTATTCAAATTATTATGTATGAAAAAAAGCTGCATTCAAAAATTGACGTCGGATGAGAAATTGTCTTATAAATTGTTTGTTTCTGTTTTCATTAATATATTGTAAATTTGGTACTTTCGTGTTATAGCGGCCTCCAAGAATGAATCCCCAATCGACCAACAAAAAATTTTCGCCAAATTATAAAACATGTATGACATAATAATATATGATATATATATATATGTTATATAAAAATTTATTTCCTTCGTATCCTTCCATTTTATTCGCATTAATATTTTAAAATTAATCTAACTTCTGTCATTGTCAGTATTTCCTTAATTCTTAATAATATCTATTCCTATTTAAAGTCCTTTTAAAAGTAAATATCCGTATATTAATAATTATTTTATTCCAAATCTTAATCTAAAATTTAAGATCATTCGTAGCTTTTATCAGTTCCCCAATCTATAAAATTCTGAGACGCGTTCTCATTTCGAATGTTTTTTAAAAGCCATTTTCTTTTTATTATTATTATTATGCTAAATTTTTCGCGCGCTGAGGTAGTTTCACTCCAAAGTTAATCCGCTACCAGGTTCCGAATTCTTTACCGTCTTAGCTCCTCCTTCGCACCTCATTTGCTGGGCTGGAGCTAGCCTCTCACTCATTGGTTTGTACGCTCGTGACGTAAATTACTGTATGTCTCCGCTGAAGGAACAAAACCAGGTCGCATCGGTCGGAGCACTAGATTTTTGACGTTTTTGGAAGTCTAAACAAATATGTGTCTGGTGTTTTTATGTCCGTAGAATATTCAACTGGCCCAGTAACATCTTAATTCAATGAAGTGAAGCAACGTTAGCCCGAGGGCTATAAGTTTTAGACCTTTGGGAATTGTTTCTGTGTTGTTCGTCTTCTAATAAAATTATTTGTCTGGAGATTGGCTGGATTTATTGGAAAACTTTGGTGGACTCATTTCATTGCCTTCTACTTCGCCATACTCGCTAATATCGACTGCAACTTGCTACATCGTTGAAGGACTGCCATCTTTTCATCGAATATTATTCATCGTAATATCTCAACCTCGTCAAAATGCTACAGATATAACATTTATGTTTCTGTTTTCATTAATACATTGTAAATTTGGTACTTTCGTGTTATAGTGGCCCCAAGGATGAATCGCCAAGCGACCTATAATATAAGCTTTGTGATGATCTTGGCGAAATCATAACAGCAACCTTGGCATAATCATAATTGGGGGGGGGGGCGCTGTAACACAAAAGTACGGTAATTTTTTTTAAGCTTTTGTAACATTTTCGCAATGATTATTGTAATTTGTTAAATTATAATTTTTTATTTATATTTTTTTTTCTGAATAAAATGATCTCACAGATTCTATATACTAATCTTGCATTACACTCCCTCACCAAACGCTATATTGCTATCCCCAATTCTTCAAAATTAATCGGTATACATAATTTGAAGCCAATCGGATATTTTTAACGAAGACAAAACTTGTTTACTCTAAACTAAGAAGGATTAACCACGCTTTTTTTAATATTCGATGTACAAACTCTGAAAACTAATTTGGGAAGCAAATTTAAAATTCTCAAATTAAATGCGTTAAATTTTTATGGTTCATAATAAATGCATTCAAAATATTTTATATATTCTTCAGAAAGTTAAACTTGTGTAATTTGAATTACAGGGGGAGAAAAAGAAAAATTTCCAACAATAAAAGGAATATTATTTAAATAAATAAATAATCATAAAGAGGCATTATACCTCTAATATGGTCCTCGATATAGTCTTTCCAAATTTTCTGTGAGAATGATATACTTGAGAGATTTTAGATTTCAATTTTGTATTTATATTTCTATTTAGTGGTTCCGAATATATTCTGATATAAAGAGAGGGAAATTTCGGATTGTGTGAATTAAGAGGTTCTGAGCTCAGCTATAAATACCAAACACTTAAATATTTTTCACTTAAAAATTTAAGGGAATTGCAATCTTTTGAACCCACTTTCTTAAATATAACAAATGACATTTTTTAATCATTGCTTAAATGAATAATTTATTGTACTAACACCGACCCATGACTTATTAGGTAATTGTCCTCCGGAAGGACCGAGGTCAACCAAAAGAGGAAAGAATTTTTTTCATCTCAATCCTGAAGATTTAAAATAGTATTCTAACGCATTAAAGTTTCTTGATATTTATAAATGGGCTTCTTATCTCGATTCACAAGTGAGGCACACATCCCCGATGCAGGTGGGGCTTGTATCATTTTAATACGGGATAGATACCTCAGCTAGTAGCTCAGGAAGTAGGAACAAATGCAACCTGTAACTAATACATGTTTCGATACTTGTTTCAACAACATTCACTAAATATTTCATGAAAAATTTCCAGTAAGTACATTTTATTTCATCTTCTACTTGTCTCTATCTTACAAGAGCATACAATAAAAGCCAAACTTACCTTTTCTTCATGGATAAAATATTTATTTGAATAAATAAATCGCTGTAACTTCGTCTACTACGCTTTTTTATGACGATTGATAGTAGAACAACGCTTTGCCACACAACCAATGTCTAAAATACAGTAACTAGGGCAACTAAACCAATGGAGCATCTAACCTGGATTTACCCTATCGAAAACGGCTCGAATTATTTACACAAAACATGGCTCTAATATTAATTAGAGTACGAGAAAACAATCTATCTTGGTCTCTAATTCGGGAAAATTTGTTTTCTATGAATAAAACAAACTAAGTACTGAAAATGATGGTAAAATTTTAGAATAATTCCGACATTTTCAGGAAAAAACCCTTCTTCTAATAAAAGAATACGATCTAACTAGATCTCGACTACGTAAAATTTCGTTTTGATAAGTTTAAGTAATGTTCCTTAAATATTTATACTTTCTCAAGCTATGCTGATAAGGAAGTGGGGAAACGAATGATCCCGTGCGCAAATTGCATGAAAAATCTATTTTAAATAAAATTATTCTATGTAATATTATGTAGTCTTCTAAAATTGCAGTAAAAATAGTACACATGAAAAATATGAAAAAAAAAAAACTAAATTGAGATAAACACACTTCAAACCAATAGTTTTGTTAACCCTCTGACTGCTTATCCCTAGATTTCCACGGGCAAGATATTGTAGAAAGGATTATATAATACAAAATTTTTAAAGCAATTTCATTTTAAAATCTCCGCAGTCAAAGAGTAAAAATTCAAACGATAAATATAATACATATTTCAAATACATGGCTATTTGAAACAGATAATAATGGAGGATTTACTGGTCAATTGCATATTGGTCGAAAGAATTTTGAAAAAAAAGAATAAGCAGTCAGAGTGTTAATAGATTAGTTAAAAAAACATGTACTGTATTAGAAATTGTATATAAAATGATTTTAAGTAAATGCGCACATAAACAAAGTTACATTTCACTCAGTAAAATTGAGAGGGTCGGGGCAAGAAAGTGCCAAGCCACATTTTTGGTGAATTAAATCTAACACTGTAATCTGCTGCTTAATATTGTAAATTATAATATCCAACATATAATTTATTTCTAATGGCACTTGGTGGCAGCATATGTGACAAGTTTCGTTTTTGCCCCAGATGTTTATGCCCTCAATGGAGATAGCTAATTTACAAAAAACGTAATAGTAATATCATTAAAGTAATGCCATATTGTTACTCAAATGTTAGTTCGACATTGGCAAAAAAACTTTACGTTAAATATATTGGTTTGAGTATTTGATCAAATTTTCAAATTGAAGTACGTCAGAAGTTCAAAAATGTAGCTTTGCACTCTCTCGCCCCGACCCCCCTCAATTACTAATAAGAAATATAAACTCGTGAGTGAGATTTTTGTTCACATTATCTAAACAAAAACAACCGGACACTTTCGATTTTAGATGTTTTTTCACATATGTATAGATACACTTGACAAAATCTTCTGGAACATCAGGAATGCAAAGAACATGATTGATCTCATATTTTGAAATGAAGTGTTAGTCAAGAGTGCAATCAGGAAACCAACAAAATATTGAATAAAAAATATTATTTGCAGTCACCCTCTAAAACAAAATACTTTAATTCATCTATAGCCGTGGTAAATCACTATGTGTGTCTTGTACAACATATGTATTTATTTTTTGTAAACATAGCGTGTATAATTAAGGAAACATAAAAGTTTATTTAAAAAAAATTGAAAAAATGCCTTTGATTTTTTTATAGCATACAGAACTTCCAACAAAATTTAACCCCACTTGACAGGTGCAGTAAAAACAACCTACTGCAATTAGAATATATGTTAAATATTTAATGAAATTTGAGCATTTGTATGACCTCAAAATATGAAATAATTTTTAAATGCGCATGTGCGAACGATAACAATTTTTGACAAATCATATAAAAGCCCAGTCGAATATTGTGTAAATTCATGAAGATATCGATGATACAGGAAATTTAATTTCAGTTGATTTAAAAAAATAGCTAGATGGTAAGCGATTTTCTAAAAAATTGTCCTATTTTAATGTTATTTTTTTATTAATATTTCAGATTTCTTTAAGAAACAATCGGAATCAGCTTACTCCAACCTAAAAAGAATGATGAAAATTGAAACATCCGTTCAAAATCTACATATACGTTAAATACACTGCGTTACACATTACGTTAAATACATGCTCCTTTGTTGGAAGTCGGTTAATAGAAAAGTGAAAGTTTGTGGAAAATCCAATAGCATCCACCTAATTTTAGAAAACTACAGAAATTTGGCTCAGTACGAGGGTTGCTATTTATATTTCTGGCCTATTAATGAAAAAACAAATATTTATCATCGACATTGGATTTATTGTTTTTCAAAGTATTCTCCATGAAGATCAATACACTTTTCCATGCGTTTGAACCAATTTTCGAAGCACTGTTTCCCCTCCGATGGAGGTAGCTCCAGAACATGTGTTTTGAATGAATCAACCGCTTCTTCGGGTGTCGAAAATCGTTGTCCATGTAATTTATTATTTATTAGGCCATCGTTGAGATGTTGGATTGTCTTAGGCCATCAATTAAGGTTGATGACCTAAGATGGCCTTTTGATGTGATTCCTCGAACAACTTTTGTTGGATTTGGCTCATATTGGAAGACCCATACAGTCGATTGCTGTTTTGTTTCCGACCCATATGCATAAATCCATGATTCGTCATCTCTGTAGATGTTATACGTAACCTTTGATAAACCTTGAACGTATTTTATCAAAATTTATTTGCACCAATCGACACGAGCCTTCTTTTGAGCGTTTGTCAGATTATGCGGGATCCAACGCGAACAATTTTTTTACTCCCAAATTTTCATGCAATATCTCATTGATGCTTGTCATACTAATGTCCAAAGATTCCTCAATCTCACGGTACGTCGCATGACAATCTTGCTTTATCAGTTCATGCATAGTATCGATATTTTCTGGCACAACAACCGATTTTGGACGACCTTCACGAAATGCGTCCTGGAGCGAACATCGACCACGATTAAATTCGTTATACCAGTTTTTTACAGTGCTGTAGGATTGTGCTTTATCGTTGTATAAAGAATTAAGTTCATGGAAGCACTCCTGCCTTGACAATCCACGTCGAAAGTTATGAAAAGTAATCCCACGAAAATGTTTACCAGTCAATTGCCTTTTTTTGCATAAGATGAATTTTCCAATTTACTGTAAATAACACAAATCAAGCTGAAATGGCAAATCTTTCTGAAGAATTTATTGTTAAAAATATCAAACATTCAATTGAAATCGTTTGCGGTCACCTAGTAACACTTCCTGTTCCCAAGACCAGAAATATAAATAGCAATCCTCGTATATCGTAGATATTGTTCTGAATTTTCACTATATTTGACTGGTCTAGTATATGCGTATATGGAGTCATGTTCAAAATTAAGGAAATTTGCATATTTTGCTGAATTTCATGAAAAGTACGGAACGTAAGGTAAATCTAATTCTTCGAAACAAAGATGGAAATCTTTAGTGCCGAATACGTAAGCGTACACGTGTGTATAAGCGGAGCGTGTAGAGAAACAGGATTTATAAGCGCACATGGCAATTTTCACGTTATGTTCGCTCACACACATCACCGAATATCTTGGTGGGTTTTTTTCAACATTCGGTAAAATTCAATAACAAACGGTAAAAATTAGTAACAAACAAAGTTTGGATGATTGAATGAGGTGGCGAATCGTGGGGAGGCTGGAAGCATGGCAGTCTCACTTACAGATTTCTAGAGACTTCAATGTAACGCCAGGCGTCGTGTCCAGCTTATGGAAACAGTTTATGGATACTGAATCCATAGAGATAAAGCCTTGGAAGGTCATCCAAGAGCCATGATGGCCACTGAAGATTACTATTTGCTCATTACAGCGAGGCTTTACAGGAGTGCAACAGCTTCTCAGCTCTCTCGTGATCTTTATGCGACCACAGAAAATCGATTTTTGAGAACTACAGCTTTCGGAAGGCTACACTACAGAGAGCTGTTTGCAAGAAGTGCTGCTCTTTACGTCCAGCTCAATTCTGTACTTAGCAGAGCCCGTTTAGCATGGTGCAGAGATAATCGACGCTGGACCAGGGATCAATGGGGGACCGTTCTATTCAATGATGAGTCTCGGTTCAGCTTAACCCATTTTAGGCCAAGCATAGAAATTTTATAAAATGTGGTATTATTTGCAATGAAATTTGCTTAAATTACATTCATTAAGACACCAAAAAAGTTTCGTGCAAGAAAAATAATATTTTATTTAATTTGACGTTACCATTATTAATTTACTATTAATAATTTACCATTAAATTTAAATAAAAAATTTTAAGTTTTTTATGGCATTTGTTTTATTTTTATTTTATTTACAGAACTTGCAAATTTACTCCATTGTAAAAACATATGATTAATCTCAAGTGGAATAATTATACATTTTCAAAAAGTCGAATTTGTCAATAACCGTATCAAGTAAAAAACCAGCGTATTTTGAAAATTTCTCAACATAAAGGGATTACTTCAATTGAATTACTAATATTTTATAGATGTCTCCAGAACCCTTAAAAATAGAAGAAAAATAAAATTAGTGAAAAATATACGTCACAGTGTTAATAAAAATAAATTTGTTGAAATGGTGCGTTTACGTACCTTTGGCCGAAAATGGGTTAAACACTGATTATCTACGTACTTTCATCTGGAGAGAACCAGAGACTCGCTACCTGCCACCCAACGTCCGAGAAAGAGATTACTATGTCAGCGGAAGTTTCACGGTCTGGGCAGGCATCATGTTGCATGGGCGCATATATCTTCATGTGTTTGACAGAACCTATGTGACTGGTGTGGGATATAGGGATAAGATCCTGTGGGATGGAGCCCTATGTTTGCCTTTTCAGAGGTGAAGTTGGGACCTGATTTCATTTTACTTAACGAAAACGCGCCCACATAGAGCTCATCTGGTCGAAGAATTTCTTGAAAGTGCGGATATTCGCCGGATGGATTGGCAAGCCAGATCTTCAGACCTAAATCCCATAGAAAAGGTCTGGGAAGCTCTGAGGAAGGCCATTTCATCTCGCATTCCACCTCCCAGAACAACTCAGGGTCTGAAAACAACGTTGCTGGGGAGTGGGACCAATTGCCACAGGGACTTACAAACTGCCTGTTTTCCAGCATGAATTCACGTTGCGAGAGCTATATAATTGTAAGAAGTTACCACAACACCTATTGACCTATTTTTTTATTCAATAGTGTAAGCTCGATTTTTTTACCTTCCGACGCTGATGAGTTTTACGCGCGATTATGAATGTGTATTTTAACTTTTGAATGGTTATTCCTTTTGAATTATATCAACCTATGTACGTACCTAAATTTGTTAAAATCTGTGCTGTAGTTCTGGAGATAATCAACCAAATCTTAAAATTATCTTAATTTTGAACATGAGTGTAGTTCATCACCTTTTCTCAGGGATTGAGCTTTACCCACAAGATTTAAATCCCAACCCGAAACCGACCCAACCCCGACAATACAATTAATCTGAACTTGACAAAGCAACGAACAAAATAGCGTCAAACTGAAACGTCTTGTACTGCCAATCGGATCGGGTTTGGTAAAACTGTGTTACCCGACACGATGTAGCACTCTACTAGAGATATACAATAGTCTACATACATGAGACACATGCCTCAAACTTATCGTAATGTTATTACAAGATATAAGTCCAACGAAAAAATAAATTACAGAAAAGGAGATCATAGAAAAAATAGCATTACATATTCCTGATATTGCGGAGGAAGGGAGAGCTATCTCAATATTTCGAAAGGGGAAAAGCCAAACAGCTTAATAACGTTTAGAAAAGAAGAAAAATCATACACTAATGATTTTACGGCAAATAACTTTAGAAAATTGATTTTTACTTTTAAAAAAAGCAAGCTTCAATTAACAACATTTGAAAGCCGCCAACAGATCTCTCAAAGGGCAGCGTTGGATAGCCCTGGTCTAGAAGTGTACACGGGCTAAATTTCCAGGGCCGAACCCACCCTGGCACGAGCGAAAGCTATCTTGGTCTTCCCGCACCGTTTTAAAAACTAAAAATTCGGTCCAGCCCGGAACGGCTCAATTTCATTAAAACATTCCGACTTCTCTTAGCATATAACAAAGATTTTTTAAAGAATATTGCATACATATTTATGCCAAATTTCTGAAGTATACTTCAGACTATATGTTAGGAATCCATAGAATACAGAATAGTCACATTCTGGATCACTTATACTTTTACCTTCAAATAAAGACATTAAAAAGAATAATGGAGTTCAGAATAAAGGTAAAAAATGCTTAAAAACATCCTGAATTTTGAAGCTGAATAATAAAAAAAATGTAGATTTGGGAAAATATTTCGTCGTAATTCATTAAATTAATTTCAAAGATTCTATTAACAAAAGTCCATCATCACTATTATTTTTACAAAACAAATTGCATGCCCGATACATCCGAGGACCAATTAAATCCAAGTCCAGCCCGGCCCGAGTATGCAGAAAAAAAAGTTACCACGGAGCCCGGCCAGATTCGACAGAAAAAAATAAGTCTGCTGTCAAACTTGATGTTACTGTTCGAGGTAGGTTGGGCATTTTAAATTTCTTTACTGATGTGCCAAATTAGCATCGGGTCGTGGAACACATTTATAACTCATTCTCGGCCCATCCAGGTTCATTCAAAATTGTTCATATTTTATCGACTTAGTCTGAACCTTTTAAATAAGGCATATCAGTGCTAGAAGGCCCTCTTAATTATTTATCGGCACTCTTGACCTCTTTTTGCATCGGTACGGACCGTTGGAAAGTTTTATTTCATTTCCATGGCCCATGGCTTGGTACGGGCTTCAGGCCGTGGAAATCTCTAAGGTGGTCATGTGGCAATTCATCTTAAAGAATCCTCTGAACAAAAAATTTCCTCCACCCTTACGTTTGAACACTTTGAATTTGAATTATCTTCTTGTACAAAATAAGACAACAGGGGCCACACTCCGGTCACTTGGAGGATCGCAGGCATGTGTTTCTGGAAGTGAGGATATATATATATATATATATATATATATATATATATATATTTAAAATTTATGTCCCAAGCACAAATGCTTGAAAAGTAAATAAATGGAAGAAATAAACTAGATACCTTTTACAAAATTCAATACAATAAAAGAATTTAATAAGGAAATATATTATGTAACTTTATTTATGAAATATTGGTGTCAAATTGTTGATGAAGGCACATAATGTAAGAACATGTACAGTTGTTTACTTTAGTTAAGGCTCAAATCCATTTAAAAAAATACTTTTGACACATTTGTAAAATCATTATCATCTGTTCCCATATAAAATTTCATATAGTTTTAATCAGGTCTCTAAGAATCAAATATCATTGAGTTTTCTATAAAAATGAAACCTGATGTTTTAAACATGCTTTCAAGACGTGATAGCATAGCATTTATTATTCTTTAGGAAGATACAAACAATTCATTTGTGGGAGCTGCGTCTTTGAAGCATGTTTTAATGATGTTAAAGTATTTTAAACTGAATAAAACTAATATATGTAAATATATTTGCTACGGCATTTTTTCTGTGGCAGAAAAGTGCGTTTAAACTTAACTTTTATAGTTTTTTTTTTCACAACGCCACACAAAAATTACATTATGGATGCATTATTGTTTATTGTGCAGTGTTTATTTTAATAACATTGTACATAGTAATTCATCCATATTTATGTAATACGACGTTATATATGGTTTTGTATTATTTTTTAATGCAAAAAAGTGTTCAAGAAATGCGTAAAATTTAAAATAAAGCATGCTCATGCATCAGATTTTGTGTTCAGATTGAAACATGTTTATTATTAAAATGTCGTATTGGAACACATAAATCATATGTAGAGCTTTATAGAATTACTCCGAAAGATTGGCTTTGTGATGATGTTTGTTGATGTTCATTTTCAAATACATTATGTGCTTTTCAACTGCATCAAATTAAGTACATTGTCTGATACATGTATCAGCTATAGTCTTTATACATTATTGTTTATTGTCTAGAGTTTATTTTAATAGCATTGTACATAGTAGATCACCCATATTTATGCAAGTACATGCGACATTATATATGATTTTGCATGACTTTTTTATGCAAAAAAAAGGCTTAAAAGTGTTCCAGAAATGCGTAAAATTTAAAATAAAGCATACACATGCATCGGAGTTTGTGTTCAGATTGAAGCATGTTCATTATTAAAATGTTGTATTAGCACATATAGTCCATATGTACATAGAATTACTCTGACAGATTGTTTTTGTGATATTTTTTGTTAGAGTTCGTTCTCAAATACTGTATGTGCTTTTCAGCTGCATCAAATTACGTACCTTGCCTGATACATGTATTAGCTATAGTCTTTAACAGAGTCGTTCAAAATAATTGGGATACATTACAATTATAAATGAAACATTTTTTAGTTAATCATAAACATATACATTTAATTAATCAGTTTTAATTTTTTTAATGTGAATGAAATTTTATAATAGCAATAAAATATAAAAAATGAGCTTCTCTGAATGTGTATTATAATTGCTGAAAAAAGTAGGTTTACGGGCATGAATAACGAGTAGGGTAGACCGGGGCACGTTTACGCGTTTTTTTTTCAATGAATTTTCTAATTTTTATGTTTTAACTTAGGAAATTTTAGACATTGTGGTTTTATAAAGCAGTTAATAAAGTCAAAATTTGTGTATTCAGTTGTTGACCTATTTGGGTTTTTAACCATATAAAAAAATTATTTTAGGTCCAAGTCACTTGCGTAAACTTTCACCGGGAACGGGGCACGTTTACGCATATTCTAAGCTATACCAAAGAGTAAGTGAAATAAATATTTAATCAAATTGAGATGTTTTATTTATAACTTAAAACACTGTTTAAAAAGAAAAAAAAAATTAAAGAGAAAAGAACATTTTATAGGCTAAACTGAAAACATAGGGCTTATTGCTAGTTAAAAACAGAAACTATTTAGTCATCTTCATCATCACTGTTACAGTTTTTACAAACAAAAAATAAAGTATTTCCTTTTGCACACTTGTCATGAGACCACCTTTTGCATCTAACACATTGAACCCAGTCTTGTCCTTTTTTGGATTGGTTGTATGATTTCAAACAATAAATACACACACAGTTTTCCTTTTCATCATCAGATTCATTCACCATTTTCTTTTTTTCATACTGTACCAACTTTTTCCTTTTTGCAGTTTTTGGTTTCATAGTTTTTCTTTTGCTGTCTTCTTGTTCTGCTTCCATAGAAACTAGTAATTTTTTGTTTTGTTGTGCCATCGTTTTTTCTTTTTCGCTTTTTTTTTTAACTGTTCTTGTCTGAGGGCTTCTTTAACCGGACTATCAGTTAGGATTTCGGACTTCCTCTTTTTCTTCCCTTTCTTGATGCCAAGCCGGTGTCCTGCCTTTTCAAATGGTCTCAGTTGTTCAGGTGTTGGGTTGTCCACATGTGACGAGTTGGATGGCCTACTGGAAGAAATGCTTGGAGGATCGATAGGCATATAAGTCTCAGAGACTTCTGCTGCCGTGCCAGAGGCGTTAGTAGGTCTATTAGTAGATGGCGATGTTGGTTCTGGTCTGTCAGTCCCGTACGATGACATGAAATCAGCCTATGAAAATATCAGTGGGTTTAGCGGTTGAATCCCTGTCACTTTAAATCCAGCCATTATGTTTGCTGGAGTAACTGCTAGGTGTAAGGTTGATGCCAAAATTGAAGAAATGTCATGAACTGTCATTGGGCGTTTGTTACTAGCCATCCATGAATCGCATGCAGTGTTAATGAATTTTTTGAATGGCCCAAAAACACTGCGGTCAAGAGGCTGCTGCTTATGATTGCAGTGGGGCGGGAATGATAGTAGCGTCACTCCATTGTCTTTAAAATAGTCCAATAAATCCGCTGACAAGTGGTACTCGTGATTATCTAAAATCAGGAGGCATGCTTTTGAGGTGGAACACCTGACATCGGCCACAAAATGCTTAGCGAATTTTAAAAAGTTGTGTTCCATCATCCATCCCGATGGGTTAGCATCTCCAGCACTGCCTACAGGGCCATCTCTCAGAAAGTGTTTCTTAAAGTGGACACTAGGAAAAACAATGAATGGGGGAATATATGTCCCCGTAGCACTGATTGAGAGGGCCACTGTTACTAGAGTTCCTCTATCGCTCGAAGTCATTTTCCTTACTTGTCGAAACCCTTAAATGTCCAATGACTCTGTCGGGCTTCTGAACCGTCGTTACTCCTGTTTCGTCTACATTCCGAATGTCAGCAGGTCCAACCTTAAGTCTTTTTATGGCGGTTGTCAGATTATCAAAAAATGCCGACACATTAGTTCGATTGAAACTTGTGGCTCGAGCTAAGCTCGTTGCTTGAGGAGACCAAATCGAGAGTTTGCTATGTCGCGTTTTAGGACAGAAGTAAGCCAATCCGGTCCTGCCACTCCATTGTCGGTCCAAGACTGAGTTATTTTTCTGTTACAAGCTACAGCATATGTATATGCAAATCGTTTTACTTCTTTAGGCGAAAGGCCAAAATATATATCGGAAGCTTTTAGAAGGTATTCCACAAGCAATTTTCCTTGGTTAGACTAAAACACCTGCACAAACGAACACAATACGAATTTAGTAACCTATTTATTTTTTAATTAAAAATTATAAATTTTCTGGTCATTTTTTTCAAACTTCTCCGTTATGTATCTTACGTTTACTTACGTTTTGATGTCTGGAATATTTAAACTGAGCCGTTATGCGAACTAGCACCACATCTTCTACTGGGGCCTCTGGAGTCGGTGGCACCTTTGGAGCTGGTGAGGCCTCTGGAGCCGGTGGGGCCTCTGGATCAGGAGTTGGTACATCATTAACCTGCAAAAAATATTTTTTTTAATTGAAAAGGCATACATAACTAAGTAGGCTATAGGCTACGTAAAAAACCTGTTCTGCTAATAACTGTGATTCACTCGACGTGTAGCTAATATATTAGGGGATTAATTAAAATATTTCCCCACATTAGTCTGATGAAAAGCGATAAGAGCTTTGACGGTAGCCCGTGCCTTTCAGAATGACAGTGAATATTGAAAACTTTTTCCGCAACAAAACATGAGTGAATATTTTGATACTTTAACCGTTGAAATCGGTATTCAAATAATGGTGTGTGTGTGGGAGGGGGGACTTCAATAAACAAAAACTGCTTTGCATATTATTTAAAAGTTTATATGTGTGAACTATTAAATTTGTATTTGGTATTCTAAGTTGGTTTCATAAAAAAAACAAGTTAAAACTACATAAACTGTTTAATATTATAGGAAATTTTCAACTTACATTTTCATTCTCATTGTGTGTTTTCAGGTCCTTGTTACGCAGGTTAGCCTATTTTTTGCAGTAGTTATCCACTGTCTTGTCATTCAATCCATAAAATTTGGCAGCCCCTCGAATAGTGTTTTTACCAAATCTCACTTGCAGAACGGCATTTTTCATTATTTTGACATCTAACTTGGTTCTGTTAGTTTTTTTAACATAATGTCTTACCATCTGTAAAATAAAGAAAATTTATTACTGGCTGAATAGTCTATAAAATTAAAGCTGAACAGGCATGAAGACAGAACTATATGATTGTAAGCTATCAGAGACGAATCTGTTACTCAATTAAACATTAAATGATGATTTGCAAAACTAAATAGCCAGAAAATACTAAAAAGGTTTGAGACAGTACAGAGCAAAAGAGCTTCAGGGGCACGTTTACGCAGTAAGAACGTGCGTAAAGGTGCCCCAATGTCAATGTGTAAACGTGCCCGGTCGCCATGTTTGGATTTATTTTTAACGTGCAACGAAAATTAATAACATTTCTGTTCATACAAATACAGTTCTCAAAAAAGGATAAAATTCTGCTAATGTTCACATATTTGTTTATCCTTAACTAAGTATTATTAGTTCACAATAAGTTTCAATAAGTTCAACGCAAAATTTAGTCACCTTGACAAAAAACAGGTTATCCTTTCCGCATGCTAGACCGAAGCTCTACTGACGCTCAAAAACTTGTGAAAATACTCGCTAGGGAGCAGCATCAATCTGTCATGACCTGGTGGTGCGCCAGTTATAACTCGCTTCGGAAAAAGTGCACTGCGTAAACGTGCCCCGGTCTACCCTATATTATAACGATTTCGAAAAGAATTTTAGATGCTTGATTTTTTTTTCTTGTTTAAATGAATTGCGGGAAAATTTATTAATAAGCTTATATTAGAAACATAATTTAAATTACATTCAAGAGAAATGTATGGTTATTAAATAAACTCACAATATGTTGTAAAAAACGTAAAAAAAGTATATCTAAATTAAATATTCAAAGACAAATGTATTTATATACATTACATAAGATATACATATACATGAGTTTAAAATCCTGAGAAAAGTAAACTTTTGAAAGTTATTGTGATCCATTTTTATGCATTAATAATTGCTTTAAAATGTTTTCGCATCGAATTTACTAACTTAAATTCAACTGTTGTTTTTAAGATTGCATTTATTTAAGATTCAACAGCGTGTAGTTTAATTTTCATTTCTAGTTTCCAGGGCCAAATCAATGCATGGGCATACAGAACACTGGTCCAGCGCCGCATAAGTTTTGAAGGCACCCAATCTGTAGACAAAGTTTGGAAAAATTACAACTAAGCATTGTAATTTACACAGTTTTATATTGTGTTATAGCAAAATATTAAAGTGTTTACATCTTAAGTTATAATCGATTTCTAAACGAAGACAACCTTTCTCTCTTGTTTTATCTCGAAATTTGGTTCAATATGACAACTTTGAAAACCTTTTCTAAAATATAATCTGTTTTATAGAAATACACTGTTCCATGGCATATCCATAAGAATGCTGGGAAGTTTCATGCACTTATGAATAAAACTGACTTCGTAACTGCGCCGTAAATTTATAAGATTAAATCGCAGTAACAGCTATAAAAGTTATTTACATAAAACTTATTTAAGAATTTTGCATAGCATAAGACTAAGGGTCCCGTGCAATGTTCGCGTTCAGTGCCTTCAAAAGTTTTTGTCACATCCTGCTTGCTCCCAAATGTATTCAAATGGATTAATGTTCGCCAAATGTGACGGACGGTAACCATTCCAGAATGTACAGAACATTGTGTAGCAGCTATATCCTTATAATAGATTATTTTCCATACTGCTTTCAGTTAATGATAAATGTCTAAGTACTATAAAAAAAATCACAGATAAACCTAGTTTCAGAGCTCTTTTTTCGAAATTTGGTTTTTTTAATATTTAACTAATAACACCGATTTAAAATATCATCAATTATGAACTATCTTACCGCTTGGAATTTTACGTCCCCACACTTTTTTTACTACCGTCATTGCGGTGATATTTTTTCTTCATTATTCGTTGTGTAGATAGGGGAGGAGGGCAATGGTGGTGGCCGCCCGGCCGCCGAATTGAGATAGGTTTTTAACCGAAATTATTTCACATATTTTGATAATAAACAAACGCTGTTGATCTTTTTTTCGCGCATGTGAATGTTTTCATTAGAAAAATATTTTATTATATCCAAATAATAAGAGAAAAGTTTCTGTAAAAGTTTCTAGGGATGGCTCAACACACTTTGTACTTTACATGATTACGTCCCTCCACGGAAGCGCAGAATGTTTGAATTTGGAGGGGGGGAGGGGGGGGTAACTGAGAGAATCTTTAAACCGAAATTGTCTAACATATTTTGCTAAAAATAAGAACTGACGACGTGTGTGCATGAGTGCGTGAGTGCTTTGATGAAATTCGGTTTAGGAAGGTGAATGAAAAGTTTCATAAGTGGATCTTTATGGAACCACCAAATTTTCCCTTATTAAAACGTATAAAATTAAACTTATTCTGTTGGCTATAGTTACTGTTAAATGCAAGTAAGTGTCTATAAGTGTAAGTCTGTATAAGGATTTGGCGGTTTAAAAATCTTTCGCAAGAGTTATTAAGGCATGCATCCTGTATAGATCATTTAAATGCTCATTTAGCTTTGAATAAACCTTCAAAGTATCTGAACTATTAAATGAACATTGAGAATTGTAAAGAATGAAATACAATAAAGAAGTAAAAATGATTCAATTGTGATGATAAAATGATAAAATTTTTTGACTAATTGACACATTCATTTCTTAGCTAAAATCAATGTCAAGAGTTACAATTTTCGAATACCGATGAGTTCTTTCGGCCTTTTTTGTATTATGAAAATTCGCCAGAGTAGCCATCGAAAACGGTTACACATTTACCACAGTAGTTTCTTAGGACAAAAGAAATATAACTTTTTACGACATTCCTGTGTATATATTTTTTAAGTATTTTTATTATAAACATTTTTTATTATATTTTAAAAATATTGTAATCAATGAAAATTTGAAGATTATGTTTTTTAAAATGATTTTAAATACATAAAAATGTAAAAAAAAAAAAAAAAAAAAAAAAAAAAAAAAAAAAAAAAAAAAAAAACTTTCAAACTGAGAAAATTAATTTTAAGATTGCAACTCTGAATCATTTAAAAGGAAATGGATTCAGTAAACAACCTTCTTAACATATTTATAATTATCGGATCTTTAGAAATTTATAATCATCGAATCATTCACCAGAAATATTAGGAATGTCTAAATACATTTCTAAACAAAAAATTGGAAAATTGATATTTTCGTCATTTACTTGAAAAGAAGTTCCCTAGTTCCCTTAAACAGGAACTGTGCATTTTAAATTTGAAAAGTCATTTTTTTCTGTAATTTGAATGACAAGCAGTGTTATTTTCATGGGTAATCTGTCTTCTAAACTAAGAATCCAGTCATTTTAGGAAAAATAGTGGAAAAAAATTAAAACAACACTGCATTTTTGCACAGGTGATATTTAGAGTATGTCGTTCAAATACTAAAAATCCTTATCGATCTGATTTGAGATTTAACCACCAGGGGATACGAATGATCTTGTAAATCGTTTTTTTGTGAAAATCTCATTAACGATGGCATCTAGAAAAAAAAAATCAATTAAAAATATGTAGAAATTTTTTGTTTCCTACAAAAGTGCCTATAACATTTTTTGTCACACCAACCCTCCTTATCAAAAATGAAAAACAGTCAATATACTTGGACGAAAAACGATAAAAATATGAAAAACCTGCTGGTTTTTTAAAATGTATTATATTGAAAGTGTAAAATTCTTATTTTGAAGAAAGAAGGTGAATGTATAATATGCAAGATATGCTTATTTGCACACCACCCTTAAGGTAAAGCATTTAGTGCATTTTTTATATTTTAGTTTCACCGAAGGCATAATCTACATATAATGAGTGGCTTGTTTAAATCTCAATCATTTGACTGTTTGAGTAGTCGTTTGCACATTTCCAACTTCTTCACTCGATTTTGCTTCGTCATCATCGGTATTTTCTCTTCAGATGTTGTTTGCCTTCACTATTTTCTGGTTGAGCTTATATGTCATCACTAAATTCAGGTGTAACAATTCCACCATTCTTTGGAATTGGCATGATATTGTCAATATCTTCTTCATCATCAAATTCAACTCTACTTGCATTGTGACATGAAACCGCGCAATAACGTACGCAAATATAAGAACATTTGAATACCATTTTTTGGCACCCACACGCTTTGCCACATCCTTTGTAGCAAGTACAAACAATGGATTCAATAATATTTCATGGCTCGGACAATGAGGTAGCTGGAATTAGAGTCAAATTAAATGCAATTCGCCAGCCCCAGTTCTCAGTAATAAGTTTATTGAACAACCAGTATTGTATTTGTTGATGAACGCAGAAACTGTGCGATCTAGCTGCGTCCTCGGTAGGCAGCAACGGTGAAAGCCTTTTTTTTACCCACAGCAACTTCTTTTTTGGAATATATATAATGGTGCATGTTCACAGAAATTTGTGTTTTACCAACATATAAAGCAAGAAATATAGTTTTTTCTGCCTCGAATATTTCAAATTTGGGATGCTTTGCTACTTTTAAAAGTGTTGGTAGCTTGTATGTTACCTTCCTTTTGTTCCCTTTGTACCTATGTTTTCCTTCCTTTTTGAAAATTTTTAATAACGACATTTTGCTTTTCCCAAGCATTTCTGATGTAGAGTCACAACCCGAAAAAGTATGCAGGAACAATATGTGATCTTTCAGAACTGCATCATCATTAAGACTGTGTGACGAATACAAGGTGGTTGTAATTCTTCTTCTTACAGGCTAAATAAAAAATATCTCTATCTCTGGAGGTGCTAAGGCAGTTGACAATTCCAGCAAATCAGTATCGTCGCTTACAATAGCCGCAAGCGCACCAGACATTGCTACTTCAATGGTTGTGTTGACAATAAGAGTGTCAGTATCTTCCTCTGTCTGTGTCATTTCAAAACCTTTCTCCTTAAATTTCTCCATGGGCATAGAGATGAGATGTGTCTTATTTTGATAATTAGATAAGGATTTTTGATTAATTGATACATTCATTTATTATTTAAATTCAATGTCCAATTTTCGAATACCGATGAGTTATTTCGGCCTTTTTTGTATTAAAAACTTCGTCAGAGTACCCATCGAAAACAGTTACACATTTACCACAGTAGTTTCTTAGGACAAAGGAAATATAACTTTTTACGACATTGTTGTATAAGGAAAGGGCAGCTGACGTCACTGGGGGTAAGCAAAAAATACCCTACAGTCTTTAAGGGTCCTACTGTTCACAAGAGCTCAGGTGATTTGATTAGTTTACGATTAACATATGTGTGAAATGATTGGTCTGCATCGCCATGATATTTTCTGCAATGATCGCTAAGGAGAAAATACAGATCAGTTGACAGAATTGCTTTTTAACATCTCCTTTCCTTTGCATTAGATAAACGCTTACTGACTTCTTTACCCCATTTGTCTTTACTGCAACCACATTTAAGTTATTTTTCCCCTCTAACCTTTTTCGCAATACTTTAAAGATTTTTTTTCATGTCTTATAAAAGCTTCGCCCAATGTATCAGAACATAGTAAACATTTTTACTTTAATTCAAACAAGGGACTGGCTTTTCCCAATTTTTCTTTTAATGGTGTAATTTCTGTGAATTTTGATGATTTTTATGCAACAGATTTCTTGTACGATTTAACAGAATTCTTTCTTGTATAACTTTTCCTACACGTTGGATAAACTATACTTTAACTATTGTTTTCTGCCATTTCTTCAAATGGTTCCCACTTAGTGTCACTTATTTTCAAACTTGGCGTCACAAGTGACTTCAGTTCTTTTTTTTCAATCATTCGCAACACAGCCATCGCCATATACAAGACAAACTAATTCGCCAATCTCCATTTTATCGCTCCTGATCAACAATCAAACCTTTTCATCATCTGTGAACATCATCTTGCTGCGAAGATGGTTTTTTAGTGGACTAAACAGATGAAAAATTACTTAATTTTTTTTCGTACTTTAATTCTTTTAAGGTTTGTGAACATTCCAACTGTTTTATATAAAACATTTTGCTACTTATAATAAGAGCTTAAACCTTTGGGGAATTTGTTATAGTTCTGTAATCACATAAGTAAATCTCAATTTTTTAAACGAATCCGATTTTACTTTGTATCACCATTCCTGCAATGTCCTTATTAGTAAATATTAGAAACTATAAAAAAAAAAGCCTTAAAATAGGAAAGTTTCTTTTTTTACTTTTTAATGTTACAAATATTAGCTTTTAAATATGTATAATTTTTTTTTATGTTTCATTTCACCTTAAACCAAGTATTGTACATTTTCCTGATATATTATTCATGGCATAAATAAAGTTAACAGTGACAAAACACTAAATAGTTTTAAAACAATTTTCTCTATTTTGCGCAAACAGTTTTAGACTACTTTTATAAATTTATTACAATTAAAAACAAAATTATAAAAAAATATTATGCTCTTATAAAAATATTAGATAATAACAAAATAACTAATATTAGATAATAATGGGAATAACAAAAATAATAATGTCAAAAACCATAAAGAGTTCGACGAAATCTTTCTATATTTTGTGTTTATACTTTTTTATCCTATCTTTATCACTACAGTATTAGAGTACAGGTTGAATAAATGTATTTCAACTACAATTAAATACATTATAATACTTTCATAAACTTTAGAGTCAAAGAAAATATAGCTACGACTCATACTAGTAATAACTTAAGTGGCCTCCAAAAGTTAAGGTACAACCGGTTTTTTGCGTCTAATTTGCAAATGAATGAATATAGAAACAACAAATTTGGAGGAAATGTGCGCTAAACTGTTATTTATTAAATGCGACATAGAAATTTATTTAAGTTAAACGTATAAATGAAATTACAACGAAAAAGCACTCATGGTGGAAAATTCCATTCTTGGAGAAATCAGTACATCGTAGTATTATGCAGTAAAATGTGACAGAAACATTAAAAAACTGGTTCTAATACGGAATATGTCGACCCCGGACTTGAATGCATTGGCGGCATCGACTTTCTATGCTCTCAATTAAATTGTCGGACACCGAAATAAGTAACGCTGACCAGACTTGGAGTAAGCCTTGTTCCAGATCATTTAATGACTTTGGAGGAGGACTTAAAGCCGCAACCTGTCTTCCAAGATAGTCCCAAAGATGTTCTATCGGATTCAAGTCTGGAGAGTGAGCTGGCCAATTCATTCTCTCCAAACCGTGATCCTCAAGATAATCCTCAACAACCACAGCGCGGTGTGATCTCGCATTATCATCCATTAGAATGAAACCATTGCCAATAGCACCGGCATATGGGCGCACATATGAATCAAGGATCTCATCCCGATGTCTCGCACCAGTCACAGTTCCTCCATAGAACACATGCAGGTCAGTGTGGCCTCCGAGTGAGATCCCTGCCCAAACTATGATTCCACCGTTTCTGTACCTGTGTGTTTCGACAGTGTTTGATTGATGGTATCGAGTGCATTGTTCTCTCCAGATCAGAAGACGTCCTGAATCGCTCTCCAGTGTGAATCTGGACTCGTCTGTGAAGAGTACAGAAGCTCACTGTTGTCTGGTCCAGGAAACATGTTTTCTTGCCCAACATAAGCGCACCCTTCTCTGTCGTCTGTTGAGGGGGACACACACAACTGGTCGCCTTGCATAGAGACTTGCATTGTGAAGACGTCTTCGCACCGTAGTAGCTGAGTTTCTTCTCCCTGATGTTGCAAAGTGGTCTGCAATGAGTTGCGGCACAGTAGTGCGTCTTCTCCTTCGGCCGAAAGAGCTAGAAACCGGTCTTCTGCAGGTGTTGTAACACGTGGGCGGCCTGGAGCATGTCTTCTGGACACAGAATCTTCGGATTCATACTGATCCCAGAGTTGTTGGACTACACTGCGAGACACATTGAGCCGTCTAGCAGTATCTCGGCCTGTGACAACCCCATTTCCATCCATCCTACCGACCGCCACCTTAATGAATCGGGTAAACGGCTTCTTCTATACATTTTTAGACTCTACTGGCTGTTGTGAACGAAACTGACAACAATAGTTCGAATACAACAAAACTTACACACGAAATTACGAAAGCTTCGTAATTGCACATTTTTCTCTCATTCACAAATACCTATTCTTTTGTATAAAATAAAAGTGGTAGCTGTAATTTTTGCGTAAGTTTTTTTAAAGCTTATTATTGTCATTCATATAAACTATGAAGTTTAATCGGACTGCCATTTTTTGTCTGGTGAGCTTCGAAAAACATGTTGGAGGCCAGTGTACTTCTAAAAATTTTAAATGTTTAAGTTTCCCCACGTCAAACAAATTAATATTTACAAAAAGAGCTTAACATTTTGATGGCAATTTGTAAAAACTATATGTTGTTACTGATATGAGAAAACATAATTATTTTTAAATGAATTGGCTTTTATTCTGTCTAACCCTTCATATATACCTTCGTTAAAACACATTAAAATTGTCTAAAAAATTAAAAGTTATGATTGATAAGTAAATGTATATTAAATATTCTTTATTTATTCTTTATTTTTTCCACAAACAGTATATTATTCTCTTTTTTACATTTTATTGTCAAAGAAAAGTGGCAAAATCAAAATAAATAGCGTCTTTTTTTAAGTGCAGACACTTTTATAATTTTTTTATAAAAATGTATTTTTATATATCTAATAAATTTATTTTTCCTCTGACACAAATAATGATGCTGTAATACTTTCACAGACATTAGTGTCAAAGAAAACAATCTTAAGGCTGTACCAATAACTAATTAATTCATCTAAGATTTGTCAACATTTTAGCAGCCCCACGTAAAACAAACTCATATTCGCAAAACCAACTTTAAACCTTTGGCGAAATTTCCTAACTGTTTCTCAACTCTTTGGATATCGAAACCTTTCCCTCTGAGGATCTAATATGCTCATTCCAAACGTGCGCGTTTCACAGAGTGGAAAGGAAATAAAAGTGAGAAAAGTTATGATATTGTCATGCACTGATGAATAACGAAAGGTAAATTACGATTTAATTGTTTTATTTGTTCATATGATTTTTATTTCCGTAATTAAGTAATTACTATTGAGTGTATTTAAACAAAAAAAAATTATCTATGAAAGTGTATTTTTATATATCTAATAATTTTATTTTTCATCTGACACAAACAATGATGCTGTAATATTTTCACAGACATTACTGTCAAAGAAAACAATCTTAAGGCTGTACCAATAACAACTTAATTCATCTAAGATATGTCAACATTTGAGCAGTCCCACGTAAAACAAACTCATATTCCTCAAAACTAGCTTTAAACTTTTGGCGAAATTTCCTAACTGTTTATCGACTCTTTGGATATCGAAAACTTTCCCTCTGCTGATCTAATACGCTCATTCCAAAAGTGCGCGTCTCACAGAGTGGAAGGGAAATAAAAGTGAGAAAAGTTATGATATTGTCAAGCACTGATGAATAACGAAAGGTAAATTATGATTTAATTATTTTATTTGTTCACATGATTTTTATTTATGTAATTAAGTAATTAATATTGAGTGTATTCAGACAAAAAAAATGATGTAAAAAAGCTTAAATTTATTATTTAATAAACATAAATGAATATAATTTTTTTTAATTGAAATTTGTCTATTATTATATATGTAGTGAAAATAATAATTTTATTCGTTATGTTTTGATTAAAAAGTTTTTTTTTTATAATATAAACTGACAGTAAATACTTATGTATGCTTTTATACACTTTTTGGAGATAATGTAAACATTGATATGAAAAACTTGAACGAAATTCTATATGTAAATGACATTTTAATATTAAAATTTCTTTTCGAAATACCTGCATAAGTACCTGTATATATATTTGTCTATTAATTAATTACTTTAAATTACATGTTTTAAAGATATAAAATTAAATTATTTTCGTAATTAAATGGGGTTTTTTTCGAATATAAACATACATTTTTATTTAGTTATCGTAACATATTTTCGTAACTAGCTAAGGAATTTTTTACAATTAGTTTATGAATTTTTTGGTTAGAATGGTTTTTATTAATTGATTATTAGTAGGGAATTGAAATAAAAAACTGTTGTAGAATATTTTTATTGTACTTTTGTGTAAACATAACGCAATTAGAAATTCTTCTTTTTTTATTTACTGAAAATGTGCAGTAATAATAATAATAATGAAATCAGGCCTATTATGGCTGTTTAGCAAAATAACATTTTTTATTGTTTTATTTATTCTTAAATCTTCGTATGAATCTTTATTATTTTTCTACAACATTAAAATTAATAAGTAAATAATGTAAATAACTAAATAAAGTAAATGTTCCTACATAAATCTGCTATTTATATTTATACACTAATTAATTACTTTATATTAAACGTTCATAATTTATAATATTTAATACTTTTGTAATTGAACGACTTTACTTCGATGTAATTTATAAAAATATTTTTTAATTGAATTATAGCATTTTTTGTTCATACCTTGATGATGAAATTTTAACATTTACATTATTTTTAATTACTGATTAAATTACTAAGTAACTGATTATTATTAAATGCATCTACAAGGAGGAAATAGTTGTAAGTCATTTTTTACATTTCATGTAAACATAAGACAACAACAAATTCCTTTTTAACACTTTTCAACCTAGTCCGTGCTCTAACTCCCGTAAGCATGCTCGGACTGCCCTGAAATTTTTGTATGTTATTGTCGTTTACTATAGCATGTTCCCTATTTCAACGGAAGTGTGTAGCACTTATAGTTTTTTTACAGGGACAGTCAAAAATATTCCGTTACATTACAGTCAATGGGTAATAATCGTTTCAAGTTAATTTTGATGACGCTACATCATTAAAACATAATGAAATTCATATATAATTATGAAGCGTATTAAAACATGTTTTTGTAGAATATGGGGTGCAAAGCATTTATTATTCATTTACAAGGTCAAACAAAAGAATTCTATGGGGAAGAATCGTTTGCAGTTTAATTTAGTGATATTTCACTATTTCAAACATAATGAAAATTACATGCATTACTGAAGTGCACTATAAATTGCTTTCTTGTGTGCATTGCGTTTATTTACAAGGACACACAAAAGATATTGGTTACAGTACATGTGCAATATTTACAGTCTATCTGTGATAAGTGCGTTTTCAATTTTGGTTTGCGTTTTTAAGTTTAACTAATTTTTTTCATACTACGTGTGTGTTTATAAACTCGGTTGATCATATACAGGGCTACACAAGGAAATTCGTAAGTATCACAGACTATGGGAATGAATAGCTGTAGGTTAGTTTTTAATTGTGTTTACGCATTTTTCTGCCGAACTATATTTAATAGACTAGTAGAAGTTTGTGGAATATAAATAAATTCATATACAGGGATACGCAAAGAAAAAGTTACATTGTCGTTTACGGATGGTAATTGCTGCGAGTGAGTTTTAAGTTGCCTTTTAGCTTAATATGTGGTGCGTACAAAACTCTGCAGATAATATACAGGGCTGTACAAAAGATTTCAAGTTCTTTTACATTGATTGGCGAAAATTGCTAATTGTGAATATTCTAACTGAATTAAATTTTATCATACTATATATTCACATCTATTGATCATATACAGGGCTCCACAAAATAATTCGATTACTTTTTTGACACTGGAATGTAAATTCCAAAATTGTGTTTTTTAATGTGTTATATGTTTTCTAAAGTGTTTACTTACACATCTTCTTTCGCCATACTTAACGTTGAAGTTTCGTTACAGTTTTCTGGCTGTGTTGTAAAGTGTTTATAATCTATGCTTGACGCATGATTTTTCGTTGTTGTTCAAACTTACTTTAAATTTATTAAGCGTATAAACTTAATGAGATTAATTTGTTCACCCTTTAATTCTTATTAGTAAATAATTACTCAACCGAACAAATTGTGAAAAGTATATTGTTATTTGAACTTTTATATCTTATTATATTTTTTTATCTTTATACATGATTAATTATTACTTTTACATTTTTATTATGTAACAAAATTATGTAAAAAAAAAAAAAAAAAAGATTTTTCTTTTTTGTAACATAAATGCATAACAGAAATATGAATTCCACCATTGAATTTACAGTAAGTAATTTATGAGCGGAGAAGTAACGTAAATAATGATTCCATCAGTTCTGTTTTGTTTAAAAAACGAATTTTGATTCTTTTTAAAGTTTTAACCGCCTCACAATTTACATTTTTTCACACAATAAACTAAAAATAGGGACTACACACCACTTTTTTCGTACTAAAATATTTGTTTTATATAATAGAAAAATGTCTGCCAGTTAATAAAATGAAGATTGCAGTTAAAAATTACTGGTGTGTAAGTCTTTTAGTAACAAAGCAAGCAATTTTTTTTTTTTTTTTTTTTTTTTTTTTTTTGCACGAGCGGGGATCGGGCAAAACTATTAAATGGTTAAAAGTGATTAGTTAAAATTTCAGATGTTCAGAAAAAAAGAGGATCGTCCATCATTTCGTTCTTCCGAGTTCAGATGAATTTATGCCCTTTACACAATTATTTCTTCAGTACTGTTAAAAGAAAATTAAAAGTTAATAAGTACAAAAGCAAAAATAGATTAAAAAAAACAGTCTTTTATAAGCATTTAATGTTTATCTTAAAAATCACGTCTAATTTTATGTCTATAATTCATGTTGTCCCAAAAAACTACCGTTACAATACGTTAATTGGGCGTGGACCCCTATTAAGGAAAATTCACAGCTTCAATTTACATTTGATATAAAGCGCATCTGCTAAATTTATAAAAAAAAAAATCTATAATTTTTGTCCTGTTTTTTTTTTCAGTAGGGTATAGCTTAGGGAATGAAAAATACATTTTTAAAACTATCTATTAAAGATACCTAGGATCGTCACAGGCAACTCAACTCCGCATAATAAAATTAGTTCCAAACAAACCGTTGAGAAGTAAGGAGGATAGAAAAGAGAGGAGTAGACATATCAATCTCCCCTGTGTAAAGTATTGAATCATTTATGACTACTCCTCCATCTATTGGATCCTCCTTGGTTTGTATGGAACCAATTTGTGGTTGATACGCGGAGCTGAGTTACATGTGATGTCCAACTGATGGGGTCCATATCCGTAACAATACAAGAAACATGAAAATCAGTATATAATGAAAGTAGATGGATAATGACGTCATATTTAAAACGAAAAACTGAAATATTTTTATCGCTAACTGACTAATTAATAAGCTTGAATGTCAGTTAGATACAGATGTGAGTTTTCTGCCAAAATCCACGTTATGATTGCCAGGAAAAGAAAATTAACAAGAATTATATCATTAAAAAGAGATTTCTTTTGGAACAAAGTGACGTCATATTTGAAATAAAACGGGAATTTTCAAATATGTTTTAAAAGGAGCGTGAATCAGTTCCATACATTAATAATACAAGGATCAGTAAGTATAGAAAGTAGATGAGTTTCACGCCTTATTTAAAACGAACAATTTAAATATTTGTTTAAATATACTGATTATTAAGGATGAAAATATCAATTACATGCAGATGAGAATTTTCTGCCAAAATTCACATCATGATTATTAGGAAAAGAAAAATGAACACGAATCTATTATGTTAAAATCTAATCGTTTGTTTGTATTTCGCAACTACTCCTCTTAGATTATCGAACGTAACGCAATTTAGTTAACCCCGGTTATCATTGATTCGAGGATGTCATATAAACTCTCAGAATTTAAAATTTTGAATTTGGTTCGGATATATTATTATTGCGTTATTTATTTATTTATGTATGTATTTTGTAAATGTTATCGAAATTTCTCTTAAAACGGCAACTAAATTACTTCCTTTTTGTAGATAAAAAGGAGAAATAAAACGGTTAAATATATTTCACGCCATTTTCTCATTAAAAATGAAAAAAAGAATTTATTTTCAATTTGAATAGATGGTGAAAACAAAAGCTTGATTACAGTAAAATTTTCGAAAAATAAAAACACATTTTACCATATTCCTACTTTATGAATCAAGTTATTCTGCAGAACAAAAATCGTCTGTCAACATAGTGTCAGTTAGAAATTAACAATTGTTTCGGCTATCGATTAAACCAAGGAGGCAAATTTAAACTTCTTGCATTTAAGTGTACAAATTATTGCTCCCTATTCACAAGAATTGAATTTAAAGAAAGAGGATATACTATTTCCAATTAATTATTTTTTATGTATGGCTGATAAAACGTTTCCCAAAGTCGTTAAAAGTAAAATGGTTTATCAGGTAAAATTGACATTTGATTTTACCCAATTCGTCGATTTCACGACATTATTTGCTCCTCCTTTCTCCATTGGTTGTAGTTTCATTTTCGAGATTATTTGGCACAAAGATTTAACTTTATTAAAACTGAGTTATGTGAAGGCCACTATAACAAAGAAATACCGTATTGTCTCCTATGAAATGTGATAAAGAGTTAGTTAATTATTTACTTTTTTAATTATCGGGAGTTAAATATTTTGCTTAATTAATGCATTTCTTCTTTTTTCAATGTTACGTGAATGAGGTCACGGGTAACAGCTAGTAGATATATATATATATATATATATATATATATATATATATATATTGAAATTAATATTAAAATATACCCATGGAAAGTAGAATATGCATTTTTATCATAAATAGATTTACAGAAGTTACAAATACGCAAATCTAAAATTACAGCTCATTCCGAAAAATAGGTTTTTAGTAGTTTTTAAAAACATTTCCGTTTGTTTAGTAACTGTGAAAAATGAATTTGACATTAGTGTTTCAAAATTTGCAATTGCTATAATGTCTAACGTACTAAATCGAATAACGTTCCATTTCTTATCCTATGGTAAAATTTGCCGGATAATCAAAACGTGATGTCAAAATTCGACGTTCGTATTGAAAATTTCAAAGTTAGATACAAGTTTTAGATAACAGAAAATTTCGAAATAAAAACGAAATTGAAGTGGAAGGAAATATTCACCTTGTATTTAAATCATAAAATATACATTATAACATGCTTAAAAGGTGACAAAAGATGTTAAAAACGTTAAAATACAATCATTTACATCTCGAAACTTTCGATCGCTAACGCGATCATCGTCAGTGGGGAACTTTTGACAAAAGTTCCCCACTGACGATGATCGCGTTAGCGATCGAATGTCTCGGGATGTAAATGATTGTATTTTAACGTTTTAGGTAGCTTTCAATACAAAAAAGTATAAAGCTACCTATTGCAGCCGTTCGGAGGAAAGCAGTTCCGGAAAATTTCGATATATTTTCACCGATCATGACCCCCAGACCCCAAAACCACCCTCCGTTCAAATGTTGATTTATATATATATATATATCCATATATATATATATATATATATATATATATATATATATATATATATATATATATATATATATATATATATATATATATATATATATATATATATATATATATATATGACCTATGTCATACGATAACGCTCGTATTTATAAATCGATTTTGATGAAACTAATTGTGTGTATTAATGACCCCCAGACCCCAAAATCACCCTCCGTTCAAATGTTGATTTATATATATATATATATATATATATATATATATATATATATATATCCATATATATATATATATATATATCCATATATATATATATCCATATATATATATATATATATATATATATATATATATATATATGACTTATGTCATACGATAACGCTCGTATTTATAAATCGATTTTGATGAAACTAATTGTGTGTATTAAGGTCACCAATGTCTCGACCGAGTTCGTTAGCCAGCTTGGTTCGCCATTTTGTTTCAAGATGGCGGCCATTTAAAAATTTAAAACTATAATAAATATACCAAAAAGTTAAAAATTCAAATTTATTTTTTAATTACGTGTTAGGCCTTGATACAAGGATTCCAGAGCATTTTCTGGTTTACCTCTATCTTTAAAAATGGCTGAGATAGAGCAGTTTGAAATTCTAGGGTGGCAGACATTTTGAAACAAAACAGGACATTAACGCGATTACTCGCAAATTATTTTCTTTCATTGTTGTAATAATTTTCCCAATCATACGCATAAAACTATATATTCATATCCGTTAGCGCCAAAATTGGCGACATTGGCGACAAAATTGGCAAAATTTGTAACATTTGGCGAAATATCGCCAAATTTGGTGACCAAAATAAGTCTTTATAAATGAAGCCAATTTGGCTATTGCTCAATAATTTGGCGACATTCTTATTCAAATTCAGTATTAACGAATCTTTTGTAAACGTTTCTTTGCATTTTAACTTGCTGTTTTCGTGGAACATTAGCTAAAATTCTAAAACGAAGATATAGGAAAGCTACCTTTTCCTCCCGGTACAGGCCGGAAGGACTTTTTAACATCTTTTGTCACCTTTTAAGCATGTTTTAATGTATATTTTATTAAGTTTTAGATAAAGACGTTTTCTATAAACTTAATTTTTTTAACATACATTTAAGAAACAGATAATTTGCAATTGAATGGCTATTTTTGCTTTTCTCTGTGTCTATGTTACTATAATATAAGTGAAATGGGCAAAACCAACTTCTGGTCTTTTTTTTTCTTTTAACCGATTGTACATGTTTGTATGCATAATGCCAATATACATTCACCGTACAACTCATGCTACGTACATATACATATGTGGTATGCATTGTATATGCTTACACACAACAATTTGCGATACGCTCAACATACTGGAAATACTTACAGCTTGCAATATATACATTGCATAAATTACATACAATAAAGGTTTTGCAATCTGATGAAAGTAATAGACATTTCCGTTTCTAAGGAAAACTTCCATAAATATTCGAATTAAAAATTCATTCATAATCCTAAATGAACTAAGTCCTTATAAATAGAAATGAAATTGAAGAACGTTTTCTACTTTTCGGTAACAATGTTTTCCAATTAAACAAACGAATAGCAGAGCTGTCGCTAGAAATACTAAGCTATGTCTTAAATATATATAATGTAAATATTGACATTCAAAATTCAAAGCGAAAAAGCTATGTAACTATGTTTTCTTTTTATGCATAAACCGATATACTCGTACATAATTAATATCACCCAATGCTCATTTCAGAAATAATAACGGAATATAATGCATTGATGAAAATGTCAGAATAGAGCATAATAAATTTTAACGTTATTTAACATTTACATATCTATTGAACATTTTCGGATCTATTAGTATATCAAATAAATTTGTATAGCAAAAATAAATAGTCTACTTATATACGTAGTAACAATAGTATTACTGACTTGAAAAGGGCTACGCTAAACACAGAAAAATAGAATATATCCCATACAAAAAAAACGTGCCACTTCAAATGCAATTAATTGTTTATGGTATGCATAAGTTTTAAATAACAACGTTTTGACAGAAATAATAACCATATTTGCATGCAAAGCATTTATTCTCTTTCGTTTGCCTGCACTTTGCTGTGAGACATCCAGATATAAAAAAATAATGGAATCAATTGCAGTAATATGTTTTCTACTTTAGTAATCATTTATTCTCATTTCAAGCATTTTGTTGAATAGAAAGGGAATTATTGAAACGTCGAATTAGAAGTCTATTTATTATTTTTGATTACATATAGCCTGTACCACGCAAATAAAAGCATGTTTAGCTTCGAAACATTTAATTCTTATTTGGTTTATGCGTTATATTTACAACGGAATATCTTGAAGTGTTTCCCAATATATGTATTTGTTATATTTTATTTTATTTTATTGCATAATTTATTCTTTGTTCGAATACAATTGTACGTATTTTACATCATGTAGATATCGTATTTCTTTGTGTACCGTATCTTTTGTAATCCTTAAATAATTTAAAAATTTCCCGCATTTTCTTTTCTTTTATATACATAAAATAAATCCATATTTCTTACGTATATTTTTTAACTAGAAATGGGTTATTTTGTAAAGTTAATAAGGTTTTTTATATCTGCAATGTTAGTGTTTAGAGATTATATATGATATTAACATTTACAGGTTACAAATTGCATCAAAAAGAGATGATGTTATTGGATCAATATACTGTTTTGTGCAACTATCATTAATGAGAGATTAATAAATTTCTTTTACATTTATTATAAATCTATAAATTGTAGGGGTTTTTTTATCCGACGAACAGCTAGACCATTATTCTATGACCTTATTTTAAAATAATTATTAATATCTTTGTTTTTTCATTGTAACACAGCTGACAAAACAAAAATTTTTAAACACGTTTTCATTAGGAGACCTTAGTGTAAATGAAAGAAGAGCAAAAACATGCCTTATAAACAAAAAAGTTACTCCATTTAAAGCATGATGAAATTGATATACAATTATGAAGCGCACTAAAATATGATTTTTGTAAAATATGGGATGCAAAGCCTTTATTATTCATCTGCAGTGTTACATAAAAGGATTCTGTTACACAATATTCTAAGCAGAATAAATTTTTGCAGCGTAATTTAATGATATTTCACTATTTCTAACATAAAAATTTATATGCATTTAGGTGCACAATCAATTTCTCACTGGAAAGTATGGTGTGCATTTCGTTTACCGTTATTTTACAGGGACACACAAAATAATTCGATTACAGTCTTAGTACGATAATTACAGTCTATGTGTGATAAGAGCGTTTACAACTTTGGTTTGCGTTTTTAAGTTTAACTAAATTTTTGTATAGTACATGGTGTGTATATAGTTTTTTTTTTTTCATATAAAAAGGAATTCGTAAATATTATTGACTATAGGACTGAATTGCTGACGGGTATTTTTAATTCTGTTACGCATTTTTCTTCTGAACTATATTTAGTTGACTTATAGAAGTTTGCGGAATGTAAATAAATTCATATACAGAGCTACGCACTAAGTATTAAATATTTTGGTTTTATAAACGAAAATGCAACTTTCTTTTAAAAAATAAAGTAATTTTTATTCAGATTTCCTGAGATGAATGCCTTTAAGATTTAACGCTCGTCAAATATTGTTTTTTTTTTCAGGCAAGCGAGTTTATATATATATATATACAGGGTGTTTCACAAAGGACCACTAACTTTAAAAATCAATAACTCGGAAACGGTGATAGATAGAAGCATGAAACCAGTGGTATGTTTATTAAAAAATCGTAAGAATCTTATACATAAATCTCAAAATTTAGTTAAAAATAGCACCGATAGATGGTTGAAAACTTCTCCTTGTGGCAGTAGGACTCTGATTTAGTCGGTGGTACTCCAACATAATAAACAGTAAACACACGTTCCACCATGGTATACATGACTTTCGGAATTATTTTCAGGCGAAATCTTCGACGGCTAGTCTTTCTATGCTTCTGAAATCTCTTTAGAAGGATTCTTAACGCTCTCAGCGCCATCTATCGGTGCTATTTTAACTAAATTTTGAGATTTATGTATAAGATTCTTACGATTTTTTAAACAAATATACCACTGCTTTCACGTTTCTATCTATCCCCGTTTCCGGGTTATTGATTTTTAAAGTTAAGGGTCCTTTGTGAAACACACTGTATATATATAGTTAGTTTCTATGATTGAAATTAACTACTTCCGCTAACCATGACTTCATTTTCAACATCGATAATTTTGCTTTGCATATTATTGACATTTGCTATCTAATTTCTTTTCAAGCTTTTTTTAAACTTTTTAAAAATTTAAATTAAAAATATGGTATATCTATGTTAGCTGCGTGCAGACAATAATCCTCCCCATCATTCTTATTGGATTCATATCATTTAAAATACAGCGCTTTAATTTAAAACACATACCTTTAACATACATATATTACATACATTTAAAATACATATAATGCATATATTTGAAAATACTCATTTCGAGTGAAATATAAAAGATAAAAAAAGTACACAAAAAAAGGAAAAAGAAAAAGCAAGAAAATAATAAGAAATAATTTGATAACCCAAGATCGTTTTATTTCAACATCAAAGTCTATTCGTTAATTTTCGACATATATGACGTCATATTCGACTGCTTTCCGTACTTATTCGTATTTGTGCAAATTGTATTATTATCAAATGCTTGAAAATGTACGTTCTATTTCTAATGATGTTATTTCATCTTTTTTTTTTATTTTTTTTTTAATTTTTAACATGGAATTTTTTTCATTGGAAATAAATTTTTGAGTAAAAATTATTATTCTGGGTTTTCTTTTATCATTGGAAACGATAAAATAAATTTAACCATTTTAAAATTTTATGCGAAAAAAATGTCCGTTTATTCTTTATGAAAATAATGAAATTTTCAATTATTAAGAAAAATATTTGAAGAAAATAAACAAAATATAGTCTATGTTTGTTTTTGGGTTGTAATCCGTCTATATGCATAGATACAAAGGAATTAAATTATCCGTTTTGACGCTGGCTTAAGCCTAACATTTACACAAACTTTCGCATTTGTAATATTATATTAGGATTAGGATTAGGATAGGATCATTAATTGAGTTTGTTTAGGGTGATTGACCAGAATACCCACCACCATTGGACCGTAGCAGTGGTCAAAGCGACTTCAACTCGCTGCTGAAAGGCCGTTCCAGAAAAGGACTACCAGAGCGCCTTCCAAGCGTGGACAACTCTTGGTAAAACTGCGTCGACTCCCAAGTGTCTTATTTTAAAGAATTTTAATTGTTTGTAGCGATATCTTCAAAACATATTTGTTCCCGCAATTCGTCTCATTGCATTTTATACAAGCCCTGTAAGTCAAAAGCCTGTTCAAAAACATTTATAATAATACCTAATGCATCGTTGTGTATTTCGTATGTTCACAGAAAAAGGTATGTTCACATGAAAAATAATTTATCAGATTAGAGAAACTTGAAACTTATAGTGTCAATTATTTTCTACATACACTCTAAAATTGGGAGGAGTGAGAAGTTGACTCTTTGGAAGAGTGAGAGGCATTTTCACTCTTTTTGGAGTGAATTTTATAAAAATACACTCCTTAAAGAGTGGAATTTTCCACTCCCTAGAAAGGAGTGAGATATGTCACTCCGTTGTCGAGAGTGACTATCTCACTCCTTTGACAAGAGTGAAATATTTCACTCCGCTGAAGAGTGAAAGCCTGGCATTATATAATTTTGTCCATATTTATTTATTGAGAGAAACGAAATTATCATTTTTTTCTTTTTCTTTTTAGGTAGATTTCGTAAGAAATATTACCTATTACATTATCCCCTATGTTGGAATTTCTGAAAATTTTTGCAGATCTACGCCGATTATAACCCCTAGAACCCCAAACCACCCCCCAGTTCAAAACTTTATCTATCTATCTGTCTATATAGCTATATCATTTTTTTATGAACACGATAACTTCAATAATTCTGCACAAATCTCTTCCATCAAGGGACATAAAATCTCGGTCAAGTTCGTTAATGAGCAAAATCGAAATGGAGAATGAAGATTATTATGAAGAATATTATGAAGAAATGTATGGTTTTAAGACACTTTTTTTTTTACTGTACTATTTTTTAAAAATGTAATTTTAAAAAAAATTCAAAATTTCAAGTAAAATTTCAAAGTTTTTTCAAAAATTACAAAACTTATAGGTGGAATATCTCAAATTTTTCATCTTGGAAAAAAAAAAAAAAAAAAAAAAAAAAATTATTTTATTTAAAATTTTTAAGATTTGAAAATTTATAATTTTACCCATGTGAAATCTTCCAAAGATGACCCAAAAACAGTAATTTATATTGTTTTAAGACACTTATTTTTTACTGTAGAATTTTTTAAAAATGTAATTTTTTCCAAAAAAAATTTCAAAATTTCAAGTAAAATTTCAAAGTTTTTTCGAAAATTACAAAATTTATAGGTGGAATGTCTAAAAAATTTTCATCTTGGTAAATTTTAAAAAAATTTAAATATTTTGAAAGTTTAAAATTTTATTTAAAATTTTTAAGATTCGAAATTTTATAATTTTACCCCTGTGAAATCTCCCAGAGATGACCCAAAAACAGTCAAAATGATTTAAATTATATAAAGCAAATAATTTATTATACTTTTGTTGTCGCGATATGCGATAATTAGTCGCTTTTGAGGACTGATATTTCGAACATCTGTTGCTGTGACAGGCAAGCAGAACCCGTACAGGTGTCGAGGATATATTAGTGACGTAGCCTGTGTCTCTCTGCCTCTGCTTTCGAGAGTATAAAAGCAACAACAAGCATGTTTGCGCGGCAAAAACACAAAGTTGTATTGGAATTTTTCTTCTCTTTTCATGCAACTTTCAACTTACATCATCTTTGAACTTTCAAGGGAGGGATTTGAGACCTATAGCTACAAGTCTGTCGTCTCGAATGATCCATATAAATTTATTTTAATGACAGAAACACGTACACGACTTCAACAATTACATAAATCTGGACGAGAAAGTACAAGGACAACTTACATCAGCACATTGTTTACAGAAAAGGTAAGTTATTGACTTTTATGTAGTAATTTTGTATAATAAACATTGTAAGTACTAACCGACGTGGTTAACATAACATCCGATGTAGCCATTTTTTCATATGTTAAATTTTGAAATATATGTGAGCAAAAGTTATTTTTGAAAATTACAAAATAAAAGACGATTGTACGATTGTTTTTCATCTGTCCTCTATGTAACTAGATTTATATTAATAATTAATTTATTTATTTATTTATCAGGGTTTAAATTATAAGTCTCAGTTAAAAGAAAATATTCCACATGGCTTTGCATTGTTTCTATAAAAATATAAATATACAGGTGATTTTAATTTAATTTTGTCCCATGTGTTACTGGATAGAGGTAGGTGTGAAATTTCTGATGATTTTTTAAAAACAAATATATAAATTTTAAAGTAGCATTTGTCAGAAAAATTATTTTTCTAATTTCGGCAGAAGGGGGGGGGGGGGGGAGGACTCTGCGTTCCTCCCGCCTATGCCACTGAAGTAACTTTATTTTAGAGATTAATACATTAAAACAATAAACTTATTTTTCAGAAATCTTCAAAATTTTAGTAAAAATTTACAAATTTAGAAAACTTTAACTTTTTTTTTTTCTGGATTTTGGAATTCCGTATAATAGGTCCTATACTGTAATTAAAATCCAGAAATTAAAAAATGAAAAATCTGTAAAAATCTCAACTGATTTTTTACTTCAAATCTAAATTACCATATTTAAATTTACTCTGGTATATTTTGCCCCTTTACACCAACAAAATCAATACTTTTCTCTCACTGGAAACTTTATTTTTAAATATTTATACCAGATAACGATACATATCTGCTCATAATACATAAACTATGGCATGTAAACATTCAATTATTTAATTTATTTTACTTACTATGTACTTATATATTTGTAGAGATTTATCAAAATATTTAATCTATATGTTATATTCAGCAACTTAGTGAAAGCATGTGTTGGTTCATATAAAAGGTGCATAAAAGTGCTTAATTTTGACTTTTAACTAATCCTATTTCTGAATCTTCCTACACTGTTAAGGAGTTAAAGCCCTAGTTTCAAAATAAAAAATAGAATATTCTATCAATTTGGTGTACCTTTGCTTAATTAATATATAAACACATTTCTAAGATTGTTACATTCTTGGTGTTGAACATATGTCCACTCAGTTACTGTATGTCCGCTGTGTTACTGACATGTTTTTGTAATTTTCGGTTAGCCGGGCACCAGTGATATAGGGTAGATGTGCCAGTAATGGACACCCTTAAGGAATTTCTTTAAAAATTATTTTTAATTAATAGTTATAATTGTTATATTCCACATTTTTTAATATATTAATCTACCAACAATATTTAACCATGCTCATAGTCACATTTCCCAATGTGAATCGAAATGTTAATTGTAAATAACAGAAATAAATCAAAACACCCTAAATTCCAGTAATGGACACCCCACAAAAAGTAATAGATAATTGATATTATGATTGTATTTAAAACTAGAATTTAAAGAAAGCATATTAATGAAATAAAAAAAGCTGAATTTTTATTGGTTATGTTTTCATAAACCAAAAATGTTGAAGGTGGCCCATTACTGGCACATCTACCCTATATCCATGTGTATATATATGAATATATATGTATGTATGAATATACATGTATATTTATATATGTACGTATATCACTGGTGCCCGACTAACCGAAAAGTTTTTTTTTTTTTTTTTTTTTTTTTTATCCTGGCAAAAAAGGAAAAAGCTTTTAAGAATCCAATGAATTATATGTATAAGTAAGTATGACTAAAATCTTATTATAGGGTAGATGTGCCAATAATGAACACCCTTAAAGAATTTCTTTAAAAAATTTTTAATTAATAGTTATAATTGTTATATTCCACATTTTTTAATATTATATTAATCTACCAACAATATTCAACCATGCTCATAGTCGCATTTCTTAATGTGAATCGAAATTTAATTGTAAATAACAAAAATAAATCAAAACACCCTAAATTCCAGTAATGGACACCCCACAAAAAGTAATAGATAATTGATATTATGATTGTATTTAAAACTAGAATTTAAAGAAAGCATATTAATAAAATAAAAAAGCTGAAATTTTATTGGTTATTTTTTTATAAACCAAAAATGTTGAAGTTTGTCCATTACTGGCACATCTATCCTATTACAGTACTTTTTACCAAGTTGTATAAAGTTTTATAGTGCGAGAATACTAAAAAGGACTACACATGGAACATAATATGCCAATTTCATGAGAAAATATGTACATAAACAAAAAATTATGTGGCAGTGAGAATGATTATTCTTAGCCAAACAGTGAATTTTCTAGTTAGTAAACAGAAACCGGTACACTTTTTTAGTTTAATGGCCACTTTTTTGCAATCTAAATTCTTGTTAATTTAAAGTAAAATACTTTGCTTTATTTAGATTATAATAAACAACATTATTTAGATTATAATAAGCAGCATTATTTAGATTATAATAAACAGAGCATTTTCTGAACTGTTTTAGAATTGCAATCAATTTACGAAACTAGTTTTTAAACTTATTAACATACAAAAACAATTGAAAATGAAACTAAAAAAATATTTAAAAATACAAAAATATGCTTTGATTTTGTTTGTTATAATTTGTTGATGGAGGGGAGGTAGGTCCCACCCCTTAAACCTCGTGGAAAGCTAAAACTAGCTTTTTTTTTTTTTTTTTTTTTTTTTTCACCAGGGAGGGAAAGGATTGTGTCAGTTGCTTTGCCCCCTTCCTCCTTCTCAAAATAAATTTACAAAAAGAATTCTAAAAAGTTTTTTAATAGCCGACTTATTTTTAAATTAAAAGTATATGATCATAAATTACGTAATATTGCAAACAATGTAATCAGCTTTGTCAAATATTTATTCAATAAAACCTGTGAACCAGAATCGAAAAGTACAGGAAAACTGCTTTATACAGATTTTCATCTTAGCATGTGTAGTTGTTGATACATAACAATATGCAATCGATAATTTTTAAAATAAAATCTAGAAAACTTGAATTAAAAGCTTATAAAATAAATTTAAATTACTATTAACATCATAATTATAAAAGTATTGCACAATTAATGTAATAAAATAAGCTTCACTTAAAAAAATGTTAACAGCAGAAGCTAGAAATTCAGCCTCCGAAAACAATTTAATTTTATATGCACCGAGTGAAATCATTTATAAACTATTCTTTATTGGGTTATATTGATTTTCTTTTATTGCCTTTCTTTCAGGGAGTAGCTTGCAGATGGAAGTATGGTGCTCCTTTTAAAACAGGGCACTTCAACTGAACGAAATGGGCACTTTTTCTGAAAAGGATTTTTAGTGCTTTTCGTAAGTAATAGCTTAATTATTTTAAAGTTATCTTTCTATTTAAATATTCACACATAAACATATTTTGATACTTTTCGGTTAGCCGGGTGCCAGTGATATATACATACACAGGGATTGAATTTTAGAGTGGGATTGCGGGATTTGCGCCGAAAATTTTGAAATCCCGCCCAAAAAATTTCACCATTTTCCGGAGAATTTTGCTTTATTTAATTTACCTGCAACCGAACGATAAATTTCGTGATTTTTTTTTTTCCCCGCAACCGATCAATGAACTTTGCGTTTTTTCCGCGACAGATCAACGAACTTTGCGTGTTTTCCGCGACAGATCAACGAACTTTGTGTGTTTTCCGCGACAGATCAACGAACTTTGCGTGTTTTCCGCGACAGATCAACGAACTTTGCGTGTTTTCCGCGACAGATCAACGAACTTTGCGTGTTTTCCGCGACAGATCAACGAACTTTTCGTGTTTTCCGCAACAGATTGACGAACTTTGCCTTTTTTTTTTTTTTTTTTTTTTTTGCGACAGATCAACGAATTTTGCGTTGTTTTGGAGACAGATCGGCGAACTTTGCATTTTATTTTCACAATCGGTCTACGAACTTTTCTTTTTTTTTTTTTTTTCGCGATCGATCGACGAATTTTGAATTTTTTCCACGATTGATCGGCAAAATTTGTGTTTTTTCCGTGATTGTTCTACAAAAATCATCGATCGACGAAATTTGCATAATTTCTATTTTTTTTTTTATTCGACAGATTGACAAAGTTCGTGTGTTTTTTTTTTTTTTTTTTTTTTTTTTTTTTTTTTTTTTTTAAACCTGTGTCTGACTGAAAAATTTAGATTTTCTTCTCTGCGTTAGACTGATGAATTTCACGATTTTTCCCCACGACCGACTGATTAATTTCACAATATTTTCCCACGACTGATTGAGGATTTTCACAATATTTTCTGATGAGCAATCAACGAATTTCACATTTTTTTCTTTGACTGACTAACGAACTTTGCGAATTTTTCCGTAACCGATTGGTGAATTATTCTGTTTCTTCTGGTGACAGATTGGTGAAATTCACTTTTTTTTTTCTCGCGCCTTACTGAAAAATTTTTTTTTCTCGACTGACTAATTTTGTGTTATTTTCTTGCGACCGATTAGCAAACTTCGCCATTTTTTCCCACGACTGATCGACAAATTTACAGATTTTTTTTTTTTTCTATGAACATAGACATAGATAAGGAATTCTAATAAAATAGCCTTTCGAAAAAGAAAATCGTTTCTCGAAAAATGTTTCAAATACAATGTCTGTGTAGAACAGTTGTATTAGTTCATCTACCTCTTCAAATCGTCTGGTAGGTATAATAGATTTATTCTATGGTATTTATCTGTATTGTTGTTTGTATGTGGCGTTACCTTAGCACAGTTGTACACTGGCTGCCATGAAGTCCCAAAGTCGGAAATCAATATTAACACTATTTCGTTAGAAATCCTTCTCTATTTCTGTTCATGCTTGTAAGATTAATTTCATTATCTTATACCTCAACCAATTGACTAAATTCACAATTTTTTCCAACGACAAATAGACGTATTTAAAGATTTTTTCCTGCGACCGAAAAGAGGGAAAAGAAAAAAAATAGTGGGGTAAAAATACGTAAAATAATAGTGGGGTTTAAAGATTTTTTTTTTCTCCCTCCCAAATATTACAACTCCCCTCCATTTTAAAATGTTGGTAGGGAGACTCCCCTCCTTGGAAAAATTGAATTTCAAGCCCTGCATACATATGTGTGTGCATGTGTGTGCGTATATATCACTGGCATCAGGCTAACCGAAAGAAAAGTACCCATATTTTTTTATTGAAAAGTATTTGTAAATTTTATTTGGGCTTTTTAAAATCTGACAACAATAAGTGGAAAAAAAAAAAAAAAAAAAAAAATTGGCCATTTCAAACTATGACTTAAATCTTTATTCAGCTAATGAAATTTTAAATACAAATTCTACAAAATTAGTCGAATAAAAAAATTATTGGATTTAGCACACTACAATCTAATGGTGTACAGAGTAGTGCTTTTCTGTGTACTGAGTAATTGTGTGTAAGAAAGAATTGCTGATGGGAAAATGCAGTGCATTTATTGGTAACACTTCCATGTGTATGTGTGTTTTTATATATTCATAAACATACATCTTGAGCATATAATCTAATCATGTTTTTTAAATTAGCTTCAATTTTTGAAATTTTTTTGCACCTTTTTAAAGACAATTTTAGTAAATAAAAAAAATAAATACAGCAGTAGTATTATTTAAAAAATATATATATAAAGTTCAATCAATCAAATATGATACTAAAACTGATTCTTTAACCCATCATTAGTCAAATTTACAATAATAAAAATAAATGTCCTATCTCTTGAAAATATAGAATGATTAGTGTTTTTGCACTATAATTTGCAATACAACAAATTTAATAATTATTATTTTTTAATAGTATTTATTGTATTTTTTGTTTCTACATACTTTTTTTTAATCCAAAATTAGTCTTTTCCTACAGATTTTAAAAATACTTTTCTCTTAAATATAATTTTACATGGTTTTTTTTTCTTATCTTTTTCTATAATTTATAGATAAATTTTTATGTACAGAGTAAATAGTTTTTACAAATTATTGCATATATTATACATTTAGATTCAAGTAACATTTTGTAGATCAGATTTAAATTCATTTGTCTTCAAATATGCTTAAAAAGCAAGATTCTTGCAACTGCTTGGTATTGGCAGAGTACTCGCTGAAATTTTGACAAGTACCGAGTACTCGCAAGGGTTGATCCAGGCAAAATTTGGGGCTATTTAGGGCCACTTCACAAAAATCTTTATGATAAAACAGGTCCCTTCACAAAATTCGTTTTGATAAAATTGGCCCTTTTACAAATTCTATTCCATAAAAACTTACTATTTATTAATTATTATTTTGTGACTTTTAAAATGTGTAATTTGTAAACAAACAAGTTCACCACAGATGAAAACTTCAGCAAAAGAATTTAAAAGTTTTTGTTGATAAAAGCTTGGTTCAAATTTGAGTAACTGGATTTAAACTTTCGTTAAAAAATGTTATTTTTCACAAAAATATAATAAATTTCACAAAAATAACCTTTACATTTCGCAAAATGGGGCCCCTCCCAAAAAAAAATCCCTGACGGCTCGGCCTACAGGCACAGGTAGATTTCGAAGACGCAGACCGTGGGGCGCCTGTTTGTCGGGAACTGCGGAAGAAATGACCTTTTTTACGATGATGCGGCAGTTGGAACCGCCTACTTCGAAACCTAACTTGTTTGCAGGCAGAGCCGGCAAGGATATTTTTTTTTTTTTTAGTATAACGGTTGGTCCTATAAAAAACTTGTCAATACAAAAGTTTTAGATAATATTATGAGGATTTATAATAAATTTAAGCGGTTTGAAATCTTGAGAATTGACGAAGTTTGAATTTTTTTCTTCTAACCCCCCCCCCCCTCTTAAGGCAATTTTTAATTATATCAAAAATATGTCATACATACATTTTCGGCCCTTCTCCTAGAAGTAATAATAACTTTAAACGGATTCGATACGTATCATAATTAAGAAATTATGGGGGTTTTTCTGTTTTCACAAAAAGCCCCCCCCCCCCCTGGTTCGATTTTGCCCATTAACGAACTTGACAGAGATTTTATGCTCCTTGATTTTATGTATCAGTTTCGAAAAGTTGCGGGAGTTGGAACCGCTTACTTCGAAAAATAACTTGTTTGCAGGCGGAGCCAGCAGGGTTTTTTTTTTTTTTTTTTTTTTTTTTTTTTTGCTATAACGGTTGGTCCTGTAAAAAACTTATCAATATAAAAGTTTTAGATAATATTAAGAGGATTAATAATAAATTTACGCGGATTTGATATCTTGTGAATTGACGAAGCTATGATTTTTTTTCTTCTAAAACCCCCCTTTCCCCCCCCCCCCTTGGAGCCATTTTTAATTATATCAAAAATCTGTCATACATAAATTTTCGGACCTTCTCCTAGAAGTATTAATAACTTTAAACAGATTAGATACGTATAATAATTAAGATATTATGGGGGGTTTTCTGTTTTCACAAAAAGCCCCGTCCTCCCCCCCTTGGTTCGATTTTGCCCATTAAAGAACTTGACAGAGATTTTATGCCCCTTGATTTTATGTATCAGTTTGGAAGAGATTTATGCAGAATTTTTCCAGTTATTGTGTTCAGAAAAAAGTGACATAGATAGATAGATATATAAAGTTTTGAACTGGGGGTGGTTTTGGGTTCTGGGAGTCATGATCGGCGTAGATCTGCAAAAATTTTTCAAAATTTCCAACTTACGTGAGAATATAATAGGTAGTATTTCTTATGAAATCTACCTAAAACCTGCATCCACCCCTGACTCGGTACGGCTGTACTATAATCTAGTCAAATATGTGCCTGCAAAAAGGGTTAAGTTCCTATTTATAGTTTTTGATCCTATAAAGCTTATAATATAACTGAAATAAATTGACCAATTTCGACATTAAACAGTGCTTAAAATAATTCTTAGAATTAAAAGCTGTCCGTTTCAGTGTGTCATACATATCTCTATAAAGTTACCAATTTCATGTTTTTATATGTAATACTTTATTTAGTATAAGTCGAAAGAGCACCGGTTACTTTTTTTAGAATAGAGAAAAATATTATAATCCATTTTAATATCAAAAGTAATATTTTATTTCAAATGAAATGCAAAGTAACATTACAAATATGGCTTAATTTCCTTTTATTTTAGTAATGTACAGATTTTGATTTTTCTTTCTTTGCTGAAAAAATTTGTTTTAAATAATATTTATTATCCCCCTTCCCACTGAATTTCATTTTTTTTTTTTTTATGTGACATGGCAAATTTTGTGATATTTTCCTTGATCGTTCGTCATTTTTTTTTTTTTTTCCTGTGACCTTTAAATGAGAATTGTGATTACTTTCTTATGTTTCACAAAATTTGCAATTATTTCCAGCAATTGTTCAACGAAATTCTCTTTTTTTTTTTTTTTTTTTTTTCCCCGCAGCCGAATGACGGGATTATAGATTTCAACCGCAACTGATTGATGAAATTCATGGTTTTTTTTCTGCACTTGTTTTTAAAAAATTCTTGATTTGATTTTTTTTTTTTTCCCCCACATCAAATTGATGAAATTTGTGACTTTTTATGTGATCTCTTGACAAAATTTGCTATTTATTTCCATGGTTGTTCGGCAAACTGTTTTTATTTTCTACATCTTTTGGACGAAATTCTAGATAAAAAAAAAAAAAAAAAAAAAAAAAAAAAAAAAAAAAAAAAAATCCCTGCCACTGTTTGATTAAATTCTTTTTTTTTTTCAGTGAACGATTAAAGAATTGATTATGAAGAATTCTGTGAAAAGTTAATAATTTGCAGAAAACTTACATGTCCATACCTTGTGTCTCCCTCTATGAACATCTCTGAATAAATCTGTGGGGGAAGGGCTCCGTGGTCTCCTGCCTACGCCACTGAAGTAACATTATTTTAGTGGTTAACACATTGCAACAAAGATTTAAAAAAAAAAATTTTCAATTTATCTGCCAAGTCTTAGTAAAATTTTATAAAATCAGAAAATTTTTGAATGAATTTTTTTTTTTTTTTTAAATTCCGAATAATGGGTTCTATAGTGTAATAAAATTAATTGCTGAGAATCTGCCAATTGGCGCCTAGTTTTTACACCTATGGACATCAACTAGTGTGTAATGTTGTCTATTTGTAACATGCTTCAATTACTAGTAGCTTTTATAGTGATCTCTACTGATCCATGTATATAGTCGTTTATGGTGTAATAATTAAAACATTTTTGTTTAATCTTTCTTTTAACCTTTAAAAATATGTTAGTTTGATCAAAAATGGGATATTTTTATTAACGATTTTTAATCTTTTGTAGTGTTTCAAAAAATATTTAATATTATCCGTTTAACTTACAAACTTCTTTGCCCACCGAGGTTCGTCTATAAATTAAAATTGCCTGGACAACAATGTTCAGTTTTTCAAACTTTCATTTTAAAAATACATAAAATTGAGCTTTATTTAAAAATTCATTGAAATTAAATTCTTTGTTTAAAGATTCACAACTTGCTTAAAAAAAAGTTGAGCTTCCTAAATAAGTTCTTATTTTTCTTCTGACAATAACCCCTCCCCCCCCCCCCAAAAAAAAAAATAAATAAATAAAATAGATAATTTTTTTTTTTTTTTTTTTTTTTTAAGTAATTGAGATTTGGAATTTTTTTTTATATGATCTACATTTGCTGGTTTATCCTACATTACAACCATCAATAAGTAGATCAATTTTAACTAACATTTTGTTTTTTTGCCAGTAGAAAAGGAAACTACTTAATGAAATTCAATATTGAATTCTTATATTTATGTAATGGCTTTAATGTAGTTCAGTTTGTATATTTCTGCCTGGTTTAAAATTTAATTTTTTTTTTTCACAGGAAACAAACTGGATACAGCTTTGATTTTATTAATGGAAATCATCCAAAGATACATCAGCCCATGCCAAAGATAAAGTATCTACTGAACATTTTGAAGATTACTGACATGGTGGAAGGAATCCTATTATCTGTGTTTTAAAGGTTATGCGAACTGTTTCTGGTAGATTTAGATGTCCCTTATGGTTTAATTTGTAAAATTTTTGACAGTATTGGGGTATTTGCACTATAAGTATGCAACGACTGTTGTTTTTACAACTAAATGTTAACTGTAAAGAATTCAAACAAATAAACAAGTACCATTAGTTGATTATTTATGTTGTAATTTCAAATAAACGCAGCAGCTGTACCGCAATGGTCATTTTTTTTGTGTGTGTGTGTGCCGTGTTTTCTTTCACTTTTTCCCAACAGCAGCTAGATTTTAGGGTCGTCTATCAAAGCCCTCTGCAGTCAGTAGAATGATTGCATCCAGTTGCAACAGTCAAAATGTGCAATGACTGCATTGGTGAAATGATGAGAAAAAACTGATTGCATGTGTGTAAATAAACAAAAATAAGTAATTTTTTTTTTTTTTTTAATACCTTTTCTAAGTGCAAATACATTAGTTAAAACATTTTCAACCAACAACTATAATTTAGTGCAGCTCTTTTCAAGTAAGTGTAATAATTTTCTCTTATTGGGTTTTAATAATATTGGACATGTTTTTTGTTTTGTTTTTTACTGTATTCAATGTTATTTTCAATTATAAAATTTGTTATTTTTAATTATAAAATTTACATATTTAAATTTAAGCTTATTTTCTTTTTCCCCATGTTGGCAGTCTGATAAAATTATTGTTCATAGTCTTATTTATAATTATGCATCTTTCCAAAAGTGGGTTTCTATAGTGATAACAGTAAATTTCATAGTAAGCTGAATCTTGATTTAACTGTATGCTTAAAATATTCGGTGTGCAAAATATCTACTTAAAAAAATGCACAAAATCAGGTGCAAAATACGCTTATATTTTGTGCACTTTTTATTTTACACATTTTTTGCATACCCAAAAATTCCTAAATTGTGCATTTTTATGCATAATCAGAGGTTCTGATTATGCATAAAAAATGCACAATTTAGGGATTATTTGGTATGCAAAAAATGTGTAAAATAAAAAGTGCACAAAATCTGTGCATATTTGACTCTTCTGATTATGCACTTGTCCACAATTCAGTTTGCACTTTTTATATACAAGCAGAGGTGCCAAATACGCTCAGATTTTGTGCACTTTTCTAGCTGGGATTACAAAGCATACCTTTTATTATACATGTGAAATACCACTGCTTCGACCGATCGATGGTGTCTTTTTTTTTTCTTTTAAACATTTCAATATCAATTTTGCTTTTTAACCATAAATATAAAATAAACCTATGTGGAGAATTGATATTTTATCTTTTTTTGTACTATTTTTTTTTTTTTTAATCATTGTTCAGCACTATATAATGCGGTTATTTTATTTTTGTGGCAACACTAATTTGAGGGAAAATCTTGCATTTCATTTATAAAAACAATGTTGATTTAGTTTTTAATTAATAGCAATATTTAATCAAAAACCATATTTTAACGAAATGTGGAGGTAGTACTATGTCAGAAGCTGCTTCAAAAACCTTTCAAAGGAGGATACCTGTGTTATTGTGTGTTATGTAAATTCATAGAAAAAGGGATGTTGACAACAGAAATAATATGTATGATTTTAGAATAATAGGACTTTGCAAAATAATGCTAATTTACTGAAAAGTACAATCAAAAGATAGTTTATATTTAAAACAAAAATTAAAGTGAAATCACACATTGTTAATCATAGAATATCCATCTATTAAATAGTTATTAATAAAACTTTAAAAAAAAACTAAAATACAGTAAACAACAATAATGTTTGATTAGATTTAAATTCATTAGCAATTAATACTGAGATCTAAAGATTTAAAATTTGAATTGCACATGAAAAAAAAAATAAATAAATAACGTACTTTACAGGAATTATTAAAATACTAAATACAACTTAATGGGTATTTGAAAAAGAAAGAAATAATATTAACTGATTAAGATTTTGGTTAATTACTTGCCCTTATGGGCATTTAAAAACTATCATATCTTTATAAGGCATGCAATGAAAGCAAACACAATAGTGATAAGCTTGGAATAAAATATTTTAGTTTATTTCTGTCAGTAATCTAATTTAATTCATTATGTAACTCTAATTGAATTTTTCCTTAAGAGTTCAATTACCATTACAAACTATGAATTACATAAATATTGCCAATAAAGTATTTTATTCCAATCTTTACCATGCTTGTGTCTATTTTCATTGCATGCTCTAAAATATATGATTCTTTTAAAATGCCCATAAAAGAAACAAAAAAAAATAATTCACTCCATAAAAAGTGAACATTCACTCCTATGGAAGAGTGGCTATTCACTCCTTTCAAGAGTGAGACATCCACTCCTTTTGCAAGAGTGGATAATCACTCCTATGAAAGAGTGGGTAGCCACTCCTATGAAAGAGTGACTATTCACTCCTATCAGGGTGAAAAAACCCACTCTTTTTGCAAGAGTGGATAGTCACTCCTCTGAAAGAGTGAGTATCCACCCCTGTTTAGAGTGAATATTCACTTCTCGGGAGTGAGTATTCACTCTTTCAGAGAGTGAACAATTTCACTTTTGCCTAGAGTGAATAGTCACTCTAAAGAGGTTGGGCAAATTTTGACTCTGCGATAGAGTGAATATCCACTCTTCCAGAGTGAATAGTCACTCTTTCTTATTTAGAGTGTAAGAAAATAGTAACACTTCTATCGCAAAGGTTAAAAATAAAATAAATTGTTGTTCTCTTAAATAGAATAAGACATTTTTTAAGGGTGATTGATAGCAAAACTTATTCTGCTAGCAAAACTTATTTATTTTTTAGGTGTTTGGAGACGTTTAAGAAACAGGAATCACATGAAGTCAAAGAATATGGGAATTGCTGCTGTCAGTTACAGAAGAAAATTTCAACAACAGGTATTACAATCAATTTGTATAAAGAATCCCAATGAATACGCAGCGTCATATTCAAGCAGATACTGATAACGAATAAGAGCGTCATAATCCAACAATGCTGTGAATAGAAATGATGTAACGGATTACAATATGGCGTGTAGTGATGTGTAGGATCAGTCGATTTCGTGCGTATGACGTGTCGGTATGCTTAAAAGATTTTGGCGTCATTTGAGGCTCTCTAAGCAGCGGATCAGACCGGGGCCTCTGAGATGACGCTGTGTGTCCTGAACCGGGCCTGCTACAAGTGACGTCACAAACTGCTGACGTCAAAACAGTGATCCATAATAACTTAAAATTTTTCATGTACTTTGTTCGTTTCTACGGATTGTTTACTGTAGTATTTTGATTTTATTTATTGTTTTATATAGTAATTAATAATATTTTTCTGTGTATTTAGATTATAATGCTATCAATAATTATATATTATAACTATTAAAGAAAATGTAGATTATATCTATAAAATAATGAGAAGAAAATGTTGTGCTCCTAGTTTCTAATCTAAGTCTTCAAATTCGCTACTGATAATGAAAAGAAGAAATTTTAGCTACGAAAATTACCTTGTGATAATTTTACTTATACATTTCAACAGAAGTGGCCTGCATTAAATGTTTCGATATACGTTTCATAATTCGTGAAGCTAGAATTAATATGATGGTATTGAACTTGTGCAGAGAAAAAAAAAACCTAACAACAAATGTCTAGCCTACTGTAATGGAAATATTCTGGCATATTTGAATGAATTTGTACTTCCAAAACGAAAAGAGTCAAATGATCTTTAGAAAAATAAAATAAAAGAAGCAGACGATAAACAGTTTAAAAAATGATTTTGAAAGAAATACTGTTATAAATTGAATGAAATCTGGATACATTTAGTTAGAAGTGAGTGTGCTTTGTTTATAAAATTAAAAGTAACTGATTTACACGACTTAGTAGTTCTACATAGTTCCATTTAACATTTTAGCTAACTTAAGTGTACAAATATATTATGAAAATAAATCTTTTGATAAGTTAATTTGAGTGCTTATTAGGTCCTAGACCCAAGTACAATAAATATAATTTTTTTTTAAATATTACAAATCAGTTACAAAGTTAAGATAGAAAATTGGGTACTTTTCGGTTAGCCGGACGCCAGTGATATATATACATACACACACACACACACACACACACACACACACACACACACACATACATATATATATACACATATATCTACACACACACATATATATATACACACATATATGTATGAATTAATATATATATATATTTATATATGTACATGTATCACTAACGACCGGCTAACCGAAAAGTACCGAAAAGGGCTTATGGCGAGAGAAGGAAAGTTGGCAACATATTTTCTGGCAACCTATTCGTAGTTTCATATAAATAAGTATTTTTTTTTTCAATATTTATGTAATTTATTTAATATAAAGAAGCCATTTATCTTTTTTTATATGCAGGTAGAACAGAATTGTATATATATAATTTTATATATATAAGTAAACATAAAAGTTCATTAGGTTTGTTTTCATAATTGTGTATATAATTTTAAAACATATCTAATTTTCTGAAGCCCGGATTACGCCAAAGCGTTAAAAAAATTGCCAAGGTCTCTATAGTTAAAAAATGTCGATTTCTCTATTTAAATTGACATTTATTGTGTTTTGGTGGTTAAATTATGGTACGTAGTTGTAAAAGGGAGGAATGGGATTGATTTTGTAAATTTTTTGGTAGATTTATTATATTTTTTGTACGTATATTTATTGTAAAATAATGTGTTTAGGAAAAGGTAAGTCAATGGGTTCAATCTGATTTATTAATCTTAGCATTTTTTTTAATTTAAAACTTTTAATTTCCTTTACTAAAACAAGTGTATTAATTCCCTTTTATTTCACGATTATGAAATTTAATATTATTTATGTAATCACAAATTATAAAAGCAGAAATGCTCTTTTTATTACATCTTTCTGCTGCGATACATTGACCAAAGTGGATCACTATTGTGACGTCACTAATACTTGTAGCAGGCCCGGTTTAAGGCTCCTATAATAGGAACTCTAGCCCGGTTCAGGACACACAGCGTCATCTCGGAGGCCCCGATCAGACCATGCAATTTCCACTTATGGCGGCATTACAGTATGAAGCTATATTACTATGCTCATACTGATGCTTGCTGTAATCTGACGCTGAGTACGCATTGGACCTTGTATTTCTTGGTTTCTTAAATGTGTCTATCAAATCAGCTAACAACAAATCTCGTTACATAAAAGAAAAAGGCAATACTATTTTATAAGCTATATATTTTAATAATTAAAAATATATGCCTAACAACAATGGCATACATAACCTTAACCCAATGAAATAACAATTAAATGCCCGCGTAACTGACTGAAAAATTAAATTAAAAGGCCGTAACCAAATGTTCACTGCAAAGAAATATTAAGAAGTAGAAAGTAAATTAATAACAACTCTATTAAAGGAAAAAAACATCCGTTATTTTAGTTATACGGAGCCCAATAATTCGCCAATATTGCATTCATTGGCACTATTCCCGTTAAAAAGTTCCATACAGGTTGAATATTTATTTTACATTAAAAGTATTTTCATACAGCAGATCCGTCCGGCATGTTCTATGATAGTCGTGGGGCCCTCCAGTGTAAGATAAGCAAAAATTAAATAGCATAAAAAAGAAAGTAATCACTGTAATGATGTTCCTTGCCGTTTTGCACCCCATAAATCATTAAATTCTCATTTCCTTTAGTTTGTAGCCTCACTGCATGGGGTCTTGGGCACATCGCACCCATAAACAGAAAACCGGTCAATGAAACTGGTCCTTCACTCAAACGGCAATCAGTGTAACGTGGGATTCACTATAACGATATAATTAACTATTTGATTGTATATTCTCAAATTAAATTAACATGATGACATAAATCACTGAGAAATAATAAAAGAGAAACGTTTTAATTACCATAGAAATGCATTTGAAGACAAAAATTGGGTGAATAAAATGTCTTTATTCCGAAATGCAACGGAAAGTAAAATTCAAATTATTTCTATTGAAATATTTCAAAATTTCTCAAAGAAAAATCGATTAAAAAATTGTAATAGCTTTTTGTATGTTCTCTACAAACAGGAAAATAAAATTTAAGATTGGATGACAAATATTTGATACCGAAATCGTTTAATAAAAAAATTAAACTTTTATAAAAAGTAACTTTAAAATATGCAAATAATCAGAAATTCTCTGTAGGAGTTCCGAATAATTTTTGTAGAGAAACGGATAGTTTAGTATGTTGAGATAAAATATTGAAAACAGCTTGCTTTTAGGAATACCGTAAAATCACGGGATGAAAATTAGAATAAAAGCGAAACTTCGCTTTCAATATATAAAATTCTAATTAAAAATTAACTGCAAAAAAATTTGAAATGCTTTAGTTCAAGTTTGCAGACTTCTATGTGCGATGAACATTTCTGTACATCGGCCCCACACACGCGCACACGTACGAGTACACAAAAGCGCTTCATTTAATTAATAAATTAAATGTACTTAATAAATAAAAATTGGCTGATATTGGACCTAGAATACTGTCTTTATATTGGAAGTACAATGTAAGTGCGAAATATTTTGTACCTACATCTATGCAGTATTGCCCAATGTTGGGTCACTATATTAAATCGATATTGCATACCAATAAAAAGCATTTTAACCCAGAATTGCTTTACTAATAGGGTGATTTATTTTCATATAAATAAGTCTGATAGAATAAATTCTACATTCATCAGGAAGCAGTTTGAGATCCGATTAAAAAAATAATGTATTTATTATTATTATTATTTTGGCAAATTGGAGTGTATATGATCAGATTGGATGAATTATAAACATATCAAGTTTCAGAACTTTTACTTGAGATTTCATACAAAAAGTGTTGCATATAATTTCATATACCTAAAAGTCTCAAAGGTGCAGTAAAAGGTAAAATTTTCACACTTTAAAAATAATTATTTTCCTTTTCTTAATTTTAGGTTTTGCTGAAATTGCTAAATCCAAAAGATTTCTCCGAAAGGCAATTAATCTGTTTGTATTTGGCATTTGTACGGTTGGGTACTTGTACCACACATGGACCTTTCTACAACTATATCTAACTTATCCAACAACACTAGATATTAGTGAGGAATATCCTGATTCTGTCAGTGCCCCAGCTATTACGATATGCAACAGAAACAGGTGAGTAACTAGCAGGTGACACATATGCTCATGGTTCGATAAGATTTTGAAGAAAACTATAAATGACCAATTTTTCGTTGTAGCAAAAATTGTGTTAATTTATGCAATTTGTAATCAATTACTTGAAATAACAATGATCTCCTTGAATATGTAATGGATCACTTTATCAGTGATTAACTCTTTATATCTCAAAAAATATAAAAATTTCAATTACCAAAGCATTTTTCCTGATTTCTTGACAATATGTTTTGAAATGTGTGCAATCATTACATAAAATTTGAAATGATTCACTTATTACAATTAATAAGTATTTATAAGGGTTTTCGCAAATGTTTACTTATCTAGCCAAATCTTTTTTTTTAAATATTATATTTATTATTTTGAGAAAAATTTCTCTAGGAATATGTAAATGCTTAAATTAGTATGGATTTTTTCAGAATTGAAACTTTCCACTTCATATCCTTCAGTATAGCTAAACATTTGTAATTGGATTAGAAAATATCCATTTACAAATAATTTTGTTTTCTATAATAAATAATGCTTATGCAGCATGATAATGCAAAAAAATATAGAAATAATCCTAAATAGTACTTATAACTGCCGATTTATATAAGTTTTACAACGCTTGTTTTTTTACGTAATTAAATTACTATCGGCCAGGGATTACTATCGGTATTTTATTATCGGTATTATATAGATCGCTATTTTCATTACTATCGGTTCAGAATAGGTTAAAGTCCCTTTATAAAAAATGATGACATATGCACAGGATGCATATTCAGATTGAACATATTTTGACAATATAAATGTAGAAACACACATTACATAACTTGGCGATACACATATGGACGACTTCGCCTAGACGATGTAATTAAACGAACATTGCCATACGGAAAATGATAGACGTGCCAAGTTTTTATCTAGAATTCTCTTTGTATCAATCACATTTTGTTGTCCTTACGTCGCGTCGCCACTCTGAAAAATGAAAGTATTCTGATAGTTATATTTAATTGTTTATCTATTATTCACAACAGCACCCTCTGTTGCGCTTACAGGAGGAATTGTGTATTTTTTAAATCCTGAATAAGTGAGACAGTGAGACAGGGGTGGACATCTATGCTCGACGGAATTGGTTTCTAGTCTGAACAGTCGCTCTCGTTAGTAAAGTAAACTAAATTAAATTTTATACTCTATGTTAATTAAAATAAATACACTGTTAAAAATTTGGAGCAAGGTTGTACCAATTTTTAGTTCTGTAGTAGCTGCCACCATAAGATGGCGAAACATCTTTCCCGTATTTGGTGCTAAGGTTGCACCATAAATTGGTGCAACATTTTTTCCAATATTTGGTGCTAGTGTCGAATCAAAAATTGGTGAAACGTTGAACCATAAATTGGTGGATTTTTTGGGGGTAATTGAGTGAATTGGGGTTTTTTTAAGGATACTTTCATTGTTTGAATAAACTTCAGAACTGCTGCTTCTCTCATTGATCTTTATTTGAGGATTGCTGATTGCTTACGTGCGTTATAAAAGATCAGAAACCTGGTTTATTTAGCAAATTTTAATATATTTCAATTTGATTTTTTTTTTCAATATGAGAGAAGCACTCTCAACACCATCATACTTTTTACATGATTTACACATTAATTCCTGATTAACGTACATAAAAACTGCTATGTTGTTATGAGCGTTTTATATCGTAAAAAATCTAAGTAATGTAATTGAAATACATTATAATTTGCTGAATAAACCAGGTTTCTGATCTTGTATAACACATGCAAGCTATCTTAGATTTAAAAAAAAAAAAAAACAATCAGAGAAGCAGTAAATATCAATCCTAGAGTATATTGAAACAATGAAAATATCTTAAAAAAGAAGAATCAGTTACCTTATAACGAGAGGGAGGGAACAAATGCTTTTTATGTGTGTGATTAGTCATTCTTTATTTAAATATTTTTATATGTATGTGGATCTGTACATCAAATTTTGCTGGCAAATGGATATTATTACGATGCTTGTTTATGTAACAGCACAATAAGTCATATTTAATTTTAATCTTTTATGCCTATAGATTATGTATCTTGTAAATATGAACTATTTATTTCATATTATATGTTTATATGTCATATAGAAAAATACTGGTCTCGTGTTTACTTTTTTTTTTTTTGTAAAAAGTTTACGAAGTTTTTTCAAATTAATATATGACTGTTATCTATCAAAATTTGCTTTTTTAAGTTTATTTTCTTTTTATAAAATAAGAAAAAAATAGAAAATAGAAAAAAAGAAGGAAATAAAAATAGAAAATTCATACAGAAATGAACAGAATGGCTGCATATGTACTATTGTTCACTGTTTGAAAAACATTTTGAATATAACGTGAATTCTAAACTAATTAAAGCTTAATTTATCAGTAAACACCAGTCAATCTTGTATTATATAAGTAACTATAAACTTATTTAAAATGAATAATTTAAAATTACTTAATCTTGAAAATATAAAAAAATAAGCAAAATATCGCAAAAAATGCATATATACAATTTTTAAAAAATGCAGATTCTAATTTTAAAAAACCTACTGAAAGTAATAACTCGTATTTTTAAATTATACTGTTAAACAACAATAGAAACTACAATATATATGTGAAGAGGAATTAACTTGACATATTCCACTTCTAAGTAATTTTCACCCCCCCCCCCCCCTGTAAAATTATTATTTTCAAAATTTCCACCATAAATGTATTTTATTTTCTACACTATAAAAGTATCTAGTCCCTGCCTCTTTCATCTTATTAAAACTCTTTTTCAATTCATTTATATTTCTTTCTCTGTGCGTACCTCTTATAAAAAAAATCCCTGACGGCTCGGCCTACAGGCACAGGTAGATTTCGAAGACGCAGACCGTGGGGCGCCTGTTTGTCGGGAATTGCGGAAGAAATGACCTTTTTTACGATGATGCGGCAGTTTGAACCGCCTACTTCGAAACCTAACTTGTTTGCAGGCGGATCCAGCAGGGATTTTTTTGTTTTTAATTTTTTTTTTGGTATAACGGTTGGTCCTATAAAAAACTTGTCAATATAAAAGTTTTAGATAATATTAAGAGGATTTATAATAAATTTAAGCGGATTTGAAATCTTGGGAATTGACGAAGTTATGAATTTTTTTCTTCTAAAACCCCCCTTCCCCCCCTCTTAAGGAAATTTTTAATTATATCAAAAATCTGTCATACATAAATTTTCGGCCCTTCTCCTAGAAGTAATAATAACTTCAAACGGATTCGATACGTATCATAATTAAGAAATTATGGGTTTTTTTCTGTTTTCACAAAAAGCCCCCCCCCATCCCCCCCCTGGTTCGATTTTGCCCATTAACGAACTTGACCGAGATTTTATGCCTCTTGATTTTATGTATCAGTTTCGAACAGATGCGGGAGTTGGAACCGCTTACTTCGAAAAATAACTTGTTTGCAGGCGGAGCCGGCAGGGTTTTTTTTGCTTTTAATTTTTTTTTTTTTTGCTATAACGGTTGGTCCTATAAAAACTTGTCAATATAAAAGTTTTAGATAATATTAAGAGGATTTATAATAAATTTAAACGAATTTGAAATCTTGGGAATTGATGAAGTTATGAATTTTTTTCTTCTAAACCCCCCCCCCTTCCCCCGTTTAAGGCAATTTTTAATTATATCAAAAATCTGTCATACATAAATTTTCGGCCCTTCTCCTAGAAGTAATAATAACGTCAAACGGATTCGATACGTATCATAACTAAGAAATTATGTTTTTTTTTTCTGTTTTCACAACCCCCCCCCCCCTTGGTTCGATTTTGCCCATTAACGAACTTGACCGAGATTTTATGCCCCTTGATTTTATGTATCAGTTTCGAAAAGATGCGAGAGTTGGAACTGCCTACTTCGAAAAGTAACTTGTTTGCAGGCGGAGCCGGCAGGGATTTTTTTTTTGTTTTTAATTTTTTTTTGCTATAACGGTTGGTCCTATAAAAAACTTGTCAATATGAAAGTTTTAGATAATAATAAGAGGATTAATAATAAATTTACGCGGATTTGATATCTTGTGAATTGACGAAGCTATGATTTTTTTTCTTCTAAAACCCCCCCTTTTTCCCCCCCTTTGAGCCATTTTTAATTATATCAAAAATCTGTCATACATAAATTTTTGGCCCTTCTCCTAGAAGTATTAATAACTTTAAATGGATTCGATACGTATAATAATTAAGAAATTATGGGGTTTTTTCTGTTTTCACAAAAAGCCCCCCCACCCTCCCCCACTTGGTTCGATTTTGCCCATTAACGAACTTGACCGAGATTTTATGCCCCTTGATTTTATGTATCAGTTTGTAAAAGATTAATGCAGAATTTTTCCAGTTATCGTGGTCAGAAAAAAGTGACATAGATAGATAGATAGATAGATAGATAGATAGATAGATAGATAGATAGATATAAAGTTTTGAACTGGGGGTGGTTTTGTGTTCTGGGAGTCATGATCGGCGTAGATCTGCAAAAAATTTTCAAAATTTCCAACTTAGGTGAGAATGTAATAGGTAGTATTTCTTACGAAATCTACCTAAAAGGGAAAAGAAATTGTTAGCTTAGCAACAGCCAATATCGCTGACTCGCAGTCTTTCATGTAGCTCAGCTAATCTGAAACTGTACGCCAACGGAAAAACCACACCATAAGATGAATAAAATGTTTCAGCGTTTAGATTTAACATTTTTTCAGTTTCAACAATCTTACGATATAAATAGGAAATTCATTTTCATTTTAGAAATTTGGCAGACGCTAAACAAATTATTGAGTTTGAGAATTTAGGATTTAAATAATAATTTAAAATATCAATAATATAAAAATACACCTTGATAAAGTTTCTTAGATTAAATGCTGTAACATGTAAAAAAAAAAAAAAAAAATCACAGTATAATGCTCAACATAAATATGAGATCAATATTTTTCTATAAAACATATAAAAACTATTAAGCTAATATTCACAAGATACAAAATCTACAGTAATAAGAGATTAAAATTAGAAATAACCAGCCATGCCATTCCATAAATAATCTTAGAAATATTAACTACAATGGCGGATATGAAAATTTTGTTTCCTTTCTCGTCTGCTTACCTCATAAAGACACTGTAGAGATGCGCAGAAATAATCGTTTCTGATTCGCTGTTAGATTGCACAATTTCGTGATGCAAATAAAGCAATTTTGAAGGTTGCACCATTTCGTAATGCTTTGAAACTTGAAAAATACCATTTTGGGGTGCTTTTCATTATTTTACTCCATGGATTGGTCAACTTTGAACGGAAATTTTTAACAATGTGCACTGCTTCGAAAATGAAACTTTCTTAATTTAGACGGGTACTGTATGAGCCACGATGACATCAAAATTTGACAACATGTAGTTCAGAGCACGTGTTCGACATTTATTGAAAAAACTGTTAAAACGATTTCGAGAGGCAAAGCTGCATACCTTTTTAAATATTATTTGCATAAGCAGAATGCAATAAAAGTTAAAGACAGACGCTGTACAATAGGAGTTTAAAGATCGCTGATGCGAAATTCTAACCTTGAAAAAAAAAATATTCTTAATATATTGCATTTTCTTTACTATATTGAAACTGAAACTGTTTACATTGGAGCACAAATTCTAAAAAAATTAGATTAATCTACAACTAAATTGAAATTTATACTTTGGCCGTACCAAAAACTAACGAAAGGAATCAGTGCTAACAGCAATTGATTTATAGCATCAAAATTTGACGAACATGTCTGGCCCTTTCCCTACCTTCTTTCCCTAAAGGAGCGTAAAAACTCTAAAATAACTCATGTAGAAAGTTGTACTAAATGTAAAAACGTAGTCGTACATTCACAAATCTTATCCGCCATCTCATCTAATTTATTTAAGCCCTCAGAGCTGACAGACAGAATTGTTTGTACCGATACTGATAACCTACGAAGCCACATATATTTCAAAAATTCATCGTCAACATGGTCCTCAGTTTTCGCAACAATATTGAGGTGTACCTATCACCAAGTTCTAAATCCTCAAGTAATGTTTTGATCTTCCGATTCTGAAAAACTTCAAATTTCGCGCTTTAAGAGTACTATACGGTTCTTCTGGGAGTTTACAAACACTATCGGAAGAAAAAGACAAAGCATCCAGAGACGGCTATTTCAGCATCCAGAGATGCCATCAAATGATTAAATTTAGTTTGTTAAACCGAGATACCTGCCAATCTAAAAGTAGCCTCAAGCTGTAGAAAAAATAACTTTACATTGCTAGGCCAAAAATTGGGAACTTTTATCGACACTCTATTACATCTTGTACTTTTACTTTTCCCTTCAATAGTTTCATTATGAATGGTGAGAAACGGTGGTATTAAACGGTATGAAAATAATTTTATAAAGTGTGTTAACTTTGGTGGCTTAAAGCCCACGTATTTTAATAGGTGGCTACTGAAATTTTCTTATACATATTTATTTCAACATTTACCACAAGCTTTCACTATATTATAACTAATATTTCCATTTTTATATTAGAAACAAACAGAAATTGATATAAATCTGTTGATTATTCGTTGATGTTCAAAATGGCAAACGATAATAATATCAGATATTGTCACTTCCAGAAAAATGAGTTTTATTCACTAAAGATTCAAAACAATATAGATATTCAATACAGTGGGTGATCGGTTAACGAACTTAATCCGTTCCAAAATAAAGTTCGCTAACCAAATTGTCCGTTAACCGATCATAGATTTAGTATAGATTTGTATGGGAATTCAATTAATTCGTTCTTAAAAGCTAAATAATATATAAAAATTAATAATAAATTCTCCCTAAATTTATTTAAATGTAATAATAATAAAACACGCATTGCATACATACAGTGTTGTCCTTCCTTCAGTCAAGTTGTTTTTGAGTTTGTGAGGCATTAAATATTTGACAAAAGCTTTTTTTTTCCTTACTGGAGTTTTCAATTTTCCCATTTTAATAGGGCTAATATACGTCCGTATTTAATATGGACAGATCGCAGTTTCATGGCTTTGTCCATGTCGTTACGTACTTAAAATAAATCTTATAAGTTTATTACTTTGACCTATCAAAAACTTCATTAGTTCTCTAAAAGATTGTGTTTACTGCATAGCCCGATAAAGCTCCAGGGGTGCCTAGAGCCTGTTAATAATTTAGGAACTAAATTTCAGTTTAAATAATTAACTTGCAATTAAAAAATATTTTTTTTAAAAGGGACACAAAGTATAAAAATTAATGTTTTTGTATTCTTCATTCTAATCTGAGGGCCCTAAAATATAGGTCTTGAACCCCCTGGTGCCCTTGAATGAATTACGTCATAAGTATACAACTGTTAAAATGTTCTCTAAGTCGATAATAGTAGATGCAATTAAATGCATCTCTGCAAATCTGAAACATAGCATTTCTTCTTCTTGGCTTTGTTTTGTTAGGTGATCGTTAACCGAACATGTGTTCGTTATCCGAACATAAAATTCTCTCGCGAAAGCGTTCGTTAACCGATCTGTTCGTAAACCGAACAGTTCGTTAACCGATCACCCACTGTAAATATTTTGTAAAAATAGTATACAAATATTTTGTAAAAAAGTAGAAATATACAAAAAAGTCCTTCCGGCCTGTACCGGGAGGAAAAGGTAGCTTTCCTATATCTTCGTTTTAAAATTTTAGCTAATGTTACACGAAAACAGCAAGTTAAAATGCCAAGAAACGCTTACAAAAGATTCGTTAATACTGAATTTTAATAAGAAATTCGCCAAATTATTGAGCAATAGCCAAATTGGCTTCATTTATGAAGACTTATTTTGGTCGTCAAATTTGGGCGATATTTCGCCAAATGTCACCAATTTTGGCGAGAATTTGGCGCTAACGGATATGAATATATAGTTTTATTCGTATGATTGGGTAAATTATTACAACAATGAAAGAAAATAATTTGCGAGTAATCGCGTTAATGTGCTGTTTTGTTTCAAAATGTCAGCCACCCTAGAATTTCAAACTGCTCTATCTCAGCCATTTTTTAAGATAGAGGTAAACCAAAAATGCTCTGGAATCCTTGTATCAAGGCCTAACACGTAATTAAAAATTACACGGCCTAACACGTAATTAAATTTGAATTTTTAACTTTTTTGTATATTTATTTTAGTTTTAAATTTTTAAATGGCCGCCATCTTGAAACAAAATGGCGGACCAAGCTAGCCAACGAACTCGGTCGAGACATTGGTGAGCTTAATACACACAATTAGTTTCATCAAAATTTATTTATAAATACGAGCGTTATCGTATGACATAGGTCAGATATATATATGGATATATATAAATCAACATTTGAACGGAGGGTGGTTTTGGGGTCTGGGGGTCATGATCGGTGAAAATATATCGAAATTTTCTGGAACTGCTTTCCTCCGAACGGCTGCAATAGGTAGCTTTATACTTTTTTGTATTGAAAGCTACCTAATAATCACGAATAACAAAGAATACAATTGTTATTACAATATATTAACGTTCAGCAATTTAGCACTAATACAAATGAAAACATGACGTTTGCGCTTGCGCAGCTATTTTATAGATATAGGAACTACTAGACTACAAACAAGAGGTATAAACAGTTAATCACTTTGTTGTTGTTCAACCCCTTCCGCTACGTGGCGTACGACCTTGAGTGGCGTGACCTCACTTTTGATCTGGCGGATGCCTCTGCCATTTATCATTTAACGCTTACTATGTATGCAGTTTTGATGCTGTGTATCAAATAACCCTCATAGCATGCATGGTCGCAGTGACGTCACTGTGACGTCAATGCGAGTCACAGTTGTCACGACACATCTGTGACCAAAATGCCACCATTCAGTGAGGTCATATTGTGACTAAAATGTGGACTTCTTTAAAAATTATAAAAAAAAACATACAAAGCTATTTCAAACATGTTATTCATCGTAAAAATACTTTTCTAGTCAATTTTTTTAATTTTTGTGACGTTACTTTGACGTCTTTGTAAATCACGCATGTCACGTCACATCTGCGACCAAAATACTAACATGTTGGGAATTCACACTGTGACAAAAACGTGAATTTAAAAAATCTTTGAAAATGAGAAGAAACATACATAGTGTCATCTTTACGCATTTGAGAGCCTTAGTAATTTATTATGCCTCTTGGAAAGTAATTTATATTCAGTTATTCATTTATCTAACTAAAATAAAATTATCAGCATAATATATATATATATATATCTTTTTAATTATGCAATTGTAAATTATCGTAGAAACATACTTATTTATGAAAACTAGAAAATGTAATTTTTTTTAATTTTTTTTAAACTTATTTTTTAATTAAAAAAATATAAAAGTTTTATTTTGTAGGAAAAATTAATAATTAGTGTTAAAATAACTTCAAAGAATTTTGTCAATTATAAATTACTTGTAATCATCGGAACTGGCAGAAAAATAATACAGTGGAGGGAAGTGTTGTTCACTGTGAAGTGCTATTAAAATGTAGACAAAATGCGAATAGAGATAATCCGATATTTTCAGAAAAGCAAAGTTTCTTTTTTGTATGCTAGGGCTTTATTTAAATTGTTTTCGTTTCTTTATGGATGAAGTAGGTTATGAATATCATAAACGTATAAAATAAGTAATTTGCTTCTGTTAGAAGGAAAATACTATTTCATTTTATTTTATCTCCAGAATTTTCAATATAATTGTTATAGCTATTCTAGCCCATATTTGGAAGGAAAAAAATCTCGACATTTTTTAATTTAAAAACTGCATTTATCAAACTTGACATAAAATAAAATAAAATAAAATAAACGGAAGTCTTTCATTGTATCATCTGCAAAGCGTTATTTTGAAGCGAGCCTGAAAAACAACATATACAACGGCGGAGGGGGGAGGGAAGAAGAAAACATTTATTCTTTGGTAATTAAATTGAGCAGCTGCTCATTATTTATAATATGGACTCGTCTATCGTCTGCGGTCAAGATAAATTTGAAAAGTGGTTGTTCCATTCGGAAGGATTATTTATTCAAACTGTTGTAACTTGTAAGCATAAGATGAATTCAAGTTTTGTTTCATTCATTTTCAAATTTTGAAGAATTCTAGCTGGGGAATTTCGTGGTAGCTGTGTTACATATAAGTGTCAGTTATCCGAAATTTCTTGCTGGAAAAGATTCCCTCTAATATGACATGATTAATAATTTGCTAAAAATGGATAAAGGAACACGCGAAGATTTTTTAGATGGATATGCATTAAGATTTGGTAAGTACAAAATATGCTAAAATTAATTTCAATTTGTCTATACTTAAGAGTTACAAATTTACATTGTTTTAAATTAATTATTTGTAATATTTTTAATTCATAATGTAAAACGATATATTCTTATTTTATTATGTTTTAGGACGTAACAGGTTTTTAAACATAAATATAAGATTTTGTGAATTTCCATAGATTTGTTTACAGGTACTATTTCTTATTCGTAATGTATTTCATTTTAAAGAGACTTGATCAAAATTATTATTAATAATATATGAAAGGTCTTGCATAAAATATGAGTTTTATTATTAAACATTAGGAATTAATATCTAATATAGAACTTTGCAGCATTACGAAAATAACACGATAGCTAATACGAAAGGAAGTACTTGGAAATTTTAAATATTTAATAGAGAAATTTACGTCTGAGGGATTAATGTAAAATAATTATAATTATATTATTGTAATAGGGCACTCTTTCCAGTAACGGGTACTTTTAAGTAATTTCTTTAAAAAATATGTTTTTAATTACTAGTTATCTTTATTATATTCCACTTTTTAAATTCAATATATGAATGTATCTACAATATGAAACCAATCTCATTGTCACATTTCCATTTGTGAATGTAAATTTAATTGTACCAATAGAAATAAATGAAAATACTTAAAATTCCAGCAACGGGCATCCACCATTCCAGTACTGGACATCCACTGTGCCAGTAATGGACTTCATATAAAAAAGTAATAGGTAATTGTTTTATAATTGCGTTTCGAATCTGAACTTAATGAAATTATACTAAATAAACACAATATTCGTTTTGAAATACATTTACCAATTAGGATATCAATAATTAATCAAATATTTATGCTAAAAATTAATTGTTCAAGCTAATTGTTGTTATTATCACAAGATGAATACTTTATGTATTTCGATAGCATATTTAAAATACTGAATTTTAGAGAATTACATTTAATAGATTACTGAGACAATGATTTTGTATGGAGTTTAATATATATATGGTACGGTCAATATGATTAATCTGGTCATTAATAATAATAACCGGTATTATTAATAATAACAGGCCATTATGTCCGGCCGGATTAATCATATTGACCGTAACATATATAGTATATATATATATAATGAGAACATTTTTCGGAGTATCAGAATACATGGAATTGTGTTTCCTCTGACAATGCTTAAGGCTGTTCTTCAGTGAACTTTCCTACTGCCCTCGCTAATTTTAAACCTATGGGCGAAGGATGCTTTCGTATATTTAAAATATCTCCTCAGGAAATTAATATTTTTAACTTCTGTTTTCCGTGTACTCTTCTTAAAGGATGTTTCTTTTTTTTCCCTAGTTATCAAAATATTTCATTGTTCTCAAATCCAACATAACTAATTTCTGACATATTTCTGAATTCATTTTTATTCGGAAACACATGAAATTGGCAGGTGTTCTTAATCAGAATATATTTAATAGAATGGCGTTTTCCATTTTTTGGTAACGGCAGAAGATGTTTCAGAAAACACTAGCAAAGTCGGTGTTTTGAACCGAATTACCGACGCGCAGCGTCAGAAATGAAAAAAAACGTGACCGAAATTGATCTTAAGTATTTCATTTATCTAAAAATGGAAAACGCTATTCATTCCAAATCGCTTTAATAATCAGGCATGCAAGTGACAAGCGTTTAAATATTTGTTCATAAATGTGTCAGAAAGTTTCGTGATACTGAGCGAGGGGAAATATGGCAAAGTATACACATTTAAAGACTTCAATACTTAACAGTAAAATAGCATTGTTTTAATTATTGTCAATATTTTTGGTGGTTACATAAAACAAATGGAAGTAGAAGTTAATTTAATAAAAGAAAACTGCCCAGTTAAACTGACGGCATTGAGCTCACAGGCTATTCACACTAACTGTAAATTATATTCTTATTTCAAAGAATTTGAAATAAGCCCTCGAAAAATGAAGAAATCGACAATATATTAAGAGGGGAGAACCATCCTCCGTTTCTCCTTCTTATAATTAACCAATGAACCCATAAAACTAATCAGAGAAGCGCCTTACCACAATGAACCTATATACAAAATTTGAAAAAATCGGATAATTCTGCATGAAAAATCCTTTTATCTAAATTAAGGGGGGGGGGGGTTAGCCCCCCGTTCCCCCTTTATACTAAACCAAAGAACCCCCAAAACTAATCAGAGAAGCGCCTTATCACAATGAACATATATATAAAATTTGAAGAAAATCGGATAATTCTGCTTAAAAAACCCATTTATCTATATCAAGGGGGGTTAGTCCCCCCCGTTCCCCCTTTATACTTTACCAGTGAACCCCCAAAACTAATCAGGGCAGTGCCTTACCACAATGAGCCTATATACAAAATTTGGAGTAAATTGGATAATTCTGCATGAAAAACCCATTTATCAAAATTAAGGGGGGGTAGCCCCCGTTTCCCTCCTTTACACTTCACTAATGAACCCCCAAAACTAATCAGGGAAGCCCCTTACAACAATGAGCCTATATAGAAAGTTTGAAGAAAATCGGATAACTCTGCATGAAAAAAATCATTTATCTAAAATAAGGGGGGGGGGGATTAACTCCCCCGTTACCCCCTTTATACTTAACCTATGAACCCCCAAAACTAATCAGGAAAGAACCTTATCACAATGAACCTATATACAAAATTTGAATAAATCGGATAACTCTGCATGAAAAAAATAATTTATCTAAAATAAGGGGGGAGGATTAACCCCCCCGTTACCCCCTTTATACTTAACCTATGAACCCCCAAAACTAATCAGGAAAGAACCTTATCACAATGAACCTATATACAAAATTTGAATAAATCGGATAACTCTGCATGAAAAAAATAATTTATCTAAAATAAGGGGGGAGGATTAACCCCCCCGTTACCCCCTTTATACTTAACCTATGAACACCCAAAACTAATCAGGAAAGAACCTTATCACAATGAACCTATATACAAAATTTGAAGAAAATTGGATAATTCTGCATGAAAAAACCATTTATCCAAATTAAGGGGGGTTAGCCCCACCGTTCCCCCCCTTTATAGTTAACCAATCAATCCCCAAAACTAATCAGGGAAGCGCCTTATCACAAGGAACCTATAAACAAAAGTGGAAGAAAATCGGATAACTCTGCATGAAAAATTCATTTATCTAAATTAAGGGGGAGGATTCCCCTCCCCCCCGTTAGCCCCTTTATACTTAACCTATGAACCCCCAAAACTAATCAGGAAAGAACCTTATCACAATGAACCTATATACAAAATTTGAAGAAAATTGGACAATTCTGCATGAAAAAACCATTTATCTTAATTAAGGGGGGTTAGGCCCCCCTTTCCCCCCTTTATAGTTAAACAATCAATCCCCAAAACTAATCAGGGAAGCACCTTATTACAAGGAACCTATAAACAAAATTGGAAGCAAAACGGTTATTTCTGTCAAGAGTTATCGCGTTACGTACGTACATACATACATACATACATACAGAACGGGCGGGCACATAAGCTCTCTGGCTTTGATAGCCTGTGAGCTAAAAAGTTTTTATTTGCACAATAGAAGTTCATATTATTGAAGTATTAACTTTTATTATAATTTTTAATGGATTCACATATTATTTTTATATTAGTATGCGTTTTTAACATTTATAATTTTCTTGCTTAACGGTTACATTAGCCGGTTTCCCAATCAGATGCAAAGTTTTAATTAGAATACAAGATGCACAAAAAATATTATTGCCGATCCAATCCTTATCGTCGATTTTATCGTGATTTGGTAAAATCTTGTTATCCGAATCTATGCGAAATCATTTATCAGGTTCGGTCGGGTTGAGGGTCAACAGATTTTTGTTGTTGTTGTTGGGTTAGGGTAAGAATACTGGTTGAATCGAAATATAATTTTAGTCAACCATCATTCATGTTCAGTCATTTTCAAGAAGTATATAACCGGATTCATGAATGACTCTAGATCCCATTCGACATCAGAAATTGTGTCGTATTACAATTTCTGATAAAATCTGGTTACTCGGTCGTATGCAAGATTACATTCCGAACAAGACTTACAGTAAAAACATTATACCCGACTCGGGTCAGAGCGGGTTCACGAAAATCAGGTGACTCGACCACTAATCCAAATCTATTCTGTAGCCAAACAAATCCAAAAAGATCGATCCGAACTTTCTGGATTGGATTCGGGTAAAATCTGGTCACCCGACCCGGTGCAGTGTCGTCACAAACGTCACAAACTTGTAGCATAAAAAAATGTTGATCCGAACAATCCGGATAGGATTCGGGTAAAATCTGGTCACCCCATCCGATGCAGATTCGTCACATTTGTCACATTGAAGTCGCACGGTGACTTCACAAAGTAGTCACATTGTGAGGTCACAGAAACCCTTGAAAACGGCCATAACGACTTCACATTTAGGTCACAGTGACTTCACATCGACGTCACGTGACGTCACGACGACGGTCACAAAGTCACAGTGTGACTTCACAGTGACGTCGCCGTGACGTCACCATGCCTTACGGGAAATGTGATAATTAAGCAAAATGTGCATTAGCATGTTGTTTTTAATTATAGTTTGAGCCAATACTTTCTTTCACCAGACTGAAAACCTACATTAGTAAAGGTTAAAAGTTAGCCGGATTTTTTTGTTAGTGCTTGTTTAAATTTTATACTATTTGTTTGATATTATTTGGATAATTTCGTCATTTTATTTGTAAATATGAATCGAACTTTTCATTTATATGTTAATGAGTCTGTAACTCTAAAACTTAAAATTATTGCCATGCCAGGCGATGGAAGGTGTCTGTTTCACGCTATAGATATTTCTTTGCACAATTCACTGGGTAACCAAAGATCGATTCAAATTAGATTAACAATTGCTGATTATGTTTTTTCAAAGTGGAAAGACTTTTCTCTACTGACGAGTTATGAAAACGATGAGCCATTCAATTCGAAAATGGATTTTCGTAGACGTATGACTCAACTGTCTACATTTGGAGCTGCTTCGGAATTAAAAGCAGCCGCACATTTGAATTCCATTAAGATTGAAATTTATCAAGATCAAGATTGTATCCTGCTTGCTTTGATTGGAGAAGAATGGAATATCTTCGATACTTTTTTCTCCATCATTTCGAAAACTTTTTCTATGTTATTCAAGAATTCAGTTTGCATATCTCCATAATTATGTCCATCTTTAATCTTGTCTTTTAAGAAATTAAATGCTTCTGTGTATGTGTTATGTCCAGATTTAAGTGCGGCTAGATCTCTCCAAGGATAAAACATGAGTAAAAGCGAAAAGTAATATTTTTCAGGAAATTTATTAACATCGTAAGCATAGTGATTTATTAAATAAGGCCGAGCACGTTTTTTTTTAATTATTTGATGTTAACTTATTCACTTCTGCAAGTGATGCCGCGGTGGGTAAGGTTGCACTTATGTCATACATGTTGCAAAATCGTATACATTCATAATTTCTAAGTCTTTATGTCGTTGGGTTTAATAATTATCCATCCGATTCGAAAAATATGTCTGGAATTAGATTCTAGTTGGTCGATTTCTTTTTTAGATTTTACTCTATGATTGCGATAAACATTTACATCGAGCCATCTGATTGTGGTTTGCGGGTCGGTGCCATAAAGTGATATACCTAATATTGTATAACTCGCTTTATCTTGGTCTGTGATATATATGGTTACAATATATTTGGCGGTTATTTTCTAATGAAAATCTATTTGAGCTACGAGGTTGTACACATCTGTACTGTTTTATTGACAGTCCAAAAGTTAAAAAAAAAATAAAGAAATAAATGTTTTCAAATTCTGACTTGTGTAAATATTGTCAATATGATTATTCTGGTTTCAGAAACAATAAAAATTTCGAATCAATACATTTCATTTGAAAACGTACATTTAATACAGCAGTATTAAAATATGCAATTCTGCCGCAAATTGATAGCGAAATATTTTGTCGTAGGAAATTTAAATTAAATTGAATGTTGCCTGGGGAATAAAATAGTCACTTGTAAACACATTAAAAATTATTAAGTAAAGTGTCTAAATATATTGTAACCGTACAAAAAGTAATGATATCTAGCAAAAACATAACTGTGAAAAAAGGTAGCCAAGTTCTGTAATTAAAAGAAAAAAAGTCCTTCCGGCCTGTACCGGGAGGAAAAGGTAGCTTTCCTACATCTTCGTTTTAAATTTCAGCTAATGTTACACGAAAATAGCAACTTAAAATGCAAATAAAACGTTTACAAAAGATTCGTTAATACTGAATTTGAATAAGAAATTCGCCAAATTATTGAGCAATAGCCAAATTGGCTTCATTTATGAAGACTTATTTTGGTCACCAAATTTTGGGGATATTTCGCCAAATGTCGCCAATTTAGCCAATTTTGTCGCCAATGTCGCCAATTTTGGCGCTAACGGATATGAATATGTAGTTTTATGCGTATGATTGGGAAAATTATTACAGCAATGAAAGAAAATAATATGCGAGTAATCGCGTTAATGTGCTGTTTTGTTTCAAAATGTCAGCCACCCTAGAATTTCAAACTGCTCTATCTCAGCCATTTTTTAAGATAGAGGTAAACCAAAAAATGCTCTGGAATCCTTGTATCAAGGCCTAACACGTAATTAAAAAATAAATTTTAATTTTTAATTTTTTTGTATATTTATTTTAGTTTTAAATTTTTAAATGGCCGTCATCTTGAATCAAAATGGCGGACCAAGCTGGCCAACGAACTCGGTCGAGACATTGGTGAGCTTAATACACACAATTAGTTTCATCAAAATCGATTTATAAATACGAGCGTTATCGTATGACATAGGTCAGATATATATATATGTATATATATATATATATATGGATATATCTATATATATAAATCAACATTTGAGCGGAGGGTGGTTTTGGGGTCTGGGGGTCATGATCGGTGAAAATATATCGAAATTTTCCGGAACTGCTTTCCTCCGAACGGCTGCAATAGGTAGCTTTATACTTTTTAGTATTGAAAGCTACCTAAAATAGCCAAGAAAAGAAGTGATATGTAAGTGGGTGCCAAGCTCATATAAAATTCACTCAAACTTACCTACTGAAGTATTATAGTATTGTTTAAACTGTTTAAAAAAATATTTGATAGCATATTATTAATTAATATGGAACTTGGAAAGTTTTTGATAAATATTATGCTTATTTTTTTTATGTCTTAATAAATGGTGATAATATTAATAACAATGTCATTATAATAATTTTTAATATTGTTATTATTAGAAACAAATGACTCATGCTAAAGATTTTATAAACAAATAAACTCTCAGATGCACTTCCACTCGTCTTTATTTGTCACTCTAGAGACCCCCCCCCCCGGAAACCTTAATACAAACAGACTAAGGCTTGACAAAGAAATAGGTACACTTACTCTTGTCCTTGGTCATCACTCTAGAGACTCCACCCCTTCAGGAGCCTCAATAAACTAAAATTAAAATCTCCAAACAGAAAATATCAAGTATTGATATAAAAATGTCATTAATAAAATTAAATTACTCGTAGGTAAAAACTTGCCAAGTTCTTGATTTATTATTAATATGCTATCAATATTTTTTAAAGCAATTTAAACAATGCTATAATACCTTAGTAGGCAAGTTTGAGTGAATTTATTTGAACTTGGCACCCACTTACATATTACTTCTTTTCTTGTCATTTTTTTTTTTTATTTTTTTTTTTTTTACAGAACCAGGCTCCCTTTTTTCATAGTTATGTTTTGTTAGATTATATATACGCCTTTGTAAATTAGGAAGGTACATTGATGACTGTTGTAAAGAAATTTAACTTGACAGTATTTCTTGTTTTAATTTCATGAATTTAGTTAGAAATAACTAAGCTGAATCGGATATTCATAATTGAATGCAGCAGGTGTCTATGAAATCAAGAAAAATTATCGTACCACAGCTGAAAGTAGCTCTTAAGAAAATACAGAATTTATAGAATACCGTAGAAAAAGTTGTATCATTCATGTTTTCAAATTTCCACAAGAATCGATCTAACGTTCATAAAATTTCGAGGCATCTTAATGGAACGCCAACCGTTCCTTGATTATCCGTACAGCAGTACCTCGGTTTTCGTTGACTTCGGTTATCGTCGGTTTTGGTTTTCGTCGATTTTTTTTGCGAACAATTTGTTTCGGTTTTCGTCGGTTACCTCGGATTTCGTTTATTTCCAGTGTATTTTTGTATTATTTTTTTTTACTGATTGAGAGTGCTCCATCATGAGACCAAAGAAAATTTTTCTTGTAAGCAACTTGTTTAACGATAATGTTTTTCCCCATTTTGGACAAATCTTAAAAAGGCGGCAGAAACAGACCATTTTAGACAGCTTTTTGAGTGACATAAGGTGGGGTGTAAAAACTGAATTCCTGGGCCGACTGTCACCACTAAATGTTTTTAGTATTCTTTGCCTAAATTTTTATTAGTATAGTTCGCCTAAATTGCATTAGTATTCTTATTAGTGGAAGAATTCTAAAAATTTAGTGGTAGCAATCGACACAGTAGAGCGCAGTCTTTACATCCCTTCACATAGGTCCTCTAATTCTGAAGCTCCCAGCAAACACAGATCTATCGGTAAGCAATCGCCCGATTGCCGCTTTGCCGTTACCGACGGTATCGGCACGATACCAGCTGCCGTACCGGTTCCGTAACTTTTTCGACACGCCGCGCGACTGACGCCCGACAGATAGGCGCACAGTCGGTCCGGTATAGGCAACGCCGGTAGAAGCGACGGCACTCTGCTGTGCCGATTGTATACCAACAGTTATCCGCACACCTACCGAATGTAGTCCAGTACCGGCAACGCTAACAACGGCGAGATGCTGTGCCGACCGTATACTGATAACAAATCCGTAGTATTGTCGAATGTGGTCCGATATCGGCATCCCTTTTATTGGGAACTAGCAGCAGAATAGGGGGGGGGAGTTACTCCACTTAATGGTACTTAATTTTTTTTTTTTTTACTTTGATTATTTAGGTAAAAATGGTGAAATTTATTTTTCAGATGTAAGCAACCCCTGATAGCCCCTGCCATTAAAAAAAAAATGCTTCAAGCTTTACTTTTTTACATTATATTAGCATAGATACTTTAACAATATCTGAATCTTGTGTTTCTAAACGCAATAATGATAAAGTATTTTTTTTTCAATTTTACAAAATGTGATAAGTATTATAAATACATTTAATTTTTGTTCTATAAAGCTGTATAAAACAAATTTATTATACAATAAGTAAAATTTAGATAAATTTTCCTTTCTAAGTGTCGCTGTAAAACTTGATTTAAAAAAAAAAAAATTTTTTCTAGGAAACTATAAAACAATACATCTAAATTTTTTTCAGATTTTTTAAAATTATTTTTTAAGTCAAATAAACTAAATTTCGTTCCGGTAATTTACTATTTATTAATAAATTAAAAAATTCGAACTTTAATTTTACACAGAAAATAAAAAATGAATTTAAATAACTTTGTTAAAAAATTTAATCTACCCTGTTTGTTATTATTTTATTTTTTGAACGCTTTAAATGAATGATTGTGTGATTTTCTTTTTCCTTTTTTATTATTCTTAAAATGATAAGTCTGCTATAAATTATGTTCAATTGTTTTAGCCTTATTAAATCCGTCAGCATCTCAACTAAGTTAAATATTTTTGCATAATTTAATTTAGTAAACATTATTCTCTTTTTTAAAAATATAAAAAACAAAATTTAGAGTTTATGTAATTTCTGGGCAAGATTAGAAAAATACATTTTTGTAACTTTATTTAAAATATATATATATATATGAATGACATGTTACATATTTACTTATTTTTAGCTTTTACTAAATTCTTTACATATTTTTTTTATTTATACAGAAGGACAAATGTTTTCTAAATCATTTATATCTTGTATATTACATCTAATTTGATGCTCCATAATTACATTTTTTTAAAATAAAGCAACATTATTTACAATATTGTTTTTCCTTTTTGCTCTTAATTTTTTTTCTAAATCTTTCCTTTTCAAATATAAATATACACTTTCAAAATCGCTCATGTATATTATATACATTGGAAATGTCAAATATTTATATACATTGATTTAATTAAAATTCATTTATTTTAAATTTGATAGAAATAAAATGTATTAAACAAGTTTAATAAATTTAAAGCACAAATGAAATCATCTGCTCTTGAATAGTATTAGAAAGGCATTTTTATACAGCAGCGTAAAAGTTTCAGGATACGTGAAAAAGAAATCGCTTTAAGTAATTTAAGCAATCGAAAATTTTGACTATTTTTTTTAAATACATAAACGACACGAGTATTGTAAAATTGTGGAGCACCAAATTTATAACACATAACCAAATGTCATTCTGCATTTATTATAATAAAGAAACGTTTTAGGATTTCGTTAATTATTATCAAGATTCGTTAATTATTATTAATTATTAATAATTAAAAATATGCTACATGTCATAAAAACTTGTATAATAAAAAGATAAAAACTCCATGAACATATTTTTCTAATTTAACCCTTTTATCATTTTCTACAACAGTAATTCCTACGCAAAGTTAATCGTTAAAAGAGAATAAATCTTTAAACAATAAAATGTATGCAAAAATAATTAACTTAATTCAGATTAATTTAGATTTAACTAAAGCATTATTATTATTTCTTCTGCATGTGTCACGCTTCACGCATCTCAAATCAGCCAGTACATGAAAACGCGAGCGTCTATTCTATGGTTGCAATTTCCCCTCTTCAAAAGTCAAAACCTAGTTTGGCAAGCATGCGCGCGCAGTGATCGCATGGCTTTCCCTTTACTACGCTCCCACGCTATAGACAATAGAGTAGCAGATATCATCCCAGATTTGGCGTGATAGTTCCGTAATGGCGCTTTGTCATAATCAATTTTTGGATGTGAAAGCGTGTCTCATATCATTGACCATCATCAAATTATCCCAAAGTCCGAAACTTTCTTGATAAATGCTTACAAGAAATGCATTATTATTTCATGTTTAATAAAAATATTATATGGATACTTACATAATTTTTTTTAAAATGACCTTTTGGTTGGGGGAAAAAAACAGGTTTAATGGTACAGTACTTAAAAATTTTTAATAAAAAATCTAGAATTTAAATTTTTTAGATTGTTGTAAAATTAATGTATGATCAATCATCTAAATATCGCTCTCACACCGTGCTCGTTAATCGAAGGGGAGGAGGGGGGAGGGGGTGACAAAGCAAACAATGCTCCATCCATATATGTATTTGTCATCACGTCTAATATGTTTATTTAAAATTTGTGTAAAATATTGAATACATTTTACATTTCATTTTTAAAAATATAAATTATTATATTTCCACAATTTTTATTAAAAAAATAAATAAATAAAAATAAATAATAATATTTTTTTTCGATATTGTTGCTCTAATTCCTCAAAAGAAGAGTAAAAATATATAATATACATTATTTTAAAAAACATGCATTTAGTAACAAAACTCAGACTTAATCACAATCGAAAAAGAAGTCCCTGATGGCTCGGCCTACAGGCACAGGTAGATTTTGAAGACGCAGACCGTTGGGTGCCTGTTTGTTGGGAATTGCGGAAGAAATGACATTTTTGTCATGATGCGGCAGTTGGAAGCACCCACTTCGAAACCTAACTTGTTTACTGGCGGAGCCGGCAAGAATTTTTTTTTTTTTTTTTTTTTTTTAAATATATATAAGGGTTGGTCCTATAAAAAACTTATCAATATAAAACTTTAGATAATATTAAGAGGATTTATAATAAATTCAAGCAGATTTAATATCTTTTGAACTTGCGAAGTTATGAAATTTTTTCTTCTAAAACCCCCTTTTTACCCCCTTTGGGGCCATTTTTAATGATATAAAAAATCTGCAATACATAAATTTTCGGCCCTTTTCCTAGAAGTAATAATAACTTTAAATGGATTCGATACGTATCATAATTAAGAAATTTTGGGGTTATTTCTGTTTTCACAAAATGCCCCCCATTTCCTCCCCTCCCTTGGTTTGATTTTGCCCATTAACGAACTTGACCGATATTTTATGCCCTTTGATTTTATGTATCAGTTCGGAAGAGATTTGTGCAGAATTATTGCTGTTATCGTGTCTATAAAAAGTGGCATAGATAGATAGATAAAGTTTTGAACCGGGGGTGGTTTGGGGTTCTGGGAGTCATGATCGGCGTAGATCTGCAAATAAATTTCAAAAATTCCAACTTAGGGGAGAATGTAATAGATAGTACTTCTTACAAAATCTACCTAAAAAATGCCGGTTAATCACAATTGAAAAAAAAATTGACGGCTAAGACTATAAATATTCCATTATTTTTCCCACATCAATTTTTGATAGAAAATAGAAAAAAAAAAAAAAAAAAAACAGTAAATATTATTTTAGTTGTTATTTTATATTATTCCACTGATTCTTTGAATAAAAATTAGAAAACGTATTTAACATTCCCAAGAAAACACAAATAACGAACAAAAACATCAGCAAAAGAAAAACATCGACTACGATTCAATATTCCGAATTACATGAATATTCTATTATTTATCCCAAAAAAATGGGGGAAAAAAGTCGAATATCATGTTTTTATTTCATGTTGTTACACTGATTCTTCGAAGAAAAATTAGAAAATTTTAATATATAATAAATATAAAAATATGTATTTAATATTCCTAACAAAACGCAAACAATGAAAAAAAGCACCTGCTATGATTAAATACCAAACTACTAGCTGATAAGTTCTGTTCTCAATGCTGGTAAATGGGAGGCGCTGCGTTCAAACCCCTGTCGCGCTCGTCGACCTAACTGTTCGGAGTTTTCGGTGGTTTCCTTCTAACATTGCCGTAAATACGGGTTAGAAGACCCTCACGGAGGTAAACCTCCCTCTCTTTCGGCCTATATCCCTAGCGCAGCTATACTGCTGTAACAAATCATCATCATAACATTATAGTGATTCTTCTAAGAAAAATTAGAAAAAAATTACATATGTTAATTTTTAAAATATTTATTTAATATTTCGAACAAAGAGCAAACAATGAAAAGGAGAGAAAAAAAAATCGGCTACGATTAAACATTCCATTATTTTCCCTACATCTGTGTTTGTTAAAAAAAAAAAAAAAAAAAAAAAAAAAAAGTAAAAAAAGGGAATATTATAAGTTTTATTTCATACTGCTACACTAATTTTTCGAAAAAGTATTTATTTAATATTCCCAAAAAATTTAAACAAATTTAAAAAAAGCATCGGCTAAAATAAAATATTCCAAATTCGGACCGATGTTGGCAAATCTAATCGGACCACTTTCAGCCATCAGATATCGGTCCAGCGTCACTTTGCAATATGAATCACTTGCCGATATGTAACCGTTAGGGGTCCGATAACATTAACCGGCATACGAAAACGCACGGTTACTTAGTATCACTTGCCGAAGAGGTACCGACACTGGACCGATACCACTGTGCCGTTGCCGACACCCAACCGACACTGCCGGCTGCGGTCCGATCGTGTACCAAAAGGTATGTGTTTGCTGGGTCGTCCTACTGTCAAAAGACCAAAAAGGAAGTGGCCCCAGATATAGTGCATTGAAACAATTGAGAGCATTTTTTATGGCTTTTAGTATTAAACGCTATACGTATTCTCTATAAAATGTGTTTTTGACCTTTTTTTGTGGAGTGTCTAGAACGAATTAATTGGATATACAGTGTCTCACATAAGTGATGGGACACTTGTGCTTTACAAAAGGAAACTAATCAAATAAATTAAAAAAACATGTACACATTTTTTTTGTGGGTGTGTTTCATACTTAAATTTAGTAAAGATTATTACATAACATACATTTTGTCAAAATATTAAAATATTAATTTAATAAAAATACAAATGTTTAGAACGGAGCAAAAAATAGCTCACATAAGTGATGGGACACCATTATATATGCAACAAAAATCGTCTGAAATAAGCAATAAAAATATTTTTTGGGGTTTTATTTTTACTTAAAAGCAATTGGCAATAATTTATAAAATCGTCTGCAGTATTTCTCTCCAGTTTGTTTTGGAATTTTTGTGTTTTTTAGCTCTGTGTAGTCATGAATGCTAAACGAAAAGAAACTTCGCCTGAAATTCGAAAATTAGTTATTAATTTGCATATTGAACGTGGAAAATCTATTAGAAAAACTGCTGAAACAGTTAACTTGAGTCGTTCAACAGTTTTCAATATCATTAAACGATATAAAAAGAATCATATGATTCAGGATAAAAGAAGACCTGGCTGACCATCAAAGCTATCCAATGGAATAAAGCGAATTATCGTTCGAAATATTAAAAAAAATCCAAGAATTAGTGCTTCAAAAGTTGCTGCTGATTTACAAGCATTATATGGAATAATTGTTAATCCTGAAACTATTAGAAGGGTAATTCGATCTGCTGGATATCACGGTAGAGTAGCCAGGTAAAAATTCTTCGTAAGTGAAAAGAATAGAAAACTCAGACTAGCTTTCGCAAAATCCAACATAAATAAGAATTCTGATTACTGGAATAAAGTTATATTTGCTGATGAGAGTAAATTTAATATATTTGGTTCTGACGGTAGAATCTTGGTGTGGAGAAAACCCAGGGAAGAACTTCGCAAACAGAACTTGGTACCAACAGTAAAACATGGTGGAGGAGGAGTTATGGTATGGGGGTGTATGTCGTCCGCTGGAGTTGGTAATCTTGTTTTTATTGACAGTATAATGGATCAGTACAAGTATATTGATATTTTAAAGCAAAATTTGAAATCTTCAGCACGAAAATTGAACCTTCATAACGATTTTAAATTCTACCAGGACAATGACCCCAAGCACACTGCTCTGAACGTTAGACTCTGGCTGCTATATAACTGTCCTGAAATAATAAAAACACCACCACAATCTCCAGACTTAAATCCCATAGAGAATATTTGGCAAGAATTGGAATCAAGAATTCGCAAACACACCATTTCTTCAAAACAACAACTAAAATCGGTGCTTCAAGAAGAATGGGGTAAAATCACTCCAGAAATCACAAAAAAAATAGTCGAATCCATCCCAAAAAGATTAAATCATGTTTTAAAAGTAAAAGGAAATCCAACAAAATATTAAAACCTTTTAAAAAGTAAAATTTTTGGATAAATATTTGATGGGAAAGTAAGTGTCCCATCACTTATGTGAGCCATTTTTTGCTCCGTTCTGAACAATTGTATTTTTACTAAATTAATATTTTAATATTTTGACAAAATGTATGTTATGTAATAATTGTTACTAACTTTAAATATGAAACACACCCAAAAAATTTTTGCACATGTTTGTTTATTTATTTTATTGCAGTTTCTTTTTATAAAGCACAAGTGTCCCATCACTTTTGTGAGACACTGTACATAGATTCATATGGAGATAATTGCTTCGGCTTTCGTCGGTTTTGGATTTCGCCGATTGTTTTCGGACAGATTATCGACAAAAACCGAGGTATCACTGTATTTTCTGCGAAAAAGTAACCGTCAGAGCTGTCAAAGTCTTTGAAACTTTTTTCAACTGCTTTATTTTAGTCTTCAGCAGTATCGTTAACTTCCAGCTCCAATAGATGCTAGTGGCATATGATTCCACCCAAGTACGTCCAGTTTTAAAGCCTTCAATTGGTACTGAGAATAAATGTAAACCATTACGCTGATTATGTATCATGAAGGATTGTAAATTGCTATTTGCTTAAAAATTCCGTAGGTTTATTATTTTTTTTATCGATATCGCTGAGAAGGGTTCCATTAGAACTTTGATCTTCGATCACTCAAACCACATATTGAATCTAAAAAATTGGGTCACATTATTACCTGTGTATTACTAATATCTATATTTCTAGTAAATTTCACTGTAATTGATCCATCCATTTCCAAGAAATGCTGTACATATCATTGTCAGATTAGATTGGATGCATGGGCAGCTTCGCTTGCCTGTGTATGTCTGCGCTTCAGCAATGTTGCCTGTTCGCTTCCCTTTTAGGTAGATTTCGTAAGAAATACTACCTATTACATTCTCACCTAAGTTGGAAATTTTGAAAAATTTTTGCAGATCTACGCCGATCATGACTCCCAGAACCCAAAACCACACCCAGTTCAAAACTTTATATATCTATCTATCGATCTATCTATGTCACTTTTTTCTGACCACGATAACTGGAAAAATTCTGCATATATCTCTTCCAAATTGATACATAAAATCAAGGGTCATAAAATCTCGGTCAAGTTCGTTAATGGGCAAAATCGAATCAAGGGGGGGGAAATGGGGGGGCTTTTTGTGAAAACAGAAAAATCCTCATAATTTCTTTATTATTATACGTATCGAATCCATTTAAAGTTATTATTACTTCTAGGAAAAGGGCCGAAAATTTATGTATGACAGATTTTTGATATAATTAAAAATGGCCCGGGGGGAAAAAAGGGGGGGGGGGGTTAGAAGAAAAAAAATCATAGATTCGTCCATTCACAAGATTTCAAATCCGCTTAAATTTATTATAAATCCTCTTAATATTATCTGAAACTTTTATATTGACGAGTTTTTTATAGGACCAACCGTTATAGCAAAAAAAGATTAAAAACAAAAAAATCCCTGCCGGCTCCGCCTGCAAACAAGTTATTTTTCGAAGTAGACGGTTCCAACTCCCGCATCTTTTCGAAATTGATACATAAAATCAAGGGGCATAAAATCTCGGTCAAGTTCGTTAATGGGCAAAATCGAACCAAGTCGAGGGGGGAATGGGGAGCACTTTTGAATCCGTTTGAAGTTATTATTCCTTCTAGGAGAAAGGTCGAAAATTTATGTATGACAGATTTTTGATATAATTAAAAATTGTCTTAAGGGGGGAGAAGGGGTTTTAGAAGAAAAAAATTCATAACTTCGTCAATTCCCAAAATTTCAAATCCGCTTAAATTTATTATAAATCCTCTTAATATTATCTAAAACTTTTATATTGACATATTTTTTATAGGGCCAACTCTTATAGCAAAAAAAAAAAAAAAATCCTTGCTGGCTCCGCCTGCAAACAAGTTTGGTTTCGAAGTATGCGGTTCCAACTGCAGCATCATCGCAAAAAGGTCATTTCTTCCGCAATTCCCGATAAACAGGTGCCCCACGGTCTGCGTCTTCGAAATCTACCTGTGCCTGTAGGCCGAGCCGTCAGGGATTTTTTTCATCTAGATTGCTTGATAGCCAAAACTTTTTGGAATTAGAAATTTTTGCCTTATTTAATGACAAATCAAATAATGCAAAAATAAGGCGAAATATACTATTTTAATAAATGGTGACAGTCAAGCAATCTCAATAAAAAATGTGCGGAGTGGCAACACTGCACTTCAGTATAAGAGACATTTTGCTTCTGGGTGCAATTTTACATTTGTTTTAAATAGTTGCTTGAGAAATATGAAGCATTTTATTGATAGCCGATGTCAGGGCCATAGTTGTTATGAATGAACTAAATATAACAAAAAACTTATATCATTATGTTCTATATTTTAAAGATAAATATATATTTTTTTTAGAAATGTACTTTAAACTCAATTTGTGTTTTTCAGACTTTTTCGTCAGCGATATTGTGAAGCACTTCCTGAATTATGCATATGGCCGCATACCACATGGGAGGAGTTTTGTGCTGCGCACAGAAGGCAGTGTCCAGATATGAAGCCACTAGGTTTCAATTTCGGAGTAAGAATATTTAGATAAGTTTCATTACTTTTGATAATGCAGGATGATAGAATACAAATAAATTTAGAATATCGACGAAAAATTTAAGAAAATGTTAATTTATTTTGAAGTTTAAAAGGATTTAAATCTTGACGCTGTGAGTATTTGAAATTTTTTTTTTCAAAATACTATATAACGTATTGGAATAATTAATTTTCCTATACAGTGTGCATAGGAAAGTCCCTTTAACCTGAAAATACTTGCGAACGGTGAGAGCTACAGCTATGCAACTGAGGTAACGTTATAGTAAAGCGACTACGCCCGACCTAATGCAAACGACAGAAGCGCCTCCTAGTGGCGAAATTCGGAAGATAGCCATTGCAAATAGAAAACGAAAAGAGATAGAGCAAAATTTCCAATTAGAAAGTTTTAGAGCATCAATTAATTAGTACGAAAAGGCATTTGGTTCACACGGATAAGATAAATCTTCGTCTGTATACCCAAAAATGTCCAAAATCGATGCACTCCATTTTGTGTAAACGTTTGAAAGGAATAGCCAGAAGTATGAAGAAATATGCACAAATTATTGCAAAAATACGTACTTACGTCAATGCATTTTGATATTACACACACACATACAAAAAAAAAAGACAAACTGTCTCACAGTGATAAAAAGTTAATGTTCAGTATGTTCGAAAAGTTCGCCATTGCTTACGATACACGTTTGTATTCGTGAGCGTAATTCTGCATGCACGTTTCTCAGCATGGAAGGTGTCACACTATCGAAAGCATCTTCAATACGACGACGTAGATCCAGCAGATTTGTAGGTGGAGTTGCATAAAACTTATATTTTATGTAACCCCACAGGAAGAAAGCCAACGGAGTGAGGTCCAGCGATCGTGGAGGCCTTTCAACACTACCACCATACCTGAAAATAAAAGTTTTAAAATAAAACCACTCGCACATTCGGATTAAAATTATCGTCTGCCATAAGTTTATGCTATGAGATTATACTGTTTGTATCAAGCGAGTGTAACACCTTTTAAACTAAAATTTTAAATGCATTGTAAATGAAAGTTTTACAGAAGTTACAGTACAGTACAACGTCACAATCTGCAGTTGCGCACTACTACATTTCCGAAATGTGAATATGCAGAGTAGAATCGTCGCGCATCGATTTCGGGCATTTTTGGGTATGCAGGCGACATATTAACTTATCCGTGTGAACCAAATGTCGTTTCGTACTAATTAATTGATGCTCTAAAACTTTCTAATTGGAGATTTTGCTCCTTTCGTTTCTGATTCGCAATGGCTATCTCCAAATTTTGCTACTAGGGGCGCTGCTGTCGTTTGCATTATGTCGGACGTAGTCGCTTTACTATACCATTACCTCAAATGCATAGCTGTATCTCTCTCCGTTCGCAAGTATTTTCAGGTTAAAGGGACTTTTCTATGCACCTGTATAGAAACACAGAGAATACATTTACAACATGTGTTTATTATTTACTAATTATTTTAATATGAAAATAAATCTTACTCTCATTTACAAGGACACAAAAATTATTCTGTACAGAACTGTCTATTTCCGATAATTGCTGGAAGTGCATTTTAATATGCGGCATGCGATTTTAAAAAAAATATTTTGCATAAAATTTGGTGGATATAAATACTACAGATCATATACAGGGTTGCAAAAAAAAATTGAGAAACACTTTTGATTACTGACGGAAATTGTTGAAAGGCAATTTCCAACTGTGTTATGCGTTTTATAGGGAAAATAAAATTTCGCATATTTTGTAGTATATGTACACAGACTTGCCAAGTCTCCGGCTTTTTGAACACCAGTATTATCTTAGAGAAAATGTTGTTCTTTTGAATCGCAGAATGTTCCGATTACATAAAACAACATTTTCTGTACTAAAATACTGGTGTCCAAAATTCCGGAGACTTGGCAACTCTGTGTACAATCTATACATCATATTTCCAAACGAATTAGAAGATTTTCCGACTATAGATGGTAACTGATGAAATTGGACATCCAAATATGTTATTGGACATCCAAATATGTTATACGTTTTCCAAATTGTTTACTTAGATATCATCTTTTACTTATTAAACGGAGAAGTCTTTTATTATAGTATCCTATATGTTTTGGAAAGTGTTTAATGATCTGTGTTTGCCGCATGATTTTTAGTCCAGTCATTTTAGGAAAAATAGAGGAAAAAACTAGAACAAATCTGGATTTTTAAAAGGATGCTAGTTTGGGACATAGGGTTAACATACTAAAAGTCCTCATCGATGAGATTTCGCCACCAGAGTGCGCGAATGAGCTTGAAAGTCTTTTATTGTGAAAATCGCAGCAAAATGTCTATTTTAATCATTTGAAAATGGCGGCGAAAATTCGAAAGATTGTTGAATGTAAGTACACAGTTTTAAATTCAAATTTCCTCCATGGTGTTGTAAATTTCCTTTTGGCTATCGCATCCTTGTATATTGACGATGACTTATAAGTGGGCAATTGATGTCAAGCACACAAGTCAGATGTATGTTCTCAATAAAACAATAAAACAAGTCAAATTTCATCTATATTTTTTAAATATTTTGACATTAATGCAGCGTATATCTAATTTTAAATATTGTATTAATGAAATCAAACCATAGTTTAAGTAATTGAATGCATATTTTGGAGAATAAACACATGTTTTTATCGATGTCTATTGTATTGGACGTTGGGTGTTCATCAGTTGTTTACCTTCACATTAGGATCTTGTTGAATACTGAAGGGAAATATTGGTTTTTACTCATAATTCCATACTGTATTGAAAAAAAATAAAATACAGAAGTAGATAATATGCATTTATATTTGTAATTAAATAATTAATTAAAGTTTGCCCTAGAAGTGTATAATTCTACTGATAAAATGCTTATTGCAATTTAGTACATTGTTTGATTTTTGATTTCAGCGAAACGTGTTTTTTTTTGCAGTATTTAGTAAATAAATAGATTTACAAATAAGCTTTTCTTTTAATATGTTTTTCTTTTCTTATTCATTGCAAGATTTTTGTATTGTTTTTTCTGTTAGTATGTTGTTTATAATTAAATCAATTAACTTAATCAAATTAAAATAACCAAATTTAAATAAAAGTATAATTAAAGATAACATTGTAAGATTATAAACAAATTCATTTTTATTTCTTTTAAATTACCACTTGGCATTCACTTTCCTATTGAGGTAGCTGTGCCATTAATTATTACCATTATGCTAGGAAACAAAGGGTTGTGTTTGAAATAGATTTAAAACTAAATTCTAATTGAAAATTATTTAAAAGTTTACTAAACTGGCCTACACTTCTCCTATTGGATGACGTAAAAAATTAAATTATGCTATGTTTGGAAGTGATGGATGAGTAATAAAAACACACTTCTCACGACAGAAAAGTTTGCAGTGAAAGAATTAGAATTTGTAGCTAAAAATCTGATTTTTGAGGACATTGTTTTTTTAGAGATATTTGGAAACTGTCGTTATTTAAATCTAGAGAAAGTTACTGAAACAATTTTGGAAGCAATAAAATGAATTGTGACGTATCAGATCTAGACATTAGTGATGAAGGTAAGAAAGAGGAAAAGAACAAATAAATTGAAAATCTATTTTAAAATAAGCCGTTCAATGAAGGAAGGTTAAAAAATTATCTGTTTCCTTTTTATACGGATTTTTGCTACAGACATTCAGTTGTAACAGTTGTAACATTACTTCATGAAATTTTTGGACAAACGGGCGAAACCTAGTTCTACGATTCCAAAAGAAAAATCATTTTTCGTTTTGTGTTGGAATTCGTTATTCAAATATTCAGTCTCAGCAGGTTTAACTTTAACGCAACAATTGAATAGACTGTCAAAGTCCCGTTCTACGATATAAAAATAAAAATTGTCGTTTTATGTAGGTTTCGGTTATAGACTAGTTCAATATGAACAGGTTTAACGTAACATCTTTATACTATTGAAAAGACGAGCGGCGAACGCTTACATTACATATTTACATCCTCCCATTTTCTAAACATCGTTCTCGACTACACTGTTAACAATTTGCAGCAAACTGTCCAGTCATTCGACCGTTTTCATAGAAAATCGTTACATAACCGTAATTTAACAGTAGTCTGACTATAATGTGGGCAATAAGATGGTCAGAATATACTTAGATTACGGTTATGTAACCGTTTTCTGTAAAAACGGTCAAATGACTGGACAGTTTGCTACAAATTTTTAACAGTGTAGCTGCCTCACACTCTGCCTGTCTCTATTATTTTCTGTAGGTCTTACTGTTATTATTGTAGCCCCCTCTTTGCCTGAAAAAAAGGAATTATGTAACGCAGTACTATATTTTTAGGATTATTAAAAAGTCGATAAATTACGCTATGTTTTTCGAATAATTTTTATTAGATTGTACATTTTTTGTAAAGATTGAAATTATGTAAAATGTAAAATTATGTTATATTTAGAAGGGATGATATATATCAAAGCGAATTCTACCGCAGATGCCATGATATTTAATGTTACTTTGAACTTAGAAAGCTAAACGCAAATTGGAACATTTTTTCTTTTCAAACATGTTAAGACAAAACATAGAAGCCCATAACAACACTGATATTGGTGGCTAAAATAAATGAAAATTAATATCCTAAAATTTATAGTATTTTTGTTTAATGATGCATATTTTTATATTTACAGATTCCAAATTTAGATATTACTCCCAATTGGAATTGGAGTAATATTATTTTAAATGCTGTAGGACCATATAAAGGATCAGAAGTAATAGGTAATTGCTGGTTTAAAGGAGCGACATTATCAAGTGTTTGCAAGTAAGAACTACCATACCACACTCATATTTAAATGACGATTGAAATTTTCCATGATGATTTTTAATTAAAAAATGTATTGAACATAGAAGTAGAAATAATCATGACTGCACTAGATGAATTTTAACACAATTATTCAAATTTGTAAATAAATCATGTGAGTTGAAATTTTCCAACTGGGTGAAAAAATTTCGGGCCAGGATTTGAACCAAGGATCTATTGGCTGAAGCAGCCAATGCACTACCAACTGAGCAACAGTTGGTGCAATGGTAGAGTTAGTTGGTTTTCATCCATATGGAAAATTACAATTCGTATGTTTTCTTTACCAAGTTAAATAATTGTGTTAAAATTAATCTCATGAAATCTACGTAATTGCCAAGTCACAAAATAATAATTAACTAAAGATGTAGAGACTAGGAGTGATTTGTGAATGAAAATTTCAGCGTTAATAAGACAGCTAAACTTGGATTTACACGATTTCAGAACTTTTTACGGTAAAAGAGTCACGAGACTTGGCTGAATTTTTTACAGGTGACGTTTTTGATGAGATTTCACTTCTTTTTGTAAGTAATCCACCTTTTCTTGATTTTGGGCTCTTTTTGCAGATGATCTACTGATTTTCAAAGAAGTTACCTGAAAGAAGGTTCTGGTAACTAGTCAAGCACTAAGTTATGGGAGGGGGAAGTCAAAAGTACTCTGAATTGCTTCCAGGAAAGGTGCTATCCATCTGAGATATTACTCGCAGCCTCGATACTTGATATTTAGCACAAAAGTACTGTTTAGGATTTTTTTTTAAAAGGCCAAAATTTAAATTTCCAGAAATTTTCAATAAATCAAACTATATTCAATTTTTCGAAGTTTTTTTTTTTCCCAGATTTTTTTAATTTTTCCTTACTTTGGATCCTAAACCCGAACTTTCTGCCAAATGTCAAGTTTGTAGGACTACAAAATTGAATTATTTTCAAACCTTCGACTTTTTATAAATCTATTGATTTTTCGATTTTACTTCTAAGTTTCCCGATTGTCATGTCAATATAGTTAGGATCATTTAGGATCAATTTAAAGATAAATCAAGATAATCTTAGAGTCACCATGATTTTATTTAGAAAGGAGTATCAAGCCATAACCAGCCAGTAATGTCGGGAGAGGAGGAGGAGCTGTGAAAATTTTTGTGGTGCTAACATCATTTAGCTATCCATATTTCATATGCAAATTAAATAGAGTATAACCTGTGAAAGAAAACAAACATGTCTATACAGAAACCACCCAAAACGTAGCCGGTCTGTAGCGGAACTTTTCTATACCGAAATTCGTAAACAAAAGTAAAAAAAGCATAATCCAGGAAAAATAACATAAAACAATTAGGGGCGGTGTACTAGCTAATAGGACAATTATCTTAAAACTCATGTTTCTAGCACTACAATATCGAATTGTTTTCGAATTTTCGATTTTTTACAGATATTTTGATTTTTTTATTTTATTTTCGAATTTTACAAATTTTTTAAATGTTTCTTTTTTGAATCGTAAATACTACCTTTAAACTTCATTTTAAGTCTCTAAGACTACAAGATAAAATTATTTTCAATTTTCAATTTTTTTAGAATTTTTTTTTCTAATTTTCCGTATTTTTTAATTTTTCCTTATTTTGTATCCTAAATACTACCTTTATTACAATTTTCAAGTTTCTAGCGCTACAAAATCGAATTATTTTCAAATGTTTCAAAATTGCGAAGTGGTGGTGGGGAGAAATCGTAATGAAGTCATACCAACGGATAATATATCAAAAAATGTAAAACATTTTGCTTATTACAAATATGCAAATTAAGACTAGATTGGACGTTTGTGAGATTCAATATGATTTTTTTAACAGCTGTTGTTTCCGTTTCGAAAATCGAACAAAATTCGTTATCACAGAGCCAGCTTCAAGCCGATTTTCTACAAAATTCTATACAAACCATGTCACTTTTCAACAAACTTAAATATAAAATGTTGTCGAAAAATATTCATAAATTCTTCCCTTAAACTGCCAAAAGCTTTGATACATCCATTTTACACAACTCTTGAACTGTTCTACGATAATTTTTCGTATATATGCTTAATGATACTATTTGTAGGAAAAGCCCGAATTCGGGATTTCATTGACGAGTTACTATCTGAGAAAATTATTACTTCGTCAAATATTGTGCTAAGAAACAGTTAACAACATGCAGTATTGTTCAGCCTGATAAATACAGTTAAAATTTTAGCAGTCTAATTCGATGATAAAAAATAAATTGGTATTTATAGTTAAATGTAAATACAGTACACACACAATGTTCCATCCTGGAGCTATCAGTATCAGTAAAAGAACATGAAGACGGACCTATCGAAGTGACTGAATCAATTCTCCGAATATTTCGAATTTTATAATTATGTGGAAAATCAAATGTATATATCCTTCTCTCAAAGTCAGTACCCATAAGGACAGTATTAAAAAACAAGTATTTAAAGAATGAAGGGAAAACTATTTATGCAAGACATGCAGCCAAACATACATACTGAAAATCGTATTAACAAGTCACTTTACCAGTAACATAGTTGAAAATGTAAAAACTATGTTTGCAACTTCAATGTATTGTATGTGCAAACTATTATGAAAAAATTTTTTTAATTGGGAATGACTCTTTCTTGCATGAAAATAACTTAAATATCAATTTTCTAAATTCAAAACTTAGACCTTTTTCGAATTTTTTTAATCTTATTTTTTTCTTTTAATGTACTTATTATTTACTAAAACTAGTTTTCCCGATAAAAACATATTTTTTTCTTCTCTTTAAGAGGATTATTTCTATATTTAAAAAAATCTATATTCAAGAAACTGCAATAAACACATGGAGATGATTATAAGACATGACTAAAAATACTAAAATAATAATAATAAAAACTTTTTTTTAAATATATAATTGTGTGTATAAAAAAAATAACAATTAACCTTCGTACAATATCCCCATTTTAGAATTCAATATTGTAGGACTAAAGGTTAGTTTGTTTAAAAAGAACAATTAATAATAATAAAACATATTAACAATAAAAATATTTAAGTTTAATAATTTATTTTAAAAAATGAGTAAATGTAATTTTATTTGAAAAACAATCCTTCCTGTAATCATTTTTTTAAATTTAGATAGGAAAAATATTAAGTATTATACGTGTGGGCAGAAAAATAGATCATTCTTGTTATTTGAAGAAAATATTAAAATAATAAAAAATAAGGTAAAGATATTTTTTAAAGAAAAAAATAAAGCTTCATTCTAGATTGCTTAGGTGAAAGAAAAAGAATATAAATTTAAAACACATATTTTTAAATAATATATATATGTATACAAATAAATAAATCATACTAATAAAAGATGACTAACGAAATCTAGCACACCTAGAATTACAAAATTTTAGATTTAGGTAGCCCAAGTCAGGTCCTGATGCACCTGAGAACTAGAATTTTAATATTTTGAAAATTACCTGAAATATTAATTAAAAACTCATCAAATGTTCCTATCTTTCTTTCCAAGTCGGCGGAGGCGTTAGCGCATGCCCAAAACCCTATTTACGGCATTAAAGAACCATTTGAATGAAGATTGCGTTTATTTCTCTATTTTGTTTTAACTTCTATCGACTAAACCGTTTTTTTTATTTAAATCCGTAAACCATATTCATAAAGATCGCATGCTTACATCTCAAATGCCACAATCATTTTTTTTTTATATAAAAAATAATGTTAACCCTTTGAAAAAAAAATTTGAAAAAGGGCCGTTTTCCCGTGTAAATATTTTCCCCTTACGGCAACGTCCCTCAAGAGCGCAATTTTAGAGATGCAGACAAAGCAAACATATACTTTTAATGCTGAAACCTTCTTATAATTGAAGGTATAATTAGTTTTAAAAAAAATACGCATTTTAACAATTTCAAAAACATCGGCGAACATTTCGCGCCTCATGGGACGATTATTTTCTTATACTAAAAGTAATTAAACATTCGTATTTCGACACAATCTTTTTAGAGCAGACCAGATATACATCACATACAATTTTTTCAAAACATTCGAAAGAGAAGAATATTAAAAAAAAAAAATAATAATAATATCTGAGAAATTTTCGACGAAAACGCATAATAACGGGGGTTTTCTTCTCGGTCACGCTCGGCTTCGGGTAACATTTTCACTATTTAATATGCATATTGGTGGTATGATTCCACCATTTCTTTTAATTCTGTCAATCTTGTCAATGTATATAATTTAAATAATGTTTATGTTTATTAATATAGTTTTTTAAATTACATATTTTCTTTTAATTATTTTGTTATTAGTATTACTTGTGTATCATCTTATATGGATGTTATTTGTTTTTTGGTTGTGTATATAGTAGAATTGATGTATATACGGTGCCATTGTGAAGCAAAGTAAATAGATATCGACATTGTTAATGGCTAAGAATGGCGTAACAGACTTGATTCCAGTGAATTTCAATTTTATGAGTTAGTCTTGCCGAAAAGTGCTCTTTGGAGCATACAAGTAAAAAGAATTATATTTTTATGACTGAATAGTGTATTTTTATATGTATTTTTCAGAAACGTTTCCCAAGGGTTTTTATAGTTTATTAATTAATGTCTTCATCCTGGAATACCTGTTTTTCGAATGTCATGAATTCTAAGTAAACGTTTTCAGCCGCATAAGTTAATTTGTACATGAAAGAGTAAAGAAATAATCTTAATTTTAATGTTATTGTTAACGCTGTTAATTTTTAATGTTTGTCTGTTAAACATACTTTTTGAGCATGAAAATTTTTACTTGAGAATTGATAGCATTCGAAAAACAGGTATTCCAGGCTGAGGACACTAATTAATACGCTGTAAAATCCCTTCGGAAACGTTTCTGAAAAATACGGGCAGCGAAAAAATCTTTGTTTTTATAAATAATTCTTTAAATTTTGGAAATGTATTGGTTTCTAGGGATTCAAAAGACAATGGAACACGCTATTCCGAATTTCGGATAACTCAGAAGATTATATTATTTTTTTCGTTCGTGGTTATAGTATATTTTCATGAAATAAGAAACAGTGGTCATTTTTTACAGTGTAGTGAAAGAAAGCCTGTCATTAAACCAGACGAAAGAGAAAACTTGGAAAATCTCGAGTCCACAAACAGTCAAATGTCTCAGATTGTTAGATACACTGAGAATAACATGCATTTTTATATTTAGACTAAAAATTAAATTTATATAAATGCGTTAAAATGGTGCAACATCTCAACTCCGTTGAAGTGAAAAATATTGAGTTAGTTCTTAAAAAAAGCCTAGCTTAGGTGGATCGCTTTTGTTTCATGGGAGAAAGAATATGTATACTTTTCCGCTATATTATTACTTTCAAATAGTCATATGTAATATAGGTATAGTAATATGAAATTATTTTAACGCACTATTCAACTATCTATTGTTTTTTTCTTTATGTACTGTGTATTTAATTAAATGTTTGTAATTGTATTTCAATCCAGCATACTAAATTAAATATGTTGTGAAATGTATATTTAGTACTTGGAAATTTTTCCAGAGAGAAAATTTCTCACGCCTTGCATTCATAATATTCATTTTTTTTTTTTTTTTAACGAAAGAGAAAAAGTGAAAATATCGAGCCCACAAACAGTCAAATGTCTCAGATTGTTAGATACACTGCGAATAACATGCATAATGAATATGAATTTATTCAGTTGTCGATGCTGGATTTTCTTTGATTTCGTGTTTGCCCCAGGGTGGCGGCTCACGGAAAATATTCCATCTTGTGCTGCGTTTGTAGCCTTGTCAACATGTTATGGTGAAAAAGTTCCAGGCTGAGTATCGTTCCCAAGTGGTTCAGTTGGTAGAACGTCAGTGCGCTATACTGATGACCCGGGTTCGAGTCCCGGTTTGGGTACTTTTTCACTATGTTGGCTAGACGTTTATTGAGCAATTAAAAAAAATTGAATATTATAAATATTTTGTGGCCAAGTTATTTCATTATTTATTCATCCCACATAAATATGAAAAAGACATAAATAAATTATACCTGCTGGCATGAATGCTTGTTTTAAACAAAATTTTACTTTACAAAATGGAGACACGAGTATATGAAGGTGTTATGACACAGTTTTTTCAAAAATCACTTTATTTTCTGATAAAGCTAAGATGAGGAAATTTATAAAATGAAGAATATAAAATATTGAGATTCTTATTATTCTTTAAAGAAAGACAAATTATTTCTGAATCTTTAAAATCTCAATAAAATAATTATAATAATAATAATTTTAATATATTAGAATTAAATGTTAATAAGTTTTTCCTGGGAGGATTTAGTACCACTTGTTAATATTTTAAAATATTCTACCAGGAAGAAAATAAATAAATCAAAAGCTTTCCATTCAGTTTCCGCACAGTTGAATTACTGATGCATAACCGCTTCTACAATTCTTGTCTTCAATTTTATGCTTCACTTTCTTTTAAAAGTTTGATTATTATACGTGATGCATATTTACGCAGGATTTTTTCTTCGTTTGTTTAATTATATTTTATTTTTACAGTTCTAGCATCATGATACAAGCTGCTAATGGTGGATACCCATACAAGTGTTTCACCCTTTTCTCATTACTAGGAAATCAATATGAAAAACCATTAAATGTTAATATAAACAGCGGTAAGTTGTTGACAGATATATTTATGCAATAATTCAAAAGTGCTAAATGTTCCTTCAGAAATCCTAAATAAAATATTAAGGGTTGGTAAAAAAAAAAAAAAAAAAAAAAAAAAAAAAAAAAAAAAAAAAAACTTTTTTATCCTAGAAAGTGTGTTGCAATTGAAGCGTTAATACTCTAGTGTTTGCTTTCTTATCATGTTCATAATTGTTGCAGCTGTATTGCTCAGGAAAGTGTCATGGCACTTGTCTGAAAATAAAGTACTAGAACCTCAAAAGCTGTTGGATTTCTCAAAACATGTTCCCACGTTCGTTTCGTGTTGGAAAAAGACACTCTCCCGGGATAGTAGCTAACTTCTACTTCCCGAACTTCCAGTTTGAGACATTCACTACTGCTGTTAATTACAGATCTGTGGAATCTATTCAAAACCAACAACTCCCCCGGGATAGTAGCTAACTTCTACTTCCCGAACTTCCAGTTAGAGATATTCACCACTGCTTTTAATTACAGATCTGTGGAATCTATTCAAAACCAACAGCAGCGTGGTACTCTAAGCGAATACACATACATACACTTAGCGTATGCGTAATATCCTGCACTGAGAAAAAATTCTGCCACTGGCATCTAGAAACTTATTTGTGGCTCTAGAATAAATAGTTCCATGTCATCCTTATAAATTCTAGTTCCCTTTGCTAGAGAGTTCTAGTCTTCCCTATTCAAATTCTAGAGCGTTTTTCTATATTACCGTGGTCAAACTTATTTAAAAATCTCTGCAAATAAATGTGAACACAATAGGTTAGTTTTAGTAACTATAATTCTAGTTTATGAATTTTTTTCCTGAAATCAAGTGATAATTTCTCGTAATTCAAACGAATCATAATATAATGTATCGTTTCATCACCTAGAAAACTATAGACTAGAAAGTTTCGATCACTTCGTCTATTCAGTTTATTTGTTTACCTTATTCGCTTAGCTCGGAAATCTATATTTCTAGTTTAGGGATTTAGAAAATGACTACTTATTTATTCTAGATGAAGGCGATATCAGTTTTCTTTCAGTGTGAATTCACTGTTAAACTAAGTAAAAGATGATGCTTCTTTTGCGGAGACTTTGTTAGTGCAAACTTTGCACAGCAGTTATTATATTTTAGACAGTGCTGGACATATTCCCCCGAAAGTAAATTAAATTTACGCTAAAAGTCATCTTCTGAAAAATATATTAAGTTCGCCATTAAAATAAGGATTTTTTAAAACGAATCCAGTCAGTCCTATTTCATTTCTTACTATCAGCGAAACTCACTAAAGTATTCCATTTTTTGGGGAAAAAAGTAAATTTGACTAGAAGATTTCTTTTTCAAATTTGAAAATTGTTCTGAGCCAATTATTTGATTATTCATTGTAGTTTTAAATTGATTGCACCTTCACGATATGTTTTTTTCCTTAATGACTCTTGCCATCTATGAGCTACGCTTGCCAACCCATGCGTAAACGCTACAGGTCTGAACTACAGACGCTAGTTTGATCTGTTTTGAAGATCACCCAATTACGGAAAATTGAATGAAATTATCACTATAAATGGAAATCTTATACAAACGGGTTAAAGTTCATTTGCCTTTGACTGGATTAAGTAAAAAATGTGGCACCTACCAGACTTTTACACCGTCTCAAAGTAGCGTTCTCTTTCAGAAACTAAAAGAAAATCGTTTTAAATTCGACATTTTAAATGTATCGTTTTAAATACTACGTTTATATATATATATATAATTTTAAATATGATTTAATGTGCAATATTGAGTGCTTGTAGTTCGTAATAATTTAATTGTTTTCAAATTTTCTGTAATTTGTAATATTCAGTTATAAATATGTTTTTTTAATTGAAAAGCGTTTGGAATAATTATTATTTGGGCATTTTAAAACTAGGCAACAGTAGATGAAAACGGACATTTCAAACTATGAAGTAAATCTACATTCAGATAATGATATATTGAATAAAGTATTGAAAAACTTAAAAAAATAGACATATTACTAAAAAAGATTGGAGACTGCACATAACAATATAATCAAGTATATACGCCTGCAACATATGGTTAAATCGCTATGCATAGTTGTAGATCGTAAAAAACGTATGTTACTTAACTGCCTTGACTGATTTCAACATTTTTATAGCTTAAAACAATTCTTAGATTTAGAAACTCCCTGCTTCAATGTGTTTATCATACAATTCTCTATAAAACTACCGGGTTTCCTGTTTTATATGAAATTATTTTGGCAGTTTAAATTTTTATTGTTTAAATATTTTGTGCTGCACTTAGTTTTAGCATAAATCACTCAAGAAGGTACTTTAGAGTACTTTTCTTGAGAAAAATAAAAAGAATTGTTTCCTCGTCTGCTCGCCTACTCATTATCAATATTATATGCTCGCAATTAATGCACGTAACTTTTCAAAAAAAAAGATATCACGGTTCGCTGCAGTATCCATTCAATATAAATTAGGGTATCGGATAAAAGAAAATAAAATTTAAGAAGACGTTGCACGCACCTGCAACCTATGCATAAAACTGACAAATAGGAGCGTTCCAGAGTATAAAAAATAGATGCCACGTGACATCAATCGTGGCAGAAAAAATGTTTTCTGCCTGAAAAAATGTCTTCTCTCTGTCGACATCGGCTTCTCGGCTTCTCGTTTTGACCTCCTATAGAGCATATTTGTGCTTCTCGACATGCACCGGTGATGATCCAAATGTATAAGAATATAACCAAATATTCGGTCTTTCACCTACGTATTTTGGTATGTGTTGGCATTCACCAGAGAATGTGGACATTCTCCTATTTTGGTCTTTCACCAGTAACATATATATTTCTCTCTAAAGAGCCTGTAACACTTAGAGAGCGCATCTGCAGGTGGAAGATAGGGAATACCTTCATTGGATCTTCCGAGGGAGGGGGACGGATAGAAGGGAAATAAAATACATTCCACATGACCAGCAGGCAGAAATGTAAATTCTTGAAAACTGGCAATTGGTCTATCATAGGATATCAGAGTTTATTTTAATCAACAGTTCATAAGTGGTAATGAAAACTGTAATAGCTTTTGTACTGTTTTTACATTTTTCATGTTAGTGTCTCCCTTGCTCAATAAAATGATTAGTTTATCTGTAGGGTATGAAGCTTCACGAAGCTATTCATTAGTTTTGAGTTATGATGTCATATTCCTTTTTATCGGTCTGATAGTAAATTTTTAATGTGTGTTTCTCTGTTATCAATAATATAATTTTTCACATTTAGCAGTAACCTGTCGATTAATTTTAGAAGTTGCATGCATTTATGTCAAGTTTAAATTCTCCCACCCCCACACACGAAATGTCGGTAGTTAAATAGGTAAGTGGTTCTCAAGTGATGTACCATGAAAGGACGTCAGTTTCCAATGCCACAAGTTTTGACGGGTTCCAATTAGTATTTAATAATTTAAAAAATATATTAATAATTTTTAATATTAAAATGTAAATGCTAATAAATTTTACAAAGAGGACATAGTACCAGCTGCTAAGATTTCAAACATATGCTATCAAGTTGAAAATATATTAATAAAATGCACTGCAAAATGTTTTACTTCCATTTGATAAAAATTTAAATTTTGTTCCATAACACATTTTTCACCTAAACTCTTCAATTATGAATATTTTCAAAGAAAATTCCCTGAAAAAAATTGCTGGCGCATTCAATATTGTTTAGTAAGGTATTAAAATTACGATATTTATATTATGAAGCTGAAACATGTCTGCGAATAACGCTGACGTCATATGTACGATATTAATGACAGTCTAACCAATAGATTTCGTCATTTCACTGTTATAGCAAATTTAGAAAATTTTGTAACTTCTAAATGCCACAAAATTTCAATATTTACACCTTCAAAGAAACAAAAAAAATGTTCTTTCAACTGTAATTTGTTTGAAAACTGTATTTGGTGATAGATCCACATAAAATTCATCAGTATATAAAAATTGTATATTTGTCTGCCTTCCGCTTAGGCAAAAACTTTTGTAAACATTTGTCACTGCCCACAAAATTTGAAAATTCTTAATGTTCACAGTACTTTACTAAGTCAAAATAAATAGTTGTGATACCCTGTATAGATTTTCACTACATAAGTTTTTAATATATGATCCTCTCAATCGTATGGAATCCTCGTTACAGTGTGATTTAAAAGGAATGTGAGTAAAAATAAAGGGTTGTCTCAAAATCTATCCTGGCTAAATAACTCCAACTGAGGTATCTGATGTGGATTATATTTTGTATTTAAAAAATAGGTACTTCTCTATTATCCCGTCGACCACTTTTCATAACATAAAACTATCGCCAAACTGTAACGCCAAATAAACGGGAGAACGTTGCCATTGGAATATCAAAATAAATAAATAAATAAAATATAAGAAATTCGGCCGTTTAAGGACACAATTGTTATTTTAATTAATGAAATAACTAATAAATCAGTAAAACATAATGAGAAATACAGGCAAATGTCGAATTAAAAATCACTTGATGGCATAACAAACACGTATAATGTTTCTGACATCAAGTAAATGGGACTGCATTTTTGGCGTTTAATCTTGCAGTTTAGCGATAGTTTTATGTTATGAAAAAGTGGTCGACGGGATAATAGAGAAGTACCAAAAAATATTTCTTTTTCTTTTTCAGTATACACCATTGAATTGCATATGCATCCAGAGCAATACATGAATGATAATGATTTAGTGCAAGCTTCGGTTGCTGTGCACGATCCACGCAAATTAGTGAATCCTATGACTGAAGGAGTTACTTTAACAGGAGGAGCAGTATACGAGTTATACCCGACTTTGGTGAGTTAAACATTTTATGCTAATTTTAATCATTTTTACATTTCTTGAGCATATATAGTTACAATTTTTTTAGCTCTATTTTTGTTGAAAATCCATCTCTTGACAAAGATTAAAAGAACTTTGCAATTTGATACTTTAAAAGAATGGAAATAAAATTTTCTCAGTGAGTGTCAACACGATTACTATTATTAAATATTTAGCTTTTAATATTATTCGGTACTTTTCTATTATTCCGTCGACCACTTTTCATAACAAAAAACTACCGCCAAACTGTAAGAACACCAAAAATGCAGTTCCATTTACTTGATGTCAGAAGCATTATACGTGTGTGTTATGTCACCAAACGGTTTTTAATTCGACATTTGCGTGTATTTTCCATCATGTTTTATTGATTTATGAGTTATTTCGTTAATTAAAATAACAATTGTGTCCTTAAATTCTTATATTTTATTTATTTATTTATTTTGATTTTCCAATGGCAACGTTTACCCGTTTCTTGGGCGTTACAGTTTGGCGATAGCTTTTTGTTATGAAAAGTGGTCGACAGGATAATAGAGAAGTACCTATTATTCTTATTTAATATAGATAATTATCTGCTTCATATAGATTGAAGTGTAATTTATAAGAGCCAATTATTATAAATATAAATTAATATGAAGGTGTCTCTAAGTCCAAGGTTACCACTGACGACAGTTTTTATATTTTAGTCGTGCCACTATTTAAAAACAATTCTCTGTATAGACCTTTCTTGCAATTGTTGTAAAAGTATATGCTACAGATTATAGTATTAAAAAGAGGGTACGAACGTTCTGAAATATAATTCCAAAATAGTCGACCATGGCAACCCAACACTTTTATTGCCTTATATAAAAGAGTCTTTCTGGACGGTATATCGGGAGGGAAAGATATCTTCCATATTCCTCCTTTTTAAGATTATCGCCAATTTTACTGAAATAAACGAAGGTAAAATGCATGGAGATTCCCAGTTTTCGTCAATATGGAATATCCATGGATATTTCAAAGAATTTGCCAGCTATCACAAACTTGACTTTATTTTAGACAATTTACTTTTGTCGTCAAATTTGGTGGTATTTCGCAATGTTTGGCGAGAGTTTCACATTGGCGAATATGACCGTGTAGTTTTAAACGTATGAGAGTTGGAACACACACACACAATAGTTACAGCAATGAAAGAAAATTTGCAAGAAATCATGTTCAATAAAATTCATAAATTAAATTCGTTTATACAGGAATTCCTTATTTTTGCACTCTTTAATTTAGCCCTTTTTTTTTTTTTTTTTTTTTTTTTTTTTAATGTAAATATGGAATTTTAAAATATTTCTCACTCATTTTATCATACACTAGAATTATAGAAATTACGTTTCCAATGACAATACAACATTTTCCTAGTTTAAGAACTTAATTTAAATAATAATAAAACACTGTTAATTCCGGTACAATCACATCCATATTACAACAGTGGATTAGTACTTCCATTTTTGCAGAGAAGAAGAGAAATAATGATAAATATTCAAAAACGTTGCTTTTTTGGACGTATATTTTTTAATTTTCAGGTTTCTGTACGTTTTTATAAGTGAATAAAAATTTATATTTACTGTGCAGTCACGAGAATATTGTCTATTGGATTAAATTAACAAAATTCCAGTGATTTAAACTATTTCAGAAATAGTGTTTAATTTTGGTAATGTATACAATAAGCTGTGTAGTGAGTTATTTATTTTTTAAATTAATTGAAAGTTTGTTTGAAGTGATTTAGCAACGGCAACAATAATAGATTAGTTTGTTTTGAAATGTTTTATATGTTTTAGCTAAATTTTGTTGCTTATAGCGCACCGAGAAATTTTACTTTTTGCATAAATATTTTTATTAATTCATGGCAGATGTTGAGACACCTCTTGAAAGGAGACGCCGTTTAAATAGAGACAGCATGCGATTTCAGACAAATAGTGTCAGAGATGAAAGCCTGAATACCACTAGGCAACAAATAGTTGCTGCGAATGGAGATACCGTTGGACATATTGTTGAGCATCACTATTCTGGTCTTATGAATACGAGCAGGGAAGACCGAGCTATGCTCGGTCAAAATTAAATTTAAGTTCAAATATCATGACCCGTGACCAAAATGACCCACTAATTGAATTTTCTCGAACATGTGACTTAGCCCAACAGTCTTCTCGTGCCCGAAAACCATAGGATGCAAAATTTAGTGTAAATAGTCTGAGCCGTTTTTAAGATAAAATAGCTTGACCCATAATGACCCATGACCAAAATGACCCACTAATTGAATTTTCTCGAACATGTGACCTAGCCCAACAGTCTTCTCGTGCTCGAAAACCATTGGATGCAAAATTTAGTGTAAATTGAGCCGCTTTTTAGATCTTGACCCACAATGACCCACAATGACTCATAACCAAAATGACCCACTAATTGAATTTTCTCGAACATGTGACCTAGCCCAACAGTCTTCTCGTGTTCGAAAACCATTGGATGAAAAATTTAGTGTAAATTGAGCCGCTTTTTAGATCTTGACCCACAATGACCCAGAAATGACCCACTAATCGAATTTTCTCGAACATGTGACCTAGCCCAATGATTTTCGCGTGCCCGAAACTCGTAAGATACAAAATTTCGTTAAAATCGCTTGAACCGTTTTTTAGATACAATTAGCTTGACCATGACCCAAAATGACCCAAAATGACACACTAATTGAATTTTCTCGAACATGTGACCTAGCCCAACAGTCTTCTCGTGCCCGAAAACCATTGGATGCAAAATTTAGTGTAAATTGAGCCGCTGTTTAGATCTTGACCCACAGTGACCCAGAAATGACCCACTAATCGAATTTTCTCGGACATGTGACCTAGCCCAATGATTTTATCGTGCTCGAAACTCGTAGGACACAAAATTTAATCAAAATCGTTAGAGCCGTTTTTTAGATCAAATTAATTTGACCCGCGTTGACCCACAAATGACCCACTAATCCAAAGTTCTCGAACATGCGACCCAGCCCAATAGTCTTCTCGTGCCCGAAAATGGTCGGATACAAAATTTCGTCAAAATCGTTTGAACCGTTTTTTAGATACAATTAGCTTGACCATGACCCAAAATGACCTTAAATGACCCACTAATCGAATTTTCTCGAACATGTGACCTAGCCCAATGGTTTTCTGGTGCCCCAAAACGGTAGGATACAAAATTTCGTCAAAATCGTTAGAACCGTTTTTAAGATAAAATTTGCATATATATATATATATATATATATATATATATATATATATATATATATATATATATATATATATATATATATATATATATTATATATATAACCACACACAAGATTTGCTCGTATTAGAATATATGATATATGACATTTGTCATGCTATAACTGTCTTATTTATGAACCGATTTGAATGTGACTGCGTTTGCGTATAGGCTAAACAAGGTCTCGACCGAGTTCGTTGGCCAGCTGTATCCGCCATATTGTTTCAGAGTGGTGGCCACTTAAATTAAAAACAAAACAAATTTTAATTCAAAAAGATAGGCAAAAAAATTATAAATGAAAAAAATTGTTTCCGTTAAGTGTTAGATCGTGATACAAAGATTCCGGGGCATTTTTTGTTTTTGCTTCATCTTAAATAATGTCAGCTTGAAATTCTCGGGTAGCTGACATTTTGAAACAACCTTATTTTTGTTATTCTGTAACTCTTGTATTTACGAACCGATCTGAATGTGACTGGGAATGTGCACAGGATATACCGCGATGTCAGCTGTGTTCGTTGGCCAACTTCAGACGCCATCTTGTTGAAAAATGGCGTCCACTTAAAAATTTAAAAAATATATTAAGTTAAAAAAAATGTGCGAAAAAATTAAATAAATAAAAAAGTCGGGTGGTTGATTTCTCCATAATTAAATTTTATTTGTGAGCTTTAGAAAATATGGTATCTCGCAAATGTTCTTTAATTGTTGTAACCATTGTTGTTACTCTCATGCGTTTAAAGTTTCATAGCCATACCCGCCAGCGTGAAATTCTAGCTAAGATTGGCTAATACTTGACGAAATATCACCCCATTTTTCGATAAAAAATAATTCGCCATAAATGAAGTCAATTTGGATATAGTATTGAATTCTCATTCAATTTCAACATTAACGAAAACTGTGATTGAAACTTCTATAAACGTGTTCCACGGATTTTAGCTTCGTGTGTTGAAATTTGAGCTGAAATAAAAAAAAAGGGATATGGAAGCTACCTTTTCCTACCAGTTCATACTGGAAGGACATTTTTAACGGTAAAGTTGCGTTACAGTATTCTGGAAACGTTGAAATTGTTTCCTAATCTATGCTAGACACAAGATTTTTCTTTCACGATTATATTTATTTGTCATTAATTGCAGGAAAAAAGAGAAAGTCTCCCTCTACCTTATGCATCTAACTGCACGGATTATTTGAACGAGTGGAAGAAAAATGGAGGATATGGACCTCTGTCAAAAAAGGTAATTTTGAATTTTAATTAGAATTTTGAACTAGTCGGATGTGCCAATCCCAAAACTTTCTTCTATCTCATACAGAATTTGCATACACTAAAAAGAATCAGCACCAATTTATATCAAGGTCTAACTCAATCTAAAATTTGATTAAATTCCGTGCATTAGTTCTTGGGATATGACTATTGCTAAACTCGTGTAAATCCTGCAAAATGCAGCATACCTGTTGGGAGATTTAGTCAAAACCTAATCAACAACAACTCATGTCAACGTCTAACTGAATCTGAAGTTTGATGAAAATCCGAGCATCAGTTCTTAAGATATAGTTATCGTGATAATAATGAAAAAAGTAGTATAGCAATGCCACCTGTTGGGCTATTTACACCAAAACGTAAGCAGCATTTATTTATGTCAAGGTCTAACAGAATCTGAAAATTGATGAAATTCCGTGTATCAGTTCTTGAGATATAGCTGTCGTAAAAATCGAGAAAAAAGTGATATAGCAGCGCCACCTGTTAGGATATCTACACCAAAACGTGAACAGCGTCTATTTATGTTAAAGTCTAACAGAACCTGAAGTTTGATGAAAATAAGTGCATTAGTTCTTGAGATAGAGCTATTGCGGAAATCGCGAAAAACGCAGCATAGCCGCGCCACCTGTCGGGCGATTTTCATACAAAACTAATCAGCACCAATTTATATCAGGGACTAGTTTTTCAAATTCTGTGCATTAGTTCTTGAGATAGAGCGCCCACAAAAATTTTGTCACATACATACAGACAGACAGAGTCACAGAGTTCCAGACAGAGTCACAGACTCACAGACAGACATTTTCTAAAAATGGTCAAATCGTGTTCAGGACGTTTTAAAACGTATAAATCCGACGAAAACCGAAAGTCGAAAATTTTCATGAATCCAATACTTTCTTCTTGTAAAGGTAGAAGAAAGTAAAAATACATGAAATTACTGACATTTTAAGAGTTCAGTTATCTAATATTTTGAGAACACAATTGATATGAAGTATGCTTCAAATATTCAAATGTCAATATATCTGTTTTTTGCATTCAAATAAGTAAGCAATACAAATAAACATAAAAACTAAAACTGTTTTCCACGGGCGAATATGATTTCATGTTCTAAAAAAAAATGCTTTTTCATTAATAAAGCTCTAATTTTTTTTCTAAAATTACGGCGTAATACGGAATGAAGTTTCATTCTTCTTCTGCTTATGTTAGGGCCTGTAAAACATGAAAAACTAATCATGACTGAAGCATAGACTATGGAACACTATTCAGAATCAGGGCTTAATTTCTAAGAAAAAAAGTACCGGAGCCCTAATATTCTGCTTTACTAACACCCGTAATAGCGTACCCCTCCACCGTCATTGCAATCTGCATATTTATATTTCATACATTATTTTCAAAATTTAAAGCCTAATTTTTTTATTTAGCAAAATAAAAATTTTAAATACATCTATCATAATATACTTAGCTATCAACTATTCCACTTTTCAGTTATTACTACTTCCAAATAGAAACATTTGCCTAATCTTAATGTTAATTAACCGCAGAATTCTGCGATTCAATAAGCTTAGGATTATGATTCGGAAATAGTGTTAACACAAAAAAGGAATAGTTCGCAGCTATGCAGAATAGCAAAAGACTATTTCCGTTTACTCTTTATTCTGATGAAAATAGCATTAATTGGTTTGAAATGGAAATAAATAAAATGTTGAATTTAAGACAAATTGAGCTCAAGTCTGCCCAGAACCCGAAGACTGATATAAGAATCGAGCCTGTTTCATCTCCATCTCTTACGTGAGCGACACATTACGTCACTTTTAAGTGTTTTGATACAAAAGAAGGCAAGCGATTGGAGATGGTGGGGAAAGGAAAGGGTCATTTAGGATTCGTTTTTCGGAAGCGTTATTGCACTGGGCTTCGGAGCGCAGTGTTTATGAGCTTAGGTGAATTCTGTCCAATATTTAAATATTTACTGAAAACAGAGAAGCATCGGAGCTGAGCTCCGGTGGGCTCCGGCGCAAGTTAAGCTACAAATATATATATATATATATATATATATATATATATATATATATATATATATATATATATATATATATATATATATATATATATATATATATATATATATTTGTTTATTATACATTTTATATATATAATATTTATATATAATATATATAATATTTTATATATACAAATATATATAAAATATCAGACATTTTCTTAAAAATACCATATTATTTATGAACTCGATACGTATCATGTCAATGCAAACACATTAAGAAAGGTGGTCCATTTACTGACAGAACACAGATTAATAACATACGATTGTGATATCTCACATTTATTGCTCACAAAATGCATTTAGATACACTATAATAACAAAAGGGTCATCAAATCAGTAGGTGAAGAAGTGTGTAGTGTATGATTTATCAGTGTTGTGCCACTAAATGGAAAAGCATCAGATGAAAGAGATTCTGTGACTGCATGTGTAACTCTAACATTTTGTCGGTTCCGTTCCCACATCCCCAACCCTGTCAAAAATACAGTATTTAACAGGTTTATTCAAAATACCAAATAAACAATTTTCCCACTTACCTTAAAATCGAAATTTGCCCTAATGAATGAGAAAAAGGGAAGGGGGGGGGGGGGATAAATAAATGATTTTATATTCCTTACGTGTATTAAATAATAGTTTAAAATTCAAAATTAAGGTGTCTAAAAAAGATATCGCAAGTACATTTAAACTATCAACCCAGAAAATGTACGATGTGTGGAGCAGATTTTTTTCTTTCTTGCAGCCGTCGCTGCAAGCACGTTCCCTGTTTCAGTCGTGGGAAATAAATTGAGAAACACTCCTAACGACCGCAGGAAAAATATCACAAAATTTGTTGCGTAAAAAATGCAACAGTTTTCTGTCAAAAACAGCTGGAAAAATCATGAATTACATTAAACTTCTGCAGGATGAAACCATAAAATTTGCCAATCAGCCACGGCAACTACAGCGAAATTTTAATCTGAAGCAGGAAAAAATTTGCGAAATTTGCCTTTCAGTCGCGGGAAAAAATAGTAAATTTTGTCATTTGGTCGTGGGAAAAATATCATGAAATGTGTCAATCAGACGCGAAAAGAAATAATCGCGCATTCATCTATCGGTCGCGGAAAAATATCGAGACGTTTGTTGCTGTTTTGGAAGTTTGGATTACAATAAATATTAGGTAATTTTTCATTTTATAATTATTTATTCTGGTTTGTTAAATTCTTTGGATTCACCATATTATGTTTGCTAAATTATACTGGATGGAAATTATTTATAATACGATCAGTTCTTTTTTTCTGGAAATATATCTGTAGTTTGGCTTATTTAGCGACTCCATTTGTTATTTAGGGTTAAATTCAGTATTGGGCTAGTACATGGTCAAAATTTGGCCAAATGCAGAAAAAAGTATACAACTGATTCTCTAAATCACTGAAAGTACAATTGGTTAAAAAAGTTAAAATTGATAAAAACACCAGAATGTAGTTTTATAAAAATTTAGAAAAACATTTAAAAAATGAAATTTCAACTTTAAAAATTGGAGCATTTTCATCTCTGCCATACGGGGGATGGGGGGATTATGGTATGTCTCTGTTATACCAACAACATTTGTCGCTAAGTGTAGTACTTTGTTTTGTGGGGTTTAAACAAAATCTTACAACTAATTAAAGCAAAAAGAAAGTAAATCAGTATCAGTATTCTCCGAGTACAGAATTTGGCCTAATACAGAGTGCTGCGTATATTTTTAACTCATATTGCCACTTACACACTGGCTCTATAAATTATTTTGAAAAGTAGGATTCCATACATTAGAGTTGATGCTGGGAGTTGCACTTATAGCACATTATTTAAGCAAAAATTAATAAACAACAACAAAAAAGTGGTAACTCATTTTCAAACTGTTATATATATAATCAAAACTTGTCGACAGCCAAATGTAACTATTAAAACATTTGAAATATTATATTCAAAAAAAGAAATTTCAGCTTTTCCAAATGAAAATAAACCTTTCTTTAAAAAAAGAAAAAAAACATCCTAACAAAATCTCGACCATTACTTTTAGGTTTAAAAATTTTTAAATAGCAAAATACATACGACATAAAAAGAAAAATATATATACCAGAATGTATCTCTAATTTTGTGTTTACGAAAGCCAGATAAACGATTTTCTGAGCTATACAAACAGCGCAAGCGCACTAAATAATCTCCATCAGATCTGTCACTGAATCCAAAGAACTCAATCATGAACATAGAAATAGATATATGTTTCTATGTTCATGAACTCAATAAACCAAAATAAATAAAGATAAAATGAAAAAATACCTAATATTTATAGTAATCCAAACTTGAAACTTGCCAACGCCAGCGCCATCAAACGAATGACAATATGAATCATCTTTCCTAAATAATCCCAAATCCGTTTCTAGAAAGGAAGAGCTCTCAGCTGATTGGCTGAATAGAAGCACTGGAAGTAAAGAGTTCTACGGTGAATCGTTCACTTTATTAAGAGAGGACATCCCGGAAGAATTTTTGACGCATGCGTATTGGACACGATTTCTTGTGGATTTGACAAAAAAACTTTTCGTTTTAATATATAGATTATATTTGTAGAATTATATTAATTTAAATAATGCTAATATTGCAGTGAAACCTGCAGCATAGTGAACGGATATATCAGTTCACAGCGGTGAGAAGGTTAAAGGTGCGCATACTTTTCCCCCATTCTTTTAAACCAGAAAATCTTCTTTATGAACAAACAGCAAGCAATGGCGACTTTTTAAGAGCAACATATTGCTCTGTTACTGGAAACAACACTGAAAATGACTGCATACTGCCGTCTGGTGGAAATGTATGAGAAAATTCATTCACCGGGATAGTAGTGACAAAAAAAATGAAGGATACAACTTTAAACCCAACAAAATGAATATTACGTATTTCACTCATGTAAAAATTATATTATTATGATAATTTACGCATAATATATTTACACATAAATATTTTTAATGTACAAAAAAGAACAGAAAAAAGTGGGTAAGTGTGACTGAAGATAGCACAAAGGGGTTCGTTTAATATTCCTTTTAACACCTTTTTATCCTTTCTTTAAAAATCCAAATAAATTTCATTTTTTTTTTAAAAGTCATGTTTTTTATAAAGTAAAAATTTACCTGCTATTATCCCCTGTCATAATAATATCTATCATGTGGACTAAATGCGATATTTAAAAAAAATCAATTTCAAAAATAAACATGTTTATATAGAGATGTATAGATAGAAATGTTAAAAAATGCCAATATTTCCATAATCGGGTTTTTATCATGATTCAATCGCGACTTACGTATTACGTATGTCGCGATTGGTGAAACTTTTTATTTCATTTTCATTTTTCACGTGGAAATCTTTCAATGGAAAATTAATTGTTGTAGAAAGAATTTTATTGTGGATTTTTAATTGTTGGCGACTGCTATAACGAAAAATATTTAAATTTAATAGAGAAAGGGTGTTAGATTTTTGGTTTTTTATCTTTCTATATTAAAATAATAAGTTTTTTTCAAAATTTTATAATTTTCAGCGTGACAGTAGGTATTCAGCTGTAAGTACACAAAATTTCAAGTCTGTAAGTTATACAGTTTCTGAGAACCGACTCTATGATGGACAAACAGAGAAGCGGGACGAATAGGGTTTCGTGAGATGAACGAAACCCTAAAAAGGGGAGTTTAACTTTTCAGTGATCATATTATCGTAAATTACAACAAAATAGATTTTTTCTGAAACTTTGCTTTCACAAGTGCCGCAAATTAAAATCGACTTTTTAATACTTATATTTATAATTGCTCTTTTAGCTTATCTTATAATATTGTTATGTATTATCTGGCTGGCTACTATGTACTAAAAATGTGTCACACAACTGCTCATAACGTAAAAAATTTAAATGCGCCTACTGAAGGGTTAAAGTTTCTTGCATTCTAATGTTTATACTTTCTTCCATCTATAGTAGAAGAAAGTATTGTTATCGAAATTTTTTCGACTTCTGTTTTTGACGGATTTAAAAGTTAGAGGGATCGGAGATTCCAAAAAACATGTTTTTATAAAGTGTCTGTCTGTCCATGTGTCCGTGTGTATGTCCTCTTTGTATCATCGAAAAGTATATGAAGTTATGCCTAAAATTGAACCAAATTTTATTTATACGTTTTTGGCTATGGTCAGCAGGTCCTACTTGAATTTGGGGATATGCCGACGAAAGGGAGAGTTGTGATAGCGATTTTTGTTCTATTTTCATTATTGTATCATCGAAAAGTGTATGAATATTTGATCCAAATTTTTTGTATAGGTTTTTGATTATGGCTTGCAGGTTTTAGTTAGATTTGAGGATTTTCCAACGGAAAGGGGCGTTGTATTAGACATTTAAAGTTTTCAAATTCAAAAATATGTACAAATAAATTAGAAATTCTAAAAGATTTTTCCGTTAAATGTTTGTCCTTGATCCAAGGATTCCGGAGCAATTTTTGCTTTGCCTCTATCTTAAGAAAATGACTAAGATATAGTAGTTTGAGATTTTAGGGTGGCTGACACTTTGAAACAAGACAGCAGGATTCCTCCATAAAAGTGTTTAATTTATGAGTTTTAGTGAACAAGCATTATTGCAAATTTTCTTTCATTGTTGTAATCAACGTTCCAACTCTTATATGTTTAACACTATATATTTATACACCATATGGCCAAAGGTGACCGGTCACTTGCGATTTTAGATGTTTTGTTAACTATCTAGAAAAATATATGAGGAGTTAACCTGAAACTACAGGTGTGTAAACAGTATAGTATAGGTTATATATTTCCGCGAAGATTTTTTCCCGAAACCCCATAAGGGACTGTCAACAAATTGAAAAAGAACGAATATCTCTTGGATAACCTTGTAAAAACTAATGTAGCAAAGGCGTTCAAGCTCGAGATTATTAATAAGTGGCTTATTGTAATATACTATGTTCATTTTTATGAGCATAGCATGTATATTCGTAGAGAAATTAAGGTTTTTATAAAAACAGTCCCAAATTTCGCCAAGTTTTTTTGCCTATAATTTGCAGAGTTCTTATTATAAAAAAAAGTTCTTTTCAGAAAATATAACAAACAACATTGTACACAATACTCTGCAATCAGAATTAAATAACAATAAAAATTGGATGAAAAATGAGCAGGTTTACTAAAAAATGTTTCACTGCGCATGTGCGAACGCAATCAAACTATAATGTGCATAATGTATTAGCTAAGTATATAGAGCACCTTTTGTGAAAATTTTAAAATCATAGCTTGAACATTCTGAAAATTATCGTCGATAGAATAAACTCGAAATTCGTTGTTCCCAAAAAGAAGCAAAAAGATGAGGGGCTGTATCAAATATCTGTTGATTAGTGCCAAGATAGCGTACACAATATTGCACGTACTACTATATTTGGATACAAACCCTCATCTTTTTGCTTCCTTTTGGGAACAACGGATTTCGAGCTTATTCTATAGACGTTAATTTTCAGAATGTTCAAGCTATGATTTTGAAACGTTCACAAAAGGTGCTCTATATACTTAGCTAATACATTATGCACATTATATCTTGATTGCGTTCACACATGCGCAGGAAAACATTTTTTAGTAAATTTGCTCATTTTTCATCCAATTTTTGTTATTTTTTAATTCTGATTGTAGAGTATTATGTACAATGTTGTTTGACATATTTTCTCAAAATAACGTTTTTTTATATTAAGAACTCTGCAAATTATAAGCAAAAAACTTGGCGAAATTTGGGACTGTTTTTATAAAAACCTTAATTTCTCTACGAATATACATGCTATGCTCATAAAAATGAACACAGTATATTACAATAAACCACTTATTACTAATCTCGAGCTTGAACGCCTTTGCTACATTAGTTTTTACAAGGTTATCCAAAAGATATTCGTTCTTTTTCAATTTGTTGACAGTCCCTTATGGGGTTTCGGGAAAAAATCTTCGCGGAAATATATAACCTATACTATACTGTTTACACACCTGCAGTTTCAGGTTAATTCCTTGTGTATTTTTCTGGATATTTAACAAAGCGTCCAAAATCGCAAGTGACCGGTCACCTTTGGAAATATAGTGTATTCACCAGCATCAGATTATCACCAAGCTTGGCGATATTTCACCAAATTTGGCGACAAAAATAAGTTGCCAATTGATTCGACTGATTCAAATTCAATATTTACAAGAACTGGAAATGAATTTTCTGTAATAGGGTTCCATGCATTTTAGCTCCGTGTTTTCCACTAAAATTAGCAAAAATCTTAAATCAAGGAATAGGAGGCTACAGACCAGAAGGACTTTTCTTAGTCGTGTTGTACATCGGCTGCTCGTGCAACGAAAGTTGATTTGCATCCACGTAACCCGACGATTCTCAAGCAGCTGACGTACAACAGAATGACGAAAATTATTGATTTTATAGGCGATGTGATAGCGAATTTTGAAGTATTAACATGTATGAGATAGCAGAAAGTTTTGGGATTGGAACATCTGAGTAGTTTGTTAATTCGCTTGTCAAAAATGTGAAATGTTTTCTTACTCGGAGTGCCACCGTCAGATGCACAGGATTTTTGCGAACTCAGTATTTCGTTTTACTGATACATATATTTATCAGTTGTACACTGTCACATTTATTGGATGATTTCTTTTATAGAATAGGTTTCAAAATAGTTTAAAAATGAATGAAATAGTTACACCACCGGCCGATGTTTACCAATATACAGTTCTTGCGACAGCGGTGTATAACATGCTCCCTAAATGGGCTCCTCATTGGAAGTGACATTTGTTAGTTATATCGTGTTTGCTTACACATACACACGAAAAAAAATTATTCATAATACTTTTCTTTCACTATCTGTTCGGAATGTAATAGCGATTTCACCATTCTAAGACGACAGAATTCATGTTTCGTAAATGTTAAAGAAATTTACAGAGATGTTTAGTTTGACTATGATTGGTGCTGTTTTAAATATTAGAGAAAACCAAAAATGTTTTAATCTTTTAAGCGAGATTTTACAATTTATACAATAGATTTTCTATGCGTAATTTTTTCTTAACTCATTTGCATTAAACGACTAAAAATGAAAACTCCTTCTTATTATTTAATTTTTGTTATTGTATTTAAATTAATACGCTTGAAACCGTATAGAAAAGTAAAAACAGAATTGCATGAATCGAAAATATATAATTCAGCAACCAAGTAAGATGGACGCCTATTTGCGTTCAGGTGATTAATACATGACAAAATGCGCGTATATGCACGTATATGTGTGTTAATAGAGAAAATGCGTTAAATAACAGGTTCTTTTTTCTGAAAATTATTTATCATATCATGTAAGTATTTTAACTTATACCTTTTCTTCAGTTTTCACTGGGTCTGATTTTGCTTCTTTAAAATATTAGGACTGCATCGAGCTGTGTAAAATTAAAGCTGTGTCCGACGAATATGGTTGTGTGGCACGATCCATGACGTATCCAAACAATTACACAATTTGTGAGTACATATGTAAGTAAGTATTTTAAAATAAGTTTCAAATTGATAATATGAGTATAGTTATGTTATTTTTTAACAAATTATACAATAAACGCAAACAAATTTTCATGAACACGTTTTAAAAATAAGTAACTGAATTCCTGAACGATTTTCTACATAAGTATTCATACATTCAATATTTCCTACAGAGTAAGAACCCCATAAAGGATACTTCAGAATAGCAGATGCCTTTATTTAGCGGACACTTTTTTAGTTCTCAATACCTAGGTATTTGTATGTTTTTACCTCTAAATAGCGAGCACATCTAAATGGCGGACTGATTTCACGGTCTTGAGGCATCCGCTATTCAGAGATTTTACAGCATCTTGCTTAAATAAATAAGAATAATATAAGAAAGAATAATTTATCATCGTTTCAAGAGTAATCAGACTGAGTGAAATATGAAAAATGTATACCTTGTATCGAAATCGAGTTGATGATACTACCATTGATACTTTCTTTGACATTATACTTAATACCTTTGACATTATACCATAATAAAAAAAATCCCTGACGGCTCGGCCTACAGGCACAGGTAGATTTCGAAGACGCAGAACGTGGGGAGCCTGTTTGTCGGGAATTGCGGAAGAAATGACCTTTTTGCGATGATGCTGCAGTTGGAACCGCCTACTTCGAAACGAAACTTGTTTGCAGGCGGAGCCAGTAAGGATTTTTTTTTTTTTTTTTTTTTTTTTTTTGCTATAAGAGTTGATCCTATAAAAAACATGTCAATATAAAAGTTTTAGATAATATTAAGAGGATTTATAATATATTTAAGCGGATTTGAAATATTGGGAATTGACGAAGTTATGAATTTTTTTCTTCTAAAACCCCCCTTCCCTCCCCCCTTAAGGCAATTTTAAATTATATCAAAAATCTGTCATACATAAGTTTTTGGCACTGTTCCTAGAAGTAATAATAACTTCAAACGGATTCGATACGTATAATAATAAAGAAATTATGAGGATTTTTCTGTTTTCAAAAAAAAAAAAAACCCATTTCCCCCCCCCCTTGGTTCGATTTTGCCCATTAACGAACTTGACCGAGATTTTATGACCCTTGATTTTATGTATCAGTTTGGAAGAGATTTATGCATAATTTTTCCAGTTATCGTGGTCAGAAAAAAGTGACATAGATAGATAGATAGATAGATAGATAGATAGATAGATAGATAGATAGATAGACAGATAGATAAACTTTTGAACTGGGGGTGGTTTTGGGTTCTGGGAGTCATGATCGGCGTAGATCTGCAAAATTTTTTCAAAATTTCCAACTTAGGTGAGAATGTAATAGGTAGTATTTCTTACGAAATCTACCTAAAACTATAGCAAAAAAAAAAACAAGAACATTAGTTTTACAGGAAAATGTATGATAAATGTATGACAGGTTTTAAATCGAAAAATTATTTTAAGCACTATTTAACGGGGACTAAACATAATCAGAAAAAAATATTAAAAATTTTTGCCTTATTCCTGACTGTAATTTTACATGAATACTGCGTTCAAATAAGAAGAAAATTACTTTTAAAATTTACTGGTGGAAGTTTGCCCCGTTGGTAATCAGGCCCTGCTATTTAATGTTAAAATTGTTCATAGTTCAGATAAATAAGTTTTTTACGATGAAAAACTATGCATAGCAATTTTATCATTTTTGGCAACTATATGTACGAATAGGCTACGGTATGCAGTGTCGAATCATTTTTTAAATTTGTATTATTGTTTTAGTTTTTATTATTATTATTATTATTTGTTCAAAATTTCGGTATTTCAATAGCGATTTATTTTATATTTTGAAAAAAAAATAATTTTTAGGGTTTCGTTCATCTCACGAAACCCTATTAGTCCCGCATCATTGTCTGTGTGTCACAGAGCCGATTGGTTCTCAGAATCTATATAACTTACAGTCATGAAATTTTGTATGCCTACACTTGAATAACTACTATAAAGCTCAAAATTTGAAAAAATCGTTTTATTTTAATATATAGAGATAAAAAACCAAAAATCTCACAGCCTTTCCTATTAAATTTAAACATTTTTCATTATAGCAGTTGCCAACAATTAAAAATCCACAATAAAATTCTTTCTACAATAATGAATTTTCTGTTGAAAGATTTCCACGTGAAAAATGAAAATGAAATAAAAAGTTTCACCAATTGAAAAAACGATTAATATGACGTCATATTGATAATAAAACAGAAATTTTCAAACATTTCTCAATAATACAAGGAGTATGAGTATGTGTAAATACAGAAAGCAGCTTAATATGACGTCATTAGAGAATTAAAAAGAAAATTAATCTGACGTGTAAATTTTTGAAGGTCTCTATGCAACATGTTTAATTTTGAAATTGATTTTTTTTATATCTCATTTAATCCACATGACAGATATTATTATGACAGAGTATAATAGTGGGCTTTGTCCGCTATCGGACCGGTTAAAATTTTCGAAAAAACGAGAAAATTAGAACGGTAAATTTTTACTTTATAAAAAAACATACCTTTTTTTTCTCTTTTTTAAATGAAATTTATTTGGATTTATTAAAGAAAGGATAAAGTATTTTGAAAAGAATATTAAACGAAACCCTTTGTGCGATCCTCGATCACACTTACCCACTTTTTTACCTATTGTTGCCCAATTTTAAAATAATGTTATTTGTAAACATTTTACAAATGAAAAAAATATTTATACGTGAATATTAAAAGAGAAAGAAAACTTTAAAATAATTAAATTATTATGAGCGAAAAACATTAAATTGGATAAAATTATGACATATTTAAACAATATATTTAAAACGTCATATTTAAAACGATATTCTTCTAGTGTCTAAAAAAAAACTTTTTTATAAATGCCCAGGGTGCAGCGACATTTTTGCAATACCATTTCATACGACCTGATTTTCAAATACGAAACATATCTTATTTAATCCATCAACGAAACAGCCGTCAGATGTCGTGACAGAGGTAGCTACTGTCTTTGGAATCTAAAAATCAACTTGTGAAAGGGAAATGAACAGCAATACGATTACAGAAGATGGATGCAATAATATCATTCGATCTTCCGTAATCTTAGAATATTTTAAAACAGAGCTAATTAGAGTAGTTTTAGAGCGTGCGGGATCGGCAAGGGGGCTAGCGAGCGTAGTTCGTATAGATCTACTGCAATAAAAATATGTAATTAAGTAATTAAATTAAAAGAAGAAATCTTTATTCCAACCCTGGTTCCACCAGCCTTTTATTTTTCAAAAAACGGTTGCAAGATACGGATATAATGTTGTATATTTTTGCAAAAAATAAAAAATAAATAAACGGATATCATGTAGTCTAATTGCAGGACTGCTACTGACAATTATTTATATGTTCTATTCCTAGAAGTATTTTAAAAAATAATGTTTGTGGTAGATTTTTCTTCCACGTGTTGTCGGAGAATGTGTCAAATATTTTTGTTTCAAGAAAGTCGTACGAAATGAACAAATAAGTAGTGTAATAATATAAGCAAATGGACAAATAGGTAAGTGTAATCGAAGATGGCAGAAAGGGTTTCGTTTAATGTTATGCGCCGCCTGGCGGTGGAAAGTGGAAATAAAATCAGTAAGGCGATCAAAAACTAACTTGAATGAGCAAAACCCGGTTGTGATCAGGCCCATAGAACCCGAGATAAGATTGCGCCCCTGATGGTGAAAAGTGAAGCTAAAATATGTAACGCGATCGAAAAAAAGAGTTGAAGGAGCCAAATCCCATTTTCTTACAAGCATTGATTTTTTTTATCTATTTCATCCGAAAGTAAATGAAATATATATATATATTTGGTAAAATAAAAACTTACCGACCGATTTTTTCCATTTTTCGAATTTCTTAATGAGCATATGATTTTGCGTATGCATAACAATTTTCAAATCCGTTTCTTATATAGTTTTAAAAATTTGTATACATTTTTTAATTGTTGAGTACATTTTAATTCAGGCAGCGCTTGTTTTTGGCAACCTTCCCTTCTCTCTTAAAACAAGTGTTTTTTGAATTTCAAAAATTTTTATTTCCAACGGAAAATTAAGAAATTTTTAATTATTATGTTTATTATTATCCAATTTGTATGAAAATTCGATATTTTGATTCAGCATGGAATTGCATGCACAGATGTGTAATTTTTAAATCTGTAAATGCAATAGTTTTAACAATTTATAGAGCCCAAAATCATTCAAGTTCGCCATTTTATTTTGTTGTTTCTATTCCTTCCAGTTACTCTCGAATAGAAGTACCATTATTTCCGTTCTGGTAACCCTTGACAAACTGTGAAACTGCTTTTTTATGAGATTTTTAATGAGTTTATGAGTTGTTAATTAATATCTCGTCTAATTACCAATGAATTCAAAATTTTATGATTTGTGGTGAGACAAGAGGTAATCAGGTATAAGTACATAAAAATTCAAGTCTCTAACTTATACAGTTTTCAAGTAAGAACTCTGAAACGGACGGACAGGCAGACATAAGAGTGAGACGAATAAGGTTTCATGAGATGAATGAAACCCTTAAAACATTATAGCCCATATTTAAGCATAGGTAGCTCCCATTGTATTACTGAAAAAAAAAATCAGCAGTTTCAGAGAAATCGTGATTGTAAAGTATCCCCCTCATTTCCTCTCGAATTTTTGAATTTTTGTAAAATGTCCTTAAGGAGTATCCACGTATAAAAAGGTAACCCTCAAGACTACTATAAAATTTCTAGCCCTAAAAATGTAAAAAAAAATTCTAAATTTACAGCCATTTTCGTACTTTTCCTCATTGGGGGCTGTAGTATCGATATAAACAGCAGCCTAATTCGGAGCATGGAATGTCATCCTCACTTTGCAATATTATTTTTTTAAATGGTGCGGTTGTTCTATAGATTACTTGTTACAGGTAATCAAACAACAAATGTTTCCTCTTTATAATCTTAGTATACACTTAGTGCTCGTACATAATTACCGAAAAGTAATTCAAGTGTAATTTTCTATTTCATTGTCCGTTATAACCGAAAAAATAATAAAAGCAACTAGAATTGCTAAATTTATAATTAAACAAATCACAGTAAATGTCTTGTAATGAAAAACTATTTACAAAAATAAAAAAATGAGATCTTTCTCTATCTTTAAATGCAAGTATGATGCAGATGTATTTAGTAGTTTTGCAATATGGTAAATCATTTTCGATGACCCACTATTAAAGAATAATCTTTAAAATATTATTTTTGGTGTTTTGAAACGTTACAACCTAATGAAGTGCAGGATTACATTTTTGTTATATCACAGTAATAATTACAACTTTATATTTTTTCTTCTTTATTTTAGATTATGATGCTTTACCTGAAGTGAATAGAATGTGCTCCAGTAGTTGCGGAGATGCATGCGAGTAAGTTACAAAAATATTAGTTGTAAACTAATTAAAACTGTGCAATGTATAATAAAGTACGTTTATGTTTATTTCACATCAGCTTTTAATTTTAAGAATTTTAAAATGAATATTTAAATGTGTCTTTACGCCATATTCTACCATTTGAGGGATTAAAATTATTAATTTCCCTTGAAATGTATACATATTTTATAGCTCTCTGGACATTTTGATATATTTCTGTATAAATAAATAACAAATAAATTTCAGTCAAATTTTTATATAAATATGTTAACTTGTTGAAATTTGTAGCTCAATTTAAAGATTTTTTATAATTCTATAAATAATATTCAAGAATGGTTTTTTTTTTAAATATGTCTTAAAAATTAACATTTGTTTGCTACAGTAATGTAAGGCAACTAAAGGGAAAGCGGAAGAGTTACCACAATTGTCAATTATTTTCGCATTTTTGGTGAGAGCATATTAAAATGAAAACAACGTTTCTTTCCGTATTCTACATTTGATTATTCTTTTAGTTGCTACTTCTTTATCTTTCCCGTTTTACACTTCTGCAATTATATATATATATGTGTGTGTATGTGTGTGTTTGTATATATTATATACATATACATATATATATATATATATATATATATATATATATATATATATATATATATATATATATATATATATATATATATATATATACACTTATTTATTTATTTCAGAGAAAAGAGTTACGCCATTACCACAGAAACATTACAGGATTTACACAGAAAGGTATGTAATTGTCCGCATTTAATGAGCATTTAAATAAAATATATATTATGTTAATTAATTTTCTCTTACTGAAAACCTTTCAACAATGGTAATATTTATTAGATCGGAAAGTAGTCGAATAAACACAGATTTACATAAATATGAAGAACATTTTTGATAATTTTAATAAAACTGATGAATAATTTAAAATCATTGATATTATCTATAGAAAAAGGGTTTTTTTCTCAGTTGTAATTTATGATGTTTAACTTATAAAATTGCCGAGACTATTTTTGTCTATAATTTTAAATTTCTAATTTACTAAACAGTGATATAATCAGACGATACGGACATTTCATTTATTTGCCAACTATATAACTACTAGATTTTGCTAGCTTCTCCCCTTATATATAATATAAGTTTTTCAATTCGAAATGTAAATTTTACACACACACACACACACACATATATATATATATATTATAATTTATCTAACTAATAGTCAAATTTCGTTCAGTAGAGCTTTTTAAAAAAGCTCATACTTCATAATCCGGTTCATTTAATTATGGAACTTTTTCCTATAGCTATATACCTTGAGGGTGGCTACAAAATACGGTTACACAAAGGAAATAAAAAATAATTTTAATCATTTGGTAAAACAATTTATCTGTCTATTTCTGCGATTTGCAATTCTCTATTAGTGAAGACGAGATTTTTATGAAGCAAAAATTTATAATTATTTTAAAGATGGAAGACAAAGGAATAAGTGTTTATGGGCTCTTTTGTCCTAGATTTTCTGCAAGTAAAAACCTTTAAGAAATTATAATGCTTTGGTTTTAATAGGACATTTATATGTAGTAAACTATAAATAGATTATGGGATACTAATTGCAGTAGATATTGATCTACATCTGATTGTCCACGCTCATTTCGTACAAAAGAGCACACCAAAAGAATTAGTGATAAGTTACAAAGAAATCCATAACGTTCGGCAAATAAAAAAAACTACAGAAGAGAACGTGAGGCTTAGTGATAAGTTACAAAGAAATCCACAATGTTCGGCAAATAAAAAAAACTACAGAAGATAACGTGAGATTTAGAACTATTCAATTTATCATAAATAAAGCCCTGGGTTTTCGCCCTCACCGCAAAAGAAAAGATCAAGGATTGACTGCCGCACAAATGATAACATGTCACAAAGATGTAAGAAATTGCTCAAGTGGCATGGTAACAAAAAGGATGGCAGAATAATATTTTATTATGAGAATCTGTTTACACTGAACAATGGTATAATGCTGAAAATGAAGTTGTATTTTCAGCCTCCTTCAAAGATATACCAGAAAACCTTTGAACTGTTAAATTCTTTCTGAATAAGAATACTTTTATGGTTTAGGCTGCAGTGTCACAGAATGGTAAATTGCCTCGACATGTAATCGATAAAGGGATAAAAATCAATGTGGATTTTTTTTTTAATCAGAACATATTCGCTAACCATCTATTGCCCCATGCTGAGAAATTATATCCCCCCAAAAGTGGATATTTAAACAATATTCTGCACCTTCGCACCAACCCAAATCAACACAGGATCCATGTCGATTTTCCATAGCTTATTATGCAAGGAGATAAGCCACCTTCCTTACCGGATCTAAATCCATTAGACTATTGCATTTGAGAGATTTTAGAAACTAAAGTAAATGCTAAACAACAAAAAAAGTACTCTGTCAAACATTAAATATTTTGTGAATGTGATAGATTACCTCTCATTCGTATTCTTTTAAGAAATAATTAACGCTTTTATTAAAAATATGTCTGTGTAACATTGGTGTTATACTTTTATAACAAAAAAGGTATGAGTTAATGTTGCAAAAGTTAGAAAAATTTTTAAATGCGAAAACGATTCCAATTTGCTGTGCTGTAAATATCTACTTTTGTTTTTGTATTCCTGAAGTGTGTAGCGCATGCGCCTAGTACGATTTTCGATTTATTAAATAATTATGATGTTGTGAACTTTTGAATGGTGCAATGTGTCTGCTTAAAAACGTGTAGTTTGTGTTCTTCATGCATTTTCTCAAAAAAGTGTTATTTTTTACAAGCAGTGCAGCATAGTCTTTGAACCAATCAAACTTAATACAAAAAAAGTTATCTAAATAAATTTTTTCCGAGACTTTAAAGTAGCAAAAGAAAAAAAACAAGTCCTTCAACAAGTCTTTCTGGTGTGTTGAAAGAAAATGAATAATTTAAATTTTATTATTATTATCAAGTGCACGCAACAGATTTATGCTCTTGATTAGTCAGATCTCAATTTTCTCTCCACAATGTTAAACCTATGGGATGGATTGCTTTCATATTTTAAAAGTATTTCATCTGAACATTAATATTTTAAGTTTCTTTTTTTTTCTGTATACTCTTATTAAAGAATGTCTCTTTATTTTTTAGTTGACCAAATATTTCTAAAATATATTCTTAATTTTTATATTTAATGTGCTAAAATATGAGTGAAGCTGACCAGTTGTGAGTAAAATTTTGAATTTAAAATAAAATTAAGTATATATTTCAGGATTATTTTATCAACTGAAAAAGAAAGTGAAATCGTTTAAGAAGCGTATAAGGCAAAAGAAAGTTAGAAAAATTAATCTTCAGACAAAAAATTTGAAAAATACTTTGCATTCCAAGCTCATAGGATTAACATCGGACAGGGGAATTGCAAATCTGACTGTCTTTTTTAAGAATGTATGAAGTCTTCATACAAATTAAATAACTTGGTCTCATTTTTTCTAAGTTCTCTAATTTTGCGAGAACGTTAATATGCAGGGGGGACTATCATTCAATTATATCGAAAATGATAAAACATTGTAGATATGATACATAAAAAAATGCACATAGACTGTAATATAACCTGCACCATATAGATAGATAATGTTATCGAAAGCCATTGTATATTCTCTGTATACAAAGCACATAATACTTGCAAGATAAATAATGTGTTCCAATTAGATTCGGATTGGTTCAGTATTTCAGACGTTAGCGTGATGACAAATTTTACATATTTTTTTGTTTTAGATGGCAATGAAAGCGAACTATAAGAGGTACAGACTGATTTAATAAACTCATCTAAGATACTTACAAGATCCATGCACTGTTCGAAATAGATAATTGGTCCAGTATTTTGGACGTTATTAAGATTGTACATTTTTTATATTTTTACCTTTGTTTGTTCCTATAACAAATTATAGATGCTACATATTTCATTAATGAACTCATCCAAGATACTGACATCCTAGCTCCACAGACTGACCTAATTCGGTTCCAATTTGTTCAATATTTTCAAAGTTATCGTAATGAAAAGATTTGTATTATATATAAATTTATATATACTTGAAGACTCTCCCGACGTTGCCCAGGCCTTTGATAAAAACCTTAAATAAACCTCCAATTTCTATAAATTTGACATCTTTAGCCCGATTTTGTATGAATTTATACTTTTAAACAAAAATCTTTCCAAACGAACTTAGTGCCGAGGCCCCGTTGCTTTTGGCAACGGCCATCAGTCATCGTATTACGTACGCTCCGGTTTGTTTTTGCAAGCAAAACTCGAATTTGTATGATTATATGTTTTTAAAGAAAATATTTCTCAACGAACGTAGGATTGGGTATGAACCAACTTTTCAATGTTATCTCTCCATCCATGTTTAAGTTTTATTATATGCATGTGAACGTTTCAAATTTCTTTTCAGAATTATTATTTCTATAATTCTTGGAACATATGATGTTTGCTTAATGAATACGAATATTTTGAAAAAACTAATCATCTTACCAGTTTATTTTGCAAAGTTATTCTTTAACCTGTTTTTAGTTAAGCTAATTTTCTGCGTCGTTTTTATCTTGTTAATAGGTAAATATATATATATATATATATACATCAATTGTAGTGTTTACTAGCTTTTTGAATTATTGATATTTCATTATTTAGTGTTTGAATATATATTTTTTAATGTATTTTATTTTTCTAGTGCAATTCGATGGACGAACACTGCAAGTAAGTGTAATTTCTGTTTTGAAATATGGGATCAAGTGGAAGAACTACTATAGTCTATATTTCCTTAAAAATGAAAGAGTGTTCAACAAAGTCAGATATTGTTTGTTCACCTGAAAATTCATAAAAAATATTCCACAAAATGCACCAATGTCTATTAAATTTAAACACATCCTTAACTTTTCAAAAGCTGATTTTTAAAATTATTCCAAATGATAATTTCTTTAGTTTAAGCTTATACTCATACAAACTAAACTAAAAAAGTTTTGCTCTAGAAATGTGCTCTTAGACTCATATATAATTATTAAATATCAGCACAAAATCAAGTTAACCAAAAGTCATAAAAAAGTGTAAAATCAGTAATCCATAAACTACGGAAGTTACATTGCTACGGAAGTTACGTTTGCACAGAATTGATGTTAATGTCAAATAATTTGTTAATGTCAAGAAGTGAAATTGTGTTAGCAGAATATAAGGGTGTATCAAAAATGAAAGAGTTTTTTTTTAATGTCAAGAGACGATTATTTTTATTTAAATTACAAAGTATAATTATTATACTGTTAACAAATGAAAATAATAGAATCTATTGTAATTTGCATAGTTTGAATCTACAATTCGTAAATGACATCCTACAGAAATCTAAAGTATACAAATTGCATAAACTGTTTAAAAATGGCTATGAAAAGCTGAAAAAAAGCCGATCGAGTATGGAACAGACATATAAATGGTATGGAAATAGAAAAGGTGAAACTGGTCCATTAAAGCAAAATTGACAATGTTCTCACTAACAATTATTCCGGATATTTTGAACGGCTGTATCGTTTATGAACTACGTATACAATTAGTGCAATCTACCCTATTAAAATCCTCGCGTATCTATCTATGTAACGTCAAAAACTCTGAAACCACAGGGTGTAAGGCTACGAAATTTGGCACACGGGTTACTGGTAGGGGGCTCATGAGCAATTGGGGCAAAAAATTCGAAAATTTTAAATAGATTTTTTTATTTCATGTTTTTGACGAATTTTTGCCCTTTTTTTTTTATCTTTAACCCGTAATCATGTGAGTTCTAACCAATTCTAAATGTTTACTGCAATGTGAGATATACATATTACGTACGCCACGCTGCAATACTAAGAAGCTGTAGCGGGTATTACGATAATAATTTTACTTCGCATGCAAATAATTAGAGATTATTTAATTGCGCTTAGTTATTACCTTCTTTTAAAAATAAAGAAAAACATTTTAACACAAACATCAACAAAAGTTTTTATTCTATTTATTCCCTTATTCCAAAGATATCGTTTTATCGTCTGCTGCCATAACAACATGATAAATTAAATTTCATTAAAAAAATGCACAGTAGTAAAAAAATATTTTTCTCCATATTACATAGATACATTTGGTTGTACTGATTTTTATTTTTAATTTTGGTTTTAGAACTAAATTCACGAATTTCGTGCGTAGAACGGGTTAAACAGCTAGTATAATACTAAAAGCGTTTGGAGTATATTATGGCAGCACATCAGTTTTGCAAACGCTTCATTCCGATCCCAATGTTTTTCTTCTTCTAGACAATGTGCAAGAACTCGCAAAGCTGGTGTACCAAAAGAAATATTAGGGAAGCTTGCCTTAAATCACTCGAACAACTTCCTTATAGTGCGAACTTATGATCGTCGGACTAGTATTTGTTTCCATCTTATTAAAGAAGCGCTAGAGCAGAAAAAAATTTATCAGATGGAAAAAGAATTTTTGTCCATTTGGCTTCATATATGTCCTAATTACTTTTATGATACAAAAATAAAAGACTCTCAATATATTTGGAAAAGTGTATAAATGTTAAAGAAAGTTGTAAAGAAAAATAACATTGAAATAATTTTAATAAATAATATTTCAAAAAAAAGTTTTAAGTTTCGTTTATAATTAATACACCCTTGTATTTTATATCCTTGGCCAGACAGAATGGAAGTTTCTTCAACTTTTCTTCATATATAATAATATTTCGAAGGTAGTAACGGCTTACAAATATTATGTGTACCGTATGTCATTTATGCTAGTATTCAGCATCTACCTTAACTGTTGGTTAAGAGCGAAAGCTTCTTTCAAGCGTTCAAATGCTAATATAAAATAACCTGATTATACTTGATCGCGGACGAAGTTCAATTAGGTTCATGGTTGATACAATTTGAGTGGCTGACCGAGGTTTTCGAGCTTCAGCGGCTTTTGTGGTAGATGCTGAATACGAGTGTTGGCAACACTGCTATTTGTCACGGCATGACACTGTCAACAGCATTAAACATTTCTGTTGATACGACCATAGCATCCTTTAAGTAGATTCCGCCTCCCGAATGACTTGTAAATTTGATAAGTTAAAATGGTAGATAGAGGCTCCAGCTACGAGCTCAAATATTTTGCTCTGGCGAAAATTTGTTATTGAAAATTCCTCGTTGTTTACTTTACAGTCTGTCTTACATTCTCCTGTAAATTTTTACATTTCTTTTCATGTACTGCATACACTCACAATCCATCTGACGTAAACCTATTTGTATGTTTTGTCATATACAACATAAATTGTACATTTTTGTTATGAGATATAATACCAATTTCAAAATTATGATTTGTGAAAACATTTTGAATTATTTATCTAAAAATTGAATCGATTTATTAAATTTTGAATGTAGAAAGGTAACACTTATATAATTTTTTTAATTTAACATTTACTTTGTGTATCATTAATACTGAAGACGGGCCGAACAGAAGAGGAAAAATATTGGTTTTTCTCCTATCCACAAACAGTAATCTTTGGGCTAAATATATTTATCTTATCAATATATACTTATGATGAAAATAATTTATTCTAAACAGTGGCAGGATCAATAAATTTCCCTTCCCGCTCCAAAGTTTTGAGCACAAACGTGCTGCCATCTGGCGACTCTTTTTGTTTCAGGTCTTAACGAAAGAATTCTGTTAAAACGGAAGGTATTTACTTAAATTCTTAACCCTTTTTTGACACAATAAACTAAAAATAGGGACATAACACCACTTTTTCCGTACTAAAATATTCTCCTTATAAAATCGAAAATGTCTGCCACTCAATTTAGCGAAGATTACAAGGGAAAAAAAACTAGTCGTTTGGGCCACCGTAATACATACCCATCATGGATATGCATAATATAAAATATGAAAATAAAACATGTGTAAGCTATTTATAAAATGCATTGCAATTCCAATAAAATCCTGGTTTGATGACGTCAAACTTTAAATGCTCTATTGCTGAATTGCGTAAGAGAAACACCCTTATAACTCTAAAAATAATAATCCTATTAACTAACATTTAACTGCGTCGGATTAAGCGTCTTTTTACTAATTAAAATATATCTTTGAATTGAAATTTGAATGAAATACAGGGTCATGAAAAATCGAAGAGTGTGGAAAATGTGCTTACAAATATCTCGGCAACTTATTATCCGATCGACTTTATTCTTAATGCAAAATTTGTTTTTTTTTTATTGTCTTTTATATTCACTCCTTAAGAAGACAATTTCAAAAAAATTTATATTCCTTTTATCAGAACGAATACTTCGAGAGTCTGAAAAAAATAGTTCCGGATAAACGAGGTTGCTGAAATTCAATAAGCTTCTTCCCATTATTACATACTATGTACATACCAAATTTTAAGTCTCTATCTCAATTTGTTCGGGAGATAGAGCGTTTACAGACACACAGACAAACAGACGGACGGCAAATTTTTTTGTTGTAAAAATATGGTTTTCGGAATCTCTAGTGTCTGAAACGTGTAAATCCGTCAATTTTTTTTTTCGATTTTCAAAACGATTACAAGACTTACCCTATACTACGTATGATGGGTAATTAATAGTGGTATCCAGAAGCTTTTAGTAACAACGCAAGCAAACATTTCTTTCCCCTGCGGCGTTCCGGCAAAACTGTTAGGGTTTAAGAAGGATATGGTATGACAGGCACCATGTGCAGAAATGCTGCTTTTATTCTTAAAATGAATTTTAGCAAACTTTTTAGAGCAAACGGTAATATATGTAATCTCTAAGATCATATTCATATTTTTTTTTAAAAAGAAAAAAAAAACGTAAATAAACCATTTCTATTACAGGTAGTATTTATTTAACTGTTTTACATCTTATATCAGTCTTACCCGTTTGTTCCAGTTTGTTCACAGAATTTAAGATATACTTGTAGATGTCGTCACATTGGAATATTCAGATGAAAATGCATGCGATACGATTAAAGTGGTCATCTGTCAAAGTTGTCCTATTTATATTACAAATACATGCAACGTTTTCCATTAACTATAAAAATTATTTTTCCTATCTTATTTTAACATTATTAATTTTAAAAAAGTATTTCCATATTCTATGTTTGCGTAATTTGTGACTTTAAATGAAATGTTTTTTTTAAATTTGTTTTACTCTTTTTGAAATAAAGGAGTGAGAAATATGATACATTTTAATCGGACTATACAGGTACGGCTTATTAAAACACTGAGTTATACAGTTGTGGAATTGCATAGAGGCATGTTTTCTTTTCGTATTCAGAATTGTAATATCTAATAACATATCATTTCGGACTCTATTTATGAACACCGACAACTAGAAACATTCTGTTAAATATTCTATATCTACATAAAATAAGTTTTTATTCAATATTTATTCAATATTTATTATTTTTTAGATATGAAGTACTGAAATTTTCAGTAATGTTTAGTCGGATGACGATTCAAAAGTTCCAGCAGATGCCAAAGTTTGAGGTAAATATTTTGTACGGTTTTAAATATTTCGATATCCATTGTCATTATCTTGACCTTTTAAAACAGGCAAAATGTTTAAATTATATGCAGTGTTAAATTTCTATAAATGATTAACAAGTGTTTAATTTATATCGTATTCTTATTTTAGAGTATAGAGCTCTTTAGCTACATTGGCGGCTACTTAGGGATGTGGTTGGGGATATCACTAGCATCTGTGTATGATATTGGCGAATGGATATATGACTCCATTGCTTATTTACGTCTGAGATGGAGGAGAATCCAAAAGACCACAATGCCTGATGAACAATTTCGGAATCACGCTGTGTTAAAAAAGAGAAGAAATATCGTAAAGAGGTGAACATTGTACTCACGGTCAGGTTGATAGTTTAATTGCTGCACTGTTTCCGATAAAACCCATTTCGTAAATGTGTAAGAATGTATCGTATATGGATTTAAAAATATCTTTGATATGAAACAGTGATACAAGACTAGTTAAATTATCATTTTTACTAAACGAAAATTCAATAAAATACGAAAGTATTACTGCAAACTGATTGTCAATTCATTCTCTGTATTTTTATGGAATTACTACAATATATATTTTTTAACTCAATTTATAAAAATTAAAAAAATAAAATTGATAAAAGTTGACACTTTTATGGAATTGCCTATATTATTTATATCTAATATGAATTGTAAACAGACAAAAAAGATTAAATATTTAATTTATATATAATTGTTTGCGTTTTCAGCGAACATTGTACTGTGTGACAAGAAGAGAATCTGAAGTGTTCGGACCCCACAAGGGACATTCTGGATGCTACAAGAGTAATATTTGTGATAAAAGTACGCCTAATTGCTCAATGAAACTACAAACACAAAAGTTCTTCATAATAAATTACAATGCTATCGTTAATTGTAAATGTGGTTGAATATGACCAACTATTCTGAAACTCCAATAGCTATATGATAAAAGCGAGCTTTTCCACAGCTGGCTAAAATATCAATTACTTTGATTCGCGCAGTAAAATTAAACAAAAGATTGCAAGAACTCGTGAAAAACTGTTCAGAAGGAGTGTTGTAACATAGAACCGTTGTAATAGCCTGGTTTTAATGAATCAAAATTGTTATTTTTCCTTTATGCAAGTTCTCACAGTTAATAAAGGTTGCGTGTTGAATAGATAAAAAGTTCACAGCGAATTCTAACACACTTTCGTCTTTCTTTAATAACAGCTTTAGAATACGCCTAGTACTAACTTTAGTACTTTTTCCTTTAGCAATCAAGGTGGTATGCGTAACTGTTCATGTAACACCGAATGATGCTACATTTTCTGCAACAAATTACCCACTAGAAATATCTTTAATAAGTACATATTTCTAAACATGGCTAACTAATATGATTTACTAGCATGATTTACTAAGCAAGACTAACAACACGTCACGTTATTTTATGTCCTGTAAATTATAACATCAATCGGTGCCAATTTTAGGTCTATTTATCACATCAAGTAGAAACAATATTTCAATTGTGATGTGCAGATTTTTAATATTGCATTAGGTATGATATGCAATAAGAAAAATTAACAACAAAAAAAACATTCAAAAATTCAATCACTTCAGACATTGTTTCACGTACACATTTCATATAAGTTGCGTATCTTTTTTGTTTTAGTACCAGAATGCCTTAGATGTAATCTTTGCCTATTCTAATCTTAAAGTTCTTGGATTAAATAAAGCGAAAAATACAATTACGTAATTATTGGTAATAAAAATTTAGATATCGTTAAATGATGCAAGTTCTGAAAGGGTTACATTTTAAATATGAGTGGAGTCTATTCTGAAAAGTATGCATTTGTATAACACTAGCTGTTACCTGTGACTTCATTCCCGTAACATTTAAGGAAAGAATATATTACCCAAGTAGCACAGTTTCGTTTTTAAACCGCTGAAAAAACGACAAAAAGGATGCTCGTATATGGAAAAGTTAATGGAAATCTTATCCTAATCCTAATAATATTATAAATGTGATTGTGTGTGTGAATGTTTGGATTAAGTAAGCGTCAAAACGGGGGATTTAATGGCCCTGTATCTTTACATACAGATGGATTATAACCCAAAAATAAGCATAGGGTAGGTATTATTTTTTTATTTTCAAATATTTTTCTAAATAATTCAAAATTTCATTATTTTCATAGAGAATCAATGGATATTTTTCCTGTAAAATTTCATTAACCATTTTATGTTTCTAAGCATTATCATTACCATTACTAAATCAAAACCCGGAATAATACTTTTTACTCAACAATTTATTTTCAATTGAAAAATATCCACGTGAAAAAAGAAAATTAAATAAAAAAATCTGATCTTGGTATGTGTGTATGTTCCTTATACAAATCTACAGATTTGTCCGATTTGAACGAAACTTAATGTACATATGCTTTAGAACACGAGTAAAATTACTGTCAACTTTAAAACATTCTCAGATCATTCTTTACTACTGTTTTTAAAGATCTCCCATAGTTTATCATTACAGAAATCTATTTTTCTTTTCAATTTCTAATGCAATTTCTTTCCCGTTGCTTTTAAATGTAACTGTGTATGAACAATATTTTTATAAACCAATAAAAATTCAAATTCACTCATTATAATTTGAAATTCGAAACTGACGTAATCCTAAGAAGATGATGTTATTTTTTCGCATATTAAAAAGATTATTATAAGTGCGTTTAAATGAAATTGTACATTTGTTTAAATGTGTTTGGAGATAAAAATAAATAACTTCGTTGATAATATTTTGACAAGTTTTTCAGCTTTAACTTCAACCAAAGAGGCATATTTTAGCTCCTTGGATTTATTTGAACAATAATTGCTCACTATTAATAAAACAAAAGAGTTAAAGAAAACAATATAGTATTTTCCACTATTCTTTAAAGATTGGTGTTAAAACAAAAAAGGAAAAAAAGACGTAACTTTTTTCATGCAAAACATTAATTTTAATTTTTAAAATTACTATATTTTTTATAAGTTCGACAAAGTAGCGTCATTTTCATTTCACCAACATCGAAATTATTGTCCAATTCTTAAAAGAACGCAATATATTTTTGAGAACAATATTTTGCATCAAAAATCACATAATTTATAAATGCAATTTTAGAAAATTCTGCTTAAATTACATTGTAAATAGAATGTCTTTGTTATATTTAGTATTTAATAATATTAATGTTTAAAATTTTTCTATGAGTACAATAATATTGGATTTTATTAAGCGCTTTCATGTTTTAAATAGATAATCTACATGTGACGTCACACTCTCAAGTAAAGACGTATTTCTCAACTAATTATAGGCGAAAAGTAACATTTCTTGCAGAGTTTAAGTAATTCATAATGTATTATTTTCTACACATAATATAATGTATTCTAACTACTTGAAAATTAGGAGAAATTTAGCGAAACTCCAGTGTTGAATTCAGACACTTTTCTCCGGAAGGGATTTCTGTGGCTCCGGGAGGGGGACATTATAGAGTTCCGGGGGGGGGAAATTCCACTTTTTGACCATTAAAATCATAATATCTCAAATCTTCCGGGGGGGGACATTTCAATGCTCCGGGGGGAGGCATTCTTTCCCCCCGGACCACCACCTGGATTCAACACTGCTTTAAACGATTTAGCTCAACGTTTTCCATACTTTATGTTGAGTAGACACGCAACAAACCAGTTTGATGGCAAACATGCACATTATCTATAAATATTAATGCATATTTGTACATGATTCATGAAATGAATAATTTTTTTAACTAGACAAGTATCAGTTCATAGGAAAAACTATCGCCGGTGAATGTGTCGTCATATTTTATGTCATGTGCGGGTTTTCAATCAGAAAATATTAGTATATTTTAGCAATTACCCAAAGTCGCCAAAACATAAGTTTCACATCCTTTCGTGACATCGTTCACGTGAAATTAAAAGAAGAGTCGATGCCACTAATTAAACAAGAAAATCTTCCCTCCTATTTTTTAAAGGCACCATGATTATGATAAAACGCAAGAGAAAAGCCAATAAGAAATCCAGGTATTATCAGTTACCTTTCTCTGATACTTATATAATTCCTTATAATTTAAAAATATCTAAATCTATAGTTAAAAATATCTCTTCAGGGTAATTTTTGCCCCTCATTGGAATATTTTCCTGTCAAATTTTGAAAGTAGCATAATCCTAAGCTACAACACAACAATCAATATGACTATGTTTATTCATAATTGGGGTGCTTTTTTAAGATACTTTTCGTCATTGAAATAAATAAACAACTCTATTGCTTAACAAATAAGCATTTAGGCTTTGAAAGTCTTTGGAGCGTGGTAAACATTTTGATATTGTTGGTAGATCTACAGTTGTTAAAGGTGTGGCACTGTGAAAGAAAAATACAATAAATATATGAAGGTTAAAGGTATTATTTATATTTATTTTATTTATTTTTAAACTTTTGTGCTCCACCACGTTTTAATTTATTTTTAAAATATCATATAACTTCAAAATTTTTAAAAAGATGTGAAGTGTTTTGGAATATATACATAATTTATATTGACTTTTAGATTGTTCTAATGAAATAAAAGTCATATGTGAAGTGACAGGGTGTAAACAAATTTCCTTAAAAATATTTATTAATATAATCATTTTTTAAAATATTCTTCAAAATGAAACTTAAATCAATTTCCATGAACGGAATAAATGTAAAATAGAATAAATAGAAATGCTAAAATAGAGTAACAAAGAAAAAAAATGTATTCCACACTTAATCTAAGTGAAAGAGTATGAAATTTCAAGCTCATGAAATAAATTTAAATGATCATATATATATAAACAAAACCACGCAAATTGTGATTATCAGAAGTATTTCTACTATACAATGTGACAAAGAGTTTGTTATTTGTATAGGTTGTTTTGAAATTTAGTTAAAATGCTTAAGTGATACAAATAGAAACAACAAAAGGCTTATACAAAAAATCTTTTAATGATCGACATACGTTTCAACGCTTATACGGCGCCATTTTCAAGATATGTAACGATAAACAAAAATATTCTCGCATTTTTTTTTTCATACATGTAAAAATCAGATGCTTGAAGTAGCCAACTGTAAACGTGAAAATTAATATATCGTTATTGCTTTTTTAAAACTGAAAAGTACCTCGTGCCAAATATTAGGTAATTCAAATGAGGCGGATTCATTGCAAATGTTAACGTTACGCATGTAGATTTCTATTGATTCACGGATAATAGATGGGAAATAGAGTCTTGATGGATAAATTATTTTACTATTTTCAAAATCAATTTTTAATGTCTCGGTCCTATGTAGTCTTGCCAGTGCTGTAGTACTTCTGTCATATTTGATATCTGCTATATGCTCTTTGACAGAATACAACAGAACCTAATTCTACAACGAGAAACACTAACGTAGGAGCCTTTTCTTTAATTTTTCTCTTTTCTTCTTTTAATTCTGAGCCGTAACCAGGATCATTCTCAATAATTCCTTTGCACTAGCTCAGCACGCGTACGGATGCTCCATGCCGTATAATTATTTCTATCTAGCTTAGGTATCTTCAATTCATCCATGCTGTCAGTCAGTCTTAGCAGCGTGCGGCGAGTTTTTCATTTCATCTATTTTTGTAATTATCTGTTATCCACTTACTCGAGTATAAAAACTTCTTCAGAGCACTCGTGCTGATAACATGTTAGAAATGCATTTTTAAGACAAGAATACGAATTATTTGAGGGAAAACTCAGAGGTCACGAAAAAGCACGTCAAATGTTTACATGTTTATTAGAGTAAGTAAAAGTGGTTGCCATTCGACGATTTCAAAAATTCACGGTATTGTTAAGTTGAGGCCAAATTGTAGCTTTGCTTTGGCATAAATACAATTGCATAAAATAAATTTTAACAATGAACTCTTTGATCCTATTTTATAAGTAAGTCATCCATTTGTATTTGAACAATAAGTGACTGAAAAACGACCTCAAAACATAAAAAATTAAGAAAGTTAACTTACCCTTCGGGAAAAATTGTTTCTTTTACAGGCTTTGATAAAAGTGCAAAGTAGTATAATTTAAAAAATAATAAAATGGGGGGAAAATTGACAGATGAATAATTTTCAGAATATTTAATAATATTGGCGTCCTCTAAACTCTGCCCCCGTAAGTTCACATGTCCCTACCTACTTCTATATAAAAAATAAACAAGAACGAAAAATCATGCATCAAGCATAGATTGTGAAATACTTTCTAACACATCCAGAAAACTGTAACGAAACTTCACCTTCAAATAAGGTGAAACAAGATATGTAAGTAAACAATATAGGCATACATAGTGAAAAATATAGTCGAATTATTTTACGCAGCCCTGTATATGATCTATAGATTTGGATATATACTATATTAGCATGATAAAATTTAGTTCATTTAGAAAATTCACATTTAGCAATTTTCACCAATCGATGGAAATGCACTCGAATTCTTTTGTACAATCTTGTATATTATCTAAAGACTTTTGTACACACCCCATATTAAACTAAAATTTAATTCAGGTAAAAAACACACAACGCAACTTATAACAAACTTCCAGCAATTACCAACCAAATAAGACAATGTCCCTTGTTCTTTGCGTAGCCCTGTATATTAATATTTTTATTTTCCACTAAGTCAACTAACTATAGCTGAGCAGAAAAATTCCGTAACACAATTAAAAACTACCCTATGCAATTCATCACATAACGAAAGAATTCTCTTGTGAAGCCCTGTATATGATCCACCGAATTGATACACACCACGTACTACGAAAAAATTAAGTTAAACTTAAAAACGCTAACCAATGTTGAAAACGCACTTATCACACACACATAGACTGTAATTATTGCACGTATACTGTAACCGATCTATTTTGTGTGTCCATGTAAATGAACGATAAACGTAATGCACGCCATACTTTTAATTGATCAATTTATAGTGCACCTCAGTAATGCATATAAATTTTATTATGTTTCAAATAGTGAAACATCATTAAATTACACTGAAAATGATTTTTTCCCATAGAACAATGTGTAACAGAATTCTTTTCGTTTGACCCTGTAAATGAATAATAAATGTTTTGCACCCCACATTCTACAAAAAGCGTGTTTTAGGGCATTTCGTAATTGTATATCAATTTCATACTGTTTCAAATGGCGTAGCACCATCAAAATGCACTTGAAACGATTTTTTTCCATTGACCATAATATAACTCTATACTTTTCACTACCTATGTAAAGAAAAATATAAGTGCTACACATTTCATTTTCAATAGAGATCATGCTATAGTAACAAAACATACAAAAATTTCAGGGCAATCCGAGTATATTTACACAAGTTAGAGCAGAAGGAGAGACAATCCGAAGTTATAAACACTTTTCAACTAGGTTGAAAATCTTAAAAAAATAAAAAGTACAATTATTTTTTTTTTAAATACACGCTAAACAACAAGCAAGTTATTTCACTTTTAAATACTTAATTTGAGAAAAAAAAAAAGTTTTGCAAAATTAATGTAAATTTCTAAGTACTAAAATTTCTAGAAATAGACCAGACGCAAAGTAAATGTTACTACTTATTATAATTATAAAAATTCATTTATAATTTGAAATAGGAATCATTCCTTCTACACATGTCCGATAGATAACATCACTAAAATATCATTGCCAGCTATAATTATCGAAAATTTGTTTCCACTATCAGAAAGGATACATCAGACGTCCATGACCATGCAGTGCGTTTTTAAAAATTATCTACTAACACAAACAAACTGAAGTCATAAACACTTTTCAACTAGGTTAGAAAGTGTTAAAAAAAGAAAAAGTACAATTATTAAAAAAAAAAAAAAAAAAAAAAAAAAAAAATTACACACTAAACAACAAGCAAGTTATTTTACTTTTACATACTTAATTTGAAAAAAAAAAAAAAAAGTTTTGCAAAATCAATGTAAATTTCTAAGTACTAAAATTTCGAAAAATAGACCAGACGCAAAGTAAATGTTACTACTTATTATAATTATAAAAATTCATTTATTGTCTGAAATAGGAAACATTACCTTTACACATGTCCGATAGATAGCAGCACTAAAATATCATTGCCAGCTATAATTATTGAAAATTTGTTTCCACTATCAAAAGCGTTACATCAGATGTCCATGACCATGCTGTGCGTTTTGAAAAAATATCTGCTAAGACAGACAAGCTGAAGTCATAAACACTTTTCAACTACGTAGGAAAGTGTTAAAAAAAAAGAAAAAAGTACAATAAAAAAAATATATACACGCTAAACAACAAGCAATTTATTTTACTTTTAAATACTTAATTTGAAACAATAAATTTTGAAAAATTAATGTAAAATTCAAAATACAAAAATTTCTAAAAATAGTACAGACGCAAAGTAAATATTACTACTTATTATATTTATACAAATTCATTTAAAGTCTGTAATAGGGAACATTGCCTTAACGCATGTCCGATAGATGGCAGCACTAAAATTTCATTACCAAGTAAAATTATGGAAATATAGTTTCCACTATCAGAAAGGGTTCATCAGATGTTCACGACCACGCAGTGTGTTTTTTAAAAACATCTGCTTAGGAGGATAAAATTTCATCAAGTTGAAAACTCAGAATTTATGTATATTTTTTAAATACGTAAAATTTAAAGAGACATTTTTCTTAAAGCGCATATCTTCAGCATCTGTCGTGTACTTTCTGATGATAAAACCCGTATTTTGATAATTATATTAGGTAATAAGTAATCACGTTCAGTAATCCCTTAACATTCGCCAGGGTTATGCTCCAGGAAAACCTCGCGAATGTTGAGTCTATCTTTCTGCACTAAAAAAGGAGTTACGTTGTATGAAATTTTAATTAGAATGGCACAGCATTTAAAAAAAAAGAAAAACAAGAACGAAAATTCCTGCTTTGAGCATAGATTATGTAGCACTTTCCAACGTTTCCAAAATAATTTTACAAAACATACCGTTTAATAAGATAAAAGATAACATCTAAGTAAACAATTTGGAAAACGCATAACATATTTAAAAACATAATTTCAGGAATTTCCAACAGATACAATATTCGGAAAAATATCCGAATACTTTTATTCAGCCCTGTATAGGATCTATAGATTTGTATATATACTACATAGGATGCTAAATTTTAGTTTAGTTAGGAAACACGTAGCACAGTTTAAAATTATCCTTCTGGAGTTTCTGTCAGTAAACGGAAATGTGTTCGCGAACTTTTGTGCTGCCCTGTATAGGATCTACAGAATTTATACACACCACATAATAGACAAAAAGCGAGTTAAAATTAAAATCGCGTTCAGTAGCTTAAAACGCACTTCCAGGAATTATTGTTAACAGGCAGTAGAGAATTCTTTTGTGTGTCCCTGTAAATGAACGATGACTGCTATACACACACTATTCTGTAGTAAGCCTCTTGTAATGCACCTTAGTAATATATATAAATTTCAATGCGTTTAAAATAGTGAAACATTATTTAAATAAACCGCAGACGATTTTTTTCCATAGACGTAATGTAACGGAATTATTTTGACTGTCCCTGTAAAGTAACTATAAGTGCTATGCACACCCTATTCCATATTAAGCTTCTTCTAATGCACCTTAGTGATATATATAAAGTTCAATGCGTTTAAAATAGTGAAACATTATTTAAATAAACCGCAAATGATTTTTCCCCATAGACCGCAATGTAACGGAATTCTTTTGAGTGTCCCTGTAAAAAAACTATCAGTGCTACACACTTCCGTTGAAATAGGAACATGCTATAGATAAAGACAATAACATATAAAAATTGCATAGCAATCCGAGCATATTTACGGGAGTTAGAGCACGGACAGACGGCAGACAAACCGAAGTCATAAGCACTTTTCAACTAGGTTGGAAAGTGCTAAAAAAGAATATATTTATTAATAATAAGTTATGCCTAACATATATGTAGAAGTTAAATGTACGCACACATTCATAAACATGAAATTAATTGATGAAATGTAATTCAAATTAACTGACTGGACAAATAATTACAGCTAAAACTAGTCGTTGGTGGCCACCGTAATACTTACCCATCATGGATATGCATAATGTAAAATATTAAAATAAAAATGTGTAAACTACTTATAAATTGCATTGCAATTCGAATAAAATCTTGGCTTGATGACGTCATAAACTTTAAAGCGAGGCTAACGAAAAAGACAGGCTACCGCGGTGCATTCCACTAATCTTTTTTTACAGACCCCTAGAGTAACGTGATGGTCTTTTCATATACCTGCATTGGTGCATTCGAGCATCACGTGACTCCCGCGGTCTGTAAAAAAAAATACACGTAAAGCACCGCGGTAGCCTTTCTTTTTCGTTAACCTCGCTTTAAAGGCTCGATTACTGAATTGCTTGAAAGAAACATCCTTATAACTCCAAAAACAATAATCCTATTAACTAGCGGTTTATTGCATCTGATTAAGCGTCTCATTTCCAATTAAAATATATCTTTGAAGTGAAATTTGGATGACATACAGGGTCATGAAAAATTGAAGAGTGTGGGAAATAGGATTCAAAATATCTCGGCAACTAATTATCCGATCGACTTCATGCTTGATGCAAAATTTATGTTTTTTTATTGTCTTTTATATTCACTTCTTAAAATAAACAATTTCGAAAAATTTTATTTACCTTTTATCAGAACGAATATTTCGAGAGTCCGAAAAAAATAGTTCCGGTTAATCGAGGTTATTGAAATTCAATAGGCTTCTTCCCATTATTACATACAAAGTACAAACCAAATTGCAAGTCTCTGTCTCATTTTTTTCGGGAGATAGAGCGTTTACAGACACACAGACACACAGATGGACGGCAAATTTTTTTTTCAAAAAATATGTTTTTCGGAATTTCCAGTTTCTGAAACGTGTAAATCCGTCAAAATTTTTTTTTCGATTTTCAAAACGATTACAAGATTTACCCTATACTACGTATGATGGGTAAGTAAAAGTATAAAGTAATTTCGACTCTTCTATTCGCCGAGAGATGATAATGTATTAGTGGGTCAGTATGCGATACAATATTGAAATAAGACATTTAAATACAGCTAAATGCTTTTATTTATTTTCCATCTAAGAGAAGTTTCAGCTTCATCTCTATAAGAACCTAAACATGTTAAATTAATACATTAAAGATGCCGTTACCTTACCACTTCTAATATTGCCATTGCAATGAATATTATGCTGTTGTTATTATTTTACTTTTCTACAATACTCGCTCCTTTTTCAGTTGACAACTTAAAATTGATTTGTAAATACATACTGAGAAAAGACAAGAAAATAATCTTTAACCACTATAAATTCTCAAGAAGAAAGAGATAATAAAACAAGTGGGTAAGTGTGATCGAAGATCGCACAAAGCGTTTCGTTTAGTATTCCTTTCAAAACACTTTATCCCTCCTTTAATAAATCCAAATAAATTTCATTTTCAGAAAAAAAAAAAAAAAAGTCATGTTTTTTATAAAGTAAAAATTTTCAGGTCTAGTTTTCTCGTTTTTTCAAATATCTGAACCAACCCGATAGCGAGCCAAGCCCGCTATTATACTCTGTCATAATAATATCTGTCATGTGGACTAAATGCTATATTAAAAAAAGTCAATTTCAAAATTAAACATGTTGTATAGAAACCTTCAAAATGTTTAAATATGTCAATGTTTCCATAATCGGGTTTTTATCATGATTCAATACGTTCATCAAACTTATATATTAACTCTATTACTCATATTGATACTCTCTTTGTATTATTCTCAAACATTTGAAAAATCCGCTATGACGTCAGATTAATTTTCTTTTTAATTATCTAATGACGTCATATTAAGCTGCTTTCTGTATTTACACATACTTATACTCTTTGTATATTGAGAAATGTTTGAAAATTTCCGTTTTATAACCAATATGACGTCATATTAATCTTTTTTTTTTTTTTTTTTTTTTTTTTTACTCCAGTTGGTGAAACTTTTGATTTCATTTTCATTTTTCACGTGGAAATCTTTCAATAGAAAATTAATTACTGTAGAAATAATTTTATTGTGGATTTTTAATTGTTGGCAACTACTATAACGAAAACTGTTTAAATTTTATAGGAAAAGGTTGTTAGATTTTTGTTTTTTTATCTCTATATATTAAATTAATACGATTTTTTCAAATTTTGTGATTTTGAGCTTCATAGAAAGTATTCAGCTGTAAGTACACAAAATATCATGCCTGTAAGTTAAATAGTTTCTGAGAACAGTCTCTGTGACGGACAGACAACGAAGCGGAAGTAATAGGGTTTCGTGAGATGAACAAAACCCTAAAAATAAACAAAATAATATATTTATTAATAATACGTTATGCCTAATATATAAGTAGAAATTAAATGTATGCACATATTCATAAACAGGAAATTAATTTATGAAAGATAATTGAAATTAACTGACTGGAGAAATAATTACAGCTAAAAAAGTATAAAGTAATTTCGACTCTCTCTATTCGCAAAGATATGATAATGAATTAGTGGTCAGTATGCGATACAATATTAAAACACGATATTTAAATACAGCTAAATGCTTCGGAAATGCTTTTATTTATTTTCCATCTAAGAGCAGTTTCAGCTTCATCTCTATAAAAACCTAAACATGTTAAATTAATACATTAAAGATTGCCGTTACATTACTACTTCTAATATCACCATTGTAATGAATATTATGCTATAATTATTACGTATTTTACTTTTCTACAATACTCGCTCCTTTTTCGGTTAACAACATAAAATTGATTTGTTAATACATACAGAGAAAAAACAAGGAAAATAATCTTTAACTGCTATAAATTATCAAGAAGAAAGAGGTAATAAAAAAATCGCGAATGATCAAATCCGATTCACGCAAGTGTTAAGTTTTTACGCATGTTCGCCCCGAATAATCAAATCTCGCGAGTGTTAAAAACTGCGAATGTTAAAGGATTGCTGTATTTAAGTTTTCCCATTTATACAGGGTGATCAATTTAAAAGAGTACCTTTTTTTTTTTTTTTTTTTTTTTTTTTTTTTTTTGTATTATCCAGATCTATAATATAAGTAGCAAGACTTTCAACATCATTACTTACTCAGACTTGCCAAGTCTCCGGCTTTTTGGACACCAGTAATTTAGTACAGAAAATGTTGTTTTATTGAATCGAAGCATTTTGCGATTTAAAAGAACAACATTTTCTCAAAAAAATTACTGGTGTTCAAAAAGCCGGAGACTTGGCAACTCTGCTTACTTAATATGTCTAATGTCTATATTTAATGTGCGGGTATCGTTTGCTTTTTTCACTTTCTAATGCGAAAACTGGTTTTTAACACTTTCCAACCTAGTTGAAAAGTGTTTATGACTTCGGTTTGTCTGGCCGTCTGGCCGTCTGCCGTCTGGCCGTGCTCTAACTCCCGTAAATATGCTCAGATTGCTTTGCAATTTTTATTTGTTATTGTCGTTATCTATAGCATGTTCCCTATTTCAACTGAAGTGTGTAGCACTTATAGTTTTTTTACAGGGACATTCAAAAAATTCCGTTACATTATGTCTATGGAGAAAAATCGTTTGCAGTTTAATTAAATAATGTTTCACTATTTTAAACGCATTGAAATTTATATATATCACTAAGGTGCATTACAAGAGGCTTACTACAGAATAGTGTGTGTATATAACATAGCAAAATTCATGGTAGTTCTGGAAAAAGGCTTACTTTATGTTTTTTGGGTCGCTGAATCCGGATTTTTAACTTCCCACCAAAATCCCCCCCCCCCCAAAATTTTGGTAAAATGCTCCCCAAAACAGGTTTTCTTTAAAAAATCAATTTTTTTTGTTTTAGGGATAAAGTATCCAAAAATTCAGAAAGTAGACAAAATTTGCAACAAGTAAGATACATGACATTATGACGTAGGATGAACGGGGAGGGGAGAAGGGGGGGTTGCCTCGGAACATGCGCGGGGGCGCTGCGTGCACTACGTTACGCAATTCCGCTTAACCACTTACATCGTTGTGAAAAGTATAAATGCCGTTATGAGAACACTGCCTCAGGGGCGTAAGTAGATCGTGGATCTTGGGGTATCTTGGAGGATTTATGCGCCACCTACACTTTTGAGGGTGGATTTTAGTTTATTTCGACGACGCCTCCACTTTGGACTATGGATTTCAGTTATAAGATTAGAAACGTGTTGCAAGCCATTACCGACTGATGCAATCCATTTTGGTTAAGATTGCAGGTTCTTTTAGAAATACGACGCCCTTCATTCTATCAATCGAGATTCAAAACTTGATCAAATAAGTTAAACTTTCACTTATTGTAAAATATTTCTACAGATAATCAACCTTCTTCTTTAAAAACTTAATAACGTTTTATTTACATATTAACGGAATAATATTATTTTATCACACTCATTTGAGCATTCAAATTATCACCGAACAATCGGTTCAGAAAAGGTTACATCTGGCAGAAAAAATAATAAAATCAGAGTAAACAAAAAAAGCCGTTGCCACAGCAACCGACAAAATCGTCTGGTTTCAAATAACCAAGGAGGCATTCGCAACACCGACTACAGCAAGTGGAATTAAAATATTTAAAATTACAAGATGAATTTTTTGCGAGGATAGCATCCTATGGGATAACTGTGATGATGTGCGCACAGATAGAGCGAAAGCTGTGACAGGTAAAATGTCTGGTGCAAACACAAAAATAAAAGAAAAAGCCAAGGGGTGCAGCGGTAGCCTCTGCGTACTTCACTGACATGCTCTTGCAATGAAGAAAATACCACCTTTTATAAAATCACGACCTAAAAATATCAGGTTGTTCAAAATCTTTCATGATGTCATGGGGAGTCTGCATACGTCTTCACTTCTTCACATAAAAATAAGACAGCTCTCCCGTGGTAAAAGTTCAATGCGCCTCTTGGAGCCATAGAGATTGGAGCAAAGAAAAGAAGTCAGAATCTTCATGCGTAATAATGATTTTGCTTTGGGAGAGAAGTTGTGTGATGATCGTTGCCCAAAATTGGCATATTTGGCTGATATTTTTACAAAAGTTAATGATTTATGGCTCTCACTTCAAGGAAAATCAATAACTGTTTTTGATGCTACTGATAAAGTGGAAGGATTTAAAAAGAAACTGAAGTATTGGATAAAGACAATCAAAAACGGAAGCCTAGATTGTTTCCCACTAAGAAAAATGATTTGGAGAAGAACTCGAATAAGACATTCCTGTGAATATCTTAAACGACTTTGAAGTTCATCTCTTGCGTTTCATTGATAATTTGAACACTTAAAAAGTATTGCACGAAAACATAAAAGAAAACGTTTGGGTTGTAACACCATATTCTGTATCCGAAAAGCCGTCTTCTCTGACATCACAGGAATATGAATGTTTGCTTGATTTGACATCAGATACTGCGATAAGATCAAAGTTTGATACTGAAAAATCAATCTTAGATTTTTGGTGTACGCTAAAGATGAGTTTAAAATCCTATCAGATAAAGCGAAACTTACTCTCACGCCCTTTGCAACCACTTATTTATGCGAAACAGGATTCTATGCATACGCCTCTACTAAAACAATGTACAGATCACGTTTCAGTGCAGAGGAAGATATTCAGTTACAACTATCCGAAATTAAGCCAGGTATAATCTCTTTGTGCAAATCAAAACATCCTCACACTTCTTATTAAATTTCTGTTTCACGAAACAAAGAAATTTGTAACAAATGTAATACAGTGGAACTCCAGATATACGTTACCTGAGTTGTACGTTTCCCTCAGTTATACGTTTCAACTCAGCGGTCCCGGCCGCTTGCCATTAAAAATTAGCTGAGTTATGCGTTTTGCGCTAGACATTTCCCTCAGTTATACGTTACGTTTTTGCGTACCCGGCAGAAATTTTGTCTCATTTATGCATTTTGTAATCGGAAACACTGACGACGGGACGGATGAGTCTGATTTGAACGATCTCACTCAAACTTCGGAGCTGCTCTGAAGGCTTTTGATGTAGTAAAGCTGTTCGTCAGTAGTAAAAACAGTAACGGTAAGGTGGCTGCATTATTAACAGAAATGCAATGTTTGCTGTTCAATGTCGGCACTGTCGAAAAGAAACAATCGAATATTAGTGATTAATTCTACAAGATTCAGTAAACTACTCGATCTTTTTCTTTTCATAAATGATTTATATGCTAAGGCGATTCCAATAATTTCTTTGAAGTACTCTATGTGTATTAAAAATATTTTTAATAAAGCTTTTATGATAAAATAGCTTCATGTATAGATTTCTTATGTACCTATTTTCTACTCTGTTCCATTTTCGAAACTTTATGTCATAGGTTCAGTAATATTAAGAAAACTTTCGGTTTCGATATAAAAGGTAACTGGAACTTCTCAGTGAAATAAAGTTTCCAGGATGTATTTAAAATATTGCTCCGGTAGACCATTAGTTGAGTTGTACGTTTTACTGAGTTATACATTTTGTTGTCCGGTCCCGAGCAAAAGGTATAACTGGAGTTCCACTGTAATGCCAAATTTATAAAATAACAAATTGTGGATGCGCAATATTTGCCCTGAACTTTTTTTTTTTCATGTTTGTGTTTTCTGTACTAAATGAGAAATACCGGGTGTCCCAAAAATGACTGATGGATTTTAAAATTTAATAACTTGCAAACGGTGACATATATTAAAATAATTCTTGCAGGAGGGTTATGTATGATGTCAGGAGTTTTTTACTGTGATTCTTGATTTTAGTTCGAATTTCAAACAATAGATGGCACTGACAGCGATTGTCGCTCAGTTGAAGCCGAAACTGACCTCACTCAGCATTGAGGCGAAGGAAGGAGATTAAGGTTATGGAGTGGGTCTCATTCGCCAGTACAATCTTGCTCTTAAGCCCCGATTTTGAACTCGATATGATTATTCGATATGATTTCAATGGAATGCGTTGTTGCCATGGAAACAACAAATTCTTCAATAGTGGAACACAGCATTTAGAACTCGGCATGAATTTAACAAGCAGTATTCGAGTTTGCAAGCGAAGTTTTTTCCGGATTAAATTACTTTTTATGGTCTGATTTAACGAATATTTTATGCATCGTATGTTAAAACTAGCTGAAGAAATCTTGCTACAATCTTGGTCTTTGGACCCGATTCTGAATTCATTCCGAGGCTAACGAAAAAGACAGGCTACCGCGGTGCATTCGACTTACCTTTTTTTTACAGACCGCTAGAGTGACGTGATGCTCTTTTCGTACACCTGCATTGGTGGATTCGAGCATCACGTGACTCCCGCGATCTGTAAAAAAAGATACCTGTAAAGAATCGCGGTAGCCTTCCTTTTTCGTTAGCCTCGATTCATTCGATATGAGTTCAATGGAATGTGTTGTTGCCACGTAAATAACAAATTCTTCGATAGCAGAATACAGTGTTCGGAATTGGGCATGAATATGTAGGCAGTGCGGGAGAAAGCATGTTTGTAAAGCAAGTACCACCAACAGTACTGCTACAGTTTATTTTGGTTGCGTATAGAAAGTTTGCCAAGGAAAACCAAAATGTGTGGGTTAAACGAACGTCTTTATTAACCTCATAAACATAAGATTGAGTATCGTAAAAAAAAAAATTATATTGTGCCTTGCACTGAAAAACAAGTTCTTAAAACATATCGTTTTTAGTTGCATAAAGCTTTGTTCTTTACAACGAAAATCCCATTTTAAATAAAAGTCCATTAATTTTTTCCATTCATAAAAGAAATTAATAGATTAGTCTAGTCCGAGAGATCTTGCATCTTATAAACCATGCCAATTCAGCAATCAGGAAAATTCGCATCGAAAAGCATAACTATCGAAATGGGGCTTCGAAAACTTGAAAGTCCACTGTCATGTGATGTTAGAGTGCTTTTATTCTCAGATCCAGTAGGTCGAGCTGTTGAGAATTGTCTACAGCTGAAGCAGTTAGAGTGACAGCATGAATGGGTTGCCACTGGTACTCAGATTTAGAGTAGGTTAAGCTTATGAGAGTTTGTCCACAGCAGCAGCATCTACAGGACCCTGCGCAAATGGGTTGCCACAAATAAAACAAGCAGTATTCGAGTTTGCAGGCGATTTAACATTTATGAGTATTTATGGGAATTTTATGCAACCAATTTGCAATATATATATTATATATAATATATATAATATATATATATATATATATATATAATATATATAATATATATATATATATAATATATATAATATATATATATATATATATATATATATATAATATATATATTATACTCCCGCAAAACGGGGGGCACGCTGTTTTGCACCAATCACCGTGTAAAAATGATCCACGCCATGTGACGTTTTAAACGTCATGCACCGGCCGTGTATAACGCAGGTCGCGGTTGGACTCGGTTGTGGGTGGTGCGGCTGGGGTCTGAATTATATTTTTCTCTCTAATATGGATGGAAGTACTTCACTTTCTTCTATTTCTCTTCCATGTGAAAAGCAACAAACTGTGCAGATGACTTTGTTTACTCGTTTTTTTGTTATTAAACGTACTGACAGTGTTTCTGATAGTTCTTTTAAGATAACTTCACCATTTCTTATTGCAAAAACATTCCAATCTGTATTTGAAGATGGTTACTCACTTAAAAAAACTACAGTCTGGGGATTTGCTTGTTGAGGTTTAAAAGCTAATCATTCACAATTTCTTTCAAATTGCACAACAATAGGCTCTTTTTCTGTCTCTGTTCAGGCCCATCAAACTCTAAATACGAGCCGTGGTGTAATATCCGAACCAGATCTTTTATTTTCTACAAAGGAAGAACTTCTACAAAATTTAAAACATGAAAATGTCAGAGATGTAAGTCGTATTACTATCCGTCGGAATGAGAAAGTGCTTCCTACGAAGCAGATTATTCTGACTTTCAATAGCCCTACTTTGCCAACCAGAATTAAAGCTGCCTACCTGAGCTGTCCTGCCCGACCTTATATACCTAACCCACTCCGTTCTTTTAAATGCCAGTGCTATGGTCATACTGCAACTACCTGTCGTGGTTCTGTTACCTGCGCACGTTATGCAGAAGACGGCCACGAAGGTAAGTCATGCGAAAAGCTTGAACGTTGTACAAACTGTAAGGGTGACCATACAGCATTCTCCCGCTCTTGCCCAAACTATATTCGTGAGAAAGAAATTCTTGCAGACAAAATCTCTCAAAAACTTTCTTATCCTGAAGCTCGAAAATTTGTTGAATCCAAAACACCATCTGTAGGAGTTTCTTATTTCAGTTTACTTAAGCAACAAACAAAATCCTTAAGACATATTAGCACCCAAACTGAATTCTCTTTACCACCAAATGATCTTTCTATGACACTAACCAGTACTAAAGAGAAGTAAACCCGTAATGTGTCCTTTGCCACTATTAAAAAAGCTATGCCTGTACTAGAACTTTGGGCACCGTCATCAGAACCTGTTAAAATAGAATACCCTAATAATCGTGAATTTAAACAGTCAACCTATCATGAGTCAGGTCAAACTTCTGTTTCATCTGCAAACAAATTAGAAAAAGCTGTTTCCCCTACTCAAAAAGCAAAACAAAAATCATGTGCACAGAAAGAGAGAAAGAAAACGTCAACCCAAGCCTCTTCACAGTGGAAAACTGTGAAGAGAAAAAACAGGAACTCATGTCTCAGCCCATTAATAACCAATACGAAGGATTCCAAACAGCTACTCCACTATGTGGAAGAGATATGGAGTCCGACTCTTACAGCTATGACTCAGATGCAGATGAAGAAAATACTGTTTTTGAGGAGTTTGAGACGACATGATTTTATTTTGTTTTTTAATACTCTGTGTTGTAAATATGGGCTGCTGTTTTTGTGCTGCATTATTTAGATATTTTATACTTTTTATTGATAATCATTACTTTATAGAATGTAAAGATTTGTTTGTGTTTTTTAAACATCATTATGAAGTCATTTTAATGATTTTAATTACATATATCATCCCATTACTTTTTTCACTAAACTGTGTTGTTTTATTTATTTAATTATTTTTTGACAAGGTTTTGGATAACTTCTTGATATAATTTTATGTTCTTCATTCACTTTTTTTTGGCGCAGTATGTACCAAAAGGGACTTTGTGCCATTAAAACCAATTCAACCAACCAACCAATCAACAATGTACTATTAACCATTTTCACGATTATTTTTCAACTTTCATAAAAACCTACTGACGAACTTCCTTAAAAGATCTAAAATTTCTTAGAATGTAACAATAGTTCTGAATTTTTTAACAACAACATAAAATACTAAATCTCTTCACCTAGTTTTAAAATACGATGTATAAAATATTATTTAAATCACACTATAAAAAGTTATTTAATCCGGGAAAATAAAACTTCATTAAAGTAAAATCGCTGCTTATTAAATACATGCCCAGTTCTGAACGCTATATTCCACTATCGAAGAATTTGTTTTCATGGCAACAACGCATTCCATTGAAATCATATCGAACAATCTTGTCGAGTTCAGAATCGGGGCCTAAGAGCAAGATTGTACTGCCGAATGAGACCCACTCCATAGCCTTAATCTCCTTTCATCGCCTCAATGCTGAGTGAGGTCTGTTTCGGCTTCGACTGAGCGCCAATCGCTGTCCGCGCCATCTGTTGTTTGAAATTCGAACTAAAATAAAGAATCACAGCAAAAAAACTCCTGACATCATACGTAACCCTACTGCAAGAATTTTTTTAATATCTATCACCGTTTGCCAGTTATTGAATTTTAAAATCCATCAGTCATTTTTGGGACACTCGGTAAGTGTAGAAAAAAATTTAAATGCTGAAATGTAATATCCTGCAAGCTCGAGGCTAACGAAAAAGAAAGGCTTGCGCGGTGCTTTACGCGTATCTTTTTTTACAGACCGCGGGAATCACGTGATGCTCGAATGCACCAATGCAGGTGTACGAAAAGAGCATCACGTCACTCTAACGGTCTGTAAAAAACGATAAGTGGAATGCACCGCGGTAGCCTGTCTTTTTCGTTAGCCTCGCTGCAAGCTTAAATGACGAAACTACCTTGTATCGACAGTGCTATTTTCTCGTTCTATTTACCAAATATAGTATATAACTGCGAGAAAAAATTTACTGGCTCCGCGTTGAATTTCCAATTTCAAAGGTTCTCCGTGACAGAAAAAGTTTGAGAACCTCTGTTTCAGACTTTCGGGAAATGAGTGAATGTTTGCTTTACAGTGTTTAAGATTAAAAATATGATCGCCAATTATTTTGTTGAGAAATTTAGATTCGCCAAGATTATGTAATGGAACAAGAATGACCGTGAAGCAGTTATCAAACAATATATTAATTGAAGCAAAAATAATGTCAGAAAAAGATAAAAGAACAACAGTATTTATTCAGAGGACTGCGTCCATATCTAACGAACTGCCGTTTCAATTCAAAATACTGCAATTTTCCGTAAAATTAGCATTTAAAATCGTTATAAATAAGATAGAAGGACAAACGTTAAGATATTGTGGTATTAATTTAAAATAATCATGCTTTTCTATAATCAGCCAGTTATATGTAGCTTGCTCTAAAGGGGGAAACCCAAAGAATTTATATATCCATTCAACAAATAATAAGATGACAAATGTATTTCATAAGCAAGCATTGTAATAGAATAATGTAATTAAGTATAAAATAAAATGAAAACAAAATAAATAAAAAGCAGAGTTTTCTTTCGCTAAATTAAATACAACTGTATTAAGAATACCATGATTAATTTAGCTTTATAATTTCTGTATTTAAAGGTTCATTATTCACATTTGTTAGGAGTTGACTGGCTTTATTGGAGTGAAGCAAGGGTAACTCCGTCTAGTAACAAAATAAATAAAACCGCTGAAAATTACAAAAATTAAAGGAAAAAGTAAAAAAATAAAAATAAACAATACAAAATAAAAAATACATAAAAATTTATCATATTTTTTGCTATGTACTTGAAAAAAGACCTTTTGTTTGTTTGTTTGTTTGTTTTTGGTTTTTCAGGTATAGTTTATAGTGAATTCAATTTGCTTTATTACAAAAATAAATAAATAAATAAATAAATAAATAAATAAAAGAAACATGCAAATCTGTTAACTTATTCAAAAGTTCTCTTTGCAAACCCGCTAAAAAACAGTGTTTCGATATAATTGAATATTTAATTTTAAACAGCATTATTGGTAGTTAAACGTCATTTGTAGCTAAGTTCTATAGCATATCTATAGTACTTATTAAGTCACTCGATTATACATAAATAAATAAAATTACAAAAATAAAGGTAAATGTTATATAACAATACAAAATTCAAAATCCATGAAAAATTATCATATTTTTTGTTATTATTTGAAAAATGTTTTTGCTTTTCTGGTATAGCTTGTAGATAATTCAATTTCTTTATTAAAAAAAAAGAAAGAAACACGGAAATCTGTTAACTTGTTCAAAAGTTCAAAATCGCTGTAAAACAGTGTGCCGATATAACTGAATTTTAAATTTTAGACAACATTATTCATATTCACAGTTAAACGTCATTTGTCTATAGCATTTATAGCTAAAAGCTATAGCATATCTATAGCACTTGTTAACCCTTAATTGCATATTGATGTAAATTTCCATCACTGTTTATTTAACTTTTAATAAATAAATCAACTTCTTCGCCAGCACTATATTTATATAGAAATATTAATCCAGTAAATTTCCCGTGAACTATGTTGCTGAACAAAGTTAAAAATCTATCTTAAAATTTCTGGTGTCTAATATTTAATATATGTATAAAAAAAACACAATTGTAAAAGAAAAACTCATGCAAAGAAGGGTTAAGTTGCCACTGAATAATACTGCAATAAAATAAATAAAATCACTGAAAATTACAAAATTAAATTACAAATTAAAAAAATAAGCAATACAAAATTCAAAATCCATAAACATTGATCATATTTTTTTGTTACGTACTTGAAAAAATATTTTTTTTTTGTTTTCTTTTCAGGTACAGATTGTATAATATTCAATTTCTTTTATTTTTTAATAAAAAAGAAACATGTAAATCCGCTAACTTGTTCACAATTTATCGTGGCAAAACCGCTGAAAAATAGTGTTTCAATATAACTGAATTTTAAATTTTAGACAACATTATTCGTAGTTAAACGTCATTTGTAGCTAAGTGCTATAGCATGTCTATAGCGCTTATTAAGTCACTCAATTGTACCTAACTAAATAAATAAATAAAATTACAAAATTAAAGTAAAAATGTTAAAAAATAAACAATACAAAATTTAAAATTCTTAAAATGTATCATACGTTTTGTTATGATTTGAAAAAAGATTTTGCTTTTCTGGTTTAGTTTGTAGAGAATTCAATTTTATTTTATTTTTATTTTTTTTTTTAAGAAACATGTGCATCTGTTAACTTTTTCAAAGAACCACTGAAGAACAGTGTTTCGATATAGTTGAATTTTAAATTTTAGACAACATTATTCTTTAGTTAAACATCATTTGAGTGCTATACCACAGCTATAGCATTTATTAAGAGACTCAATTGTACCTAACTAAATAAATAAATAAAATTACATAATTAACCCTCTCGTCACCCTGGGTCTCATATGAGGCTCCTACTTCGAATTGCAATATTTGAAAGAAAAAAAGCATTTTTGTTAATTCCAACACCTAATAGTGATAGCATATGTCGATACATTTACTATTATGATGTTACTTATGTTTCAGTATTTAAAAATAATAATATTAATAAAAGTTTTATTAATTATTAGTAAACCGTTGGCGTTTCTTTTAAGTTAAACATATGTTTCACTCTTTAAATTTAAATTAGGGACTCCTTTTCCGAATTAGTAATTTGTGATAAAAGATAAAAATGCTACTAAATATTTTATGTTTGTTTAATCTGGTTGTAACACGACATTTTCCAAACGCCACATAACTACATTCGTTATATTTATGTAAAGAACACAATCGTTAAATTTCAGTAAACTGTAACTTCTGTGATTTCGATAGCTACTTTTAATTTTGTTAGCGTAAAAGTAATTTTTCCCAAAATTGGAAAAAAAAAATCGGTGCCGACAGGGTTAAAGGAAAAAGTTAAAAAATAAACAATTCAAAATTCAAAATCCATAAAAATGTATCATATTTTTTGTTATGATTTGAAAAAAGATTTTGCTTTTCTGGTTTAGTTTGTAGAAAATTTAATTTGTTTTATTTAAAAAGAAAAAGAAACATGCAAATCTGGTAATTTGTTCAAAAGTTATCGTGGCAAAACCGCTGAAAAACAGCTTTTCGATATAACTGAATTTTAAATTTTAGACAACATTATTCACAGTTAAGTGTCATTTTTGTTTTACTTTAAATTCAGTATGGTCCTAATGTTAGTTGTGTTCACCAACTGTACGACATTCCTAAAAGGCTTAAGCATAATAAAAGCATAATAATAAATAATACATTTTTTTCGTTACACTGTAAAAAATGGCAAATGTTTCTTAATCAACGAAAATACAATATAATCACGAATAAATTTATAATATAAACTCATCCTTGTTAACCATGATTCTGAAAAGTAGTTCTTTATCTTTAGAAACCGCAGACATCAATGGCATTTCGAAATTTAAAGAATCATTTAAAAAAACAAAATTGCTCTTGCTGCCCGTAATTTTCGAAACGTTTGCGAGTAGCTTTTAAAGGGTATTAATCAGTTTTCTAAACCCGGAATATCGTTTTTTTCCGATGCTATGAATTCTCAAGTAAACATTTTCATGTTCAACAAATATGTTTAACAGACAAACATGCAAAATTAACAGCGTTAACATTAACATTAAAATTAAGATTATTTCTTTAATCTTTCATGTATAAATTAACTTAAAACATTAACTTAATTAACATTAACTTAATTAACTTAAATCAATTTTAACTGCAAACGTTTAAAATTGATGACATTAAAAAAACAGGTATTCCATGCTGAGGAAACTGATTAATATACTATAAAAACTATTCGGAAACTTTTCTGAAAAATACGGGCAGCAAAAAATACTTTGCTTTTATAAATAATTCTTTAAATTTTGGAAATGAATTGGTTTCTGGGGATTCAAAAGACAATGGACCACGCTTTTCCGAATTTCGGATAACTCAGAAGATTATATTATATTTTTGTTCGTGGTTATAGTATATTTTCATAAAATAAGAAACATTCGTCATTTTTTACAGTGTATTGCAAACCTTCTTGTTTTTGGTATTGATATGTATTTGCGTAACCGAAACGTCGTAAATATCATTTATACACACAACCTGCATATAAGTTTATGTGTTTAATTATTTATTCAGCTGTACATTATTCATTGCAATCGCGTTAGCCTAATGTTGTAGTATACATTATTTCAGTATTCTCTAAATTTCAGAGTTGGATATCTGTAGCACAAAAATGGTCGTGCAGAGATGTTTTTTTTTTATCTTGTGGATAGCATCGCACGAATGTTTTAGGTGGTGAAGGGGAGTATTTAATAATTGTTTATGTAATGAGTTGCATTTTAAAAGCATATATATAAGATGTGTTTAAAGCGTTTATTTTTCCTGTTAACACAATACCGTTATAGGATTTTTGGCAATAACAATAACTTCAGCTCTAGAATGAAGTTGTTTATTCCGTAAGTATACTAAAACTATTTCGTATTCAATTTTACTTTGGAAAAGAAAATTAGTGGTTATATTTAAGATAAAAAAAAATTATGGTTAAAAATGTTATAACTTGAAGTTGTACCAGTTTGAGTCAAGGGTTAATTTTAAATTTTATTGCTCTCTTTTATTCGAAATCCATACATCATAACGTGCTTAGTTCAATTTCTGCGCACTAGTACTCTTATGGTGACTAATTTTTAAAATGCTGCTTGCTCTGAGAAAAAAGCATTTAAAGTTTTCATTATTCTTGCGGCTCCTACTTCAATTAGCGACAAAATCGTCCTTTCACTTTAGATATGGATTTTTAACTTAGGAAATATGTTTTATAAGAGTACTTTATTAAGCGAAAAATAAACTTAAACAGTCTTGAAGACAAATTAAAATCTGGCCAGTCTTCGATTAAGAATAATGAAGTTCCGTTCAAAGTTATCAAACAGCAACCAAGCTCTGGCAGCAATACATTTAGAGGTGTACCGAGTACACCTTTGCCCAAGTTGTCGAGTACCGAGTACTCGGCCACATACCGAGTGCTGAGTGCCGAGTACAGAGTATAGAACAGTAGTGTGTAAGGAAAAAACACTGGTGCACACATACAGAAGCGAGCTTATAGAGGTAACTTTCAATATACATGTTATTTAATGTATATGTTCAATATACAGGGTTAGATGCAAAAGTTTTGCATTGCTTGAAAACATACATTTTGAACATGAGAGTAGGTTTTTAAAATTCACTTTAATTCCAAATTTAATAAATCATTCGCATGCAAACCTTATATATAATTCAAAACTTTTCACTAATTTAAAAGTTTTGAGAATAAAAGCAGTAATACACCAAAAGTACAACTAATCAATAAAAAAATTAAATTGAATTTTAAACCCATTGCCGCTGTTTCTGATATCAATACTATTTATCAAATGATTATTACTTACTGTAATAATTTTGATATTAAGGATTTAAAGTTTATTGAACATAAAATATTTCTATTTTGTCATTTTACCTTATCGTCTCTTGATTTTAGATAATATTTGTAGTTTACAAAAAATATATAAGGTAGGTGACCCAAAGCTGGCCTCAGTTAAGATTTGAAGATTTTTTATAATTTTCTGGTTGGGTGTGTGTGGTTGAATTTTTGTTTGTACAATTTACCACTTATCTCTAATACATATGAAGTATTCTTTTCTTTGTAAAATAGAATTAAATTACTTTTATAATACAATTTTAAAACTGTAAGTTTTGGGCCACCTTTGGCGCATAGCGTTCCAAAGATGTGCTGTTTGTTCCCCGTTCGCTCAGCCGATCCATAAACAACCACATGCTTTCCTGTATATCGGAGCACGTCTTACTAGATGCTCCGACCTGAGTGACTAAAATAGAGTTCCGCACGATGGTGCCATGGATACGGAATTCCCTGACACATATGATCTGGATGATGTAGTCGTGAGACCGGATATGGAGATTCATCGACACCTGCCCTGCTAGGGACTACGCTTAAACAACCCTCCGAAAATGGTTGCTAGTGCTACGGCATCCTCGGCTGAGCTCTCGACCATCCTCCTGCGCTAAAGCCAGGTTGATTCGAGAGGACACCGAGAGGCACGTGGCCTGCTTAGCTTAAGCAAAACGATTTATAAGCTTTCAAAAGATTTATTTTTATTATTTACTTCTATAAAGTTCAAGAAATTATTTGCCATATTTTTAAGGTAATCCAATTTAAAAATAGGAACTGTGATAATATAATGTCATTCAGACGATTTTTTCCCAATAATTGTGTGGCCAGACTTAGGAAAATCGCTCTTACCCGGCACAGAATTTTCAACTTGTTAACCCTTTCCGGCACACACAAATTCTGTTTGTAAAATGCGAAATTATTGAGTGACACTGGAATTTACAAACGACTTTTTTAGAAAATAAGAACTCCTTATTTTAAGCTTTCATTGTAGAAGCAAAATTTTATTAAAATGTTCTTAGTGCCGAATGCAAGTTTGGAATTAAAATTAGGTGTGCCCGGAGTAGGACCACTGTGCCGTAAAGGGTTAAAACGCATTTTTGAATAAACCTGTTTTAGTCCTTTTAAAATTTCTAAAAGACTATTATTTCTAGCTACATGTGTTGATAAATGTTCAGATATCACAATTGATGTAAATTATCACTTAATGCTTTTCTGACTGCATAAAGGATATTTTCACATAACAAAAAATTCTTAACCAATATAACATTAAAGCTTTTTAATCGACTGAAGGTTTTCGGAAAGGAAATTACTAATTTCGTCCAGTCTTGCATCAAACAAACTTTGAATTACACTGATTTTTTACTTCGACCCAGATAAATCCAAATTTTCAGCATCGTCGTCCATGTAGCTATAGGTATACTCTCCCAACAGTAGAAAAATTTACCGGAGAGTTATTTCTGTTTCAGAAAAAAGTTGTCAAACATTAGTCTAAAAACACGAAAAAAACGCTAAAATTCGCATACAAAATTCAAGAAATTTTCAAAACTCGCAGCCAAAAGAATTTTTTATATTGGACTGAAAGGTTGAAACCAGATACCTTTTCCGTATGTCAAAAAAATCGCCACAAAGTACGAACAAGCTGTAAAAAATTACGAAAAATATAAAAATAGCAGAAGACAAAATTGAAACTGGATTTATTTTACGAATGTAAAAATAATCGGCGCGGAATGTGAAAAAACACTACAAACTGCATAAATCGCAAAAATCATAAAAATTTCGCAAAAGATTGAAAAATAGTACAGGACAAGTTTTACAATATTAGGCTAAAAGATTGAAACTAGATTCTTTTTAAGAATATCAAAAAATCGACACGCAAAAAAATAAAAATCTCATAAAAAATTCAAGAAAAATTCAAAACTCACCAAGAACAAAATTTTCTATATGGGGCTAAAAGATTGAAACCGTATTCCTTTTACTAATGTAAAAAAAAATCGCCCAAAATTCGAAAAAACTTTAAAAAGCGCATACAAAATTTCGAAAAATTAAAAACTGAGAAAGCAAAATTTAATATACTGGACTAAAAGATTGAAACCGGATTCTATTTACGAATGTCAAAAAATCAACGCGAAATGCAAACAAGCTATAAAAATCTCTTGCAAATTTTCCGAGAAATAGAAAAAATTGAAGAAAACAGAACTTACTACATTGGGCAAAAAAGATTGCAACCGGATTTCTTTTACTAAACGTAAAAAAAATCTCAAGGGAATGCGAAAAAACACACACAGCACTAAAAATTTCGCGAAAGTTAAAAAAATTGTTGAGGATAAATGTTACTATATTGAGCATAAAGATTGATTCCTTCTACGAATGTCAAAAATTTTCTACGGAATACGAAAAATGTTACTATATAAAGATTGAAAATGACAAGATTGACATAAAAAGACATAAAAAGATTGACATAAAGATTGAAACTTGATTCCTTCTACGAATGTAAAAAAATTTCTACGGAATACGAAAAATCGCTAAATATAGCATACAAATTTCTTGAGAAATTCAAAAATCACAAAGGATAAAATTTACTATATAAGAATGAAAGAGATGAAAGAGAGTTTCATTTACGAATATCATAAATTGCTGCGGGACGCGAAAAACCTTTAAATTGCATAAAAACTTCGCGAAAAATAAAAAATTTTGCAGACGGCAAAACATACTACATTCGGCTAAAAGATTGAAAGCGGTTTTCTTTTACGTATGTAAAAAAAAATCAAAGTAAAAAATACACTAAAAAACGCACAAAAATTTGCGAAAAATTAAAAAATTGCAGAGGACAAAACATTGGGCTAAAAGATTCCAAAAGGATTCATCTTATGAATGTGAACAAAATTGCCGCAAAACTTGATAATGTTTTAAATTCGCTTAAAAAATTTGCAATATTTCAAAAATTGGAGGAGACAAAATTTTCTGCAATGGACTAAAAGATTAAAACTGGATTAATTTTAAAAATGAGAAAAATTCGCCTAAAAACGAGAAAAACCGCTAAAAACCGTATACAAAATTTCACGAAAAATTCAAAAATCGCTGTATGAAATCCAAATAAATTTTAATGAAAAGGGAACAAAATTTAATAGATTGGACTAAAAAATTGAAACCGAATTCCTTTTACTAATATAAAAAAATTTCCACCGAACGCGAAAAACGATAAAATCGTACAAAATTCGCATAAAAAATCTAATAAAAATTCCAACAAGATGCTCAATCACATAGATACCTTCCTGAAAAATCTTGTAGCTCTGATCTCAGCGGTCTCTTCAAGAAACAGCATACAGACCTAGGTATATATGTATATATAGATATATAAATAGATAGATGGACAAACAGGTAGATATTTTAAAATGAACAAAAATAAGAAACATTACAGTTTTGTGTCATTTACAAAGGCTATTGATTTTTATATCACAGTTTTATGTGACAGACAGACAACGAAGCGGGACTAATAGGATTTCGTTAGATGAACCAAACCCTAAACAAGTGGGTAAGTGTGTTCGAAGATAGCACGAAGGGTTTCGTTTAATATTCCTTTCAAAACACTTTATTCTTTTTTTGTAATAAATCCAAATAAATTTCATTTTCAAGGGGAAAAAAAAGGTCATGTGTTTTATAAAGTTCGGACTCTGTCATAAAATCATAATGTCTGTCATGTGGACTAAATGCGACATTAAAAAAAATCAATTTCAAAATTAAATATATTGTATAGAGAAATGAAAATGTTAAAATATGCCAATATTTCCATAATCGGGTTTTTATCATGATTCAATACATTTCTCAAACTCATGTGACGTTATAAACACTTGCTGACGTCATATCTACTTGCTTTCTTTATTAGTCATATTGATACTCTCTTTGTCTTATTCTGACACATTTGAAAAAATCCGTTAAACTTCCAATATGACATCAGATTAATTTTCTTTTAATTCTCTAATGACGTGATATTAAGCTGCTTTCTGTACTTACACATACTCATACTCCTTGTATTATTGAGAAATGTTTGAACATTTGCATTTTATTACCGTCATGCTAATCTTTTTTCCAATTGGTGAATTTTTTTATTTCAATTTCATTTTTCACGTGGAAATCTTTCAATAGAAAATTAATTATTGTAGAAATAATTTTATTGTGGATTTTTAATTGTTGGCAACTGCTATACCGAAAAATGTTTAAATTTAATAGGAAAAGGCTGTTAGATTTTTGGTTTTTTAATCTCTCTATTTTAAAATAATACGACTTTTTCAAATTTTATTATTTTCAGCGTGACAATAGGTATTCAGCTGTAAGTACACAAAATTTCAAATCTGTAACTTATACAATTTATGGAAACCGGCTCTGTGACAGACAGACAGATAAGCGAGACGAATAGGGTTTCTTGAGATGAATGAAACCCTAAAAAGAGAAGAAGGAAAATAAAAAAAATCCATCCAAACTTAAAAAAAATAAATAAAACTTTATGCTTCTAATTATGTTTAACACTTAAATAATTTGTTTAAAATTACAAAAATGTATTAAAAATAAATGCAATTTCAAATTATGAAAATATCACTATACACTAGGTAACTTCTACGTCACTATAAAAATTTCCAGATTTTCACCATTCAAAAATTTCTTTCAAAATTTAAAGTAATGAACCTTTTATGTCTCATATGACTACAAAACGCTTTAAATTTATTAATAGACTTTAAGTTTAAAAATAATAATTTTTAAAAGTAAAATCGTCTTATGTACGCGACTTTTTGCAACATTACACTTCTAAATTAAAAAAATAATAATTTTTAAAAATAAAAATTTTAAATTTACAAAATATTTTTATATTGTGATTTTCACATCAGCATATATTTTAACCGCACCCGCTTTTAATTAAAAGTTATGATTTTAATGTTGCAATTACAATTATAACATTTTATATCATGAATCGCTTTAAAGGTCTGTAGATTATTTTAAAATTCAAATAAACATTTGTAATTCAATATGGTACAGCACAAATATATATATATAAAATCGTTTTACGTTTGTAAAGTTTCATGTGACAAAATCAAGTAGTTATATTTATGACTAGTGGGACTTCATCTGTTTAAATTATGTAAAAATTATTTCCAATGGTTGGAGTATCATAGTTGAGATTTTTTCCTACAAAGCGAAAAGTGCCGGGGCCAGTACTCGAACCTGGGTACTTTGGTTTGTCGTTCCAAGGCACTTCCTACTGAGGTATCCCAATGATATCGTAGCTGGCATGTTTCACTCTTATTTTACCCAGGTTCGAGTCCTGGTCCCGGAATTTTTCGCTCTGTTGAAAAAAAATCTCAACTATGATACTCCAACCATTGGATATAGTTTACCTAGTTGGAATTACTTTTCTCTGTTCATTATGATGTAAAAATTAATAGTAAATTTTCAAATTACATAAAATCTTACATGTTAAGTGACATTTTATCAGTGCACATTTAAATTACAAAAATAAAATTTCAAATTGTAAAAGAAAAATTGTTTGATAAATGACTTGTGCATCAGCGTATAAACAAAAAATTCATCTCAAAATATTTGAAAATAAAAATAATAAAATTTTATATCGATGATTTCTTTAAAGATCTGTAGATTTTTTTTTTCAAAACTCAAAATAAACATTTGAAAATCATCATAGTATGTCACAAATGTAAATAAATATGATGAATTTTAAATGCGTATAAGTTTCGTGTGACAAAATCAAGTAGTTATATTTATGACTAGTGGGGCTACATCTGTTTAAATGAGGTAAAAATTAATAGTTTTTCAAATTATATAAAATATCACATGTTAAGTGACATTTTATCAGTGTACGTTTAAATTAAAAAATAAAATTTCAAATTGTAAAAGAAAAAATGTGTGTTAAATGACTTGTGCATCCGCGTATAAACAAAAAATAATTTTAAAATATTTGAAAATAAAAATAATAAAATTTTATATCGATGATTTCTTTAAAGATCTGTAGATTTTTTTTTTTCAAAACTCAAAATAAACATTTGAAAATCATCATAGTATGTCACAAATGTAAATAAATATGATGAATTTTAAATGTGTGCAAGCTTCATGTGACAAAATCAAGTACTAATAATATTTATAATAGATCTTGCTTTAATTCGGTTATTTTATATTGAACAGTTTGATTATTGCGCCGTCGACACTTGAATTCTCATCCTACGAAAACCGTCAGAATCCCATTTATTCTTTTTATCAAATTTACATGGCAGTGACATTGATCAGGAAAACATATTTTTTAACCAATGAAACAATTTCTTGTGAAAGCATTACGAAGGCTGAAATGTGATAGCTCCAAAGTTGCGATCAAAGTAGAAACAACGTCTCGTGTATTGACTGCTGCAGACGATCATGGATAAATGCACGTAAACCTCTTTTTATTTATTCTCACAAAAAATGCATTGTCATTTTAAATTTTAGATTTTCTGGATTTCTTTCGTCATAAAAAATTCTTCGTAAGTAATTCACCATTCTAGATTTCTTTTTTTACATAAAGAATTCTTATTTGTAAGAACAGTATGAGTTAGTGAAAACTTTCTTAATATATTCTCATCTATCGCGTGTTTTATTCATTTGAAATATATTATTTAATGCAGAATAATTAGAATATTTCATTTTGTATTGTTTTCTTTCATAAAAAATTCTTATTTGTAAGAACAGTATCAGTTTGTGAAAACTTTCTTAATATATTCTCATCTATTGCGTGTTTTATTCATTTAAAATATATTATTTAATGCAGAATAATTGGAATATTTCATTTTAGATTGTTTTCTTTACATAAAGAATTCTCATTTGCTAGAACAGTATCAGTTTGTGAAAACTTTCTTAATATATTCTCATCTATCGCGTGTTTTATTCATTTGAAATATATTATTTAATGCAGAATAATTGGAATATTTCATTTTAAATTGTTTTTTTTTTACATAAAGAATTCTTATTTGTAAGAACAATATGAGTTTGTGAAATATTTCTTAATATATTCTCATCTATTGCGTGTTTTATTCATTTAAAATATACTATTTAATGCAGAATAATTGGAATATTTCATTTTAGATTGTTTTCTTTGCATAAAGAATTCTTATTTGTAAGAACAGTATCAGTTTGTAAAAACTTTCCTAATATATTCTCATCTATCGCGTGTTTTATTCATTTGAAATATATTATTTAATGCAAAATAATTGGAATATTTCATTTTAGATAGTTTTCTTTCATAAAGAATTCTTATTTGTAAGAACAGTATCAGTTTGTGAAAACTTTCTTAATATATTCTCATCTATCGCGTGTTTTATTCATTTGAAATATATTATTTAATGCAGAATAATTAAAATATTTCATTTTAGATTGTTTTTTTTACATAAAGAATTCTTATTTGTAAGCACAGTATCAGTTTGTGAAAACTTTCCTAATATATTCTCATCTATCGCTTGTTTTATTCATTTGAAACATATTATTTAATGCAAAATAATTGGAATATTTCATTTTAGACAGTTTTCTTTCATAAAGAATTCTTATTTGTAAGAACAATATCAGTTTGTGAAAACTTTCTTAATATATTCTCATCTATTGCGTGTTTTATTTATTTAAAATATAATATTTAATGCAGAATAATTGGAATATTTCATTTTAGATTGTTTTCTTTACAGCATAAAGAATTCTTATTTGTAAGAACAGTATCAGTTTGTGAAAACTTTTTTAATATATTCTCATTTATCGCATGTTTTATTCATTCAAAACATTTTATTTAATGCAGAATAATTGATTTCAAAGGAAATTTTTGTTAACCTAATTGTTTGATATAGTTAAGCAATGTCATCTTAATAACTTTTTATGTAGAATGATTTTGTAATTTTAATTATTTATATATATGGAACAAAAATTTAATCTTATATCTTCTCATTTAGAATATTTTTGACACTTTAGATATTTGCTACAATCCACAAGAGATCATCTTAAAATCTTTCCACATAGAATGTTTTGATCATTCTAAATATTTGTTTGTATTGCATTTGTTTGTATTGCTGGGGTTTAAACTGTCTGACCTTATTGACTGTTTAGACCTTAATGTCTTCTCATATACAGAAATTTTTTTTACATTCTAAATATTTGTTTATAGCGCAATAATAAAATTGTGATATGTTCTCATTTAGAGATTTTTTTGATTTTTTTTCTAAACATTTGTCCTAATGCAAGCAAATTATATTAATACGTTCTACTTTAACAGAGTATTTTTATTCTTCGAAAAATTAATCTGATTCAGTGCAAAAAAATGTTAATATTTTCCCTTATCGAAACATTTTTGACATTTTATATGCTTGTTTTTGTGCAAGAATACAACCATAACATATTCTCATTTAAAGAATGCACGAATAATATTAATATACTCTACTTTAACAGAGTATTTTTGTCTTTCTAAAAATCTGATTTAGTGCAAAAAAATTTTAATATTTTCTCTTATAAATTTTTTTTTTGACATTTTATATGCTTGTTTTTGTGCAAGAATACAACCTTAACATATTCTCATTAAGAGAATGTTCTTTACATTTTAATTATCTGTTTATAATGCAATAACGTAATTCTAATGTCTTCTCATTTAGATTTGATTTTTTAAATATTTGTTCTAATGCAAGAAACTCGTATTAATATGTTTTTCTTTTACAGAGTATTGTTTATCATTCTAAAAATCTGATTTAGTGCAAAAAATAATGTTAATATCTATATATTTAAAACGAAAAGCGTATTCTGTAAAATACACATAAAAATCGTCTCTTTGCGCATGAGTCAACGTTTTTTTTGAAGGCTTCTACCCTCAGAAACGAGAAACCTGATTGATTAACCCAACCCTCACCTGTTTAGCCTAGAGGGATTGAAAAGGGTTGATTGAAAACAGATGGATGAAGCCGTACCATTGCATTGAAAGCATAGACCTTCGAATATATTTTTGCTCTGAGGTTGAAAACTAAAGCTTTTTTTTTTTAAGAACTCATGTTTTCACTACTAAATATGCATATTTTTTCGTAAAATTTTAAAGAGAGCTTGGATGCAGTTATATTTATAGCCGATTGAAATGTCAGAGAGTTCGGAAGATGAAAACTATTTTTTTTATTGCGATGTTAAAGGAGCCGACGCGAAAACAAACAAACAAACAAAAAAGTGAGAAGAAAACGTTTCTTTTACAACTAGATAACAATATATTTTCACGAAATTTTTATACGGGCTGTAGAACGTTTTATTTATCACTAATAAAGATTTCAAAGAGTTCGGAAAAAAAGAACTTTTTATTTTAAAACTATGAAACGACCCTAAGTAAAAAAATAAGAAAATGAACGCTTTTATCACTAAATATCAATATTTTTTCGCGAATTTTTCATTTTAAAATATAATTTCATACAAAATCGGGTTAAAGATATAAAATAATAAAAACTTGATTTTTTTTTTTTTATTTATTATCACGGACCCGGGCAGCGCCGGGCGGGGGTCACCTATTCTTTTCTTATAGAAAAAATGTTGACATTTTATATGCTTGTTTTAGTGCAAGAAGATCGTCGTAATATCTTTCTATTTAGAATCTGATTTAGTGAGGCAAAATCACATTTATATCGTTTGAGGCAGAAGGAGTATCTATCAGTTTAAATAATTGATTTAGTGCAAGAAAATTTTTTAGTATCTTCACATTGAGGTTGTATCAAATTTTGTAATTTATAATTTCTTTAAATTTTATGAATGACGAAACCAGTCAAGAAAAGATAGAAAACGGAACCTTCACCGTCGAAAATGAAAACAAAGAAGAAGAAAAACCGAAAAAAATCTTCACTCCAAGGAAAATTAAAATTTTAATAGCTGTTGTGCTAGGGAATTTTTTTATGGGATGCTGTTATTCCATTATGGCACCAATTTTTCCAGCTAAGGTAAGATAATTTTATTATTATTATTATTATTATTCATTCACTATGTTTTTAGATATTTTAATGTTAAGTAATAATGGTTACAATGCTATTTTTTTCATCATTTTTATTTATCGTTAGTACTTTTAGAGACTTTCTGTACAGGGCCCGACTTAGACTATCTAGGGCCACGGGGCAAGCATCATTCTGGGAGGGGGGGGGGCGCTTCAATCTATCCATAAAAATTGTTCGTGAATTATGCTTAAGAGCCTACGCTAGTCACGCGTAGAAACGCTTTAGCTAATGTTAAGTCTATGGGAAGGTTATTGCGCGATTTCTCGCTCGCATTTTAATATTTTTAAATGATTATTTTTGCATAGGATAGCTGAAGTCGATTTCTAACGTTGTTAGTTTTTACTTTTTCGATTTTGGTTCCAGTTTTTTTAAAAAAGGATAATTTCACTTTCAGAACCGGTTCCAACCGGTTCCAAAATTGAAAATGTCCGCTTATAAAAAAACCGTAACCAAAATCAAAAAAGTAAAAACTAACAACATTAGAGATCAACCTCAGCTATCCTATGCAAAAAGAATCATTTAAAAATATTAAAATGCGAGCGAGAAATCGCGCAATAACCTTCCCATAGACTTAACATTATAGCTGAAGTGTTTCTTCGCGTGACTAGCGTAGGGTCTTAAGTGACTAGTACTAAACTTTATATCTATTGTATATATACATATATTTTGAATCAGGTACTATTTACATCTGTATACAGACTATCGCAAGAAAGATAGTTACAATTTTAAAGAAAATACTAGTAAAAAAATAGTAGAAAAAACTATGGATTGATTGATGGGAGTATTTGTTTGAAAACGTTCCCTTTGCTTATCTACATATTTCATAACATATCTAAAAGAAAAATGCCCCAGTTGGTCATCATAAATTGTTTTTAAGTTGCCTCGTTAAGAGAAAAATATCAATAATGCATTTTTCTTGAAAACAATGGACTACTAATTTGTTATAATAAAATTTTATTTGTTATAATATTTTATTGTTATAATAAAATTTTTCTGGTGATGTAGCTTGTTTTTTTTTTTTTTTTTTTTTTTTTTTGGTAGGGAGGGGACATAGGGTATGGGAAGGACAGAAAGGGAAGATGGGACCGCACTCCCTAAATCTGTGAAAATGTTTTGGTCAAAAGAATTTTGGACATTTTGGTCCATTTTAACCATTTAGCATCTCTTTAAAAAAATCCTGATTAGTCCAATAGGGAAAAGAGGAGCTTCAAAAAAGGAGCCCGGGGCAACTGCCCGCATGCCCCTGCATTAGTCAGGCTCTGTTTCTGTATAGGGTAATTCAAAATTCCACATACTCATTTTAAGGATGGGTAAACTATACTACAAACAACAATTTTTTATGTAGGAAACAAGGATCATAATTCATTTATTCATTTATTCATTCAAACGTTAAAAAAAAAAAAAAAAAAAAAAAAAATCGTAACTTTAACAAAAAGTAAGATATTTTATCAAACCTTCAAAAAATTTACTTTGATTTGTGTGAAATGTAATGAGTTCATGAAAAGTGAGAATAATATGTATAATATTTTAGTGAGGGAAATCTTATGCACCGACATACAAAAAAACGGAGCGTCTAGTTCAAAGCTATTTGGATACGGATAAAGGCCACTTCTACTATTTCTCCTGATACCGTTACAATTCACTCAAAGAAAGAGGATTCTGTAGAAATTTTGTTAAAATAACTTAATTATTGTTAAAGTTATGAGCAAAACCCGTGTTCAGATTGGAGGGAGATGCTATGTACTTTTGACTGAATAAATAAACTTTGACCCTATTTTCTTTTACAAAAATTCTTTGTTGTAGTGTGTAGTACCATACCCTAAAGCGGTGGTTTAAAACGCCATTACGCCCCACAGGAGGAGGAAATTTATTTTTTAAGGAAGGTAAATTAAGAATAGTCATTAACCCATTTTCTGCCAACTTTTTTATTTGTTTTTTGGAAAACGTTTAATGTTATGTAGCCTAACAATAAAAGTAAAGATATTTATTGCTTTTTGCACATATCATGTTCAGTTACTCGATATTTGTCCTTTTTTATTCAATTTTCTCTAAATTTGACTCTGTAATTGATCGGGCAATTTGAGTTAATAAATTTGACTCATGGTTATTAACTCAAAGAGAAATCAATTACATTTTACTTATGTTAGTGGAATATTGCTCTTGAAAAAGTGTTCAACTATATAAGTTTCCAATTGCTTCTTGTAATAACTTTCACATTGAATTTTTTCTCTGCATATCTTTAAGTATTTTTTCCCACTTATTTTAATTTTGAGAATCTTAAATTTTTGGATATATTTATATATTGTATTGTAATTATCGGTTTATCTATTGTCGATTATGTATGTAGTTTAATGGTTTTTATTTACAAAAGTTTTATTCTATATATATATATAATTATTTCGATTAAACTTATATTAGGTACTTTTTCAAAATTTAATTATGTTTTTCATTTTTTTAGATTATCAGATATATATATATATATACATTTTTTACAACTTTTCTGGTTACTACCATATTTTAGAGTATTATTTTCCACAACTTTATCGATTGTTTATTGGATGCGCCTTGTGTTTCTCTCACTTTGTAAAATCTCACAGGAAGAAACTTTTGCCAGTGACACTTCTTAAAGGTACATTTAAAACTGAATACTTCGAAACATTTAACCTCAAAATGTTTTTGAAATTCCAACATTAGAAATTAATTAAATTCCGAAATGATGATCTGTGAAAAATATTAATTAATAATAATTTTTTTTGTGGTTGTGTTGCGCGTTTCATGTTTATAAATATACATGTTTATACAGTAAAATATATACATTTCAAATCTTAAAATGCGAATATATACGACTATCAACCTGCAATAATCGGAAAGGGAAAGCTCTCTAACAAAGTAGAAGGTTATGATGGGAAAGTAAAATAGCTACTTTAAATTGATAAAGAGATAATTTAGAAATGCTTATCGTGCATTCATAGAGTGATTTTATTGTCTAAAAATATTCCACCTGTCTGTAATGATAGAGTAACTCTGGGAGAGTCGCAGCATCCAGGATAGATGCCGCACCCCTTGTATTTCTTGTAATTATCGATAGATGACAGTCAGATGCACAATATAGGTGCGCAATGAGATTAATTTAAACAGTGTATAGCGTGAATCGCATTTCGATCTTTACTTGTAGCTGTACAATCCTTATTTTGAGGTAAGCGCATGATTTCACTATCCAAAGTTTTAAACACGTTATGCTTAAATACTTTTTATATTCTAATTACTAAATGCATGCATCATTTTGAAGTCAAAACTAAGTGTAGAGTCTGTATAGAGTACTGTGTGCATCATGACACCATTTTCCTTTGCGAGGGCAGGCAACTGTGATGTGCGAGGTCAGGTACCTTACAAAATGGGATACATGCTGCAGTTTCTTTTGTACGGGATGCCGCGATTAAGGAAATTCAGTTCATCAGGCATTGATGAATGTTCAAATAGTATGAAGTTTACAACACCTAAGAAGAAAAGGGAAAAAATAAAAAGTAAGATGGCGAAGAAAGATGCAGGTCAAGATGATAATAATGAAAAGTTGGATCACACATGTGCCGCAGACGTTCTTTGCAAGGAATGTGCAGAAAACTACGAGAAAGTGAAATTGGCTTCGTTGCATTATGTGTCAAATGTGGTTACAGGAAGACTGTACTATTTTCGACACTATTTGTGTAGATTGCGCTCGAAAAAACAGATGTATTAACAAATAAAACAATGTAAACTCTATTTTACTTTTTTCTTTTGCCTCTCTAATACACTAATGTTACGTTGTTGTTGAAATAACAATTAAAATCAAATCTTTAAAAAATAATAGATAATTTTGCTACCAAAGCAACTGAATTTTTGTAAAAGACAATAGGGTCACATATTATTTATTCAGTCTATTGCGAAAATCTCTTCAATTTATTGGGCGAAGATAAAAATAGTGAACAAAGTAGGCAGACTAATCTTGAATTGAACCTACTAGTACGCTTCATTGTATTCATTTAGTTTCTTTTTGTTCTTACATACTTAATTATAGTCTAGATATGAATATTTGTTTGCATATTTTTTATTTATAATTTCATTTTGTTCTTATGACAACTCTCACACGAGTGCGGCGTCTCACCCTGAATGTATGGGTGATACGCCGCAATGTAATGTTTTAGAAAAGAATTGTAAAAAAAAAAAAAAAAAAAAAAAACATTAATTATTTTTTTATATATTTTTTTATGTCGCAGTGCATATGTTGTATATTTAACATTAAATAACACAGCGTGATTTTTTTTATTTATCTACACCATGGGACTTTATACACTAATTCAAAAAAATATGCGGCATCTCACCCGGAATTTCTCTATACTAAAATCTATTATAAAATGCATCAATGCTATCAAAGCTGATTTCTATTGCAGAAATCTCTTCATTTAAGTGGGTGAAGATAAAAATGCAGACCACATAAATTTTTTGCTGCAATCAGAATTAAATTAGTCAAGGAACAACTAAACTCTTCTTGATGTAAAGGTGCAAATTCGTTCCATTTAAAGATTTATGTCAATAATATCATATTTTTGGCAAAAATTTCGTTTGGTTCATAGGTTTAAAAATGTGAAATGACTAATGGTTCCCCATTGCGAGTGCATTATTAGTCTTCTTCCATATGAATAATGCTTCCTTTTTTTTAATAATAAGAATTATACGCTACGGCAGGGGGTATCATGATTTTATGGATACTTTAGATAGGGCGTGGCTGAAAAAAGGTTGAGAACCATTTCCTTAAAGTTTGCATGTGTAATTTCGAATCCCTTGTATAATACATCAATTAATATTAAGATTTTTTAATCTCATAGCTGTAATGCTCAATTTTTCAAAAATTGTAAATTGTTGTAAAGCGCTGTTAAGTTTGTTTTTTCTGCTGTTTAAAAACAAGTTGTTTTTTTATTAGTAACGCATTCACACTATTAAATTCATTATTGGGAATTTTATTTAAATTTATTTTTATCTTTTCTTTTCCATTACTTTATTAATTCAATCAATATTCGCTATTGGAATAAATTCTCGGAATTTTTAAATGTTCTTTACACAGGCTTACACGTGTGAGGAATACGAAATATTTTTAATAATATTTGTTTATCTTTCAACAGATGTGTTAAAACAAAACACAAAGTTTCGAAAGGATGCAGAGATGTTTATGCAAGGTTCGAAGTGCATGGAGAAATTTTATTGCTCTTTTTTAGTATTTCGAATTCAATTACCTTCATGATATATTTCTATTGCATACGTTAAAAGAAATGTAACCCGTGAAAATTGCTGTTTTGGATACTGGTAGGAACAATAAAATTCCACCTATACGTTTCTAGGCCTGATTTATGCTACAAAGCTGAGGTTTACATAAAAACTTACGCAATAAAGTTGTAGACTAACACTGAGAAAAATGACACTTTCAAATCTGAGTAAATAGATGTTTTCATTTTGTTATGAAACTTTTTGTTTCAAATAGGACGAACCAATGTTTTCAATTCGGAAATACCAGAAATACTCAGAATATTGAAACATGGACATACTCAAAACTGAGTACATAGAGATCAAGTTCATACTCATTTTTGAAACATGGACATACTCAAACTAGTCGTTGGGGGCCACCGTAATACTTACCCATCATGGATATGCATAATGTAAAATATTAAAATAAAAATGTGTAAACTACATATAAAATGCATTGCAATTCAAATAAAATCGTGGCTTGATGACGTCACAAACTTTAAAGGCTCGATTACTGAATTGCTTGAAAGAGGTTTTTTCTTAAAACTCCAAAAATAATAATCCTATTAACTAGAGATTTATTGCATCTGATTAAGCGTCAAATTTCTAATTAAAATATATCTTTGAAGTGAAATTTGGATGAAATACAGGGTCATGAAAAATCGAAGAGTGTGGAAAATAGGATTCCAAATATCTCGGCAACTCATTATCCGATCGACTTCATGCTTTATTCAAAATTTATGTTTTTTTATTGTCTTTTATATTCATTTCTTAAAATAAACAATTTCGAAAATTTTTATATACCTTTCATCAGAACGAATATTTCGAGAGTCCGAAAAAAATTGTTCCGGTTAATCGAGGTTATTGAAATGAAATAGGCTTCTTCCCATTATTACATACTAAGTACATACCAAATTGCAAGTCTCTATCTCAATTTTTTCGGGAGATAGAGCGTTTACAGACACACAGACACACACACAGACACACAGACGGACGGCAAATTTTTGTTTCTAAAAATATGTTTTTCGGAATCTCCAGTGTCTGAAACGTGTAAATCCGTCAAAATTTTTTTTCCAATTTTCAAAACGATTACAAGACTTACCCTATACTACGTATGATGGGTAAGTAAAATGATTAGAATCGGTTCAAATTCATTTTTGAAACATGGACATACTCAAAAATGAGCATATAGAAGTTAGTTCATACTAATTTTTGAAACATGGACATACTCAAATATGAGCACATGATATTTTATTCTTGAGTGTGTGCATGTTTTCAGAAATGAGTGTATACATGTTTCAAACTTGAATAATTTTGATTCGGAGCCATTTTGACTATGCGACATACTCAGATTTGAGTATTTTTTGCTCCGTTTTGAAATGTCCTTTTTAGAGTGCATGACTTAAATATTGCCCAAGTGTAATTCTAAAGTTTTCAAAACATTATCAAGTGCCCTTGCGAAGAATTGATAAGTGTTGCAGTTGTAGTTCTTTTTACTAAAGTAAAATCAGTAGTAACGTTATTAATTAAATATATTACTAAAGTATTTAAAAAGAAATAAAACGCTCTTTCTTTTACTAAGGCATGTTATAACTTTTTTTTTTCTTTTTTTTTTTTTTGAAAAAAAAAACGATTTTTTTTTACATATTTTCATTTCTTAAACCATCAAAAACTTTGTGGTGAAGTAGTTTTTTCGAGATTCGTATTATAGTTCAAAAGTTCTTCGCCGTTTGATGTTGCAATGAATAGGTTCATTTTTAGTGTATTGTGTGCGGCATGAATGTAGCAACATAAGAATTGAGAAAGAGGAAGTCCTGGAAGGTTCATTAAATGGGCCTTTTATAAATAATTTTATGTAAGTTGAAAAATGTCACAAACATCTTTTTTTTTTTTTTTTTTTTTTTTTTTAAATAACATTTTAAAACTTCAAACCTGTTTTTCTCGAAACTCTGTTTTACAAATCGCTACCAGGTAGAACTCGACATTGGATCGACCAATTTAGTTAAAATGTTCATGCTTTTCTGGTATATACTATTTTGTAGTCCCACACTTTCAATATTCGAATTGTAAATATTTTTTGCGCGATTTAAATCCGCCAATTTTTGTCTAAAATCGACAAATTGAAATTTGAACGGCCGACATTGTTTTCAGGATCGAAAGCTTGATAAACAAATTCGATAAAGACTACAAAATATCGTAAATTTTAAAGATTTATTTTGGTTTTTTATTATATATAAACAGATTCCGCGATTCATCTGGTAGCGGAATTTTTCAATTTTTGCACACCCTTGTATCAAAAGCCGCCAGACGACCATTTTTCAACCACTTTCCAAATAAAAAATTGTTTTTAAAACTCCAAGATACGCTCTTTCATTTGCAAAAAAATAATAATAAAAAATAAATAAAAAAATAAACTTATTATTACTGTATAATTGCTCTAAAACAATCGCAAATAAATGGAGACATTTTAGGTATATTTTTAAAAAAGTTACAACATATAATCCATTCAGCATACGTTAAAACTTTCTGCATTTCATTTGGTTCATTCTCTCTCAGTGGTGTACCAAATCAGAAATTACAGAAAAGACTCAAGTATACATCTATCTGCTATCTACTATATTACTATATACATAAAATACAAATGGAAATTTCGTTCCGATTGCTTACTACTCGAGTTCTGCTGAATGGATTTTGATGGAACTTGCATTGTTAAACAAATAATTTTTCAGGGAAGGTTTTAGTATATATACCATATTGTTCTACGTAAGCTTAGTTCTAGAATTATGGTGGAAAGTTTCGGCTGCAAAGGGCCATTGGATTGTTTGTTCGTTTTTATGTAATCTTTTTAACTTTGGCGCTGACGATGAAGCTTTAGAGGCTCCGAAACAGCTGTTTGCTACTTTATATGTATTTTATTTGTGCTATTTTTTACGTTGATCATTTATTTTAATATAACAGTACAAAGTTCAATCCTCTCATTTTAAATATCTTATGGTGGTCGTCAGATGACCTTTACTCAACGACGCGAAACTGTCTAACACATTTTCTGACTCATTTTCAAACCCAAGGCAAAAAATTGGCAGGTCTGACTATTGAAATGATTTGGAATCGAAATGAGTTTTCTATTTTTTTTATAAATAATTTATTTATTGAGTTATAAGCAATTTCTGCTACGCGAGGACACGTTTTTCACTTTTCACGTGCTGGCACGTCTGGAATTCCTTTCAAAACACCGACTTTGATAGTGTTTTCTGAAAGATCTTCTGCCTTTACCAAAAAATTGAAAACGTCTTTCGATTACATAGTTTCTGAATAAGAACACCTTCCCATTTCATGCGTTTGCGAACAAAATTGAATTCAGAATGTAGTTCTTTTAAATTTGAGAAGAGCCTTAATGTCATTTTTTAGGGTTTCGCTCATCTCACGAAACCCTATTACTTCCGCTTCGTTGTCTGTCCGTCACAGAGCCGGTTCTCAGAAACTATGTAACTTACAGACATGACATTTTGTGTACTTATAGCTAAATATCTATTATGAAGTTCAAAATCATAAAATTTGAAAAAAATCGTATTATTTTAATATATAGAGATAAAAAACCAAAAATCTAACAGCCTTTTCCTATTAAATGTAAACATTTTTCGTTATAGCAGTTGCCAACAATTAAAAATCCACAATAAAATTTGTTATACAATAATTAATTTTCTATTGAAAGATTTACACGTGAAAAATGAAAATGAAATAAAAAGTTTCACCCATTAATAAAAAAAAAAAAAAAAAAAAAAAAAAAAAAAAAAAAAAAAAAAAAAAGATTAATATGACGTCCTATTAGTAATAAAACGGAAATTTTCAAACATTTCTCAATAATACAAGGAGTATGAGTAGGTGTAAATACAGAAAGCAGCTTAATATGACGTCATTAGATAATTAAAAAGAAAATTAATCTGACGTCTAACATTTTGAAGGTCTCTATAAAACATGTTTAATTTTGAAATTGATTTTTTTTTAATATCGCATTTAGTCTACATTACAGATATTATTATGACAGAGTATAATAGCGGGACCGCTATCGGACCGGTTCAGATCTTCGAGAAAAAAAAAAACCCGAGAAAAATAGACCGGTAAAATTTCACTTTATAAAAAACAGGACTTTATTTTAATTTAATTTAATTAATTAATTAATTAATTTTTTGAAAATGAAATTTATTTGGATTTATTAAAGAAAGGATAAAGTATTTTGAAATGAATATTAAACGAAACCCTTTGTGCGATCTTCGATCACACTTACCCACTTGTTGTAACTTTACGATAATTGATAATTTGTTTTCATTTTTTAGGGTTTCGTTCATCTCACGAAACCCTATTGCTCCCGCTCCGTTGTCTGTCTGTCACAGAGCCATTCTCGAAAACTGTGTAACTTACAGAGTTGAAACTTTGTGTATAAATCAGAATATCAGCTGCGAAGAGCTGAAAATATTAAAATTTGAAAAATTCGTGTTATTTTAATAAATAGAGATAAAAAACCAAAATTCTAACAGCCTTTTCTTATTAAATTTGAACATTTTCCCTTATAGCAGATGCCAAAAATTAAAAATCCACGATGAAATTCTATCTACAATAATTAATTTTCTATCAGACGATTTCCACGTGAAAAATAAAAATGAAATAAAAAGTTTCACCAATTGAAAAAAAAAGATTAATATGAAATAAAAAAGATTGACGTCATAGTGGTAATAAAACAGAAAGATTTCTCAACAACACAAGGAGTATGAGTATGTGTGCATGTACACAAAACAGATTAATTACACGTCATTAGAGAATTAAGAAGAAAATCTGACGTCATATCGCAAGTTTAACAGATTTTTCAAATGTTTCAGTATAATACAAAGCGAGTATGAATATGAGTAATGGAGAATAGTAAATATATGAGTTTGAGGAACGTATTGAATCATGATAAAAACCCGATTATGGAAATATTCGCATATTTTAACATTTTGAAGGTGTACAACATGTTTAATTTTGAAATTAATTTTTTTTTTAAATATCGCATTTAGTCCGCATGACAGATATTATTATGACAGAATATAATAGTGGGTAATGAAAAAATCTTGTGTGGATAAATATACTAAAAATATCAACGTTTGACACACAATAACATCGTGTAATAAACAGACGCACGTTTCATGAGTATCCTGGACTCATTTCCTCAGTGTAAATAAACTAAAGTGGCAGTTAAAGGATAAAATTTCACATCAAAACTTTTGGGGCATTTACAATATCCAATGTCAATGTGGTTTGTCGTATACAGGGTGATTCATAAAAGATGGGCAGAACTTTAAGGGGTTATAGTACACTTAAAGACAAATAATATTAAATAGGAGACTAAGGGTCCCAGACGTATTCCCAAGGAGATAGGGGGCATTAAAGTTTAGGGTCCGAAATTTCAAATGATTATAAAACATGGAAAAATTGGTCGATTCGTTTGCGGTTTTTGCAAAAAATTTTCTTTATGCCAGTATTTTCTTGAAATAAAATTTTAAAGTTCAATTTCAAAAAATGCCGATAGGGGGCGCTTTAGACTTTGGAGTAACAAACAACTATTTTTTAACGTTATTTTTTGTATTTCTTTAAATGATTTCGAAAGCTTAGACTTAAACTTAAATTTTGATCTAAAAATCTGAGTCCTAACGAGTAGTTAAGTAGCGTAAACTGAAATTTGAAATTTGAAACCCTTCTCCCCCCAGAACAAAAATCAGTTATTCCCGATCTTTGTGTCGTAGATTAGGCTCTAACTACTGCCGCGTTTTGCTAAAATTATTCTTTATGTCAGTATTTTCTTGAAAATAAATTTTAAAGAAAATTTTCAAAAAATTCCGATAGAGGGCGCTTTAGACTTTGGAGTAACGAACAACTATTTTATACCGTTATTTTTTGTGTCTCATTAAATGCTTTCTAAAGCTTAGACTTAAATTTTCAGCCCAAAATCTGAATCGTTAGACGTGGTTAAGTTTCTGGGGAGAGGGGTTTGAAATTTCTACTCCTGAGCACAGTTCAGTTTACCATGTCCACACATTGTGTGCTGTGATACGAGGTAAAAAGACACAAATTAGGATTATGTTACCAAAGCATATTTATTAACATGTAATCACAATAAATGTTCAAAATTGTGACCACCAGAGGTTATGCACGCAGAACAACGGCGACGAATGGAACGGCGAACATTCGCGAAAACATCAGGCTTTTCGAGCACTTCCCCTACAGCGGCGGAAAGTCTGGCGACCAGTTCCTCGGGGGATTCAATGGGTGTCTCATACATAAGAGCCTTCAATCGTCCCCAAAAAAAGAAATCGAGGGGTGAAAGATCTGGCGAGCGAGCAGGCCAAGCAACAGGACCACCTCGACCAATCCATCTGTTCGGAAATGTGATGTCCAGATAGTTGCGGACGTCTCGTACGTAATGGGCTGGCGCTCCATCGTGCTGGAACCACATGACCCGCCGGATGCGTGGAGGAACAACGTTTAACAGGTCTGGCAGCACATGTTGCAGAAATGTGAGGTATGTTTTACCGTTGAGGCGTTCAGGAAGAAGGTACGGTCCGATTAGGTGGTCTCCGAGGATTCCTGCCCAAACATTGATGGAAAAGCGTCTCTGATGAGCATGTGGATACGTAGCATGTGGATTGACATCCGCCCATACATGTGCATTGTGTGTGTTAAATGTACCTTCACGTGTGAAGGTACATTCATCGGTGAAAAGCACAGTTCGTCCAAAATGTGGATTTAGCGCGTTCTGCTGCAGAAACCAGCGGGCGAATTCAATACGATTTGGATAATCCCCTGGAGACAGTTTCTGGACTCGTTGCACATGAAACGGGAGCAAATGTTCATCCTTCAGTACCCTCCAAGTCGTGGACTGTGAGGTATCCACCTGGCTAGCCACTGTTCGTGTACTTGTACTTGGCTGCGCCGCTACTACATCCAGAATGGCTTCTGCAACAACTACTGATTCGTCCTTTTTTGCACGACCTGCATTCGACCGGGAAGCGAGAAATGATCCCGTCTCACACAACTGTCTGTGCAAGCGCTCGAAAGTTTTGCGGTTAGGCAACCGCCTGTTAGGAAATCGCTCTCCGTACATTCGTTGTGCCTCTGCACCATTTCCATCTGCCGCTCCGTAAATTAAATGCATCTCAGCCTTTTCCTTATTCGTGAAGGGCACCATCTTCCGATTCATTACTACAGCGACTTACACTTGACTCACCGTTCAGTGGTTTTTATGCCTGAATCGTGTCGAAATTTTGCATACGTGTTCTTCTTCTTCCCCATTTGACATTTGCATACTTTCTGTTTCCTTCTTCACCCGGTGACTAGCGTCAGGAATGGAGCTTTAACGTTTGCATGAGCGACGTTTACAACTGTGCCAGTGCCTTTATGAGTGAATTCCGACTATGCAGTCCTTGACGAAAGTTGTATTTTTGCCTCGTATCACAGCACAGAATCGTTGGGCATGGTTAAGTAGTGCAAACTGAACTATGTTCAGAAGTTAAAATTTGAACCCCCTCCCCTCGCTACTGAACCACGCTCAGCGATTCAGATTTTGAGCTGAAAATTTAAGTTTAAGTCTAAGCTTTAGAAAGCATTTAATGAGACACAAAAAATAACAGTATAAAATAGTTGTTCGTTACTCCAAAGTCTAAAGCGCCCTCTATCGGAATTTTTTGAAAATTTTCTTTAAAATTTATTTTCAAGAAAATACTGACATAAAGAATAATTTTAGCAAAACGCGGCAGTAGTTAGAGCCTAATCTACGACACAAAGATCGAGAATAACTGATTTTTGTTCTGGGGGGAGAAGGGTTTCAAATTTCAAATTTCAGTTTACGCTACTTAACTACTCGTTAGGACTCAGATTTTTAGATCAAAATTTAAGTTTAAGTCTAAGCTTTCGAAATCATTTAAAGAAATACAAAAAATAACGTTAAAAAATAGTTGTTTGTTACTCCAAAGTCTAAAGCGCCCCCTATCGGCATTTTTTGAAATTGAACTTTAAAATTTTATTCCAAGAAAATACTGGCATAAAGAAAATTTTTTGCAAAAACCGCAAACGAATCGACCAATTTTTCCATGTTTTATAATCATTTGAAATTTCGGACCCTAAACTTTAATGCCCCCTATCTCCTTGGGAATACGTCTGGGACCCTTAGTCTCCTATTTAATATTATTTGTCTTTAAGTGTACTATAACCCCTTAAAGTTCTGCCCATCTTTTATGAATCACCCTGTATAGGACAGACTAAACGACAACTCCGTTTCAGACTCAATGAACACAGAAATTACATTAAGAAAAAAGAATTACAAAAGTCCTCTATTGCCTGTCACTGTTGGAGTGAGGGACATAATTTTAACTTCGACTCAGCCACTATTATTAAGAAATGTAACACTCCATTAGATTTAGACTTCTTTGAGGCAGTTTATATTCATAAATTTGGTAACTCCCTGGTTAATGATTTTTCAAGTGTACCGTACATCTCACCTTTCTGGGTTGAGTTACTTTGTCATAGTGAATCCTCTACAACCAACCAACCGACTTAATCAGATTGGAGGAGTTTCTCGGTGTGTTGTTGTTTTTCATTTGGGTTTTTAGATTCATTTTCATGTCTTTGGGGGGATACAATAGGGTTTAGTTTATTTACACTGAGGAAATGAGTCCAGGATACTCATGAAACGTGCGTCTGTTTATTACACGATGTTATTGTGTGTCAAACGTTGATATTTTTAGTATATAATAGTGGGCTTCACCCGCTATTCGGCCGGTTCAGATATTCGAAAAACCGAGAAAAATAGACAGTTTTTTTTTTTTTTTTTAGAAAATGAAATTTATTTGGATTTATTAAAGAAAGGAATATTAAACGAAACCCTTTGTGCGAACTTGGATCCCACTTACTCACTTGTTAAAGACTTCTTTTCATTACGCTCTTGTAGATTTATCATATAAACAGCTACTGCGTTCTGATCTTAAGTACTGCTTTCATCAGCCATTTTAAGTACTTTAAGTGCACGTGCTTCGTGTTATTCTAGAAAAGATTATTTGTCAAAAAAATTTTAATTAAAATTTGTGCGATAGGATTTTATCTGACATCTATCATAATTTGTTGTTTTGATAAAGTTATGTTTCTAAATATGCAGCTATAAAGAACGGCACTCATCTTTATCGTTTCGAAGGCGAGAATATCTTTAAACCAAGATTAATGTTTCGTAAAAGTATATAAAATGTAATGTGTGGGTAGTTATTTATGTTCATTTATAAAATTTGTATAAACACTCGCTTTAAATGTTTAACATTTTTCGTAACCACAAACGCAGTTTTTCAGACGTTTAAGAAAATGTATTTCCCTATACCTGTATATACAGTATGATTAAAAAAATATTGGATACATTTCAAGAGGTGGTAATGGCAAAAAATTTGTAGATTAGAAAGCTAGATTCGTAAACCAATTTTTTTTTTTTTTTTTTTTTTTTTTTTACTTTCTTCTATCTTTACAAGAAAGTATGCGATTTATACAAATTTTCGAATTCCGGGTTTCGATGGATTTATACGTTTTAGAAGGTCCTGAACACGATTTGACTTTTTAAAGAAAATATCTGTCTGACTGTGTGTGTGTGTGTCTGTATGTGACAAAAATTTTGTGGGCGCTCTATCTCAAGAACTAATGCGCGGAATTTAATAAAACTTTAGATTGAGTTATATGTTGATATAACTTGGTGCTGATTAGTTTTTGGTATAAATCTCCCAACAGGCACTGCTATGTTACAATATTCAAGATTTACGCAATAGCTCTATCTCAAGAACTAATGTACAGATTTTCATCAAACTTCACATTCAGTTAGATGTTGACATAAGTTGTTGCTGATTAGGTTGTGGCGTAAATTGCCCAAAAGGTGGCTCTGCTATGCTACATTTTCAAAAATGTACACGATTTTAACAATAGTCATATCCCAAGAACTAATGCACGGGATTTTTTTCAAACTTCATATTCTGTTAGACCTTGACATAAGTTGGGTCATAAGTTGACATTGGGATTATTATTATTATTTTGTATTTTATTACTATTATTATCATTATTTTGTATTTTATTGTTATTGTTATTATTATTATTATTTTGTATTAGCATCCAAGCAGTGGGAATGGCAATTTAAAACTAAGTAAAACCAAGTAAACTAAGTAAACTAAGTAAAAACTTATAAAAACGACCTGTATGAAATATATATATTTTTTTAATTGTAAATATTCATATTTTTTTTATGAAAGTTACCGTTAAGAGCAGACAAAGCAAACTCGTGTTTTCTTTTTTCTTTTTCTTTTTTTTTTCTTTTTTAACATTTTCATTCGAGCAACGTGGACGCAAATTAATACTGCAGAAAACCGGAAATTATAAAATTGATATACAAAGAAATTTTTTTGACATAGTAAATATTCATATTTTTTTAATTAAAAAGTTCCTTTTAGAGCAGAAGAAAACTATTGTATAAATTTTTACTGTTTCTTTCTTCCTTTCTTTTTTCTTTTCTATTAATAATATTTGAAAATATTTTATTTTATTTTAATTTTTTTTAAGTAGTAAATATTCATACTTTTTAATGACATCAGTACCAGAAAAGTACCATGAACATGGATGCATTTTTTTTTTTTTAACTCCATAGGGGTATTGCGATCATGATTTTAATATGCAGAAAAACGGAACGTTTATCATATCTTCGCTTGAAGAACTGTATTTTCCCTGGATATGCGTTAAAACGACCAAAACGCCGGTGAATTACGACAAGTTGAATCTCGTTCATTAGCCTTAGATGAAGATTTTTAATTAATATCTCGGCTAATAAAAGAAATGAAAAACCCGAGTCTCAGGTTCATTTCGATCTGTCTATCATTATCAGAACTGGCAGACCTCTACGTGTGATATATTTCCTTAGTCATTACCAAAAAACAAACACATACAGACAAACATTTTCTTCTATTAATATAAAAGATAGGATGTCTTTGCAAGACGTGATGGAAGAACACAGTAATTCAGTCAGTGACACTTGCGGACTGCCAGCCCCATTTCGAAATATAGGGCATCTAGTGCAGTGTATTTTGTAGGTTGATATCTACATCCAGTACTTCTTATAATGTCATCACATTTCGAACAAAGCGAGGTAAATCTGATGAAAAGTTCGCTGCAATATTTTCATTAATGTTAAAATTGGAAACAAAGATTCTGGTTCATTTTTGGCGTGGGTTTCACTGTATTTTTTACCTAACAAGTAAATTTCTATCATGAGTTCCACTAGAAAATTTGATTATCTTTATCTTGATGAGAGCTATCAACTTCTTGCGTTTGTCTCCAGAACAACAGAATACCATATACGTACCACCCATAACGTATTTTCATAATACGTTGTTGAAAATGAATCACTAACGTGGGTGAACCAAAGGTGGCCAGTGTTCCTAAGGTAGCCCACCCCTCAAAAGTAGAATTAATTTAATTTTTAATCACAAAATGGTGCTTCTGCATTGTCAATCATGTATCTGCGCGGCTGAATTTAAAGAGATCACCTTGATCCTCCAAAATTTTATGCAGTGATTTCACTTTTGAGGAGTAGTTATTCTAATTTCCAGGTAAGAAGATATTTTAGTTTACACGTGTTTAAATTCTTAGAACATTGAGGTATGATACGTTTTCTAAAAGCTTATTTCCTTCTCTTTAACCACATTTACTCCAATTCTAAGACATGTATCAGATTAATACTTTTACGTAGTGAAAATGGCTACCATACGCATATTCCCAAGGTGGTCACCTTAGAAAACATACATAATATCTGAATCTACATAAATATCTGAAAAAACTTATTACCATTTATTGTTAACACCAGAGATCACTCAAAAGAAGTCAGTAACTCCCAGAAGAAAATTCCTGAACTACCGTCCTCAAAAAGTGCTTCAAGTCTTTTCGTGTCATAAGATAAGAAGAAAAAGAAGAAAAACTTGAAAGATATCAAAAGAAAGAAAGGATCATCAGAACATAATAGTAAGCAAAATAGTTTGCCGAGTATTTTTTTCACATTTTAAAAGTGATTTCAATGTATGGACCACCTGTGGAACACTATTCGCCAAAGGAGGCCCATAAGCTATAATTTTGAAATTGTATTATAAAAGTAATTACATTTTATTTTACAAAGAAAAGTACACTTGATATGTTTTGGATATAAGTGTAAAATTTTACAAAAAAAAAAATTCATCCACACACACTCAACCAGAAAATTATAAAAAATCCTCAAAACTTAACTATGGCTAACTTTAAGTCGCCTACCTTATAATGGTAAATACATTTCAGTATAACTTGTAATAATTAATATGCTCTATATGCCAATCATTTATTTCATGATCGCCCATTTATTCTTTTTTTTTCAGGCCGAAGAGAAGGATGCTTCGCCCCTTGCATGCGGTTTTGTTTTCGGAATCTATTATCTCACCCTGTTAATTTCTTCACCAGTCTATGGAAAACTTGTAAGTATAAAATGTATATACATTACGTTAAGGGGGAAAAAACAGCAGAAAGAACACTAAATGTTACTTCGTAAAACTTCAGAATTATCTACACCCAGAAAAAGGAATTGATTAAAACTACAAAACATGTTTTGTTCAGTACATTTTGGTTGTTTTAGCAAAATTCAAGTAAAATTGAACCATTTTACTTGAATTAACAAAACATTTTTTGCTGACGATGCAAAAGTTTTTTTGGAATTGCAAAAAAAAATTTTTTTTGTTGATTCAAACAAAATTTCCATTGACCTATATTTAAACAAAAAGTTTTGTTGGGTCAACCAAATTTTTGTTGATTCAACAAAACTTTTTTCTGGGTGTACGATTATAAGAAACCTTTTTCTTATTTTTAAAACGAATGCTGCAAAGGAGATTTTTTTTTTTATGTTTTTGTAAATTTCTGTTATTTTATTTCTTCAACTTCATTAAATTTTAGAAGCCAAATTCAAATCCAGGTACATTTATTTTTTTTTTTCGAATATTTACCTTCTAATACTTGAGAAGGTAACTTTTAACATTTTTCAAGATACGGTTTTCATCTTCGAAAATCTGTTTCGTTAGTAGTTCGTATCTATTTCTATATTCATGGTGTAGGTCCTAATGTTAGACGCAGAAAGAGCGCAAAGGACAAAAGTAGAACCCACAATATTGGCCCAATATTGATTTGTTACTGGGATAAGTGTAAATTTTACAATGCGAAAGTGTACATGCATATAAAATTTTTAAGTAAAAACTTGACAAAAAATAAAATTAAATGTGAAACAGCACAAATATGTTGTTTCATTAAAAATAATTTGATAATTACATAAAATGTGATAATTACGTAAACGTCTGAATGAAGCTGAGGGACAAAAATCTGAAATGTATGAAGCTATTATAAAAACAGAGGGTTTTTTGTACCTATAATTACATTTAAAATTCTAGCACACTAAAACCCGGGAAAACGGTTACTGTCTAAAACAGAATCATGTCTTAAACGAAAAAAAAAATCACGGTCCCGACGGAATGAATACCGCAGAATAAAATCTGCTAAGACGAAAACATGTCTAAATCAGAATTTTTAGCTGTCTCTTGCAATTAATTCTTAGCAGGAAAAAACCGGGAAAATGGTTACTGTCTTAAACGGAAACAAAATCACGATCCCTTGGATTAGAATTTTTAGCTGTCTCTTGCAATTAATTCTTAGCAGGACTTACAATATTTTTTACACATTTTAATATGTAAAAAATGTTGATTGTACCTATAAAATGTGGATTTTTTATACAATGATGTGTACAAAGATGTGTTTTATTTTAAAAATTCAAATAAAAAATATTTTAGAATTTATCAAAGACATTAACTGAAATATTTTTTAAATTATATCATCCTAAAAAGGTCAAGCTAATAAAGAACTTTATAATTCTAAATAAACCGTGGTCTGACAGTTAAAATACTCCTGATCCCGCCATTGAAACATATAATAAATGAAATCACACACATGCGAATGAAAAGCTATGCAACAAATGGCGCCACATGCCTAACAAGCAAGATTATTTTTAATTCTTCTAACACACAATTTTTTGTCACGTCACAACCGTTAGAGGAAAGGTACTTCATCGTAGTAAATTACCAAAATTTCTGCTACACTGTTAAAAATTTGCAGCAAACTGTCCAGTCATTCGACCGTTTTTATAGAAAACTGTTACATAACCGTAATTTAACCCGTCAGCACACGCGCTGGGATAAAATCTACCCCAGCTTACAACTATTACTTAAAAATGTGCGAAAATAGCTCGTGATCATTCTGAGTTTTATAGTACCTTTCAAGCTGAATAATATCACGATGTAGCCAAAAAGAATTTACCTCCGGTTGTGTATTTTCCATTCTTTCGATATAAAAATGTCACGTGGGAGGAAATTTACCCCACGCGTGTTATAACGTAACCCATAATGATAGGAAAATGTTAATACAAATGTTTATGTAAAAAATATAGTGTGCAAATAATAATATAATTTTTCTTTTAAACGTTAACAACTCAAGCACATACAGTTTTTATATATCAGTTTTATACTTTTTTGTATTTTCATGGCTGAATTTGGATTGTAAAAGTTTGGATTGTTTGTATGTAATGATATGCAAAAAAAAAAAAAAATCTTAGTGCGAGATTTCATGTTTTTTTTTTTTGCTTTAAATATATAAGAACTTTTTATTTTAATTTAAATTACGTCATTTAATGATTTACAGTTTATTTCAAAATATAAATTTTTGTTTATAATCTAAACGGGGGGAAATTGACACAAGAAAACCCATTGGGGTAAAATTTATCCCGCGCGTGTAGTAACGTAATGGAAATGGGCGCGTGTGCTGACGGGTTAATTCTATCTTGACCATACTACGGCCAATAATATAGTCAGAATAAAGTTAAATTACGATTATGTAACAATTTTCTATAAAATCGGCCGAATGACTGGACAGTTTGCTGCAAATTTTTAACAGTGTACATTCGGATACTTTGCTTTACTGCCCGAGAGAGACTGCTCAGACTTGGAATCAAGTCTGTAGAACATAGATGTCCTTCCCGGTCTTCTTTATTGAGGAAAGAAAGTAAAGAAAACTCACAAAACTCGCCGATAAGCGCGACATAAGCAGGGGTGGTGAACAATAGATAAACACTGATCAGAAGACGATAAAAAATTACGTAACACAACGGCAAGTGACAGCCCGACAGTTTCTAGCACTAGAAGATGATGCAGTTAAACAGTTTTCAAAAGATAGGGACACTGGTTTGAAGTAAACTGATATAAAACTTAAAGTATTGTACACTGTTAAAAATTTGCAGCAAACTGTCCAGTCATTTGACCGTTTTTCTATAAAACGGTTACATAACCTCATTTTACCTCTATTCTGACCATATTATAGTCAGAATAGAGTTAAATTACGGTTATGTAACCGTTTTCTATAAAAAAGTCAAATGACTGGACAGTTTGCTGCAAATTTTTAATAGTGTAGCATAAAGAGGCAAAGGTGAATATGACAAACTCAGAGGACAAGTATATGGTAGAGAACACAAAATGACGCGACACTACGCACAGGAAATTAAAACAATGGCAAAAACACAGCTGCTGATGCGAACACAAACTTAAAGGTGAAAATGAATAAAACTCAGAAGACTAAAAGTATGTGATGGAGAACACAAAGTATAAGATATATGAGGTCTGTCGCATAATACACTGCTCAAAACAATTAAAGGATATTGCAGTTTTAGGTGGATTTTGTATCTGGGAAACTTTTTAGCTGATTGATACATGGTCGACAGACATAGTAGGTTATATGAGAATAAATTACACATGTTTGGCAGAAAAAAATGCATTTTATTGCACATTTGTGTACAAAAGGAAAAAAACACAATTTGTGCATATGAGAAAAAAAGAATAAGAAAAGGTGTTTTCTTCAAAGAAAATCATTTTCAGTAGGGGGTATGGTTTCCACGGGCGGCCAGCAACGTTGAACACCTTTGAGGCATGGACTCAATGAGGCTACTAATGACGAGTTGGGGTATTTTGCCCCACTCTTCCAGAAGAGCTCTTTCCAGTTCTTGGAGAGTTTGTGGGGGTTGTTGGCGGCCAGAAACTCGTCTTCCTAGAGCGTCCCAAACGTGCTCGATTGGATTCATGTCTGGAGAACACGCTGGCCATTCCATTCGAACGATTCCTTCCTCGAAAAGGAAATCCTCCACCAGGTTTGCACGATGTGGCCTGCAGTTATCGTCCATTAAAATGAAGTTATCTCCGATTGCTGCAGCGTAAGGGACTACAATAGGTCTGAGGATCTCATCCCTATATCGGCGACCAGTCAGAGCTCCATCTCGAATGATGTAGAGGTCAGTGCGCCCGTCAATGGAGATGCCACCATACACCAACACTCCTCCACCGCCAAATCTGACACTTTCGTGCACGAACGCAGGAGTATTCCTACTGCCACGGTCCCTCCAGATGAAAATACGCCTATTATCCGGATGCACAGAAAAACGGGACTCGTCAGAAAACAGAATATTGCTCCATTCATTTCTCCTCCAGTTGACATGCTCGGTTGCCCACTCCCTGCGGTCGCGACGATGCCTTGATGTTAATCTAACACATACCATCGGTCGGCGAGCATACAGACCTACAGCATGGAGCCGGTTTCGGACAGTCTGAGTTGAAATCGTGGTGCCTGTAGCCGAGCGAAGGTGTTGTTGGAGAAGAGTAGCGTTCATGTTTCGGTGTCTCCGAGCTGTTAACGCTAAATACCGATCTTCATTGGGCGTTGTTGCTCGTCTACGACCTAGCCCTGGTCTTCGGCCTGCACATCCACTCTCCAAAAAACGGTTCCAGATCCTGGAAATGACACTTTGTGACACTCCAATGGCTTGCGCTACTTCGGCTTGAGTTTTGCCCCCTTCTAACCTACCAAAAATTCTCCAAGCTTCTGAATCTGTCAAATGACTTCGCTGAGACATCGTACTCATCGAAACAAAGCAATCACTGAATGCCGATCATCCTTGTCTTCATTCTCGTTTATCCAGTTGAAAGTCAAATTTCATTCGCTGCGCTGAAGCGACGTTTTTGACATCGAACTCAAAATTTGCATACTCCACAGTTTGAAAACCAGAAAAATTTGCATTTGTGATTCTCTTCTTCTATTTTCGGCAAAAAAAATTTCGTTTATATCTTTATTTTATATAAAACTTCAAATATCCTTTAATTGTTTTGAGCAGTGTAGATGATAACAAATACTATTTACTGCATTCGGTTGCTTATTGTATGTTCAATTTCAAACCAGAAATATGTCAATGTAGATTTCTATTCAAAATTTGGTGAAGAAATTTACAAAAACGGGTGCTGCAACAGACAAACCTCTAAGTGGTCAGCCTAAAGGGACAGAAGAGATTGTAGAAAATGTTAGGAACTGATGAAAGTTTCGACATTTATTATGAATGTAATCTGTTGTTAGATCCTGATTTCCGGCAGGGCAAAACTTCCACCAGTAAATTTTAATACAAATTTTAGCCTTATTTAAACTTCTTATTTATGCAGAATTTCTGTCATAAATAAGGTAAAAAATTCTATTCCTCTTTACTGGTAGATGTTTGCCCCGTTGGTTATCAGGCCCTGTCTGTTGTAGAACAGTCTGTGTCAAAGAAAGAAAGGAAACAGATACGTCTGTCTTTATTCACAGATGTTTAGAATAAAAACAAAAAAAAGTGTCATTAGACTCGAAATAATGTCATATTTCAGAATATGACTTCAATGTTTGATATGTAAACAACAACAAAAAAAAATATATCAACTTTGTTTTTTTCTTTTCAAATGGAAACACCCACATTTGCCAAAATCCATATTTAGGTTCCTTGCATCAGAGCTGTCCGGAAAACGGTATAATTTACATATTTGTAAAATAGAGAAAAAAGTTTGTTTATTATTTTTATTATTATTCAAATGAACCATGTAACAACAATGAAATTAAGTTTACGCCAAGCCACGCCCGATAAAATTACGCGAAGAACAGATCCTGCTTTCTCGAAGGGATTTGAAGCTGCGATGAGGCGCCTCTGATAATTACCTTTTAATTTGTAACTTTATAAAAAAGAACTTCTTGTGTGTGTTGGATGTTTCTGTATTAACAATTAAACATTATATCAAGGATAAAAAAAAACCAAAAAAAAAAATAATGATTCGTGAAACTCCGACACTATTAATGAAGGACATATAGTTGGTATATTATTGATATTCAATTTTTATTATGAGCTTCAAATGATTGACTTTATTTTCTTGAGTTTCAAAAAGTTTGTCTGATTGTATATTTCTTTAGATTCCAATCCTGAAACCCAGATTCATGATGAAAGCAGGAATGCTGATGTCTGGCGTGTGCAATATACTTTTCGGGTGAGCTTTGCTTGTGATCTTTATTGAATCGAATTGTCTGTTAGGAGGCCTCAATATCCTTTGAAAAGAAAATGTTATTTGAGCTTTCATTAAAACATTTATGACGTTGCAAATGATTACATAAAGAAAAATAATTTATTCACGGAAAAGGCAATTCTGATAATAAAAGCAGCAAATTTTAATTAAAAGAATCTTTAAGAATTTTCTTAAGTTTTAGGAAAATTTTAAAACCACACTTCTACAATTTTGAACTTTATACAACATTTTCTTCATACTTTGCTTACAAGTGTCTATAACCCCAAGGAGCAGATTTCTAAAAAGTGAACTAATTTCAGAACAAAAAGTAAAATGCCATGGCATATGTAAAAGTAGAGTAATCAAGAACGAAAAATTATGCGTCAAGCATAGATCATGAAACACTTTCTAACACAGCCAGAAAACTGTAACGAAACTTAACAGCTAAATAAAGTGAAAGAAGATATGTAAATAAACCGTTTAGGAAACATATAACACATTGAAAAATACAGTTTTCGAAATTACCTTCCATTGTCCAAACGATGCCTATTTTGTGCAATCCTGTATATGATCAATAGATTTAGATATGTAGCATGATAAAATTTAGTTTAGTTAGAATATTTACATTTAGCAATTTTGCACTCGAAATCTTTTGTACAGTCCTGTATTATTATCTGAAGACTTTTGTGCACACCACATATTAAACTAAAAGGTAAAAAACGCAAAAGGCAACTTAAAAATCTCTTCCAGCAATTACCAACCCTAAACGACAAAGTATCTTTTTCTTTGCGTAGCCTTGTATATAAAATTATTTATATTTATCAAACTTCTATTAGTCTACTAAATATAGTTCAGCAGCAAAATGCCTAACACAATTAAGAACTACCCTTAAGCAATTCACTCCCATAGTCTGTAATAATTACGAATTCCCTTGTGTAGCCCTGTATATGATCAACCGAGTTTATAGACACCCACGTACTATGAGAAAATCTAGTTAAACTTAAAAACGCAAACCAAAGTTTAAAACGCACTTATCACACATAGACTGTAATTATATCACATGTACTGTAACCGATATATTTTGTATGTCCCTGTAAATTAACGATAGGCGCAATGTACCCCATACTTTTAACCGAGAAATTTATAGTGCACCTTAGTAAATTTAAATGCAGCATCTTTTAACTAACCGAAATTGTGACTGAAGTTACTCTATAGTTATAAATATGGCAATAAACAACCAAGTAAAAATAAAAGACAACGTGCGTATTTTTTAACAAGAACGAAAAATCATGAGTCAAGCATAGATTAAGTAACACTTTCCAACGCTTCCAAAATAATTTTACAAATCACTACCGTTTAAGAAGCTGAAAGATAACATCTAAGTAAACAATTTGGAAAACGCATAACATACTTAAATACGTAATTTCAGGAATTTCCAACATATAGTTCCAACATATACAATATTCGGAAAAATATTCGAATACTTTTATTCAGCTCTATATATGATCTATAGATTTGTATATATACTACATAGGATGCTAAATTTTAGTTTAGTTAGGAAACGCGCAGCACAGTTTAAAATTCTCCTTCTGGAGTTTCTGTCCATAAACAGAAATGTGTTCGCGAACTTTTGTGCTACCCTGTATATGATTTACAGAATTTATACCCATCAAGTAATAGACAAAAAGTGAGTTAAATTTAAATTCGCGTTCAGCAACTTAAAACGCACTTCCAGGAATTATTGTTAACAGACAGTAGAGGGTTCTTTTGTGTGTCCCTGTAAATGAACGATGACTGCTATACACACAATATTCTGTAGTAAGCCTCTTGTAATGCACCTTAGTGATATATATAAATTTCAATGCGTTTAAAATAGCGAAACATTATTTAATTAAACCGCAGACGATTTTTTTCCATAGACGTAATGTGACGGAATTCTTTTGACTGTCCCTGTAAAGTAACTATAAGTGCTATACACACCCTATTCCATATTAAGCTTCTTGTAATGCACCTTAGTGATATATATCAATTACAATGTATTTGAAATTGTGTAACATCCTTAAAATAAACCGCAAATGATTTTTCCCCATAGACCGTAATGTAACAGAGTTCTTTTGAGTGTCCCTGTAAAAAAACTATAAGTGCTGCACACTTGTTGAAATAGGGAACAGGCTATAGATAACGACAATAACATATAAAAATTGCAGGGCAATCCGAGCATATTTACGGGAGTTAGAGCACGGACAGACGGCCAGACGGCAGACGGCCATACGGCAGACAAACCGAAGTCATAAACACTTTTCAACTATGGTGGAAAGTGTTAAAAAGTACATGAAAATTAAATGATAGCATTTCAAGTAATAAGTTCAAAGACCGTGCAATTATGGAATATTCTTATTTGTTTTAGAAAATGGCTTGGAATGAAGTGAAACATGTCAACAACATAATAAAAGTTATTTTACTGTATATTATGTTGTTAATTTACACCTTTTAGCATTTAAAAGAAATATACGTATCGGCTATTTAGAATTAATCGATTTTTAAACTAAATTAACGTATGTAAGATAATATTTTGTTTTAATGTGTGATACTTTGCCATTCTTTAATTAAATATAATATTTAAAATGCATAATATATGTGGAGCTATGTAATACAGAATTTCAAAACTTTCTTTAATAACAGCCGGCTTTTTTAAGTGGTTAAAGCCAAAAAAACCGATCGGCTTTTTTTGGCCTGCCTAAAAGCCGGTAACCCTGCTTACAAGCATAACTATTGAAGTGATTGGTATCGAATAGTTTGTTGTTTTTAATTTTTGATAAATGAATTACATCTTCAGTTATAAGCAAGAGCATAGAGAGAATTGGTCTGCCGTGAATTGTCAGTTCCAAGCATTTCATTGGCTGTTCTGGGCAAGACTTTTCACTAGTCAGTTTTTCAAGCATTTGATTGGCTTCTTCGGGCGACACTGTTCGACAATCTTACATTAAGTGCACAGTTTTACATAAAAAAGACATTATAGGCGGCAAAATTGCTCCTACAAAAAAAAGTTGCTTGTTTATCGAGCAACTCTTTAAAGCCATAGGTTAACATTGAGTTGCCGGAAAATAGCGCACCTTTGATACCTCTTGTAATAGCACTTTACGTACTGGAAGAAAACGCCCACCTATACTCTGCGCCTGACCGGAAAACGTCTGCGATTGCGTAATCCGCTTATGCAATCATAGTAAATCACTACACGTGTCACTAAACTGTTGCCGTCATTCGCGGGAGAAACAAAAAAAAAAACAACGATCGCGAATTCAACGATTAAGAAAATAACTATCGCGAAGGAAAGATTGATAACGAATTAAAACTCCGACAATCATCGGGGTAAAGTAGAAATATCCAGAAAGACAATCAAATCTGAAGATACGGAAATTGTATGTAGTGGAAATAACTTCTATTATAAGATTTCGTGAGCAAGGTTAGGGATAATCCTGTCTGTATGCTAACAATTTCGCAGTTTTTTAACAAGAGCATTCGAAAATCTCACACTGTTATGAACAAAAGTGAATTCATGAATGTGTTCGAATATAATAAGTTTGTATTTGAGAATAGCTGAATTATTCAAACTTCGAATACCCGTTTTATTTAAGTATGGTATTAAAATATTTAATTCCTTTTAACTTGAGAAGATTGGCACCGGTGGGAGTCGAACCAGGGATCTCATGAACAGTAGGCGAGAGCGTTAAGCGTCGAACAAAAGGTCAAGCCAATTACTCTAAGCTAGTAATTCGTTTTAAACTGTTCATGTGAGATGAGATCGCTAGACACTCCATCCCCAGTGAAGAAGACGGCTTGTTGACGTCAGCCAAGCGATATGCACACATGAGTGATGCTGCCGTACGCATATGTGATACGCGAGATGGCTTTGTGCTGTGAGCATTTCACAGACTTTGTTTGCAGGGGAGGATTTATTTAGTGCTGCCATCTGTTGGTTATGAGATGAGTTGATTGTTGTTGCGTGTTTGTCCGGGTCACCAATGAGGAGATTGGCACCGGTGGGAATCGAACAAGGGATCTCATAAACAGTAGGCAAGAGCGTTAAGTGTCGAGCAAAAGTACAAGCCAATTACTCTCAGCTAGTAACTCGCTTTAAACTGTTTATGTGAGATGAGATCGCTACAAACTTTTTATAATTCGAATTTTTTAATAAATACAAAAATGTTTTTCATTGTCTAGGTTCCTTGATTATGCACCAGCCGGACCTGCCTTCATCGGACTTGCCCTCACAATTCGTTTCTTGGATGCACTAGGCGCATCTGCTTTCTTCACATCATCTTACGCAACACTGGCCTGTGAGTTAACCGATATCATCGGAAGAGCCATGGTATAAGAATATTTCTAACTTATTTTTCCAAAATATCATATAAAGTCAATTTACTTTGTCACACTTCACCAATCAGAAGATTAATTCCAACGGCAAAAATGACATCATATTTAAAATTTAAAAAAAGAATTAATAAAACTCAAATTAAAACTAATTTTTAAACGATTGAATTAATTATTATACTAATCTCGTAGGGAAAAAATTGTGCCAATGGTGAAAATGACGCCATTCTCAAAAAGATAATTTTTACTTTCTTCTATATATAACAAGAAAGTATTGAAAATTTTCTACTTCGTTTTTTTTTTATGGAAACACATATTTTGGAATGATCTGAAAACAATTTGAGTATTTTTAGAAAATGCCTGCCTGTTAGTCTGTGTTAGTTTATAAAGTTTGTGACCGCTCTATCTCAAGAATTAATGCAAGGGATTTAACAAAATTTCATATTCACTTAGTCTTTGACATAAATTGATGCTTATTAGGTTTAGCAATATAACTCCCAACAGGTGGCACAGCTATGCCCCGTTTTGCACGATTACCCTGAAAACTATGCCTCAAGACTACTGCACGGAATTGAATCAAACTTCGTATTATGTAAGACCTAAACATTAATAGACGCCGGATAGGTTTGGGTGTATGCTGATCAACAGGTTGCGCTGCTATGCTGCATTTTTAAAGATTTTTGCGATTCCTATATTTCAAGAACCAATACGCTGAATTTCATCGAACTTCGTATTATGCTAAAAAACATACAAACGAAGAAATGTAAGAAACTGTAGTTCTCAAAGTTAGAAACAGTATTGGCGAATTTAAAATAAAAATAAAAGTAAAAATAGTTTAGAAAAACACTTCTTTATTAGTATTAAATGTTTATCTTAATAATCCCACTTAATTTCGTGACTTCAATTCCTCCTATTTAAAACATTTCTGTTACAATACGTTAATTTGGCGTAGGCCCCGACCATGGAAAATTCATCGGCTTGATTTACTTTTGGTAGAAAGCACGATCTAGTGAATTTATTAAAAATACTATAATTTTTGCTCTGTTTCTTTTTTAAGGTATGGTAACAGGTAAGAAAAAGTAGTATTATTTAAACAATCTATTCAGCATTTCTAAATTGTTTTCCCAACATATAATCAAAAATTTAATTAATATTAAACTATTAATTCATTAGAGCGTATTTTTTCATAATGTACACTGAAAAAAATTTCTAAAACTGGCATCTAGAAAATAAATTGTGGCTCTAGAAAAAATAGTTCTATGACATCCTTATAAATTCTAGTTCCCATTGCTAGAGAATTCTAATCTCCCCTATTCAAATTCAAGAGCGTTTCCTATATTAACGTGGTCAAACTTATTTAAAAATCTCTGTAAATAAATGTGAACACAAGAGGTTAGTTTTAGTAACTATAATTCTAATTTATGACTTTATTCTAGAAATCAAGTGATAATTTCTCGCAATTCAAACGATTCATAACATAATTTATCGTTTCATCGCCTAGAAAACTATAGACTAGAAATTCTCGATCATTTCGTCTATTCAGTTTATTTGTTTACCTTATTCGCATAGTTCGGAAATCTATATTTCTAATATAGGGATTTAGAAAATAACTACTTATTCGTTCTAGATGAAGGCGTTTTTAAGTTTTCTTTCAGCGTACGCTTTATTTTTCAATTATATTTTATATTTTTTAATGTTTAAAATATCTGATTGTTGCAAATTCACAACCAATTGGCATACTTTGGCGAGAATGGTTTTGCTTATAATTAACTCCATTCTTTTACTGACTCGTATACAGGTCTAACCCTAAAGAAAATTTGGCGATTTATCCCCTGCGGATGGATAACGGAAAATGACTTAAAATTGATTTATTAATTTACACTTAAGTTCTAAAAATATTCAAATGCTGTGCTGTCATTGGAAACCCACATGTGTACATAATTTTCATAATTCTAGCATATCAGGAAATAAATGAATAATCGATAACAAAATTCCATCTTTATATACATGAGCCAAGCTAAGTTAAATAAACTAGTGTAAATAAAACTAGAATGTTGTGACCATCGCAAAATTTTCTTCTATAGAAACCAATTCTTTTACAAACAAAATTAAATGACAATCTATACGTTCTTGAGATATAGCTATCGTGGAAATCGCAAAAAAACAGAGCATAGCAGCGACACCTGTTGGGCGGTATACAGGAATGTGAGTCATAGGCTTAATCATAGGCGTAGAGTTCTATGGGTTCGTGGGGCTCGAGCCCCAATAATAATTTCTAAAATGGACTTTTCCCTCCACTCCCTCTAATATAAAAAGAGTTTTGTTTTCGGAATTTGTAATATTTTATGTCATGTGCCAATTTTTAACAGATTTTTTTTTTCTTGAGTTGTGCCATTTTTCCTCTTTTTCATTTGTTACAGAGATAAACAACATTAGATAAACTTTTTCCCTTTATTCTCCATTTTTTAATTAAACTAAACTGCTAAAAGTTTGAACTTTTGATATACAAAACAAAAACAGGAAAAAAAAAGGAATATTCAGAAAAAAAAGTTACTCAAAGGTAACTTTTATTACGATTTTATTATAAACGATTCGCGAGTAACAGGGAGTATATCTTTTTATAAATGGATCTATACATTCGAATTTTTACATTGTCTTAACATTTTATTTAACTTGCGAGTTACTTATCCCTATACGATTATTTTTAATGTCTTTAAAATGGAATTATAGAAAAGCAAAAATTAAACTAGTATTCTATCCGTTTTACACTCATATTTGTAGCATTGTGTATTTGTGTTGAAATGCGTTATACAGTATGCCCACTAAAGTCCCTTGCCACCCTGTTAATTTCGGAACGGCTGCTGCTATATTCATAAAAGTGGTGTCTAGGTATAGTAAAGTAGCCATGCGCTACTGAATGAAACCGCCTACGGCGCCACAAGGTGGAAACTGCAGAGTTAGCATTCCTATCTCGAAAACGGAAAGAGATAGGAAAAACAAGGAATTTACAAAGTTGTAGAGCATCATTGATTTAGTACAAAAAACACCTTGTGGACATCAATGCGAAGAATAGAACGGTTAAAACGCGCATTTGTTTTTTCGTGATTTCCTACACTGTGACGTGACAAAACGATCTTAGAAAGAAATAAACAACCAGTTATGAAACAGAAGGTGTATACGATCCCTGCACAAATATTGCAGGACCTTAAACGACGGATTTCGGACGCTTGTGATAACGTGTCACCCTCTATGCTCTAACGTGTGCAACGTGAAATTCAAACAAGGATCCAAATATGCATTGCAGCTGACGGTGAGAAGTTAGAACATCTAAAATAAATGTATACATATTATAATAACTAGTTGTATTTTTGTTTCTAAGATCGTTTTATCACGTCACAGCATAGGAAATCATGAAAAAACAAATGCGCGTTTTAACCGTTCTATTCTTCGCATTAATGTCCACAAGGTGTATTTTCGTACTAGATGATGCTCTACAACTTTGTAAATCACTTTTTTCGCTATCTCTTTCCGTTTTCGATATAGGAATGCTAGTTCCGCAGCATTCCACCAGGTGGCGCCGTAGGCGGTTTCATTGAGTAGTGCATGGCTACTTTACTATACCTAGACACTACTTTTATGAATATAGCAGCAGCCGTTCCGAAGTTAAAAGGGTGGCAAGGGACTTTAGTGGGCATACTGTATATTGAGTTGAGCTCCAACAATAATTTTCAAAACTCTACGCCTGTGAAACTAACAAGGATCTACACTGCTCAAAACAATTAAAGGATATTGCAGTTTTAGGTGGATTTTGTATCTGGGAAACTTTTTAGCTGATTGATACATGGTCGACAGACATAGTAGGTTATATGAGAATAAATTACACATGTTTGGCAGAAAAAAATGCATTTTATTGCGCATTTGTGTACAAAAGGAAAAAAACACAATTTGTGCATATGAGAAAAAAAGAATAAGAAAAGGTGTTTTCTTCAAAGAAAATCATTTTCAGTAGGGGGTATGGTTTCCACGGGCGGCCAGCAACGTTGAACACCTTTGAGGCATGGACTCAATGAGGCTATTAATGACGAGTTGGGGTATTCTGCCCCACTCTTCCAGAAGAGCTCTTTCCAGTTCTTGGAGAGTTTGTGGGGGTTGTTGGCGGCCAGAAACTCGTCTTCCTAGAGCGTCCCAAACGTGCTCGATTGGATTCATGTCTGGAGAACACGCTGGCCATTCCATTCGAACGATTCCTTCCTCGAAAAGGAAATCCTCCACCAGGTTTGCACGATGTGGCCTGCAGTTATCGTCCATTAAAATGAAGTTATCTCCGATTGCTGCAGCGTAAGGGACTACAATAGGTCTGAGGATCTCATCCCTATATCGGCGACCAGTCAGAGCTCCATCTCGAATGATGTAGATGTCAGTGCGCCCGTCAATGGAGATGCCACCATACACCAACACTCCTCCACCGCCAAATCTGACACTTTCGTGCACGAACGCAGGAGTATTCCTACTGCCACGGTCCCTCCAGATGAAAATACGCCTATTATCCGGATGCACAGAAAAACGGGACTCGTCAGAAAACAGAATATTGCTCCATTCATTTCTCCTCCAGTTGACATGCTCGGTTGCCCACTCCCTGCGGTCGCGACGATGCCTTGATGTTAATCTAACACATACCATCGGTCGGCGAGCATACAGACCTACAGCATGGAGCCGGTTTCGGACAGTCTAAGTTGAAATCGTGGTGCCTGTAGCCGAGCGAAGGTGTTGTTGGAGAAGAGTAGCGTTCATGTTTCGGTGTCTCCGAGCTGTTAACGCTAAATACCGATCTTCATTGGGCGTTTTTGCCCGTCTACGACCTTGCCCTGGTCTTTGACCTGCACATCCACTCTCCAAAAAACGGTTCCAGATCCTGGAAATGAACTTTGTGACACTCCAATGGCTTGCGCTACTTCGGCTTGAGTTTGGCCCCCTTCTAACCTACCAACAATTCTCCAAGCTTCTTACTCTGTCAAATGACTTCGCTGAGACATCGTACTCATCGAAACAAAGCAATCACTGAATGCCGATCATCCTTGTCTTCATTCTCTTTTATCCAGTTGAAAGTCAAATTTCATTTGTTGCCGCTGAAGCGACGTTTTTGACGTCGAACTCAAAATTTGCATACTCCACAGTTTGAAAACCAGAAAAATATGCATTTGTGATTCTCTTCTTCTATTTTCGGCAAAAAAAAATTTCGTTTATATCTTTATTTTATATAAAACTTCAAATATCCTTTAATTGTTTTGAGCAGTGTATTTTTGTCAAGGTCTAGCAGAATATGAAGTTTGGTGAAATTCCGTGCATCAGTTCTTGAGATGGATGGAATGGGAAAAACTATGGCGGAAACCATGAAAAATGCAGCACCACCTGCTGGGCGATTTACACCAAAACCTAATCAGCAACAAATTATATCAAAGTCTAACTGAATCTAAAGTTTTATTAAATTCCGCGCATTAGTTCTTGAGATAGAGCTATTGCGGAATCGTGAAAAATGCAGCGTAGCAGCGCCACTTGTTGGGACATTTTCATTAAAACAAAATAAGCAACAACTTATCTCAACGTCTAACTTAATCTAAAGTTTTATTAATTTACGTACATTATTTCTTGAAATAGAGCTCCCACAAAAGTTTTGTCACAGACAGACATTTTCTAAAAACAGACAAATCGTGTTCAGGACCTTCTAAAATGTATAAATCCGTCGAAAACCGGAAGTCGCATTTTTCCATTAATCCAGTGCTTTCTTCTTGTAAAAATAGAAGAAAGTAAAAAAAATAAAAGAAGTTTGATAAGACTCTTTCGCAAGAATTCAGTGTTTATCTTAAAATTCAGGCATAATTTCATGACTGCAATTAGTGTTCTCCCAAAACATTTCAGTTGCAATTCCTTAATTTGATGTGGGTCCCGATTATTGAAAATTCACCGCTTTCATTTACGTTGATAAAAAGCGAGAACTTTTTTTATCAACACATATATATAATTTTTGCTCTGTTTCTTTTTTAAGATATGGCAACAGGAAAGAAAATAAATTATTATTTTTATTTATTTAGAGTTATTAATTGGTTTACTCAACGTATAACCATAATCTAATTAATATTAAACTATTAAATAATAAAAGAGTATTTAAAAAAATATTTTACACTCTTTATTTTTAGTTATATTTTCTACTTTGTAGTGTTTAAAATATTTCATTGCTGCGGTTTCACAGTATATTGAATATTTTTGCAAGAGTGGTTTCGGTTTGGAGCATAATGAACTCTATTGTTTTGTAACTCGTAAACAGTTTTACATATAAAAAGGATTTGTCGGTCAACTAACCGTCCTACTCCCAACTAACATAAAATAAATCGGTCAAGTGTGAGTGTAACTCGCACTCAAAGGGTTCCGTACATTAAATTTATTAATTAATAAATTCCCACTACCCCTAAATTTTTCATAATTTTAGTTTCAATAGATTCGGAAATAGGAGGGGGGGGGGACATATTTTTCCAATATACTTTTGACGATATCTTTTAAAATACGTTAATTTGGCGTGGTTGCCGATTATTTAAAAAATCCTAGTTTTATTTACGCTTTACGGAGAGCGCAAACGAGTGAATTTTTTTTTTTTTTTTTAAATAACTATAAATTTTGGTTTTTTTTTTTTTAAGATAACGTTGCAAGAGGAAAGAAAAAAAATTATTTAAATTACCTGTTTAGGATTTCTAAATTGTTCTCTCAACGTATAATCACAATTAAATTAATATTAAAGTATTAAATGATAAAAAAAAGTATTTTTTATTAAAAACTATTACACTCTTTAATTTTAATTTTAATTTCTACTTTTTAATGGGTAAAATATTTCGTTGTTGCAGGTTCACAGCCAGTTAGACTATTTTGGCGCATACTTAACAGAATATTTGGCGATTTATCACCTGCTTCTGGCTAACGAAAAAGAGTTAAAATTAATTTATTACTTTATAATATAATTCTATAAATATTAAAAGGTTGTATTGTGATCAAAAACACACAATTTTTATAATTCTAGCGAATCAGGAATCAAAGTACATGTTTTTCAAGATTCCATCTTTAAATTCAAAAACCAAGTTAAACGGAGGTTCACCATCTTCGGCCTAAAATTCACGTGATGTTTATGATTTTTTTTTCAGTTATAAAGAAAAATAATATCATCTTCGGACTTTTTTATTTATATTTATTGACATTTCATTCATACAGTGTCACCGAAAAAGGTGTCCTTGATTTCGAATTAAAATAACTAAGGCCTTCATAAAGATATACCATTTTCTATAAAAAACGGTCAAATGACTGGACAGTTTGCTGCAAATTTTTAACAGTTGATGAAATTGCATAAAAGTTACATTTTTAAAAAGATCATTCAAAATTATTGTTTGTTTCAGAGATGAGTTACATTCAAATATGTGTAGATTCTGAGATAACTTTAGTGGAAATTAGGTTAACAGACGAATATCTCAATCCATTAAAGTAAATAAACACAAAAGATTCGTTCATCGTGAGTCATAGAAATATTAAACAATGAAGACAATCATTCGCAAAGCAAGATGTCCTTGGTGAATTTTGCAGCGCTGTCTGGTGTCGAAAAAAAAATTTGCATCTGTAAACGTGGCATACGTAATAAGAAAAAAAGGCATGCTCACTACTCATTTCGCTCATAGCAGACGATATAATTCCTTTCACTGAAATAATAAGCATGTTTTTCTTTTTTTACATTGTAAAACTAGTCATAATACAAACGCACCTCATTTGCCACGTTTAACGTACCATTTCCAACTTGTTATTTTTTTGTTTCAGTCCTTCACAGAAACAGCTTTTGCACTCGGTTTAACAGGAGGATCAGTGATTGGAGGATTTTTCTATCAGGTAATATAATAATCTATTTCAGTGTTTCGCAAATGCCGCCGCACAGTGGGGCGTTTTGATGATCTAGGTGGACAAAATTAATTTTTCCGATTATCTCGGAATTTAACAAGATCGCGTATACTGGTAGCCGAATGTCTCTTCTGTCGAGATCCGTACGAGATTTGTCGAAAAAATCCGATGTGTGGATAAACTACGAACGTAAAGAAGGCAGTTGGTTTGAGGTAGTTTCGACAGTTGCACTATTTTTCTGTAAGTTCGAAAGTAAGTCGTGACTTTTCTCTTTTATTTGAAAGCAGGAGTTTACTGGACATATGTCACATGTTTGTCACAAGATTTAACCTATTGTTGTTTGAAAATAAGCGCCACCTTGTTTTCAAACTTCATCTTGAATTTTAATACAGTATTAAGCATTTTTTTAAATCAAAGTACCATTCCTAAAATATTGGAAACTTAAAAAAGCTCCTGCGAAAATTTGCGAATCATTAAGTTATATTAACTTGAAGTGTGTGTTTGAGTGTTTAATTCAAATCTTGCAAGTCAATTTTAAATCACTTTTAATTATCCGATTGAGCTGAAACTTTTAATACATGTGTAGTTTCAAGGACAATACAATATTATAATATAAATAAATAATAATAATATAAGTAATAATAATAATAATAATAATAATGCTAATAATAATAATATAAATTATTAAATAAGCCAAATATTTATCATTGTTTGATTATTTTATTACTGATACATTGAAAACCCAGCAAAACCTAATTAAACTTCGACGCAATAATTTTGTCCACCTAGATCCTCAAAACGGCCCACTGTGCGCCGGTCCGCTGTCTGGCACTGGTTCAAAAAAACAAAATTCCAGGCCAGATAACAGCAAGAACGAAAAATCATGCGTCAAGCATAGATTATGAAACACTTTCTAACACACCCAGTATACTTTAACAAAACTTCACCGTTTAATAATGTGAAAGAAAATATGTAAGTAAACAGTTTAGAAAACATATACCACATTAAAAAAATACAGTTTTTGAAACTGCCTTCCAGTGCCAAAAATGTAATCTAATTATGAGGTAACGAAGAAAGTTCGTGCGGTTTTTGAGAACAGCTACTTTTGTTGCGTAGGCGTGGTCAAACTGATTCTGATGAGGTCAAGGTAAAACCGGGCGGGGAGGCCGACCTTTCAGTTTAAGCTCAACTAGCCCCGCCCAGCAGGTTTGTTTACCTAATTGTACTGAGCATTACTAAATTTTACTTGTGATATTGAGCAATAATTATACTATGTAATGCTGAAATACAAATTCTGAAAATACAAGATTACAAAAATACAAATTCTGAAAATACAATTTACCAATTCTACTGAGCAATACTAAATACTACTATGGGATATTGAGCAATAATACTACCTGAAAGAGTAAACAATTTGGAAAACGCAAAATACATTTAAAAAGCCAATTTCACGAATTACGATTATTAGTCGGAAAAATATCCGAATTCTTTTGTGCAGCCCTGTATATGATCTATAGATTTTAAATATATACTACATAGTATGGTAAAATTTAGTTTAATTCTGAAACGCATAGCACAGTTAAAAATTCCCCTTCAGCAATTTCCGCCAAAAAAGATGTACTTCAGATCTTTTTTGCTGCCCTGTATATAATCTATAGAATTTACACAGACAAGAAATATGCAAAAAATTAGTTAAATTTAAAATAGCATAGCACAATTGAAAACGCACTACCAGCAGTTAATGTTCATAAACAGTACTGTAACCCAATTCTTTTGTGTGTCCCTGTAAATGAACAATGAATGCTATGCCCGCCATATTCTACATTAAGCCTCTTGTAGTGCACATAAGTGATATACAGTAGATTCCCTTAAATCCGCAAAGCTTAAAACCAGAGGTTGTGCGGATTTTAGCATTTTGTGGATTTCTGGTCATTGTTTTGTTTACATTTTAAACAGTAATTTGAATTTAATAATGCACTTGAAATTATAATGAATGCTTACAATAGAGTAAAACAAGAAAAATTAAGAAAAAAAATATTTTTTTTTTATTTTAAAAGTAAAGGTCAATTAAATAATTAATAATGCACAACTAAATATGCATAATGATGAGAAAACTTTTTCTTGAATTATTCAGTGAAATTCTTCTTATAAATATACACTAATAATTCACATCAAAATTTTAAAGTAACAAAGTTTTATTTCGTGTTTAGCCATACTTAATAACCAAAAAGCTTGATCAATACATAAATGTATTTGGTAAAAAGGAAGTGATCGCCACTGATAATGTTATCTCTAAATGTTTCAGAAATAAATTTATGCTTCCTTCATGAGAAAACATGAGTTCAATCATATTAACCAGAATTCCATATTAAAGCGTGTACAGAATGATATAAAAATTTTTAAAAAAAACTTAAATTTCTCACCTACATCTTAACTGTAAGTTTCATTGTTTACATCTGAAAGGATGTGCGGATTTTGTGAATTTGCGGATTTTAGGGTTGCGGATTTGAAGGAGTCTACTGTTTATCAATTTCAATATGTTTGAAACTGTTTCAATATGTTTGGATAATGTTGCATGATTTTTCATTCTTGTTATGTATTGGTGATACAAAAATTTTTTACACCATATTTTTAATATAGAAAATGCCATAAACATGTTATATATGGTCACTGTTTTCACAAATAAAATAATATTTTAAACTATACGAAAAAGTGGTGCAAGTCAGGTTTAATTCCCTCTTTCTAATTCATTTACTTTAAAGAAACAGGTTTGCAGTTTTTTTTTAAATCTTGGTTGAGGAAAAACACTTTGAGAATACACTCTAAGAAAAATCGCCAAAAATTACAGAAAAATTTGCTGTAAATGTATGTACCCAAATTACCAGCATATTTTACTGTAAATTGACAGCAAAATAGGTCTTAAATAATATTATGTTTGGAATTTTACAGCAAAATGTGCTTCAAACATGCTAATTTTACTGCAAATATGACTATAATCACACTAAATGTTACAGCAAAAAAATGCTGACAATTTGGGTGCATAAATTTACAGCAAATTATGCTGTTATTTTTGCCGTTTTTTCTGACAGTGTACATTCTGAGTTGCTTTTTATGAATTATAGTTCTGGGATTGAAAACTTCATTTCTTTCTTTATATGATCGCTATCTGTGTAAAGTTTTTTTTTTTTAAATGTATTTGTGATGCAATTTTTTTCACATATGTTAGCATATTTTTGATATAAAAAATGTCATAATCTCTTTTTATTAACAAAATAACATTTTAAATGGTACGGAAAAGGAATATGTCAGGCTTAATTCATTCAATCGTATTCATTTACTTTAAAGATACAGGTGTGCCGTTTTTTGTAATGATCTTGTAGGAGTTAAGAAAAAACACATCGAGAATGTTTTGTGATTTTTTTTTTTTAGATTTAAAATTACATTTATGCCGTTACAAGATCGTTACCTGTGTAATATTTTGTTTAGATCTATTTGTGATGCCATTTTTTCCCACATGTTAACATATTTTTGATATTGAAAAGGTCATAGTCAAATGGTCACTTTTTTCACTAATGAAATATGAATCATGTTGACTAATAATGCTAAAGAATAATGTTTTAAATGGTAAGAAAAGGGGACATAAATCAGGTTTATTCCTTCTTTCTGATTCATTTACTTTAACGGTACAGGTATGCTGTTTTTTTTTATAAGGATATTGTTAGAAACTACATATATGTGATCTCGTGATTTATGTTTATCATTTTCAAAATTTTTCTAAAATAGTTTATTTATTACTATCGATCTGGAAGAAGTCGCCGTTTGAGCGTATGAAACATGTCATCTTTATATTAAAGGGTATTTTTAAGCCTTTTTGTGCAATGTTTTTATCACTTTACGCATTAATTACATTTTTAGTTTGATATTGTTGCAGTTGAGGAAAAACACTCTGAGAAGGCTTTGTAAATTTCTTTTTAGGAATTATATTTCTGTGATTTAGAATACATTTGTATCTTTAGATGGTCCCTACCTGTGTAAGATATATTTCCTTACGTATTTATGATGGAAATGTTTTTATAAATGTTAGCATATTTGCACTCTAAAAACTACATTTTCAAAACTAAGCAAAACATACTCAAATCTGAGTATGTCGCATGGGCAAAATTACTCAAGTGAGAAACATGTATGTACTCATTTCTGAAAGCTTACACACACTCAAGAATAAAACATCATGTGCTCCTGTTTGAGCAAGTCCATGTTTCAAAAGTGAGTATGAACTGACTTCTATGTGCTTATTTTTGAATATTTCCATGTTTCAAAAATGAGTTTGAACTGATTCTAATCATTTTTAACACTTTCCAACCTAGTTGAAAAGTGTTTATGACTTCGGTTTGTCTGCCGTCTGTCCGTGCTCTAACTCCCGTAAATATGCTCGGATTGCCCTGCAATTTTTATATGTTATAATCGTTATCTATAGCATGTTCCCTATTTCAACGGAAGTGTGTAGCACTTATAGTTTTTTTACAGGGACACTCAAAAGAATTCCGTTACATTGCGGTCTATGGAGAAAAATCATTTGCGGTTTATTTAAATAATGTTTCACTATTTTAAACGCATTGAAATTTATATATATCACTAAGGTGCATTAGAAGAAGCTTAATATGGAATAGGGCGTGCATAGCACTTATACTTACTTTACAGGGACAGTCAAAAGAATTCCGTTACATTACGTCTATGGAGAAAAATCGTCTGCGGTTTATTTAAATAATGTTTCCCTATTTTAAACGCATTGAAATTTATATAAGGTTCATTACAAGAGACTTACTACAGAATAGTGTGTGTATAGCAGTCATCGTTCATTTACAGGGACACACAAAAGAATTCTCTACTGTATGTTAACAATAATTCCTGGAAGTGCGTTTTAAGTTACTGAACACGATTTTAATTTTAAATCGCTTTTTGTATATTACGTGGTGTGTATAAATTCTGTAGATCCTATACAGGGAAGCACAAAAGTTCGGGAACACATTTCCGTATTATTTAACTCCAGACGGAGAATTTTAAACTGTGCTACGTGTTTCCTAACTGAACTAAAATTTAGCATCCTATGTAGTATATATACAAATCTATAGATCCTATACAGGGCTGAATAAAAGTATTCGGATTACTTAGATGTTATCTTTTAGCTTATTAAAGAGTATGATTCGTAAAATTATTTTGGAAGCGTTGGAAAGTGTTACATAATCTATGCTTGACGCATGATTTTTCGTTCTTGTTTAGTATATCCATGTTTTTTTTGTTTTTTTGAGACCGGCGACCAGGCCCCTACCTGCCAGGTTTCCCTAGCTTAAACTGGTTTAGCGCCTGGCACCGGAGCGCGTAGCGCCTCTGAAGAGATGCCGCATAACGGCTGGTCATTTCTGGCAGGACGGCTATGTGGAGGTCTGAGTTTTGTTCCCGTTTTTGCTTTGCTGCTAATTGACCTGATTCTTTTTGTATGGACCTGGGCTTGGCATCTCACCTATACGTCATGCCATCGCTATGCAAGTTGGTCTCGTAATTTAGAGCCTTGATCCGGTGACGAGACCTTCACCTGACTAGGCACCTCCAGAGGTATTATTCACAGGTAACTTAGAGGACTTTGCTCCCACGACAGATTTTACATGCACCGGGTGCCATTAGTGTACATGATGAGAAAAAAAAGAAAAACCTGTAAGGGAAGGGGTTAATACATGTTTATTTAACTTTAAATTAAAAAAGTAAAAAATTGATTACTTTTACCTGTGTTGGATTTTTTTCCCCTTTCCTTTTCCCTTTTTCCGACTGTACTTAAAGTTTCCTGTTGTTTTTGTTTTGTTGCTTGATTTTTGTTGCATTTTGTTTCGTGTTTATGTTTCTCTCATTGCTTTTTGGTTTCTCATTTGTTGCTTTTATTTTGGTTTCCCATTTGTTACAGGTTTCTCATTGTGATTTGGGTTTCTCATTTTTTGCTGTTGATTTTATACTCTGTTGCATCACTGGTAACCGTTGAATTTGTTTTCATGATTGCGCTCTAATGGCGATCAGTCCATAGATACCTTATGGCTGTTACCATGAACTCGATGAAGCTATTTGAAGACTTGGTGCGCTGTGGGGTGGGGCATGTTCCTTGGCCATTAGTCCGTTAATTACATTAACTTCCACCCTCTTACACGCTGAAAGATCGATTTTTTTGTCACAGGAAAGAGGTGTCCTTTACACTGCTATTTTTGTTATATATACACATACACAATATATACATATATAATTTTTTTTTCCTGAAAGAGAAGGTAAATTAGGCAGAGGTTATATACACTTTGAATATAGAAATATGGTGGCTGCTGGGACTTTTATGTTTTTGCTTGTTTTTGTTGTATTAATCTATGTTTGTCTGTTTCATGTCGTCTACATTGTTCATTAGCCATCTGATCACTGCTCCACCTTTGTTTTGTAAATGTTTGTTGTTTGCAAGTTGTCTGTGCCATAGTTTTTCGTTATTAACTGTGATGTTGACCAGATGGTGTGGTTGTGTGAGCGGGCAGGACGTGAGGTAGTGTTTTGGGGACCCTAAATCCCCGCATATGCATTCTGAAGAGCTAAATTTGGTAAATCTATGTAGGTATTGTGGGAATGCTCCATGTTCTGTGTAGATTTGGCTTAGTAATTTACAGCTTATTAGTCTTTTTGTGTCTACCTTTGGGAAGTATCCATGGGTTGTCCTACCCGTGTCCCCGTAGTCTCCCACTCGAACTGCCATTGTTTCATTGTTAGCTCTTTTAATATACGTTTAAGGTTTGATATTGGTCTTTCTATGTGGTAGGGTCTATCATTTTTATTATTTTTAGCCGCTTCCTTTGCTAATTCGTCGGCATCCTCGTTTCCTTGGATGCCAATGTGTGCCTTAACCCAATTAATTTTAAATTTGTTGTTTGATTTTCTTATTTTGTTTTGTATGTCTGCAATTACTTTTACTGTGTTGAATGGTTTGCTGAGTGCTAGTATTGCTGATAAGCAGTCCGAGCGAATGCTATAATCCACCCCTGTTTCGTTGCCCCATTCTGTTGCCTTTAGTATCGACAGTAGTTCGGCTTGGAAGACGCTGTTATGTTTCCGCAGTGGTGTTGACCATAGTTTAATTTTTTTGTCATTTTTGTATGCTACGAAAGCCGATCCCGTAGCGCCTGATTCCAATTTTGAGCCGTCTGTATAAATTGTTATATCTGTTTCATTGTAGCCTATATTTGGTTCTGTTGTGTCCGCTGGATGCGTTTCCCATATGTTTATTTTTATATCGTAGTCTGTTGGTTGAATTGTATTACCGTATAATTTACATGTTTCTCTTAATCTTGTTATTGTTCCATATGTTGCTTCATATTTGACCTGTAGGTGTATTGGAATCAGGCCCGCCAGTACCTGAAGGGCCGCTGTTGGGGCAGTTTTGTATGCCTAGACTATGGTCAGCAGAAAATGTCTTTGGCAAGTGGTTAGGACCTGTTTGCTTCTGACATTTAATGTGTGTCCCCAGATTGGGGCTGCATATGTTAACACTTTTTCCACTACTGTCCGATACCAAATTTTTATGATGTCTGCTTTTATTCCCCAACCTCTTTTTGCCATTTGTCCAAGCATACTGAATGATTTGCGTACTTTGGTTGTTTGGTGCTGGCAATGTGGCAGCCAGTTTAGGTTTCGGTGTATTATGACTCCTAGATATTTGATTTGGTCTTTACCTTCTAGATCCTTGTCCTCTAATTTGATTCCCTCTATCCTTCCCGAGACTTGATCTGGGAGGTTGTGTAAGCGAGGTCTGTTTAGATCAGTGGTTCCCAACGGGGGGCGTACGCCCCACAGGGGGGCAATTTGACTTTTCAGGGGGGCAATTTAACTTTTTAAGGGGACGATTCGAAATTTCTGTGAACCCATACCTTCTGAATTAGTTTTCTAATAGTATTGTTGTAGACTGAAAATAAAAGTTACGCATTCAAATTCCAAAAACAAAATTTAAAAAAAAATAAGTTTTTTATTCAATTTTAGAAAAGTATCCATTCAAAAGTTTTAAATACACTTCTACCAGAATAATTATAGAAAAAACTATTAAACATATTTAGATACTTTTATATATTAAAAATTCTGTATAATTTTTCTGAGTTATAGTATTTTAGAATTTTAAACAACTTTTTCGATTATTTATTGAATGAGTCGCGCTGCAATCTGTCACATGAAAATCAATTTTACACATGAGACTATTCAAGTGTATATTTAACACTTACTTGACGACCTTCCTTTACAGAATCTTTTATCACGTTGTATTCTGATTAGAAATTGTTGCGTAATTTAATCGCAGAAATTCTGTGATTAAAGAAGAAAAAATGTTTTATTCAAAATTATTGATTTTTCTAATCAAGGATTCTGAGCACTCTATACATCACGCGTACGTGGCGACCGTGTGCCAGTAAACTACGAAGAGTATCAGATGATTATAAAAAATATTTGATTCATCCATTACCTGCGGCACGTTTAAGGATCAATGTTAAATGCTTTTTACTCTATCAAGAGTAAATTCTTTAAAAAATTTATAAGAATTATATATTATAGGGGGGGGGGGCATTATCATTTTAGAGATGTTTTGGTGGGGCGCAGCTAAAAAAAGGTTGGGAACCACTGGTTTAGATACAGTAGTTCTGTTTTTTCCTTGTTTAGCGTAAGATTGTTACTTTTTAACCAGTTGTTGAATTCTTCTATTATTTTATTTGCTAAGATTACCAGTTGTTCTTTGGTTTTTGCTTTGAGTATTAGTATGTCCATGTTTAAAAAATGAGTATGAACTGACCTGTATGTGGTCCATTTTGAGTATGTCCATGTTTAAATATTCCGAGTATTTCTGGTATTTCAGAATTAAAAGCATTGGGTCGTCCTATTTGAAACAAAAAGTTTCATAACAAAATGAAAACATCGATTTACTCAGATTTGAAAGTGTCATTTTTCTCAGTGTATATCCTGAAAAATTCGATATTAAATTTTTGTATGGTTACTCTTCTAACAAATGAAATAACATTTTAAATGATAAGTCAGGTGTTGTTTTCCTTTCTAATTCATTTATTTTGAAGATACATGTATGCCGTTTTTTTATAATGATATTGTTGGAATTGATGAAAAACATTTTGAGAATGTTTTGCGAATTGTTTTTATTGTTATTGTTATTATTATTATTATTATTATTATTATTATTTTAAACTTTTTATTATTATTTAGGATTTAAAACTTCATTTGCACCTTTACATGATCTCTACTTCTGTAATGTTTTGTTTAGATGTATTTGGGATATAATTTTTTTTTCACACATGTTAGCATATTTTTGATAAAGAGAATGCCATAGTGAATTTATATATCGGCATTCTTTTCGCTAATAAAATAATATTTAAATAATGTGAAATAGTGGTATTTGGTTTATTTCTTCATTCTAATTTATTTACTCGTATTTTAAAGATATAGGTATGCAGTTTTTTTGTAATGGTCTTGTTGGAGTTGAGGAAAAAAACTAAGAATGATTTGTAAATTTCTCTTTATGAATTAAATTTCTGGGAGGTAAGATTAGATTAGTATCTTTATATGATCACAACCTGTGCAAATTATGTGCTCTGATGTAATGGAAAATTTTTTCACACATGCTAGCATTTTTATTATCTAAAAAATGCGATAGTCAATTAGTCAAATAGACAAATTTTTCTTAATCTATGAAAATATAACAACGAACGAAAATATACAATAACCTCTTCAGAGTTCACCATGATTCCATAGTTTATCTTTAGAAACCTGAGACAGCAATAATTTTTTTAGATTTAACACTTTATCTACCAACAGTAATTTAAAGTATTATGAAAAGAAACTTGTTATAAAAATTATTTAATACATCTATTGTCGGTAATGCAAATTAGTATGATTTCTAGACAGTTTACTCTATCATGTTCCAGAAGCATTATTCGCTGTACAAAGCAAAAATACTTTTAACACGTTGACGGACACTTGCGGCTATAGCCGTCAAAGCGAAGTTCACTATGTGGCATGACGGCAATAGCCGCACAAAACAAAACGGTCGTTTTTAGTCACTACGGCTATAGCAGCACAAATGTGCATTTACCGGCGTACAAGTAGAAGCCCCAGTGTCATGTTTTGGAAACAATTTTTTTAGGTTGAAGTTCGTTTTTCACCTGTTAAGCTGCGTGCATTGAGTGTAAGTCGAAGGACGTACGTCCAAAGCCATAAATTATATTGAGACGGATTGCTATATTGGCGACCAATCGCCGATGTAAGGACAGCAGTCTTTTCTTCTTTTTGTGATTTTATTTTCAAACTTTCTGTAGACACACAGTATACGAAATCATGTCGTCAACATCAGACAGCGAAGAGGAAACAATTATATTATACCTAGGATCCACACCCTATGTGTAGAACTGCAAAAATGCAATTTCAATAATATTCATAATGCATAAAATCCTTTGACTTAACTGAAAACCCAAGTAATCAAATTTAATTTTTAAACTGCACTTACCAGTATGTAATAACACCAACATTTTTTTCGTGTGGTTAATAAAATTTTCAATATTTTAATCAAATTATATATTTTTTATAACTCTGTCTTGCATATTTTATAATCTGGCAATCAATAAAAAAAAAAACTGGAAGCAGAGAATATTGTTTAAGGGCATAGAGAAAAAAGGGTAGTGGGAGCTTATAAACAGAATTTTTTAGAAAAATGAAATTTGTTGAAAATTGTGGGGGGGGGGGGGGGGTATTTTCGGAATTTTATGGTAGTATCAGTAATTAAACCAATCTAAGTGGTGATAAAAAATTGAAAGTGCCTTGGGCATAGAAACTTGCTAGTCGAGGCTGATAATTCTCACAATTCTATATTCTGATTCTGAAACTATGTAATCGAAGGGTGTCCCCCCTCTCCCCCCGCCTTTTCTGTTGAAGGCAGAAGACATTTTAGAAAATTCTTTCAAAGTTGGCGTTTTGAACTGAGCTTCCGTATACGCGGCTGCGTGTTAAAGGAGAAAAACATGTCGTCACGTGACAACAATCGCTTATAACTCCATATGTAATTCATTTATCGAAAAATAGAAAGCAACATTCGATTTCAAAACTCTTCCAAAAGCAATCCTGGAAGTGTCGTGCTTTTGCGTTTACACAAATGAGTTCGTAACTGTGTCAGAACTGTTGTTGTGTGGGGGGAAAAATCTAATAATGTATAAAACAATCCTAACATTTATTCTATATTTAAAATAAAAATTAAAGGAATGGACTGAAAACCTCTCTTTAAACTTTTTTGCAAATGACGGGTGAGGGGGGGGGGGATTTATGTTTGACCCGGATGTAAAAAAAGAAAAGAAAAAAAAATATATAATTTTGGCACTGGCTATAATTAGAATCGAAATAATATGATTAAAACATTTCATTTATTATTGGTTACTTTTTAAAATGACTGCTGAAAAAGAAAAAAAAAAGAAAGAACGAAAAACTGCAACATAACTCATAATAATTTTATTTCATCATAATTTCATCCTATCTCTTTAAAAAGAAAAAAAAAACAATTTAAAAAACCATTTTTAAAGCTCTTCATCAGTGAGATTTCAAATTCCTCTCACTAATGTTAAACCAATGACTGTGTGATGCATTCGTATTTTTAAAATATCTCTTTAATTAATCAGTCATATTAACTTCTGTTTTCTGTGTACTGTTCTTAAAGGATGTCTCTTTCTTTCTTAGTTGTCAAATTATTTTTTAAATATATGCTTAATTTTGTACGAAGATTTGCCCAGTTTTGCGTTAAGATTTTAGCACATAAAATTAAAAATTAATTGTATATTTTAGAAATAGTTTGACAACTAAGAAAAAAATACACATTCTTTAAGAAAAATAAATTATATTCGCATAAAAACACACTATTAAAAAAATGAAGGATTAAAAATAACTTATTAAGAAATTTATCAAGTATACGTATAAAAAAATTAGAAATTCCTGTTGTTATTGAGAAACTAGGCACTGGACATAATTAGAATCGAAATAATATGATTAAAGCATATCATTTATTATAGGTTACTTTTTTAAATGACTACTTAAAAAGAAAAAAAAAAGAACAAAAAACTGCAAAATAACTCATAATAAAAATTTGTATCATAATTTATCTCTTAAAAAAAAAAAAAAATAATAATAATAAAAATTAAAAAATTATGTGTGTTTTCAAAATTGATACAGCAATTCTCAAAGTGATTATAAGATGAGTGATTATAATATTAAGAAATGAGTTTTGCTTGTTTTTAGTAACCAATTTTAACATACATGTTTTCCAGTTTTGTTTATATACAAAACCCTTTTGAGTACTTATGTTTAGGATTAAGTACTTATGGTTTTTTCAGCTTGGTGGATTTCAACTGCCTTTTATTTTCATTGGACTGATACTTATTGCTGGAGCGGTTATGAATATGTTTCTGTTTTCAGGAGACGGTAAGTATGAATTTAAATATTAGGGAAATAAAGATCATCCTTAATAGATACTTACGCTTTGTCAATGTAATATTCGTGTGATTATTTCTTTTTTGCCCTTTCTATAAAATCCTGAATTCTATGCTCTTGAATAAATCTGTATTTTTAAAAATCATGATTCAACGTGAATAAGGTACTTAGATTATAATCGGTAAAATTTTCATCTTCCTTTTTTTATGGATTTAGACATTTTGGGATGACCTGAATACCATTTGACTATTTTTGGGAAACTGTCCATATGTATGTATGTAACACAAATCCTGTGTCCGCTCTAATTCATTAACTAATGCACAGAATTTCAATAATCTTCATATTAAGTCAGACTTTGTCATAAATTGGCGTAAATTAGGTTTTAATCGAGGCCTAAGTAATAAGAAGGCATGCCCATTTGTCTAATAACTAGAGGACGTTGTAACTTTTTCCCAAAATTCTAAACACTCGTGCACTTTAACAAAATTGAAGACTGACTCTGTCCAATCGTGCACTTCACCAAAACTGAAGACTGACTCTGACCAATCCGCTGTTTGAGCAGGGTACAAATGTAAACAAAGATCAGCTGATCCACTGAAAATCTTGGGCTGGTTTTGTGCTAAACACGGCTACGTATTTTCCGCGGCTTTCGGCGAAATTAGCAAGCCGTTCTTTGTTACGTAAGCCACGGTTTTCAGACAGATAATTTCAGTTATTCACGGTTTTCATGATACCAATATCTCGCAATCAATAGGTTAGAATTTCATCACACTTCACATGTAGTTATGCCTCTACATAAATTGCTGCTGATTTGTTTTTGGTGTATGACCTCCAGTAGGTGGAATTGCTATACTGTGTTATCACGATTTAAGTGACTGTATCTGGGCATGAATGAGCCAGAATTTCTTCGAATTTAGTATTTTGTTGTGTCATTTCCCATCCGTTCTGCATGTCCGTAAGCTTATATAAACTATGTTTATTCGAAAATGGCGTTGATAGCTCAACAAGGGATGCAAGTGTGATTTTTGATAAAAACAATATAGCTGTAACATTCATGTAGATGTATTTGTACATATATGGCATCTTTTCGAACTAAACAGACGACGCTCTACACTTTTGTGGTTGCCTTTTTAAGGCTACTTAAAAATGGCAATATCTCAATAATCTGGCAATATCTCATAGGTTTTGAGATATTGCCAATAACTTCAGAATATCGCTGTTAGATGCACTGATATTAGTTTGATTAGGTCGAGCGTAGTCACTTTACTCTGCCTTTATCCCACTTGCATAACTGTTTCTCTCTCCGTTCACAAGTGTTTTCAGGATATACCTTATATGTACATATAGCTATTAATAATATAATTTATAAAAATTAGATAAATATACACTAATTTCGACTTTTTTAAAAAGAATGTGATTGCTTGATTTTGTATCTTTCTTATCTGTAATAGGTAAACTTTCAGTTTGAAGTCTCCAGTATATTCTGAGTTATTAAGCATCGATAAATAACGCTAGAAAATGCTGAAATACGCTGTTATCAACAAAATCTAGTCAGATGTGCCAATAGTATTTCTAATAGTTCATTAAAGAATACTTCTCCTTTTCGTATAGCAAAAATCATTCACTCTGTTCTTAGTGCTGTTATTAAAAAAACGACACTTTTGTAATTTGTTGGTGGAGGTTTCATCAGCCACTCAATCAGAATTACTCTCAAACTGCAAAGAAATAAGTCCCTTCTCTGTATCAGTTCAGACCCATTCAACTCTGAATACAAGTTGTGGTGTAATATCTGAACCTGGATTTTTTTACTCTACAAAAGAAAAACTCCTGGAGAAACTAAACGATCAAAATGTTATTGATGTACGCCGAATCACAATCCGTCGAAAAGATCAAATAGTATATACTACAGAGTACATAATTCTGACATTCAATAGCCCTATTTTAAGAATAAAAGCAGTTACCTGAATTATTCTGTACGGCCATATATCCCTAACCCCTTACGTTGTTTTAAGCGCCAAAGTTATGACCATGGAAAAAATTAATGACCTGGTTCTGTTGCCTGTGATCGTTGTGCAGAAGTCAGCCACAACAATAAAAACTGTGAAAATGTCGAACTATGTGCCAGCTGTCAAGGTAATCACACAGCATATTCCGCTCTTGCCCAAATTGTATCCAAGAAAAAGAGATTGTGGCTGTTAAAATTACTTTAAATCTGTCATATCATGAAGCACACAAACATGTTTAATCCAGAACTCTATCTATTGAGATTGCATACTGTAGTATGCTTAAACAATCCTCAAAATCTGTAAGGCACATAAGTACCCAAACTCATTTTTCTTTATTAGTTGATAAATCTGCCACATTGCCATCTAGTATTGATAAGAAAAGAAAGAGCAGTGTATGTACTCTCTTTGCAGGCTATCGAATATGCCCCGGTTGAAACTGTTGCAATCGTCATCACAGACCACCACAACAGATTCATTTAATCCTTCTAATCCATTCAAGATTGTACTCATCCTCACAACTTGTCACTGTAGATCCACCTAAACATCAACCAAAACTCTTCTGATCCGTCTACAACCAAATTGCAGAAACACGATGTTTAACTAATAAGAAAGAAATGCATGCAGGAAAACAAAACTACATCTCAAATCTCTTTAGAGTTGAAAGCTGTGAACGGAAAAAACGAGAATTCACGTCTTAATCAATCAGTTGCTAATGTTGAGAATTCCAAACAACTGCTTCATTATGCGACGAAGCCATGGAATCTGGGTCTTACAGTTATGAGTCATATACAAATAAGAATAATGCTATTTTTGGGCCTAGGTGATTTTAACTCGTTTTCTTTTAATATTTTTTATGATTTATTTCAACCTGTTTATGCTACAAAATTTTGACTTTTCATAGTTTATTTTTTGAATAATATGTTTGTACAGATTTTAATTATGAAATTCTGTCTTTTATAACATGATATTATGACTTCCTTAAATGGTTTTAACAACATTCTTCATCAAATTACATTTCTTTTTAGTCCAACTCATTTTCAGGACTTTGTGCCATTACAAACCATACAAACAACTTAATTTAAAGTTGTTTTTATGCAAACAGTTTATGTTTTTTCTTTTAATCTTTAAATATAATTAAAGATTGGTGAAAGTTGTTTGGCTTTGTAAGAGTTTTTCCTGTTGTGCTTATTTTTCAATGACACCTGATGATATTTATATGATAAATGATGTTAAATGATGATGTATGAAATTATTTTTGCAGAAACAAATTTCTTATAAATAAAATTTCCGTATGAACAATCTGTGTACAATAAGGTCTAATTTTTAAACATTTATGTTTGATGGTTTACATACGTCAAAGTTTTTACATCAGTGCACAGGAGGGAGAGAGGGGGAAAGCATAATGACTACAGTTAATAAAAAAATCTTTAAAAAGATGCAGAAAATGAACCTAAAATAGTTGAAGGAAATATATATTTAAATATATAGATATATATAAATATGATTTAGATTAGTAAGTATTTTCGAATACAAACCAATGAGTAAACAAAGTCCTGTAAGGAGAATAATTGAATAATAAAGTAAACTAATTAACAGTTAGATAAACAAGTAAAATCTTCCTTTGATATGATTTACTAAAAAAACATTTTGCTTCTAGACAAGTAACTCAAATTTTCGTCGGTGATATACAGTGGTGGCCAAAAGTTTGGACATTTTTTGAAAGTTTCATATTTTTCAACTTTGCATGCTTGTAGAATATATTAATTTTCACTTAAATACAAACGTTTATATATCAAATTGAAGGTAATTTAATGTAGAATTTAATAATAAAAACAGTATTACAATATCTGTATTAAGTTATGTACATTTTAGTAGAACAAATCGTTTTGAATAAGGACGTGTTTTGTAATAAAAGCGTACTAGCCAATCACAAACACTGTTTTGAGGACCAATCAATTGTCTGTAACTGTAGTTTAGGTTATTTGGATGGTAAAAGAGTTATTGTTGGGGAAATATTTTGCGGAATGATGCATACTAGTACAATTAAATAGAGTATTGCTGTTTTTGAATATTTAAAGTCCTTTTTTCAATTAAATTAATTTTAAACAATGTCATCAACAAGAAAAACTAATTGGACATCTACAAAAAGAAGCCGAATTGTCATAATGAGAGAAAATGGCCTCTCTTATGCTGAAATTGCAAGACAAGTTGGTGGTTCAGTCACTTATTCTGGTGTACGAAAGTTCTGTTTACGTTATGAAAAAACGAAATCAGTGGAAAATAAGGCCAAATCATGCCAAAAAAAATGCACAAATGCTACTGCCGATAGAAAAATTAATCGGCTATGCCTTCAAGATCGAAAAATTTCATCAGATGCCATTGGATGTGAAATGAATGCAGCGGGTATTGCAGTAAGTTCAAGAACAATAAGAAGAAGTTTATCAGGATTTGGACTACAAGCTAGAATTCCAAGGAAAAAAACATATTTAAATCATAAGCAACGCAAAAAACGAGTTAAGTGGGCAAAAGAACACATTAAATCGTCAGAAAATAAATGGAAGCAAGTAACCTGGAGCGATGAGAGTAAAATATCGCTCTTTGGTAGTGATGGTAGAAAATACGTGATACGTAGAGTAGGAGAATCACTTCATCCTGATTGCATTGAAGCAACTACAAAAAAAAAACCCAACAAATGTCATGATTTGGGCTTGTATGCCTGCAGAGGGTGTGGGCTAAATTCAAGTGATTGATGGCATCCTGAATGCCAAAAAATACATCGAAACTGTCCTGGAACCAAAATTGATACCTTCCATCAGGGATCTCTTCCCCAACAACGCACCATTTATTTTTCAGCAGGATTCAGCTCCATGCCACACAGCAAAAGTATGTAAAGCATGGTTTCAAAATAAAGGCATAGATATATTACCATGGCCAGGAAACAGCCCTGATCTCAATCCAATTGAAAATTTGTGGCGACGTTTGAAAATTCTTGTACGAAAAAAACGTCCATCCAATTAAAAACAACTTATTGTAGCTATAATTGATTCTTGGCACCGTGTGATTACGTAAGATGAACTCCAAACACTCGTTCACTCGAAGAAAATACGCTTTGAAGCTGTCTTAAAAAATAAGGGTAATCCTACTAAGTAGTGATTGCGTAAGTATCACTTTAAAAAAATGCAAATCTAAGATAGCTCTTACTATTAGTTGCATAACTTTTTTTGCAATACAGATATTGCAATACTGTTTTTGTTATTAAATTCTACATTAAATTACCTTCAATTTGATGTTTAAACGTTTGTATTTAAGTAAAAATTAATATATTCTACAAGCACACAAAGTTGAAAAACATGAAACTTTCAAAAAATGTCCACACTTTTGGCCACCACTGTACATGGCCAAAAACCAAAGTTTGTGTCTTACATATGTATAGCATAATTGATTACATAAGAATGATATTAAAACAAGAATATAAACAAAAAAATATAACATTTAGTACTTTAAGTCTTTAAAATATGTTTCAGTATCAGATAAGAAAGATTTAAAATAAATAAACAATACACAGGGTGGAGGGAGGGTGTAAAAAATGTTTCAACAACTAGTACTAAAATTTTTACAGCTATGCTGTTAACAGTGCTGTAAAATTAACAAGAAAAAACTGCTGTAAAACTTACAAATTTTCTGTAGAATAAAAAAAAAACTGCTGTAACGTGCACTCGAAAACAATCGCTGTAAAATTTACAAATTTGCTGTTTACAAATAAAAAACAAAATTGCTGTAAATTTCCAGCAAAATGTACTAGCATCCATATTGTCAGTATTTTTTTATGTAAATTTCCAGCAAAATGTGCTGGCTTCCATATTGCTAGCATTGTTTGCAGCAAAATACCGTGCGTTGTTTACAGTGTTCCTTGAAATTAGAGAAGTAAAAAATCCTTAGTCAGGATTCGGTCCATTCTCGGGATGGTACTTCGTGCATACGCGTTAAGATGTCACTGTTTATCTCTACTATACCTTAAGTTTTAGTTAATAAATATTTTTAATTTTGGCGGTTTTAATGCAGACAAGGAAGAAGGCAGGAAGCACTGCTCTATCGATCTTGGCTGTTTATCAGTCTACCTCGATCATATGGCAGTTCGACAATTGGTGGCAGAAAACATATTTTGATCACGTGACAGTCAAGAAGGGGTGGAAGTATCACGGTCTATCACTTTCATTGGATGATAGTTTTTATTATTTTTAGTACACATAATTTTGGGTTTTATTTTTGACATTCTTTATATAAAAAAAAAAATTAAAGATTTTTAGAAATAAAAAATATATATATGGCTCAGTTCCGATTACCGTTTAATCGGAAATAATGGTTTTTCAGTTGGTTAAAGTTTAAAGTTTTGAATAACATGGAGCTAGACGGTCGATATTTTGGAATGTAACTGACTGTAGATACGATGGCACTGACAAAATACGAATAACTGGGAGCTTTTAGCACTTCCAACGCCCTATCAACGGCTGAGAGGTACTGCCCTCAAAACTGATAGACGGGAGGTGCTGGTTTAGAACTCATGTTGGGTTCCTCGGTTTAACCGTTCGGAGTTTTCTGTGAACCTTCCGTAAACACTTGTTAGGTTTCTTTAGAAAGACCCCCCAGAAACGGAAACGGCTGTAGATAGTCGGCTGTAATAAACACCAACCGATCAATCCAGCATTTCCTTTTAGGTTATCTGGTTTCACGACACCGCGCCCTGAATACTGCTATCATTAGCGTATTTTTTTCAGCTTTTGTACGGTCCCCTAAATTTAGACACCAGTATTTTCTAAAAGCTTTCTTTGACTTATTTAATCTCAGAAAAATATGGCGGCGAATACTTTAAAAAATTATTGGTATTTAGATTCAAAGGACCGTACAAACACTGAAAAAAATCCGCCTACGACAGCAGCCACTTTTGTGTCAACGCGTAAGTCCAATATTCAGGGAGCGGTGTTCAAACAAAGCGAAATAAATCTGTTGAAAATATAGTCACCATGTTTTCATTGTTGTTAAAGTTATGCACTCAGATCCGAGTTTGGCTTAGTGTGCGGTATTCTGTGTTTTTGGCTGAACAAACCTAGGTTCTATGAAAAGTATTTTTCGTCTTAATTTATTTTTTTCCTTCTTAATAGACACTCTGTACAATTGTTAGTAAGTATCATTTTCTTTATTTCCATTCATTTCTTTTTTCAGACAGTGACGTACCTGGGAAGTCTATCAGTGTCTTAAAACTCATAAAAGACGTCGACTTCATGATCGACATTTTAGCCATGGGCAGCGCCTTCGCCATCCTTGCTTTCAACGAAACTTCGTTGGAACCCCATATTCGTCAAGTACGTAGTTATAAATTTATTAACAGGGCAAGAGAGCTTTAACAAATTCGGTTTTATTTAATTTTTTATTTATTTATTTATTTAATTTATTTTACTTATTTATTTATTTATTATTGTTAATTATGTATTATTATTTTTTTTATTTATTTATTTATTATTTTTTTTTATTTCTTTATCTATTTATTTATTATTAATATCTATTTATTTATTATTATTTTATTTATTTATTTATTTGCATTTTCTTAATGTTTGACATTCTATAAATGATCTCTTGAAACCATTTTTTAAAAATTAAACACGAGTAGAAGCTATAGCGATTCTTTTGGCAAAAAATTAAATGCGATTTTCTCGAAGCAATATTTTTTTAATCTGTACACGAAATATCTCAGTAATGAATGAATTTATTTCCTTAATTTTTTCCTTAAATGAAAGCTTATATAAGAAGCTATATAAGAAGGGCGGGGGGGACGTACAAGCTCGATAATGTCAAGAAATGCGAACGTTCTTTTACCATATCCTACAGTAATTATCTTGTAGTGACCCACAGTGATGTATATTTTCAATATGTTTGAAATAGTGTAAACAGTAGTGTAACCGAATTCTTTTGTGCGTACCTGTAAATCAACAATAAAAGCTAGGTACACCAAATGCTACAGTAAGAATTCTGTAGGGTACCTCAGTAATGGATATCAATTTACGTATGTTTGAAATAACATAAAATCACTGAAGTACACTGCACACGGTTTTTCCCGCAGATCTTTATGTGATGGCATTAATTTGTGTAACCATGTAAAGTGAATGATAAATGCTTTCCGCTCTATATTCTAGAGAAAGCTTGTTTTAGTGTACCTCAGAAATTCAGATAAATTTCATTATGTTTTAAATAGTGTAACATAATTAAAATACACTGCAAACGATTTTACTCTATAGACCATAATGTAACGGAAATCTTTTTAGTGTCTCTGCAGTGGTGTAGTCCTGGGGAAAAAAGTGGGGGGACGCTCATAGTCTCGATCATTAGGGTCTGTATCTGTATCACCCATAGGGCAAACTTGATTATGAATCTTGCTTTTCATTTTGAATTGCAGAGAAAAGTAATTGAAAAATTAAATTAAAAATTTTAAATTAAAATTTATTTAAATTAAATTAATTAAAGTTTTTTAACTGTTGGTCGTTCATAGCTTCCCATAAATTAAAATATTGTTAACCTTATTTCATGTGTGAAAATATTTGAAATAGAATTCGTAATTTAATAACACTAATCCACGCAACGAGACTTTTGTTAGACATTGTTTATTTTTGAGATAGTCATAGAATAACTATTGTATACTAAGAGCATTGAAAATTATTGCATTTTTATATTACAGACACGTATAGTGTAAGGAAAATATTGTAATCATGACAAGAAAAAAGACTATGAAATTTATACCTTTACTTTTATAGGTTCCATGAATCTGATTTTCCTATTTCTGTAACAATTCTCTATGTATGTGCGTATGCATGTGTGCGAGTCTGTATTTTCTTTAAGATTCCCAAACTCTGTGTTTGGTGATTTTGCAATGAGTCAATATGTGTATGTGTCTGAGCAAGATAGCATTTAAGCGGTGTTTTCGGCTGAGATTAAATTTCGCAGGTATGTTATATATGATGAAAAGATTATTTAACATTCTGGATTATATATGCCACTGCCCAAACTCTGTACAAAATTTTGAACAATGTGTTTCGTGTCTAGACAATTTTTAACCCATTTTTTGACCAGAAGTAAAAATATGTGCAGTTTCTGTGGGAAAAAAAAAAAAAAAAAAAAAAAAAAAAAACATTAAAAAATGTGACCGTAGCCGAGGATAACCCATAAATAATGCTTTTTATTGACACAAAGACTATCTTTAGGATTCAGATGCTAGCCCAAATCGGATTTTTAAAAAATATTGGGTTGTTCGAAAAGTTTCTTCTGTTTGGGAAAACCAATTCGTACCGGAAAATTCTATCATTTAATTATTAGTCCGGAACAGTTGATGCCGGTTCGGGAGATTCCTAGTTGCAGCAACTTTACACCCAGTCGATTGGGAGTAGATTGTCTTTAAATAGTGAGCCGTTGGGAAATGATAAGATTGCTTAATAGCAATTAAAAGGAAAAGAAGAGAAATTTAAGGAATGGAAGAATAAATTTGGAATAATAAGAAAAGCAATAGAGATTAAGGATAGAGTCGATAATAGGAAGTAAAATGGTATAGCTGTACTAAAATACTACTGATAAAAAGTTTAAGGATTAAAAATAGGGTTCGGGACATGTTCCATAAGACATTAATTTCAATATCTAATGTCAACTGACGGGCAGAATTTTCCGGTACGAATTGGTTTTCCCAAATGGAAGGAACTTTCCGAACAACCCAATACGAATTTGAAAGGTGTGAAATAGACCAGTATCCTTATAAAGAAAATTTCTGAAAATCGCGTTTCATCAAGATTTTTGTAGAATTAGTAACTCTTTAAATCAGTAACTAGGTTACTTCTCATCTGTAAGTATATCGAATTTTTACGGGATGAAATAGAGAAAGACGTTCAAAAATATTGGTTTCATCATGATTTGTGTGGAAATATTCGAGCAAGAGCAACTGACTTAAAACTTGGCACACATGTACTTCCAGGACTTACATGCTCGTAAAATCTTATTTATTATTTTTTATTTACATTTTAAAAGGATGAATTGTCCAGGGCTCCCAAATGGTTTGCCAACTGAATACCAATATTTTTTAACAGAACATTTCTTAGTAGATTTCTAAAACTTTTCTGCAAAAATTTACTTCCGAAGGTTGTTTCTGCAAAATTTACAAGAAAAATCTAAAAATAAAATTTTTATAAGAAAATACTGGTATTCAAAAAGCGGACCATTTGGGAGCCCTGATTGTTAAGTAAATCTTCTAAACTCGTTTCATCACGATTTATCATCTGGTAGCTATTAACATGCAGATGCTCACGAAGAATGGCTTTTAAAATATTCGAAATTTTAAGTGCTGAAATTAGCCGAAAACTTTTTAAAGTTGTTATTCTTCTGAAACTATCAGTGCTAGAAACTTCAAATTTGACATAGAAGTTATTTAACTCGTAGATATTCTCTACGATGAATTGAAATTTTAATGTGGGAATCGTCTCAGTGAATGTTACCACACTATTAATAGCGATATAAAAGTCTACTCTAGTTATAAATTGATTTGAATCCATGCCATTCTATAAGTGTTTAAAGAATTGAGCGGAAATTTTTTAAAGATATAATTTTGAAGTAGAGTTTCTATGACAAAGATTACTTATGCTTGTGCCATATGACTTATTTAAGAAACACTTTCCTAATAAAATTACTTTTAACGTTAATAAAAAGAAATTAAATACAGAAAAAAAACATACTTTCATTAAAATTCACAAAAAGACAACTTATTTTATAAAGCACAAATGTGTGCGTCGCTCAATGATGTCATACTGATGCGGGCAGCAATGTGGGGAAAATGGATGAATTTTGAAACAATGAAGCTATTTTTTTCAATTAAACAATCGTAATGTTATTTCTATGGGGGTAAATGCCACTTTTGTGCCGACGTTGACCCCCCCCCCCCCTTAGGGATGTAATTTTTAAAAAATGAATGTCCAATTCATGTATTTTCCTCAGGTATACATATATATATTCCAAATTTCAAAGCTCGACGTCAACAGGAAGTGGGTGAAAAATGAATCACAAGATTTGACTGTCACATACATACAGAAATGTTAGATAAAAGAAAGCGGGTAAAAAAGTGGCTCAAATTAATTTCTTTTATTTATTAAATATTTAAATAAAAGGGGGAAAATGGGTTGAAAACAACAGCAATATATTTAATTCTCTCACAGTTTAATAATATGTATTATTTTCCCTCTTTCAATGAACTTTACAGAAATACTTAAAAAAATTTCACCTCTTTATATTTTCTAGATTTTGTATCAGTAGCCATTCTATGATTTACCGCTTTCCAAATTTTGAGTAAGGCTGTGGTTTTCACTTAGATAAGGATGAATCGTTAAAGATTAGAATTAGAAGATTAAACAGATTATTATTCATTAAAGTTAAATTACTATTATAAATTAAAAGCATCAAGTTTTGTCACTAAAAACCCCTTTGAACCACGTTGCTATCACAGTATTGCATTTTTTTGACAAAGTCTTCAAGTTTGAGCTAAGGTCCGCTTTTACAGGGCGTCCGAAAAAATTTAAACTTGAAGATAAGTAGTCAATGTAAGATGCAAAAAAGTTTAAAATAAGGTAGCAAATATGCAGAGGAGGGGGGGGGAGGAAGGGGACAACGACTATATATTAAATTAGAAAAGCTATGAGGTATTACAAGAAGGTAACAGTAACATGGATGATAATAAACATGTGCGGTTGACCCCCAGTTATGTACTGCAGCTGACGGAAAATACATAGAGTATGCTTAGCCAATTCTTCTTATTATTTTTTTTAATTTGTAAGTTTTAAAACTACACTGTCTCTTTACATGATTTCTGCCCGTGCAGCTTTTTAATTAGATACACTTGCGATGCATTTTTTTTCCCCTTTTACACTTATTAATATTTAATTTTGTTCTAAAAATGCTATCGCCAATATATGCACAGGACCATTTTCACTGATAAAGTAATATTTAAATGGTTCGAAAAGGTTTTATAAATCAGCTTTCTTCCTTCATTTTTTAAATTTAATTTTAAATATATAGGTATGCAGATTTGTAATGATTTTATTGCAGCAAAAAGGAAAATTTTTCTGACTGACAAATTTTGAATAGAAGAGTCGAGTTATTGTATAAATGTTTGAAAATTAACAAGATAATTATTTCATTGACAATATTATTTCAATGTTATTTTTTTACTTTATTTTAAACTTTTTTATAATTTATGTTATCTACTTATCTCCAGCAGATAACAAATGTTTATAATACACAGACACACTGTATACCGGCCAATATATATTATATTCATTACACACAAATGTTTGTAAAATTAATTTGGTGCAACAATGTGTGAAGGAAAAACATGTCTAGCGTTTTTTTTAATCGAAAATATAATTTCGTTCAGTTTAAACACATACCAAGCAATAATTATCTATAAATGGTAACGTATCCATTCGAATTATTTTGAGTGGTCATGTATAGAAATTAATGATCATATGCTCATCACATAACACACTAAAATTTAAACCAGCTGAAAAACGCATTTCAAGAAATATCCGGCCATGACGGTAGTGTATTTGGATTATTTTTGTGTGGCCCTGTATACGAATATCATTTACGTATCATTTAGCAAATGGATATTTTCTTCAGCTGAAAAATACAAAATATAACCGAAAACACGTTTCGAGCACCTGAACCCACGTCTGACAATGTGTCCGGATTCTTTGGCCTTGTAAAATAACTATAAATGTTTCGTGCACCGTTTTCCATGCATTGCAAACAATTACTGTTAATAGCTCATGGTGTTTTGGTGTTTCAAAATATTTTTTGACGTCCCTGTAATCGAACGATAAATGATATTTTTGATAGGGAATATGTTATAACGAATTTCAATATCATATGGCATTACTTCATTTATGTGTATTTCAAACAATCTCCGCCCAGTAAACAGTAATATGAAAGAACTCTTTTTTGATCACTCGTAAACGAAATACAGATGCTATACACATAATTCGCAATAGTGATAAGGCTACATTGAAAAAATATACATAAAATTTTGTCGAAATTCAAGCAAACTTTTGGAAGTTACAAGTAGAATGCGAACAGATGGAGACAGACAAGCGATCTGACACCGTAAACACTTTCCATGTGGTTGAAAAGTATTAAATATCAATGCCTTATTTCTTAAAATTGTTGATTTATTGGTGTGCTCATAATTTAAAAAAATTAGTAAGTTTGAAAAGATGGCGTCCTCTCGTGTCTCTAACGTCCCCCTTGAAAATAAAAAGTAAGGGGACGCTCGACATAAAATAAAAAAGTGAGGGGACGCCGTCCCCCCGCGTCCCCCCTCGACTACACCACTGTGTCTCTGTAAATTAACTATAAATATGATACACTTCATTTTCAATAGCTAATGAATTAGAAATTGCTACAATAACTATATTTTTAGTAACTAATCCTTGCGAAAGTTAGAGCACTGTCGGACAAACCGAAATCATAAACCCTTTTGTTGGAAAAAATAAATGCATTTTAGGTCTTGGTATTCATGTATACTTTTTTTAATTAGGAGATACGAAAACCCAAAAGGCTTTTTTTTTATTCCTTTCTTTTTTCAAAACTTTTTGTATTTTCACTTAATGAGGAAATGTGCCACAAACAGAAGCAAATATTGAGCATAATTCTCCCACGATAACTTGGCCGATGACCTGAGAGATTTCGCTCTGCTACGGGGAAAGAAAAGCTGATAACAGACACAAATATTGCAGTAAATGTACTATTAAATTACAAACTAGATTCTGATTGTTGCTAATACGGATACTACCTTACCTATACGGATACTGCCTTAACTAACCAGAAATTCATCTTAATTCCCATTATTCATTGTCTAAGAAGTTGTCTTGAGGACTATAATCAGTCAGAGTTTAATTCTAAAATATTTACAACTAGGACTTCCCTCGAAGGGATTAGTCTGAGTGATATTGCTGAGAACACAGGGTTAACAATTACAATATAAAGAAAAAGAGCAAATTAAATGATAGAATTACAAAATATCATATATAAATTCATATACACTGTTAAAAAAATAGAAAAGAAGTACCGTTCATCAGATGTGTTGTCATATTTTTTTTTAACATGTGGCAAAGAATCTCATTTTCTTGAAAAAAAAAATTAAAAAAAAAAACCGCCGGATCTTTTAAAACGCCAAGCTTTTTAAAGTTACGTAATTGGATTTGCAGTCAATAGATTATTCTATCAAGCGTGACTTAACGCAAATTTAATTTCATTGTTGCACCTTTTTTTGTGTGAATTTAAAATTTTTCTTCCTTGATTATATATCTATTATTTGTATAAATGTTTACAGAAACTCTTACACTTCAAACCACATTGATACCATGCTTTGCTACAAACCAGATTGCAAAACTATAGTCTAAATTACTATTAAAGTATACAAAAAATCTTTGGATGACTTTTGTAAAATAACTTTTACATTAAATCTCCGTATCGGCAAAATTGAAAAATTATATATATTTCAAAGTTAAGCTTAACAGATACTTCTTGATTATTCTCTAGGCGGCTCTGCCCCCTGCGCCTTTACTGCGCCAATCCGCAGACTTTTCTTTTGCCTGTCTGTCTGTCTCTCCACAATCTGTCTGTTTCCCTATTCGTTCTTCTGCCCGTTTCTCTAACCGATTGTCTATCTCTCTACACGTCTCGCTACCTGTCTATATTTCTCTACCGGTCTGTCTATCCGTCTAACTACTTGTATGTCTAGCCGTGTCTCTATCCACTTCACTACCCATTTGTCTATCTGTCTCACAACTTGTCTATCTGTCTCTCTACCCGCATGGCTATACGCCTCTCTACCCATCTTCTTACCCATCTCCGTACCCATCTACTACCTCTCTACTCGTCTGTATACCCGTCTCACTATTCGTCTGTTTTTGTACCAGACTCTTTACCCGTCTCGCTACCAATCTCATTACCCGTCAGACAACTCGTCTCTGTACTCATCTCTCTACTCGTCTCTTTATCTACCACGCTACGCGTCTCGCAACCTTTCTCGCTACATTCCTGTCTACCGTCTCGTGACCCATCTCGCTACTACTCTGTTAACCCTCTTTTTACCTTTCTGTCTAGCTGTCTATCTATTCGTTTCTCTACCCGCCAGCCTACCTATCTCGCTACTCGTCTCTCTACCATCTCACTACCCGTCTTTCTACCCGTTTGTTTACTCGTCTTTCTACCTCTCGCCACTTCTTCCCAATATTTAAACAATTCATTTAATATACAGAAGCCGATTAAATGCAAACAGAAGTAATTTATCTAATAAGTGTAATCAGATGCAATTTTTTTTAAATAGATCAGTTGCAACCACGTGATCACCAGCCCACCAAAAGTTATCAACCAATCATAATCGTGGATTTGTAGACTGTATTATGAGCTAACCAATCACAATCCACCATCTTTGATGGGCAAACAAAAAACAAATCTGGTTGCTAAGCTGGTTGCTAGGGTGTGACGTCAGTTGAAACTGATCTATACATACATAAACCTGAATAATAATTCATCAGTTTTGTGTTCATGGTTGTTTATATCATTTGACAATAAATCTCAACTTCTTAAACCTGAATTGTCTGAAGCTTTTTAAAAAAACCACAAGGTCTGTATAACTGCAAAGTACCCTGAGGGCTATATTAGCTACATGTTATTAAGTTAAGTGAAAGTTTCGTTATCGCATTTGCAGCCAATTGCTTATGTCAGAAAGCATGGCTTAACGCCATTTTATATTCATTAGTGTAACTTTCTTTTTTTTTTCTTTTTTTTTCTTTTTTTTTGGGGGGGGGAGGGGGGAGGAGGGTTTCAAATATATACATATAAATTAAAACTTTTGCCTCCATGCCATTAGTGTTGTTTGTATTATTAACTAATGCTTTGTAGACCGAGCTTCATTTGAAACAAATGTAAAAGACTTCTTCTACAGTTTTTTTTCAGGAGAAACTTTCGTAATTGGGCCTAAAGCCAATCGGAGCATTTAATATCAATATTGTAACTCTTATAGAGTTAAAACAATATTGTTGCTAGCTTTACTGTTGTTTGAGACCAGCCTTGGCTGTGTATCTGAATGGGGAAAAGTTTTGTATCCAATGTCGGTTGGCGAAAAAAAATTAAAATGGTGCCAAAAGGTAGTTTTAGCATCTTACAAAATTTTTCAAGAGAGCGGTAAAACATGTTTTTCAAATATTTGCAAACATACGTTTATTAAAACATGTTTTTGCACCATCTTAAAAATTTAAGCACGATGCTAAAATAAAATTTTATCGCCATATTCGATATTTTAATAAGTAATGAAAATACATAAACAAACTTATTTAACAAACCTAAGAGGCATTTTTGTGATAAATAATTGTTATTGTCAGGGGAGTAAATTGTAAACAATTAATAAACGGCTAGTAAATAATAAATAGCATTTAAAATCTAAAAATGAAGAAGTGGTCCGTATAAAAAAGCAAACCATAACATTATACGCTTGATATATGTAAATCTTTTTTTATTTTTTAATATTTGCGAAGGCACAGATAAAAAGGTAAAAATCTCTTTTCCAAATGCCATTACAATTTAATATACACTGCTCAAAACAATTAAAGGATATTTGAAGTTTTATATAAAATAAAGATATAAACGAATTTTTTTTTGCCGAAAATAGAAGAAGAGAATCACAAATGCAAATTTTTTCTGGTTTTCAAACTGTGGAGTATGCAAATTTTGAGTTCGACGTCAAAAACGTCGCTTCAGCGGTAGCGAATGAAATTTGACTTTCAACTGGATAAAAGAGAATGAAGACAAGGATGATCGGCATTCAGTGATTGCTTTGTTTCGATGAGTACGATGTCTCAGCGAAGTCATTTGACAGATTCAGAAGCTTGGAGAATTGTTGGTAGGTTAGAAGGGGGCCAAACTCAAGCCGAAGTAGCGCAAGCCATTGGAGTGTCACAAAGTGTCATTTCCAGGATCTGGAACCGGTTTTTGGAGAGTGGATGTGCAGGCCGAAGACCAGGGCAAGGTCGTAGATGGGCAACAACGCCCAATGAAGATCGGTATTTAGCGTTAACAGCTCGGAGACACCGAAACATGAACGCTACTCTTCTCCAACAACACCTTCGCTCGGCTACAGGCACCACGATTTCAACTCAGACTGTCCGAAACGGGCTCCATGCTGTAGGTCTTTAAACTCGCCGACCGATGGTATGTGTTAGATTAACATCAAGGCATCGTCACGACCGCAGGGAGTGGGCAACCGAGCATGTCAACTGGAGGAGAAATGAATGGAGCAATATTCTGTTTTCTGACGAGTCCCGTTTTTCTGTGCATCCGGATAATAGGCGTATTTTCATCTGGAGGGACCGTGGCAGTAGGAATAATCCTGCGTTCGTGCACGAAAGTGTCAGATTTGGCGGTGGAGGAGTGTTGGTGTATGGTGGCATCTCCATTGACGGCGCACTGACCTCTACATCATTCGAGATGGAGCTCTGACTGGTCGCCGATATAGGGATGAGATCCTCAGACCTATTGTAGTCCCTTACGCTGCAGCAATCGGAGATAACTTCATTTTAATGGACGATAACTGCAGGCCACATCGTGCAAACCTGGTGGAGGATTTCCTTTTCGAGGAAGGAATCGTTCGAATGGAATGGCCAGCGTGTTCTCCAGACATGAATCCAATCGAGCACGTTTGGGACGCTCTAGGAAGACGAGTTTCTGGCCGCCAACAACCCCCACAAACTCTCCAAGAACTGGAAAGAGCTCTTCTGGAAGAGTGGGACAGAATACCCCAACTCGTCATTAATAGCCTCATTGAGTCCATATGCCTCAAAGGTGTTCAACGTTGCTGGCCGCCAGTGGAAACCATACCCCCTACTGAAAATGATTTTCTTTGAAGAAAACACCTTTTCTTATTCTTTTTTTTCTCATATGCACAAATTGTGTTTTTTTCCTTTTGTACACAAATGCGCAATAAAATGCATTTTTTTCTGCCAAACATGTGTAATTTATTCTCATATAACCTACTATGTCTGTTGACCATGTATCAATCAGCTAAAAAGTTTCCCAGATACAAAATCCACCTAAAACTGCAATATCCTTTAATTGTTTTGAGCAGTGTATATATATATACAAAATAGAGAAATATCTGCAAAAAAATATATTTACATAATACTACATCTGCAAAAAAATACGATTTAGAAAAAGTAAGCCCAATTCTGCAGATCCCAACAATCACATCGAAAAACTTATCACCAAAAAAGAACTCGCCAAATCTTACGGCACAGGAGATGGATTTTCCCCTCTGAATGCAGAATATTAGTTTTTTTTCTTGTACGATGGGTGATTATAATATAAATGTTTCATTTACGTACTACATACCGTTTGATATATTGATACTTTTAGGTTTTCCTGGCGCAGTTGATAAATCGCCAAATTTTGTTCCTATAACATTTTCATATTGAATTCATTTCATTTAAGAATAAACCTTTCACTCATTTAATTTAAAATACATGCTTTTCATTAATCCCATTTAAAATGCTAAAAAGAGAAAAAAAAAAGAAATAATGCCATAAATCGAAACCCTTTATTTAAACACCAAAGAATTTTTTTTTTAATTTACACACGCGAAATAAAAAAAGCTGCTATTGCTGAGATTTGCGCCAAATCTCTAATACCAAGTCTACCAAGTTATTGCGGGGTTTTTCTTTCAAACAGAAAAAAAATCCAGATTAATTTTCGATTTCTACTAAATTGAAATATATTTTATTGTGCTGAATATTAGCGCGTGCATATTTTTTTGCTCCATGTACTCCATGAACTTTTCAATTCCGATTGTCTACGAAAATCTCCCGCTGGTGAAAATGACGTATGCACAAAATTTAGTGACGTATGTACTTTAATTGTGCTTTTTTATCTATTTTTTTAACATAATTTCCAAACGGTTTGACATTTTTTCTTGGTAATAAATAGACGTCGTTGTCACCGTTATAGGTACCTGCTGTAAAAATTTGAACGAAATCCGTTAAATATTTTTTGAGTTATGCTTGACGAAAGGTTTTAATATCCATCGTAGCTATATATGGTTCAAAGTAATACTGCGTTGTGTATGAGTCTTCGTTGCACTCAGACAATTAACATAATCTCCTCTTTTCTTTTTTAGTTTAATCCATCTCCAGTCACTACAGGATTTGTATTCTTAGCAGCAGGATTGACAGATGCTGTATTTTCGCCTGTTTGGGGATACTTTGCAGAAAAAATGGTAAGAAATTTTTGACTTTTATTCAAAATTTTCAAATTTACTTTAAATCTTACAGACGTTCTCACACATTATTCGTTTTGTATTAATTAATTGCTAGTTGAGCCGAAAGGCATTACTTGGGCCGGTTGAAAACCGGTGATAAAACCTATAATGAACCCCAAATAAAAAATACTGATAGTTAGGGATAAAAGTTCTCATAAGAAAACATAAAAGCAAAGTTTTTGTGGTCCAAACCCTTTGAAATTTTTAATGGTTATAAATATAAAGGTTTTACAGCCCGTGTAAGAATTACGTCAAAAATATTGTTATTTGGTTGTAAAATAAATATGTTTTCTTCCCCGGAAAAACCCCCTTTTTCAAATTCTATAGAAGGGAAGAACTCCCCCTCCCATTTCCTTTTCTATTTCTGCCTTCAAAAAAGTGACAGCGCCTCCCTCCCTTTTCAATCACTCCATTCCGCTTGCAATATCCAACTCCCTTTTGTTCACCCCTCTCAAACAAAGCAAGTGAAAGAATTGGATGCTCCCGGTAGGGAGGGGAAATAAGAATAGAATTTAGAAGGAGTATTTCCTAGCGGTAGGGTTGCGAGCAGTGCAGGCCAATAGGCGAGCTGTTCTTTTCCCAGCGCTCTTGATTTTTCGTAATTATATTTCCTTCTTTATTCACCATTAAAAAAAGTTGAGGCATGCGCAGTAAGGTCAAATTTACACTAAAAAATTAAGACTTTTGCTTCTCGCTTTAATATATTAGATTTCTTCTGCTTTATAGTTCAATTTTAAAAGTGAAAATGAATTTTTATTTTTTTTAAACGACGTCATTTTCATCTCTTTCGAGATCAGGGATTCTGAACACATAACAGTGAAACAAAAATTAGGTGAAAAGTTACAACATTTTGACGAAATTATGAATGAATGTTTTATGAATGAATATTTACGTTTATGACGCCATTTTTCATTGGTGGAAGCTTTCGGCAACTCTGTGCTAAAGATATTTCAGATTTACTCGCAGTTTATGAGTCATACTATTCTATCTACAAAACGTTTCAAACTAAATAAAACATGAAGTTAGCATATTTATCTACCTGAATTGTTATGGAAATCGTATGGTATTGTTTTATTTTTTCCCTCAGTTTATAATCATAGTAATACAATTACATAACAACGAATATGTTTTGATTTTTGCATAAAATAAAATAACATATATTCGTTAACTTTTTAAAGTTTTCCACAGTTTTTAGCCAATGCAATACAATTGCACATTCAAAAATGTTTTAAGTCACTACTTCGAATTACGAAGCATTTTGAAAAAATTCTACAGTTTATAGTTTAGTCGTACAATTGTACCTACAAAGTTTTAATTATATCATTTATAAAGTAAATATATTTATACCCATTATCTATTCGAGTAATCAAGGATATTTTGTAAACTGAAGTCACAGTCGTACAATTCTAAATACAAAAATACTTTTAAATTATAAAAATGCAAGGCTCAATCAAATATAAACTGAAATTGCGATATTACAAGTTCTAAGAGTGTGACAGCAACATGTGCGTGTTCCATATGAACGATGTTGTGCTTCTGTCATATGCCATAAGTATTCAATCCATATATTTAAGCTAAAAGAGCATTTCTTAAGAAAAGATTCACATAAAACTGACCTCATTGAGCAAGCTTAAACTTTTTTTTTAAAGCAGGAATGAGGAATTTTCACGTTTTCTAATTTTATTTTTATGTAATAGAAAACAGAAAAATAAGAAGAACAGTATGTTTGTTTTTTTATTTTGAGCTGTAATTGTTGATTTCTGGCAGTTTTTATAGCGCACTATTTACCGTGTGGCGAAAACGATACATTTTCCTACGCTAGTCTTGTGACGTCATAGTTCATGACAAGGGAGAAAACGCAGCATTTGTTTACGCTTTCGATAGCGCGTTTGACGGTTTTCTTTTCTTCTTGTAATAAAACTCGTGGGTATTACATTATCAAAAGTAATAAAATCTTTAAGAAAATACAAATGTACTAAAGATCTAAACAACTCGCAAACTGCAAAAAAGTTATCCTTAATTTTTTAAGACCTTTTAAAAAAAATAGTATAAGTACAAAAACGGTTAAAGTAAGTTTGATTTTCTCCATTGGCATTTAAATTTTGAAAGAAAAAAATGATTCCAATATAAAATGTTTATACCAGTTATAAGTTTTATGATATTGTGTGTTAGAATAATTATTTTTTATTAGAAAAAAAAATTGTTTTTATAAATCATTCAAAATCATGTCTGGCAATTGTGATAAATATTTAAGCATTTGACGTGATTCTATTTTTTTTTATGTAATATTACAAACCCTAATGTTAAAGTACCTTTCAGATTTTTGTTTGTTTAGTGGGGGATTTTCGGCGCCCCAGACCGCATCCACTGTTTTCGCAAAAGCTGACGGTTGTTTTCGTGATTAGTTAAGAAAGATCAATTAAACATTTGAAAATCAGCTGTTGTAAAATGGTTAAGGTGATTCTAAAATGGCCTTCTCAACAACGCGATTCATTTTTAAACGCAAAAGCATAAGATTAGCAGGCATGACAATTGAAGCTGTTTGAAATCGAAATGTGTTTTCCATTTTTTTTATAAATAAATTACTTATCAAGTTATAACCGATTCGTGTCACGTGACATACGTTTTTCCCTTTTCTCGTTCTGCCGTGTCGAGAATTCAGTTCTAAACGCCGACTTTGGCAGCGTTTTCTGAAAGATCTTCTGCCTTTGCCAAAAAAGAGAAAACGTCTTCGATTACATAGTTTCTGAATAAGAACACCTGCCTATTTCATGCGTTTCCGAACAAAAATGAATTCAGAAATGTGTCAGAAAGTAGCTCTTTTGGACTTGAGAAAAGTCTTAAGTTAAAACTGTCGCTGCGTCCCGAAGTTTTATAATGTTTAGGAAAAAGTTTTATTTCACATGCTATAAGAAAATTGTTTATATGATGTAAATACGACGAATTAAATATATATCGTTTTAATTAGGAGTGATTTTTAACATTGATTGCTTTTCGCACGTAATAATTTAATTATTTTAAAAGTTTCTTTATTTTTTTTTTAAATCGCGTGTAAATAAATGTTTCGATTGAAAAATATTTGTAAATGTTATTACATATTTAGGCAATTTTAAAACGGGTAACAGTGGGTAATAAAATGTTATTTCAAACTATGAATTAAATCTTTATTTAGATAATGAAATTTTCAATGAAAAAATTTAAAAATACTTTAAAAATTAACAAATTAAAAAAATGTTTGAATATTGCACACCACAATCTAGTCATGTATGCCTACGAAAGATTATTAAATTGCTATGCATAGTTTTTGATCCTATAAAACTTTTTAAATGAGCTATTTTGGCCAATTTTAACATTAAATAGTTATTAAAAGGATTCTTCGATTTAAAAACTGCTTGCTTCAGCGTATTTATTATACTTTTCTCTACAAAACTACATGTTTTCATGTTCTTATATGCAATAATTACTGTATTATAAGTCGAGAGTCAAAATGTCACAATAAATTCAATTACGTCAGCGGCATCAGCATTAGTTAAATACTTTTTTTTTTTCTTAGAATAGTGAGATACAACGAAAATGAAAGATTGATAAAAATATCGTAAACACCAAAGTAGAAATAAATTGCGACGCAAAAAAATTCGAAATGCTAGCAAAACCCGAGCCGAGAACCAAAATGCCGCTTGCAAACAAAATGTAAACATTGGAACATCGTGAACAGTGACGTCATAGCCAATCACGCAGCGTTTTCAAATCGCGTGTTTTTCTCGTAACTTTAAACCTAATTTAACAATTATTGAACGATTTTTTTACATTTTTGAGAACATTTTTGAAATTTCTGAGCCTAGAATTATCAGAAAAATATAAAGTTGATCGATTACCTCATGTGTGCAAATTCCTCATTGAAGGGGAAATGGGAGGGGGATTCTTCAATTCTATAGTTTGAGAGCGGGCTGAGGTTGAACAAAGGAACGGGGAACGGTTCAAACCCAAAACAACGAGAAATCCATTCATCATTCTCCTCACTTCAGATGGGAAGGAAAACTTTCTCTTTCTTTAAAATGGCAGCTTTTCCTTCAGATGATTTTTACAAGCAGTCATTTTGTTGCCTGAGTCAATTTTCGTTGATGAGAAACGCTTCACCCTTCGGACAAAAAATAAATCAACAATCACAGTTTTTAAAAATACGTTGATGCAGTTTCTGCGAGATTCTATACGACAATTTATTTTTTTGTTGCTTATTTAAATCCGAGTTGACTAGATCCAAAGACTGTGGGGCGCCCCATCCTAAGTTCGCTTAATTCGAGGTCCGTTTGGAATAAACCGACCAGCATAGCGGGCGAAGCTCCGCTAGTATTTGATTTATCTCAAAAAAAGTTTTTAAAGTTCTGGCATTTTACAGTCATAGTCATATAAATATATCTATAAAACTGTTTTAAATGATGTAAATTATAAAATAAATACGTTATTTTATATTTATTACGTTCCAGAAAGTTTTCTTTATCTCGAATTCCCATATTAACCTACGGGAAAACTTAAAACTGCGATTACTCATTACCTAATATTATTATTGAAATACGTTTTCACCATCTAAAAGTAGCCGATAATGATATGTGTTTTCAAAAATCGTTTCCTTAAATTTTAAGTATTAAGAAAATCCCAATAAATTTTGAAATTTCCACGATGAAAATTTATAGTCTTCTTAAAAATACTTAAAATTTACGGAGACGATTTTTAAGAACGCACATTGTCGGCCTTTTATGCTTACTTTCTGGTGGTGAAAACCGTATTCTGATACTTATATTAGGTAATAGGTAATCGCGCCTTTAAGTTTTTTTATAGGTTAACATGAGATTTCGTGATCGGGTACTTATCCCTTTAAATAATTAATGTAGCTATTGCTTTAACCCTTATTACCCTAAATTATAAATTAATGATCTCGAGTACATTACAGTTTATTGACTGAAATTGCTGAAGGGGAATTTTCTATAGTTCTATGCGTTTCCTAACTGAACTAGATTTTCGCATACTATGTAGTATATATACAAATCTGTACATCATATACAGGGCTGCACAAAAGAATTCCGATATTTTTCCGACTATTGATGGTAATTTCTTAAATTGTTTTTTCAAATTATGTTAAGCGTTTTCCTTCAAATATTGTATTAAGTATTGCATTTCAATTGTAAAGAGCATTGAACCGTAATTTGTAACGTGAAAGAATTGATTTGTAATTGAGCATTATTGTTACATTGAGAGGCACAGAATTTTATTGAATTTAGTAATAGGCTTGCCCAAATGGGCGCAGCCGCCTGTACAATTTTGTATTATTTCTCTCTTGTTCTTCAATAAACTTTTGTCGACGGTCAGGAGATCGAACACTTGACCTCTCGTGCTCTCTCGGGAGTCTTGGGGGTCCGAGGATCTCCTTTCCCAACTGAATTTTGCTTATCAGGTGCGGTTAGCGAAATAGTATGCACCTCTGCTGGGCGGGGCTAGTTGAGCTTAAGTCGAAAGGTAGGCCTATTCACCCGGTTTGACTTTAATCTTGCTTACTTAGACATCATCTTTTACCTAATTAAACTATGAAGTTTTGTTACAGTATTCGAAATGTGTTGGAAAGTGTATCATAATCTATGTTTGACGCACGATTTTGCGTTCTTGTTTCTACTAAAATCACTTCTTTAAAATTTTGTTTTTAGTATTTTGTAGCATTTTCAAAAATGTATAAATATAATTATAGAAACTTAACCTTACAATTTAAACATAGAAATTTTTCGGTACTGATTTTTTCCACTCCATGTCTTATAAGATAAAGAAAGCTGAACGGTTGTAATTGGAAAAGAAATTACACATTTAAAAAATATTTTTGTTTTGTACAATGAATAATGCTTTTGTAACATGATGAAACAAAATACCTAGAACCCATTCTCACATCGTATTACTGCCAATATATATGTTAAATGGTTTTTATAATGGAATTTGATTTCATATTTCATTTTCTTGCTCCTTTTCTCTTTTTAGCCAAATGCCCAATATCTTACATTTTTAGGATCACTGATAGTCATCATATACTTTTTAATTGTGGGGCCTGCTACATTCTTGAATTTTAAAACGTAAGTACATTAGACATCAGTGCACAAAAGTAAAGAAGGTGAGTAGATAAGATTTGATTTTTTATCCTCTTTGATTTTTTATCCTCTTTCTCCCTATAGGGTCAAACTATTTTCCTAAATGGTTTGACTGTTTTAATACAATTACTGCCTCTTTGATTGATGTTTGACGAAATGGTGTTTAAATATGTTATAGAAAACCAGATAGCTTTTATGTCAAGTTTTAATGTATTTCAATTACATGAACTTTATAGTTTTCGACATGAAGGGCTTGTAACACCTTCGTAGATTTTTATATTGTTACACAATTCCTTAAAAAACAATTTCCACATAGTACTCTTTCCTCCCGAGGACATCCTGAGGGAAAATATGATTAAATGCTTATCATCTCTCAAACATCCTGGCGGATGCAAAATGACTGCGGCAAGAGGCCCTCAGAAACTGTAAACGTTCTAGTCTCCTAAGGTCCCCCTTGGGAGCTTCTTGAGAGAGAGAAGTGTTACAGGACGTGACGAAAGGATTGTTTAATGACAATGTTTGTAACACACACACTCAAATAAATAAATAAACTAAATAAATGTATATTTTACATATTTTGCTTAGTATCTGTAATATTACTGGTGAACATTTTGCAATTTAAAAGTATTTTAATTATCTCTTTTTAGAACTAAACATAATATTTAAACAAATCTATATAATAATTACTTATACTGATTTATATTTACAAGTAACAAATATTTTTAATATTCATTATCACACACGACCAATTACACGAAAGAAATGAATGACATCTTACGGACACAAATTTCCGATCTTCGTTCCTCCTTCCGGATATGAACCTGGGTACGTACGAACACTAGACACGAACCCTCTCCACTACGCTACAGGGCAATTGCCTAAGAATCACTTATAGGATATTCATTCATTTTCTTTTTCATCTCATAAAAGTCAGTAGATGAAAATATACTTATTTTGGTGTTTTGTTTAGCAAGAATTCTGTAAATTTTATTTCAAATCAAATGTGAATGCATAGCATTTAACTTATATTAAATGGAATTTTAAATTCACAACTAGAAAAATATCCTTCTATATTAAAAAAAATAATAATCTGGAACTGAGCCAAAAACGATTTAGAAATGGACCAATCAAATTCTGCGTAGATATTCCGGGTTATTCTCATCGCTTTTTTACTAGGGACTTTTTTGAGGAGCTATTACTTTTTTTCTAGCTATCCTACGGATTCGAAAATCATACCACCAGACGCGAAATATAACAAGCTTTCAGAAATTAAAAAAATTATCACGGTCAGACAATAAAAACTCAAAAAATCCTTAAAAAACGAGTAAAAAATCTTTTATTGAAAAAATCATTTTTTTATATTGTCGAAAATTTCTAAATAAACGCAAAGGATTATGTTTTATCTCAAATAAAAAATGTATTTGCGCGAGACTATTAGAAACAATAATGAAAGTTTAAAATAATAATTAAATGATCACGTGTTGACAGCAGGAAATACAGAAAATTACGTCATAAAAACTGTGTTTACACATGAATATTAAAAATAAAAAAGATGAATTAAATGAAAAAGCATTATAGCCAGTTAAATGAAAAAGCATTATAACCTGATTACAGAAGATAGTCGCCGTTCGTGATATCATCATCATCATCATCTTTTTAAAACAGGATACATTACTAGGTTTTAAGAGGCTGTGAAATCAGAACGGGGATTGGTAAGCGTAGCGAGCAGGGGGCAGAGCCCCCTTGGTAGTATAAATAATTCATTAAGAAAAATGGGATTTGATTTTATTCCTTTCATGAAACTATTGTTTAAAAGGGCAGTAATATTTTTTAGCTTATAATAATTAAAATATTAACATTTCTGATCTTACATCTGTGATCTAGTGAAATATGAAATATTAAAACATTGAATAAAAGGAATGTCTGAAACAAAATTATTTTATTTTCTTATCATAATAAATAAATTTACGTTATAGTTAAGGCTCATTTTAGCGATTCTTAAAATCATGAAAAAACGTTCTCTAGATAGGAAATTTATTATATCGAATTCTTCATAAAATTTACTACAGGCAATTGTTTGTGAGCACTTCTTGAAATATCATTTAATTTTAGTCAATAAAACTGATATTTCAGAAGATTTTGGACACGTTGATTTAAATTATCAGCCTTTTTATGATTGTGATGAACTATTAGGAAACTTTCCAAACAAGCTACATCCTATAAAAGCAATACTTTTACAAGATTTCTAATTTCTATTGTACCAACAGACACTTTTTTCTTAGTCATCGTTGGGTATAATCAGAGCTAAAATGTAACAGCTTTTTGTTATTCTCGGTACTATATTGGCAGATTTTCTCCTTTTAATCATTTTCTGTTGCAAGGCTTTGACGATTTTATTACGCTGTTTATTTGACATTTGGAATACGCATTCTCAGAAGCACATGAACACATTCTGTCGCTGACAAAAAATATTAGGTGCGGAACTAGTGCTATTCAGTATCCATTGGCAGTAAAATTAGTTAAAATTATTACCTTACCTGGCTGGACCTTTCTTTATCGGAAAATGGAAATCGTAAGATAAAGGAAATACGAAGAATCCTCTGGAAAAATTATGACTGTCCTGGAAACCGGAAATTCATCATCAGTTTACATACAGCTGCCGTCATCAAGAGAAGCTATATAAATAAGACCACTCCGGAGAAATGAATTAGTTTTCAGTCACAAGCAATTCTAGTTTGAGAGTGAGCTGTGACTATTATTATTTGTGCATTTTTGGATGTTTTAGGCTGTTTATTTGATATCTGGGATACGAATTAAAATATTTGCATTGTGTTTCTAGAATTTTCGTCAAATATAGAACTTAAGTTTTTATTTACAGATATTTACAGATTTTCATAACATAGACAGCCGTAGGTTTTTGATATTTCGCCTGCAACATGAAGCAGTACTGAATGCTTATTACTAGAGGCATGAGGGTTTAACTTAAAGCTATTATGGTAACCATCACATCTGTGAAATCTCATATAGATGCTGAAATGTATGACTTGAGAGGCAGGCTGACAGAGAAAAAAAAATGGACAAAAAGAAATGAAAATAATCATGGAAGATATTGATAATTATATATAAGAAGTAAAAAAAAGTGTTCGAAAACAGATAACAGAAATAAAAAAAAAATGTTAATGAGTTAAAAGATGATATTCAAGATGGGAAAGAAGGTGTAAAAAATAGATAAATGAAGTAAAAACGAAAAAAATATATAAATTAACAGATATGGTTAAAGCTATAGAAAGAAACTGAAATTTCTAGAGATAAAAATAGATAAATGAAGTAAAAACAAAAAAAAATAAAACTAACACATTAATAAATTAGCAGATAAGGTTCAAGCTATAGAAAAGAAACTGAAATTTTTAGAGGTGCGATCAAGTTAACTTCCTTTAAACACCGAATCTGCCGTTGTTTGTCCACATGTAAAGCTCCTAACATTTGACAGACAGACATCATGCACTGTTTTCAATACACGATTTTTATGTAGTTAGTGCCACAAATTGACGGAGAGATAAAATGAAAGTAAGTTAGCTGTTCTCTGCTTCTCCGTAGACAAGCAGCTAATATTCTTCAAAAATTAAATAAATTAACTGGCTTGATCACTATAGAAAAAGCATTAGAAAGTCGATTTGGAGAAAATAAAATAAAATTAACTAACTCACTTTATTCTCACTTAACTCACTTTAACTAGGCTGAGCTTATGTGTAAGAAGACAGAAACCGGGTGAAAGTCTGCAAGATTTGGTGACGGATATTTAAAGACTTGTAAATTTGGCTTACATTGTCCCCGTCACTTCCTTGAAAGTCCACATGACCAGTATTTTGTCGACGCAATTAAAGAAGAGTATACACAATGCTAGACACTATGGTCTCAATAGACCGTACTTTTAATGAAAAATTACAAACTGCTAACTTTATCTTAAGCCCGAAAATGGGTATGGTTTTCCATAAAGAAATCACTTATCTTTGAGGTATTATATCCGTTGAAAGAATAAAACCTGACCCAGGCAAAATTAAAGCAATTGTTATGGTCTTGACCAAATACAGTACATAAAATTCATAGTTACCTCGGACTCTACCCATACTACGAGGTTTTGTCGAAAATTTCTCTGCAGTAGTAAAACATCTTCATCAACTAACAGAATATAAGCATACATTTAATTGGATAAAGAAATGTGGGTGTCCTTCAATTATTTAAAACAGGCTTTAACATTGACACCAATTTTAGAATATCTCGAGACTGATAAGGTATGCATCTTGGATACAGATGCTAGTAATTGGGGAACTAGCACATGACCTATAAAAATGTCATAAAACGAGCCTTTTCCATATGAACTGAAAACCATTAGGATAACAAACTACATAATATTCGTAGAATTGCTTTTAATAATGGTTTTATGGTGTAACATATTAACAAATTACTTCTGATTATTGTCAATAATAAGAAGCCTAAAAACAAATTTAATTCATACCAAAAAAAACTTTGTACTATTCAATATTTTTGAAGCTTTTTGAGAAATTAAAATATAATTTTAAACTTTTTAATGTCTGCTTAACAGCTAAACCCCCTCTGAAGTTAAAGAAAATCATTTACAAGAAAATTGACCGACTAAATTTTGAAAATATTCAGGAGTACTTGAAATTTCATTTATTAAAACCGACGGATCAAAGAATTGTTAAAATTGTGACGATTATTTTTATTGTGCTTTGCTGAATTTATTTTATGTTTGTGATTTGTTATTCGGATTGAAATACAGGGTGATCACAAAGTCTTGCCCTGATTATAAATATTTATTGTGCGAAAATTACTATAATTGGACATACGGTTGTTTGGATACATAGTAAGTACTGTTACAAAGTTTTTAATGAGACCACATACTTCATGAAATTTCAACGTGTGTCCTTTTGGTATCTTGGAAAATGTCAACACTGTATTCTAGTTCTTGCCATGTGTTCGATAACATGTCTTCTGTAATAGTAAGCACAGCATTTTTAATCGTAGCCTTCAGTTCTTCAACATCAGCAACTGGTGTGGCAAAGACTCTGTCCTTGATATAGCCCCAAAAGGAAAATTCAAGTGGAGTAATGTCAGCAGAGCATGAAGGCCATGGTGTTGGTCCCTTCCTATCCACCGGAAATTTTACAGGAAAAGAAACTGTTAAAAGTGAATTATCCAATGATACAAACATTACATTATTACATTTAACGGTTATTTTGTAATATATTTTTATAATCAGGGCAAGACTTTGAGCTCACCCTGTATTTTCTTTTTGTTTCTGGAATATTCATGTAATGAATTGCATTCATCGACTTAGTTAGAACCTACCTTTTAAATTAGAAATTGCTTTCACCACACAAACCTTATATCGTATTTATATCGTAGCTTTCAGTTCTTAACATCGGTAAATGGCGTGGCAAAGACTCTGTCCTTGATATAGCACCAAAAGAAACAAGTTGGAAATTGTACGTCAAACCGTCAAATTGTACGTTAAGTATATATTTTATGACACTGTTCATACAAATATCTTAACTAGTTATATAAATATTCAGATATATATGTGTCAGCTAGTTATATAAATATTTAGATCTTGATGATTTTTAATTCTGTGAAATGAATGATATCGTCTGCAGATTAATTTCTGTCATAAAATAAGTATCTCGGTCGCTTGACGATTAAACTTCGGAAGCTCCTATAACAAAAAAGCACCGGTTTAAAAAAAAAATTCAAATTTCTTAATAAATATTTTTATTAATATCTCCTAAAGTTTTGATTCGATTTTAATAAAATTTGAAATGTCTCGACAAAATTCTGCAAAGATAATATATTTTAAATTGCAAACCATTTGGTTGGGTAGTTTTTGCGTTGTTATATGCGGACAGACAGACAGACGGACGGACAGACAGACAGACAGACAGACAGACGGACGGACAGATGGACGGACCAAGCGACGACTATAGGTGCTACGTATTTATATAATTACGAACGCACCTAAAAATCAAGAGGAGTAATGTCAAGAGAGCATGGAGGCAATGGTGTTAGTCCATCCTTTCCAATCCACCGGCCCGGAAATTTTCCAGGAAAAGAAACTGTTAAAATTGAACTATCCAATGGTACAAAAATTACATTACTGAATTCAATGGTTATTTTGTAATATTGGTTTATAATCAAGGAAAGGCTTTGAGCTCATCCTGTATTTGTATTTATTTCTGAAATATTCATCTATAATGAATTGCATTCATCGGTTAGATCTTTTAAATTAGAAATCTACTTTCACCACACAGAAAACCGCAGGTTTTGTAACAATATGTTTTACTTTATTATACTCATATCAAATTATTGAAAAAAACCTAAAGGTGGTGTCATAAGCACTTCATATCGAAAACAAAATCAAATTAATGTTATTGAAGTGCATTAAAACTTGCGCGATAAATCAATGTCCTTGTATAACACATTTAAAAAATCTTCAAACAAAACTTATTCATTAAAGCCGTAAATATGCATACTAAGTTATATTAAACAATCAAAACATCTTTGAAAAAATGTCCCCATTGAGAGGAGAGGGGGAGATAAATGTTTACCTATGCACCCTTTTTAATAAAAAATTTAATAAAATATTGTGTTAACTTGAAAATTAGATTTAATAAAATGGTATTTTTTTTCTCTCTCATAGAACTCTCTGGGTGGTGATAGCATCGCAGGTTCTCCTAGGAATAGCAGAGGCTTCCCTTGTCGTTTGTAGTCTTACTCATGGCATGAAACACACTGTGTAAGTATCTGTATTCGAATTATGTGCTTAACCCTTTGTATCACAGCGTTGCATATCTGCAACATATCCAAAAGTCAATGTTACTCATACAGTGGCCTTTAAAAATGGCTCATCAGCTTTATTGCTGTCATCTTCCAACACAGCAATTAATGTAAATTTTTAATAGAATTCTCAACAAATGGCGATAACGTGTTATTTTTCCTGCAAGGATTTATTTATCATTTGAACTTTTTTCATCTCATTATATCTAAACAGAACTTCGCAAATTTTGCCAAATTAAAAAGATTGGAGGCGTCCAAAATTAGATTTTTTACGAAGGTCAGCTCGTATACGTTACAATTTTGTATTAGAGAATTGACAATATTTATGAAAAGTGTATAATTTTCTTTTTGTTGCAGATGTGAAAAAAGTACATTTTAGTCAATAATTTCTTATTTTCATGCTCTAATTTTTTTGTAAGTTATTTTTACATGTTTAAAATGATGCATTCTAACATCTGGGTAAATATTTTTCAAATCGGAGTTCTTGAGTCACAAAAGGTTAAGATGTTATTCGATCTGGATGTTTTATTTCTGGTGATTCAAAAAAAGATTGGTATTGCTAATTATGAATTTTATACTTTAGATAAACTCGATTTTTTAACACAATCAATTGAAGCAACAATGTTACTATGAAAGAATCGATGTTATAATTAGTGTTTTTTTTTATTGAAAAAGGCACGGCCAATGTGAAAAGTAGTACAGATTTGCCATATTAGATATGTTCAGCTCCGAATTTCATTTTATTGTGAGTTCTGCAAAGACAACATGATAAACGATGTTGATTGTTTTTAGCATAGAAGTATGTCTAGTAACTCTTTGATAATTGTACTATAGTGGTCGAACAAGTTTTGTGCATATGCTCGTTGTGCATGTGATTGTTAACATTTATGTCTGCATCTAAATACTGTCTGCTCATCTTTCTGTAAGCTTCACAAAGTGTGAAAGAATCTTCGAGAATTTTGGGGTCACTTGTATTTCGTGAAGTTATGTCAAATAGCTGATTGTGTTTTGTGTAGTGGCAATATATTCCGTGAAGATTTAGCAAGCGACTTCGGGTGTGGAACAGATCTCACTCTATTGCTACAGCAACGGTCATGGATCATTCTGTATTATGTCAAGAATTATCCGCCTCAGCACCGGGAACTGATATACCCGATCACTAAGCTGTAGGTTTCACTGTAATAGAAACATTATTTAAATTAATATAATTGTACAGATATAATGCAGTTTTAAAACATTTAGTAATGATTAATACTCTCAAATTTTATATTCATATACGTAATTAAGTTTTTTATATCAGGTTGGAAAAATAATCTTTTTCTTAGCATTATTAAAATTTACAGAGAAAACAACATTACAATGTTGCCCTTTTGCTGGACAGAACGTTTCACACAGATCAGGTCTTAAAATCGTTTGATGGACTTAGCTGTTTTAAGCATTCAGAATGAACTCGTCAGACAATCCGATTTTTCAGAAATTATAAATTTATTTGCGAGTCGCAGAGCTTTTGTAGAGTAATTATTAAGACTTGCTCTTGGTAAAGTATGTGTTGTTTAGGTAATATTATTCATTATTTAATATATTTTACTCATATAAGTGAAATTTAGAACTGTAATTTCATATACTCTATTATTAAAACAAATTTAATCTTAATTTTAAAGCTTTATTTATTTATTTATTTTTGCTTTAATAAATTATTATAATTACCAGAAAAAGAAAAAGCTTGGAAAATCAATTCCCATGTTGTAATGCTGATACGTTCTCCTTAGTTATGCTTATTTTGTATACGTTACTGCAAATGTTTTTTTACATTATTGTCATCAATAAATATTTATTATTATATACCATGTGCTAATAAAATAAAAAATTAAAAAAAATCGAGAAATCAAGTTACAGTTTTCAAATGAAATTTATTTTAAAGCACAGTTTTTGTTTGATTCAATAATGCCATTAACTTAAAGAGAAGCTATATGTGCATAAAACAAAAGCGATAGCGCATGTCACGAGTCTTAATTTGAGCTTTGTGTATTTGTTAACATTAATGACTGACAGGATTATACTGTATAATGTAGAATATTATTTTAACAGAACAATTAAAACAACAGCGAAACAGAAAAAGTATAAACATTTTAACAGTACCAGTGAAGGGGAACAGATCAATTTCCGATAATTAATTTAACGGGCGGACATCTTATTATAAAAAGAAAACCGCAAATTCTTAGTATTTCCATCAGTTTAATTTCAGAACAATACAGAAAGATATACTTTCATGATTTCACAAGCATACGTAGCATAGACCCTGAAGCATAATTTGAATGCTTTTTTACATATTTTCTTGTATTTTCCTTCAAAATGTTTTACAAACATTCTGCTATTTCACATTAAAAGGCCGAAATAGTTTTTAATTTATGTTAAGGCGTTACTCAAAAAAAATATTTTTCCACGCTCAACAACTCAAAATTTGAGACACATTTTCAGACGTATTTTTAAAAGTAACAACATGAAACTTGGCGGCGTGATTTATGAAGAGATTTAAAAGGGCCCCATGTTTTTATTTTTCGTTCAATTAATTAGAAATTGATTTACAGACAATTATTTTCAGAGTACGATCATTTTTCTTCTGTTTCCAGCACTATCGCTTCGGGAAATTCGGTTCAAAATGTCTACTTTGACAGCATTTTTTGAAATATATTCTGCCTTTATCAAAAAATCGAGACAATACGGACATTATAAAGTTTCTGAATAAGAGAACCTACCAATTGGATGCATTTTAGAGCAAAAATGAATTTATCAATGTGTATCAAAATAAGCAGTTTGGATTTGAATACACCCTTAATATTGAAATATATATTGTTATAATGCTTTTATTTTTAAACTGTCTGTAAACAGAAAAATTTCATGATCCTGTCAAAAGAATACCATGCAATTATACCTCCTAACAGTGATACAACTTGTCAAAAATGGAATTTTTCTGCAATCCCTTGCGTTTTTATCTAAGCAGGTTCTTCTGTGTCATACTTATGATGTGGCATCATACTTATGTAATTTTTTCAAAAATTTCTCAGTATGTGCTTATGGAAACTTTCCTTGTAAGGCGTGTGGGTTTTTTCCTCCAAAATAAAATTTCTTTATTTGGCTGCGTCTTGCAATCGAGTACACCTCGTAATAACTGTAAAAGGAGATATGAGGATATGTGTGTGCATGTATTATAATAGAAAGTTTGCATATTCCTCAATGCCACTCCTCTCGTACCGACATATGCGGTGGATGGAACTGAAGATGATTCTATCTTCGAACAGTCCAACAATAAAGTAACATCTGAAAGCAGTAGTGAAGATTCGTGCAGTTAATTATCTAATTATGTAAACGGAAAGATATCAATGAAGGGTGGATATTAATTTAGAATACTGTGTAGAACAAATTAAATGACTATTTAGATATTTCCTATGTTTCATAATCTTTTATTTCGTTTCAGATTTTCTTATGAATCATAGAAGAAATATAAAGAAAAACCCACATTTTCGCGGCAAAAAATTTAGGTGTCTTATTTCGAGTTCTGTCATTAGATTCAAATAGATACGGTATTTGTAAATTTTGGATATTTAAATGAACTTATAGGTCATTTATGTACAATGCACAATTTAGGAAGCGAGGGAGGAACACATATGAAATTGATTCCATCTTTTTTAACCACCTGTATATCTACGTGACTAGCGATGAGAAAAATTGCATAATGTTAATAGGGCAGGGGGACATGCTGTGCATATGCACTAGTGTTGCCAGGTCCACTATCACAAAAAAGTGGGACAGAGAGTAAAAAAAGTGGGACAGTATCTTCTATATCGGGACATAAAAATGCAGTAAATCCTATGAAAACGGAACCTGTTTATAACGCTATTCTGTCTTAAACGTAAAAAACCTATGGTCCCGACGTAAAAAGTACCATACACATCTACCAGCTGCTAAAATGGAATTTTTATTTGGTCATTTGAGATTTTGTCTTAGTAGGTTTAACTGTATCACATAACCACAATAATCTTAGTAAAATCTGTGAAAGTGGAATCAATAGCTGGTGAGCGAAACAAAATTCCGTATTGCAGAGGTTTTCGATTGAACAGTTAAAATTGTACTAGATGGAACCCGTCAAAATTTGACGGCAAAAAACTTGATAGTACCATAAAAATAAAATTCATAGCTGCTTTAAAATGTTTGAAACTTTTGCAGAATAATTCAAATAAATAAAAAACCCACTTTGAATTAAAGCTAGGTTGAAGAACAGCAATTGGCTAAGTTTCACTGGCACATGCACTCGCGGAATTTCTTTCATTTGACACATTTAGCGCTGTTGTGCAAGTAAATGGTAAGTGCCCCCTTGGGGAGGGGGAAATGGCAGGATGGACCAAGGAGATGCATAACATGAATAAGCAGTCAAAGACCTTTCAAACGATATGTAACATGAGGGGTGTGTGCAAAATTAAAAAAAGTACCCCCTTGGGGGGGGGGGTAAAGTAGGGGATGGACACGGTACATGCATAATATGATTAAGTGGTCACAGACCTTTCCAACGATATATAACATGAGGGTTGTGTGCAAAATTTAGAAAAGTACCTCTTTGGGGGGGGGGCAAAGTGGGGAGATGGACATCAGAGATATGCATATGATTAAGCAGTCACAGACCTTTCCAACGATATATGACATGAGGGTTGTCTGCAAAATTTAGAAAAGTACCCCCTTGGGGGAGGGGGGGCAAAGTGGGGAAATGGACATTGGAGATATGCATATGATTAAGCAGTCACAGACCTTTCCAACGATATATGACATGAGGGTTGTCTGCAAAATTTAGAAAAGTACCCCCTTGGGGGAGGGGGAGGGCAAAGTGGGGAGATGGACATTGGAGATGCATAATATGTTTAAGCAGTCACAGACCTTTCCAACAATATATGACATGAGGGTTGTGTGCAAAATTTAGAAAAGTACCTCTTTGGGGGGGGGGGGCAAAGTGGGGAGATGGACATCAGAGATATGCATATGATTAAGCAGTCACAGACCTTTCCAACGATATATGACATGAGGGTTGTCTGCAAAATTTAGAAAAGTACCCCCTTGGGGGAGGGGGGGGACAAATTGGGGAGATGGACATTGGAGATGCATAATATCATTAAGCGGTCACAGACCTTTCCAACAATATATGACATGAGGGGTGTCAACAAAATTTAGAAAAGTGCCCCCCTTAAAAGGGGGGAAATGGCGGGATGGACCCCGGAGATGCATAACATGAATAAGCAGTCAAAGACCTTTCCAACAATACGTAACATGAAGGGTTTGTGCAAAATTTACAAAAGTACCCCCTTGGGGGGGGGGCAAAGTGGGGGATGGACACCGGAGATGCATAATATGATTAAGCGGTCACAGATCTTTTTAACGATATATAACATGAGTGGTATGTGCAAAATTTAGAAAAGTGCCCCAATTGACGGGGGGGGATGGACCACACAGATGCATAACATGAAAAGGCAGTCACAGGCCTTTCGAACGATATATCATATGAGTGGTGTCAGCAAAGAAAAGTCTCTGCCCCGTGTGGGCAAAACATACTCCCCCCCGCCGCCATAATTATTGATGCGGACTCATTTTTTAAATTCGTTCGCACCCCTCTTCTCCCGCAAAATGTGAATTTTAAAAACTCCCCTTCCGAATTTTTTTATACCAAAAGCACTTATGTCCATCGTCTGCATGCAGAGTTTTGTGCTTACAGACGCCAGACACAACAACACACACACAGACAGACGTTTACCGACATTAATAGCAGTGTTTCACCCAGACAGTTTCAGAAGGGTGCTGCACCCTGCCTGCCCTTTGGTTTGCAAAATAGCACCCTTCTTGCCCCTCATAAAAATAATTAGCACCCTTCTTGCCCCCTCCAGCAAAATAATTAGCACCCTTCTTGCCCCCTCCAGCAAAATAATTAGCACCCTTCTTGCTCTCAGTAAAAAAAGTGCCCTTTCTCCTTTTTGCATTAAAAAATTTGGTTTCATAATAAAAACTGACTCAATGTTGTCTTAAAAAGAGTGTTTTGACTTTGAAATATCAAAAGTGGCTTTAAAAACCAAAAGAATACCTTTAAGCTTTAACAATTAAAAAAGTGCCCTTAAGATTCTGAAAAGTGCCCTTAAGATTCTGAAAAGTGCCCTCAAAAATCCAAAAAGTGCCCTTAAAAATAAAAAAAGTGCCCTTTTTCTCACCAGCAGCACCTTGCCCCTTTTTAAACCTGGGGGAAACTCTGTTAATAGTATAGATGATACTCAGTGCCTACACATTTCACCCTTTATAATTCAGCCAATGAGTTGACAGTCGTTCATTTCCAGAAACGAAACAATAATTCTTTAGGATGAATTTTGTTTGTTTGGCGTCACAAACTTTTTAGGGCACCTGCAGACTAAAAACATATAATCAATCTTCGCGGGAAAAAAATCCTAGATTTCGTCAAATGATCACAGGAAAAACACTAATTTCATCAAAGGATCATGTAAAACGTGAATTTTGTTAAAAGGCCACAGAAAAACGTGATTTACGCAAAAGATGAGCAAATTTTGTCAAAGAATCGCAAAACAGGAAATTCCACCAAAAGATAGCGCTTTCTTGCCAAATTTCGTCTAAAAATTTGCGGAATAAAATGTATTTTATCAAAAAATCGCTGGAAAACGCAAAGATTGCTGAAAAAACGCGAATTTCATCGAAGGATTGCTGAAAATTCATGAATCTTATCAAAAGGCAGCAGAGAAAATGTGATTATTATCAAAGCATTGCGAAAAAAGAAAATTTCGTCTAAGGATCACAGAAAAACACAAATTTCATAAAAGAATCATGGAAAATAACGCAAATTTCGTGAAAAAAAAAAAAATCGCAGAAAAAACACAAATTTCGTCAAATTATCGCTGAAAAAAAACACGAATTACGTCATAGGATAGCTGAAAAAATTGTGAATCTCGACAAAAAAAAGATACAGAAAAAAATGCGAATTTCATTAAAGAATCACGAAAAAAAATGCAAGTTTTGTAAGGATTGCGCAAAGAATGTGAATTTTTTGAAAGGTTCTTGTGAAAAATGAAACTGTCTTTATTAAAAACAGCACACACACAAACATCTATACAAACCTCAATACACACAAACATATTATAGGCAGGGCTTGAAATTCAATTTTTCCAAGGACGGGAGTCTCCCTACCAACATTTTTAAATAGAGGGGAGTTGTAATGTTTGGGAGGGAGAAAAAAAAAATTTTAAACCCCACTATTATTTTACGTGTTATTTAAAGAATTACATTAATGCAGACATGACAAAATACCATTGAAAAAATTAAGTCAACTGAGAATGATTATGTAAAATGTTTATTTTTATTATAAAAAAGGGAAGAATGTTAAGTTTTATATATGCAGTGTATTTTTCAAGTTCCATTAAATGTGTTAGGGACCCTTAACAATTAGGTTGTTAAATAAATTTCTGACTTTAGATTTTACTTGATTGAGATTCACCGATCGATCGTGGAAAAGACGCAAAGTTCATCGATCTGTCGCAGAAAAAACGCTAAGTTTGTCGATCAGTCGGGGGAAAAAAGCAAATTTCGTCGATCGATTGCAGAATAAACACAAAGTTCGTCGATCTGTCCCCAAAAAACGCAAGGTTCGTCGATCAGTCGCTTATAAAACGCAATGTTCGTCTATCTGTCTCAGAAAAAACGCAAAGTTCGTTGATCTGTTGCGGAAAAAACGCAAAGTTCGTCGATCAGTTACGGAAAAAAGCAAATTTCGTCGATCGATTGCGGAATAAATGCAAAGTTCGTCGATCAGTCAGGGAAAAAAGAAAAATTTTATCGATCGATTGTGGAATAAACGCAAACTTTGTCGATATGTCCCCAAAAAACGCAAGGTTCGTCGATCAGTCACTTAAAAAACGCAATGTTCGTCGATCTGTCGCGTTCGTTTGATGTCGTTGTTGAAAATTTATGAATTTCTATTATTAAAGTAATTTTTTCATTTTACCGTATTTATTTTATTTTTGTGTTGTATGTATTTTGCTACTTTGAATTTTTTTAAACTAACCCTTTTTTTTTGGAGAGTGAGAGAGAGAGATTTAGTAATTTGGTGACACGAAGTTCCGCAAATTCTTAAAATCCACAAATCGTTTCCAATGTAAACAATGAAATTTACAATTAAGTTGCAAGTGCAAAATTTCAGTTTTTTAAAATTTTCATGTCATTCTGTACACATTTTAATATGTCATTCTGATCATTATACATATTTAGTTACGCATTATTAATTATTTACTTGACCTTTACTTTTAATATTTTAAATATTTCAAACTTACAGCTGAATGTAATTATTAAAACATTTGAAATACTGCATTCGAAAAATGAAATTTCAGCTTAGAAACGCGACAATTACTATTAGGTTAAAAAAATTTAAAGTAGAAAAGTACTTATGATATAAAAAGAAGAAAAAAAAATACACCAGAATTTATCTGTATTACGAAAGCGGGAGAAATGATTTTCTGTGCTATACGAAAAGATATCCAAATAACTCAATCATAAACATAGAAATAGGTATCGGTTTCTATGTTCATGTGCACTCAATCCAAACTTGAAACTTTTAAAAAGGTCATTGAATGAATGAAATTCATCTCCGCCTTTCACATCCAGAAAACTTGCTGTGTCACCAATTATGTTTATATTTTATATATATATATATAAAAATAATAATTCAGGCACTTTTCCGTTATACGGACACCATTGTTGCCAAACATACATACATACATACATACATACATTTTGGCATAGTGTCCGTATAACAGAAAAGTACTAAAGTTCATGGTTTAAAATCACAATAAAATATCATGAAATTTATTGATTAGTTGTGGGAAAATATCGGGGAAATAATGTGTTTTTCGTGAATTTTTTGTTTTGTTAACAATGTGGTTAGAGAGCCAGGGAGAAATCCAGAAAACTTGCTGTGTCGCCAATTATGTTCATATTTTATATATATATATATAAAAATAATAATTCAGGCACTTTTCCGTTATACGTACACCATTGTCGCCAAACATACATACATACATTTTGGCATAGTGTCCGTATAACAGAAAAGTACTAAAGTTCATGGTTTAAAATCACAATAAAATATCATGAAATTTATTGATTAGTTGTGGGAAAATATCGGGGAAATAATGTGTTTTTCGTGAATTTTTTGTTTTGTTAACAATGTGGTTAGAGAGCCAGGGAGAAATCTAGAAAACTTGCTGTGTCGCCAATTATGTTCATATTTTATATATATATATATATAAAAATAATAATTCAGGCACTTTTCCGTTATACGTACACCATTGTCGCCAAACATACATACATACATTTTGGCATAGTGTCCGTAAAACAGAAAAGTACTAAAGTTCATGGTTTAAAATCTCAATAAAATATCATCAAATTTATTGATTAGTTGTGGGAAAATATCCGGGAAATAATGTGTTTTTGTGAAATTTTTTGTTTTGTGTTGTTGTGTTTAATTGTAAGCATTCATTATAATTTTCAGTGCATTATTAAATTGAAATTTTTGTTTAAAATATGTAAACAAAACAGTGACCAGAAACCTGCACAATTTCTAATATAGATAGATAGATAGATAGATGCATGCATGTAGTACTTTTAATTATTTGGTAAAAATACTGTGATCGTCACTGAAAAAACCTTAATTTAACCTAAAAGTAATTGTCGAGTGTTTAAGCTGAAATTTCATTTTACGAATGCAGTATTTCAAATGTTTTAATAATTACATTCAGCTGTAAGTTTGAAATATTAAAAGTAAAGGCCAAGTAAATAATTAATAATGCATAACTAAAAGTAATTGTCGAGTGTTTAAGCTGAAATCGGTTTCTATGTTCATGTGCACTCAATCCAAACTTGAAACTTTTAAAAAGGTCATTGAATGAATGAAATTCATCTCCGCCTTTCACATCCAGAAAACTTGCTGTGTCACCAATTATGTTTATATTTTATATATATATATATAAAAATAATAATTCAGGCACTTTTCCGTTATACGGACACCATTGTCGCCAAACATACATACATACATACATTTTGGCATAGTGTCCGTATAACAGAAAAGTACTAAAGTTCATGGTTTAAAATCACAATAAAATATCATGAAATTTATTGATTAGTTGTGGGAAAATATCGGGGAAATAATGTGTTTTTCGTGAATTTTTTGTTTTGTTAACAATGTGGTTAGAGAGCCAGGGAGAAATCCAGAAAACTTGCTGTGTCGCCAATTATGTTCATATTTTATATATATATATATAAAAATAATAATTCAGGCACTTTTCTGTTATACGTACACCATTGTCGCCAAACATACATACATACATTTTGGCATAGTGTCCGTATAACAGAAAAGTACTAAAGTTCATGGTTTAAAATCACAATAAAATATCATGAAATTTATTGATTAGTTGTGGGAAAATATCGGGGAAATAATGTGTTTTTCGTGAATTTTTTGTTTTGTTAACAATGTGGTTAGAGAGCCAGGGAGAAATCTAGAAAACTTGCTGTGTCGCCAATTATGTTCATATTTTATATATATATATATATAAAAATAATAATTCAGGCACTTTTCCGTTATACGTACACCATTGTCGCCAAACATACATACATACATTTTGGCATAGTGTCCGTAAAACAGAAAAGTACTAAAGTTCATGGTTTAAAATCTCAATAAAATATCATCAAATTTATTGATTAGTTGTGGGAAAATATCCGGGAAATAATGTGTTTTTGTGAAATTTTTTGTTTTGTGTTGTTGTGTTTAATTGTAAGCATTCATTATAATTTTCAGTGCATTATTAAATTGAAATTTTTGTTTAAAATATGTAAACAAAACAGTGACCAGAAACCTGCACAATTTCTAATATAGATAGATAGATAGATAGATGCATGCATGTAGTACTTTTAATTATTTGGTAAAAATACTGTGATCGTCACTGAAAAAACCTTAATTTAACCTAAAAGTAATTGTCGAGTGTTTAAGCTGAAATTTCATTTTACGAATGCAGTATTTCAAATGTTTTAATAATTACATTCAGCTGTAAGTTTGAAATATTAAAAGTAAAGGCCAAGTAAATAATTAATAATGCATAACTAAAAGTAATTGTCGAGTGTTTAAGCTGAAATTTCATTTTACGAATACAATATTTCAAATGTTTTAATAGTTACATTCAACTGTAAGTTTGAAATATTAAAAGTAAAGGCCAAGTAAATAATTAATAATGCATAACTAAAAGTAATTGTCGAGTGTTTAAGCTAATTTCATTTTACGAATACAGTATTTCAAATGTTTTAATAGTTACATTCAGCTGTAAGTTTGAAATATTAAAATTAAAGGCCAAGTAAATAATTAATAATGCATAAGTAAAAGTAATTGTCGAGTGTTTAAGCTGAAATTTCATTTTACGAATACAGTATTTCAAATGTTTTAATAGTTACATTCAGCTGTAAGTTTGAAATATTAAAAGTAAAGGCCAAGTAAATAATTAATAATGCGTAACTAAATATGTATAATGATGAGATTTTTTTTTCTTGAATTATTCAGTGAAACTCGCCTTATAAATGTACGCAAATAATTCACATCAAAATCTTAAAATAACAAAGTTTTCTTTCGTGTTTAGCTATGCTTAATAACCAAAAAAGCTTGATTAATACAAAAAATTTTTCGTAAAAATACTGTGATCGTCGCTGAGAAAACCTGAATTTAATCATATCACACAGAATTACATATTAAAAGTTTAAAAAACTGAAATTTTACACTTGTTTACATCGGAAACGATTCGCGGAATTTCGTGCCACGAAATCTCTCTCTCTCTCTCAAAAAAAGGGTTAGTTATAAAAAATTCAAAGTAATAAAATACATACGACTTAAAAAGAAAATAAATACGGTAAAATGAAAAAATACCTTAATAAAAGAAATCCATAAAGTTTCAACAACCGAACAACCAAATGGAGTCGTAGTAATCCACATACGCTTCTAGAGAGAGGAAAAAGCCTTCACCTCATTGGCTGAAATATCGCGTCTGAAGATAGTAAAAGCCTCTAGCTGATTAGCTGAATGCTCGCGCATGCCTATAAAAGGCATTTTTGCACGAAAAACTAAAAAGCAGGTTAGCTTTAAGTATATGGATGGTACTCTTTCCGTAGGGAATCGTGACTTTTTGTAGACAGATTCCGTTTTCACAGAGTTCACTTTATCTAAAAACAGTAAAAGCTGTAAAAACAGAATCGCTAGAGACCGGAAAAGTATTTCGTTTTAGATAAGGTTTATTTCTGAACAAAAAGATTCCTTTTGGAAAATCTGTACTGTTTTTTCCGTTATAGAAAAGTTGTATTTTAAGAGGTTTACTGTATAAAATTCTACTCGATGCAGACTGACGAATAGCATTGTACAAAAAGATATTTAAAAGAATTTGTACGTCATGAAAGTTCAGGACTTTTGGCGTCGCGCATGTTGGTTCCGCAGGACAGGTCTTAAAAGTCTTCAAAATCGAGACAACTACAACACTAATATGTGCCGTGCATACATGTATAATATTGATCATCAACAATAATTTTGTACTACACTTAATCCACCTTTAAATTCCTCAATCACATTTTCAGAGAAAGGGGATTCCCTGATGAAGTTGGAACCTATGGTGTTGTATCAGGCGTTCTGTTGTCAGCGTCTTGTTTTGGGTAAGCACATAAAGTATCAAAAATCTTTCAAATTACATATCCCATGTAAGAAAGTTAAAATAACTCTTACATTTATGTATTTTGCAGCGGTTTTATAGGACCGTCTTTAGGAGGAATTCTTATTGATAAAATTGGCTATATAAACACCACTATGGTAGCAGCTGGATTAGGAACTATAATTGTAAGTATTATTGGGAATATTTATTAAAATTAATATTTTTTTACTTTTGTTTGTAAAGATATATTTCGTCCCAATGGATGGTGAATCAATAAAGTAAAGAAGATTTTTAAGTTTTCAATTAACAGTCTTATTGCAAATTTTCTTAATTGCCTTTCCATAATCGAGGTGCCTGTCACCTTTTCCCCATGATTGGATTTCCTCTCCGTCCTATAAAGTGGCTTAATAAAAATATACCTATTTAAAAAATACTGTAAAACTTGAATTATTCGTCGCTGTTTTAACCATCAATTTCTTATCAGTCATTCACTAGGATTACTTCATGTACAACAACGAAAAACAAAACTTTGTTCTATATTATTATATTATATTAATTTAAATAACACTGTTTCACACTAACAATTATGTTGTATGTATATGAGTTTCTTTGGATTTAAATCAGAGTTGCAGTGATCAGTGAATAAAGAAAGCCCAGTTCAACAACGGATCATCCATGTTCAATATTCAAACACACAACCTACACATATAGTTCCAAGTAATAACCTTAAACATAAAACTTGATGCATTTCTACCGAATAGAAATTGAGATACCGCTATATTGATCATTGAAAAAATATATATAGCATATCAGTGCCCCTCCCCCTGTTGACTGAATAAAGTCAAGATTGAATCACCATAAATGTAAATAAATATCTTGCACATTAAATGTGGTGAAATTCCATCCCATAAACGTCAAGGCATAGCTGTGACGGAAATCGTTAAAAAACACAGCACGGAATCATTCCCTGGTGACTGAACAAAGACAAAACTGAAATAACATGATTTTTAATAAATGTCTTAGATATTAAATTTAGTGAAATTTGATCCCGTATATGCTGAGATATAGCTATCGCGGAAATCATGAAAACACAGCACTCCAGCTCACCTGTTGAGAAAGATGCCCCCAAGCGTAATCAATGCCAATTCATGTCAAGGTCTAATTGAATAAAAAACTTGATGAAATTACATGTTATAAATGCCGAAATATGGTTATCAAGGAAATTGTGAAAAACACAGCACTCCAGTGCACCTGTTGAGAAAGATGCCCCCAAGCGTAATCAATGCCAATTCATGTCAAGGTCTAATTGAATAAAAAACTTGATGAAATTACATGTTATAAATGCCGAAATATGGTTATCAAGGAAATTGTGAAAAACACAGCACTCCAGTGCACCTGTTGAGAAAGATGCCCCCAAGCGTAATCAATACCAATTTATGTCAAGGTCTAATTGAATAAAAAACTTGATGAAATTACATGCTATAAATGCCGAAATATGGTTGTCAAAGAAATTGTGAAAAGCACAGCATAGCAGAGCGATCTATTGGGCTATATACATCGAAGCCTATTAATTATCTGCTTATATCAAGGTCTAACTGAATCTGAAATTTGATTAAATTCCGTCCATTAGTTTTAAGATTGATCGGCCACAAAATTTGTGTTACACACAAACAGTCAAAAAATCATTTTCTAACAAGTGTGTAAGTGTGATAGAAGATCGCACACTGCGTTTCATTTAATATTGCTTTTAAAGCACTTTATCATTTAATTAATAAATCCAAATCATTAATTTATAATTATTAAATCCTTATCATTTATCAATACACTTTATCAATACGAACATAGGTGGCAGCACCATTAAATTTAATATTAAATTAATAACAAGAGGAAGAAATTTTTTAATCAAATTAATTAAAAATCTTCAAGAACTGTTTTTCAGACAATTGTAACAGTACATGTTTATATATCTGAAAAACATATTTAATTACATGATTTAATTTTAGCTAAATAAAAAAAGAAACCCGTAAAATGGCAAAAACTTCGAAAGTTCTTTTAATTAAATCCATCGGACAATGAAATGAGGACTAAACATTGAGGGTCCCGCATTAGGCTTACCACCTGATCGGAACATATGCTGTATCGTACCTCAGTGACCATTGTCAAGAAAACAGGGCTGGGCACTGTTAGCCATAATCTTTAATGGATCGTAGCACCGCAGTTTTAGTTTTATACGCAAATTTAACTGGTTAATAACCAGTTTTGAAAAAATGCCACTATGGTTATTTAAATTTTGGATTTGATAAATGCTTTTTTCTCTTTATTCTACAATTATATATTGTTTTTGGTTCTCAGATAAAAAGGAAATAAAATCCTCTACAGATGTGTTTAATACAAGAAATTTACGAATAAATATTTTGTTTCGACTAATTCAATTATTGCTAAATTATATTTCTTCAACCATATAGTGCTTTCGCTAATAAATAACTTTAAACTGTAATTAATTGCTCTTTTAAAATTTGCATTTCGCAGGTGGAGGGTGGTTTTCCTTGCCAAAAATTATCATTTTAATAGACAATAAGTGAAATATATCAAATTTTTAAAACACTATTCAGTTCTTTGGACAATTATTAATTGATGAAATCATTACCGTATTAAAATCGTTATACAGGCCTAACTGTTAACCACAATTCCTCTTGTTTATATACCAAATTTAGCAATGGATTTTAGAGAATAGTGGATTATACAGTGGTGGATACCAGAGAGATGACTGTTATATGATTGTTATTTTATTTATTGTGATTAAAAACAGGGCAGTAAAAATGAATCAGATTATAGTTTTAAATTTTTTCAATTTCATATACTGGTGCCAGCAAGAATCAGAAGTTTAGGGGGAAGGGTTACACGATTTTAATTTTAAAGGGAAAATCTGCCGTAATGTTGAAGCTGATAGTATGTCCCTATGTCTGATAATCGAGAAATCAATACTCTAAAATTCAGAGCAGTTTCTAGATTTCAAGGGTGTATTTCAGAAGTTATTTTTATCATACTGTGTTTTGTAGAGCTATTTTTAAAAAAATTGATTTCTTAAATTATCTCCTTGTGTACTTTATTATTTCAGGCTGTCATTTGCGCAGGAAGATTGACACATTTATTTTTCAAGAAGAGAAGAGAATGCAGTTGAAAGCGAAAGAGATTAAAACTTCCAAACTTATGTATATAAAATAGTTATTTTATGTATTTATAACAAATAGTAAAGATTATATTTTAATAACATCATTCATCTATTAAAAAACACAACTCTTATATATATATATAAGTTATACATACAACATATGAGTTGTAATTTTCTACCTGGACGAAAAATGTCCGGGCCAGGATTCGAACTTGGGATCCCTACATGCTCTACCAACTGAGCTATCCCGGTCGAATCTGAAGGGCATAATTCATCCAGTTTAACCTTATTTGTCATAGCATCTGGTCTGATATTTGAATCAGCTCAACAGAATAGATCGCAGGTAATGGAACTCCAGTAAACACTGGATACGTGATTACACTAGATTAATTACACCCGGTAATAACACCCGGGCATTTTTCGTCCAGTTGGAAAATTACAACTCATATGATTTCAAAAACACAAATTGCACAAATTGTGCTTATTAGTTGCTAAAATCAGTGTAAAAATTGTTTTAAACTCATAAAAGAGCTAAAATCCTACATGTTTCGGCTTTAAACTTAAAGCCATCATCGGGGAAGAGGAACAACACAAACGACTACTGATCTTTTAATTTTCGACACGAGAAAATTGAAATCAATAGCATGGAAAAATTTAAATAAAATAAGCGGGCGCTCTCTGTTGCCAAAGAGCGAAAAACAAAACAATGAATTAACAAGGGGTTAAAAATGTATCCCATAAACTAGGTATGTTGAAAGAAAAGTTATCATTACAAATACAATCTTTTCTAATTTTAATTTCCAATGATTCCCTAATGGCGGCTTTAAATGGGTTATTGAACCTATGGATAATTCTTGCTTTATCGAAATTAATTACAGTATCATTATTTTTAGCGTAAAACCAGGAGAGTGCAGTGGATAACTTTCCAAATTTTATGTCGTTTTTATGCTCTTTTAACCTTTCCAAAAACTTCATTTTAGTCATACCAATGTAAAAAATTATACTATTATTATTTAAGCTAATGGGGATTTCATAAACACCTGCGAATTGATCAGGGGGGATAGGATCTAATTAGGATCCCCCCTGATTTAATTAGTGCCATATTTTATGAATTTTTAATAAATTTTTTAGCATTTAATAGACACTACATATTATATAATAGAACTACATACATATTATATAATACATTTAATAGACATTACATGTTGCTTTGTAATGTGGTGCATAATCGAATAAAATGCTGAAATAAAATGTAAGTTTCAACAAGAAAACACATAATTTATTAAAAAATATATTATAAGAATTTTAGAAACCATTAAATTTTCAAATTCGAGATCTCGCGCTTTGCTGAATTCTACTTTGTTAATTTTGCGTTCACAAATATTTACAGCTTAAATTTAGCATAGTGTAGCTCTTTCTATGTACAAATACTATACTTCCTGATGTTTGAAACAATTTGTTTAGTGCAATTCTATTTGTGCAAAATGTATTTTCTGCATGCGTGTTCGAACAACTGAACAAAACACATGTAAAATCCTGACAGGCCACAGAGATGTTGTCGGCAGGCCAATTGTGGCTCGCCGGTTTCTATGTAGTGTTGCTAGTGCACTACTTTTTAAAAAATTTAAATTGCTTGATTACCACACCAGTTTTAAAAAATAGTATAATTCCCCTTATTTTCACATTATTTAATCTGTCATTAAATAAAGCAAATATTTCTACTTAAAAAAAGTGACAGCAATCAAGCAAGCTGACTTTTAAAAAAGTCCTTCCGGACTGTACCGGGAGGAAATGGTAACTTTCCTATGTCTTCGTTTTAAAATTTTAGCTAATGTTACGCAAAAGCAGCAAGCTAAAATGCAAAGAAACCGATTACACAAGATTCGTTAATACTGAATTTGAATAAGAAATTTGCCAAATTATTGAGCTATAGCCAAGTTGGCTTCATTTATGAAGACTTATTTTAGTCGTCAAATGTCGCCAAGTTTGTGACATTCTAAAAGTAAGCTAAAAAGTCTCATATAATCTCGTGTCCGCGTCTCGAGATATTCAAGGTCAAAGGTCAAGAAAATCGGTTTTTTGCTTATATCTCGAAAACTGTGCATTTTATTAAAAAAAAAAATCCAGTTACAAAATTAAAGTAGACAAAATTTCCTATAAAATACATACATTATCTTTAATTTTTTGACAATGGGTTTAGGCGCTAGAGCGCGCTGAAAAAATACAACTTTTTGACCTTCAGACCAAAACGAGAGAAACTTCATCTTTCACCCTCGATTTCTCAAAAACTATGCATTTTAGCGAAAAACAACTGTTACAAAATTAAAGTAGGCAATATTTTCTACAAAATTCATAAATTAACTTTAATTTCTGACGGAATGTTTAGTCTCTAAATAGCGCTGAAAAAAAAGTGACTTTTTGACCTTCGAGCCAATACAACGGCCCTTTCCTACCTTCGATTACTCGAAAACTGTTCGTTTTTTCAACGAACATTAATTACAAAATTAAAGTCCGCAACATTATCTAAATATTGCAAAAGTAACTTTAATTTTTTGACAAAGGGTTCAGGCACGGGTTGTTGTTGTATCCGACGGTTATTCAGATAACAGTAAAAATATAAAAGCAATGGAACAACTCAGAAGAACTGTTGCTGTTTCAACATATTATGAAGTTCGTTTTGATGAGACAATGATTGTGCCAATCAGCCAGAAAAAGTTTTTATCGGACCGGTGCAATAAAAAAAACTTTATTGAAATGCTTATTGAGCAGTTAAAAACTGTTAACATCACTACAAAACAAGCCTGAGATAATGCTGATACCCTCATCATCGAAACAGCCATTGAAGAATCGAAACATCAAAAGACCGCCGTCATAGTTGGAGAAGATGTTGATCTGTTAGTTATTTTAATAGGACGAACAGTCACATCAGCGAGAAATCTTTTTAAAAAAATGGGTAAAGGCAATGTGGAGACACGAATGTATTCGTCTAAAAGCTTCGACAAATATCCTTGTTCTAAAGAGCATATTTTATTTTTGCACTCTATCAGTGGATGGGACACAACAACTGCGCTGTTTAAAAAAGGAAAACTGACAATCGAGAAACATTTCAAGTTGCGCAAATCAGCTCAATAGTTTCAGGAAGACAACTGCCTTCCAAACACATTATTTGAAAATGGAATACGTGTTCTTTTAGCAATGTATAATGCTCCAAAATCAGAACATAGTATTGACAATTTTAGGTACACACAATTCATTAAATGAACAAGACTCAATAAACCGGTGCAATTATCATCTCTTCCACCAACAATTTGCAGCAGCTCGACAGCATATTTATCGTGTCTACTATCAAATCCAAACTTGGTTAGGGAATGATTTAGAACACAGAGAATGGGGGTGGGTAATACAAAACGAGATCCTGGAACCCACAACAACATTATTACCTTCAGCCCCAGAAGAACTACTCAGTACGATCTTCTGCAATTGCAAGAAAGGCTGTGGCGCGAACTGTGGATGTAGAAAAGTAGGGTTGCAATGCTCCTCAGTTTGTGGCCAGTGTAACGGACAAGCATGTCTCAACGCTTCATCATATCCAAATGATCTTGATGATGAAAGTGAATATGTACCTGAGATTCTTGAGGTTTTAGAGCCAAGTATTACGGACAACGAGGATGATGATAACGATCTGGAAATTTTATATGGGCGACCAGAAGAAGGAGACAACGACGAACAAGAGGAAACGTAAGCTGTATGCCTGCTATTGATAATCAGAAGTAATAATCGCCTTATAATTTAACTTAAACAAAATATAATAGATTCGATAATCTTATGATAAATAAAAATGTAATTACAATACATAAAAACTCATTTCAATATGTTATTATTTATACAGGTTGATCAGAAAATGAGTATACATTTGAAAAATTAATAATTCACGGAATAATGTAGGTAGAGAGGTAAAAATTGACACACATGCTTGGAATGACATGGGGTTTTATTGTATCCACAAAAAAGTTCATAAAATGGCCGACAGATGGCGCTTCGTGTGATAAGAAAAGCAATAATTAGCATAACAAATCAAAGACGATGTTCTTCAGAACGAATGCTCAACATGTCCACCGTCATCCCGCAACAATAGCTGTAGCCGAGGGACAATGTTGTGCACAGCACTGTGCAGCATATCTGTAGTTATGGTGAGAAATTGGCGTTGGATGTTGTCTTTTAGCATGCCTATTGATGTCGGTCGATCGCGGCAGGTTCCCCATTTTGATAGAAGAGCTTCACTAACATTGCCTTTTCTGGTAACGTCAACATGCTGCGATTGCTGGTGCATCTGATTCTCTCTCTCATTACAGCTCCTTTTATACACGATTCTCAGGCAGAGTTACTGACGTTTTGATGTTCAGTGCCATCTGTCGGCCTTTCTTTTTATTTAACCTTTGTTTTGTGTGGTTACAAAAAAACCCTATGTCATTCCAAGCATGTGTGTCAATTTTTACCTCTGTACATACATTATTCCGTGAATTATTAATTTTTCAAATGTATACTCATTTTCTAATCACCCTGTACATAATTTAACAAAATATTATCAAATTTATTTATAATTAATTCTTATTTATAATTAATATTTATTAATAAGTAAATAATGTAACTAATTAAGACTAAATTCGTAGATAATTTTATTCTCTACAAGTTTTGTAATAACTTCAAATATCATTTGAAATATAAGAAAAAATCTGTAGTGGGTTTTTCTCTCTTTTAAGGCAGAAGGCCAAAAACTAATTAAAGTTAATATAGGCATTTTGCAGAAAATGTTATCTACAGTAATTTTGTAGCTGGTATTATTCAATAAAATGTCAAGTTTTTGGGTAATTGAGGGTAGGAAAGGGGGTTTCTCTAGTTTTTTGGCTCAAAGGTCAAAAAGTCGCTTTTTTTCAGCGCTATTTATAGCACCTAAAAATTTCGTCATAAAATTAAAGTTAATTTATGAATTTTGTAGAAAATGTTGCCTACTTCACTTTTGTAATATGTTTTCTTGATTAAATGCATAGTTTTTGAGAAATCGAGGGTGAAAGATGAAGTTTCTCTTGTTTTGGTCTGAAAGTCAAAAAGTTGTCTTTCTTCAGCGCGCTCGAGCGCCTAAACCCTTTGTCAGAAAATTAATGATAATATATGTATTTTACAGGAAATATTGTCTACTTTAATTTTGTAACTGAATTTCTTTTAATAAAATGCACAGTTATCGAGATATAAGCAAAAAACCGATTTTCTTGACGTTTGACCTTGAATATCTCGAGACGCGGACATGAGATTATATGAGACTTTTTAGCTTACTTTTAGAATGTCAAAACAAAGAGTTTTGCAAATTTTCAGCTTGTTATCTTTCATTCTGAGGTTGTATCCTTATTTGACTGAACTATTATCTAATATTGAGAGATAAGGCGCCGAATCTTTAAAAGGCTCCATATGTCAAATACACAAAACCTCTAGACAATACAAAATACTTTTTAAATAATTGATTAATTGAGAGGATCTCTGCAATTACAAGACAAGTGAAAAATGTAGTTTCAGCTACAAAGCTTTTAGCCCGGGTGCAATCACGCCTACTCAGGGTATGAATGTTTTTTTACTTTGTCACCAATAAATACAATTAATAATTGTCATCTTATTTAGTTGGAGACAACTGTTGCAAATTTTGCGATAAAGTTGAAGAATTCTCTATATTATCATACCCGGGCGCCTACTCTCGGGTTAAATTTACTTTCAACATTTTAATTTAGAATGTAACTTCTTTGCATATATGTCTATATTAAGAAGAGTTTTCTAGCATCTTTTCTTTGCTTATGATCATAAAATTTATATTTCCTTATATGCTGATTAATACATTACATAGATCTGAAAGTTGAACTATAATCCAACTACACTTGCCTTGTTATTCCAGAGAGCCCCTCAATTGTAGGAGAATTGAAACAAATCTTTCTTAGCGCGTCTGAAGTCGACTTTTTTCAATGAGTGAATTTCACAGCATTAACCCATTCGCTGCCCTCGTGGTTTTTCAAACTAAAATTACGAATTCGTACCAGAAATTTCGAAAGAAGAATTTTTATTTTACGTAATCACGGAATGTCTGTAATTAAATAAAGTAAATATTGCTATTAGTATTTTCTGGTATGAATTCCAACTTTCTAAATAAAATTCCGGTAATTTTAACCCGGCAGCGAACGTGTTTTAAACCTTCCCGAATGGTGATGCTACATTTTGACATTTTTGTTGACCACAGTTGACGCTAATCTTTTCAATCTAGAAACTGTAGATTGCACAGCAAACTCTTGCAAATTCTAGTTTTGACATTAGCGAGGAGGGGTGACAGGGGAGAAATATCCCCTCTCTTCACCATAAATCTTTGAAGAAGTACAAATTTAGAAGAAAAATATACAAAGAAATGAAAATATACAAGGGGTACACATTGAACAAAGAAAACAATGATTGCATAAACCAAACAGCATTAGCATTTCAAAAAGCTTTTTCGTTGCTGTATTGCAACATACTGTCTGTACATCTCCTTTGTGAATGTTATTTAAGTTATAATTGTATGATTGGGATTTTATTATATGATAGTTTTGTTTTAAAGGTTTTCATTTTACTTTATATATTATATAGTATTATTTTTTTTTACAGCCGAAGGTGCGGACTCTTTTATTTTGCCCTCCCTCCTAAGAAAAATCTTACGCACGCCCATGAGTTTTGACATTTCTTCTTTAAACCACTTATTGGAAGACTTATTAGAAGTAGGAACAGAATAAAACGAATTTTTAAACAAGTAACTTTTTTTATGTATATCTACAAAATATATATAAAATGTGAAGAAATTGCGATGCATTTTAGTATAATTAAATTAAGGAATACATATACAGGGTATACCAAAAACATTGACGTCTGCTTTTATTCCTTAAATATTGATCATAGACATCTTATAAATTACAAAGTTACGTAAAAACAAACTACAGAAGCTTATGAAATCGATTAAAATTTTCAAGATTAAACTTGAAGAAATGCAAAAATAAAGTTTTTATACGGCTCCCGTACAATAAAATTTATATCAAAAGGTCATGTACAAAATTTCAGCATTTTATCATAAAAAGTCGTAGATATATGAAAATACGTAAATGCTGACTTAAACCACTTTTCGATGCCTGGATATGAGTCCACAAAGGGGAAAAATATTGTCAAATGATCGGGTTTTAGGAGTCGGGTTTAGGTCAAAGTAATTTTGGAACATCCTGTATATTACAAAAGAAAACAATGATTGCATAAACTATACAGCATTAGCATTTCAAAAACATTTTTGTTGCTGTATTGCGACATACTGTCTGTACATGCTAATTACACTCTCAAAACGTAGCGAAAATGTGAAATACTTAAGATTCGCTTAGACTGTCCAGCTGCGCGTATTGAACGATGCTATTGATCAATGGCAGAGCACAAACTACTTTCTCATGTAATGACGCATCTGTTGAAATTATCTGATATACCGATCAGAGGCAGATATTTGCATATGCAAACTAATTTTTTCTTTCTAATCTGTTCTAATGTTCATTGACTGTGCCATTTCCAAGTTTTATTCCGTAATTCATCACGTAAAATTTTAAAGTATTTGTAAAGAAGCACAGTTTTATAAATATGTAAATAAAACTAAAGATAAGAGCCACATTTTATTTGCTTATGATGCCTTTCTATGTTGTGTCATCTGCACTCTAGCTGTAAACATTTACATTTTAATTTATGATTAACCCCTCACCAACTTTGTTTAAACATATCTCTGCGACTTTTTATGATAAAATGTTGTACATGACCTTATTAGTGTATGAGGCCACATTTTACTCATTAAGGAATTTTTTTGTACGGGGCCGTATAAAAATTAAATCTTGTATTTCATCAAATTTAGTCCTCTGAAAATTTTAATCTATTTCATACAATTCTGCATCTTTTTTTACGTAACTTTGTAATTTATAATATATGTCTATGATCAATATTTAAGGCGTAAAAGCCGAGGTCAATCTTTTTGGAACACCTTGTATATTTTCAAATATTTCCTTAATTTAAATCTTTAGCCCCAAGTGTTTGTATGCGCCTCACACGTGTACATTGGATCGGTGCGGCTATGTATGTGATATTTATCAATAAAATATTTAAGTATTTAAAGATTTTAAACTATTTTCTAGCTGTAACAGAATTTTTCTTAGTTTTATCATTTTTTCTTACTTTTATGAAACAGTCTCGACTTGTCATGACCGTTAGAGTTTATATAGGGTGAAACCCCCAGTTATTGACACCTAACCAGTAACTGACACTTGAGCCCAAATCTAACTCAAATAAGCATTTTTTTTTTTTTTTTTTTTTTTTTTTTTTTGTAAAATTCTGCAAAGTAATGTCATCTTGTGGTAAATGGGACACTTATTTTTATTTTGGAGTCAATTTATTCACCACTAAAGGGCCAAGAATATATTCAATGAGGAAGAAACTTTTGAGAATATAAAAAGTCCCATTTGGAAGCAACCATCTTATTTCTAAAATTAAGGGAGTGTTTTTCTAATCTATATGTAATGCAGACATCCTAAACTTTTTTTCTTAAAGTTATACTAGTAGAAATTGGATTAAAGATGCATATGATGTATTAGGGCCATGATTTACGGTTTATAGTTATTTAATTTAGCTTAATGGGGGGTGCTACCTATTGGTTCCTAGAATTTCATTTCACCAGTCTCTAACAGGGGTTTTAGTTATTGGTTATATTAAAGAAAGTTGAAATCTATTATTTGAACTGTTTAAAAATGCATAATAATAAATAAAATTTATCTTGTAGTAAACACCATTAAAATTTAAGTTGTTTTACCAGCGTCTGACACCAGATGTCAGTTACTGGTTCATAAATGTCAGTTATTGGATATCTGCATTACTAATAATTCAGCACTAAATATTACTGCTATATACTTTTACTATATACTCTGCATTACTAATAATACAGTACAGCTTACTAAATCTCACTTTAATAATAAATGTTAATGTATTGTGTTGTTGTAATAAAGTTTTTTTAACCCTTTATATACTGAATTAATTTTCCAGCTACTTTTTAGATGCTCAGAATCATCGATTATTCCCACCAGTTATTTTTTTTTTTGTGAAGTTTTCCTTATCTTATCATAGCATTTTTGCGATTCAATTAGGTGAAAATTTCTCATTTGAAAAACCGGTGGTAACAGATTAAAAATTCTGTAAAAGACGCTTGTTGCGAAGGGGTTAAAGTGGTACTTATAGGTACCGTCAGGATAAAAAGGGTTAAAGCATTTTAATCTTTTCAAATAAAGTGTCAGCCACTGGTTCACTTTGTGTCAGTTATTGGTGTGTTTTTGACCAAATTTATGAATAAAATTCATTAAATTCATAAAATGTATAATTTTTCAAAATTTTGCCAACAATATTTTTTTAATATATCTTTACTATACTTTCAAAAGCAACGGTAAGTATAAAATAGTTTTAAATTTTCGTAATAGTGATTTGAACAAGCACGAATCCTTAAAGTATCAGTTACTGAAAATTTCACCATATTTGTAAAAAATTTCTGAAATTTCTCATAAGTGAAATGGAAACTCGAGATCGTTCTTGTATTCTTTTAAACTTTAAAGTGAATCTTCAGAATAAATTATTAAAATTTCCAGTTTTTGTGGTATAATGTGTGAATGCAGGTTACGATTAAGTATCTTTCCAAAATAATACATTCTATGTTATTATCATGGAAATAATGTATATCATGAATTAAATTAATCTTGAATTGTCAATACAGGGGAGTTTAAATATTTTTAAATATATTTTTCTAAGTTTGAGTGCTATCGAAAACAAACAATTCGGAAAAATGAAATCACTTTAAAAGAAAATATTTATTTCAATAATTAACAAAACAGAATTTTGAATTTTTCGTCGATAATTCAACTTTTACATGTGCAAATGAATGACATAGTATTGCAGAACATGTAAAATATTCATTCCTAAATAAACGTCTATGTTTACTTTACCGACATATTTTCAATTTTTTTTTCTTCTTTTTACATTAATTTTTATTAATTTTCGTCAGTTATTTTTTGGTACCATTTTTACTTGCTCTGTTTTGTCTGCTACAAGAGCTTTGATGAATAATTCATTACTTTCGGTAGGATTTTGAGCTAAAAATGATTGCCATTTTACAGTCACTATAATTTTCTCAAGGTTTTTAGCAAAGAAATAGGTGCATAATTTGAGAAGTTCAGATTCTGAGTATTGCAGAGCCAAAGTAATGGTTTCACAAAATGTATCAATGGACAAGTTCTTTTTTATGAATTCTATGCATTTTGATCTGAGATCCAGGACCTCATACTTATCCGCAGTGGTAAAGAGACTGAACACGTTTTCCATGGAAAGATTTTCCATGTCGCCGCAGTAGAGAAAACTTAGGAAGTCCGAAAATGTTATTGGATCGCAATCTTCGATATCGATTACACCTGTCGCTTTCTCCTTCATATCATTTCGTAATGTAGAATCGAAAACTGGAGATCGCGCTTTGAGAATGGCTCGATGTGCTGGAAATTCCTGCCCTTTCACTTTGATTATTACGTCACAGTCCTCCTGCTTCAAAAATAATGCCTTAAGGTCTTTAACAACTTTATTTGTATGGACATCCACAGAAGATCTTGACTTGCAACTATCACCTAGTTAAGAAAATATAAATAAAATTTAATTTGTAGGTGGCACAGCTTTTATAATTCTTTTCTATTCTCACTATTTTATTGACCTTATTTAATATGTTAAACAGTCATGCTATACAGTTATATTATTGCCATATAATATTCCTAAGAGAAATTTCTTTATTCAGTGAACGCTGCTGTTGAATATTGTCATGTAATTCGAACTTTAATAAGAAAAAAAAAAGACAGTATTTAAAAAAGAATGACAGTATTACAAATTACCCAAAGTACAAAGGGCATTCCATAAAAACTAAGAGTTATTTTTTTACCTAGTGTTAACACTGCGAAACTAAAAAATAAAACTGCAGGCGATTTTTTCAAACGTTTATAAATATTCTAAATGAAGCAGACGATTTTATATTCCTAGTTTCGTGTTTTCTGTTTTTATTTGTACTACAGAAATGAAGGTGAGTGATTCAGAGTTAAAAAACGAAATGCGTTGTGTCATAAAACTTTGCTATCGTATGGGAAAAACAGCTCCAGAAACAGTTAAGTTGATGAAAGAAGCTTACGAAGACAAATGTTTTGGTGAGTCTACGATTTTTAGATGGCATGGTGATTTCATAAAGGACGTTTGTGCAGAACTGGCTCCTAAGCCTGGCCGACCAGAAAATGTTGTGAATGATCGAAATGTTAATACTGTGTGGGGAATCTTGCAAGAAAATAGGCGAATGGCATGTGAGGAGATAGCGGCATCAACTAACATTTCAAAAACCGCTTTGCCATTTTGTTCTAGATGGGTCCCTCATCAAGAATATCTTAGCAATCTTATCATCAGTAGTATATTAGTAAATGCAATATTAAAATCATGCCACATCACCCTTATAGTCCAGAGCTCGCCCCGTGCGATTTCTGTCTGTTTTCGACGTTGAAGGAGAAGCTCCGTGGCAGAAAATTTAATACAGATTCTGAAGTTATTTTAGCAGTGCAGGGTTCTTTGAAGCGGCTTCCAGAAAAAGGCTTCTCTACTTGTTTTGAAAAGTTGGTTGAACGATGGGACCGTTGCATATTATCTGAGGGAAGGTATTTTAAAAAATATATATATGTTTTTTGCTATAAATATATTTCTTGAATTGTTATGATTTTACTCTGTTTTTATGGAACGCCCTTTGTACATTGTAAGAAAATGATCGAAATAAACGCTTTAAACATTTTAGAAACGAAAGCACAAAGTTTTATTTGCGTATTTCATAACTGTTTTAAGTGACGCATATTAGTGAAAGGAAAACATCTAAGTGATAGTTCATTTCACTCCAGATGTCTGTAATGACATGTCCAGATGTTGTCTGATTTGGTCTGTAATGATATATATAACATTTTGTATATAATATTATATCTAATATATATATAGTCGTTAATACTCAATAAATTTTGTACTGTTTGATTTTCTATAACTCAGATATTTCAGTCATCATATCCACATATGATGACCACCCATTTGGACCATCACCTATCCATTCTTTAAAGGTCCCGCCGAGGGTACCACTGATATATATGTGTAACAATCTACTAAACGTACCACGAAAGCAGATTTATGTCAACCTTAATTCTATGAATAAATGTCTTTTACTAAACTTTAAATCTTACATGTAAATAATACTCACTTTAGCACCTTTGTGCTCGCATAGTCGTAAAATCTATTTTACAACGCCTACGGTGAGATAACCACAAAAACTTAGCAAATAATAACTCAAGAAAAAACAAGCTACCAGTATTTATTTTCTCTCTGGAAAATGACAAAAAGAAATAAAAAAAATTAAGAGTGGAAGTTGCCACAAAATACATCAAAACTTTGTTTTTCTGAATTTCTTTTAACACGAGACATTCACATGTGAACGCGCAATAAAACAAAATATTAAAATGTCACTTCAAGTCTTTTTTTACATTGTTCATCGCTGATCGCGTGATTTTGAACAAAAATTAATAAATAATGCCGATTCCGTAATACTCTGCAACAGTGAACGAACAGCAGGTGTGTAGAGACTGATATATACTGACATCAATGTCTATTAAAGATGAGACGGGGTCAGATCGTTTCTGAAGATTGCTCAATTTTTATACCATTCTTCGGGATTGAGCTCAAATCTATTCACAATTATATCTATTCACAAATTAAAAATAGAAAAAAAAAACTTGCTATCTGAGAAACAATAATGTAGTTTTAAGTTTTTTACAACCATTTAAAAATCAGTTTTGAAAGGGAATAGAATTGTTATTAATGGTATATAATGAGAAATAGTCTGTTTGATTTTGAAACCTTTGGGCAGTCAGTGCCAGTGACATAACTCTTGTCTATCTTAGGTTTAAATCTATTTCCCAGAATTACTGGAAAACAGAACTCATGTCTTTCTGCTTTAATTTTAAAAGAATAAGAATTGTTACTCATGTAGATTTCTACCAGTGGTTGGGTATAAATAACAGATTTGCTATTTTAAACACTTTTTCAGGGACGCGGAAATCATGAAACGTTGTCATGAGAAAGTATTCAGAATTAATACTTATTTCTATGTAAGAAGAGATTTTGAAGTGAAAAAATTAATCTTGAAACTATTTTAAATGCTATTAACAATTTTCGACAACCTACTTTCAACGTATTCAGGCTCCGGAAAAGAGTCCAAACGATCTGTATTGTTTACACAATCATGCTTCTTCTGACTACCTCACGGATGTTTTCTGTGTCCAAACAAACCACTTGGAACAGTTATGAAGTACACAAACAACTTTAACACATTAAGGACGGGTGTTTTTAGTCTTTTAAACAAGAAGCCCTACCTATGGGTATTACATTTGCATGTTACATTATTTAACAAAAAGATTTTCTCACTTTGTGTTTATATTATACAGGGTGTCCCACAAGGTACGCAGCGTATAATATGTACAGATTCGGATAGAGCACATCAATATGAGTATTTTGAATGGTAATAAGTGGGGTCCGCGAATATAGCGTGATAGTCTAATTACAGGATGAACGTTATCATAGAGCTGCCAAATTTACGCTTTTTTCCTACCACTAAAATTTTATAGTAAATTTTACCTTATTAAATCTCCGAAATCACGGGATTCAATAAGGCAAAAATTTCTATAAATTTTTAGTGGTATCAAAAAAGCGTAAAAGTTGGCAGCTATGACGTTACTGACGAATCCGATAGTGCGTATTTCAAATGACGATGTGTACAACATGAAAGATTCACCAGATGATTATGCAAATTTATGATAACCACTATAAATTCATAGAAATTTTTGCCTTATTGAATCCTGTGATTTCGGAGATTTAATAAGGTAAAATTTACTATAAAATTTTAGTGGTAGGAAAAAAGCGTAAAAGTTTGCAGCTATGATAATGTCATCCTGTAATTAGACTATCACGCTATATTCGGGGACCCCACTTGTTACCATTCAAAATACTCATATTGACGTGCTCTATCCGAATCTGTACATATTAGACGCTGCGTACCTTGTGGGACACCCTGTAAATGAATATATATAATAATGATATTGTCTCTAATCGAACTATTCATATGCATAGTACTCTAATTGTAAAATTACGATTTTTGTGGATGTTTTTTGATAAATAATGCGATATATAAAACGCAAAAAGTACCGCCTATGACCTGTCTTTCTGAATTAGATTTCTAAAAGACGTAAATTCCGTCTCCTGTTGTCAATGCGTTAAGCTTTTATGTATTGGGTTTAAAGAGTGTCTTCCAATCATTGTTTACAAATAAGTTATTGTCATTTGAAATCGAGTCTATCTTTTTGAAACACGTTCTATAATCTAAGTATGTTAATTTTGTGTCAAATATTTCTGATTTCTCTTTCATAACAAAATAAAATGATATAGTACTAAACAAAATATGAACAAATTTTGAATGCACTGTGGCCAAAATGTCACTCTTACTGTCAGCACCTGAAGTGTAAGATAAATCATATCCCAATAACTGTCACCTTGATATGTTCTGCTTTGTAACGAGTTACAAATGACTAAAACTCAGTAATGACGACTTTATATTCGAGTCACAAAATAACAGTCACATGAGCGTCACCATGCGACTAATAAAAGAAGCCCGGTTTCAATCGCCTTGTGACTGACACTTGTGACCATTGCTTTCACATTAAAAGGCTGTGTTATTACGGAAGTTGGAAGCACAGACTATACTATAGACGGTATTATATGATGCTACTATGAGCAGAAATAATTATTACAATATGGCGAAGCATAATGTACAGTCGGCCAAACGAAAAGTGAACATGAACCATTGAACCATTCACATTAACCAAAAAATTGTCCAAGAAAAGAACGGAAATAGTCATTCCACTGGAAATGATCTTTGGGTCTCTTTCCAAAATTGTTTTTTTTTTCAATTAATGGTAAAACATATCTTGTAGTCTTCAAACTAAAATTATACCAAAATCTGAAATTTTACAACTACTTTTGATTGTCATTTTTTTTATTTCACCGTAGGATACCAAACGGGAAGTCATTGGGTCAAGTAGTTCAGGAATTATAAAAGTTTAAAGTTTAGAACTCTTAATTTTAAATTCATTTGTATTCATTTCAAAAGATATTACTACAATGTGGGTATTTTTAAGGCATAAGAACTACTTGGTGGAACATGGATGCAAGTCTTCCAGTCTCAGGACTGATTTCAGTCTTGAAGGGATTTTTGACTAATAATAAATTATACTGTATGTAGTGAAATAATAGAAAATTTTCAAGGAAAAACATTTAATCACTTCCTTTTCTTGTAAAAAATTAATTTTTAACCATAATGCAAGACATTGAAATCTTCTAGCCTATCTTCTATTAGTTTTACCTGATACTCAGAAATGTTTTCAGTCTTGGCTTGGACGGACTTCTTTCATCTATGTGGTAGAATGAGCTGTAATTTTGGATTCGCATGTTTGAGGCTTCAAGAAAAATTTCTGCTAATTATATATATATATAGGTTCCAATTCCTAATTTTTTTGTGAAAATGTATATATATTTAAATAATTTTCGGAAAAATAGTGTTAATCGTAACATATGAATTTTTTTAACTGGAATTTATTATTAGATGCTTCAAATGTGCTAATCCAAAATTATAGATCATTCTGACTAGTCGTTTTTGTATTATTCTGTGAAAATTACCACATCGCAATATCTTTTGCAACAATTAAAAAGGAATTTAAGATTACGAGTTCCAAACTTTAAACTACCATAATTCGTAAACTAGTTGAGGGAATTGCACTATCTGAATTCTACGACTGAATGTAAAGTTTACATTTAGATGTGTCAAAAAATCGAAATACGCTGGCAAAAATGGGTATTCGTATTCTACAATTGTACAATTTCAGTATGAAGACTGTCCCCATATTTTATTTTTAAAACATAAATTCAAAGATGATATAATTCCTAATCGAATGGCTATTTCCGTTTTTTGTGACAATTTGGCAATTAAATTTTATGGGGCGTACTCCTTTCTTTTATACTAACTGTATATTCGCACACACGTATATCAGAGAACTTAATGCACTGTTATTGAATATTGAACTAAAATCATAGAATGACATAATACGTTAATTGTCAAATAAATACTCACCTGATGCTGATTCAACATATTTTACTAGGGAATACATGTCTCTCTCAAAATTCTTCTTGATTCTGAATTTACAAATTAAGGTGAGAATATCTTGCTGTGCATTAAACTGGCTTTCTTCTATTGGGAAACATATTGCACTTCCTTGCAAATGATTAGAGTCGAAAATATAAGGTCGAATGACCTCATTGAATTTGCTGTTGCCTTCTTTAAAGCAAACATTGACTAAGACATAGTGTTCTGAAATTCTGGAATGAAGTCTCATAAGTATAACACAAAAACTTTGTTTCTTTCCATTCGTCAATCGGAAATGCGGATAAATTTTTAGTGTCCAAGATGCATTTGCAAAAGAAAATGGCGGACTTTCTAATTGATGAACTGCAGGACTTTGTAAAGATGATGCATTTTTTATCGTCCACTTTAGAGTTTCCAGTTGGTAGGAAGTTCGGTGGATTTCACCTACTTCTGGTTTTCCTGTACTTTTACTCAGATTATATTTCTTGCCTAAATTTATAAAAAGAATGTTTAGTGAAACAATTATACTTCTAAATAAAAGAAAATATTCAGAACATTGGATAAACAGTACAAAGAAAGAACTAACAATACACCATCTTTCATTTCTCTACATTGACTGCCCATCCCTCACCAACCAAAACAGAAATATAAATATATACATATGAGTATATCGTGTATCCTATAGCACTTGTTATAATACTATGGATTTAGCAACACTTCACCTCTTTGTCACGACCTGTAGAAGAAAGAATCCTGCATCCCATTCAGATTGAAAAATGTAGCAATTATCATATTTGCTACCATGAAGATTTACACCATAACAACTAAGTTAAATAAGTAGTCTTAAACATCAGGAAAATGTAGCAGATGAAACTATTATAGCCGCACAAGTAGTATAATTCGTTCATAAGAACGTAGTATACCAAGGTGTTGAGGAAAAATATGATCTGGAAGTCAACAGATTCGACATTATATGGGGTTGTAATTTTATTCCACGGTCACTTTCATGTAATCCGGAATCTCTTCAAACAGCAGAATGCACCACGAGATTCTTTCAAAGTTTGGAAGCTAATGAAATTCAGTAGAACCTTTTTAGTGCACAGATTAAAAATACAATTAGATCTTGCATTACTTTAAACAATAAAATAATTCCAGGAAATTCAGCAAATTGAAACACTTCAATGATGATGTAAAATTTATTATAATAGACGAAAACACAGAAAATATGTATCTGCTGTCCGAGATCGTGCAAGAGTAGAGGAGATGGGGATGAATGGGAGAAGGGATGGATGAGACGTTCTCAATATTTCAGGCAATAAACTTTTTTTTAGTTGCTTCCTATCCTCTTAGATTTCACTACCATAGTGTGCTTCAGAACCAAAAGCAAAACCACATGGCTGTTTTCAGTTTCCTTCAAATTACCATTTCCTGAAAACTCTGCTTAAAAGTAGTTTTTTTTACATTTGAAGTTACTTAAATATCTTATGCAATATAAACAATTAAGATATGTTGTAGTTTTTTATTTCAATGCTCAATATTGGTAATTAAAATGAATGAATATTAACCATTGTGAAAAAATAATTTTTGAGACAAAATGGCTGACAATTGAATATATGCATCATGGGGATGATTGGGACATTTCAAAAGGGATTGTTTCATTCGTCCCTAGAGGATGCTGAAAAATATATTTTTTAGATAAATATTATATAATTTGATAAATTAATAATTTATGGTAATTATTCTTTTAATATTTCATCCTCATTGTTGCCATCGTCTTCAGACATTCAATGCTTCCGTTTATGGGCCTTTTAAGGCAAATCTGAGATGAGTCCAAGATGATTAGCTAACAAATAATCCTGGAGATCATATTACAATTTACAATATCTAAGCTTTTGCCAAGGAGGCATTTTTGTCAGCTTTTAGTCCTTAACATTGAATAAAGGGAGGAAAGTATTTGTGTCCCATTCATCCCTGCTTTGGGGATGATTGGAACACAGAGGAACTTTTTTTTAATTTCATAATATATTTCTGTATAATAATAATCTTGAATAAATATTCTGCATAAGATGTAGTCAAACACTTAACGTATGAAATATTATGTATAATATTGATAATTTAAATAAAATATTTAAAATATATTTCTTTGTGAAAATGTCCCATTTATCCCCCATCTTCCCTATTTAAAGACAGCGCGGAAGGTCATAAAAGCGCAATGCAGATGGAGTTTTTATTCAGTCAGGGACCTCGCTTAGCGCACAGACAACGGAGGCATAAAATCTGAGCAATTAGGTTACGCTTTAGGCAGGAAAAGAAATTCGAAGCATCATTTCGAATAAAAATGTACGCTTGACAAAATGAAATGTTTTGATTTCGATTAAAGTAAGACTAAGTAAAAAAAAATTACAGGCGCAAAAAATTAAATTTGCAAAAGGGAAAAATAGAAAAAGAAAAGTGCACAGTTAAACTGATGGCATTGAGCTCATAGGCTATTCACACTAATTAAGGGGGGATTAGTTCCCCGTTTCCCCCCCCCCTCTTTTTACTTAACCAATGAACCTCCAAATCTAATCATGGAAGCGCTTTATCACAATGAACCTAAATACAAATTTGAAGGAAATCGAATAATTCGGCATGAAAAACTCATTTATCTAAATTAAGAGGGGAGGATTAGCTCCTCGTCCCCCCCCCCTTTATTACTTAACTAATGAACCCTTAAAACTAATAAGGGAAGCGTCTTATTACAAGGAACCTATATACAAAATTTGAAGCAAATCGGATATTTCTATCAAGAGTTATCGCGTTACTTACGAACGTACATTCATACATACGTACGTACATATAGAACCTGTGAGGACATTACATCTCAGGTTTTGATAGCCTGTGAGCTAAAATATATGACGCGTGAAACCATAAGAATTTTGAGAGGGTTCATGTAACGAAAAGTATTTTAAGACAAAATATAATAAATTGAATGTGAGAAAAATTTAGACATATTAAAAATATGTTATATATGTAGGATCTGAATTTATCTTACTTATGACGTACGTGATCAGCAAAATAAATAACTCTCTTGTTTCTATTTATTGTCCATATCTTGATCACATTGGATGCCAAAGCAAAATTCATGGATCACGAACACGATAACTTTAAATCTTAGTTTGTATTATTTCATCTACTTGTAATTATTTAAATATTATCAACCTTAAATTTATTCTAAATTTCTCAAACTGAATTTTACTATATTTCGTTTTTAAAAATACTTATTCAGTTTCGACTTTCAAAAAATCATAAATGATTTCAACGCGTGATACTTGTTTTTTCGTTTATCCTTTGCAAAATTCCCTTTTCGGCGACCATGGTTTTTTTTCTTTTACAATGCTTTCAATTCGAACGTTCTATTTTAGGCTAAGTCTTCTGGATCTTTCCAGAAGCTTTTGATTCTCGCGCTGTGGAAGCCGTTTTACTCAAAATTTTAATCAGTGGTCTTGTTCGCCGAATAGGATTTTTAATTGGTTGAGACTCAATGGTCACGCGTTTTGTACACCTGCGCGATGTTTTTAAACTCTGTTGCACTAGTCTAGGAGCTCAGATGTCTGCGTTATTATCTGTCTAAAATATTTTCGCAGCATCTTAGAAGAGTTTTTTCGTTGAATCTCATGGAGAAGTTTCATTATTTAAGATCTCTGTTTGGCCTTTTTCATAATATTTATTAAAAAATGAAGAGTCCTCTGTCTATGATGTAAGACTAAATAAAATAAAATCAAGTCTGTTTACTGCAGTTTTGTCTACTTCAAACTGCTGGGAACACCTCATGAAAGTAGCATTTGTTAATATTCTTTGCCACTAGACTGCAAAAGTATGATAATATACTACCGAGTTATTCATACTCATGTGATCTTGTTCGAATCTCGGATTAAAAGGCCGTGATGTGTATGTATTACTGGAGTAGAATATGTCTGGTATACAATATGTCGATCGTAGTTCATTTACTACAATATACCAACGTATATGTTTTAATATGAATGTTATCAGTTGTTGTAGTGAAATAGTAGTGAATTAAAAGTTTCTTCTACAAAGTGATCATTCGAAGAAAGTTGGCCAGTATAATGGAATTTTACCACAATCTATATGTATATATCAAACTATGAATCAGTCAGAAATGGTCTTCTAAAAGTATTTGCTTTTACTATTATTTATACTAATTTTTAAATGAAGATTTGTTATTTTAATGCATCAAAAATGGCATTAGACTAAAACCAATTCTACACGAGGTACTCAAGGTATTTCTTGTCCTTATTTTAAGATAAAGATATCACTAAATAACAGCAATATCATTTAAATATATGTGTAATATCTGGAAATTGTGCACCAGCATCAACAAATTTGAATTTAAAAATTAAAATATAACTTGTTTAATTTGTTTTAGGAGTATGAAAAACATTGTAGCAGAGGTTATATTTAACAAATTAAATTATTTATCTTTAATAATTGTATATATATAAATAAATTACTTGTTTATAATCTTTATCTATTTTTATAAAAGTGGGAAGAAAGTTTTATCCTTAAAACAATATTCAAAACTAAAATTGGAGAAACAGATGTTACAAAAATAAGTATAGATACTTCAGAAACTATAGATATTTCTTGAAGTTCTAAACATGTGACTAACAAAGTCAAAATGATACAGATTTCATTTTTAGGAAGTGATTACTGCAATATAATTTAGCAGTGCTTTCTGGTGGTTCCTATTACGTATTCTACTAAAAGGAAATGCAATAACTGAGGTTACATTAATTTTTCTAGGAAAAATGTTAAATGAATTGCGTAGAGTTAAAATATAAATATTTTAATTAGAACAAATTTATTAAAATTGGGGGTTCTGCCCTTATAAGGTATGATCACCAACGCCTGTTTAGGCCCCGCGCCCTAAAGACGTTACTAAATACTTATTTTCTCCAAGATTCGTCATCTCATGTAATATTTGATACTTCTGTGCATATGGAGTAATCTTGAACAGCGCATTTTCCAGACAAAGATTCAAATTAGGGTAGTCTAATTCAAGACTCATTTTTGCTGCTTCAACATTTTCGTTAATGTAGATTTGTCAGTTTAGAAAACATTACCTTCAACATTAGAGAGAAGGTTGTTGCATGGTGATACGCTTTGGTTTGTATCTTGATTAATGGTGAAGGTCTTCCTTGCATTTCTTCCATGTGCGGCCCAAATGTAGGAGAGTTAAATGGTGAGAATGGCTCTAATGTGTTGTTCTTTGAAATGTTTATCCTCTTTATTACCAGGCTTTAACAAATTCCCCAGTTCTGGTGGATATTCGTGTGGACGTAGCGTAACTTGATCATTATGACAATGTATGTACTGTTCTCTTCACTTCTGAAAAACAAATAAGATGTACAATGAGGACATTTCATTTTTACTATTTTCTATCTATAACAGAAAAAAGATCAATCAAATTTTTAATAGACTTCTAGTTGATGACAGATTTACGCATTTCAGGGGTCAAAGATCCCAAACAACATGTTTTTACAAAATGTCGGTCTGTTTTTGTGTCCTCTTTGCATCATCGAAAAGTATATGAAGTTATACATAGAACTGAACGAAATTCATATATATTTGTTTTTGGCTATGGCGAGCAAGTCTCACAAGGAAGGTCTCCATAAGCGCATACTCAGAAAATTTTGAAAAAATTACAGAATATTCTTCTCATGAGGATATATACGTTTATAAAAAAAATTTGCCGCGGAACCTCGATATAACGTTCGTAAAAAAATATGAAAATTTCATGTTTTGTCGATTTATCGCTGGGTTGGCGACACAATGAAATTTTTAAAATGCACATTTACGATAAATACGCTTTAAGGAAAAACATTTTCTACTCCTTATACTGAACTAGTTTAACTTAAATAAATACGCTTTTATAACTACGTTTTTGCCATGTACATTTATATGTACATTTAAAGAAAATTAACGATCGTATTCTACTGTTTAGAACAAAATTTAAATTGATTAAAAATGCTTCAAACTAAAAATTAAGTGTCCGATTCTGAACACTGTCAATTTGACTTCGATATCGTTAGTGCCGGAGACAACACGAGAAAAGTCTTGTTGCCATTGAAACAATGACTTATTCAATATCGAAATCTATAATTAGAGGGTTCTTAATCCGACATTTACTGTTAAAATACACTTAAAATATATCCATCTAGCGAAACCGTTTAAAATTAAATAACTTCAACAATACTTAATTTGTATTTATATTATATAAGCTTATAGAAAAAATAATAAACTATTTAATCGTTGAAATTTAAATTCATAAAGTACTATGCATTTAAACACTCATCTAACCAGGCATTTTCAAATCCATTCAAGTCGCTTGCATTTGGTGAAGAAAAAGTTTTGCTCGCCAAATCGCGTCTTTTTGCGGCAAATATTCCAAAGTATTTTATTTTTTTACAGATTTTCTACTGAGATTCCGCAGATAAATTTGGCCGATCCTTTATTACGTACACGGGTAGTCCCATTAGCATTTTTTTCAAAATATTATGAGTATGCGCTTTACGGAGACCTTCTTGTCAGTTGAATTTAGGGTTATTTCGACGGAAGGGAAAGCTGTGATAGCGATTTTTGTGAGACTTCCTTGAATTTGTCATAGTTGGGTTGTACATCGGCTGCTAGTGCAATGAAGGATGTTTCGCATTCAGGTAAACCGGCGATTTGCAAGCAGCTGACGTACAACAGAATGACGAAAAATACTGATTTTATTAGTGCTGTGATAGCGAATTTTGAAGTATTAACTCTGATTGAGATAGAAGAAAGTTTAGGGATTGGCACAATCGACAAATTAAATTTCTCATCGTATATTTTTTCAACAGTGTTATAAGACCCGTTTGTAATGTCAACTGCTACATTCATTCATCTTTTTCCATGAAATTATTCTACTTTTTCTTACATTTTCAAATTTTTATTTTTTTTCTACGTTTTCCATATTAATGAATTCTTCTGTGTTAGCTGGGAATTGAGTTTTCAATATTGACTACGCAGATTCTGGCCGCATCTTTACAGAAAAATAGGCTGTTGAATCGCGAAATGTTGCAGCTAAACATGTAATTTCCATTCTTTCATCCAACATCATATCCCCATTGGACACTCCACTTCTTTTACTATATCCTTGAAGCTACTGTTTACTTAGTATTTTCTGCTGATATAGTTGATTGGTCATAACTGAATTTTTCTTCCTTGCAATGGGAGAAACTATAAACTCATTAGAATATCCAGCTGAACATTCTATTTCCATATTTTTATAATACATAATATCGTTTTCTGATATACCATATTATTTCTCAATCTTTGTGTAGTTGCTGTTTTCTCTTTAATTGTTGTTGATAGAATTTATTGGCCATACGTGCCAAACGAGCATTGCATTTTCAGATTGTCTTTCCCCAACAAGCAGTTTACGTCGGACATTTACTTTAATTGTATTAATTCTTTGAGGCATATTTTCTTTTCTGTCTGCTGCGAGTTTTTTTCAAACGATTTTCAGACATATTTTCATCTTTGTTTGCTGCGAGTTTCTTTTGCAGACGCTCGTCGGAGATATTTTCATGCCTCTCTGCAAAGTCCTTCTTTTCCAAACTCTCTTCTGATGTATTTCCATGCCTCTCTGCAGCTCGTTTCTTTTCCAAACGCTTTTCTGACACATTTTTATGTCTGTTTATAGCCTGTTTGCTTGCGAGACACTTTCTTTTCATATTTGTTATTTTCCTTTTTTTTTTTCTTCAAAATTTTCTACTGTAATTTTAAGACTTATTTTGTCTCTGCACTGTATCTCTCGTTATTTATTTTTTTGCTCGGAATGATTTATTTTATTTTTGGCGGTATTTTAAAACAAAACAGTAAATTTATTTTTAAACCAAAATTTCGATAGAAGACAGTGGACTTTGAAGTCGATTTCGTTTTTCAAATCATACAGTTATTCATGCTCATATAATAATAATATGAAGCAAATTATATGTATAAATGCGAAGTCATTGCATCAATAAAATAAAATCTCCTCTAAATTTAGTCACGAAAATAATGTTCAAGGATTTTAAAATTAAGTATATAGCTGCATGCATATGCAATAATTATGAAATTTAAACAAAAATAAAACGAATTACCTCTAAGTACAAAATTAGTTTGTAGAGTTTTCCCCATGTTTAAAAAAGGGCAGAGTGTTGCCGTGAGAAACAAGTTGGAAATTGTACGTCAAACGTGACAAATGAGGTGCGTTCGTACTATAGCTAGTTATATAAATATTCAGATTGACATGATTTTTAATTCTGTGAAATGAATTATATCGTCTGCAGATTAATTTCTGTAATAAAATAACTATCTCGGTCGCTTGACGGTTAAACCTCGGAAGTTCCTATAACAAAAAAGCACCGATCTTTAAAAAAAAATCCAATTTCTTAATAAATATTTTAATTAATATTTTCTAAAGTTTTGATTCGATTTTTATAAAATTTGAAATGTCTCGACAAAATTCTGCAAAGATTATATATCTTAAATTTCAAACAATTCGGTTGGGTAGTTTTTGTGTTATATGCTGACGGACGGACGGACAAACAGACGGACGGACGGATGGACGGACAGCCAGACGGACGGACCAGACGACGACAATAGGTGCTGCGTATTTATATAATTACGAACGCACCTAAAAAGCACTTTTTGTTATTCTTAAGGGCACTTTTCACATTCTTAAGGGCACTTTTCACATTCTTAAGGGCAATTTTCACATTCTTAAGGGCAATTTTCACATTCTTAAGGGCAATTTTCACATCTTTAAGAGCAGTTTTCGGATTCTTAAGGGCACTTTTCAGATCTTTAAGAGCACTTTTCGGATTATTAAAGGCACTTTTCGTATTCTTAAGGGCACTTTTCGTATTCTTAAGGGCACTTTTCGTATTCTTAAGGGCACTTTTAAGCTTTTAAGGGCACTTTTAAGCTTTTAAGGGCACTTTTAAGCTTTTAAGGGCACTTTTAAGATTCTTAAGGGCATTTTTAAGATTCTTAAGGGCACTTTTATTTTTAAAGCTTTCTTTTGATTTTTAAAGCCACTTTTAATATTTAAAACTCAAGGCACTCTTTTCAAGACAAGATTGGGTCAGTTTTTACTAAGCAAGCAAATTTTTTAATGCAAAAAAGAGAAAGGGCACTTTTTTTATAGAGGGGTTCTAATTTTTTAGATGAGGGATTGGTGGTGCAATTATGTAAACCAAAGGGTAGGCAGGGTGCAGCATCCAACTGAAACTGTCTGGGGGAAACTCTGCGTTTTAATAACATAAATACATATGTTTTATAAATTAACTTATCACAACAGAATGCGATTTAAAATTATAAGTAATAAGCAAGTTGTCAACTTTTTGGTAAAAGAATTACATTACAAAACATTTCACATGTCTTCAATTACATTAAACAAACGAAAATAGCTTAACATGTGATCACAAGATAAATTATGACCCACGTTCTAAAAGTATATCAAAATCTCACTGACTGTCTGTATTTCACAACTACTCTTCTTAGAATATGGAACGCAGCGCAATGATATTAACAGTAGTTATCCGCGAAGATCCGGCGATATTATACAAGCTTTCAGAATTTTAAAATTTTAATTATTTCCCTATATATTAAGTTTTTTTTAAAACTATTAACGAAGTTTCTCTAAAGATAGCAACTAAATTACTCCGTTTTTGCGAGGAAAAAAATAAATAATGGGATTGTATGGCATTGCAAAAAATGGACATTGTAAAAATTTGTTCCCAGTTGTGTTCTTAGAAGGCTTGAAAGGGCACAAATTTTTGAGTTCTCTAAATGTGCTAAAGCATTGCTAAAACAAGAAGTTTTATATATTCCAGAAAGTGAAATAGAAGATTACTATTAAAATGCTTGATCAAAATTGGAATAAATTAAAGCATGTTCCAAATATTCAAAGCATTTACTATATCTTATCAGTTAAAGTAGACGTTGCTGATGTAGTAATAACATGTTTAAATGAAAAATATAGAATAAACATGGTGAAAATAAAAGAGGAATGTGAGACAGGGTGAATGTCCAGCAGTCTGTGAATTTGTGGTAAGATTCTTTATCATCAATTGAAAAAGACATTTAATATATTTTATATATATATATATATATATATATATATATATTGTATTACAATATTTTCTATCATTTTAAAAATCATGTCTCATGCCAAGCAGCTTTTTCAATATTCTAAATGAATCGTACTGGTGACGCCTGCAACGCAAAATTTAATACTTATAAAATATACTATATGACTCGCCTGGGCCCTTGATAAACCTTAAATATATCCAATATCAATGTTGAATGATTTTACATATTTAAACGAAAATCTTTTCAAACGATCCTAATGTTGGAGCCCCACTACCTTCGGCAGCATTGCGCCCTCGAATTTGTGCGATTTTATATTTTTAAATGAAAATCTATACAAACGAACATAGAGTTGTGGGCCCCACTGCATTTGGCAGCATACAAATATGGATATTTAGTTGTAAAACAATCGTTCTTTTAATTTTTGTTTTTCATTTCACTTCATGAGCAAAAACCACCAATAGATTCACGATCAAAGCAAGCGAACAACGAAGCGGTTTTAATATCACTCCGACATCTAGTTTAGTGTACTTAGAATTGTCCGAATGTTTTAAAATTTTTTATACGTAAAATATTTTATATTTTTTAGTATTTCCCGGATCAAAAAGAGCCTTTTAAAAGCAAAACGTTAAACATTGCGAAAAAGCAAGAAAATTGCTAGAGTGAGATTTGAAAAACATTTTTTTTAAAAGGTTAATTCTCATATATATATTTTTTTTAACCAAAAAAAGCTGGAGGTTCGCAGATTAAGTGAGCGTCTTTTGTTTTTCCGTATTTAGTGCAGATGCAGATTTTCAAACTTTGTGGAAAAACGCGAAAACTTCTCGGGCATTTATTTTGAAATAGTCAATTTTAATATTTTCTGAAACCAAAGACATTTTTTGAAGCTGAAGGTGTTATCTTTAATTTGTTTTAGTTGTTTTTTCCCGTATTTCTTTTGTTCTGCGGATCCGAGCTTCAAAAGACAAAAACAGCGAAAATCAAAAATTATTTTGAAAGGGTTAATATTAATATTTTTCGAAATGGATTGCACCATTAGAGAGCTTAAAGTACTTTCTAATAGATTGTCTAATTTTTGTCCTGCATTTGAACGAATTTAGCCGATGGGGAACAGCGAAAGAAAAAAACCGTTTCTGATCATCGGATCTTCTCTGGTAGCGATCTTCAGAAAAAGTACTGCGCGCCATTTTGAAAAAAATAATGTCTTTTTGATGAATGTTTGTTTTGGTTTTTAACTAATATCTCGACTAATTAGAAGATTAGCCTTTTTAAAAAGATCCTGCTGAATTGATTTCAATAGAACTTGCACTGTTAGATAATTTTTCAGGGGTAGTTTTGGTATATTGATATTTGTTCTAAGTTGCTTAGTTACAAAATTATGACGAAAAGTTTTACGTATAATCAAGTATTAAAAGACTGACTGATATTTATTTTATGCTAATATATCTACGTCAGTCAAATCTCTCAAGTTATTCTGAAAAAGTTTTTATTTGTGTGTGTATAACCTCTGATGACGGATATATTCTGAAATACCAAACCCCTTGAGCACTAGCTTTCCCCAAACTGGCGCCCCTGTCTATAATACATTTTTAAATCCTCTTCTCCGGAAAAAATTCAACAAATAATTAATGGAAGACAGGTAAAGAAGTTGCCCTAACTTTGATTAGCTGTAAGTTTGGTAAGTTATTTTATCTCTAAGTTTTAGTCATATAAAAATTATTTTATTTAAGTTTTGCTTGTTAAAGCACGGAAAATATTTCTTTAAAAACCTTATAGGACCCAGTGACCATATAAAAATGTTTAATTTCTGAACTTTTACAACAAAAGCTTTATTGATGTACTAAATAGCTTGATCGAGAACAACATTAAAGGGGGAAATGCCGGTGTCAATTCTCTGAAAACTATTTTTCCCATTTCTCTCTGGCCTAACAGAAAAAATACTTAGAAAACTTTCAAAGAGCTTGTTTCAAAATGGTATTTTTGAATTAGTGGGCGGCGTGGGAAGGTTAGTAATTAAACAATCGACTTCATATGGGGAGCTAAGCTGGATGAGACATGTAATGATATGAGACATCTGGTGAATCATTAAATTTGTCTTTTGAATTTATCTTGATATTACACCTAATTAAAACATTTCTGAAATTGAAAAAACACCTTTAAAATCAGTGATTTATGAATTACCTACTGGGCAAAGATAAGAAAGGTAACACCCTGCATACTTGATGGTATTTGGAATTCTTATAGTTTCATTATTACTATTGCATTTAAACAATTTCTGTATGGGTAAAGTAATAATGCCTAAATAATACTCACCTGAAATTTGTTCTGCTGATTCATTCTCGACTACGGCTTTTTTGTATTGGATTTCATATACTATGGTAAAAGTGTCATTTGGTGCAACTTCCCACTTATAATAATTTTCTTGGATATTCTGTATGTTAGTGTTTTTCGTTATTCTTGTTTGTTTGGAATGAAAAGAGACATTTCCACATTCAGGTTTAAATTCTTCACCAAAAACATTCTTACAGAATATTTTACAAGAAAAATTATGTACTTCAATTTCAGAATGAAGCCTTTGAATTATCACATCGATATACCCTTTGTAACTGGAACTCTGCCCCAAAAAATAAATTTCTAAAATCCAAGATGCACCAGCAAAAGAGAATGGTGGACTCTGTACTCCATAATCAACTGCAAAGAGTATCGACGATACGTTAGGTATCTTCCATGTAATAACTTCCAAGATATACGAATCTTGATTGATTTCACCAATTTCTGTTTTCTTTGAGTTTTCACCCATAATACGTCAGATTTTCCTAGAAAATAGAAAAATAAACACGTAAATGGATAAATAAATACAAATAAAAATAATATGGTGTGGGTATCACAAAACGTTTTTCATGTTCCTTCTTGTGCATTAATTTAAATAGTGCAGATGCACATCAACAATATTAATATGAAGTGTAGTGCATTTTGTTGAATTTATGATGGAATTCCAAAGTGATCACGGTGATTTAAAATGAAAAAATATAACGCAACAGCGCTGGCTAGTCAATTCAAATCCAAGTCCTACATGCACAGGGTGAGCATGAGTCTCGCCTTGAACACAAAACGTTAACGCGAAAACACTATTGAAGATATTAATGTAAAATTTTTACTATTGCGTAGCCCTGTTCCGAAAGCTTTTTTTTTCTACACTGGAAGTTTCCCAGCACACATTGAAAACACATTTGGAACACTTTGATTAAAAAAAGTGTTCCATTTACCTTAATGTGTACTGGTTGTGTTCATTTATAATGTGTTCTGAATATGCTCCGCTATAAAGAAAATGTTCTGAAAGTGTACCGAAAGTGTTCAGCTCAAGATATCTTGTAAATACAAACTTGGACACACGTTTGAGAACGGATTGGGAGCACATTTGGGCACACTTGTGAAATCATCGCTTTCAAAAAGTGCACTAGAAAGTGTGCTTAAGAAAAGAAGTGTTCTCAGAAGTATTCTAAAAACTGTTCCAAAAAGTGCGCTTCAAAGTGTTCTAAAAAAGGTATTCTAAAAAAAAAGGGTGTTCTAAAAAGTGTGAAAAGATTTGCAGCGTATATCCGAAAAAATTGCGCTTCTTATTCATACATTTAAGCAGTGAATCAAACATCGATATTTAACGAAACAGCTTCCATGTAGAAATTAGTGAAATACATTTTGTCCATCTATGAAATCAAACCGCCATGTCTTTTCAATAGGAGTTTATACATTGTAATATATGCAATCTTCCAGACGTCATGGCATTAAAAGTTTAAAGAAACTGGAGGGGGTGGGGTAGCGTTGGCGGCCTTCTAAGAAACGAAAGACAATTTCGCTAAAAATTAACTTTTGATTCACGGCTTAAGTTGATGGACGTGTAGCGCTATTTTTTGACGATAAAAAATCCTCTAAGAAGGTTGCTATGACATGGTAAAAATTGTAAACTACTATCTTTAACAGTCTTTTCGTGTTATCATTTTGTAAGCAGGGTGAGCTTTGTGCTCACCCTGTATATTGATAGTATTAGAAACCTTAAATACAGCAATACAGCCTCTCGTTATATCGCGCCTTATTATTTCTCTCATTCTGAAATATCCCTATTTTTCATATCTACCGAAAATATAATATGTTCCTTTAACCACGTTTATTAAGTAATTTATCTGTCGATTTCATATATATAAATTGCCCATCGTTAATTTTTTTTTATGAAAATTGTAATCTCTACCAATATTAGAAAATAACGTTCGTGTGTTTGTAGGAGTAATCTAACTACTGAGCCGATTTCAAACATAATGGTGGCAAAATGCTGGTGACCACTGCTGCTCATACATAGGCTATATGTTATGTCGGTACAACAACCACCAAGAAGGTGCAAGAGCGAAAAAAATCCCAAAATTGTGATTTACGTGATAATGTTGGAACTCGAAACTTTAAATTTAGTGTGGTGACTTTTAAAATATAAATACTCACTATAAACGGTTTCTAAAAAGTTCGAAATTTGAAAAGGATGAAATGAGAGAAAAATGTTCTAAAAACATTCGATGATTAATTTGGAATTGTAAAGAGTATTGAAACTTGACATGAATGTTGCTTTTAAGGATTAAATAAGGATTAAACACTTCCAAATGATAAAATGGTGCAGGAATAAAATTAAAAAAAAAGAAACGTTCTAAAATTACAATTTTTTTTATACTGTTGGGGCTAAAAAACTTGAAATTTTACATGCTGGTTACTTTTAAGATGTAAAGGATCTCCAAAAACTGTTTCTAAAAAATTCGAAATTTAAATGAGTGAAATGAGCGGAACAAGTTCTAAATTAAGATTTATTTCGAATTGTTAAATATAGAAACTTAAAATCTCTAATAAAATTTAGATTTCTTTTTTCCTGAAACAATCGAAAGACCTCATGCAATTTAAATGCAACAACGTGCATGCAATTTAAATTCAACAACGTGCATGCAATTTAAATTCAACAACGTGCATGCAATTTAAATTCAACAACGTGCATGCAATTTAAATTCAACAACGTGCATGCAATTTAAATTCAACAACGTGCATGCAATTTAAATTCAACAACGTGCATGCAATTTAAATTCAGCAATGTTGCCACTCGGCTAGTTTGCCTAAAAACTGACATTTTAATGACAAATATGTCACCACTAATGTACATTTACATGTATAGGTTACTTTCTTACTTGATATTTTTAAATGTCCTCTGTTAGAGTGCTGTTTACAACACTTAATGAGTGTTTTCCTGTCACCCGACAAGCAAGATATAACGATTGACGTATGGGTGTGCGATGAAGCGTGAAATTAGTAAATACCCTAGCATCTGAGATCCGTCCGGCATGACTTCGCTACACTGTGCAGTGCTGAACTGTCTCATCCAACATAAATTAGCAACCGACCAACCTAGAAAAAGCAACTTAGGCAACACCCCACTGAAGCCACATCGGCCTAGAGATTTATCAAACAGATCTTCGCCATGCGTAGATCAGGTGAACCCTAGCCCTATTGCCAGGCATCAACCCGTTAAGGCGGTATTCAAAAGAATTTTTTTCCACGCTCAACAACTCAAAATTTTGAGAAACATTCTGAGACTCATTTTTTAAATTAAAAACATGACACTTGGCGGCGTGATTTATGAAGACATTTATAAGGGCTCCATGTTTTTATTTTTCGTTCAATTAACTAGAAATTGATTTACAAACAATTATTTTCACAGTACGATATTTTTTTTTTGTTTCCAGCGCTATTGCTTCGGGAAATTCGGTTCAAAATGTCCACTTTGACAGCCTTTTTAAAAATATATTCTGCCTTTATCAAAAAATAGAGACAATACGGACATTATAAAGTTTCTGAATAAGAGAACCTGCCAATTGGATGCATTTTAGAGCAAAAAATGAATTTACAAATGTGTCTCAAAATAAGCAGTTTGGATTTGAATACACCCTTAAGCTGGGCAAAAGCCCGGCAGGTAGGGTCCTGGTCAGCGGTCTAAAAGAAAAAAAAAGCAAGATATAACAGGGGCTACTCTTTAAAATTTGGTATATTGCTACATTCAAAAATTTTAATTTTGTTTAACACAAATTGATTTTAAAAAGCTAACAGCCATATATAATATTACAGTTAGATCTTTTTAATAGTTTTTGATACTTTGCTTCAAAAACCATTTGCACCACACTTTGAGAGATCATATAGTGATTGAGAAAATGATTAATTTCAGAAAAACTATTGATAAATGTGACAGTGGTCACAGTGTTCTTCATTAAAATGTTTAAAATGTTTTTATATCCACCAATCTATATCAAGTATATATTTTTAATGTTTTCTAGTATGTAAAACCTTAAAATAGTTTCTAAAAAATATTGTCAAAAAGCAATTTTTTTGTAGAATGACCAATATTCACTAGTCACCGAAAAATTAATGTATGTTTCCACTTTGTAAAATCCGGAGTTTGATTTTAAATATATATAATTAGAGTTGAAAAAAACCTGTTTATCCCCAGGTTCAATAGACCCGGCTTATTCCCAGGTTTATTGCCAAAAGACCTGGTTTATTCCCAAAAAACCAAGTTTGTTCCCAAAAATCCCGGTTTATTCCCAGGTTTAAACCGGGTTTTTTCTAGCCTTTGCAACTCTATATATAATAAAATAGTTTTGCTGATGAGCTTTTTTTAAAACTTAAGTTACGATTTAACCTGCCCATAAATCTTTAAAAGAGAAAATAAGAAAAAATGACGTTATTTTGACGTGATTATAGTAAAAATTCCCTGGCGTTATAAATCAGAAGGCGTGTTTTCTTTGGTCCGTGTAACAGAAAAATATACCATTTCCCTGACAATATGGAAAAGAAATGGCATAGCGTTTATTGATATTCTATTTCGTATGGCATCAATCTATATGATTAAGAAAAAACATGTCCATGAGCAACGCTGGCATCATATTGAGGATGACAACGACCTAACCAATAAATTTTGCTTTTACTGCATTTTTTCTAAACATCGCCCAATTTCAATTTTTAAACCGCCTAACTGATAAAAAAGATATTTTCAAATGCAATTTGTTTTAAAAATAGATCTCAATTTACTATAATTTTTTAATGGATTTTAAAGTAATTTTCAAGCATGGATATTTTTAAATCTGCGTACAATCCAATTACGAAAGATTAATCCGTTTTCTGTTTAAACAATGTAAATAATTCAGCATTTGTTTGTTTCCATGTAATATTACATAACTAAACTGCCAAACGAAATTAAAACTTCACAAATAACAAATTTAATAGATATGTAATTGAATTACCCGCGTAAAAACTGAAATAATCAGAATAACCAAAGTTGGCATTATACAAAAAGTATAATCGTTTATACAAAAAGTTTCGCGATTAATCGCTCATTACGAAAATAACAAAAGTGCTTTTTGATGCAGTTGTTGGGCTATCTAAAACACATACTGAAAGTGAAAATTCTACAAGTGTTTTAAATGAAAAACGATTTTTATCTATGTTCTGTTGACAGGCAGCATGTTCTGCAGATCTCTATGTTCTGCAGACAAGGCCTTTTTAACATGGATAGTTCGGGATGATTATGTTTAAACCAGAAGGACCCGTGCGAAGCTTTCGCACTGCAATCTTTGAGATTATTTCCTGGTACGTTTTAGCACTAATTTTTAAGTAACCGATTTTTTTAAAACTCACAGAACGCGTTTTAACGAAATGTGGGTGTACTATCTCAGAAACTTGTTCAAACACTTTTCGAATGACACCTCATTCATCGTTATAGGTTTAGTATGTGTACATAAAAAAGGATGTTGACAACAGAAATAATATATATGATGATTTCTTGTGTATAAGAAAAGGGGAATAGATTGCCAGAAAATGTTTTGCCAAATTTTCTTTTCTCGCCAAGGTTATTTCTCTAGGTTGCCAAGAGCCCTATACAGAAAAAAAACAAATTATAAAAAAATTGAAACACTAAATCAGACGTTTAGGGAATTCATATGAAAGCGTTTCCTCAGATTTTGAAAAACTGTTCCAGAAATGTCTTAAATACATAAATCAATATTTGGTACAACTTTGTGATCCAGCAGCCATTTAAGTGACGTCAGACTTCGCTGGCGTAATAACAGCTTAATGAAATATTTAAAAAATAAATACTTACAATTTTTGTGATTCCTAATGAACTGTATATCTAAATGGAAGTTCATCCTTAAATTACGTAATCTAATGGTGCTCCGATACAGCACGCATATACACAGCCATGATTAAACAAAGTAAACAAATAAACAATAGGTGACACACGCGTAAAAATTAAACAAAAACCCGATTAAAAGCTCGATATTTTTTCAAAAAGTACGCGCAAGAAATAAATTAATCGTATTTTAATTGCATTATAGGTTGACGTCATCAGATAATGCAGTATGTTTTTGTGGCAACACTGATTTGAGGAAAACCTTTCATTTCATTTATGAAAACATTACCGATTTAATTAACCACAATTTTTAATCAAAAACATGTTTTAACGAAATATTAAGAGTGCTATGTCAGAAGCCTGTTCAAAATCTTTTCATATGCTATCTTATTCGTCGTTCTGCGTTTCGTATTTTCTTAGAAAAAGGGATGTTGACAGGAGAAATAATATATACGATGGAAACTTATAATTCATTCATAAAATAAGTCTACAACGATTACATAAATTGATGTCAGTTTATAGGCATTCTTAGTCGTGATGTCAGTCTTGAATCTTTAGAAAAAGAGAAAGAACTGACTAAGGAAACAATTGCCGTATTTCATTTCCTATTTAATATAAATCGTAGAAAATGTTACCATTTAACGTATTAAAATATTTAGCTAAATGTATAACTAAAATATAACTATAGTATACAGACGAAATGGGAAAGGAAATGTAGCAACCGTTTATTTAGAGTCAGTTTAATATTGCACTGAAAGTCTCATATTGAAAGTGACATCATATTTAGTAATTATTCTTTTTCCTCTTGAAGTTGAAATGCCTATTGTAGTACATGTTTTAACTCCAAACACATTGGAGGCACTACATCATTTAAACGAACTTATAGTAAAGATTTTAAATTTTACATATGAAAAATGTGCATCATCTGCTCAGAATGACGTCAGTTTCTCATGCAAAATGATAGCAAGCAACATTTTTGAAGTCATATGTCCGATCTACAACAATCAACTATGCTATTATATACTAATTATTGTTATGTAACTACTAAATTTAACAATTTAATATTAACTGCCGATGAGGTTCATTAATTGAAGGGGTTTCAGAAAGTTTTATACAGTTTTATATAATTTTTTAATTGTGTTCCCAACTTGCAGAGCTGCGTAGCGAGTACTACTGAACTTGTCTACGTTCAATTTCTCTCTCCAACCCAATGTTCAACTTTATACAGCGTGATTTTAATGCGGTAAAGAGCAATTGTTAAACACGCAACTATCTTAATACAAAATAAAAGTGTATTATTACAAAAGCCTAATAACTTATCACATTAAGTAATAACAAGTGGACCCGTGCGAGTATTTCGCACTACAGTCTAGTAATATTTAGCAATATCTAATATTTTGTAAATGCAGATTTAAACTCCTAAAGAAAAATTGAGGATAGAAATATCTGCAAACATCATTAATCAAGCCAGATCTTTGTTAGAAAAAGAGAAAGAACTGACTAAAAAAACAATTGCTGTATTTCATTTCCTATTTAATATAAATCGTAGAAAATGTTACCATTTAAAGTATTAAAATATTTAGCTAAATGTATAACTAAGATATAACTGTAGTACACAGACAAAATGGGAAAGAAAATGTAGCAACCGTTTATTTAGAGTAAGTTTGATATTGCACTGAAAGTCTCTTATTGAAAGTGACATCATATTTAGTAATTATTCTTTTTCCTTTTGAAGTTGAAATGTCTATTGTAGTACATGTTTTAACTCCAAATACAATGGAGGCACTACATCATTTAAACGAACTTACAGTAAAGATTTTAAATTTTACATATAAAAAATGTGCATCATCTGCTCAGAATGACGTCAGTTTCTCATGCAAAATGATAGCGAGCAACATTTTTTAAGTCATATGTCCGATCTACTACAATCAACTATGCTATTATATACTAATTATTATTATGTAACTACTAAATTTAGCAAATTAATATTAACTGCCGATGAGGTTCATTAATTGAAGGGGTTTCAGATAGTGGAATGAAATGCTATAGATAAAATTTTCTATAGTCTACACCAGTATAAGGGTTATTGATTGGAAATGATTTTATAAAAGCCTTATTTATGTTCACTTTCATTGCAACAGATTTCAGAAACAATCGCGAGGTCCTTAAAAACATATTAGATAGATTTTTTATATAATTTTTTAATTGTGTTCCCAACTTGCAGAGCTGCGTAGCGAGTACTACTGAACTTGTCTACGTTCAATTTCTCTCTGCAACCCCTATGCCAATGTTCAACTTTATACAGCGTGATTTTAATGCTGTAAAGAGCAATTCTTAAACACGCAACTAATCTTAATACAAAACTAGTCGTTGGTGGCCACCGTAATACTTACCCATCATGGATATGCATAATGTAAAATATTAAAATAAAAAATGTGTAAACTACTTATAAAATGCATTGCAATTCGAATAAAATCGTGGCTTGATGACGTCATAAACTTTAAAGGCTCGATTACTGAATTGCTTAAAAGAAACATCCTTATAACTCCAAAAACAATAATCCTATTAACTAGCTGTTTATTGCATCTGATTAAGCGTCTCATTTCCAATTAAAATATATCTTTGAATTGAAATTTGGATGAAATACAGTGTCGTGAAAAATCAAAGAGTGTGGTAAATAGGATTACAAATATCTCGGCAACTTATTATCCGATCGACTTCATGCTTTCTGCAAAATTTATATTTTATTATTGTCTTTTATATGCCCTCCTTAAAATAAACAATTTCGAAAATTTTTATATACCTTTTATCGAAACTTTTTTTTCGAGAGTCCGAAAAAAAAATAGGTCCGGATAATCGAGGTTACTGAAATTCAATAAGCTTCTTCCCATTATTACATACTAAGCACATACCAAATTTCAAGTCTCTATCTCAATTTGTTCGGGAGATAGAGCGTTTACAGACACACAGACACAGACACACAGACGGACGGCAAAATTTTCTTTCTAAAAATATGTTATTCGGAATCTCCAGTGTCTGAAACGTGTAAATCTGTCAAATTTTTTTTTTCGATTTTCAAAACGATTACAAGACTTACCCTATACGTATGATGGGTAAGTAATAAAAGTGTATTATTACAAAATCCTAATAACTTATCACATTAAGTAATAACAAGTGGACCCGTGCGAGGATTTCACACTACAGTCTAATAATTTTTAGCAATATCTAATATTTTGTAAATGCAGGTTTAAACCCCTAAAGAAAAATTGAGGATAGAAATATCTGCAAACATCACTAATCAAGCCAGAATCTAGTCTCTTTATTCCATCAAAGTTGCAGTAAAAACTTATCGAAGATAGCAAAAGGCAAGCGCGATATCAACAATTGTATTTTAACTGTATTAGAGGAGGACGTCATCCGCTTCGGGAAAAACGCCGGACAAAGTAAAATAAATGAGATACAAATTAATTTAGTACAATTTAGGCATATATTTTAGGCTTCACGTGAAATGCCACAGCTTTGATCGATCGATGGTGTCTTTTTCTTCTAAACGTTTTTGAATTTGAATTTTGCTTTTAAATCATAAATATAAAATAAATACGTTACATAATCGTCTCATTATCTTTCTTTTTTAGGGTTTCGTTCATCTCACGAAACCCTATTGCTCCCGTTTCCTTGTCTGTCTGTCACAGAGCCGGTTCTCAGAAACTAACTTACAGGCATGAAATTTTGTGTACTTATAGCAGAATACCTGCTATGAAGCTCAAAATCATGAAATTTGAAAAAATTGTAATATTTTTATATAGAGAGATAAAAAACCAAAAATCTAACAGCCTTTTCCTATTAAATTTAAGCATTGTTCGTTATAGCAGTTGCCAACAATTAAAAATCTACAATAAAATTCTTTCTACAATAATTAATTTTCTATTGAAAGATTGCCACGTGAAAAATGAAATAATAAGTTTCACCAATTAAAAAAACATTAATGTGACGTCATATTGGTAATAAAACGGAAATTTTCAAACATTTCTCAATAATACAAGGAGGATGAGTATGTGTAAATACAGAAAGCAGCTTAATATGACGTCATTAGAGAATTAAAAAGAAAATTAATCTAACGTTATAACGGATTTTTCAAATATTTGAGAATAATACAAAGAGAGTATCAATATGAGTAATAGAGAATAGTAAATATACAAGTTTGAGGAACGTATTGAATCATGATAAAAACCCGATTAGAGAAATATTGGCATATTTTAACATTTTGAAGGTCTCTATACAACATGTTTAATTTTGAAATTGGTTTTTTTTAATATCGCATTTAGTCCACATGACAGATATTATTATGACAGTATAACAGCGGGCTTCGCCTGCTATCAGACCGGTTCAGATTTTCGAAAAAAACGAGAAAAATAGACCGGTAAATTTTTACTTTATAAAAAACTTTTTTTTTTTTTTTTGAAGCTGAAATTTATTTGGATTTGTTAAAGAAAGGATAAAGTGTTTTGAAAGGAATATTAAACGAAACCATTTATGCGATCTTCGATCACACTTATCCACTTGTTTAAAATTACAATTTGTTTGCAGCAAAATTTCGGACTCTTTAATTTTTTTATTACTTGTATTACATAGACGTCAAGAGATTGTTTCTTACCTTAGTGTTTAGGACACCTCGTTATTGCTATCTATATAAGAGTACTGCAAGAGTCTGGTTATATCTGACCCAAACCCGCAATTTTATTTCCCGAAAATCAACACGAAACCCTGCCAGAACTCTATACACCGCAATCTGTGACCAGCATGAAGCCCGAAATGAAAGAAAAATAATTCGTATTTTGATGCAATTATGATAAAAAAAAATGCTCTGTGAATATTTATCAAATGTATTTCTTATGTAGATATATGAACAGATATAGATTCATTTATAATAAATTATATGTTTGTTCATGTTAAACAATATTGTGGACTATCTTTTGAAAAGAAAAAGGGGTTATCTAGCCCGGCCGGTCAGAGTTAAAACACAACCCGACCCTATTACGCGTTTGCTTAAAAAATCAAGTTACACGACCTCTTGCAGGAATCTAATCCACATTTATTTTAAATCCCATTGTTGCCAATATCGTTTATTTTAACCCTTAATTGCTATGATAAAAATTGTCGCATAAATACTGTGAGTGGTCTTTAAGACCGCTTTATCGAAAGATGATTACAAGACTCGATTAACTCTTAGGGTACCCTTTCTGCACTAAACTTTATCTATAGCACTATTATAATTAAAATTCATCTATTCAGAAGTCTCTAGCGACAGTACTAGGACAAAAAACGAAACAAAATTTTACTATAGTTAAATTGAAAATTACATTGGTTACATATTATTCTTCCTACTTTACAAACCACTCAATGCATTTGGATAGAGTAATTGATATTCTGTGCAACTTAAATTGTTGTGGGTCCCTGTAAAAAACTATACACGATGCGATGACCATTTTTAAATCGTAAATAAGTACTGTGCTTCTTAACCACGTGTTAGTTGCATGTGCATCTCTGTGATACAAACCGACATTTTCCTCTTGTACCACAAACCAACTAGATTCGTAACCTGTGTCTCCCTCTACATTCCTCCCTTTGATATAAATTTTGACTAGCGCAGCGGCAGTTGCTCTCAAATCCCTCAATGCATTCAAAATTACAAGAGGAAAATAACCGCTTTTAGCACAGAGATACACATGCAACTCACATATGTCTTTTTTTTTTCTAAATACCACTAACCAGGCCTCTACCTGCCCGGCATGAATGCCTAGCTTGACGGGTTAGTACTTGGGAGCGGGGCGGAAATCGCCTGATCACAGCATGGCTGTGATCTACCTGACTATAGATTTGTTGACATCGCTGCAGTGCTTGCTCTCTTGTGGTTTGCAACAGTTATCTTTGTTTGCCGGTTCAAGGTTTCTGTCTAACTCACATATGGTTAACATCACACTCAAAAATCGGAACCATTGGAGACTTTTTTACGAAAGTTAAAAAGTCTATAAAGTAAAAGAAAAGTATGAAAATCGGACCATCTGTTAAAAAGTTAGGTATGTAAGAACATACACACCTAACCTATTAGGTGTGTAGGAACATACAAGTGTTGCATTACCTTCTTCGCTGAAAATTTTTTTCAAAAACATTTGGTTACATATTATTCTTCCTGTTCTACAAACCATCCAATACACTTGGATAGCGTTCGTAATATTCTGCATAATTTGCATTGTTGGGAGGCTCTTCACTGTGAGATTAATCAGATTCAGTTGTTTCTGAATTTACACGTTTAAAACTTTATAAAACTGATTACAAATAAAAATTGATAAAAATATAGAAATACCTTTATTCGTTTTTCGAACAAGCGGTCTTCAGAGACCGCTCGCAGTATGTGACAGTTTCTGCCACATCAATTAAGTGTTAACTACAGACACTAGTAAAATTTTGTTTCATTTGAATGTCTATTACAATTGCTAGAGACTTCTGAATAGATGAATTTTAATTATAAAAGTCCTATAGATAAAGTTTAGTATAAGAGACAGTATCCTATGAGTTAATCTAGCCATTTATTCATCTATCGATCAAGTGCTCTCAGAGACTGCTCACAGTAGCTATGCAACAACATCTGTGACTAATTATTAAAAAATTGCCTTGTACTTTGAGATTTTTTTTTTCGCACAAACGCGAAATTCCAAGATAGCATTTTTTTTTATCACCACAATTGAATTATTAAATTCAGTTTCATATTTTAAATTTATCAAAAAACTGATTTTTTTTTTAACAGCTTTTAAGTAAAATTGACATTTTTTTTTTAATTTTCCTTTTTAAACTAACTTTTTCTGTTAAAATTAATACTTAGGTTAAAACTAATGAAACTATTTTAAAGTACGATTCAAAAGCTATAAAAAACTATAACAAAATCTAAACATTTGGTATAAGCTGGTGGAGAAAGTAGGTTAAAGAAAATTAGCTCCGGTCAAATTGCCCGGTGTGCAACCGATGATTGAAATATGAGATGTGCCACGGACAAGGATACTCATGAGAGTAAAAGACATTTTTCACCGATCAAATATATTTAGTACTGGCAGACTGAATTCTAATGTTGTAGTAATTGCTAGTTGTTGTTTTTTATTTGAGGGGGGAGCGGGTCAAAAGTCATTCTGAGCATTGTCATTCTGAGCATTATTAAATAAAATGAATAATATTAACTATACTTCTGTGATAAATAGCAAAGGTAATGAAATGTTTAAATTTTCAGAAGATTTAATTTGGTTATGAATTATTTTAGTTTTTATTATAAGGTTTTTATCCCCTTAATCTAACAATCTAGCACATGACGGTTTGAATCCATTTTGTATTACGTTAAAGTAATTAGTAATTATAGTTCTCCCCCCCCCTTTTTTTTATTATTTAAATGCAAATAATAGCTCTACAAAATCTGAAGATGGTGAACTACAGACAAACTATTCGAAATAGTATTCTTATAGTACTCACTATATTTTCAAACTTTATTTTAAGGGAAGCTGGATTGCAAATATATAAAAGTTTCTATAATAGTTATTCTAATTTAGACGATGTGGTAGTTATTTATTTTTCAGAAATGTTATTTTAAACATTCAAATCTCGCTAACTTTTGTATGAACTCCGTCGTCTATTTGGGTATCTTTTTTATTAGCAAATTGTTACTAATGTTGCTTTTACTAAAAATAATTAAAATATCACTAACAGTACATTGATTTTTTAAAATTTTTCAGCATTGTTGAGAATGGGAATGTTATAATTTTTCTATTTTATCATTAAATTTATTAATTCATTTCCTGTTACATTTTAAATTATTTGTAGAATCAGAATAAGAAGAATGCCTCCCCCCCCCCAAACACTATAAGTACAGGGCTCGGTCCAGGGAAAGTTTGGGGCGTATTTAGGGAATCCTTCACAAAAATCCATTTAATAATCCAAAAATCCTCCTTATAAAACAAGCCGATTCTCATAAATTCTTTTAAGAAAACAGGTCCCCTCACAAAATTCCTCTTAATAAAAACGGCTCCTTTACAAAATTCATACCATAAAAACATACTCTCCATTAATTATTTTTAGGTTTTAAAATATGTAATTTGCAAGCAAAACAAGTTCACTAGAAAAGAAAACTTTAGCAGGACTTAAAAAATTATTAATAAATGCTTAGTTCAAATTTGAGTAACTGAATTTCATCTTTCGTTACAAAATGTTATTTTTCACAAAAATAAAATACATTTCACAAAACAAAGTTTACTTTTTACAAGATTGGCCCCAAGAAAAAAACCCTGCATCGATCCCTGAATTATTAAATTTAACATGCAGGTATTTTAACACATGACAGGAAATTAAACTATACATAAACAAGTTTACCTTACGCAGTTTTACTATACTAGATTATTTTTGAAATCTGACTTTTAAGTCATTGAAATATTTTCCAATAAGAGGCTTTTTTTAATTTGGATAAATTTATTTAAATACAAACACATCTAAACCCAATATAGGTTAGTATTTAAATATAAATTTTTGTTCAAAATTTAAATTATAAAAGGGAGGTTCAGCTTAGACTAATAAATATATAAACTTTTATGAATTTAAATTAAACCATATAAATTGCGACGTTAGCCAAATTTTTTTCTGTAGCTCATTAGAATAATTTTAACTTAAAAATTTAAAACTTTTAGATTTATCGATTAGAAAATATTATGTAACCGATGCGGGAAATCCAACCCAGAGCCGTAGATCCGTAATTATGCATTTCTGTACTTGTTCTACATAGGCATATTCGCATCTACGGATCAAGCTTTTAAGGCGGTTAGTTCTCCAATATACTATATATATTGGTTCGATCAACATCACAAAACTTTTGACACATTTTTTAATTCATTATTAAACAGAAAAGCATGATACATGCAGGCATGATTATTGAAATTATTTGTAACCGCACAGTTTAGTTGTTTTTCGTATTAATGAATTACAATCAGAATTGTAAGTGATTATTTTCTCAAGAGGGCAGTTTTTGCATTTCCTGTGGTTTCGCGTCCCGAAATTCGGTTCAAAACGCGATCCATGACAGCATTTTCTAAACTTCTGCCTTTATTGAAAAGAAAAGAAAAACAGTTCGATTACACAGTTTCTCAATAAGAGCACCTACCAATTTGATACGTTTGTGAGCGATAAGGAATTAAATAATGAAAGAGCCAGAAAGTTGTGACTGTGGTTGGATTTGAAAACAACTTTAAGGAACTGATATAGCACTAACTTCTAACTGAATTGATGAGTTACATTGTTCCAAAAAAGTTAAAATTTTTTAGACACAAAAATATAACTTTTCAAAAACTATTAATCTTACCTTTTAAGTCTCTAACAGACAATAAAATAATTATTTTTTGCAGTTAGTTTTATGTCAAGATTGCGGACGAAATTCTTAGTTTGGAGACTGTATTATGCATAGAACTTCCACCTTCGGTAAACATCAACGATAACCGCTTTCATCAAATAAATGTATCATAAAGCTATCACGTGATACATGCGAAAACACAAAATGACGTAATTGTTGAGATAATCGTTGATATGTTTGTCCTCGCATCTATTTTTCGTCATTTCCGTCGGCAATGCCTAGAAAGATACAGTTGTTTTTTTTCTTTTCAAATGTTAATCTAATCTATCAAATAACAGCTAAGATTACTTAAGCCAATTTTAAAACTCTATTTAAGAGGTTGTTGTTTTTAAAAGCTGACATATAGAGAGTGCCACAGGGATTGGAGCGGTGCAAATTATTGGAGCGAGTTTTAGAGATGAGAGGGGCTCAGCGCAGCGGTTCGACTTTTTAGGACTTTCCAACAAAGTTGAAAAGTGGTTATGAATTCGGTTTGTCTGCCTGTCCGTTCTCTAACTCTCGTAAATATATACGGATTATCATGCAATTGATATATGTTATTGAGTTTACTGTGGCATGTTCGGTATTGAAAATAAAGTATGTGGCACTTGTTTTTTTTTTTTTTTTTTAGAAGGATATTAGTCAAAAGAATTCCGTTACATTACGGTGTATGGGGGGGGGGGATCGTTTGCGATTTATTTTAACAATGTTTCAATACATATTTGAAACACTTTGAAATGGATATACAGTGTCTCACAAAAGTGATGGGACACTTGTGCTTTATAAAAAGAAACTGCAATACAATAAATAAACAAACATGTGCAAAAATTTTTTGGGTGTGTTTCATATTTAAAGTTAGTAACAATTATTACATAACATACATTTTGTCAAAATATTAAAATATTAATTTAGTAAAAATACAATTGTTCAGAACGGAGCAAAAAATGGCTCACATAAGTGATGGGACACTTACTTTTCCATCAAATATTTATCCAAAAATTTTACTTTTTAAAAGATTTTAATATTTTGTTGGATTTCCTTTTACTTTTAAAACATGATTTAATCTTTTTGGGATGGATTCGACTAATTTTTTTGTGATTTCTGGAGTGATTTTACCCCATTCTTCTTGAAGCACCGATTTTAGTTGTTGTTTTGAAGAAATGGTGTGTTTGCGAATTCTTGATTCCAATTCTTGCCAAATATTCTCTATGGGATTTGAGTCTGGAGATTGTGGTGGTGTTTTTATTATTTCAGGACAGTTATATAGCAGCCAGAGTCTAACGTTCAGAGCAGTGTGCTTGGGGTCATTGTCCTGGTAGAATTTAAAATCGTTATGAAGGTTCAATTTTCGTGCTGAAGATTTCAAATTTTGCTTTAAAATATCAATATGCTTGTACTGATCCATTATACTGTCAATAAAAACAAGATTACCAACTCCAGCGGACGACATACACCCCCATACCATAACTCCTCCTCCACCATGTTTTACTGTTGGTACCAAGTTCTGTTTGCGAAATTCTTCCCTGGGTTTTCTCCACATCAAGATTCTACCGTCAGAACCAAATATATTAAATTTACTCTCATCAGCAAATATAACTTTATTCCAGTAATAAGAATTCTTATTTATGTTGGATTTTGCGAAAGCTAGTCTGAGTTTTCTATTCTTTTCACTTACGAAGAATTTTTTCCTGGCTACTCTACCGTGATATCCAGCAGATCGAATTACCCTTCTAATAGTCTCAGGATTAACAATTATTCCATATAATGCTTGTAAATCAGCAGCAACTTTTGAAGCACTAATTCTTGGATTTTTTTTAATATTTCGAACGATAATTCGCTTTATTCCATTGGATAGCTTTGATGTTCGGCCAGGTCTTCTTTTATCCTGAATCATATGATTCTTTTTATATCGTTTAATGATATTGAAAACTGTTGAACGACTCAAGTTAACTGTTTCAGCAGTTTTTCTAATAGATTTTCCACGTTCAATATGCAAATTAATAACTAATTTTCGAATTTCAGGCGAAGTTTCTTTTCGTTTAGCATTCATGGCTACACAGAGCTAAAAAACACAAAAATTCCAAAACAAACTGGAGAGAAATACTGCAGACTATTTTATAAATTATTGCCAATTGCTTTTAAGTAAAAATAAAACCCCAAAAAATATTTTTATTACTTATTTTAGACGATTTTTGTTGCATATATAATGGTGTCCCATCACTTATGTGAGCTATTTTTTGCTCCGTTCTAAACATTTGTATTTTTATTAAATTAATATTTTAATATTTTGACAAAATGTATGTTATGTAATAATCTTTACTAAATTTAAGTATGAAACACACCCACAAAAAAAATGTGTACATGTTTTTTTTAATTTATTTGATTAGTTTCCTTTTGTAAAGCACAAGTGTCCCATCACTTATGTGAGACACTGTATATCACTGAGGTACATTTACAAGATGTCTAGTATAGAATATTGTGTGTATAGCAATCATCGTTCATTTACGGGGACACGGAAAAGAAATCGGTTAAAGTATACTGTCTGTTAATATTAATTGATGAAAGTGCATTTTCAGTTGCAGTACGCGATTTTAAATTTAAGACACTTTTTGCCCATCACTTGGTGTGTGTAAATTCTATAGATCATATACAGGGCAGCACAAAAGATCTCGAGTAAATTTCCATTTACTGACGGAAATTACTGAATGGGACTTTTCAACTGTGCTAACTGAACTAAATTTTAGCATTCTATATATTATTTCCGAAATGTCAGTGAAGGCTCACTGTAGACACGCGAAAAGTTTTTGATTTCTGTCTGTCTGCCTGTTCCACGATAACTGCCGTAAAAAACGTTCGATTAGGTTTATTTTTGGTGGGTATGTTGGTGAGGTACCCGGACTTTTCAACTGTGCTAACTGAACTAAATTTTAGCATTCTATATATTATTTCCGAAATGTCAGTGAAGGCTCACTGTAGACACGCGAAAAGTTTTTGGTTTCTGTCTGTCTGCCTGTTCCACGATAACTGCCGTAAAAAATGTTCGATTAGGTTGATTTTTGGTGGGTATGTTGGTGAGGTACCCGGAATTAGCTGTATAGTTTGTAGTTACATTTCGTTCATTCGTTCGGAAAATATAGAACATTTCTTTTTAGGTCATAATGCCTTCCTATGGGGATGCAGACGATTTTTCAAATTTCATTTTTATCTGAAAAGAAAACGGAATGTATGCATAATGGATTTAGACATAAAATTATGAATGCTAAATTTTCGATATGGATTTCCAATAGTTTTAAAATTTTGCCGATAAATTTGATAGAATTTAGAAATTAATTGCTTAAAATATTTGAAAATGTTTTTGCATCTGTTCGGGAAATATAAACATCTTATTTTCTTAATTTTTACAATTTTTAAAAGCGTTTATTTTTACTTACCACTTTAATTTATGCGTTGCCTAGCAACCGTATTTCAAATAGTATAAAATAATAAAATTCAAGGAACTCGCACTATTTTAGTGAAATATCTTTTTTTTTTTCGAATCAAAACGAATGTAAATTTAATGAGACTACGGGGAGATGAATACCTATTTATTAAAAAAAAATTTAAAGAATAAGCAGTTCATCAGAATTTCAGAATATCATTGTATAACACCGTGTTTAATTTAATGATTCTCATTTCTGGAACATTCGAAGAATTTTATATGCTTATAAATATGCATGCAATTGAAAAAATAACAATTGCGGATTGTACGATGTTAAATGATATCAAAAATGAGATTTTAAAAATATGACTTGCAGAGCTGACGTTGAGGCACCTGATCTGCAGATTTACTAGTATATATACAAATCTATAGATCATATACATGGATGCACAAAAGTATTCGGATATTTTTCCGAACATTGTTGGGGACTCCTGAAATTGGGTTTTTAAATGTGTTATGCGTTTTTGAAATTATTTACTTAGATATCATCTTTCATCTTATTAAAATGTATGTACAGTAAAACCTCCGAATAACGGACACTGAGGGAACGCTAAATTTGTCCGTTATTAGGAGGTGTCCGCTATTCAGAAGTAAAACTATACAAACAATATTTGAGTTGGGGATTGAAAAAGTGTCCGCTAAATAGAGGTGGCCGCTCTTCGGCAGTGTCCGTTATGGAGGTTTTACTGTATTTTAATGCCAACTTTGGATGCTAAAGAAGAATAGTTTGTAACGTCTAGTATTAGTATAAAAGTAACAGGCATCCCATTTATTAAAAAAAGAAAAAGCGAGAATAAATAAAACAAATAAACAGCGGTGTATTCCGTATACAATTGGTGACTTACCAATAAAAATGAGCAGAAAAAATTCGTAACTTCTACTTTAAACATTGGTTAAACATAGAGTCTGTGGAAAGAGTGTAAATGTGGCGCAGGTGTTAATCAGATAATTATTTTAGAATTCACAGCTGTTTTTTCACTGATTGGCGCACTCAAATGTCCGTCTGTGTCTTTAAAGTTTAAGTTTAAAAAATGGTGCATGGAGTACGCCGCCTGTGTTTTTATATTACTACAAACCGTCCGTGTTATATTAATTCTAATTAAATTGGTTTTCTTAAAAAACAAATTCGTGTTTTTATTACTTTTATACTACTACTAGACATAGCATTGAATAAGAATATCATTAAAAGCTATTTTCCCATTAAAAAGCGATGGCGAATAGAGTACGTCCCTTTCTTTATGTTGTAACAAACAGGGCTTCGGAGTCGGAGTCGGGTCTATTTTGGGACAAAAGTGTCGGAGTCGGAGTCACTAGAAAACAGTCCGACTCCGACTCCAGCTTGTTTTTTTTACAGTTTGAAGTGAAATTAAACCAATTCTATGTAATTTTAAATTTATAAACTGAATTATTATTTTTATATTTGGACTATATATACAAGAAAACTCAGGTTAAACAGGCCTAATATACTGTCCAGTGTACAGCATATTTGAAAACTGTTTTGAATTGAAATCTCTAGTTTATATTTAGTATATAGTCCTTTCCCTAGGTTTTTTGGGGGTTTGCGGAACCCGCGGTAATGCGAAAATTGGAAATTTTTCCTTTTTTTTCTTGTTTTCCTCAGATTTTTCAGGTCTGTGGGACCAGGAGTAATGCTGAAATTGTAAATTTTCTCCCCTTTTTTTCGTGTGCATAGACCCCCCCCCCCCCCAAGGAAAAAAAAGCGAAATTGTAATTTTTTTTCTGAGTCTGCAGTACTCAAAATAATGATGAAATAGTGAAATTTCTGTTATCTTTCTCCTTTCGATATTCAGGTCTTGCAGACCCGAAATAAAGCCAAAATTAAAAAATGAATGCAGGAAATATAAAATGTTCATCTTTATTTTTCCAGCATTCTCTCAGAATTTTTCGGGTTCTAGAGACCTCAAATGATGCTTAAATTGTAAAATTTTTGTCTCCTATTTTTTGGGTCTGCAGGAATAGATATAAAACCAAAATTAAACATCCTTTCACCCATATTTTGGTATAATATGTTTAATTTGGAATAAAATATTTTGGTCATCATCTTAAAATGATATACCAACATATTATATATTGTTTGGATTCATCTGATAGATCTTTGTGTGTGTTGTTCAAGGTAATTTTTGGAGATTTATTAGATTCCAACTGTTGTTTCTATCTAATAGCTTCAAGTTTAACTTTTCGATTGCAATTTACATGCATATAAATATTTTGCATGCAGTTTTTGCAAAGTTTTGACATAATTAAATTTTAACACATATAAAATTTAATGCATATTGTGTTTTTGTGCGAGTGCATGTGCATAGAGAATCTGGGAGGAGGAGGGGGGGGGGGTTCAAAATATCTTCAGTCGTGACCAGAGCCAATTAATGTAGGGGGAAAGTTCCACAGGCATTTTATAAGAGTATTTTTGAATTATTTAAAAAAAAAAAATCTGCATTTAAAAAAAGGTGAAACTTTTTATACTAAAAAACTGTCGGAAGTTTGCCGCTACAGTAAATGAGTCCTAGTCTTGACTACCTATTACAGCTTACACCCACAATTCATCCAAAAAAATGAAACGTGAAAAAAAAAAACAATGGCACTCCGGGAGTGCCGGCAGAAGTGAAAACTTGAACAATTACGTGTGTATTTTTTGAAACGTCAGGAAATGTTTTATTGTGCAGGAAATACTTTTAAATGAAGTGTTTTTTATTTATTATTATAATCTACTACTACAAAAATTATATTACAATTTTCATTTAATGCGCTATTGTACATGAAAAATAATGCATATTATTTTATATACTAAAATATCTGGAACCAGACTTCAGTCGCACTATACCACATACTATACCGCTTACATTTTCCTGCGTTATTATACCGCTTACATTTTTCTGCGTTACTATACCGCTTACTATACCGTTTACATTTTTTTGCGTTACTAAGCCGCTTACTTTACCGCTTACTAAACCGCTTACATTTTTCTGCGTTTACTATAAACCCTTACTATACCGCTTACATTTTCTGCGTTACTATACCGCTTATTATATCGCTTACTATAGACCTTACTATACCGCTTACATTTTTCTGCGCTTACTATAACGCTTACATTTTTCTGCGTTACTATATCGCTTACATTTTTCTGCGTTACTATACCGATTACATTTTTCTGCGTTACTATACCGATAACATTTTTCTGCGTTACTGCACCGATAACATTTTTCTGCGTTACTATACTTCTTACTATACCACTTACATTTTTCTGCGTTACTATACCGCTTACATTTTTCTGCGTTACTATACCGCTTACATTTTTCTGCGTTACTATGCAACTTACTATACCGCTTACATTTTTCTGCGTTACTATGCAGCTTACTATACCGCTTACATTTTTCTGCGCTTACTATACCCCTTACTATACCGCGTACTATACCGCGTACATTTTTCTGCGCTTACTATACCGCTTACTATACCGCTCACATTTTCTGCGTTACTATGCCGCGTACTATACAGCTTACATTTTTCTGCTCTTACTATACCGCTTACATTTTTCTGCGTTTACTATACCGCTTACATTTTTCTGCGCTCACTATACCGCTTACTATGCCGCTTACATTTTTCTGCTCTTACAATACCGCTTACATTTTTCTGCGTTTACTATACCGCTTACTATACCACTTACATTTTTCTGCGTTTACTATACCGCTTACATTTTCTCTGTGTTACTATACCGCTTACATTTTTCTGCGTTACTATACCGCTTACTATACCGCGTGCTATACCGCTTACATTTTTCTGCGCTTACTATACCGCTTCTATACCACTTACATTTTTCTGCGTTTACTATACCGCTTACTATACCACTTACATTTTTCTGCGTTTACTATACCGCTTACTATACCACTTACATTTTTCTGCGTTTACTATACCGCTTACATTTTTCTGCGTTACTATACCGCTTACTATACCGCGTGCTATATCGCGTACTATACCGCTTACTATACCGCGTGCTATACCGCGTACTATACCGCTTACATTTTTCTGCGTTACTATACCGCTTACTATACCGCGTACTATACCGCTTACATTTTTCTACGCTCACTATACCGCTTACATTTTTCTGCTCTTACTATACCGCTTACATTTTTCTGCGTTTACTATACCGCTTACTATACCACTTACATTTTTCTGCGTTTACTATACTGCTTACTATACCACTTACATTTTTCTGCGTTTAATATACCGCTTACATTTTTTCTGTGTTACTATACCACTTACCATACCGCTTACATTTTTCTGCGCTTACTATACCGCTTCTATACCGCTTACTATACAGCTTACTATACCGCTTACTGTACCGCTTAAATTTTTCTGCGTTACTATACCGCTTACGCGCACATGCAGGCATGCGGCGTGCTACGCGCACGCCCCGCCCTACTTCATACCTAACTATTCAGAATACATGTACATACTTATATACAGAGGTGTCGGTTACAGTAACAGTGTCGCGAGTTCAATGGTTTTTTCCCATCTCAAAAAATGCCCAACGCGCCTAAAGAAGTTTTCACTTCAAATATACAGAGGTGTCGGTAACAGTGCTGGTTACAGTAACAGTGTCGCGAGTTCAATGGTTTTTTCCCATCTCAAAAAATGCCCAACGCGCCTAAAGAAGTTTTCACTTCAAATATACAGAGGTGTCGGTAACAGTGTCGCGAGTTCAATGAATTTTTCCCATCTCAAAAAATGCCCAACGCGCCTAAAGAAGTTTTCACTTCAAATATACAGAGGTGTCGGTAACAGTGTTGGTTACAGTAACGGTGTCGCGAGTTCAATGGTTTTTTCCCATCTCAAAAAATGCCCAACGCACCTAAAGAAGTTTTCACTTCAAATATACAGAGGTGTCGGTAACAGTGTTGGTTACAGTAACGGTGTCGCGAGTTCAATGAATTTTTCCCATCTCAAAAAATGCCCAACGCGCCGAAAGAGGTTCTCACTTCAATCACTTCAAATATACAGAGGTGTCGGTAACAGTGTTGGTTACAGTAACGGTGTCGCGAGTTCAATTGTTTTTTTCCATCTCAAAAAATGCCCAACGCGCCTAAAGAAGTTTTTACTTCAAATATTCAGAGGTGTCGGTAACAGTGTCGGTTACAGTAACAGTGTCGTGAGTTCAATGTTTTTTTCCCATCTCAAAAATGCCCAACGCGCCTAAAGAAGTTTTCACTTCAAAAATTATCGGTAGATATGTACATTATATGCTTCAAGGTCAAACAGGAATGTAACAGCGAGTTGCAGTGTTGCCAGTTGCGATATTTTTTAAATTCAGATTTCTTGATTACTGCCACTTTTTTTAAATAGTAATATTTCCTTTATTTAATGACATTTAATAAAGCGACTATTACTGTTTCAAAACAAATGACAGCAATGAAGCAATCTGAATAATAGGAATCAACGAGCAAAACTAGTACTTTAGCCATCCCGGAGTCCGAGTCGGTTCCTTTAAAATTTCAGGAGTCAGAGTCGGAGTCTCATTTTTCCCACCGACTCCGCAGCCCTGGCAACAAACAGTGCAGCCCGCGACGTTAAAGGTTAAAATTTTACACGAACAGATTTACGTTTTATTTTATTTTATTTAGAAAACAAAACCCATGAGGGGTGTTTTAAGAAACACACGCTGGAGATGAGCTCGGGCTCTTTATACGGAGCACGATACCAAATGTAACGCAGCAGAAAACTGATGGCAGTCTAACCTCGTTAACACGAACACTCAAGGGGAAACATTTTTTGTTCATGTTAAAAGTACTTCGTGTTATCCGACATGTTACACATTACATACAACTAGACGGGGCAATCGGAAACAGTTCGTGCTAAAAATAATTCGCGTTAAGCGTGTTCGTGTTAACGAGATTTGACTGTAATAACATTCGAGGGCGGATCTAGAGAGACTTCAAGGGGGGGGGGGATATCAGAAATTTGGAGGTTAATATCCGAGCCGCAGACTTGGTCGGGTCGGGTCTAATTTTTTTAAATTGCGGGTTAGGTTTACTTCTACTTTTCTGCTACGGATCGGGTTTGGGGTGGGTTGACTCCTACTTGTTTACTGTGGGTCAGGTTAACTTGTTTTTTGGTACGAGATGTGTTCGGATTGAGTTAATTTTTACTTTTTTTGCTGCGGGTCTGGTTGACTTCTACAGTTTTCCTGAGGATCGGGTTGACTTACATTATCGGGTTAGGTTTTTTCACTCTTGCGTGTCGTGTTCGGGTTGACCCAATTTTTTTTAAAGAATGTCTAAAATATTTTTTCCGATAAAATCTATATGCAGTAAAAATTTCATAACGGACACAAATAGCGGAAAACTTTATGTAGGGAATACTCTTTAAATATTTTATTTTGTAAAATCTTCGAATTACGGACACCTTGGAGCTGTCGAATTTATCCTCAAATTCAGAAATAAAAGCATGTACAGTAAGACCTCCGTACGGTCACTCCTGAAGAGCGGAGACAGTCCCCAATACAAATATTTGCATATTTTTGCCCACGCCTCCGAGTAAGAGATAAATTCGATGGCTCCGAGGTGTCTGTTATTTAAATGTTTTACAGTATTTGAATATTAATCAACATTTTAAAATGGATTCAAAAAAATTTTTTTTTCTCATTTAAAAATATCTTCTCAGATAGAAATAAATATTAATCCTAAATACTCTATCCTGACGACGTTTCGGGATTTTCATGGCTCTGGAAATCCGGTTCAAATAGCATATTTGTTATTTATGCTCAAGCACTGGCAGAAATCTACCAAAAGTCTCAAGTCTTATTCTTTTAAAATATCATTTTACATTTATGGCAGAAATACACGAGTTCTGTTTTCCAATTTCATACATTTTATACTTTTATACTACTACTGGAGATCGCATTAAACAAGAATGTCACTAAAATTTGTTATTTAACCTTTGAAAGCCGATGGCATATAGAGTATACGCCGTCTTTATGTTACAATAAACTGCCCATTACTTTAAAGGTTAAAATAACTAACATGAAAAATTTAAAAAGTTACAACTTGACTTATAAACTACGCATGTTAATGCTATTACATACCGCCAAGAAAAATCTATTAAAATAAAAATTTCTATTGACTAATAAATCATTAGCTGTGAAGCAAAAAATGCGCTAAACTACGAAATGTTAGAGGTCTCCAGCATCAGGAAACATTGCTCCAGGTAAAAATGGGTGTGCGATTGCAGGACTTTAAACGTTTCTATATTTTAATATTTAAATAGTAATCTTTGCCTTACTTAATCGCAATTTTCTGTCATTAAATAAGATAAATATCATTTTTCGAAAATGATAGTACGAATCTTGAAAATGTATGCTGGTAAGAAATCCTGCCAAGTAGACACAATGGTTTAAGAAATAATACCTTCTTTTTTTTTGGGGGGGGGGGTGGTGTGAGATTAGGAGAGACTTCTTAAAATTGAAGGTGAACTGCCCTATAATTCCTCGCAACTTGCAAGGGTCTGAATGTAAAATATAATATTTTGTACACTAGTACAAAATGAATTATAATCCGAAACTTTAAGATATAAGAATGTTAGTTTACAATAAGAAATGTCAAATAAAAATAAAAATCCAAAATTTTTATGTAAAAATAATCTGCTACTCACTAATTTTGTTAAAAAAATATCCTAACAGTATACATATTTATTTTTTGAGAACGACCTTAAAAGCTTAATGGTCACGTGCGAATGGGCCTATGGCATCCACTATGAAGATACGTAATTACGGATACGGGCTGCATACCCTCATCTGTTGCATAATATTTTCTGATTGATAAGTCTAAAAGTTTTAAATTTTTAAGTTAAAATCCGTTAGTCCGCAAGAAAGTTTATTCTGATGAGGTAAACAGAATAAATTCGGTAAACATCGTATGGTGTAATTTAAAATCATAAAACTTTATATTTTTATTAGTCTGAGCTGAACCTTTCTTTTATGATTCAAACTTTAAATATAAATTTACATTTAAATACTAATCAATGTTGTGTTTAACTAAGTTTTGATTTAAATACATATATCCAAAAAAAAAAACCTGTTATTGATAAGTGTTTCAATGACTTAAAATAAAATTTTATCTTCAAAACTAATTTAGTAGAATTTCCTAAGGTAAACTTCCTGTTTTGCATTTTTTTTTTCATGTGTTACAATGTCTGCATGTTAATTTTAATAGTTATAGTGCTTTTGTGACATTCTTCTTATTTTGCTTATACAAATAAGTTAACATGTAACAAGAAATTAATCAGTACATTGCCATTCTCAACAATGTTGTAAGTTTTCAGTAATAAATGTATACTGTTAGTGATATTTTAATTATTACTTAGTAAAACATGTAATAGGGTTGCTACTGATATAGGAAGATGAAATTCCCTGACTTTTCCAGGTGTATTTTAAGAAAATTTACATCTAGTGGTCTAGTGTCTCTGTGCGTGCCGAGGGTAAAATAAATTTTGTATCACTCAAAAAATACTAAAATTTCCCAACTACAGATAATATTGATTGAAATTTTCCCTTATGCATCCCCCCCCCACCACACAAGAAAAATTTACTCCTAGGACTATAAATTGGAATTACTTTCCTTAATAATTTATGATAGTTAAACTTTCAAGTAACGTTTTCTTCAAACTGAAAGGGAAAATAATAATACAATATTTTTGTACTGAACCATAGTTCACTTCAGCAACTATTATAAAGTCACTTAAATCAAACTTTTAATAAAGGGGGAAGAGAAAGAAGGTGTGATGGATTGGCCATCAACTTGGTACTTTCTATTGGGATTAAAATATTTCCAGAATAATGGGAATAATTTCTATATTGGCACCCATTGAAAGAGGTTAATCCTGATGAAAGAAAATCCTTATTTTTCATTTCAAGTAAAAATGAAAAGCTTTCCCATCTTGAATATCCATGACAACTGTGTGTAATTGTATTGATGACAAAGTCTTCTGAAGGAAGTTAAAAATGTGTCAGGAAGTTATTTTGTGTGGATAGCAAGACCCAAAGAAAGGAAATTCATAGTGCTTTAAAAGTGCAAGTCTTGACGTTGTTCATGAGATTGTACGAACATGCCCATTCATTATCATTTCACTTAATTGTTAATTTGGAATAATTTTTTTTACGTTTAAAACGATATGAAACGTTTAATTATATATATGTGCAATCACGTTACCACAAAGGCATTTCAGGGTAGATTTGAAATGATTTATTAGTTATAAATTGTCACTTCAAAATAACAAATATTGCAGAAAAATTTCAAAAAAGTACATTAATGAGTTTTAAAAATCTTAAGCTGTGTGTGTGTGTGGTAAGGCTAGGAAGTGGAGATTTTGAAGAGCAGGGTGATTTAGTTGAAATTTCTAAAGAATGCAAAAAATGGAATCTATGAAAACATGGAGTAACATTTTTCTCACCTATTATGGCACAACACTCAGTCTTATTTGGCGGATACCATGGAATTTTATTCAATTCCCTGACTTTTCCAAATTTGGGATAAAATATTAAAATTCCCTGACTTTTCTAGCTGATGTAGCAACCCCTATTTAATAAATAAATTGCTAATAGAAAAATAGCCACGAAGATCATAAAAATCTTAACTATGTCTGAAATAAAATTTCGTGAAAAAATACCGCATCGTCTAGATTTTTATCACCAAGGCTTTATAAATATGATAAAATCTGGTAGTCAGCAAAAAGTTGTAGTTGCCAGAAAAAAATATTTACCCCCCCCCCCTTTCCCCTTACTCCATCCTTGATTTTCAAAAAGCCCAAAAGTTTTTAAAGAATTAATTGAGAAAAAATAATAACAAGCATAATTAAAATAATTAATTACATAGTTTAGCCCAGTACAGGATTTTTAAAGTTTATTTTTTATGTGATTTTTAACTTTTTTTCGTGCTTTGCGGCGATTTCTTGATATTCTGTAAAGGAATCCTGTTTCAATATTTTAGCCCGCTATAGCAAATTTTATCCTCTTCTTTAACGATTTTTAGCGTTTCTCTGCGATTTTACAACTTTATTAAAAGGAATCCGGTGTCCGGTTTCAATTTTTTTTAACCCAGTATGGCAAATTTTGTTCTCTGTGATTTTTTGAATTTTTCACGATTTTTCGCATTTTGCAGCGATTTTTGGACGTTCGTAAAAGGAATCAAGTTTCCATCTTTTAGCCCAATAAAGTAAATTTTGTCCTTTGGCATTTCTAAAATGTTCAAGAAATTTTTTCGCATTTGCGGCAATTTTTGGACAATTTATTTCTGAAACGGTACAAACTCTCCGGTAGCTATTTTAACTGCTATTTATGCTTAATTCTTAAGTCAATTTTTGTAAAATAAATAAATAAATAAATAAATAAAGTAACCACAAGATTAAATAATTTGGTCACCAGATCCAAACTCTTGATCGCCAGTAGTGATCTGGCAAACGCATTTGTTAAGCCTGTGTAAAACTACGAGGACTGTAAATTAAGTAATGGCAACATAGGTATAAATAAATTTTTAATGAACTTACAAGTACAATTGCATTACATTCCTTCTATGTAATCACCAGCAAAGCTTATAACCTTTTGCCAAATGTCGGGAAGCCATTGTAGACCAGTGGCAAGGTGTTGATTGTTGATATGAGCGACCGAGCGCCCTACTGCGTGGAGTACAGATGAAATGTCATGAAATCGGTGACAGTCCATCGGCGGTCTATGGTAAGGAGACCGCTCAGGATGTCAATCTGCTCTTGAGGAATGGAGGGCCGACCTGTGCGTTGCAAATCCGCAGTCTCATTCCGACCCGAACGAAATGCTTGAACCCATCGTGCTACTGTCCTATACGGTAAAGCATTTGTGCCACAGGCTTCCAGTACTCCTCGATAGCATTCTGTTGCATTTTTGCTACGGGCAACCTCGATTTTAAGCCACGACCGCTGATCACCTTTTGAAAACATGCTTTAGAGCGATTCAAACGAAACTCCTCACTTTAACGCCACACAACAACTACCTTTCTAAGCAGATCGACTGTTTTTTGCACTCTACACATCGACAACAGCGCCACCTCACCGCTCCCATATCCTATTTGCGCATGCCCGCCCTTCTGCGAGTTTCAAGGTTAAGTTGCCACTATTTAATTTACAACCCTCGTATTATTGAAAATTTTATATACTTTTATGTACAAGTTTTTCTTAAAATAGCGTTTGAAAATATAGTGAGTGCTTTAAGATTACTGTTTCGACTAGTTTCTCCGTGATTCACTAACTTTAGATTTTGTACAGTGATTAGTTTCATTTAAAGCTTAAAAATAACGGAAGAACGATTATTACCAAACTTTTACATATTACAAAATGAATTTTTTGGTGGGGAGAAGGAGGGGGCACGGAGTTATTTTTTTAAATACGCTGTAAATTAACAATAGTCTGTTCTACAGCAATAACTTTGCCTTCAATGAAGATATATGGCACCCCGGGTAATAATTCTGGCACACATGGTGTGCCATGGCAGTCAATGTATTAACGCTTAATTTTTCGTTGATGTATGATTTGAGTCATAATTTTGTGCTTAAATATTTCATTTTTGTTAATTTCTAGTTGTGTTTACAGCCGTGTAATATATTTTTTAAGGCTGTTCTCATGTGCAAACCGGCTAACTGACACATTTTTAAATTCATTTTTGTTCGCAAACGAACCAAATTGGCAAATGCCAAAAAGTTTGTAATCGAATTGGTTTTCCTTTTTTCGTAAAAAGCAGAAGATATTTTAGAAAATGCTGTTAAAGTTGGCGGTTTGAATAAAATTTCCAAATGCGGGAGAAAAAGAAAACTTATCACGAGGCAAAAATCGCTTATAACTCAAGATGTAATACATGTAGCGGAAAACGAAAAAATCTGTTCGATTACAAATCACTTTAATTATCATGCCCGCATGTCTTCTTTTACCTTTAAAAATCAGCCAAAAAGTTTCGCGTTACTGAGCGCAGATTTTTTTTTTTTGATCGCATAATCTTTACGTTAACCTATAGGAAAACTTAAAAGAGTAATTACTCGTTACTTAATATAATTATTAAAATACGATTTTCACCATTAGAAAGTAGCAGTCAGATGCCGACGATGTGAGTTTAAAAAAAATTGTCCTCGTAAATATGAAGTATTTTTAAGATGATAAAATTCCATCAAGTGGAAATTTAAATGTATTTATAGGGAATTTTTAAATACTTAAAATTTAAGGAGACAATTATTAAAAACGCACATCATCGGCATCTGACGGCTACTTTCGAATGGTGAAAACCGTATTTTAAAAATTATATTAGGTAACAAGTAATCGTGCTTTTAAGTTTTTCCATTGGTTAACATAAGGTTTCGCGGTCGGGGAGTTTCAGTGAAGTGGTCCAAGAAAACGCGTGGTTAATTTTTTATTTTGTTGAAGAGTATTGAGGACAGAGACTCCCAAGAGGCAGATTCTGTATACGATTTACTACATTTTTTCTTTGTATTATATTATTTTATACCATGTATTTAACATACCCGTAAGTCGCGCCTCGAATTTATTTTTTCATTGTAAAGTACAAGCAAAGTAGTAAGTAGTCCTGGGACCCGACGACCGCGATTACTGGTTAACTATTCCTATTATTATTATCATCATTCTCATGGAACGCTTGGGGTTAAAGTTCGGGTGTACTGAAAACTTTTAAACTAGTCGTTGGGGGCCACCGTAATACTTACCCATCATGTATATGTGTAATGTAGGCTTACTGCAGAATATTGTGTGTATAGCAGTCATCGTTCATTTACAGGGACACACAAAAGAATTCTCTACTGTCTGTTAACAATAATTCCTGGAAGTGCGTTTTAAGTTACTGAACGCGATTTTAATTTTAACTCGCTTTTTGTCTATTACGTGGTGTGTACAAATTCTGTAGATCCTATACAAGGAAGCACAAAAGTTCGCGAACACATTTCCGTTTATTGACAGAAACTCCAGACGGAGAATTTTAAACTGTGCTACGCGTTTCCTAACTGAACTAAAATTTAGCATCCTATGTAGTATATATACAAATCTATAGATCCTATACAGGGCTGAATAAAAGTATTCGGATATTTTTCCGAATATTGTATATGTTGGAAATTCCTGAAATTATGTTTTTAAATATGTTATTTGTTTTCCAAATTGTTTACTTAGATGTTATCTTTTAGCTTATTAAACGGTATGATTTGTAAAATTATTTTGGAAGAGTTGGAAAGTGTTACATAATCTATGCTTGACGCATTTTTCGTTCTTGTTTAGATACAATTAGATTGACCTGGACCCATGGTAACCCAAAATGACCCACTAATTGAATTTTCTCGAACATGTGACCTAGCCCAATGGTTTTCTGGTGCCTCAAAATGGTAGGATATAAAATTTGGTCAAAATCGTTAGAGCCGTTTTTAAGATAATATTTGCATATATATATATATAACCACACACACATAAGATTTGCTCGTATTAGAATATATGATAAAATGTCAACATTGTTTTTTACAAAAAAGCGACGACACTTTATAACTTTTCTGAACCTCAAACTTTATTTCTTTTTATTGACAAAATATGAATTATTAACAATACACATATTAAAAAGAGAAATAAAACATATGTATATGCATCTGCAAATGCTGGACTAAAATTGGAATCATTATGCTGTAATATTAACGCATTCATAATACTAGAATCCCTTGTTTTACCTATTTGTTCAGACATTACAATGCTTTAAAACACACTAAAAGATAGTGCAGATATATAAAAGTTTTTAAAAGACACACGATGTTTTTGAAAATATCTTTTGAAAACTTTTATATACCTGCACTATACTTTAGTGTGTTTTGAAACATTAATGTCTCAATAAATAGGTAAGACTAGTGACTGATATATGATCTTATGGATGATTACATATTTAAATAAAACATTCATATTAATTTGACATCCAAATATAATAGAGACATAATAAAGAATTTATATGTAAATTTTCTGTTTTCTTTATATATAATTTTTTTCGATGGAAGGCTAAAACCAATATTATAAAATTATATAGTATAATTATATAATAAATGAAAATTTACATAAAATTTTAAAAGAAATATGCAGAAGAAAAATCAAAGTATGTTGCCCTTTCATTTCTATAAATATATGGAAGAGCTTCCAAGACTTGAAATTCTCACAAATTAATTAACTTATAAGAAGAAAAAACAAAAACATGAAATGTATTACGAAACAATAAGTTTATTTTTTATATAAAAATATTTTTAACATTTTCATATAACCAAAAAGAAAATATGGTACATAAATTTTCTTATCAGATATCAGAGGATCTATATTCAATCAATTACTTTCTCGTGTCAAAATAAAATTATTATTTAAGATAATAAAGAATTTTTAGCGCATTTACAAGGAATTTTTTATTAATACTATTAGCTCAGTTTCTGAACTAATAATGTAACTCTCAGGCAACATTTGTTTTGGTAATTATCCATCATAAAAATAAATAATATAATAATAATAAAAACAGAATAAATTCACAAGTTACCAAAAGGCAAATTTACATCATAATTATACAATCAGAACACAGTTTTTTCTTGACTAAAAATAAATAATTACATTATCTTAATTATTATTAGGCAACAAAGCTTACTCTTACTAATTATTTTCTCGCGTCAAATTAAAATTATTATTTAAGAGTCATAAGAACTTTTTGCGCATTCATAACAGAAGAATTTTCTTAAATTTCACTAGCACAATTTACAAGGTTTCGAAGATCTAAAGTAAGCTCAGGCAACATTCTTTGTAATTATCCATTATAAGAATAATAATAATAAAATCAGAAGCAACCATAAGGCAAGTTTATGTATAATTATACATTCAGAATAGTTTTCTCTTGACTAAAAATGAATTGTTACATTGTCTTAATTATTATTAGGCAAAAAAGGAATGCTAATTATTTTCTCATGTCAAACTGAAATTATTATTTAAGAGTCATAAAGAATATTTTGCACATATTATAGCAAAGGAATTTTTGATTAAAGCCATCTGCTCAATTCACAAGGTTTCGAAGAGCTAAAGTGATGTAACTCTCAGGCAAAATTTTTTTGTAATTATGCACCATAAGAATAAATAATAATAATAATAACAATAAAACGGAATAAAATCAGAAGTATTTAAAAGACAAGTTTATATCACAATTACACAATCCGGAGACAGTTTTTTTTTTTTTTACTACTATAACTAATAATAATAATCACATTCGTTTAATTATTAGGCAACAAGGCTTTGATTATTAACTCATTACCTCGTATGGGATTTTCAGATATAAAAGATTGCCATTGAACAGTCACTATAATTTTCTCTATATTTTGTGCAAAGAAATCGGTACTGAATTTGACGAGTTCGGTTTCGGAGTACTGCAGTGCCAATGCAATGGTATCACAAAAAGTGTTAACGGTTAAGTTGTCTTTTATAAATTGCAGGCATCTTGATCTAAGATCCAGAGATTCGTATTTATCTGTAATACTAAACAGATCGAACACGTTTCCCATAGTAACATTGTCTATATCACCACAATAGAGAAAGCATAGGTAATCCGAAAATGAGTTTGGGTTACAATCTTCGATATCGATGACGCCAGTCGCTTTTTCTTTCATATCGTTTCGAAATGCAGAATCGAAGACTGGACATCGGGCTTTGAGAATGGCTCGATGAGCTGGGAATTCCTGCCCTTTCACTCGGATAATTACGTCACAGTCCTCTTGTTTCAAAAACAATTCTTTCAGGTCCTGGAGAACTCTATTCTTATGAAGATCCAAAGTGAATCCCGACTTGAAATCATCACCTGAATAATAGAAATAAATTTAGTTGTATGTTGCAGTAGAGAATTTTCACCTTAATAATAGAAATAAATTTAGTTTGTATGTTTCAGTAGAGAATTTAAACCTGAGTAATAGAAATAAATTTAGTTTGTAGGTTGCAGTAGAGAATTTTCACCTTAATAATAGAAATAAATTTGGTTTGTAGGTTGCAGTAGAGAATTTTAACATGAGTAATAGAAATAAATTTAGTTTGTAGGTTGCAGTAGAGAATTTTAACCTGAGTAATAGAAATAAATTTAGTTTGTAGGTTGCAGTAGAGAATTTTAATCTGAGTAATAGATATAAATTTAGTTTGTAAGTTGCAGTAGAGAATTTTCACCTTAATAATAGAAATAAATTTGGTTTGTAGGTTGCAGTAGAGAATTTTCCCCTGAATAATGGAAATAAATTTAGTTTGTAGGTTGCAGTAGAGAATATTTATTTGAGGCGTTTAAGCGGGCTTCGTGCCTTTCAAACTTTTTTTCCATTTATTTCAGTATTTTTAATACCTTTATGACTAGGAATGCACCGGATGTGGAATTTTGCCGGATATCGAATATCCGGCACAAAACGGTATCCAGTCGAATATTTTCTGATTTTAATTTCAATTGTAATATTTCCATTTTATGCTTGCTTAAAAAGAAAAAAACTTTAAATTGTTATAATTTTATGTCATTTAAATATTAATAATAGATTTAAATTCATTTATTAAATTAAAGTTACTTAAAAACAAATACTTTGTAGTAATTAAATATCGAAATTTAATCATGTTTTGTTTTTTGCCTATTCTAATATACACATAGTAGTTTTTTTTGTTATTATTCAGGGCCATTGTATATAAAAAGATACACATTTAAATAATTTCTCTGTTTTCTTTACTTATAAATCTGAGTTATTAATAATTACTAAACATCCTATTGAAATGGCTCTTTCTTTTCCTACATAAATATTATTACTTACTTTTCCTATGACAAATGTTTTCTAACAGAATTTAAATAATTATAAATATATTAAATAATTATAATTCCTCATTGCAAGTAACCCTGTTTTGCAGTACAAAGGCGACAGTGAACTTTCTAGAAACTGGCACAATTCTTTTCATGATCAGTATTATTTCACCACAACTGGTCTTCTATCCATATCAATATGATGACAAAATATTCAATAAAATCATTTTACTTACCCATCATACGTAGCATATGGTAAGTCTTGTAACCGTTTTGAAAATCGAAAAAAAAAAATTTGACCGTTTTACACGTTTCAGACACTGGAGATTCCGAAAAACATATTTTTATAAAAAAAAAAAATTGCCGTCCGTCTGTCTGTCTGTGTGTCTGTAAACGCTCTATCTCCCGAACAAATTGAAATAGAGACTTGAAATTTGATATGTACTTAGTATGTAATAATGGGAAGAAACTTATTGAATTTCAGTAACCTCGATTATCCGGAACTATTTTTTTCGGACTCTCGAAGTATTCGTTCTGATAAAAGGTATATAAAAAATTTCGAAATTGTTTATTTTAAGGAGGGAACATAAAAGACAATAAAAAACATAAATTTTGCATAAAGAATGAAGTCGATTGGATAATTAGTTGCCGAGATATTTGTAATAATATTTTCCACATTCCTCGATTTTTCATGACCCTGTATTTCATTTAAATTTCAATTCAAAGATATATTTTAATTGGAAATGAGACGCTTAATCCGAAGCAATAAACCGTTAGTTAATATGATTATCAATTTTTGAGTTACAAGAATGTTTCTTTTACGCAATTCAGTAATACAGGGTGTTTCTAAATGAATATCGGGGTTTTAACGCTTTGCAGAATCTATTATAAAAAATTTAAAATTATACTTAATACATAAAATGAAAGAGCAACTCAAACAGTTTTATCTACAAGCTTACAAGTGTTCAATGTGAACACCTTTCGTCACACGGCACACATCAAGTCGATAGCTCAGTTCTTCCCAAACGCCACTCTACGCTCACTCGATCTGACGCCATGTGATTTCTACCTGTTGGGGTTCATAAAGGATCGAGTGTACTTGCCTCCACTACCAGCTGACTTACCCAACCTAAGAAAAGGATCGAGGCAGCTGTTGCAACAATTACCACACAAACACTAATTAACGTTTGGGAAGAACTGAGCTATCGACTTCATGTGTGATGTGTGACGAAAGGTGTTCACATTGAACACTTGTAAGCTTGTAGGTAAAACTGTTTGAGTTGTTCTTTCATTTTATGTATTAATTATAATTTTAAGTTTTATGTAATAAATACTACCAAGTGTTAAAACCCCGATATTCATTTAGAAACACCTTGTAGAGCATTTAAAGTTTATAACGTTATCAAGCCACGATTTTATTCGAATTGCAATGCATTTTATAAATAGTTTACACATGTTTTATTTTCATATTTTATATTATGCGTATCCATGATGGATAAGTATTACGGTGGCCCCCAACGACTAGTTTTCTTAGAAATGTCGAAAACACAAGAAAAAGATATTACTAGAAAAGGGCAGTACAAACTTAAAATGACTTGGGCTTTGTTTGAGAGATCCCTACAGCAGTTTTTTGGTCAGTTCAGTTGAACAACGAAGAGATTTAATGTTTTATTGACTAGTGAGTGACACTAATCCCTCTATAAGCAGTACAATGTTTTGGCACGGTAGAAAGAATAAGGATACTTTAAGAATTCTGTCCCCCCCACGTGAAAACACCCACTCGGTAATGTTAATCCTATGAGACGGTTATTTTGCACAGGGTGTCTATTCTGAATCAACAACGAATACCCTGACTTGTCCAGGTTTTCCATACCAATTACAAAAATTCCAGGTATCAAGATTTCGTGATGTTACGCACAAAAAAAATCTTAAAAATTGTGAATTTGAGAGTGGAATTTTCACAACTGATTCTGAGGCACAAATTACTGATTTGTTAGATATTTTTTTTTGCAAAATTTACAAATTATTGAACATTTTACATGCTAAACATTTTGCAGATACACACTTTTAACATCAGGTTCTATCCATTTTGTCAAATTACGATGAAATTCTAAATACAGATTGCTTTGACATATTTTCATACAAATAATAAATATTCAATAAATGAAGCTAACAAATGTTCATTTCCCAAACAAAGATAAGTAAGCAGAGTGAAACACCTAATGAATATTACAGCATTCAGTAGAAAGTTTCAGTGAAGCTGGAACTGAAAATCTCTGAGTTAAAAAGAAGGACTGAAAGGGGGTAGACAAAATGGTTTGCAAGAGAGGTTGAAATACTCTTTACAGTACTTATGAAGAGGATAGCTTGATTTTCATGGCACTGTAATTTCAAATCCTTAGTTTTATAAGGAACACTTTCCCATTTTTTTCTTGAACGTTCAAAATTTTATTTTTCTCAGAAATGATAAACTTTCCTGAATTTCTCCTGACTTTTCCAGTCCATATAAATTTACCTGACTTTTCCAGATTATCCAGACACCCTGTTTACAATATCTCGTTTGCAGTTCAATATTTTTAAACAATTCTTTTGCATTGAATAGCTGAGATCGATCTCTACAACCGCCGTTTTTTACTTTTTCGATTTTGTGTGCAAGTTTCTTTATTAGGCTATTTTAACTTTCGGAACCGGTTTCAAAAATGTAAATTTGTGGGTAGTACTTTTGAAATTATGAATGAAAAGTCGGGTTAGGTTTGGAGTGAGTCCGCAAAGGTTTTCCCAGGAAGTTTCAGAAAGGTGTAGCACCTTGCCTGACCTGTGGTTAATAAAATAGCACCCATCTTGCCGCTCTTCCAAAAATTAACACCCTTCTTTCCCTTCATTCAAAAAAATCATTCCCTTACTCCCATTTCTATTTTTTTTTAAAGTTGTTTGCTGACTCATTGTCATGACTTTAAAAACGTTCTCCAACTTTTAAATATTAAAAGTGCCTTAAAAAAATCAAAATAATGCTTTAAAAATGTTCCCTTATGAACTTCCGAAATGCCATCGTCCCAGAAGCAGCACCCACCCCTTTTACTTACCCATCATACGTAGTATAGGGTAAGTCTTGTAATCGTTTTCAAAATCGAAAAAAAAAAAATTTTGACGGATTTACACGTTTCAGACACTGGAGATTCCGAAAAACATATTTTTAGAAAAAAAAATTTGCCGTCCGTCTGTGTGTGTGTCTGTGTGTCTGTAAACGCTCTATCTCCCGAAAAAATTGAGATAGAGACTTGCAATTTGGTATGTACTTAGTATGTAATAATGGGAAGAAGCCTATTTCATTTCAATAACCTCGATTAACCGGAACAATTTTTTTCGGACTCTCGAAATATTCGTTCTGATGAAAGGTATATAAAAATTTTCGAAATTGTTTATTTTAAGAAATGAATATAAAAGACAATAAAAAAACATAAATTTTGAATAAAGCATGAAGTCGATCGGATAATGGGTTGCCGAGATATTTGGAATCCGATTTTCCACACTCTTCGATTTTTCATGACCCTGTATTTCATCCAAATTTCACTTCAGAGATATATTTTAATTGGAAATTTGACGCTTAATCAGATGCAATAAACCGCTAGTTAATAGGATTATTATTTTTGGAGTTATAAGGAAAAACCTCTTTCAAGCAATTCAGTAATCGAGCCTTTAAAGTTTGTGACGTCATCAAGCCACGATTTTATTTGAATTGCAATGCATTTTATAAGTAGTTTACACATTTTTATTTTAATATTTTACATTATGCATATCCATGATGGGTAAGTATTACGGTGGCCCCCAACGACTAGTTTAAACCTGGAGGAAACTTTGGAGGCATCCTATATATTTTTTACCGAATAAGTGGATTGCGATCTTGATTTCGAATACAAAATTTGTTTTCATTGTTAGCAAAAATCATAAATAAGAATACAATATCATCATTTTCTTTTTAATAAGACATTCGTAAAATTGATACTCACCTGCAACTGATCCAGCTAAATTCGTCTGGGAATCCAATGCACTTACAGCATTCTTTTTAGTTCTGAATTTACAAAACAAAATAAAGGTATCGTGTGGTACAGTAATCTGTTCTTCTCGTAGCGTGAAACATATCACATTTCCCTGCGTGTTATTTGAATCGAAGATTTGAGATCTACTGATTTCATCGCATGCATTTTTGATACGATCTTCAAAGGAAATACTGACAGAAACGTAATGTTCTGAAATTTGAGAATGAAGTCTCGTAAGTGAAACATAGAAATACTGTTTCCTTTCATGCTCCAACTGGAAGTAGGGATACAATTTTAGAGTCCAAGAGGCACCCGCAAATGAAAACTGCGGACTCTGCACTTGAGAGTCAGCAGGACTTGGTAAGGATGATGCGTTCGGTATCGTCCACTTAACAGTTTCAATTTGGTCGGAAATTGTATGGATTTTGCCGATTTCTGGTTTCAATGTGTTTTCAATCTTTCCTAAATTAATAATAATAAAAAAATATTAGTGCAATCAGATGGCTTGTGTTTAAATAAATATAATACAAGTAACATTAAAGACGTGAGTATAAAACATCAAAAATTTATTGAATGGTGTCTACAAATGTCAAATTTAAAATTTCATACATGAATTAAAATTAAAAATATCGACGTTTCGACCACCTTCTATGGTCATCCTATGGAATGTTTGTTATATTGCATCTAAAGTTTCAAATGCGAAAAACAATCCGTCCGTTGCCACATTATTATTGCCGTCCACAAATTAAAAAAATTACCTTGACAATGGGATGGTTGATGGCTAACCTAGTTAATTTTTTTTAATTTGTGGATGGCAATAATAATGTGGCAACGGAAGGATTGTTTTTCACATTTGAAACTTTAGAAGCAATATAACAAATATATCCTGAAGATGACCATAGAAGTTGGTCGAAACGTCGATATTGTTAATTTTAATGTATGTATAAAATTTTAAATTTGACATTTGTATACACCATTCAGTAAATTTGTGATGTTTTATACTCACGTCTTTAATGTTGTAATGTTTCATGGTGCAATCGTCCAGCATTTATATTAATACAAGTAACTTTTAAATAAAAAATGAAAGCGACTTTAAGTTGGGGTATGGGGTGGGGGGAGGGGGGGAGGGGGTTCTACTTCTTTGGTTCAAAATTTTGGATTTTTTTTTTTTACATTTTTAAGTGTGTAGATTGTTGGTCTGAAGCAGTTTTGTGATATTTCAATTCTTTACAATCCTTTTTTGGTCGTTGAACATATCACCGCTGATTGAACGTAACTCTATTGTTAAACTTTAAACTTGTTTTTCTTGAAAGCCTGTTTTTGAAACTGGAAGACCTTTTTTCTCGAGAATTATTTCGATCGATTTCCTTAATTTTTTTATTTAAAAGAAAGGGAATAGTTTTTCATGATGTTTATGCCACTGAAAAATAAATTTTTCATCAATTAATTATATTTTCGAGCTCACTAAAGGTAAAATAAAAAAGCAAAGAATTGACATTTTTTTGTTCAAATGACCGCCATTTTGTCAAAAATCAACTTTTAAAACTAAATGTTAGTATAAGGTATAGAGAATTCCCTCTTTAAGTATAGGTGCAGATTCTCAAAATCTGGAAGGAACCAGTGGCTCCTAAACCCAAAACAATTAGTGGACACTTTGTGAAACAAACACATAAAAACAATATTTTTTTCCCTATTAAATTTGTACGACGAGATTTTATAGAATCTTCCCGCCATAATTGTATACAGTTTGTAAGAATAAATGCAAGGCCTGACCATTTTATGGATAAACGATTCTCTAAAGTTTTTTGTTCTATAGATTTTTTTTTCTCCTAAAGTATTTTTCATAGCTGAAAATAAAGCTCAACATGGGGATTTGCATCAAAACATGTGTCTATAAAAATGAAAAAAATATATGAAAAAAATATGGAGATTTATTTTCATTTAGGTTTTTGATTTTAATAAAATAAATTTAGCAATTTTTGACATTCAGAGATGATGGAGAAAGATAGAACGCTATAAACCTCGTTTGAAGCTTTTGTTGACAAGGAGATTTTTTTTTTTTTAATCCCTAGGCAAACAATAAATTACAATTTTCGTAGCCGAGCGCCGATTTTCACATTTTATTATTGCGACGCCTTGACGAAATTCGCTATTTTTTTCCTCGAATAATTGACGAAATTCGTGTTTTTTTTTTTTCGCAACTGTTTGATGAAATTTGCAGAAAAATGATTGATGATTTTTTTTCTTTTTTTCTCAAACTGCTAGACAAAATTCACATTTTTTTTGCAACCGATTAATGAGCTTAACGTTTTTATCGCAACCGATTGATGAAGAAATTTGCGCCTTTTTTTTCTCGGCCGATTGACGAAATTCGCCTTTTCTTTTCGAGATCGATTGACGAAAATCGCGGTTTTATTTCACGACCGGTTGACGAAATTTGCAGTTTTATTTTGTGAGTGATTGATGAAATTTGTGGTTTTATGTGGCGAGCGATCGACGAAATTTGCGGTTGATTTTTTCATGACCGTTTTCACGAAGTTCACGATCAATTGAGGTAATTCCAGATTTATTTTCATGACCGACTGACGAACTGATTTTGCGGAAATCTAAAATAATAATAATAATTCGAGGAGTGCCGCTAATTCATGGAAGAATCACTTGCCGATATCTATGTCTACCTATAAGAACATATCTGAAAAATCTCACAGCTACAAATTTATTGAGTGGGACCCAAAATTATTTTCTTCTCGGCACGAATTTTTCTGCCTTGCTGGCTAATTGCGGTATGCCGCCGTCGCAGAGTTCATTCGCGACGTATTTCAACATAATTTTTTTCTAATTCCGCGGACATTGCAACTTTTTTTTTTCTTATTTTAAGAAGGAAATAGGAAAGTAACGGATTAGCGAAAATGGGGTATCCATGTTCAGTTATAGTTTTTTATTATGGACAATAGAAAAGTGAAAAAATGCGCTAAATATCGCGGAATTATGGAGGACAGAGATTTTATATAAAAAAGGGGGCAATCTGCCGTTCGGCGGAAATGGGGCATCCCTGTAAAGCACATGACGACTTAGGCATCGAAAGTTAGTGGCCAAAGCAGAAAATTTAGGCACCACGTGACGACTGGCGACCGTGAATCTGCACCTATATTTTTAAGACTAAAATCAGTCTCGAGACTGAAGGTCTTGCACCCATGCATCTCAGCAGATTTTACTGTAGTTATATTGGTGCAAGGTAAGGGGTGTGATATCCTGAGTTCAATTGTCACTTTTGGATGCAAACAATAGGTAATCTCTTAACAGAAAAGAGGTCCTTTTGTTGGCAGATTGCAAGACATGGGTGGAATCCAGCAGATGATCCTATTCAAGTTATTTTACATTGAACACAATATTCTATAGTAAATCTCTTGTAGAGCACCTCAGTAATTTGTATCAATTTAAATGTTTGAAATAAATTGTGTAACATCCTTAAAATTCACCGCAACGGATTTTTCTCCATAGAAAGTAATGTAACGGATTTTTTTCTCAAAGTCCCTGTAAATGTGAACTAGAAATGCCACGTACTTCATTTCAATACCGAACATGCCATAATAAACTTCATAACATATAAATTACACTGATTAACAAATCTTAACGAATTTTCTGTTCCTCTATATACATTGGGTGTTTTTTGTTGATTTCAAGGTGCTGAAAAAGAATATGTTTGTAAAAAATTTTCCATCACCCTCCAATTTTAAGGAATTTCATCTATACGTTTTGGATTATATAGGCTATGGTATAGCAGTATAACTTGTCTTTAGGCACGAGCGTACTGATATGTATTTGCTATTTAAGTCTTTTTACATATATTTTGTTTATAATTATCCTATTTTACTCTAAAATATGCGAAAAATGTCTAGAGGTTGTGTTAATGAACCTGATTTTTTTGTTGTTGTTGTTATTTGTGCAGGGAGCTAACTTTGAAAAATATCAATGCTCTTTTACGCCGCTAATAAAGACTGCCTATCACATGTACTTTGGATGTAAAATAGGTGAACAAGATAAGAAATGAGCACTTCATTCTTGTTGTACACGATGTGCTAAAAACCTCGGAGCGTGGGTGAAAGGTACAAAAATGAGTATGCCATTTGCTATACCCATTATATGGCGCGAGCCGAAGGATTATATAAATGACTGCTACTTTTGTATTAAGAAATTAAAGGATTCTCTGCAAAGAGCAAATATAAAATTAAGTTCCTAACTTACATTCAGCAATGCGACCAGTATTTCATAATGATTAATTACCAATACCAAAACATCCGAAGAATTTTACATATGACGATACAGCAGTAAACATGGAAGTTGATGAAGTGGAAACTTCCTCTACTTCATCTGATATAAACTATTCTCCTGGCATAAATGAAGAACCACATCTAATTACTAAAGAAGAATTAAATTATCTTGTGAGAAATTTAAATTTATCAAAAAATTCTCAAAATTACTTAGATCAAGATTGTAAGGTTGAAATCTCCTCCAAAAGAACACTAACATATCTATTTACAGAGATCGACATAAGAAATATTCGAGGGTTTTTTTCCACAAAAGGTGATTTATGCTATTGTAATGATATAAGTGTTTTAATGTCTGCTTTAAATTGTCAGTAACACTCGGAACAATGGAGATTGTTCATTGATGGCTCAAAAACCAGCTTGAAGGCTGTGCTACTCCATAATGGAAATGTCCTGTTCCAATACCATATTCTTGCATAATGAAAAAATCGTATGAAAATATGAAGATACTGCTTCATGCAATTCATTACTCACATCATACTGGAACATATGTGCAGAATTTTAAAAAAAAATTGCCATTTCGCATTGGTATGCAACTTGGTTGTTCAAAATACTGATGTTTCCTAAGCGAGTGGGACAGCAGAGCAAAACATGAGCATTATATCAAAAAGACGTGACCAGAGCGCAAACAATATATTGCAGTTGAAAAAAATATTAAAAACATTCCTCTAAACGATAAAAATAAAGTTATTCCCCCACCTTTACAGATAAAGTTTGGATTGATGAAGAATTTCATTAAAGCGATGAATAAAGAAGGACGTGCATTTCAATAATATATGCAGGAACAATTTCCGTCGCTAAGCTACGCAAAAATTAAGGAGGGTATTTTGTGGACCCACAAATTAGGCACCTTATGAAGGATAAAAATTTTGAAAATACATTATAAGGGATTTAGAAAAAGCAACATGGATTAATTTTAAAAATTTTGTGACACATTTCTTAGGAAATAATCGAAGTTCTATTGAATCAAAAATTAATTAAAGGCATGTTAAAAAGTTATAAAAATTTAGGATGGTTAATGTCATTGAAAATTCACCTTTTAGCGTCTCATTTAAATTATTTCCCTGAAAGGATGAGAGCTGTGAGCGACAAGCATGGGGAACGCATCCACCAGGATATTTCTGCAATAGCACCCGATATCAAGACAGGTGCACACCTAATATGCTCGGAGGTTAGTGTTGGAACGTTATTAGAGAAGTTAGTGATCGTGTCTATAAGAGAGCATCCACAGTTAATCATTTACCGCTACATAATATATGAAATTTCGGAAATTTCTTACGAACATCATTTATTTTCACAAAACGTTTCTAGCACATTTCTGAAACTTTATAAACAATGTATATTTTCAGTGTTTTAAGTATTAGTTTTAAGTTTTATAAGTGTTTATTTTTTTAACCATTTATTATTACTAAAATACAAAATGAAAAAATTTATTAGCTACATTTATCGAATAAACAATACAAAATTGAGACTTTCAAGATTTTGAATTTTTAAAAAATCTGTGGGTGATGGAATATTTTTAATGTCATATTCTTTTTCAACAACCCCTAAAATATAACAGTCACCACTTACTTAATGAGGAACAAGAACCTTGTTGATCAGTGTTACATGGAAATCCGAGTATATTTACGCGAATTACAGCATTAACAGACAGACAAACTGAATTCATAAACATTTTTCAACTATGTTGGAATGTGTTAGAAGCATAATTGTACATAAACAATTTCCTGTAAAAAGGTCAGTGAAAAATTGATAATAATTAAATTATATTCACCTGAAGCTTGTTCTTCTGATTTCTTCTTGATGATGGATTTCTTGTTTTGGATTTCACATACTAAGGTGAAAGTATCATTCGGTACTTTTTCCCACTTATCGAACCTTCCTTGGAAATTCTCCATTATTTTAACTACGCTCATTGCCGTTTGGTTTGCACTGAAGGAGAAAGCTTTAGTTACAGGTTTATATTCTTTATCGAAAACATTTTTAAAGTATATCTTGCAAACAGAATTGTGTATTTCTATTTCAGAATGAAGTCTTTCAACTACAACATCGATATATCCCATGCTGTTAAATTTTTTCTGTCCATAAAAATATGCTTTGAGAATCCAAGAAGCACCAGCGAAAGAAAATGGTGGACTTTGCACTCCATAATCGACGGCAAAAAGTATTGATGATACATTAGGTATCTTCCATGTAATAACCTCCAAATCGATCGATTCTTGATCGAGTTTACCGACTTCTTGTTTCCTTGAGACTTCCATCACTTTTTGTTCTAAACGAAAAAAAAAAAATATATATATATATATATGTGTGTGTGTGTGTGTGTGTGTAAAGGGAAAATAAAACATATATAAAAAAACTACCAATTTACATCATTAAAATGATAAATTTAAAGGGGCGACAACAGTTGCGAAATTACCTGTAAGATAGATCGCATTCATGTATCTTTTTCTCGGGAACTTCCGAAGAGAATTCAACACTTTCAAAAAAAATGTTTTAGAAGAAGTTAAATTATAAACTGGTCGTTCGGCAAGGAATAGCAATGAAAAATTCGATAGTCACTTTGAATTGAGAAAAAAAAAACCCTGATTTTGTTTGTTTGCATATGCTAAGTTTAGCGCCGAAACTAAGGGGTGGGGGATAGGACAAAGAGGGTAATGAGCCCCGGGCGCCAGATAAAGATTTGGTTTGTAGTTTTAATGCAAAAAATATATATGAAATTTGGGAAAAAAATATCGGGCAGCTGTAAAACCCAAAAGAAAAAATGATCCAAGTGCATTAACATTGAGAAATAGATAAAGACATTCGTCTATAATACAAGAAAGCAAATGAATAAAAAAAAAACTAGCCTTTCTCTTAGGCTATGTTCATTTCCCTAATCCAATCATACGATACCATGCCTGTGCCTCCTATTACGGAAATCATTTCCTTTGTAGGAAGAATCGCTTTTAACATTTTTCAAGGTTACAGTCCACTCATGTCACTGTCCACAAGGATAATTGCCAAGCGATTCCCCATTTTTCTAGTAGGTTAAAAAAAAACTATGAAGGCTGTTCTATTTTTTCTTCTTTCTCGCTGAACAGCGCGAAGCTTTCTTTTTTAATTTCATTTTGCCATTTCTAGGTAATTTGCCACCCTAAGCGAAAACTGATAAATGTCGCCCACTCCTTTTATTACAATTACTTTTTTAGTTCCATAATAGAGGGGGGCAAGGTCCGGGGATTACCGGGGCACTAAAAACTAAGGGGTAGAAAATTCACAAAAAATGCTTTGTAAAAACTTAATTAAAAAAAAATATATATATATCATTTGTAGAGGCACAGAAAACAATCTCGCACAGGGGCCATGGTTTGTAAAGCCGCCCCTGCTTTTATCCTCCCCCCCCCCAACAAAAAAAATCATTTTGCCATCTCTAGGTATTTTGTCGCCCATCCATTTGACTACAATTATTTTTTTACATCCAGATCCAGCCTTAGCGAGGTCGAGCGACTGCCCGGGACACTAAAAATTAAGAGGTGGGAAATGCAAAAACTAAATTCTTATTAAAAACTTAATAATTATTTTGTTTTCGTCGTAAGTCACTATTATAATTTTAAAAATTAGCGTTAAGCAAAAGTATCTAGGCATATCTGACGAGGAGGGTCTCCATAAGCTCATACTCAGAAATTTTTGAAAAAATTACAGAATGTTCTTCCCATGAGGATATATACGTCTATAAAAATATTTCTGCGGAACCTCGATATAACGTCCGTAGAAAAATATGAAAATTTCGTTTATTTGGCGATTTATCACCGGTTGGCGATGGAATGAAATTAACCGTTTCAGGGGCAAAGTACTTAAGTTTCTAAAACGTTGAAATCATTGAGTCACACCGTGTTTTAAGAAAAAATTTATTTCCAAATAAGTAAAAGATTTTCTTCACGTATATTATAAAAGTAAAATTTGATTCCAAAATTCCGGTGTCATTGTGACATTTGGGAATTAAAATTAAGTGGGATATATTATATCCCACCGCCCCTCAAGGGGTTAAAAAAATACGCTTTTATGACAAATACTCTTTAAGGAAAAACTTTTTCATACTGAACTTGTTTATGCATGTTTAACTTACATAATAAATTTTTATAACTACAATTTTGTGTACACATTTATATGTATATATCATGAATTTTACGATTTAAAACAAAATTTAAATTGATTAAAATTCTTTCAAGTTCAAAAATAAGCCAAATTCTGAACATTGTCAATTCAAGAAAGTTTTTGTTGCTATGGAAACAACGACTTCTTCGATATAGAAATGCATAACTAATCCGTTTGTCATCGGGCTTTTCCTTTTAAAATACATTAAAAAATTACTTGTACCGTTGAAGCCATTTAAATTAGAAAAAAATCGTGGAATGGAGAATAAAACGCAATAGGCAAAATTTCATTCAATCGGTAATAAATAGAGAAAAAAAACGTGAGTGATTTATTTAATATGATTTAAAAATATTTTAAATTAATATTAATGCAAACGTACAGAGAGTTGAAAATGTTGAACGCAAAATGCAAACGATTCTGAACAAAAGGGTATGGTATCATGAGCCATAGAATTAACCAATTCGTATAATTTTTTAAGATTATGACAATTTTAGGCTTTCAAATTTTACAAAAATCTCATAAACAGGTCTCATAACAAGTGAATTTCTTCAAACTCTTCGCTTACTTTAATATGCCTTTCAGATTCATATATTTTTTAAATTTCGGTTGTTAACTAAAAGTGAAAATAAACATACAGATTCAATAATTCAATAATACACATAACTTAAATGTCAGCTTCGCTATAACATAAAATAGATATTTGCAGCTTCCAAAACATAGAACATATTTTTTCAGTGGTAAAAATAAATAACTGCAACAACAAGCAGCTTGTATATATTATACAAAAAATAATAAATATTTCATCGTTTAAGTTTAAATTCATTAAATATTGCGCATTCGAATAATCATTTTACAAGCAATTTAAAATGCATTAAAATCGTTTGCGTTTGGCGAAGGAAAAATGTTGCTAGCCAAATCGTGTGTTTTTGCGCCAAATACTCGAAAGTATTTTATTTTTTTGCAGATTTTCTACTGGGATCCCGCAGCTAAATTTCACCGTTCCCTTATTACATACATGTGTAGCTTCATTAACTTTTTTTTTTTCAAAATTTTCTGAGTATGCGCTTTAAGGAGACCTTCCTTGTGAGATCGGTCTATTAATAGAAAGATCAGTATAAAGGATAGTTCCACAAAACTGGCCGTAGATAGCATACGACGATATTTTACGGTATTGGAATTCATCGTTATGCCTACAGAAAATCCTGGTTTCTGAGTTCTTAAGACATTGTCACTCAAACGCCTCAGTTGTAATATTTTTTAATACTACAAGTGCAGTAAAATCTGTGAAAATGAAATCCTGTTCTCAATGAAAAAATTACATGCTCCCAAAAGAAGCAATCCAACAATTACATGCTAAGGCGTTAACCTGTATACAGCGTATTTTTTTTTTCCTGTTCCTTTCGATTCCATTTTCATAGGTTTTAAAGATTAAATAGTTGACAAAGCTGATTACGTAGTTCAATATTACGTATTTTTTATTACATATTTTAAACTTTAAAATAAGTCGGCTATTTAACTTAGTAACTCAAGGTCAATCCGGCCGGGGAAGCCTACCTTTCGGCTTGAGCTCAACTAGCCCGCCCAGACTTCGTAACTCAACTAGTAATTTAACTTAGTAAGTTGGCTATTTAACTTTTTTTAACTTAGTAAAATGCTCTTTGAAAATTTAATTTGTGGAGGAGGCGAGGGGGGGGGGCTTAAAACCATGATAGTTCCGATATATGTCGCGGGAGAAAAAAAGAGCTAGTTTCGGCCATGGCTAAATTTGAAGCCGATAGAATAAAAATATGCATTTTTATTTAAACTATTTTAAGTTTTAAGTTCGAACTATTTTAAGTTTGTCTTTTACAAACATATTTTTGTAAAAGACAAATACATTACCCATCTTCCATAAAAAGCCTAGATTAGAGCTCACTATTACAAACGACCTTGCAGAACGAATTATTTTGAGATTGTATGAGAATCAGAGCACTGGAAGGTGGAAAATCAGCTTCTCTTCTCCTCAAAACTAACTGCATACTTGTCAAACAAGATAGAAAACCATTTCTTTCAGTTATTGTTGCGGAAAAGTAATGAGACCTGAACGAGCGTCTGGGAAGTGGGAAGAGAACGACTTCTAACCATAGACATCTAATATAAATAGACAGCTGACTGGTAAACTTTTCTTGAAGCAAACATCTCCCTCCCACACTCACGTGACGGTGGGAGGATAGCGCGCCAAACTGGTTTTTTCCCGACAAACTGTCATTGGAATTCCAGCACTTCCTACCGCTACTGAGAGAGACCTGTTGCCTGTTCAAATCACCTGCGTTTGAGTTGAACGTGATATTTTCCTTTGATAGCCTTTTAAACAGTTCTAGTATTCACTAAAAATTTAGATGTTGCCTGTTGTAGCTTCGTTACAATTATATACAACATCTAAATGCATTTTAAAGAAAAAAAAAACAGGAAAATTCTTTGAACACAACTAAATCAATATTTTTAGAATAGACAAGCTGCATTTGAGTAATAATTCCTCTTTTAAGGTTGTTTTAAAACTATAAACGTAACATTTTTATTGTTATTCTAATTGATAAAATTATTACATTGCAAAGTATTATATTATATTGCAAAGTATTTACAATTCTCAGCCTTTAAAAACAAGTTTTCTAAAATATGTTTCTCTTATGGAATAAAACTTGTTTATTTTTTATTTAAATTATCTGAAACTTATGGGGCATGCGGATGAAAATTATTTAATATTATTGGATTTGATTCGGGGTTGAATAGCTTCTTTTTCTATAAATGTATTAAAGCTGCAGTTCTAATAATTCTATGAGTATTAAATTTTAACAATCTTGTCCTGGAGAAAGGGGGGAGGGATGTTGCTGTGAATTCATCTCTGATAACGAACTTTCCCTTATTTACCATGTGTAAATAACCATTGCAAAATGCCAACTTTGACTCCATTTTTTGTAAGATTCTTTTCCTTTATTGAAAAAATTATAAATACTCTTTTATCTCTTATTTTTAAAAAAATGCCTGCTAAATTTAATGTATTAAATAATAAAAATTATTTCAGGAATGTGTTGGAAAGTATCCATTTTGGATCTCAGAATAACCTAAAAAGAAAATGATGTGTTTCATGCTAAAAAATGCTAGAAAATGATGTGTTTCATACATTTTCCTAAAATGTTTTATTCTATATTTGTAAAATATTTAGTTATCCTATGAAATTTATCACGTTAAAATGTTATGTATGAAGTTAATATTCCTATAATTCATGAATTCAGTGTTGAATTCAGGCATCTCAGGGAAGTATTCCTGTAGCTTTCAGCTGTAGACGGGGGTGGGGGGATTCACACCCGTTCTACCCCTGAATTCAACACGGTATGAAATGATTTTGTCAAATGTTTGCTTTTCAAACAGAAATTTTAAACCATTTTGGACTATCTTACTAATAAAGTGTTTCTTTAAGTAGCAATAGATGGGGGGGGGGGGGGAAGGGTTTGATGTATATAAATGCATCCGGTAAAAAAATATTTTTTTTACTGGTGGAAGTGTGCCTCGTTGGTAAACAAGCCCTGCCCGATCCCAGGCCTTTTTTATCATTTGAATAAAAAAAATTAGAGCAGCAAAAATATTGTTACCCAGTAGATAATTTTTTTTTCCTGGTCCTTTCACAAAATAAATTAGGGCCTTAACCTTTCTTGTGCCTCTTTAAAGGGAATAAAATCGGTCTTGTTCATTGTATAATTTTTAAATTACAAAGTCACAAAAGTAAAATAAAAAATGGATTTAATCTAAATTAAATTATTATAAAAGATAAAATGGTTATTCCAATTTTATCTTTCGATTCGTGTAGATTTGACCCAAAAAGACTCGTAGACTCGTTGAAATAAAATACTAAAACTTTTTTCCTTGTGAACGCGACAGCTTGCTTTTCTAGTTCAGTTTCGTTTCTAGATCTAAGTTTCTTTTATTACGAGAACGGAAACAGAAAGTTGCCAAGAAAGGGATTACCGCCAAAAAACGGCACCCTTTCGGCGTATTTTGGCAATGAAAGGGGAAAGATGAATGCTTCAGCTTTCTACGGGAGAAAACAATGAAATCCGCACTCTATTCATAAATCTCTCCTCTCAGCTTCTAAAGTTACTATCACACGTACTCTCCTATAATAGTCAATAACAGATATTTCCTCGGAAAAACGTTTTTTAAGAGGAAAACGCTCGAAAATGTTCCGTGTGATAGATTGCCTCTTGTAACTTCGTCAAGCGCTAACTTATGATTGGTTGTATCTCCTACGATGGATATCAGCTCGAAATTCACCAATCAGAGCTCTCTAAAAATTGTGTTTCTCAGTTCTTATCTAAAATGGCTATCGATACTGAGTGAACGTGTTATGTTTAGCGTGGTCCACAGATATTGAAACCGAACATACAAAAGAATTAAGAAAAAAGGAATATCTTTGGTAACACAAGAACCAATTATACACGAAAAGAACTTTAAAAACGAGCAGTTATTTTGAAATTAAAGAATTACGTATGCGACGATTGCCCTATCGGAGTTCGCTATGCTCCACTACCGATAAGAACTTTACATTTACTAATTAAAAGTTATTTATTGCGTTTATTTTATTTCAATTCCTTATATTATTTGCTAAATGTTATAATTTCACTGTCGTAGTCGCTTATTTTACTTCTCAAACTGAACTCGATTAACTACTTTCTGCAACTTTATTTGGCGTTATTTCGTACTTATTGCCAAGTTATGTCGCCGAAGATGAAAATGTAAGCAAACATGCACCAAGGTATTTTATTACAATACAAATTATTCTAGTCTTCTTTTAGCATGCAGCGTTCAGAGTCTAAATTTTGTAGGGCAGAAAATTTTCTTATACTTTTAGAAGAATAAAATTTAATAAATGAAAATTTAATTTAGCAGCTATTCATAGTAATAATTGTAATATTTTCACTTATAATAATTTTATTTTACAACAATCTTGATAATCTGTTATAAATTTAAAAATGTACTTAATATGCATATACCTTTTGTAATTGCAAGCTTTTGTAGAAAAATAGTAATATCCGGTGTATTGCCATTCATAGGATATTAAAGAAAAAAAATAATATTCTTTGTTTTAGGCAGTGTTTCTCAAACTTTTTTAACTCACAGATTAATTAAAGCCATAATGAAACCTGTGCGTTACACTTGAAACTACATAGAATTGGAACAGATGTGTTACACTCACTCACCGATATTTGGCGACTTTTCGATTGGCGATATTTACAAGCCGACTCCAAACCAATAACTTAATACAATAGCCAGGTTTCCATTAAAGGAAAAAATCCCCAAAATTTGGCGACTTTTTTCCTTTTTATAACCGATTAAAGAAAAAAAAATGGTGCGTGAGTGTAAGACATCATAGCCCTACATATGTAAATGAAGATGATTGAAAACCGTATGAAAGAAATATACATCTAATAGATCTCATCTTACAAAACTTTCTTCAGAAAGATTTTTACACTAGTTCAAATATTTTTATTTAGTTTTTATTAACTACTGTCACAGAAATTGTTGCATAACTACTGTGAGCGGTCTCTGAAACATCTTAATTGAAACATGAATAAAAAGCAAAATTATCTCAAAAGATACTGTTTTTGTACTAAACATTATGTACAAGATTTTTGTAATCAAAATTCACCTATTCAGAAGTTTCTTGCGATAGTGTATGAACTCCAGATGAAAAAAAAAAAAATTCATTAGTGTCTGTAATTAAACCTAAAATTATAAGTTAAACTGCAAAAATTGAAAATAGCAGTGGTCTGGGAGACCGCTAGCAGCAGTTAAGGGTTAAACATAATTTATTAACCTCTCAGAAAAACAACTATTCACTAAAAATATCCAGTTTAACTATAGATACTAGTGACACTTTGTTTCATTTGGAGCTTTCGAACTACCGCTGGAATTGGTTGAATGGTAAATATTAATTATAATTGTCCTGTACAAAAAGTTTAGTACATTAACAGTATCTTATGAGCTAATCGAGACTTTTATTCATCTTTCAATAAAGCGATCGCATAGACCACTCACAGTAGTTATGCTCAATTTTTGTCACAGCATTTGAGGGTCAAGGGCCCTCAGACTCATGGGTCAGAATGCGCTTTTCAATTTATTTTTCCTTTTGAATTTCAACCACCCTCAAATTTTGTCATACCCCTCCTAGAGGTGTATAAATTTAAAAACTCGGTATGTCTGTCAATTTGTTAAGCAAATTGTGCCCTTTTTTTACTTTGTATTAATAATAAATAACGCATATACCCACCCCCACCCCCTCCCTCCAGTTAAAATATTTTGCTTCCCTCCAAAAAAAAAAAAAAAAAAGATAGGAAAAGACATATTTGGACATGAAAGGGATACAAGAAGATTTTTTGGACATTTTGGTCTATTCATACTTCTGTGTATTTAAGCTTTGAACTATTTTCACTAAAAATCTTATTTTTATGGTTTAACATTTTAATATATATTTTTTTTCTTTTCTAGCTTTAAAATTAAATGCAAACATTTTTATCAATGTACAAAGAAAAGGGAAGTTTATTATTTATTACTTTTAATGTTGTAACTTATCGGTGAAAGGTTATACATTTGACATATTTGAAACTTCTAGAAATCGATCCTTCTCAAAAATTATTTAAAATAATATATATTTTCGAAAAAAAAAAATGAATTGTAACGTAAAACTTTCCTAACAGAAATAGATTTCTAGAATTTTAAAATATGCGAACCCAAAATTAAAGCTCATTCCGCCAAATAGTTTTTAAGTTATGCTTAAAAAAAACATTTGTCTTGTAATCTGTTTTGTGACGATCGAACATTAATTTAACATTAGGAGGTGCAAACTTAAAGCCTTCATAATTTCTAAACTACTTTACCGAGTGACTTTCAGTTTGATACACGAAGGTAAAATTTACTGAAAAATCTAAATATGACGTCGAAATTAGGGGTTAGTACTAAAAGTTTTATAATATGTTACATTTACAATACGTAACCCCCCCCCCCCACACACCACATCAAAATTCATGTACAGCATTATTATTAGATGTTATTTCTAATCGATTGGTACTTCTGACATTTTTATACAGTGATTTGCGGCAGAGTTAGTAGAAGGTGTTACTTTTCCCCCAGGTCTGTACACAATATGTATAAAAATACGGATTGTGTTTTTGAAACCAAAAATATCAAAACGCATTTAAACTTTCGAAAAAGGATTTAAATCATCAAAACCAAGAAAGAAAACACTGCAAAAGAGGGGGAACTATATGTAAATTCTATTGCGTATTTCAATTTTACATTACATTCAATGTCTAACATGAATTACATTTAAAATATGTAAAATATATTAACGGAAAATGTCATAATAGCGATTTTCGCAAAAGAACTAAAATTTCATTTAAAATCTTTCTTTGCTATACAGATTTCGCTTAGCGAAAAAGTGCGGTTCCAATACATGTGACAAAAAACTAGTTTTAATATACTATTTTTTTTCTAAATCACTTAATACTAATAGTTGAGAATTCTTAATATTTACAGGTAATGAAAGATGTAAAGTGAAGATTCAGTTTCTATGGACTCTATAATTTAGAATTTTAATGTTATTTTAGCAAGACTATTGTTTTTATAATCTTGGAAATTTAAGTAAAATAATCATAATAATATATACATATATATTTTAAATATAAGAACAGAAACGAAAAGAAATTGCAATATATAAAATGTCAGCACGCGGTAATGCTTACTGTTTATCAATCGAGCTCTATACTAAATATTAAAACACTTAGCTGCAATTACTCTCTTTACATTTGCAGATAACTTTCAGTATTGAAAATATAAATAACCCTAGTTGCAGCATGAAAGGGTAGCTCCAAGTAAGCGAGAGGCAATGGCATATATTTCATATCGTATGGTAGTCCGTGTGATAGTAGCTTAACAGTAGAACTTAAAAAAAATCGCCTTCCCTTTCAGCAATGGAAAGAGGAAAAATCAGTGCTGTGTTCTTCCCTCAATCTTCTGTAGCTTTACCTTTTTGCTTACACTTATTACTCGGTTATGGAAATCATTGAAATTATAAATAAGCCAAGGTTGAATTTTATAATTTAAACACAGAATTATTTTCAAAAGGAGATAAATAATAATAAAAAAGAATTGTAGTACTGGCTGTTATTCATATAAAAATCTTTCGTTATATAAATCTGTAAAAAACATTTTTTACCTCTTCATATCTTAATATTATAATATTTTAATATATATTTTAACAGACTTAAAATAAAAAATAAGTAGATTTGTCAATCCTGCATTATAGTTATACATATAATACAGTTATCCGATAATAAATATTACATATAAATAATAATAATATAGTTATTCGATAATAAATATTACATATAAATATATTCGAAAGTTATCTGTGTCTGTTCACGGAATACTGATTTTGTTTTCTCAGAGGGCTCATTTTTACAGTTTTTATTTTTATTAAAATTTACAAATGAATGATTTACCTTTCTATCTGTTTACCTATCATTTCCCGCCGTAACTTTGTCAAAGTCAAAATAAACCAATTGTCGTAAAAGTTTGATATTTTGTTAGGATTAGCAACATCCTTTTATAAATAACCATCAAGTCCCTTTTTTGTTGTGTGTGTACGTAAGCACTATCAAAATTTCCAGTTTTTTATTGGAATATTTTATAATACCTTTTTGACACATTATTAATAGGTTTTATGAAGGAAAACGATTTAACTAGGGAAAAATTTGATCCTATAATAAGAATTGAAAACAAAATAATTAATTATTTTTAAAAATATTAAGCAAATAGTCATTAATAGTCAATTTTATATTACTGGAAATCCAATCCTTAATTTTATGAATGAACCATAAGGTCGAAATTGCCATTAAAAAGATATATATAATTGGAAAAATAACATATGTTGAAATTTTAGTATTTTGATCATACTGATATATTAAAAAAACATACGCTGAAAAAAGATAAAGATTGCAATCCTGGAAGGGAAATTTCATTTAATGTGAATTGGATAAAGTAAATCAAATTGGAATATTGATGTTTTCGTCAGTTTTCGGAAAGAAAAAATACCCCGATCCCCCCCCCCCCCCCCCCCACACACACACACACACACACTCACAGGAAAACTGCCAAGCGTAATCGTTAAAAAGGTTATTATCTTATATCTTCTTCAGAAAACCATTTACCAGTATGTTAAAAAAGTAAAAATATATTCAAATAATAATAATAATAATAATAATAATAATAATAAAAAATACGATGATTATTTTAAAATGCTGGTAATTCTTAACAAAATGGTAAATATTTACGTCAATCGACCTATTTTGACAAAGGTTACGGCTATTCTCAAATCCAACGGAGGTGCTTTATGACACATTTTTCACACTTAACCGTGAAAAAGATTGTTATCTTATATCTTCTTCAGAATACCATTTACTAGTATGTTAAAAAAGTAAAAAATATTCAAATAATAATAAAAAAAATACGATGACTATTTTAAAACGACGGTAATTCTTAACAAAATAGTAAATATCTATGACATGCATATATGCAGTTGATCGGTGAAAATATACCAAAATTTTTTGGAATTGCTTTCCTGCAATGGGTAGCTTTTTGTAATGAAAGCTACCTAATAAACCCGCGGAAAATCGCATAAAAAATTGCAGAAGGCAAAATTTACTATATTGGACTAAAACATTCTGACCGAATTTCTTTCACGAAGGGCACTGAATTTCTTTCATTCAATGGCCGCGGAACGCGAAAAATACAAAAATCGAAAAAGACAAAATTTACTATATTAAGCTAAAAGTTTAAAACGGAATTAATTTTGAAAATGTCAAAAAATCTCCACAGGGGAAAAAAAAAACCTTTAGAAATAGCATAAAAAAATGGAGAAAAATTCAAAAATTGCTTTACTTATTCCGAATAAACTTTATTGAAAAGAGTACTTTGATATTGAAAAGAGTAAATTAACTACTTTGGGAAAAAAGATTAAAACCGCATATATTTTTCTAATAGAAAAAATCGCCACGAAAAAAAAAAAAAAAAAAAAAAAAAAAGAAAAGAAAACCCGCTAGAAATAGATATGAAAAAATTCAGAAGTCGCAGATTACAAAATTTACTATATTAAGCTAAAAGTTTGAAACCGAATTCCTGTCATGAATGTCAAACATCGCTAAAAAATAAAAAATTGGGGAGGTTAAAATTTATTATACTATTACGCTAAAAGTTTGAAACCAAATTCCTTTTTTATGAATTTAAAAAAAAACGCCTCGAAATGCTAATAATCACATAAAAATTAAAGGAGGAGAAAATTTACTCCCTATATTAGGCTAAAAGTTAGAAACCAAATTCATTTTACAACTGTCAAAATATCGTCGAAAAACGCGAAAAAAATCTAAAAATCGCATAAAAAATCCGCGAAAAATTAAAATATCCTATACTAATTCCGAATAAAATTTATTGAAAAGAGGACAAACATTACTATATTGGGCAAAAAGATTGAAAACGGATTCATTTTACTAATGTTGTAAAATCGCCGCGAAACATGAAAAAATGCTATAGATAGCTATAGCATGAAAAATTCAAAAATCGCTGTACGAATTCCGAAAAATTTCTATTGGAAAGAGGACATTTACTATAATGGGCTAAAAGATTGAAACTGGATTCATTTTACTAATGTTAAAAAATCGCCGCGAAACGAAAAAAAAAAAGGTCAAAACTCGCTTTAAACTTAAAAAATTTCAGAGGACAAAATTTACTAAAGTGGGCTAAAACATTTTAACTGGAATTCTCTCACTAATGTAGAAAAATCACCAGACCTATTAAAAATAGCTTTCTATCATTATAGAAACCTACAAATAATTAGTCTGGTCTTGTTGGTGGGGTGGGTGCGCCAATGAAACAGGCAAATATTTTCTTTAAGAATGTCATTCATAATTCATAATATATATATTCTAAAATTACCGTGAAAAATACAATAAATTCTGCCTAAGGCGAAATCGATCGCTATCGAGAAAATTTTCTTTCGTAGATAGTAATTTAATATACATTCTATATTAAATTTAATATTTTCCAAGTTACTAAAAAAATAAGTGAAGAATATATATTTGATCAATTTCATACGAAATTAGGTTTTAATATTTTTATTTAATATGTACAAATGTTGTTTAGGGCACTTAGTTTTATTCTGGATTTATTTGGCTAGTTAAATTTTAAAATAAAAGAAAATCTAGACATAACCCAAGAAATAAATATAACATAAAAGTAAACAAAGCAAAATATATAACTATTTTTGTAAATAAAAATATTTAACACTGTCATTTATTTAATATAAATATTAATTGTAATATTTTAAAAATGTGATAAAAATTTTTTTCGTTTGTTTGTTTTTGTTAGTTTTAGTACTTTCTAAATACAAATGAAAACACAAGCGATACTTTTAGAAATATGGTTCAAATATCATTAACAAAAACACCATGCATCCCTCTTAGAGAGAATTAAGAGAATAAAAATATATTAGAACTGCTATTAATTTAATAAAAAACATAAATTGTAACATTTTTAAAATAATAGATTTTTTCAGAAGTCCTCCTTTTCATTTAATTTTGTAAATTTTAATACTTTTTAAATATAAATAAAAAAACAAGCCACACTTTTAGAAATGTTGTTCAAATATCAGGGAAAAACACGCCCTGTACCCTTTTATTTTGGAAGAACTAGTTAAGACATGAGAAATACAATATATTAGGACTGCTATTAATTTAAAGTCAAATGTAAATTCTAACGTTTTAAAAATATGATAAAATTCTTTAAAAATGCTTTTTCTTTCGTTACATTTTGTAAATTTTAGTCCCCATTTCCGGCGATATTTTCAGAAAAAAAAGTAGGTTTGTTTGATGAGTTGACAAAGTTGTTTGGGTGAAAGTTTCAAGTTTACAAAAAAAAATTAACTTACAAGAATAATCAAGAAAATGAATTACCATCCGCTTTTTCAAATAAGCATTTGTATAATTCACAAACATCTATGATCCACAGTTTATGTTGCATAATAAATGAGGACGTCTTTTTTCATAGCTCGCCTTATCCAAAATCATAAAAATTGTGTTTTCCCTAGAACAGTCTAGTAATCATTTTAAACTATAATTCTGACATTGTAAAATCCTCGTTTATATTGAAACCAATAGACACAGTATACCATTCGGGAGTATACCATCAAGCGTGAGTGAAGTCCATGTTCGGTTCTTGTTCATTCACTTTTTCAAGTAAAAGTGCCTAAGTTAAAAGCTTCTGAAAATTTTATTGAGTCATTCAGAATATTTAAATTTTACATTTCATATTTTATAAAACAATATTATTTGAAAAGTATTTGATTAGGGAAAAAAAATTCAGCCACATAATTTGTGGGCCCAGGGCCGAGGACCGTGCATTAATCAGGCCCTGTTTAAGTATAAATGGGGAGAAATAGTTAAGACATGAGAAATACAATATATTAGGACTCAGTGTTGAATCCAGGGGGTGGCGCGGGGGGGACATTCCCCCGGAGGATTTGAGATTTTATGATTTCAATAGTCAAAAAGTGGAATTTCCCCCCCCCCCCGGAACTCTATAATGTCCCCCCCGGAGCCACAGAAATCCCTCCCGGAGAAAAGTGTCTGAATTTAACACTTAGGACTGCTATTAATTTAAGGTCAAATATAAATTCTAACGTTTTAAAAATATAATAAAATGCTTTAAAAATGCTTTTTCTTTCATTACATTTTGTAAATTTTAGTACTTTTTAAGTATAAATGGGAAGAAATAGTTAAGACATGAGAAATACAATATATTAGGACTGCTATTAATTTAAGATCAAATATAAATTCTAAAGTTTTAAAAAATATGATAAAATTCTTTAAAAATGCTTTTCCTTTTGTTACATTTTGTAAATTTTAGTACCTTTTAAGTATAAATGAAAAAACAAGCCTTACTTTTAGAAATGTTGCTCAAATATCGGGAAAAAACACCACGTGTAGCCTCTTATTTAGGAGGAAATAAGTAAATAATACAAGATAAATACAATATATTAGGATTGCTATTATTAAATTAATATAAAATATCAATTTTAACGTTTTTAAAGTATGATAATGGTAAAATTATTTAGAAATGCTCTTTTTCCGTTTCATTTTTTAACTTTTAGTATTCTTTAAAAATATAAATGAAAAAATAAGCCATACTTTAGAAATGTTGTTCAAACATCTGGAAAAAAAAAAAAAAAAAAAAAAAAAAAAAAAAAAAAAAACATGAGCACCTTGTTATCTTTTAAGAAGAAACAACTAAGACAAAAGAAGTAAAATATATAAGAAAATCGAATATGAAATATTGGTAGTTTACCTGCAATCGTTATTTGCAAATTAACTTGCTGCAATACACAAGACGACAAAACTAATTTGATTAACTACCACAGACTTGAGATATTATTATCACGTTATCTCGTATCGATATTGATGATAACATATAACAACAATGAAACACGTGCTGAATCAACAAAACACTCACCGTTGCAATAGGCTTCGTTGATTCCCGAATTTAATAAACAAGGAAAATTTACTACCATGTGCTGCCATCTATTATCGATTTAGAAAACTGTTATCATCTATATAATAAAACCGTAAGTCATGTGACTGTCATCAACAGTTCCGGGATGACCGCTTCTTTTTTCATATGCCAGGCGGCCATTTTTATTCAAATTTATTTTTTCAAATAAAACTGCATGAAAGTTACATTTTTGGAAATATCGTTCAAAATAAATTAATATTTGAGAGAGGACTTATATTCAATTATGTATATATTCTGCAATAACTTCAGTTAAAATTAGGTTCGCAATTCAAATTCTCTATCCATGAAAGTAAACAACAGAAAAAGAAAAACATTCATGCGTCGTGAACGTTTAAAATATTAAACCATGGATGTAATCTTTCGTAAATCAAGTTCTCCGCGAATGAATTTTTGGACCGCTACCGGGTGTCCAAAAAAAAAAAAAAAAAAAAAAAAAAAAAAAATCGCACCAGTGAGACAATCAAAGTTTACCATAATTATGTGCTATACATTTCAAGTTCCTTCCGTATCTTTTCTTGCCGTAAGCTGAATGTAATACAACTTATGTAATACTATTTAATGAATCAAATTTCGAAACGATTTGTCAGTTAATTTGGTATTTATGTGTTATGGAAAGAGAGCCAGGAAGAGAGATCACCGAAAATGATTATTAGTCACCAATCATATTTACCATTGTTAATGACCAATCGCGTTCAAAACAGTAATTTAATATACATTTATAAAATACATAACATCATTAAGTACTTTTATGTTATTTGGGCGCAAATCCCACCAATAGCATTTTTAAAATGGAACAGCTTTCGCGGACGCATCGGGGTTGGCGCGATTTTTGTTTTGCGCCATTTTGGCGAAAAAAACTCATTTTCAGGTACTTGTAAGAGATTGCTAAAACAGCATGCTACTTTTACTTTATTATGAAATATTTTATTTTATATTAAAAAACACACAATTTTATTATAAAACATACGCAATGATCAATTTATTATTAAACACACAATATTTAATTTATTATAAAACAAACGGAATCTGCTCTATCCGGTTTCCATACCAAGCAAAGTCTAGCCGAAACTGCCGGGTTGCCCACGCATAAAATCGCCATTTTGGCGCCAAAATGATACGCCGGTGCGTCTGCGACAGCTGTACCCAAAATTACGTGTAATAATATGCAGCCCGATTATGGCAAATTATTCAAAACGTTTTAGATGAGACTAATGATAGATTTTCAAATCTTCAACAAACGAATCTACAGCCAAAGTTAGCGAGAAACAAACAAAAAAAAATATTAGCAACAATATGGTACTTAAAAAAAAACTTTCACAAAATAGACTTCATTGCATCAAATCGTATTAACTAAAATACGCCAATTGGCAATGGACCCAATTACGGAAAATTACTTAAGATGTTTAGGAATCTCCGCAATAGCGAATATATTGCAACTGATAAGGTTGGGTTGGGTTGATTATTGACGGCCAATTATCTACACTAGGGATATAGGCCCGGGGGGAGTGCCCTTCGTGGGGGTCTTTCTAAGGGAACCTAATCCGTATTTACGCATGGATAAATCCACGGATCGAAGAAAACCACGAAAACTCCGAACGATTAGGCCGACGGGCGGGATCGGGATCGAACCCAGCACCTCCCGTCTACCAGCTTCGAGAGCACAACCTCTCAGCCACTGGTGGGGCTGCAACTGATAAGGAAACGGTCATGAAGCAGGAATGTTTAATTGGGTTAAGCGGTTTTTGTCAAGAAAGATGAAATACATAACAACACAAAATATGCGAACTGCTACCATGATGGCAAAAGCTCTTGATTTGTCTATTAGAATCTTCCGGTTTGGCGAAGGATTAAAAAAAAAATTATGAATAAACGTAACGTGTTACAATGCTTAACATGCATTTAAGGGAGACCAAACTGGTCGCCAGTGGCGGCTAGTTTAAAAATAACAATATATCCAGGACTCCCAAATGGTCCGCTTTTTAAAATACCGGTATTTTCTTAGAAATTTTTTATTTTTAGATTTTTCTTGCAAATTTTGCAGAAACCACCTTCGGAGGTAAATTTTTTCGGAAAAGTTGTAGAAACCTACCCTGAAATTTTCTTTTAAAAATTATTGGTATTCAGTTGGCGAACCATTTGGGAGCCATGTATATCGTAATATAGAATAGAAATAGTTCTCAAAAGAGCTCTGGTCTGCTGTTTGTATGTTTCTACTAGAGGGATGTCACATATCATATTTTTTCGGGGGGGGGGGGAGGTCACATGTCATCATGACAACATTTTATACCTTAAGTTCTGACCTATCTCTAATTAATTTTCATTCGTAAATGAATATAATTTGCAGTATATTCGTAAATCGAGGTTGCTACGGGTCAGGGAATTTTTCAAAGGAAATAACAGTATTTACTTTTTTAACCGACTCAAAAAAGGAGGAGGTTATCAATTCGACGTGTATGTATTTTTTTTTTTTTATGTATGTACACCGATTACTCCGGAACTATGCGTCCTATTTATGTGATTTTTTTTTTATTCGAAAGAGAATACTCTCGAATTGGTCCCATTTAAATTTTATTAAAATTGGTTCAGTACTTTTTCAGAAATTCAACAAAAACGAAAAAAAATAAGCATTTTAAAAATAGTTAATTTGTTGGGCAGGCGACTTTCATTTATAATATCATAAAATATTCTATTACGTGAATTTTCAAATAAAAAAAATGATTATCAAGAGTTATTACGTCCGGTTCACCAGTTGTTGGGCAGACGACTTTCATGTTGCAAATAATAAAAAGACTGACATATTTAAATCAGCTTTAACTTATCGTATTTATTTTCATAGAACAAACTTTTTAAGATCTAAACTAAAACTAAAACTTTTGAGTGTTGCCAAATTTGAAAAGCAAAATTACATAAAATTGTGAATTGGATAAATATAATACAACGTACGGATAAAAACTATAAATTATGCCACAACAAATCTACTTTTGAATCTTTTAAAAGTTCCATTGTTGTAGTTTCACAGCGGTTTGGCATATTTTGACGAGCGTTTATTGGCGCATAATTAAATACATTGTTGTTTCAAATCCCATACAAATGTACGAGTTACAGAAAATATTTGACGATTTATCACCTGTGGCGCACTAGTTGGAAACTGCCTTTAAAATATCTAATTATCTATATTATACAATACAGTTGTATATAAATGCTTCTGCAATTGTCTTTTAATATTTCTACTACATAATATTAACTATAGAGTGATAATATAGAAAGAAAGAAAGAAATGGGTTACTCCAAATAGCATTATAGGTGACATTGTTGGCGCAGTGTATTTATCTTGTACGGATCGTAAAAATCAGTACACATTAAGCATAAGCACCGAAATCAGTGAGTTACACAGTTATCAAAACTGTAGTATACAGCCCGATTATGACACATTATCCAAGACGATTAGGTGAGAATAATGATAAAATTTTTAATCTTCCGTAATCGAGTCTACTGTCAAGGTTAGCGTGAAATAAAAAATATATTAGCAACAATATGGTTTAATATAAATATAGATATCATTAAAGGCTTTAAAGACATTAGATGAAAATAATGATAAATTTTCTAATCTTCCGTAATCGAGTCTACTGAAGAGTTACTACTCCCAGAAGACTACTATTGAAGAGTCTACTGCCAAGGTTAGCGTGAAATAAAAAATATATTAGAAACAATATGGTTTAATGTAAATATAAATATCATAAAATGCTTTAAAGACATTAGATGGGAATAATGGTAAATTTTCTTATCTTCCGTACTCGAGTCTGTAAATATAGATATCATTAAACGCTTTAAAGACATTAGATGATAATAATAATAAATTTTCTAATCTTCGATACTCGAGTCTACTGCCAAGGTTAATGCGAAATAAAAAAGATATTAGCAACAATATGGTTTAATGTAAATATGGATATCACTAAAGTAATAAATAAATAAATAAACTTTTAACCAAAAAAAGAACCGACTTCAAAAACTACTAAAAAGCAAAAAATAAACTTTTTAAACAAAAATTGAACCGACTTCAAAAACTACTAAAAAGCGAAAAATAAACTTCTTTACCAAAAATAGAACCGACTTCAAAAACTACTAAAAAGCGAAAAATAATTTTTTTAACCAAAAATAGAACCGACTTCATAAACTACTACAAAGTAAAAAATAATTTTTTTAGGTAATAGTTAATAAGAAATTAAATTAAGAGCATTGTATTTACCATGAATATTATTATATTTATGTACATTAATTTGATTTTTTGGAGTCGGTGCCAGCCAAGCCAAGTATAAAATTCAAAACAAAATATCCAATATAAATCGTAACACGCGTATAAATTATATCTACATAAATACGAGACAATAAAAAAAATACATATAACTCATCAAATGGTAGAAAATACAATGATTTAAATGATTAACTAATTTCCAAAGCAATGTTTGTCGACATATAGTTGCTAATCTCATTTGAAAATACACATTTATAACATCAGATGAAATGTTTAAAAATGGTAACATGGCTTTAACTTGGCTTGGCTGGCACCGACTCCAAAAAATCAAATTAATGTACATAAATATAATAATATGCATGGTAAATACAATGCTCTTAATTTAATTTCTTATTAACTATTACCTAAAAAAATTATTTTTTACTTTGTAGTAGTTTATGAAGTCGGTTCTATTTTTGGTTAAAAAAATTATACTTATAACAAAAAAAAAAAAAAAAAAAAAAAAACACTCCTCTTATTTGATCGTGCGATTAAATTAAGCGAATATTTCTATAAGAAAACACTGCTATTTTCTCTGAAAAATTACCTGAGTCGTAGCAACCCTGGTAAATGTATAAAATTTGTAGGTTCTATATTCTATTCAGATGCCCAGAAATCGGTTGGTTGGTTGGTTGGTTTATGACGGCCGATTATCTACTCCAGGGATATAGGTCCCAGGGGCAGTGCCCTCATCCTAACCCATATTTACGGCAAGGTTCGAAAGAAACTACGGAAAACTCCGAACGGTTAGGTCGACGAGTGCGACAAGGGTTTGAACCCAGCCAAGAAATCGGAGTTTCCAGCTTTATTTTTATTTAATCTTACAGAAATTTTTTTCAAAGTTCACACTTTAAGCCGATTTTCTGGGATCAGCAGTCATAAAAATGTTGTCTTAAGCAGAGTTGAATTCAGACACTTTTCTCCGGGAGGGATTTTTGTGGCTCCGGGGGGGGGAAATTGTACTTTTTAACCATTAAAAGCGTACAATCTCAAATCTTCCGGGGGGACATTTCAATGCACCCGGGGGGGGGGGATGTCCCCCTCGGGCCACCCCCTAAATTCAACACTGGAAGGTTTCTATTAGATACAATTCAAGATGTGCGACATTTTTTAGAAAAATATAAAAAGTTATTTAAATCATTGATGCTTAAACAATGACTACAATTTTCATACACTTCTGTTTAAAAAAAACTTTGAATGTCTCAATAAGATTAGCATTTTTAATGGAGGAAAAAAAAGACACCTTTTATATATATATATATATTTAATTAAAAATAATGTCTTATTATATAGAAATGTTCTTCTTTTAAGGGGGGGGGGGGTCATGACCCCCATGATCTCCCACTTGGATCCGCGCTTGTTCTACATATCCAGTAGGATGCAGACACAGTGTGGTCTCATTTACGGAGGTTAGGGCAAAAACCCCGTTCTGAATTGCATGCCTTTTTTTTTTAAATCAATATTTGTTTCTTTTATTTCTTATTAAAACAACTTTTTCACTTCCCAATATATTAATAATTGCATATAAATAAATTATAAATAAATTAAAATTATTATTTTCAATATATGTATAAAATTTATTGTAAGAATAATTAGCAGAAAATTTTGATTTAGAATCTCCAAAAAAAATAATTTTCTCCCCTTTGAACAAAATCTGAAACGATGTTCCTTAGTATGAGATACAGATAGATATATGCCACCGTTTTCGAATAGTTACTCATTTAATAGGAAATAATTTTTATTAAAGATCGATATTCGTAAATAGTGGTACTGGTAATGTAGAAGCATAAGAACCCTCATAAAGGTTGGTGATAGTAAGCATGTTGTAATGCTAAAAAGTTTACAGATATTAGTAGCATATAGCACATTCATTAACATTTTAAGACATAATTTGTTAAGATAGTTGACTTAATGTTTGTAATGTAGTTGACTCACATTCCCTGCTCAACAACGCGAAACTTTCTGACACAGTTTCTGACTCATTTTTAAATGTAAAAGTATAAATTTGGCAGGACTGAATATTGAAGCGATTTGGAATCTAATTGCGTTTTTCATTTCTTGAGAAGTAAATTACTTATCGAGTTATAAGCCATATTCTTGTCACGTGATGACAAGTTTTTCACACTTTCTCGTACTGCCGCGTCGGGAATTCGGTGTACAATGCCGACTTTGACTTCTGCCTTTACTAGAAAATGGAAAACGTCTTTCGATTACATAGTTTGTGAATAACAACACCTGCCAATTTCATGCATTTCTGAACAAAAATTATTTCAGAAATGTGTTAGAAAGTAACCTTTTTGGATTTGAGAATAGCCTTAAGTGAAATTTCAACTAACAAGAACTACACGTTATGACGGCGTTTCGTGATTTCCATGTCCCTGAAAATCTGTTCAGCAATTTTTTTATTTATACCCAACCACTAGCAGAAATCTGCAAAAGTCCCAATTCTTATTCTATTAAAACTAAAGCAGAAACCCTCAACTTTAGCAGAAAGACGTGAGTTTTGTTTTCCAGTAATTCTAGAAAAGGACTTCAAGCAGAAAACGAGAATAGACAACAGATATCCCGGCAATTCTTTACTAACACTGACCGTGCAAGGGCTTCAGAAACAGATAGAATATTTCTCTTTGTATCCTATCAATAACAATTCAATCCCTTTTCAAACTGATTTTTAGAGGCAGTGTTGCCAGACAGTCGAAAGTCAGTTTCCCCAAAAGTTCTAAAATTTTCCCCACATCAGTTTTTGTCAAAAAAGTAAATTTTAAATTTACCACTATAAAATTATTTAACCAATTTAAGCTTAAAAAATTTCCCCCAAATTGAGGCTTAAAAAAACAACAAAAAATCCACATTTACAAAAAGAAAACAAAAACGAACTTGGGAATCGACATTTTTATTGTGATCATTTACTTTTTTAAAGAAAATAATATGAATGAAGAAAAGATAAATAGGTATTACAATTAAATGCAATCTTTATTATAACTTAAAATACGTACAATCGACGAATCCAGATACAGTGTTGTCTATTGTTTTGTTTGTTTATTGAGAACATACATCTGACTTGTGTGCTTGACATCAAGTACAGTGTTGTCAGGTGACTAAAAGTAAATTTTAATCCGAAAACATGAAATAGTAAAAAAAAATCCCTAAGTTGATATTCCCCAAACGTTTCCCCATTAATAACTTGTCCCCAAAAATTTCCCCCGTATGCTCAAAATTCCCCAAAATGGGGACAAAATCCCCAATTTGGCAACACTTTTAAAAGGATTGTAAAATACTTTAAGAAACTTAGACTACATTCTTGTTTCTAAAATAGCGATTTTCATTATTTTTCCATTTTATCAATTTGGGAATAAGTAATTTTTTGCTTTGAACCCGATCCCGAAGACAGGTATAAAAATTAAGTCCGGGTTCGGGCTCGGGCTGAGCCCGTCTCATTTCTAATACGGCTTACTAAGTAATCCAGCTGTTATTTTAAAGATTAACGTTTGATAAGGGGGAAAAAACGGTATTTCTAGGCCTTACCAACGGAAATGACGACAAATAAATCCGGGACGCGAGATTCTAAAAGATAGTCACGTTTTAGCATTATTGACTTGAACTGCGTTCTCATTAGCTGTTATCAGTCACGTGCCATAGATGCGGTTGGTGCTTGGCGTTTTAGATTTGGCGCACTTCTATATATCTTGGAAATTTTCGGGAATTGAACAGCTTACAAATATAATTTCAGTTTCGTTTTAATGACTGACCTTGATGTAGATGATGTCAAAAAAATTTAAATGTTTGAATGCTACATCCAAATTGGTGTCCGATTTTCATCTCTTAAATGTAAATAATTAAAAAAAAAGCATGACTAATAATAATTTTTAATTAGTATGGCCGCTGTTCATACTGTTGATTATTATTACCCCACAGCAAACAATTGTATATTATACCGTGAAAAAGTTAATAAGTATCATCAGAAAGGAATTTTTCTAGACTTTAAGGTAGTATAAAAATATTAAAAATTTATAAATTCTCGTTAAATATTAGTGTAAATAGTACAAAAAAAAAAAAAAAAAATGCTATGAGGGAGGGGAGAAGGAATGAAAATTATCTACCTTCAACACCAGAAAAACGGTAAAAGAAAAATTTTGTAAGAAAAAAAAACATCACCTATTTTTATCAAGTTTGGATAAAAATGGGTAAAGGACGAGAGTCCCTCCCCCAAATTAATCGGGAAATGAATTATCATGTACTTTTATTTTAAAGAAAGGCATTGTAGCTAAAAACATATAAGGTTCTCTCCCCCATAAAATAAGTATGAAAGTAAACAAAGTTTTTTCTTAAACACTTTTTTATAAGCATTGAATGTTTATTGTAAAAATCATGCCTGACTTCATGACTGAAAATCTTGTTGTTCCAAAAAATTTCTATTAGAATGTGTTAATTTGATGTGGACCCGATTATGGAAAATTCACCGCTTTTATTTAAGCTTGGTGGAAAGCGCAAACTAGTGAATTTATTAAGAATCATAATTTTTGCTCTGTTTCTTGTTTTAACATATGGTAACAAGAAAGAGAAAAAGGATTATTTATATTATCTATTCAGGATTTCTAAATTGTTTTCACAAGGTATAATCATAATTTAATTAATTTTTAAAGTATTAATTGATAAAAGCATATTTTTTTTTATTACGCTCTTTATTTTTAGCTCACAGGCTATCAAAGCCAAAATTTTGCTTCAAATTTTGTTTATATTCTAATTTTGTTTGTATTCTATATACTTTTTCTTTAAATTCTTACCTTATTGAAAGATTTAGAGAGGGGGCAGGGAGTAGCTTTCTTCTGCACACTCCTGCGTACGCCTATGCATATTAAGGTTATTCGGAAAATACAGCCTTTATAGAAATACCAATAGGGGTAGTATGTTTTTTGTGTTCGTGGCGGGGCTCTCCCCACCAATAACTCCTGAAATTTACTCCTTTTTTTCTTTTAATGTAAAAAAAAAAGCTTTTTTTTTTTCTTTTTTGACTTTCTAGTATTTTCTAGAATTTTTAAATGTTCCATTTTTTCCTATTTCTCTTTTGTTAAGGATAAACGACACACACACACACACACACACACAAAAAAAAAAAAGCGTGTTATTAAAGTCAACTTTCATTGTCATTTTATTATTAACGATTCGCGAATATCAGCGAGTATCATTTTATAAACGGGTCTGTACATTCGAATTTTTATATTGACTTAATGTTTTATTTAACTTGTGATTATTTATCAATATACCATTATGTTTAATTTCTTTAAAAGAGAGTTAAAAAAAAGATCACATTAAATTGGCAATCGACCTTTTTTACACTCACATACACATATTTGTGTAAAAAAGAGTGAGCCCCACCAATAATTTTCAAAACTGTATGCGTATGCGAAATACCATAAGATTCATAATAAAAAAATCAGCGATATTATGAGATGACGTAGAGTATTATTTATTTGAAGTAGATTAGTAAAAATTAGTATAAGGCTTTAATGGATTATACTTGTATAAATACGATTTCTTTTTAATCCCATTATATATATATTATATAATATTAAACTTTTATTTTAAAAGGACAGCGTAGCATAAACAAGAAAAGAAAAATCAACTTAGCTATACTAAAGTTTTTATATAATATTTTTTGTAATGTTTATTCTTTATATTTGAAATTTATTTAAAAACTTACAGCGTTTTTTGTAGTTAATTTCGTTTAGACAAAATTTTTTGAAAATGTTCAGTATTGACGCTTATATTTATTTAATAAGAGCTTATATATATTTATTTAAATGTTTTTTTTTTTATAATATCTTAAACTGTAGAAGAAGGTTTTTCTAACGACAGTTATTAAATTTTCTAGAGCAATATGGGAATTTTCATATTCTTTTGGATTTAAAATGCAAAAAAAAAAAAAAAAAAAAAAAAAAAAAAAAAAAAAAGAAGAAGAAGAAGAAGAAGCGAAATTTAATTTTTAATTTCCATTTTCTGAAAAAGTATACTTGTCATATCATTTAAAAATATTTATACAGCTTAAAATCTAAACCGTTCCACTCTCGTTTTATAAAATGTCATCAGATTATCTTAAGATATTTTCAATGGTTCATTTTAAATGAAAGCTGAAGATACATTCGCTTCAAAATTACCAACTTATTTTTTCCTCTTCGGTTTCTAATCATAGAAATAGACAAACGAGTTGGCGACGTTTTCCCTACCGCCAAGGGATTACTCTCTGAAAAGGACGCGTCTGAATGGCCAATGAGGTGGCTTTATTTGCCAATAATGCTAAAACGTGACTATCTTTTAGAATTTCGCATTCGGGACACACATCTCAACGGTTACGTCATTCTGCGTTTAAGGGGAAAAAAAACTACCTTTCTAGGTCTTACCGACGGAAATGACGAAATATAAAGTCCAGACGAGAGACACACATTTCAACTTCACAGCCGCCTCTAGACGGCTGTGTCTACTTCAACGGTTATGTCATTTTCTGTTTTCGAAGAAATCACGTAATAGATAGCTTTAGGATACATTTGATCAAAATCAAAACATACATCGCTGATGTTTACCAAACGAGGAAGTTGTATGCATAATGCCATCTCCAAACTAAGAAGTTCATCCACTATCATAACATAAAACTAACTGCAAGAAAATAGTTATTTTACTGTCTGTTTGAAACTAAAAAATGGTAAGATAAATATTTTTTGAAAACTTGTATTTTTTATATAAAAAATGTTAACTGTTTTCGATGAATGTAATTCATCTATCCAGTTAGAAGTTAGTGATATACATATACAGAGATAGGCAGTATCGGAAATTCATGTATTTAAAATACATTTTCAAAATGCATTTGTATTTCATATTTTGAAGTTTAAACTGATAAAACTAAAGTATTTTGGTAATGCATTTTGAAATGATATTTCCAAGTATTTTGCCGTAGCAAATTATTTAGTTTTCAATTTAATCTTATGGGAAATCGCGTCTTGGATTACGGCGGTTTTGATTAACGACGATAATCCCGGAATGGATTACCGTTGTTTACCAACGTACCACAATACACACATACAAAAATATTATTAATAAATTATTCACAAATAGACCTATCTATCTACAAAGACACTTTTACTTATGCATATTCATGGATATGCATGTGTTTGTTTTGAATAAAAACAAAAAATTATTCAACAATTATTTTAAATTTTATAACCAAATATTTGTGTCATTTATTCATTTATTCACACAGAAAAAAGTTTTCACAAAGAGTTTAACATTTAGCTTCTAGCTTGATAGAAAAGAACTACAAATATCTTTAAAAAAATTAAAATATGCTGCTTTAAGAGATTAATAGCATATTCATTCTTAAAAACATTGAGGGAGTTGGAGACCTATTTTCAATTTCAACTGTTATTACTTCAGTACAAGTTTGAATAGAGGGTAGATGTGCCAGTAATGGACACCCTTAAGGAATTTCTTTAGTAATTACTTTTTAATTAATAGTTATAATTATTATATTCCACTTTTTATTTACCCATCATACGTAGTATAGGATAAGTCTTGTAATCGTTTTGAAAATCGAAAAAAAAATTTGACGGATTTACATGTTTCAGACACTGGAGATTCCGAAAACCATATTTTTAGAAAAAAAAAATTGCCATCCGTCTGTCTATGTGTCTGTAAACGCTCTAGCTCCCGAACAAATTGAGATAGAGACTTGAAATTTGATATGTGCATAATATGTAATAATGGGAAGAAGCCTATTTCATTTCAATAACCTCGATTAACCGGAACTATTTTTTTCGGACTGTCGAAATATTCGTTCTGATAAAAGGTATATACAAATTTTCGAAATTGGTTATTGTAAGGAGTGAATATAAAAGACAATAAAAAAACATAAAATTTTGCATTTAGCATGAAGTAGATCGGATAATGAGTTGCCGAGATATTTGGAATCCTATTTTCCACACTCTTCGATTTTTCATGACCCTGTATTTCATCCAAATTTCACTTCAAAGATATATTTTAATTAGAAATTTGACGCTTAATCAGATGCAATAAACCGCTAGTTAATAGGATTATTATTTTTGGAGTTATAAGGATGTTTCTTTCAAGCAATTTAGTAATCGAGCCTTTAAAGTTTGTGACGTCATCTAGCCACGACTTTATTTGAATTGCAATGCATTTTATAAGTAGTTTACACATTTTTATTTTAATATTTTACATTATGCATATCCATGATGGGTAAGTATTACTGTGGCCCCCAACGACTAGTTTAAATATGATATTAATCTACCAACAATATTTAATCATGCTCATAATCACATTTCCCAATGTGAATAGAAATTTAATTGTAAATGGCAGAAATAAATCAAAACACCCTAAATTCCAGTAATGGACACCCTAAATTCCAGTAATGGATACCCTCTGTTCCAGTAATGGGACACTCTCTGTTCCAGTAATGGGACACTCTCTGTTCCAGTAATGGGACACTCTCTGTTCCAGTAATGGACACCCCACAAAACGTAATAGATAATTGATATTATGATTGCATTTAAAATCAGAATTTAACTAAAGCATATTAATGAAATAAAATAGTCATTTTCAAATAAATTTATCAATTTAGATATCAATAATTAATAAAATATTTATGAAAATAATTCAGTATTTAAACTAATTATTGTCATTATCACAAGATCAATACTTTAATTATTTTAGATATAAGGTTTAAGATACTAAATTTCAAATAATTACATTTATCAAATTATTGAGACATTGCGGGGGGGGGGGGGGGGGGGTTAGAAAGGTTAGTTAAAAAAAAAAGTATTTGAGCTACTAGTGCAATTAGTGGATTTTTTTTTTCCTTTTATTATGAACAGTTAAACAGCCTAAAACTGCTTGATATAACGTTTTTAGTAATTTGTATAAAATAAATGAAAGTGTGGGTTGAATGTTTTTTAAATACGAAATAAAATTATTTCAAAATAAAATTGCAGAACAGAATATGAGCCCCCTGATCTGAAGATTTAATAGTTTTATTGCTATTATTTTTTTTTAATGTACGTACTAGCTGTTTTGTCAGAGATGAATAATCAAACATATAAGAAAGGAAATAATAAATTTTTAACTTGTGTGACTTAAAAAATTGTCTTTGTTTAAATGGGGAGAGTTTGAGCTCCATGAGTCCCTCATTTTCCTGTGCCCTTAAACATTATTCTCTGCTTCCTAATTGGGTGTCGATTGCCACATTATAAAATATGCAAGGCACTGTTTAAAAAAATAATAATCTGATTACAATCTTAAAAAGTTTATTAATTACGTGAAATTAATAATAAAAGAAAAAGCTATTTATACAAAAAAAAAAATATTGTTATTACATTCTGGTAAGTGCAAATTAAAAAAATTAAATTTGATCACTTAGCTTTTCAGTTAAATAAAAATTTTTATGCACTATGAACATTACTGAAATTGCTTTTTTAGTAATGTCCACATGGGGTGTCCATTACTAGAAATTGACTAATTAAGCATTCCAGTAATGGACCATGGTCCTAAAACCTGACAAATAAATAAAATTTTGTAAATTGCCATTAGTATATAAAACTCAAAGTTTTCTATTACTATTAAAACAAAAACATGAATTTTGTCAAGAAAATAAAAAAGATATAAATTAATTAAATGAAGCCAGCTCTTAGCATGATCATTAAAATTTTTACAGAAAAACAGTGGAACTGTGAAACATTATTTTCTGCTTCCTGATTGGTTTTATTAAGAGTGTCAACAATAATCCAGATTATAAAACATGCAAGGGGGACTAATTAAAAATTATATAAAAAGCTAAATTTTCACTGGTTATTTTTTTATTAAACAAAATCTTTGAAGGTGGCAAATTACTGGCACATCTACCCTACATGTTTTACTATTTTTACATTTACATGCTGACGATATTTAATTTGTTATCGATGTTCCTACTAATTTTAATACACTAGCCTATTATTTATGCGCCATTAGTATTGAATTTAGATATTTTCCCATTATACAATTTTGTTGTTTCGGGAAGGGGTGGAGGTGCAGTTTGCACTTTTGAAAGGGTGTATTCAAATTCAAATCCAAACTGCTTATTTTGATACACATGTTTAAATTCATTTTTGCTCTAAAATGCATCCAATTGGCAGGTTCTCTTAAACTTTATAATATCCGTATTGTCTCGATTTTTTTGATAAAGGCAGAATAAATTTCAAAAAATGCGGTCAAAGTGGACATTTTGAACCGAATTTCCCGAAGCGATAGCACTGGAAAAAAAAAAAAAAAAATATCGTACTGTGAAAATAATTGTTTGTAAATCAATTTCTAATTAATTGAACGAAAAATAAAAACATGGGTCCCTTATAAATATCTTCGTAAATCAAGCCGCCAAATTTTATGTTTTTACTTTTAAAAATGAGTCTGAAAATGTGTCTAAAAATTTTGAGTTGTTGAGCGTGGAAAAATGTTTTTTTTTTTTTTTTTTTTTTTTTTTTTTTTTTTTTTTTTAATACCGCCTTAACAAATCAAATTTGATAAAATCTGAAACTTTCCTGGATGGGAGATTTTTTTCGATGCTCTATGTGGGTAGCCCCGCCCCCCTGGTCCACCTCCTGAGTTCATCACTGTACGCAATGAAGTGATTATTTAAAACAACGGCACAAAATACTCATGTGTGTTATTTTTTTAAAAACACATAAATTACATAAAAGGCAAAAATGAAGTTTTTTAGAACATAAAATTATGCATAAGTGTTTTTGGTAGCTTTCAATAATAATATATTTTTTAAAGTTAACATTTCTATTGTTTATATTAAAAAACCCATTTGAATTACATATGTACTTTATTCCGAAGAAAGACGTTTTAGTTACTTAAGAGTAAGGCAGTTAATGTTTTATTAAAGATCAGTCAATATTAATTTGCTTTTCTTAACCCAAGTTTATACAGCGATATTTTCTAATTTATAATAATGCATGAATGTATTTGGTAATACATCAGTATTTCAGTAATTTTAAAGAGTATTTGCTTAAAAACTTAGACCATTTACAGAAACCATTAGCACAAACTCACGATTACTTTTTAAGGATAAAAAAAATACTAAAAAAGGTAGTCGGTTGGCTATTTTTTTATTTCTATAGTTTATATTAAAAAACCTAGTAATATTTAATCATAATATGTATACTTTATTCCAAAGAAACGCGTTTTAGTTACTTAAGAGTAAGACAGTTAATTTTTTAGTAAACATCTGTCAATATTAATTTGCTTTTCTTAACCCAAGTTTATACAGCGATATTTTCTAATTTATAATAATGCATGATTGTATTTGATAATACATCAGCATTTCAGTAATTTTAAAGAGTATTTGCTTAAAAACTTAGAACATTTACAGAAACCATTAGCACAAACTCACGATTACTTTTTAAGGATAAAAAAATACTAAAAAAGGTAGTCGGTTGGCTATTTTTTTTCTATTGTTTATATTAAAAACCCCAATATTTAATTATATTATGTACTTTATTCCAAAGAAACGCGTTTTAGTTACTTAAGAGTAAGACAGTTAATTTTTTAGTAAACATCTGTCAATATTAATTTGCTTTTCTTAACCCAAGTTTATACAGCGATATTTTCTAATTTATAATAATGCATGATTGTATTTGATAATACATCAGCATTTCAGTAATTTTAAAGAGTATTTGCTTAAAAACTTAGAACATTTACAGAAACCATTAGCACAAACTCACGATTACTTTTTAAGGATAAAAAAATACTAAAAAAGGTAGTCGGTTGGCTATTTTTTTTCTATTGTTTATATTAAAAACCCCAATATTTAATTATATTATGTACTTTATTCCAAAGAAACGCGTTTTAGTTACTTAAGAGTAAGACAGTTAATTTTTTAGTAAACATCTGTCAATATTAATTTGCTTTTCTTAACCCAAGTTTATACAGCGATATTTTCTAATTTATAATAATGCATGATTGTATTTGATAATACATCAGCATTTCAGTAATTTTAAAGAGTATTTGCTTAAAAACTTAGAACATTTACAGAAACCATTAGCACAAACTCACGATTACTTTTTAAGGATAAAAAAATACTAAAAAAGGTAGTCGGTTGGCTATTTTTTTTTCTATTGTTTATATTAAAAACCCCAATATTTAATTATATTATGTACTTTATTCCAAAGAAACGCGTTTTAGTTACTTAAGAGTAAGACAGTTAATTTTTTAGTAAACATCTGTCAATATTAATTTGCTTTTCTTAACCCAAGTTTATACAGCGATATTTTCTAATTTATAATAATGCATGATTGTATTTGATAATACATCAGCATTTCAGTAATTTTAAAGAGTATTTGCTTAAAATTTTAGAACATTTACAGAAACCATTAGCACAAACTCACGATTACTTTTTAAGGATAAAAAATACTAAAAAAAGTAGTCGGTTGGCTATTTTTTTTCTATTTTGTTTATATTAAAAAACCCAATATTTAATTATATTATGCACTTTATTCCAAAGAAACGCGTTTTAGTTACTTAAGAGTAAGACAGTTAATTTTTTAGTAAACATCTGTCAATATTAATTTGCTTTTCTTAACCCAAGTTTATACAGCGATATTTTCTAATTTATAATAATGCATGATTGTATTTGATAATACATCAGCATTTCAGTAATTTTAAAGAGTATTTGCTTAAAAACTTAGAACATTTACAGAAACCATTAGCACAAACTCACGATTACTTTTTAAGGATAAAAAAATACTAAAAAAGGTAGTCGGTTGGCTATTTTTTTTTCTATTGTTTATATTAAAAACCCCAATATTTAATTATATTATGTACTTTATTCCAAAGAAACGCGTTTTAGTTACTTAAGAGTAAGGCAGTTAATTTTTTAGTAAATATCTGTCAATATTAATTTGATTTTCTTAACGCAAGTTTATACAGCGATATTTTCTAATTTATAATAATGCATGATTGTATTTGATAATACATCAGCATTTTATTAATTTTCTTACCGAGAAAAACTACAAATTTACCGAAGTCTTCACATTTTTAAGCGCATAACTCAGAGAGTGATTTTTTTTAATTTAAAAAGTATTTTGTATTTTAGGTTCTAAAACCAATTTATTTTGTATCGAAAAGGGTTTTTCGATGTATTTTGCCCAACTCTGGTACTATATAATTTCCTTAAGGCTATTCTCAAATACAACCTGGCTAACTTTCTGGCTCTTTCATTTTATTTAATTCATTTTCGCCCACAAATATATCAAATTGGCAGGCGCTCGTATTAAGAAACTATGTAATCGGACCGTTTTTATTTACCCATCATACGTAGTATAGGGTAAGTCTTGTAATCGTTTTGAAAATCGAATTTTTTTTTTGACGGATTTACACGTTTCAGACACATGAGATTCCGAAAAACATGTTTTTTAGAAAAAATTTTTGCCGTCCGTCTGTGTGTCTGTATGTCTGTAAACGCTCTATCTCCCGAAAAAATTGAGATAGAGACTTGAAATTTGGTATGTACTTAGTATGTAATAATGGGAAGAAGCCTATTTAATTTCAGTAACCTCGATTTACCGGAACTATTTTTTTCGGACTCTCGAAATATTCGTTCTGATAAAAGGTATATAAAAATTTTCGAAATTGTTTATTTTAAGGAGTGAATATAAAAGACACTAAAAAAACATAAATTTTGCATAAAGCATGAAGTCGATCGGATAATTAGTTGTCGAGATATTTGTAATCCTATTTTCCACACTCTTCGATTTTTCATGACCCTGTATTTCATCAAAATTTCAATTCAAAGATCTATTTTAATTGGAAATGAGACGCTTAATCAGATGCAATAAACCGCTAATTAATAGGATTATTATTTTTGGAGTCATAAGGATGTTTCTTTTAAGCAATTCAGTAATCGAGCCTTTAAAGTTTATGACGTCATCAAGCCCCGATTTTATTCGAATTGCAATGCATTTTATAAGTAGTTTACACATTTTTTATTTTAATATTTTACATTATGCATATCCATGATGGGTAAGTATTACGGTGGCCCCCAACGACTAGTTTATGTTTATACAGAGGATATTTCTGAAAATGCTCTCAATGTTCGCGTTTTGAATTCAATTCCCTGACGCGAAAGCACTGGAAAGAAAAATAAAATCTGCCGTCCTGAGAAAACAATCCTTTTACAATTCAAGTTGTAATTCATTAATCATATATAGCAAAAAAAAAAAAATGTTAGATTATAAATAACTTCAATAATCATGAGTGCATGTATCATGCTTTTCTGTTTAAAAATAAATCAGAAAATGTGTAAGAAAATTTCACGTTGAGTGGGAAAATATATGTAATTAAGAACCGCTTTAAAAATTTGATCCACAATGCGTATGGGCCTATTGCAGATCCATTACCGAGATCCATAATTATGGATCTGGTTTGGATTGCTCTCATCGGTTACATAACATTTTCTAATCAATAATTCTAAAAGTTTTTATTGTTTTAATTAAAATCATTCTAATGAGCTACAAAGAATAATTTGGTTAAGGCGGTATTCAAAAGAAATATTTTTCCACGCTCAACAACTCAAAATTTTGAGACACATTCCCAGACTCATTTTTTAAAATAAAAACATGAAACTTGGCGGCGGGATTTATAAAGACATTTATAAGGGCCCCATGTTTTTATTTTTCGTTCAATTAATTAGAAATTGATTTACAAACAATTATTTTCACAGTACGATATTTTTTTTGTCCACTTCGGGAAATTCAGTCCAAAATGTCCACTTTGACAGCCTTTTTAAAAATATACTAGATGGAACCCGTCAAAATTTGACGGCAAAAAACTTGATAGTACCATAAAAATAAAATTCATAGCTGCTTTAAAATGTTTGAAACTTTTGCAGAATAATTCAAATAAATAAAAAACCCACTTTGAATTAAAGCTAGGTTGAAGAACAGCAATTGGCTAAGTTTCACTGGCACATGCACTCGCGGAATTTCTTGCATTTGACACATTTAGCGCTGTTGTGCAAGTAAATGGTAAGTGCCCCCTTGGGGAGGGGGAAATGGCAGGATGGACCAAGGAGATGCATAACATGAATAAGCAGTCAAAGACCTTTCAAACGATATGTAACATGAGGGGTGTGTGCAAAATTTAAAAAAGTACCCCCTTGGGGGGGTAAAGTAGGGGATGGACACGGTACATGCATAATATGATTAAGTGGTCACAGACCTTTCCAACGATATATAACACGAGGGTTGTGTGCAAAATTTAGAAAAGTACCTCTTTGGGGGGGGGGGGGGCAAAGTGGGGAGATGGACATCAGAGATATGCATATGATTAAGCAGTCACAGACCTTTCCAACGATATATGACATGAGGGTTGTCTGCAAAATTTAGAAAAGTACCCCCTTGGGGGAGGGGGAGGGCAAAGTGGGGAGATGGACATTGGAGATGCATAATATGATTAAGCAGTCACAGACCTTTCCAACAATATATGACATGAGGGGTGTCAACAAAATTTAGAAAATTGACCCCTTGGGGGGGGGGGCAATTGGGGAGATGGACATTAAAGATGCATAATATGATTAAGCGGTCACAGACCTTTTCAACAATATATGACATGAGGGTTGTTTGCAAAATTTAGAAAAGTACCTCCTTGGGGGAGGGGCAAAGTGGGGAGATGGACATTGGAGATATGCATATGATTAAGCAGTCACAGACCTTTCCAACGATATATGACATGAGGGTTGTCTGCAAAATTTAGAAAAGTACCCCCTTGGGGGAGGGGGAGGGACAAATTGGGGAGATGGACATTGGAGATGCATAATATCATTAAGCGGTCACAGACCTTTCCAACAATATATGACATGAGGGGTGTCAACAAAATTTAGAAAATTGCCCCCTTGGGGGGGGGGGGGCAAATTGGGGAGATGGACATTGGAGATGCATATGATTAAGCGGTCACAGATCTTTCCAACAATATATGACATGAGGGGTGTCAACAAAATTTAGAAAAGTGCCCCCCTTAAAAGGGGGGAAATGGCGGGATGGACCCCGGAGATGCATAACATGAATAAGCAGTCAAAGACCTTTCCAACAATACGTAACATGAAGGGTTTGTGAAAAATTTACAAAAGTACCCCCTTGGGGGGGGGGCAAAGTGGGGGATGAACACCGGAGATGCATAATATGATTAAGCGGTCACAGACCTTTTTAACGATATATAACATGAGTGGTATGTGCAAAATTTAGAAAAGTGCCCCAATTGACGGGGGGGGGGGGGGGGGGGGGGGGATGGACCACACAGATGCATAACATGAAAAGGCAGTCGCAGGCCTTTCGAACGATATATCATATGAGTGTCAGCAAAGAAAAGTCTCCGCCCCGTGTGGGCAAAACATACTCCCCCCGCCGCCATAATTATTGATGCGGACTCATTTTTTAAATTCGTTCGCACCCCTCTTCTCCCGCAAAATGTTGTGAATTTTAAAAACTCCCCTTCCGAATTTTTTTATACCAAAAGCACTTATGTCCATCGTCTGCATGCAGAGTTTTGTGCTTACAGACGCCAGACACAACAACACACACACAGACAGACGTTTACCGACATTAATAGCAGTGTTTCCCCCAGACAGTTTGAGAAGGGTGCTGCACCCTGCCTGCCCTTTGGTTTGCAAAATAGCACCCTTCTTGCCCCTCATAAAAATAATTAGCACCCTTCTTGCCCCCTCCAGCAAAATAATTAGCACCCTTCTTGGCCCCTCCAGCAAAATAATTAGCACCCTTCTTGCTCTCAGTAAAAAAAGTGCCCTTTCTCCTTTTTGCATTAAAAAATTTGGTTTCATAATAAAAACTGACTCAATGTTGTCTTAAAAAGAGTGTTTTGACTTTGAAATATCAAAAGTGGCTTTAAAAACCAAAAGAATACCTTTAAGCTTTAACAATTAAAAAAGTGCCCTTAAGATTCTGAAAAGTGCCCTCAAAAATCCAAAAAGTGCCCTTAAGAATAAAAAAAGTGCCCTTTTTCTCACCAGCAGCACCTTGCCCCTTTTTAAACCTGGGGGAAACTCTGTTAATAGTATAGATGATACTCAGTGCCTACACATTTCACCCTTTATAATTCAGCCAATGAGTTGACAGTCGTTCATTTCCAGAAACGAAACAATAATTCTTTAGGATGAATTTTGTTTGTTTGGCGTCACAAACTTTTTAGGGCACCTGCAGACTAAAAACATATAATGAATCTTCGCGGGGAAAAAAATCCTAGATTTCGTCAAATGATCACGGGAAAAACACTAATTTCATCAAAGGAGCATGTAAAACGTGAATTTTGTTAAAAGGCCACAGAAAAACGTGATTTACGCAAAAGATGAGCAAATTTTGTCAAAGAATCGCAAAACAGGAAATTCCACCAAAAGATAGCGCTTTCTTGCCAAATTTCGTCTAAAAATTGCGGAATAAAATGTATTTTATCAAAAAATCGCTGGAAAACGCACATTTCATTAAAGTATCGCGAGAAAAATACGAATTTCTTCAAAGATAGCTGAAAAAACGCGAATTTCATCGAAGGATTGCTGAAAATTCATGAATCTTATCAAAAGGCAGCAGAGAAAATGTGATTATTATCAAAGCATTGCGAAAAAAGAAAATTTCGTCTAAGGATCACAGAAAAACGCAAATTTCATAAAAGAATCATGGAAAATAACGCAAATTTCGTGAAAAAAAAAATCTCAGAAAAAACACAAATTTCGTCAAATTATCGCTGAAAAAAAACACGAATTACGTCATAGGATAGCTGAAAAAATTGTTAATCTCGACAAAAAAAAGATACAGAAAAAAATGCGAATTTCATTAAAGAATCACGAAAAAAAATGCGAATTTTGTTAAAGGATTGTGCAAAGAATGTGAATTTTTTGAAAGGTTCGTGTGAAAAATGAAACTGTCTTTATTAAAAACAGCACACACACAAACATCTATACAAACCTCAATACACACAAACATATTATAGGCAGGGCTTGAAATTCAATTTTTCCAAGGACGGGAGTCTCCCTACCAACATTTTTAAATGGAGGGGAGTTGTAATGTTTGGGAGGGAGAAAAAAAAATTTTAAACCCCACTATTATTTTACGTGTTATTTAAAGAATTACATTAATGCAGACATGACAAAATACCATTGAAAAAATTAAGTCAACTGAGAATGATTATGTAAAATGTTTATTTTTATTATAAAAAAGGGAAGAAAGTTAAGTTTTATATATGCAGTGTATTTTTCAAGTTCCATTAAATGTGTTAGGGACCCTTAACAATTAGGTTGTTAAATAAATTTCTGACTTTAGATTTTACTTGATTGAGATTCACCGATCGATCGTGGAAAAGACGCAAAGTTCATCGATCTGTCGTGGAAAAAACGCTAAGTTTGTCGATCAGTCGGGGGAAAAAAGCAAATTTCGTCGATCGATTGCAGAATAAACACAAAGTTCGTCGATCTGTCCCCAAGAAACGCAAGGTTCGTCGATCAGTCGCTTAAAAAACGCAATGTTCGTCTATCTGTCGCAGAAAAAACGCAAAGTTCGTTGATCTGTCGCGGAAAAAACGCAAAGTTCGTCGATCAGTTGCGGAAAAAAGCAAATTTCGTCGATCGATTGCAGAATAAATGCAAAGTTCGTCGATCAGTCAGGGAAAAAAGAAAAATTTCGTCGATCGATTGTGGAATAAACGCAAACTTCGTCGATATGTCCCCAAAAAACGCAAGGTTCGTCGATCAGTCACTTAAAAAACACAATGTTCGTCGATCTGTCGCATTCGTTTGATGTCGTCGTTGAAAATTTATGGATTTCTATTATTAAAGTAATTTTTTCATTTTACCGTATTTATTTTATTTTTGTGTTGTATGTATTTTGCTACTTTGAATTTTTTTAAACTAACCCTTTTTTTTTTGGAGAGTGAGAGAGAGAGATTTAGTAATTTGGTGACACGAAGTTCCGCAAATTCTTAAAATCCACAAATCGTTTCCAATGTAAACAATGAAATTTACAATTAAGTTGCAAGTGCAAAATTTCAGTTTTTTAAAATTTTCATGTCATTCTGTACACATTTTAATATGTCATTCTGATCATTATACATATTTAGTTATGCATTATTAATTATTTACTTGACCTTTACTTTTAATATTTTAAATATTTCAAACTTACAGCTGAATGTAATTATTAAAACATTTGAAATACTGCATTCGAAAAATGAAATTTCAGCTTAGAAACGCGACAATTACTATTAGGTTAAAAAAATTTAAAGTAGAAAAGTACTTATGATATAAAAAGAAGAAAAAAAAATACACCAGAATTTATCTGTATTACGAAAGCGGGAGAAATGATTTTCTGTGCTATACGAAAAGATATCCAAATAACTCAATCATAAACATAGAAATAGGTATCGGTTTCTATGTTCATGTGCACTCAATCCAAACTTGAAACTTTTAAAAAGGTCATTGAATGAATGAAATTCATCTCCGCCTTTCACATCCAGAAAACTTGCTGTGTCGCCAATTATGTTTATATTTTATATATATATATAAAAAAATAATAATTCAGGCACTTTTCCGTTATACGGACACCATTGTCGCCAAACATACATACATACATACATTTTGGCATAGTGTCCGTATAACAGAAAAGTACTAAAGTTCATGGTTTAAAATCACAATAAAATATCATGAAATTTATTGATTAGTTGTGGGAAAATATCGGGGAAATAATGTGTTTTTCGTGAATTTTTTGTTTTGTTAACAATGTGGTTAGAGAGCCAGGGAGAAACCCAGAAAACTTGATGTGTCGCCAATTATGTTCATATTTTATATATATATATAAAAATAATAATTCAGGCACTTTTCCGTTATACGTACACCATTGTCGCCAAACATACATACACATATTTACATACATACATACATTTTGGCATAGTGTCCGTATAACAGAAAAGTACTAAAGTTCATGGTTTAAAATCGCAATAAAATATCATGAAATTTATTGATTAGTTGTGGGAAAATATCGGGGAAATAATGTGTTTTTGTGAAATTTTTTGTTTTGTGTTGTTGTGTTTAATTGTAAGCATTCATTATAATTTTCAGTGCATTATTAAATTGAAATTTTTGTTTAAAATATGTAAACAAAACAGTGACCAGAAACCTGCACAATTTCTAATATAGATAGATAGATAGATAGATAGATGCATGCATGTAGTACTTTTAATTATTTGGTAAAAATACTGTGATCGTCACTGAGAAAACCTGAATTTAACCTAAAAGTAATTGTCGAGTGTTTAAGCTGAAATTTCATTTTACGAAAACAGTATTTCAAATGTTTTAATAATTACATTCAGCTGTAAGTTTGAAATATTAAAAGTAAAGGCCAAGTAAATAATTAATAATGCATAACTAAAAGTAATTGTCGAGTGTTTAAGCTGAAATTTCATTTTACGAATACAGTATTTCAAATGTTTTAATAGTTACATTCAACTGTAAGTTTGAAATATTAAAAGTAAAGGCCAAGTAAATAATTAATAATGCATAACTAAAAGTAATTGTCGAGTGTTTAAGCTGAAATTTCATTTTACGAATACAGTATTTCAAATGTTTTAATAGTTACATTCAACTGTAAGTTTGAAATATTAAAAGTAAAGGCCAAGTAAATAATTAATAATGCATAACTAAAAGTAATTGTCGAGTGTTTAAGCTAATTTCATTTTACGAATACAGTATTTCAAATGTTTTAATAGTTACATTCAGCTGTAAGTTTGAAATATTAAAATTAAAGGCCAAGTAAATAATTAATGCATAAGTAAAAGTAATTGTCGAGTGTTTAAGCTGAAATTTCATTTTACGAATACAGTATTTCAAATGTTTTAATAGTTACATTCAGCTGTAAGTTTGAAATATTAAAAGTAAAGGCCAAGTAAATAATTAATAATGCGTAACTAAATATGTATAATGATGAGATTTTTTTTTCTTGAATTATTCAGTGAAACTCGCCTTATAATAAATGTACGCAAATAATTCACATCAAAATCTTAAAATAACAAAGTTTTCTTTCGTGTTTAGCTATGCTTAATAACCAAAAAAGCTTGATTAATACAAAAATTTTTTGGTAAAAATACTGTGATCGTCGCTGAGAAAACCTGAATTTAATCATATCACACAGAATTACATATTAAGTTTAAAAAACTGAAATTTTACACTTGTTTACATCGGAAACGATTCGCGGAATTTCGTGCCACGAAATCTCTCTCTCTCTCTCTCAAAAAAAGGGGTTAGTTATAAAAAATTCAAAGTAATAAAATACATACGACTTAAAAAGAAAATAAATACGGTAAAATGAAAAAATACCTTAATAAAAGAAATCCATAAAGTTTCAACAACCGAACAACCAAATGGAGTCGTAGTAATCCACATACGCTTCTAGAGAGAGGAAAAAGCCTTCACCTCATTGGCTGAAATATCGCGTCTGAAGATAGTAAAAGCCTCTAGCTGATTAGCTGAATGCTCGCGCATGCCTATAAAAGGCATTTTTGCACGAAAAACAAAAAAGCAGGTTAGCTTTAAGTATATGGATTCTACCTTTATCAAAAAATCGAGGCAATACGAACAGTATAAAGTTTCTGAATAAGAGAACCTGTCAATAAGGAAAGGGCATGTTTACAAACAAACAGTTCCATCAACCAATCTACCACTGCATTTTTGTCGCAGCTGTCATTGCAAGAATCGTCATGGCGACGTAGGCCAATCATATCACAGATCAGTTTAACGTAGACCAATCAAATAGCTCTATCACATGTGTACTGTAGTAGTCGTAAAGAACGAACAGGTTTTTCTCCCAAACCAACATTAATTTAACCAACAGTGACGTCAGTTGCCCTTTCCTTATTGGATGCATTTTAGAGCAAAAATGAATTTACAAATGTGTTTCAAAATAAGCACTTTGGATTTGAATACACCCTTAACATTGTTATTTATATGGTGTAATTTAAAATCGTAAAAGTTGATATTTTTATTAGTCTGAGCTGAACTTTCCTTTTATATTTGAAACTTTCAACAGAAATTTACAATTAGATGTTAACAAATTATGCTAATTCAAAAGCTGGATATAGATGTGTTTTGACTTAAATAAATTTAACCTAAAAAAGCCTGTTATTGTTAAATATTTCAATGACTTAAAAGTCAATTTTCAAAAATAATCTAGTAGGATTTCGTAAGGTAAAACTTCGTGTTTATGCATACTTTAATTTCCTTTCATTTATTAAAATGCCTGCATGTTAAATTTAATAATTCAGAGGTCGATGTGAGTTTTTTCTCTTGGGGCCTATTTTTGAAAAATTATTTTTGTAAAATTTATTACATTTTTGTGAAAAATAACATTTTGTAACGAAAGATTAAATCCAGTTACTCAAATTCAAACCAAGCATTTAATAATAACTTCTTTAAGTCTTTTTGATAAAGTTTTCCTTTGTGGTGAACTTGTTTTGTTTGCAAATTACACATTTTAAAACCTAGCGGAATAAAAATAATTAATGAAGAGTATGTTTTTACGGTATAGATTCTGTGAAGGGATCTATTTTATTAAGAGGAATTTTGTGAAAAGACCTATTTTATTAAAACGTTTGTGAAGAAGCCTGTTTTATTTAATGGTTTTTTGTGAAGGTGCCCTAAATAGACCTCCAAACATTTACTGGATAAGATCCAGTAATTATAGTGTTTTTGTGGTATTCTTCTTCTTCTGTTTCTAGAAATAAGTACAAATATATCAGGAAATTAATCCAGTAAATTTTATGATAAAACTGAGCTGCGTCGCCTGGCGCCTGAGTGCACTCGTCCGACACGTCAACCACCGTTCCCAAGTTCTGAGGAACTTTTAACGAGCACGACCAGGAGAGTTCCTCTGTGCCCTATGGACGGTGGGGGCGCCGCCACATAGAAAAATCACAACATTCCCATTCTCAACAATGGTGATAATTTTAAGTACTGTTAGTGATATTTAATTATTGCTTAGTAACATAATGTAATAAATAAATTGCTCATAAAAAAACTTAACTGGCGGCAAAGTTCATACAAATCTTAGCAAAGTTTTAATGTTAACACTAGGACAACCATAGCGGTCATTTTGACCGGTACCAAATAAATATATTTTGTTTCGAACCAGGAATTTATTCATAAAAAAGTTAAATATAAACCACGCAAAAATAAGTTTAAAAAAATTAATTAAATAGTTTTAAATAAAAATTCTGATGTAAAATATTTTTTTAAAACTTAAGTAAAATTTCCGGGCGTTCGAGTTGTTAATCATAAAATTTCTTTTAAAAAAATAATACCCGTTCATCTAGATTAGAATTACTATTATAGAAACTTTTACATATTTATAATCAAGCTTCCTTTTATAATAAAATTTGAAAATATAATGAACACTATAAGAATACTGTTTCGGATAGTTTGTTATTCAGCAGCTTTAGATTTTGTAGAGCTATTATTTGTATTTGAAACGTAAAATAAAAATAGAAGAACGATTATTATCAATTACTTTTACGTAATGCAAAATGAATTCAAAGAGTCATTTGTTAGATTGCGAAAGAAAATCCTGCTAAAATAGCAACTAAAATAGTTAACCAAATTAAATAATACTTCTGAAAATTTCACCATTTCATTATTTCTAAATATTTATCTCAGAAGTATAGTTAATATTATGCATTTTATTTAACAATGCCCAGAATGAGTTTTATAGGAAAACTGTAGCAATTACAACATTATTAGAATTCAATCTGGCAGTACTAAATATATTTTATAAGTAAAAAATAGTTAAGTTTTGATTACCCTTATCCGTGTGTCGATCATCGTTTGCAAACCGGGTCAATTTGACCCGAGCTAATTTTCATCAAGCTATATCTTCATCAGTTTACACCAAATGTTTATATTTTACTATAATTTTTTTATATATATATAACTTTTGAATTGCACTATAAGATTGTTTCATTAATTTCAGGGCTCACAAATAGTCCGCTTTTTGAATACCGGTATTCTCTGAGAAAAAAATATTTCTAGATTTTTCTTCCAAATTTTGCAGAAACCACTTTCGGAGGTAAATTTTTGTGGAAATGTTGTAGAACTATGTCTTCGTCAGTTTATACCAAATGTTTATATTTTACTATAATTTTTTTTATAACTTTTGAACTGTACTATAAGATTGTTTCAGTAATATCAGGGCTCACAAATAGTCCGCTTTTTGAATACCGGTATTCTCTTAGAGAAAATTTATTTCTAGATTTTTCTTCCAAATTTTGCAGAAACCACTTTCGGAGGTAAATTTTTGTGGAAATGTTGTAGAACTATATCTTCATCAGTTTATACCAAATGTTTATATTTTACTATAATTTTTTTTACAATCAATTTAAGAATCAATAATTTTACTAAAAAGGTGATGAATCAAAGCAGCCCTGAGGAGAATCATTTTTGGGTTAAACTTAAACTCAGCTAAAGATATGGAAGGTTTTCAGTTTTTTTTAAAAATTAATTCTATATGTAGTAACAACTTTTTATATATTGTGACATCATTTTTTAAGGGAATAAATTCACATTTTTAGTAAGATTATTGATTTTAAATTTGTGTAATCCAAAGTGAATGTAACATTTCGGTTATATATATTTTTCATATATATGTGTATGGGATGCGGTTAACAATTCCCATAACATGCCCGATCGCAGCGAGAGAGATGCGGCAGATCCCACGAGAATTGGCAAGGCCAGCAGAAACTCGATACGATGAACTTGACTAAATAGTTTCGCCTCTCTGGCCTGAGAGTGGAATATTAAAATCCTCGTCAGATTTTTTGTCGGGTTGGCTGGGCAGACGTCCCCAACCACGGTCTGATATCGTAAGACGCGTTAACGGCCGATAAACTGCGGCAGAATTATCCTCTTTTTCCCTTAAAACCTGTATATAACTTGTATTTATCCTGTAAATAGAATTGTGTCTTACTCCATAAATTGTTTCTACAAAAGCTAGTCTTCAATTATCCACATTAATTACATCAAAGTAATTATTATATAGACATATATATCTTATAACTTTAAAAGATCCACAAAAGAAAACTGCTAATTTTTCTTCATTTATAATAGAGATTTAATAAAAAAATATTTCTATTTTTTTTAGATCGCACATTTACAATGAGTAAAGATCGAGGAAGTTCCGAAATTGGTGAAGTCTTCCAAGAATCGTACGAATGTGAAGTTATCACATGGAAAATACCCAATATATCATCTCTAGATATCTCCGAAAGTACTTTATTGCGAAGTCCACGGTTTTCATACAAAGGTGCTATTTGGATTTTGAAAATGTATCCGTATGGCGGGAAGGATACAGATGGAAAAAAATGCATACAAGTACAGTTGAAAAGATTGCGTTCTAAAATTCCAAAGCACATTTTTATCTACAAAATCTTCTTTAAACGTCACGACAATGTATCATATGATTATTGTTACGAATCTTTAGAATTCAACTCGGGTTGTCAGAAAACAAATATGCACATTTTCTATCGTGGATGTGTATTGAACTGGTACTCAACGTTTTATCATAATAGATTATACAGATGTAATAACACGATCAATCTAGTAATTGAAATATTAACCAAGAAGAATGCTGAAATTGAATTAAATTCAAAAACAAATTCACTTGAAACAGACTTAGGTAAGTACTAGTTAATTTTCCAAATTATTTACGACATTAATTAGGCGAAATTTTACATTTAATCATTGCTCTGACTTACGTGAAAACATATTGAAAAAGTATAATGTTCCCGAAACAGCAAGAATATTAAAAAAAAAAAAAAATACTTTTATTTAAAAAATATGTTATACAGGGTGCATATGAAAATCTTTTTACTCTAAAGTAATTTTAAACTGATAAAATTAGACTTGATGTACAAGTATCTACATTTAGTAAGACGACCATGTGCTGTCATATGAGAGTCACTGCAGCGCTCTAGTGGCAAAATTTCAAAGTTTTCGACCCTGATTCGTAAACTACGAGTTAAAACGATTAAAAAAGTATAGATTTTATATAAAATGATGTCTTACATGTAAAAATTATTTTTTGGAAGTCCTGAGATGTTAATTATTCGATAAGCCATCCCCTGCATCACTAAACGTTTGTATCAGCGTAGTGTTACAAGACACACCCATATATACTAATAAAACTAACACATGTAAGCAAGGTATAATATATTTTAATAAGAAAAATCAAGTTAAGTATACTACCTAATCTGTCCAACATCTGCAACAATGTATAATTGGCCATGCGAGTGTAGTGTACCGTTCGTGTATCATTAGTTCAAGAGTTATTTCAGGTTAAGTTTTCTTTCCTATGCACCGTGTATTAAGAAAAAATTATTTAATATTAAGAAATGAAAAACATTACTAAGATTAACAGAAAAACTTAATTATATAGAAGATAAATTAAATAGTTCATACGGAAGCAGTATATATAAAAAAAAGTATTGTATTAAAATGTTTTGATGATTTTAAGATTGAAAAAAAGGTTCATTAAATTTCTTAATTAAGAAAATAATCTTTTTATCATTACTATAGGTTCTAAATTCCTCAAGAAAGAAGGCTCCTTAATATCAGTTGGCGAACTTTTCGTAGACTCTTTTGATGTAGATATTGTCGCGTGGAAGATACCCAAAATACATTACATACCAGTTCAAGTGAATAGAAAAGTGCAGAGTCCAACGTTTTCTTTTGCTGGTGCCTCCTGGATTTTGAAATTGTTTCTATACGGCCAAACTAAATTTAAAGGCGAAAAGGAAGTCGATGTGGTCATTGAGAGACTACAGTCTCATGTTCAAAAGCATCCTATTTTATACCAAACCTTCTTTGAATCATACGATGAAAAGAAAACTTCATTAAAAGAATATTTCAGAGGCACATCTTATTCTGAATATGCCGGAGGTTTTTTCATTTTCGACTCGGATCATACGCAAGAAAACGTTCTTGGAATCACATCTTTGAAAAACATTTTATATTTTGGTTGCTCTAGCACTGTTGTTTTAGTAAATGAATTCCGAAGTCCAAAAAAGTCTAAAATTGGATTGCATTTCCAATTTAAATCTGCACAACCAATTATAAGTGAGTACTATTTAAGTTCTTCGATTTATATATTTTTTAAATGGTGTATAATAGGCATTTACTTCGTTCAATGTTATGTAACACATTGTACTGCAAGTTTTCTAATTTAAACCGTTGTTTGCGTATTATTGAAAACATTGTGCACTACGAAGGTCACACTGAAATTTTTGAAATAGAGCTAAATGGTACAAGTTAAACTTAACAACTCTTCGGAGTATTCAGAGTAGTTATCCCCCCCCCTTCCCCCAGGAACAATGCGTTTTTCCATTGATACTAAGACATTTTTAAAGGAAAACGTTGTATTTTCATACTTGAATTTGAACCGTTCTAAGATTGCGCATAAACTTTCGCAAAGTTTTCCCTTAAGTCTCAGAATTCTTACTAAACGACCCGTATACCAATTTTTAAAGAAAAGTTTCGTTGTTTTTCTATATTTTTAGGCTTTATATAAAATAAAGGAACACTTTTCTTGCATGTTATGATATATTATTGAATTAAAATTTATATAATTCATAATAAAATAAAACCAGGAAATTGACATAAACGAAACCCCACACACATATAACCTTCAGTTGATGTACACTGCAAAGAAAAAAGTGTTGATTTTACAGTATAATACTAGCAGTAAAATAAGCAGTAATACGCTGCATTACTGCTTATTTTACTGTTAATTTTACGGTATAATACTAGCAGCTGGAATGCCAATATTATACTGTAAAACCACCACTTTTTTTTGCAGTGTAGTTAGCAATTCAAAGAATTATTTGTATATGTTGCATTCTGTAAACCATGTTTCGAATGATTGTGATTTAAATAATTCTAGCGGGACTCTTTCTTACGGCTGTTATCAAATCCAAAACAGGTACTTTCTGACACATTTTGAATTCATTTTTCTTTGGAAACGCATGAAATTTGCAGGTGTTCTTATTCAGAAACTATGTAATCGAAAAGCGTTTTCCCTTGTTTGCTAAAAGCTGAAAATATTTCCGAAAATATTGCCAAAGTTGGCGTTTTGAACCAAATTCCACACGCGGCAGTTCGAGAAAAAGTGAAAAACTTATCATCACGTAAAAGGAATTGCTTATAACTCGATAAGTAATTTATTTATCAAAAAATGGAAAACGCTATTTGATTCTAAATTGCTTCAATAGTCAGGCTTGCCAATTTTATGCCGTTACGTTTAAAAATGAGTCAGAAAATGTGTCAGAAATTTAGCGTTGCAGGGAATTTGAGAACCACCTTTAATTATTAGCTCCAGCGCTTTTGCCGTAATCGAAAATGAAACTATTCAGATCAGGAAAAATACTTCAATGCCCCGTGACAGAATTTTTATATGCAAACATACGTATACAAAAGTTCACCACTGAATACATGTATAGCATAAAACACTTTTGAGATATACCATTCGAATAGAAAGATATGCACATTTGAGGCATTTTAAAAAGACTTTCCTAGTCACGTGAAGATACTCGAGCACTAATGTTAAATGTATGTATATGCCAATTTCTTGCTTGCATTTTAATATTTTTAAAGTTTTCCTTTTCACTGCCTCCTACAAGCTACGCTCGCCAACCCCCGTTCTGGCACCACAAACTTTAAAAACACTCTGATTTGATCAACTCTAAAACGATTACGGGCGATTGTATTCTAATTAAACGACCAGTGGCGATCTGCTGTAACCGGGTTTCCATTCGTTTTCCTTTGACTGGGGGGATTTTTGCCGCTATTCGACGGTTTCAAAATTGAATTTGTCACTGTTTAGAAGTTAATAAATGTGCGAAAAAGGGGAAATGGATTGCTTAGATCGTTGCCACAACACCTCTCCCGAATACTAGACCGGAGCGCTGCTGTAAAAATGGCGACTGTCGTAGGCGCATTTTTTAAGCATTTGTACAGTTTCCTGAATTTACACACAGGTAATTTCTAAAAGTTTTCTTTGACTTATTTGATCTCAGAAAATTAAGGACAAGAAAATTTTTAGAAATTACTGGTGTTCAAGTTCGAGAAACCGTACTAACGCTTAAAAAAATCCGCCGACGGCAGCCGCCATTTTTGTATCACCGTGCAGGCCTAGTATTCAGGAGGCGGTCCAAAGTCCGAAAAAGACAGGATGCAGCGGTTGGTTTCGCGTTCGTCTTCTTTCGGACCGCTAGAGTCATGCGATGTTCTTTTGTGCCTCTGCATTCGTACATTTCCTGTACCTGCTTCACGAAAAGAGCATCACTTGCCTCAAGCGGTCAGTAAAAAGACACACGTACGTGTAACGCACCGCCGAAACCTGTCTTTTTCGCCAGCCTCGCCACAGTTGATATGACGTCATCGTTACTCATGATTTTGCTTGATAATATAAATAGTTACAAAGATTTAAAATTATATTTATTTCTTTTAGGCCCTCTACATTTAAAACCGGGAGAATGGAAAAAGAAAATTTTTGAAAATATCATCAAAGAGTCATTCGAATGCGAAGTTATCTCGTGGACGATACCTAACGTAACATATCTATTGATCGAACCGTATAATGCTGTGCAGAGTCCTTTGTTTTCTTACAAAGGTATCACTTGGAGTTTAAAAATTTCATGCTGTTATATGCCTGGATTTCCCACAGATTGCTGTGAAATTGTACTGGAGTGTTTACAGGATGATTGTAGGATGGTAGGACACAGAATGAAAAGTCCGAAAGCTCTAGTATATAATTTCTTTTGCAGAATATTCTTTAAAGGTCAAGGCGGTAAAGAATCTGATGATGTAAAAGACTCTATCGTTTTCAACACAAATCATGGAGAAAGAAGTAAATCCAGGAATGTTAGACGCAACTATGTCATTCCATTTCGAAACATCTATAAAAAATATAGACATAATGACACAATGACTTTAGTATGCGAATTATATAATAAGAATACTTCTTTAACTGAAATGGACTTCAAATCAAAATCCTCTGATTTAACTTTGGGTGAGTATTATTTCTTTTTTTCTTTTGCGGATATGTTCTTGTTAATTTATGTTATATCTCGTAAATATATGACATATCCAAACATTCAGCGATAATGTACTATTTAATATATACGAGATATACGATGAGATATTAGAGTCATTGAAGTAAAAGATTATAATATCATCGGTATATCGGTATTAAACATAATCATTGTTATTTTCTAAATAATTCCTTTTATAATTAATTACTAAATAAAAACAATAATTAAATTGACAATGTTCCACACAAATCAAAGAAGTTAATTAAATACTGCATAATGTAAAGCTATGAAACAAATTTTGTTAAAAAATGAAACGTACAGAATCAGCAAAAGAATAACATAATGTATAATAAACTAACAACCCACTCTCTCGCATATTTTTGTAATTAACCATAGCATTTTAATTATTCATACAACACAACCACCCATCCATACTCTAACGTACATCTACCTGCCCAGCCGTCTTATTGTATTTTTTAAATTATTTTTCCTCACATATATAATACCATTGAAATGAAAAGACAACGAACGAGTTCTTTTACTAAACATGACAAATATTTAAAGCTGAATGGGGTATTGAGAACGTAACGATAATGTATTAGAGTCATTGAAGTAAAAGATTATAATATCCTCGATATATCGATAGTAAACATAATAATTGTTATTTCCAAATGAATGCCTTTTATAATTAATTGCTTAATAAAAACAAGTACAGTAAAAATGCTTAAAAAAAACTGTTTGTCTACATATTTCGGTTTCACCGAAGAATTTATCAAGAAAAATAAGAATTTTCTACAGTTGCACGATCTATAATGCAATAATTTGAAACGCCATCATTCATGTTCTTCACGTTCTCTCTCGGATTACTCATGATGTTTTATTTTATTCTTACTTTGATGTTTTTTCCTTCTATACTCGTGACTATGAAGTAACTCAACCCAAACCCATAGAAAAAGCCCTCCAAATAAATTTAAATGAAAACGAACAAAAAAAATTCTCCCTCCAATGCATACTACCATTTATTACAAGTGAAACCATAGAGATTGTAACACGTAAAATTTCAATATTTAACGATGCAGCATCATTTAACTTACCAATATTATGGGTTGAGTTACCCTAAGGTCACGAGTATAGAAACAAACATCAAAGTAAAAATAAAATAAAATAACGTGAGTAATCCGAGAGAGAACGTGAAAAACGTGAATGGTGGCCTTTCAAATCGTTGGATTATGAATCGTGCATAACTGTAGAATATTTTTATTTGTTTTGATAAAGGCTTCGTTAAAGCCAAAACATTAACACACTTTATTAAAACTTTAAAAATACTTTAGGGGTTTTATTTAACATCCTTTAGAAGTTAACGAAATATGTTATATTTCGTGTTTAACTTAAGACATTAGTATAAGCAGGTGTGTAAGTCAATAATTCAGAATAGTTTGGGAGATTTTAAAGATAAAGTTTGTTAAATTGGAAATGTCAAAAATAGTTTTTGATAGTCACAAGAAATGATTCTTGCGTTCAAACTAAGCAATCATTTTACTTATAAGAAGGTGTCACGATGTCAGCCTAGAAAATTATGGTAAAGTTATATATATATATATATATATAGTATATAACCGTTAATTAACAACAGAGAAATATTATACAACAATTGGGGGGAGGGGGTTTAAATATGAAAAATCACATACCCTTTTTGAATAATATCTCAAAAAATGTAGAAAAAAAACAAAATGTAAAACAAAGCTAACATATAACAGATTGGAAGGAAAAATGAAAATAAAAGAAAAACAGGAAAATGATATTCACATCTGTTATGAAAAGTATTCATAAATTATCAAAAACAGAAAAGTGAAATATTGAAATAATTTGAGATAATTGAATAGATGAAATAATTTGAAATAATTGTAGAACGATGCCAGAATTCTCAAGCCAAATAACCATAGATTTCACAAAAATGAATAATTTCATCCCTGCACAAGCTAATAAGCTAAAAATGTACAAGATTTGGGAAATCATACATTAATAAACCAAAAATGTTGAAAGAAATTACAAAATGAAAAAAATAAATGTGAGTATGATTTCCGCATAATTAACCAGGAAGAAACGTGCTGATATGTATAAATGCCACAAGAGTCAACAAATCTTTACCTGTTGCCAAATAATAGTTACTAACTCAGTAGATGAATTACAAGAGAAGTGAATGATTCATAAATATTCAAGAAAAATTATTCAAATCTTGACAAAATGAAGTTCATACTGCACATTAAAATCACAATTAAGTAAAATTAAGGAACATGCCACCTATTGGCTGTTCAAAAAAGAGCATTATTCAAGACAGGTGAATAAGGAATTTAGATACAGATATGCTATCTAGTGACAATGTAAAAAAAATATCAGAATTTAGTGAAATTTTAAAATTTAAAGAAAATGCCTAGTAAGAAACTAATAAATTAAGAAAATTTAATGTAAATAATGAATGAAGTTAAGAAGAAAGAGCAAACATTAATTATATTAATAAATATGTAAAAAAATAATAACAAAAATAAATTAATACGTTGCCAGTGCATAAAATAATTTTTTTATATAAGCAAATAATAGTAAAAATTAATGGGGTGAAGGAAATATTTAAATTAGAAAAAGACGATTGATGAAGTTATTTACACATGACATTGTGCCACAATAATCAAAGAATTTAATTAAAATATTGTAGATTAAATTAAAACTGCCTATTAGCTGATATGAAATCATTACTATTATATAGAAAGGAAGTAAACTGAAAGAATAATAATTAATTAGGAGGAAATAATTACAAAAACAAATTTAGATTTAAAAGAGTGTGATGATTGATGAAGCGATTAAATTGACATGTCCCATACAAATCAAAGAAGTTAATTAAATGGAATACTGCATAAAATAAATGCTATCAAACGAATTGCGTTAAAAAATGAAGTGTACTGAATCAGCAAAAGAATAACATGTAATGAAAGGATGCATTAATAAAGTAATAACCCACCTCTAGCATTTTTTGTAATTAATCATAACATTTTAATTATCCATACAACACCACCACCCCTCCATACTCTAACATCTACTCGCCTAGCCGTCCTATTGTATTTTTTAAAATTAGTTTTCATCACATACATAATACCTTTGAAATCAAAACACAGCGAACAAGTTCTTTTACTAAATCTGACCAAATCTTTAAAGCTGAATGGGATATTGAGTACGTAGCGATGAGAAATTAGTGATTGAAGTAAAAGATTATAATAGCATCGATATATCAACAGTAAACATAATCATTGTTATTTCCTAATGAATTTAAATATAGATCTGAAAGATTACTAGAAGCTGTACCTTGTTGAGGATAGTTCATAATTGTTTTTGATTATAAATGATTTTTTTCATTCAAAACGCGATTAAATAGCTTTAATTTTTCCAATAAATTTTCATTAACCCCCTCCAAATAGGTATTAAAACCACAGGCAACTGCTCTTAATTTTATAGGGGATTTACGAAATTTAGGAATCATTACTAAATAGAAAAAATCTGTATTAGTATGTTTAACTTAACCTTTTTATACAAAGCCTTGACTCTGTTTGTAATAACCTGTTTGCTGGAATTTACAAGTTCATAATTACCATTGTTATAAGCCTCTTTAAGCATATTACCATACAATTTCTTACGAATTATAGCGTAATTAGAGTCAGCTTTGTCAACGTATGTAACTATAAAATTATTCCTTAAGTTCTTTATGGATTCAATAAAATCTTTATAATATTCCACAGGGACTCCCTCATAATTTTTTTTGTATGCACTAATTAGATCTTTTAGAGCATGGTATCTCCATTCTTCAAATAATTTGATTGGTAATCCAAATCGATAGATCATTTTCTGTATGAAAAGATCTATATTTATCGTTAATCGCTTTATAGCATAACCCTTTGACACAATTCTTTTCAATCTAAATTTTGTTTCATAACTCATATTATTTCTAAGATTAACATCAGAAATAATATCTAAATTACCCGTGATAATATGTCCATAGTGTGAATTCAAAATTAAAAAAAAAAAATTCTCTATTACAATGACATCTGCCATTCAATAACATTTTGCAACTCCTTGAAAAACTATTATCCTAAAACAATCCTACCCAAGGGATTGTCAGTCACAGGGGTCGGAAAAACTACTTTTTTATTATAGCGAACTACAACTACAACTACTTTGTCGAAAATGTAGTTAACTGCAACTACTTGTTTTAAAAAGTAGCGACTACAAACTACTTTTCAAAAGCAGTCACAACTTCGCTACTTTCAAATTTTGTCAAAGTGTTCAATTTACACTAGAAATTGAAGACACGGATTAAATAATAAAGTGACCCCTCGTTATATCGCGTCTGCCGGGATACAATTAAATAAATGCGACATAACCGAGGGCAATAAAAAACTAAGAAAGATTACAAGGAAATGTTTTGTGTTCGTCTCGAAAACGTTAGTTTATACACACTTCACAAATTTCGTAGCAAAATTAAGAGAGATATTATAATCTAGAAAATTAGAGAAAAACAACCCTAAATGCAAACAATAAATAAATCTGTAAATGGAGCAATTCCGAATAATAAGAAATCCGGTGTTAAAACATGAAGACATCTTAACAAGTAAATACACAAGTGTTGCCAACAAGAAAATTGTTTGGTGGGTTAGTACTTGATTTCAGCAGCAAGTGTCAATGGAAAAAAATCTATGACTTCATACTATGCGTTGCTATACGCTGCAGCTGAGATTTGTCACTGCGATTTGGAAATTTTTGAGCAGAACAAATTCTGCACAAAAGAAGCGAGTTTCGACCATGTGATTTACAGAATGGCACTTTGCTTTTCTCCTGAAGTAGCGTTAAAAGTAGCGCTGGTTCTCGCTACAAACTACTGGTCTTTTGTATCGTGTTACTCGCTACACTACACTGTTCAAAATGTAGCGCGCTACACTACAAACTACTGTAAAAAGTAGCGAATACAGTAGTTTCGCGCTACTTCCAACCCCTGGTCAGTCATAAAAAACTATATATATATATATATATATATATATATATATATATATATATATATATAAAATGTTAGATTTTAGCTGTATGAATTAAAAATTTACGAGAAACTGGCATCTTGTTGAAGATGGTGAATGATTGCAGTCGATAGATCGAGCATCATGGCAAGGAGTGTAGGGAATGAATCAATGAATGTACCCATTGAGAATTTCTCCATTAAGACTACGCCAGTTATCCAAAAAAAGCGTTTATTCAGGCACAGGAGAGATGGCGAAACAATTCCCACAGGACGAAGATGTTTTCTAAAGCCCTTAGGCTTGACTATAAATCAATACATCATTTAGTTGATCTTAAATAGCTGGTTTAGAAATTCCGAACCATAAAAACTCCAGATAACTGTTTGTTCAGCACTTGAAAATAAGACAAAATTATGAGCCCCGAAATCTTGCAATTGCTTTTTGTTAGATGCGCGGATAGCTACACAATCGACGTAATACGTACACGAACCAATCAGTGAGAGGTGAAATTTAAGAATTGAGCGGCTAAGCGAATGACGCGAGATGGAGATGTTTTAATACGAAAGAATCCCAGATCTAGTGGGGCACTGCTTTCGAAGTAAAAACATCTAGTGCGCGAATCCAGCCCGTGGAATAAAATAACAAAACGGCTTTTAAAAACATTCGAAATGAAAAACTAGCGTCTCTCAGAATATTATAGATTGGATAGTTGATAAAAGTTACGCATTGACTTAAAGTTTTAGATTAAGATTTTGAATAAGATAATTATTAATATACGCGTTTTTAATTTTAAAAGGATATTAAATAGGAATAAACATTATTAAGAAATAGGGAAATAATGAATATGTCAGAATTTAGAATAATTTAAAAGAATATTGCGAAATAAAATTTTTATATAACATATATATGTATAGTATCTACAGGGTGGTTCTCTCTCTCTCTCAGAACTATATATCAAAAATGTAAAGGCAGGAAGAAGGGACCTAAATGAGCAGATTTCGTATAGGAATGTGGGTGCAGAAATGCAGTGTTGAGGCAGAAGAGGGCGCTGTTGAATTCGGCGAATGAAAGCGTTTCGCTGACTTGAATCGTTATTCCCCGCACGGATTTCGAGCAACATGTATCGTTAAATCAATACGGGACTTGCCGACATGCATTTCATGTATGGGGCTGCGCAAGGAAATGGAGCGGCTGCTCAAAGGATGTCCATGGAACGATTCCTGGGTAGGAATCTGCCGGATCGCTGAACATTTGGGCGTCTTCAATGGGAGTTGTGCGCGATTGAATCATGTTATGCTTCCAGACGTGACACGAGCACTGGAAGATATCGCAGAATTCCAGCAGTTAAGAAGAAGAAGTATTACGTACAGTAAGAGGATAGTCCTTCGACAAGCTCGAGAGCCGTTGAACATGCGCATTCTTTGAGCAGCCGCTCCATTTCCTTGCGCAGCCCCATACATAAAATGCATGTCGGCAAGCTCCGCATTGGTGTAACGATGCATGTTGCTCGAAATCCGTGCGGGGAATGACGATTCCAGCCAGCTATACGCTTTCATTCGCCGAACTGAACAGCGTCCTCTACTGTCTCAACGCTGGATTTCTGAACCCACATCCCTATACGAAATCTGCTTATTTAGGTCCCCTCTATCTGGCTTTACGTTTTTGACATACAGTTCTGAACCACCCTGTATAGATTGCTTTATAATATTTTTAACATTAGCAACATTTCAAATTTTAATTTGCAAAATATTTTAGAACTTCTTTTTTATTGTTATAGGGAATGTAATTACAAAGACTGGAGATTCCATCAAGCCAGATGGCGAGCTTTATACAGAATCTTTTGAAGTTGCAGTTATCACGTGGAAGATACCAAAAATACGTTCTATGCCAATGGAAGTAGATTATGGAGTGGAGAGTCAACTTTTTCGTTTCGCTACTGCTTATTGGATTTTACAAATGTTTCCATGTGGCCGAACAAAATTTGAAAGCGAGAACAAAATTGATGTTGTGATTGAAAGGAAGTATTCTGAACTTTCAAAACATCCTGTGGTATATAAAATTTGTCTTGAAACTTATGACGAAAAATTCGAGAAAACGGAATATCCATTGAAAAGTTTTGGTAAGGGTTTGGATACAACTGGCTCATACATTTTTGTCCCAAACTATCCCATAGAAAACGTTTGTAATATTACATCTTATAATGATTTTTGTAGTTTACTGGCAACTAATGAATCTTGTGATGCTGCTGTTTTAATTTGTGACATCCGAATTAAATTGGATAGCCAAACAATATCTGATCAATCATCTACAGGTAAGCGCAACTTTATATATTTCGCCTATTTTAAAAAAGGTCATGTGTAGTTTTAGAATACGGATATTATAGGCATTTACATATGGAATATGCATTTGCATATTTTGGCTGTGTTTGCAATGCGTGCATATACACGCATTGCATAAAAGTTTTAAAAAATCTTTAGAATTGCATATTTTTAGTGTATTTTTTCCCTTTTATTTGAAAATATATGACTGTGCTATTTTGTTTACATAAAAATAGGATTGATAAAAATAAATAAATACATATATTCTTTTCATTATAATAAATCTTAAAATATACAGCCAATTCCTTAGCTTAATTTTTATACGTAATCTACCGGGAGCTTATTGATCGACTTTACGTCCAATTTAGCCCTAAGACTCCTATAAGGGAATAGTATAGGAGAGGGGTCGGCAAGTAATTTTAAGTAGGGTCCGAATACTTTTGAAAATTTTTATCAAGGTCCAGAGAAAAAACACTTAAGTAATATTAGTACTTAATAATTTTAAATTGTTATTTTTACACATGCATACATACATACACTATAGAATAGATAAATCAGGTATTTGTTATGAAAAATTACTATATACACAATTATACGTTCTGAAAAAAAATATATACACATTATAAAATAGAAAAAGCAGATAATTGTTGAAAAATTTGTGCAAAAAATTACACTTGAGGTCCTGGGCTACTTTTTTATAATTTGGTTCACGTGGTGAACAGCTAATTCGAAGAGTGTCTTCAAAGTGTGCGTCCGTTAACCTCGAACGATATTTGTTCTTCAAAAAATTCATTTTGGAGAAAGTTGTTTCGCATAGATATGTAGAACCAAATATAGTAAGAGAAAATCAGACGAAATAAATTGCAGCGGGGATTCAGAATTGCAAGCAGATTTTGGCGGGGAAAAACCATTTGGCTTGGCGCTGTTGTACTATGGTGGCCTGGTTATGTTAGCGTCAAGAAGTCTATTTCTCATTTTCTGACTCAAGTTTATTAGAAGACTGTTATTCACTCCCTCCCTCCGCCGCCTGCGCCCCAACGCAGTATTTTGCGTTTCACATAAGAGCGTCTATGTATCATTATTTAAAAAAAAATCACATTAATCGTGCTATTTCTAGTAAAAGATAAGAAACATTCATAAGACTATCGTTCAAACGTATCTATTATAGGTAAATTTTAATAAACTTTTTATTCAAATTGAAAATCTTTGACGGTCCACGATTTGACCTTCCGCGGTCCGCCAGTTGCCGACCGTTGGTATAGGAGCTCTAATTAGCCCCACCCATTAGCGCTACACTCACATGTGCATTGCCTATTTATTCGAATCTAGGACGTTCTTTTTTTCACCTAAATTGATCCCATAACTGAATCGGTCATTTCAAAAACCACACAAGTCAAGATTTTTTTCCAAATATGCTTTTTTGTGGCAAATAAAAGGCAGAGTAATCGTCTAGGTAATAACCACTTAAGTCAGTGCATTCCTTCCTCCTCAAACAATACCTTCTAATTTTCGTTCATTACTTAAATGACATAAAGTCAGCAACTAAAGTGGTTTTTTCATGCAATACCAGATTACATGCGAATACCATATTGCATTACCATATTACCATTTGCATGCAACATCATATTAAAACATACAAATTTTCTTATACAAGTACTATCTTCATTAAATTTGATTAAAAATATGTTAATATGGCTGTTTTGTGCCAACAAAATACCACTTAACATTGTTTCTTGCTAAAACAACATAAGTCAGGAACAGTTTTTCTGTTATTTTTCTTTTTATTCTTCACAAATTATAAAAAATATTCGATATTTACAAACTTTGTAATCCGAACTCCATAATTAGCCCAAAACCCCCCATTAAAATTCGTTTACTTGTGAATAATACAGGTTTTTTTTTTAATTTCTGAAAAATTCTGATTCTGTGACTTATGTAGTTTTTGAAATGACCGATTCAATTGGGTGCGATATGTAGTCGAATGCGATGACTATTTGCAAACTTTAAAACTAGATGAGTATGGAATCAGTGCTGTCAATTCAGTGGATTTTTGAATACCTGTCAGCTCTCAGTGGCGCGTTATAGTTAGTCTAATAATACTTTGTCCCTTTTATTTATTAATCCAGCTTCATAATAAAGTACTAATAAACATGCAGGCCTTACCTGGATTTATCTTCTGTTTACTGGGCGCAAAATTATCCACTGTTGGAATGTATTTGTTATTTACGTCTTTATATCGCGTTACCTCACATTACCTCACGTTAATAGATGACAAAGATTTATAATAAAGTGTATAATTTTTTTGCATTTTTATGCCGACAACGTCTCCATTTTATGATTTTAAGTGTTGTTTATATGAGATATCTTTCCGGAGATTTTCACAAGTTATTTTCAGTTAGTTTATTCGTTCTTTTACTGTTTACAATATGCCCGCCCTGACAAAAACCATTATTTATCACAAAAAGGCTTCTTAGGTGTATTAAACATGTTTATTTATGTATTTTCATTACCCGTTAATACAGTGTCTCACATAAGTGATGGGACACTTGTGTTTTACAAAAGGAAACTAATCAAATAAATTAAAAAAACATGTACACATTTTTTTTGTGGGTGTGTTTCATACTTAAATTTAGTAAAGATTATTACATAACATACATTTTGTCAAAATATTAAAATATTAATTTAATAAAAATACAAATGTTTAGAACGGAGCAAAAAATAGCTCACATAAGTGATGGGACACCATTATATATGCAACAAAAATCGTCTGAAATAAGCAATAAAAATATTTTTTGGGGTTTTATTTTTACTTAAAAGCAATTGGCAATAATTTATAAAATCGTCTGCAGTATTTCTCTCCAGTTTGTTTTGGAATTTTTGTGTTTTTTAGCTCTGTGTAGTCATGAATGCTAAACGAAAAGAAACTTCGCCTGAAATTCGAAAATTAGTTATTAATTTGCATATTGAACGTGGAAAATCTATTAGAAAAACTGCTGAAACAGTTAACTTGAGTCGTTCAACAGTTTTCAATATCATTAAACGATATAAAAAGAATCATATGATTCAGGATAAAAGAAGACCTGGCTGACCATCAAAGCTATCCAATGGAATAAAGCGAATTATCGTTCGAAATATTAAAAAAAATCCAAGAATTAGTGCTTCAAAAGTTGCTGCTGATTTACAAGCATTATATGGAATAATTGTTAATCCTGAAACTATTAGAAGGGTAATTCGATCTGCTGGATATCACGGTAGAGTAGCCAGGAAAAAATTCTTCGTAAGTGAAAAGAATAGAAAACTCAGACTAGCTTTCGCAAAATCCAACATAAATAAGAATTCTGATTACTGGAATAAAGTTATATTTGCTGATGAGAGTAAATTTAATATATTTGGTTCTGACGGTAGAATCTTGGTGTGGAGAAAACCCAGGGAAGAACTTCGCAAACAGAACTTGGTACCAACAGTAAAACATGGTGGAGGAGGAGTTATGGTATGGGGGTGTATGTCGTCCGCTGGAGTTGGTAATCTTGTTTTTATTGACAGTATAATGGATCAGTACAAGTATATTGATATTTTAAAGCAAAATTTGAAATCTTCAGCACGAAAATTGAACCTTCATAACGATTTTAAATTCTACCAGGACAATGACCCCAAGCACACTGCTCTGAACGTTAGACTCTGGCTGCTATATAACTGTCCTGAAATAATAAAAACACCACCACAATCTCCAGACTTAAATACCATAGAGAATATTTGGCAAGAATTGGAATCAAGAATTCGCAAACACACCATTTCTTCAAAACAACAACTAAAATCGGTGCTTCAAGAAGAATGGGGTAAAATCACTCCAGAAATCACAAAAAAAAATAGTCGAATCCATCCCAAAAAGATTAAATCATGTTTTAAAAGTAAAAGGAAATCCAACAAAATATTAAAACCTTTTAAAAAGTAAAATTTTTGGATAAATATTTGATGGAAAAGTAAGTGTCCCATCACTTATGTGAGCCATTTTTTGCTCCGTTCTGAACAATTGTATTTTTACTAAATTAATATTTTAATATTTTGACAAAATGTATGTTATGTAATAATTGTTACTAACTTTAAATATGAAACACACCCAAAAAATTTTTGCACATGTTTGTTTATTTATTTTATTGCAGTTTCTTTTTATAAAGCACAAGTGTCCCATCACTTTTGTGAGACACTGTATATCGAAAATGACGATAAAATTTTGTTTTAGCATTGTACTTATTTCTTTTTAAGATGGTGCAAAAACATAGTTTAATAAATGTATGTTTATAAATATTTAAAAAGCATGTTATTTTGCCATCTTGAAAGATTTGGCAAGATGCTAAAACTGGGTTTTGGCGCCATTTTGGATTTTTTTCGTCAATTACGCTACGCTAACCGGCACAGGATTCCGCCCGCCCACCAACGGCTTGTTTTTTATGCTCTTTTAAAAATTTGAATGTATAACGCCATTTATACGCAATTTTTTGAACTAACTTTTTGTTTAAATAAAACTTTCGATTATGAGAAGCACTTTCGCCCAAACCACACACTAGTACGCCAATTTCTTCATTTTTATTGAATTTCAAAATGTTTCAAGGAATTTTGGTACACCCTGTAATTTTTTATACTATTATATATTTTTTAACACGTTGACGGACAGTAGGAACAAATGAAGTTCGAAAATTGACACTATATGTTTTTGTAATTTTTAGAATATTAGAAGTATAGTTTTACTCTTTCTGCTTAAATAAACTTAATTTTGATTAATTCAGCACCTTTAATTAGGTTGCACGACTCCCTTCACAACCACGTCAGGGTGGCTATTGGTCAGGGAAAAATACAATAAAAAAAGTGATAAACACCAGTGTATTCTTATACAAAAATTTATGTTGAATATTCGATCAAATACAGTGGAACTCTAGTTATACGTTTTACCCGGGACCGGACAAACGAAACGTATAACTCAGTAAAACGTACAACTCAATTAATGGTTTATCGGAACAATTTTAAAAATATATCGTGAAAACTTTGAACCGCTGAGGTGTTTGCTACCTTTTATATTGAAAACAGAAGTTTCCTAAGTAGTACTGCACCCATGACATAATTTTTTGGAAATTGAAATGAGAAGAAAAAAGTACATAAGAGAAGTACACATGAACTTATTTTATCTTAAAAGCTTTATTAAAATTATTTTTAATACACATAGAGTACTTAAAAGAAATCGTTGGAATCGCCTTAGCATATAAATCATTTATCAAAAGACATTTCAGTAGTGTATTGAATCTTGTTGAAATAATCACTAATCTTCGTTTGTTTCTCTTCGGCAGAGTCGACACTGAACAGCAAATTTTGCATTTCTGTTAATAATGCAACCGCCTTATGGTTATTGCTTTTACTACTGACGAACCGATTTACTACGTCAAAAGCTTTCACATCAGTTCCGAAGTTTGAGTGGTAGCTTTCAAATGAGACTCCTCGGCCGCGTCGTCAGTGTTTCCGGTTTCAAAATGGATAAATGTAAAATAAATTCGTCCGGGGACGCAAAAACATAACGTATAACTGAGGGAAATGTGTAATTCAAAACGTATAACTCAGCTACTTTTTAATGGCAAGTGGTCGAGACCTCTAAGTTGAAACGTATAACTGAGGGAAACGTACAACTCAGGTAACGTATATCTGGAGTTCCACTGTAATCAATTTGAATTTTTCTATAAGAATATACTGGTGTTTATCTTTTTTTTTACTGTATTTTTCCCTGACCACTAGCCACCCTGCACGTGCATACTGAAGCTGCAACTCGTATAACAGGTGGAAAACGAACTTCAACCTAAAAAAATTGTTTCCAAAACATGACACCGGGCTTCCACTTGTACGCCGGTAAATGCACATTTGTGTTGCTATAGCCGTAGTGTCTAAAAACGATCGTTTCGTTTTGGGCGGCTATAGCCGTCATGCCACATTGTGAACTTCGCTTTGACGGCTATAGCCGCAAGTGTCCGTCAACGTGTTAAATTATATTCCAAAAGTGTAGCTCAGTTAACCCTGCGGTTCTGTTATGGTCTACTTGATTCAAAATATTTTCAAATGCTGATAAGAAACGACAGCAAAACAAATATTTTCCAGACATTTTGTGCCTTTGTTAATAAATGTAATATTATGTTATTCCTTTGAAAACTATTTTCTTTCATTTATATTAGGGCATCCAACCCTAGCATAATAAAGAATATATGTGAAAATCATTTATTTCTTTAAAGAAAACTCTAATAGATTTTTTACATTTAATTTTTTTTTTAGAATGCCCCCTAACAACATCAAAGAGCATTTTTATTTGTGTTTTATTTATACTATTTTATTTATTGATTAATGAAGTTTTAATTTCTTTATTGAATATTAGCTGAAAACCAATGCTGAACTTTTTATATTGTTTAAAGGGGAAACGGATTAATATTTTGTAATCGACTGCAAGTGACAGACATAGATTAAAAAAAATATAGGCTTAAAATTTAATTTAAATGCTATAATATATCAGTCAATTAAGATACAGTTTTCAAACAAATTGCATTTGATAGTAGATTTTTTTTCCTATATAACGATGTAAAAATTAAAAGTGCGCGATATTTAGAAATTAAAAAAGAAAATTGCATTAGCAAAAATCGTAAAACCGAAATTTTATCGTCAAGTGCTGTCATTCGCAAAATGACGTCAAAGTTACACACGGACATTTTTGTCCTTTATAATATAGATATTCTGTATGTATTTTTTACAATACTACTTTACTTGCGTGCAGAAATTGCAAACAGAACAGCAGAGTTAATGACATCTTGATTAAATTTCCATATTTTTCGGGAATACATCTTAACATATTAAGTATAGTGTTTTAAACAACTTCAAAGTTTAAAAAGCTACTGTCTCTCAGAAACGTGCTTTCCCTCAAGACGTTTTAACTTCCTTTAAACCTTTATTTTATTTTTATTTTTTTTCAGAGAGAAACTTTTTTCACCTTTCGATGCAGCCTCGAAACATTAATATTCCTCATATTAATAATTAATTAATTGTCAATAAACGCTCATAGAAGGTAGCACCTACGCAGAAAATGATGCACAGACATCAATGTCAATAATGACACCAGCGGGTGAAGACCGAGTGGTTAAAATTAGTTTTGTATTTAACTCGAAATAACAATAATTTCTCGCTGTAGTATTATTGCTATAAATACAGCTCTATAAGTTATTGCTCGGTGTATTATTGCTTTAGGCTTCAACCAAAGCACTTCCTTATATAGGTGTGGAATTAATTGCAAGGAAGTTCTAATGACCCTGATTTGTTGAATTCTGTTTTCGAGAACATCCTATGGACTTTGATTGGTTGAATCTTGTGTCTCGGCTCCTATTGGGAATTTGTAGAAAATGCCTTTAGATTTTGAAAGTCAATTTTTTTGCCAAAATTTAACGAAAAGTTTCAAATGACATTCTTTCCTTTGGCGCAAGCATGTGCTTTGGCATTAGTAATCTTAAAAGTCGATTTTCTCGCCAAAATCAGAAAAATGTTGCCAATTTTGTGACCTGCCAGACAACGTAACTTTGTTTTTTAACAACTTGTTTGCCAAACAACAACTTGCGGCTTTTCAACAACTTAATAATTGTTTCAACCTTCATTTCCATTAAAATGCATATTGATTCGTAATGACCCGTAAATGACCGACTAATTGAATTTTATCGTTCTTGTGACCTAGCCGAATGGTCTTCTTGTACCCCAAAACGGTAGAATACAAAATTTAGTCAAAATCGTTAGATCCTTTTTTTGGATAAACTTTGCATACATACACATACAAGATTTGCTCGTATTATACTATATGATATTTTCCATATGAAAATAACATATTACCCTTTCAGGGAGAAGTGATTGTGTTGCTTTAATATTGAAAACTTACCAGAAATTTTAAACATTTTCATTTAAAATAAATGCACAATTTATTTATTTATTTATTTAATGTTATTCTTTTTTTTTCGTTTACAAACATTACAAAAGCAAAATTAGTTCAAAAATTTTGCTACAAATTTTGATTAAAATTAAACTATATAACTAATATACCATCGTCCTTAAGAGAGTTTAAAAGACTACTAAGCAGAACTAAATATTTTGTCTTTTGTCAGATTTCAATAACGAGCAAAATGAATAGCGTAATTGTTTAAGACACTCATGCATGACTTATGACTGAACTACACGAAAACATGGTAATTGCCGAAACGTCAATTGAGGCTTACTGTTGAGACGCGAAAAGTTTTTGTTGTCTGTTTGTTTGTCTGTATGTCTGGCGATAACTGCCGAAAAAAGCACACTTTTAGTTTGCAATTAGTTAAATGTATAAACAGAAAAATTCTGAAATTATCGACAATATATGTGAATATTTATGAGCTCATATCTATATTATAAAGGGCAAACGTGTGCGTGCGTAACGCTGACGTCATTTTGCGAATGGCAACACTTCACGATGAAATTTCGGTTTTGCGATTTTTACTACTGCAATTTTTTTTTTTTCTAAATATCGCACATTTTTAATTTTTAAACCGTTATATATGGAAAAAATATTTACTTTCAAATGCTATTTGTTTAAAAACTGTATCTTAATTAACTGATTTATTATAGCATTTAATTAAATTTCAAGCATGATTTTTCTTTTTTAAATATATCTCTATCGCTTGCAGACGATAACAAAATATTAATCCGTGTTTGCACTTTAAACAATATAAAAAGTTCAGCATTATGTATCAGAATCCACCTAATATTCAATAACGTAAGTAAAATCGTTAAGCAATAAATACAATAGTATAAATAAAACACAAATTTAAGAGACACGTAACTGAAATAAACGCTTCAAACCACTGAAATTATCAGAATATAAAAAACTGCTATAGATAAGGAAATTTTTAGCGATTTCTTCGGCTATTAAGTTCTGGCACGAGGCCAGTACGAAATTACCGCTTTTAAAAAATTTCAAAATTTTATTCGAATATATAATTAACATATTTCATATAAGAATTAGCTTTGGTGTTGTTTGAGGGTAATCTTAAAAATATATATAAAATGAAAAATCTATTAGAGTTTTCAATTAAAAAAAATGTTTTTCTCATACATTCTCTATCCCGGGAAGCCCGGGTTGGAGGCCCTAGTTTTATTAATGTAACAGTTTTATTGGTATTTTTAAAATCATATTTAATTGCTATAAATTTTATTTTCAGGACCATATCTAAGAAGACCATATATAGCACCGTTAAAGCCATTTGAGGCTTTTGCAAGTTATTTCAAAGGTTCGTGAAAGTACAAAAATATACTATACAATATTTTATGTAAAATGCTATTTTTAATGACCTTGTAAGAACTTCTGATACTATAAAAATAAACATGTCACTTCAATTTTTTCGCCATCTAATAATCCTAATACTAGAGTAGTACTAAATATACTATACAATATGTTTGCCTAAATATTAATTTTCTAAGCAACTTGCTGTTTTCAATCGTCTCTACCGTTATTAATTTTATTTGTTTCTACGGAATTTCTCAAAAATAATTATATAGACATAAATGAAAGTAATTACAGTTCTGGACTGTGCTTCGTTTAACTCCTTCACAAGCAATATAATTCTGCTACTGAAATGTTAAATTTATTGAACTCCATCATTTACGAAAAAATTGTTTTAAGGATAAATTATTTCTTTCAGTCAAAACGTTAAGCTAGGTAAAAGCCTGGTCAGCGGTATAAAAAAATAAATAAATAAAAGTCAAAATTTAATAAAAACTTCTGAGTGCCATTTGACAGTTTGCAGTTAAAATATAACTGTATACATTACTATATACCATCGCCTTGCAAAGGTACTTACAGTGGTAAACTTATAAAAATTTTTGAAGGAGCCAAACTCTGATAGAAAAGTGAGCTCAAAGGCCGACCTTACAGTTTTCAGTCAGATGTCGATATATTATATCCAATTACTATTATATACTAACTATTAATACATAAATATTATTTTTAACCAATGTTTATAATTCAATACTAATTGCGTGGCATATAAGGTCCATTATGTACCAGGGGAGATTTCTGAAGGTGGGATTAAACGCTATAGACCAGAATTGAAAAATTATATTCTAGTATTAGGGTGTGACGAGCCAACAGACATGGCAAATATGTAAATCCATGAACGCTAATGGCGCCTGGTGCATGTAAAATCCGTCGCAGGTGCAAGGTCCTCTAAGTTCCCTATGAATCATACCTCTTGAGATGCCTAGTCAGATGAAGTTCTCGTCACCAGTTCTAAATTACGAGACCAATTCCTGTCTCTTCTTTAATTTTTGCTTTTTCTTTTTTAATCTGCCAATTCAACAAAGTTAAATAGAAACCTTGAACCTACAAATAAAGAAAACTGTAGTAAACCACTAGAGAGCACTGCAGCGATGCTAACAAGGTACTTGTCAGGTGGTTCACAGACATGTTGTGATCAGGTGATTATCGCTGCGCGCCCAGACTAACTCGCCAAACTAGGCACTCATGCTTGGCAGATAGGGGTCTGGTTAGCGGTATAAAAAAAATAGTTGGAAAAAATATTGATATGTTATGTTTATTTTTATTGTATCAGATTTTAAAAGTAATCGCAAGATTATTAAAAAATGCACTAAATATATAGAATTATTTTTTATATTGTTGGAACACTAAATTCACCTTCGTATATCGTATATAAATTAAAAACTTGAAAACATTTAAAATGTATCACATTTTATTACTCATTACTAAAACAGGTGTAAAATGAAATAAACGTTTTAAAACATTAAAATCCTTCTATAGATGTTAAAATTTCCGTTGGCGTCCCGAGCGCTTTCAACAAGAACCGAAGTCCCGAGTGCTTTTGATGATGGCCAAAATCTGGTCGAAAGCGCTCGGGACTCCGACGAAAATTTTAACATCTATTGAAGGGTTTTAATATTTTAAAACCTTTATTTTATTTTACGCCTCTTTTAGTAATGAGTAACAAATTGTGATTCAGTTTAAATGTTTTCCTGCTTTTAATTTTAAAAAAATGAATTTTAGAAAAAACATATATCTGTATATATTTATTATGTTTTTTTTTTAATTATGTGCCCAATTCGTTTCGTAGGACTGCGTTGTGAGTACCCACTGGTTTAATATCTTATACAAATTTAAAAACATAAAAATTATTGATATTGCTATATTTTTTAATATGATTTTATTCGTGTTCATTGTCAGACTTATCTTTCCAAACATATTGGGTTTCTTGTAGTGTTATGTTAAAACGCAGGTGCACAGCGTATCGTGAGATATTAATGATCAATGAATTAGTTTTATTTGAGCATGCAGTCGTGTAGTACGTGAAACCCTGTAGAATGTGAAATAATTTGTTTTATCTTCAATAATATACTTGAATAAAATTTCAAGAAATACTTAACGAACTATTCTTGAACTTCATGCACTGTAAAAAAAAATCCTGAGGTTATTAGAATTTTTTTAGTATATTTGTATTCCACAGATTTTTTTAGTAACCGTTACTAAAAACCGGAATCGTTGCTAGCTGTTTTCTAGTAATTCTTACAGATTTTCTTGTAACTGAGTAAGAATATAAAAAATTTTTTAGTAATTGCAAAAATCAATGAGAAAAACTAAAATTTTTTTAGTAGATCGACCCATTTTTTTTTACAGTGTGGTGTAAAGCAGGCATGTCAAACTCGTTTACCGCCGCGGGCCAAATTAAGAATTATATATGAAGCATGGTAATGTTATTACCATGACACAGGGTAAAATTTGTGTGCAAAAATAATACCTGAAAAATACCTTTGTAATAATGCGTGAAATGAAATACATTTTCTTTTTGTAAATCGTTCCATCGTGGTAATACATTCTATTTGAAAACGCTAATACTATCAAATAACAAGATAGCATTATGGAATTTGCCTTGAAGTTGAAGTTTACTCTTGTGATTTGTAAGTTCAAATGAAAACTCCAAGTACTTTGTCTATTGGTGGTCTTTTAATAATCTACATTCATAATTTGTCGATTTAAAATGAAAATTGAAACCTTTTGTAATAGTTTGAAATTAACAGTTAAAACTGTATGAAGAGAAGCCGTAAAATATATGCTTATCACATTCTGGAAAAAATATATATATTAACTTTATTTAATGACAGAATAAATAAAACAAATATTACAACTATTACTATTCAAAAATAGTGGTAGCATTATAAATTTAAGAAAAGCCTGCCAAACTGATAACACTCATATACATATATTTCTGATGTTTTTCACCTATAAGACCACATTTGGGGCAATTGTGTATGTGTAAAATGTATTTTAAATATGCATGTTCTAATAATTAAATTAAACAGAGGTAAAATGCCAAAGGCTTCACGGGCTACATATAAGTTGTCGGCGGGTCAGTTATGGCCCGCTGGCCACATGTTTGACATGCATGGTGTAAAGTATACACTGTAAAAAAAAATCCTGCGGTTACTAAAATTTTTTTAGTATACTTGTATTCCACAGATTTGTTTAGTAACCGTTACTAAAAACCGGAATCGTTGCTAGCTGTTTTCTAGTAATGTTGCTAGCTGTTTTCTAGTAATTCTTACAAATTTTCTTGTAACTGAGTAAGAATACAAAAAAAATTTTAGTAATTGCAAAGATTTAGTGAGAAAAGCTAGAATATTTTTAGTAGATCGACCCATTTTTTTTTACAGTGTACTTCTAATAGAAAGTCTGAGTAATGGAAATCTTCAAAGGGCGTCTATGCGGAGCTCTTTGAATATTTCCATTGCGCCTTTTCAAATAATTTCTGTTACTAGGAGTTTTTTTTAAATAAAATACTTTTAAAAGATCCTCTATATTATTTCTGTTGTCAACATCCCTTTTCTAAGCAAATAAAAAAAACAGAACGATAAATGGCATACCATATTAAAGGATTTTTAAGTGGTTTGTGACATAGTACACTCACATTTCGTTAAAGCATGTATTTTAATTAAAAATTGCAAGTAATTAATAATTAAATCGGCATTGTTTTCATAAATGAAATGAAAGGTTTTCCTCAAATTAGTGTTGCCACAAAAATAAAATACCGCAACAATGATTTTAAAAGAAAAATGTCCAATAAAGATAAAGTGGGACATAGTTGCTGCACGGATTTATTTTATATTTATGATTAAAAAGCAAAATTTAAATTTAAATTCTCAATTTATTTTTCTTTAGTCCATGTTTTTTCTCGAAACAGATTATTTTACCCTCTAATGCAGTTAAAATATGATTGATAATTTTTTTGCGTTTGCTATATTCGGTCAGTTTTTAGCGTAACTTTGATGGAATAAAAGAGCTGATATTCTGGCTTGACTAATGTCGTTTGCAGATACTTTTAGTCCTTAAAATGTTTTTAGAAGTTTAAACCTGCATCTAAAAAATATTAGATATTTCTAAAAAATATTAGACGGCAGTGCGAAATCTTCGCACGGGTCCACTGGTGTTTATTTAATATCGTTAGTGTTTCACAGGAATTTATTATAAGCAGCGTTAAATTTTCTACTTCTTTCTCTACAAATTATTTTGACAGGCCTCATCGCTCTCAGGACATTGCTATTCGAAATTTACAGAAAATTAGAGATATACAATAACTTCTTCCAAGTTATTCCTGATTTCGAAAAACGTTCTTTATCATTAGAAACCTCAGAAACCAACATATTTTCGCGAGATTTAATGAATCATTTATAAAAACAGTTTCTTTTGCTGCAACTGATTTTCGGAAACGCTGAGTAATTTTTATAGTGTATTAATCAGTTTTTTCAAGAGGAAATATCGGTTTTTAGGATTCTATTTATTCTCAATTAAACTTTTGCAGCTGCGTAATTGAATCTATACATGCAAAAGTAACAATATAATATCAATTTTAATGTTAATATTAATTGTGCTAATTTATCATGCTTGTCTGCAAATAAAACATCTTTGTTGAACATGTAAATGTTTACTTGAGAATTAATAGCATCCGAAAAGCCTCTATCTTCTGGATTGAGAAAAACTGATTAATACACTAGAAAAACTACTTGGAAACGTTTCCGAAAGTCACTGGCAGCAAAAGAAACATTGTTTTATAAAATCTTCTTTAAATCTAAAAAATATATTGGTTTGTGAGGTTTCTAAAGATAAAGAACGTTTTTCGGAATCATTAGTAACTTGGAAGAAATTATTGTATATTTTTGTTCGTGGTTATATTATATTTTCCTATATTTAGATATATTTGCCTTTTTTTGCAGTGTGTGTTCAAACATTATTTCAATATTTCTTTTAAGACAAAGATTTTTCTATGTATTCTGTGCTAATATTTTTAAAGTTGTAATCAAAGTTATAATCAAAGGGTTTCGTTTAATATTCCTTTCAAAACACTTTATCCTTTCTTTAATAAATCCAAATAAATTTCATTTAGCAACCAAAAAAAAAGTCCTGTTTTTTATAAAGTAAAAATTTACCGGTCTATTTTTCTCGTTTTTGTAAAAAATATCTAAACCAGCCCGCTATTATATTCTGTCCTAATCATATCTGATCCCAATCAAGCCTATTCGCAACCGATAGCTGCAAAAAAGCAAATTTGATACACATGCTTTTAGACTTATGATGTTTAGAAAATTCCCATTGTGGCTTGTAACAGGAAAGATATTTTTAAACATGGAAGCTGGAAAATTCTGATATTGTAAACTGTATATGCGAGTGTTTATAAATTTATACTTGTTAAATGATACAACAGATAAGTTTGTGGATATTTTTTATTCAATTAAAATGTTTCTTTTCTTTTCAGAAAAATCGCAGAAAACATCACAAGCAGAACCATTTGCACCATTTGGATCTTCTGCATTTTCTTTTAAAGGTTCGTGAAAAAAAATTGATGATCTGATGATCTATCTTTTGATGATCTGTTATAATTTTGATACATTTTAAAAGAATTAATGAAAAAGTATTGTACAGTTGAAAGAAACAACGTATTCCTTTATATTTCACTAAATATTTTAATGAGGTTTAAAATACTGAAAATTTCCAATAGTAATGTTTTTTAATAACAAGGGTTATTTCCGTTTACGTTTCTTAAAAAAAGGGGGGGGGAAATAAACTGCAATTTGATAAATGTTGTTTTAAAAATTACACTGGCCTGTATCAAAATTGCCTTTTACATATAATTATACTATACCTATAGTTTAAAACACGCTGAATATAGAACTTTAAAAGTAATAGTTAGATCGTGGATTGAGAAGCCTGGTAATTAATTTAGATAAGTAATTGTTTTTTTTAAGTTATTTATTTACATTTTATAAAAATAAACAAATATTTGTTAGATTGTAGAAAATACTGACCGACGTTTTAATATTGTAAAACCGAATGAATCGTCCAAAAATAATTTTGCCGTAATTTTAAGCCCGACTGGGGTCAAAAATAAGGGAGAGGGTAAATTTACTGAATCATCCCTATCATTTTTACAACATAATTCTTAAAAGTTATATTATTAGTTTCATATTACAAAAACAAAGCTATCGTAAAAAGGGCAATACCAATACAATGTATTACATTAAAATTTATTGCATCCAAAATAATTACATCAATAATAATTACATCAATAATAATTACATTAATAATAATTACATCAATAATAATTACATTAATAATATTACATTAAAATTTTAAAATATTGAAATTAAAAATTTTATGACAAGGAGTCATGCCCTCTACTTCAGTATTTATTTATACATGATTAAAGTAGAGAGGAAAAGACAAGTTGTGAATTGGCTCCATCAAAACCATTCAAAGTCCCCTCTGACCAATCGATTACGACACTGAGAAAAAACATGACGATCTTCTTTTGCCTCAAATGTGAAATGTAGTATTTTTGAGTTGTGACATTTTACTTGTTTGAGAGTTGCTTTTATTATTAAATACTTCAATATAATCCTATTGCAGTAAATTAGTTTTATGGTTTGTATAATCGAATTATTATGTAAGAATTTTAATTTTCAGAATCGGTGGAGAAGAAGACTGAACAAGAACTAATGCCATCTGTTTCTACTTGCAAAGGTTCGTTTTATTTATGTACTGACCGATTCGGGAGTTACCCGTATCTAACTTTAAATGTATCAAAATTATCTTAACTTTAATATACAAATGAACCTAATGGTGGGGCCCATTCCCTTCGATATTATTTTGAGCTATCGTAAAAAGGGCAATACCAATACAATCTATTACATTAAAATTTATTACCTTAAAAATAATTACATTAATAATAATTACATAAATAATAATTACATTAATAATAATTACATAAATAATAATTACATTAATAATAATTATATTAATAATACTTACATAAATAATAATTACATTAATAATAATTACATTAAAATTTTAAATCATTGTAATTGAAAATTTTATGACAGGGAGTCATGCCCTCTACTTAAGTCATATATTTATGTATGATTAAAGTAGAGGTGAAAAGACAAGTTGTGAATTGGCTCCATCAAAAATATTCAAAGCCCCCCTCTGACCAACCGATTACGGTCCTGAAAAAAAAAAAACATGATCTTCTTTTGCCTCGAATGTGAAATGTAGTATTTTTGAGTTGTGGCACTTCACTTGTTTGAGAGTGGTTTTATTATTTTAAATATTTATATATAATCTTTTTGCAGTAAATTAGTTTTATGGTTATTATAATCGAATTATTATCTAAGAATTTTAATTTTCAGAATCGGTGGAGAAGAAGACTAAACAAGAACTAATGCCATCTGTTTCTACTTCCAAAGGTGTGTTTTATTTATGTACTGACCTATTACGGCGTTACCCGTGTCTAACTTTAAATGTATCAAAATTATCTTAACTTTAATATACAAATGAACCTAATGGTGGGGCCCATTCCCTTCAATATTATTTTGAGCTATCATAAAAAGGGCAATACCAATACAATGTATTACATTAAAATTTATTACCTTAAAAATAATTACATTAACAATAATTACATAAATAATAATTAAATTAATAATAATTACATAAATAATAATTACATTAATAAAAAATACATTAATAATAATTACATAAATAATAATTACATTAATAATAATTACATTAATAATAATTACATTAATAATAATTACATTAATAATGCTTACATAAATAATAATTACGTTACTAATAATTACATTAATAATATTACATTAAAATTTTAAAACATTGTAATTAAAAAATTTATGACAGGGAGTCATGCCCTCTACTCAAGTGGTATATTTATGTATGAGTAAAGTAGAGGTGAAAAGACAAGTTGTGAATTGGCTCCATAAAAAACATTCAAAGCCCCCTCTGACCGATTGATTACGTCACTTAAAAAACATGACGATCTTCTTTTGCCTCAAATGTGAAATGTAGTATTTTTGAGTTGCGACATTTTACTTTTTTGAGAGTTGTTTTTATTATTAAATATTTCAATATTATCCCTATATCCCAACATAACCTATTGCAGTAAATTAGTTTTATGGTTTTTATAACCGAATTAATATGTAAGGATTTTAATTTTCAGATTCGGTGGAGAAGAAGTCTGAACAAGAACTAATGCCATCTGTTTCTACTTCCAAAGGTTTGTTTTATTTATATACTGACCGATTCGGGCGTTACCCGCGTCTAACTTAAATGTATCGAAATTACCTTAACTTTAATATACAAATGAACCTAATGGTGGGGCGCATTCACTTCGACATTATTTTGAGCTATCGTAAAAAAGGCAATCACAATAACAGTTACCTTAAATGTACCTAAAAGTAATAAACATACTTAGTGGTAGGGGTTCCAATGTCTTCGCCATCATACAGAGCGTTCGTAAAGAGGACAAAAAAAAAAAAGCCCTTATTTTCGCCGAAAGCGAAAAAAAAAATCGTTGTGTGAATTTTAAATAAACTTTATTGAAAGGACTAAATTTTCTATATTGGGCTAAAATATTGAATTTGGATTACTTTTATGTCCGATTCAAAAGCGCCGGTGAAATTGGGAAATCGGAAACTTACATGAAATTATTACATCTTCAATATAAAATAACAAAAAAAAATTAATAAAAATTTTGACCGAGGTGAAGTGGGACCTGTCTAGGTCTTTCCGGGACCAAATTTGCAGTTCTCTACGTGTAATAGATTTTCCTTTGGCGCAGCTTGTCGCCAATGGGACCTTGCGCTATTAAATCTTATACAACCAATCAACCACAGATTTCCCTAGCCCTCCAATAAGCAGACAAACACACAGACAAACAAACAATTCCTTTTATTCATATAAATATTATATAGTATAGTGAAGACCAATTTGATATTTTATAAACGCACATAATTTTTCTTTCTATTACCTTCCAGAATAAATATAACCTGTTTTGTCACATTAATAAAAATAATAGGAAATTTTCTCCTAAAAGTCCAATAATGTTATTTGTTCTCAAAATCATTTTAATACACTACTTTTGAATCTTCTCTTTTTCTTTTAAATCGAACATTTGATAAAATTTGATCTAAATTGGTATATTTATTGACCAAGTTGCACAACATCTTTCACTAAGCTTTTTAATTGTTTCAGAATTCCACCTTGTTCAGTAGTATTTTGTGTTTTTGAATCGTGAGAAAATTTGACAAACGTACAGATGCAACGTTTTTATAATAATCTCAAAAGTAACCAAGGGCGTGCGCAAGGGAGTAGGTCAACGATGACAGTTGTACAGGGCTCTAAGTTCAAGATTTCAAGATAGAATCTGTAAGAAGCCAATTTATTATTAAGTATTTGCGTAAAGTATGTAAGTGATAGAGAAATGTAAAGTGTACCGGACGTTAGCATTTCAATAAACGTTCCTGAAAATAACTAAAAAATATATACACGTATATATTTATTAAATATAGCAGCCTATTATTTTTATAAGCTTTTCTCAAACTACATTATTACATCAATTTTTATTTTCAAAATCACAAAAAAAAAAAAAAAAAGAAATCTGAACAAGAAACATTTCTGTTTGCTTCTTACTTCCGAGGTTCATTATTTGTTTATTTATTTATATTTTATAATATCTTCTTTTTTATTATTTCATGTATTGGTGAATATATCAACACTCAATAAAAAAACCAAACCTGATAAAGAACATATTGACGTACAGTCCTTGAATATAAAGTGAACACCCTTAATGGTTCCACCACAAATAATCGTGAAAAAAAAAAGTAGAGTACCAGTCAATTGATATGACATCTGCAGCATCTACTTTTATTTGATATGTTGAAATTTTTCTTACAGAGCTTTTATAATAATAAGAAAATACAATTTTTATATCGGCTTCTCACAGATTCTATCTTGAAATCTTGAACTTAGAGCCCAGTACAACTCTCATCGTGGACCTACTCCCCTGCGCACGCCCTTGGTTACTTTTGAGAATATTAAAATCGTTGCATCTGTGCAGTTGTCAAATTTTCTCACGATATAAAAACGCAAAACACTACTGAACAAGGTGGAATTCTGAAACAAATAAAGAGCTTAGTGAAAGATGTTTGCAATTTGGTCAATAAATATACCAATTTAGATCAAATTTTATCAAATGTTCGAATTAAAAAGATTATAATGTATTTCCATATTATAATGGACACAAACTTTAATTTTTCCAATAATGAACCAGAATTTTGATACAATAAACATTTTTACACCTTCCATTAACTTAAATATAATTTTTCATGGCTGCTCTATGATTAGCTTCAGAATTAATTAATTAATAAAGATAGATTATTTCAGTGTTTTTTTTTTAATTTAAGTCAAGTTTAATATCGAGTATTCATAATAAGAAAATACAATATTCTAATCGTTATACTTAAAAAAAACAAAAGAAACTATATTATCTTTTTTCTACATTTAAAAGATTCACTAAGCCGGCATTTTAATGTTTTTTTTTAATAACTAAAAAACTAAAAAAATTATTACCTGGTACAGGAGGAGGCATTTATGAATCGAGCGCCAATAACAATTTTTATAAGTTATAATTGAACATTTCTTCGAATATTAATTTTATATTTTATGTCTTCAAGTTGTGGAATCTACAAGATTGTTTCGGTTATTAAGGATTATGTTGATAAAAACAAACAGCAAAATGTTATTATTTTTATGAAATGTGTATAAAAATATATATAACAGTAATAACAGATGGACAGACAATTGAATGATTTTAATTCCAAATTTAAGTAAAATGATTTGATCTTTAGTACCGGGGAATAAATTTAGATATACAATAGAAATTTATTGTCAAAAGTTGTGCGTTGCTACTGAAAATTTAAATTTATTTAAAAATTTAATGCGTAGAAAGTCCCGACGTCTTAATTAACGTATATCGCTTAATAACAGACCTTGTTCCAAATCATTTGGCTCAGATAGCATTTTTAAGCACTAATTTGGATAGAATTTGATACGGGTGGGAACGAAGGATTTTAGATTTTATTTCCAAAGCTATACATGATATATATCCACTTTCAAAATTCCATCTTGATCAAAAGATTTCGTAATTTTGTATCCATTTTGATAAATGCACTGGCAAGATTATTTCAATTTTCTCAAAAATGACTTAGAAGTATTACACAATAACGTAACGCTCACCCGCAAGAAAAGAGCTACAACTCCGAAAAATTCATTTTGCATACTAATCCATTATAGGTCTTATTTAATGCATTTTGCTATGGAAAAGTGCCATAAGTCTGGCTATCCGTTAGACCGCGTGGCCGCTTTGCGTCAATTTGCCACAACAGAAGAGGGGGTCAAAAGGCGGGAGGGATAAATTTGCACGATCCTCCCTATCACTTTTACGTCATGATTCTTAAAGGTTCTACTCTATTATGTACCCTTTTACAACTGCATCTAACCTAGCAATTTCTTGACTCTGCCGACCGATTACGGCACAGCAAATAAAATGCCGATCTTATTTTGCCTCAACTGTGAAATGTACTGTTTTTGAGTTGTGGGTTTGAGAGTTGTTTTTATTATTAAATATTTTAATATAATCTTATTGCAGTAAATTAGTTTTATGATTTTTATAATCGAATTATTATGTAAGGATTTTAATTTTTAGAATCGGTGGAGAAGAAGACTGAACAAGAACTAATGCCATCTGTTTCTACATCTAAAGGTTCGTTTTTTTTATATACTGACCGATTCGGGCTTTACCTATGTCTAACTTAAATGTATCAAAATTATCTTAATTTTAATATACAAATGAAACTAATGGTGGGGCCCATTCCCTTCGACATTATTTTGAGCTATCGTAGAAAGGGCAATAACAATAACAGTTACCTTAAATGTACCTAAAATTAACAGACGGACCTGTTGATGCGGGCTCCACTGTCTTCGCCAACATACTGAGTGATCGTTAACAGGACAAACAAGTTGGAAATTGTACGTTAAACGTGACAAATGAGGTGCGTTCGTTTCGTGCTATAACTAGTTTTACAAGGCAAAAAATCATCGTTATTTAATTACATCGTCTGCTATAAACGAAATGAGAATGCCCTTTTTTTACGTATGCCATGTTTACAGATGCGAACTTTTTTTCGACACCAGACAGAGCAGTAAATTCACCATGGGGATCTTGCTTTGCGAATGATTACCTCCATGGTTAATATTTCTATGATTCACGATGAATGAATATTTTGTTCATTTACTTTAATGGATTGAGATATTCATCTGTTAACCTAATTTTCACTGAAGTTATCTCAGTATCTATACATTTTTTAATGTAACTAACTCATCTCTCAAACAAACAATTTTTTTGAACGATCTTTCTAAAAATGTAACTTTTACGCAATTTTATTCGAAAAACTAATTTTGAATAAAAATGGCTGTTTGGCATATGGAAAAAGATGTGGTTATTTGTTTTCCTCAGTCATGTGACTTGCGCTTTTATCATATAGATTACATATGATAAGATTTAATAGAATAAAGAAAAGTTTTATTAATATCTTTAAGTTTTGTTTCGATTTTCATAAAATTTGAAATGACTTGACAAAATTCTGCAACGATTATATATATTAAATATTGAACCATTCGGTTGGGTAGTTTTTGAGCTGTTATATGCGGACAGACAGACAGACAGCCACACAAACAGACGGACGGACTAGACGACGACTATAGGTTCTACGTATTTAAATAATTATGAACGCGCTTAAAAAAACAAAGTTCTTATTATCGCTGAAAGCGTAGAAATTTTATAAATATTTAAAAAAATCGTGAAAAATTACAAAATTGTTGTGTGAATTCTAAATAAACTTTATTGAAACAAGGACTAAATTTACTACATTGGGCTAAAATATTGAATTTGGATTGATTTTATGTCCGATTCAAAAGCGCCGACGAATTTGGAAAATTGGTAAAACAAGCAAAATTATACCTTCAATTAAAAAAAAAAAAAAAAAAAAAGTGCATTTGTACCTGTCTTTGTCTATCTGTAGCCGAATTGGCAGATCTCTACGTCCCATAGATTTCTAACACCAACCAAAAAGCAGACAGACCCACAGACAGACAAAAACTTCTTTTTATTCATATAAACACATAGTATAGTGTGCTCCAATTTGGTATTTTATAAACGCATATAACTTCGCTTTCTATTTTCTTCCAGAATAAATATAACCTGTTTTGTCATTTTAATAAAAATAATTATACGAAATTTTCCCTTAAAAGTACATTAATATTATTTCTTCTCAAAATCATTTTAATACACTTGCTTTTGAATATTTTTTTTTCTTATAATTCGAACATTTGATAAAGTTTGATCTAAATTGGTATATTTATTGAACAGGTTACGCAACATCTTCCACTAAGCTCTTGAATTGTTACAGAATTCTATATATTTGTCATTAGTGTTGTGAGTTTTTGTATCTGGAGAAAACTTGGCAAAGGTTTATTGCAACAATTTTAATACACTCAAAAGTAACCAGAATGTACACAGGGGAGGAGGACAAAGAAGGTAGTTGGACTGGGCCCTAAGTTCCATGAAGGCTCTGTGAGAAGGCAATTTGCCATTAGGTATTTGCATTATAAAGCACGCAGGAGGTATAGAAATGTAATCTCTACCGGACCTCTGAATTTCTGTAAAATCTCTTGAAAATAACTGATTTATACACGCATATATTTATTAAAATTATAGCCAATTATTTTATAAGCTTTTCTGAAATTACATAATTACGTGAAAATTTTCATTTTCAGAGTCGCCGAAGGAAATTTTTGAACAAGAAACACCTCAGTTTGCTTCTACTTCCAGAAGTTCGTAACTTCTTTATTTCTGTATATTTTAACTCAAATTATTATTATCTAAACTCAATATTATTATATTATATTAAAACTCAATAAAATAACCAAACCTGATAAAGAACATATTTGACGAATACTAATTGAATATAAAGTGAACATACCTAATGGTTTCCCCGCAAATAATCCTAAAAGAAAAGAAAAAAAAAGTTTGGGTACTACCAATTGATTATGAATAGCATCTACTTTTATTTGATATGTTAAATTTTTTCTTAGACGGCTATTTACTTACGAAAATGAACACACGCTTTAATTTTTCCAATAATGAGTCACAATTTTGACGTATTAAACATTTTTACACCTTCCATTAACCTAAATATAAATTTTCATGACTGCTCTACGATTATCTTCAGGATTATTAATTAATTTATAAACATATAATTTCAGGTATACTTTTAGAATTTAAGTGCAACTCAAATATCGAGTATTCATAATAAAAAAATTTACAATGTTTAACAAATTTGTTTATAAGTGCAACAGAATCTCACTAAATGTTTTCTGTAGATGTAGCAAGAGTAAAATGAAATTTATATTTAAAAAATATATATATATTATAACCAAATAATCATTTTTCAATACTTACACTATTCCCTAAGATGGCATTTTGATGTTTTTAAAGAATAACTAAAAAGTTAAAAATTTTGTTACGTGGTATATAGGAGCATGCATTTATGAGTCGAATCCAATTAAAATATTTGCAAGCTATAAATACATTTTTTTCGAATACTAATTTCATATTTTATATCATAAAGGAAGTACAAAATTATTTCGGTTATTAATTAATATGTTGATAAAAAACCAATAATTTTTTTTTTCATGAATTGTATATAAAACTGGATAACAGTAACATTCGAATGACAAAATACTGAATGATTATAATTCCAAATTTTGAAAAAAAAAAAGATTTACTCTTTGGTATTTATGCATAAATTTTAGGGTGAAATAGAAATATTTTGCAAACATAGTGCGCTGCTACTGAAAATTTAATCTGCGGCTCAAATTGTAATATGTAGAACGCTTCTGCGTCTTAATTAACGTATGCCGTTTAATAGAAAACCTTGTTCCAAATCATTTGGCTTCGATAGAATTTTTTGCAATCATTTGGTACAGAATTAAAGATAAAGAGAGAACGAAGGACTTTCTCCAGGGCTATTCTTGGTGTATCCTTTTATGGAATTCCATCTATATGAAAAGATTTTGTGATTTTGGATCAAATATTTTGATAAATGCACTGAGAAGATTATTCTAATTTTCTCAAGCATGACTCTGAATACAAGTACATACAAGAATGTTTACAAGTACATGTACAATATACAAGTACATGTCGCTCACCCATAAGAAAAGTGACATAACTCCAAAAAATTAATTTGCGTATTATTCCTTTATTAGATCTGATTTAATGAGTCTTGCTATAGGAAAAGTGTCATACGAGTAAGTCAAATTATCCGGCAGACCGATAGATTATTCTGTGAATCACTTTGCCACCGCAGATGGGAGGCAATGTATAATGAAGGGATAGATTTGCCCAATACACCCTATCTCTTCTACATCATGATTCTTAAAGTCTGTGCGTTTTTACGTACGTTTTCATAGCTTTATGCTACATGTTTTTATAGCAGCATAATTTTCATTTTCTTCCTGAATCATTAAAATTATATATTTATGCACATTCATTTATAACATTTACGTTTATCACCAGAAATGTTATACGAGTATTTACTTTGTAATAATAAAAAGTACTTGTAAATAAAAAAAGTCCTTCCGGCCTGTACCGGGAGGAAAAGGTAGCTTTCCTACATCTTCGTTTTAAAATTTTAGCTAATGTTACACGAAAACAGAAAGTTAAAATGCAAAGAAACGTTTACAAAAGATTCGTTAATACTGAATTTGAAAAAGAAATTCGCCAAATTATTGAGCAATAGCAAAATTGGCTTCATTTATGAAGACTTATTTTGGTCGCCAAATTTGGCGATATTTCGCCAAATGTCGCCAATTTTGGCGAGAATTTGGCGCTAACGGATATGAATATATAGTTTTATGCGTATGATTGGGAAAATTGTTACAACAATGAAAGAAAATAATTTGCGAGTAATCGCGTTAATGTGCTGTTTTGTTTCAAAATGTCAGCCACCCTAGAATTTCAAACTGCTCTATCTCAGCCATTTTTTAAGATAGAGGTAAACCAAAAGATGCTCTGGAATCCTTGTATCAAGGCCTAACACGTAATTAAAAAAATAAATTTGAATTTTTAACTTTTTTGTATATTTATTTTAGTTTTAAATTTTTAAGTGGCCGCCATTTTGTTTCAAGATGGCGGACCAAGCTGACCAACGAACTCGGTTGAGACATACTTAATACACACAATTAGTGAACTTAATACACACAATTAGTTTAATCAAAATTGATTTATAAATACGAGCGTTATCGTATGACATAGGTCATATATATATATATATATATATATATATATATATATATATATATATATATATATATATATATATATATATATATATATATATATATATATATATATATATATATATATATATATATATATATATATATGGATATATATATATATATATATAAATCAACATTTGAACGGAGGGTGTTTTTGGGGTCTGGGGGTCATGATCGGTGAAAATATATCGAAATTTTCCGGAACTGCTTTCCTCCGAACGGCTGCAATAGGTAGCTTTATACTTTTTTGTATTGAAAGCTACCTAATACTCCGTAGCGTAGAACACAGAAAAGCAAAAAACGCTACCACCACTGTGTTTACTGCAATATCATATTAACCATTTCAGGGCGAGCGTCATTTAACAACGTTTAAATTGCATTACCGGTAATTAAATATAGTATTTTTCCCCTTATTTTCTAAAAATATTTTCCACGAATCGAGCAGTGTTGCCAAGTTTACTGTCTCAAATTGCTAGTCAAGGACTTGTAATCGGTACATAAAGCATAATCACTTTTCTGTCAATTTATGAGAACACTGCAAATGTTTATACACTTTTCAGAACACATTTTAGAACACTTTGAAGTGCACTTTTTGTAACAGTTTTTAGAATACTTCTGAGAACACTTCTTTTGTTCAGCACACTTTCTAGCGCACTTTTTGAAAGCGATGATTTCACAACTGTGCCTAAATGGGCTTCCAACCCGTTCTCGAATGTGTTCCCAAGTTTAGATTTAACAGATATCTTAAGCAAAACACTTTCGGTACACTTTCAGAACACATTCTTTATAGCGGTGCATATTTGGAACACATTAAGGGAACATTCAGTACACATTAAGGTAACTGGAACACTTTTTTTTAATCAAAGTGTTCCAAATGTTTTTTCCAATGTGTGGTGGGAATTTGCAGCGAATTAACCATTTACTAAGAAACACTGCATTCAACAACAATACAACAATAATAATATTTGGAGTAATTTCAATATTTTAGAGCAATCGATGTATTACTTGGCGAACTTTTCATTAATTGTTATTATATTAAGGGGCTTTTTTCTTGCTCTCTTGGTCACTTTTTGTTAAAGAAAGAATTTGCCGTATTAAGGCGTTTTGATAGTCTCTTTCTATATCGCCGAAAACGTTTGTTTCTTTAATGTTAGGAATGGCACGGCGGGCCATCTGTGTCCCGAGGGATACGAGTTGAAGACCCTTATTTTACAGGAATACGCAGTTATAGTTACTTTGCCAAAAAAAAGTCGTCTGTTTTCAAAATTTTTATTTATGTTAATTTGTAAGATGTAAATGTGATATTGGTGTTTATAAAGGTAAAAATTACTACTTCATGAAGAAGACAAATATCGTCAGCTACGTAAGCATCATTGAGTGTTTTGCCACATCCTGAGAGACCATGGGTATCTTTAACTCCTTCGCGTAGAGCGTCGCATATACATGACACATAAAGCACTCAGAATAATTAATTATACCTACCTGTAATTTTAAATAAAAATTTTTGCTTTATTTAATCAAAGCATTTCTGCTATATAATTAGGCAAAATTTTTTATTTTGAAAAACTTAAAAATTCTCTAAAATACACACGTTGTAAGGGATTAATGGTTGCCATTGCAAATGGGACTTTCAGACGATATTTCTAATGAGAAACTGCAGTGCATTTTTCTTTATCTAATCAAAAATCTACCACCTTTATGGGGATAGCCTTTATTGAATACCAGAACAAACATACAAGCTTTGGTTTGAAAACACTCCTTATGTTGCAGACGTTAAACTGGTTAATTACAGTAGGTAAACTGCAGTATATAACTATTGTGTGACGTAATCATAAAATAAAAAAAACAAGAACAAAAAATCATGCGTCAAGCATAGATTATGTAACACTTTCCAACGCTTCCAAAATAATTTTACAAATCATTACCGTTTAATAAACTGAAAGATAACATCTAAGTAAACAATTTGGAAAACGCATAACATATTTAAAAACGTAATTTCAGGAATTTCCAACATATACAATATTCGGAAAAATATCCGAATACTTTTATTCAGCCCTGTATATGATCTACAGATTTGTATATATACTACATTGGATGCTGTATTTTAGTTTAGTTAGGAAACGCGTAGCACATTTTAAAATTCTCCTTCTGGAGTTTCTGTCAATAAACGGAAATGTGTTCGCGAACTTTTGTGCTGCCCTGTATATAATCTACACAATTTATACACACCAAGTAATAGACAAAAAGTGAGTTAAATTTAAAATCGCGTTCAGCAATTTAAAACGCACTTCCAGGAATTATTGTTAACAGACAGTAGAGAATTCTTTTGTGTGTCCCTGTAAATGAACGATGACTGCTATACACACAATATTTTGTAGTAAGCCTCTTGTAATGCACCTTAGTGATAGATATAAATTTCAATGCGTTTAAAATAGTGAAACATTATTTAAATAAACCGCAGACGATTTTTCTCCATAGACGTAATGTAACGGAATTCTTTTGACTGTCCCTGTAAAGTAACTATAAGTGCTATGCACAACCTATTCCATATTAAGCTTCATGTAATGCACCTTAGTGATATATATCAATTACAATGTGTTTGAAATTGTGTAACATCATTAAAATAAACCGCAAATGATTTTTCCCCATAGACCGTAATGTAACGGAATTCGTTTGAGTGTCCCTGTAAAATAAACTATAAGTGCTACACACTTCAGTTGAAATAGGGAACTTGCTATAGATAACGACAATAACATATAAAAATGGCAGGGCATTCCGAGTATATTTACGAGAGTTAGAGCACGGACAAACGGCAGACGGCCAGACAAACCGAAGTCATAAACACTTTTCAACTAGGTTGGAAAGTGTTAAAAATGCTAAAAAATAAATTAATAAAAATTTAAAAATGAATTATCAATCCCTGCATGATTTAACATAAGAAAATAAAGGAACATGACCTAAACTTATGACATATTTGCATCTTACACCCAACACATTCTGTGGTGACAATTCTGTGGTTACTTCAGAAAATAAGTTGTAGATGGCAGCACCACAAAATAATATTAAGTCTTCCATCCGCTTGCGACACCTATATTCAGATGTTTGTTTTACTGCATTAGCCGCTGAATGAACTTGCTGTTGTATTATGTCATGTCTTCATGTTGTGATGTTACGTATTTTGTTTTGTGAAGTTCATTAAATGTGTAAAAGTTATTTATTCGTACACCTCCTTTTTATAATGTGAGCTACTTACTTTATTAAATATTGAATACAGAATACATTTTATGAAAAATGGTTATTGAATATTTTGTTTATTCGTATCTCAATGTCGTTATTATTGTAAAAATGTACAAATGTCATCCAGATTCAACTGTATTATTAAATAAAATTTATCACCAGATATTGACAAGAGCTATTTAGCACTACTGATTTACTATTATTTAAATTACACTTTTTTAGAATGCACATTCACCCACAAAATAAATTGCAACAACATTACTAAAGTAGACTTCTCAAAATTATCAGTAAGAAGTAACAAACTTAATGCTTATGCCTGCATATTACCGTCGTAATATTTGCGTCCACACTTAATATTTGACAACAACACAGTATAAATTATACGTGATTATTTCTCAATTGCATACGCACAAATGATGTTCATATGCTAATTTAAAAAAATACGTATGTCAGAGTTGCGATGTCTCCGGATTTTTCAATACTAGTATTTTAATATAGAAAATTTGACTTGTTTTAATCCCAAAATTCTCTGAGTAATAAAAGCAAACATTTTTATGCGAAAACACTGGTATTCAATAATCTAGCGACTTGGCAGCTCTGCATTTGAATTTTCTTGATATAATCTGTTCGAGTGAATGACAATTCACTGTTACAAATAAACAATTAAATTCTTTGTCATTTGCTCACAATGTTGGAAGATGTGCTTCAATCTGTATATAACATTTAGTAATTGTATTTTTTTTTATTTTTCAAAGGTTCTGACTACGAACCGAGTCATTCAACAGATCTTCCTTTCAAAAAACTGCTTCAGAACTTTAAAGAATTATTCCTCAAGCAAGAAGAATGTGATGTTGTCCTTAAAGTGAAAGGACAGGAATTTCCAGCTCACAAAGCCATCCTCAGAGCTCGTTCGGCTGTCTTCTCTTCTACATTCAGAAACGAGATGAAAGAAAAAGCCACTGGTGTCGTAGACATTGAAGACTGTGATCCGTCTTCTTTTTCTGATTTCTTGTGCTTTCTCTACTGTGGTAGTGTAGAAAAACTTTCAACAGAAAATGTTTTTAGCCTTTTCACTGCTGCAGATAAATATGATGTACAAGATCTTAGGTCACAGTGTGTGGAGTTTGTGAAAAAGAACTTGTCGATTGAAAATTTTTGTGATACAATTACTTTAGCTTTGAAGCATTCCGAAAGAGAGCTGCTTAAACTGACCATCGATTTCTTTGGGAAGAATCTGCAGAAAATTATTTTGACTGCAAAATGGCAGTCTTTCCTTGTTGAAAATCCTATACAGGCTAATGAATTGTTAATTAAAGCTCTGGTGTCTAATAAATAAATTTGTAATTATTTGTTTTTGTTTGAGAGAAAAACAAATTTTATATTTCTGAAAGAAATTGAAATTTTTGAAATAAATCGTTTATGTCATTTCTATATTTCTGTGTAGTTTTATGTATAATTTTGCTTCAAGACCTTCTTTAATTTGATTATTCAGTATTCGAGAAAGAAAAAAAATATCGTACATATTGTTTCTCGTGTCAACATCCCTTTTTCTAAGAAAATACAAAACGCAGAACGACGAATGAGATGCCATATGAAAGGATTTGGAACAGGCTTCTGACATAGCACACTTACATTTTCCTAAAACATATTTTTGATTAAAATTTGCTGATAATTAAAAATTAAATCGGCATTGTTTTCATAAAAAAATGCAAGGTTTTTCTCAAATTACTGTTGCCATAAAAATAAAATACTACATTATAGGATGCTCAGCAACGATTATAAAAAACACCGCATGGGCTTATTTTATATTTATGATTAAAAATTGAAATTGAAATGTTTAGATTTATATTTCTATGTCCCATGTTTTTTTTCCCCTAAGTGGATGACGTCATCCTCTAATGCAGTTAAAATACATTTTTTTTTTTTTTCGCCCGTGCTATTTGCAATCTTGTATTAGTTTTTACTCTAACTTTGATGGAATAAATTAGATGATATTCTGGCTTGACTAAAAACTAAATGTTGTTTGTAGATATTTTTATCCTTACTTTTTCTTTAGAAGTTTAAACCTGCATCTAATAAATATTACATATTGATAAAAAATATTAGATAGTGCGAATTCCTCGCACAGGCCCACTGGTTAAATTATCTATTTTAGTGATTCTTAAAATGTGGTTCTCGAAGACACAATGTAAAACTTTTCTCTTAACTGGAATTTCAAAGTAGCCTTGCCAATAAAATGATAGGAAAAGCTAAAATTACTGTTTAAATAACTATTTTATATATTTATATTACTTTATACATTTTGCATTTGATATACAGGGTGACTGAGGCCTTTACTTTGACCACTAGTACTTCCGGACAGTAATGTTTACCTTATTTATTCGCAAAAAAAAGTTAAAAATTCCGGGAATATATATTGTGAAGATTATTATTCAGAAACAGTGGTGCTCGAAAGTACATAACCCTGTAATTAACGTAGATCAGACACAGGGAATACGAAAAGGGGTCCGTGCTGACCAAGGGATTAAGAAACGATTATCTATTTTATGTGTGTATGAATAAAAAATAATTTATATCTATATAAATATATATAGTGGTTGCAGGTAATAGCCGAGGTTTTTTGTTGTGAAGTCAAAAATGAGAATTTTATTATTTTTTTAAATCTATTAATAAAACTTCAACAATAAATAATTATCAGTTGGTGTTTGATAAGATAAGTCATAAGTTTAATGTCCAAAAAATAAGTCAGTCTACGAAAATGTTTTCACAGCACCAAACTTCAACGGGCAAAGCTGTATGAAAGTGAACTGCATGCACAAAATTTTTGCATTGTGACATAAATTCTCAACTGATAAAAATCCTTTGGACATTTTAACTAGCAATGGCAATTTAATTTCTTATTCATATTTAATACTCTGGAAATTTTTCCATAGAAAATTTCACACGCCTTGCATTCATAATAATCAAATTTTAATTGCTTAATAGGCGTATAGCCAACATAGTGAAACATAGGATTTTCTTTGATTTCGTGTTTGCCCCAGGGTTGGTGACTCACGGAAAATATTCCATCTTGTGCTGCGTTTGTAGCCTTGCCAACATGTTATAGTTAGAAAGTGCCAGGCTGAGTATCGTTCCCAAGTGGTTCTGTTGGTAGAACGTCAATGCGCTATACTGATGACCCGGGTTCGAGTCCCGGCTTGGGTACTTTTTCACTATGTTGGCTATACGCCTATTAAGCAATTAAAATTTGATTATTAATTTCTTATGTTTTTGGTGTTAAAAAAAATATACATTCTTTTATATCAGAAGATTTCAGTATTCTGTTAAATCAGAAATTTTATTCAAAATAAAAATAAACAAATATTTAAATGATTAATGTATACAGGGTGTTTCAACGACAAAGAAGCAGTTTTTAGGTGTGATTGAGTGCATCGAAACTATTAGTTTTCATTATAAAATGAATGGTCTCAAATAAAGTGGTTACACGCTAGAAGAAGCTTTCTGAATGTGAAAAACAGTGCGTTTCTTTTACAAAATCATTCAAAATGTTGCTGATTTTCAGGGTGATAATTTATCAAACATCAAACAGTTTCCGTCGTATTGCTTTTAGCTTACACTGCGTTTCAAAATGATATCAATACCCAGTCTTTTAGGCATAAAAAAGAAACAAACGCTATAAAATAAACTTAAAACTTAGGAATATTAGAAATAACACAATTATTTATTTCTTATGACAGAATTGAAACAAACATTTTTAGATGAAGGAAACAGCATTTCTTCATTTTGAGGTGTTGCATAATGATATGAACACTGACCAAAAATACAGCTTAATATCCTGCGTATGCGACAGATTTTTTAGTTAATGCAAAAACACGATTAGGCATTGAGCGGACCAAGCCACTTAATGTATTTTGGTCGATTTTTTTCCCAGTGGAGATTATAGCAGTTTTTAATTCTGGGATTGGGGCATATTATATTCCATATGAATAAATTATTCTAATCTGTAGACTCCACACGTTTTCCACTGTGTTTATATGAGGAGAAACACATAGGCATGACATTAAATGCACACCATTACTCAAGAACCATTCTCAAGTGCTATTGTCCGTGTGGATGTATACATTGTCTGCTGGAACATCCAGAAATGCCCACCAATTTCCTCAGAAAAGGCAACACGTTATCTTCAAGTAAGTCTTAATAGCTTTTAATGCATTCATTCGGCCAGAAAGGAAAACAACGTTCACTTCACCATCAAATTCAAATGCAGCCCAAACCATGAATATTCCTCCTCCCTGCTGTCGTTTTGAAAATATTTTAAGGTACCTTGCAAAGATCTTTCCAATAATAAGACATATCGTCAGTAGAGATGAGTTCGGGGTCTCTTTTCGGAGCCCGGGCCCGCCCGAGCGCAATGATTTTAAATCCAAGCCCGCCCGAGCCCGAAACATTTTGTGTCATTAGAGCCCGAGCCCGATACCGAAAAATATTGCATAATATTTAAAAATTGTTTTAAAAGTAATACCTCATTTTTAATGAAAATAACTGTTCATCCGGTGCACATATTAATTTTATGGAAATTTACATTCTATCTTATCAAAAGAGTAGTTTAGTATCAAATAAAAATACACTTCCTTAAAAGGATGTAAATATTTTTCTCTTCCAACAAGCAAATCTGGTGGACGCATTAACGAAGTGCGTTTTATGAATAAATGAATGAAATTTGCAGAAATTACTATTTCTATACAGAAGAATCGAGCAACGTTTTATATTTTCTATAAAAGGAGTATATCGTAACTTATAATTGATTTCTTAATTTAAAAAATATTTCATTTTCCTGAAAATAAGCTTAAATTAAAAATTTGACACCGTTATCTGAAAGATCCTGTACTTTTATAGGAAAAGTTGAAACAGTCTTCGATTGATTTCTATCAGAATAACAGTATATGACAATTATATCTACTTACGAATGAAAGTGACATCGTAAATGTACAGAGCAGAACTTCAGCATCAGCAGAGTTCATAATTAAAAATAGAATCACTAACGTTGTCTTCATATGAAGAGCGAGTATGACTCGCAAACAATAGAAGACTAAAAATTTGCAAACCTAAGCTAATGCTCATTGACTAAAAATGAAAAAAAAATATTTATCTCGCATTAGATCTCGAAAAAAATTGGTCCAATAAAAAAAATTATCTACTGTCACAAACGAAAATCTAGCAACAAATATTATTGGCGCCTCTTTGCAGAGACGCCATATCACCCTTGTCAGTCGCGTCGCAAATACCGTAAATTTTCTTTTAAAGTAACATTCTGATACTAGAAAAGAAAAATAAGATTTCTGTTTCCCCTTCTATTGATTCTGATCAAAATAACATTAAAATTACTTGAAAAAGTTATTTTTTTTTTCTATATGAGAATAAATAAAATTGTCAGTTTCAGAAAGAATGAGCCCGGGCCCGAAGGCTGGTATAAAAATCGGAGCCCATCTCATCTCTAATCGTCAGTACTATCCAAATTGATTTTTGTTTCATCAGAAAATAGTACTCTTGCATAAGGTGAGTGAACCAAAGGTGGTCAGTGTTCCTAAAGTAGACCACCACTCAAAAGTAGAATTAATTTAATTTTTAATCACAAAATGGTGCTACTGCATTGTCAATCAGGTATCTGCATTTACTTCAATTCTAAGAAATTTATCAAATTAATACTTTTAAGTCGTGCAAATGACTACCTTAAACATGTTCCCAAGGTGGCCACCTTAGAAAACAAATGTGGAAATCAATATAGAAAGGGTGATAAATTTCTACATAAATATCTGAAAAAACTAATTACCATTTATTGTTAACACCAGAGATCAGTCAAAAGAAGTCAGTAACTCCCAGAAGAAGATCCCTGAACTATCGTGCTCAAAAAGTGCTTCAAGGTCTTTTAGTTTCATAAGATAAGAAGATTAAGAAAAAAAACTCGAAAAATATCAAACGAAAGAAAGGATCATCAGAGCCTAATAGTAAGCAAAATAGTTTGCCGAGTATTTTTTTACATTTTAAAAGTGGTTTCAATACATGGGTCACCTTTGGATTACTATGCACCTAAGGTGGCCCACAAGCTACAATTTTGAAATTGCATTATAAAAGTAATTACATTTTATTTTACAAAGAAAGATATACTTGATATGTGTTAGAGATAAGTGTAAAATTTTACGCACAAAAATTCAGCCACTGGCAACCAATCAGAAAATTATAAAAAATCCTCAAAGCTTAACTATGGCCACCTTCGGTGCGCCTATCTTATTCCAGGCCATTTTGTTGGTGCTTTTTAGTCATGTGTGGTTGGGGTTTTATTTTTTTGTACTTCAATGTCTTAGAGCTACTGGCTGCTTTTGACAAACCATTTTTTACAGCACTATCAGTGAATCTCCTGCTAGCTCACCTTAAGTTGTTTTCTCATTATTCAATCTTTTTATAAAGGTCTTTTTTTACCCTTTTTGATATCTTTGGAGGATGTCCAAGAGATTGCTTCGTTTCATAACCCACTTATAATAGAAGATAATTCAATAATACACCTGGAAATCCTTTCAGTTCCTTTGCGATAGCTTTTGCTGAAAGTTCTAGATCCTTAAAAGTCACAATCTTTCCCTTCTCAATTCGCTTTTACGGCAAATATTCTTAGGGTTCACTTTACGGTCAAGTTTGAAACTTACCAAATGTGAGAAGTATATTTATATACTAAAATAATTTGCATATTTTGGGTTCTTCAGCTCGGAGTGGCATTTCATACACCTGTACAATTTACATATCCATTTATTGGTAATTTTGGTAAGTGTTCATCTCATTCTGCTTCACCTTTCTTTTCTTTTTTGTATAATTTTTATTTCCAATGAATTTAAAATTTGATTTTCATTTTGTCGTTATGCTTTATGTATTATTATAGTACTTGTCCCCAAAATAGCGCTTTCTGGTAAATATTTATAGATTTTCAGAATGATATCGCAAAATTACTGAGTGTTCATATCATTTTGCAACGCAGTGTAAATTTTAGTAGGATGTTTCGAAGAGAAAACACTTAACTCTTCGTTTTTGAGTTACATGTTTAAAAGACTCACCACAGTTTATTCACTCCATTTGGGTGATTTTTATAATTCATGGATGAAGTATATTTTTGTGCTTTATTTTTTTATTTAAGAATTCTTTTGCTAATAGCGTAATTGAAAAAGAAATCAGTAATCTTATCCGGTAATTTAAAATAACTCTTTCTCAACATTAAAAAAAAACCTCTCCAATGCTTCAGTTTCTATGATATGTTCTTTAGTTTAAACATTATTAAAAATTAGTTAAAAGTATATGATTATTTTTATCCCAAAAGTTTCTTACATTAGTTTTGTAATGTCTGGCATACAGAAAGAAATAATATCAAGGCACCATCTTCTGTCCCCTGGCCCCGATTGAGACTAAATGGGGCCATGGGCAAAGATAAATTGGGGTGGCTCTTCGAACCGTTGCAACATTACACAAATAAAACTGATGTTCAGTCATATGTGTAATGCATAAACAAGATTTTTGCACCTTGGATTTTAAATATAAGAAAATTCTTAGCTCCGTTAATTCTAAATTAAGTACCTTAATTAATAAAAGTACTCTTTTTTTCCTTAGTACAGAACAAAACTCTTTTACATAACTTTAGTAACTTGTTATATTACTTTAATATGAATTTAATACTGGATTTTAAATAGAAGAAAATTCATTTCAGCAATACTAAATAAAGTACCTTAATTAATAAAAATACTCTTTTTTATTTCTTAGAACAGGACAAAACCCTTTTATGTAACTTTAAGGTGAATTTTTTAAGGTGAATTTAATAGCCTCAACTTATGGAAGAGTGTCAAATTCTGTAACATGTAAAAATGAGTTAAGTTACTTTTAGGTAGCTTTCAATACAAAAAAGTATAAAGCTACCTATTGCAGCCGTTCGGAGGAAAGCAATTCCGGAAAATTTCGATATATTTTCACCGATCATGACCCCCAGGCCCCAAAACCACCCTCCGTTCAAATGTTGATTTACACATATATATATATATATATATATATATATACCGGGTGATCCAAAAGTCAGGACGAACTTTAAAAATGAATAATTCGAAAACGAATCAAGATACAAAGATACGGTTTGCACCAAACGGATGGAAAAGAAACCGGGTTTTATGTGGCAACGAAATGAAAAATAGTTCTGTTGGCGACCAACAGATAGCGCTGTCGGATTTCTGCAAGATAACGCAAGAATAACACAAGAAACGCTACTAAATGCTGTGGACGGTGTGGTGCCTCGTCTCACAGCTGTACTTCTGATTGATGGACAGCACATTGAACATTTACTGTAGTACTAATTAACTGTAATTAAGCTGACTTCAAAGTTGTCAACATTTTTTCATTTGTAAATCATCTTTTGGTGCAATAAAACACTATAGCGCCATGTGTTGGTCGCCAACAGAACTATTTTTTTCGTTGCCACACAAAACCCGGTTTCTTTTCCATCCGTTTGATGTAAACCGTATCTTTGTATCTTGATTCGTTTTCGAATTATTCATTTTTAAAGTTCGTCCTGACTTTTGGATCACCCGGTATATATATATATATATATATATATATATATAACCATAAATGAAACATTACCATAACACCAACTTAAACTATGAAATAATGATTAAGTATGTAATAATTAGTTGACAATGAAAGTATTCCCCAACACTCTGAATATAGATACCAAAAACTTATTTAAAAGAAGAAGAAATTAAATTAAAATTTGAATAAATGAAATTGAATGAATGAAATGAAATTCGTGGAATTTAGACAGAATTATCAAGTCCCAAAAGCCTAAATACCACAAATAAAATGAGTGGTTTCATCATCATATTAGCCATAACATTGCTAAAGAATATGATTTTGGGACTACCACTCATAAACAATGAATCAAACCTGTGAAAAAATAAAAAATAAATACGATATTGAAAAGGAAAGAAACCATACCTATAATATACAGATAAAACTTGAAATAGAGTCATAAAGTACATAATCCATTTGGATTAAAAAAGATACCTGTGCACCACATGAACACAACGAAACAGAGGGAATGAATTGCAAAAAATCATTACATGTTGCCAAATTTAGTTTTAGAAAATGATTTACCATGTTGCCAGAATAGATGTTAGAATAATATGAATATTATTGTAAAGCAACAGAAACCATGGTGCTGCCATCTATTAGGGTAAAAAGTGAATATACGCTGAATAAAAATAGCATTGGATGAAAATTAATATTTAAAAATTAAACCATATACTATCTAAAGATGATAGCATTTAGTTAAATAATAAATAAATGAAATTAATTAATAAATAATAAATAGAATATCCAATTACATTAAAGTAATGGATGTATTAATGAATAATTCTATGTTAAAAATAAGATGGAAGATGGAAAAATTAATAATTAAAGCAACATAAAAATATATGTACCATGAAATGACATAGCAACTATTAAATAGCTGTGCCAAAAATGCAACATCACAAAAATTAAATTAAAATACTAAATATTTGAATTAAGATACAAAGGATTTAAAATTAATAATAATTAAATATTGAAATTAATTATTAACATATAATGTTTCTTCATACAAAGTTAAAAATTAAATAATCCTGATATAAGTGGTAAGGTTAGAACGTTTAATAAAAATTAAAACATGTATTATATTAACACTTAGAAAAGTATACATTATATTAGAAGTTAATATGATATTGTCCACCGTAGGCATTAATCTAAATGCATTAGATCCAAAACATTCTTAATATTAATGAATATAAATTCATTTAAATTAATTAAATAATGAATATGTAAATATAACTAAATTAATATACATATAAAAATATCACATCATAGTCCATTATAAAATGTGTAATATCAAACGTGTGTGTAAATCAAAATGCCCCCTTTTTTTTAAATATAAATTAACCATGCGTTTTTTTCCATACAACTCCGCCACACACCTCCTCAATCCCACATATATATATAGTCCAGGCCAGGGCTCGGAAGTAGCGCGCAACAAGTAGCGAAACTACAGTAGCCGCTACTTTTTCCAGTAGTTTGTAGTGTAGCGCACTACATTAAAAAAGTGTAGTGTAGCGAGTAGCGCGATACAAAATATCAGTAGTTTGTAGCGAGCATCGACGCTACTTTAGGAGGGAGGAAAAAAAGTGCCAATCTTTAAATTACGTGATCATCATAACTAGTTTCTTTTGTGCGAAATATATATTCTCTGCAACAATTTGCGAACGTCAGCGACAAATCTCAGTTGCAGTAGTTACAGCGTAAAGTTTCAGCATGCCCGTGATCTAATATTTGCTGTATTTGCTGATAAAACCTCAAAGTACTCACTCATAAAAAAAAATAATTTTCTTGCTGGGTATTTCTTCCATACAACTCCGCCACACACCTCCTCAATCCCACATATATATATACATAGTCCAGGCCAGGGCTCGGAAGTAGCGCACAACAAGTAGCGAAACTACAGTAGCCGCTACTTTTTCCAGTAGTTTGTAGTGTAGCGCACTACATTAAAAAATGTGTAGTGTAGCGAGTAGCGCGATACAAAATATCAGTAGTTTGTAGCGAGCATCGACTCTACTTTAGGAGGGAGGAAAAAAAGTGCCAATCTTTAAATTACGTGATCATCATAACTAGTTTCTTTTGTGCGAAATATATGTTCTCTGCAACAATTTGCGAACGTCAGCGACAAATCTCAGTTGCAGTAGTTACAACGTAAAGTTTCAGCATGCCCGTGATCTAATATTTGCTGTATTTGCTGATAAAACCTCAAAGTACTCACTCATAAAAAAAAAATAATTTTCTTGCTGGGAACCTTTTGTCTTCTTACTCATTATTAGATGTTGTGTTTTAATGTGGGCATGCTTCTTTTGAAATTAATGTAATAGAATGACAGACAAAAATAGTATAGAACTGCCCTGCTCGGCATATAATGAATATTTTGAAATTATAGAACAACAAGAAATTGGTAATTATTCTGTAATATGTAAACTTTGTACAATTAATAAGAATTTATCGGTATCAAAATCATCTTCTTACAACTTGAAGTGGAATATAGAGTGAGTTAGCATTTTCTTTATTAATAATAATTACTGGATCGCATCTCGCACTGAATATCTAAATCGCTATTCACTAAAATTCATAAATAATTAAAAAGAGTATTTTCGAATTAAGATCCCTGATTCAGAAAATAATCTTATCGAACTGTTTATAATTGCAAAAAAATATTTTATTAATACGTCTTTTGATCTTTGTGAAATATTTGTCCAATATATGCATACAAATTAATTTATTGCATATTTCCTTTTGAAGATTCCAATAGATAAAACAAAGGTGGTTGAAAATAAAAATACATTATTTAAAAAAATGCCTAAGAATGCTTAATTTGATTTTTATGGCTATTTATTTTTACTTTAGCTGTACAGGTTTTGTTATCGCTAAAATAATTTATTTATAATGTTTTATATTTGATTTGATATTGGATAGCTTGGTGTTTTAATGAAATGTCTTTATCTTTGTCTCCAGAATGAATCTAAAGCTCAGTATGTTGAAATTCGGGTTTTCAAAGGGACACAAACAAAAAGAGATAGAAAGGAAAAGAAAAGCTAAGCTTTAATTTATGCAAGTCTGAATGATCGTGTTCAATTTTTAAATTACTTTCAGGATCTATATTTAAATTGTAAAGAAATAGGACTATTTAGCTCTATTTAAAATAAATATATATATATATTCAAATTTACCAAGAGCTATCCGCTCTTAAGGTTGTTCTCAAATTCAAACTGGCTACTTTATGACATATTCTTTAATTCACTTTTGTTCGGAAACGAATGAAAATGCAGGTGTCCTTTTTCAGAAAATTTGTAACCGAAAATCGTTTTCCACTATTCTTTATTTTATTTAATTTTTTGGTAAGACAGAAGATTTTTCAGAAAACACTGTCAAAGTCGACGTTTTCAACCGAATTCCCTAGTACCGCAGCAGGGGAAACGGAAAAAACGTGACACGAATCGCTTATAACCCGATAGGTAATTTATTTATCAAAAAAAAAGAGAACTCATTTCGATTCCAAATCGCTTCAATAGTCAGACCTGCCAATTTTATGCCTTTGGGATTAAAAATAAGTCAGATAACGTATCAGAAAGTTTCGCGTTGTTGAGTAAGGAATTTGAGAACCACCTTAAGCGTTACTGGGCTATATCACTATCATACATTTGTAATATTATTACAATTTTGTCTTCAAATTTCCTCTTTTTAACACTTTTCAACATAATTAAAAAGTATCTATGAATTTGCTTTGTCTGTCTGTCCGTGCTCTAACTCTCGTAAATATACTCAGATTGCCATGAAAGTTTTATATGTTATTGAAGTTCACCATTAAATGTTCAGTATTGAAAATGAAGTGTGTAGCATTTATTTCTCGCTTACAGGGACATTCAAAAGAATTCTGTTACATTATGGTCTATAGGGAAAAATTGTTTGCGGTGTATTTAATTAGCGATGATAACTAAAGTAGCGAAAAGTAGCGAAGTAGTGACTACTTTTGAAAAGTAGTTTGTAGTCGCTACTTTTTAAAATAAGTAGTTGTAGTTGTAGTTAACTACATTTTTCATAAAGTAGTTGTAGTTGTAGTTCGCTACAAACAAAAATTTGGTTTTTCCGACCCCTGGTCCAGGCATTAGGGGATAAAAAAGAGCAAATAAAGGAAAGTTTTGGTGTAGTTTTTTTGTTTGGGTCCCTTTATGTTTTTTGGGTCGCTGAACACGAATCCGAGGTTTTCCAACAAAATTTTTTTCGGGTGTCAAAAAACGGACTTTTCTCCGTTTTTTCAAAATAATTCCAAAATTGTTCATTTTACGTGAAAGTCGGCAGTATATGAATTAAAGAGAATAAAATTTCCTATATTTTATGTGCTGTGATCAATGGTTTAGCCGTGAGAGTGCTGCAAAAAAGGGTGTTAAAAAAACTGTAAAAAAAACGGGAATTACGGTAGTGTATGTCGATGTAACATGGAAACTAACCATTTTACGCAAACGGTAACCATTAATGATAGTAAAGATTATATGTTTGACTATATTTTATGCATTTGAGGTAGAGGAAAAGTGCGGATCCTGCGCCAGGGGAAGGTGAGAGCAGTGGAGCAGTTCCACCTTCGCTCATGAGTCGAAGGTGCTCCTCCGCCGCGCCGGAGTGCTCATACTGTAAGAGGCGGTAAAATTGGGAGGTGTAAAAGACAAAAAACTGTAAAATACGAGAATTACGCTGTACGTCGATGTAACATGTAAATTAACCATTTTAAACAAACGTTGACTGTTAATGATACTAAAAACTATATGATTGACTACATTTTACAATGAAGTTGCCTGATAATAAATACGGCGACTCATTATGAATCATTATTTAATTATAAATTATTATGTAACATTAGTAACAAACATTAGTATATTTACATGAAGTCAAAAAGCAAAATTCTTATTTTCACATTTTTTTATTTGAAGGTCCCTGCTGTTCATCGACATCTACAACATAGAAAATAGACGTATGGAATTAGTGGATTTTTTACTTACTACCAATATTATAGAATAAATGTTTTCTTAATGGTAATTATTTCATACCTTGTGGCATGGCTTGTTCCTCTTCCATTGGGTCCACGGATTCAATGGGTGGGCAATCCATCTCCAGCTCGGTTTCAGGGTAGAACTCGTCTTCCTCATCTTGATTCACCACTGAGATGTTGTTGCAGTTCTTTTCGCAGTTGGGGCACATGTTGGAACAATAAATACCTGCCTTCTTGCACCCACAATTTTTTTGGAAGTTCTTTTTGCATTTACATGATACAACAAAGCAGGTAGAACAGGGGGTAGTAAAGTAAATACAGGCTCAAGGCAATTATTTGTTTTTTCCATCCTCTTGAAGAGTGCTGTCGTGCCTCAGCTGCAGATGGTGGTAAAGCATCAATATTTGAATTGTATTTAAATGCTGACTTATTGTACGAAATATACCTTAGGTGGTTCAGCGAAGGCACATTCGTCCCACTATAGCCGTACAGCGAGACAAGGAAACGTTCCCCAGCAGCTGCAATCATCTCTTGAGTAGTGTTGGAGTCTTTAAATACTTTAATAGCGTCAGCAACATCGGAATTCTTCACAAGAGTTTTGAGGAACTTCATTTTTTTCCTTGCATAAATGGTGCTGACGTTGTATCACACCCGCTCATAGCATATAGGAAGAGGATGCTTTCCGCAACCGTTGAACTCACAGCATTAATTAGAGAAAATATCACGTTTTCAGCCCTGCAGAGAGCTATCAAAATGAGCGAGAGGTGTACATCCTTCCCAACTATAATCAACTTCTCATTTGATGGAGTCAAGGACAAAGCAGTGTTTATAATCAAGGTGTCTGCATCTTCTTTTGCTTGCTTGCATGTAATATCTGCTGATGAGAACTTATCACTCATCATAGATATTAACCGATCCTTGTTTTTTGGGTTAGCAAGAAACTTTTCTTTGCAAATGGTAGGTATCATTGTACCGTCAAACAATATTATCCGTTGAAGAATGCTTCTATGCTCGTCTCATACGCTCAGCAGTTTTTGTACCACCTTGTAAGTCATCAGGGTAGCCATCAAAAACAACTACTGCCTGCGGTTGGTAACGTGACTGTACGTACTCAACATATTTATCGCAGATTGTTGAAAAAGGTTTTTCTTAGGCCAAACAACCCTATGCAATAACCCCCCCCCCCCCATCAATGACGAATTGAATTCTGCCGCTGAACCGCTTGTTTGTTAGGGGTTTGAATGCCTTGTAGAGAGTAGATTTGGTTCCTTTTCTTAAACCATTGTCGAATAGGGATAAGGAATAATATTTGTTGTTAATCCACATAATTATTTGTAATTAAATAATGATTGATAATGAGTCGTCGTATTTATTATCAGGCAACTTCATTGTAAAATTTAGTTAATCTTATATATTTTAATATCATTAATAGTCAACGTTTGCTTAAAATAGTTAATTTTCATATTACATCGATACAGGGCCATAATTCCTGTTTTTTACAGTTTTTTCTCTTTTATCCACTTTCAATGTTATCGCCTCTTAGAATACGAGCTCTCCGGAAGAGTAGCACCCTCGATTCATGAGAGTAGCTGGATCTACCCCACTGCTTCAACCTTCCCCTGGTGTCGGATCCGCACTTTTCCTCTACCTCCAATGCATAAAATATGGTCAAACATGTAATTTTTAGTAACATTAATAGTTAACATTTGCGTAAAATGATTAGTTTCTATGTTACATTGACATACAGTACCGTAATTCCCGTTTTTTTTTACAGTTTTTTGTTTTTAACACCCATTTTTGTGGCACTCTCAGGGCTAAACTATTGATCAGAGAAAAAAACTTTCAATACATAGAATGTAGGAAATTTTATTCTCTTTATTTCACATATTGCCAACTTTCACGTAAAATGCATAATTTTGGAATTATTTTGAAAAAGCCGAGAAAAGTCCGTTTTTTTACAAGTTTTTTGTAAAAAAAACGTATTTCCCGGAAAAAATTTTGTTGGAAAACCTCGGATTCGTGTTCAGCGACCCAAAAAACATAAAGGGACCCCCCCCCCCCAAAAAAAAAAAAAAAACTACACCAAAACTTTCCTTTATTTTCTACCAAATGACTGGACTAATATATATATATATATATATATATATATATATATATATATATATATATATATATATATATATATATATATATCTGACCTATGTCATACGATAACGCTCGTATTTATAAATTAATTTGAATGAAACTAATTGTGTGTATTAAGCTCACCAATGCCTCGATCGAGTTCGTTGGCCAGCTTGGTCCGCCATCTTGTTTCAAGATGGCGGCGATTGAAAATTTTGAAACTAAAATAAATATACAAAAAAGTTAAAAATTCAATTTTTTTAATGAAGTGTTAGGCCTTGATACGAGGATTCCAGAGCATTTTTTGGTTTACCTCTATCTTAACAAATGGCTGAGATAGAGCAGTTTGAAATTCTAGGGTGGCTGACATTTTGAAACAAAACAGCACATTAACGCGATTACTCGCAAATTATTTTCTTTCATTGTTGTAATAATTTTCCCAATCATACGCATAAAACTATATATTCATATCCGTTAGCGCCAAAATTGGCGACATTGGCGACAAAATTTGCAAAATTGGTGACATTTGGCGAAATACCGCCAAATTTGGCGATCAAAATAGGTCTTCATAAATGAAGCCAATTTGGTTATTGCTCAATAATTTGGCGAATTTCTTATTCAAATTCAGTATTAACGAATCTTTTGAAAACGTTTCTTTGCATTTTAACTTGCTGTTTTCGTGTAACATTAGCTGAAATTTTAAAACGAAGATATAGGAAAGCTACCTTTTTCTCCAGGTACAGGCCGGAAGGACTTTTTTTTTTTCATTGTTGTAATCATTTTCCCAAACATACGCATAAAACTATATATTCATATGAGTTAGCGCCAAATTCTCGCCAAACTTGGCGACAATTGGCGAAATATTGCCAAATTTGGCGACCAAAATAAGTCTTCATAAATGAAGCCAACTTGGCTGTAGCTCAATAATTTGGCGAATTTCTTATTCAAGTTCAGTATTAACGAATCTTTTGTAAATGGTTTCTTTGTATTTTAGTTTGCTGTTTTCGAGTAACATTAGCTAAAATTTTAAAACGAAGATATAGGAAAGCTACCTTTTCCTCCCGGTACAGGCCGGAAGGACTTTTTTTTCATCTTTTTAAGTTGCACTACGCACAACATAATATCAAATCAAATAGATTCTATTTCACAAGTAGAAAGTGTTTTTTAAATGAATTTAAAAAGATGGTAATTTAGTAAATAAAGCATATAGCTATTATGTTCTATGCTCTGTGTTTGCAGCCAAAGCGGAGTGGTGCTTTGCTACCGAGTGGTTGAGGTTAGCTTTGCGAAAGCACTGAGCTCTGTGAGTTCAAAATTAAATTTGTTTTTTAGAAAGTTTAGAGAATTTTAAAAAATGAAATTTGTATTTGAAAATTTTCAGAGTTGGAATTGGGAATAAAAAGTAAATATTTTATAAATGAATATATGGATTTGGGGGGCCCCTGGGTAAAATCCCGATTTGATCATGCGATAATAAGGTCCTGTCTGTCCCACAATACTATTAATGTTTCTAGCGGTTGATTTTTTTCATCACTTATTTATTTATTAATCCATCTTTGTGTGAAACTATTTACATATGTGATAATTTTGGTTATTTTATGTAAATCAACTTTAAAAATCCTGATCTGATTTAGTTACCTAACCTAGGGACAGGCCCTAAGTCCCAGGAGAAAAGCCCCGAGCCATGGGGTGAAATTATGATCTGGCTTCACCACTTCACTACATCACTTGCACATAAGATTTTAAAAAGTCCTTCCGGCCTGTACCGGGAGGAAAAGGTAGCTTTCCTATATCTTCGTTTTAAAATTTTAGCTAATGTTACACGAAAACAACGATATTTCGCCAAATTTGGCATATTTCGCCAAATGTCGCCAATTTTGGCAAGAATTTGGCGCTAACAGATATGAATATATAGTTTTATACGTATGATTGGGAAAATTATTACAACAATGAAAGAAAATAATTTGCGAGTAATCGCGTTAATGTGCTGTTTTGTTTCAAAATGCCAGCCACCCTAGAATTTCAAACTGCTCCATCTCAGCCATTTTTTAAGATAGAGGTAAACCAAAAAATGCTCTGGAATCCTTGTATCAAGGCCTAACACGTAATTAAAAAATAAATTTGAATTTTTATTTTTTTTGTATATTATATATATATATATATATATATATATATATATATATATATATCAACATTTAAACGGAGGGTGGTTTTGGGGGTAGCTTTATACTTTTTTGTATTGAAAGCTACCTAAAATAAACTAGTCGTTGGGGGCCACCGTAATACTTACCCATCATTGATATGCATAATGTAAAATATTAAAATAAAAAATGTGTAAACTACTTGTAAAATGCATTACAATTCGAATAAAATCGTGGCTTGATGACGTCCTAAACTTTAAAGGCTCGATTACTGAATTGCTTAAAAGAAACATACTTATAACTCCAAAAACAATAACCCTATTAACTAATGTCGCGGCAAAGGTATCTTGGCAGTGGAGGCAAAGCTACGAAGGCCTGCTCACTCACTTTGGTGCTCGTAGATTCCCATACTGGGAGAAAAGCGATGATTTGGCGTGTAGAAAAATCCTTTTCGGATGTTACTGTTATGTTCCACGCCGATCTTTTGATATTCGTTAAGGAATTCCTTTTGTAATGTTTTAACTCATTGTCATCTGATAAATTTTGTCATCTGCGGTTTTGGAATTTTAGCGATTTTTATGCGATTTAACCCTTTCCGGCGCCGAGTAAGTCTGTTTTTAAAATGATGAAATTATCAACTGACACCAGAACGTACAAAAGAATTTATTAGAAAATTAAAACTTGCTTATTTTCACGCAGTTTATAAAAAGAAAAATTTAATTAAATATTCTTGGTGCCGTTTGTCAGATTTTAAATTAAAATTAGGTGTCCTTTTTTTGTGGACACCGCCCGCTAAAGGGTTAACGGGATGTTTTGCGTTTAGCGGTGATTTTTCCACATTATTAAATATAAATCCTGTTTTAAACTTTTAGTACAATTTAGTAAATTTTATCTTCTTTTCAATAAATTTTATTCGGAATTCGTACGTACATTTTTGAAATTTATGCGTATATTTTTATTTGAATTTATAGAATTTATGGGTTTACGAGGCGATTTTTCAACATTCGTAAAAGAAATCCTGTTTGTCTTTTAGTCCAAAAAAGGATAATTTTTTCCTTTGCAATTTTTGAAATCTTAGTGATTTTTAATGCTATTCTTAGCGTTTTTGCGGGATTTTTCCACATGAACAAAAAGAATCCTGTTTATATCTGCAGACGAATATAGTAAATTTTGTTCTCTTTTCAATGAAGGTTATTCGGCATTTATCAGGTGAAAATGCTAATTTTTAAACATTTTATGAAAGATTATTTGCCTTTTTATGAAGATGCGAAACACTATTCGATTTCCTGATATCTGAATGCGAATTTCTGTAATTTGTATGTATTTACGAATGAAAATGACTTCCTGAAAATGTTAGAAATTAGTTAACTTAAATTGACAAACAGCCGTAAAGAAAACTACATTTTTTAAACTAAACACTGGAAGTATCTAAAGGTGGAAGTATTTAAATGAGTTTTTCATTTTTTAATAAATAAAAATTACATAGAGTTATAAGCGATTCGTCTCACGTGACGACACATTTTCCCCCTTTCTCGTGCTGCGGAGTTGGAAATTCGGTTCAAAACGCCGGCTTTGACAGTATTTTCTGAAAAAAAAGGGGGGAAACGTCTTTCGATTACAAAGTTTCTGAATAAGTACACCTATCAACTTTATACATTTCCAAACAGAAATGCATTAAAATTATGTCAAAGTAGCCAGTTTGGATTTGAGAACAGCCTTAAGGGTACGAAAATCGAAAAATGATATAAATATTTTCTAAATGAGATATTCTATAAAGAGAAAAAAAGGCTGTGCATATGTAACGTCATGACTTTAGGGGGGGGAGAGGGGATCTGGCATATGCTATCGTAAGATATCTGTAAGGGGAGAGGGGTTTTGTCTTTCGATATCGTCAGTGTCGAATTAAGACACTTTTCTCCGGGAGGGATTTCTGTTCCACCGGGGGGAGCAATTATAAAGTTCCAGGAGGGAGAGTTCCAGTTTTTGACCATTGAAATCATAAAATCTCAAATCTTCCAGTGGGGACATTTCAAAGCTCCGGGGAGGGATGTGTCCCCCCCCCCTGGCCACCCCCTGAATTAAACACTGGATATCGTTATCATTTTAAAATATATTTTAGAAATTGATAACGATATCATTAAGGGGGGGGGAGGGTCCGCAATTAACAAAATGTTGATAACGTTATATATGTACAGGCATTGCTTGAACCAAAGGCACCCAAAGGCATTGCTTGAAGTATGTATTTTAGTGTAATTCTTTCCTTTTTTTTAGCCTTGGGTAAGGCTTAGTCCTTAAAAGGACTTTTTTTTTGTCCTTAAAAGGACTGTTATGTTATTAATCTAATGGCTCTATTCCGCTAAGGCTACCATCTGTGTAATGCTCAGAATCGTCAGATGAGTCACCAACAGTGATTTATTGTGAATCATTTGCGGTTTATTTTAATGATGTTACACAATTTCAAACACATTGTAAGTGATATCTATCACTAAAGTGAATTACAAGACGCTTAATATGGAATAGGGTGTGCATAGCACTTATAGTTACTTTACAGGAACAGTCAAAAGAATTCTGTTACATTACGTCTATGGAGTTTCTGAGTCTAAAATACTGTTGATATATTGAATATTTACCATACCTCAAAAAACAAATTAAATAAACTGTTGATCAGTTCTTTGTAATTAAAATAACAATACTTTTAACTTAGGAAACACGGAAATATCGACGTCGTTGAATGTGAATACTTTTTCGTGACAAGTTTTATTTAAAAAAAAAAAAAGAAAATTCTTGTTATATTATATATTTTATCGATATGTTTGGTATGTACTTGAGTTGAAATTTTCCGAAAAATTCAAATCCGTCGAAATTATTACTCTATCTTTAATATTTTAAAAAATGGAACATTTGATTGGACATAAAAATATGAAATCTCCGGCAATCGCAGGAGAATTATCTGTTGTAGGTCAACCACTTAACGCTGCGGGGGGTCCGAGGGTTGCCCACTGATTTATTCCAATCGCCAAAATTTCGCCAGAAAATCATTTCGCGAAACAATACAAGTTCAGTTAATATTACAGGTATTTATAATAAAAATGATTATACATTAAACTGAATCAATTTTGTTTAATCGGTAAATCATTTTTCAATGGAAAAATCTAAAAAAAAACAGATTTAAAGTGCTTTTTCTTTCAAATTCAGTAAAGAACTTATTTCTTCTCGCGCATGTACACTTTTCTCTAGTATAATTTCCACTGCCAAGTTACATTTGCCTCAACTTTAGCGGTTTATTGCATCGGATTAAGCGTCTCATTTCCAATTAAAATATATCTTTGAATTGAAATTTGGATGAAATACAGGGTCATGAAAAATCGAAGAGTGTGGTAAATAGGATTCCAAATATCTCGGCAACTCATTATCCGATCAACTTCATGCTTTATGCAAAATTTATGTTTTTCAATTGTATTTTATATTCACTCCTTAAAATAGACAATTTCGAAAATTTTTATATACCTTTTATCAGAACGAATATTTCGAGAGTCCGAAAAATATAGTTCCGTTTAATCGAGGTTAATGAAATTCAAAAGGCTTCTTCCCATTATTGCATACTAAGTACATACCAAATTTCAAGTCTCTATCTCAATATTTTCGGAAGATAGAGCATTTAGAGACACACAGACACACAGCCGGACGGCAATTTTTTTTTTCTAAAAATACGTTTTTCGGAATATTCAGTGTCAGAAACGTGTAAATCCGTCAAAAAAATTTTTTTCGATTTTGAAAACGATTACAAGACTTACCCGATACTACGTATGATGGGTAAGTAAAATGAGAAAAATACCGTGACAAATTTTAGCTTGCATGACCGAATAATTCTGACATGGAAGCTAAAACTCGCAACTTGTATTTAACTTCAATTACAATTACTTGTTTTAAAAAGTAGTGACTGAAAATATTTTTCAAAAGTAGTCACTACTTTGCTACTTTCAGACTTTGTCAAAGGATTCAATATATATACTCTAAATTAAAGACATTTATTAAATGATAAACTTGACCCTTCGTTATACCTTTTGGGATGTCCTAGAGACGATTTGACCCTTTTTTTTTTTTTTTTTTTTTTTTTTTAAAGCTGAGTACTAGTATGTGTGTGACACGGTTTCCATGATAGTTATATCTCAAGAACTAATACGCGGAATTTCCTAAAACTGCATATTATTTTAGATATTGACATGAATACATGACGAATAAGTTTTGGTGTATATCACCCAACAGGGAATGCTTCTATGCTGCATTTTGCATGACTTCTGCCATAGCTATAACTCGGCATTTATGGGATGGAATTTCTTCAAACTTCATATTCAGTTAGACCTTGATGTGAGAACGCACATATTAGGTTTCGGTTTATATAGCCCAACAGGTGAAGCCGCTGTGCTATTTTGAAGATACCTAATGCAAGAATTATATAAATTTTTTTCTCATAAATGCATCATCGGAATCTATTTAAAAAGAACAGAAAACATTTGACGAGTCCTACTATTTTGTGGAATACATTGAAATGAATAATTACGTGTATACACCACGAAATTAGCTTTGCTCTCAGAAATTTTATGTTAATTTGATCTTCACAGTTTTTTGAATATTTCTATGAACAAGTATATAATTTTATGGATTTGATATGTTCTAAATCCGTGTTTCAAAATTAAAGATATAAAGCAAATAGAAAGATTTGTAATGATATTGTATTTTTCACCTAACATTATTAAATTACTATCTTTTCTGTCTTTTTTTCCCAAATGCAAACATGATCTACAAGGACAATCTGGCCCACATAATAAAACCTAAAATCAACAATGGAAGCAACTGGCAACCAAAATTTTAAACTACTGATATTTATCTAAATAACAAAAATATGATTACTTCAAATAAGAAAATCATAGAACTTTAACAAAAGAGTAGAAGAACATCGTGGGCTGGTTAGTACACAAACAATTGCAAATCATCTTTAATTTGATTAGAAGACATATAGGGATCTACTGTGTAGCCATTGAAACTACTTCTCGAGCTCGGCTGTCTGATAAGATCCTTGTCCGACCACTACTACAAAGACGGTTTATCAAATTTGTGTTGCTAAACATAAAAAAAATTACCAGTAATGTAAATTAAATTTAAATTTAAATAAATTGCATGTAAATGCAATTTTTTTTCGCAATAAACTACCAATATAAAGCTTACCTGTTAATCAATGTTGAAACAGTTTGAAGAGACACTTGAAAATGCCTAGCTATATAACGAAAACTTCTTCCAGCTTGCCACATGCCAATCATTTGGCCTTTCGTTGCTTCAGTTAATTGTGAGGCCATTTTGTTTCAGCAAATACTCTACGCATATGCATTTATAAGAAACTTCACTTCAAACATATATACTGCAGAAAAAACAATATAGCTTTATTAGACTGGAAAAGAAGCTATAAGCCCATTTAAAGGTAACAAAAATGATGAAGTTTTTTCTAAGGTAGATCATATTTCATGTTGATCATATTTTTCAAAAATGAGCTTTATTAATTTAAAAATAAAAGCGGAACTATTTTCCATAAATGACGTAAACATACATCTCATGCAAATTACGTCTTCAGTTTAAGTTTGAAATACGGTTTATGCATTGTTTATATTGTAAGACAGACTTAATCTCTAAGTTTATCAAGTCACTATAATCCCAGCCTATGAGTATAATATTTTCTCAAACAGGGATGAAAGCGCTCCGACCCGAATATCGATTCTTACCACTAAATTTTAATAGTATTCTCCAACGTAATGAATTTCAGAAATTTTGTCCTTGAATAAGCTAACAAATTCTATTAAAATTTAGTGGTGTCAATCGGGATTTCGAGTCGGAGCGCTCCCATCCCTGTTCAAACTATATGCTTTTGTTACGGTTGGCTTTAACCATTTTTTTATAATCTACATTAAATTCCTTCATTCACTTTAACTTTTATTTAAAAGCACTCTTTTTCTGTTTCTAATAAAAATATTTATATAAATAAAAGTAATTGTAATAATAATAAAATCAGTTTTTTTATTTTTCTTCTTTCTCTTTCTTTTAAGCAATTACAACTTTCATAGTCTAGCTTAGCTTCCTGTTTTCAAATGCGAAAGATAGATAGCAAGGAGGGATGTTTGTCAGATAAAGACCACACATATTGTATTGGGCAGTCGTGTTCGTATTTTCCCATACCCTAGAATCATGTGTTTAGAGACACCGAGTCTGGTCTTTGTTAAAAGAAAGCAAGGCCACCCGTACGATGTTACGTTATCTTATGAGAGTACTATACACGCAATTAGTCTTTGTATTCTTACGACATGCTACAATTGGCCCTGCTGTCCCGGGCGTCTGTATGACGCGAATGTAAACAAGTATTCATGGGAACTGTTTCAGCAGCCTACAATAAAAGAGAGGCGGGTGCTTTTATCATGAAGCGACTTAGGGGAGAAGCGAGACAGACTGTCACTTGCGTACTAGGCTAGGTCCATTTTTATTATTGTTCTCACCTCCGAAAACCCCTCGACACAGTGATTGTGGTTCCGTCCAGTTTTGAAGCGGTGAGAGAGAGAAAATGTTGATCGTCACTTGTTGTTTTGGTGAGACACTTGTCACTTGTTGCTTGGAGGAGACTCGTGTTGTTTTGTTCGAGGACGGGTTGTTTTGGAGCTTGAATTGTGTGGGCGATGGAAATTATTGGTTCGTGTTTTCGTGAAGACACTTAAAATTGAAATTTCCTATTTACCTGTGTGACTTCAATATTTTTATAGTTGATGATTCAAGACTTGTGTGGATCGCGAAAGTGGTGGTCGGTGAAAATTTGAGACGATGAGTGCTGATGGAGTATTGATGGTTTTACAAAGTCTGATCCGTTCTTGATAACGGCGTTTTGAGAAAAAAAGTGTAAAGGTGTTTCTACTTCTTAATCATCAGTCCCTGGTGTTATTTTGGATGATGGAGCAATGCATATAGTAAATAAATACTGTAACGAAAGAGGACGCTGGTGCGGAAATAGCATGAAATATACTACTTATAGAGGTAGCTGAAAAGAATAGGCTGATAACAAAATAAAGACTGTGATAGACTAGTACGTATGCAAAGAAGAGTGCCCGCACTGACAGTAGTAAATATGAAAGTGTATTGTAAGTAATCCATATTTATTCCTTATTACATGTTGTCTACTGTTGTAATATTTATAAATACCTGGAGAAACAAAAAAAAAGAGATAATTGTTGGTATTTTAAGATGATTAACATGTTACGTTTCATGATTGAACGACATTTGAATTGTTAGTTTGTTGGTAGTTTAAGAGTCATGATATCTAATTGAAAACAACTAAATAACTAATTTTTAAAAAGTTGATCAATCTTTAAATGATAATATTGTGGTAATTTTAGGGACTTTGCTGTTTAATGTAAAGAATGATATAGTTAATTTCAGTATATTTTTTTTTTGATCAACTTTAATACTGTGTTATCATTATATTTTGTTTGAGAACTACCTTACTTTTATAATGTTAATTAATCAAATAAAGAAAATTTTGTTTATTCTCAAAGATGGTATGCTTTTATTTACATAATCTTTAAATAATTTATGTTTTTATATTTTACAGCAATCCTATAGGAGAGGTTTAACCTCTCAATAAATATGAGTAAAGTTATGAAAGCTATAATCTTGCTAAATTAATATTTTTAAATTTCTTAAACTTAAAATTCATAGTAATAGTTTATTTGAACATTAACTAAGGTTTAATCAAAGTTACTCAATTGTTTTTCTTTGTATATTGTCTTAATGAAGGATCAGTTAATAATTGATAAAACAGTAATATTAAATTTGATTTCATAATTGTTTAAATTAAGCCTTAACTATTCACCTCTCAGGAATATTGATATCCAATATAAACATCAAAATGTTTATTTTATTAAAAAAAAGGGGAAAGTCTTCAGTTTTTTTAGGCCACTATACGATTTTCGGTTAACCGATCTGATCTTGTTCAAAATCTCCATAATTGTTCTAAAATTTTGGTATCTCATCATATCTCTATTTTGTTAAACTTTCTTTTTCCCTTCTGGTCCTCATATTGGAGGAATTTCAGGTTACCTTCATTTTTCCAAATTATATGATGATTATATTTTGCTAATTTATTGTGTATGGAGATTTGAGCTTGATCGGGTAGGAGTGGAGTTGGGTGTTCTTTTGCATTTCAGTATGCTACTTGATTTAGAGACCTGTTGCCCCTTACTACATTTAGAATTGTTCTAAAATGATGAGTTCAAAATTATCATGTTGTTTTAACTTATTCGGATTTTTAAGTTTTGATATTTTGATAAGTTTAATGTAATTAGCTCCCTTTTCCAGGGCAACAGATTTCAATGGAGTTAATCAGAGTATACTTGTTTTTAAATTAGTTAATTGTCAAATGTAATTGTTAAATGTAGGTTAAGTAATAAATGAGTCCTTTTAAAATAATTAAGTTAATTATTCTGAAAGAACATCCAAGAAACCCCACAACACTTTAATGCACATCATAGACGGCCCCTTAAAGCAGCACTTTGCAATTTTTTAAGCATAACTTGAAAACTACTTTTAAGAAAAATTTGAAATTTTGAATACACATAAAGCAAGACATAATAAATATAAATCCATCAAAAAAATTGTAGGTTGCAATTCATAATTTTTTCGAATATTAATTTCATAATTCATATTATAAAATTTTTAAAATTACAAATTTAACGTAATTATGTTTGGGTTTTTGAGTTTTATAACCAAACTAAACGTTAGCACATTAAGATTATAATTTCAGGAGATATTAATAAAAATATGAAAATGTAATTTAACATTAGAAGCTCTAAAATTTGAATGTTTATAACTCGAAAACTTATCATCCAAATGACTTAAAATTTTGAATCTAGGCATAGTTTGAACCGAAGATTTAAAATATCATGTCAAAAGTGAGTGTTGCCATTGTAAAAAATAAAGTTTAGGCTGGTTTTAAAATGTAGATGGCCCCTTAAGCAAATTTTAGATACATAATTTAAAAGTAGACTTTATTTCCAACCGTTTGGTACCAGTCACTTCCTTCTACTATAATTTGTTGCAGAGTTAGTGGGGGGTGTCCAGTTTTTTTTTTCCACGACTGTACATAAAATGAAATGCCAGCATTATAAAATAATTAATATTATAAAATAAAAAACGGCATGAATTTATCACTTTGGAAAATTTCGAATGAAAATTAGAGACTGTAAATGCTTTTGTTGTTGTTGTTATTGTTACTAGAAATGTTTGTTATAGCAAACTGTCTGAAATCCGCACAAGCTGCTTATGATACAAACAGTTTCCCAGAATTAAACACATGTAATTATTACATTTATACGGGAAAAAACTAAAATTTGCAAATAAAGACCTCATTTAAAAATTAATCATTGAAACAGTTTTAATTAGCAGAAAAGCTGTTTTAAACATGTTTTTTTTTTCAATTTTATTATCTGAAGGTAAAGTTAGAATTCCTGAAAGTACAAGAAGTTTGTTCAAATAGGAGGAGTTAAAACTTTTTTCTTTCTTGAAGTTTTGAAGTTTTGAAGTTCCTGAAGTCTTTGAAGTTTTATTTGAAACATAATTCATTATTTATTTAAGTTTGTCAATTGAAATTCTTCTCTTGTTCACTACCAAATTTCTAAGTTTCTTTCTGTTTCATGGAAATCAGTTTTTGAAGTTATTTAAAATGGTGATTTGAAATCGAACAAAATATGGGAAGTTCCACTTTCAAAGTTTTTCCTACGTTAGCATTATGTTTGATACGCTTGGTACGTGGAAGTATGAACTTCGATTTAGTGGTAAGTCGGTCTAAAAGATTGGGAACCCCTGTTCTAAAGCCAAGTTGGCTTCATTTATGGCAACCTATTTTGGTCGCCAAATTTGGCGATAGTCCGCCAACTGTCGCCAAGTTTGGCGAGAAATCGACGTTGGCCAATATAAATATATAGTGATAAGCATATAATAGGATTAATGGTTAAACAATGAAAGAAAATTTGCCGAAACCGTGTTAACTAAAACTCATAAATTAAACCCGTTTATGGATGAATTCTGTTGTCTTGTTTGAAAATGTCAGCCACCCTAAAATTTCAAACCGCTATATCTCAGCCATTTTTTAAGATAGAGGCAAAACAAAAATTGCTCCGGATTCTCCGGATCAAGGCCGACCATTTAAGAAAAAAAAACTTTTAGGATTTTTAATTTTTTTTAATTTGCACATCTTTTTTGAAATCTTTAAATGGCTATCACAGTGCCCCCTTTCGTCGAAATATCTCCAAATTCTAATAGAACCTGCTTGCCATAGCCAAAAACATAGAAAAAAATGTGGTTCAATTTGAAGCATAACTTCATAAACTTTTAGATGGTACAACAGTGAAAATTGAACAAAAATATCTATCACAGCGCCCCCTTTCGTCGAAATATCCCCAAATTCTAATAGAACCTGCTTGCCATAGCCAAAAACATAGAAAAAAATGGGGTTCAATTTGAAGCATAACTTCATACACTTTTCGATGATACAATGAGGACGGACAGACAGACATTTTGTAAAATCATGTTTTTCGGAATCTCTGACCCCTCACACGTGTAAATCCATCGAAAACCGGAAGTCGAAAAAAAATTCGATTACAATACTTTCTTCTATTATAGATAGAAGAAAGTAAAAAATTGGTTTAATTATCTGCATAACATCATACACTTTTCGATGATACAATAGTGAAAATTGAACAAAAATTGCAATCGCAGCCCCCCTTTCGTCGAAATATCCCCGAATTCAACCTGGACATGCAGGCTATAGTCAAAAACATAGAAAAAAAATTGGTTTAATTATATGCATAACTTCATACACTTTTCGATGATAGAATAGTGAAAATGGAGCAAAAGTATCGATTACAGCGCCCCCTTTCGTCGAAATATCCTCAAATTCTAATAGAACCTGCTTGCCATAGCCAAAAACAGGGGGAAAAAATGTGATTCAATTTGAAGCATAACTTCATACACCTTTCGATGATACAATGAGGACGGACAGACAGACATTTTGTAAAATCATGTTTTTCGGAATCTCTGACCCCTAAAACGTGTAAATCCGTCGAAAACCGGAAGTCGAAACAAATTTCGATTACAATACTTTCTTCTATTATAGATAGAAGAAAGTAATAATTGCAACTTTTATATTAAAACATGTTGTCATCTGCCTCAGTGACGCATATTAATTTCATTACACTGAAATTAGTGTAACGTCATAAAAATGTACTGAAAAGGATTTTTCCCTATTGACCATAATGTATCGAATACTTTTGAGTGTCCCTGTAATGTAACCATAAGTAGTACACACTTCATTTTCAATACCGAATATGCTATGATTAACCTCAATAACATATATCAATCACATGACAATCCGACTATATTTACACGAGTCAGAGCGCGGACAGACGGACAGACAAACTAAATTCATAAATATTTTTCAACTATGTTGGAAAGGTGTTAAAAACGAGTCAGAAATTTTTCGCGCTTTGAAGCGGAAAACATTTTATTTAGAACCGCCTTAAGCAACATATAAAACTATTTTTAAAATGTAAAAGGAACAAGAAAGTAAAATCATGCATCATGCATAGATTATGAAATACTTTTCAACACTTCCAGAATACTTAAAAAATACCTTCACTGTTTAATAAGGTAAATAACATACCTAAGAAAACGTTTTAGAAAACGCAAAACACATTTGAAAACCAGATTTCAGCAATTACAGGCCATAGCCAGAAAAATACCCTAATTCTTTTGTGCACTCCTGTATATAACCTATTGGTTTGTATACATACGCTATTTAGTAGGTTACAATTTAGTTTAGTAAGATAACACATAACACAGTTGAAAATTCTCTTTCAGCATTTTCTACCAATAGACAGAAACATATTTGAATTCTTTTGTACAGCCCTGTATGTTACATTAAGATTTTTATACCCATATTTAAATATACCCATATTTAAATAGAAAGTTTTGTTGGGCCAACCAAATTTTTGTTGATTCAACAAAACTTTTCTCTGGGTGCAGTTAAAAACTCACCTTCAACAGTTTTTACAAATAGACGGAAACGTATTTGAATTCTTTTGTACAGCCTTGTATAATACATTAAGATTTTTATACACGTTACATATTCAGCTAAAGTTTAATTCAAGCAAATACACGCTGTAAACTACTGAAATCACTTTTCCAGAAATTAACATACATAAGCGGCCATGTATCCAGTTCTTTGCGTGGTCCTGTATATGATTTTATTTCTTTTCAACAAACATCACTTAGTGTACTAAATATATTTCACGTTCAAAATGCATAACTCGATTGAAAAAAGAAAAAAAAACTCTTAAGCAATTTACAATGATATATAGTAATGCTTACGAATTCTTTTGTGTAGCTCTGTATATGATCTATAGCATTTATACATATCACATATGTGCGGAGGTTTCGTACTAGTTGTGCGAACTTAGAACAAAATGGACTGTATCAAATGGTATAGTATTTATTTAGTTAATAAATACGATGAAGAGAAAGACAGCAACGGCGGCTTGTCGCCACCGAGTTCCGAGCACACCTGCTTCACACACACAAGGTTACATTAACGGGTTGCCAGAAACTAAAAAGAGGGGGGGGGGATGTTCCATCGCCAATAGATACGGAACATCCCGCCCGGCGTTGAAATAATACAAGTATTTCAACATATAACAAATGTAACACAGCTAATAAAGAAAACAACATGATACAATTATAAGCAATTAAAACCATCACAATAAATATACAATTAAGAATAATAATAATAATAAAATATTAAATAGTTACTGAGCATTAATTTCATTATCTATCATGGGCAAAATACTAATTTTAGATACAGATCTTTTAAAAATGCCCTTCGCGGTTCGTACCTCTACTACTCTGACATGTCCGTCAGCACCTGGGATTACTTTAGTAATACGGCCTAGAGACCAAGTGTAAATAGGAAGTTGTGATTCCTTTACTAATACCAACATACCTGGCAAAATATTTGGCTTTTTGAATAGCCATTTGTTTCGTTGTTGTAAGTAACTAAGATAATTATTCTGCCAACGCTTCCATATAATTTGCACCATTTTTTGTGTACTTTGCCATTTGTTTAATAAGTTATCCTTTACTTCAATTAAATTTGGTTCTGGAAGCGCATTAAGCGGTCTTCCTATGAGGTAGTGACCAGGAGTCAATACTTCAAAACTGTCGGCATCTGTCGACAAAGGAGAAAGTGGCCGCGGATTTAATATGCCCTTGATTTGTGCAATTACCGTTAGAAATTACTCTAACGTTAAATGAGCTGAACCCACTACTCTCTTAAAATGATATTTAAATGCTTTAACTCCCGCTTCCCAAAGGCCACCGAAGTTGGGTGCTCTAGGAGGAGAAAATTTCCAGCAGATGCCCTCTGATGCCAAAAGGTTAGAGATTTCTTCTCTATTCATAAGTTTTCGTAGACGCTTAAGTTCTGCTGAAGTCCCAACAAAGCTTGTAGCGTTGTCGCTAAAAATTATTGAATTTTTCCCACGATGAGAGAAAAATCGCTTTAAAGTAGCAATTATTGCTTCCGATGTTAAGTCTGAAACGAAATCCAAGTGTACAGCCTTAGTGACCATACATACAAATATAATTACATAGATTTTTTGGAGTGTACCCATTCTCTGGCCCTTGTATTTTATTTCAAAGGGTCCACATAGATCTAATCCGACATTAGAAAAGGGAGAGCTAGGTATTAATCTCTCAGGAGGGAGATCCTCCATCAGCTGGTTAGCCATTATGGGCTTAACTTTGAAGCATTGTACACATTCATGCACAACCTTACGTGCAATGTTTCTACCGCTAAGTGGCCAATATTTTAGACGTACAGTATTCAAAAGAGCCTGGGGTCCTACATGAAAATCACGAAGATGATATTATTGAAAAATAAGTTTAGTTAACCTATCCTTTGCTGGCAAAACTATGGGATATTTGCTTTTATAATTTATGTTCGCATGTGAGAGTCTCCCACCTACTCTGATTAGTTCATTACAATCTAAAAAAGGATTCAGAAATTTTAACTTACTTGCAGAAGGGACTGAAGAACCTTTTTTCAAGGCATCAATTTCATGTGTAAAATACTTTACCTGAATGTATTTCAATAAGTAAATTTCCGATTTCTGGATCTCGTTGGCAGAAAGAGGACCCTTTAACTTATCGCGCTCCTTACAATTTCTAATAAATCTATAAATAAAGGCTAGAATATTAATTAATTTCAAAAAATTATTAGTTAAATTAAATAAATCATTCATAAAATTAGAGTCATTAATGTTAAAAAGAGTCATTTTAGCAGGAGGTTTCAGTTTATTCACTTATAAATTGTCACACAGAATATCTGGATTACGAATAGTCTCTAAAGATTATTCACTAACAGTTGAAAGTTGTGGACCTTGCCACCACAGTTCCCTAGCAGCAAGAGCTTTTACGTCAAGTCCCCTAGAAACCATATCAGCTGGATTGCTCTCGGATGGAATGTAAGACCACTTATAGTTTTTTGATAACTGCTGAATTTGCGACACTCTGTTGCACACAAATGTCTTTAACAAATTTGGAGGAGTTTCAATCCAAGCTAGTGCTATAGTTGAATCAGAGAACAACAGGACGGAGTCGAGAGGTTGTTTTAAGGCCTCTAAGACCTTGTTAGTCAAATTTTGTCAGAAGAATACATGCAGCTAATTCCAATCTAGGAATTGTCATTACTTTCGTAGGAGCAACACGGGACTTGCTGCAAAGAAGTTGACTAGATAGTTCATTAGTGTTGGACATAGTTTGAATATATATGACTGCACCGTACGCCTTAGAAGAAGCATCTGCGTAACCGTTCAGCACCACAGATTTAACGTTCACTTTTAAGAAACACCTTGGCACTTTAATTGTCTCTAATTCTGGTAATGTTGCGATGAAGTTTTCCCATTGCTGAGAAACTTGTGGAGGTAGTTTTTCGTTCCAATCCACATTGAGTAGCCACAGTTGTTGTATGAAGATTTTTGCCTTTGCTATCACCGGTCCAAGTAGACCAAGGGGGTCATAGATACGAGCTATTTGTGAAAGGACATCTCTTTTAGTAAAGATTTGTTTTTCACTTATGTTTACCTTGTAGGTAAATGTATCACTGAAGCTATTCCATAGCATTCCTAGAGTTTTTGTCACAATTTCCTCGGAATTTCTGTCAAGGGGAAATATTTCCTGATCCTTAGACTGTACTCCATTGGAGCACCATTTGTGCAAGCTCATGCCTCCTCTTAGGAGAAGTTGCGTTAATTCTCGCTGAATTAATTGCATCTGGGTTAAATCTGAAGCACCAGACAAGCAATCATCCATATAGAAATCATTTAATAAAATATTTGAAGCCAATGGGAAGTCCCTTTTTTCATCCAAAGCAAGTTGTTGCAAAGTTTTGGTTGCTAGATATGGGGCGCAGGCGGTCCCGTAGGTAACGGTTGAGAGTTGGAAAACTTTGACAGACGATGACTTACTGTCCTTCCAGAGAATTTTTAGGAATTTATGCTGTGACGGATTAATTTCTATCATTCTAAACATTTGTTTAATATCTGCCGTGAATGCGTAAATGTGTTTTCTAAATCTTACTAATATTGAAAAGAGATCTTCCTGAAGCACCCCTCCCTTAAATAACATATCATTTAAAGATTTTCCAGTTGTTGAATTTGCACTTGTGTCAAAAACGACGCGCAGTTTGGTAGTTTTGTTTGATGGTCGCAGGATTCCGCGATGAGGTAAATAAAAACCGTCTTCAAAATCACTATTTTGCTCTATTCCATGCATATGATTCAAATACTGATATTCATTTAGAAAATCTATGTACAAATTTTTCATTGTTGGATCACGCTCTAAACGTTGCCACAAATAATCTAATCTTTTAAATGCGATTTTTTTTTTATTTCCTAAATTAGTTTAAGAAATTTCTGGTTTGAACGGCATTTCAACTACGTATCTCCCATCCTCCTTTCTGAAATGCGTTTTATCAAAATGTTGATTACAATATGTTAATTCATCACTGCTGCACGGCTTTAAATCATCAACATTCTCTATTTCCCAAAATGAGGTCAAAGAGTGCTTCTAGATTTTTTGTTAGAAAACAATGGGTTTCATTATGCTTTATATTATTATCATAAACACTACCAGATACCAGATATCCTAAACAAGTTGATTGCAGAATTAAATTATCTTTCAGTTTTATTTGATCAGCATTTAAAAATTCGAAAAACAATTCCGCACCCAGAGGTATATCTATTTTTTGCGGAATGAAGAATTCAGGGTCCGCCAATTTTATGTTTTGTGGAATGCTCAAATTAGAAATGCTTATCTTTCTAGACGGAGTGAAATTTGTTATTTTCGGAGTGATCAGACAATCAATATTCCATTGAGAATCCCCGCTTTTATTAGATAAGCAAACTGCAGTTTTTGCCTTTATATTTATTGTTGAATCATTCAAACCCGCAATCGGTATATGAATTTTTTCTTTCTTTAATCCCAACAAAGTTGCTGCGTGAAATGAGATAAAATTACTTTCTGACGCAGAGTCCAAAATGCCACGTAACGGTCTTTTAACCCCATTAGAATCTGTAATATAAATTATCGCCATGTTTATCAAAACGGATTTATTGTTTCCATGAGAAAAAAATGAATGTTTGGGAGTATCGTTTTCAGAATTCTCTTTTTGCGTAAAGGCCGTCGCCGCTGTGTCTGCGACGCTTGATCTGACCTCGTAATGATCAGTTTGTGGCGCTGCATATTTATGTAGGGAAGTATGATGAAATTTTGATTTGCAAACAAAGCAAGTATTTTTTGAATTACACGATGATAATAAATGTGAGGAATTAAGACAGCTAAAACAAAGTTTGTTTTTCTTGACAATATTTATTCTATCTGCTAATTTCATAATCTTATATTTTTCGCAATGGTACAATGGGTGGATTTCAGAGCATAGACTGCACTTTTTGTTCTGTGTTTTATCAGATTTCATGAATAAAGACTTAGAACGGTCAGAGTTAGAATTGAATTTTGAAGAAGAACTAGCACTGATGCTATTTAAGATTTGACATCTTCGTTCTAAGAATTCGAGAAATTCGTCAAAGTTAGGAACTTCGTTATCTTTTAACATGAGCTCATATTGTTTACGAGTGTCTCGATCAAGTTTGTCTAAAAGTATATTTAATAATATGGCGTTAGAGAATGTATCTCTTTCAAAGTCTAAAACTTTAAGGGCTCTTAAGTTCTTTCTAACACTATCTAATAAATTTCGAAGATCTTTTGCGGATTCATGTTTGATTGGGTACAAGTTGAGAATATTTTTTATATGACAATCTACTATTCTTCTTTTGTTCTCATACCGTTGTTCTAATGCACTAAAGAGAGACGTATAACTATCGTCTGGGGTTTGTATGCTTTTGGGTTCCCCCAATAAAGCCCCCCGAAGATAGAAAAGCTTTTCATTGTTGTTCAAATCAGAATTTTCAGTAATGAGCGTATTAAAGGCAGTTTTAAAAATGCTCCACTCCTCAATTTTTCCAGTAAAAACCGGTAATGGAATTTTGGGCAGTTTTATAATTGCTTTATGATTACTAACACTTATATCATTACTTGAAGAAGCGCTAACATTAGATTCACAATAAAATTTCTTAATAGAGGTTTTAAGACTTACCTCTATTGTTCTAATGTCCTCATCCAGTAGAGACAGTTGCTCCTCTGTTTGTTCAAAATCGTCCTCTTTCACGATTTTATAATAATCCTCCTTGATAACTTCGAACCTTTCTTGTATTCTAGTTAAACACTCCAAATGAGACTGCCATTGAGCTATTTCGAACGTATTTTCGTTAATCGCTTTGGATATTTTGGTGAGCTGAGACTTGATGTTACCGCGCTTTCAACTGCTGCCTCCGACATACTGTTGATCTTCTTGTTGAAGATAAAGAAATCACAAGTTTTTCGTTAAAACACTGAAGATGCGCTGATTACCTCAGGCTCGATGGACCAAAAATGTGCGGAGGTTTCGTACTAGTTGTGCGGAGGTTTCGTACTAGTTGTGCGAACTTAGAACAAAATGGACTGTATCAAATGCTATCGTATTTATTTAGTTAATAAATACGATGAAGAGAAAGACAGCAACGGTGGCTTGTCGCCACCGAGTTCCGAGCACGCCTGCTTCACACACAAGGTTACATTAACGGGTTGCCAGAAACAAAAAAGAAGGTGGGGGGGGATGTTCCATCGCCAATAGATACGGAACAACATAGTATGCAAAATTTAGTTAAACGCATACCTATAACTGAAAGCGCACTTCCAGCACTTATCGCTTATAGACAGCACTTTGGATACAGTACTGCATCCGAAATCTTTTGTGTGTTTCTGTATGAACGATAAATGCTATGCACATCATATTATACAAGAAATATCTTGTAGTAAACCTCAGTAACGTATAACAAGTTCATTATATTTTAAATAGTGTAACGTAATTAAAATACTCTGAAATCAGTTTTTCTCAGTAAACCATTATGCAACCGAATATTTCTGTGTGGCCCTGTAAATGAATGAGAAATGCTTTACGCTTCATATTCTACAGAAAGCAGGTTATAAAGCCCTTCACAAATTGATATCAATTTCATTTATGTTTGTAATAGTATAACATGATTAAAATGCACCGCAAACGACTTTTCCCAACAGACCATAATATAGGGGAATTTTTTGTAAACCTGTAAACCAATTGTAAGTGCTTCATGTATCATATTCGATAGTAAGCATTTTGTAGTGTACTTTAGCGGTGTATGTCAATTTCAATTTATTTGAAATAGAGAAACATCACTAAAATGCACTGCAAAGGATTTTTTTCCATAGATTATAATGTAACGGCATTCTTTTGAGTGCTCCTGCACACGGAGTATAAACGCTACATACTTCATTTTCAACACCAACCATGCCATGGTGTGCCTCAGTAACATATATCAATTGCATGGCAATCCCGGTATATTTACGCGAGTTAGAGCACGGACAGACGGCAAACAGACAGATAGACTAACTGAATTTATAAACACTTTTCAACTATGTTGGAAAGTGTTAAAAATGAATTCAAGAAATGTTGTTTTATCGTTCACTTTCTCCACTAATTAAGTAGGAAAGTTGCCATATTATTACACGTGAAAAACATATATATTTCAGTATACCTGGATGATTATACTGATCTTAGCATATATGCCAGTATAATTATGAAATACTGAATTATTTTTTAAAACACGTGTGGGTACATCCACGCTGAAGATTATACCTACACGTGTTTTTTCATATCCAATTATAATTTAAATCTCTTGTTATCCAATTTTCCATTATATTTAGTTCAAATTTCATTTCTTAATCCATTTGTATTCACTTGATATCAACTCCAAATTATTAACATTTTATGGTTTATTATAATTTTTTTTCTTTTTTTCTCTCTCTTTTTTTAAATAACCTTCATATTTTCAGTATTTTTGGCCAATTACCATTGAAGCACAAGCTATGGTAAAATTATGATTGCACTTGTTAATTTATTAACTATGTGGTATTCTGTCTACACATTATTATTAATTATCTCTTTGGAGATTTAATTAGAATGTTACAAGAACTTGATATGTTTTTTGAAATTCAAAGATATTATAATTATAGTATATATATATGTCCTATATTTATATACATTATGCCCACTAAACTCCCTTGCCACCCTCTTAACTTCGGAACGGCTGCTGCTATATTCATAAAAGTGGTGTCTAAGTATAGTAAAGTAGCCATGCGCTACTGAATAAAACCGCCTACGGCGCCACCTGGTGGAATGCTGCGGAGTTAGCATTCCTATCTCGAAAACGGAAAGAGATAGAGAAAATAAGTGATTTACAACGTTGTAGAGCATCATCGATTTAGTACGAAAAGACACCTTGTGGACATTAATGCAAAGAATAGAACGGTTAAAACACGCACTTGTTTTTTCGTGATTTCCTACACTATGACGTGATCAAATGATCTGAGAAAGAAAGAAAAAAACAGTTATGAAACAGAAGATGCATGCGACTCTCCCTAAAACATTGCAGGAGCTTAAACGACGCATTACGGACGCTTGTGCCAACGTGTCACCGTATATACTCCAACGTGTGCAACGTGAAATTCTAACAAGGATCCAAATATGCATTGCAGCTGACGGTGAAAATTTTGAACATCTAAAATAATGGTATATTATTATAACTAGTTTTTTTTTTTTCTAAGATCGTTTTGTCACGTCACAGTGTAGGAAATCACGAGAAAAAACAAGTGCGCGTTTTAACCGTTCTATTCTTCGCATTAATGTCCACAAGGTGTCTTTTCGTACTAAATCGATGATGCTCTACAGCTTTGTAAATCACTTTTTTTTCTATCTCTTTCCGTTTTCTAGATAGGAATGCTAACTCCGCAGCATTCCACCAGGTGGCGCCGTAGGTGGTTTCATTGAGTCGCGCATGGCTACTTTACCATACCTTTTCACTGCTTTTATGAATATAGCAGCAGCCGTTCCGAAGTTAAGAGGGTGGCAAGGGACTTTAGTGGAAATACTGTATATATATATATATATATATATATATATATATATATATATATATATATATGTCAGCCGAATCGACCCAGAAAGAATAAATTACAGGCCCGGATAGATTCGAATATGCTCAAAAACTGTAAGGTCGGGCCCCGGGACAAATTTTAAAATTTTAATGAAAGAAAATTTCCCCGATGCTTCGGAACAGAACCGAGTCCTGTAGACCTGTAATAGATATATTAACAGTCTGCAGTGGCGCAGCCAAGGGGGGGGGGTTGGGGGTTAAAACACCCCCCAGAGCTAAAAAAATTACTATAATTGCCGCTTATATGAATCAAAACTACTAAAGTTAAAATTAAGCTTTTTGGCCTTTCCGCCTTGGCAGAATCCACCGCTTTTTTAAATCAAATTCTATTCAACAATGTGATTCAATTAAATGGCGAAAATTCTACTTAAAACTGTGAAAGCGCATATTACACGCATGGGTTATGTCAAAACTTGATTTTTGGACTGCGTCACTTTGTCGAGACATCTTATAGTACAAGATGGGTCATATACTCTCACACAGACGCTTTGAGTTATATAGTATACAGTAGTCTGTTTTTTAATTGCATTTCTGTCTTTGTTCCACGTTTGAAACAATAACAGATCATCGAATTCCAGAGAAAAAAAGACATACACTTTGTAAGTCTCTCTCAGTTTCAAGCGGCTTTTTTTTTGCGTTTTTTGCTCTCAGTTATATCTAAGACCAAGCTATGTGCGTACCCAGGAAAAAAATCTTTGCAAAAGTAAGAATTTAAAAAAAAGTACTTAAAGTTATAAAAAGCTATTTTTCGATTATGAGCAGATTTTTGCAATCGGTGTTTCTTTCGAATCATTTTTTTCGTAGGGGGTCTGTACACAAATTTAAAGACTATATTTCATTTGTTGGTAATGTAGCAACGACATCTTGCTTATGATGGAGATTCATATATTTATCGTTAAAATTTTATAAATTAGTTGTGGTTCCTCTTTTAGCTATTTTTAATTTTATCGCGCTTCTGTGAAAAGAAAATCTCTTTCCTTTCTATTTAAAATTCAACAATTCTTAAACTCTTTTATCCCAGCTTGAAGTGATCCTTTCTCAATTAATGTACATGTCTAAATTCTTTCTTCCGTATGTGCTTGCGGTTTTCATATGAGAAATGAAATCATTTTCAGTTTGGCATCTGCGTGCTTTCTTAAAGCATACATTTTGGATCACAGAATAAATAAAGAAAGATAAAATGCAACGTCTATTTCTCGATACATCTGCATGCTAAAATTCCTGCAGATGTTAAGTTAAGAAAGTTAGTTTTCTGTTGTTATAAAGATGCTGATATATGGTAATCTGGTTTGGCGGTTTGCGTTCAAAAAAATTAGAATGTGCCCAGGTCCGTGAAGTTAGCCCCTTGACTTTACAGAATTAAAAAACTGAAAACAGCATAGGTTTGAGCGTCGTTTGAGCGCGTTTGAGCGACAAAAATTTTCGTTTGAGCGACAATCTTACCAAGTTTAGAAACAAAATAAAACTCGGGGGCTAACTTCGCGTGAAGTTGGCCCCTCGACATTATCGAATTTAAAAACTGAAAGCAGCATCGGTTTGAGCGTCGTTTGAGCGTGTTTGAGCGACAAAAATTTTCATTTCAGCGAAAAACAGAAAAAGGCTATAAGCGAAAATAGACTCAGAGGGCCAATTAAACGTGAAGTTGGCCCCCCGACTTTATGGAAGTTAACAATTGAAAACAGCATAGGTTTGAGCGTCATTTGAGCGCGTTTGAGCGACAAAAAAAATTGTTTGAGCGACATTATTTTCACAGTTATAAAAGTATTAATTTTTCCCGACAGCAAAATTCACAGTTTCTATACAGCCCTTTAATTTAAGTATTTTGAAATTCTTAATATATTATACGATACAGCGATAAAAGTAATTGATTGAGCGTTAAAAAGTTTTGTATCAGCATTATTATTTTAACACTTATAGAACACTCATTTTTGCATTGAACTAAAATCACAGTTTGTATTTAGCCCCCTAAATTAATTTTTTTAAAATTCTGAATATACCATACTTTTGAGTGTCCCCGTCCAGTATAATAGTTTGAGCCTTGAAAAGTTTTGTTTCAACAGTGATATTTTCACAGTTATAATGCATCGTTTTTTTCCAAAGGTTTAAAACCACAGATTGCATACAGCCCCTTAAATTAAGCATTTTGAAATTCTGAATATACCATACTTTACAGCGTTCAAAGTAATCGTTTGAGCTTTAAAAAGTTTTGTTTCCGCGCTAATATTTTCACATTTATTAGGCATTATTTTTTCCAAAGGTCTAAAATCACAGATTGTATACGGCCCCCAAAATTAATTATTTTGAAACCATGCATTTAAGCGTCAAAAGTAATAGTTTAAGCGTTAAAAAGTTTTTTTCCCACAGTAATATTTTCACAGTTATTACAGATTCTTTTTTCCAAAGATAAATAATAACTTTATAAGATACTCATGTATTTACACATCTTAAGTTGACAGTTTATATACAATTTGTTATTTATTATTTATATTTTTTAAAACGACTGAGGTTTGAGCGTCATTCGAGGAAATTTCAGATTCCAAAATTTTTATTCTACCATCATTCTTAGCTAGTTATGTGGCATTATCTTATAAGAGATTTCAATTTGACAGTTTGTATACAACTCCTCATACAAACATTCTCGACTTTCTGCAAGTACTGTTCGTTTGAGCGTCTACAAATGACCATATATACCAAAAAGAATAAGTTCTAAAGATATTTATAGTTTCTTTATAAGATAATCATGTATCTACACATCTAAATTTGACAGTTTGTAAAGAGCACCTCGAACAAACATTCTCGACATTCTGCAAGTGACGATCGTTTGAGTGTCTACAAATAACTTATTTACCAAAAACAATAAGTTCTAATGATATTTATAGTATCTTTATATGATGATAAAATATTTTTAGAACTTAATTTGACAATATCAATAAAATAAGTTATTTATTATTATTTTATTATTTTTTTTAATTTCTGAGGTTTGATCGTCATTCAAGGACATTTCAGTTGCTATTTTTTTTTTTTTTTTTTTTTTTTTTTTTTATAGAATCATTTTGAGCTTTGTTATATGGCATTTTGCTAAAAGAGTTAATAATTTGACAGTTTGTATACAGCCCCTCATACAAACATTCCCGACATTCTGCGAGTGCCGTTCGTTTGAGCGTCTACAAATGACTTATGTACCAAAAAGAATAAGCTGTAATGATATTTATAGCTACTTTATAAGATAATCAAGTATTTACACCTTAATTTGACAGTTTGTATACAGCCCCTCGTACAAGCATTCTCGACATTCTGAAAGTGCCGTTCGTTTGAGCGTCTACAAATGATTTATGTACCAAAAAGAATAAGCTCTAATGATATTTATAGCTTCTTTATAAGATAATCAAGTATTTACATATCTTAATTTGACAGTTTGTATACAGCCCCTCGTACAAGCATTCTCGACATTCTGCAAGTGCCGTTCGTTTGAGCGTCTACAAATGACTTATGTACCAAAAAGAATAAGCTCTAATGATATTTATAGCTTCTTTATAAGATAATCAATTAGTTACACATCTTAATTTGACAGTTTGTATACAGCCCCTCGTACAAGTATTCTCGACATTCTGCAAGTGCCGTTCGTTTGAGCGTCTTTAAATGACTTATTTACCAAAAACAATAAGTTCCAACGATATTTATAGTATCTTTATATGATAATAAAATATTTTTGAACTTAATTTGACAATATCAATAAAATTATTTATTATTATTTTTTGTATTTTTTTTAAATTTCTGAGGTTTCAGCGTCATAAAAGGACAATTCAGATGCTAAAATATTTGTTATAGCATTATTCTGAGCTTTTTTATATGGCATTTTGCTAAAAGAGTTAATAATTTGACAGTTTATATACAGCCCCTCATACAAACATTCCCGACATTCTGCGAGTGCCGTTCGTTTGAGCGTCTACAAATGATTTATGTACCAAAAAGAATAAGCTCTAATGATATTTATAGCTACTTTATAAGATAATAAAGTATTTACACCTTAATTTGACAGTTTGTATACAGCCCCTCGTACAAGCATTCTCGACATTCTGCAAGTGCCGTTCGTTTGAGCGTCTACAAATGATTTATGTACCAAAAAGAATAAGCTCTAATGATATTTATAGCTTCTTTATAAGATAATCAAGTATTTACAAATCTTAATTTGACAGTTTGTATACAGCCCCTCGTACAAGCATTCTCGACATTCTGCAAGTGCCGTTCGTTTGAGCATCTACAAATGATTTATGTACCAAAAAGAATAAGCTCTAATGATATTTATAGCTTCTTTATAAGATAATCAAGTATTTACACATCTTAATTTGACAGTTTGTATACAGCCCCTCGTACAAGCATTCTCGACATTCTGCAAGTGCCGTTCGTTTGAGCGTCTACAAATGATTTATGTAACAAAAAGAATAAGCTCTAATGATATTTATAGCTACTTTATACGATAATCAAGTATTTACACCTTAATTTGACAGTTTGTATACAGCCCCTCGTACAAGCATTCTCGACACTCTGCAAGTGCCGTTCGTTGGAGCGTCTACAAATGATTTATGTAACAAAAAGAATAAGCTCTAATGATATTTATAGCTACTTTATAAGATAATCAAGTATTTACACCTTAATTTGACAGTTTGTATACAGCCCCTCGTACAAGCATTCTCGACATTCTGCAAGTGCCGTTCGTTTGAGCGTCTACAAATGATTTATGTACCAAAAAGAATAATCTCTAATGATATTTATAGCTTCTTTATAAGGTATTCAAGTATTTACGCATCTTAATTTGACAGTTTGTATATTGCCCCTCGTACAAGCATTCTCGACATTCTGCAAGTGCCGTTCGTTTGAGCGTCTACAAATGACTTATGTACCAAATACAATAAGTTCTAATGATATTTATAGTATCTTTATATGATAATAAAATATTTGTAGAACTTAATTTGACAATATCAATAAAATAAGTTATTTATTATTATTTTTATTATTATTTTTTAAATTTCTGAGGTTTCAGCGTCATACAAGGACATTTCAGATGCTAAAACATTTGTTATAGCATTTTTCTGAGCTTTGTTATATGGCATTTTGCTAAAAGAGTTAATAATTTGACAGTTTGTATACAGCCCCTCATACAAACATTCCCGACATTCTGCGAGTGCCGTTCGTTTGAGCGTCTACAAATGATTTATGTACCAAAAAGAATAAGCTCTAATGATATTTATAGCTACTTTATAAGATAATTAAGTATTTACACCTTAATTTGACAGTTTGTATACAGCCCCTCGTACAAGCATTCTCGACATTCTGCAAGTGCCGTTCGTTTGAGCGTCTACAAATGATTTATGTACCAAAAAGAATAAGCTCTAATGATATTTATAGCTTCTTTATAAGATAATCAAGTATTTACACATCTTAATTTGACAGTTTTTATACAGCCCCTCGTACAAGCATTCTCGACATTCTGCAAGTGCCGTTCGTTTGAGCGTCTACAAATAATTTATGTACCAAAAAGAATAAGCTCTAATGATATTTATATCTTCTTTATAAGATAATCAAGTATTTACACATCTTAATTTGACAGTTTGTATACAGCCCCTCGTACAAGCATTCTCGACATTCTGCAAGTGCCGTTCGTTTGAGCGTCTACAAATGACTTATGTACCAAAAAGAATAAGCTCTAATGATATTTATAGCTTCTTTATAAGATAATCAAGTATTTACGCATCTTAATTTGACAGTTTGTATATTGCCCCTCGTACAAGCATTCTCGACATTCTGCAAGTGCCGTTCGTTTGAGCGTCTACAAATGACTTATTTACCAAAAACAATAAGTTCTAATGATATTTACAGTATCTTTATATGATAATAAAGTATTTACACATCTGAATTCGACAGTTTTAAAAAATTAATTAATTTATTATTTTTCTTTTTTTTTTTTATGTCAGAGGTTTGAGCGTCATTAGAGGACATTTCAGACTTCAAATGTTTTGTTCTAACATCTTTCTTACCTCAGTTATGTGGCATTTTATGATGAGAGGTTTCAATTTGACAGTTTGTATACAGCCCCTCATACAAACATTCTCGACTTTCTGCAGGTGCTGTTCGTTTGAGCGTCTACAATTGACTTATGTACCAAAAAGAATAAGCTCTAATGATATTTATAGCTGCTTTATAAGATAATCAAATATTTACACATCTTAATTTGGCAGTTTGTATACAGCCCCTCGTACAAGCATTCTCGACATTCTGCAAGTGTCGTTCGTTTGAGCGTCTACAAATGACTTATGCACTAAAAAGAATAAGCTCTAATGATTTTTATAGCTTCTTTATAAGATAATCAAGTATTTACACATCTTAATTTGACAGTTTGTATACAGCCCCTCGTACAAGTATTCTCGACATTCTGCAAGTGCCGTTCGTTTGAGCGTCTACAATTGACTTATGTACCAAAAAGAATAAGTTCTAATGATATTTATAGTATCTTTATACGATAATAAAATATTTGTAGAACTTAATTTGACAATATCAATAAAATAAGTTATTTATTATTTTTTTTATTATTATTTTTTTTTTAATCTCTGTGGTTTGAGCGTCATACAAGAACATTTCAGATGCTAAAATATTTGTTATAGCATTATTCTGAGCTTTGGTATATGGCATTTTGCTAAAAGAGATAATAACTTGACAGTTTGTATACAGCCCCTCATACAAACATTCCCGACATTCAGCAAGTGCCGTTCGTTTGAGCGTCTACAAATGACTTATGTACCAAAAAGAATAAGCTCTAATGATATTTATAGCTTCTTTATAAGATAATCAAATATTTACACATCTTAAATTGACAGTTTGTATACAGCCCCTCGTACAAGCATTCTCGACATTCTACAAATGCTGTTCGTTTGAGCGTATACAATTGACTTATGTACCAAAAAGAATAAGCTCTAATGATATTTATAGTATCTTTATATGATAATAAAATATTTTTAGAACTTAATTTGACAATATCAATAAAATAAGTTATTTATTATTTTTTTTATTATTTTTTTTTAATCTCTGTGGTTTGAGCGTCATACAAGAACATTTCAGATGCTAAAATATTTGTTATAGCATTATTCTGAGCTTTGTTATATGGCATTTTGCTAAAAGAGTTAATAATTTGACAGTTTGTATACAGCCCCTTATACAAACATTCCCGACATTCTGCAAGTGCCGTTCGTTTGAGCGTCTACAAATGACTTATGTACCAAAAAGAATAAGCTCTAATGATATTTATAGCTTCTTTATAAGATAATCAAATATTTACACATCTTAAATTGACAGTTTGTATACAGCCCCTCGTACAAGCATTCTCGACATTCTACAAATGCTGTTCGTTTGAGCGTATACAATTGACTTATGTACCAAAAAGAATAAGCTCTAATGATATTTATAGTATCTTTATATGATAATAAAATATTTTTAGAACTTAATTTGACAATATCAATAAAATAAGTTATTTATTATTTTTTTTATTATTTTTTTTTAATCTCTGTGGTTTGAGCGTCATACAAGAACATTTCAGATGCTAAAATATTTGTTATAGCATTATTCTGAGCTTTGTTATATGGCATTTTGCTAAAAGAGTTAATAATTTGACAGTTTGTATACAGCCCCTTATACAAACATTCCCGACATTCTGCAAGTGCCGTTCGTTTGAGCGTCTACAAATGACTTATGTACCAAAAAGAATAAGCTCTAATGATATTTATAGCTTCTTTATAAAATAATCAAGTATTTACACCTTAATTTGACAGTTTGTATACAACCCCTCGTACAAGCATTCTCCACATTCAGAAAGTGCCGTTCGTTTGAGCGTCGACTAATGAGCTATGTACCAAAAAGAATAAGCTCTAATGATATTTATAGCTACTTTATAAGATAATCAAGTATTTACACCTTAATTTGACAGATTGTATACAGCCCCTCGTACAAGCATTCTCGACATTCTGCAAGTGCCGTTCGTTTGAGCGTCTACAAATGATTTATGTACCAAAAAGAATAAGCTCTAATGATATTTATAGCTTCTTTATAAGATAATCAAGTATTTACACATCTTAATTTGACAGTTTGTATGCAGCCCCTCGTACAAGCATTCTCGACATTCTGCAAGTGCCGTTCGTTTGAGCGTCTACAAATAATTTATGTACCATAAAGAATAAGCTCTAATGATATTTATAGCTACTTTATAAGATAATCAAGTATTTACACCTTAATTTGACAGTTTGTATACAGCCCCTCGTACAAGCATTCTCGACATTCTGCAAGTGCCGTTCGTTTGAGCGTCTACAAATGATTTATGTACCAAAAAGAATAAGCTCTAATGATATTTATAGCTTCTTTATAAGATAATCAAGTATTTACACATCTTAATTTGACAGTTTGTATACAGCCCCTCGTACAAGCATTCTCGAGATTCTGCAAGTGCCGTTCGTTTGAGCGTCTACAAATGACTTATTTACCAAAAACAATAAGTTCTAATGATATTTACAGTATCTTTATATGATAATAAAGTATTTACACATCTGAATTCGACAGTTTTAAAAAATTAATTAATTTATTATTTTTTTTTTTTTTTTTTTATGTCAGAGGTTTGAGCGTCATTAGAGGACATTTCAGACTTCAAATGTTTTGTTCTAACATCTTTCTTACCTCAGTTATGTGGCATTTTATGATGAGAGGTTTCAATTTGACAATTTGTATACAGCCCCTCATACAAACATTCTCGACTTTCTGCAGGTGCTGTTCGTTTGAGCGTCTACAATTGACTTATGTACCAAAAAGAATAAGCTCTAATGATTTTTATAGCTTCTTTATAAGATAATCAAGTATTTACACATCTTAATTTGACAGTTTGTATACAGCCCCTCGTACAAGTATTCTCGACATTCTGCAAGTGCCGTTCGTTTGAGCGTCTACAAATGACTTATGTACCAAAAAGAATAAGTTCTAATGATATTTATTGTATCTTTATATGATAATAAAATATTTTTAGAACTTAATTTGACAATATCAATAAAATAAGTTATTTATTATTTTTTTTATTTATTTTTTTATAAATCTCTGAGGTTTGAGCGTCATACACGGACATTTCAGATGCTAAAATATTTGTTATAGCATTATTCTGAGCTTTGGTATATGGCATTTTGCTAAAAGAGATAATAATTTGACAGTTTGTATACAGCCCCTCATACAAACATTCCCGACATTCTGCAAGTGCCGTTCGTTTGAGCGTCTACAAATGACTTATGTACCAAAAAGAATAAGCTCCAATGATATTTATAGCTTCTTTATAAGATAATAAAGTATTTACGCATCTTAATTTGACAGTTTGTATATTGCCCCTCGTACAAGCATTCTCGACATTCTGCAAGTGCCGTTCGTTTGAGCGTCTACAAATGACTTATGTACCAAAAACAATAAGTTCTAATGATATTTATAGTATCTTTATACGATAATAAAATATTTGTAGAACTTAATTTGACAATATCAATAAAATAAGTTATTTATTATTTTTTTTATTATTATTTTTTTTTTAATCTCTGTGGTTTGAGCGTCATACAAGAACATTTCAGATGCTAAAATATTTGTTATAGCATTATTCTGAGCTTTGTTATATGGCATTTTGCTAAAAGAGTTAATAATTTGACAGTTTGTATACAGCCCCTTATACAAACATTCCCGACATTCTGCAAGTGCCGTTCGTTTGAGCGTCTACAAATGACTTATGTACCAAAAAGAATAAGCTCTAATGATATTTATAGCTTCTTTATAAGATAATCAAGTATTTACACCTTAATTTGACAGTTTGTATACAACCCCTCGTACAAGCATTCTCCACATTCAGAAAGTGCCGTTCGTTTGAGCGTCTACTAATGAACTATGTACCAAAAAGAATAAGCTCTAATGATATTTATAGCTACTTTATAAGATAATTAAGTATTTACACCTTAATTTGACAGTTTGTATACAGCCCCTCGTACAAGCATTCTCGACATTCTGCAAGTGCCGTTCGTTTGAGCGTCTACAAATGATTTATGTACCAAAAAGAATAAGCTCTAATGATATTTATAGCTTCTTTATAAGATAATCAAGTATTTACACATCTTAATTTGACAGTTTGTATACAGCCCCTCGTACAAGCATTCTCGACATTCTGCAAGTGCCGTTCGTTTGAGCGTCTACAAATGATTTATGTAACAAAAAGAATAAGCTCTAATGATATTTATAGCTACTTTATACGATAATCAAGTATTTACACCTTAATTTGACAGTTTGTATACAGCCCCTCGTACAAGCATTCTCGACATTCTGCAAGTGCCGTTCGTTGGAGCGTCTACAAATGATTTATGTAACAAAAAGAATAAGCTCTAATGATATTTATAGCTACTTTATAAGATAATCAAGTATTTACACCTTAATTTGACAGTTTGTATACAGCCCCTCGTACAAGCATTCTCGACATTCTGCAAGTGCCGTTCGTTTGAGCGTCTACAAATGATTTATGTACCAAAAAGAATAATCTCTAATGATATTTATAGCTTCTTTATAAGGTATTCAAGTATTTACGCATCTTAATTTGACAGTTTGTATATTGCCCCTCGTACAAGCATTCTCGACATTCTGCAAGTGCCGTTCGTTTGAGCGTCTACAAATGACTTATGTACCAAATACAATAAGTTCTAATGATATTTATAGTATCTTTATATGATAATAAAATATTTGTAGAACTTAATTTGACAATATCAATAAAATAAGTTATTTATTATTATTTTTATTATTATTTTTTAAATTTCTGAGGTTTCAGCGTCATACAAGGACATTTCAGATGCTAAAACATTTGTTATAGCATTTTTCTGAGCTTTGTTATATGGCATTTTGCTAAAAGAGTTAATAATTTGACAGTTTGTATACAGCCCCTCATACAAACATTCCCGACATTCTGCGAGTGCCGTTCGTTTGAGCGTCTACAAATGATTTATGTACCAAAAAGAATAAGCTCTAATGATATTTATAGCTACTTTATAAGATAATTAAGTATTTACACCTTAATTTGACAGTTTGTATACAGCCCCTCGTACAAGCATTCTCGACATTCTGCAAGTGCCGTTCGTTTGAGCGTCTACAAATGATTTATGTACCAAAAAGAATAAGCTCTAATGATATTTATAGCTTCTTTATAAGATAATCAAGTATTTACACATCTTAATTTGACAGTTTTTATACAGCCCCTCGTACAAGCATTCTCGACATTCTGCAAGTGCCGTTCGTTTGAGCGTCTACAAATAATTTATGTACCAAAAAGAATAAGCTCTAATGATATTTATATCTTCTTTATAAGATAATCAAGTATTTACACATCTTAATTTGACAGTTTGTATACAGCCCCTCGTACAAGCATTCTCGACATTCTGCAAGTGCCGTTCGTTTGAGCGTCTACAAATGACTTATGTACCAAAAAGAATAAGCTCTAATGATATTTATAGCTTCTTTATAAGATAATCAAGTATTTACGCATCTTAATTTGACAGTTTGTATATTGCCCCTCGTACAAGCATTCTCGACATTCTGCAAGTGCCGTTCGTTTGAGCGTCTACAAATGACTTATTTACCAAAAACAATAAGTTCTAATGATATTTACAGTATCTTTATATGATAATAAAGTATTTACACATCTGAATTCGACAGTTTTAAAAAATTAATTAATTTATTATTTTTCTTTTTTTTTTTTTATGTCAGAGGTTTGAGCGTCATTAGAGGACATTTCAGACTTCAAATGTTTTGTTCTAACATCTTTCTTACCTCAGTTATGTGGCATTTTATGATGAGAGGTTTCAATTTGACAGTTTGTATACAGCCCCTCATACAAACATTCTCGACTTTCTGCAGGTGCTGTTCGTTTGAGCGTCTACAATTGACTTATGTACCAAAAAGAATAAGCTCTAATGATATTTATAGCTGCTTTATAAGATAATCAAATATTTACACATCTTAATTTGGCAGTTTGTATACAGCCCCTCGTACAAGCATTCTCGACATTCTGCAAGTGTCGTTCGTTTGAGCGTCTACAAATGACTTATGCACTAAAAAGAATAAGCTCTAATGATTTTTATAGCTTCTTTATAAGATAATCAAGTATTTACACATCTTAATTTGACAGTTTGTATACAGCCCCTCGTACAAGTATTCTCGACATTCTGCAAGTGCCGTTCGTTTGAGCGTCTACAATTGACTTATGTACCAAAAAGAATAAGTTCTAATGATATTTATAGTATCTTTATACGATAATAAAATATTTGTAGAACTTAATTTGACAATATCAATAAAATAAGTTATTTATTATTTTTTTTATTATTATTTTTTTTTTAATCTCTGTGGTTTGAGCGTCATACAAGAACATTTCAGATGCTAAAATATTTGTTATAGCATTATTCTGAGCTTTGGTATATGGCATTTTGCTAAAAGAGATAATAACTTGACAGTTTGTATACAGCCCCTCATACAAACATTCCCGACATTCAGCAAGTGCCGTTCGTTTGAGCGTCTACAAATGACTTATGTACCAAAAAGAATAAGCTCTAATGATATTTATAGCTTCTTTATAAGATAATCAAATATTTACACATCTTAAATTGACAGTTTGTATACAGCCCCTCGTACAAGCATTCTCGACATTCTACAAATGCTGTTCGTTTGAGCGTATACAATTGACTTATGTACCAAAAAGAATAAGCTCTAATGATATTTATAGTATCTTTATATGATAATAAAATATTTTTAGAACTTAATTTGACAATATCAATAAAATAAGTTATTTATTATTTTTTTTATTATTTTTTTTTAATCTCTGTGGTTTGAGCGTCATACAAGAACATTTCAGATGCTAAAATATTTGTTATAGCATTATTCTGAGCTTTGGTATATGGCATTTTGCTAAAAGAGATAATAACTTGACAGTTTGTATACAGCCCCTCATACAAACATTCCCGACATTCAGCAAGTGCCGTTCGTTTGAGCGTCTACAAATGACTTATGTACCAAAAAGAATAAGCTCTAATGATATTTATAGCTTCTTTATAAGATAATCAAATATTTACACATCTTAAATTGACAGTTTGTATACAGCCCCTCGTACAAGCATTCTCGACATTCTACAAATGCTGTTCGTTTGAGCGTATACAATTGACTTATGTACCAAAAAGAATAAGCTCTAATGATATTTATAGTATCTTTATATGATAATAAAATATTTTTAGAACTTAATTTGACAATATCAATAAAATAAGTTATTTATTATTTTTTTTATTATTTTTTTTTAATCTCTGTGGTTTGAGCGTCATACAAGAACATTTCAGATGCTAAAATATTTGTTATAGCATTATTCTGAGCTTTGTTATATGGCATTTTGCTAAAAGAGTTAATAATTTGACAGTTTGTATACAGCCCCTTATACAAACATTCCCGACATTCTGCAAGTGCCGTTCGTTTGAGCGTCTACAAATGACTTATGTACCAAAAAGAATAAGCTCTAATGATATTTATAGCTTCTTTATAAAATAATCAAGTATTTACACCTTAATTTGACAGTTTGTATACAACCCCTCGTACAAGCATTCTCCACATTCAGAAAGTGCCGTTCGTTTGAGCGTCGACTAATGAGCTATGTACCAAAAAGAATAAGCTCTAATGATATTTATAGCTACTTTATAAGATAATCAAGTATTTACACCTTAATTTGACAGATTGTATACAGCCCCTCGTACAAGCATTCTCGACATTCTGCAAGTGCCGTTCGTTTGAGCGTCTACAAATGATTTATGTACCAAAAAGAATAAGCTCTAATGATATTTATAGCTTCTTTATAAGATAATCAAGTATTTACACATCTTAATTTGACAGTTTGTATGCAGCCCCTCGTACAAGCATTCTCGACATTCTGCAAGTGCCGTTCGTTTGAGCGTCTACAAATAATTTATGTACCATAAAGAATAAGCTCTAATGATATTTATAGCTACTTTATAAGATAATCAAGTATTTACACCTTAATTTGACAGTTTGTATACAGCCCCTCGTACAAGCATTCTCGACATTCTGCAAGTGCCGTTCGTTTGAGCGTCTACAAATGACTTATGTACCAAAAACAATAAGTTCTAATGATATTTATAGTATCTTTATACGATAATAAAATATTTGTAGAACTTAATTTGACAATATCAATAAAATAAGTTATTTATTATTTTTTTTATTATTATTTTTTTTTTAATCTCTGTGGTTTGAGCGTCATACAAGAACATTTCAGATGCTAAAATATTTGTTATAGCATTATTCTGAGCTTTGTTATATGGCATTTTGCTAAAAGAGTTAATAATTTGACAGTTTGTATACAGCCCCTTATACAAACATTCCCGACATTCTGCAAGTGCCGTTCGTTTGAGCGTCTACAAATGACTTATGTACCAAAAAGAATAAGCTCTAATGATATTTATAGCTTCTTTATAAGATAATCAAGTATTTACACCTTAATTTGACAGTTTGTATACAACCCCTCGTACAAGCATTCTCCACATTCAGAAAGTGCCGTTCGTTTGAGCGTCTACTAATGAACTATGTACCAAAAAGAATAAGCTCTAATGATATTTATAGCTACTTTATAAGATAATTAAGTATTTACACCTTAATTTGACAGTTTGTATACAGCCCCTCGTACAAGCATTCTCGACATTCTGCAAGTGCCGTTCGTTTGAGCGTCTACAAATGATTTATGTACCAAAAAGAATAAGCTCTAATGATATTTATAGCTTCTTTATAAGATAATCAAGTATTTACACATCTTAATTTGACAGTTTGTATACAGCCCCTCGTACAAGCATTCTCGACATTCTGCAAGTGCCGTTCGTTTGAGCGTCTACAAATAATTTATGTACCAAAAAGAATAAGCTCTAATGATATTTATATCTTCTTTATAAGATAATCAATATTTACACATCTTAATTTGACAGTTTGTATACAGCCCCTCGTACAAGCATTCTCGACATTCTGCAAGTGCCGTTCGTTTGAGCGTCTACAAATGACTTATGTACCAAAAAGAATAAGCTCTAATGATATTTATAGCTTCTTTATAAGATAATCAAGTATTTACGCATCTTAATTTGACAGTTTGTATATTGCCCCTCGTACAAGCATTCTCGACATTCTGCAAGTGCCGTTCGTTTGAGCGTCTACAAATGACTTATTTACCAAAAACAATAAGTTCTAATGATATTTACAGTATCTTTATATGATAATAAAGTATTTACACATCTGAATTCGACAGTTTTAAAAAATTAATTAATTTATTATTTTTCTTTTTTTTTTTTATGTCAGAGGTTTGAGCGTCATTAGAGGACATTTCAGACTTCAAATGTTTTGTTCTAACATCTTTCTTACCTCAGTTATGTGGCATTTTATGATGAGAGGTTTCAAATTGACAGTTTGTATACAGCCCCTCATACAAACATTCTCGACTTTCTGCAGGTGCTGTTCGTTTGAGCGTCTACAATTGACTTATGTACCAAAAAGAATAAGCTCTAATGATATTTATAGCTGCTTTATAAGATAATCAAATATTTACACATCTTAATTTGGCAGTTTGTATACAGCCCCTCGTACAAGCATTCTCGACATTCTGCAAGTGTCGTTCGTTTGAGCGTCTACAAATGACTTATGCACTAAAAAGAATAAGCTCTAATGATTTTTATAGCTTCTTTATAAGATAATCAAGTATTTACACATCTTAATTTGACAGTTTGTATACAGCCCCTCGTACAAGTATTCTCGACATTCTGCAAGTGCCGTTCGTTTGAGCGTCTACAAATGACTTATGTACCAAAAAGAATAAGTTCTAATGATATTTATTGTATCTTTATATGATAATAAAATATTTTTAGAACTTAATTTGACAATATCAATAAAATAAGTTATTTATTATTTTTTTTATTTATTTTTTTTTTAAATCTCTGAGGTTTGAGCGTCATACACGGACATTTCAGATGCTAAAATATTTGTTATAGCATTATTCTGAGCTTTGGTATATGGCATTTGCTAAAAGAGATAATAATTTGACAGTTTTTATACAGCCCCTCATACAAACATTCCCGACATTCTGCAAGTGCCGTTCGTTTGAGCGTCTACAAATGACTTATGTACCAAAAAGAATACGCTCTAATGATATTTATAGCTTCTTTATAAGATAATAAAGTATTTACGCATCTTAATTTGACAGTTTGTATATTGCCCCTCGTACAAGCATTCTCGACATTCTGCAAGTGCCGTTCGTTTGAGCGTCTACAAATGACTTATGTACCAAAAACAATAAGTTCTAATGATATTTATAGTATCTTTATACGATAATAAAATATTTGTAGAACTTAATTTGACAATATCAATAAAATAAGTTTTTTATTATTATTTTTATTATTTTTTTTAAATTTCTGAGGTTTCGGCGTCATACAAGGACATTTCAGATGCTAAAACTTTTATTATAGCATTATTCTGAGCTTTGTTATATGGCATTTTGCTGAAAGAGTTAATAATTTGACAGTTTGTATACAGCCCCTCGTACAAGCATTCTCGACATTCTGCAAGTGCCGTTCGTTTGAGCGTCTACAAATGACTTATGTACCAAAAAGAATAAGCTCTAATGATATTAATAGCTTCTTTATAAGATAATCAAGTATTTACACATCTTAATTTGACAGTTTGTATATAGCCCCTCGTACAAGCATTCTCGACATTCTGCAAGTGCCGTTCGTTTGAGCGTCTACAAATGACTTATGTACCAAAAAGAATAAGCTCTAATGATATTTATAGCTTCTTTATAAGATAATCAATTATTTACGCATCTTAATTTGACAGTTTGTATATTGCCCCTCGTACAAGCATTCTCGACATTCTGCAAGTGCCGTTCGTTTGAGCGTCTACAAATGACTTATGTACCAAAAACAATAAGTTCTAATGATATTTATAGTATCTTTATATGATAATAAAATATTTGTAGAACTTAATTTGACAATATCAATAAAATAAGTTATTTATTATTATTTTTATTATTTTTTTTAAATTCCTGAGGTTTCAGCGTCATACAAGGACATTTCAGATGCTAAAACATTTGTTATAGCATTATTCTGAGCTTTGTTATATGGCATTTTGCTAAAAGAGATAATAATTTGACAGTTTGTATACAGCCCCTCATACAAACACTCCCGACATTCTGCAAGGGCCGTTCGTTTGAGCGTCAACAAATGACTTATGTACCAAAAAGAATAAGCTCTAATGATATTTATAGCTTCTTTATAAGATAATCAAGTATTTACACATCTTAATTTGACAGTTTGTATATAGCCCCTCGTACAAGCATTCTCGACATTCTGCAAGTGCTGTTCGTTTGAGCGTCTACAATTGACTTATGTACCAAAAAGAATAAGCTCTAATGATATTTATAGCTTCTTTATAAGATAATCAAGTATTTACGCATATTAATTTGACAGTTTGTATATTGCCCCTCGTACAAGCATTCTCGAGATTCTGCAAGTGCCGTTCATTTGAGCGTCTACAAATGACTTATTTACCAAAAACAATAAGTTCTAATGATATTTACAGTATCTTTATATGATAAAAAAGTATTTACACATCTGAATTCGACAGTTTTAAAAAATTAATTAATTTATTATTTTTCTTTTTTTTTTTTTATGTCAGAGGTTTGAGCGTCATTAGAGGACATTTCAGACTTCAAATGTTTTGTTCTAACATCTTTCTTACCTCAGTTATGTGGCATTTTATGATGAGAGGTTTCAATTTGACAGTTTGTATACAGCCCCTCATACAAACATTCTCGACTTTCTGCAGGTGCTGTTCGTTTGAGCGTCTACAATTGACTTATGTACCAAAAAGAATAAGCTCTAATGATATTTATAGCTTCTTTATAAGATAATCAAATATTTACACATCTTAATTTGACAGTTTGTATACAGCCCCTCGTACAAGCATTCTCGACATTCTGCAAGTGTCGTTCGTTTGAGCGTCTACAAATGACTTATGTACCAAAAAGAATAAGCTCTAATGATATTTATAGCTTCTTTATAAGATAATCAAGTATTTACACCTTAATTTGACAGTTTGTATACAGCCCCTCATACAAACATTCCCGACATTCTGCAAGTGCCGTTCGTTTGAGCGTCTATAAATGACTTATTTACCAAAAAGAAGAAGTTTTAATGATATTTATAGTATCTTTATATGATAATCAAGTATTTACACATCTGAATTCGAAAGTTTAAAAAAATTAATTTTTTTTTTTATTTATTTTTTTTTTTTTTATGTGAGAGGTGAGCGAGAACTAGGTTGTTGTTCCATAGTTCGAGTAATTAATAAAAATTGTATAAAATTGAAAACTGGAGAAATGTATTCATTAGTAGTTGTAAGCTAAGTAAATGCTTAAGGAACTGTAGGATTAATAATAAGAATTACTACATTATTATTATTATTATTATTATTATTATTATTATTTTATGGTTTGTTTTCCCAACTCCCGTCAAATATACCAATTTTTAATTAATGTCAACAATTTGACAACAATTTTAAATGAAAATAATGAATGGTTTATACCTATGTAATTAAAAATTTTCTAGAATAAGAATTTTCTACAGGTATAATTGACTTTTTTCTGTTAAAGTTAAAAATGAAAGAAAAAATAGCTTAGTGGAAAAGAACTGAAATAATTTCACCTCATCTTATATGTCCATTGCATTTCTGAATTTAATTTTTTTTTAAATGTCTTAAACATATCAATACAGACTTAGAAAACCCATTTTATAACTGAATTTTAACATTCACACGATGATACACCCGATAATGAATGGAGAAATGGGCAAAAAACTATTAATCTGTCACTGAATCCATAAAACCTTTTCTGTCCCCACCCCTTTGAAGAAGAGAGTATGCTGGGAGTTAGTTACATTGCTTTGCTATGCACTCTTGACCCATAGGACGATATACGATGTCTCCTTGAGCCATAAATTTAGTCACGGCGGCACTCCTATTTCAGGCAATACATGACACTTTAAATAACCATACCGAAAAAGATAGCTGATACTTGATTTTGCAGCTGTACGAAACTTTATACATAAAGTCGGTCCGTACAGATTCGGTGTTTCAAAGAAAGTAAAACCTAGTGAAAAATAATCTGTTGCAGATATTTCACTATGCTCTACCACAGAACTTATAATACATACGTTAGAAGTTCTTTGACTGTAGTACAGACATAAAACAACTTCAAAAATTATTTAGATTAAATATTCGCAGTAATTATGAAGAGTTGATTATGGGGTTTTTAAATACTTAATTCAGTTTGAAGAGAGTATTTAAAAATCTCATTTCTTGTGTGTGTATGTGTGTTTGTGTGTATAAGACATAGCATAAACGAAAAGGGAAATATCTCCCTACATTTAATCCCAGTATCATTAGATTGTACGCATGTTGTGTTTAAATAGGATCTTATTTTCATGATCTAAAGCAATTCGTTCTTTTGAGAATAATACTCTGAATTTAGTAGTGTCAGTGGGCTAAAAAAAATATTTGAAACAACATACACAATTGAATTAGAATGTGAAGTCAAAGTTTGTAATTTCTCATTAATTTGTGTATTTAGTCTGTTCATAAGTAAATTCCAATATCCAGTTCAGCATAATAAACACACTAGAGGGTACAAAGAACATACACAATTGGTGATCAAATATTTTATTAACATATTACTAAATAGAATTTGTAAACTTGATCATTTAGTGTAAGGATGCAAAAGGCTAACTTTTTCTTTCTTTTCTCTTTTACTGAACATAATACGAATATATACTGGTGCATTTAAAATTGTATGTGAAATAATTATTGTAAAATGTTATTATTTTTAAGGTCCTCTTTAGCTTGGAATTCTCAAGCCTCTAACTCGAATAACATATTTCAAATAAGATTATGATATTAATACAATTTCGTTAAATCTTAAATTGCAATTGAAGAGGTTTAAAATAAAAATAAATAGTACTTACAATAGTTTTACATGAAATTTGAAATAACAGTACAAAAACTTTTTAACAGCATCAAAAATGATTTTAAATATATAAATTTTATACATTATTTTATATATATTATTCCAAAAAATGTATTTAGAAAAGAAAAAGAGTTATAAGTTAAATAAACTTTCAACACGATTCAAAATCATCATCATGCGTATTTACCAAGTAAGAACTGTATGCACATAATTATATAAGAATGTTAAATACTTTATGTGTCATTTAAAGGCCGCTTAAATTCATTAAGAAAGAACGAAGAACGCATAAAAGTAAGTGATAAAATATTATTAATATATTGACACGCGTACACGACACAAATAATTAATTTAAAAATACAAATTAAACATCATAGATACTGAAATATACATTTTAAAATATCATTATTACCGAAAGGGCAAAAACATACATTATATATGCAACACACTAATAAATGAAAAATATTTCAAGAAAAAACAATTCAAAACATATAATATATTCAAAGTATTCAAATTGTTTTTAAAAAGTAGTTCAAAAGGATTGATTTTGTTTTCTTTTTTATATGTATAAGGTAAAGCTAGGATAGTCTGCGCACAATTCAAAAGAATAACAATAAAACATCTAAATATTAATTTTTTACTAAACTATCCGTGAATAATTTTCACTTCATTTGTTTTTTATGCATTTCCATTGCTATTTTGTTGTTATGTTGTAATTTAATAGAACAGTTGTAATAAAACCAAGAAAGTTATTTTGCGCAATCTGTCTTTACAGGGTTGGTGTGATTGCGCACATGGGTAGGAGAGATTGTTACTAATAATAACTACGGTAAAATTGTTAACAATAATAATTACACTTAAATGATATTGTTGTAAGGTTTTTGTGAACAAATATTATTGTATTAGGAGTGAATATTTCAAGCTAATGATTAAAGAATAAAAAAAAATGAAATAATTTTAAAAGCGATAAAAAAATTTGAATTAAAGTGGAAAAAAATTAAAGAATCAGGAAAAGCAAGTCCAGATAAGCTTACAAAATAACATTAAGTTACTTGAAAACTCGTTTAACTTAAAATTAGTCCATTTTAATTTTTCATTTTTTATGGAAATTTACCAATAAGCTGCGTGATCTCACCTAGCATAGAAACTAATGGGAACGACGCGCCATCTCTCCTAAGTAGCAGATGCGCAAACTCTCCAATTTCCATAGGAGAGATTGTGCGCCCTTTTATTTAAACATGGCCGCTACTAAAACGAACCGTTGATGTTCACATTGTTAGTCTAGACTAGTAGCTTATGAGAAATTGTTTAAGTTAAAAATATTTTGTACTGCTGACATTGTATAAAAATTTTGATAAATAGCTATGAAAATTCAAGCACTTACTTTGGGAAAACAAAACAAAATAGCAATGCTTTATCTTAGACACTCAAAACAATCAACGTGCACTTTCAAGTAGACACTCCACTATTTCTGTTGTACAACTACCTGGAGTCACTGCGCGCTCACTCTATTCCTTTCTCCCGAACCTCTATGTGCGCAATCTCTCCGACCGCGCCATCTCTCCTGGCTGTACCTTATACATATATATTTATGTAAAATAAAAATATTTTAAACTTAATAAGTAAAAACAAGTATACAATTTATTAAGCTGCGCACAAACACATAGTGCACAATCTATTCTTAATATTAAAATTATTAAGAAGAAACGTTTGTTTATTTGCATGAGGTAACCACTCGAATTTCCGAGACAATTTCAAAAATTCTTTCGTAAAAAAAAAAAAAAGGAAAAGAAAGAAAGAAAGAAAAGAGAAAAGAAAAGAAAAGAAAACAATATTGACAATCTTTGTCCAACAAAGACTATCTTTTTATATCGGTGCCACTGCCTCCAAGGGAAAGCAAGAACAAAAACTTTCTAAAATTACAATTCCTGGCTAGAAATCTGGAAGTTGACATGGTTACTTTTTAGACTCAAATATAAATGTTTAGACTAAAAAAAAACTTTTAAAAAATAGGAAAAATAAAAGTAAAAATAGTTAAATTTAAAAAAAAAATTGGAGGGGGGGGGGGAGGGGGCAGACTGTACAATGCAATTAAAATTTGTTTCAAAGTACAAACTTCCAAGGTTTTACAGTTATTTCAAAATTAGTGTTAATGGTATCGTTTAAAGTGGAAAATACAATTAAAATAGTTATTTTAACAATTGAATAACATGTTATAAACTATAATGTTTAATTTATCAGAGAGAAATGTTTAATAATAAAAATTGTTATATTTTTTTCCGTATTTAATCGTGAAAATCTTACAAAAATCTAGTTTGTATAAACTTTAAGATCAATTACTTTCTAATTTATAAAAAAATATACCTAAAAGTAAAACATATTTTTATTTATTTATGACAATGTTTTAATTATTTAATTTTATAAAAATCTGTCATTATTACAGATCTTTCGCAATAAAGATCAAAGTAAAGTATTTTATTTCAGCATTTTTAAGTTAAAGGTGTTCTAAAAAGAAAATATTTCCCCCTTCTATTATAACGTGGAACTTTCTGACATATCTGACTCATTTTTAAACATAACAGCATGAGACTTGCAGGCAAGTCTCACTGAAGTGGTTTGGAATCATTTTTTTTTTTTTTTTTAAATTTTTGATAACTGAATTATATCTTGCGTTATATGCGTTTGTTGTCCAGTGACGGTAGTTTTCTTCCTTTCCCACGTTGTCATGTCCAGAAAATCTCTTCAAAAACGTCAACTTTGAGAGTATTTTCTGGCAGATCCTTTGCCTTTATCAAAAATAAAAAAATATGTTTTAAATTATGTTTAAAAATATATAATATTTTATGAATAAGAGTACGTTTAGAGAGTTTGCAAATGCAATAGCATGCGTTTCCAGACAAAAATGAATTGATAAATGTGCCTGAAAGTAGTCTGTTTTGATTTTGAAACAGTCTTAAGTTTAGACTACAATATTCTTCTAAATTTATAGTGCAGAAAACAAAATCGGTATGAAGGAAGGATGTCATGAATATTTCTCAACCAATATCAGAAGACTGAATTAGCAATTTGATTAATTAGGAGAAATACTGAAAATTATTTTGTTTAATTCATATAGGACATTCAAACATAGTTTCTACTTAAAAAAGCAATAATTCTAATTGTTAGTATACCAAAAACCCTCGAAAGGCTTTATTTTTGCGAATTTCTCAGGCATTTTAAGTTTAAAAAAATATATAAATTATTCTATGTTTATTGACTTCTTTTCATTAAAAAAAAATGTTTTACAAATTATGATTTAGAAAAATATTTCCCCTTTTGTAAGTAAAGCAAATAAATAAGCTTTATTAATGCTATCAGTGTACTTAGAAAAGGCTCTTTGAAAATGCATTTACTAACGCAATTCAGAACTGCTTTTGGTTTACCATGCTGGCTGTTATAAATGTTTTTTGTTCTTTATCCTCCCTTTCTTCAAAGTTGTAAAAAAGAAACTTTCTAAAAGAATTAATATATATATATACACGCATCACGCATACAAAAAAAAAAAAAAAAAAAAAAAAAAACCTGTGTAGCGCTTTTTAAAAGACATAAATTATGAAATTATGAAAGATATGTATTATGAAACACTTTCCAATCTTTCAAGCATATCTTGATTATCTTGTTTTCGAGCAACGTTTCATTACTTTTGAGTTTCTATGTTATTTTTCAATTATATATTTTCTATATTATTTCAACAATACATCAATGTCTTATTAAAATAATCATATATTTACATCATAAAAAAATTAATTACAGAAGTTATCTCTTATTATTGATAGGATGTTTCATATACTCAGTTAAAGCCCTAATAACCGGCTCCCTTTTTATAAATAACTTTAATTTACTTTAACTTTGTTCAGAAGCTGGCAGATTTGAGTGGGTATTAGTACTACCATTATTAAGTATTTTTTGCCTTATTTAATTAGCTGAATTTTGAGGATTAAAATATATTTCTTTTTATTTTTATTTTTAAGTATAAATAATCAATCAAAAATTAATTTTACAGTATCGTGCATACTGTATACTTATATCCCCTTTTGCCCCAGTGTGGTTCAAAAATGAATACTTTCATCATATTTTGCCGGATTTCAATTGTTGAACATGATAGTGTGAACTCCTACAGTTATGTGTATATGTTAATACTAAAATATAACGTACGCCCATCAGAAAAGTCACTCTTATATATTAATTAAAATAGCGCAATTCACAAAATTTATCTTTTATTTAAAACAATTTTCTGTTATTTTCATGAATAAACTCTTATTTTCTACACCGAAATAAATAAAATTACATTGCGTTAAATTAAAATACCTTATTTTATTTTATTTTATTTCTATTATTATAAAACTTTAAAAACTTTGACTTGTTACAAAATTAACTCTTTAGTTTTGAATATAAGATTTTCTTGCATATCAAATTTTCGTTTTTGGAATTAGAATAAAAAGCTGCATAATTAGTAAAAAACATTTATATGAAAATATTATGATCTGTCATAAACAGTTATTATACAAAAAACTATTCAAAATGTAAGCACAAAAATCCGAGATTTTAAAAAAATTCATGAACAAAATTTATAATTTTTTTAACCTTATAAAATTTCTAAACTAACTGAGTAATTGAAAAAAAACAATCAAACAGTGCATCTTAATTTTAAATAATTCATTTTAATTTATTTTACTGGGGAAAAGTTTCACTTGCAAATATTCAACTGTTTAAAATATATTACGGTTCTGCTAAAAGTATAAAATTTAGATGACATTTTAAAAATAATACATACATCCCAATACTCTTACAACTTTTTTGTATTGCATTTGATGACATCGAAAACATTTCATACGAACCAATGTTAGACATAAGTGTTAGACATAGGGGGACGAAATATCCGTATCAGAGCATCTTCAAATTAAATTTATAGATGAACTAGCAAGCTACGCCCGCTACGCTGGTCAATTTCTCTTAACGAACTTTTAATCAAACAAAATATTGACATTTCATAATTCACTCTTATATTTTAACAGAATAATAAGGCTACTATAGTTTGAGACTCGTGCCAAAATACACGTCAGGACACGTCGCCGTTATCATTATCTTTTTACGCATGAAGGTTTCGCTATGGTACTCCATTGTGAAAGTTGGTAATTTTTAAATTCAATATTTAAAAAATGGCATAATCATATGATTTAAAATTTATATCAAGAAATATACAATTTTTTACCTTTCAATCGAGCTATTATTTTTTTCAGTAACTTCAAATGTTTCATTTTCCGAGATTAATCTGTGGCAACAATTAACGAAAAAACCCAGTCGTCAGCAACGCATTGCTTTTTATTAAAAAAGCTGTTGGAGCATGGATTGTCACCATCAATTCGCCACCATCACTTTTGAAATCGGTTCTGCAGTTCCAGAGATTCCATAGAAATTGTAATTTAGAATGATTTTAGAACGCTTTTCGCTCATTTCACCCTTTTAAATTTCGATTTTTTTTAAATTATTATTCTTAGAGAGCGTTTACATCTTATAAGTAACTACAATGCCAAATTTCAAATTTGTAGCTCCTTCAGTATAAAAAATTGCAATTTTACAACGTTTTCGCTTCTGCACCCCCCCCCCCGGGATTAGTGGTACCGATATAAAATATAGCATATGTTGGAGCAGGGATTGTCACCATCAATTTGCCACCATCACTTTTGAAATCGGTTCTGTAGTTCCAGAGATTCCATAGAAATTGTAATTTAGAATGTTTTTAGAACGCTTTTCGCTTATTTCACCCTTTTAAATTTCAATTTTTTTTTTAATTTGTTCTTAGAGAGCATTTACATCTTATAAGTAACTACAATGCCAAATTTCAAATTTCTAAGTCCTTCAGTATAAAAAAAATCGCAATTTTTTTACGTTTTTCGCTCTTGCACCCCTCTGGGGTTAGTGACACCGACATAAAATATAGCCTATGTTGGAGCAGGGGTTGTCACCATCTATTTGCCACCATCACTTTTGAAATCGGTTCGGTAGTTCCAGAGATTCCATTGTAATTTAGAATGTTTTTAGAACGCTTTTCGCTCATTTCACCCTTTTAAATTTCAAATATATTTTTATTTTATTCTTAGAGAGCATTTACATCTTATAAGTAACTACAACGCCAAATTTCAAATTTCTAGCTCCATCAGTATAGAAAAGATCGCAATTTTAGAATGTTTTTCGCTCCTGCACCCCCCATGGGTTTAGTCGCACCGACATAAAATATAGCCTGTGTGGGAGCAAGGGTTGTCACCATCTATTTGCCACCATCACTTTTGAAAACGGTTCGGTAGTTCCAGAGATTCCCCCTACAAACAAACAATCTTTACTCTTTTATAATATTAGTATAGATAGATGATTATGATATGATTTTTGTAATCGGATTCGTTGTCAAGCTTTCGCTTCAGAAAACACAACGCAGACGAAAACTTTGCTCCAGAGAAGTACCAACCATCCCCACAAAATTGCCTAACTGTTTACTGGCATTGCAGTGTAAATCCCACCAAAGTCCGTACAGCATAACTCAAATTATAAACGGTCGGAATGAAATACGAATTTGCATTTTAATTACTTAGTAGATATATCTTTCATAGTTGCATTCACCTTTCCCAATCACTTTCTCATTAGCTCTATCACTAAGCAACATAGAATGATATGTTATAGGGTCATTAATCAAATCATACCTGAAAAATCACTTCCATTAAAATTTGTTCAGTACAATTTTTTGTAAGTAATCTTTAATAATCGGGTTTAGATAATTTTAGAGCTTTCCTCTTTAGCTCTATAACAAAGCAACGTAGAATAGCTATGCGCTAAAACCTTTCAAAAAACATTACCTGATTAAAATGTGAATATGCGGTTTATACTCATAGTAGATGATGATATGATTTTCTGTAACAGGATTCATCATGAAGATTTCGCTTCAAACATAAACGATGCTTTCAACATTGTGGCTAATACGCCAATTGGCGAGGTATCCGATTGCGGAAAATTAGCCCGAAATCGTATGAATCGTACCCAAAGAAAAAGAGAAACATGGCTGAAGACTGAAAACAAATAAAGAAGTAATACATAATACTAATCAGACCTTCGACACTTTATTTGGTACTTCTCTATTATCCCGTCGACCACTTTTCATAAAAAAAAAACTATCGCCAAACTATAAGATTTAACGCCAAAAATGCAGTCCCATTCACTTGACGTCAGAAGTATTAAACGTGTTTGTTATGTCATGAAGTGGTTTTTAATTCGACATTTACCTATATTTTTCATTTTGTTTTTCTGATATTTTAGTTATTTCGTTAATTAAAATAAAAATTGCGTCCTTAAACGACTGTGCCATGACATTAAAAGAGAAAATGCATTGTAAAAATGTTGCGTTTCATCGCGACCTACGTTATACACGGCCGGTGCATGACGTTTAAAACGTCACATGGAGTGGAACATTTTTATACGGCGATTGGTGCAAAACGGGGAGTGCGCCACTTTGCCCCAATCGCAGTACAAAAATGCATGTGACGTTTTAAACGTCATGCACTGGCCGTGTATAACGTAGGTCGCGGTTTCATAGTTAAGTGCAATAGATCAATTTCAACTGACGTCACAAACATTTATTCACCAGCCGAGAAGGATAATTAAGAAAAATAACGTAAATAAAAAAATATTCAAGATTTTTTTTCTATTTTCATTAATATATTGTAATTTTTTGTGTTAAAACTTACTGGACAATTTGGTGAGTGGGGCTTTTCCGAATTTATTTTATTTTAATTATTTATTTTGATGTTCCAATGGCAACATTCTTCCATTTGTTAATTTGGAATTCATGTTTGGCGATGATTTTTTTTTTTTTTTTTTTTTTTTATGAAAAGTGGTCAACGGTATAATTGAGATGTACACTTTATTTTAGCAATCACATTTTATTTTAAATCGTGGCATTTGTAGAAATAATAATAATAATACACAATTACATAAATATCCGTAAGAATAATATTCAATTCCCAATTGAGCAGTTAATATTTCTATCTGCAAAAATAAACAAAAAGATTTAATTTGAATTTCTTCCGCTGCTATAGTAACGGACGTATTTTTAGAAATTATCACTTGCATTGTTAGAATTGTTAGATTTTGACGTCAAAGACTTCGCCAAATTAGAAAAATGTGCAATATCTCACGAACTATTTGACTAATGAGTATTTAATTGATACTATTCGATTCAGCATACAAAAATGCATTAAAATATGTTATCATTTGTCACGTAACTGTAATACCCGATTTTTAAGTAAATTTTTAAAAGTTTGTTCCCCTTTTTACCCCCCTTAGGGGTGGAGTTTTTGAAAATCTAGTCTTAGTGCGCTTCTACATACTAAGAAGTATTTTTCCTGCAAGTTTCGTCTTTGTAGATTCAATAGTTTTGGCTGTGCGTTGATCATCTAGCCAGAAAGGACTTTCTTTTATATATATAGATAGCGGATTATATTAAAAAGGTCAAGTTAATTTCTACATTTTTTTTTTTTTTTTTTTTTTTTTTTTTCATATACTGGTTATAAAATGGTGTTAAAATTTCAAGGTACAAAATATCTAATATCACGCATAACAATTTTGGAAATTATGCTGAGGTTGTAAATGTTTCTGATCATCCAATGAAATTACTTAGGCATCACTACAAAATAATTCTTAGATCTCTCCGAACAGAAATACACCATATTGCCAAAGGTGACCGGTCACTTGCGATTTTAGACGTTTTTTTAACTATCTAGAAAAATACATGAGGAATTAACCTGAAACTGCAGGTGTGTAAACAGTATAGGATAGGTTATATATTTCCTTGAAGATTTTTTTCCCGAAGCCCCATAGGGGACTGTCTACAAATTGAAAAAGAACGAATATCTTTTGGATAACCCTGTAAAAACTAATGTAGTAAAGGCGTTCAAACTCGAGATTATTAATAAGTAGCTTATTGCAATATACTGTGTTCATTTTTATGAGGATAGCATATATACTCGTAGAGAAATTAAGGTTTTTTTAAAAACAGTCCCAAATTTCGCCTAGTTTTTTGCTTATAATTGCAGAGTTCTTAATATAAAAAAGAGTTCTTTTCAGAAAATATGACAAACAACATTGTACATAATACTCTGAATATGAGAGGTTGTATTGAAATATAGTAGTACGTGTAATATTGTGTACGCTATCTTGGCACTAATCAACAGATATTTGATACAACCCCTCACCTTTTTGCTTCTTTTTGGAAACAACGGATTTCGAGCTTATTCTATCAACGATAATTTTCAGAATTTTCAAGCTATGATTTTGAGACTTTGACAAAAGTTGCTCTATATACTTAGCTAATACATTATGCATATTATAATTTTATTGCATTCGCGCATGCGCAGTGAAACATTTTTTGGTAAACCTGTTCATTTTTCATCCAATTTTTATAATTTTTTAATTCTGATTGCAGAGTATTATGTACAATGTTGTTTGTCATATTTTCTGAAATGAACTTTTTTTTATTTTAAGAACTCTGCAAATTATAAGTAAAAAACTAGGCAAATTTTGGGACTGTTTTTATAAAAACCTTAATTTCTCTACGAGTATACATGCTATCCTCATAAAAATGAACACAGTATATTACAAAATAGCACTTATTAATAATCTCGAGTTTGAACGCCTTTGCTACATTAGTTTTTACAGGGTTATCCAAAAGATATTCGTTCTGTTTCAATTTGTTGACAGTCCCCTATGGAGTTTCGTGAAAAAATCTTCACAGAAATATATAACCTATACTATACTGTTTACACACCTGCAGTTTCAGGTTAATTCCTCATGTATTTTTCTAGATGTTAACAAAACGTCCAAAATCGCAAGTGACCGGTCACCTTTGGCAATATAGTCTATTAAATACCTATTATTCTGAAAATACTCTGCATATTGAAGAAAAGAAATTTTCCTCCACATTTCTTGCTACCGTGTTTCAACAAAACTTTTCGCGATAATAATTCATATGGAAAAAAAATATATTCATACATATAATATCAATACAGTAATCTTTAGTTCTGTGTAAAAAGGGGATTGTCCTTTTTTGCGGCTTCGATTTATATTTTATCATCAAGTTATCATATAGAGATGTGTGACTGTAAAGTACCGTTCGACTGGGAATTGAATCTACTTTTAGAATATGAATAAATTTTTTTAAATAGGTGTCGTCTGCATATTAAAAATTGTACCAACTGTGAATTTTCAAATTGTTATATCTACTTTTGATACCATGTTTGAGTTGAATCAAGGCATTCCGAAAAAAGGCATGGCTACTTTACTTTTTCTTAATTCTCATAGGGTTAGAAGAGGCCGAAGTTTGAGGATACTAATGTTAAATAAACATGAGAAATTTTAATTTATATCTTGACAAAAAAAATCATTCAATTTTATTATTATTATTTTTTTTTATGAAATACAATGAGTAGACGCAAACATATTTTAGAATATTTTTGATTAAAAATATATTTTTAATTACGAAAAGGATTAATAAATGCATATTCAAAAATCTAACCAGATTAGTTTTTACATAAAATGAATTATAATCGTCGAAAACGCAGGTGTGTCAATGTAGAGCTTATTCCAATAATTAGTTTTCGAGTTATAGAGAAATTTTACGTTTCGACGGCTTAAGAACACCATTTCATGCCATTGTTGTAGCTTTGATAGCATGAAATGGTGTTCTTAAGCCGTATATATATATTGTTGTAGCTTTGATAGCATGAAATGGTGTTCTTAAGCCGTCGAAACGTAAAATTTCTCAATAACTCGAAAACTAATTATTGGAATAAGCTCTACATTGACACACCTGCGTTTTCGACGATTATAATTCATTTTATGTAAAAACTAATCTGATAAATAATTCATTTTATGTAAAAACTAAACTAAATATATAAAATCTCTCCTAACTAATTGAGTATTTCCATTAGTTTTCCTGGTACCATTGTATTTCTAAATTACCCCAAGCAAATTTTCTTTTATGGCTTTATGAGGATTTAAGAAAAAGTACATAAATTATATATTTTTTCGGCTTTTTTTTATCCAAAAAATTGAAAAACGATGTCAAAAATGCGTGTTTCCAATTGAAAATTTAAAATTCGTACAAATTTTACTTTGTATACGACACAATTTACAATTTAATGGTACCTCTCGAATCACTATACGATAATTTGATGGTAAAATAGTATGAAGTAATCAATTTTTTCAATTGACGTACAAATTACAATAATTAAAAATATAATCAAATAAAAATATAATTCATATATATTTAATATATACATGCAGAAAATATTCTGAAAAATTAGAAAAATCGTTAAGCTTATTTAAAATTAACGTGAACCTTTGGCTACATTGATATGTAAAAATAAAATTTTAAAATATTTATATTGAGATCATAGTGACTAGAAACTAAGAAACAATTAGGCCATACGTATATTCTTTATCTATATTTTTATAAAGAAATTTTTAGATAGTTTTATAACATCTCACACCAAATCAATCTCATGAATCATACTAAAAAAAATAAAATATTAAAAACAGTAATAAGAATGACAAATAACAAGTTTTCAACTGTATAAAAGATAATGCGATATTGTTGACAGGAAAAGGTAGAGAAGGTGGTAATGAATCAATAAGAACTTGTAATAAAAAATTCTAGAAAAGGAATCCTCACTTGATGAAATTCAACGAGCTTTCTACAATATACTTTTTGACTTAAAGCGCATGGTTTCCGCATCTGTAAATATGCAGTTTTTATTTTTTTTCACTTTATTTATTTTTTTTTTAATCTTTTTTTATTTACCGTAACGTATTGGAAAACAACGACAACTAGATAGCTAACAATGTGAAATACTTTTATTAACTCAATAGAGCTGACATCATACGAATGAACCTTTTTCCAACTGAGTGAAAAAGTGCCCAGGCCGGGAATTGAACACAAAACCTCTGTCTTAAATTACCAACACCCTGCCCATTGAGCTACCTGGACCGACAACCGGCCAACACAATTCACTAAGAAAACTTTTTTGGCAATCTAGTTTGTTATCTGAAACAATTCAACGAAATATACTATAAGTAATGAGAATCCATTAAACTATGGACCTCGTATTCTTTGTGTCCATCATTTAATAGAGTTCCATTACCTGCAGTATATTCTGTTAAGCTGCTTCAGATAACATATCAAGTGCTATTACCAAAAAGGTTTGCTGAGTCAATTGTGTCGTCCATTGGTCGGTCTAGGTATTAGCTTAATTGACAAAGCATTGGCAATTTAAACTAGAAGAGTTTTGTATTCGACTCCGGCCTGGACATTTTTTATCATTCGGTTGGAAAAATGGGAAGGCAAATAATGCTGAAAATAAACTACTAAAGAATTTTTCATTGTGCTGATACAACGGAATTAACATGATCTCGTTCTCAAAATATGAATAATACCGTTAAATCATAAAATAAAAGGGTCTATGAATAATTATTTATATTATTAAACCAGATTTAAATGAACGTTTTCAAAATATAACTACAGATGCATATATACACACGACCAAAATATTCAGTTTTCATTTTTTTACGACGATTAATTAAAAAAAATTAATTAAAAGTAGTTTCTGAAAACGTGTCCGTTCATATGTACAAACAGTGACAGAAAGTATTCGAGAGAGTAGATAGAAAATATTTTTTGCATATGAATTTCAATGCGGTTTTTCATTTACAAACATATATAATTTCAATGTGCATTATAATATAATTCACATCTATATAAAATTAAACAAAGAAATAAACTCTATGGACAAATTATTTATATTCAAGAACAAGATTTAAATGCAGATTTTTGAAATTGAAATACAGATATGTATATATACAAATAACCAAAATAATAAGTGTTCAGTTTTTTCTCTACCATGATTAATTAAAACAAATTACATATAAGTAATATCTGAAAACATGTGCGCGATATATACAAACACTGGCAGAATGTATTCGAGAGAGTAGATAGAAAATATTTTTTCCTCCAGCATTTCAATGTTATTTTCCATTTACAAACATTTATAATTCCGAAATACATTACAATTCATATATATATATATATATATATATATAATGGAAATGGGCTAGGCACATTGCAAGAAGACAAGACAATAGATGGAGTACAAACACCCTACAGTGGTATCCCAGAGATGTAAAACGACCAATAAGACAACCTCAAGTAAGATGAAGTGACGAAATCAGAAAAGTGGACGTTGTTGACTGGATGACTAAAGTAGAAACAATAGAAAAATTTGTGGGAGACCTACATCCAGCAGTGGATTGAAAACGGTTAATGATAATGATGATGATGAATTAAACAATGAAATAAAAGACTCTATGGACAAATTATTCATATTCTTGGAATATCTTTGTGAGTTTTTTATCATGTTACTGTCATATTAAATCAATTTGATAAATCATACTAAAAAATAGTAGTATTAAAATCAGTACATATTTTTACAAATAACAAGTTTTCAACTGTTTTAAAAGACAATTTGATATTGTCATTGGTAAACGAAAGTTAAGTAATGCTTAATGAATCATAGTCAATAATGAACATGTAATAAAAAAATCCCTAAAAGGCTTTGCATTTGATCATCTTCAACATGCTTCATGTAAGAAACTTTCTGGGACATAACAAATCTTAGAATTCATCTTATTGTTCACAAGCAACGTCCTTAGAGTAAAAATATTAAAATTTCATTTAAAATGGCTGAAGACCATATTACCATGCATTTTAAAAAACAAGAACTATTTAAAGAATTTTTTCCATATGCATATATATATATGTATATTGGGTTGTCCAGAAAGTTCAGGCCGGTTGGGAAAATCAATTCGTACCGGAAAATTCTATCATTTAATTATTAGACATTGATTCCCATATATAATGTCTAATAAGGAACGGGGAGAAATTTCCGGTACTATTTGATTTTCCCAAACGGCACAAACTTTCGGTACAACCCAATACAATTTTTAAAAGGTTTTCTATTTTATTTTTTTATTTTTTTGGTTTGTTTGTTTGCTTATAAATACTGTAACACATGGAAAAATCCAAAAATTAGATAAATAACAATATGAAAGCAAAACGTGCTAAAACTAAATGTCTAAAGTATTGATACTAACACAATATAATAGGATTTGGCATTTTCAAATATAAATAAGAACATTAAACAATGAAAAAATGACTCTATGGACAAATTATTCATTTTCTTGAACCAAATTTAAATGAGAGTTTTCAAAATTTAAATACAGATATATATACAAATAACCAAAACAATCAGTTTTCACTTTTTTCTCTAGTTACCACGATTAATTTAATAAAAGTAATTAAAAGTAATATCTGAAAACATGTGCGTGATATGTACAATTACTGACAGATTGTATTCGAGAGAGCAGATAGAATTTTTTTTTCCATAAGCATTTCAATATTATTTTCCATGTACAAGGATTTGTAATTTCACTGTACATTACAATATAATTTATATATACATAAAATTAAACAATGAAATAAAAGACTCTAAGGGCAAATTATTCATATTCTTGGAATATATTTGAATATTTGAGAGTTTTTTATGATGTCATTGTCATATTAAATCAATTTGACAAATTATACAAAAAAATAATAACTATTAAAATCAGTACATATTTTTACAAATAGCAAGTTTTCAACTCTATAAAAGACAATGTGAATTGTCATTGGTAAATGACAGTTAAGTAATGCGTAATGAATTATTCTGAACATGTAATAAAAAAATTCTCAAAAAGTTTTGAATTTGATCACCTTCAACATGCTTTATGCAAGAAATTTTCTGGAACATGAGAAATCTTAGAATTGATCTTATTATTAACAAGAAACATGCTTAACATAAAAATGTTAAAATTTAATTTAAAATAGCTGAAGACTATTGCCATATATTTTATAAAATAAGAAATATTTAAAAACTGTTTTTTTACATATTTACATATATACAATTTTAAGAATGTTTTTTAGTTTTTTGTTTGTTTGTTTGTTTATAAGTACTGTAACACATGGGTTAACACCGAAAACTCAACGAATAACAATGTGAAAGCAAAATAGGCTAAAAATAAATTTCTAAAGTATTGATGATAGCACAACGTAACATAATTTTGTACATTAAAATATAAATAAGAACATTAAACAGAGGAATAAAAAAAATATATGATAGATTACTTACATTATTAAACACGACTGCTACTAACAATAGTAATACTATTATCAATATCCTTGTTATTTCATACTGTACTCAAAAAATACAAAGCAGAATGAGGATTGATAATTTCTTTTTCGCTACATTTGATCATCTTATCCTTGGTGTCATCATATAGCTCCCATGTTCCACTATTTCGACGACAATAAGCGACGTAATGTGCAGGTTCAAAAGCAATTACCGAGCCAAGTGAAAAATTCAAATCATCAATTTTAATTTCTGCTGGAAAATCTGAGAGCTTTATGAAATTAGCACTTTCACTTGATTTGGGTAGAGTATCAATACCATTAAGATTTAAAATGTCTAGTTCAATAAATATGTGTTTTCCAAATATTTGCTTAATGTTCCAAATTCCTTTGCAATTTGGAACTCTACAGAGCTGAGTACTGGTATTTTTTATGTGTTCTTTTATAGATTCTTCTAATTTCTCCAGCCCGTCTACGATGACAATATCCCTGTCAATTCTTAATACAGGGTTCAACTGGATTCTGAAAGCTGAGCATGTGTCACATTTTTTTATAGACGTAACACTAGGTTCATCTGTAAAATTTGTTTCAAAATAATTGATAATATTGTCAGTAGCATCAATATCAGTTATACTGGTACTGATAACTGATGGTGTTTTCGGGTACAAATTATATAAATGATGCCCTCTCATTTTGTATAATTCAGTTAAGCTTTTGCCTTTAAAAAGATTCAGAGCAATTTTCAAAGTTTCATTTTTGGTAGATTCCGCATATCTGAAATATGATTCATTGTCTGCCATTGCTACACATAAACTTTGAACAATGCTATCAAATGGACAGGTCATTTTGATAGCAAATGCGGAATTTTTTATACTTATTGGGGGACATTTATATCCATTTTGGAGTAAAGGAAATGATTTGTTCAGTTTTGAGCTATTAGATGCTAATATCAAGCTTCTTATATTTTGATTTGAATTTAGGTATCTTGATTTCTTTTTTCTAGATTTTCGCCACTTATCTTCAGCTTTTATTTCTTCTTTCTCAGTCCGGGCTTTTCTTTTTCTATTTTCTTCATTCTTATTTTCTGAAGATTTTTTTTCTAGTCGAACATATTTAGTTTCATCAAAAAGGCCGCGATAATTTTTATTAACGTTACAATGGGATTCTTCTGGTATATTCTTCTTATGTTCATCTTTCATATTGTTTTCATTCAATTTTTCTATGTAGGTTTGTTTGTTTTTACTTGTAATTATTGTATCTTCAGATGTTGATTCTATTTTAATTTTTTCAACTTTTATATTATCGGCCTCTATAATTTTCATCGAGCCTTCTAGGTAATCAATATGCAGTTTCAGAAATTTGTCCACTCTGAGAGGCAAAATTTCATTTTTTAACACTCTGTTTTTTAAATTTCCGAAATCTCCTTCTACACCTGCGGAAGAGCCCGTTTTGAAAGAAGAATGAAATTTTTTATTCATTATACTCGTCCATAAAACGACGGAATCACAGATTTTCTTTAGTTTTTCACTGAAATTAAAGTTAAAATAGGGATTTATTTCTGTTCCTTCCACTATGTTACTTTCAGCTATAGCCCACATTTCATTTTTCCACTCTTTATCTAATTCCTCGTCTTCTTCCATTGTGTTTATGGTTTTGTTATTTTTAGTAGTCAAAAATTCACTACTAAAATTAGCCTTTTCTATTAAATGGACAAGATCATTTTTGCATATTTCAGCTGGCGTTACTTCTTTCGTGTTAATGGCTTTTCCAGCAGTTTCATTTGTTGACAATATTATAATTTTTAAAATAATGTCACTGAAATCCTCTAAATCTTCAGAATTTATCAGAAGCCCGATGCAAAACATATAAAAATCTTTTATTCTTTTAGATGAATTTGCAAAACATTCCCATTTCCTAACCATGTTTATAAAATGGGCAACATCAAGGCGGATGTATGTTTGAAATTGAACATCTTTATCGAGGATAAGAGCTTCAAAACAGTCTTTTTTATACCGGTCTAAGCTAGTTAAATTAAATGCCCGGCATATTCCTCCCAGTAATGCAAGCGAAAAATCGCACACTACTTCGCGGGGAGGTGGGGCTCCACTTCTCATCCACTGTCCAAGCCAAAATGCAATCGTGAGCGTGTCATGTCGCTCTGTCAGCATTTGTGAAACAGAGCATTGATTTTTTTCATTGTTTATAACAATTTCATACAAAAAAATATGTCTTGAAATTTTATTTTTTGCATGAATTATTTTTTTCACAATGGATCCAGTTGAATCGATTGCAGCTCTGCTGGTTTTTGTACTTTTTATGTATTTTTTGTACACAAACATTTGAGATTGTGTCCAATAATGGACAAAGAATTTATCCAACCCAATATCATGAATAGTTCCAATCCATGGAATGGAATATTTCATAATGGAAATATTCTTTATGGGATCTCCAGTACTGAAACCATAAGTCCTATCCTTAGTCTCTTGTCTTAATTTTCTTAAAACGTTTAAATTGTACAGTTCAGGATTGCATACTTCACCAAAATTCATAGTTTCATTTGCGCGTTTTACCCGCCACATTGAGCAGCTGTCATTTATAAGTTCTTTTCCAACATTTTTTTCTATTTTCTCCTGTTAAAGGCCTTTTAAGTTCATGAGGTATGCTTGCCGTGTCTGATGTTCTTATATTTAATACTATATCAGACTCTTCTTTAGGTTCTTCTCTGATATACCCTATCAATTTATTCTTGCATTCTTTGCACCTTCCTTCTATTTCACAATAGTATTTACTACGCGTCAAATCTTTTGCAATTTTCGCTCTTTTAAATATGAATACACATGGAATTCTAAGCTGCTCCCATATTCGTTTTGAAATCACATAAGTCCATGCATTTGGACGCAAGCTCAAATTTGTTTGCCTTGAAGATTCTGGTTTTATATTAATCCAGTCTTCAAAAGACAGTCTTATCAACTTTTCGTCTGCTTCGGAACAGATGCTTTCATCACAATGGCTTGATGAAGATTCTTTGCTGCTAACAAAATCAGGCTACTCAGTTTTCTTTTGAATGTTGTAGTGATGCCTTAAATCATCAAATATATTGTGCCTATTTTGTTGTACATAGAAATGTAAATATTTTGGCGTATGGACTTTACCTATTTTTTCACTTAAACTATTCCAAATACTGTTCGTAGCAGTGACAAGTTTACCTTCGATATCAAAAATATGTTCTTTCAAATAATGTTCTTTCAAAAAGTTCAAGATTTCATTATGCGGAATTCTAGATTTCCGTGGCATTTTAAAAATTTCATTTGCTGGTAAAACTTAGAACTAGTTTCGTAGGATAGCGCCTTCAGCAAACTGACCCGAAATGTATTGAAGTAGGATCTTCTTTTAACACAACAACTGGACAAACAAAAAATTTGCCGGCCACTAACGAGAGTTTTTTTGCCTTGGATCTTCTAACACTTTTTGCCCCCTTGCATTATTTTAGTTGTGGGCGTGGAAAACTCCACTCCCCCTGTTTACCCCCGCTATAAGAGAATTTTGTTCGCTCGTAAAGTAAACGACAGAAGTAAATCTCGAAGAAGCCTATCTATTCGCAGAATATTTCAAATAGCATATATTGCTTATTTCAGATTCCATTCGTTACCTTAATTCTTCATAATTAACAAATCAGTGTTTCTATCGAGCAAAATAGTCTAGAATAATAAATTTGGTTATTTTTAAGCTATTATAATTCTTACCTTCATTAATTTTCATTAAAATAGATGCATTTTAAATTATAAGTTTCTGTTCCCCCCGCAAATTTAATGTATAAAAAATTTTTCGTCTGCAAATTACTTTCATTAATTATATCTGTACAACCTACTTCTTTTAAGTTGAAATTAAAATCTCCCACTTCTAATAAAATTTTCAACCAATTTTAATACAAGGAGAGATTATACAGTTTGACATTATATTATATATATCATATATGTGTGTATATATGTATGCGCATACGCTATAATATATGTACAGTAATAGAAAAAAAAATCACTGCATACTAACTCTGAGAAAAAAAATTATGGTATGAAAATGTGACTGGCGTACTAATCGATTATTAATACCCCCGAATAATTAAAACTATAATTAAATTTTGCCTATCAGGTCACCTACATACAAAAATTGAACAAAAATAATACAATTTCCAATAATAATACATAATTTTGACATCATGTTTAAATTCTTCGGTAAAAATTACCTTCTAATACCAAACGGAAAGTCATTCGATCAAGTAATTTAAGAATTATATGAGTTTAAAGCCTGGAACTCTAATGTTAAATTGATACTTTATCGTCCCAACACAAAATGCAGTGCGGGTAATTTTATAAGAATCTAGGAAAAAACGTTACCGGGAAAAAAATTGACAGTGAAATCAAGAGCAGAAAAAAAGTGACAAGGAAAACGGGACAAAGAAAAAAAGTGAAAAAAAAATTTAAAAACATTATATTATACGTAGGCATATTTGAAGCTTTTGGAAATTGATTTCAGTTAAAACATTCACAAGTTACAATTCATATTTTCTTTCTAAAACTAGTTTCAAATTATGTATTTTTTCGAAAATAATTTTCGAAAAAAATACGAATTGTAATCTATAAATTTTTTAAAGATAAATTGATGTAGATAACCCTCTAAGCAAAATTTAACTGTACTATTAATTAATAGGAGTTATTAATAATTAGTTGGTAACAGTGACATTTTTATACGATGATTTACTATAGAGTTTATTCTTTTCTTTTCTTTTCAGGACTGTAGGGTAATTTGGTGCTTAATTTTTTTCAACTAAAAAAAAAGCAACTATAGATCTTTAAAAATATTTAAATGTACCAGGCAAAACATACCTTTTACAGGGACAAATTCATAAAAGAAAGAAAGAATTTCAGCCAGTACTTAGTAAGTTAGAGATATTTTTAATATATATATAAAACAGGAAACACCAAATTACCCCTCAAGGGGTAATTTGGTATATTTTGAGGTGATAAGATGCACGCCATTTTGTGTCTTTAACAGTGTGCTATTCAGAACACTGTTACTTTTTTTTTTAATAGGATGACATTTGAGAAAACTGTGAATTTTTCTTTGAGACAATATATTTTTTAAAGAGGCAGTTTGAAATAACAATTACATGAATAATTTTAAAGGCTCTGTTGAAATTCATAATGTTTTAATCTCTTTAAAGATGCCTTTTCAAATTAAATTAACTATAAAAAAAAATTAATACAACATGGTTAGTTGAAATAAAGGTTTTAATGCACACATTTTTTTTATAAACTAATGAAAGCATAAATGATAATTAGAACATTTTAAAACAGCTCAATAATATATAGAAAAACATTTTACAATGGATATTATGCTATTTTAGATAATATACCTTCTGAATAATAATAACCTTTTTCAAGCTATTTCTTAATATTAATATTTTTTTTTATTTGATAGCTATTTCTTAAGAAATAGCTATCAACATTGTTGTAACACACAAAGGTGACAAAATGAACCCCACTCCATGATATAGACTAGAGTGAAACATTTTTGAATGAAAATAATGATATTTCAGACATTACACACTCTTCTGAATAATAGGACTATATTAAAAAATAACTTTATCAAACAGTTTCTTAATAAAACTCTATTTCATAGCGTAAACATTTTAAATCACAAGTTAAATCTCAGGTCTTACACATTTCAGTAGCCTTATTCCTATCTGAATCAATCTGGAATAAAGAAGTCAGCTGTATACTTCTGAGAAATGATTTATAAACAAAATGTTAGTGACAATCAGCATCCCTGTATATGATCTATAGTAATTATACACACCATGTAAAATAAAAAAAAAGTTAAATAAAAAAAATCTCTGACGGCTCGGCCGACAGGCACAAGTAAAATTCGAAGACGCAGGCCGTAGAGCGCCTGTTTATTGGGAATTGCAGAAGAAATGATTTTTGCCATGATGCGGCAGTTGGGACCACCCATTTCGAAATCTACCTGTGTCTGTAGGGGAAGTTTTAATTTTTTTTCTCTGTAAGGGTTGGTCCTATAAAAAAATTGTCAATATAAAAATTGTGGATAATATTAAGAGGATTTATAATAAAATCTAAGCGGATTTGATATCTTATGAATTGACTAAGTTATAATTTTTTTCTTCTTAAACCCCTATCCCCCCCCCCCCCCGCTTGAGGCCATTTTTAATGATATCAAAAATTTATCATACACAAATTTTCGGCCCTTTTCCTAGAAGTAATAATAACTTTAAACGGATTCGATACGCATCATAATTAAGACGTTATGGGTTCTCTTTCTGTTTTCACAAAAAGCCTCCCCCTCCCCCTCCCCCTGGTTCGATTTTGCCAATTAAAGAACTTGGCCGAGATTTGATGCCTCTTGATTTTATGCATCAGTTTGGAATAGATTTGTGCAGAATTATTGAAGTTATAGTGTCCATAAAAAAGTGATATATATATATAAAGTGTTGAACTGGGGGGGGGGGGGGGTTGGATTCTGGGAGTCATGATCGGCGTAGATCAGCAACGATTTTCCAGAAATTCCAACATAGGCTAGAATGTAATAAGTAGTATTTCTTACGAAATCTACCTAAAAGCATACCTCAATTGAAAACGCATTTCCAGCAATTAACGCTCATAGACAGTACTGAAACCGAATTACTTTGCGTGTCAATGTAAATAAACGTTGAATTTTCTGCAGACTCTGTTCTATAGCAAGATTCTTGTAGCGCACCTCAGTGATGTATATCAGTTTCAAATTGTTTGAAATAGTGTAACATCATTAAAATACACTGCAACCAATTTTTCCCAATTTTTACAGGAACAATAACGTAACGGGATTATTTTGAATGACCCTGTAAAAGAACTATAAATGCTATGTTACGGTTGGTTTCAACAAATTTTTTTTTTTTAATCTACATTAATTATTTAAATCACTTTCTCAACATTTATTTAAAAGCACTCTTTTTTTTCTGTTTCTAATAAAAATTTAAATAAATAAAAGTAATTGTTATAATTATAATAAAATCAGTTTTTATTTTTTCTTCTTTCTTTTTCTTTTTGCAAAGTAATTTCAACGTTTATAGTCTAACGTAGCTTCCTGTTTTTCAAATACGAAAAGCAGACAGCAAGGGAGGGATGTTTTGTCAGTAGACTGCACAGGTGGAAAATTTGGAGTCATCTAGTCTGACTTTGATATAAGAATGACCGACCGCCCTGTATAAGAATTACGTTATCTTATGAGTGTACTATACACGCAATTAGGCTTTGTAAGTTTACGTCAGGCTTCAATTGGCTCTGCTATCAGGCGGATAGCTGGCGCCCATGTAAACAGAGGCTAACAGGACCTCCTTCAGCACACGCCATGGGGGTGATGCATGGTTTCCTTCCCCCATGAAGCGGCCGGCAGAGTGGAGCGGCAAGCTGTAGTCTTCACGGTGAGTCCATTTTTCCTTTTGTTTCCATTCCCGTACCCCTGGCAGAGTGGATCGGTCCCGTTTTTCAAGCAGCGCGGGAGAATGAATGTTTACGACACTTGTTGCTTGGCCGATATACCTGTCGTTTGGCTCGTAAGGATTCGACTTGTTACGGGGCTCGAAGACTGGCCTATGGGCTGGATCGCGAAGTTGTTGAAGGCGGACAGGTTTCTGGAAGATTTTTTTTTGAGAGTGGGGCATTGATGGCCCTACATTAATTATCCTAAATCATGATGTTATGATGAAAAGAGGCTATAAGGGCATTTTCGAAGTAAGGATCTGTATCTGATAGAGGGCGAATGAAAAGAAAATATGTTTGACCCATCATGTAGTAGCGGCGTTCCTAGAAAAAGTGTTGTCTTGTGTTGACTTCTTAAGCGGCGGTTGTTATTGATGCCTTGACGAAAAATGAATTAATGATTAGACGAGCATCATTTCTGGAGATGGGGCATTATTAATCCTAGACTAAGAAGGCTGGCGTGACTAGCTGAGTAGACTTGCCCGCTTTACAAGGTATCGGTGATGTGACGACGTTTTGAATCGGGAATAAATCAAAATCTCCAAGTGATGTATGGAGTAACGGTGTTGACTCGTAGAGGCAGCTGAAAAGAATAGGTTGAAAAAAAAAAAAGAGATTATGGCAGACTAACATATATGCAAAGAAGTGTGCCCACATTGACGGTAGTAAATATCAAAGTATATTGTAAGTAACCCATATTTCTTCTTTATTACATGTTGTCTACTGTTGTAATATTTATAAATACCTGGAGAAACAAAAAAATATAATTATAGGTATTTTAAGATGATTAACATGTAACCTTTTTGTTTATGATTGAACGACATTTGAATTGTTGGTTTGTTAATAGTTTAAGATTTATGATATTTAATTGAAAATTAATCAATAACTAAATTTTGAAAAGTTGATCCATCTTTAAATCATGGTATTGTGGTAATTTTAGGGGCTTTGCTGCTTAATGTAAAGTGTTATAATAAGTAATTTCAGTATTTTTTTTTTTTTTGATCAACTTTGTTATTGTGTTATTATTATATTTTGTTTGAGAACTACCTTACTTTTATAATTTTTAATTATTCAAATAAAGAAAGTTTTTGTTTATTCTCAAATATGGTATGTTTTTCTTTATATATAATTTTTAAATAATTAATATTTTTATAATTACAACATACCTATAAGAAGGAATTAACCTCTCAGTAAGTGTGATTAAAAATATGAAAGCTATAATTTTGCTAAATTAATACTTTTAAATTTCTTAAATCTAAAATTCATAGCAATAGTTTAAATGAACATTAATTGGGGTTTACGTAAGGTTATTAGATGTAATTATTGTTCCTATCTCAGTATTGAATATACTGATAATTGTTGCTAAAGTAAAATTAAGTCTAATTTTATAATTGATTAATTTAATTTTTAATTATCCTTTCTTTGAAGTATTATTCAAAACAAACAACAAAATGGTTGTTTTTTAACAAAAAAAAAAAAAAGGGTTTTCAGTTATTTTATACCACTATACGATTCTTGGCTAACCGATCTGATCTTGTTCAGAATCTCCATTGTTGTTCTAAAATTTTAGTACATCATCATATCCCTATTCTATTAACGGATTTAACTCTTTCTCCTTTTGGTCCTCATATTGGAGGAATTTCAGGTTGTCTGCATTTTTCCAAATTATATGATGATTACACTTTTGTTAATTTAATGTGTATGGAGATTTGAGCTTGATCGGGTTGGAGTGGAGTTGGGTGTTCTTTATGCAATCCAGTATGCTACTTGATTTAGAAATCTGTTGCCCCTTACTACATTTAATATTGTCTTAAAATGATGAGTTCAAAATTATCATTGTTGTATTAACCTATTCGGATTCTTAAGTTTTGATATTTTGATTAGTTTAATATAATTTGCTACCTTTTCCATGGCAACAGATTTCAGTGGAGCTAATCAGGGTATACTTATTTTTTTTTAAATATTTACTTGTCAAGTGAAGATTGAGTAATAAATGAGCTTTTTAAGTTTAAGTAAGTTGTGTTTTAGAAAGAACCCCAAACTACCACAACAAATGGAGCCGTAACAATTCGGTCTCTGGGTTATTGATTTTTTTTTACTTGTATGTATTTATGTATCAAAGAGCAACTGGGTGTTTTTGCAATTAAAATTTTATTTATATGTTCAAGTGTAAAAAGAGGTCTAGGCTCTCTCTCTGTGCTAGTAAGCTACAATTCCCAGTCAAAATTATGTCTTGTGAGCATAACCTTTTCTTATTTACAAAAAGCATAGTCCTGTACTTAAGTTTTATGTATTTATAAGGTTTTCCTTTCCCCTCTCTTTTTCTCATTTTTAAGTTGTCCCCCCCCCCTTTTTTCATTTTTTTTTTGGTTTGTTTGTTATTTTCTAACTCTAACTATGGCTGATAAGCACTCGGAAGCAATTGCCACTATTCAGCGAAAAAATGCTTTAGTGGATAATTTGTCAAACATTCCCCCATTCAATGGAGAGGCCAGCTCAGTCTGCTTCTCAGATTTTTCTGAGAAATTTGAGAGTTTTGCCAAATTATTCGACTGGAATGAGGAGGAGAAAAAATTCGTTTTGTTAGCTAGATTATCAGGAGCTGCTTCTAGGCGAATAAAAATTCACAAAGCAAAAACATCTGATGAGCTATTAAAAATCTTAAAAGAGAGTTATACTTCACAGGCCACACCAGATGTTGCCCTCAGTCATTTTTTAAATTTTAAACAGCCACCCAATATGAGTGTTCAGGAGTTTTATGACAAGGCATATGATATGTCATTAAGAGCCCTTGTAATTGAAGGTATCCAGGGTGAAGTAGTCGATAAAAGCCGAACGGCTCTACTACACTCCATGCTGTTGAGCAATCTTACACCAGAAGTGCGAAAGGGGGTAATTGCGAGAAATCCACAATCCCCAGAAGAGGTCCTCAAAATTGCGCTTCTTGAGGAAAAGGCTTATAGGAGCATTAACCCTTTCTACAACCACCGCGAGGAAATTCTCAACCCTAATTTGACCCAAAACCTACCCTGTGCTGCAGTTTTTCAGCAAAATAGCTCACAAAAGAAGGAGATAGACCAACTAAAATCTCAAATTGATGTTTTAGCAGCTAAGATAGACAGTTTAGTTGATCTTAGGGCTAGGGATGTACAGGAGAAAAACCAAGAGGTAAGACCCGTAACCTGCTATAGGTGCTCCGTACAAGGCCACTATGCCAGAGATTGTCCACTAAATTTTGTCGACTATAATTTTAGAAGGGGAGGTGGTCAAAATTTCAGGAGCCGTGGGCAAAATTATAGAAACAGAGGTGAAAATCCTAGAGGGAACCACAATCAGCGAGGCGGATATAGGGGAAGAAGAGGTGGTTATTACCAAAACAATAGGAGCACAGCTGCGAACAGAAATGAAGAGCAGGCGGTAAATAACACCCCAGTAGCTAACAATGAAAGTGAGGCTTTAAACTATTAGTGGCCGGATCAGATGTGGTCAACTCGATCCCCCACAGGCCCCTGGACCCCCCAACTGTGTATAGTATGTTTCAGCCCCAATCATATACATTACCAACTGCAAGAATTTACATAAATAAAGTTTGCCTAAATGCATTATGTGACACGGGTTCTGCAATTAATCTCCTGAGTGGTACTGATTGTAACTGTTTAGAGAATTTTGAAATGGAGAATTGCAATATCCCCATTATGACTGTCACCGGTGAGAAAGTTCACCTAAATAAGAAAGTATTTTTAAAATTTGTTTTTGATAATGTTCAATGTCAAGCTGAATTCTATGTAGTGGAAGGTAAATTAGCAGAGGAATTTGATATGATTTTGGGAATGCCATTTTTGAAAGAGTACCGGGCAAGTATAAATTGTGATACAAATGCTGTCGCTCTTAAAGTGCCAGTTTCAGGCCAATGTAAACAAAGCGTAGAAACCCCAAGTAATACTTCAGGGTGTAATACTTGTCTTGCTACTAATTCTGTAAATATTTCTAACTCTGTATATAGTGTAAATTCTAATAATAATTGTATAAATAATGATTGTGTTAAAAATAATTCTGTAAATATAAAATGTGTCAACAAAGTAGGGGAGAATTCAAAAAGTAGTAATGCAAATAGCCCTCCTGAAAATTGTGCATGTGAGAAAGTTCATGACTCAGTTAATATTGAAAATGGGAATCATAGTAGTGAAAATATGGTAGTTCAGGACCCGCAGTTGAGTAATATGGGAAAAGATGTTGAGATAGTCATTCAAACTGAGTCAGATAAGGAAGTTGAAAGTGTTGCGCAGAACTTTTGCATGCAAACAACATCAGGCGGTAGCTCTGAGGGTAATAACACTGAAAATTTTTCAAGTATTCAAAGTGTCGACAACATTCTTTCAGCAGCGAGTCAGGTAACTCAGGGTAATTTAGCTGAAGAGACTACTGAAATTTGTAATATTGATGAAAGTGAAGATTTGGTAAGTATAGAGGATAAGGTACCTGAAGTCGAGGAGGAGAGCAATGAAGATAGCAGTAGTGATAAAACCAATAAAAATAAAAATATAAGTTTCGCTGTGTTATGTAGCAAAATTTCAATTCCCCCGCAGTCAAAAATGTTAGCCCAGATTAAAAGTTATAAGGAAAATTTTATTAAGGAAAATGATATTGTTATGTTAGAACCTTTGGCGAAAAATTTAAATCAAGGTCTCCTTACCTCCAGAGCCATTTGCACTAAAGAACATGGCCTATATATCTCATTTGCAAATTTTTCAGACAATAGTATTCATTTAAATAAAGGAACCTTTGTTGCCAAAATTCAAAAATGTGTAGACCAGTCAAATATACCCGTAACTGATAATAAATTAACCTATAATATAAATTTGGCCCCTCCAATTGGTGACTTTGATCACGCTGATCTCACTTGGAGCTCTGAAATTAATTTAGATCATTTAGAACCCCCATTAAAACTTAAAATGCAAAATTTTCTAGACAAAAACAAAGATGTATTTGCAGCATCGGTCTTAGATTTACCCGGCTGTGATACAATCCCGCATGAAATTAACTTAACTTCAAATAAACCAGTTAAAGGCAAAGCTTATAGAGTCCCCTACAAATTACGTCAAGAAATGGAAGACCAACTTAATACTTTGTTACAGGCGGACATAATTTCCCCTTCCATGTCTGAATTTGCTTCTCCGGTTATTCTGGTTCGGAAATCAGACGGTTCCTATCGACTTGCTGTTGACTACAGAAGTTTAAATAAAAATCTTGTTAAAGATGCTTACCCAATACCTAACATTACCGACTCTGTTGATGCTTTAAGTGGGGCTAAATTTTTTTCAACGCTAGATCTAACTAGTGGTTTTTTTCAACAGGTTATTCGCCCAGAGGATAGGCATAAAACTGCAATAATCACCCACAAGGGACTTTTTGAGTGGACCCGTAACTGTTTTGGGCTCTCAAATTCAGGTAACAGTTTCCAAAGACTTATGAATGCTATTTTCGGTGATTTAGGCAATCTTGGAATTCTTGTTTATATCGACGACATTGTAATTGCCTCCAGTGATGTTAATTCTCATTTTGAGAAGCTTAGCATGGTCTTTGAAAGGTTAAGACTGCATAAACTTAAACTTAAGCCCAGTAAATGCACTTTCCTTTCGAATAAAATACAATATCTAGGTTTTGAGATTTGTAGTGGCCAAGTATCACCTATCAATAAAAATATTGCCGTAATAGAAAATTTTAAACCTCCAACTACCCGAAGGGCTGTTAGGTCATTTATTGGAACTCTATCTTTCTATAGGAGATTTATACCAGATTTTACTAAGAGAGCTAAAAATCTAATCAACTTAACGAAAGAGACAGGAAAATTTTCGTGGAATGAAGATGCACAGAAAGAATTTGAAGACCTTAAAATGGCTCTTATTTCAAAACCATGTCTTGCACTCCCTGATTTTGAGAAAGAATTCCATTTATATACTGATGCCAGTGGCGAAGCATTAGGGGCAGTGTTATCACAATTAGATGAAAATAACATGCTCCATCCTGTTGCCTTTGCCAGCAGAAAATTGAAAGATGCTGAGACCCGCTACTCCACCACTGAAAGGGAATTACTAGCTTTAGTTTGGGCTACTACCCACTTCAAATGTTACATTGCTAATACCCATTTTTTCATCTATACAGACCATGCGCCTCTAACATTTATGTTAAAAATTCACGACCCTACATCTCGCATGGCTAAATGGATCTGCACTCTCTCAGACTTTAATTTTACAATCAAGTTTGTTAAAGGTAAGTGTAACAGTGTCGCAGATTTCCTTTCGAGGTATGTCAACAATGATAACTCCAATGATACTGTTAATTGTAATTTTTGTATACAAGTCGAAAAGGAAGTTACTTTCATGCCTCATTCTAATCTACTTGAAAAAATTGGTGAATTACAAAAATCAGACAAGAAATGCTGCGAGATTGCAAGAAAACTAGACCAAGGTGTAGAAATTGCTCCTAAATACATGAAATTTTTTTTTAGAGATGACATTTTAGTTTGTGAGGATACAAGGGAGTCAGCTATTTTGAATAAATCTGTAAAGTTAGTCGTGCCAAAAGAATTGGTTACTCAAGTTTTTGCACTAACACATGAGTCCCTAGCGGCTTGTCATCAAGCCTTTCAAAAGACCATTGATCGCATTCGTGAGCACTTCTATTGGCCAGGAATGTCGTCAGATGTCAAGCATCTAGTGGAGTCATGTATTAGTTGCCAGCAGAAGAGAGCTTATAGAGCGAACCAGCTCGCCCCTCTGCAACGTATGCCGACCCCCCAGTTTCCCATGAACAAGGTTCATTTGGATCTCATTGGACCCTTACCGCAAACTTTTTCGGGAAATAAGTATATTGTCGCATATATAGATTCATTTACTAAGTGGCCAGAAGCATATGCGGTTAGTTCAACCACTTCAGATGTCATTGCGGACACTTTAGCTGATTTCATATCACGCTACGGTGCGCCCTGTTTTATTACGACGGACAACGCGAAGAATCTAATTTCAGATGCGATAGAGCACGTATATAAAATGTTTGGTATTAATCATATTAAGACCTCATCTTATCACCCGGCTGGCAACTCGCAAGTGGAGAGACAGAATCGTACTCTTAAAAATGCACTTTGTCACATAGTCAACCAAAATCAATCTGACTGGGACACTAAACTCAAATTTGCACTACTAGCTATGCGTTCAGCTGTCCACTCTTCAACTAAACTTAGCCCAGCTGCAGTTATGTATGGCAGAAATATGAATCTACCATATAATCTCTTTTCTCAACCACCTTCTTTTAATTATAATGATGCACCCTCTTTTTGCGAACTCTTAATCCCAGCTCTTCAAAAAGTATACACTGAAGTACATAGTAATTTAATTAAAGTTTCTGAGCAGCAGGAAAAATACCGTGAAAAGACAGCTGTTGATAAAAATTTTAAAATAGGAGATCTTGTGTGGTTATTTACACCCACAGTCGCCCCTGGTAATACAAAAAAATTAAGCAAGCAAAATAATGGTCCTTTTACTATAATTGAGAAGCTAAATGAGGTTAATTTTAAAATAGCGCTAGTTGCTAATCCCAAAAATTGTCAGGTTGTCCATGTTGACAGGTTGTCTTCTTTCAAAGACAGACTCCCCATCTGGTCCAGTAAACCAAAACAAACAATTGGCCTGGGATCGACTGAAAACGTGACCATCGATTCACCACACCAACCGCGCGATTCTCCTCCTGTACGCAGGTGTAAGCGTAACCGATTCATTCCCTGGGCACCATATGATAGTAACCGCGCACCAGCAGTAGTGAACGTCAACAATAACGAAACTCCGGTAGCGCCGGAAGTGGAGGAAACAGACAGCGACGCGACTGAAATCATAAATCCCTCTCCCCCACCTCCCATTTCTCCGGAGATTGCAGCGGCAGAGAATAACGAGATGTGCGTAAATAAAAATTTAGCAACGGCAGAAGGCAGTGAAATGCGCGTAGGTAAAAATTCAGCCACGGCAGAAAGCAGTTCAACTGCTGAGCACAGTGATTCGCGCAGGTCTCGTTCATCGATTCGTCCAGCTGCTAAATCGAATAGAAGTAGTCGTTCAATATCGATTTCTAGAACCGACTATTCGCTACGGGATAGAAGAGACCGTCCGAGTTATAAATACTAACTACCTTTTTTCGTTATTCAAGCATTTTTATTCAATTTTACCTTGTTTATTTGTATTTATTTATAGTTTAGTTAATGTGTATGTATATTTAATTATTTTTTTTTGACATTTTTAAAACGGAACTTAGTTTTTCTAGCGTATTAAAGGTTTGTTTTGGTTGTGTGTTGATACTCTCATGTAGGCATTTTTAACCCTTTTTATGCCTATAATTAAGGTTTTTGTCTGTTTTATGGTAGATTATGTGGTATATACCCGTCCGCACCCCGTTTTCGTAGATTTTGGGTATATTTTTGCAAAAAAAAAAAAAAAAAAAGAAACGAATGTAATTTTTGTTACTTTAAAATTTTTTTAGGATGTTGTGTTTTGTATGCCCTTTTGCCGAGGTAGATCTGTTTTGTTCAGTTTTTTTTAATGCATCAGTGTTTTGTATATAACTTTTTAAGTATGTGTTTACTTTAATTTCTACATTTTAACTAGATAGATTTATTATTTACTATACAGTTTGTGGTTTTATTTGAGCTTAAACTTTAAGGAGTGTGGGCCCTTTTTCTTTTTCTAGTACATACTGTCTCATGTACATGCCTGTATGTTGTTGTGTGTGGCTAAAAGTGCTAAAATTAACTATTTTATTTATTCTACTTCCTATTTTTGTGGAATGTGTGTTTTCCTTCCTGGTGATATATGTCACCACCCCTGTTTTTTATTTTATTTTGTGGAATGTTTTCCCTGTAGTGCCCAAAAGGCCCGAAACTGCTTTTTGCTATAAGTAGCACAGAGGCAGAGATACTCTTTCCCATGCACATTACTTGTACGTGCATTTGTAAAATCTACATAATATCCCGAATCATTAGACTGTGTTCGAAAACAAACATGTGTTCTCATATAAAATTGTTACAATTGTGTGCGTAATTCTCTAACATGGTCTGTGATACCATAATTTGTGTCTTACAGATGTATATGTATATATTTTTATTTTTATGTCGCCAGTTGCTCTTGTGTATTTTTGTATAATAGAATTAATATGTGTTTTACAAATTTCATTGACATTTACAGTGTTGTAACTATGATATTACTAGTACTTATTTACATTAATAGATAGTGTTGTAATATACTGTGATGCCAATTATTGAAGTTATGTATATAAGCAGTATAGTGACAATTAATCAGTGGGCACTTCTCTTCTTTTTCGGCTAATTTTTTTTTTTTCAAAATTCAATTTATGTATTATTTACAGTTCTGTTGCCAGAAGTCTCAGGAAGGATGCAGTTATGCGTAGGAATGACAGTAGTAGGGAAGTGAGGTTTCACAATCAGGTGGAACATATGTTCTTTTACAGGTGCAGAAAATATCTTGGTCATTTTAGTGGTAAAATCAGCCTTGTGGTCCCTCCTCTGGTAGTACTCTTTTATGGTCATGTTTCAGGTAATATTTTAGGTAATGGTTTCTACGGATGTGCGAGCTCTGGTTGTATATATCCGGAATATATTGTCAGGGTGGTATTTCAGCGGTGAACTCTCTGGATCCCGTCCCGGATCGATGTATGATCTGTGTTTGTGGGTCAGTTTTTTCAGTGTTGAGGTCCCAGCATGCCATGTGGTACCAAGTTACCTTTCAAAAAAATAATTTGTTTTCTCAAAAAAAATTTTTTTTTTAATTAGCCGGTGGGAGCAATCTTGTTACGGTTGGTTTCAACAATTTTTTTTTTTTAATCTACATTAATTATTTAAATCACTTTCTCAACATTTATTTAAAAGCACTCTTTTTTTTCTGTTTCTAATAAAAATTTAAATAAATAAAAGTAATTGTTATAATTATAATAAAATCAGTTTTTATTTTTTCTTCTTTCTTTTTCTTTTTGCAAAGTAATTTCAACGTTTATAGTCTAACGTAGCTTCCTGTTTTTCAAATACGAAAAGCAGACAGCAAGGGAGGGATGTTTTGTCAGTAGACTGCACAGGTGGAAAATTTGGAGTCATCTAGTCTGACTTTGATATAAGAATGACCGACCGCCCTGTATAAGAATTACGTTATCTTATGAGTGTACTATACACGCAATTAGGCTTTGTAAGTTTACGTCAGGCTTCAATTGGCTCTGCTATCAGGCGGATAGCTGGCGCCCATGTAAACAGAGGCTAACAGGACCTCCTTCAGCACACGCCATGGGGGTGATGCATGGTTTCCTTCCCCCATGAAGCGGCCGGCAGAGTGGAGCGGCAAGCTGTAGTCTTCACGGTGAGTCCATTTTTCCTTTTGTTTCCATTCCCGTACCCCTGGCAGAGTGGATCGGTCCCGTTTTTCAAGCAGCGCGGGAGAATGAATGTTTACGACACTTGTTGCTTGGCCGATATACCTGTCGTTTGGCTCGTAAGGATTCGACTTGTTACGGGGCTCGAAGACTGGCCTATGGGCTGGATCGCGAAGTTGTTGAAGGCGGACAGGTTTCTGGAAGATTTTTTTTTGAGAGTGGGGCATTGATGGCCCTACATTAATTATCCTAAATCATGATGTTATGATGAAAAGAGGCTATAAGGGCATTTTCGAAGTAAGGATCTGTATCTGATAGAGGGCGAATGAAAAGAAAATATGTTTGACCCATCATGTAGTAGCGGCGTTCCTAGAAAAAGTGTTGTCTTGTGTTGACTTCTTAAGCGGCGGTTGTTATTGATGCCTTGACGAAAAATGAATTAATGATTAGACGAGCATCATTTCTGGAGATGGGGCATTAATAATCCTAGACTAAGAAGGCTGGCGTGACTAGCTGAGTAGACTTGCCCGCTTTACAAGGTATCGGTGATGTGACGACGTTTTGAATCGGGAATAAATCAAAATCTCCAAGTGATGTATGGAGTAACGGTGTTGACTCGTAGAGGCAGCTGAAAAGAATAGGTTGAAAAAAAAAAAGAGATTATGGCAGACTAACATATATGCAAAGAAGTGTGCCCACATTGACGGTAGTAAATATCAAAGTATATTGTAAGTAACCCATATTTCTTCTTTATTACATGTTGTCTACTGTTGTAATATTTATAAATACCTGGAGAAACAAAAAAATATAATTATAGGTATTTTAAGATGATTAACATGTAACCTTTTTGTTTATGATTGAACGACATTTGAATTGTTGGTTTGTTAATAGTTTAAGATTTATGATATTTAATTGAAAATTAATCAATAACTAAATTTTGAAAAGTTGATCCATCTTTAAATCATGGTATTGTGGTAATTTTAGGGGCTTTGCTGCTTAATGTAAAGTGTTATAATAAGTAATTTCAGTATTTTTTTTTTTTTGATCAACTTTGTTATTGTGTTATTATTATATTTTGTTTGAGAACTACCTTACTTTTATAATTTTTAATTATTCAAATAAAGAAAGTTTTTGTTTATTCTCAAATATTGTATGTTTTTCTTTATATATAATTTTTAAATAATTAATATTTTTATAATTACAACATACCTATAAGAAGGAATTAACCTCTCAGTAAGTGTGATTAAAAATATGAAAGCTATAATTTTGCTAAATTAATACTTTTAAATTTCTTAAATCTAAAATTCATAGCAATAGTTTAAATGAACATTAATTGGGGTTTACGTAAGGTTATTAGATGTAATTATTGTTCCTATCTCAGTATTGAATATACTGATAATTGTTGCTAAAGTAAAATTAAGTCTAATTTTATAATTGATTAATTTAATTTTTAATTATCCTTTCTTTGAAGTATTATTCAAAACAAACAACAAAATGGTTGTTTTTTAACAAAAAAAAAAAAAAGGGGTTTTCAGTTATTTTATACCACTATACGATTCTTGGCTAACCGATCTGATCTTGTTCAGAATCTCCATTGTTGTTCTAAAATTTTAGTACATCATCATATCCCTATTCTATTAACGGATTTAACTCTTTCTCCTTTTGGTCCTCATATTGGAGGAATTTCAGGTTGTCTGCATTTTTCCAAATTATATGATGATTACACTTTTGTTAATTTAATGTGTATGGAGATTTGAGCTTGATCGGGTTGGAGTGGAGTTGGGTGTTCTTTATGCAATCCAGTATGCTACTTGATTTAGAAATCTGTTGCCCCTTACTACATTTAATATTGTCTTAAAATGATGAGTTCAAAATTATCATTGTTGTATTAACCTATTCGGATTCTTAAGTTTTGATATTTTGATTAGTTTAATATAATTTGCTACCTTTTCCATGGCAACAGATTTCAGTGGAGCTAATCAGGGTATACTTATTTTTTTTTAAATATTTAATTGTCAAGTGAAGATTGAGTAATAAATGAGCTTTTTAAGTTTAAGTAAGTTGTGTTTTAGAAAGAACCCCAAACTACCACAACAGCTACACACTTCGTTTTCAATACCGAACATGCGAAGGTAAGCTTAAATAACATATAATAATTACATGGCAATCCGAATATATTTACTCGAGTTAGTTAGAGCTCGGACAGACAGACGGACGGTTTGACAAAACCAAATTCATAAAATACTTTTTCAACTATGCATTGAATGGAATTCTTGCAATGTAATCTGCATTAAGCTCTTTTTTCGGTCTAAAGGAAAATTTTAATCGTGAAAAGTATCATGAGATCAGGAGGGGTGTTTTTGATGAAAGCAAAGTAGTATTTCTTTGCAATGAAATAAAATTCCAACCATCGAAATATTTGAAATTCATATTGATTTTCAAGGGTAAAAAAAAAAAAAAATAAGTAAATAAATAAATAAATAAATAAAAAATGAAGTCTAATTGTAATATTTCATGCAAGTATTTCTTAATGCTTGTGGAGAAAAGTAATTTAAGTCACTTACCATTTCGTTATAATTCATCTGTATGTATTTGAAAATAGTATATAGTAATCATGCGTGTACTTGTGTAATATAACATTTGCTCTTTACCGCAATTTTCTTTATTGTTTAATAATACATGTATTAAGCATTGTAAAATATCTTAAATATAAGTATAGAGAAAAATATTTCCTGGTTTATTTATTTTAGATCAAGACTTACATTTAAAGGTGCCAGGGTCAAAATTTTATTTTCTTTATTCATAGGCTTTTTATAATGATGAAAGTGATAATGCTGTGTCTTTTAATGATACAATCTTTCTATACAGATATTATTTTTCAGATAATTTTTTTTGAAAACTTTGATATTTTGTTTAAAATAATTAAAAACTAAAATTTTAAACTTATTTAATATTTGATGTAACACATGAACCACTTGCCCGATTGCGTTATCTGTTTCTTTTTTTTTTTTTTTTTTTAATTGAGCAGAAAATATTTCTGGTTAATTCATCTTAAGGATTTATAAATATATTACTTATAAAATTTATAAGTAAATAAGAAAGCAAAATGATGCCTCAAGCATAGATTATGAAAAACTTTCCAACACTTCCAGAAAACATTAACAAATCTTCGCTGTTTAGTAAGGTAAATAAAATACCTAAGTAAACATTTTAAAAAGCGCAAAACACATTTAAAAGCCAGATTTCGGCAATTACAGGTCTCCAATTTTTTTGTGCAGCCCTGTATATAATCTATAGGTCTGTATATACTCTATATAGTATGCTACAATTTAGTTAAGTAAGGAAACACATAACACAGTTGAATATTCGCCTTCAGCAATTTCTACCAATAGACGGAAACATATTTGAATTATTTTGTGCCACTCTGTATATTCCTTAAGATTTTTGTACACGTCACATATTAAGCTAAAGTTTAATTCAGGCAAAACACGGTATAAACTACTGAACTCACTATTCTAGAAATTTTCATACATACGCCACGTATCCTGTTTTTGCTTGGCCCTGTTTATGATTTTATTTATAGTCAACAAAAGTTTTTTAGTATACTAAATATATTTCACGTTCAACATGCATAACTCGATTAAAAAAAAAAAAAAAAACAAAAAAAAACCTTTAAGCAATTTACGCTGATACGTAGTAATGATTACGAATGCTTTTGTGTAACCCTGTATATGATCTATAGCATTTATACATACGACATAATATGCAAAAATTTAGTTAAACGAATACCTAACTGAAAGCGCACTTCCAGCAACTATCGATTATAGATAATACTTTGGTACTGTATTAGAAATCTTTTGCGCGTCCCTGTAAATGAACGACAAACGCTACGCTATGCACATCATATTACACAACAGGTATCTTGTAGTAAACCTCAGTAACGTATATCAATTTCATTATGTTTGAAATAGTGTAACGTAATTAAAATACACTGCAAACAGTTTTTCTCCGTAGACCATTATGCAACGGATTGTTACTTTTGTGTGGCCATGTAAATGAATGATAAATGCTTTACACGCCATATTATGCAGAAAACATGTTTTAGTGCATCTCACAAATTGATATCAATTTCATTATGTTTGTAATAGTGTAACATAATTAAAATTCATTTTCCTCATAGACCATAAGATAAAGGAATTCTTTTGAGTTTCCCTGTAAGTATCCTGTAGTACACTTCACTGACGTATATCAATTTTAATATATTTGAAATAGTGTAACATCATTAAAAGACACTACAGAGGATTTTCCACCACAGATCATAATGTCCCCCTGTAAACGAAGTATAAATGTTATATACTTCATTTTCAATACTGAACATGTCATTACATATATGAGTAACATATATTAATTGCATGTCAATAGGAGTATATTTACGTGAGTTAGAGCACGGACAGACAGACAGATAGACGGCCTGAGGAACCAAAATCTTAAACACTTTTCAACTATGTTAGAAAGTGTTTGAGAGTGATTTCTTCACTTCGAGAAATATTTTCAAAATTTTCACATGAAGTAAAAAATTCTATAGACAGTTTATTAAAAACAAAACATAAAACTCTGTACAAAATTTCATGCATACTACATCATGCAAAAAAGTTTATATATGTCAGTTTAAACAGGACAGATAATGACAAAATCCATTCTGAGATAAATGGTAGTTAGTAGATGGTAGTTAGTTTATGGCATGTAAGTAGAACACAAAAACTGTTATATCTGATGATGTAATCATCGTAGAAATCCGCGTTTTGCTTTACTTAATTTATTTAATTTGTTGTATTTTAGAAAAATAAAAAATGCATTTTTTGAAAATTTTGACACCCTACCCTTATTTTAAGTTTGAGTTCTTTTTCTTTTTTTTAAATTGACATATAAAATATACAATTTTGAATATTAGGAAGTGACGTTGCAATGTGCTCCCCCTCCCTCCCTTTCTTCATGCCTCTAATTACGACATTAAGTTTCATAATAATTTATATATCTTGTATTCGATATATAGGATGAGTAAACACCTTTACTTGAGCGCCACTACTTCGAAAAGAAATCTTGCCTTATTTAATCGCAGATAATATATTAAAATTATGTGATTATATAAGGTAAAGATTATTATTTAAAAACAGTGGTGCTCGAATGTAGGGTTCGTACGTACCCTGGATATATTAATAGATATTAGTAACTTCAGTTCCAAATCGTAGGGGTCCGAGAAGACGCACGAAATATGAAAAGGAGTCCATGGTCACCAAAATTCTATGAATTGGTGTTGTAGACCAGGCCCGTAGCTAGGTGGGGGCCAGGTCGGGCAAAGCCCGACCTGCAAAAGATTTTGCCCGACCTAGCGTGAAACTTTACATCCCGATTAAAACATTAAATTTCTATTATTTTTTTAAATACATTTTTGTCTAATCAAGTGTGAGACTGGATCACTTTATCAGCCACTATTTCACTTTAAATTTCCAATTTTTTCCATCTTCTTGCCAAATCTAAGCAAAGAGACCCCCCCCCCCCCTCCTCCTCCCAATTTCGTTTTTAAAATGGAAACAAAACCAGAAAATTTTTCATCTATAACCCTTTTTTTTTCTCTCTTTCTTTAACAGACAACAGACCTGTCCGGGATTGTCCCCGCTTTGTTGCTTTGTAGAAATTACACCCTACCGCAGGATATTCCTGCCCGTACCGACCCAGCAACAATTCTGTATTGACTGATATCCATAAAGCTTACTTTCTTTGTAGAATTGTCACCATGTGAAATTTATCTTAAGAAAGCGTGGTTGAAACCAGAGGCTTCTGAATCTGAAAATAAAGCGAAATAGCCTAAAATAATGTTTTGGAATCTGTCGTACATGACAAGTTTGCTGATTCATTCATGGAACTTGTTCCAATTCCATGAAACGGATTGTTATGTTTACTTGTTTGCTTTGGGAAGAGGGGACTAATGTCTTTCATTCTTCTGATCTTTCGTTAGATATTATTGAATGATAAAAACTTGTGAAACTTTTGTCACAATAAAAAAATTATAGGAGGAGTTTTTCAGCGTAAAGAAGAAATGGAATTGCAATGAAAATATCATCTTTAACCAATAGAATATAAAATTTGTTTTAATTAAATGATATAAATTTAATTTATAAATAAGAAATTTACAGAATTATCTGCGAATTGTTTTTAATATACATGTCTTAAGTTATATATATATATATATATATATATATATATTTTTTTTTTTTCTTCCCACGGGTTTTACAAGTAGTGGTTAGTAGAGGAAATTATTACCGCGTTACACGTTTGTATGTATTTCACTTTAAATAACTTTCATGTAACATAACATAAATAACTTTTCATCTTATAGTACAAAATCTTCAAGGAACGAAATAATATAATCAATAATAAATCAAGGAACAAAAAGAAAAATGTAACGATATGATATTGTTAAGTTGTTAAGTATACTTAGATTTAATAAAATGTTTTATTTCGCGTAAAATATATTCTTTAAAGGAATTTATTTGCAGATATCGAAATAATATGATAAAAGTAGTTATAAAAAGTTCATACCTTTGCTTACGACTTGAAAATATTTATAATAATGAAAAAAAATAACAAATTAAATCCATCATAGACGCCGACTACAAGGCCATAGAAATCCTCTGGAAATTTTCACAGGGCCGCGCCGCCCCCCCCCCCCTCTGGAAATAAAAATTAATAGAAGGTCTGTCCCTTTATCTGTTCAATCTACTCTCCCACGACACCCCCCCCCTGAAATTTTTAAAATTTGGCGCCTTTGAAATAAACCAATCATTATTTCAAATTTAGAGAATAAAATATGCCGGGCTACTTACGATTTTACAAATCCAAATTAGTTATCTTCTGACACATTCACAAAGTCATTCACTATTCTTAAATTCAAAAATTTTTCAGGTCCTCTTATTAAAAACAAAGAAATTAAATAGTGTTTTCCATTTTTTTGGAAAAGCAAATCAGTTTTCAGAAAATGACCGTCAAAGTTAAAGATATAAACCAATTTTCTGGAAATGACAGTCTCATAAAGTTCATAAGAGAGAAATTGATTACAACTCAAAATTTAACGTATCTATAGAAAAGTGAAAAACGTTATTCGATTCTAAATCACTTTAGTAGTTAAAACTTGTAAATTTCATGCTTTTATGTATAAATATGACAGTGCGAATATAGCAAAAAAGTTCCATGTTGTTCAGCCGGAAAAAAATTGTATATATATAAATTTAATTTGTAATTTGACACTGCTATATGGTATTGTGATTTCATTGTGTATGGTCAGTTTCTTAAGTTTCAATGGTTAAATTTTACATTAAGTTTACACACACACACACACACACACACACACACACACACACACACACACACACACACATATATATATATATATATATATTTTTTTTTTGGAACTTCATGGAAGATATCTGAAATGGTATTTAATTACAGGTGAATGTGACCTTAATGTCATAACAGTCTTAAGCATAAACAATATGTATAGCTCTTTTCAAAAAATATACGGCGATTGAAGAAATAGCGATGCTTTATAGAAAATGGACAGTGAAATAAATAAATTAAAAAATATTTTATATTTGCACAGACTCTTCGACACTAAACATTCTGCATAAATAGTGTTTATTATTTTTTTTTAATGGAGCACGGAAGAAACAAACAAGTTGGAACTGTACGTTAAACGAGACAAATGAGGTGAGACCGTACTATAGCTAGTTTTACAATGTAAAAAAATCATCTTTATTATTTCTCTGAAATGAATTATATCGTCTGTTACGAGCGAAATGAGCATGCCTTTTTTTTCTTATTAGTGATGCCACGTTTACAAATGCGAATTTTTTTCGACACCAGACAGCGCTGCAAAATTCAACATGAGATATTGCTTTACGAATGATTACCTCCATGGTTTAATATTTCTATGATTCATGATGAACGAATCTCTTGTGTTTATTTACTTTAATGGATTGTGATATTCGGCTATTAACCTAATTTCTACTGAAGTTATCTCAGAATCTATACATTTTTTAATGTAACTCATCTCTCGAGCAAACATTTTTTTTTTAATGATCTTTCTAAAAATGTAACGTTTATGCAATTTTATTCGAAGAAATAATGTTGAATAAAAATTACCGCTTGGCATATGAAAAAAGAAGTGTTTAGCAGGTTAGCCCGTATTTGTTTTCCTCAGTCACATGACTTTTGCTTTTATTATATAGATTACGTATGATAGGATTTAATAGAATAAAGAAAACTTTCATTAATATCTTTTTAAGTTTTGATTCAATTTTCATAAAATTTGAAATGACTCGACAAAATTTTTTAACGATTCTATGTATTAAATTTCCAACCATTCGGTTGGGTAGTTTTTGCGCTGTTATATGCGGACGGACGGACCAGACGACGACTATAGGTGCTACGCATTTATATAATTACGAACGCACCTAAACTGGGATTATTTTGTCTGAAACCGGGACAGCACTGGGTTGTGCTAATTATATCTTGAATAATCTATGTTTAATACTTTAAACATAAATGATTCCGTGTTATTGTAGCCAGTGTTGATGCAGTGTAATTTACCATACAGTGTTAGCAATATTTACATTAATTCTGTGTTAATCTTAATATTCTATCATAAAAATCCATTAAAAAAAATATGAAAATATATTGTTTTGATGCTATTTTTTTCCATAATTTACGGCTTGTTTCAGAACTCAACACAGAATAACAAATAACAACAGAAGCGTGAGAATTTTAAGACTTCATCTGTTTGAAAAACCAGAGCGTCCGTTTGCAATTTTGAATTTTCTGCCTCTTACAAGTTCATTTTCTTATTATTATTTCTTCATTTTGTTTCATTTGTAATGCTTATAGTTAGGATTGCACGAAAAGTTTTTAACTTGGCTTCAAGACTGCTATTAAATCGCCTGTCACAAACAAGCGCCATCAAAGCAGCCGAATTGCTCAGCACCCTTTAGTACTTAAGTGTGCTATTCAGAGACTTTCTGACACATCACTGGACCACCTGTGGTGTGAAATTGTGTTACCCGTCTTCTGAAATATAAATAGAGAAGTACATGAACTATTTTCTGAAAGAAAGATTTTGACAATTTTACAATGGGACGATATAGGTGCAATTTGTCGCTCCTGTGATTGTGCCGGCTCTTTGTGAAAACAGAAAAAAATCATAATTTCTTAAATCGAATCCGTTTAAAGTTATTATTACTTCTAGGAAAAGGGCCGAAAATTTATGTAGGACAGATTTTTGATATAATTAAAAATGGCCCCAAGGGTGGGGGAGGAGGGTTTAGAAGAAAAAAATCATAACTTCGTCCATTCAGAAGATATCAAATTAATCAGCTTAAATTTATTATAATTCCTCTTAATATTATCTAAAACTTTTATATTGGCAAGTTTTTTATAGGACAACCCTTATAGCCCAAAAAAAAAAAAAAAAAAAAAAAAAAAAAAAAAAAAAAAATCCCTGCCGGCTTCGCCTGCAAACAAGTTAGGTTTCGAAGTAGGCGTTTCCAAATACCGTATCATCGCAAAAAGGTCATTTCTTCCGCAATTCCCAACAAACAGGCGCCCCACGGTCTGCGTCTTCGAAATCTACCTGTGCCTGTAGGCCGAACCGTCAGGGATTTTTTTTTCGTTTGTTTCCCAAAACCGTTTTAAAATTTGCAAACTGTATATCGCTAAAAATGCAATTACATCTATTTCCCTTTTGTTTGTAGGAATAAACATACCTTCAATTGAAGAGTTGACTGTTGTAAAAAATTTTTTTGTCAATCATGAAGATGCAGAAGACGTGCCACCTGAGTCAAATGCCTCTGTACTTAAAGATCAATTGAAATGGCAAAACAAAAAAAGCAAGCTACAAATTTTATTCAAATACAAAGAAGCATAGCATTTAAGGACACTTATGAACTTTTGGCTGCCGTAGCTACATTTGGTTGCAGCACTGCCACTTGTGAATCTTCTTTTTCAATATTGACGGCCATTAATCAGCCTCAAAGACTGTCCATGTCACATCAAAGAATAGCAGATCTAGCCTTCTTGGCCTTCGAGAGAAAACGGACGGAAAACATAAATTTAGAAGTACTAAAAAAATTAAATACAAGTAGAGACAGAAGGTTGCAATTATATTAGAGGGTTTTTATACATGATTCCCATTAGTCTTCAAAATTCTTTCAAATAAATTATTTTTACAACAAATAGAGGTTGTCAAATTTGTAAAAGACTAAAACTAAAATTAAAAAACTAAAATAAAATAAAAGGCCTTATAATTAATTTGGTACTCTGTTTTTTTTCTTTGTTTTTTTTTTTCATCATGAAAATTAAAAAAAATTTTCATTATCGGTAAAGACATCCTCGTTACTTGTTCTATTCATTTTATTAATTCTGTTTTTTCTTTCTCATATCTTTATTGCGTGATGTAAATATATAACGAAGCATCATTTAATAAATTGTACTTGAATGCATTTATTAATATAAACGAACATAAAACCTACATAAATTTAAATTACTTAATTAAAAGGAAACAACTTATTTAAGTTACGTAAATGTAAATATTTTATTTATGTGTCTTTGATATATTTTTATTGTGTCTTGGAAGAAATATTAAAAATTTCATTCTGGTTTTGGAGAGATCTTACGTTTTAAATGAGAAAAAAATTACATTAAAAGTACAGTACATATTTTTCAAGGTATAAGAGACGTGAAAAAAATTAAGAAACAATCTGCCCCCCCTGGAAAAATATTTGCCCCACCTGGAAGTAAGGTCTATCTATGGGCCTGTTGTAGACTATATAAAAGTGCGTGGCCAAAATATATATCTAATAATAAACTATTGTGCAAAACTTAAGCAACAAACACAAAATGCTAATTTCTGAACAGAGTACTCAAAAGGAAATTCTATAAACAGCAAGTGTAGAAAATAGGTACTACCCTAACAGCACAGACAGTCGATGTGAAGTCTTCTTGACATCAAAAATTGTCACAATTGTCACAGTCACTACAATGAACAGAAATGTGATATCTTTCATTCGTCTCATTTTTACTCTCATTTGGTCACTCCACTAAACAGTCACCAGGTGACTTTACAATGAAGTGATTGACACAGTGACATAGTGATACATTGACACAGTGACTTGAGAATCACAAGGTGACTTCACTGTAATGTCACCTGATGATCCAATACAAAGTGACAGTCACAGTGACTTTTCAATGTTAACAATCATTTGAGATTAATAATAAGTCAGTGAAATATCCCATACTTTGATCCACCGTAGCGAATATGACACTTCTAACCATGTGTGACGTCAATGGGACTTCACATCGACTGGCCATGCTGTTAGGGTAGTACCTCTTTTCTACACTTGCTCTTTATAGAATTTCTTTTTGAGTACTCACGTGTTCAGAAATTAGCATAAAAAAATGAATATATGTCAAATAAAATAAAAGCATATCAATTATGGCATTTGTTAAACATTGCATTTATAATATTAACCTAAAACAAATTGTTACATAAAACATTATGTATGTGTAAATGCATATGTGTGCATAGAATTTTCCCTATTTGTTTATATGTGATAAGAAAAGAAAAAGTGGGTAAGTGTGATCGAAGATAGCACAAAGGGTTTCGTTTAATATTCCTTTCAAAACACTTTATCCTTTCTTTAATAAATTCAAATAAATATAATTTAGCAACAACGACAAAAAAAAGTCATGTTTTTTATAAAGTAAAAATTTACCGGTCTATTTTTTCCGTTTTTTCGAAAATCTAAACCAGCCGGATAGCGGGCGAAACCCGCTATTATATTCTGTCATAATAATATCCGTCATACGGACTAAATGCGATATTTAAAAAAATATATAATTTCAAAATTAAACATGTTCGACGCCTTTAAAATGTTAAAGTATGCGAATATTTCCATAATCGGGTTTTTATCATGATTCAATATATTCCTCAAATTCATATATTTACTATTCTCTATTATTCATATAGATACTCGCTTTGTATTATTCTCAAACATCTGCAAAAATTCGTTCAACTTCCAATAGGACGTCAGATTTTCTTTTTAATTCTCTAATGACGTGATATTAATCTGCTTTGTGTACATCCACATACTCATACTCCTTGTATTATTGAGAAATCTTAGACATTTTCCGTTTTATTTACCACTATGACGTCAATCAATTTTATTTCATATTTATCTTTTTTTCAATGGGTGAAACTTTTTATTTCATTTTCATTTTTCACGTGAAAATCGTCTGATAGAAAATTAATTATTGTAGAAAGAATTTCATTGTGCATTTTAAATTTTTGGCATCTGCTATAACGAAAAATGTTTAAATTTAATAGGAAAAGGCTGTTAGAATTTTGGTTTTTTATCTCTATTTATTGAAATAATACGAATTTTTCAAATTTTAATATTTTGAGCTCTTCACAGCTAGTATTCATCTATATACACGAAGCTTCAACTTTGTAAGTTGCATACTTTTTGAGAATGGCTCTGTGACGGACAGACAACGGAGCGGGAGTAATACACTGCAAAAAATAACTGTTGATTTTACAGTATAAAACTGGCACCCCAGCTGCCAGTATTATACCGTAAAATTAACAGTATTAAACAGTAAAATAAGCAGTAATACGCTGCCGCGCTAGCAGTAATACGCTATCGCGCATGCGCGGTAGCGTATTACTGCTTGCGCGGCAGCGTATTACTGCTTATTTTACTGTTTAATACTGTTAATTTTACGGTATAATACTGGCAGCTGGGGTGCCAGTTTTATACTGTAAAATCAACAGTTATTTTTTGCAGTGTAGGGTTTCGTGAGATGAACGAAACCCTAAAAAGGGCAAATACTTATTGCGATAAACGCTAATCAATGCAAATAAAGAATTTTTAAACAGCATCTAATGGCATATTAAATAAACATGTGCATTCGTCACGCATGAAAATGTCGTTAAAAATTATAAAAAACTGCTATGGGAATTCTGTAAAATTAATTTTAACATATCAGGAAACTGGTTGTATAAGGGATGTTGTTTTTAACCATTGGGAAAATGGTTGTTGTTTTCGGTCGAGAATGTACCTCTTGGCGTCGTCACTTTATTTTTTTAACCGTTTTTAACGAAATTCGGTAACTTTAGAAGAATTTTTCTTTGAATAGGCAATAGAAATGCATAAAATCGTTACAAAAATATTAAAGATACAAAAAGGATAGGTGCAAACTATCAGATATGAAAAAAAGCCGAATTCAAAAATGGACGTCGGATGAGAAATCGTCTTATAAAGCAAAAAACGTGGTCTTCAACTTTAATTTCCTCAAAATACCTTTAGCTCAGACATCAATCTAAACAAAAGTTAAAGTAATTGTAGGAAGGACCCGACAAAATATTTGGGTATATTGGTTAACATATATTGGTTAGCACTTTCCCTTTTATTTGCACGACTTAATGTTACTCAATAGCGTTCAGTTGCTTCTCTTATCAACTTACTCTTTAAGCAATTCTGCCAGACAGTATGTTGTTAAATATCATTATGTATCGCGCAACGTTTGTCGTTTGCTGGTTGAAACATCTGCGACATCGACATGCGATGATGGAAAGGCGCATTGCTTACAATCGAATGACGAATGCCTTCAACGCTGTCAGGGGTGCGATGGAGAGATTGATTGTGTAGATAGTTCAGACGAATATTTTTTTGAGGGCAGAGAACACCAAGATCTCTTCAACTGTAGCAATGCAAAATGTGCTTATCTGTAGATGGTTCCGACGAATATATATATATTTTAAGCTTTCGGAACATTTTCCCAATGGTTGTTGTAATTTGTTAAATTACAAATTTTTTTTTTTTTTTTTTTTTTTTTTTTTTTTTTTTTGTATATGTTTAACTTAAAAATGTCTGGAAATTAAATAAACCCAAATTTTATGTTTATTTTTCTCATTTGCTAATGCAATGGGTCTAATGGATCACATTTTAAGGTGTCAATTTTCATTCTGAATGGGATACAATTTGTTTGAAAATTTCTCTTGAGTTTATATGCAGAATGTTAGTGAATCGGACCTATGTCCAGAAAAGAAAAAAACAAGTTGGAAATTGTACGTCAAACGTGACAAACGAGGTGCGTTCGTACTGTAGATAGTTATATAAATATTCAGATCTTGATGATTTTTAATTCTGTGAAATGAATTATATCGTCTGCAGATTAATTTCTGTCATAAAATAAGTATCTCGGTCGCTTGACGATTAAACTTCGAAAGCTCCTATAACAAAAAAGCACCGATTTTTTTTTTTAAAATTCAAATTTCTTAATAAATATTTTTATTAATATCTCTTAAAGTTTTGATTCGATTTTTATACAATTTGAAATGTCTCGACAAAATTCTGCAAAGATAATATATCTTAAATCTCAAACCATTCGGTTGGGTAGTTTTTGCGTTGTTATATGCGGACGGACGGACGGACGGACGTACCAAGCGACGGCAATAGGTGCTACGTATTTATATAATTACGAACGCACCTAAAAAGAGAGAAAGAAACAACTGACATCCAACGACAGGAAATTCCATTACAGAAACCGCTCTGTGACAATAACTTACAGTGTTTACAAAAAGGCATATCTGTGTCACTTGACCCACACAAGGCCATTTTAAAGCCCATTTATAGCTGAGTAGCGTCTGTAGAGATTTATGTTTGAAACAGTAGCTTTATCTTGAATTTTGTAAACTTTGGAAATGTTGAAGATATCCACAAAACTAACATCCTGTTCAAATGAAATACCAGGGGCGAGGCATTCTGAAAACCGATTCTCTCTCCCACTCCTCTTCTGGTCAAGTGATTTCAGATGAGATAACAAGTCTTTTGTAGATAACAAGCTGTCCTTACCCCCGTCATCCTGCGGAAACTACAAAGGTATGCGGTAGTCTGTAAGTAATAGATATGTATATCAGGGGGGGAACTCAATCGTCCCCGAAGAGTGAAGACAGGAAACTTTGACTGATGACGTAGAATGGTCCTTCTCGGTTCTTCTTAGAAAGTTTTTTTTTTTTTTTTCTAGGGTGGGTATTATGTGTTTTTCAATATTCGTGTTTTATTTCAATATATCAAATTTAGTATAAAAAATTAAACTTTTAAAAAGGGTGAATAAATGAATTGCTTTTTGAATGATTGTTTTTGTTTTTTGAATGAACTGGTAATCATTTTAGCAATACAAAATCATATTAAATAGATTTAGATTATCGTAATATCACAATAAGCAAACTAGAGATACACAGAATGTTATTTTTGCCGAATATAGAATATTCAATTAAATTTTGCATTGAAAATGCGGTATTCACTTAATATTTAAATTTCAAGATTAATCTTTCTTTCGGGAGGAGACACATTAAAAAAATTTTTGACGTGTATTCAATATATTTATTTAAAAAAATTAAAAAAATTGAAGCTTTAGCATGAAAATTAAGTATTATTAAAATAAAATACAAACAATTTTAATACATTTATTTTTACACTCTAGGTAGAAATACAATGACTTATTTTTAAATTGAATTTAAAAAAATAATTTTAAGGTTTTGAAAATAATTTAAAAGACAGAATTTTTTTCTTGATTTGGTTATACTTTGTTAATTCTTAGGCTTTGTTTGCAATTTCTATTAATTTTATAGAGAGATATAAAAGTCATTGTTCTATGTTTTACCAAAACGGCCAATGCACATTGACATTTATATCATAAAAATTCTATATATATATATATATATGATTTTGTGTTCTCTTCCTCTAGAAGCCGCAACTTTCTCTTTAATTTTTTTAAATTCAGCTATTGTTTCTTTTCTATAACGAAGAGTTCTTAATTTTGTGAAATAATTTTGAATGCACCATGTTTTTCTTTCTTTAATATAGATAATTCAGATCTTGTACATTTTAACTAAAAATTTAAATTCTGGACATCTTTTAAGAGCATTTCACGTTTTCGGCAATCTTCTCTGTCACTAATCTCATTTGTATCATCTTCACTGATAATATCTGCAATGTAGGTTTTTACAGGACTCAAATCATTTAATCCATCTTGCACATCTTTCATAATTTTTCGCTTTTTTTAACACTTCCCAACATAGTTGAAAAGTGTTTAGGAATTCGGTTTGTCTGTACGTCTGTCTGTCCGTGCGCTAACTTGCATAAATATTTTCAGATTATCATGAAATTGTTATATGTTATTGAGGTTTACTATGGCATGTTCGGTATTGAATATGAAGTGTGTAGCACATATAGTTTTTTACAGGGCACGCAAAATAATTCCGTTTCATAACGGTAAGTGGGGAAAAATCATTTGCGGTTTATTTTAATGATGTTACACTATTCCAAACAAATTGAAAATGATATATATCAGAGAGGTACACTACAAGAGGCTTACGATAGACTATTGTATGCATAGCATTTATATCCCCTTTACAGGGACACTCAAAAGTTTTTCGTTACATTACGGTCTATGCAGAAAAATTGTTTGCGGATTATTTTAATAATGTTTCACTATTCCAAACATATTGAAATCGATATATATCACTGAGGTGCATTACAAGATGCTTACTGCTGAATATTGTGTGTATTGCATCGTTCATTTACAGGAACACGCAAAAGAATTCAGTTAAAGTTGTGTTAACAGTAATTGCTGGGAGTGCATTTTCAGTTGTTGAACGCGTTTTTATATTTAACTCATTTTTTGCCTATTACTTGGTGTGTATAAATTCTATTGATCATATACAGGCAGCACAAAAACTTCTCGAGAACATTTCCGTTTGCTAATGGAAATTCCAGGAGGGAATTCTAAACTACGCGTTTCCTAACTTAACTAAAATTTAGCATTCTATGTAGTGTATATACAAACCTATATATCTTATACAGGACTGCCCAAAAAAATTGGGATAATTTCCAAATATTGTAATTAATTCCTGAAATTGGGTTTTTAAATATGTTATTCGTTTTCTAATTGGTTTACTTAGATATCATCTTTCACCTTAATAAACAGTAAATATTTGATTTATTTTATTATTTTTTTTTTTGGCAGTGTTGAAAAGTGTTACACAATCTATGCTTGACGCATGATTTTTCGTTCTTGTTGTCTTTCTGCGCTAGGCGTTACTTGCTCCTCGTTATTCGCTCAAACCTCTGACATTTGAAAATAATAATAATAATAATAAATAAATGATTTTATTTAAACTGTCGAATTAAGATGTGTAAATACTTGATTATCTTATAGAGATACTATAAATATCATTAGAGCTTATTCTTTATGGTACATAAGTCATTTGTAGACGCTCAAACGAACGGCACTTGCAGAATGTCAGGAATGTTTGTATGAGGGGCTGTATACAAACTGTCAAATTACTATCTCTTTTAGCAAAATGCCATATAACAAAGCTCAAAATAATGCTATAACAAATATTTTAGCATCTGAAATGTCCTTGTATGACGCTCAAACATCAGAGATTTAAAATAATAATAATAATAATAATAATAAATAACTTATTTTATTGATATTGTCAAATTAAGTTCTAAAAATATTTTATTATCATATAAAGATACAATAAATATCATTAGAACTTATTGTTTTTGGTAAATAAGTCATTTGTAGACGCTCAAACGAACGGCACTTGCAGAATGTCGAGAATACTTGTACGAGGGGCTGTATACAAACTGTCAAATTAAGATGTGTAAATACTTGATTATCTTATAAAGAAGCTATAAAAATCATTAGAGCTTATTCTTTTTGGTACATAAGTCATTTGTAGACGCTCAAACGAACGGCACTTGCAAAATGTCGAGAATGCTTGTACGAGGGGCTGTATACAAACTGTCAAATTAAGATGTGTAAATACTTGATTATCTTATAAAGAAGATATAAATATCATTAGAGCTTATTCTTTTTGGTACATAAGTCATTTGTAGACGCTCAAACGAACGGCACTTGCAGAATGTCGAGAATACTTGTACGAGGGGCTGTATACAAACTGTCAAATTAAGATGTGTAAATACTTGATTATCTTATAAAGAAGCTATAAAAATCATTAGAGCTTATTCTTTTTGGTACATAAGTCATTTGTAGACGCTCAAACGAACGGCACTTGCAGAATGTCGAGAATACTTGTACGAGAGGCTGTATACAAACTGTCAAATTAAGATGTGTAAATACTTGATTATCTTATAAAGAAGATATAAATATCATTAGAGCTTATTCTTTTTGGTACATAAGTCATTTGTAGACGCTCAAACGAACGGCACTTGCAGAATGTCGGGAATGTTTGTATGAGGGGCTGTATACAAACTGTCAAATTATTATCTCTTTTAGCAAAATGCCATATAACAAACCTCAGAATAATGCTATAACAAATGTTTTAGCATCTGAAATGTCCTTGTATGACGCTGAAACCTCAGAAATTAAAAAAAAATAATAAAAATAATAATAAATAACTTATTTTATTGATATTGTCAAATTAGGTTCTACAAATATTTTATTATCATATAAAGATACTATAAATATCATTAGAACTTATTGTTTTTGGTACATAAGTCATTTGTAGACGCTCAAACGAACGGCACTTGCAGAATGTCGAGAATGCTTGTACGAGGGGCAATATACAAACTGTCAAATTAAGATGCGTAAATACTTGATTATCTTATAAAGAAGCTATAAATATCATTAGAGCTTATTCTTTTTGGTACATAAGTCATTTGTAGACGCTCAAACGAACGGCACTTGCAGAATGTCGAGAATGCTTGTACGAGGGGCAATATACAAACTGTCAAATTAAGATGCGTAAATACTTTATTATCTTATAAAGAAGCTATAAATATCATTAGAGCTTATTCTTTATGGTACATAAGTCATTTGTAGACGCTCAAACGAACGGCACTTGCAGAATATCGGGAATGTTTGTATAAGGGTCTGTATAGAAACTGTCAAATTACTATCTCTTTTAGCAAAATGCCATATAACAAAGCTCAAAATAAAGCTATAACAAATATTTTAGCATCTGAAATGTCCTTGTATGACGCTCAAACCTCAGAGATTTAAAAAAATAATAATAAAAATAATAATAAATAACTTATTTTATTGATATTGTCAAATTAAGTTCTAAAAATATTTTATTATCATATAAAGATACAATAAATATCATTAGAACTTATTGTTTTTGGTAAATAAGTCATTTGTAGACGCTCAAACGAACGGCACTTGCAGAATGTCGAGAATACTTGTACGAGGGGCTGTATACAAACTGTCAAATTAAGATGTGTAAATATTTGATTATCTTATAAAGAAGCTATAAATATCATTAGAGCTTATTCTTTTTGGTACATAAGTCATTTGTAGACGCTCAAACGAACGGCACTTGCAGAATGTCGAGAATACTTGTACGCGGGGCAATATACAAACTGTCAAATTAAGATGCGTAAATACTTGATTATCTTATAAAGAAGCTATAAATATCATTAGAGCTTATTCTTTTTGGTACATAATTCATTTGTAGACGCTCAAACGAACGGCACTTGCAGAATGTCGAGAATGCTTGTACGACGGGCTGTATACAAACTGTCAAATTAAGATGTGTAAATCCTTGATTGTCTTATAAAGAAGCTATAAATATCATTAGAGCTTATTCTTTTTGGTACATAAGTCATTTGTAGACGCTCAAACGAACGGCACTTGCAAAATGTCGAGAATGCTTGTACGAGGGGCTGTATACAAACTGTCAAATTAAGATGTGTAAATATTTGATTATCTTATAAAGAAGCTATAAATATCATTAGAGCTTATTCTTTTTGGTACAGAAGTCATTTGTAGACGCTCAAACGAACGGCACTTGCAGAATGTCGAGAATACTTGTACGAGAGGCTGTATACAAACTGTTAAATTAAGATGTGTAAATACTTGATTATCTTATAAAGAAGCTATAAAAATCATTAGAACTTATTCTTTTTGGTACATAAGTCATTTGTAGACGCTCAAACGAACGGCACTTGCAAAATGTCGAGAATGCTTGTACGAGGGGCTGTATACAAACTGTCAAATTAAGATGCGTAAATATTTGATTATCTTATAAAGAAGCTATAAATATCATTAGAGCTTATTCTTTTTGGTACATAAGTCATTTGTAGACGCTCAAACGAACGGCACTTGCAGAATGTCGGGAATGTTTGTATGAGGGGCTGTATACAAACTGTCAAATTATTATCTCTTTTAGCAAAATGCCATATAACAAAGCTCAGAATAATGCTATAACAAATGTTTTAGCATCTGAAATGTCCTTGTATGACGCTGAAACCTCAGAAATTAAAAAAAATATAATAAAAAAAATAATAAATAACTTATTTTATTGATATTGTCAAATTAAGTTCTACAAATATTTTATTATCATATAAAGATACTATAAATATCATTAGAACTTATTGTTTTTGGTACATAAGTCATTTGTAGACGCTGAAACGAACGGCACTTGCAGAATGTCGAGAATGCTTGTACGAGGGGCTGTATACAAACTGTCAAATTAAGATGTGTAAATACTTGATTGTCTTATAAAGAAGCTATAAATATCATTAGAGCTTATTCTTTATGGTACATAAGTCATTTGTAGACGCTCAAACGAACGGCACTTGCAGAATATCGGGAATGTTTGTATAAGGGGCTGTATACAAACTGTCAAATTACTATCTCTTTTAGCAAAATGCCATATAACAAAGCTCAAAATAAAGCTATAACAAATATTTTAGCATCTGAAATGTCCTTGTATGACGCTCAAACCTCAGAGATTTAAAAAAAAAAAAATAATAATAATAATAAATAACTTATTTTATTGATATTGTCAAATTAAGTTCTAAAAATATTTTATTATCATATAAAGATACAATAAATATCATTAGAACTTATTGTTTTTGGTAAATAAGTCATTTGTAGACGCTCAAACGAACGGCACTTGCAGAATGTCGAGAATACTTGTACGAGGGGCTGTATACAAACTGTCAAATTAAGATGTGTAAATATTTGATTATCTTATAAAGAAGCTATAAATATCATTAGAGCTTATTCTTTTTGGTACATAAGTCATTTGTAGACGCTCAAACGAACGGCACTTGCAGAATGTCGAGAATACTTGTACGCGGGGCAATATACAAACTGTCAAATTAAGACGCGTAAATACTTGATTACCTTATAAAGAAGCTATAAATATCATTAGAGCTTATTCTTTTTGGTACATAAGTCATTTGTAGACGCTCAAACGAACGGCACTTGCAGAATGTCGAGAATGCTTGTACGAGGGGCTGTATACAAACTGTCAAATTAAGATGTGTAAATCCTTGATTTTCTTATAAAGAAGCTATAAATATCATTAGAGCTTATTTTTTTTGGTACATAAGTCATTTGTAGACGCTCAAACGAACGGCACTTGCAGAATGTCGAGAATGCTTGTACGAGGGGCTGTATACAAACTGTCAAATTAAGATGTGTAAATATTTGATTATCTTATAAAGAAGCTATAAATATCATTAGAGCTTATTCTTTTTGGTACAGAAGTCATTTGTACACGCTCAAACGAACGGCACTTGCAGAATGTCGAGAATACTTGTACGAGAGGCTGTATACAAACTGTCAAATTAAGATGTGTAAATACTTGATTATCATATAAAGAAGCTATAAAAATCATTAGAACTTATTCTTTTTGGTACATAAGTCATTTGTAGACGCTCAAACGAACGGCACTTGCAAAATGTCGAGAATGCTTGTACGAGGGGCTGTATACAAACTGTCAAATTAAGATGCGTAAATATTTGATTATCTTATAAAGAAGCTATAAATATCATTAGAGCTTATTCTTTTTGGTACATAAGTCATTTGTAGACGCTCAAACGAACGGCACTTGCAGAATGTCGGGAATGTTTGTATGAGGGGCTGTATACAAACTGTCAAATTATTATCTCTTTTAGCAAAATGCCATATAACAAAGCTCAGAATAATGCTATAACAAATGTTTTAGCATCTGAAATGTCCTTGTATGACGCTCAAACCTCAGAGATTTAAAAAAAAAAAAATAATAATAATAATAAATAACTTATTTTATTGATATTGTCAAATTAAGTTCTAAAAATATTTTATTATCATATAAAGATACAATAAATATCATTAGAACTTATTGTTTTTGGTAAATAAGTCATTTGTAGACGCTCAAACGAACGGCACTTGCAGAATGTCGAGAATACTTGTACGAGGGGCTGTATACAAACTGTCAAATTAAGATGTGTAAATATTTGATTATCTTATAAAGAAGCTATAAATATCATTAGAGCTTATTCTTTTTGGTACATAAGTCATTTGTAGACGCTCAAACGAACGGCACTTGCAGAATGTCGAGAATACTTGTACGCGGGGCAATATACAAACTGTCAAATTAAGACGCGTAAATAATTGATTACCTTATAAAGAAGCTATAAATATCATTAGAGCTTATTCTTTTTGGTACATAAGTCATTTGTAGACGCTCAAACGAACGGCACTTGCAGAATGTCGAGAATGCTTGTACGAGGGGCTGTATACAAACTGTCAAATTAAGATGTGTAAATCCTTGATTTTCTTATAAAGAAGCTATAAATATCATTAGAGCTTATTTTTTTTGGTACATAAGTCATTTGTAGACGCTCAAACGAACGGCACTTGCAGAATGTCGAGAATGCTTGTACGAGGGGCTGTATACAAACTGTCAAATTAAGATGTGTAAATATTTGATTATCTTATAAAGAAGCTATAAATATCATTAGAGCTTATTCTTTTTGGTACAGAAGTCATTTGTACACGCTCAAACGAACGGCACTTGCAGAATGTCGAGAATACTTGTACGAGAGGCTGTATACAAACTGTCAAATTAAGATGTGTAAATACTTGATTATCTTATAAAGAAGCTATAAAAATCATTAGAACTTATTCTTTTTGGTACATAAGTCATTTGTAGACGCTCAAACGAACGGCACTTGCAAAATGTCGAGAATGCTTGTACGAGAGGCTGTATACAAACTGTCAAATTAAGATGCGTAAATATTTGATTATCTTATAAAGAAGCTATAAATATCATTAGAGCTTATTCTTTTTGGTACATAAGTCATTTGTAGACGCTCAAACGAACGGCACTTGCAGAATGTCGGGAATGTTTGTATGAGGGGCTGTATACAAACTGTCAAATTATTATCTCTTTTAGCAAAATGCCATATAACAAAGCTCAGAATAATGCTATAACAAATGTTTTAGCATCTGAAATGTCCTTGTATGACGCTGAAACCTCAGAAATTAAAAAAAATATAATAAAAAAAATAATAAATAACTTATTTTATTGATATTGTCAAATTAAGTTCTACAAATATTTTATTATCATATAAAGATACTATAAATATCATTAGAACTTATTGTTTTTGGTACATAAGTCATTTGTAGACGCTGAAACGAACGGCACTTGCAGAATGTCGAGAATGCTTGTACGAGGGGCTGTATACAAACTGTCAAATTAAGATGTGTAAATACTTGATTGTCTTATAAAGAAGCTATAAATATCATTAGAGCTTATTCTTTATGGTACATAAGTCATTTGTAGACGCTCAAACGAACGGCACTTGCAGAATATCGGGAATGTTTGTATAAGGGGCTGTATACAAACTGTCAAATTACTATCTCTTTTAGCAAAATGCCATATAACAAAGCTCAAAATAAAGCTATAACAAATATTTTAGCATCTGAAATGTCCTTGTATGACGCTCAAACCTCAGAGATTTAAAAAAAAAATAATAATAATAATAATAAATAACTTATTTTATTGATATTGTCAAATTAAGTTCTAAAAATATTTTATTATCATATAAAGATACAATAAATATCATTAGAACTTATTGTTTTTGGTAAATAAGTCATTTGTAGACGCTCAAACGAACGGCACTTGCAGAATGTCGAGAATACTTGTACGAGGGGCTGTATACAAACTGTCAAATTAAGATGTGTAAATATTTGATTATCTTATAAAGAAGCTATAAATATCATTAGAGCTTATTCTTTTTGGTACATAAGTCATTTGTAGACGCTCAAACGAACGGCACTTGCAGAATGTCGAGAATACTTGTACGCGGGGCAATATACAAACTGTCAAATTAAGACGCGTAAATACTTGATTACCTTATAAAGAAGCTATAAATATCATTAGAGCTTATTCTTTTTGGTACATAAGTCATTTGTAGACGCTCAAACGAACGGCACTTGCAGAATGTCGAGAATGCTTGTACGAGGGGCTGTATACAAACTGTCAAATTAAGATGTGTAAATCCTTGATTTTCTTATAAAGAAGCTATAAATATCATTAGAGCTTATTTTTTTTGGTACATAAGTCATTTGTAGACGCTCAAACGAACGGCACTTGCAGAATGTCGAGAATGCTTGTACGAGGGGCTGTATACAAACTGTCAAATTAAGATGTGTAAATATTTGATTATCTTATAAAGAAGCTATAAATATCATTAGAGCTTATTCTTTTTGGTACAGAAGTCATTTGTACACGCTCAAACGAACGGCACTTGCAGAATGTCGAGAATACTTGTACGAGAGGCTGTATACAAACTGTCAAATTAAGATGTGTAAATACTTGATTATCTTATAAAGAAGCTATAAAAATCATTAGAACTTATTCTTTTTGGTACATAAGTCATTTGTAGACGCTCAAACGAACGGCACTTGCAAAATGTCGAGAATGCTTGTACGAGGGGCTGTATACAAACTGTCAAATTAAGATGCGTAAATATTTGATTATCTTATAAAGAAGCTATAAATATCATTAGAGCTTATTCTTTTTGGTACATAAGTCATTTGTAGACGCTCAAACGAACGGCACTTGCAGAATGTCGGGAATGTTTGTATGAGGGGCTGTATACAAACTGTCAAATTATTATCTCTTTTAGCAAAATGCCATATAACAAAGCTCAGAATAATGCTATAACAAATGTTTTAGCATCTGAAATGTCCTTGTATGACGCTCAAACCTCAGAGATTTAAAAAAAAAAAAATAATAATAATAATAAATAACTTATTTTATTGATATTGTCAAATTAAGTTCTAAAAATATTTTATTATCATATAAAGATACAATAAATATCATTAGAACTTATTGTTTTTGGTAAATAAGTCATTTGTAGACGCTCAAACGAACGGCACTTGCAGAATGTCGAGAATACTTGTACGAGGGGCTGTATACAAACTGTCAAATTAAGATGTGTAAATATTTGATTATCTTATAAAGAAGCTATAAATATCATTAGAGCTTATTCTTTTTGGTACATAAGTCATTTGTAGACGCTCAAACGAACGGCACTTGCAGAATGTCGAGAATACTTGTACGCGGGGCAATATACAAACTGTCAAATTAAGACGCGTAAATAATTGATTACCTTATAAAGAAGCTATAAATATCATTAGAGCTTATTCTTTTTGGTACATAAGTCATTTGTAGACGCTCAAACGAACGGCACTTGCAGAATGTCGAGAATGCTTGTACGAGGGGCTGTATACAAACTGTCAAATTAAGATGTGTAAATCCTTGATTTTCTTATAAAGAAGCTATAAATATCATTAGAGCTTATTTTTTTTGGTACATAAGTCATTTGTAGACGCTCAAACGAACGGCACTTGCAGAATGTCGAGAATGCTTGTACGAGGGGCTGTATACAAACTGTCAAATTAAGATGTGTAAATATTTGATTATCTTATAAAGAAGCTATAAATATCATTAGAGCTTATTCTTTTTGGTACAGAAGTCATTTGTACACGCTCAAACGAACGGCACTTGCAGAATGTCGAGAATACTTGTACGAGAGGCTGTATACAAACTGTCAAATTAAGATGTGTAAATACTTGATTATCTTATAAAGAAGCTATAAAAATCATTAGAACTTATTCTTTTTGGTACATAAGTCATTTGTAGACGCTCAAACGAACGGCACTTGCAAAATGTCGAGAATGCTTGTACGAGAGGCTGTATACAAACTGTCAAATTAAGATGCGTAAATATTTGATTATCTTATAAAGAAGCTATAAATATCATTAGAGCTTATTCTTTTTGGTACATAAGTCATTTGTAGACGCTCAAACGAACGGCACTTGCAGAATGTCGGGAATGTTTGTATGAGGGGCTGTATACAAACTGTCAAATTATTATCTCTTTTAGCAAAATGCCATATAACAAAGCTCAGAATAATGCTATAACAAATGTTTTAGCATCTGAAATGTCCTTGTATGACGCTGAAACCTCAGAAATTAAAAAAAATATAATAAAAAAAATAATAAATAACTTATTTTATTGATATTGTCAAATAAAGTTCTACAAATATTTTATTATCATATAAAGATACTATAAATATCATTAGAACTTATTGTTTTTGGTACATAAGTCATTTGTAGACGCTCAAACGAACGGCACTTGCAGAATGTCGAGAATGCTTGTACGAGGGGCAATATACAAACTGTCAAATTAAGATGCGTAAATACTTGATTATCTTATAAAGAAGCTATAAATATCATTAGAGCTTATTCTTTTTGGTACATAAGTCATTTGTAGACGCTCAAACGAACGGCACTTGCAGAATGTCGAGAATGCTTGTACGAGGGGCTGTATACAAACTGTCAAATTAAGATGTGTAAATCCTTGATTGTCTTATAAAGAAGCTATAAATATCATTAGAGCTTATTCTTTATGGTACATAAGTCATTTGTAGACGCTCAAACGAACGGCACTTGCAGAATATCGGGAATGTTTGTATAAGGGGCTGTATACAAACTGTCAAATTACTATCTCTTTTAGCAAAATGCCATATAACAAAGCTCAAAATAAAGCTATAACAAATATTTTAGCATCTGAAATGTCCTTGTATGACGCTCAAACCTCAGAGATTTAAAAAAATAATAATAAAAATAATAATAAATAACTTATTTTATTGATATTGTCAAATTAAGTTCTAAAAATATTTTATTATCATATAAAGATACAATAAATATCATTAGAGCTTATTCTTTTTGGTACATAAGTCATTTGTAGACGCTCAAACGAACGGCACTTGCAGAATGTCGAGAATACTTGTACGCGGGGCAATATACAAACTGTCAAATTAAGATGCGTAAATACTTGATTATCTTATAAAGAAGCTATAAATATCATTAGAGCTTATTCTTTTTGGTACATAAGTCATTTGTAGACGCTCAAACGAACGGCACTTGCAGAATGTCGAGAATGCTTGTACGAGGGGCTGTATACAAACTGTCAAATTAAGATGTGTAAATATTTGATTATCTTATAAAGAAGCTATAAATATCATTAGAGCTTATTCTTTTTGGTACAGAAATCATTTGTAGACGCTCAAACGAACGGCACTTGCAGAATGTCGAGAATACTTGTACGAGAGGCTGTATACAAACTGTCAAATTAAGATGTGTAAATACTTGATTATCTTATAAAGAAGCTATAAAAATCATTAGAACTTATTCTTTTTGGTACATAAGTCATTTGTAGACGCTCAAACGAACGGCACTTGCAAAATGTCGAGAATGCTTGTACGAGGGGCTGTATACAAACTGTCAAATTAAGATGCGTAAATATTTGATTATCTTATAAAGAAGCTATAAATATCATTAGAGCTTATTCTTTTTGGTACATAAGTCATTTGTAGACGCTCAAACGAACGGCACTTGCAGAATGTCGGGAATGTTTGTATGAGGGGCTCTTTACAAACTGTCAAATTATTATCTCTTTTAGCAAAATGCCATATAACAAAGCTCAGAATAATGCTATAACAAATGTTTTAGCATCTGAAATGTCCTTGTATGACGCTGAAACCTCAGAAATTAAAAAAAATATAATAAAAAAAATAATAAATAACTTATTTTATTGATATTGTCAAATAAAGTTCTACAAATATTTTATTATCATATAAAGATACAATAAATATCATTAGAACTTATTGTTTTTGGTAAATAAGTCATTTGTAGACGCTCAAACGAACGGCACTTGCAGAATGTCGAGAATACTTGTACGAGGGGCTGTATACAAACTGTCAAATTAAGATGTGTAAATATTTGATTATCTTATAAAGAAGCTATAAATATCATTAGAGCTTATTCTTTTTGGTACATAAGTCATTTGTAGACGCTCAAACGAACGGCACTTGCAGAATGTCGAGAATACTTGTACGCGGGGCAATATACAAACTGTCAAATTAAGATGCGTAAATACTTGATTATCTTATAAAGAAGCTATAAATATCATTAGAGCTTATTCTTTTTGGTACATAAGTCATTTGTAGACGCTCAAACGAACGGCACTTGCAGAATGACGAGAATGCTTGTACGAGGGGCTGTATACAAACTGTCAAATTAAGATGTGTAAATCCTTGATTGTCTTATAAAGAAGCTATAAATATCATTAGAGCTTATTCTTTTTGGTACATAAGTCATTTGTAGACGCTCAAACGAACGGCACTTGCAAAATGTCGAGAATGCTTGTACGAGGGGCTGTATACAAACTGTCAAATTAAGATGCGTAAATATTTGATTATCTTATAAAGAAGCTATAAATATCATTAGAGCTTATTCTTTTTGGTACATAAGTCATTTGTAGACGCTCAAACGAACGGCACTTGCAGAATGTCGGGAATGTTTGTATGAGGGGCTGTATACAAACTGTCAAATTATTATCTCTTTTAGCAAAATGCCATATAACAAAGCTCAGAATAATGCTATAACAAATGTTTTAGCATCTGAAATGTCCTTGTATGACGCTGAAACCTCAGAAATTAAAAAAAATATAATAAAAAAAATAATAAATAACTTATTTTATTGATATTGTCAAATAAAGTTCTACAAATATTTTATTATCATATAAAGATACAATAAATATCATTAGAACTTATTGTTTTTGGTAAATAAGTCATTTGTAGACGCTCAAACGAACGGCACTTGCAGAATGTCGAGAATACTTGTACGAGGGGCTGTATACAAACTGTCAAATTAAGATGTGTAAATATTTGATTATCTTATAAAGAAGCTATAAATATCATTAGAGCTTATTCTTTTTGGTACATAAGTCATTTGTAGACGCTCAAACGAACGGCACTTGCAGAATGTCGAGAATACTTGTACGCGGGGCAATATACAAACTGTCAAATTAAGATGCGTAAATACTTGATTATCTTATAAAGAAGCTATAAATATCATTAGAGCTTATTCTTTTTGGTACATAAGTCATTTGTAGACGCTCAAACGAACGGCACTTGCAGAATGTCGAGAATGCTTGTACGAGGGGCTGTATACAAACTGTCAAATTAAGATGTGTAAATCCTTGATTGTCTTATAAAGAAGCTATAAATATCATTAGAGCTTATTCTTTTTGGTACATAAGTCATTTCTAGACGCTCAAACGAACGGCACTTGCAAAATGTCGAGATTGCTTGTACGAGGGGCTGTATACAAACTGTCAAATTAAGATGTGTAAATATTTGATTATCTTATAAAGAAGCTATAAATATCATTAGAGCTTATTCTTTTTGGTACATAAGTCATTTGTAGACGCTGAAACGAACGGCACTTGCAAAATGTCGAGAATCTTTTTATGAGGGGCTGTATACAAACTGTCAAATTATTATCTCTTTTAGCAAAATGCCATATAACAAAGCTCAGAATAATGCTATAACAAATGTTTTAGCATCTGAAATGTCCTTGTATGACGCTGAAACCTCAGAAATTTAAAAAAATATAATAAAAAAATAATAAATAACTTATTTTATTGATATTGTCAAATTAAGTTCTACAAATATTTTATTATCATATAAAGATACTATAAATATCATTAGAACTTATTGTTTTTGGTACATAAGTCATTTGTAGACGCTGAAACGAACGGCACTTGCAGAATGTCGAGAATGCTTGTACGAGGGGCAATATACAAACTGTCAAATTAAGATGCGTAAATACTTGATTATCTTATAAAGAAGCTATAAAAATCATTAGAGCTTATTCTTTTTGGTACATAAGTCATTTGTAGACGCTCAAACGAACGGCACTTGCAAAATGTCGAGAATGCTTGTACGAGGGGCTGTATACAAACTGTCAAATTAAGATGTGTAAATACTTGATTATCTTATAAAGAAGCTATAAATATCATTAGAGTTTATTCTTTTTCGTACATAAGTCATTTGTTGACGCTCAAACGAACGGCACTTGCAGAATGTCGGAAATGTTTGTATGAGGGGCTGTATACAAACTGTCAAATTATTATCTCTTTTAGCAAAATGCCATATAACAAAGCTCAGAATAATGCTATAACAAATGTTTTAGCATCTGAAATGTCCTTGTATGACGCTGAAACCTCAGAAATTTAAAAAAATAAAATAAAAATAATAATAAATAACTTATTTTATTGATATTGTCAAATTAAGTTCTACAAATATTTTATTATTATATAAAGATACTATAAATATCATTAGAACTTATTGTTTTTTGGTACATAAGTCATTTGTAGACGCTCAAACGAACGGCACTTGCAGAATGTCGAGAATGCTTGTACGAGGGGCTGTATACAAACTGTCAAATTAAGATGTGTAAATACTTGAATATCTATTAAAGAAGCTATAAATATCATTAGAGCTTATTCTTTTTGGTACATAAGTCATTTGTAGACGCTCAATTGAACGGCACTTGCAAAATGTCGAGAATGCTTGTACGAGGGGCTGTATACAAACTGTCAAATTAAGATGTGTAAATACTTGATTATCTTATAAAGAAGCTATAAATATCATTAGAGCTTATTCTTTTTGGTACATAAGTCATTTGTAGACGCTCAAACGAACAGCACTTGCAGAATGTCGAGAATGCTTGTACGAGGGGCTGTATACAAACTGTCAAATTAAGATGTGTAAATCCTTGATTGTCTTATAAAGAAGCTATAAATATCATTAGAGCTTATTCTTTTTGGTACATAAGTCATTTGTAGACGCTCAAACGAACGGCACTTGCAAAATGTCGAGAATGCTTGTACGAGGGGCTGTATACAAACTGTCAAATTAAGATGTGTAAATATTTGATTATCTTATAAAGAAGCTATAAATATCATTAGATCTTATTCTTTTTGGTACATAAGTCATTTGTAGACGCTCAAACGAACGGCACTTGCAAAATGTCGAGAATGCTTGTACGAGGGGCTGTATACAAACTGTCAAATTAAGATGTGTAAATACTTGATTATCTTATAAAGAAGCTATAAAAATCATTAGAACTTATTCTTTTTGGTACATAAGTCATTTGTAGACGCTCAAACGAACGGCACTTGCAAAATGTCGAGAATGCTTGTACGAGGGGCTGTATACAAACTGTCAAATTAAGATGCGTAAATATTTGTTTATCTTATAAAGAAGCTATAAATATCATTAGAGCTTATTCTTTTTGGTACATAAGTCATTTGTAGACGCTCAAACGAACGGCACTTGCAGAATGTCGGGAATGTTTGTATGAGGGGCTGTATACAAACTGTCAAATTATTATCTCTTTTAGCAAAATGCCATATAACAAAGCTCAGAATAATGCTATAACAAATGTTTTAGCATCTGAAATGTCCTTGTATGACGCTGAAACCTCAGAAATTTAAAAAAATATAATAAAAAAAATAATAAATAACTTATTTTATTGATATTGTCAAATTAAGTTCTACAAATATTTTATTATCATATAAAGATACTATAAATATCATTAGAACTTATTGTTTTTGGTACATAAGTCATTTGTAGACGCTCAAACGAACGGCACTTGCAAAATGTCGAGAATGCTTGTACGAGGGGCTGTATACAAACTGTCAAATTAAGATGTGTAAATACTTGATTATCTTATAAAGAAGCTATAAATATCATTAGAGCTTATTCTTTTTGGTACATAAGTCATTTGTTGACGCTCAAACGAACGGCACTAGCAGAATGTCGGGAATGTTTGTATGAGGGGCTGTATACAAACTGTCAAATTATTATCTCTTTTAGCAAAATGCCATATAACAAAGCTCAGAATAATGCTATAACAAATGTTTTAGCATCTGAAATGTCCTTGTATGACGCTGAAACCTCAGAAATTTAAAAAAATAAAATAAAAATAATAATAAATAACTTATTTTATTGATATTGTCAAATTAAGTTCTACAAATATTTTATTATCATATAAAGATACTATAAATATCATTAGAACTTATTGTTTTTTGGTACATAAGTCATTTGTAGACGCTCAAACGAACGGCACTTGCAGAATGTCGAGAATGCTTGTACGAGGGGCTGTATACAAACTGTCAAATTAAGATGTGTAAATACTTGATTATCTTATAAAGAAGCTATAAATATCATTAGAGCTTATTCTTTTTGGTACATAAGTCATTTGTAGACGCTCAAACGAACGGCACTTGCAAAATGTCGAGAATGCTTGTACGAGGGGCTGTATACAAACTGTCAAATTAAGATGTGTAAATACTTGATTATCTTATAAAGAAGCTATAAATATTATTAGAGCTTATTCTTTTTGGTACATAAGTCATTTGTAGACGCTCAAACGAACAGCACTTGCAGAATGTCGAGAATGCTTGTACGAGGGGCTGTATACAAACTGTCAAATTAAGATGTGTAAATATTTGATTATCTTATAAAGAAGCTATAAATATCATTAGAGCTTATTCTTTTTGGTACATAAGTCATTTGTAGACGCTCAAACGAACGGCACTTGCAGAATGTCGGGAATGTTTGTATGAGGGGCTGTATACAAACTGTCAAATTATTATCTCTTTTAGCAAAATGCCATATAACAAAGCTCAGAATAATGCTATAACAAAAATTTTAGCATCTGAAATGTCCTTGAATGACGCTCAAACCTCAGAAATTAAAAAAAATAATAATAATAAATAACTTATTTTATTGATATTGTCAAATTAAGTTCTAAAAATATTTTATCATCATATAAAGATACTATAAATATCATTAGAACTTATTGTTTCTGGTAAATAAGTCATTCGTAGACGCTCAAACGAACAGCACCTGCAGGAAGTCGGGAATGTTTGTATGAGGGGCTGTATACAAACTGTCAAATTAAAATGTGTAAATACTTGATTATCTTTTACAGAAACTATAAATATCATTAGAGCTTATTCTTTTTGGTAAATAAGTCATTTGTAGACGATCAAACGAACAGCAGCTACAAAAAGTCGAGAAAGTTTGTTTGAATGGACAGTATACAAACTGTCAAATTGAAACCTATTATCAAAAAATGGCACCTAACTAGGCTAAGAATGATGCTATAACAAAAACTTTGGAATCTGAAATGTCCTCGAATGACGCTGAAACCTCAGATTTAAAAAAAAATTAAAAATAATAAATATTTTATGTAATTTAAACTGTCAAATTAACATCTGTAAATATATGATTATCTTATAAAGAAGCTATAAATATCATTAGAGCTTATTCTTTTTGGTACAGAAGTCATTTGTAGACGCTCAAACGAACGGCACTGTTAGAATGTCGGGAATGTTTGTATGAGGGGCTGTATACAAACTGTGCAAATTATTATCTCTTATAGCTAAATGCCATATAACACGGCTAAGAATGATGCTATAACAAAAATTTTGAAACCTGAAATATCCTTGAAAGACGCTCAAACCTCAGACGTTTAAAAAAAATTAAAAAATAATAAATAACTTATTTTATTTAAACTGTCAAATTAAGATTCGTAAATACTTGATTATTTTATAAAGAAACTATAAATATCATTAGAGCTTATTCTTTTTGGTAAATAAGTCATTTGTAACAGCACCTGCAGAAAGTCGGGAATGTTTGTATGAGGGGCTGTATACAAACTGTCAAATTATTAACTCTTTTAGCAAAATGCCATCTAACAAAGCTGAAAATGATTCTATAAAAAAAAAAAAAAATTAGCAACTGAAATGTCCTTGAATGACGCTCAAACCTCAGAAATTAAAAAAAATAATAAAATAATAATAAATAACTTATTTTATTGATATTGTCAAATTAAGTTCTAAAAATATTTTATCATCATATAAAGATACTATAAATATCATTAGAACTTATTGTTTTTGGTAAATAAGTTATTTGTAGACGCTCAAACGATCGTCACTTGCAGAATGTCGAGATTGTTTGTGCGAGGTACTCTTTACAAACTGTCAAATTTAGATGTGTAGATACATGATTATCTTATAAAGAAACTATAAATATCTTTAGAACTTATTCTTTTTGGTATATATGGTCATTTGTAGACGCTCAAACGAACAGTACTTGCAGAAAGTCGAGAATGTTTGTATGAGGAGTTGTATACAAACTGTCAAATTGAAATCTCTTATAAGATAATGCCACATAACTAGCTAAGAATGATGGTAGAATAAAAATTTTGGAATCTGAAATTTCCTCGAATGACGCTCAAACCTCAGTCGTTTTAAAAAATATAAATAATAAATAACAAATTGTATATAAACTGTCAACTTAAGATGTGTAAATACATGAGTATCTTATAAAGTTATTATTTATCTTTGGAAAAAAGAATCTGTAATAACTGTGAAAATATTACTGTGGGAAAAAAACTTTTTAACGCTTGAACTATTACATTTGACGCTTAAATGCATGGTTTCAAAATAATTAATTTTGGGGGCCGTATACAATCTGTGATTTTAGACCTTTGGAAAAAATAATGCCTAATAAATGTGAAAATATTAGCGCGGAAACAAAACTTTTTAAAGCTCAAACGATTACTTTGAACGCTGTAAAGTATGGTATATTCAGAATTTCAAAATGTTTAATTTAAGGGGCTGTATGCAATCTGTGATTTTAGACCTTTGGAAAAAAACGATGCATTATAACTCTGAAAATATCACTGTTGAAAGAAAACTTTTCAAGGCTCAAACTATTATACTGGACGGGGACACTCAAAAGTATGGTATATACAGAATTTAAAAAAAAATTAATTTAGGGGGCTAAATACAAACTGTGATTTTAGTTCAATGCAAAAAATGAGTGTTCTATAAGTGTTAAAATAATAATGCTGATACAAAACTTTTTAACGCTCAATCAATTACTTTTATCGCTGTATAGTATAATATATTAAGAATTTCAAAATACTTAAATTAAAGGGCTGTATAGAAACTGTGAATTTTGCTGTCGGGAAAAATTAATACTTTTATAACTGTGAAAATAATGTCGCTCAAACAATTTTTTTTTGTCGCTCAAACGCGCTCAAATGACGCTCAAACCTATGCTGTTTTCAATTGTTAACTTCCATAAAGTCGGGGGGCCAACTTCACGTTTAATTGGCCCTCTGAGTCTATTTTCGCTTATAGCCTTTTTCTGTTTTTCGCTGAAATGAAAATTTTTGTCGCTCAAACACGCTCAAACGACGCTCAAACCGATGCTGCTTTCAGTTTTTAAATTCGATAATGTCGAGGGGCCAACTTCACGCGAAGTTAGCCCCCGAGTTTTATTTTGTTTCTAAACTTTGTAAAATTGTCGCTCAAACGAAAATTTTTGTCGCTCAAACGCGCTCAAACGACGCTCAAACCTATGCTGTTTTCAGTTTTTTAATTCTGTAAAGTCAAGGGGCTAACTTCACGGACCTGCTTCTCCCTAACGAATTTTCTTCTGTACCCTATGGGTCGACGCGGATAAATTTGTGGCATCTCAAAAAAAGGCATTCGATTTTGAGTTTTCATGATGTGAAGATATAGACGTTCTGAGTGCTGGGGGACCGCCTCATTTTTTCAATTATCTTTCTTCAAATAAAATATTTTTTTTCATGGAAGCCTCAAGTCTCCGATATGTTTCTTCACAGGATGAGAGCCTTCGGGTTCTTGCTTATAGCGTATATGTATGAGCTCCGGTACTCTTTTTTCCTAGAATTTAAGACCTGCCTGTGAGTATGGATTTTGAAAAAAAAAGGCGTTAAATGCATTTTTTTAGAAAAATACTATCTATAATTACGCACAATTTTACGCTAACCATGCATTAATTTAAATTGATCAGCAATATATTAGTTATGCATTGATTTACACTTATTACATTTTAACGAATGCTATCTGCATGTCATTAAAATTATACTAGCTGACCCGTCCGGCGGTGCCTGGGCTCATGATAATTACCTCAAATTCGTATGATTATATATCTTATATCAATTTTTATTTTTTAATGAAATTTTCACTAAAAAATATTGATTATTAGACAGAAAAGCATTTTTAAAAGACACCTTCTTGTTTGTTTTTTTTTCCTCTTAAGGGTCTCTCGTTTCATAGTTTAAAAAAAAAATAACCCCAGTTGTCTGAATTCTATAAATTTTTCATCAGTTATAAACAGATCTTGACAAATGCAGTCGGCAGGTCGCCACTGGTGACCTAGTTTTTCTATCTAGCCACCAAGTTATTTAACCCAATTTTTTATTATTATTATTATAATTTTTTGTACAAAAATTGACCTAAGACATGCCCATAAATGGCATTTTTTCTCATTTTCGGCATTTTTAATTAAGTAAAAATAAGTTTAACAAATGCAAATTTTAAATTAATAAAAAATAATTATATGACTGACTTCGACACGAAAATAGGCAGAAATTGTTTTCCTGCTTCACTGTTTCATCCATGCCCCCCTCATCAGATATAGATTTTGCAGCACTCACTTATCCAGACATTTGAAACCTTCGGCAATCAGCATTTCCTGAACATACCGGTTAATGCAGCCTTTACATTTTTTTTCATAGATAAATAATTTTGATAAATTTCATTAGAAAACTTTGTTTATACCATCTTTTTAAATGATGTCACTGTTCTAAACTATGTAACTAATAATCCTACATTAGGCTTATTATTTTTCTAAATTAATTGACAAAAAACTTTTGTGCTTTTGAAAATTAGTGACTTCGGAGGGGAGCAGGTTATATTTTTTTACTGGTAACTAGAATTTTTTTACTGGCTACCAGATTTTATCAAATTTGCAAAGCAATGGTAAATATAATGGTTTTACAGACCGTGGAAAAATATTGATATCTAGCTGTAAAAAAAAAATTGCTTTCTTCTCGCGTCTTTTTTTTTTTTTTTTTTTTTTTTGGCGACGTGTCCTTTAAAATAACAACACAAAAAAGTTACTGTCCGAAAGCTCTGAAATTTTATTCGATTGCAAATATAACTGTATCCAACCCCTCTTTAAAATTCCGTGAAGAAAGTCTAAGTCTTTGACTAAAGTCGAAGAGAACAGAGTCACAGAATCACGTCAAAAAAACTAAGTCACATTTAATACTGAAAACATGAGCCGACGCCGAGCAAACCCACGTCAAAATACCCAACTTTCTTTTTGCATTGTCATCGAAAAATTCTCAGATTTTTTTAAATACTTTTATTCATCAGAGCGTTTCCAAATTTTTGTAGGCGCTGTAATTTTAATCTTCCAAGATGCTTTTTATAGATTGTGTCGAAATACAGACGTTTAGTTACTTTTAGCATAGCAAAAAGATCGTCTTCGAAAGACCCGATATGACGTGAGGTTCTAAATAAATCGTAATTTAGAATGCTTTCAGCTGTTTCACACCTTTAAATTTACCATTTATAATAAATTCTTTATGCCAAGCATTTCAATCTTAAAAGTAATCTCTATACTAAATTTCAAGTTTCTAACACTAACAGTTTCAACTAAATCATAATTTAGAACACTTTTAGAAAGTTTTCAGCTCATTTCGTCCTTTTAAATTTTTAAATGTTTTTAAAAATGTTATAAGGAAGCATTTAAAAAAGTAATCATCATGCATAAAAGTAATCATCATGCCAAATTCCAAGTTTTCATACCAATTGTGTCACATAAATCGCAATTTTAGAATGCTTCTTACTCTTGCATTCTTTTAAATTTCGAATTAAAAAAATAAATTCTGGGGAGCATTTACGTCTTTTAAGTAACATCCATATAAAATTTCAAGACTATAGCCCTAAAAGTTCTAAATGACTTGTTACATTTGGCAAAAAGCAAGGTAAATAAGTCTATTGAAAATTTTGTTAAAATTGCTTCATTATTATTAAAGCTAGGAATAAGAATTCGTGATTCTCTTGTTATGAAACCTTGTGTATTGTGATTGAACAAATGGATTCCAACTCTGTTATTTTCTATGTAAAAATTATTTGCTGTAGTGTGTTCTTTCATCTTTAAGTTTTCCCCTCATCATTTTTAAACACTTAATAAATCTAACATAGTTTTGTGTTATTTCATTGGTGCATTTTATAGTTTGTAACTCTAATATTGTAAACGCTGTTTAAATGAATCATAACCAACTTAATTGCGGAGAAAAGCATTATGATTTCATTCATTTAAAAGACTGATTCCATTAACCGATGATCCATATAACCGGCGACCACCTTTATTATAAACTCAAAACCCCCCCTAGAACCGAATTCTGGCTGCGCCACTGAGTCTGGTCACCCCGTCGGGGAGACCAGTGTTTATTCAGACACTTTTCTCCGTGAGGGATTTCTGGGGCTCCGCGGGGGGGGGGGGGGGGGGATTTTGACTTTTTGACCATTGAAAGCATAAAATCTTAAATCTTCCGGTTTTTTTCCGAATAGAACAAGTCACTTGTCTCCGTGTCAAAATCATGTTCAAGTGACAATCAAGAACGAAAAATCATGCGTCAACTATAGATTATGAAACACTTTCCAACAGCACTAGAAAACTGTAACGAAACTTCACCGTTAAATAAGGTGAAAGAAGATATGTAAGTAAACAGTTTAGAAAACATATAACACATTGAAAAATACAGTTTTCGAAATTACCTTCCAGTGTCAAAAAAGTAGGCGAATTATTTTGTGCAGCCCTGTATATGATCAATAGATTTGGGTATGTAGCATGATAAAATTTAGTTCAGTTAGAATATTTACATTTAGCAATTTTCGCCAATCGATGGACATGCACTCGAAATTTTTTGTACAGCCCTGTATATTATCGGGAGAATTTTGTACACACCACATACTAGCTAAAAGACAAAAAACGCAAAAGGCAACATAAACCTCACTTCCAGCAATTACCAACCGTAAAAGACAATGTACCTTTTTCTTTGCGTACCTCTGTATATAAATTTATTTATATTCTACAAACTTCTATTAGTCTACTAAATACAGTTCAGCAGAAAAATGCGTAACACAATTAAAAACAACCATTAAGCAATTCACTCCCATAGTCTGTAATACTTACGAATTCCTTTGTGTAGCACTGTATATGATCAACCGAGTTTATACACACCCACGTACAATGAAAAAATTTAGTTAAACTTAAAAACACAAACCAAATTTGAAAACTCACTTATCACACATAGACTGTAATTATCGCACATGTACTGTAACCGATATCTTTTGTATGTCGCTGTAAAATAACGATAAATGCAACGTACACCATACTTTTAAACGAGCAATTTACAGTGCACCTCAATATTGCATATAATTTTCATTATGTTTGAAATAGTGAAACATCATTAAATTACACTGCAAACGTTTCTTCTCCATAGAACAATGTGTAGCAAAATTCTTTTGTTTTACCCTGTAAATGTACAATAAATGCTTTGCACTCCATATTCTAAAAAAAGCATGTTTTAATGCGCTTCATAATTATATATCAATTTCATCATTTTTCAAATGGCGTAATTTCATCAAAATGCACGATAATTTCCCTTTAACTGTAATGTAACGGAATACTTTTGACTGTCCCTGTAAAAATACTATAAGTACTATGCACTTCAGTTGAAATAGGGAACATGCTATAGTAAACGACAATAACATACAAAAATTTCAGGGCAATCCGAGTATATTTACGTGAGTTAGAGAACGAACAAATGGCCAGACGGCAGACAAATCGAAGTTATACATACTTTCCAACTTACTTTTCGACTAAGTCGGAAAGTGTTAAAAACGCGCTTTGTTGCACACATGCAAATAAATAAAGTCAAGGATATCGCCGCAACTCATCTTTTAAGCTGGTTTTCCCTCCTCTATACTATGACGTAGTGAATGTAAAAAGGCTTTTCAAAAGTTGTACTTCTTTCGGTCGCGAATTTCTAATAAATATGCCAGCGGTGTAGAACCACCGTGCTGAAGAAACGCCACTTACAAAAAACTGGTTCCAGCAAAGTTTCATTAATTTAAACGAAGAAGCAGATGAATCATGCTACATAGACGCCACCTATTTCAAAAAACTTTCCAGGCTGATTTACTTAGCTAAAGCTTATTTCGTGAGCGGTCCTTCACGGTGCTGGCCAAAGCTTCTGACCTTCGAGAACGGAAACGAAAGAAGTTTTATCAGATGAGATTTCAAACGCGTGGGTAACGGGGTGTGCTGTGGATAATGTAGAATTCGAAAGGGAAAAACGCTAAATAATTTTTACAAAATGTTATTCTTTAGAATTTTAAACCTTTGAGATTTCAATTTTGTTTCTAAGGGTTAGCGAGGCTACTGTTTTATCGGAAAACTGCATGTAAGTAAATATTTATTTTTTTCCCTTTCCTCTGGTTTGTGCGTTTAAATCAAGTCATGAATATTGTAAACTACAAACTTGTATGTGTCCGTTGGTAACGACTGACATCATTTTGTTTTGAGATTTGAAACACCTGACGATTCAATTTCGGTTTTTGCAATTTCCGCTACTGCAGTTTTTTAAACTTCTAAACAATGTAGAATTCAGACATTTTTCTCCGGGAGGGATTTCTGTGGCTCCGGGTGGGGGATATTATAGACTTCAGGGGGAATTGCAATTTTTACCATTAAAAGTAGAAAATCTCCAATCTTTCAGGGATAACATTTCAATGTTCCGGGGGGATGTACCCCCCGGGCCACCCTTTGCATTCAACACTGCCTCTAAACATCTCACATTTTCAATTTTTAACTTTTGCACCGTCGTATAAGAAAACAAATGTACTTTCAGATGCAATTTGTTTGAAAATTTTATCGCAATTTACTCATTTATTGTTTTTTTTTAATATGAATTTTTTAAAACCATCTTAATCTGTTTTTTTTTTTTTTTTTTTTTTTACGACTACTACTGAATTGATGATGAAGAGGCTTTCTTACCAATCGTAAAACATAGTTCAATACGCAATGGTGGGGGGGTGGGGGTGAAAGGTGTCAAGAAAACGTTTCATCGAATCTATATATAGAATAATTTCCCTAACGTTTCATCGAACCAAAAATTTTATTACTTTTAGGTAAATCATATTTTCTAATTCTTCGAAACAAGTTTAGAAATAAAGTAAAAACCTGTCAAAACGGATGTAACGAAAAATTTTGATGGTGCCATCGAACCTGCTAGCATAAAACGATTTTTTTTTCAGTGTCTTTGCGTTTTCGTTTTACTGAGCTTAGATTGTTTGTATATAGTAAAACCTGAGAAAACTGAATCGTTAGGGGATTAGTAAACAGTTCCGTTTTAGACATGTTTTTGTTTTAACAGGTTTAATTATATGGTATTCTTTTCGATAGAAGCATGAATTTTTTGTGTTATAAGCAGTTTCCTTTTCACAGGTTTTGCTGTATTTGTTTATTAATTTATATTTTTCCCACCACAAAAATTTTTCTTAAAATGTACTTGAAATAATAAAAAACTCCACAAAATTTGTCACTAAAGTTTAAAATTAGCGCAGTCTAAAAATTGAAAACGACAAAAACTTTAAGGAAATTCGAGGCCTGGCATCTTATGCAACATCATTTTTTCAAGCGCTGTCTTTTTCCTTTTTTTTCTTTGTACTTAGGCTCTTCTGGAATAAAGAAAAGGGCAAGAGCAGTCTAAAACCTTATCGATAACGGATTGCGCCGGAAACCTGTCTTAAACGGAAAAATTACATGGTCCGTCAAAAGAATACCAAACAGTTGTACCTGTTGAGATGGAAACCTATTTAAAATGGAATTTTACCCCCACCCGGTTTCACTTTTTCATATTTAAGGGGGCAGTGGACGTTCAAAACCTTTTTTTTAATTTTTCACTCAAGTGTACTGAAAATTTGCACACGTAATAATTCATACAATTTCTAAGTAAATTAAGCTATCTTATTAAAAAATGTATGTAATTAATTAATTTATAAATTAATCACTGTAATTAAAAATGCTCCATGCGCATTAAATTTGACTTTAGGAGCATTGTGTTTTGTTAAATGGTAGTTTATAGGTGTTAATAGGTGTTTTGTTAGTGGTATATTTTTGCAACAAAAGTTGGTATGTGATTTAAAACTATACCTATATGTTGAGAAAATCAATTAAAAACTTGCAATATTTAATTTTTTTTTTTTAATTTCACGGACAAAAGTTAAACAATTACCAAATTTTCCTTTTATGTGCAGAAATGCATGTATATTATTACTAAGTTTTGAAATATAGCTCATTGCTAACAATAATACTTAATATTATGAAAATTGGATAAAACATAAGACACCTGGAACATTTTGAATATTTTAACTCGTCCAAAATTCTCATTTATAGAAAACGCGATTTAAAGTTTTAATTTTAGTATAACTCAATCGTGGTGTTAAATTTGAAACGCTTGTAACTTCGATATGAATTTTTGCAATTGCATGCGGTTTTTCGCAAATGTTGCAGTTAAAGTTGAAGTATAGTAATAAACCAAAATCAGAAAAACTATTTTTTAGTCAATCTTAGCCAAACTGAAGGTCCACGGTCCCCTTAATACTCGGTTACTATCCTTGCATCTGTAAAATACAAGATAGGCTTAAGAGCCAGTGGTGTAGTCAAAAGGGAACGCGGTAGGACGGCGTTCCCTCACTTTTTTATTTTATCAAACGCCCCCCCCCCCTCCCACACACACACACACACACACACACACTTTTTAGGTAGATTTCGTAAGAAATACTACCTATTACATTCTCACCTAAGTTGGAAATTTTGAAAATTTTTTGCAGATCTTCGCCGATCATGACTCCCAGAACCCAAAAACACCCCCAATTCGAAACTTTATATATATACTAGGGGGCCTACCAACTGCGAGCTACGCTCACCAACCCCCGCTCAGACTTAGAGGCCTCTAAAAACATGACAGCGTGCTTTGTTTTGAAAAAATTGGTAAATCTGTAATTGGGTTGCCATGCTTTTAACGTTTTAATGGGACATTTTTTGATTATCATGACCTCATACACAGCTGTTGCGACAACTGACGACTGTTTTCGGGATTGATAAGTAAAATCAATTACAACTTGAAAAACAGCTTGTATAAAATGGTTAGGTTTAAATTGTGGCTACCTCTCGGACTTTTATAACAACGATCTGTATTCTATTCTTCCTTTGCGTTTAAGGATGAGAAAAATTCTATCTGCTTGTGAATAACATTAAGAACCCCGGTATTGAAAAGTACTATGTTATAGACATTTTCAGTAACAGGTTTTAATTTTCTCTCTATTTTAGTGCACCATCATGCATATTTTCATGTTATTTTAAATATGTAAATTATTTATTTTAATTAATATGTATATACGAATTTTCTAATAATTATTTATCATACAAAATTAATTAAATATTTTGTGTATGCATGCCTGCATTTATTCGGCATCAATTGATGAGATATTTAAACAATTTTGCTATCCGCGATAATTTGACACCATGTTATGTCACTTGAATAATGTCCATAAGAAAATCGGGTACTTTTCCAGTATAGGATCTTTAGGTTTGGCGTAATTCGAGCTACAAAAAGGGATAGATTCGTTAATATACATAGATTTGTTGCCAAAAGTTATGAAAACAAACCCAATAAAATTTTGGTGCTTTTCTATTATAGGGGTCTTGACGCTTTTTTAAAAAGCTTGGCGCAATTCGGGCATCAGAAAGTGAGATTTGGTGCCAAATGATATAAACAGCCATGGAAACAAATTCGACGATTTTTTTGTTTATATGCGTATTTTAATTATACGTATATTATTATTGTTTTTTCTATACCAATTACTTCTGATTATATATAAAATAGGATAAATGACATTTTACGCTAAGCAAATTGGATAAATATTGAAAAAATGCTTCTGTATACGAAATTACAAAGTGAATAGGTTGACAGAAAGTATGTTGCCAAATTTCCTTTTCCGCCAAGGCTATTTTCTCTGTTTCGTCAAGGCCCCATATCAATATCAATAAATAATAATTATTACTATTAATTCCTTTCCACCCCTTTCTTTTGCGTTTACATAAATGACGTCATTTGGACGAATTTATTCAAAATATTTTCAGTTTATAAATTAAATTAAATGCTGACAGACGATTGAATCCTGATGATAGAAATGTGATTTTTTTTTTCAAATTTTCCTGAAAAACATAATTTAATCACAATCTTGTCTTCATTATTGATTGAAATAAAAGATAAATTCAATTTCAATTTGAAAATGACGAATAAAAAGAAATCAATAATCCCTATCGGGATCCTTTTCAATTTTTTTCCCTTTTTGTCACAAAAAAACTGAGTAATTAGTTGCCATCATTACAGAAATGTCATTAAAATTAGAAAAAAATTAATATCTCGAAAACTAATTCCAATTTCAAAATTCTATTACCAGTTTTGACATCCGCGGATTTTTATGGACAATTGGTATTAATTTCACCATCAAGCGTTTAATATTTTATTAAAAATTGCCCTGAAACATAATCAGTCGTTTAATCAGTCGTTTCATAAAATCGTTTCATAAATTCGTTTCATAAAATCGTTTCATAAAATCGTTTCATTAGGATTTTATATATATAGGGTAGATATATATATGTCACTTTTTTCTGACCACGATAACTGGAAAAATTCTGCATAAATCTCTTCCAAACTGATACATAAAATCAAGGGGCATAAAATCTCGGTCAAGTTCGTTAATGGGCAAAATCGAACCAAGGGGGGGGGGAAATGGGGGGCATTTTTGTGAAAACAGAAAAAAGCCCATAATTTCTTAATTATTATACGTATCGAATCCGTTTAAAGTTATTATTACTTCTAGGAAAAGGGCCGAAAATTTATGTATGACAGATTTTTGATATAAATAAAAATGGCCCCAAGGGGGGGGGGGAAAGGGGGGGTTTAGAAGAAAAAAAATCATAGCTTCGTCAATTCACAAGATATCAAATCCACGTAAATTTATCATTAATCCTCTTAATATTATCTAAAACTTTTATACTGACAAGTTTTTTATAGGACCAACCGTTATAGCAAAAAAAAATTAAAAACAAAAAAAATCCCTGCCGGCTCCGCCTGCAAACAAGTTATTTTTCGAAGTAGGCGGCTCCAACTCCCGCATCTTTTCGAAACTGATACATAAAATCAAGGGGCATAAAATCTCGGTCAAGTTCGTTAATGGGCAAAATCGAACCAAGGGGGGGGATGGGGGGACTTTTTGTGAAAACAGAAAAAAACCCATAATTTCTTAATTATGATACGTATCGAATCCGTTTGAAGTTATTATTACTTCTAGGAGAAGGGCCGAAAATTTATGTATGACAGATTTTTGATATAATTAAAAATTGCCTTAAGGGGGGGGAAAGGGGGTTTTAGAAGAAAAAAATTCATAACTTCGGCAATTCCGAAGATTTCAAATCCGCTTAAATTTATTATAAATCCTCTTAATATTATCTAAAACTTTTATATTGACAAGTTTTTTATAGGACCAACCGTTACAGCAAAAAAAAAAATTAAAAAAATCCCTGCCGGCTCCGCCTGCAAACAAGTTATTTTTCGAAGTAGGCGGCTCCAACTCCCGCATCTTTTCGAAACTGATACATAAAATCAAGGGGCATAAAATCTCGGTCAAGTTCGTTAATGGGCAAAATCGAACCAAGGGGGGGGGATGGGGGGGGGCTTTTTGTGAAAACAGAAAAAAACCCATAATTTCTTAATTATGATACGTATCGAATCCGTTTGAAGTTATTATTACTTCTAGGAGAAGGGCCGAAAATTTATGTAGGACAGATTTTTGATATAATTAAAAATTGCCTTAAGGGGGGGGGGGGGAAGGGGGTTTTAGAAGAAAAAAATTCATAACTTCGGCAATTCCCAAGATTTCAAATCCGCTTAAATTTATAATAAATCCTCTTAATATTATCTAAAACTTTTATATTGACAAGTTTTTTATAGGACCAACCGTTACAGCAAAAAAAAATTAAAAACAAAAAAATCCCTGCCGGCTCTGCCTGCAAACAAGTTATTTTTCGAAGTAGGCGGTTCCAACTCCCGAATCTTTTCGAAACTGATACATAAAATCGAGGTCATAAAATCTCGGTCAAGTTCGTTAATGGGCAAAATCGAACCAAGGGGGGGGGGGGGATGGGGGGGCTTTTTTGAAAACAGAAAAAAACCCATAATTTCTTAATTATGATGCGCATCGAATCCGTTTGAAGTTATTATTACTTCTAGGAGAAGGGCCGAAAATTTATGTATGACAGATTTTTGATATAATTAAAAATTGCCTTAGGGGGGAAGGGGTGTTTTAGAAGAAAAAAATTCATAACTTCGTCAATTCCCAAGATTTCAAATCCGCTTAAATTTATTATAAATTCTCTTAATATTATCTAAAACTTTTATATTGACAAGTTTTTTATAAAACCAACTCTTATATATATTTAAAAAAAAAAAAAAAAAAAATCCCTGCTGGCTCCGCTTGCAAACAAGTTACGTTTCGAAGCAGGCGGTTCCAACTGCCGCATCATCACAAAAAGGTCATTTCTTCCGCAATTCCCGACAAACAGGCGCCCCACGGTCTGCATCTTCGAAATCTACCTGTGCCTGTAGGCCGAGCCGTCAGGGATTTTTTATTTTCAAGGGGACGGTAGGGACGCGGAAGGACGCTAACTTTCCAAACTTATTAATTTTTTAAAGGGATAATCACGCTAATTAATTAACAATTTTAAGAAATAAAGCACTGATTTTTAATACTTCTCAACAAATATGAAATGTGTTTATCACTTCTGATCGTCTACCATGTCTGTCTATTTGTCTGTTCTCCCTCTAGCTACTGTAACTTTGTTTAAATTGTGACAAAATTTATGTATGTTTTTGAGTTTCTTTGCGTTATTATCACTACTAAAAATGATATAACTTAATTGTATAGCTTCAATCTAGAGATCTGCATGGACCAACGTTTTCAGACACGAGAGAAATTTCTGAACTTTTAAATTAGGGACAAGCTATTTAAAACATTACAAGTAAAAAAAACTTTAATTAAATTAAACTGTTTAATTTTTCAATTACTTTTCTCTGCACTTCAAAAGGAAAGGTAACATTCAGTATCAAGTTTTCTATCGGTGACACAGACCGCTATGAGTGTCCCCTCCCCCCTCCTCAACTTTTTTTCCCAGGACTACACCACTGTTAAGAGCCTATCCCTACAATAGTCAAGCAAAGACTCTCGCACGCTAATGTTAACCCTTTACTTCTGTTAGCGGTCTCGCACACTGCAGCTTTTTCCAATTTTTAACACTTTCCAACCGAGTTGAAAAGAGTTTATGACTTCGCTTTGTCTGCCGTCTGCCCGTGCTCCAACTCACATAAAAATCCTCGGATCGCCCTGAAATTTTTGTATGTTATTGTCGTTTATTATAGCATGTTCCCTATTCCAACTGAAATGTGTAGCACTTATAGTTTTTTTACAGGGACAGTCAAAAGTATTCCGTTACATTACAGTCAATGGAAAATAAACGTTTCAAGTGCATTTTGATGACGCCACGTCATTTAAAACATGATGAAATTGATATATAATTATGAAGCGCATTAAAACATGATTTTTGTAGAATATGGGGTGCAAAGCATTAATTATTCATTTACAGGGTCAAACAAGTTAATTCTGTTACACATTTTTCTATAGGGAAAAATCGTTTGCAGTGTAATTTAGTGATATTTCGGTATTTCAAACATAATGAAAATTATATGCATTACTGAGGTTCATTATAAATTGCTCTCTTGAAAGTGTGGTGTGCATTGCGTTTATTTACAGGGACACACAAAAAAATATCGGTTACAGTACATATGCGATATTTACAGTCTATGTGTGATAAGGGCGTTTTCAACTTTGGTTTGCGTTTTTAAGTTTAACTAAATTTTTGCATAGTACGTGTGTGTTTATAAACTCGGTTGCTCATATACACTGCTACACAAGGGAATTCGTAAGTAGTACAGACTATCGGAGTGAATTGCTTAACCCCTTGAAGGGCACCGGTATATTATATATATCACTTAATTTTAATCCCAAAATGCCACAATGACACCTGAATTTTATTTAATAAAATTGAATTTATAAGGTACATGAGGAAAAGCTTTTACTTATTTTAAAATAAATTAGTTCGTAAATCCTGGTGTCAATCAATCATTTCAGTATTTTAGATACAAGAGTACTTTGCCCCTGAAGGGGTTAAATGTAGTTTTTAATTGTGTTACGCATTTTCTGGCTGAAATATAATATATTTCGTAGACTAATAGAAATTTGTGGAATATAAATAAATTCATATACAGGGTTACGCAAAGAAAAATATACATTGTCGTTTACGGTTGGTAATTGCTGCACGTGAGTTTTAAGTTGCCTTTTAGCTTAATATGTGGTGTGTACAAAAGTCTTCAGATAATATACAGGGCTGTAGAAAGTATTTCGAGTGCATTTCCATCGATCGGAGAAAATTGCTAAATATGAATATTCTAACTGAACTAAATTTTATCATGCTATATATCCACATCTATTGATGCTATACAGAGCTGCTCAAAATAATTCGACTACTTTTTCGACACTGGAAGGTAATTTCGAAAACTGTATTTTTCAATGTGTTACATGTTTACTTACATATCTTCCTTCACCTTATTTAACGGGGAAGTTTTGTTAGTTTTCTGGCTGTGTTGGAAAGTGTTTCATAATTTATGCTTGACGCATGATTTTTCGTTTTTGTTAAAATTTAACTTGTAATGTTCCGTTTAACTATAGATACTAGCGAAATTTTGTTTCGTTTTGAGTCCTAATACTATCGCTAGAAACTTCTGCATAGGTGATTTTGAATTTTAATAGTCCTTTACTTAAAGTTCAGTACAGAAGCAGCAGCCCATGAGTTAATCAAGCCTTTTATTCCTCTTTTCATCAAGCAGTCTCAGAGACCGCTCATAGTAGCTATGCGACAATTTCTATCAAAATAGTTAAATGTTAAACCTATGGGAGTGTTCTTTTCAAATTGCTCGCTTGCATTTTAATATTTTTAAATGATTTTTTTTCTATATAGAATAGATGAGGTTGATCTTTAAAAGGGCTATATTTTACTTTTTCGATTTTGCAGATTTTTTTAGAAAGTTACTTTTACTTTCGGAACCGGTTTCAGAAGTAAAAAACATCCTCATAAATATGTGGTATTCTTGGGTTATGAAAGTTTTTTGTTAAAGAAAAGATTCCGTCATAGACAAGATCGTTTTTCACAGGCTTCACTGTAATTTAAATATACAGTGAGCACAAAAAGTATTTACACATACGCAATTTTTTTGCATAACTAAACGCTAGAAAGAAAATGTGTCGAAAAGGCTTTAATTATTACTTTATTTAAATAATAAACAAAACACAGATAACCAATCTTTTACTTAAAAAAAATAATAATATTCATTTAAAAATATATATATAACAGTATTTTCTCATGGCAAAAAAGTATTTGCGCACTAAACATTGACAGTTTAAAAAGCAATTAAGGGTGTATCGAACGATTCTCTCCTTGACAATTATACGTGTAAGATGATAACTCCAGAAATTATCCAAAAAAAATACTCAAAAATGGAGTATGTTATGCAAATTGTCCTTATGATTTTTTTTAATTTGAAATTTTTAAGTTTGATTTTTATGAGTGTTTCATGAAAATTACGTGGTATTCAATTTCTCCGTACATTTCCCAGAAAAAGATTAAACAAGTGGGTAAGTGTGATCGAAGATCGCACAAAGGGTTTCGTTTAATATATTCCTTTCAAAACACTTTATCCTTTCTTTAATAAATCCAAATAAATTTCATTTTCAAGAAAAAAAAAAGTCATGCTTTTTTTAAAGTAAAAATTTTACCGGTCTATTTTTCTCCTTTTTTCGAATATCTGAACCGGCTCGATAGCGTGCGAAGCCCGCTATTATACTCTGTCATAATATTATAATCTGTCATGTGGACTAAATGCGATATTAAAAGAAAATCAATTTCAGAATTAAACATGTTGTATAGAGACCTTCAAAATGTTAAAGAATGCCAATATTTCCACAATCGTTTTTTTTTATCATGATTCAACACGTTCCTCCAACTTATATATTTACTGTTCTCTATTACTCATATTGATACTCTCTTTGTATAATTCTCAAACATTTGAAAAATTCGTTATGACGTCAGATTAATTTTCTAAGGCTTTTTTTCATGCCTGTAAATTAGATAGTTTCTGAGAACCGGCTCTGTGACGGACAGACAACGAAGCGGGAATAATAGGATTTCGTGAGATGAACGAAACCCTAAAAATGGAGTATGATATGCAAATTGACCTTTTGGAGGTAAACTATAAAAATTTGAGATTTGTTAATTTGGTTTTTTAGTGAAATTGTCTTGTCGAATTATTAAAATTGTTTGCTAGAATGTTTGATATGGCAAACCCATAAATACGTGAATATTTCCCCAGACGATTACAGATAGCTTCTTCCGATCTAAATACCCTATTTGAGGTTGAGTGATCCGAATTGGATGTTTGGATATCATTGGTCAGTCCATTAAATTGACAGATCCAATTGGCTGAGTGTGAAGAAAGGCGCAAATTACAAAATATCTATAATTTTTATTTTGACCTCAAAAGTGAAAAAGTGAAAATATCTTTCACTTTTTCTTCCCGCTGTAGGTGCATTGATTAATTGACAAGATAATAAAGAGCTAATGCAATATACACTGATCATTTATATAAAAATTAAATAATTAGAATAATGAAGGTAAAATGTAATTGAAAGATAAGAATATTTTTCATTTATAAACGCATAGATAATAAGAAAAAATTTGGTAACGTTTAATTTCTTCCAAAAGTGACAATTTTTGTGTTACCTACACTAATAAAAGGAAGCTGTTTGTCTGTGTGTCCAGTGGCGTAGCCAGGGAGAGGGTCCAAATGCTCTGGATACCAGCAATAATGTAAAATTGTCTTCACATTGATTATCACGGAAAGTTATCCGATTAGACAAGTCAAAGAAAACTTTACAAAATAAGTAGTATCCAGAGCATCTGGACCCCCCCCCCACCCTGACTACGCCACTAGTGTTTGTGTGATGGCTAGCGAAATCTACCGTACGTAGAAGTCTGAAAATTTGGGTACGGGATAGTCCAGGGGAGGTCCTGAGTTCAGGTTTTTAATTTTTTAAGACCCGGGCCCTTAGGGCCCCTTTAAGTTTTTCTTCTCTAAATTGTTAATAACTTGAACCTTTTAATCCAATCTTCTTTGTTTTTGGAACTTTTTCTCCATTTAGCTTTTCCCCCATTTATACATTCCAGTTAGGACCCTGGTCCTTCTGGGTACCGGTCCGGTGCCCTTGAACTTTTTGTGCGCCATGCCTTTTGTCACCACCTCTAATTGTGTTACACTTTCAATGCGTAACTTTGAAGTTGAGTCTTGGACTCCTGTTTCCGGGCCATCACCCTCGTATTTTTAATGGGCCCTATAGGGCCATTTTTTAAGCATTTCTTTAAAATTTTATTCTAATGATTAATTTTTACCCTATGCTTAATTTTGACTGAATGAAGATCTAAAGCGTTAAGTACTAGGACCTTTTAAGATGTTTTCCGCTTAGGGCCCTACTCAAAACTATCAATTGGCTCCTTTTGGGTCCCCTACTATAGCTCCCTTAAAAATCGTTCAATTCAATGACTTTTTTTTTTAACAACTTTTTAGGACTTCCAGCTATTACTTGAACAACAAAAACATTTCTCAGACATCAGCTACCACCAATTTTGAACATTAATCTCCTTCTTGAAACCTTTGGTACAGCTTCCATAAAAATGAACCGATTCTCTTGCAATTTTCTTTAACCCTCTGAGCGTCTGAGGGCTTTCCTGCATTTTCATAAAAATATTTGCAAACCTTAAAATAATTTAAATTTTCTTTCCCCGTTTGTTTCTAATGTACACTTTATATCTCTTTATTTTATATATATCTTAAAATACAATTTTGTTAAAAATATTTTTGTCTAGAGCCGATTTAAGCTGTTTTTTCGGAAACGGAAAATACTGGCAAAACGCTTAGGAGGTTTTAACATAGCTCTAGGATCCGCCAGCTACTTTATAATCCACTAAAGACTAAACATTTCCTTAGACGCCAGCTACCACTTTTTTTTTTTTTTTTTAATCTTTTATGGCATCAACTTACGTTTATTCACCACAGCTGTTACTTAAAAATCGCTTTGCTGTTTTAGATATGTTGTAAAATTTAGAAAGATGGGAGGGGGGGATTTCATCCGTTAATTAAATGTACTAGAAATGTACTATGTGTACGGAAAGTAATGCTAAAGTCTACACAATCCGTATTCTATATAAAGTGTATTGTAGTGCATAACAATAATGCATATAAATTTCACTATGTTTGAAATAGGTATCATCATGTAACATGTTATAATGTAACATCATTTAAATACATTGCAAAGACATATTGTTTTCCAATAGGGCATAATGTAATGGAATAGTTATGTGCGTCTCTGTAAAAGAACAATATGTGCTACACCAGGAACCTCTTATAATATAAACCATAATAATATATATATAAGTGGCGTGACAGTGTAAGTTTATTTACGGGCAGTCGGACAGAAGAATGGAAGTCATGTACACTTTTCAACTAAAGTGTTACAATGCTGTATTTTAAATTTGTGCTTTTCTTCTTTTTAGGGTTTCGTTCCTGTCACGAAACCCTATTACTCCCGCTCCGTTGTTTGTCCGTCACAGAGCCGTTCTCAGAAACTATATAACTTACAGGCATGAAAATTTGTATACTTATACCTAAATACCTATTATGAAGCTCAAAATATTAAAATTGGAAAAAATCGTATTATTTTAATTTAGAGAGATAAAACACCAGAAATCTAACAGCCTTTTCCTATTAAATTTAAACATTTTTCGTTATAGCAGTTGCCAACAATTACAAATCCACAATAAACTTCTTTCTACAATAATTAATTTTCTATTGAAAGATTTCCACGTGAAAAATGAAAATGAAATAAAAAGTTTCACCAATTGAAAAAAAAAAAAAAAAAAGATTAATAGGACGTCATATTGCTAATAAAACGGAAATTTTCAAACATTTCTCAATAATTCAAAGAGTATGAGTATGTGTAGACACAGAAAACAGCTTAATATGAAGCCAATAGAGAATTAAAAAAGAAAATTAATCTGATGTCATAACGGATTTTTCATATGTTTGATAATAATAGAAATCCTGCCATCAAAATTAATGTGCTTTAAATTTAGATTTACATAGAACTGCTAGCGGTACACACGACACCCGTGCACGCGTCGGATTAAGCGTCTCATTTCCAATTCAAATATAACTTTGAATTCAAATTTGAATGAAATACAAGGTCATAAAAAATCGAAGAGTGTGGAAAATAGGATTCCAAATATCTCGGCAACTCATTATCCGATCGACTTCATTCTTTATGCAAAATTTATGTTTTTTTATTGTCTTTTATATTCACTCCTTAAAATAAACAATTTCGAAAAATTTTATACACCTTTTATCAGAACGAATATTTCGAGAGTCCGAAAAAATTGTTCCGGATAATCGAGGTTATTGAAATTCAATAAGCTTCTTCCCATTATTACATACTAAGTACATACCAAATTTCAAGTCTCTATCTCAATCTGTGCGGGAGATAGAGCGTTTACAGACACATACACACAGACAGACAGACGGACGGTAAAAAAAAATTTCTAAAAATATGTTTTTCGCAATCTCCAGTGTCTGAAACGTGTAAATCCGTCAAAAAATGTTTTTCGATTTTTAAAAGTTTTACAAGAATTACACTATACTACGTATGATGGATAATAACAAGCGATAATTTAAAACAAGTGGGTAAGTGTGATCGAAGATCGCTCAAAGGGTTTCGTTTAATATTCCTTTCAAATTACTTTATCCTTTCTTTAATAAATTCAAACAAATTTCATTTAGCAACAACAACAACAAAAAAAAGTCATGTTTTTTATAAAGTAAAAATTTACCGGTCTATTTTTTCTTTTTTTCGAATATCTAAACCAGCCGGATAGCGGTCCAAGCCCGCTATTATATTCTGTCATAATAATATCCGTCATACGGACTAAATGCAATATTTAAAAAAATAATTTCAAAATTAAACAAATTGTACATCTTCAAAATGTTAAAATATGCGAATATTTCCATAATCGGATTTTTATCACGATTCAATATGTTTCTCAAACTCATATATTTACTATTCTCTATTATTTATATTGATACTCGCTTTGTATTATTCTCAAACATTTGAAAAATTAGTTAACTTCCTATATGACGTCAGATTTTCTTTTTAATTCTCTAATGAAGTGATATTAATCTGCTTTGTCCACTTACTCATACTCCTTGTATTATTGAGAAATCTTAGACATTTTCCGTTTTATTACGACTATGACGTCAATCAATTTTATTTCATATTTATCTTTTTCTCAATTGGTGAAACTTTTTATTTCATTTTCATTTTTCACGTGAAAATCGTCTGATAGAAAATTAATTATTGTAGAAAGAATTTCATTGTGGATTTTAAATCTTTGGCACCTGCTATAACGAAAAATGTTTCAATTTAATAGGAAAAGGCTGTTAGAATTTTGGTTTTTTATCTCTATTTATTAAAATAATACGAATTTTTCAAATTTTAATATTTTGAGCTCTTCACAGCTGCTATTCAGATTTATACACTAAGTTTCAACTCTGTAAGCTACATACTTTTTGAGAATGGCTCTGTGACGGACAGACAACGGAGCGGGGGTAATAGGGTTTCGTGAGATGAACGAAACCCTAAATACTTACAGAATTCAGCCATCAGTATGCGATTAGTTTTTTGCAGACACAGACACCGTGCCGCCGCGAGAAGCTTGCAATCAAAAGTTCTTTCTGCCATAAAAATATTTGTAACATTGAGTCAAAAACAGCAGATGCACTTACGTGAATGAAAACTCAAAATCATGACTGATAGGGTATACTAGCCAAATGAAACAGTTTAGTAACCTCACCTGTATCTTTAATCTGTAAGCATGGGCGCCAAGAATTTGAGAGTGGGGGCAAAGGAGGGTCATTGTCCCTCCCTGGATTTTGAAATTTTATTGACTGAATTATCTTTTTGACCAATTTTAAAAAACACATTATTATTTTTTCGAGTAATTTAAAATAATTAAACTCTAAGAGAAAGTACAGCTATAAATTTCCCGTTGGGGGCGTGGGGGGGGGGCTTTCCCTTCTAAATCCTTCATAAAAGTTATTTATTATTTTTTTATGTTTATGTGTTAAAAATGTATCTCAAAGGGGCAGTTCAAAGCAGTGATGAATTAGGGCAGGGATGGCCCGCGGTAAATACCCCCCCCCCCCACCGGCAAATTTTGAAATTTAATAAACAAAATTTTCTTCTCTGATTTTGAAAGACAATGTAAAATTTATTCTTTTCGAGTAACTTAAAATAATTAAACATTAAGAGAAAGAGGACATGAATGTTCCCTTAGTGTGTATGGGGGAGGAGGGGGGGGGTTCCCATTAATCACCCATGGCAGTTAATTTTTTGTCCTGTCTTTCTTTTTACTTTTATATGTTTAAAAATTATCTTAAACGGTGTATTTCAGGGCAGTGTTGATTTCAAGGGAGGTGGAGGGGCACCCTTTGGATTTAAAACAATTAATTAAAATTTTAATTAACACATTTTTTTTAATTTATTCTTTTCGAATAACATAAAATAATTAAACACTGGGAGAAATATGATAACTGAGAAGTTGGGGGCCAAAAGCGAATTGCGTTCTATTGCCCCCCCCCCTTCTATGCGGCCCTGCAACGAAGTTATTTGAATCCAAGTTAGATATCATAATGCGCTATAATAAAACTGTAAATTGATGTAATTTTTAAAGCTCATCCAAAAAAAATTGTACACGAACCTAAAGCTTTACATGGTGATGATATTTTATCTGGGTGGTGTTGCTAATGTTTTAGATAACATTGATGGTAGAACATTTTTGGACCGTTGATTATTATAGAAAATATCATCTAGAGTCTGATACTGTTCCAACTCGTAGATAGAAACAAAATCTCTAATGTCTTTTAATATACTGTAGAGTAGGCTAGAGATGAATTTGGTTTTTTTTAGGGTTTCGTTTATCTTACGAAACCCTGTTACTCTCGCTTCGTTGTCTGTCCGTCACAGAGTCGGTTCTCAGAAACTATGTAACTTACAGTCATGAAATTTTGTGTACTTATAGCTAAATACCTATTATGAAGCTCAAAATCATAAAATTTGAAAAAGTCGTATTATTTTAATATAGAGAGATAAAAAAACAAATATCTAACAGACTTTTCCTATTAAATTTAAACATTTTTCGTTATAGCAGTTGCCAACAATTAAAAATCCTGAATAAAATTCTTTCTACAGTAATTAACTTTCTATTGAAATATTTCCACGTGAAAAATGAAAATGAAATAAAAAGTTTCACCAATTGAAAAAAAATATTAATATGACGTCACATTGCTAATAAAACGGAAATTTTCAAACATTTCTCAATAATACAAGGAGTATGAGTATGTGTAAATACAGAAAGCAGCTTAATAGGACGTCATGAGAAAATAAAAAGAAAATTAATCTGACGTCTAACATTTTGAAGGTCTCTGTACAACATGTTTAAATTAGAAATTGATTTTTTTTTAATATTGCATTTAGTCCACATGACAGATATTATTATGGCAGAGTATGATAGCGGGCTTCGCCTGCTATCGGACCGGTTCAGATTTTCGAAAAAACGAGAAAAATAGACCGGTAAATTTTTACTTTATAAAAAACACGACTTTTTTTTTTCTTTTTTTCTGAAAAATGAAATTTATTTGGATTTATTAAAGGAAGGATAAAGTGTTTTGAAAGGAATATTTAACGAAACCCTTTGTACGATCTTCGATCACACTTACCTACTTGTTTTCAAAAGCTGCCGAAAATGCAATCGCTTATTTATGTATCGCAGATCCCTCAATTATTGTTGTTATTACGATAAAGCTTGCTGGTGACCAGCGTCATGAAAATTTTGAGTTAATAAAACGTGTTCTTGTTGATGAACATCATTTTACTTTTGAAGACTGCATTGTTGGATTCACTTGCATTTGGAAAAAGAGCATGAAATCAGTCTTCTCTAATTTTTCACCTGATAAGAAGAGAAATTATAGTACATCATTCTTTTTTAGGTAGATTTCGTAAGAAATACTACCTATTACATTCTCACCTAAGTTGGAAATTTTGAAAAATTTTTGCAGATCTACGCCGATCATGACTCCCAGAACCCAAAACCACCCCCAGTTCAAAACTTTATATATATATCTATCTATGTCACTTTTTTCTGACCACGATAACTGGAAAAATTCTGCATAAATCTCTTCCAAACTGATACATAAAATCAAGGGTCATAAAATCTCGGTCAAGTTCGTTAATGGGCAAAATCGAACCGAGGGGGAGGAAATGAGGGGGCTTTTTGTGAAAACAGAAAAAACCTCATAATTTCTTTATTATTATACGTATCGAATCCGTTTAAAGTTATTATTACTTCGAGAAAAAGGGCCGGAAATTTATGTATGACAGATTTTTGATATGGCCCCAAGGGGGGGGGGAAAGGGGGGTTTTAGAAGAAAAAAAAATCCTAGCTTCGTCAATTCACAAGATATCAAATCCGCGTAAATTTATTATTAATCCTCTTAGTATTATCTAAAACTTTTATATTGACAAGTTTTTTATAGGACCAACCGTTATAGCAAAAAAAATTAAAAACAAAAAAAAAATCCCTGCCGGCTCCGCCTGCAAACAAGTTATTTTTCGAAGTAGGCGGTTCCAACTCCCGCATCTTTTCGAAACTGATACATAAAATCAAGGGGCATAAAATCTCGGTCAAGTTCGTTAATGGGCAAAATCGAACCAAGGGGGGGGGGGGGAATGGGGGGGCTTTTTTGAAAACAGAAAAAAACCCATAATTTCTTAATTATGATGCGCATCGAATCCGTTTGAAGTTATTATTACTTCTAGGAGAAGGGCCAAAAATTTATGTATGACAGATTTTTGATATAATTAAAAATTGCCTTAGGGGGGAAGGGGTGTTTTAGAAGAAAAAAATTCATAACTTCGTCAATTCCCAAGATTTCAAATCCGCTTAAATTTATTATAAATTCTCTTAATATTATCTAAAACTTTTATATTGACAAGTTTTTTATAAAATCAACTCTTATATATATTTTTAAAAAAAACCAAGGGGGGGTGGAGCTTTTTGTGAAAACAGAAAAAAAAACCATAATTTCTTAATTATGATACGTATCGAATCCGTTTAAAGTTATTATTACTTCTAGGAACAGGGCCAAAAACTTATGTATGACAGATTTTTGGTATAATTAAAAATTGCCTTAAGGGGGGGGGGGGAAGGGGGGTTTTAGAAGAAAAAAATTCATAACTTCGTCAATTCCTAAGATTTCAAATTCGCTTAAATTTATTATAAATCCTCTTAATATTATCTAAAACTTTTATATTGACATGTTTTTTATAGGACCCACTCTTATAGCAAAAAAAAAAAAAATCCTTGCTGGCTACGCCTGCAAACAAGTTTGGTTTCAAAGTAGGCGGTTCCAACTGCAGCATCATCGCAAAAAGGTCATTTCTTCCGCAATTCCCGACAAACAAGCGCCCCACGGTCTGCGTCTTCGAAATCTACCTGTGCCTGTAGGCCGAGTCGTCAGGGATTTTTTGGTCTGGTAGTGCTGTCCTTAACCTCTCAAATTTGATAATAATCCTCTACACATGGATTATATAGTTGAACTGAAAATATTGGAGCACTTATGTATGGCATGCCTTTAATATAGATCATGACTCTGTTGCATAAGTAACATCGGCTGTACCTTTTTCCAAAAATTAATCCAATTTTTGGTGTTAGAATTTCTATGACTTATATTGAAGCTCAGGAACATAATATTCCAGCTGATGTAGATCTAGAATATAAAGTGAGCTGCCTTCAACAAAAGATCTATTCGATTGTCCAATTGAATTCAAGAAATCTGACGATTTTAATTTTCGCATGTAGTTTATTGTAACTGCTTCCAATTTAAGAGCTGAGAATTAGGAAATAGCTCCAGCAAATCATTATTAAAGGTAGTTGATAACCGGTAAAATTTTCAACGTAAAAGTAACTATAATATCAATTGCTTCTGACCTTGATTATTTATAATTACACAATATTGTTTAGAATTACATGCGGTTTTGAATCCTCTTGATCGGAACTGAAAACAATATGTTGTTGATATGTATATTCCAAGATATGTTGCGTCTTTCCATGGCGCCAATACTTTTTCAAATGTTTAAGTTATTAAATGTTAGTTTGCAACCTTTTAAAGATATTGAGTATTTGTAGATTAGTACACTGAACCCCCAATACTTGAATAGAATCCTCCATAAATTTCAGATTAAGTTGTTTCAAGTGCGAGAATATATTAGAGTATTCCTGACTACACCTATTTAAAGAAGCTTTAAAGCTCCTCGACAAAAGAATTCTTTGTCCTGTTTGGGCCGAATGAGGACACATAAATTTAAGCTATAACCATGGCCGTATTGCAAACCCGATTAGACATTATGTGCAATTTCTATTTATTTCTCTTTACTCTAAAGTTTAGACGGTCACTTTGAGACACAGTGGTATTCGGCAGCGTATAACCGTTTTTCGCTCATCTATCCAGCCATTATAAAGGAAAATTATTTAAAAAATGAAAAACTATTTTAAAATAAGCTTTCTGAGAAAAAAATATTCTTAAAATTTTCGTGTTATTTTTCGGGTTCGTATTATAAAATTTTTCCAAGAAAAGCAGATAAAACATGGAAGAAATTTGATATCATGCGTGCATAATTTGGCTGTCATAAGAAGATGTGCGTAAGCTGCAAGAGCTCGAGAAAAAAAATTACACGTCTGGTGATGAGATTATTTTATTTAAAGAAATATTAGGTTTAGTAGTTTCTGGTTTTGATTGATGTCCTCTTCGTTAAAATCTTCAAAAGCTAATGGTGGTGATGGTTGAATAATACCCTTAAACTAGTCAACTATCTGGTAGGAAAGACATGGTCTGGGGTAAACAAAGAGAGAGAGAAAGATCCATATTTTACTAATACTGTAATAAACAAGTGGGTAAGTGTGATCGAAGATCGCACAAAGGGTTTCGTTTAATATTTCTTTCAAAACACTTTATCCTTTCTTTAGTAAATCCAAATAAATTTCATTTTCAAAAAAAAAAAAAAAAAAAAAAAAAAAAAAAAGGTCATGTTTCGTACAAAGTAAAAATTTACCAGTATATATATATATTTTTTTAATATCTGAACCGGCCCGATAGCGAGCGATGCCCGCTATTACACTCTGTCATAATAATATCTGTCATGTGGTCTAAATGTGATATTACGTAAAAAAAAGTAGTCCCCCCCCTTCTCCCCTTCTTTATTAACAATCCCTATTCGTATTATTAATTACATCATTGTCTATTAGCGTTTTTTTTACTACTAGGGGGCGCTGCCCCCTACGAGCTACGCTCGCTAACACCCGTTCTGACACCGCAAACCCTAAAAACACGCTAATTTGATTAACTCTAAACTGATTATGGAAGATTGAATAATAATTAAGCGACCAGTGGTGATCTGCTGTAATCCAGTTTCCATTCATTTATCTTTCACTGAAGGCCGAATTAACTGCTGTCGAAAGAGCTAACAACTGTTTTTGTGATTGATTAAATAACATCAATTAAACATTTGAAAATCAAATTGTGTAAAATGGCTAAGTAAAGAATGTCGCTGCATCGGGGAATTTTTTAATGATACTATAAAAAATTGGGTATTTATCCGTTATCCCGTCCACCACTATCCAAATGAGAGAAAAAACTGTCGCTAAAATATAGGGGAAAAAGTGTGTTACAGTGACGTCACATTCAATTAACATCACACGTGTTTGTTCTGTCATCGAGAGATTTTTATTCGACATTTATCTATATTTTTAATGATATTTTACCCATTTATTAGTTATTATTTCCTTAATTTAAAAAATAACGACCTTAAACGGCGTGCCACGATATTAAAAGAGAAAAAGCGTTGAAAAAATGTTCTTATGCTTAATTACCCACAACAGATCCGTTTCAACTGACGTCATAAACACTAATATTTTGTCGAAATAAATTAATATCTCGTGTAAATATATTTCATATCGAAACTGTTTCGAAATATTGTTATATGAGCATTTTAAATATGACGTAATTTTCCCTATTTAATGATTTTAACACATAGTAATTTAATTATTTCTTTTTTTAATATTCATGCGCAAGTATATTTTTTATTACGTAATTTTCTACAATTACTGCTTTTAACACGTGTTCATTTCATTATATTTTTAAAGTTTTATTTTTGTTTTGATAGTCACGTGTAAGTACATTTTTTAATTGAAAGGGAATATTATTATGCGCTCTATTTTACAAATTGGCAACAATTCAAATAAATTCTGCTCTTTAGTTAAATACGAGCAGGAAAGACAGAGCTATGCTCGGTCAAAATTAAATTTGAGTTCAAATATCATGACCCATGACCAAAATGACCCACTAATTGAATTTTCTTGAACATGTGACTTAGCCCAACAGTCTTCTCGTGCCCGAAAACCATAGGATGCAAAATTTAGTGTAAATAGTCTGAGCCGTTTTTAAGATTAAATAGTTTGACCCAAAATGACCCACTAATCAAAATTTCTCGAACATGTGACCTAGCCTAATAGTCTTCTTTTTCCTTAAACCTACTGCACTAACGGGCAAAGCACTAACGGGTGCTAAATTTATTTCAAATCCTCTGAACCGTTTTTAAGATAAAATAGCTTGACCCATAATGGCCCATGACCAAAATGACCCACTCATTGAATTTTCTCGAACATGGGACCCAGCCCAACAGTCTTCTCGTGCTCGAAAACCATTGGATGCAAAATTTAGTGTAAATTGAGCCGCTTTTTAGATCTTGACCCGCAATGACCCAGAAATGACCCACTAATCGAATTTTCTCAAACATGTGACCTAGCCCAATGATTTTTGCGCGCCCGAAACTCGTAGGATACAAAATTTAATCAAAATCGTTAGAGCCGTTTTTTAGATAAAATTAATTTGACCCGCTTTGACCCAAAAATGACCCACTAATCGAAAGTTCTCGAACGTGTGACCCAGCCCAATAGTCTCGTGCCCGAAAATAGTCGGATACAAAATTTCGTCAAAATCGTTTGAACCGTTTTTTAGATACAATTAGCTTGACCATGACCCAAAATGACCCAAAAATGACCCACTAATTGAATTTTCTCGAACATGTGACCTAGCCCAACAGTCTTCTCGTGCCCGAAAACCATTGGATGCAAAATTTACTGTAAATTGAGCCGCTTTTTAGATCTTGACCCACAATGACCCAGAAATGACCCACTAATCGAATTTTCTCGGACATGTGACCTAGCCCAATGATTTTAGCATGCTCGAAATTCGTAGGACACAAAATTTAATCAAAATCGTTAGAGCCCTTTTTTAGATAAAATTAATTTGACCCACGTTGACCCAAAAATGGCCCACTAATCGAAAGTTCTCGAACATGTGACCTAGCCCAATGGTTTTCTGGTGCCCCAAAACGGCAGGATACGAAATTTAGTCAAAATCGTTAAAGCCGTTTTTAAGATAAAATTTGCATATATTATATATATAACCACACACAAGATTTGCTCGTATTAGAATATATGATTTTTATCCATTAATGAGTGGGTTTAATTAATATCTTCGTTAATGAAAACATATTCAAAATTTTATGATTTTCAGCATCACAGTAGGTATTCAGCTGTAAGTACACAAAATTTTAAGTCTAACTTATACAGTTTCTGAGAACCGGCTCTGTGACGGACAGACAGAGAAGCGGGACGAATAGGGTTTCGTGAGATGAACGAAACCCTAAAAATCAGTAAACAGGACTCGATCTAAAGCAAAACATTAGAATTGTTTGTTTATATAAGAGCCGAATTTGAAATGCATGCGGAATGGAAAATGTAGTATTTAATTGCGTCATTTTGAATTGTTTAAAATCTATGGTGAACGCAGGGTTTAAATTGGAGGTATCATATTCGCGTACGGAGTATGATAATCCGTTCAGAGAGCAAGTTTAACAATATGAGATATTTTTTCAAAAATCAGAAACTATCAAATGATGAATTTGATTTATTTCTGTTTTTTACTAATTGAAATACTTTCATCATGTTTATAAAATAATGTTTCATTATGTTTATGGAATAAATTTAACTTTCTAAATTTTGTTAATGACTTATATTGAATTTAAAAGTTAATGAAGGAAAACTGCTATTTTATCTATATTTATCATATGTAGATCTAATAAAATATAAATATTAATATAAATGATGGACAATTACACCATGAAACATTACTACATTAAAGACGTGAGTATAAAACATCACAAATTTACTGAATGGTGTGTACAAATGTCAAATTAAAAATTTATACATACGTTAAAATTAAAAATATCGACGTTTCGACCAACTTCTGGTCTATCTGGTCCTAACCAACTTTGAGAATGACCATAGTAGTTGATCGAAACGTCGATATTTTTAATTTTAATGTATGTATAAATTTTAAATTTGACATTTCTATACACCATTCAGTAAATTTGTGATGTTTTATACTCACGTCTTTAATGTAGTAATGTTTCATGGTGTAATTGTCCAGCATTTTGAGGATGATCATAGAAGTTGGTCGAAACGTCGATATTTTTAATTTTAATGTATGTATAAATTTTAAATTTGACATTTCTATACACCATTCAGTAAATTTGTGATGTTTTATACTCACGTCTTTAATGTAGTAATGTTTCATGGTGTAATTGTCCAGCATTTTGAGGATGATCATAGAAGTTGGTCGAAACGTCGATATTTTTAATTTTAATGTATGTATAAATTTTAAATTTGACATTTCTATACACCATTCAGTAAATTTGTGATGTTTTATACTCACGTCTTTAATGTAGTAATGTTTCATGGTGTAATTGTCCAGCATTTTGAGGATGATCATAGAAGTTGGTCGAAACGTCGATATTTTTAATTTTAATGTATGTATAAATTTTAAATTTGACATTTGTATACACCATTCAGTAAATTTGTGATGTTTTATACTCACGTCTTTAATGAGTAATAAAATATATTTTTACTTTTCTAGATTACACATTTACAATGAGTAAAGATCTAGAAAGTTCAGAAGTCGGCGAAGTGTCCCAAGTTTTGTACGAATGTGAAACCATCACATGGAAAATACCCAATGTATCAATTCTAGAGATCACAGAGGATACTGAATGGCGAAGTCCATGGTTTTCTTATAAAGAAGCCATTTGGAATTTCAAAATGCGTCCGTGTACGAGTGGGGATTTCAAAACTGAAAAATATTTAAGAGTCCAACTAGAGAGGTTCCATTCTGAAGTTCCAATACACGAATTTTTGTACACAATTTCTTTCAAGCATTGTGGCGATTTATCAGGTAGGAATTATTATAGGTCTTTGGTATTCGATTTAAATAGCCAACAACGCGAGATGTTATTTCGATACAATAGCTTGACATGGTATTCGGAGTTTTATCACGAAAGTGCATGCAGGTTTAATGATACGATCAGTTTAGTAGTCAAAATTTTGATCAAGAAGAATTCTGCATTCTTATTGGATTCCAAAACAAAATCATCCGAAACAGCCTTAGGTGAGTATTAGTTGATAGTTTATTTATTATTAGTTCCGGTATTATTTAGGCTTAATTACACATCTAATCATTACTTACTTAAAATAGTAACATACTGAAAAAGTAGATATTAACGAAATAATTACAATATTCACGAAATTACTTTATTAAAAATGTATTACATCTACAACTAAAAGCAATTTCCATGTTTGCGAATATGATATTTTGGAAAAACAGGAATCATTATCAAAGGGACACAAGTATTTTAAATCCAGTTTGAAATGACAAAGTGCAAAAATAAGAAAAAATGAACCACCTCATGTCCCAGCAAATCCGTTTTTGAAGTGCACAAATGTGCTTTATCCCGAAATACGCAATACAAAAAATCTTACAGAAAAATGTAGTTCGAAAGTAATAGTATTCAATATTCAGCACTGTCCATGAGAAATTGAGCATGTTGTGTTCTAAGCGAATACATCCTATGATCAAAAGGCCAAAATCTCAACCAAAAGAATTTTCTGCAATTACTCTGTGCTGTAAATACTATTTGTAAGTTGGATATTACTGAATTGAAAGTCATGTAAAGCGACTATATCTAAATGGAAACAGACAGCATCCGTGCAATCGTTGAAAGGACCAGAAAGCCTAAAAATCTCCATTTGCGTAAAAGATATACAGGCAACTTAAAGTATTATTAATTTTAATAATCCTCTTTAATAAAAAGGTACGTGTTTCTGACGACTCGGATTTTCGCTAATCGTTGCCACAGAATTATCTCGGAAAATGAAACATTTGAAATTACTGAAAAAATTAATTGCTCGAAAAGTATTTGTCAGAAAGTTGTACAAACTGCGTTAGAAAGGTAAAATATTGTATTTTTCTTGATATAAATTTCAAATCGAATGATTATGCCATTTTTCAAATATTGAATTTCAAAAATTACCAAATTTCACAATAGAGTTTATTGAGTGAAAACTTCACGCGTGAAAAAAAAAAATAATAATAACAGCAATGGATCAGCACGAGTCACAAATTATAGTAACCGTATTATTCTGTTAAAATATAAAAGTGAATTATGATGCCACGAGTGCATGATTTTTATTTAATTCTCGACAAATACTAGATGCGCCATTTCTTTTTAGTTGTGAATAATATAGGTTAATTCACGTTATTAAAAAATGTAGCTATAAAACATATAAATCAATGGAAAGCGGTAGGTAATAAATTGTAAACGTAATAATAAACTGGATTAAAAAAACATAACTTAGTTAAATAAGTATCCGTTTTAATGTTATTTTAGGATATTCCAGGTAAATGTACAGATTACTTTAAAATACAAGGTTAAATTCACCGATATATTTCGTTTGATTCAAGGTTCTTTTGGAGAAACCGACCAGCGCAGCGGGCGTAGTCTGCTAGTAGTTTCATAAGACAAGACACGGGAAACAAAAAGAGCTACAAAAACACAATATTAAGTGAAACATAATTGTAAATGCTCATAATTCAATATGAAGTTGCAGGACTATGTACATTTTGTGCCTGAATGTTCCTTCTACACTGTTGTCCTAGCGACAGTCAGTCTAAAAAAAGATACACCTGTCTTTATTTACAAACCGTTTACGATAAAATCACAACAAAGTTGTCATTATACTCGGAATGATGTCTTCTTTCAGAATATGAATGCAATTTTTGAAAAAAGCGTCGTCTACATATTGAAAAATTTAGCAAGTTTGTAAATCAAGTTAAAAAATGCACCATATATTAGTTCCTCGTATCAAAGCAGCGCGGAACAAGGTATAGTTTGCACTTCTTATTAAATCTTTATGGAGTTATAAAAGAAGTGTATTTAAGAGTATTGTACAGAAATTTAGAAAAATGAAATTAACTTCTCATAAAATCTAAAAATGTTCTAGATTCACACCAGTAAAATTATTGAGACAATTTATATATGAAATAATTTAGGTCAAAATTCATAATTTTTAAAATGAATTTATTAATAATTTTTATAATTAAAATTGTAGTTTTGAGTGAGAAAAATGCCTAGAATATATTTAGATGTATTCAATGCAGCTCGCTCAAAATGATTATTAATTGGATGATTATTCGGAAAGTTTGGTACGTGATTTTAACATAAGCATTCTCAAATTTTGACCTCTTCTAACGCTATAACAATTTAACAAAAATACATACAAAAAATACACCTATACTAATAAAAGAAAGTTTCGCTCTGAGTGTGTGTGTTTGTCTGCGATGACTAGCAAAACTTAGTGCACCTGGAAGTCAGAAAATTTAGATGAAAATATTCCAAGGCCTCTCCTGATGCACATGAGTCTCAGAATTTTAATAATTAGCCAAAATATTAACTAAAAACCGATCAATAACTCATCTTTTTCTTTGCGAGCCGACTTTCAGCACTCTCGCATGCCCAGAACCCGATTTACGGCAGCGAACGAAAATAAAGAAAGCGTTTATTTCGCAGGTGTGTTTTTACTTCTATCGACTAAATTGTTTGGTTTATTTAAAAACGAAAAACATATTCTATAAGATCGCACTTTTACGTCTCAAATGCTGCAATCAATTCGAAAAAAAAAATTATGTTAACCCTTTGAAAAAGATTTCCGAAAAATGGTTGTTTTTCCGGGTGAATGTTTTCCACCTTACGGCAATGCCCCTCAAGAGCGCAATTTTAGTGATACAGACAAACAAAATATGTGCTCTTAAAGCTGAAACCTTCTTCTAATTGGCATATAATTAGTTTTAAAAATACGAATTTTAACCTTTTCAAAAATACCGGCAAACGCAGGTCGTTTCACGCCTCATTTTCTTTTTCCGCTAAAAGTTACTAAACGTTCGTATTTCAACACAACCTTTTTAGAGCATCTCTGTAGACCCGATTTACATCACCTACAACAATTTCGAAACGTGCGGACTGGAAGAAATAAATATTTAAAAAACATAGAATCTGAGAAATTTTTGTTGAAAACCCATAATAGTGTTTCTACGCGGTCACGCTCGGCTTCGTGTAACGTTTTCACAATTTAATGTACAAATATTTTTACATAATTTTATAGAGGACTTGCAAACAGTTAGTTATATTTATAAACGACTAAAATTTCAGAGAGTTCATACGACAAAAGCTATTTTTTTTAATGTTAACAGACCCAATGCGAAAACCAAAAAAAGTTAGAAGAAATCATATTTATTTTACAACTAGATAAGAATATTTCTGACGTAATTTTTACTCGGGCTGTAAAATTGATATATTTATAGCATTAAAAATTTCAAAGGGTTTGGACTACAAAAGCTATTTTTTTTTAACAAAAACTATGAAATTACCCTACGTGAAAAAAGAAGAAAATGTTTTCTTACCAGCTGTTTTATCACTAATTATCCGTATTTTTCGGTGATTTTGTCATTAAGAGTATAAATGCAGAGATCTGTTTAGGAAAAATTTGGGTCCTTTAAAGGACTCTTCACAAAATTTTTCATTTCAAAAAAGGACACTTCACAAAATTATTTTCCCTAAAACAGGACCCTTCACAAAATTATTTTCCCTAAAACAGCACCCTTCACAAAATTATTTTCCCTAAAACAGGACCCTTCACAAAATTATTTTCCATAAACAAGACCCTTCACAAAATTCTTTGTCTTAAAAATAGGTTTTTCACATAATTTTTCCATCTTTAAACCAAACATTTCACTAATTAATCATTTAAAAGTCAAATCTGACCTGTCACTTTTACACATATAAAGAAAATATATGTATTTTATATCCATAATCTTCTTAAAAATGCATAAACAAGAACCTCAATGTAACGACCATTTCAAATTCACAAAATTATGATTAGATTTTTCACAAATATAAAAAGCTGTTCACAATTTCACAAAAACAGGACCCTGTGAAAAAAGTCTGGACAGACCCCTGAAATGCGTACAAAATCAGGTTAAAGATATAAAATATAAATTTGGTGTTCATTTAAAGTTTCATCACAGACCCGAGCAATGCCGGGTGCATCAGATAGTACTATATATTTTATCGGGATGATTTGATCTGAGAAACTTAAATAAAATGTCAAAATTGGATGTTAAAAATAGACGTTGGCGCGTTAGCATGTTAAAGACCTTTATTTTAAAAATTGCATTCATATTATGAAAGAACACATTATTCAGTTGAGTTGAGTTGATTATTGACGGCCAATTATCTACACTAGGGATATAGGCCCGGGTGGAGTGCCCTTCGTGGGGGTCTTTCTAAGGGAACCTAATCCGTATTTACGCATGGATAAATCCACGGCTCGAAGAAAACCACGAAAACTCCGAACGATTAGGCCGACGGGCGCGATTGGGATCGAACCCAGCACCTCCCGTCTACCAGCTTCGAGAGCACAACCTCTCAGCCACTGGTGGGGCTCCACATTATTCAGAGTCTAATGACATTTTTGGTCAGATTTTATCTAGGCAAGTGTATCTTTTTTCATACTAAATTTACAAACTTTTTTTTTAATTATCATAATTTTTGGTCTATAATATTCAAATCAAATAAACACATTCAAACCGGAAATTTTATTTAATAAAATGTAATGTAAGCTTCGGTGGTACATATTTGACTGCATATCTAAAGTAAAATGTCTGGTTCGGATTTTTTTTTTTTTTCGAAAACATAGCCTGGAAATTACGGCAAATAATTGCATAGATATAAATGACTCTAAATTTCTGGTTTCAAAAAGACTTATGTAATGTTGTAATGTAATAATAAGCCCTAAAAGAGGAATATTGCCTTTAGTTTTCGAGTTAGATACAATTTTTTTTTTCATTTTCTACGAACTAGCAAAATTGAACATAGCACATCCGTGTTCTTGGGTGCCGATATAATTATGTTTCGTTAGAATAGGAAAACACTAAGAGAATTATGAAGTTATTCGATACTTATTACTCAATAAGTTCATCACAAAATTAGTATTTGAAATGATTACACAGAACTTTAAAACAATTATGAACATTTAATAAAACTAGTTAGAAGAAAGTTTTGGGATTGGCACATCTATCTCATACATGTAACTATTTCAAAATTCACTATAACAGTATCAAAAGATCATGGGGATTCTAAAGGTATAAGATCGTTGAATTGTTTGCACTTAAAAAGGAGATATAAGCATCGTATTTTTCAAATAATCATTGAATTACGGCACCCATCGTCTTAAATGTCTGCAACAGAATTTCCAACCCAAAGAGCATAAAAGCGACACTTGTTATGCAGTATACACACAAGATTAATATTTAACAGAATTATTCAAATTCGTAAAGAAATCATATGAGTTATAATTTTCCAACTGGACGAAAAATGTTCCAGCCCAGGGTTCGAACCTGGGATCTCTTGGCTGAAGCTGCCATGCTCTACCAACTGAGCCATCTTGTTCGAAGCTGGATGACCTAATTCATCCAGTTAATCATAGTTGATAGAGCATGGCAGCTTCAGCCAAGATATCCCAGATTAAAATCCTGGCCTAGATATTATTCGTCCAGTTTGAAAATTACAAATCATAAGTATACACACAAGCCTAATAAGGTTCTATTTAGGTGAAAGTGTAATAGAATATGAAATTTGTTTTAAATTCCGTGCATTAGTATTTTAGGTATCGCTATCGCAAAATCGTGATAGCCGGTTATATCATTGATAAGCCGGTTATATCATTTACATGAAAACCTAATCAGCAGCAAATTATCCCAATGTCTAACAGAATAAGAAGTTTGATGAAATTCAGTGCATTAGTTCTTGAGGTATGACCATCGTTCAAATCATGTAAATCGCGGAAAAACTAGCATAGCAGCGCCACTCATCGGGAGATTTACATCAAAACCTAAATCAGCAACAATGTATATCAGCATCTAACTGAATCTGAAGTTTGATGAAAATCCATGCATTAGTTCTTTAGATATAGCTAACATAGAAATCGTGAAAAATGCAGCACAGCAGCGCCACCTGATAAGTGATATACACCAAAAACTAATAAGCACCAATTTATATCAAATCTAGCTCAATCTAAAATTTTATTCAATTCTGTGCATTAGTTCTTGATATAATTCCGATACAACATTATAATTAAGCAAAGAGTGAAAAACAAATGACTCATTTCACATTAGTGAAGTGTTTGGTGGGATACGCACATTGGTTAAGTCACAGAGTTTTGCCAAAGCGTGACCGTTACAGTAGAAAACATTTGAATTTAAATTTTATTTTAAAGAGCATTGAGCGATAATTAGCCTATAGTTAACACGTGAAAGTATGAAAAAAGAATTTGTTGACTGTTGGTAGTTTGCATTTCACTCAGTGAATCATTAAGAGCCTACATCAGTCACGGGAAGAAACGCTCAAGCTAATGCTAAGTCTATGGAAAGGTTCTAGCGCGATTTCTCGCTCGCATTTTAATATTTTTAAATGCTTTTTTTTTAAAGGATAGCTGAGGTCAATCTCCAACGTTGTTAGTTTTTACTTTTTCGATTTTGGTTCCAGTGATTTTACATAAGGGTATTTTCACTTTCAGAACTGGTTCCAAAATCGAAAATGCCCGCTTATAAAAAAAAAAACTGCTACAAAAATCGAAAAAGTAAAAACTAACAACGTTGAAGATTGACCTCAGCTATCCTATGCAAAAAAAAGCACTTAAAAATATAAAAATGCGAGCGAGAAATCGCGCTGGAACCTTCCCATAGACTTAACATTAGCTTGAGCGTTTCTTCCCGTGACTAGTGTAGGCTCTTAAGCTAGAGAAATTACACCACAGATAAAAAATTATATTTAGAGTTTTGATGTCAACATATCTTTTCAAATAAGACAAAATTACAACTGCATTTTATATTCAGTCGTTTCAATAAAGAAAGTTACGACTAACGTTTAGACAAGGTCTCACCTTCCTATCTTAACCTACCTTGACCACTTCGAATTTTGAGAACTTTGAAAAAACAGGCTATCTTGATATCTGGACAGTAAAAAGCAATGGAAGTATCGTGCTCTATCTCTTCCATTGGATGCGCATCTTCATTTACAGCATTAGTCAAAATTTCTTTTCAGAATCTCTTACATCATAAATGATTCTTTCGGGGCGAAATACGAATATATATATATATTATTTTTTTTGCTATTGCCAATTTTATTATTGCCTTTTTTTTTTTTTTTTTCGAGAGGTTTGTATAATTTTAATATAACGCACATAAAAAATATTAAGTTTACTAAAACTTAAATTTCATTTTCAGTTACAGCTAAATTTACCTCAATTGGCGCTAAATTTACATAGATGTGAATAATTACTTCAGTTCCTAATACTATGTTACGAGAGATATTTCAAAATACAAATATCTATAGAAATGAGAAAACTGTTAATACATAGTTCGTACATGCATTAAAATATTCTATAGTGTACACATTTTCTTTACATATGCCAGTTAATAAATTACTATTATATATTAGATACGTAAAATTAATTAATTGTAACAGCAGCATATTTAAGAATCGAGGTGGACTCATTAATTTACTTTTAACATCGTTTAATTAACAGCACAGTACAATTACGTACATAGAACACAGAACACACAAACTACATATACATTCAGCAGTAAAAAACAATATTTTTACCGGTAGGTGACAGTAGCAACTTGCATGTGGTGCTGCCATCTACTTATTATATTTAGAAATAAACATCACAATTATCAAAAGGCAATTTTGGTGAACCATTGTTTACATAACATTAATAACTTATTAGGCTTAACTCCCATTTTTTGTTTGGCTTTATCTTAAAAAATTGCAGAGATATGGCAGTTTTAAATTCTAGGGTGGCTGATAGTTTGAAACAATCTGATTTTTGTTGTGCTGTAATTCTCATGCTGAAATTCGCATTCAAATTCAAAGTATTAACGAAAACCGGGATTGAATTTTCTATAATCGAGTTCCAAGCAATTTATCTTCGGATGTTTGAGTAAAATGAGGTGAATTTTTAAAAACATGGACTATGAAAGCTATCTTTTCCTCCCGGTGCAGACCGGAAGGACTTTTATGTTTTTAATTTGTTTGGCCATTTTTTTCTTACATTCTGAAGTTCTGTGACCATAAAAATTACAAATAAAACACTTATAACACAGATATTAAATATAAATTATTTTCCATTTTTTAAATCAAACTCCGACCCGAACAGTCTCGTTATTGAATTGTCAACCTTTTGACGGCTAATGAAAGGCTTTGAATTTTCTTATTCGCTCAGTTGTGGTCTTTTACTTCAGAAACTGTTGGAGTTTTGATATTTCCTTATTTATACCGAGAGTAACATCAAACTAAAAATTAGGTCTTGTGAGTTTAGAATAGTGCCAAAACTATTACAAAATATTGAAATCGCTTTAGTAATTTTCGAGAAAGGTTACATTACTGTCCGCTGTTTAACATGTGATTTCGCAAATGTTGTTCTCTCCTTAATAGTAAATTTTCACATGATCATAATCATTTGTTAGTAGACTTTGTTCTCTAGCTACAATGTTTACTTATTCTAATAAGAATAGACTCAACAAAAACATAGCCAAATTTTTCTTTACTATATTAATCCATGTTATTTATCGTTAAATTAGGTTAAGTAGACATAGATACCACCCATGCCATGCAATTAGAGTTGCAAAGGCTAGAAATAAACCCGGTTTAAACCTGGGAATAAACCGGGATTTTTGGGAATAAACCAGGTCTTTTGGGTATAAACCTGGGAATAAACTGGGTCTATTGGAAATTAACAAGGACATAAACCGGTTTTTTGCAACTCTACATGCAAAACTGGCCCGGCGAAGGGGAGGGAGTGAGGTGTTACAACCAGTGGTGTAGTCGTGGGGGAAGCGGGGGGACGGCGTCCCCTCACTTTTTTATTTTATGTCGAGCGTCCCCTTACTTTTTATTTTCAAGGGGGACGCTAGAGACGCGAGAGGACGCTATCTTTTCAAACTTACTAATTTTTTTAAATTATGAGCATACCAATAAATCAACAATTTTAAGAAATAAGGCATTGATTTTTAATACTTTTCAACAACATGGAAAGTGTTTACAGTGTCAGATCGCTTGTCTGTCTCCATCTGTTCGCATTCTACTTGTAACTTCCAAAAGTTTGCTTGAATTTCGACAAAATTTTATGTATATTTTTTCAATGTAGCCTTATCACTATTGTGAATTATGTGTATAGCATCAGTATTTCGTTTACGAGTGATCAAAAAAGAGTTCTTTCATATTACTGTTTACTGGGCGGAGATTGTTTGAAATACACATAAATGAAGTAATGCCATATGGTATTGAAATTCGTTACAACATATTCCCTATCAAAAATAGCATTTATCGTTCGTTTACAGGGACGTTAAAAAATATTTCGAAACACCAAAACACCATGAGCTATTAACAGTAATTGTTTGCAATGCATGGAAAACGGTGCACGAAACATTTATAGTTATTTTACAAGGCCAAAGAATCCGGACACATTGTCAGACGTGGGCTCAGTTGCTCGAAACGTGTTTTCGACTATATGTTGTATTTTTCAGCTGAAGAAAATATCCATTTGCTAAGTGATACGTAAATGATATTCGTATACAGGGCCACACAAAAATAATCCAAATACACTACCGTCATGGCCGGATATTTCTTGCAATGCGTTTTGCAACTGGTTTAAATTTTAGTGTGTTATGTGATGAGCATGTGATCATTAATTTCTATACATGACCACTCAAAATAATTCGAATGAATACGTTACCATTCGAATTTTTCCACATTCGAATGAGATAATTATTGCTTGGTATGTGTTTAAACTGAACGAAATTATATTTTCGATTTAAAAAAAAACACTAGACATGCTTTTCCTTCACACATTGTTGCCCCAAATTAATTTTACAAACATTTGTGTGTAATGAATATAATATATATTGGCCGGTATACAGTGTGTCTGTGTATTATAAAAGTTGACACGCACTTTAATTTGTTACCTGCTGGAGATAAGTAGATAACGTAAATTATAAAAAAGTTTAAAATAAAGTAAAAAAATAATAATATTGAAATAATATTGTCAATGAAATAATTATCTTGTTAATTTTCAAACATTTATACAATAACTCTTTATGCGACTCTTCTATTCAAAATTTGTCAGTCAGAAAAATTTTCCTTTTTGCTGCAATAAAATCATTAAAAATCTGCATATCTACATATTTAAAATTAAATTTAAAAAATGAAGGAAGAAAGCTGACTTATAAAACCTTTTCAAACCATTTAAATATTACGTTATCAATGAAAATGGTCCTGTGCACATATTGGCGATAGCTTTTTTAGAACAAAATTAAATATTAATAAGTGTAAAAAGGACAAAAAATGCATCGCAAGTGTATCTAAATAAAAAGCTGCACGGGCAGAAATCATGTAAAGAGACAGTGTAGTTTTAAAACTTACAAATAAAAAAAAAAAATAAGAAGAAGAATTGGCTAAGCATCTCTATGTATTTTCCGTCAGCTGCAGTACATAACTGGGGGTCAACCGCACATGTTTATTATCATCCATGTTACTGCAAACAACACGTACCTTCTTGTAATACCTCATAGCTTTTCTAATTTGATATATAGTCGTTGTCCCTTTCCTCCCCCCTGCATATTTCCTACCTTATTTTAAACTTTTTTGCATCTTACATTGACTACTTATCTTCAAGTTTAAATTTTTTCGGACGCCCTGTAAAAGTCGACCTTAGCTCAAACTTGAAGACTTTGTCAAAAAATGCAATACTTTGATAGCAACGTGGTTCAAAGTGGTTTTTAGTGACAAAACTTGATGCTTTTAATTTATAATAGTAATTTAACTTTAATGAATAATAATCTGTTTAATCTTCTAATTCTAATCTTTAACGATTCATCCTTATCTAAGTGAAAACCACAGCCTTACTCAAAATTTGGAAAGCGGTAAATCACAGAATGGCTACTGATACAAAATCTAGAAAATATAAAGAGGTGAAATTTTTTTTTTTGAAAATAAGTATTTCTGTAAAGTTCATTGAAAGAGGGAAAATAATACATATTATTAAACTGTGAGAGAATTAAATATATTGCTGTTGTTTTCAACCCATTTTCCCCCTGTTATTTAAATATTTAATAAATAAAAGAAATTAATTTGAGCCACTTTTTTACCCGCTTTCTTTTATCTTACATTTGTGTATGTATGAGACAGTCAAATCTTGTGATTCATTTTTCACCCACTTCCTGTTGACGTAGAGCTTTGAAATTTGGAATATATATATGTATACCTGAGGAAAATACATGAATTGGGCATTCATTTTTTAAAAATTAGATCCATAGGGGGGGGGGGGGGTCAACGTCGGCACAAAAATGGCATTTACCCCCATAGAAATAACATTACGATTGTTTAATTATTGAAAAAAATAGCTCCATTGTTTCAAAATTCATCTATTTTCACCACATTGCTGCCCGCATCAGTATGACATCATTGAGCGACGCACACATTTGTGCTTTATAATATAAGTTGACTTTTTGTGAATTTTAATGAAAGTATGTTTTTTTTCTATATTTAATTTATTTTTATTAACGTTAAAAGTAATTTTATTAGGAAAGCGTTTCTTAAATAAGTCATCTGGCACAAGCATAAGTATTATTTGCCATAGAAACTCTACTTCAAAATTACATCTTTAAAAAATTTCCGCTCAAATCTTTAAACACTTATAGAATGGTATGGATTCAAATCAATTTATAACTAGAGTAGACTTTTATATCGCTATTAATAGTGTGGTAACATTCACTGAGACGATTCCCACATTAAAATTTCAACTCATCGTAGAGAATATCTACGAGTTAAATAACTTCTATGTCAAATTTGAAGTTTCTAGCACTGATAGTTTCAGAAGAATAACAACTTAAAAAAAAATTCGGCATATTTCAGCACTTAAAATTTCGAATATTTTAAAAGCCATTCTTCGTGAGCATCTGCATGTTAATAGCTACCAGATAAATCGTGATGAAACGAGTTTAGAAGATTTACTTAACAATCAGGGCTCCCAAATGGTCCGCTTTTTGAATACCAGTATTTTCTTAGAAAAATTTTATTTTTAGATTTTTCTTGTAAATTTTGCAGAAACAACCTTCGGAAGTAAATTTTTGCAGAAAAGTTTTAGAAACCTACTAAGAAATTTTCTGTTAAAAAATATTGGTATTCAGTTGACGAACCATTTGGGAGCCCTGGACAATTCATCCTTTTAAAATATAAATTAAAAAAATAATAATAAATAAGATTTTACGAGCATGTATGTCCTGAAAGTATATGTGTGCCAAGTTTTAAGTCAGTTGCTCTTGCTCGAATATTTCTACACAAATCATGATGAAACCAATATTTTTGAACGTCTTTTTCCATTTCATCCCATAAAAATTCAATACTTACAAATTAGAAGTAACCTAGTTACTGATTTAAAGAGCTACTAATTCTACAAAAATCTTGATGAAACGCGATTTTCAGAAATTTTCTTTATAAGGAATACTGGTCTATATAATACTGGTCTATTTCACCCCTTTCAAATTCGTATTGGGATGTTCGGAAAGTTCTTTCCATTTGGGAAAACTAATTCGTACCGGAAAATTCTGCCCGTCAATTGACATTAGATATTGAAATTAATGTCTAATAATTAAATGATAGAATTTTCCGGTACGAATTGGTTTTCCCAAACGGAAGAAACTTTCCGAACAACCCAATATTTTTACACGTTGTTCAAAATTTTGTACAGAGTTTGGGCAGTGGCATATATAATCCAGAATGTTCAATAATCTTTTCATCATATATAACATACCTGCGAAATTTAATCTCAGCCGAAAACACCGTTTAAATGCTACCCTGCTTAGACACATACACATATTGACTCATTGCAAAATCATCAAACACAGACTTTGGGAATCTTAAAGAAAGTACCGACTCGCACACATGCATACTCAGATACATAGAGAATTGTTACAGAAATAGGAAAAGCGGACTCAGGGAACATATAAAATTAAAGATATAAATTTCATAGTCTTTTTTCTTGTCATGATTACAATATTTTCCTTACACTATACGTGTCCGTAATGTAAAAATGCAATAATTTTCAATGCTCTTAGTATACAATAGTTATTCTATGACTATCTCAAAAATAAACAATGTCTAACAAAAGTCTCGTTGCGTGGATTAGTGTTATTAAATTACGAATTCTATTTCAAATACGTATTTTTCACACATGAAATAAGGTTAACAATATTTTAATTTATGAGAAGCTATGAACGACCAACAGATAAAACACTTAATTTAAAATTTAATTTTTCAATTACTTTTCTCTGCAATTCAAAATGAAAAGCAAGATTCATAATCAAGTTTTCCCTATGGGTGATACAGATACAGACCCTAATGATCGAGACTATGAGCGTCCCCCCACTTTTTTCCCCAGGACTACACCACTGGTTACAACCCATCCTAGAACATTTAAAAACTGATAAGATGCATACAAAACCCCTTATGTTAAAACAGAAATATGATGTGTAAAAATCAAAATAAAGAAAGCCACAAAATGTTCGCTCTTCAACTGTTTAAAAGCGTCATAATAAGAGTCAATATTTCAAAACAAAATTAATGAAAGAAAAAGTTAAGAATAATTAGCAGCAGAGTTGTATGTATGTTGCTGCTACTTCTCTTTCTCCTTAACTTTTGTTTTCGCTGAAGATTGAAAGGGGTTTGCTCAATTATGAAACCTTTAAACACATAAATGCTAAATTTATCGTGGTTATTTCTTATTCGCTCAGTTGTGGTCTTTTACTTCAGAAACTGTTGGAGTTTTGGTATTTCCTTATTTATACCGAGAGTAACATCTACTATTCATTTTTATGTCCACTTTTATGTGACATATATTTACTAACCACCATACTACGGGCATGTAATGCAACACAATTGTTCATTTTATGTGTAACAGTGGTTCAAAACCACTCCCAGATAACAATCGCTGCACCGATGCATACAAAGACGTGGTTACTATTAGTAAGTTTTGATTTTTACATAGACTACAGTCTGAAGAATAATCTTTCTTAAATTACGTTCAGCGATAATACCTATAAGGTGTAATTCCTCAGAATTTATCAAAATTTCCCGACTCAATAATTAATTTAACTAGTAAATCTGCAGATCAGGACCCTCAACGTCATCTCTAAAAGTCATTGTTTTTTAATCTCACTTTTCATACTATTTCGCATCTTACAATCCGCAATTTAATTTTTTTTATTACATGCATATTTATAGCCCTATAAAATACTTTGGAGGTTTCAGAAATTAGAAGCGTTAAATTAAACACTGTTTATGCAATGATATTCTGAATTTCTTATGTACTTCTTATTCTTGTAACTTTTTAGATAAAAAATTAAACTTGTATTAAAATAAATTCTTCATTTATGTCAATAGAATACAAAAATAATTTATTTTGGTAGTAAAATATTGCAGCAACATAGTACGAGTCACTTGAATTTTATTATTTTGATATTCTTTGAAATAGGGTTGCTAAGCAACTAATAAAGAGAAAAGTAAAAAGAAATGCATTTTAAAATTTGTACAAAATATGAAGAAAAAATGTTTTATATTTTCCGAACAGATGCAAAAATTTTTCCAACAATTTAAACAATTTCTAAATTCTAATGAATGTATCAGCAAATTTTCAAAGCTATTGGATATATTTAAAATCTCCATATAAAATTTAGCATTAATAATTTTACGTTTAAATCTATTATTCAAATATAAGATTTTCATTTCAGTTAAAAATGAAATTTGAAAATCGTCTGCATTCCCATAGGAAAGATTTATGACCTAAAAATAAATGTTCTATATTTTTCGAACGAATGAACCAAATACAAGAGGGGAAAATTCTGCTATAAGGCCGAATATAGATTGCCACACACGGCTTTTATTTAAAAAATAAATAAACTAGCTGTAACTCAGAATAAAAACGCAATGACAACAAACAATTTTAAAATATCTAAATAACAAATAAAAATTCCCCTGTTAAAGTGTTGAGTTGTTCAATAACCATTCGATTTAGAAAAATATTTTTCTACCACTGAGCAATTTTTTTTAATGAAATTTAATTCATGTTGCTATGGCAGCAGACGATAAAACGATATCTTTGAAATAAGGGAATGAATAGAAGAAAAAATTTTGTTGATGTTTGTGATAAAATGTTTTTCTTTATTTTTAAAAAATGTATATACATAATTCACTTTTATATTTTAACAGAATAATAAGTTTACTATAATTCGTTACTCATGCTATGGCCAGTATACACGATACACGTCGAGCCACAATGCCTTTATCATTATCTTTTTACGCGTAAAAGTTTCGCTACGGTACTCCATTGTGAAGTTTTGTAATTTTTGAAATCTAATATTTGAAAAACGACATAATCATTAGATTTGAAATTTATATCAAGAAAAATACAATTTTTTACCATTCTAACGCAGTTTGTAAAACAATTTTGTGACAAATACTTTTCGAGTTATTAATTTTTTAAGTAATTTCAAATGTTTCATTTTACGAGATTAATCTGTGGCAACGATGGATTGCTGTGACTTTTCATAAACATGAAAAATGATAGAGATTGAAAGAATAAGCCACCCTGTGTGTGGCTAAAAAAATGATAGAGATTGAAAGAATAAGCCACCCTGTGTGTGGCTAATAACCAAAAACTATACAGCTAATCCCGGGTATCTTGCCAACATAGCTACCAAAAATCAATCTAATCGGATCATTTTTGCGGCAGTTATCGCAGAACAGAAAGACAAACAAACAAACAGACAGAAACCAAAAACTTTTCGCATCTCCACAGTAAGCCTCAACTGACGTTTCGGCAATTAAATCGGCTTCTTTGGGGTTTTGGGGTATGTTCAAGGCGAAATCATCACATAGATCTACTTTTCTCGTTTTATTTAAAAATGACATTTTTTTTTTAAATTTCCCATAATAATAAATAAATATATCGAAATATCATGCACTCCCTTTTTGCTAGCTTCTTTTGAATTTTTTTCAACGTCACTACAAAATCCCTTCCAAAAGTCTTGATACTCCTTGATACCACTCCACAAATTATGTTAGCATTAACGTTTTTTCCATTATCACATCTCACATTTATTTTGTGAAGTTATTTTTCAAAAACTTAGCTACAATATAGTATTTGAAATGAAAAAGATTAACTTTACACGATCACAAACATTTAAAAATCAAAATGTTGATAAAAATTAATAAACAATTGATGCAGCTCATTTGGCTTTGAATGGTCATCTGACAAAAAATAAATAAATATAATATCTTGATAAGTACAATTACGTAGTGCATTACCAACCAATATCACTAACTTTTTTTTTCTTTATACTATGTGTTTTTCTATACAGACATAATCTAGTTAAGATATAGTCAGCTTCTTGACATCGCAGGATTAACAGAAAAAAATTGTATTAATCGAAATTAAATTTACTAACTCATACAGAATCAGTTTAAAGAAAACGTTAAAATGTATCCATTTTTTTAGAATTTTAGGATAGAAAATATTCATTATAGTACAGAATTAAGAAAAATATTTTTATTATTGTTATAGGTTCTAAATTCACTAACAATGAAGAATCCTTAAAATCAACTGGAGAACTCTTTGTAGAATCCTTTGATGTAGATGTTGTCACATGGAAAATACCCAAAATACATTCCATACCTATTAAAGTGGATAAAAAAGTGCAGGGTCCGGTGTTTTCTTCTGCTGGTGCCACTTGGTGCTTGAAATTGTTTCTATATGGCCAAACGAGGTTTAAAAGTGAAGGAACAGTCGATGTGGTGATTGAAAGACTGCAATCCCACATTCGAAAGCATCCGGTTTTATACGAAATGTTTGTTAAATCGGACGACGGAAAAGAATCCTTATTGGATGATTACTTCGGAAATATATATCCTCCTGAGGTCACAGGATTTTTTATTTTTGACTCAGATCATGCAGAAGAAAATGTTATTCAACTGACATCTTACGATGGTTTTTTAGAATGTGCTGGATCTAAGCCAAAGTTTGGTACTGTTGTTATAATAATTGGATTCCAAATTCCGAAAAAGTCTGAAATTCGAATGAACGTCCAGATGGAATCTGTACAACCGGTTGTAGGTGAGTATTATGTAAATTATTTCTTTTTCTTTTAAATGTGATCTTGAGTAATTAGATATTTATTTTATGGAGAAATTACAAAGTTATATTATATTTCATATATTACAACCTGAAATATTTTGTACATTTTTAAAAGTATTTCTGTATACTATCTATACATTGCTACATACGTAACAAGTGCAGACGTTTTTCACCTGTAAACCATTAAATACCACCATCCTTTTCAACGTACTGAAACAAAGGAACTTACAATTGCAGAGTTCTTCATATTAAGAGAAAATTGTGTACGATTGAGTGCGAACAAAGTAGAGTATTATTTGTAGTATATACAGAACGTTACTATTATTCATGATTTCTGAAATAAATAATTATTAACGAGATGAATCTTTAGCATATTGTTCAATTTTAAATATCCTAACCTTTTCACCTGTAAACCATTAAATACCACCACCCTTTTCAACGTACTGAAACAAAGGAACTTACAATTGCAGAGTTCCTCATATTAAGAGAAAATTGTGTACAATTGAGTGCGAACAAAGCAGAGTGTTATTTGTAGTATATACAGAACGTTACTATTATTCATGATTTATACAATTATTCGTCATTTATAATGCTATAAATATGAAAATGTGTGAATGTTTTGCTGAAGTAAACGTCAAAACGGATGATTTAATAGCTCTGTAACTTTGCATATAGATGGATTATAATACAGAAATAATCATAGGCTAAGTTTTAATTTTCTTTTAAATACTTTTCTTAATAATTCAAAATTTTATTATTTTCATAGAGAATCGATACACATTTTTTCATAATATTTAACCGTTTTACTTTATTATTGCTGATAAATAAAAACTTGGAATAAATTTTCCTCAACAATTAATTTCAAATGAAAAATTTTCACTTGAAGGATAAAAATGAAATTTAAAAAAAGAAGAATTAAAAAGAAGATGAATATGACGTTCTATTTGAACCGAAAAAAAAAAGACAATTGAAATATTTGTTAATATTAAAGTAAATTTTCCAAGAAAAAAAAAAAAAAATTTGCGTATTCAAACTTCATGATTAAATTTATTCTACATAACCAAAAATTGTCTGTCAACTATTGACATTTAGACATAATTGCATCGTAACTTTTTCAGTTTTAGCGTCAACCAAGGAGGCATATTTCAGCTCCTTGAATTTAGGTAGACAATTGCCCAGCGTTAATAAAAATTGGATTTAAAGAAAAAAATATAGTATTTTCCATTATTTTTTCTTTAAAGATGGCTGTTAAAATAAAAGAGATTAAAAGTAGAATGGTTTACAGAAACAAACGTGGCGTAATTTATTTCATGTAAATCATTCATTTTAATTTTAAAACTAATATATTTTTTTATAATTTCGACAAAGTGGCATTGTTTTCATTTCACAATCTTCGAAATTATAATCAAATTCTTCAAAGAGCAATATATTTTTCAGAAATAACGTTTTGTATCAAAAATCAAATAATTTCAAAACGCAACTTTTTTAGCAAATTTTATTTAAATGACATTTTTTCTCTGGAGTGATACTTTTTAAAGTAACGTCGAATCATCAATCATAAACAATTTTTTTATTATTATTATTATGTCATAAATGATTATTTTTCTGAGTGTTAAACTACAAGAAATGAATAATTACACAATACATTTAAACCAAATTATTTTTCTGTGTAATGTAGCAAAAGTTCTTAAAGTTGCAGTTCATTTGAAAATGACACATGTAAAAAGCTTCATTATTTTATTTATTTTATGATTTAAGTTTAATAGAGGCTGCAAAAAGGTCTCTAAACCCAGTAGTTAGCCTCTTATTAATAAGGTGGCTAACTATTGAATAAAACAACCAGATACTAGCAAAACTAATAACTTTGCAAGCATGGGGAAATATGACAAGTGGTATTTGCGTGCCTATTAATATTAAGGGAAATTATACTTTTGTAGATAATTTAAATATTACTAATTAAGTCACATTTTTAAGAAACGTCATTTTTATACCGCATTAGGTGAATATGAGACTTGAAATAATGCGAAAATCATCATTGGAAACCTATTTAATGTCACATCCTTCCGAAAAAACATATACAATTCAATCTATTTAGGAACTGTGTTTATAAGCTATCGTACGGTGGAATAACATTTAAAATTGGTTCAGTAGTTTCAAAATTTATTCCTATAAAAATCAAACTTTTTTTTACAATATTAATGTAGCTTCCTGCATCATACAAATCAAAACACTATTAAATAATAAGTTGGAGAACATTATCTTACTATATTTAATTAGCGACATAAATTTCTATCAGAATTCTTTTGTGTGTCCCTGTAAATGAACGATGACTGCTATACACACAATATTCTGTAGTACGCCTCCTGTAATGCACCTTAGTGATATATGTAAATTTCAATGCGTTTAAAATAGTGAAACATTATTTAATTAAAATGATTTTTCCCCATAGACGTAATGTAACGGAATTATTTTGGCTGTTCCTGTAAAGTAACTATAAGTGTTATGCACACCATATTCCATATTAAGCTTCTTGTAATGCACCTTAGTGATATATATCAATTACAATGTGTTTGAAATTGTGTGACATCATTAAAATAAACCTCAAATGATTTTTCTCCATAGACAGTAATGTAACGGAATTCTTTTGAGTGTCCCTGTAAAAAAACTATAAGTGCTACGCACTTCAGTTGAAATAGGGAACATGCTATAGATAACGACAATAACATATAAAAATTGCAGGGCAATCCGAAGTCACAAACACTTTTGAACTAGGTTGGAAAGTGTTAAAAAATGAAACGAAAAGTAAAATCGAATATTTTTTCATACTGTGTTAGGTACAACTTTTCTGAGCAGTGGGATAAAACGCAGGTACAAGCAACCGTTATAATTAATTCAAATGACAGTAACAAAAAAACATGATTTACAACAAGGTAAGGATGTACACTGGCCTCCAAAAGTTAAGGTACAACCAGTCTTTTGTGTCTAATTTGAAAACAAATGAAGATAAAAACATATAATTTAGAAAATTGTGCTTTAAACAGTTATTTATCGAATTTTACTTAATTTTAACATCAAGCATGATTTACATATAAAAAATTGCTTTTTTTGCAAAAGTCCACTGTTTGATAAAAATATAAATAGCGGTTATTTGCGAAAAAAAATTAAATAAACAGATTTTAATGAGCCATGTGCCCGGCTTTACTTGTAATGCCTTTGTGGCATCTACTTTCCGTACTGTCAATTAAGTTATTGGACCTTGGAAAGGCAAACAACTCTCATACATGGAGCAACGCTTGTTCCAGGTCATTTAACGACTTTGGAGGAGGACTTACGGCAGCCACCTGTCTGCTGAGATAGTATCAAAGATGCTCTATCGGATTAAGGCCTGAAGTTTGACCTGGTCATTCCATTCGCTCCAAACCTCGATCCTCAAGATATTCAACAACGATTCTACCTCAATGCGATTGGGCATTGTCATCCATTAATATTACTTCATCACCAATAGTACCACCGTACGGTGTGCCAACGAGCAAGGATCGATCCCGATATTTCACAGCAATCAGAGTTCTTCCATGGCCCGCATGGAGGTTACTGTGACCACCAGAGATATTCCAGCCAAAGCCATGATTCCACCTCCTCTATAACTGTGTATTTCAACAACATTACATGGCCTATCGCAAGCGGCGAATCGCTAGATGGCGCTGTCGTTAAAAACATAAAGCAGTAGTTTTTCAAAAGCACTGTCATTTCTATCACGGATTGCAAAAGGGGTGGTAAGTTTTAGCAATCGGGAAAATGCTTGCATCCATTTCCTGTATGGTACTCTAGTGGAAGTGCTCTGAAGCCCAAATTGCTATAGTAAACAGTGTTATTTCCGTAATCAGAAAGAGCCCTGTAACGCTTCACTGCTTGAGTTACGACCATGAATTGCTTGGTGTTTTGAGCATGTCTAGGTTTGTCCTGTCTCTCTTTAAAGTTTTGCCCATGAGCTCAGATTCATCCTGTATATGATATTATTTGAATCCCTTTAAACAGAAACTTGGTCTTCAACATGCGTCTACTCAATAACCAAACACATTTTAATTAATATTTAACATGTTTCTGAAGATGCAGCAATGAAATTTTATATTTAGGTTAAATGCTGTATGACAAATCGTATAATAATAATAATACACCCACCCACACACACATACATATATATATATGTATATATATATACAGTGTGATTCATAAAGATTGAAAAAATAGGCTATCTCTATAAATATTGCCCCTAGACACATACTTCCAATTGCAAAGTTTCATGAAAAAAGGTGCAAAATTTGATGAGATAGGTTGCAACTCCATGGGGTGTCTATTTGAGAAAATACAAAAATTAAATTTTTATACGGCCCCCGTAGGATAAAATTTCCAATTGGGAAATTTTTCCTTATCCATTCCTGGAATTAAACAAAAAAAATTCCATCTTGATATCTGGAAAACTCAGGGAGATATGTCCGTTTTAATAAATCGTATGGTTTCAAGGGATCAGACACAAATTGAAATGCATGTAATTCAAGAAACAATGTTACTGTAAGGTGTCCGGAAAACATTTATTTATTTTTAATTTATTTATAGAGTTAGAATTTTGAATTTTTTGTGATGATTAGCCATATAATTTTTAAACAAAATCACATCATAAGACATCTTACAAAAAAAGTTAAGTTCCTGGAATTAAACAAAAAAAATTCCATCTTGATATCTGGAAAACTCAGGGAGATATGTCCGTTTTAATAAATCGTATGGTTTCAAGGGATCAGACACAAATTGAAATGCATGTAATTCAAGAAACAATGTTACTGTAAGGTGTCCGGAAAACATTTATTTATTTTTAATTTATTTATAGAGTTAGAATTTTGAATTTTTTGTGATGATTAGCCATATAATTTTTAAACAAAATCACATCATAAGACATCTTACAAAAAAAAAAAAAAAAAAAAAAAAAAAAAAAAAATTCAAAAAATGCAGAGTAATTTAAATTGTTATAACTCGAAATATAATTTGTCGAATTTAATTTTGTTTCTTTAATTAAACAGAAATATATAAGTTTTAATTTTGATTCAGCATTTTGAAAAATATTAAATAAAAGAAAATATTTAAAATAGCAATTTAAAAAAAAAAAGATGCAACTTATTTTAAACAAATCATATTTTTAAAAGTTATATGTTTTCTTTTCAAATTTTCCGAATTAAAATTTAAGTAAAATATTTGAAAAAGATATATTACAAGTTTGAACTATTTATAGAGGTTATGGACTTATATAAACTTAAAGATGAAAAATGCTGAAAAGAACTTTTGATGCCGAAAAATGCATTTAAAGTTTTAAACAAAGATAGGGTCCTAATAGAACGTTTATATGCTTTTTAAAAGTTTCCAGGTGAATAAGTAACTCCTTCCTGTAGCTTCAATTTCTGATTACGATAGTTTGGCTCTCGGGTACAGATATTAAATTTGTTTAACGCATACCCTAGTCTCTCATATGAATCTGGTATACAGCGAAATTTACAAAATTTAAGTTTATTAGAGATATAAATTTCTTTTAGGCACGTTATGTTTCAGGTCGGGTTTATTGATATGATGCGAAAAAAAACCATTTTCATAGGCGATGCACGTAATTTTATTTAATTCATTATCTAGACAGGTATCTGTGCATATTTTGAATTTCTACGCATACCGAAATTTGCACAAAACATTTCTATTTTTCTTAAGATACAATTAATATTATTTTAAAGAATACTACATACATATTTATAAGAAAATTTTGCAGTATATTTTAGATTACTATGTTTTCGCATGACAAAAACATAGCTGCCAAACCTCCCACTAATCCTCCGTAATATATAGATTAATTTGAACCAGTTAACCACTATTAAACTAGAAAATTTGTTTAATGAGTCTGACTTATTTAATTTAAAGGTTTTAAGTCTAATCATTACTTCATTCGATTGAATTTCTTAGAAGAGTTTCTGGTTAGAACGTATTAAACCTGGGTCAAATAAACACACTTATAACGGAAGATTAGTGGGAGCTTGGTATCTATTACAAAAATACGCAATAGCAACGTTAATGATTATTTATACTATTAGATTGTTACATTCGAATAAAGATTTATTTTAAAAAACAATGTCGTTTGGAATAAATGAAAAATATGTTTAAAAACATCATAACTTTTGAAGCTGTATAACAAAAAGTACATTTTTGAAAATATTTCTGTGTAAATTATAAAATATATTTCCAATGATTCCGTTAATAGAAGTTTCATTATCGCTATTTCTATTTTTATAAGACTTATTGCCTTCCCTACACGTCCTAAGAACAATAAAGACACGGTCCGGCCAGCAAGCCGTGCCGATTACGGCCCTGGAGCCAGGCTCGGCCTCATGCAGACCTCTAGCATATTTCTCAACCAAGTTTAACGTAAAAATCTATACGCTATTATTTTATATCTAAAAGTTAAGCCATTGTGTTAGATCGACTTTTAATAATGTGTAAATTTATGGTCGATCCCTAACTTGCATTTAAAATGAACGGATATCGCGTTTGTCAAAGGTACACTTAAGTGGTGTAAGTCACGAATTTTGGATTTTAATATCTTTATGAATTTTGCAGGTATCAAGATGGATTTTTTTTGTTTAATTCTGGAATGGATAAGGAATAATTTCCTAATTGGAAATTTTATCCTACGGGGCCATATAAAAATTTAATTTTTTATATTCTCAAATAGCCCCCCCCCCCCCATGGAGTTGTAACTTATCTCGCCAAATATTGCACCTTTTTTTATGAACATTTGCAATTGGAAGTATGTGCCTAGGGGCAATATTTAAGGAGATAGCCTATTGTTTCGATATTTATGAATCACACTGTATATATATATATAAACATATGTTACGGCCAAAACCCGAAGTTCGGCCAATTCGCGAAGTGGCTGGCCAGTTCACGAATTGGCCAAGATTCCCTGCCAAAACCCGAAATACATGAAATATACAATGCATTTCGGGTTTTGGCCAGCCAATTCGCGAAGTGGCCGGGAATCCTTGGCCAATATACGAAATGGGGATCCAAGGCTGTCCGATATATTACACTCACGTGCACACGGGACACGTGATAGGAAAGGAAGTTCCATGCTGTGATGATTATATATTTTTTAAATTTATGACAGATTTTCTCTGATGAAAATCCCGCTTTTGTGACTTATTCTGATACAGTGAATTCATTGTGACGATTATATTCTGATCTGTTGAAGAATTAATTTCCTGCCTCTGTGACTCAGGATTTATTGTGATTATTGTATTCTTCGTATTAGTATAGTATTTTATATAAATATTGTAAAAGGCTATTCTATATTTTTTTGGAATACAATTTCTTATGGTTCATATAAAAAATATTCTTTGTTCAAAATCCTTATTTGTTACAAAAAACTAGTTTAAAAATATTTTTTTTCTATTATTATTAATCTGACGATAAGCCAAAGTATTTGTTTAAGAATTTCAAAACATAATTCGTTTAAAAGTTCGAAAAACAGAGGGGGAAGGAGGGGTCAGCGGAGACCAATTGCCACTTGCTGAATTTTCAAATTTATTTTTTTCTGTTGTGGTTTTGAAAGCAATAGTAAAATTTATTCTTCTTAAATGTAAAATAATTAAACACTAAAAAGAGAAGTAATTAATAATTTTAGTCACGGCGTCAAAGTTCCCTTAGCCCCCCGTTAAAGACAGTTTTTAGTTATGTTTTTCTTTTTATGTTCATGTGCTTAAAAATTATCTTAAACGGAGGATACAGGGGCCAAAACTCCCGCCCTGATTAAGAAAAATAGTAAACTGTTTCAATTCTTCATTTTTAATATGTGCTTTTATATTTCTGTATTTATGCTGATGTAATTAAAAATTGTTTTGCACGTAGAGTTCTGATAAAAAAAAATAATACATTTTGTTTATTTCGTGTTTATATTCTCTATTTAACAGAAGAAAACTTGTTGGTTGTGCCAATTACAAAACATTCTTTTATCTCATACATGTTAAACATCAAATGTCGTATAATTTTTAATTATGTATATTTTTTAAACAAAAAATGAGAAGCATTTTGCGTTGATAAATGACATATTTTGTATAAACTTATTTTTCCGGATCTCCGACTCCTAGAACGTGTAAATCCGTCGGAAACCGAAAGTGGGAAATTTTTTTCGATTACAATATTTTTTTCTATTATGGATAGAAGAAAGCAAAAATTGGATTACAGTTACATCTGTTCGAATATCTTGCTCCTTCCTGATAATGTTCTGCGGACTCCCATGTTAACAAATAAATATATCCAGTGTTTTGTATATGTAAAATTAGTTTCATGATGAATATCTAATACATAAAACCAATATAAAGAAAAGCACAATCACATTTAATTTCGATCACATGCGTTGGCCTTGCTATATTTTCTTCTTCTTTTTTTCCCTACTAAAAAAAGTTTTCTAATGAAGTCTTGAAGTATTTGTAACGTAAATTTACATTGTTTATTCTGCTATTTACGTTGCTTTTTAAACGTCGTATAATCATCCTAGCACAAGAGTATTTTTATGTATCATATTGGTCACTTCGTGCACATATATGGTTAATAAGGTAATCACTGTAATAAAGTCACTTACAAAACGGTACCTTGTGCAATTCGCACTTATAATTTGTCCATACAGCTATCACTGTAACATGGTTTTCTAAAAAAATGAGGATCCTTGCGCGTTGCGCTCATAAACCGTCAAAATAATGATAATTATAACGGGCACCTTTTATAGAATGGACATTGTGGGCTTTGCGCCTATTAACCTTTTAAGTTGTGATCAGTATAACGGGGTCCCTTAATTTAATGAGACTTTTTGGGCTTCGCGACCATTAAGAGGCTACTTCATTCACGGAAGAACACCTGCTTGCTAATATTAATCCTATGGGAGATTTTGTTTTTAAATATCACTTTTATATATCGATAATTTTAATTAAGTTTCTTGTTCATTGGGTAGCTGAGATCGATCTCTACGCAGGCAGTTTTTTTCCTTTTTCGATTTTCTTTATCGATTATTTTTATTAAGATACTTTCACTTTCGAAACCGGTTCCAAAAGTGATAGTCGGCTCATACTAAAAAAAACCAGTAAACAAAATCGAAAAAGTAAAACAAATGACCTGCGTAGAGATCAATATTAGCTAACCAAAGCAAAAACAATCATTTAAAAATATTGAAAGCAAACGAGATATTTAAAAAAAATCCCCTATAGGATTAATATTAGCCAGCGGGTGTTTTCGCGCGAGTGAAGTATCCCCTTAATTGTTACTACAACTATTACTAAAATATGGTTTTGTGCTCTTCTAGACCTTTAATCTTTAATACGGTAATCACTGTAACGAGAAACCTCTCAGTAACGGGTCGCTACTCTTCGCGCCCAGAAATCTTTCATATGGCAAACATCAATTTATGGAAGAAAATGTGTGTTTTCTCTTAAACATGATTCCATTTTTCCTGATAGAAACATATTGTAAAACATTTGGGTCTGATGTCAATATCAGAGGAATAAAATACGAATGTAAATTTTGTCATCTGGACACAATCGTAGTCAAATATTGCCATTTTCTGAATAAAAAAATATTTTTTCAGAATAATGTCTTTTAAAAATGACGTCATTATCACAGGTGAAAGCAATTTTTTCTATTGAAATTTTGTTACCTAATTTCAGAGTGGGCAGAATGAAAAAATCTGAAAATAATTTCAATTTGACGCAATCATAGGAAAATGCTGCAGTTTCATGTTTTTATTTAATTTTTTTCTTTTTATATATGATGTTAGTTCAAGTTTACTGTCCTTGACAAACACCATTTTAGCAAATTAATAATTTATTTTTTATCGTTATAATAAGTCATCAATGAAGATAGAAAGAAAAATCATATGTCTCAAGCATAGATTATGAAATACTTTGTAACACTTATAGAATAATTTAACAAAACCGTTTAATAAGGTAAAAAAGATACTCAAGTAAACATGTTAGAAAATGCATAACACATTTGAAAGCCAATTTTAAGCCACTACTGTGCATAGCCAGAGAAAAACTCTAATTATTTTGCGAAACCCTATATATGATGTACTTACTTGTATATATTCTATATAGTATTCTAAAATTTAGTTTAGTTAGAAAACGCATAACACAGTTAAAAATACACCTTCAGAAAATTCTACCAACGGTCAGAAATGTACTTGAATTATTTTGTAAAGACCAGTATATTACCTACAGGTTTTTATACACGCCAAATATTAAGCTACAATTTAATTTAGGAAAAAATACACATAAAACTACTGAAATCACACTTCCAGGAATTACTTTTCATAGACAGTCAAGTATCAAGTTCTTTGCATATCCGTGTATATGATTTAATTTATATTATAGAAACTTCTCTTAGTAATCTAAATATTATATTTGTGCTTGAAAATGCATAATTCAAATTAAAATAATATTTAATATACCTTTTAAAATCACAATAGTAAATCTTAAGAATTATTTTGCTTAGCCCTGTATAGGATTAATAGAATTTATACACACCACGTAGTATGCAAAAATTTAGTTAAACTTAAAAACGCATAACTGAAAACGCACTTCCAGCAATCATTTCTATTAGATAATATTTCCGATACAGTACTGTATTCGAAATCTATTATTTGTCCCTGTAAATGGATAATAATTGATGCACACATTATATTCTACAGAAAAAATTCTTGTCGTAAATAATTAATAATCTATATCAGTTTCAGTATATTTCAAATAATGAAACAATTAAAATACACTGAAAACATTTTCCCCCGTACATCATTATGTAATAGAATTATTTTGTGTAACCCTGTAAATCAATGATAAATTATTTGTGCCCCTTATTCCACAGAAGCATGTTTTAGTGCACCTCAGAAATTCATATCATTTTATTATGTTTGTAACAGTGTAACACCATTAAGGCACGCCGCAATTGATTTTCCCCATAGACCATTAAGTCACATATTACTTTTGAGTACTCCTGTACATGAATTATAAACTCTACATTCTTCAATTTTCAATACCAAACTTGTCCAACACTTACATTCAAACTGCCCAACAACCCTTAGCTATTTCGGGAATTGGCCGACGGCATCTGGCCAATCCCGAATTGGGCAATCAATTTAAAACGAAGTTGGCCAATTCGTGAAGTGGCCGGCCACTTCGCGAATTGGCCGATTTCGGGTTTTGGCCGTAATATATATATTAAATACATATTGCTGGGAGGGGGTATAGGTATATTTAATTGATGAACTTAACTCTTCTTAAGTATAGATGTTTATAATAAAGTGTTTACTTGGCTCCGTGAACAAATAGTGGTTACCCAGATCATTTCCTCTCATGCCTTCTTTGTTGTGTGAATAAAGATACCTTTAAATTTAAACTAAACAATTTATTAAGTTAATCATAAAAACATTACAATAAAATTGAAGAATATGTTTATAATCTGACATGTTACTTAGACAGAATTTATTCAAATACAATCTTATTTAACCAGTTTAATGGGGATGCCTAAATGATTTCTCCTTATATACATACTAAATTTAAGTTCGGGTACATATTGTTAACAATTCGGAATACTCGTAAAATAAATCATACCTGTGTAAATCAGGAGCAGTATTGATGACATCTTGAAGTCGGTACCTTTCAGTAATCAGGTCATACACCAGCACTCACTTATTCTACGAAATGTGGGAGCTAAAACTCCTAACTTTACTTATTTAACAATTCATCATAAAAATTATCAAAGACTGAATAATTCTCAACTGCCGTATCATCTAAGAAACTCACTATCCAACTTTACTCTCCCACAACTCTCACTGTAATCCTCTCTATCCATCTTTTTCGTTCCCCTTTTCTTCAACTCTCTTTCAGCCCCAAAACAATCTCCCCTTTTTTTATTCCAATCCTAGTCATCTTCATTCTTCCTCAGCCCCCTTAAATCGACCCTAGTGGCTAGAATTTTCTTATTGTCCAAAACCCTGCCTCCAGATAAAATTATTGGATGTATCTTTCACTTGTATTGAATTTAATCCCGCCTACGGTTATGGGGATCACATCACCCTTTTTCCCGCCAAAATCGCGCAACTCCTTCCTAAAACCCAGGTGTCCAGAAAGGGGGCGTTCTTGTATCTGACCCAACTCGTAAATTTATTTAACACTGTTAAGTACGACTTTTACTGTTTCCACACTCTTATTAAACTTTCTTTTCTCACAATTGCCTTCTCGCATCTCGATGTTATTAAAATTCTACACCTGGCTTTTACTTATCACACCTGAAATCGCCTTTTATTTCCAACCCTACTTACCTCACTCGAAGCCCACCTAAAATACTTGTATTCATGATTATTCCGTACGCTGTATTTTATTCTTCTATAAGAACATTCCTGGCCCAACCTAGCCCTCCTTTGTGAAAAGGATATTCAAAACTTATAATTTTCTCACGACTTGCCGATAGTTATCCGGCAATATAGAAATGGGTAATTAAAAGAAAAAAACGTGAAAAAAAAAAGAAATACATCGTAAACTCCGTATTTCGAAACATTTAGGCATCCCAACAATGAAATAATAATAATAACTCAAATATAGCATAAAACTAGTAAAATGCACAATAGACACAAAATACCATATAAAACATTATATGATCTACTAGCCACGAGACATAGAGTATACCAAAGCAATAAAGTACCAGATGGTATAAAATTATACAGAAATGAAAATACTAATAAAAGTATAATTCATTATATATATATATATATGTATATATATGTCTCGTAACTAGCTAACAACAAAACTTGTAAATAGTTAACGTGATTTGCAACAACATGTAATGACAGTCGCGAGTTGTAATTGTGATACATATTATGAATAGTGCAGCCCCTACAAATTTTAATATGAAGAATATGCTACCTAAACTTGGAATTTGCAGCCAATCCCATACTTAGGTTGTTGTAGTACCAGTGATCGAAGCCGTGTAATTAGTGTCTAATTTTAATAGTTCTACCGATGGTTCGTCTATACAGTACTTGAAAATACGGCATTGTGAGATCGTATTTGATTTAAAGCATAGTTTGTCGGTATCACATTTCTTTTCGGCCTGAAATTTTATGACATGCTGCGAGTCTTCTAATTGAAGAAATATGGCCTTAGTATGTGCCAATATATGTTGGAGTTGTACTGTGACCATTCCAATGTTGAAGAAGGTTGATCACACGCGTCTAACACTCAAATTTTTATACTTGAATCAGTGATAGCAGTGTCCGATGTAATAAGCCTCGAAATCGTATTGTTCTCTACGTGAGTGATTTGAATTTGATATTTGCATGTGTGTCCGATGATATTCGATACCTCAAAACTTTGCAATAAATTCGGTTCATACCAAACTCTGTAAAAATTTCAACTTGGTCGCGTTAAAATAAAACATCCGGAACCATATTCACCAGCTAAGCAATCGGAGAATACAAGAAATTCACGGCTCTCGGGAGATTCAGCCTCAAAATTCAGACCTTTTTTATTATTCGTTCTTGAAACACAATGCTGTCCTCGCCCACAAAATTTATTGCATATGTAGGAGATTTGGCTAAGTTGTTTAGCCCTCACGGGAAACGTAAAATAGAGACGTTCTTTATTGAACGTACAAAGTACTTCTTCTAATTTTATCTTTAAAGAGAAAAGATGATTTTCATTCGCGTCGGGAAACCACAGACAGTTTTCTGCTAACAACGACGGTAACGAAATTTCTGCCGTCGTGAAAATTTTACAGTCTCGAGAACCATCATTAATTGTCGTGCATGACTTTAGATCGGATTGAATGATTGTGTTCATATTGCAGTCTGCTGTAGTCGGAGAGAAGAGACAACAACACGCTAGGATTACCAGTGGCTGTGAGGGAAAGTTAGCCCACCTAATCTCGTTTTGTTCCAAATAGCAGGAACGTAAAATGTCCCACATTGAGTGTCCGATAAAAGCTCCTAATAGTAATGAGCAACGAACAATGAATTTGAACACACTAAGAACTGCATATAAAAACATACATATAGATAAACATAAAAAATGTATACTTTTAAAAGCCATTTTGACACATAAAAGTAATAAAATTAGTGATACTGAAAATAAAAAATATAAAGAATATCGAAAAATAGCTGGATAACACTGAAAATGTGATATTATTTCCTTACATAGGAAACAATGTCGTATTTGGCATAAAAATTTTCCATTATTATGTACAGTACCAAAAACAACTTTCCCACTTATGTGGAGATAAGTTATTTGTAAGTCAGCCTTATAAGCTAACAACTCAAAGGGGATTCTTATAATATTTTCAGGTGGTATAGTTAACACATGTTCAAAATCTGAACTTTTGAGAATGACGCGTCCAGAATCCGGGAAATGTAACAGTGGATCATGAAAAGAAAATGTCAAATTATGCTGCGTAAAAGCCGCAGTTTCACCTTCTAAAAGTTTTCTGCGAAAGTTACGAACAGATTTAATTTTAGTATCATAGAAGCACACATCCAGATTGAGTAATGTCGGATTAGTAAGAGTTGAGTCCGACATCACAGCGATAAGATCCACCTTTTTAAATGTCAAAAACAAAAACAGGTGCTATTTGGAAAGCATCTTTGATGTCCGCAAAAGTGTGAATCACCATTACAGTTAGTTGTAGTACACGCACAGTGTTGCATGGTATTCGTGAAGCATTCGTATGTTGTAGACATACTGTCATTTTGGAGGGTGTTTTCACGCACAAAAAAGTAGAAGATTGAAGTAGCTCATTATCTGATAAAATATAGGTTCTTTGAATTATGATACAAGTTTTGCATGAATGTATATAGCATGACTCCGTAGGCAACTCGATTTTACTCCAAAGTCTTTTAGGAATTATGGAGCAATTCTCCATATTTGAAGAATGACATATTTTCCCGTGAAGATGTCTTTGGCGAGAACAAACCTTGGTGGCAAAGTCAAGGAGCAAAACTGCAAGTAATTTGATTTTATTTTACACAGTATTCCGAAAATTATAAGAGTTAATTTAGAATAATAAAAGACAAAATGGGTCCATTAACATTATTAATATATATGTGATTCCGTGTTCTCTCTTTTATTTTTATTTTATTTATTTATTTATTTAATTTTTTTAAGAATAGGATTAGAATGCAACAGTGATGTATCTCTTTCCGTAAGAAAATGCAACTATATAAAAGAGCAAAATTATTTTCTTATAATCCTTTAAGATTGTCGATAAATGCTACAGTGTGGAAGCAATAAAATTATATAAAAAAAACATTTAAATTATTTGGAAAAGGCAAATTTTGAAAGGAATTTTAATAAAAAGGTCGGAGAAGAGGAAAAAATTATAAATACATGGGTAGAACATCACTCTAAAATATTATTTTCACGACACTGGCCAGAATGTTGCGAAAACCCCAATTTGAGATCAATTTAGCCCACATTTTAATATCACAGCCGGCAACAATAGTTATATTATTCCTAGAAGTTCTTATGCAGAAAATGTATGTTTTTAAAGTCTACTCTCAATAAATATCAAATGTAATACAATTCATTTAGAGAGAAAATTAGAAAAATAATGCTGCAATTTTATAGATAATGCTAAAAAAATGAAAGTCGGTGTAGGAATGAAAAGAGGGAGAAGGAAAAAAATTAAACTAGGGTCTAAAATTATGATTTTTCAAAGCCCTATCGAAAACTTAACTATCTAAAAATCTAATATTAGTGATTTGACAAGGTATATGTCAATAAATTAATTCTAACAGCTTCCAAACGAACTATAAAGGTAAATAACATATATTTTTAGAGCAAATGGAATATTTATATACATAAGCTAAAATATTACATAAGAAATTCTTAATGCATGCTAATTACACTAGACATTTGTTTATAGGACCATAAAATATCAATCATTGTACTGTTATCTATCAGTCCAAGTAAATATTAATACATAAAATTCTATAAATTATCATTATTTTCACTAAAAGAAGGAAAAAAAACTAACTGTACACAATAATATTCTATAAGTGATAAAACATCCATTTACATCAATAGGTTTATACTAACAATAATACGAGAGTAATCTTCCTTTCCCATTTTTTTTCTCTTTTGTAACTAAAACTCATTCCGTTACTTTATATGCCCAATCAATAAATCTGTCTGCAAAATATCGAGGCTCAATTTGACCTCAAGTCATAGTAGTGACTCTGAACCCTATTTATGTCTGAAAGGGGGAAATATACCACTGTATCTTGAGAACTGTCCCCTTCAGGTATATCTATATGCGGAGAGATAACCCCTGGATCTTGACATAACGGGGTGTTAGGAGGGCTTATGTCTACAGGCGTAATAACCGTTTGGGACATATCAGTGTCACCTGATGGATGGTGTTATTAAGAGAAAATTTTAGACTACTAATTTTACTTTGAACACCGGGAGGCCACAATAGGTCTGAGCTTTCATTGTCATCGAAAACTGCGTGTGGTTTTGCAGGTGAAATATGCGTCTTGTTAGTATCATGCGGGAAACCTGAAATCGTAACAATGGAGTGAAAAAGATTTAAATGGCTTCTCCTCTCAGGACAAGGAATAATTCTTTACTCGTGCACTTTAACGTCCTTTGCGTGGATTTTTAATGGGTCAAAAATGGTATAATTTACATCGTTATGCTTCTTTTTAATTTCATATGACCAACATTAAAACGTCTTTTTGTGGTTTGCTTATATCTGTCACAATCCCTGGTATTAGGGAAAATACGCTGACCTGGAATAAAATCTCTGGTTTTAGCGAATTTATGTTGATATTCGCTTGATTTTTCAGCAGCGCGTGCGATACTATCTTTTACCTTTCAGGAAACATACTGCAGCTGTAATGCCTTTTTTCACATAATTCTGATGAGACACATGTTCTATTGTTGTTGGTTCATTTATAATATCCGTAGGCATAACTGGTTTGTAACCGAACTGAATATATGATGGTTTTTCATTAATAGAAGTGTGATGCGTATTGTTATAAATTAGTGCGTAGTATGGGGTAAATTCGTCCCAATTTGACGTTTCCTCTGCAAAAATGGCAAGCGATTTCTTTATATTTCTGTTAAATAACCTCAGCCGAACCATTTGACCTCGGCAATTGTGGGGTTGTGGCTAGTTTTTTCACGCCAAACCGCTTACATAATTTTTGAAAAATTTCGGCAGTAAAACAGCTTGCTCGGTCTGTTAGATATCTATCAGGTACTCCAAAAGTACTAATATAGTCTATGAGACTTTCAGCCACATAATACGCTCTAGTGTTTCGCAACGTGTATAATTTAATATATTTGGAGAAATGATCTACAAATGTGAGAATGTACCTGTTATTCCTTGATGTTTTCTTAAATGGACCAATAAAATCACCTGATATAAATTCACCATCTCTCGAGGGGAGATAGTGAGGTTGAATAGGAATTGGCGCAATCCTATTTGGTGACTTAAACGAGATGCATATTTGACATGATTCAACAAAATTCTTGGTATCTGAGTAAAGGTTAGTCCAATAGTATTTTTGGCGAGCGGTATTATATGTTTTCATCACACCAAAATGAGCAAAGTGTGAAATGGTGAGTATATGAGCGTAATATTTTTTTGGTACAACTGTTTGCTCGACCATCGTAGATTTTCGTATGCTCGGGCTAGATGCTTTGTGCAACAATAATCCGTTTCTTAAGAAATAATTAGGAAATTTTTGAGAGATTTGCCTAGGGCTGTTCTCTAATTCAGTAATAATTTTTAATAATTCGTCATGCTTACGTTGTTCGGTCTTAATATCATATATGGTAGGTACATCAATTTGAATACCATTTATTTTTAACTGATTTAAGTGTGACGTTTGATTATGAGCCTTTGTTTTAGAATAAAGTAATGTAGAGGCTTCATCATTAAGGACAGATTGTGGTAATACCAACCTAACTTCAGAATCGTCCATTAAAATCCAATTATCTTGTGCATCTCTAACATAGCAATAATAATGTCCGTTATCAATAGAGGGACTTTTATGCACTATAACAGCTTTCAAATTATAATATAATGATTCATTAACCATTGAATTAGTGACATATGGGCGTAAATCTAGGTCTATAGGATATGAAATGAATTTAGAAATTTTATTTCCGTGAAAATTTGAATATTGAAATCTTTTTATTTGAAAGGTAATAATTTCAGGACTTTTTGATATTGAGATTTTCTTTAAGGCTTTAACATAGTTCTTACAATTATAACATTTATAATCCTCAGAAAGTTGTTCGAATGTCATGAAAGGCTGTAAAGCGTCTTCAAATGTATTTATAGTTTGTGTTATTGCTAATGATATGTCTGTAAATAAATCAAATGCAATACTTTTCTTATTACAGTTTAAACATTGGATTTGGCTTCAAAATATGCCTTGGAATATTGAATGAATTGAAAAAGGTATATCATTAGTGGGGAAAGAATTAAAATCATTTCTGTGATATGGAGTAGATAGTTCAAGTTTGTGTATCACTTGACATAAAAATTCGTGAGCATCTGCCTGATTAATTTTTTGAAATTCTGTGCCTATCTTTTCTAAGTGATTTTAGATGTCGATTGGTCGCATAGTTTTCTCTATGACCGTACTTAAAGAATTGAAATGTTTCTTTAATAAACATATCATGCAGAAATTCGGATTAGTACAGTTTGATATGTTACATGTTAAATATTGTTTTAATGGTTGTAATGAAGTAAGTATTTGTAACACAACATTCATAAAACATGAATTTCCAAAATTCATAAGGCCTACGCCGAGTCTGGGATTTTGAAAAGTTTAAGGATTTTTCGGGTTCATCTTTTTGTAATGCATTTACTTGTTGAGTTGCGAGAATTCTCTTGTTGTTTTCAGAAGTTGTAAAGAAATCTCTTGACAATATGTCTGCGACCACATTTTCCGAAGAGGAAATATGCTTAAAATCATAATTATATTCAGCTAAAATTGTAACTCAACGCGTGAGTCGATTGCCTGGCGATTCAAGTTTCAACATTTGTGTAATTGTTTTGTCACAGTTAATGAGAAAATGGCGTCCATATAGATAATGTTTAAATGTGGATATGCCACATATAACTGCCATTAGCTCCTTTTCTTGAATGGTATATTTCTTTTGTGTGTTGTTAAGCTTTTTCGAATAAAAGGCTATAGGTAGTATAACACCATTTACATCTTCTTGACCTAACATTTCGCCTAAAGCGAAATCGCTAGCGTCCGCCGAAAGAATGAAGTCTCTTCGATAATCGGGGTGTATAAGAATGGGTGGTTTGGAAAGACGCTCTTTAAGTATTTCAAAGGAGATCTGAGCTTCCTTTGTCCATCGAAACCGCATATTTTTACGAGTGAGATCGGTAAGAGGGGCAGAAAGCTTAGAAAAATCTTTAATAAATTTTCTGTAGTATGACAATAATCCAACAAACCGACGGATCTTTTTAACAGTATCGGGAAATCTCGAATTTTTACAATATTTTCATCAATAGGTCGAATTCCTTCTGAATTAAGTTTATGACCGAGAAAATTAATTTCTGGCAGCAAAAATGAACATTTTTCTGGGTTGACGGTGATACCAAACTGTCGAAATCGTTCTAATAATTGTCGTAATTTTGAAAGCATTTCTTCAATGCTCTGAGATACAAAGGCGAAGTCGTCAATGTAATTTGATATTCGTAAATCTGGAAGAGGTGCTAGTATTTGATCAGCTAATTTCGCAAAATACTCGGGGCCTAGCAATTAAGCTTTGCGGAAGTACCTTATACTGAAAATTGCCATTCTGCGAACTAAAAGTAGTAAATTTTCTGTCTCCCTCCCTCAGTGGAATTTGCCAAAAACTATTACTTTGATCAGCCATACTCAACCTGCGGCCCGCGGGCCGCATATGGCCCGGCGACCTTTTGCATGCGGCCCGAGACACATAATCATTAATCACTATTTATAAAATTAATTGAGATGTGTATAAAAAGTTTTTAATATTTTCACTGCTATTTTATATATTTTCATGAGAAGATTGTTATTTATAATTACTCATTTAAAATTACTTAAATTATCTTAAATGTCATTTCTTTAGTCAAAGTTCTTTTTACATATAGTTTTACTTGTGCTACAGTAGTGTATATACATCTCTTAATCCTGAACACTAAACAAACATTATTTCAAATTAATTTAATTTGCACTATATATTTCTACATTAAAAAAAAAATTTGCATTGAGAAAAAAAAAATAATTATTAGAAAATATCCCGTGATTTTTTTTTTCAATTTGGAATTGTTGTATTGTTATGTTGTTACGTTTTATACTTATCATATAGCTAATAAGGCTTATAGGGATTAAATATTTATCGCAGAAAAAATTGGCAGCAAAAAGTTTTATACCACAATTTCAACAAAGCAATGTTCGCGACATTTGCTATAGAAATCTATATTTTTTACATTATTATACAAGTGTGCTGCGGCCAGGTTTGTAGTGAGTAGCTGCCCGGTTACCCGCCTGGGCTGGGTTTTTTAAAAAAAAAACGGGTTTTTTAGAACCATAAGGGTTGTAGTGGGTAGCTGCCCGGGCTGGGTTAAAAAACCCCGGGTTTTTTACAACCTTAGTTGCGGCCCGCCTAATCACAAATATATGTTTGTCACAATGCCTAGTCACAAACATATGTTTGCGGCCCGCGAAAAAAAAAGGTTGAGTACGGCTGACTTAGATCTAAGGTTGTGAAAAATTTACTTCCTCTTAATTTATCCAATAAATGTTTAATTATCGGCAGGCGATGTCTTGGATACTTAACATGGGCATTTACTTTCCGATAATCAATTACTGAACGCCATTTTTGTTTAACTGGATCATTTGTTGGATTTTTCTTTTTTATGAGAATTAATGGCGAACTAATATGCGAATCTGAACGTTCTATAATGTCATCGCCCAGCAATTCTTCTAGCTGACGATCAACCTCATGTTGTAAAGCTTCCGGTACTCGATATGGCCGGCTAGATGGTAATTTGTCAACTTCTGCTTTTAAATTCGGTAGTATCGCTTCTGTTCTACCAATTGTGTACAATCTTTTACTAAACACGTCTGCGAATTCAAATAAAATATCTAGCAATTTATTTTTTGTTACAAAGTCCAGATGTTCAAGTTTAATAAAATATCTAGCAATTTATTTTTTGTTACAAAGTCCAGATGTTCAAGTTTAAAATCAGAGGGTTTTAATTCTGGTCGTCTAAGTTGCTTTATCTTCTCAGCCTTCTGCTCTTTTTTGTGTGAATAACATGTGAACCTCACGGCCGATGAAACCAGTAGCTTGTCCTTCCCTACATGTCTATGATCGGAAGCCGGGGGAAAGCAAGAGCCGTCGGAGTAACTCGACATATGACCGAGGGACCGGTCATATGTCGAGGTATATGACCGGTCCCCTCATGGGGTTTCGCGAACGAAGTCGTCGGGGGTTCTTCGGCGGTTCGTCAGGTGACTGTTCCAAGCGGAAGTTTCCCATGAGAGGGATTACTGGCGCAACGACCTAGAGGTCGACACCTGGTAGAATGACCCGGGGGTCCGTAGTGGGGAGCGGCCTCAGGTCGATCGCAGCGCCGGGCGAGACAAAGCCCTGGTGCGTTATAAGCCCTTCAGAGGTTTGGGCGCGATGGTCGAATACGCGCGTCGGCTACCCCCGTGGGCGTCTGACGGCGCAGGACAGTTTTATCTTCTCAGTGTTTCCGTTATCAAAACTACTACTAACCTTGCCGAATTTGGTGTTTTTATTAATATGAATAGTTTCGTCGGAACAATTAGAAACACGCAATCTTATGAAACGTTCATTTTCTGCTGTACATACATTACTAATCACTTTAATATGTTGGTTCTTTAATTTGGAAAAAAATTTCACTGCGGTACCCGTGTGCATAATTTTATCTAAGGAAAATTTTATGTCTTTAGATTCTCGAGGTGCTAAAAGAACATTTGTTGGTAAATATACGTAATTAGTTTGGATCGCTCCTACACTATCATGTAATGCATCTTTTATAGGGATAACGGCATTTTTTGATTTCAGTATATCCGTATCAAAACAAACACTGAATTTTCCTAACTTTAAAAAATCATATCCTACAATTGCATTATAATAATTAGATAAATCATTTTTCACAATATAAAATTTCTGCTGAAATTGTTTGTTACCAATTTTAATAGGTAAAATTGCGGAGCTCGTAATCTCTATATCCTCTCCTGTGACTGATACGATATTTGTATCGAATTTTTACTTTTTCACTCTGTCATCTATCTTACTTAGACTAAAGATTCTTTCTGTTAGGAGACTCTCGCTGGAGCCTGAATCCAATAAACATTTTATTAAATTACCCGCAATTTTCAATTCAATAACTGGTAAAAAAAATTTTCTTTTAACGCACCCACGTAATCACGTAAGACATTTTGCGTATTTATTCTTTCAAAGTAAATTTCATTCTTATGCCCTCTTACTCCTGCGATTTTTGGGGAACCAACGATCGATGGGCTTTTACAGTTAGTTTCCTCTAGGGGTTTTCCGAATAATTGTACCTGAAACCTCGTGAAGTTTGACCGCGACTGCCTCTGTAATTGAATTGTTGCGAACGAACGGGTCTTTGAATTCCCCTAGTATTGTAACTTCTTCCTCGGAAATTTCCTCTACCGGGGTTGGAAAAACATTCTAAAGTGTAATGTGAGAATCGATTACAAATACTACACGTAGGCTGGTTACTGCGAACAAAGGCTTTGTTCTGGGGGGTACGAAACTCCCTTCCGTGTCTATTATTACTTTGAAAGTCGGGAGAATTATATGGACGTCTTGAAGCTTGTGCTAGTTTCAAGTGCTCAACTTCTTTAGAGAGATTATTTATTAATTGAGTGGTATTTGATGCATGACCCTCCAGCAGGGATTTTATATCGCTGTTGCTAGTAGAAGTCGACGTATTGTTAGTAATCTGCGTTTCCAGGATTTCATCATTCGAGATGTCATTTGATTGAAGAGATTGAACAAAATTCAATGCTTCTTGAAATGATCCTGGATCTTTTAAAATTACTGAATTTTTGTAACGGGCTGACAAACCATCTATGAATTTGGCCAACTTTGTTTCCTCAAATATGGATTTTATAGCGGCGTTCGATAAATCGGGTGAGTTAAAAAAACGTTGAGTTGCCACGGAAACGCGTGCCACGTACATCTTTACAGATTCGTTTGGAGCCATTACACAATTCGAAAATTGTTTTTGACGGGCCCCTAGACTGTACTGCGTATCAAAATACGAAAGGAATTTCTTTTTAAATTCCGTATAATCTTTCTCTTGATTTAAATCAGGGGAATTAATTACGCTCGAAAGGGCATCTTCTCCTATACGTGAACGAAGAATCAATAGTTTTTCTTGGTCTGTATATCTATCCAGTTCTGTAACTGTCTCTACGTTTTCAATAAAATAAGTAGGTGAAATAGTAGAAATGCTATCATAGTGGGGTAAAACTGATTGAAATCCAGCTAATTTCCTAATGAACGCTTCTGATTCATGATTATTATTCGGGGGGAGGGGGGATCTGGGGGATCTTGAGGGATCTCTGGAGGGGGCAAGTTTATTTAAAGTACGGGAGAAAATATGCAAGATTTTCGTTCAAATAATTTGGGCCGAACACTAACCTCTCCTATCTAACAAAGTTTTAAACAGTAATAATAATAAAGCCAGTATAATATAAAATATTACTCTAAAAATTATATAAATCATAAAATATACTAAAATATGATAAAACATATACCAATTCCATAATACATAACGAGAATAGAAAAATTTGTGTATAAACATTTAAATGACCGCCGTACTTGAAATCACAATGTCGCAAAATTATAGTTCGAATTGAAATTTGATAAATAACAATGAGAGTATGTGTAAATTATATTCTGGAAGATCTCTAGATAATATAAGGAATTCAATATTTTAGAATACATTTACTTTCACCCAAGAATACTGTCATTTTTGAAGAAGAAAGAAGAAAATTTTTTTTGACCCATAGTATTCCACAGTACTAAAACTGATGTAGTTTAAGGAAAGAGAAACGAGCAGTGGATCTTAACATTTCGGAATACTCGTAAAATAAATCATACCTGTGTAAATCAGGAGCAGTATTGATGACATCTTGAAGTCTGTACCTTTCAGTAATCAGGTCATACACCAGCACTCACTTATTCTACGAAATGTGGGAGCTAAAACTCCTAACTTTACTTATTTAACAATTCATCATAAAAATGATCAAAGACTGAATAATTCTCAACTGTCGTACCATCTAAGAAACTCACTATCCAACTTTACTCTCCCACAACTCTCACTGTAATCCTCTCTCTCCATCTTTTCTGTTCCCCTTTTCTTCAACTCTTAACAATCGCCCCTTTTTTTATTCCAATCCTAGTCGTCTTCATTCTTCCTCAGCCCCCTTAAATCGACCCTAGTGGCTAGAATTTTCTTATTGTCCAAAACCCTGCCTTCAGATAAAATTATTGGATGTATCTTTCACTTGTATTGAATTTAATCCCGCCTACGGTTATAAGGATCACATCACCCTTTTTCCCGCCAAAATCGCGCAACTCCTTCCTAAAACCCAGGTGTTCAGAAAGGAGGCGTTCTTGTATCTGACCCATCTCGTAAATATATTTAACACTGTTAAGTACGACTTTTACTGTTTCCACACTCTTATTAAACTTTCTTTTCTCACAATTGCCTTCTTGCCTCTCGATGTTATTAAAATTCTACACCTGGCTTTTACTTCTCACACCTGAAATCGCCTTTTATTTTCAACACCCTACTTACCTCACTCGAAGCCCACCTAAAATTCCTTGTATTCATGATTATTCCGTACGCTGTATTTTATTCTTCTATAAGAACATTCCTGGCCCAACCTAGCCCTCCTTTGAGAAAAGGATATTCAAAACTTTTAATTTTCTCACGACTTGCCGATAGTTATCCGGCAATATTATATTATACAGGGTGTCTTAAAAGGTCGTTTAAAAACTTAACATGCTGGTCTGTCATATCATGATAAACAAGTTTTACATAGGAACTTATGTTCGAAAATGCAAACTGCGACCTGTAGAGGGCGATGAGCGCAGGCTTACGGGAGAGTTGAAAGCGTAATCATTTTAGGCGAGGGCGTTTCAGGAGAAGGATGAATCGGTTTAGTAACGCAGAAATGGCCGATATGCATTACGTATATGGCGCCGCGGATGGAAATGCACACTGTGCGAGAATTACCTCGATAGGACATATCATAATCGCTGGATTGGCAGAGGCGGACCAGTCGCATGGCCACAGTGATCCCCTGACCTGACTCCTCTGGAATTCAATCGGTGGGGTCACATGAAGTCCATGGTGTACGAGACGCCCGTAACATCGGATATGGATCTCGCCGCCAGGATCGTGGAAGCGGCGCACATGTCCATGACACACCTGCCCATTTTGGACAGATCCGTGAATCCGTGCGTCGACGTTGTGAAACAATGCGGCAAATGGAAGGAAATTTGAGCATCTTCTGTAAATTAAACCATGTTTTTTAATAAAAGTCATATTAATACCTCCTTCGATATCCTTTCTTTCTTCCCCTCCACACCTGCACTTATCGCCCTCTAGCGGTCATAGTTTGCATTTTCGAACACAAGTTCCTATGTAAATCTTGTTCATCATGATATGACAGACCAGTATGTTAAGTTTGTAAACGACCTTTTGAGACACCCTGTATATACATATGAGTTCGTATTCAAGCTTTCAAAGTTCATAAAAAAAATAGGCAATAGGATTGAGAAAATTTATAATAAAAGAGTAAAAGCCCCATAAAAAAGGGAGTTAAGTCCAATCATCTTTTTCCTACGATTTTTTGAACAGGAGTTATGATTTAACCTTTAAATTTTTCTTTTTAATTTTTTTAAATTTTTTTTCGCCTACTTTTTGAAAGACGAATTGAAGTCATAAACATTTTTCGAATATGCTAAAACATGTTTACAAAAAAAGAAAAAAAAAACCTACAAATTAATCTTTTTAACACACACGTTTTATACAGACTTTATAATTTTTTTATGAAGCAGATAACATTTTTAAATCTCTAACGGAATTAACTGTAAATACGGTTTTCTCGGGGTTTTTAATTTAAAACATATGAGTATATTATATGCTAGAAAACTAAAATTTTTTTTTTCGATAAACTGTCAATAGAACTTTAAAAATGTATTTCATGAAATTTATGGATAGAAATATTTTTATTATTTTATGTAATTTCTTTTAAAACTTTGGTTTAAAGTGATGTTTAAATTTTTTAACCGTACATAAATTTCGACTGTTACTTTTATTAATTAATGAGTACCAGCTTAACAATATATCCTATTCTTTTAGATCTTATGGAGGTATCTAGAAATTCTGAAAAGCCTGAAGTTGGAGAAATCATCACAAAACCATTTGATTGTGACGTTATTTCATGGCGAATACCCAACGCATCCGCTCTATTAACATCAGAGGACAATGGTGTGCAGAGTCCATCGTTTTCTTATAAAGGTACCACTTGGAATTTAAAAATGTACCCGTACGGTCGTCCGCATCCATATAAATCGCGTTGCATTGAAGTGATGATGGAGAGGCTGCATTCTCAAATTCCAGTTCATTATAAATTTTGCAGATTTTTTTTCAAAGATGAAAGAGCAAATCGTACTTTCTATTTAAATTCAAATTATCGACAAACGGGTTTTCACTCCTACTCTGATGATATATATTATTTTTATAACACGTATAGGCATAATGACACATTAACTTTAGGATGCAAAATATACAGTAAGAAGAATTCTGAAAGCGAAATGGATTTGAACATGAAATTCTCTGAAGGAAGTTTAGGTAAGTATTATTTTTTTTCTGCGTGATATTTGTGGGATTATTAAGGTTCATTTATGTTATATTCTGTGTTATGTATTTCACCATTAGTGTACGTTGTGTATTTCAAGTTAATATTGTTTAACATTCTTTGTAAATTACCCTACTCTTTAAAATGTAGATAATTTCTAATTTTCAGATATTTTTAATTCATGATTCATTTTTTACGTTACTTTAATTTCGTAAATGTATGTGAGTTATTCGTTTGAAATTTTTCTTATTCTTCCCTCTTTTTGGTGTATGCATGTAAGTGTATGACAACAAGAACAAAATACTTTTTTACCTGAGACAACAAGAAAAAAAATATTTTTTTACCTAACTTAAATTACATTTTTCTACTCAACATACATGAATTTCATGCACAAATTCCAAACCATCCGGCATGAATGGTTTAATAAGTCATATCAAGTAGATTTGACTTTTCATATAAATATGTGATTAATAAGTTTTAGGAATATTCTTTGGCATAGAAAAATGGAGGATTTCATGGATCCAAATTACTTTTTGTTTTTCGCTAGAAAACGTCTTTAATTTAATCGAAATTTGAAGCAACGAACAGTTCGTTTTGATGAATTTCGTATATTTTACCGTACAAAAATTAACAAAAGAATAAAGAAATATGACTCATCCATTGCGAAACAAAACTCCAGTTGAATAAATCAATTAAAAATGCTATTTAGCTCATATCTACTATAAATCTACTATATACAGGTTGTCCGAAAAATCTGAAAACGTCAAATAACTCGAGAAATATACATCGGATTGAGAAAGGGAAACTATGTGTTCAATATTTTTGAAATTTTTTTTACAGATATCAAAGTTGCCTCCCAACTTTGCCCCCTGGGGGGGGGAAAGGTGGCAACTTTGAAATCTTAAATGATAACCCCCCTTTTTTTTATTACAGATTTGAATTTTACGGGGAAAAAATACATAACTTTTGTATTTAAATTTTTCGTTGGAAAATCGTAGATGATGCTGTGATTGAGAAAAATGCAGTGAGAATCGTTTGCATTGAAAAGTCTGGAAACGGTCGAATAACTCGCGAAATATACATCGGATTCAAAAACTTAAAAATACATGTTTAATATTTTTGAAAAATGTATTTTGGTATATCTAAGTTGCCGCCCCACCAACTCTAGCCCTTGGCGGAAATGGGGGTTAGTTTGAAATCTTAAATGATAACCCCCCTTTTTTTATTGCAGATTTGAATTCTACTGGAAAAAATACATAACTTTTGTATTTAACATTTTCTCCGGAAAATCGTAGATGGTGCTGTAATCGAGTGCAATACTGTGAGAATCGTTACCATTGCGATGTCTGAAAACGGTCGAATAACTCGCGAAATATGCATCAGATTGAAAAACGGAAAAATGCATGTTCAATATTTTAAAAAATTCTATTTAGGCTATCAAAGTTGCCATTTTTCTAAAATATTGAACATGTATTTTTGCGATTTTCAATCCAATGTATAGTTCTCGAGTTATTCGAGCGTTTTCAGACTTTTCAATGAAAACTTTTCTCATTCTATTTTACTCGATTACAGCGCCATCTACAATTTTCCGAAGAAAATGTAAAATACAAAAGTTACGATTTTTTCCCCCCGTAGAATCCGAATCTTCAATGAAAAAAGGGGGGGGTTATCGTTTAAGATTTCAAAGTTGGTCCCCCTCTTTCATTCAGTGGGCAGAGTTGGAAGAGGCAACTGTGATAGCCATAATAGATTTTTCAAAAATATTGATCACGTATTTTCCGTCTTTCAATCCGATATAAAACTAAGCGGCGTCGCAGACGCCAACGGGGGCGTCCCGCGATCCGTCCTCCTCATCGTGCCCAAGTTCTCATGAACTTTTAATGCAGACCATGACTTTGTCTCGCCAGGTCGCTACGATCGAGAGGGAGGTTCGCCATCCATCGACACCTCTCAATCTATTTACCCGAGTGCTTCCTCGCAAGATGACTTAGGTCGCTGCGATCGGCGGAAGTTCCAAATCTTAGAGGAGACTTCCCCACGTGACACTCGATGAACCGTAGAGACTACCGAACGGTTTAGTCGCCGAGATCCCATGAGGGAGTCGGGGATTTCCACCATATGTCCGGCATCCCTACGGCCCTTGCTTTCCCGCAGAGTCCGATCGTGAACATGCATGGAAGGGCAAGCCACTGGTCTCTTCTTTCGCGGGCTTTCAATCCGATATATATTTCTTGAGTTATTCGACTATTTCTAGACATTTCGGTCACCCTGTATATAAAATACAAATAGGAATTTCGTTCCTTCAGCTTATAACTAGAGTTTTGTCGAATGGATTTTGATGGGACTTGCACTGTTAGTTATTTTTTCAGGAAAATTTTTATTATATGTATAGCACATTGTTCTACGTTGCTCAGTTATAGAAGTATGGGAGGAAGTTCTTAAATAAACAAAACTCAATTATGAAAGATTTACCTTTTGAAGGAGTTGTACTGAACGGAATTTGATGGAACTTGCACTGTTAAATAGGTAACTTTTCATTGGAAGGTTTAACATATTGCATATTGTACTACGTTGATTAGTTATAAAATTATGAGGGAAAGTTATACATTCAGGTGAACCCGATTATAAATGATTACTAGCTTCTTTAAAACGTTCTACTGGCTGGATTTTTAAGAGACTTGCATTGTTAATTAGAAAGTTTTTAGGGATAATTTTAGTATATTGCATATCGTGCTACGTTGCTTAATTATAGAATTATGGGGGAAAGTTATACAATCAGGTGAACCCGATTATAAATGATTAGCTTCTTTAAAACGTTCTACTGGCTGGATTTTTAAGAGACTTGCATTATTAGTTAGAAAATTTTTAGGGATAATTTTAGTATATTGCATATCGTTCTACGTTGCTTAATTATAGAATTATGGGGGAAAGTTCTATAATCAAACGAACCTGATTGCGAAAGATTGGCCATTTTATAAAGTTCTAATGGATAGATTTTGTCAGTTAGTTTGTTTGTATTGTTAGTTAGATAATTTTTCAGGGATGGTTTTAGTGTATTGATATCATTTTATTGTTCTTTCGCAAATACTGTAAATGATTAACTAAAACAGTTGGTCCCTTAACAGTTCAAATTTTCTCTGCAAGTTAAAAAATATAATAGCGTAATGGCGTTCGTACCTTTTTAAGCAATACGGAAGGACATTCCAGATAAAGATCCATATTGCTTAAAAACATAAGATCTAATTCACCGATATATTTTGTTTTGGTTCGTTTAGAGAAATTGACTAGCGTAGAGGGCGAAGCCTGCTAGTTATCTATAAAATTGTTCACTTACAATATTACTTGCGTAAAACCCCTGCTGGCCTGCACTATAGAGGGTCTGGGAGTTCGGGATCTAAGTTGAACTTTTCGTTTGAGATATCCCTTTGAAGGAGCAGTTTATCAGTTTTTAGGTACATATAAAATTTTACAGAAGGAAGGTTCAATCTGGCTTTAATATTTAAGTCCTTTCACCCCCAAAACCATCACCGCCACTCGCACTGCTGTCCAAGTTGCCCATCAAAGAATAAGTTGGTGTAGATATACTTTCTAAACACATAGACTATTCCACTATTTTAAAAATATTAGGACACTCGACATCACTCCCCAAGGAGGAGTCAAGAATGTCCAAACATTTCTCTTCAGTTGTCATTTTTAAGATTCATAGAATGTACCAATTTAGAATTTAGGTTTCATTTCGATAAATGTTTTAATGAGAAAGGACAAATCGCGAACAAATTCTTTTTTCATCGGTTCAAGTCCTGAATCCCTAACTCTTTGGGGAAGACTCAGATGTATGGTAAGACGATAGACACCACATAAATACCAAATTTTCATACTTTTGTATCGCCGAATGACTTAGCAAATCAAAAGTTCCTGCACACTTTGTCGTTTTAACACTTTGTTGACCGGTGATTTTGCATGAAATCTTGATTTTAAAACAGTAGAACCCTCTTCTGAAAGCTTTTCATTAAATGGTCTCAAGATAGGTTTTCACGTTTATGCGTTAGTAAATGTCGTACAATGTACGAATTTAATATAACATTTCTTATACTCTAAAAAATGCAAACTATTATAAATACAATTTTACTTTTAAATAAGGTTAAAGCCACACTCTTAGACAATGATGCTGGGTGAAACAAATACGAGTTAACTCGTGACCGGTTAACAAAGTGTTAACCTTTCGATTGCGTTATCAATCCAAAGGCAAATTATTTATGAGTGTAGGTAACGGGGAACACGAAAGGCAAATGAAACATTTTTAAATTTTGGTACCCCCCTCTTTGTGATGCAAGCAACCTGTGAAAGGAGTGATAAAATAACTCGGAATCTATCAAAAACTAAAAGAAGACAATTCGCAGGAGTTTCAGTTGAATTTGATAGCATCTTTAAAATTGCTTAAATTATTTAAACCTTTTAAAAGAATACTAAATGTTGCTTAGAAATATTGCTAACATTAAAATTTTGTCAAATATAATTTGAAACTTTCATAACATTTTAATTCAGACAATTAAATGCACTAATCCAACATGAGTGAAAAATTGACTGAGGCCAGTAGTCGAAACTGGGACCTTCAGAGTAACGTACTGTTGCTCTGTCTCTGAGCCACCCCTAGTTGATATCCTAGTCCGGAAATTTCTCACATTTATACATGTTGGAAAGACTCACCGGCCAGCAATTTTGCAGCTTCAGATGCCCCAACAACGATGAATGAATAATTATTCATCGGTCCGTAATATTATAATAAAGTACATATACACAATACGTCTAATTTCTTTATTTATAATTTAATAACATTTTAATTCCGACAGTTAACCCATAAATGCACAGTGTAACAAATTTGGAACACTTTTTTATTTAACTTTTAATAAATAAATCAAGTTCATTGAAACCACAATATTTATATAGAAATACTAATCCTGTAAAAATCGCACAAATATGCTACTAAATAAAGTTAAAAGTATATCTAAACATTTCTGGTGTCTGGTCCTTAATCTATACTAATAAAAGAAAGTTTCGCTCTGTGTGTGTGTGTGTGTGTGTGTCTGTTGGCGATGGCTAGGAAAATCTAGGCCCCCCAGAAGGCTGGAAATTTAGGTGTGGATAGTCCAAGGTCTGACCATGTGCACCTGAGCCTCAGAATTTTAATATTTTGATAATTAGTCTAGATATTAATTAGATTCTCATTAACCATCGCTTCTAAAATGACATCTTTTAAATCAAAATGGCGAAAGAAACGAATCGTTTGCAAGCGGAAATGAACTAATTCGAAATTATTTTACTAATTAGCGATTTTTAAGAAAACTAATTGAGATATCAATTTAGAAATTTCTGAGCATATGTAAAAAAATATGCTGTATCTGACTGTGTGATTTTTGAAAAATTCGGTTGGTAATTTTTTTTAATTTTCGCAAAAAACTGCCAAAAATCTGGAGGCGCCAATGAAAACGATCCCAGAAAGTTTCAGACAGGGATCGGCTTTCATTAAAAACTGAATTACAAAGAGATCTGTTTCTCGGGAAAATCCCTCCATTTAGTTTGCGAAAATGAAAGGAAATAATTGCCAATTTTTACTAATGAACAAAAATTTAGGTAACTAATTAAGATATAGATTTGAAATTGAGGTCGGGAAGGGGTGTCATCTGCCGGCTATTTTAGCGTAGCGTCTTCGTTATGTTCATTATATTTGCGGGTATGGGGAGGGAGGGGGTTAACGCCTTTCTCTGAGATTGTAATTATCTGGGGCCCGGGCAAAGCCGGGCGGGTTAGCTAGTATAAGTATAAAAAAGGGCAATTCTAAAAGAAAAAATCATGCATTTAAGGGTTAAATAATTCAACATGCTAGAAAAATTGACCGGGGGGGGAGGGGGGGGCAGAACAAGAACTTGTGACCTTTAGCTTCAGCGTAAGGTGCTGCTGCTACTGAGCCACCTCTGATCAATATCCTAGCCCCGCATTCTCTCACATTTCTACACGTTGGAAAATAAAGTAATCAAACGTATTGTGTATATGTACTTTATTATGCAATTTAATTACGGGCCGATGAATAATTATTAATTCATCGTTGTTGTGTCATCTAAAGCTGCAGAATTGCTGGCCGGTAACTCTTTCTAATATGTATAAACGTGATAAATTTTCTAACTGGGTAATCGACCAGGGATGTCTCAGTGCCAGAGCAGCACCACTTTACGCTAAAGGTCCAGGTTTGAATCCTGGCTCACCGATTTTTCTCTTTTTTTAAGTTCTATTTCCATTTTAAACGACATATGTCAGGATTTATATCGATCACATTTTCACAACCTTTGCAGTATGAACTGTAACATAACTAATAACATTACCTGTTCCTTCATCAATTATTGAAGTGGCACTAAAATGAGATCAATATGGCCTCTAGTTTTCCACGTGCCATTCCTACATACAATTAAATCTGAAGAACCTGTCATTTTTATTAACACTGTCTAACATAGTTGAAAAGTGTTTATGAATTCAGGTGTCTGGCCGTCTGGCCATTCGTACGTGTTCTAACTCTCTTAAATATACTTGGATAGCCCTGAATTTCTTGTATGTTATTGACACCTAGTATAGCATGATCCCTATTGATAATGAAGTGTGTAGCATTTATAGTTTACTTATAGGGACAGTCTACATTACAGTCAATGGAAAAAATCGTTTCAAGAACATTTTAATGATGTCACGCATTTGAAACATGATGAAAATTATGTAGAATTATGAAGCGCACTAAAACATGATTTTTATAAAATATCATGTGCAAACCGTTTATTATTCATTTACAGGGTATCACAAATTTTTCTGTTACACAATGTTCTTTGGGGAAAAATCGTTTGAATTATAATTTAAATGATGTTTCACTATTTCAGACATAATGGAATTTGTGTATATTACTGAGAAGCAGTATTGGTCTGAAAAAAGGATTGCGTTTCTTTTTCATTTACACGGAGACACAAAAGAATTCGGTTACAGTCTTACAAGGAGACCGCCAAACATGATGCGCACAGATTTTGATGATTTTAAAGTATGTTGTAGGGATCATACCCCTAACTATTCAGATCAAAGGTTTCCTTCAAATGGGCTGTAGTTTTCAAGAAATTTCGTTTTAAAGTTAAGCATACATTTCAAATGCCATTACTTCGCGATCCTGGATAAGGTCTCAGTGGTTCCGTGGTAGCGTTCGCGATTTGAGAGCCGCAGATGGGTGTTCTGTCCTCTCCTGTGACTTTTACCTTTTTTAACAAATTTTATATATTTGTCGCGTTATAAGTTGTATGCAGAATTATGAATTCTGCATCTTTGAACTTTTTGATATTTTCCTAATAAATTCCATTTACATTTTCGAATATTTCGTAAAAATTTACGTTTTTTTTTCTTGTGCAGTTTTGAAATTAATATTTCTATTGACGAAATTCCAAACTAACTAATTCCAAAAACATATCTTGAAAGGAGTAATAAAATATTAAAGCAATAACGATTATATCCAAGTTTTAGCCAGTTATATTTTTTTATGTTATTTAAATACATTTAACTGAAAAGTTCAAACTCACCGTCATTTAAAGATTTGCACAAATAAAAAATAATGTATTACAATTAATTTTTTTTTTCAGTCTAACAAGTCGATGCCATACAGAAAAATTCAACTAAAAATGAAAAATCGTTTGTAAATACATATAAAAAATATCTGAAAAAAAATCGTCTGCAACGACTTTTACGATAATATCAGAATAAATAAAATTTTCTTTTTATCAATTTCGTTTCGCTTCCTTTGCAGACAAATACCACATTTGAAATAATTTCTTTTTCAAATTTAATGCATTTTTAAATATGTTTATCACAATTTAAGTATTTAAAGAATATATAATATGCTAATTTATACATTCTTCCAATATTGTTAAAACAATTATTTAAAGGCGATTTTTAATGCGAAATTTGTTTAGAATATTTTTGCGATAGGTATAACACAATTAGTTCCATATTTAATAAACTAAAAATGTCTATGTCGGTGATGATAAATATTTTAGTATTTAAGCAGTTAACATATTTCAATATATTTAGAACAAATCAAATATTAAAAGGATATATTATTTTGTTAATTTTTTCTTAATCATTTATTTTTTTTAAGTAGAAAATGTAAATTAAAAAAATGCATTATTTCATAAATACAATAAATAAATAAGTAAATATACATAAATGTAAACAATAATCGTTTTAAAAAGATGAGATATCAAGACATAAATTAGTTTAGATTTTCGTCAGCAGAAATATATATATATATTAGAATAAAAATTGCGCAAAAACTATAAATTTTCACGCAATATTCGAAAATGTAAATGGAATTTATTAGGAAAATATCAAAAAGTTCAAAGATGCAGAATTCATAATTCTGCATACAACTTATAACGCGACAAATATATAAAATTTGTTTAAAAAAAAGGTGAAAGTCACAGGAGAGGACAGAACACCCATCTGCGGCTCTCAATCCGCGACCGCTACCACGGCACCACGAAGACCATGTCCAGGCTCGCGAAGTAATGGCATTTGAAATGCATGCTGAACTTTAACCCGAAATTTCTCGAAAACTAAAACCCATTCGAAGGAAACCTTTGACCTGAATAGTTAGGGGTATGATCCCTACAACATACTTTAAAATCATCAAAATCTGTGCGCATCATGTTTGGCGGTCTCCTTGTTAGTGCGATAATTACAGTGTATGTGTGATAAGTGCGTTTTAAACTTTGGTTTGCGTTTTTAAGTTTAACTAAATTTTTCCATAATACGCGGTGTCTGCATAAATTCTTTTGATCATATACAAGACTACACAAAGGAATTCGTAAATATTACTGACTATGGGAGTGAATTTCTTAATGGTATTTTTTACTGTGTTACTCATTTTTCTACTGAACTATATTTAGTAGACTAATATAAGTTTGTGGAATATGAATAAATTCATATACGGAGCTACTCAAAGAACAAGTTAGATTGTCGTTTATGGTTCGTAATTGCTAGAAGTGAGTTTTAAGTTACCTTATGCGTTTTTGATCTGAATTATATTTTAGCTTAATATATGATGCGTACAAAAGTCTTTATATAATATACAGGATTGTACAAAATGTTTCGTAGGCATTTCCACCGATTGGCGAAAATTACTAAATGTGAATTTTCCAATTAAACTAAATTTTGTAATTCTATGCAGTGTATATACAAATTTACAGATCATATACTGGGCTGCACATTTGACATTTTTTTTTTACTATGGAAAGTAAATACTGAAACTGAATTTGTAAATGTGTTATATATTTCCTAAACTGTTTTATACATATATTCTTTCACCTTATTTACTTGTGAAGTTCCGTTACAGTTTTCTGGATGTGTTGGAAATTGTTTCAAAATCTGTGCTTGACGCATAATTTTCCGTTCTTGTTTCTGAAAGTGGAATTTGGCGTGGCGTATGTCTTAATATATGAATTAAATTAGAAAAAAAGTTCATTTCAATGCATTAAAAGTTAAAAGATATGAAAGGGTTTCTTTCCTTTTATGATGTTGCAAACTCATAGTGTTATCCATTGAAGTCATTGGTGTATTCAAGCACATTAATTGGTGTATATTCACTGATTCGCTGGCTTGCGAGCATTTAAGCTATTTCATATCTTTTGCAGCTGGAATACTAAATTTATAAATTAGATGATTCTAATTAAATGCACAAGTAGGTTGATCCATTTAAATTATTATATTGAACATTTAACTTGACTATTACATAACATTTACTATTAAATAACATTACATTTAATAACATTTAGTTGCTAGTAAAGCCTTTTAGGAGCTTACATTTGTAATTATTATCGCGATTACATTTTGAGCAGATCTGACAAAAATTAGAGTTCTATAATAAAATGCTCTTGGTTTCACTTTTCCGATGATGTTTTTTGGACTTTACACTATTGCTAGGTTTCCTTGCAAGAATTGAAATAGTTAATTATCCGTAGTATTAAAGATATAAAGTAATTAATGTTTATTCTTCAGCATATTTCACAAACAATCATTACACTTTAAATGTTACTTTAATATTCGAGCGAGTCGATGTTGAAAGGCCTATTAATCACAGTTAATTACTTCCGTGCTTCGGATGTGATGAATGAATGTTCAATGGTTTTCCGCTGCGATGCAATTTTATTTTAAAAGAACATCTGCCTTATGGTTCTTTCTTCGTTGGGTGAAATAGTTTTTATAATCCCGAGATGAGATTAATATTTCCGACAGTTTCCTCTTCAGTTGTGTATCACATACTATTTACCGTGTCAGTGTATGTAGCAGCATGTATATGACTTATGATTTTGTCATATGAATTTTCAGAAACTGGTGGCGAGAAATCCATTATTTCAGAATTTTAATTTGACTCAGAATGTTTATTTGCCAATACAATTCATGGCTAAAGTAAATCTCCTATTTATACCAGAAGCATTGACTATTTTTGAATTTCTTGTGGAAGAAAGCAATCCACAAGAGCTACATGAAATGTTTATTTTCCTGTTGAATCCGTATATTACTTCAGAATTGACAGTACAGTAAACCCTGTCTATGGCGGAATCACTCGAGAACGAGAAAATTTTCCGTTCTATACAATATTCCACCTTATACAAAACAGCCCTCTCCCTCCCACCCCACCAGCAAAAAAATCCCAAGTCGTAGATTTTTATGCGTTTACAAACTTTAGTACCGTTCTTTAATTTTTAATGGAATTAAACTTATTATTAAATTAACTTATTATTAATTTTTAATAATCGAATAAAACATTTGGTCAATAAAATAAATAGTACCAATACAAAGTTGCTTCAATTCTGAAATTTAATGAAAGTCATTTACTTTAACAAATATAGTACATGCCTCATATTTTACACAGCCGTTAAGACAGTCTAAAAATAATTTTTAATATAGATGCTTGTTTTTTTTCTTTTTTCTTTTTCTTTTTTATTTCTTTTTCTGTTTCTTTTTTGTGGTTTAGCAACCATTTTTTAATAGCTGATTGAAGGTCTATTATTATCGGTATCATTTCTTTTCTTTGAACCAGAAATTAAAGGAAAAAATTAGAATTACCTAATGCTTCCAAATGGCGTTCTTATGATATGTTTGAATTCCACCACTGTCTTCAACGTTTGCAGAATCGTGGTTGTCTTCACTTTCACTATCAAGTTCCACATCATAATATAGCTGTATAAAAACAGTGTATCCACAGTGTTAGCTTCGGTAATGTACGGTACGTAATAATCTGATTTATTAACCTTTTTATGAAGAAGTACACATTTTAAGTCATTTATTAGGCTGTGTAAAGCAATTGCTCCCAGCTGTTCAAGTGATTCTTGGTCGATTTCTGAGGAAGGAATTACAAGTCCAGATTTTCTAAAAGAACGAGTAATCTTTTTCGGCGACATGTTTGAGCAAGTTTTGGCTATCCTTTTGATACTATCTAAAACACTGATGTTTTTGTCAGTTTGGTGGCTCAACTAAAGATTCTTTGGCTGAACATCAATCACCTAAAGATTCAATAGTCGGCTGCAACATTTTTTGTGTGTGTATGGGTGTGTACGAGGTTTAATCATTTTTATGCCTTCTTGATCCATAGGTTGCGTCACCACAGTAACATTGGCTGGAAGAAATTGTATTTTTATATTCGACAGTTTGACGTTGGCATGACAAGATGCATTATCAAGAAACAACACAATATTCGGATTTTCTTTAATCTTTCTCTTATTGAAATCTGTTAGTCACCTCTGCATTTAGTCAATCGACATCTAGATCTCCAAGTCACAGGCAGTTTTTCAATATTCGCATTCTTGAAATATCGCAGAAGCTCTTTAGATTTACTAAGCACTAACAGATTCTCTGGACTGTTGAATCCTTCAATCAGTAGATGAACATTTCCTCCCATTCCTGAACGTCATTGTCTGGGACATCTTTCGGGACTCCACAAACTTCCTTCATGAAAATATTGTGCCCCGATTAACGAAACTCATTAACCATCTATTAGAAAGCTTAAAATCCATTTTGTCCAATTTTTCGACTATTTCTTTCGCTTTTTCACGCAACAGAATTCCTGGTATAGGCAGATGTTTTGTTCTAGCATTCGAAAATCATTTAAAGTTAATTTATCAATGTTTTTATTTTTCACTGCACTTTTCTTCTTTCTGTTAGAAGATTTGCTTTCAAATTCAGTTTTCAACTTTACTTTTTATTTTTGTGACACTATAAATTTCAGTTTTACCACAATTAAACTTAATGCAAAAATCTTTTAGAGAATAATTTTTTGTTATTAGTTTAATAACTTTGATTTTAACCTGCAACAATAGCGTATTGCGTTTAGATTTTTAAGGTCTGTTATTCACTTACTAACATCCTTAGAAAAAAAAAATACGACTTAGAAGAAACATGCAGTTATATACCGTAAGGCTCTGTACAGATCAAATTCTATAACAAGAGTCATAAATTATTTTTCTGAACTTTTTTTTTTCTTTTCATATGCTTTGTAGTCATATGGGTCCATTTTTATTTCTCTTAAAACATTTTGATGTAAAGCGCACAAAATCAAGATTTTTTACCTTGTGAATGGTGATAAATAAGTCAGGAACACTCCTCTCTTGCAGTGCGACAGAAGAGTCCCCTTATAAAAGAAGCCGAGAAAAGAGCGGCATTCTGTCGCTTAGATTATGATATATATATATGTATGTATATATATATTGTTTTAATCATGCGTCACTTCGACTTTATCTTTCACTCCCACCCCACCCCACCACACACACACTCGGGATTCACACACACACACAAAAAAAAAAGTCCAAATGCAGAATACAAACGATTGCTGCTTACCCTCACCCTCTCAACTATGATTGATTGGCATCAAAGATTTCAGGGTCCGAAGTTAACAAAAAAGTAATATTCTTTCCTTAGTACAATGTGAAAAAGATGTTAATTTTATTTTTTGTGCAATTATTTTGGCAGACGTAAAAAATAAACTCGCTATAAGTTTTTAAATTTTTTTCTGAGAAAAAACACTGTGCTTGTTATTAAAAAGAAATGACTTCGTTAATGCATTAGAAAGTTGTCACTTTAAATTTGAGTACAACCTTAAAGCATAATATATTGTTATTTAATTTTTTTTTTCATAAGTATAATTTTTACTAGAAATAATAATTTTCATATGCAAATTTATACAGTAAATAATGCTGTAAGAAAGCATTTCTTAAAAAAATAAACAATTTTTGGATCTTTTGAATTATCTTTTTTAATCTATTATGAAATTTAATTAAAATATTCGACAATGAGTATTTGGACGTATCTATCAGTTTTAAAATTTCACAAACCAAATGCCTTTCATTTTTAAAATATCCTCTTTTACGCCTTATGCAAAATTTTGGTTTTGATTGGACCTTAAATAGCTTTTCGTTTCCGTATTAGGCAGATTCCGGATTACACAGAATGAATTAATGCTATTTTAGGAGAAAGGCTATGAAGCTTCTTTGCTGATGCAGAGAAATTAGTATCTAAGTCAATACTGTTACCCGGAAACTGACTAACGTAAAATTGGCTTCTTTTTCTTTTTTCGGTCTTTGTCCAAATGCTTTTTTTTACTACACTGGGATTCATATCACTTAAACAATCACCCCTCCCCCCCCAAGAAACGTTGAAAGCATACTCGCGCACATGGAAGAACGAACTAGAGTCCATTTTTTTAGAAAAGGCGGTTAACCTTGAGAACCACCTTGACCAGTTGACAGGAAAATCGCATATGGAACTGTCTTTCTTCTTTATTTCCACTCCGTTTCGACCTTAGGGGGAAAGATTTCTGAGGGTGATGTTGATCTATACGAATTTTGTAAAATGGCTCGTTTTTCACCAGGATTATATATATATCAATGAATATATATCATAATATATATGCGATATTTAATTTCAAAATATCATTAGGTTTCATATTTTCAATATTTTCATATATTTGATATTTATTTTCAAAATATATCATTCTTCAAGATATCGTTTATATTTTCATTCAAAACATGTGTAAATGAATTTTTCAACTTTTATTGACTATGTATAGATAAAAATTCCTCTGTCAGTATTACTCCCCCCCCCCCCCCACGAAAAAATATTTTCTAAGCTTTATGTTTAAAGATAAATTTTTAAATGTTGATTCTTCTTTTTTTTTTTTTTTTTTTTTTTTTTTTTTTTTTTTTTTTTTTAAGCTCTAGATAGAGCTTAGCCCTCGAAAGGACTTAGTCCTGAAAAGAACTGTTTTTTTTTTTTTTTTTTTTTTTTAGTTATGAAAATTGTAATTTTTTTCCCAGAACCCTGTTTTTGTGAAATTGTGAACAGCTTTTTATATTTGTGAAAAATCTAGTCATAATTTTCTGAATTCGAAATGATTGTTATATCCAGATTCTTGTTTATACATTTTTAAGAAGATATATGGATGTAAAATACATATATTTTCTTTATATGTGTAAAAATGACAGGTCAGATTTTACTTTTAAATGATTAATTTGTGAAATGTTCAGTTTAAAGATGGAAAAAGTTTGTGAAAAACCTATTTTTAGACAAAGAATTTTGTGAAGGGTCCTGTTTAAGGGAAATTAGTTTTGTGAAAGGTCCTGTTTTAGGGAAAATAGTTTTGTAAAGGGTTCCCAATTTTTTCCTAAACAGATCCCTGAGAACAATACATTTTTTAAAATATAAATATGTATTAAAGATGTTTTCATTTTTTACTGCTTAAAAATTTTAATATTTGATACATTAATGGAGTTATTTTTAAATAGAAATGAATGAAAATTGCAGGCATTACTGTTTAAGCACTAAAGAATTAAAATCGTTTTTTTTCCTTAAAAATGTGATACATTTTGAATTGTATATGGCTGCTTTATCAAGACAATATTTCCACAACACTACACCACTGTTATTCCAAATTTATTACATTTGCACTATACATTTCTACATTTAAAAAAAAAAATTATATTGAGAAATCGATTAATTTACTAAAGCAAATCACCATATTTTTTTCTTTAGAACATGGAAATGCTACATTGTTGTGTTATTACGTTTAACTAATAATGCTTATTAGGGTTGAATGTTTACCGTAGAAAAAATTGGCAGCAAAATATTTTATACCACTATTTGTACATCATTTGCAATTGAAATCGACCACAAAGTTTATTGTTTGGAAATAGTGGTATTAAAAGTTTTGGTAATATTTCTTTTTCGACAAACGTTCAATCCTACTGATTACATTAACTTTATTATATAGGTTTGTTATATACTACCTTTTTTTTATCTTACTATTTAAATTACCCCTTTTTTACATTATAATATAATTGTGTTGCGGCCTGCCGAACGTTTCAAACATATGTTTGCGTCCCGCGAGAAGAAAAAGTTCAGTATGTCTGCTCTAAATGATGGGTTAGATCCGCCCCTGTCTCAAATACAGTATGAAAAAAGATGACCAACTAGGAAATCTACACTCGAGTACAATAGATACGTCCTTAGGGAACGGGGAGGAATGAAGAGGTCAGTGAAGGGTAACCGCCAGCCTTCGTGAAAACCACTATAGTTAGATTTCTTCTTCCATGCTCGCGCTCCCGTTTAATTGTTCAGAACTAAGCAATGTATTGTTCAGAACTAAACAAACCATTTTCTGGCTGGTGAATAAAGCTGAGTAGTTTCCTTTCTTCTAGGCATGAGTTTAAAAATTTATAACATTTAGGGACTGATTATTACTTTTGGACATTAAACCACTTCAAAACTATTTACGGAACAGGAGCGCCGCCCTTTGGTAAAAAAATGCAACTATTATAAAAATTATTATTATTATTATTATAAAAAGTATTTCTGTGAAAACTGCCTGTCTTTATTGTAATTAGTCTTCTAATTATAGTTTTCAAGTGTCTCTGGGACTTCTAGTTCAACCGTATATCGATACTAACTTAACCCTATCACTATGTCCTGGGGTCCTCGCGGACCCCAAGCATTTTCAACAAGTTGTGAAAAAAATCTATCACTCACTGAGTAGTTTCAGCCGGTGACATCTCATATCATAATGTTTGTAACACACGGTAAAAATTAAACTGCACAAATATAAGTAGTACTTGTTTTTTTTTTTTTTTTTTTTTTTTTTTTTTTTTTTTTGAAAAATGGATAGCATATTTGTCCTGGGCAACAACAGGGCATGTTTTGATGGGACATAGTGATAGGGTTAAAGAAAATCTAGGAACTACTCAAATAATGTTTTTTAAATTGATCTTCTTTAATAAATATTATATCACTATCTGATCCGCCCGGCGTTGCCCGGTCCATCAAAAAATAATAACAAACGCGAAATCACTATCGCTGCACGAAACCGTTCCTCTGGTAACTCATTGTCTTTCCGAAATTAAATTGAGAGATGGACCCCCAAAGCGCGGAAGTAAATTCAATACCACACCCTAAAATGTCCGGATCATTTGATTCAAAACGGGTTAGTTTTTGGTCAAAATTGAAAAATGGTTACCGTCGGATTTTCACAAAATTCGCATTATCGGAATCAGAAAAATAAACTACGTATAGACTGTGAGTTTCGATTCAATATCTCCAATACACTTTTCTTAATACTTGAGGATGAGTGGAAATGAAACTATTTCGTTGTCTGGGATTATCAAATTGATCTGGAGGCACAGCAGTGCCTCCGCCAAGTCGAGAAAGCACGGCCGTAAGCATACTTTTCTGGAAGCAACTCAGGGCACTTTTGACCCCCCCCCCCCCCCCATATCTCCGCGCTGGAGTATCCCAAAAATTCAAAACTTTGTTTTTCTAAAGTATTTGGCACACAGGACCAAAATTTAAAATTACAACTTTCTGTCTTTTCTAGTTCAGACGATATATGAACTCAAACATTCGATTTTTTGTCACTCACTCACTCACTCGTTCCGCGTCATCAAAAAGATTAGGTAGATCCCGTAGCCCTAGAAACTTGACATTTGGAAAAAAGGTAGTGTTTAGGATACAAAGAGAGGAAAAATTATAAAATCCGGAAAATTAAAAAAAAAACATTTGAAAATTCAACAAATTCCATCAAAATTGAGAATTGAAAATAAGACTATCTTGTAGTCTTAGAAACTTAAGATTTGGTGTGAAGGTAGTGCTTAGCAACCAGAAAAAGAAAACATCAAAAACACCAAAAAAATCGAAAGCAAAATTTAACAAATCGAAAAAATCGAGAAAAATCGAAAAGTTTCAAATAATCCGATTTTGTTGCGCTAGAAACTTGGAATTCGGAATAAAGATAGTATTTAGGATGCAAAATAAGAAAAAATAAAAAAAATCCGGAAAATTCGAAAAAAAAAATTAAAAAATAAAAAAAAATAAAAAAAAAATTTAAAAAATTAAAATAATTTGATCTTTTAGCCTTAGAAACTTAAAATTCGCGGTAAAAATAGTGTTTAGGATTCAGAAAAAGTTAAAATAATTAACGCAATAACATTCGAAAATAAAATCGAAAAATCGAAAAATAAGGAAAATTTGAAAATAATTCAATTTTATAGCGCTAGAAACTTGAAATTTGGAATAAAGGTAATATTTAAGATACTACATAAGGAAAAATTCAAAAATATGGATAATTCAAAAAATACCCATAAATTAGTGCAGACGGTATATATGAATTCAAAGTTTCGATTTTTTGTCACTCACACACACTCACTCACTCTCGCGTCATCAAAAAGATTGGGTAGATCCCGCAGCCATAGAAACTTAAAATTTGGAATAAAGCTAGTGTTTCGGATACAAAGAAAGAAAAAATTATAAAATCCGGAAAATTCCAAAAAAAAAAAAAAAAACATTCAAAAATTCAACAAATTCGAACAAAATTGAAAATTGAAAATAACACTATCTTCTAGTCTTAAAAACTTAAAATTTGGTGTGAAGGTAGTGTTTAAAAATCAGAAAAAGAAAACATCAAAATCACACAAAAAAAAAAAAAATCGAAAAAAAAATCGAAAAATCGGAAAAATCGAAAAAAAACGAAAATTTTTAAATAATCCGATTTTGTTGCGCTAGAAACTTGGAATTCGGAATAAAGGTAGTATTTAGGATGCAAAATAAGAAAAAAATTAAAAAATCTGGAAAATTCAAAAAATTCGAAAGAAATGAAAAAATTAAAATAATTTGATCTTTTAGCCTTAGAAACCTGAAATTCGCGGCAAAGATAGTGTTTAGGATTCAGAATAAGTTAAAATAAAAACGTAACAAATTTCGAAAATAAAATTAAAAAATCAAAAAATAAAGAAATTTTGAAAATAATTAGACTTCATAGCGCTAGAAACTTGTAATTTGGAATAAAGGTAATATTTAAGATACTAAATAAGGGAACATTAAAAAATATGGATAATTCGAAAAATAAATCGAAATTTTCAAAAAAAAAAAAAAAAAAAGTGAGAAATTGAAAAAATATGATCTCGTAGTCTTAGAAACTGAAAATTTGATGTAAAGATTATGTTTAGGATGTTTGGGATTCAGAAAAAAAAAAAAAAACATTGAAAAAATAATTAAAAAACGAAAATTTGAAAATAATTCGATTTTGTAGAGCTAGAAACTTAAAATTTGGAATAAAGGCAGTATTTAGGATACAAAAAAAAAAAAAAAATTGTAAAATTCGAAATAACTTATTGTTTTGGATATAGAAAAAGGAAAAATTAAAACACAATAAATTCGAAAATAGAATAAAAAAAACCCAAAAAAGATCGGAAATTTCAAAATAATTTGATTTTGTAGCGCTAGAAACTTTAAATTTGTAATAAAGGATACAAAATAAGAAAAAATGAAAAAATCCAGAAAATTATAAAAAAAGAAAATCGAAAAAATAAAAAATTGAAAATAATTTTATCTTGTATTCTTAGAAACTTAAAACTTGGTGTAAAGGTAGTATTTACTATTCAATAAAAGGAACAATGAAAAAATTCGTTAAATTCGAAAATAAAATCGAAATATCTTTAAAAAATCGAAAATTCGAAAACAATTTGATTTTGTACTGCTAGAAACATTAGTTTTAAGATAATTGTCCTATTAGCTAGTACAACGCCCCTAATTGTTTTATGTTATTTCCCCCGGATTATGCTTTTCTTTCGTTTACGAATTTCGTTATAGGAAAGTTCCACTATAGACTGGCCACATTATAGGCGATTTCTTTATAAACAGGTTTGTTTTCTTTCACAGGTTATACTCTATTTACTTCGCATATGAAATATGGATTGTTAAGGGGGTAGGATACCTTTGAACACGTCGAAAAAGCAAAAAAATATCACTATGTTTCAAGCTTCAAAACTTGTGTAATAATTTTAAAATTAAAATCAAACTTCATTTAAATATAAAGCTTATATTTAAATATATATTTAAAAATATATATATACTTGTAAATTCTCAAATAAATATTGAAATGATAAGTTAAAAATATATATGATAATAAGAGAAAAAAAACATAACACGTCTTGCGCGAATAATAAAATCTGAAAATATGCATATAAAGAGAGAATTTTGGTGAAAATAAATACATAATAGTATTACCTTTATGCTAAAACCAGAATATTTATAAAAAATATTGACTAAATTAAAAAATTAACGTATTAATTAAAAAAATTACAAATTTTCAATTTAAAAAAAAAGTATTTTCAAACTAAAAAAAATAAAAACAAAATTAAATCTTACTTTTTTCTGGTTTTAAGTTGTAGATAATACAGAGATGAATATGTGGTGAAATTTTCTTTTAATTGCCATGAATAGTTTTTTAGTAACACTGCGCGCAAGACGTGTTATGTTTATTTTCTCTTATTATCATATATATTTTTAAACTTATCATTTCAATATTTATTTATGAATTTACAAGTACATATATTTTTTTACATATAAATTTAAATACGAACTTTATAATTAAATGAAGTTTGATTTTTATTTTTGGCTTATTTCACAAGTTTTGAAGCTTGGAACATAGTGATATTTTTTTGCTTTTTCGACGAGTTCAAAGGTATCCTACCCCCTTATGATGTTAGACCCACAAAAATTTTTACAGCTCCCCCTGCCCTCCCGACATTACTGGCTGGTTATGGTTTGATAGTTCTTTCTAAATAAAATCATGGTAACTCTGACATTTACTTGATTTACCTCTAAATTGAACCTAAATGATCCTAAGAAGACGGATAAAAAAATTTACTATATTGGCATGACAATCAGGTAACTTAGAATTAAAATCGAAAAATCAATAAATTTATAAAAAGTCAAAAATTTGAAAATAATCCGATTTTGTAGTCCTAGAAGCTTGACATTTGGCAAAAAAGGTAGGGTTTAGTATACAAAGTAAGAAAAAATTAAAAAATCCGTAAATGTAAAAAAAAGCCAAAAAAACGAAAATAAAAAATAAAAAACATCGAAAAAATGAATACAGTTTGATTTATTAAAAATTTCCGGAAAATTTAATTGTGGCTTTCTTTTTATACTACAAAGTTCTTTTATGCTAAATATCAAGTATCTAGGACTGCGAGTAATATCTCAGATGGATAGCACCTATCCTGGAAGCAATCGAGAGTACTTTTGACACTCCCCCTCCCATAACTTAGTGCTGGCCTAGGAACCTGAAATCTCTTTTTATCTACAGTACTTTGCAAACGAAACTAAAGCTTCAAATTTTTGATACCTGTAAATAATAGGGACAGAGTGTGGGCTTAGCGAAAATCAGTGGATGATCTCCAAAAAGAACCCAAAATCAAGAAAAGGAGGATTACTTACAAAAAGAAGTGAAATCTCATCAAAAACGTCACCTGTAAAAAATGCAGCCAAGTCTCGTGACTCTTTTTCCGTAAAAAGTTCTGAGATCGTGTAAAGCCAAGTTTAGCTATCTTATTAACTCTGAAATTTTCATTCACAAATCACTCCTAGTCTCTACATCTTTAGTTAAATATTATTTTGTGACTTGGCAATTACGCAGCACAGGGAAATTATTACACCTTACTATGTTATGGGATGGGATGAGATAATATGATTAAGGCTAATTATATACGCACTGGGAAGTTATTACACCTTAATATCTTATGGGATGGCATAGTATTATTTGATTAAGACCAATAATATACATCACATTCTCGTGCTACGTAATTGCCAAGTCACAAATTAATATTTAACTCAAGATTTAGAGACTAGGAGTGATTTGTAAATGAAAATTTCAGAGTTAATAAGATAGCTAAACTTGGCTTTACATGATCTCAGAACTTTTTACGGAAAAAGAGTCACGAGACTTGGCTGCATTTTTTACAGGTGACGTTTTTGATGAGAACTTGCTTTACAGTTTCAATAAAAATAGACATTTTCGCACACGCGCAGGAAAATCTTATAATTCCACCTCCAGGGGATGCATTCTGTTCTGAACAAATCTCCGACACATGTCCCCACTGTCTACGACACCGTGTATAGCAGACATGCTGCGCACGCGCTACAATCTTTCAGTTCCAGTTTCCACCACCAGGTGGATAATTCTGTTCTGAATAAACCTCTTTCCGAACAGAACTCCGGCACTCGTTCCGGCTGCTTATGGCACCGTGTTGAAGGCGTGCTGTGTACACGTGAAAAATCTGTTAGTTCCACTTTCCAACGCCAAGGGTTACCAAAACCATGTCTTAATTAATTAGCTATATCATAATTAGTTCATATTAAGTTGAATGAACCAATTCCCGTTGAAATCAGTCCCATAGAACCCGAGAAAATAAATCACTCCCCTGAATATTAATATTCCTAATAGGTGGTAACCAAGGGCTGAAAAAATGATACCGAAGTTTATTTAGTACCTGGGAGACCTCGGATGAATGTTATTAAAGATTTTGTTCCAATTGGCCCAAGATTAAATGTAAATCTTTCAGTTACATTTTCTACCGCCAGGGGCGCACTCTGTTCCAACAAACCTCTTTTTGAACGAAACTCCGACACGTATCCCCGTTGCTTAAGGCATTGTATAGAAGGCGTGCTGTGCACGCGCTAAAAATCTTTTAGTTCCGCTTTCCCCCGCTTGAAGGCACCAAAACTATTTCTTAATTAGTTAGCTATATCTTAATTAGTCCATGTTAAGTTGAATGATTCAGTTCTCGTTGAAATGAAGCCCTTTATTTGAATCGGACCAATTTTAAATGCAAAATCTTTTAGTCCCACTTCCCATTAACGCGATATTTAAATTACAACCGGACACTCACCTCCCCCAATTAAATTAACCAACGACGTTAAAAAATTAGGAATTATCATTAACTTTTGAAACAGAAACAAAATGACTTTTTTTCTTTTTTTTACATACCAAAACAGTAAGTTATCGTTACCAATTTCTGTAATAAAATACATAAATGACGTCATGTACATGAAAAAACTCTAAAAATTGCATGAAACAAATCGCGAAAAATTCACAACTCGCTGTTCGAATTGCCATCAGCTGACGACCTTTTCATCTGCCAATCACAATTTCCCTTTTGACATCCATGTGTGCGTACAATCCTATCAGCTACCAATCACAACTGCCCTCCAACGGTGTTTGACTTCTAGTGATCGATTTGCAACGTTACTTGAAACAAAAAACTCTGCAAAACATCAAAAAAGGTTTAAAAAAATTATAAAAAATGAAATAAAAAAGATCTAATCAAAAAATCCAAATCGAGATAATTAATAATCCGTCTTTTCCTTTTAAAATCATGACTTTTTATCTGTAAGGAATTATCAACTCTCTACAAGCTAAAACAAGAAAGTAAAATCATGCATTAAAGATAAATTATGAAATACTTTCCAATACTTCAAGAATCTTTAACAAATCTTCGCTGTTTAATAAGTTAAATAAGATGCCTACGCAAACATTTAAAAAAAAAATTAAAATTAAATTTTAACTATTATCAGCCATTGCCAGAAAAGTACTGTGATTCTTTTGTACAGCCCTGTATATAATCTATAGGTTTGTATGTATACGCTATGTAGTATTTTACAATTTAATTTAGTAAGAAAACACATAAGACAGTTAAAAACTCACCTTCAACAGTTTTTACCAATAGACGGAAACGTATTTGAATTCTTTTGTACAGCCTTGTATATTACATTATACACGTCACATATTCAGCTAAAGTTTAATTCAAGCAAACGCACGCTGTAAACTACTGAAATCACTCTTCCAGAAATTAACATTCATAAGCGGCCATGTATCCAGTTCTTTGCGTGGTCCTGTCTATGATTTTATTTATTTTCAACAAACATATCTTTGTGTACTAAATATATTTCACGTTCAAAATGCATAACTCGATTAAAAAGAAACCCTTAAGCAATTTATGGTGACACAGTAATGCTTACGAATTCTTTAGTAGCCCTGTATATGACTTATAGTATTTATATATGTCACATAGTATGCAAACTTCAGTTAAACTCATACTTAACTGAAAGCGGACTTCCAACACTTATCGCTTAGGTCTACTATCGCTTATAGACAATACTTCGGATACAGTACTGTATCCGAAATCTTTTGCGTGTCCCTGTAAATGAACGAAAAATGCTATGCACATCATATTTGCCGCAGGTATCTTGTAGTAAACCTCAGTAATGTATATCAATTTCATTACATTTGAAATAGTGTAACGTAATTAAAATACTCTGCAAAGAGTTTCTCGTAAACCATTGTGTAACGAATTATTTTGTGTGGCCCTGTAAATGAATGAGAAATGCTTTAAGCTTCATATTCTGTAGAAAACATGATTTAGTACACCTCAGAAAGTGATATTAATTTCATTTATGTTTGCAATAGTATAACATGATTAAAATGCACCGCAAACGACATTTCCCCGTAGACTATAATATAAGTGAATTCCTTTTGAGATTCTCTGTAAACTAATTATAAGTGCTACATGTACTATACTTGATATTAAGCATCTTATAGTACACTTCAGCGATGTATACCAATTTCAATATATTTGAAATAGAATAACATCACTAAAATGCACTGCAAAAGATTTTTCCCCATAGACCATAATGTAACGGCATTCTTTTGAGTTCTCCCGTACACGGAGTATAAGTGCTACATACTTCATTTTCAATACCGAGCATGCCATAGTAAACCTCAATAATATATGTCTGTTGCATGACAAACCGAGCATATTTACGCGAGTTAGAGCACGGACAGACAGACAGACAAACCGAATTCATAAACACTTTTCAACTTTGTTGGAAAGTGTTTAAAAAAGTGACGATTCTGAGCGTAACTGAGGTCCAAATGGAAGCAACCACTAAACCAATCAAGCATTCTAGGCAAAATTTGTTAGTGGCAAAGGAAAAAAAATCGCAAAAATTGCTGTACGAATTCCGAATAAACTTTAGCCCCACCAGTGGCTGAGAGATTCTGCTCTCAAAACTGATAGAAGGGAGGTGCTGGGTTCAAACTTCTGTCGCGCTCGTCGACCTAGCCGTTCGGAGTTTTTCGTGGTTTTCTTCGAACACTACCGTAAATACGTGTTAGGATCCCTTAGAAAGACCCCCACGGAGGGCACTCCCCCTAGGGCCTATATCCTTCGAGTAGATAATCGACCGTCATAAATCAACCAACCAACCGAATAAACTTTATTGAAAAGAGGATAAAATTTACTATATTAAGCTAAAAAATTGAAACCGGATTCCTGTTACTAATGCGGAACAATTACAGCAGAACCTGAAAAAACTAAAAATCGCATAAAAATTTAAATAAAAAAAAAATCTATTCAAAAATTCCAAAATCGGGCGTCAAGGTGCAAAACTACATGCTTAGAGGTACCTTCCCATTATATTTTGTAGCTCTGTGTGCAGCGGTCTCTTCAGAACACAGCGCGCAAACACACAAACATACAAACTTCCTTTTTTATTTTAGTTAGGGATTTATAAAATACACATTATTCTAAAATAAGCATTGGTTATTAAAATAATGCAATTTATTTTAATTGACAGTATGCACTATATCTCTTAATTTTGAAAGGCTAAACAGAAACTATTGTGTAGAAAATGATGAACAAAATACGCTTAAAGCTCTGTATACCATTCGTTGTACTTTTATTTCAAGTATGTGCATCATTCTTTTAAATTTAAAGATAGAAGATGGTTGTCTAATTAGATAATTTATGTCCAAAAATACTGTCAAGTTCTATGTCTATTGAGTTTTATTATAATACAAGATTTTTCAAACGTCTTCAAACATTATTCCATAGTCTATTGGCCTATTAAAAGTACACAGAATAATTACTGACATATTCGCAGAATTTCTATAAACCTTAACCTTTTCCATTTGTATAGTAAGGTGTACCTCCCCCCAGTAACTGACAGTTTAAGGATTCTTTCTTGTTTAAATCGCTATTACAAAATTTTAAATTTCTTTTATACTTATTTTTGCTTTTGAAAGGCTTGTAGGGATATATTAAAATATTATTGTCGACAAAATTTTGAAAAATTATACATTTAATTAGCAAAAATTATTATTTTTTCATATAATATGGTCAAAAACTACAGTAACTGACACCATCACTATTTTGAAACACCAATAACTGACACAAAGTGAACCAGTGACAGACACTTTATTTGCTAAGATAAAAAAGAAAGTTACTTTATAATTCAAGGAATTTATGCTTTGAAAATGCTTTAATCTTTATTATAAAAACAAAATACTTTAATTTTTATTATAGAAATTGAGATGTAAATTTTGAAATACACAAACATTTGTAATTTTTAAGTGCTTTACTTCAAATTTAAAGATAAAAGGAAATAAACATTCGACATCATTTAATATAGGTTTTATTTTAACAACTGTGGCCTTAAAAAATTAATCTTTTTCTTTTAAGTAAGCGCAATGCAAATATTGAAATGTTATTTAAGGAAAGATATAAATTGTTTTTTTTTCATTTGGCGATGGGTTACCTATCTTCTTAATTATAGTGATATCAACAGAAAAAGGATCATTATCTATAAGAGAAACACTGCAGTTGAGATTCACAAATGGTTTAGCAGATTAAATTTTGCACAGAAGAAGCAAGTTTCGGCGACACGATTTGCAGAATGGCCTTTTTTCCCCCTGAAGTAGCGTTAAGCTACTTTCTACGTTATATTGTTCCAAAATGTAGCGCGCCTCACTACTAAGTAGCGATCAGTGTTGTTTCGCTACTTCGGTTTCCTGGATTCAAGTTTTTCTTTTCACGTTCAAGCTTTCGTTTCTGCTTCCTTTTTTTTCCCCTTATTCTATCTGTTTACACTTTTTTATATATGATATGCTACAGATGCATGTGTTTTTTTTTTTCTTAAATTTTAAATTATTAGTAGTGCAGATATCCAATAACTGACATTTATGAACCACTAACTGACACGTAGTGTCAGACACTGGTAAAACAACTTAAATTTTAAGGGTGTTTACTACAGGATAAATTTAAACAGTTCAAATAATAGATTTCAACTTTCTTTAATATAATCAATAACTAGCATCTCTGTCAGAGACTGGTAAAATGAAATTCTAGGAACCAATAACTGGCACCCCACCTGTAAGCTAAATTAAATAACTATAAACAATAAATCATGGCCCTAATGTATCATATGCATCTTTAAGCTAATTTCTACAAATATCACTTTAAGAAAAAAGTTTAGAATGGTTGAATTACAAATAGATTAGAAAAACACTTCCTTAATTTTAGAAATAAGATGTTTGATTCAATATGGCACTTTTTGTATTCTTAAAAGTTCTTTCATCATTGACTATGTTCTTGGCCCTCTAGTGGTGAAAAAATGGACTCCAAAATAAAAATAATTGCCTAAGTTACCACTAGATGACATTAAATTTCAGAATTTTACAATAAAATGCTTATTTGAGTTAGATTTTTGCTCAAGTGTCAGTTACTGGTTAGGTGTCAATAACGGGGAGTTTCACCCTAACTTATAATTTTTTTTTAAACAAAAAGTAACTTTCCTTTAAAAAAAATAATAATAATAATCGGACCAAAACGATTAAGTTATATGCAATACAATAAAAATGTAACATAGAGTTTCGATAATTGTGTTGCTAATTATTTTTTAATATTAGGGACGTTTTATCTTAATCCCTTTTAAAAGTTTAAAAACTAAAGAAATTAATAACATTTAACGAACAGACAAATGTTAACTGCTATAAAAATAATATGAGGTGTTCAGTTCTGAAATAATACAGAGGCTGTTCGCACATTTTTTAGACAAATTTGATAAATGATTTTAATAAATGGAATTATTTTAGAAGAAAACTTTCTTTCAACAACTTATTATTTGTAATTCATATTATTGTCTGATGCTTTCAAATTTATTCTTCTATCAAGATGACGCATTCAAACAAGCTGTGAATCAGAGGATACTTTTTTTTGTTTTCTGGAAAGAAATATTCTTATTCGGAAGTTTACAATGATTGTAAAGCGCATAGTATAAAAATTTCTAAGTGCAAAATAAACATCAGTATTAATTGGAAAGAACTATCCCGAAAATTAGTACTTATTCTTAGTAAAAAGACTCAAAATGAAAAAAAAAATACATTAAAAAAAAGCCCATTTCAAGGCTGAAAACGAAGTTTCAGGTAAGGGCTTATGATTGTCGCAAATTTATCTTACAATGGGAAAATAAAAATAAAATATTGGACAAAAATGTTACAATCAATTCATTATATTATTAAGAGAATGTGTTACATCCGATACTTACAGAAAAAATGCTATTTTCTTTATTTCAACGACTTTTAAAGGGTGAAACTGCATCAAAGCAAAGCTACCACTCATACTTCAAAAACTACCGCTGCATTCGTTGAAAACATTAAAAACTCACACAGGTATTGCATTTATACCTTTTAACATATTCCTAAGAAGTCACCTGACGTTTCTCTTAGGGTTTATTATGCATTTGGTCTGCTGAAAAGAGCTCTTTCAAAGCGCAAAACCACCATGATTGATCGAATCTGGAAAGTGTTTAAAGAGGCATGGGAAGCAATAACCCTGTAAATTTTACAAAAAACCTTCTAACATCAAAAACATTACGCAGAATTAGAATCAAGAAACAAGATTATCATATAGATTACTTCAGAAAGCAATATTCATATTTTAAACGTTAAAAAAACAACGCCGAAATCGTCTAAAAAATGTGCGAACACTCTCTGTATTATTTTATGAACTTTTAAGCATTTCAAAATATATTTCATATAACATTTGATATTTCTTTTGTATTGTTATAGGTAGCAGAAGTTCAATGAATTATGATTCCTGCAAACTAGTTGGCGAACTTGTCAAAGAATCGTTTGATTTTAATGTTATCGCTTGGAAGATACCTAAAATACGTTCTATTGAAGTGGAAGTGGATAAAGGAGTGCAAAGTCCATCATTTATTTTCGCAGGTGCCACCTGGATTTTCACAATGTTCCCATATGGCCAGACGAAATTTGAAAGCGAAGGGAAAGTCGATTTAGCAATTGACAGGGTGTATTCTCTATTTCCAGGACATCCTATATCATACAGAACTTTCTTAAAAGCTTATGATAAACAAATTGATGAAAAGATATATCCTTTGGAAGATTGGTACAAGACAAGTTATAGGGAAAACTCATTCATTTTTGGAGCAAATAATAGTCGAGAAAACATTTGTAATGTTATGTCTTATGGCTCTTTGTTTAGTTTGGTGGTACCTAATGAACCTTGTGATACTGTTCTTTTCGTATGCGAGTTTCGAACTGAGAGCAACAATGGAAATAGATTGGATATTCTAACAAAATCGGTCCATTTAGATACAGGTAAGACATACTTAATATATCTCGTCTAGATGAAACTAACGTTAAAATGAACGCTTCTATCAAAATTGGTTGAATTAGATACAAGTAAAACATACTTAACCCCTTGGGGACGAGTGACACGTATACGTGACGCATAAGATGCTCAGAATACACGATTTTTCACACCAGTTATTTTTTTATTGTAAGATTTGCCTTATTAAATCTTAGCATTTCTGCGACTCAATTAGGCAAAAATTTCTGTTTTGAAAAACCGGTGGTAAAAGATTAAAAATTCTGTAAAGGACGCTCGACGCGAAGGGGTTAATACATTTCGTCTAGATCAGCCATACTCAACCTTTTTTTCTCGCGGGCCGCAAACATATGTTTGCGACGTTAGGCGGAAACACACTCGTATAATAATACTCACACACTCGTATAATAATGTAAAAAAAGTGTAATTAAAATAGTAAGATAACAAAAGTAGTATAACAAACATATAATAAAGTTAATATAATTAGTAGGATTGAAGGTTTGTCGCGAAAGAAATGTTACCAAAAACTTTAACACCACTATTTCCGAACAATATACTTCGTAGTAGATTTCTATTCATAATGATGGAGAAATATGCCGCGAAGATTTCTGTTTGGAATTAGTGATATAACACTTTTTCTGCAACAAACGCGTAGCCCTAATGTCCCAAATAGGCATTATTAGTTATATGATAACCATAAACGTAATAATATAACAATGCAATATATCCAAGTTGCTACAGAATCAGGGGATTTTCTTTAATAAAACAGTCATTATCTCAATTCAAAATCTTTTATAGAAATATATATAGTGCAAATTTAATTATTTTGAAAGTTTGTTCAGTATTAAAGATTAAGAAATATATATACCACTATAGCACAAATAGAACAGCTACATGTAAAAAGAAACTTTTGACTAACAAAACGGCCTTTAACATGTTTTAAGATAATTTTAAATTAGTGATTATAAATAACAGGGCAGATTTTGTCACCCATGAAAATATATAAAAGAACATTAAAGGCCTTAAGAAAATTTTATGCACATCACAATTGTTTTTATAAATAGAGCTGAATGATTATGTGTCGCGGGCCTCATATTAGAAGTCGCCGGGCCGCAGGTTGAGTATGGCTGGTCTAGATGAAACGAACGCTAAAATGTAGAGCTGGCAGATCTCTAATGAAATATAAATGATTGCCTAGTAAAATAGCGATGCAACTTTATGGCAACCCTCTAAAATTACAGCTTATTTTGGACACCTATGCATGTCATTAATTATCAGTTGAACAGAAAGCTAACATGTAGTGTAGAGCTTAGTGATCTCTACTAAAGTTTATAGGGTTGACTAGTGAAATCGCTATGCAACTAGCGACAATCCTAAAAAAAGTAAGGCTATTTTTTATCACTTGTTCATTAATTAAAAGATGAAACCACTCTTTTTCTAATGAAACATATATAGATAACTTCTGAAATTATGGTGCAACTAAGTGACAAGGACAACCCTTTAAAATTTGCTGTTACTTTGGACAGTGGCTTAGTTTGATAATTAAAAGATAAAACCAATGCTAAAATGTAGGGGTTACAGATGTGTAATAATTTATGTTGTTTTGTCTAATGTAATCGCGATATCATATATTCTAATACGAGCAAATCTTGTGTGTGGTTATATATATATATATATGCAAATTTTATCTTAAAAACGGCTCTAACGATTCTGACGAAATTTCGTATCCTATCGTTTTGGGGCACCAGAAAACCCTTGGACTAGGTCACATGTTCGAGAAAATTCGATAAGTGGGTCATTTTGGGTCATGGTCTAGCTAATTGTATCTAAAAAACGGTTCAAACGATTTTGAAGAAATTTTGTATCCGACCATTTTCGGGCACGAGAAGACTATTGGGCTGGGTCACATGTTCGAGAACTTTCGATTAGTGGGTCATTTTTGGGTCAACGCGGGTCAAATTAATTTTATCTAAAAAACGGCTCTAACGATTTTTATTAAATTTTGTGTCCTACGAGTTTCGAGCACTATAAAATCATTGGGCTAGGTCACATGTCCGAGAAAATTCGATTAGTGGGTCATTACTGGGTCATTGTGGGTCAAGATCTAAAAAGCGGCTCAATTTACACTAAATTTTGCATCCAATGGTTTTCGGGCACGAGAAGACTGTTGGGCTAGGTCATATGTTCGAGAAAATTCAATTAGTGGGTCATTTTGGGTCATGGTCAAGCTAATTGTATCTAAAAAACGGTTCAAACGATTTTGACGAAATTTTGAGTCCGACTATTTTCGGGCACGAGAAGACTATTGGGCTGGGTCACATGTTCGAAAACTTTCGATTAGTGGGTCATTTTTGGGTCAAAGCGGGTCAAATTAATTTTATCTAAAAAACGGCTCTAACGATTTTGATTAAATTTTGTATCCTACGAGTTTAAGGCACGCGAAAATCATTCGGCTAGGTCACATATTCGAGAAAATTCGATTAGTGGATCATTTCTGGGTCATTGTGGGTCAAGATCTAAAAAGCGGCTCAATTTACACTAAATTTTGCATCCAATGGTTTTCGAGCACGAGAAGACTGTAGGGCTAGGTCACATGTTCGAGAAAATTCAATTAGTGGGTCATTTTGGTCATGGGTCATTATGGATCAAGCTATTTTATCTTAAAAACGGTTCAGAGGTTTGAAATAAATTTAGCACCTTACAGGTTTAGGGAACAAGAAGACTATTAGGTTAGGTCACATGTTCAAGAAATTTCGATTAATGGGTCATTTTGGTCACGGTTCATTATGGGTCAAGCTATTTTATTTTAAAAACGGCTCAGACTATTTACACTAAATTTTGCATCCTATGGTTTTCGGGCACAAGAAGACTGTTGGGCTAAGTCACATGTTCGAGAAAATTCAATTAGTGGGTCATTTTGGGTCAAAGCGGGTCAAATTAATTTTATCTGAAAAACGGCTCTAACGATTTTGATTAAATTTTGTATCCTACGAGTTTCGGGCACGCGAAAATCATTGGGCTAGGTCACATGTTCCGATGAAATATTTGAACTCAAATTTAATTTTGACCGAGCATAGCTCGGTCTTCCCTGCTCGTGATACTTTACGTGGCGAAATTTAAGGATATAATTTGACGCTTGCTTAGGCCATTAATTAAAACATGTAACCAACGCTAATGTAGAATATAGAGACCGGTATAAATAAATATAAGTTTGTCTATTAAAATGTCAGGCGATTAATGGCAACCTTACGGAAATTAATGTTATTTTTGGACAAAGACTTAGTTCATTAATAAAACAATGAAACCTACGCTAAAATGTAGAGATTACAGATCTCGAATAAAGTATAAGGTTAATCATAGAAACCTTGTTTCTACTAATATCCACACTCTAAAACTTATTGCTATATTTCGACGCTTATTTGACCCATATCCATTATAAGCTAATTACGCGTCGAAAAATAGCATTAAGTTTTAGAGTGTGGATATTAGTTAAAACGCACAACCCTTTACCTTACCCTTTATATACTTTATTGTAGATCTGTAATCTGTATAATTTAGCGTATGTTTCACCCTTAAATTAATGAAATCTTTTTTTTTTTCTAATTTTAATTTCCAGAAAGTTGCCACTAATGACATTGCGTTTTCATTAGGCAGCCCTATCTGTTTTAATAGAGATATGCAGGGCCCGACAAGCAAGTTTTCGTACCGAGGGCATTTTCAATTTTTCGTGCCTCTTTGATTGGTTGATTTACTTATACTAGTTTTATTACATATTACACGCTTATTCAAAAAGTGTCAACTCAAAAAATTACGTTTTCCGGAAAAAAAAAAAAAAAAAAAAAAACGGTTCTAGGAATAAAAATAAAATATTTTTTTCTATTATTTATTGAAATGTACTTTTAACTACAGATTAAGATGTATATTTGTCATTTTATCATATTAATATCTGAAATATCACATTTTTTCAGTTGTGTCACTTTTCGAATAAGTGTGCAATATGGTAAAATTGAATGTTTTGATAAATTCAGTTCCCCAATTACTAGAAAATAATGATAAGAAGGCTACTTATTAATGATGTTATTGATATTAAATGAGAAAACCAAACTGATACTGAGTGCAAACAAAAGTCCTAAAAGAAATAAAAACATTGGCACAATTATGATTTTTGTAAATAGAAATTTCGATGAAATTATGAAAATTTTCGTGCCCTTCAGAAATTTTGTGTCCAGGGCATGGGCCCCAGGTGCCCGTGCGATAGTCAGAGCCTGGAGATATGCAATATGTACATAAGCGTTTGTTTCCTGTTTCAGCTATTGATCTCAGCAAGTGTCCAGCAAATGACATAAGTAAGTGTTTATAATGTTCTGGGGCTTCCCACTAATCGAATCGCGATCTTAATAGGCAACCCAATATAATTTATCAGAGATCTGTGCTGCTTTCATTTAAGTGTTAGTTTTTATCTATTAATTAATACACTAAACAAGTAAGTGTCCAAAAATAGACCTAATTTAAGCAACCTAGTATAATTTATCAGGGAAAGCAATCGTTATATTTTAGTGGTGGTTTCATCTTTTAATTAATAAATTAAGTAAGTGTCCAAAAATAGAAATACCCCTAATTTTTGAAAGGTTTTTACTAGTTTCATCGCGATTTAATTAAGCAACTTGATATATTTTATAAGATATCTTTAAGCTCTATATTTTAGCACTGGTTTCATCTTTTAATTAATGAACTACTTAACTAATGATAACAGGTTTTAACTAATGAGCCTTAATATTTGGAGATTTGCCACTATTTGTACCCAGATTTCAACAGTCAACAGTTTTTTTTTTTTTTTTTCAAATAGAGGTCGGCTTGATCTACATTTTAGCATTAGTTTCAGCTTTTAATTAATGAACTACATAGGTATGCAATATATGTTTTAATTTTTTCGATGTTTTCCATTAGTTGCATTGTGAGTTTACTAAGCAATCCTATATATTTCTAAAGAGTAAGCTGTATGTAGTAGAGCAGCGCAGTTTTCATCCTTAAATTACTGAACTAATCTTTTTTTTTTTTTTTTTTTTTTTTTTTGTTATTTTAATTTTCCGAAAGTTTTCATTAGGCAACCCTATCTGTAATCTCTACGTAAGGCGTGGCGCACATTGAGACGTAGCTGCCATGCGCAGGTGAAGTGATGCTGCTACGACACAGTTTTCCGTAACGTTTGTTCACATTGCTGACGTTTGCCACCCATGTTAAACGGCTCGTTTTTCGTAGAATAAGAAACAATTAGTTATTTTGGGGGATTTTTAGATATTTTTTGCCATGGCTCAGTACATAGATTTAAATTCAGAATCCGATTCAGTTTCTGAAAGGGATGCGTGCTTATTAGTATATTTTGGATCAAAAAATAAATCATTTAAGAGAGTAATTACATGGAAGATCGAAAAAGTTTCTGGCAATTTACCGCAACTACAAAATACAGCAATGCCAGATTTAAAAATTATTACCATTTAAATCGCCAACAATTTAATAAAAAATTCAATTTTTTCAGAGGGACACAATGCACAAAAAACCATTAATACTGACAAAAAACTTGCAGTTTTTTGAAGTAACTAATTTTATATTCGAAATTTCAATTTGTTTTAAAGACTCATTTTATTCTACCCTTTAACGTTATTTTATTGAAGCTCATTACTTCATATAGTCTCATTCAGATTTCTGTGTTTCCTTCAACAGAATTTTTAATTCTAAAATTATACGTAAAGTTTAATTTATGCTTATTTGATATAATTTTCTTTTAACGTATTAAAAAGGTATTCATTATTTATTTTTATACTAAAAATATGTTACTGTTCCTAATACAGTAAAAGTCCTAGTAATGGACCCCCACCCCCTTCCAAAGTTTTTAGTTTATAAAAAAAAAATCAATAAAAATGCAGTTTTAATTTTTTTCTTATAACTCTCTTTTGCAAGTTTCATACAGATTGTTAACACAGTATTCTGTTCTCATTGAAAAAATTTAAACAAGTTAAGAGCTGGTTTTACTTAATATATATCTTGTTTATTTTCTTGCAAAAATTGCATGTTTTGATTTAGATCAGCTGATAAATAATAAAATTTAATTGTTTACCATAATGTATTGAGAACGTTTTTTTTTTTAATAACTAGTTATAATCAATTTCAAGCGAGTAATAAAATATTTAATATTAAACCACTTTTTTTTTCATTATTACTCTGAAAAATAGAATAGCAAAATTTTAATTTTATATAATAAAAACCATTTAAAATATTACATTTTTTTTTTTTTAAGTTTTAGGACCAATGTCCATTATTGAAATTTTTAATTAGTTAATTTTCAGTAATGGATATTATAATTAAAAAACAATTTCTGCTTAACCCTACAGTGCATAGTGTAGCCAATTGGCTACACTTTCTATTTAACTTTTAATAAATAAATCAAGTTCTTTGTAACCACTATATTTATATAGAAATAATTATCCTGTAAAAATAACATAAATGTGCTACTAAATAAAGTTAAAAATCTATCTTAAAATTTCTGGTGTAGAATTCTTAATATAAGTATAAAAATACACAATTCTAAAAGAAAAATTCATGCACTTTAGGGTTAATGTTCATAGCACTTAATATTGATTTAACTGAAATGGAAGTAATAAAATTTAATTTTTGAATTCCACTTACCACAACGTATTAAGAACAATTTTTTAGACACTTTTCTGTTAGCTGGACACCAGTGATATATATAAACATAAATATACATATCACTGGCAACCAGGTAACAGAAAAGTACCTTTAAAAAATTGCTAGCTTTAATAAATTTCATGTGATTAATAAAAATTTTTATATTAAACAAGATTTTTTTTTATCATTATTACTCTGAAAAATATAATAAAAAACTTTTAATTTTATATAATAATAACCATTTACAAAATTACATTTATTTTTAGTTTTAGGACCAACGTCCATTAATTACTGAAATGTTTACAAAACAGGATAGGCGCGAACAGCTTCGATCAGTTTTTCCTTCATTTTCCCTGAAAAACGTGACACACTCGCACTTGAAACTGTGTTCGAAATACAAGAGGCATGCAGGCCCTGCGTCAGAAAAACTGCGCGTGAGTCAATATGCGCTCTCCCGTCCATTTCAATGCTTTACAAAATCGCGTGACGTGAGAACCTGCTCCACGGGTGTTGCTGCGTCTCAATGTGCGCCTTGGTTAAAAGAGTTGGTTTCATGTTTCAACTACTGACCTCAGAAAGTGTCCAACAAATGACCTAAGCTATTTTTCATAATGTTTTAAGGGTTTCCATTAATTGCGTCGCGACCTCATTAGGCAACCTAATATAATTTATCAGAGATCTGCAAACCTTAGATTTAAGTTTTGGTTTCATCTTTTAATTGATAAACTAAGCAAGCAAGTGTCCAAAATTAACCCTAATATTTGAAAGGTTTCCACTAGTTGCATCGCGATTTCACCAAGCAAGTCCATATATTTTATTAGAGATCTTTAATCTCTATTTTTTAACACTGGTTTCACCTTTTAATTAATGAACTAATTACCTAATGATAACATATTTTATTTAATGAACCTTAATATTTGGAGAGTTGCCATTAGTTATACCCAGATTCAACTCCGTTTTTTTTTTTTTTTTTTTTTTACTAGAAATCTGCACGATCTGCAGTACTAGTTTCAGCTTTTAATTAATGAACTACATAGGTGCCCAATATATGCTCCAATTTTGGAGGTTTGCCATAAGTTGCATTGCAGTTTCAATAGGAAATCCAATATATGTATTTCAAAAGAGATCAGTAACCTCTACATTTTAGCCTAGGTTTCATCTTTTAATTAATGAACTAAGGAAGTGTCCAAAAATAGACCTACATTTTAAAGGGTTGTCACTAGTCGTATCAAGATTTCAACAAGCAACTTTTCTTTAATAGAAAATTGGAAGATCAAGATCTTCATTTTAACACTGATTTCATTATTTAAATTATGAGTTATGTGATAGAAATTCGAATTGGAACAAATGAGTTTTGTCTTTTCTCAGTACCAGCTTGGCTTAAGATATCCTTTCACTTTTATTTTCCAAAGATAAATTCTGTAATTTTTTTTTAATTGCAGCTTTTAATGAAAGAGCCAATTTTTTTTTTCTGTCGTCACTTGGACTATAAGAACAAATACAATAATACAGTCGGCCAAAAACGAAGAGAATACCCATACATTTTAATCATCAAATTGTCATCAAAAAAAAAAAAAAAAAAAAAAAGGAAGAGAAAAAAAGAAAACGGCCATTCGATTAGAAATTATGACTTCTTTTATTTTATATAAAAGAAAACTTAGGGATCAGTCTTCATATAGCAATTATATCAAAGTCTGAAATTTTCAATACACCTAATTTTCACATCATATGTGAATTTTCCAGTGAAGGGTGAAAGTTTGTAAAACAGGTCTTTGGCCCAAGCTAATTTAATGCCTTTAACCTGGATATGGGGGAAGTAACGGCATGATAAATAAGAAATCAAATTAATTAGTTGAAAATGTATTATTCAAAATTATAATTATAAAATGAGACACAAAGGAACATGCATGTAGCCAAATGACATTTACACATTATTTAATTTTATCTATATGTTCAGAAAGAAAAGTCAAAAGAACATAAAATCTATTTTTATCGGCCTCTTTTGTCTTTTTTACAGCTTTCTGACTTTACAGTTGGACGTGGTAAACATCTATGATAAAATCACCGCAATCAATATTATGGGGTTTCACTTCATCTACGTGTATTTGGCTCCTTATGTCAGAAAATAAATTTAAGTCAAAAAAATATACATATACGACCCAGGTTAGACGAATTATATTTAATGTAAAAGCAACTAGTCGGACATGCCAATCCCAAAACTTTTTTCTATCTCATACATATTAATGCTTCAAAATTCGGTATCGCACCGCCAAAAAATAAAATTGTCATTCTGTTTTACATTAGCTGCTTGCGAATCGTCGGGTTACCTGAATGTAAGCAGCCGATGCATTATACTAAACTACGAAAAGTCCTTCTGGCCTGTACCGGCAAGAAAAGATAGCTTCCCTATTGCTTGGTTTTGAGATTTCAGCTAATTCTACTGAAAATACACGAAGCTAAAATGCGCAGAACCCGATTACAGAAGAGTCATTCCCAGTTCTCGCCAATATTGAATTTGAGTGAGAACATCGCCAAATTAGACAGACATAGCCAAGTTAGCTTCATATATGGCAACATATTTTGGTTGCCAAATTTGGCAATATTTCACCAATTGTCGCCAAGCTTGGCGAGATTTTGACGTTGTAGAATATAAATATATAGTGTTAAGCATGTAAGTGTTGAAACGATGGCTACAACAATGAAAGAAAATTCGAAGAAGCCATGTTCACTAAAACTAATAAATTAAACTCGTTTATGGAGGAATGCTGCTCTATTGTTTCAAAATATCAGCCACCCTATAATTTCAAACTGCTATATCTCCGCCATTTTTTAAGAGCAAAACAAAAAATGCTTTGGAATCCTTGGATCAAGGCCGAACATTTAACGGAATTTTTTTAGGATTTCTAATTTTTTTGTACAACTTTTTGAAATTGAAATCTTTAATTTGCAATCACAGCGACCCTCCAGGCGCAATATCCCCAAATTCAACTGGGACCTGCAGGCTACTGTCAAACATAGAAAAAAATTGGTTCAATTATCTGTATAACTTCATACACTTTTCGATGATACAATGGTGAAAATGTAACAAAAATCGCGATCGCAGGGCCCCCTTTCATCGAAATATCCCCAAATTCAAGTAGGACCTGCTGGCCATAGCCAAAAGCATATACAAAAAATTTAATTCAATTTGAAGCATAATTTCATACACTTTTCGTTGATACAATGAGGACGGACAAACAGACATTTTGTAAAAACATGTTTTTCGGAATCTCTGACCCCTAAAACGTGTAAATCCGTCGAAAACTGGAAATCGAAAAAAATTTTCGATTCCAATACTTTCTTCTAGTTTAGAGAGAAGAACGTAAAAATGTAAGATTACATGGTGATGGATCTACACGACCCTCAGATGAATGTCAACAACTACTCACCGTTACGAAACGGCAGAATAAAATTTCATGTAAAAAAGTCGTTGTCATTCTTCAAACATAAAGACAGTATTTAGAATAGAGGTTACAGTTAAAATATATGTACAGAAATAAGTTATTGCAAACAGATGGAATGGCATATTTGGAACCTTAAATATAATAAAACGAAAGCTATGTGTAAACAATGCCTTACTCATGCGTTTCTATTTTGCACTGATGATACCAAGAAGAAATCAGTGGAGAACAACAGTAGTTTTGCTTTATACGAGTTTTATAAATTTTTGAAGCTGTATATCGTGATTGTAATTTAAAAAATCTTGGAAGACTTCTGGGATAAGTCTAACAGTTTATAGGTTTAATGGTTACTAAACACTTTAATACAATTGAGGCATTGACATGGAAAAAGTAGTAAGTCAAGAAAAATCGATTTTGAGATTTTTAATAGAAGAAGTAGTAAAAAGTTGTGCCAATGGCATGGAAAGAGCAGTAAGTCAGTGTCGAAAGTAGTTTATGGATACATGGATCTCATATGCTTATTTTTGTGAATAAAACTTTGAAATTTAGCAGTGTAAAACAGTTTTTTTCTTCCCCTGTGAAATTAGGTTTTCTTGACTTACTACCTTTTCCATGTCAATGCCTCAATTATTTACTAAGTATTCTTAATGACAAATACACTTTAACTCCACTTGAATCAGAGTAAAACAAATAAGGAAAGGGCAGGTGACGTCACTGTTGGTTAAATTTCTGTTGGTTCACAAGAAAAACCCGTTCGTTCTTTATGACTCCTCCTGTACGCATGAGATGGGGCGATTTGATTGGTCTACGTTAAACTGGTCTATGATATGATTGGCCTACGTCCCCATAACGATTCCTGCAATGATCGCCATGACAAAAATGTAGTGGTAGATTGGTTGATGGAACTGTTTGTTTGTAAACATGCCCTTTCCTTATAGCGATGCCCAGATTAATATTTAGAATTAAAAAGTAACGAGATTACGAGTGGTTTATGTTGTGCTTTTCATACCATCGCAGTGCTGCAACATTTTTATTTTTCTATCACATTTTTGATATAATTTTTTTTTAAAGTTGCGTTATTGCACTCATATTAAAAAAATGTGAACAAATAGGCAAAAACAAGCACTTTTTGAAAGAATTTCACATTATTAAACATACTTATATTTGCAGATCTTAAAAATATAGGAATTCTGCTAATTAGGTAAAATTATTCCATAAAATTTAAAGTACTAATAATAAATTTTAAAATAATATATTTATTATGCAAATAAAACGTACTTTTTTCTTACAACTTAAGGTTTTTAAATCAAAAACCTGCCTTATAAACGCTCATCTTTTTACCTTAAGGCTATAAAACGGGAAATCATTCTGTGAATTATTTTTGAAATTATTGTGATTTAAAAGTTTTAAACTCCTAAAAATATTTTTAACAGTTGCAAAACAAACTACAATGTGGATAGTCTTTTTAAGCACGGATATAGCCTTTTTAAGTACGGATATAAATATGAACTCTAACATTGGATTAGCATATTTATTAAAATTTATAGATTTCAATTTTTGTTAAAATCTTTATAGGATACATTTTATATTCTTATTTTGAAAATTAATTTAAAAACATATGTATTTTCAAATTGATATTCGAAAACTTGACGAATACGATCTTTTAACTGAAATCAATTTCTGGAAGCTTCAAATATACGAATCTAAAATTACAAATCATTCCACTAAATAGTTTTTTTTTCAGCTATTTCTTTCTATTAAAAATGTATTTAACATTAGAAGTTTAAAACTTAAATCGCCATCATTTCTTAACTACTTCACCGAATGATTTTCTGTTTGGTATCCTAAAACAAAATTTACTTAAAACTCCAATCATGATGTCAAAATTAGGTGTTTGTACTAAATATTTCAGAGTTTGATACATTTTTTATATGAAGACTGCCTCATAAGCATAATTTTTAAACTGAAAATATATATACATATAATTTCCAGTTGAATGGCTGCTTTCGTTTATCTGGAACAATTTCGTAATTAAAATGTATTGGGTGATCTCATTTTTGTTTGGACGACTGTACATTGTTTATTTGGTTTTCAACAGACTATTTCTAAAAAACCTTAATAAAAAAAGTGTAGCTCAGGATTAACATCAATCACACTAATGTAGACCAAACATACAATACAAATCTAATATACAGGGTGATATTTTTTTAAGTTGTGAATGTAAAACCTTATTACAAAAGAACTACTGATCCAAATGACCTAAAATTTCACCAGTATGGTCCCAAAGCAATGGGAAATTTTTTGGCGAGGTTTAAAAAAAACTTAAAATCGCACCAACAGATGGCGCTGTATATGCAGTATACGTCTCCAAGTCCGGAGACGATCTTACGGACGACACGCGCACAATGGATACTCTTTGCTCTGTTGTGGAACATGCGGTTTCACGTTTCCAACTCGTAGCTGAAATCGGTGGACAGCACATTGAAAATCTCTTGAGTTAGTTGCGTAGTTCCGTACGAATGCTTTACTCCATATTTTTATTTCGTTCTCTTTCTGCGAAGGTGTTCGCAGTTCCTTTTCCGAATTACTTCATTCTGTATGCTTTAGATATGTGTAATAAAGATTTCTTTTTCTTAAAGTACCGTCCATTATTTTCCTCCCACTGACGATATTCTTTGTTTCTGTTAACTTACAGCGCCATCTGTCGGTGCGATTTTAAGTTTTTTTTAACCACGCAAAAAAAATCCCATTGCTTTGGGAGCATACTGGTGAAATTTCAGGTCATTTGCATCAGTGGTTCTTTTGTTATAGGTCGTTACTTTCATAACTTAAAAAAAATCACCCTGTATTTTATTTAGCTTAAATAATTTCATTTGAAAGTGAACCTTAGCTAAATCTGTTTTGTTTAAACATTCTTTCTAAAATGCATCTTTGTATTTTTTATTTGATAGACAATGAGTTCTCACTTATGGCGTTCGTATAACAAATTCCTAAATCGTTAATTTAAGAGGTATACGGTATATTTAAAATTGCAAAAGTTTTTCAAAGGTTTCTATTATCTTATATGTTTATTTTTGTATAAGATATACGAAACTTAAACTTTTATCCAATTCTCAACTTATATTTAGAAACACATGCTGTATCAAGTATATATTCAAAAAATCCCATTCTTTTATGATGAAAATTTATCGAGTTACCTTACTTTGAATTTTATGAATTGTAGGCACTTTATACTTGTTAATAAAAAAAAACGGTCTAAAATGGAATATTTTAGTTGACGTTCCGTCTTAGAAAGTTTTACTGTGTGTCTGCATGTTTTTAAGCTTAACCATTTAAAAAAATATATGGACAAATATTTTCTTTTCTTTTTTCATGGAGGGTTTTTTTTTTTTTTTTTTTTTTTTCTTCTTTCAATTTTAGGTCTGTTGCAGAAAACATCAAAAGAAGGTCCTATGTCAGCTGCATCTGCTTGTAAAGGTTGGTTTAAAACTCTTTGAATAATATTGCCTTAGCATTGATATTCTTAAGCAGTATATGAACTACGCTTTCATTCTTTTTTCTTTATGACTTTTATATATGAATAAAAACACTTTTGTTGTGATATATAATACTTTATTCCGCTTAATAATTTTTTAAAGACAGTATTTTAAACTAAATAAGTTCACTATTATTTTTAGTTTAATTACTAAAAAAATTCCGTTTATTTTTCTACTAACTCGAATTTTTAGTCGCAGAAATGCGAACTCGCCGAAGAAAATCAAATGTTACTACTCCAATGATTCTAATGTAATATGATTTATCAGAGAGAAAACTAGCTTTTACCTTTTCTTTGTATAAAAATTATATATATGAATGTGTTAGAACTTATTTCAGTAAAACATATTACAATGGATGAGTTTTTTGGACATTAAAAAATATTTTTTTAATGTAAATTTCATTTTTAGGATCGTCACATGCAACACTAAAAGAAGAGCCCCTAACATCTACATCTTCTTGCAAAGGTAATGTAAAAGCATTTGAATTTTAAGCCCTAAATATTGTTTTTCTTAGGAATGCGCTATCTGTATTTTTCTATTTATTGCATTGTTTTCATATGTTTTAAAGATGTTTATAAAAGATAATGATATAAGGTAAGAAAAAGGTAATTACTATGTTTTTACTTTCTCAAAGCGTATTGAAGAATTGAAAAAAATATGTTTGAATATTTTATTTTAATTTAATATGAAATCCTGACAAAGAAAAAGAAAACTGATCAACCGTAATAACCTGTCAAAAATTGTAGCAGAAAAATACTTCTAATACTACATTCAGATCGGATAGTTAAGATATCTTAGATCGCCGAACTCACTGAGGGAGTTCCAGAAACTCACTTAGTCAGTTCGAACTTTCTATTGCTAGATACAGCCAGTACCCCTTACTCTGATTGGCTCTGGAGGCCGATTGGCTGTTGAGGCTAACTTTAATATATGCGCATGCGCACATTCTATGTTTGTTCAGATCTCGGTCACGGTGATGTTCAATGAGTTATCTTAGATGAGTTTTGCGGTGTGGACAGGTATTCAATTCCGGGAAGGTACCACCTCAAAAATGGCGGTCTAAGATATCTTAAATGTCCGATGTGAACAGGGTGAGTAGCAAACGATTGGAAATAACATCTGCTGTTATATAAAACATAAAAATAAAATGCTTAGGTGATATCTTCATATCAAAATCGCTTCAAATTATCCGGTGTAGTAAGAACTCACACTTACATAAGAGAAAAAGCATCTGTTAGTTATACTTCCAAAATATTTTAAATAAAATGTGTCACATTTTCATATACCACATAATCTTAAAGGGATGCTTCACCGTTCCACGCCGAACATATAAACCCATGATAACCTATTATATTACTTTTAAATGCTAAAGGTGTCAAATTAACAACATAATATAAATTAAAATAACTTTTATTAGTTGTTTTACATGTTTCGACTCTTTCCGAGTCATTTTCAAAAACAAACTGAGAATATTCTAAAGCTGCACGGGCTTTGAAGTTATTATTTTCATGTACTTTTTTAAAAATTACGCACGTTATCTATTATTTTTTTTTTACTTGATTGTTTATTTTCATATCTTTGACCATGGAGTTATTCTAGCCACAGTTTCGGTAAATTAAAAGATGCCGCATCGTTACATATTGTATTTTTGCGCGTGAGTATATCTATGGTTTCTCTTATTATGGATGGATAGTACAGACTAGAGGGAAATATTATTTTACTTTCATTGAAATTTATTTGGATGGTTTCTTCTTAATATAATCTTGCCAGGGCTGTAGTTTTTCTATTGTATTTAATATCAGCTATATGCTCTTTTTTCTGCAATTAAATTTCCTGCTGGTCATGCCTATACTCACGCGCAAAAATACAATATGTAACGATGCGGCATCTTTTAATTTACCGAAACTGTGGCTAGAATTACTCCATGGTCAAAGATATGAAAATAAACAATCAAGTAAAAAAAAAAATAATAGATAACGTGCGTAATTTTTAAAAAAGTACATGAAAATAATAACTTCAAAGCCCGTGCAGCTTTAGAATATTCTCATTTTGTTTTTGAAAATGACTCGGAAAGAGTCGAAACATGTAAAACAACTAATAAAAGTTATTTTAATTTATATTATGTTGTTAATTTTACACCTTTAGCGTTTAAAAGTAATATATTATTACAAGGTGTTATAATTTATTATATTCCCATGATAACCTACGAGGAAACTTAAACAGGTAATTACTCATTACTTAATAACTAGTAAATCTGCAGATTAGGAGCCTCAACATCAGCTCTGAAAGTCATTGTTTTTAAATCTCACTTTTTCATATTATTTGGCATCTTACAATCCGCAATTTAATTTTTGTTTATATTGCATACATATTTATAGGCATATAAAATACTTCGGAGGTTTCAGAAATTAGAAGCGTTAAATTAAACACGATTTATGCAATGATATTCTGAAATTCTTATTCTTGTAATTTTTTAGATTAAAAAAATGTATTTCTTATTTTGATATTCTCTAAAATAGGGTTGCTAAGAAACTAATAAAATAAAGAGGAAAGAAAAAGAAATGCATTTTAAAATTTGTAAAAAATAGGAAAATAAAATGTTTTATATTTCCTGAACAGTTGCAAAAAAATTCCAATAATTTAAACAATTAATTTCTAAATTCTAATAGATGAGTCGGCAAATTTTCAAAACTATTGCATATATTTAAGACGACCATATCGAAAATTTAGTATTCGCAATTTAACGTTTAAATCCGTTATTCAAATATGCGATTATCATTTCAGTTAAAAAATGAAATTTGAAAATCGTCTGCATTCCCATAGGAAAGCATCATGACCTAAAAAGAAATGTTCTATATTTTTCGAACGAGTGAACCAAATATGACTAAAAATTATGCAGCTAGTTCCGGGTACCTCACCAATATACCCACCAAAAATCAACTTATTAGGACGAGTTTTACAGCAGTTATCGCGGAACAGACAGACGGAAACCAGAATCGCGTCTCCACAGTGAGCCTTCACTGACATTTCGGCAAAAATATCAAAATTTGGTTTGCAGCATCAGAAAGTAGGCATTTGATGTCGACGCACCACCTTTTTAAAAACTGCATTTTTATTTGACTATTATTATTATTATCATTATTATCACCCAACCGGAGAGCCAACCTTATCTTTTTACGGCTTTTTTAGGTAGCTTTCAATACAAAAAAGTATAAAGCTACCTATTGCAGCCGTTCGGAGGAAAGCAGTTCCGGAAAATTTTGATATATTTTCACCGATCATGACCCCCAGACCCAGTGGCGTAGCCAAGGGGGGGGTCCAGGGGGTCCGGACCCCCCCCCCCCCAAACCCCGAACGAAGAACTGATTTACTGAATCATAGATACAACATTAAAAACTGATAAGACGGAATCGTAAAGAAGCAATGAAAAATTCCGCTTTAGACAGGTGTTTGTCTTAGCAAGTATTATTTAAAGGCAGGTCTTTCGCCGGGGCTATGAAAATTTTCCGTTTAAGACAGGTTTTTGTCATAGACATGTCCCATTTTGACAGGTATCCTCTAAAACTGTTATAACGTATCCACTCTATAGTATACTCTGAAAAGCATAAATGTATTACAATAAAATCTGTTTAAGATGAGAGCTTATCTTAAAAAGCAAAAGTTCAAAGTTCAACGAAAACAACGCTACATATTTATACCTGTTAAGATTTGAAACATATTTAAAATGGAACTTTTTCGGTTGTGAATCCTTCTTGGCAGGTTTTCTGTGAAAACGGAATTCTCTCGTAAACGAAAACATTTCATGGTCTCGATGACAGAAGGATAACTGTACAAGTATACCTGATATGACGGCTATCTCTCTACAACGGAATTTTTTAACGATCCCTGTCGATTCCGTTTTCATAGATTTTAATGTAACTAGATTAAACGCAAAACTTCTTCAACAGAGATTTCGATCGGCCCAACTGTTGCCAACACTTATGGGTAAAGACGAGTTCACACGAATGCAATAACAGCACATTAATCAGAGTTTGATGAACCTTATCTTTGTTCATTTTATAATTTTATATCGAACAATATTATCATTTACTTTAAATCTGCTGGCTGGAAATTAAAAAAAAGTCACTTTATTCTTCGCTTAGATATTTGTGAATTCTTATTCAATCCTGTTATACATTGCCACTTTCAAAATACCTGCATCTGAATGTGATTTGTCTTCTGCTGTAAAACATGCTGATGATGTCATTTTTCAGCTTTATGAAACTTTACATTAATCAATAAGCAAGGAAGAGGAGACTGGTGTTCAAAAGTTTTCTGACCTGTTCAAGAGAGCACAGTCCTTTGCTAAAGAAAATTCTGACATAATTTTCTTTAGTCACACATATTCCTTCTCAAGTTGACCATCAGATACATCTGATTCAATGTCAAATTTGAAGAATATTTCGGAAGATCAATTTTCTTCCTCTTTTTGTTACTTTTATTTCTAATCTCGTTATTCGTTAATCGCTAAAGAAAAGAACAGAGGGATATTGAAAGATTTTGATCTTCTGGGTTTGTACAAAATAATGGTGATTCTTGTTATCAAACTTTTCAACCTGAGCTATTTTTAATAAACTGTTAATGGAATATTACGTTGTTGTATATTATTTTGAAGGGCAGGTTTTTACCTACTTATTTAGTATTATAATTTTGTTTTCCGCTATTGTACAGGGATATTTAAGGCAGTTATAGATCTTTGGGAAATTTCGTACGATTTTTTTACTAATTCAAAATTGTACGAAAATCGGTGGAAACGGCTTGTATATCAACCACGCTATAACGTTAGATTCAGGAGAGCGGAGGTGGAGCATCCACCCCAGAGCATCGAAATGACGACCTCCGAAGATTTGAGATTTTATGCTTAGGAGTGCAATCTCTCCCCTTCCCTGAACTCCACAGTGTACCTATTCCGGAGAAAAATGGTACCCTCCAAAGAAATCCCTCCTGGAGAAAAATGTCTGAATTCAACGTTACATTTGACCGAAGTACGACTTGTGAACTCACAGTTTAACATTGTTTACAGAAATTTCATGATAGCAATGAGCGTTTTGAATATGAAGGTCGTAGGTGGCATTCGGTTATTAACAATGAGAAATTGAAAGCAAAGGTTGAAGCTAATTCACGTACCAAAGTCTGAAAGATTGTTGCTGAACTTGAAGTACGTTCTAAAACTGTTTTCAACCGCTTAAAAGAAATTGGTTGAAGAGTAAAATAGCAGAAACCACCATTAGTTTTTACGCGATCTAATACTTCCCAAGATGTGCTAATCCATCATAATTAATTTTTTTTTTTACAAAAATTTAACATCTTTTATGTCGACCAATTATCGGAAACAACTATTGGGGTCGAATATTTACTTTAGAATCAAAAGCGGTGAAACTTGAAAAAGAATTATGGCTGTTTTAGACAATTGTAACAAAATTATTTTTCCCAACATCAACTATATTTGTTGCGTGTGTTGGTTACATTACTAGTTTCTGTAGCCGAAATTAAATGATTTTTTTCTTAAAAATTAAAACCTTATTTCAGAAACTCCCATGGTGAATCAACAGCTGACGGCATTGGCAATTATGTCAACTCATTTTTCAGTATACCTATTACAGCACACGTTCTTATTTCAATGACAAGAAATTAAACATGAAAATTGAAAAAACAGTTTCAACCAAATATTGTTTTAATCTTAACCATTTGATCATAACTTTAAAATAATCAAATGTTTATGTCATATGAAACTTGATTTAAATGCATTCTCTTCAGTGTGTGCTCAGTTTTTATATCATAGTGTTTGTAAAATCTTTTTCTTTGGTAAATATTAATGTAACTTCATTGTATTATTACCTACAATTATAGAGATTGATCTTACTTCATTTTACACACGCTATTCTTTAAATTAAGAAATTGATAAGGAAATATCTAAATTCTTAAAGTTACTCGAAATACTTCTATTGCATATAACATACACAGTCAATCCTGTCACACTATACTTCAATAAGGCGCATTGTTCGTTTCGTCAGGATCCCTAAAATTTTCCGTTTGAGATAGGATTCCGTTATAGGAAGTATCCGCTTTCACAGTCTTTACTGTATAAGTAGGGTAAAACCTGACAAGACGAAATCGGAATCACAGAAAAACGGTGAAAAAACCCGTTTCAGGAATAGGTTTTCAGCAAATTTAATTGTATGGTTATCCATATCAGGACCATGTAATGCTTTTGTTTAAGACAGGAATCTGCTATAGACAGGTTTTACAATACATATTACATACATAAGTTATATTTTTATATATACAGCAAATCCTGTGGAAACGAAACCTGCCTATAACGGAACTCTGACATAAACGGAAATATTCATTCGTCAAATAGAAAAGAATGCCATACCCCTGATAAGACGAAAAACTGTCTAACACGGAATTTCTTACCACTCTTTGCGATATTATCTTGGCAGGTCTTACTATATATATATATAAGCTGAAGAAAAATTCTGGACCCCTCCCGAAAGGAAATCCTGGCTACGCCACTGCCCAGACCCCAAAACCACCCTCCGTTCAAATGTTGATTTATATATATAAATATATATATATATATCTCCATATATATATATATATATATCTGACCTATGTCATACGATAACGCTCGTATTTATAAATCAATTTTGATGAAACTAATTGTGTGTATTAAGGTCACCAATGTCTCGACCGAGTTCGTTGGCCAGCTTGGTCCGCCATTTTGTTTCAAGATGGCGGCCATTTAAAAATTTAAAACTAAAATAAATATACATAAAAGTTAAAAATTCAAATTTATTTTTTAATTAAGTGTTAGGCCTTGATACGAGGATTCCAGAGCATTTTTTGGTTTACCTCTATCTTAAAAAATGGCTGAGATAGAGCAGTTTGAAATTCTAGGGTGGCTGAGATTTTGAAACAAGACAGCACATTACAAAAAATGTCATTGTTGTAATAATTTTCCCAATCATACGCATAAAACTATATATTCATATCCGTTAGCGCCAAATTCTCGCCAAACTTGGCGACATTTGGCGAAATATCGCCAAATTTGGCGACCAAAATAAGTCTTCATAAATGAAGCCAATTTGGCTATTGCTCCATAATTTGGCGAATTTCTTATTCAAATTCAGTATTAACGAATCTTTTGTAAACATTTTCTTTGCATTTTAACTTGCTTTTTTCGTGTAACATTAGCTAAAATTTTAAAACGAAGATATAGGAAAGCTACCTTTTCCTCCCGGTACAGGCCGGAAGGACTTTTTTACCTCCGGCGGAAAGCACCCCAACGCACCACCTCCAGGGTACAGGCCTGAAACAGCAGGCAAATATTTCAAATCAGATTACACAGATCTAATGTACAGACTGTCATACGCAGATGACATGAACAACGCATTTCGGGGTAAACTTAAAGTTAACTACAAACAAGCAAGGCCTGTACAAAAGAGGTATAATAATATACAAACCAATAAAAACCTAGGCACAAAAATTAAACATAAGATAACAATTTTACAGTAACAAAATTTTGCTCAACAGCACGGCCGGAAATAGCACAAACAACCAGTTTAAGTCAATAATTAATAAAATTGTCCTAAGTTTATCTTGTCCGCTGCAGTCTATGATATTCCCTGCTCACAGTAGTGAGAAATAACTGTCCAAGACACTGTACTAGATATGAAAATGATGAAGCCCAGCATAAATAACTAAAAATGTAATCATGCCTTAGTTGACTGTTAATTTCAAAGAAGTTAATTTAAAATTTATATTTGATAAAAGAAAAATGTTCGTTCAATGCATTGTAATTTTCACAGAGCGTCCTGTAATTACTTCTCACCAACAAAACGTTTCGCATATTCCACCTTAATGTCCTTTCTCTGACAAAAGTAAATCTATTGGGCATCAGAGAACAAGAACCGAATATGAAGTGCATTGGATCCCCCTTTTCACCACAAACGCAGAGGTCATTTGGTCGCTTTTTAATCCTGTACAAAAAAGTAGGAAAAGAGCCATGTCCTGACATAAAATATTGAATGACTTGGGACTGGCACAAAAAATCTTCTTTAACCTTATTGATAATTGAATACGTGTGACGACCGTTTTCAGAATTTTGCCAGTACTCCTGCCAATCTTGAATTTTTTCTTTCTTTAGAGGAGAATTCAGAAATGATAAAGGATAATTTAATTTCACATCTTCATCATAACTTTTCTCCTCAATGACCGACTTTGGAAGAGTAATATCAGCTTTCTCATTTCCGGTAATTCCGCAATGCGCTTTGATCCAGCCCAAACCAACTATTTTATTAGTCATACTCTTTATCAATTCAAATATATCCTCTGCAATTTCGTTATTAGGAAAAAATCTCTTTAAAGTCATGACTGACGACATACTATCAGTATAAATATCTATTCTACTGTTATTAGTATTTTTAAACCACTGAATAGTTGATCTAATTGCATAAAGTTCTGCCTGATAAATGGAATTCTCAGTTCGCAATTTGATTCTATGTTCTTTTATATATTGATTTCCCGATTGCACTACAAATGCACAAGCTGTGCCATCCAACATTTTTGATCCATCTGTATATGCTGTTAAATGCTTGACCTTCGGGACCTCTTTCTTCACAGATTCCAAAAACATTAAATTGCTTAAATTTCCTGTCGCTTTGCACTTAAATGATAAAATCTCTGTCATTTCTTCCCTTGAAATTTTATAATTTTCTTTAAGAAGGTCTGACATCCCATTGATAATTGCGTACTTTTTTGCCGAAATTCTTAATGATATCTGGATTGGCGGGATACCTGCTAAAACGCATAAGGCATCTGTTGAGATAGACCGATACGCACGTATTATAGATAGCAAACCTACCCTTTGACATGAACTCAATCTTTTTAGACCTAAGGTCTACCTTAGATCTAAGGTCACCATACCAAATTTCATGGCCGTAGGAAATCCTTGCCTCTATTACAACTTTATACCAAACCTTTAAGTGATGTTGTCCAATACCTTTATCACGACGTCCTGTCTTTCGGATTTTATTTGTAAAACTGTACAAACTGTTCCTTATTTTATCTAAATGGTCCATCCAATTAAACCTTGCATCCAGTGTAAATCCAAGATATTCAATATTATTTCGCACCGGGACAGTCACTCCTCGAAGCTTAAAAATTGAGTGTCTGTTTTCCATAGTAAATCTACCGAAGAGCATAGCTACCGATTTATCAGCACTTAACTCCAAGTGTAATTCTTGACAGACTTCATAAAAGCATTGAATATTTCTGTTCATTCTTACCTCCAATTCATGCCTGGTATCTGCTCCGTCCACAATTACTGTGTCGTCAGCATATGACAATATCTGCCCTTCTCTTGCCCTATAGCTCTTCAGTAGTTTGTCTGCAGCCAGTACACAGTATAAAGGACCCAGACAAGATCCTTGCAGGCAACCTCTATAAGAGGTAAACCATCTGACACCCGATGAGAACCTAAAGCCAATCATTCTGTCTGAAATATAGTTTCTTAGAGTAAGCTTCAGGTAATCCTCCAATGGGAGATTATCAATAATATCTGAAATCGTTTTCCAGTTCAAGACATCAAACGCTCCTTGTATGTCCAAGGACACCATGGCACAGTATTTATTGCTTGCTAATGTTGTGTTTATCTGGTTTTTTAATTCTTTCAAGGCAGTAACTGTAGAGCGACCTTCTCTGAAACCATGCTGTCCCTGATCCAAAAAATTGCTTTTTTCCAAAATATTTACTGCTCTAATTTTTATAATTCTTTCGAATGCTTTTCCCATGATTGGCAGGAGCGTTATTGGTCTGTAAGAGCGTGGTAAGGCTGGATCTCTATTTCTTTTTCTAAAAAAGACAACTGTGCCTTTTTTCCATGGTCTTGGAAAATGACAAAGAGCTAGGCATTTGTTATAAATATTTAGCATAAGATTGGTGAATTTAAAACATAGGTTTTTAATGATGAGAGCATCCAAATTATCCGGTCCTGGGGCCTTGTTATTTCCTGGACACGAGAGAACGTAAAACTGTTCTTTTTTAGAGACCTTATCAAAAGTATTATAATATTCCATATTTGCTGGTGCTACAAAGCTATGGACATCATTCGGAACACTATTTATCCCAAAATGCTCATCCATCAAAGCTTCTGCTGTATCATCATATGTGTCGAAGACTGTGGCATTTTCCAAGGTCGAGAAGATTAAGTCACTGTTTTTAAGGTTTTTATCCGAAACATATTTGAATAAGCTTCCAAAATGGTTTTTAGTATTTTTGCAATAATTCAACCAAGTTGTTTGTTTTGCTTCCTTTACTTGTTTTTTATACTGATTTCTGATTAAAACGTATGATTCCCTATACAGTTGACATCCCATATTTTTCGTGTGCCTCCTATATGCTAAATTAACTCTGTTGCGCAGAATTCTCACATCGTTATTATACCAATGTATGTTTGGTTTTTGTCTCCAATTTCCATAAGTGAAACATTTCTCCATTAAATTAGTCAAATCTGCATAAAAGCTTTCCATCCAATTATCAAGATTTTTCTGTGAGTGAACTTCCATCAAAGATGCCATCAAATTCACTTCTATTTGTTTCATTAACTTGTTAAACTTTACAAAGCTTTTGTTCTTTGTTTTAAACCTTTTTAAGTTTCTCGTTATTGGGTTCAGATTAATTTTGAATTTAATATATCTATGATCACTGTGTGAATAGGTGTCTGTATCAACTACCCAAGAATCCAGGTAGTCGGCGACAAAAGAACCACAAAGCGTCAAGTCAGGACGTCCTCTTCTATTATCTTGAATATATGTATGCGCTGCAGTTATATCATTCACAATTGTCAAGTCGTTAGTTGATATATGCTCCATTAATACGTCTGCTCTCTCGTCGTCTCTTGCATAACCCATTATTTTAAGCTGTACATTAAAATCTCCACCAAGTAAAACCCTTGAACAGTCTGGAAAATGACTAGACCACTGTACAAAATCTTCATTTAAGTCTCCCGAAGGAACTGAGTATTGCGAAGCTATATTTATTACTGAACCTTCCACCATTAAATTTACAAATACTGTATTATTTGTGACCAGTGATCTAACAGTAGGAAAATCATTATTAGTTTTAATTATAGCAGCAGTAAGATTAGCAGAGAAAAGAATTAACCAGTTATCTGGAATGCCAACGGCAATTCCATTGTTAGTGTAAATATCCTGGCAAAGAACAAAATCAACATTATTATCCAATACGCAATTAACCAAGGTATCTGTTGCATCTTTACAATGGTGAAGATTAATCTAAACAAAAGTAATACAGACGGAAGCACCCTGGGCACCAAGGGTGCTCTTATAAGCGCTTAGGGAGAATCTTATCCCTGTAAGCTTGGAAAGCTGGACAAATCGGGCTATCAGCACGATGTGTTGCGTCCACTCCCGAACCCTCAAAATAGCAGTTACTACAAACCTCTTTGTTTGATTTACAATCTTTTACGTTATGTTCGTCTGAACACTTCACACATCTCAAATTGCCCTTACAAGAACCTGCCACATGGCCATAAGCTTGATACTTAAAACATCTGGTTATAGACACAAACTCAACTACCCTGTAGCGATCATAATCAATACAAATTCTTTTAAATTACATCAAGAATTCTTTACTTTCCTTGTCCATATCAAGGAGCCAGTTATGTCTTCCCGCTTTGTAACAGTTTTCCTTGTTATTGAGAAATCATGAGCAGTCTTCCCCAAAATTTCCTCTACGGAATTCTTCGTACCGGCATCCAAATCTGAGCTGCGCATGCGCTCTCGCAGACCTCTTAACATATCTGAATCCATATCATTCTCTGATAAAATTCTTTCCACTGAATCCCTAATCTCTTCCTCACCAACCTCTTTATCCACGCTCAATATGAGAACTATTTCTCGTCGTCTCCTTGGAACACTAACAGTAGATTTATCTTTAATTACATCACTCGTCATAAGGACATTCTTTAACCTTTCTGTCTCTGCCTTATTCTTTACTTTCAAAATAACCCTTCCATTCTTAGTAACTATAATATCGTCTACGTTAACATCTTTCGCCGATTCCTTACAAGTAGGCCTTATCTCCTTCCTGATTTCCTCCACATCATGTTCATTAGCTGTTGTTACTATTACTGCATGATCTTCCTTCCTATGTACTGTCCGCTGCTGCCTCTGAATATTTGTCTGTTTCACCTCATCCGCATCTCCTGTCGACATCCTAGCAATTTTACCTGCCAAATCTTCAAGTATCTTCCTATTTTCCTCCATGTTCTGCAGCTTAGTCTCGTTTACCAGGTTAGTCTTATACTCTTCTTCAGAATAGTCATGGCCACCGCTGTAATTCTTCCATTACCAGATCTCTGGGATCCAATCCACTCATATACAAACGTATTAATCTTCATTAGTGAAGATTAATACGTTTATATTTAATAGTTATATATTTAACTATAAAAATGCATTTTTAAAAATTTGTTTAATTTAAAATTTTAAAGATTTTTTTTATTTATTTAAAAGGAAATTAATTTTTGAAAACGCATTACGTTGGCATCGTGTGTCTACTTTCTGACGGTGAAAATGAAATTTCGATAATTACATTCGGTATTGAGTAATCAGTTCTTTACATCTCCCCATAACGTTAACATGGGATTCCGACATCGGCGAGAAGAAAACTTGTATTGCAGAAATGTCCACCTAATAGCACACGCTAGTTGGTCTACTATTAATTAGCGCAAATCAATCTGAACTTAAATATGATTTTTTTTTTATAAAAAGCTTAAGAAAATGATTCACATTCCTTTTCAGAATCGTCACAGAAAACATCGAAAGAAGAACCGTCTACAACATTTGGGACTTCTCTATTCTCGTTCCAAGGTATGGTATCTGCGGAAAAAAAAATCTCAGTATAATCCATCTATTAGAACGCAAAACCCAATTTTAAGACCGATTTTGGCTAATTTGAGCATGCGCAATAATCATTTTATGGTGTTTTTCTGTCAATAAACGGAGTGGGAGATCCTTGAGGTGCATGCGCAATGATCATCTTTGGTGTTTGCCGTTTACACACTGCACAGTGGGGCAAAATCACGAAAAGCTGGCCAAAATATGAAAATGTTATTCAAATTGGACGAAACTTCGTACACAGATGTTTTTAAGGATGCTGATTACGATTCCGTAGTTAAAATTAAATAAATAAATAAATAAATGGGAGATCCAATGTGGCGGACTAAAAATTTAAATGTTTTCAAAGTTATTCAATTTGTATGAAATTTCGTATACAGGTGCTTTGAAGAATGCTAATTACGATTCAAAAGTTAAAATTAAAAGCTAAAATGGCGAATTAGTATAGATGCCGAAAGCAAGCAGTAAGAAATTGTTAATAATTTTTTTAATTTGTTTCAAGAATAATTTTCTCATTTAAAATTCTCTTCTTATGTAGAAATAGTATTAATTGTAAACATTCCCTCATGACAACGTTTCGTGATTTTCATGTTTCTGAAAATCGGTCTAAATTTGCAACTTTTTTAGTTATACCCAAACACTGGCAGAAATCTGGCAAAACTCAAAATTCTTATTCTTTTAAAATATCATTCTACAACTGCGGCAGAAAGACATGAACACTTTTTCCCGGTAATTCTGGAAAAAGAACGTCAAATAAAAAGCGAGGATAGATAAGGGATAGCCCACGATTTATTTATTTTAATAATATCGACCATACAAAGGCTTAAGAATCACACAGAATATTTCTCTTTATATTCTTATCAATAACAACTCATTCCCCTTTCAAACTGATTTTCGAAGGGTTGTAAAACATTTTAAGAAACTTAGACTACAACCTTGTTTTTCAAATAGCAAGTTATTTTTTTTTTAATTTTTCAATTTGCAAATAAATATTTGTTTTTACTTTGAGCCCGAGCCCTACAAAGAGAAAAAAGAGAACTGTATCACATTTTAATTTTTAACCTCTTTTTAATTAAAACCTCTTTTTTTTTTTTTTACAAAACTCTTGTTTAGAATATAATTATACACGTCAATAAAACAAAAACGCTGCCATTTTCGGAAAAATAACTTTGCACAAAGAACTGCTGGCACTCCACTTTGTAAGAAGAAGACCACAGCAACTCTGAGAATAAAATTATCTTCGAACACATGCACTACTCTTTTACAATTTCAGAATTTTTGAAGCGACTAAAAAAAGTAACATTTCTACTTGTTGTTGCAAAAACCTGCACGAAATGTAAAATGGCAGTTTTTGGCAACTGTTTTTTTTTTATTATTATTATTCATTAGATAATAGTTCAGGACAGTATCTCCTTAAATTTCGTCGCGGAACACTGCGGAACTTATAAACTTTCTGATATTTGAAAACAAAAAAATAATATTTAAAAAAAATATTTTAATCAAAACTAATCATGACAATATTAATTTTTATGCGCTTAATATAATTTTTCTAATGCATGCTGATAATTTACGCACCATCATAGTGTAAATCCATTTTACAGAATTAAAATTGGATGATATGGAAAAATGTAGCACGTGTTTAGAGGAACCGCTGTTTTGCTCTCTTTGTTCACCTCAGATGATACTTCCCCAAGCGTCACTTTTGAAATGATGCATTTTGTCAGGGAAACGCGAAAACCTTTTTCTAAATACAGATTCTGACCCTCCAAACATTATTCTAGCCAACTGGATAATCAAAATTCCCGAAATAGTAACTTTATTTTTCGACTTTTGGCCAACTTTTCGGGATTTTGCCCCACTGTGCGCTGGTTTGGTAAATCTTATATGCTGCTTTGGAAAGCCGGTATTTTGTGTACAATATTAAAATACAACACTAATTTTTGAAGACCAAAATGAGTAGATCTGTGTATGCGTAAAATTAAATCCCCAACTTATTTCATGTCAGACTAAGGGTGAACGAGGTCAAGATAACCGAATGATAGATAACCGTGCTAGATTCGATCTCTAACCCCCGAAAGAGTGCCAAGGTTCGAAACGCAGATAATTCATTGTTTAGATAATTCATTCCATTAATGTCAATCAAATTTTTTATTTCAGAAAGGGAAGTTGTAGGATTTGTATACATATTTTATAAACCTGAATGCTATATAATTATTATCAAATAAAATTTATCACCCAATAATATTTTTTAAATTACTGATTTTATTTTTTAAATATTTAAATTAAAAGCGTTTGCATATAGTTATCGATGATTGGGCTGATTTCTAATTTTTGGTGTATTTTTTATGACAATGGTCAAGAAAACGTATATACTAAGAAAAGTAGGTGATTATTTTCCGTAAAAATAAAACAAAATTAAAAGAAGAAAAAACGCAAAAAAAATTAAAATATTTACAGTATATGCGAGATGTTTTCGAAAAGTAAAATTACACCTCAGACAGCAGAAAAGAAAATGTTTTAATTTGCGCGTTGGCAACACATATTGTAACCTTGAACCAAAACGTATACATATTAAGTGTTCCAACTTAATACTAGAACAGGGTCGCAAAAAAGGAATTAATGCTTTGTAGCACTAATTCCTTTTCCCCCGTAGTTAATATGATATTGTGAATGTTTTTTTTTAACATACATAATTCTATCAAAACAAACTGTGTCACAAATATTTGGCAATAAATCTAATAAAAAAGATACACATCTTCCCTGACTGAGTACAGATTCGAAACATATGTTCACAAAATGTAATTATACTTTCCAGCAATAAAAATTACCAGCGGAATTACCGTGCGATGATTTCGTACTGCAATCTAATATTCTTTGGCAATATCTAATATATTTTAGATGCAGGTTTAAACTTCAAAAGAAAATTCAAGTATAAAAATATATGCAAAAAGCATTAGTCAATCCAAAGTATCATCTCATTTATTCCATCAAAGATACAGTAAAAACTGATCGATGATAGCGAAAGGCACGCGTTCACAACAACAGTTTCGATCTGTTTAAAATAATAAAACAATATGAAACGCATTGTAGTGTTTACGGACTTTTTCATGTTTCCTGTTAAAAAAGAAAATAATAATAATAAAATAAGTGTTACTTACACAAGAATTTGTTATAGTCAGCTAATACAATACACAAAAAAACGCTGTAGATTTCTGATTTTGCACATTTTTAGATCATCTGCTTTGTTTAGATTTTAAGTACTTGCCTAATTTATTGACGACCAGCAATTAATCGCCGAGTTAGGCTCAGTTTATCGACAAACAAAATGCAATCACAAAAATACAACCAAAAGAAAATAAATGTTTTGGTAATTTTATGTCCGCAAATCTTGCAAATAACATTTTTTTTTCTCGCCACTAGTAGTTTTATGGTTTGAGTGAGTGTACAAATTAGAAACAATGATTTGATATTCAAATAAAATGTTTTGGTTTCTGTTATTATTTATTATTGAAAAAAAATGTATTTTAAATATAATGAGTGAAAAGGGCATGTGTTTTAAATGGATGTATCATTTAAATTTTCGAAATGAATACGATACAAACGTTTGCGATGGGAACAACATTTAGCGATTTATCAACTGCGCTCGGCTAACTTAAGAGGCTACTTCACTCACACTTTTTTTACGAAATGTGGAATTGTGTAATTGATTTAAAACTATGCTAGAATCCTAAAAATTATGTACACAGATATGTTGTCGGTGACAGTAAAACAGTTTGATATTTTTGTAACTTAATTATAAATTAATTTATTAATTTTATGGAATTTTTATGTTATCCGGGCGCAGGTGATAAGTCACCAAAAATTCTATACGATTGTTACAACTGTATATGGGATTCAACAATGGAGATAATTATGTACCAAACCACTATCTCTAAAATATGCCAGCTGTTGTGAGATTGCAACAATGAAATATTTTAAACACTAAAAAGTAGAAAATAAAATATTACATGTTACAAAATAAAATACAATATAAAGAAAATAGAATTAAAAGAAAAAGTGTAATATTTAAAAAAAAAAAACGCTTTATTTTTCATTCATGATTAATCACTTTATTAGATTCAAAACAAATTTTATTGGTGTTATTAAAAATTGGATATAAATATATATGTTCTTGTGAGACATGTGGAATCAATATAACGGCTTTAAAAACGCATTTTCCATATTTGCTAAACCTGATTAATGGTCATTTGAAAAGTAAGAAATTGGATTTTTGGGAATAAATTAAAAGAAGGTTTTTTTTAATACATTTTCATTAAAGTTCCATTAATATAAACAACAGTTTTTATTTAGGTATGGTGCCTTATCTTGTCGTATATAAAAAACAATAGGTATAGCAGAAGTGTCAAATAAATAGATTCTCAAAAATTAAGTTAAAGAAATAAAAATGCATTTTTAAATAATGTGTAACAGCTGATACATTTATGCCTACTTTTTTTTTCTAATTTCATCAGATAGTAAAACAGAATGTCAAAGATTTAATTCTAACATTATGAAATAAAACTGAATATACTTTTAAAACTACTTCCAACAAATTATATTTTATTTAAATAATGAAATATGTCCTAAAACAATCTTGAAGGACAAATAAAAAATAAGACAACAGTCGAAATGTTTTTTGAAGGAAATAATCGTTTGCGTTTTGGTTTGCCCATGCGCAGTTATTTCATAGATATTACAACAATTATTGAACCTCTAGTAGTTCACCTTCCTTCCGCTACGTGGCGTACGACCTTCATTGACGTGATCTCGGCGGACACCTCTGGCATGTATCTTTGAACGATTGATATGTATACGTTTTGACCTTGAACATTTGACCTTTCCCTCGCAGTCATTCGTTATTTGTACGGTGAGTCTGTTTCGCGTAGCACGTGTTTATAATGGCTGTGTCAATTCAAAATCCCACCAAATGGGAAGTACGTTCCGTCATACGTTTTCTTCATCCAACAGGTGAGCGTAAAGGAAATATTCACAAAGAAATTGTTTCCGCCTATGGGAACATTGTGAATGGACAAAATGTAACAAAATGGTGTTGTGCTTTCTCTGGAGGTAGAACCAATGTTCATGAAAAACTCAGAACAGGCAGGCGATCTGTGATATCTTACCTTGCTCCCAGCGTCTACCACTTATTCATTTATCTGAAGAAACATCTTGCAGGGCAAAACTTCCACGACAATGATTATATCAAAATCGAAATATGGTTTCGACAAGAGGTGGTAAACTTCTATGACTGTGGGATACAGAAGCTTGTATCGAGACTTAACGAATGTTTGGACAATGACGGCAACTACGTCAAAAAATAAGGCATATAACTGCTAAGTAATTTGTAATGGACATTTTATCAATTAAAAGTTTTTTGAATCAGTATGCGGCATTGTGTCTTTACTTTTCGAAAACCCTTCGTATATAAGAACATATAAGAACAGTAAACAAAATGAACGCGATAGCTATACTATAATTAAATGATATATGAAAACTTGATAATTGATCTGATCTTTAATTTTTGGTATATAAGGAAAGGGCATGTTTACAAACAAACAGTTCCATAAACCAATCTACCACTGCATTTTTGTCGCAGCTATCATGGCAGAAATCGTCATGGCGTCGTAGGCCAATCATATCGTAGACCAGTTGAACATAGATCAATCAATCGCTCCATCTCATGTGTACTGTAGGAGCCGTAAAGAACGAACAGGTTTTTCTCCCAAACCAACAGTAGTTTAACCAACAGTGACGTCAGATGCCCTTTCCTTATTTTTTATGACAATGATCAAAACAGCATATATATTAAGAAAAGTAGATGATTATTTTCTGTAAAGAAAAATAAAAAAAAAACACTGAAAGAAAAAAAAATTATATAAAAACTCTAAGCGAAATAAGGTGGATATCTATAGTTTTAAAACTAAATAATGAATGAAAACTTGCAATAAAATTTATGTAATTATACATTAGAAATAGTTATCTGCAAATAGCAAAATTTAAGTTCAGGATTTAGATTCAGACTGGCAGCAAAATAAATAAATGAAGGATAAATTTAAAGATTGCTTAATTTAAATTATTTTGTTATTATAATCGCTGGTGAAATTATTTTGAAAAAAAAAAATTCTTTAAAAAAAACTGTATTAAAGTTTAAAAATGCACTATCCTAATACTCGTTATAATATGTGTAATATGCATAAAAGTGTTTTAAACTCCAGCAATTCTTTTTCACGCCTTTAACTAATGTATAGGCGGTCTGAATTCGCCCTATATCATCTTAAATCTATAGTAATCGTTTATAAGCAGTAATCTATGACCATTTTTGAAGCTTTCAATTCTTCATTAAAGAACAACTAATTAAAAAATCGAACATTTTTTTTTCTATGGTTATATCAAGTTTTAAAGCGTCATATTTTGACAGGTATTATCTAATTTTTCTTTAATAATTATTGTAAAGCAATATTTCTAATATTAATAGTTATTGACTCTCTTCTTCAATTGAAGAAGATGTACATAGATGAATGCGAATAATTCTGTACAGAACATTTTAATTCTTTAATCAAAATCCCGGAAAAAGGAAAGCCAGAAAGATAAAAAAAAAAAAAAAAAAATTTAAAAATCGGTCACATCTAAATAGAACGTTAGAGAAGAAAATTCTTGTTTATAAAATATTCGCAATAATTTTGATTAAAAAATATAATATACTATTGTATGTTTTATTTTCAGGATCGTCGCAGGAAACATCGAAACAAGAAGCGTTTGCACAGTTTCGGACTTCTATATTTCCTTTAAAAGGTATGCGGGAAAAAAAACTCTCGGTATTTTTGAAGTAGTAAATTAAAAACAATGTTTAGCATATTATTAATTATTATCAATTTCCTTTGAGAAGATGCACGAAAAGAATTCGGTTGAATCCGTACGGAACATTATCAAAATTGACGAAAATGCGGAAGCAGGAGATAAAACTATAATAAATCAGTTACTTTCGAAGTGTTGCGTTAGAGAGGGAAACTCATATTTATAAATTGCTAGACCAAGATAATTTATATTTAAAAAAATTAATTATAATATTCTATATTTAAATTTCAGGATCATCGTGGTAAACAACGAAGAAAGAACCGTTTGCATCATTTGAGGGCTTCTATATTTTCTTAAAAGGTTTGGGCAAAAACATAACAGCATGTTTTTTCTAAACAGTTAATTTCAAGCAGTATTTATCATATTATTAATTGTTGGTTCTATTGAAAAAAATGCACGTACAAGAATTCGGTTGATTCTGTACAGCACATTTCAATTTTTTAATCAAAATAGCCAGAAAGAGGGAAGCTGGAGAGTCAAAATCGAAATAAATCAGTCACTACGAAGTATTGCGTTAGAGGGAGGAACTGATATTTATAAAACGTTAGCACGGAATAATTGTGATTTTTAAAAACAAAAACAAAACATTATAATATTGTATATTTAATTTTTCGGATCGTCGCAAGAAGTATCGAAAAAATAACCGTTTGTACCATTTGGATCTTCTGTATTTCCTTTAAAAGGTATGTAAAAAAAGAAGAAAAAACCTGAGTACTTTTGCTTAAATAATGAATTTAAAGCAATGTTTATCATATTATTTATTATTGTTTCTCTTGGAGAAGATGCACTTACAAGAATTTTGTTGATTCTGTACAGAACACTGTAATTGTTTAATCAAAATAGCCGGGAAAAAAAGCTGGGCAGGCCAAACAAAAAAAAAGAGAAGAAAAAAAGATCAGTCACTTTGAAGAAGCGCATTAGAGAGGGACACGCATATTTATAAAATGTTAGCACAGAATAATTGAGATTTTAAAAAAAAATCTAATATTTTATATTTAATTTCTAGGTTCATCGCATGAATCATCAAAGAAAGAAACGTTTGCACCACTTGGAGCTTCTGTATTTCCTTTAAAAGATATGGGGAAAAGAAAAACTTCAGTTTTTTGCGTAAATATTAAATTTCATGCAATGTTTATCATATTATTAATTATTGGCTCTCTTGGAGAAGATGCACGTACAAGAATTCGGAGGCGCGTTAGAGGGGGGGGGGGGATCATATTTATAAAATGTTAGCATGGAATAATTTTGATTAAAAAAATTAAATTATAATATTGTATATTTCATTTTCAGGATCATCGCAAGAAACATCGCAGAAAGAACCGTTAGCACCATTTGGAGCTTCTCTATTTCCTTTAAAAGGTATGGGGAAAAGAAAAAGTTCAGTATTTTTGCATAAATTGTAAATTACAAGCTATGTTTATCATATTATTAATTATTCGCTCTCTTGGAGAAGATGCACTTACAAGAATTAGGTTGATTCTTTACAGCACATTTTACTTTTGTAATCAAAATAGCCGATAAAACGGAAGCTGTAGAGGCTATATATATATATATATATATATATATATATATATATATATATATATATATATATATATATATATATATATATATCAGTCACTTCGAAGAAGTGCGTTAGAGAGGGAAACTCATTTATAAAATATCATCACGGAATATTTTATTTTTTTAATTAAATTATTGCCGAAACGTCAGTGAAGGCTTACTGTTGAGACCCGAAAAGTTTTTGGTTTCTGTCTGTCTGTCTGTCTGTCTGTTTGTCTGTCTGTTTGTCTGTCTGTCTGTCTGTTCCGCGATAACTGCCGTAAAAATGATCCGATTAGTTTGATTTTTGGTAGGTATATTGGTGAGATACCCGGAATTAGCTGTATAGTTTTTAGTTACATTTGGTTCATTCGTTCGGAAAATATAGAACATTTCTTTTTTGATCATAATGATTTCCTATGGGATTTCAGACGATTTTGAATTTTTTCAGTCGTTGAAAATAAAATGTCGCATTTGATTAATGTATTTAAACGGTAAGCTATGAAGGCTAAAATTTATCAAGTCAGGTCTTAAATTATTCAAATTAATTTGAAATTTTGTTAATACATTCGTCAGATTTTTTAAATTAGGTGTATAATTTTTGGTGCAATTTTATACATCTGTTCTAATAATATAATACATTTTATTCTATCATTTTCTGCAAATTTTAAAATGCATTTATTTTTATTTACCTCTTTAATTTAACCGTAACCTAGCAACTAAATTTTAAAGAATATCAAAATAATAAAATTCAAATAATTCAGACTATTTTGCTACAATATTTTATTGGGTGCTTTTAATATTTTATTGAGAGATTTTAGTATGCTATTGCCATCGAGTTAGATCAAGATGTACGTGTATGTAAAATAAATATTATAGAATGACCATCAAAACTGTTTTTCCGAAACAAAAATTGTAATAACACTAGATTTCTGCAATAGATATAAGTGAAATACAGTAGATTCAGTTTACATTTCCATAAGTTGCTTTTGTACACGAGATATTATTCAACTTATCTATCAGATGCGAGTGTTTCGTGGTTGGCACGTAAGTAAATATTGCTATTTAGGTACTAGGATAGCATGAAATTATTTTCTGAATTTTTGCTTATAATAAAACCACTGAGTAGAACGAAATCCAAGATATACTAGAATCATTCACACAAACAATAGGAAATCACGAATATAAATTTAATAAGATTACGGAAAACATTTCTTTTTAGGTCATAATGCTTTCCTATGGGAATTCAGACGATTTTGAAAATTTTCATCCATTGAAATAAAATGGCGCATTTGATTAATGTATTTAATGTGTAAGTTATGAAGGCTAAAATTTATCAAGTCAGGTCTTAAATTATTCAAATTAATTTGAAATTTTGTTATTACATTCGTCAGATTTTTTAAATTAGGTGTACAATGTTTGGTGCAATTTTATACATCTTCTCTAATAATATAATACATTTTATTCTATCATTTTTTACAAAAATTTCCAGTGCATTTTTTTTCTCTCTTTCAATAAATGGTTGCTAAGCAACTATATTTCAAAGAATATCAACAAAGGAAAATTCAAGTGGATCGCATTATTTTTACGCGAAGTTTTATTAAAAATTGCCAATTTTCGGGTTTTAAGTTTTTAATGTGCTTTTTTTTTAATGAAATAGATGAGAATTTATTTTAAGTACTAAAAAATGATTACCAAATCGGTTTTCCAAATGAAAATAATAAAAACGTTGAATGCGTAAATTGAATATAGGTCAAATAAGAGAGAGGAATTTAAATTTGTATAAGTATAATTATACACGAAATTTTATTCAACTTCAGAAACATATGATCTTTAGTAGTTGAAATATAATTATTCTTTTAAGGATAGGATAAAATCTCTTGTACAAAGATATGGTTATTCTAATGAAATGAAAATTGCAAATACATTCAGACATATACTCAAGAAATAAAATAGCACAATTGCTGGAAATTGAGAATAGAATATTAAAGCGACAACGGGGGGTTCAGGGGGGCGGAGCCCCCCTGAAATAATGTATTGTTATTCTGAAAAAATACAGTAACAAGTAGTTTATCCTATCATTGCATAACATTGTGTTTAAGGGGATACTTCTAAAATTTCCGAAACTTTCGATAAATTTATATTCTTATCAATGTATAAATAACTTAAAAAGATTGAATTTTAGTGTGTCAAATATTTTTCAGATAATGTTAAAAATTAGTAAGATTAATGAACAATGATTTTTTGAGCTGACGTTGAGGCCTCTGATCTGTAGATTTACTAGTTGCCGAAACGTCAGTTGAGGCTCACTGTGGAGACCCGAAAAGTTTTTGGTTTCTGTCTGTCTGTCTGTCTGTCTGTTTGTCTGTCTGTTTGTCTGTCTGTCTGTTCCGCGATAACTGCCGTAAAAATGATCCGATTAGTTTGATTTTTGGTAGGTATATTGGTGAGATACCCGGAATTAGCTGTATAGTTTTTAGTTACATTTGGTTCATTCGTTCGGAAAATATAGAACATTTCTTTTTTGATCATAATGCTTTCCTATGGGATTTCAGACGATTTTGAAATTTTTCAGTCGTTGAAAATAAAATGTCGCATTTGATTAATGTATTTAAACGGTAAGTTATGAAGGCTAAAATTTATCAAGTCAGGTGTTAAATTATTCAAATTAATTTGAAATTTTGTTTATACATTCGTCAGATTTTTTAAATTAGGTGTATAATTTTTGGTGCAATTTTATACATCTGTTCTAATAATATAATACTTTTATTTTATCATTTTTTGCAAATATTAAAATGCATTCATTTTTATTTTCCTTTTCAATTTAACCGTAACCTAGCAACCATGTTTAAAGAATATCAAAATGATAAAATTCAAGTAACTCAGACGATTTTGCTACAATATTTTATTCGCAAAATAAAATATTATTGGGTGATTTTATATTTTATTGAAATAAATGAGAATTTATTTTGGTACAAGTTACCTTTTAACTACTATAGAATGATAGCCGAAACATTTTTATATGAGATATTATTAATTTTCTGGAAGAGATGCGGATTTTTCGTGGTTGAAAATTAGTATTATTTTAAAAATATAATGTAATATCTCATACAACGAGGTAGTTAATCTCACAGAGTAAGGAGTTTTAAACAGAGAATCAACTCTCATACACTGCAATGGTAACTTCTCTAACATGGGATTACACATAGACAGTGGCGCTAGCTGCGGATGACGCGAAAACTACAGCCGTAACAGAAGCGTGGTTGCTAATAGTGCTATATATCGCTTTCTTGGCGACAAAAGAGGAAAGAAAAAGAAAAAAAAAACGGCGACTGCTTGCTTCTTGTTTTGGTTGGTTGGTTGGTTGATTTTAAGACGGTCGATTATCTATCTACGCGAATGAAAACAGATTTATTATTTTTAACATGTTCTGAAACAATCGGAATTGAAAGGAAAATTTGATTTTTTTAAACAAATTAATTTTTTTAAATATTTTTTATTAAATTATTCTTTGAAGATCAAATAGGTCATTATAATTATTCAAAATGCTACGAAGATATACGTCTATTGTTTATAAGAACAAGAGTGAAAAGTTATTTTTTATTCCTAAGGATCGGTAAGTTGTGATTTATTTTCATGTGTTATTTTTGCTCTTTTTAACACTTTCCAACCTAGTTGAAAAGTGTTTATGACTTCGGTTTGTCTGGCCGTCTGCCGTCTGGCCGTCTGGCCGTCTGCCGTCTGGCCGTCTGGCCGTCTGCCGTCTGCCGTCTGCCGTCTGTCCGTGCTCTAACTCCCGTAAATATGCTCGGATTGCCCTGCAAATTTTATATGTTATAATCGTTATCTATAGCATGTTCCCTATTTCAACGGAAGTGTGTAGCACTTATAGTTTTTTTACAGGGACACTCAAAAGAATTCCGTTACATTGCGGTCTATGGGGAAAAATCATTTGCGGTTTATTTAAATAATGTTTCAATACTTTAAACGCATTGAAATTTATATATATCACTAAGGTGCATTAGAAGAAGCTTAATATGGAATAGGGTGTGCATAGCACTTATACTTACTTTACAGGGACAGTCAAAAGAATTCCGTTACATTACGTCTATGGAGAAAAATCGTCTGCGGTTTATTTAAATAATGTTTCACTATTTTAAACGAATTGAAATTTATATAAGGTTCATTACAAGAGACTTACTACAGAATATTGTGTGTATAGCAGTCATCGTTCATTTACAGGGACACACAAAAGAATTCTCTACTGTATGTCAACAATAATTCCTGGAAGTGCGTTTTAAGTTACTGAATGCGATTTTAATTTTAAATCGCTTTTTGTATATTACGTGGTGTGTATAAATTCTGTAGATCCTATACAGGGAAGTACAAAAGTTCGGGAACACATTTCCGTATTATTTAACTCCAGACGGAGAATTTTAAACTGTGCTACGTGTTTCCTAACTGAACTAAAATTTAGCATCCTATGTAGTATATATACAAATCTATAGATCCTATACAGGGCTGAATAAAGTATTCGGATTACTTAGATGTTATCTTTTAGCTTATAAAAGAGTATGATTCGTAAAATTATTTTGGAAGCGTTGGAAAGTGTTACATAGTCTATGCTTGACGCATGATTTTTCGTTCTTGTTTAGGTCATAAAATGCTTTCCTATGGGGATGCAGACGATTTTTCAAATTTCATTTTTATTTGAAATGAAAATGGAATATTTGCGTAATGGATTTAGATGTAAAATTATGAATGCTATATATATAAATTTTCGATATGGATTTCCAATAGTTTTAAAATTTTGCTTATAAATTTAATAGAATTTAGAAATTAATTGCTTAAAATATTTGAAAATGTTTTTGCATCTGTTCGGGAGATATAAACATCTTACTTTCATATTTTTTACAATTTTTAAAATCATTTATTTTTACTTACCACTTTAATTTAAGGATTCTAATTTCTGGAACATTCGAAGAATTTTATATGTTGATAAACATGCATGCAATTGAAAAAAATAATAATTGCGGATTGTACGTAGTTAAAATGAGATTTTAAAAAATGATCTGCAGATTTACTGGTATAGGAAAAAACTTAGTACCATGTTTACATTGCGATAGAAAATGTCATGGAGGAAGATACAGTGTCTCACATAAGTGATGGGACACTTGTGCTTTACAAAAGGAAACTAATCAAATAAATTAAAAAAACATGTACACATTTTTTTGTGGGTGTGTTTCATACTTAAATTTAGTAAAGATTATTACATAGCATACATTTTGTCAAAATATTAAAATATTAATTTAATAAAAATACAAATGTTTAGAACGGAGCAAAAAATAGCTCACATAAGTGATGGGACACCATTATATATGCAACAAAAATCGTCTGAAATAAGCAATAAAAATATTTTTGGGGGTTTTATTTTTACTTAAAAGCAATTGGCAATAATTTATAAAATCGTCTGCAGTATTTCTCTCCAGTTTGTTTTGGAATTTTTGTGTTTTTTAGCTCTGTGTAGCCATGAATGCTAAACGAAAAGAAACTTCGCCTGAAATTCGAAAATTAGTTATTAATTTGCATATTGAACGTGGAAAATCTATTAGAAAAACTGCTGAAACAGTTAACTTGTGTCGTTCAACAGTTTTCAATATCATTAAACGATATAAAAAGAATCATATGATTCAGGATAAAAGAAGACCTGGCCGACCATCAAAGCTATCCAATGGAATAAAGCGAATTATCGTTCGAAATATTAAAAAAAATCCAAGAATTAGTGCTTCAAAAGTTGCTGCTGATTTACAAGCATTATATGGAATAATTGTTAATCCTGAGACTATTAGAAGGGTAATTCGATCTGCTGGATATCACGGTAGAGTAGCCAGGAAAAAATTCTTCGTAAGTGAAAAGAATAGAAAACTCAGACTAGCTTTCGCAAAATCCAACATAAATAAGAATTCTGATTACTGGAATAAAGTTATATTTGCTGATGAGAGTAAATTTAATATATTTGGTTCTGACGGTAGAATCTTGGTGTGGAGAAAACCCAGGGAAGAATTTCGCAAACAGAACTTGGTACCAACAGTAAAACATGGTGGAGAAGGAGTTATGGTATGGGGGTGTATGTCGTCCGCTGGAGTTGGTAATCTTGTTTTTATTGACTGTATAATGGATCAGTACAAGTATATTGATATTTTAAAGCAAAATTTGAAATCTTCAGCACGAAAATTGAACCTTCATAACGATTTTAAATTCTACCAGGACAATGACCGCAAGCACACTGCTCTGAACGTTAGACTCTGGCTGCTATATAACTGTCCTGAAATAATAAAAACACCACCACAATCTCCAGACTTAAATCCCATAGAGAATATTTGGCAAGAATTGGAATCAAGAATTCGCAAACACACCATTTCTTCAAAACAACAACTAAAATCGGTGCTTCAAGAAGAATGGGGTAAAATCACTCCAGATATCACAAAAAAATTAGTCGAATCCATCCCAAAAAGATTAAATCATGTTTTAAAAGTAAAAGGAAATCCAACAAAATATTAAAACCTTTTAAAAAGTAAAATTTTTGGATAAATATTTGATGGAAAAGTAAGTGTCCCATCACTTATGTGAGCCATTTTTTGCTCCGTTCTGAACAATTGTATTTTTACTAAATTAATATTTTAATATTTTGACAAAATGTATGTTATGTAATAATTGTTACTAACTTTAAATATGAAACACACCCAAAAAATTTTTGCACATGTTTGTTTATTTATTTTATTGCAGTTTCTTTTTATAAAGCACAAGTGTCCCATCACTTTTGTGAGACACTGTAGATGGAGGGGAAAGTAACGTTGAAATTTTACAATACAGTTTTTCTCCTTATAGATGGCGCCACGGTAAACTGAAGGCTATCATAACCTGCTTCTGCAATGCTTTTCAATGCGAAAAGCATTCATTTTTTAAATGTTTTTGATTGAAAATTTGAACTTTAAAAAAGTCAAACAAGTAGAAATTTCATTAAATAAAGTTTTCTTCACACCATGCATATATTTTAATAGATATTTGGCGTTTCGATTGCTTTTTATAACTCTTTAAATAAGAGTTCATCCTGACAGAAGCATCTGAATAGTAGTCATTTAAAAATAAATATCACGGATATTGTACTGTGAAGAAATACGGAATGGACGTATAATTTTTAGAGATTAAAAGTATTATTCAAATAAAAACAGCTTCAGATTACAGCCAAACAAATAGCACTCTATAAGACAATTTAAATGGCCATGCCAATTAGCCACAGACATTAGCATTCATTAAGTATAACATTTTAAAAACATATACACTGAGATCGATATACTAGAATAAAAATTTCTTAGTTTAAAAATGATTACATGCATATAACTTTAAATTAAAGTATAATAAAAAGCACTCATCTTTGGAGCTCTAAACATACTTAAAAAAAAAAAAAAATTCTTCGATTTTTCTTTTGTTTATCTCATCATCATAGCCCGATCTACATCCCGGAATAAAACATTTATATCCCATCTTATATTTATGACATATAATTGCTATAATTAAAAATAATCGAGTAAAATACTTTCGGAATTTAACATGTAATCTAATGACATTCTGTTAAAAGGCAGCCGCCAAATTTTACAGCGCCCTCTTTCGTTAAAAAAATATGACTTGCATTTTCGATATCCTCGCCTATTCTAGTTTCCCCTCCAGGTTCTTTCTCCGTGGAAAATGTATATGAATAAAATTTTATATAGAATTTTTTTTTTTAACAGGTATGAGATTTATGGTATGGCAGTTATTTTAACGATAATATAAAGTCAAAATTTGTTAAAAATCTGCCAACACTGAATATATATAAAATATTTCATACATAATGGAACTTGAAAAATAAAAACAAAAATAACACATAGAAATAAACCACAACTTGCCGATTTTACGAATAAAAAATAACTTTGACGTCTTGTTCTTGCAAACAATACACTCCGCTCTTCGTAGCATTTTGAAGAATTATAATAATTATAATCAACTATTTGATCTTCAAAGAATAATTTTAATAATAAGTATTAAACAAGATTCGAAAATCAATTAGCGAACGCCGAAAATTTGCACATGCGCAAATGACAACATCAAAAGACGCCAAGCAGAATAGGGTTACACTTAAACGGAAATCACGAAGATAAATATCGCCAAAGCGATGATTTAGTTCTTAAGTCATCCGCCGCAGTCGCTCTTTTCAGGCGAAGTTGGGTCTCTGTCCTTACTCTGTGGTTAATCTAAACAAATTAGCGTAGTAAAACGAATCCATACAGCCTGAAATAGCACAATTATTGGTAACTGAGATCATAAAAAGTTATCACAAAAAATACTTTATAGCGCCAAATCAAGATTGCTATTTAGTGAATTGGCAGTGGGCACGATTATGAAGGATTACACAATAAAAGTTTTCAGGTTTAAAAGTTTCCAAATAAGCCTATTTTGGGGAGATTTTAGTATGCTATTGCCATCGAATTAAATCAGGATGTACTAAGGTCAAATAAATATTGTACAATGGCCATCAAAACTGTTTTTCCGAAACAAAAATTGTAATAATACTAGATTTCTGAAATAGATAAGTGAATATATAGTAGATTCAGTTTACATTTCCATAAGTTGATTTTGTACACGAGATATTATTCAACTTATTTATCAGATGCGAGTGCTTCGTGGTTGGAAGGTAAGTAAATATTGCTATTTAGGTATTACATGAAATTATTTTCGAAATTTTTGCTTTTCATAATAAAACCAATGTGTAGAACGAAATCCAATATGTACTAGAATCATTCACAGAAACAATAGGAAACCACGAATATAAATTTAATAAGATTACGGGGGGTTCAGGGGGGCAGAGCCCCCCTGAAGAAATGTATTTTTTTACCTAAAAAATAAAATAAGAAGTTCATAAGAATGTCAGAATATTATTGCATAAACCGTGTTTAATTTAATGTTCCTAATTTCTGAAACCTTCGAATTATTTTATATGCGTATAAATATACATGTAATAATTTAAAAAATTTAATTTGCGTATTATAAGATGTTAAATATTATGAGAAATGAGATTAAAAAACATTGACTTTCATATAGCTGACGTTGAGGCTCCTGATCTGTAGATTTACTAGTAATATTGTATATTTCATTTTCAGGATCATCGCAGGAAACTTCAAAGAAAGAACCATTTGCACCATTTGGGGCTTCTGTATTTTCCTTTAAAGGTATGGGGAAAAGAAAAACTTTTGTATTTTTGCATAAATTGTAAATTACAAGCAATGTTTATCATATTATTAATTATTGGCTCTCTTGGAGAAGATGCACGTACAAGAATTCGGAAGCGCGTTAGAGCGGGGCCTCCGAGATGTCGCTGTGTGTCCTTAACCGGGCCTGCTACAAGTGACGTCACAACCTGCTGACGTCAAAACAGTGATCCATAATAACTTAACATTTTTCATGTACTTTGTTCGTTTGTACGGATTGTTTACGATAATATTTTGATTTTATTTATTGTTTTATATAGTAGTTAATAATATTTTTCAGTGTATTTAGATTATAATGCTATCAATAATTATTGATTATAATTATTAAAGAAAGTGTAGATTATATCTATAAAATAATGAGAAGAAAAATGTTGTGCTCCTAGTTTCTAATCTAAGTCTTCAAATTCGCTACTGATAATGAAAAGAAGAAATTTTAGCTACGAAAATTACCTTGTGATAATTTTATTTACATTTCAACAGAAGTGGTCTGCTTTAAATGTTTCGATATACGTTTCATAATTCGTGAAGCTAGAATTAATATGATGGTATTGAACTCGCTGTGCTGAGAAAAAAAAATAACCCTAACAACGAATGTCCATCCTACTGTAATGGAAATATTCCGGCATATTTGAATGAATTTGTACTTCCAAATCAAAAAGAGTCAAATGATCTTTAGAAAAAAATAAAAAATAAAAGAAGCAGACGACAAACAGTTTAAAAATGATTTTGAAAGAAATACTGTAATAAATTGAATGAAATCTGGATACATTTAGTTAGAAGTGAGTGTGCTTTGTTTATAAAATTAAAAGTAACTGATTTACACAACTTAGTAGTTCTACGTAGTTCCATTTAACATTTTAGCTAACTTAAGTGTACAAATATATTATGAAAATAAAAATTTTGATAAGTTAATTTGAGTGGTTATTACGTCCTAGACCCAAGTACAATAAATAGACAATTATTAAAATATTACAAGTTAGTTACAAAGTTAAGATAGAAAATTGGGTACTTTTCGGTTAACCGGACGCCAGTGTTAAACAATCAATCAATCAAAATAGTAAATAGTAGTAGTAATAGTAATCAAAATAGCCGATAAAACGGAAGCTGTAGAGGCTATATATATATATAAAAAATTTAAAATTTATCGCGATAAACCAAAGTATTTTTATTCCATCCTAGTCTAACTTACTCTATAATATTTATTTCCTCCGTTTATTAAAATATTTTAACTCTATGTATTCCGAAAAAACCTCATATCTAAATTCAATATTTCAATGGCTGCTAATTAGTTCAATAAATCGCGTCTTTATCTTTAAATTATAAAACTCCCTAATATTCATACTTTAAAAAAACCGCATAATTCCCTTTTAATTTTCTAAATTCCTAAAAAGACTGTATTTATTTTAATCAGTTCCGATATTAAAAATAATTCGCCAGATCATAAAATCTTTTTCTTATATTAAAATGTAAAAGCAATTATTCTAATCCCATTCTGGCTATGTTCCAAATTCGATAAACCATTTCTCTTTTTCTTTTTTTTTTCTTTCCCTAAAAGTCAAAATCATTCAATATTCTTGAACCAATTAACTAACGATAATCAATTAATCTAAAACACTCTGGGTCATAGCTAAATCATCGAACATCATGGAACTTTCGAGAATTTTCTTTCGCGCCAAAAATTAGCGGAAACCATTTTATTACCATATTCTGGAGCCAGCGCAAAGAATCCCAGCTCACGATTGGCGCACCTGACCATGTATTCCTACTCTTACTGAAAGAATATATCGTCGCCTTTTCCGTTTCGGAGAGCATTCTATTCGGAGATCCGAAGATGTGATGCACTGATGAAAGCTAGACGTATTCGTATAAGAACATTCGAATAGAGAGACGCTAGTTCGAAGTTTGATTTGTTAGGTTAATGATGGAATCTCTGCCTGGTATTGGCGTGGAGTCCAGTATGTTTTTTCTTATATGCCTGCGGAATGTTTATTTTAAATAAATGGCCATCGTGCTCTGCGGTAGTGGGAGCCGTAATTGAAACGAAAAGAGGACTTGAGTGAAAGCAGATTCTTCCCTGATGTCAATTGAAGCTTCAGAATAAAAACTTCTGTGTTCTTGAATGAGATGCTTAATTATGATTACGTACACACGCCATCTAATGTGGAGTGCTGGAACTTCCTCTTCGGTTGATTATGTGAAAAGAGCCCATCTTATTTTCAAAAAAACATTTATTAAAAAATGTTACTACTCAAGCAACTCGGCCTTAAAAATCACCACAGAATTATTTTACTAGGACAGGATTTTTTTTTATCTGTGTTTCAATGGATTTCGAGTTTAATTTTTGAAGGAATTATCGAGTGATGGAACATTTTCATACTTTTGTTCTGACCGGAGACGTCTTTTTACAGTAAGCCAATGCACGAAAGTTTCGGTGATAAAAAGATTTCGTAAAGTTGATCCTAAGGGATTAGGAAAGTGTACGACTTGGTATTGTCAGGAAATTAAAGTTTTTTTATTATTTACGAAATCTTCTTGTGAAATATGTCCAGAATGACTGTAAGTTGGTATTTTTATTTATTGGTATCTTTATATGTTGATATTTATTAGTTTATGTTACATTTAAAATGTTTTATTTATTTAATAGTCTACTTTGAAATTTAAAGGTTTTATATACTATGTTATACTGATTAAATTTTTGTTTTTAAAATTTAATTCTATTGCAAATATTTAAGTGTTGTTAAGGTTAATTAATTTATTATTTAGTAAGATACGTCATATTTTCATGTTTTAAGAACAGATATTCTTAAAAGAAAAATTCTATTATTTTTAATATGTTACTGGGATCTGATCTGTATTTTATAAAGAGACAACTTTTATCCTAAGGGAACATTCCTGGCACCATGCCAAACCTAAGTTACAAAACAGCTATTATGAGAAAAAAAAAATCTGTATGTTGAATAATAAGTGACTGGAGGTTTGAATTGTAGTAAATTAATGAGCCACTGAAAGATTATTTATGATGTAAATATGTAAATAGAGTGTTAGTATTTTATTGTTTATTTAAACTGTGAATATATAAAATTAATTTTAGTATGTTATTGTTTATTTTCATTTAATGTAGGATTTATGATGCATTACCAACTTGCTAAAATATTTAATATAGAGACTTTGAAAAATTTTGATGGTGTTATAATATTAATAAAATGTCTAAATAAGATGCTAGGTCAGGTAGAAATTAATTTACTGGAACATGTAGACATTTAGCACTATGTTAACCTAGCTGAATTGCTCTATTAGGTAATTTTGAATTTTAAATAATCTTAAGCTCACCAATGGGGAATTTTTTTACACCTCATTTGTCCATAGCTTAGGTCAAAATAAGTTCATTATTTACCAAGTCCTCAGCAGTAATAAATTTACTAGAATTGAATACTCAGAATAATTATGATGTGATGATAGAATTAATACGTGATGACGATCAATATGAAGATAAAGTCATGTTTTCCTTGATGACAAATAATAAAAATATTTTGAAGAGAAATTGGAAAATGTAGGTAAGTTGCATTCAAAAAATTCATGGGGTATGTAAATAAAATTTTGTTGATGATGTTGCTCTTCTTGTTCTTTTTGCTGATGATACAATTGTTATTATTATTGTTACTATGATAAAAAAATTATTCTAAGGTAGTTAATGCAACATATTAAATTTAGCAAAAATAATAAATAAAATTTAGGAGATTTTTATGTATTTTATTGAATAAATGTTCTGGTTAATGCTTAATTTGGATTCACAAATTCTTATAATTCTTAAAAAATTCAATAGGAAAAGTTTGAATTCAGTTATGTTTCTGTCAGAAGGGTATACATGGTCGTAATTTGGAGACATGGAACAATTCGCACCATATTTTTCACCAAATAATTTCAGACTATTTCATGAGCAACCCAAACAACAATCAAAACCACCACAGACGTCACAATCACCATCACAAAATCAAACTAAAGTAAAAACAATAGAGTAAATTCTAATTATTTAAATATCTCTTATTACAATAGTTTTCAACATTATCAGGTATGTTCTTGGTGCGCAACGAGAATATTACTTGTTTTTGAGGTTGAGTAGACACCTTATGCAGGCATAAGATGTGTATTTTGATTTTAGGAATTGTCAAATTGATGTTGAAAAATGAAATTAAATGTTTTAATTCTATATCAAAATAAACTATTTTTTACTTTATTTACTTTTTCTTAAACCAATTGTTTCAAAAATTAATATTATGTTATTTATTTCAATTGATAATCAAATAGTAACCGTTTATAAGTATTTCTATAATTATATAAATGATTGGATAGTGATGATGTGATTTTACAGTGATTGTTTTGTGTGACAATAGAAAATTAAGTATTTAAACAAAATTGCCTTTGTATTCCAGTTCTCAGCCAAAATTAACATCTTTTATTGTTATGTATTGTCTTTATTTATTCTAAGTTTGCCAAAAAAAAAAAAAAAAAACTCTCCTGCATTTAGGATATGAATACTTATAACTTAACAGTATAATTTTGTAAAAGGGTATCAGAGGAAAAAATTATTTTAAGGAACTACTGGTTGAGAGTTCAATTTCTAAATATTTAGATTTAAATTTATTTGGATTTTGAAATTATTATTATATATTTTTTTGTATACTTTCGACTGGCAAAAATACTTTCTTATATGATTAAAAAATAGATAATTTATTTATTTGCTATGTAATTATTTTATTCCTCAACCAATATTTTCCCTAACAATAAATAAACAAACTGTGATATTTTCTTAAATTATACTAATTTTATTATATTATTATTATTTCTACTATTGAATTATATTATGAATTACTACATATGTTGAGAAGTATTAGTTATATTGAAAGTTATTATTGTTATGTTTATGAATTGAATTTTATTATAGCATTTATTTATATTATTGAAGAGTTATATTACTTATTAGTGAAAAAATGTTTGACAAAAATTAGTTAAAGATGTTGGGATCCCAACAGAAATATAACAGATCCCACAGGAATATAACAAAGATAACATATTCCAAGTACAATAAACGACCAAGAGATAATTTGACTTGTTTATTATGTGAGAAATTTACTGTGATACTTAAGAGAAAGAGAAAGATGTTGTGACAAGTGCTAGCATTATAAAGTCATTATAAAGTATTGGTAAGAATGACTACAGTTTTAAAATTTGATGGAAAAATGTCTCTATTTTCAGCCTTTACATAAAAATGTATTCTTAAGAAAGGGACTGCAGTAATCATTTTTTTTTTTAAAACAAAATGAGGACTTATCACGATCCAAGAAAGAGACTGAAATAAAAAGTTGGATCTAATGAACTCAAATTTGAATGAAGTCGAATTTTTTTTTAAACTTTGTTTTAACACTTCGCTAGTGACTACTTATTCTAAAGCTTGTGAACTTGGTAAAAGCAAAATTTTGTTACTATTATTATCCTGTTTTTCTTGTTTATTAATATTTATTATTTATTCTTATTGTATTTTTCTTGTGTACTTACAAATGGTAAGTGAGATTGTAACATTTTTGTATTTCAGGGAGATCTTCTTTCACGTCCTTCTTCAAAATTGTTAACTTCCAAAATTATTATACTTCGTTCTTTTTAAGTTCTTCTCTTTCGCCAATGCCAGTGCAGGCTCACTCTAAACAACTTTAAAATTTAATTTTTTTCTCGTCTGAAACCGCCGTTTATAAAACAGCTTGTTCAGTCAAGAGTTTTTAAGGGGGGGGGGGATAATATAACAAAATTTAAAATTTATCGCGATAAACCAAAGTATTTTTATTCCATCCTAGTCTAACTTACTCTATAATATTTATTTCCTCCGTTTATTAAAATATTTTAACTCTATGTATTCCGAAAAAACCTCATATCTAAATTCAATATTTCAATGGCTGCTAATTAGTTCAATAAATCGCGTCTTTATCTTTAAATTATAAAACTCCCTAATATTCATACTTTAAAAAACCCGCATAATTCCCTTTTAATTTTCTAAATTCCTAAAAAGACTGTATTTATTTTAATCAGTTCCGATATTAAAAATAATTCGCCAGATCATAAAATCTTTTTCTTATATTAAAATGTAAAAGCAATTATTCTAATCCCATTCTGGCTATGTTCCAAATTCGATAAACCATTTCTCTTTTTCTTTTTTTTTTCTTTCCCTAAAAGTCAAAATCATTCCATATTCTCGAACCAATTAACTAACGATAATCAATTAATCTAAAACACTCTGGGTCATAGCTAAATCATCGAACATCATGGAACTTTCGAGAATTTTCTTTCGCGCCAAAAATTAGCGGAAACCATTTTATTACCATATTCTGGAGCCAGCGCAAAGAATCCCAGCTCACGATTGGCGCACGTGACCATGTATTCCTACTCTTACTGAAAGAATATATCGTCACCTTTTCCGTTTCGGAGAGCATTCTATTCGGAGATCCGAAGATGTGATGCACTGATGAAAGCTAGACGTATTCGTATAAGAACATTCGAATAGAGAGACGCTAGTTCGAAGTTTGATTTGTTAGGTTAATGATGGAATCTCTGCCTGGTATTGGCGTGGAGTCCAGTATGTTTTTTCTTATATGCCTGCGGAATGTTTATTTTAAATAAATGGCCATCGTGCTCTGCTGTAGTGGGAGCCGTGATTGAAACGAAAAGAGGACTTGAGTGAAAGCACATTCTTCCCTGATGTCAATTGAAGCTTCAGAATAAAAACTTCTGTGTTCTTGAATGAGATGCTTAATTATGATTACGTACACACGCCATCTAATGTGGAGTGCTGGAACTTCCTCTTCGGTTGATTATGTGAAAAGAGCCCATCTTATTTTCAAAAAAACATTTATTAAAAAATGTTACTACTCAAGCAACTCGGCCTTAAAAATCACCACATATATATATATATATATATATATATCAGTCACTTCGAAGGCGTTAGAGAGGGAAACTCATTTATAAAATATCATCACGGAATATTTTATTTTTTTTAATTAAATTATAATATTGTATATTTCATTTTTAGGATCATCGCAGGAAATTTCGAAGAAAGAACCGTTTGCACCATTTGGAGGTTCTGTATTTTCTTTTAAAGGTATGGGAAAAAGAAAAACTTTAGTATTTTTGCATAAATTGTAAATTACAAGCAATGTTTATCATATTATTAATTATTGGCTCTCTTGGAGAAGATGCACGTACAAGAATTCGGAAGCGCGTTAGAGAAAGGGGGGGGGGGAATCATATTTATGAAATGTTAGCATGGAATAATTTTGATTTTTAAAAAAAATAAATTATAATATTGTATATTTCATTTTCAGGATCATCGCAAGAAACATCGCAGAAAGAACCGTTAGCACCATTTGGAGCTTCTCTATTTCCTTTAAAAGGTATGGGGAAAAGAAAAAGTTCAGTATTTTTGCATAAATTGTAAATTAAAAGCTATGTTTATCATATTATTAATTATTCGCTCTCTTGGAGAAGATGCACTTACAGGAATTCGGTTGATCCTTTACAGCACATTTTAATTTTAAAAACAAAATAGTCGAAAAAACGGAAGCTGTAGAGGCAATATATATATATATATATATATATATATATATATATATATATATATATATATATATATATATATATATATATATATATATCAGTCACTTCGAAGGTGCGTTAGAGAGGGGAAACTCATTTATAAAATATCATCACGGAATATTTAAATTTTTTTAAATTAAATTATAATATTGAATATTTCATTTTCAGGATCATCGCAGGAAACTTCAAAGAAAGAACCGTTTGCAACATTTGGAACTTCTATATTTCCTTTAAAAGTATGGGGAAAAGAAAAACTTCAGTATTTTTGCATAAATTGTAAATTACAAGCAATGTTTATCATATTATTAATTATTCACTCTCTTGGAGAAGATGCATGTACAAGAATTCGGTTGATTCTTTACAGCACATTTTAATTTTTTGATCCAAATAGCCGAAAAAACGGAAGCTGTAGAAGCAAAATATATATATATCAGTCACTTCAAAGAAGCGCGCTAGAGAGTAAAAATTCATATTTATAAAATATCAACACAGAATATTTTTATTTTTTTTAATTAAATTATAATATTGTACATTTCATTTTCAGGATCATCGCAGGAAACTTCGAAAAAAGAACCGTTTGCACCATTTGGGGCTTCTGTATTTTCCTTTAAAGGTATGGAAAAAGGAAAAACTTTAGTATTTTTGCATAAATTGTAAATTTCAAGCATTGTTCATCATATTATTAATTATTGGCTCTCTTAGAGAAGATTCATGTACACAAGAATTTGGTTGATTCTGTATAGCACATTTTAATTGTTTAATCAAAATAGCCAGAAAGAGGGAAGCTGGAGAGGCAAAAACAAAATAAATCAGTCACTTCGAAGTAGCGCATTAGGAGGGAAATTGATATTTATAAAAAGTTAACAAGAAATAATTTGGATTAAAAAATAATAATATTTTAAATTTCATTTTCCGACTCGGCGCAGGAAACATCGAAAAAAGAACCATTTGTACCATTTAGTCCAGTCAAATGGTAGAAAATGATTACATTAATTAGGGTAAAGCAAATTGTTTAATATGATGTATGGACTGGTATTCTGGCTAATTTCCACTAGTTTGCCAACAAAAATTTTTGCCGCCGGCGCCACCATCTTGGAAAAACCTCTAATTTATCTAACTTTTTTTTAGTTTTACCAAATATCTGCTTAACTTCCCATCTAACAAAAATGTTGTTGCACCTTTTCCAAAGTGGACTAAATTTGCTACAGTTTGAGTACAGACCGATTTTTATACCTGCAATAGTTGACGAGTTATAGCTGTTCAAAGTTAGGCAAAATTTTCCAAAAACACCAAAATTCGGGAATTTCCCACCAATTTTTACACATAATTTTAAAATTACGAGTCCTACAACAGAAAACTATGTAATAACTTTCACGCAAGAGTTAATTTGCTACAATTTGACTACCGATTGGTTTCCCTGTGTTAAAAATATCACGAGATACAAAGTTTTGGAAAATATCGTTTTCGCCAAATGCATCTCTCTAATATTGAATTTTTTTTTTCATATTTATTTAAGTGAGGGTCAGTAACAGCATAAAAAACCAGTTACGTGTAACTTAATGAATTTATTTACACATTTAAACACAATTTTACTATTTATAAAAATCTTTACATAAAGTTTATAACGTTCAAGTCACTTACGATTTTTGGCGCTTACAAGGACCTGGGCGGTCGATAGCGGGATTTTCATCGCCATTTTCCACTGATGTGCCAATGTTTATAATGTCGAGCGAAAGATTTTTAGCATCTTCGTACTCGTTTTCACGCAGCATGTCGATAGGTTCAAGATCGTCTTCTTCCTCCACGCCAGAGGCTAGGAAATGTTCTGGTGTATTTTCGCAAGACTGGCCATTTTAATATTTGCAAATGTTTGTGCAGTTCAGTCCTGCTTTTCGACACCCACATGCTTTTAAACATCATTTTTTGCAAGCGCAGAAGAAGGTCTGAAGGATCGAATCTGGAGCTGCGTCATTCTTGGCTTCTATGGGGAAGAGGCCCAGTGAAGTGTTCACCCAATCCCACATCAATGGATCATTATTCTTGCCTAACCATGCTTGAACTTGGTGGTATGTACGCATCGTATGCAGCTGAGCAGCGTCTCTTGTTGGAGGTAACCTAGATAAGTTGAATTTCGTCCTGGCAGCAGGTTTTATGAAGATGTAGTATCGAAGCTCATCGATGTTTTGTGTTGTTAGGTCACCTCCATACAATCGAACCAGGAAATGTTCTCCCACTTTTTCCAATTATTCTAACATTGCATCAGGGTTCAAGAAAGCTGTTGTCTCCTCTTCAAGTTCGGGATGCTTTACAACCAGTGAACAAAACTGGTTTTCCCACGGCCAAAAAGTGCTGAGGTGGTATCACACCCACTGAAAGCGTGGAAGAACAGCAGGATGTTGGAAAAGCTGTAGCGAAAAGAATTAGCTGAGTAAAATACATCAGGAGCTTTACCTCTTCCGCACTTTTGAAAGAATACATTATTTTTGTGAGGCGATGGTAATGCAGTGAGGAGTATAAGAATATCAATGTCCTCCCCGACTACGAAGACAGTATCATACTGAGAGGCCTTTGAAATCGCTGTTTTGACAATTAATACATCAGCGTCTTCAACTGCCTGTTGCAGTTGTATTGAGGCTTTTTCTAATACATCTTTCAAAAAATCAATGAAGTGTCTCTTGTTATTATCATTGGCAAGAAACGTTTCTTGTGTACTTTGAAAGACAGTGGTTCTGTCGAAGATGATGTCCGGAGCAGAATGGGTAGCCCTACGAAGTCGTTCATAGTTTTTTAGTGAATTTTTGATCAGCGCTTAAAGGGTAACCATCAAAGATTACAGAAACGTTCATACCGTATTGGGTTCGCAAATATTTTATGTAGCTGTCTGCTATGGCCGTGAATGAAGCATGTCTACGCCGCCACACTACTTTATGTAAAGCATGACCGCCATCGACAACAACATATTTACTTCCATCGGAGATGTTTTCTTTCTTGAGTGGAATAAATGAATCGTAAAATGATGATTTGGTCCCTTACGCATACCTGCATCTGAAAACAATGACATGGGGCAAGGAGATAGCTCGAACTTAAAGAATTTCTTCAAATCTTCATCAAATTGTTTGGAAATGCACAATCTGTGAAATATTGTGATCTATAATTAGTTTATCGTTTCCAATTTTTACGGTATTACTGGTGCCACGAGGGTGACTACCTTCTCCTTGCGTTGAAATTTAACATCTTGAAAATTATTGCCAACAATTCTTGCTAATCCATCTTTTCTAATCTGTTCAGATAGGTGGCAGTTAATTTCCTCACCCCCAATGGTTCCTGAATAAATGGACATTATTGCATCATTTTGAGGGAATGGATAGTGTTGAAAAAACCACCTATAGATTTTTGCAGCATCTTCTCTACTTCGGGCAACACGAGCAGGCCTCATGTCTATGTATTGTTCAGAGCTGGCTGGCGTGATATCGCAATATTTCTCAATTTCAGAGCAAATACTTTGGAGATACACCATCCCCAGAGTCCAGCGAGTAAGCACAGCCTCTGTAATCCCTCGACCTGTTGTCAGCCCTACAGATTGTTTCATCATTCTCATCAGGGTCTGTTCTATGGTCTGATCGGTTCATATACCAGACCAGAACTTTTCTGCTCGCCTGACGGTGAAGCATCCACGGGGGAAGCATCCATTGTATTCAACCGGATCCATTCTGGTTTCTAAGGCTAACATATCTTGCAGATATAGATGAGCACAATTTGCGTCTAAAAAATGTCCTGCAGCAAGAAAGTAGGGCAACCTTTTTTTGGACACAGACAAGATGGAAATGCCAGTTTCCCCTTCTTTCTGCTTCTATAAACTGCTGTACTAAAATGAACATACGAAAATATTGCATCCGCAGCTTAGCAGTGGGCCTATGACTTTCAAGGTTATGCATAGCCTCTCTGAATTTTCTGTTGATAATTTCAAATTCCTCGTTTTCCTCAATAGTTAGAACAACACATGTTTCCAAATCAATAAACACGTTTTCCATTACATTTTTTTCATCCTCTGTCAGTTGAACTGTCTCCCAAATAAGTTTTCCCAATACAAGATGAACTAAATTATGTGCTCGCACTGCCCTCGAATAAGTTGGCCGTTCATCATCTTTTCAATGCTGTTTTCTGCATACACCGTATTGAGAAGCTCCTTAAGCCCACTTCCAGCCATGATGGTTCCAAGAGTTCTCATGTAGGACATGAGAAGATGAAATCCCCCTAGAGACAGTACCACATTTTTCAATGCCGGGTCATTACAGTTTCTTACTATGTCCTGTGCTTTAATATAGAGAGGCTGATCGAAGGTGACAACACACGTATTTTGATCACTTGCTCTACATTTGTCGACCGCGAGTCGAAGAGCTGAATAAATCGTGTCATATTGCATCTGAGGATTATTGATCAAAGGTAGACATATAATCTTGGAACGTTGATAGAACTCATCTCGGGTTGTATTTTCCATAAATCCGTTCCACCCTGGAACTTCCACACTGCTTAAACTTTTGCCATACAGCCATAGAATGTCCGTACCTCTAGGGAATATTTCATGATTTAAAAGCTGAATCTCATTCAGATTCACAATGGGAACATTTTTCAAGCCTGCATTGTCAGTTTTTTTAAACGTCAGCAGTTCAATGTTACCACCAGTTTTTTTAATAAATTCTGCTGTAGAGCACCGCATGACACGGGTGACATTGTTTTGAGGTTTTACTGACTCGTAAGGATTAACCACCATTATTCCTCCAATGGCATGGAAAGTCCCCAAACCATCAAGTGTGTTCACATTAAAGTCGGCATTGTCGAACACAAATTGGCAGAATGATCCCTTTTCGATGATTGGTTTTTTAGATTCCATTATTGCAGACAATTCCAGTAAAGATACATCAGTCTAGCTCGATGAAAACCCAAATGATGACAAGAGGTCAATAAGGTGTTTTGATCCAAAACACTTGTACAAATAAACGCCATTTCTATTTAAAAGTGATGAAATGAAGGAACAAGGATGCACAGCTGAGATTACTACATGTGAAAGCGCAATACACTTTATTTTCCATCCAACCAAAGAGCCACGCTTGTGTTTCAGAATCACTCGTTCAAAGAAGTGTAAAAGTGATTGAGGGATCAGAGAAGTCGCATCAGTTAAAAAGTTATCAGGTGGCGTGTATTCAATGACATTGTACATCTGTGAACAAATGTCCCCTCGGAACCAGCAGCAGTCTCAATGATTCGTAGTTTTTCTTCGACAGGGTCTTACTTACGGTTTTTATACCATGATTCTGATATAACCATATAGCCTACATTTCTGAAACAAACAATAGTCTTTTTGCGGAAATTCTCAGCAATTAGCAACTCATCTCCATACTTCTGAAAAAAAGAGCTTTTATCTTTCTTACGTCAGGGATGTAATCACCTTGAATGCTTGCAATCCGTTCATCCGTAGAAAATTTACATTCGGATGAATTTTCCTCAAGATATAAAATAATCTGTTCCATCGCTTTTTGTTGCTAGTTTGGGGTAACTTGAACACCTTCCGTTGGTAAAAAAGATGATATCGTGCATCCACCGCTACTAAGCATTCTTCGAACATTCTTCGTTCTTCAGAAGGTCAATTATTTCTTTCCCCCTCTCATCTCCTCGTTTTTCAGCTACATTCAATATTGAGTATCCAGTTTCTCAACTAAGATTACTTTATTTCGTTTGGATAATTTAGCCTTCTTAATAGATTCCAAGAATTCGCTGGTTATATCTTCTGCACAAAAAAAAAAAAAAAAAAAACTTGGTTCTAAAGTTGAAACTTGTCCCTCCTGAACGAAGTTTTAGTTTCGTTTGCGTATCTTGTGAACGTATGCTTCGATCATTCGTGGGTTAGTATAACTTTTATAGCAACCATCATGCACAGTAACCTCGTTCATATAATTCAATAAACGTTCGTGATTTGGAAGCGTACGTTTAACACTTGCTTTTAGTAGAGTTTGTACACCCTTTTGCTTCACAATCCTAGTTTTTCCATCTTCACACCCATATGTCCCATTTAGAAATGAGTTGCAAATAACCAAAAATAAAACAAAACAGAAAAACAGATCGCGGTGACTTTCCAGTGGATTTACGAAGTAGAACAATTACGTGAGAATCATAATTACAGGGTATGCCAAAAGTCTTCGACACATTTTAAAATTCAATAAGAAATCAAGTAATTGGCTTCAGACGAAAATGCTTCTCATGATTGAAAGTTTCGTTTAAGTAAATAATAATAATAATAATAATAATAATAATAGGTCTTAAAGACCCGTGGATGGCGGCATACATTCAAAGCTGTAAAAAAAGTATAAAAAAAATCATGATAAAATGCTACATACCATTTTATATTTTAGAATCTGCTACCATATTTCGACGTGTGGAATGCAATTGTGTACTATTTGGATATGGTTTGAGCTGCAAATGGTGCACAATTTTAACTATGGTAGTAAATTGTACAAAAGAAATCTTCAGTAACTGTGTAATCGCGTTTTTGTATGCTTTGTTGCAGTTTTAAGGTATTGCGCCATCGTGAATTTTTGGAATTAATTTTTTATACCTGCTTAAACAAAACCTTCGATTATCAGAAGCATTTTCGTCCAAACTGCATTCTCGTCCGCCTGTTACTTTATTTTTTTTATTGAATTATATAATGTGTCAAGGAATTCTGGGCCACTTTGGCTAAATTAAAGGAGGCAAAACATTTGGCCACCGTTGTGACCATGATACTTCTGACAATTATGGGGCCATATCAAATATTAAGGAAATGGCATGAGGAAAAAAACTATATGCTAGTAAACAAAACAATTTTGTTTTCTGAATTTAGCGTCTGTTTATTTCTTTGAGACCATCGCAAAGTAAAAAATAAATGAACTTTTTAATATAAATTATGCGAAATTATTTTCTAATTAATTATGGACGATGTTAATATGATACTTTAAAGAAATTCATTCTGGTTTTTCAACTGTTGATGTTTGCTACTTTTGAATCGAAACAAGTTTAAATATGTCAGTCTTTTGTGCACAGTATTGGAAAAGTAGCATAATGTACATCATTCACTTTTTTATTTTCTATTTTTATAAAGGTCATGACGACGATCCAAGAGAGTCCATAGAACTTCCCAGCAAGAAATTCCTATGTGACATGAAAGAATTATTTCTGAAGCAAGAAGATTGTGATGTCGTTCTTAAAGTGAAAGAACAGGAGTTTCCAGCGCACAGGCTAATTCTGAAAGCTCGTTCTCCTGTTTTTGCTTCGACATTTAAATATGACACAAAAGAAAAAGCCACTGGTATCATAGATATAGAGGACTGTGACCCATCTTCTTTTTCAGATTTCCTCTACTTTCTCTACTGTGGAAGTGCCAAAAAGCTTTCATCGCAAAATGTTTTTAGTCTGTTTACAGTAGCAGATAAGTATGAAGTTCTAGATCTTAGATCAGAGTGTGTGATATTTATGAAAAAGAACTTATCGATTGACAATTTTTGTGATACAATTGCTTTAGCTCTAAAGCATTCTGAAAAAGAGCTGATTGAATTATCAATTGATTTCTTCACAAAAAATCTTAAAAAAATTATTTTGACTGTAAAATGGCAGTCTTTCTTGACTGAAAATCCAATACAAGGTAATGAATTACTGATTAAAGCTCTGTCGTTAAACAAATAATAACAATATGTAATTTTTTGTTTATGTTTGTAAGAGAACTGTAATTTACATTTGTAAGTTTGAAATAAATTTATGTTTACTTTATTTCTCGATTTGTCTTTCTTTTTTATTTTGTTTGGACAATATTCTTCCTTTGGGTTCGAGGCTACAAAAATTCCTCTGCTTGGGAATAACATTCATAACCACGCCATTGAAAAGCAATGTTTTTAGAAAAATTATGCATATACATATATTTTATATGGAGTTATAGACCTTTTTAAGAGACAGTTATAGGTTATAGATGAATTTTTTTTCTCTATTTTATTGCAATTTTATACATATGTGTCATTTATTTATAAAATATTTTTTAAGTATAAGCCTATATGGATTTTAATGAATATGTATACATGTATTTATAAAACATAATTCGTACAAAATAAATCTGACGTATTTTACGCATGTATTTACCTGTATTTATGCTGTATCAAATGATTCAATAAGGTAAATGAACGCGCTAAACGCCTACTTTTGCACCACGTGATTCTCACTGTGACGTCACATGATTATTGTCCGAGGCTAACGAAAAAGACAGGCTACCGCGGTGCATTCCACTTATCTTTTTTTACAGACCGCTAGAGTGACGTGATGCTTTTTCCGTACACCTGCATTGGTGGATTCGAGCATCACGTGATTCCTGCGGTCTGTAAAAAAAGAAGAGCGTGAAGCACCGCGGTAGCCTTTCTTTTTCGTTAGCCTCGATTATTGTCCATAAATACAATTAGCAACTTGGCAGCTATATTACTAATATGAGCTCTGTGTTTAAAAAGTATAAGTCAAGAATGAAATTCTCACAGGACTCTCTCAGTTGATTAAAGCTCCATATACAACTTTTCAGCATTATAGCACAAACCATCTATGGACCGTGGACTGTCTACATCACATGACTTTCAATTAACAAGCAGCTTAAATTCCTGTGCGGTTGATATTTTATAAAGTTCATGATAGTTCTTCGTTTCAGCATATTTCCTAATTCTTTCTAGTTTAAAAAAAAATTGAAAGTGTTTCAGTCATTAAATTAAGTATAAAATTAAAAATAATTTAAAAAAAAAAAAAACACTTTTTTACAAGCATTCAATATTTATCTTGAAAATCATGTCTAATACCATGAATGCCATTCATGTTTCTTCCCCAAAAAATCCGTTACAATGCATTAATTTGGCGTAGGCACAGAACTTAATTATGAAAAATTCACTTTTTTTTTTCATTTTTAGTAGAAACCACAAGCAGGTGAATTTATTAAAATTTACACATATAATTTTGGCTTCGTATCTTTTTAAGATTTAGCAAGAGAAAAGGAAAAATAAAACATTATTTAAACTATCATTTTAAGATTTCTAAATTGATTTCTCAGCGTTTAGTCACAATTTAATTAATATAAAAGTATTAACTGATTAAAGTGTGTTAGGTTTCTGACTTTAACAGAGCCTATGTGTTGTATTTCTAATTAATTTAATTAATTATATTTAATCATTATTATGTATTACTGTATTCTGATATATATTTCCTTTTTCTGTAAAACTTCCGTGTGTGCGAGACAATGGAATTTCCCTGATCTGCTTATATCTTTGTAGGATGTTCACGAGGTCATTGTGACATATATCCATCATATATTCTAAATCATATATTCTAAATCATATATTCTAATCATATATTCTAAAGAATATATGATTTAATAAAAAAAGTTATTTTTATTTTTTGTACTCATTGGCTCATAAAAGCTCCCCCCCCCTTCCCGAAAAAAATCGTTTCAGTCACAAGTAAGCAAGTTTTAAGACCTGCATGCGGCTCAAGGTCAAGCCGATTTGAGGGTTGTGATAAGACAGAGGGGGACTTTTCCTAGAATTTCATGTCCTGTCTCTTTTTTGCTCCATTCAGGTGCACGGTGCGGAGTGTCAATTTGAGAGAGCAGATAGCAGGGAGCAGACGCTCCATTTCAATTGCAAATGCAGCATGAAAATCTTACGTCCATCTGTAAGTCTTATACATTTATGTTTATTCGTTACACGTTTATTTATTTCAATATAATCTGTTTTTTGCATCATTTAGAATGTTTATATTTTACTTAATAATAATGCACAAGAATGTTTTAAACATATTTTCATTTTCGGCAAAATAGTGTAAAATTCAATTTAGTAGTTTATTATTATTGCTTAAATTATTTTTAAACATTATAAATATCTATCAATTTATTCTTTAAAATAGTTTGCCTAGCTTTAAATATGGAAAATAGGACTTTAAAAAGAAAATTACTTTGTTTTCTCCTTCTGGGTGAAGAAATTTACCAGTTTATACTCAAGAAAATTCAGTAACAGTAACAATGGAATAGAGTTTCTTATATTTTTAGTTGCTAAAAGGCGTAAAATAAACAGTAAAATAAGTTTTATTAGACTGTTGACATGTTTCAGCTCCATCGGAGCCATTATCAAAACAAATAAGAATATTCTATAATTGCACGTTCTTTGAAGTTATTATTTGAAACGCCATCATTTAATTTTTAACTTCAAAAATCGTGCAATTGTAGAATATTCTTATTTGTTTTGATAATGGCTCCAATGAAGCCGAAACATGAAAACAGTCTAATAAAACTTATTTTACTCTTTATTTTACGCCTTTTACCATTTAAAAAAGTATATTATTACACTGTGTTATAATTTGTTATATTTTTAATGGAAAAGAGTTTAATAAAATTTAAGAAAACTGTTGTTGACATTTAAAAATTACTGAAAATAATTCTCAGGGATTTTGTAAAGTTTGAAATAATGTATATTTTCTAAAGTTTGACTATTAAACTGTGAGAGAAGAATCTAAATGTTATGATGCAAATATATGCAATATGTTTCAGATTATATTGATTTAATAATATTTAAAAGAATAAACATAAATTACTGGTAACAGACTGTAAAAACCAATGAAAAAAAATCATATATTAAGCATCATTTGTTAAATATAAAATATGTAACAGATCATGTTACTATAATACACATAAAGAAAAGATTATTTAAGAAACAATTCAAATTTTATTCTGGAAAAAATAATGCTTTTTCGAAGTTCATTCAAATGATAAAGTGTTTTTGCGTGAAAAAAAAGTACTAATAATTATTTAGGTACACATTTCAAGAAAACTATAAGTTCAACTTACCTTGATTTTTTTTTCAAAAAATTTCCGAAGCAGAATACTTGAAGTAGTGAATTAATTAGTTTATTTCTTTTAATTACATACTTTTAAAATTTATATGAAATGCAATAATTTAAAAATAGCATATGATATAAATTTTTAAAATATATAATAGAAAAAATAAACAAATACTTAATTCACTGTATCAAACATTGTATTTTTAAATTTTTTGAAAAAAATCCAAGGTAAGTGAATTTATAATTTTGTTGAAAAGTGTACCTAAATTATTATTAGTACTTTTTTTCACGCAAAAACAATTTATCATTTGAATAATCTTCTAAAATGTATTTTCTTTTCTAAAATAAATTTTGATTTATGCCTAAATAACCTTTATTGGGTGACAGTGGCTGGGTTTTGGCTAGCTTACACTTATAAAGGCATTTTTATGGGCATATTTGGGCTAGATTTAATTCTCGAAAACCACAAATGGCGTGGTGACGGCGAGTTTCTGGCTAGCTTTTATTCATTATGATTTTTAGTGGCCTAGCTATGGCTAGTTTCCATTAATAATTGCCATTTAAAGTATAATTGTGGCCAATTTTAGGCTATGTGTCATTTATGATTTACCGTTAGTGGCCTCATTATGGGGATCTTATTGTATTTCTGGCCAATTCTGTTGCAGCCACATTGTGGCCGGCGTGACAGTTTTTTTAAGTTGCCGTTACGGCCAATGATAGCAGGCCCCCTTCTAACAGTTTGGGCCAAGGCTAACGTAGCCCTCAGTGGCCCGAAAGTTCTGTGTTCGTTGGGTATGTATCTTGATTTACATGTTTCTTACGTCATGTTCTTCGTCACTCCTTGCTGATGTGGGGAATAGGGTCCCCCCCTTCTCAAAGACTGATGAATTCCTTTAGACTTTTAAAGGTTCTGCACCTTTTGACAATGGAGACTAAGAATTTGTCTTACATTTGGGGTTTCAAATGAAATTTTGTGTGCCAATCATCTTGAAAATTTCGTGTAGGTTTTGTACCACAATAATACACGCTCGTACAAAACTATCGTTGCGCAAACGTTTTGGCTCAAAACGCAATTAATGTCATCAATCAAACACCGTACTCGCCTGATATGGCTCCGGGTGACTTTTTTCCTATTTCCGAAGCTACAATTACCACTTCGATGAAGGCGATTGAGGCCATAAAAGGGAATTCGCTAAGGAAGCTGAAGGCCATGCCCCAATCAGACGACGAAAAATGTATGGAGGATTTTTGTCAAGCGTGGCATAATTGTATTGAACTTTGAAATTGGGCTTACTTTGAAAGCGACAAAATTAATTATTTTCTTGCGTTTTATTTAACAATTTCGGGTACGTTTACGCAGAAAGTATTTCCTAATTACATTGAAGAATGAGTAGCGAGAGACTTACTGGATTAGCTTTAATGCACATCCATCAAGACATTCTGATAGGTGTTTAAAAAAGTTAGTTAAACGGCAAACTGAGTTCTTTTTATAAATGCTATAAATATAGGGTAAGTCAAAATGAATATAGCGATTACAAACGGCTATAACCATTTAATAGAAAAGAATTTATCGATAAGATTAACACAGAATGTAGACGGAACTTCAAAATTTTGTATACATACGTCATAGATGTTCTATGTGACTTCCCTTGGTCACACGGACAACATCTAGGCGATAGTCCATTTCACGCCATACATTCTGAAGCATTAGTTGAGTCATCGACGCAAGCGCATTACAAATGCGTATTTTGAGTTCTTCAATTGTTTTGGCCATGGGAGGCACGTATGTCTTTCACATAACCCCATCGATCGGTCGAAGTGGAGCCGACGATGTCTTCTGCTCTTGGCCACCGAGATCTCCGGACTTGACACCCTGCGATTTTTTTCTATGGGGTTATGTGAAAGACATACGTGTGTATGTGCCTCCCATGCCCAAAACAATTGAAGAACTCAAAGTACGCATTTGTAATGCGCTTGCGTCGGTGATTAAACAAATGCTTCAGAATGTATGGCGTGAAATGGACTATCGCCCAGATGTTGTCCGTGTGACCAAGGGAAGTCACATAGAACATCTATGACGTAGTTGAAGTTCCGTCTACATTCTGTGTTAATCTTATCGATAAATTCTATTCCATTAAATAGTTATAGCCGTTTGTAATCGCTATATTCATTTTGACTTACCCGGTATATACATCATCAGAGCCGTCCTTAGGGGTATGTGACAAATGCGGCCATACAGAGCTTTGAACCTAAAAAAGAACCAAGCCCGAAAAAAAAAATTATTATTATTATTTGATAAAAAAAATAAACATTTAATTTTTGCATAAATGTTAAAATAATTAGCATTTATTGAGCAATTAATTTTATCTCGCATAAGATTTTTGTTTGCTATAAAAGTATTTTATTGTATGTTTTGATTTCTAAAAGGAAAGAAAAGTTGAAAAGGAAAGTTGATCCTGCTCTCTTCTCAACATATGATATACAAGGTGGCCATAATTAAACTGACGGTACTCAGAGTGTTCTGTAGCGCGATCTAATTGCGATAATGGCGCCAAATTTTGTAGGAAGATTAAACAAGACGGGGGACAAAGGATTCCGCGAAAAAAAATAGTTCCAAAAGTCACCGCTAGGGGAATATGTGGCACTGTTCGAAAAAGAGAATATTCGAAAAAGAGAGTTAAAAAATGAAGAATCAATACTGAAATAAAATTACCGTTTATTTAGCACATCCAACTGAGATTCGATGTAGCCGCCGTTTTTGTGGACCACATATTGCATTCTGTGCACAGCATTTACAGCAGCAGAGAATAACATGTCTGCAGGAATCTCCCGTACAGTTCGCGATATGTTTATCCTTCAACGTAGCCAGGTCCTGGACACCTCCGTGATAGACCTTGGACTTTAGGTAACCCCATAGCCAAAAGTCGCAGGGTGTAAGATCAGGGGACCAAGGTGGCCATGCAGTTGGAAAACAGCGGCTAATGACTCTTTCTGTTGTGAATTTCTGTCGTAGTAGCTGCTGTACCTGCAAAGCAATATGTGGAGGGGCTCCATCTTGCATGAAAATGATTTTCTCCAGGCACTGTATTTTCTGAAGTGCCTGAACAAAGTTGTTTAGCACTTGGCGATATTTGTCTCCGGTAATAGAATAAGTTACAAGTCCTGTCGGAGTAATGTTCTCATAGAAGAATGGACCTATGATCATATCTGCTGCGAAACCCACCAGCTGACAGCTGTTTTTGTGATTGATTAAGAAAGCTCAACCACATATTGGAAAATCACCTTGTATAAAAGTTAAGTAAAAAAAGTCGCTGCTTCCTAGTGTTTTATGAGGACGCTATGGACAATATTCTCATTTTGGGTAGAGGTTACAAAAATGTGTCTACTTGAGAATAACATTCAGAACCATGCATTCTGTTAGGGACTTTACGCTTATATTTTACAGAGTTTGTACAGATTTATTTAATTAAAAATCAAGGACTTTTAAGGATTTTCAAGAACTAAAAAAAAAAGGAAAAAAACTACAAATTGCATAAACTAATGAATTATAAATACGCATTTTTTAATACAGGGTGCCATTTTTGTAAATACAAATTTTAAACATTCACATGGTCGGGGATGAAGGGGGTATTTCGGTGTATGGCAATAGAAATTTAGAAAACTATAACTTTATTTCAAATGTTCTAGTTATTTCAAAATGACAAATATAGCAGGAAATAAAAGGAAATTTAAGTATTGTAAACTTAGTGTGCAGAAGGAAATTGAAAGGGGTTTCCTCAAAAATTTCCAAGAGAAATTAAGAGGATTATTTAACTAGATTACCAATGCAAAGCGTAAAGGTTGAGTAAAAGGGGATAAAAAAAAGCAAAAAGAAATGGGGGGGGGGGAAGAGTTCGATTAGATAATTATTTATTTATCATTAACATAGATACAAATAGGACAGGAAAATAATTAAATATTAAGAGCTTCAACGTTTTATAACTTTGTGTACACTGTGCAGGGAAAGCTAAAAATATTTCGGGGGTGGGGGGGGGGATTTAGATAATCTATTAATTATTGTTAACATACAGAAACAAACAAAACTGAAAAGTTCTTAAAAAATTTAAAAAGTTTAAACTTTGTAAGCTGTGGGGTGTGTGTGTGCAAAATGTGAAAGGCAGAATTTGGGGGGGGGGGGGGAGAAAGAGGTTGATTAGATGATTGCTTAGTTATTATCATTACTAAAAAATCACAAATGGTGCAGGATAAAAAAAATTAAAGAGTTTTAAGGTCTAAGTTTTATGTGGTAGGAAAGAGGAGGAAGAAGCAATTTCGGGATGTGAGAGGATGTTAAATGATTGTCTATTGTTACAATACAGTAACAAATAGAGCAAAGAAAGATTTTTAAAAAATTTAAGAAGTTTGGAGATTTTTAACTTTGTGAGCTGGTAGATGGGTAACAAATGGGGCGAAGCAGAAATTTCATGGGATTTTGGCAGTTTATTAGAAGATTTATTAATTACCGTTACTAAAGATTTATAAATAGGACAGAAAAAAAAATAGTTTTAAAGTCTTTAAACTTTGTGTGCTAAGAAAAGGGGGGGGGATAAGGGGGAAATGGCAATTTAAGATGAAGGGAGGATTTTAGATGGTTAATTGCTTATTATTACAATAAAGTAACAAACAGAACAGAAAAAATTAGTACTTTTAAAGATTAAACTTCGCGATCTGGGAGGGGGCAAAGGGGAGAAGCATTTTTTTTTGGGGGGAGGGGGGTTATTAGATAGTTTATTATTTACTTAAAATTAAGAGAAAATTAATTGATTAAAAGAGTTTAAATTTTGCGTGCTTGGTAAAAGGGAGCGAAAGGAAATGTCAATTTTGGTAAGGGGGAGGAAATTATAAGGTTAATTATTTATTATTACAATAAAATAACAAATAGCGCAGAAAAGTTTTAAAAAATTAAGAAGTTTTAATGATTTTAAACTTTGGGTACTGTGGGGGGTAGCAAATGGGAGCGAAGCAAAATTCCGGAAAAGGGGAAGTTTATACTAATTTTATTTTAATCAGAAATTCACTGAAATGCAAAAGAGTTTTATCTCTACTTAAAAAATAATAGAAGATTGAAATTAAGGTCATTTTACAAATTTTGCATAAAATAAGGACTTTTAAAGACCAAAAATTACCTTTGAAAAATTTAAGGACTTTCAAGGAGAGTGCGTAAATATCAATTATAAAAAAATATATTAAAAAAGAATATAGTCCTTAGAGATTTTGTCTAATAATTATATAAAAAAATAATGCACTATTTCAGCAAATATATATAATATATATATTGTCGAAAAGGTTGTTTTTCTCAAAATATGTAAATTATTTTTTATTTTTTCACTGAGAAAAATAACATAGAATTCTCTTAATTTTTTTTTTTTATTAACATGTGGTGCATATCGATTATTTGAATTTTTCAATGTTTTAAGTATGTTTATGTAGCACACTCAATTACATTTTTTTTAAATATATATTATTCTGTTTAATTTTAATAGAAGAAAAAAAAGTTAATATTAAATATGTATACATCTTCAGTTATGTTACACACATTTGCACATACACATGTTTGTGAGTAAAAGGGTAATTATTTGAGTTCCAGTCCTTCCAATAAATTTGAAAATTTTACGCCTATGACGGCATGCATATTTTTCATGTTGTCTTTCCAAACATTGAAATGAAAAATTGTCTTTTAGACGCTATACGAAAATCGTTTTAAATACATTGTTTTAAATATAATGTAATTTTTCCCATTTAATGCTTTTCGCACGTAATACTTTAATAATTTAAAATTTTTCTTTCTACTTTAATAGTCACGTGTAAATACATTTTTCAACTGTAAAATGTTTGAAAATATTATTATTTGTGCCTTTTTAAAATTTGATAACAATAGGTACAAAAATTGCTTTTCCGAAATATGAAATAAATCGCTAGTGAAATACTGAAATTTTGAACAAATATTGAAAAAAAAAAAAAAAGATTAGACAAATTAAAAAAATAACTGCTCTCTGCAAAATAGTCAAGTATGTGCCTGCAAAAAATTTTTAAATTGCTATGCTTTCACTTTTTAAACTGAACTATTGAACTTCTGAATTTTCAAAAGTCCTTTGTTGCTGCTTGCTAAGGCATACCAACAATCTACTGTCCAAATTTCGTGATCCTGACTTTAGTCGTTTGAGCTCTGCATTGATGAGTCAGTCAGGAGTTCTCTTTATTATATTAGTATAGATAAAATACATTCGAAAAAAAAAATCTGACAAATTCCTATAATAATAATAACCGAATCAGAAAATGAAGATAGCATGGAATAATATTATATTAGTTGTTATAGTAATACATATATATGTAAACTTTTTACGAATATGATTTAATAATCCACGAGAAACTGGCAGCTGGTGAAAGATGGTGAACGATTGCAGTCAGTAACTCGAAAGTCATGGCACGAATCCAATTGGAATTTCTCCAATAATACTCAACCAGTTTCACAGATAAATCATTTATTCATAAGCAGGAAAAATGCTGGAACAGTTCACACAGGCTACAGGTATAAACTTATAGTCCGTAGGCTTGACGATAACTCACTACATCATTTAATAAATCTTAAGTGGCTGTTGTGAAATTCTAAGTCATTTGAACACCAGATAACAGTTTGGTCAGCACTTCAAAACACGACAAAAATCTGTTGTCCAAAATCTTGCGAGTTTTGTTAGCTGTTACGGAAACGACGTAATGTATGCACGAACCAATGAGTGAGAGACGAAATTAAGCTAAGCGAATGTGGTGCGATGGAAAAGATTTAACAAGAAAGAATCCCTATCCCAGCTGCGCATTGATTTTGACCTGAAAAATACCCAGAGTGCGAAGCAAAGCATGAATTAAAAAAAATCGCTTTTAAAACATTCGAAATGACAACAAGCGTCTCTCAGAATTTTATATATTGGGGAGTTGATAAAAGTTACGAATGAACTTAAAGTTTTAGATTAAGATGTGGAATAAGATAATTATTAATGTACGTGTTATTACTTTTAAAAAGACATTAAATAGGAATAAATATTATTAAGAATTGAGGAAATAATGACTATGTCAGAATTTAGATTAACTTAAAGGAATAATGCGAAATAAAAAATTTTATATAACATATATATATAAACTACTACCACATATGGAAATTGAAAGAGACTCTTTCATTATGAAATTAGCCGAGACACACACATCTAGCTGATCATACTGCTCAAGATCAAAGCTGAGATGAAAAATTTATAACTTCTCATTCAGGGTCAAGAAACGCTATTCATTGAAGTAAATACAATTAGAATTTTGTTCCAAATGAATGTAACATAAACGTTACATAATCTGTAACATGCCTCTCCACTGCCAAGACCAGGATGTTGTATCCATACTTAAGAGGTTAATAATAAAAAGGCAGGCTTAATGCATATTCAAAATAAGAACACTTATTGCAAACAGTAATAATAATAAAAAAATACAGTATAGTACTTACATATGAGGGTGGGCTGATAAGTTCTCGGCCTGACACAGAGATGGAAGAAGTATGACTAAATGACAATGATGTTTGTAAAGTATGATGCTTTAGATGACATGTTGCCGAGTTTCAGATGCGTGAGTTTATCGGTTATTGCTTGGCGATAAAGTAAAATAAAGAAGTTTTGACATTTTCTAAAAATGGAAAAAAATTAAGTTCGAGCTGTCATAAAATACTTTGTTGAAAAAGGTTTAACCGCCACAGACATACAAAAATAGTTACATTCCACCTTAAAAGATTCTTCTTGTCCTTCATAGAGGATAAAAAAGTGGGCTGCTGAATTTAAACATGTTAGGAAATCCATTCACGATGATGAACGCACAGGATGTCCAAAAACCGCTATGATCGACGAAATCATCTCAAAAATTCCCTATGCCGTATTTAATGATCGCCGGTTGAGATACGCAAACTTGCTGACATGGCAAACATCTTGATAGACCGTGCACACTACATTTTACACAACATTTTTGGTATGAAAAAGCTTTCTGCTTGATGCAACCCGCATTTGTTGAACAACGACCAAAAACGACAAAGAAAGAACATTTCTCAAGAGTCTTCTGAAATGTATTGTGTTGCAAGTTGAAAAATAAAATGAAATATTGTCAGAAATCTTGTATTTTCTTTGTCAGGCCGAGAACTTTTTGAACCACACTCGTAGAGGGCTGCACTAAAGAATTTGCACACAAGAGTGTGTCTTAAATGTATTACGTTGCAAGGGGACTACATTGAAAAATATGAAATTTTATCAAAAATCTTGTGCTTTTACTGTTAGGCCTTGAACTTATCAGCCCGACCTCGTGTATACTTAGAAGTGTTAGATATGTACATTCAACAAAGTTAATAGTTTTGTCACAGTGCACTTAAAATATGATTATTTTCAGAAAATTGGAAATTGAGTGTATATTTGAATATTTGATTGTTTTTCGTATTCCTACAAAATCAAATAAGAATAACACTATCTTCTTTTCACGTAACCCTTTAGAGAGCAGTGGTGGGAAACCTAATAGCAGAAACAAGTTAGAATGACAACCGGTGCTGCAGATCAATCACACGTGCCATCAAACAATCCAATATACATGTTATTGTCTCTTGCTTTAAGCAACTTATTCGGGCTATAAGCAGAGTTATTTTGAAGACTAAATGGAACAAGTTAATGTAAGCCCCCAAAGCAGAATATGCTTAAAAGTGCGACTACGTCGCAGAACAAGGTCCTTCCCTGCAGAACATTTCAAATTATCATTTTCAAGAAAAATATCCATTCAATCGAAGGAAAATCGTGACATTCGTCACTCAATGGCCGAGGAAAAAATATCAAAATTCTTTAATCGTTCATTTAAAAAAATTGCGGAATTGATCAAATGGTCGTGAAAAAAACTTGCGCAGTACGATAGACAATCATGGAGAACAAATCATGAGATTCTTCAGTCTGTTGTGCAAAGACATGCAAAATTTGATGAACAATCATGGAAAAACATCCACAGTTTTCGCTAATCGGTCGCAGGTAAAAAACACTGAAAAATTCGCCAGCGCATTGTCAGAAGAAACTGCTACAAAACCCACGATTTTCTTTAATCGATCGCAAGAAAACACCTCAAAATTTGGCTACAGTATAAGGAAAAAATTACAAAATTTGCAATCCGGTCGTAGTTAAAAAATTGCGAAATTGGAAAGAAACTGTGAAATTCATCGAACATTAAAGGAAAAAACTCACAATCTTCTCCAATTGGTCTCAAGAAAAAGGTACAAAAATTTGTCTATTGGTACAAGAAAAATATCGCAAAATTTTAAATCAATCACAGGTAAAAAAAAAAAAAAATGCGAAATTTGTCAGTGGATTGTCGGAAAAAATCAAAAATTCATCAATTAGTTGTGAAAAAATCCAAGAATTGGTCAATAGATTGCAAAAAAGCGACAAAGTTTTCCAATCAACAGACAGAAAATATCGCAAAATTTACCTATCTGTCGGTAAAATGAGAAATTGGTTGATCGGTCACAGAAAAAAGCGTGATTTTTATCAATCGTTCACAAGAAAAAGCAAAAACAATTAGCCAATCAGTAGAAAGAAAATGTCACGGAATTTGCCAAATGGTCGCTATTAAAAATATGCGAAATTCGTCGATCAGTAGCGGAAAGAAAATTGCAAGATTTTCTCCAATGGGTCGCAAGAAGCTGCTGCAAAATTTGCCTATTGGTACAAGGAAAATTTCGCAAAATTCCCCAATCAGTTGTGAGGAAAAAAAACGCGAAATAAGTCAATGTTAACGTGTGAAAAAATCAGAAATTCGTCGATCAGTCATGGAAAAAATCCAGAATTTTTGCCAGTTAGTCACAAAAAATGACAAAGTTAGCCAATCGGTAGAAAGTAAATAAATATTGCAAAATTGGGCTATCGGTAGCGGCTAAAAAAATTGCGAAATCTTTTAGTGGATCGTTGGAAAAAATTGGAAATTCATCGATTCAATCACTCGCAAGAAAAACAGTATAAAATTGCCAATCGATAAAAAGAAAATTTAATGAAATTCGCCTGTCAGTCGCATGTAAAAAAACTCTAAAATCGGCAGGAAAATCACGACATTTTTCAGTCGTGGGAAAAAATTCCACGATTTTTTCCAATCTCTCGCAAGAAAAAGCTGGAATAATTACCAATCAATTGTCGGTAAAAATCACGAAATTTGTGCATCACTTGCATGAAAAAACTATGAATTTCGCCAATCGGTCCAAGAAAAATATTGCAAAATTCGCCTATCGGTTGAAGTTAAAAAACCCAAAATTCGTCAGTGAATTGTTGTAAGTATCTCGAAATTCTTCAATCTGTCGCGGGAAAAAAATATTACGAAATTCGACAATTGGGTTCTAAAAAAAATGCGAAATTCGCAGGTTGACATACGGAAAAATCTGCAATATTGCAAAAATCGTCAATCGATTGTCGGAAGAAACCACGAAATTTATTATTCGATCAGGTAAAATCGCAAAATTCACCATTAGTTTCTTTCGCGTGTGTATGTCAGCATTTTACAAAATGGCTTTTACATTTCTATAAAAAATGCAATGGCACTCCTTCATATATAAGAAAATATCTCTGTGTCTTTATTTTTTATTCCCGCAGAACATTTTTTATCAACTGAAGTTCGTTGCAGAACATTGCAAAGTACCGTAATTTCCGGCGTATAATCCGCAGCTCAAAGAGTCGTTTTTCGACCCAGAAATTTTATTCAATAATTGTAGTTAAATATTTACAGCGATCTTTTAAGTTACATTTTATAAAATAATATTTCTGGGTCGAAAAACGACTCTTTGAGCTGCGGATTATACGCCGGAAATTACGGTATTCTGCTTTAGGGATGTAAGCATCACACAGAAAATTTGGTAAGTAATCTCTTCCAAATGTTTTAAAAAGTTGTGTAAATTACAAGAACTGAGAACAACTATTTTTTAAAGCACTCTGTATTGGTGGAATTTGAGCTGATACCTTCCATAGGAGATACAAATAGAAATAAGCTTGTCATTGAGGAATTTACAATAGATAAAGTATCACATGGTGCGTTTTAACAATTTTCCTCCTCAAAAACTTGCTTATGAGGAAATATCAGATATTGTCTATGATAGGATAGTATGTGTAATTGCTGCTTTAAATCTTACAGATTTGTCTAACAGCTTAAAAAAATGTTTGTCATAAAAACAATTTCTAAAATTTACTTTGTAGATTGTACAGTAGACTTTTATAATGTACATCTTGAGACGAGAGGTTGTGCGTATTATAGAATTTTGTGTTATATAGAACATATTTCTCACATCATTAAACTTACCTTGTAAACATGGCCAAATATGTTTAAAATATATCAATATACAGTAGATCTTTATATTACATTCCTTGGGACTAGAAGTTGTGCAGATTATAAAGTTTTGCATAATACAGATCATTTCACATATTGTTAAATTTACCTCATAAACATGATCCAAATATACCTGGAACAAATCATTATATAACTCATTTCCAATAAAAATTTAACGTAATAAGAGTAATTTTTTTCATTAAAAGCCTCTAAATTAAGGAGAGAAAGATGAAATAATATCTCAAATTTATTCATCTACAGCTTAGCAATATTTTTACAATGGGGAAACCAGGTGCTTTTTAACTACAAAACTCATTGTTTACATCTGAGAAGTTATATAGAGGAATGGATTATATAGAATTGCTTTATGATCTTCTACTGTATTTGTATCTTATTACATTTTCTCTATAAATGTACATATTGCTTATTTTATAGGTTACTATAATTTTTTAGATCAGCAAAAACATCGAGGTTGGAAAAAGTTAAATTCAAGAATATGTGAAATCATGCAAGTCAAACAAAATGTTGTACTTACGATTGAACATAGTAAGTTTAAATGGTAATGGTATGGGCATATTTGCAGAATGAAAGAAGAGTGCCTTCAAAAAATCCTTTTAGAATGGAACCTGAATGGGAGACATAGGAGAGACAAAGGATGACTTGGAAAAATTCCTTTGAAGACTTATAAGTTAAGTGATGTTATTGACCTATATAGAGAGAAAATGAAAAGAACTCTTAAAAATGCTTTTATGTGTCGAGGAAACCCATTTCTTAATGGAAATTCCTAAGGATAATAATTTTTTATTATAATAAATTTGGTCCACAAAGAGTTGCAAATAAATTTGGTTTGCAGCAGATTAACACAGAAAATCTTACTACTAGGTTGGGAAACTCATCCCAAAGAGCTATATCACGATAAAAGTTATTTAGAAATTGTAACAGAATTTCTAAAATACCACTGATTTCTGTATATTTTCTTAGAATATGAAAATAGAAAAATGCAGCATCTCTAAAATCAGAAAAAAACCAATTATCCAAAAATAGACTTAAAAAAATTTAAACTAACACTGCCACTGAAATAGGAATTTAAAAAATATTTGGTACTTTTCCATTATACAAACACCATGCCAAAATGCATGCTAATGCACGATTTATATCCACCCCGACCATGCAAATGATTTTTACTGCAAATCATGTCAGACATTGTGACTTTCTATTTATTGAATGTGAATCATTTTTTAAAGTTATTTAATTGTACCATGCTAAACATCTTAATTTACCATTTTTTGAAAAAAATATATTTTTTATTAAGTTATAACTTATATTTTTTACTTATGCCAAGAGGTATTTTACCATCTGGTTGTTACCTGATGATGAGGGAGTTACAATCAAATTGTCTGAGGGCTATGGAATTATACACAAAGTTTTTTGAAAGATACCGGCTATGAACGTTTCACAATACACAAATATAATTTCTATGATCCTATCAATGGATGTCAAAACCAATCTGTTGAGAGATTATGGAGCATTACAAAATGGCATAATAAAAGACAGTGGGATTTAAAATCTTATCCTTACTAATTTAAAATCCTCTTTCGGAGAGTTCATATGCTGACATCTTTATTCAAAAAATGAAATGTTTACTACAAGAATAAGAGACATTTAGAATTTCATGTCTGAAGTTTAAAATAGAGATTTTTTTTTAAATATTTTATTGTATAATATTTATTTGTTCTTTTATTTTAAGTATACATTTGTATTGATTTAATAAAAAAGTTCATGTAAGTCTGTAATTTTGAAATGTTATTTTTTTTTAAATGGTCACTTTCACACCAATGTTATTTTTTTTTAAGTTTCATTAGGTGCAGACTATTGAACTTGGCGACAACGTTGTTGGTATAATGGAAAAGCAACAAATATTTTTACAAATGAACATATATAGTTTGAATTTTAATAAATTTTTTTATTTCCTCATATCGATCCGAGTATTTGATGATCTGAATTATTGGAGTTTTATAGTACACTAAAATTTAATAGATTATAGTCTGTTCTTCAAACTAAAAATCTTGCATAACTTTGTTTACATATTTTGTAAATTTCAATAGACAGAACTGAACAAAAACATTACATCACATTTCATTTGATGTCTCTGATGGAGAGTAATATTTTAAATACATAAAACTATTATTTAATATTGCAAATCATTTGAATAAAACACATGTACCACTTTGCATAGTAAAATACAGGGTGGCCATAATTAAACTGATGGTACTCAGAGTGTTCTGTAGCTAGATCTAATTGCGATAATGGCGCCAAATTTTGTAGGAAGATTAAACAAGACGGGGGACAAAGGATTCCGCGAAAAAAAATTAGTTCCAAAAGTCACCGCTAGGGGAATATGTGGCGCTGTGTATTCGAAAAAGAGAGTTAAAAAATGAAGAATCAATACTGAAATAAAATTACCGTTTATTTAGCACATCCAACTGAGATTCGATGTAGCCGCCAGTAGATAATAATTAGGGGTTCTGCATCAGCGGCGTACGCGGCGTAGGCTCAAGGTTGAAGGAAGGTCACAGAGCCGGAAGTAGCAGGTGTGGACACCGGAAGTTGTGCGGGCTGTGAAGGTCACCGGAAGTCGCAGGTGTGGATAACAAACATGTTGAGACAGGAAACCGGAAGGAATTTGGAGATAAGGACAGGATGAGACGTATTTTTTATGAGTTTTGAACAGGTTCTTTCTTGACAGGGAAAATTTTTCTGCATCAGATGTGCTAATGTCTCAAGGTTAGCGGAAGGGACAGGTGTGGACACCGGATGTAGCAGGTGGGGATAACAGGCATGTTGAGACAGGAAGTGATTCCGTAAGTAAGGCCGGAAGGTAATTGGAGATAACGTTTGGATGTTCTACATTAGATGTGCTAACCTCGCAAGGTCATAGGAAATGACAGATGTTGATAATACACAGGTTGAAACAAGTATCTTTAGACAGGAAGTAATTCCGTAAGTAAGACCGGAAGGGATCAGGAAGTGAAATGTGATAAGACTTTCTGACTTTATAAAAGTTTAATATGAATTTTTTTTCTATAAAAAGGGTTTTAATTAGATTCTTTCTTGAGAGGGAAAAAAATTTAGTTTTTTTTTTTTTTTTTTTTTTTTTAATTTTATAAAAGTTTTTATGGTTGGTGGGAAATGTGATTTTAAGTGTTTAAAAGGGTGTGACATGTGTAAGATGTATCATTTGTAAACATGACTTCGAGAGAGGAAGTGTTGAGTGTTGTGTGTCTCTATATAACAATTTGCATTGTGTATTCGTTGATTTATGTGTTTACCGGTAGTGAAAAATTTAAAGTGGATTTTATACTGAATTTAAATGAAACGGGAAATTTATCTGTTTCGATATGATGCGATTTAATATTAACGTATCACGTAACAAAATTTTATGTTGTAATGAAGGCGATTTATCCGATTCCAAGTCACGCAGCAAGTTTTGGTGGTGTAAATGCCTTGTATCTTGCTGCCAAAGGCAAAGTCAAGAAGAAGACGATACAGAAATGGTTAAGCGGAGTCGACTCGTACACGCTTCACAAACCGGTTCGAAGACATTTTCCAACGAATCGAGTGATTGTGTATTCGATGGATCAACAATGGCAGACCGATCTGGTGGATCTCATTAGTTTACAAAAGTACAATCAAGGGTTTCGTTACCTACTGACGTGTATAGACATTCTCTCTAAATATGCGTGGGTGATTCCCTTAAAAACGAAACGGGGGGAAGAAGTTGTGAAAGCGTTTCAAACTATTTTTGTAACGAGAAAACCCAAGGCGCTTCAATCGGATGCTGGACAGGAATTTAAGAACCAGCTTTTGCAAAGATTATTAAAACAAGAAGGCATTCGATTTTTTACGACGCATAATAATACGAAAGCTTCAGTCGTTGAACGCTTTAACCGTACCTTGAAAACTAAAATGTGGAAATATTTTACTCACAACCATACTTATCGTTATATCGATGTGTTAGACTCATTAGTGGATAGTTATAACCATACCTATCATTCGAGCATCAAAAGAACCCCAGCAGAAGTAACACCCGAGAACGAAAGCGATGTCTGGTTTACTTTGTATGGAAACTTGGAAAATGTGAAAAGAAAACCTTGTGTGTTTCAACCGGGTGATGTGGTGCGGGTTTCGAAACAGAAACTGACCTTTGAAAAAGGATACGAAACCAATTGGACGGAAGAACTGTTTATAGTGACAGAGTGTGTCACAAGAGATCCTCCTGTTTATCGAATTAAGGATTTGATGGACGAACCCATCCAAGGCACCTTTTATCCCCAAGAGCTTCAAAAAGTTCAAATGAAAGACACTTATACAATTGAAAAGATTTTAGAGAAACGTACCCGTAAAGGCCGAGTGGAATATCATGTGAAATATAAAGGGTATTCAAACAAATTTAATCAATGGATTCCCTCGTCTGATTTATCTTCCTTATAAGGGAGTGCAAGAAGGTTGAAAGCGCATTTAGCAACATGTCGTTCTACTTGACATTACCCTCGGACAGTTCTAGGAATTATTTTCCCGAGAATAAAATTTCACATTTTGTTACTCGATTACCCGCCCCTATCGAATTAAGAGGAGAATGGGAAGTGGGTCTTGTGGAATTTATTTACCCGCATACTTGGTATAATGTGAATAGTACGACCAATCTGATTGGATTTGACTTGAACGACGGAAAGACTATTGGTAGACGCATCCCCCCAGGATTTTACGAGACGGTACCGGATATTTTGAAAGCCATCTCTATTAAAGACATTGAAAAAAAGATTTCGTTCACCTATAATAACGTTACGAAGAGAGTGACTATCAACGTGCGAGAAAATGCTAAAGTGATTTTGGAAAACGGTCTGGCACAGATGTTGGGATTTGAACCGTCTGAAATTGAATCCTTAGATGGAAATGTAGAACAAACTGTTACGAGTTCGTATGTAGCAGATCCGTGTGCTCATTATAGAGTGTTAATGATTTATTCGGATATTGTGGAACCGCAAATTGTCGGTGATGTGTTAGCCCCCTTGTTACGAATCGTGAATGTAACTGGAAAAGACGGAGAAGTGATTTGTGCGACCTTTGATCGCCCGCATTATATGCCAATCAGTCGAAAATCATTCGACTCTTTAGAAATTGTTATAAGGACGCACCTGGGCGAATTAACGCCATTTGAGCGTGGGCGGTCGTACGTGAAACTTCACTTTCGACAAAAATATCTCTCGTGATGTTGGTTCCCTACCAGTGTTGTGCGAAATCTTTTGAAGATTATTATACACAACAGTTGGGGCATGGTTTAAACTATTACCAAGGCGCCCCTTTACAAAGAGGTTATGGATTCGGCGGATTGTTTCGGTCTCTTTTTCGTGCTGCGGTACCCCTTTTCAAGTCAGGGGCGAAAGCCGTAGGAAAACAATTGTTTCATACAGGTGTAGATGTACTCAACGACCTATCCCGAGGCGAGAACATTAAAATAGCTGCCAAACGACGATTTAAAGAAGCTGGAAAAAACTTAACAGATAAAGCGGCTACGAAAGTGAAAACGATGATTGGTTCCGGTCGCCAATATAAAAAGAGAAAGCGACCCGCTAAAGTAGTCACTCAACACAAAGTCAAGAGAGCGAAAGTACACGATATTTTCAGCTAAAGATGACTGGACTTATTCACCGAGATTCTCCTGCCTGTGCTAAATCGGAATTGGACCTATTTTTAATCCCACCCACACAAACGGCTATTGAAAAAGGATATTACGTTGAATACCACCCTCTCGCTAATATTCGCGATGGGGGGCCTGTAGAATTTCTAATCTCAGGAACCGGTGAAGATTACTCGGATTTATCTGCTTCTTACATTCATGTGAAAGCGAAAATTGTGAAATCCGACGGAACGGATCTACCTGCGGGTGAACCGGTTGCCTTTATTAATAATTCTTTAGATTCAGTTTTTCAACAAGTGGATGTGAGTGCCAACGACCGTTGCATCTCCTCTTCTAATAATACCTATCCCTTTCGTGCATACCTCGAATCGTTAGTGAACTATAGTGAAGATGCTAAAAAAACTTTGTTAAGCTGCAAGTGTTTTTACAAAGACGAGAATTTAGCAACATCGGATCCCACTAGCAACGCAAACCCTGGACTTAAGAAACGCTATGAACTGACGCAAAACAGTAAAATGTTGGATATGATCGGTCCTTTACATTCTGATATTTTTCAACAAAATCGCCTATTACTGAATATGGTGGATATGAAAATTAAAATGACTCGAAGCAAACCCGAGTTTTGTTTGATGGTGAAGAAAGATGCCGCTCGACCCTTCCACGACTATAAAGTGATTTTAGAACATGCCTCTCTTTTCATTCGGAAAGTGAAAGTCAGCCCTGGTGTGTTATTGGGGCATGCCAAAGCCTTGGAAAAAACAACTGCGAAATATCCCATCGATCGAGTTCTATGTAAGACTTATTCCATATCGACCGGTAGTAAGTCGTTTATGCAAGATAATGTGTTTTTAGGAACCATGCCGAAACGTATTATTATTGGACTTTTAGATAACAGTGCTTATACAGGACAATATGATTTAAATCCCTTTTACTTTCACCATCACAACATCAACTTTTTAAGTGTTTATGTGGACGGACAACCTGTACCGAGCAAGCCTTTGGAATTGGATTTCAAGAATAACAATTATATAAGAGCTTATCATCGTCTATTCTCTGGTTTTCATCAAGACGCTGGGAATTATTTAACACGTGAAGACTTTGCTAACGGACACACCTTATACGTATTTGATTTAAGTCCCGATTTATGTGACGGACCTCATTTAAATTTACAACAACAAGGCAATTTACGCATCGAAATTAAATTTGCCGAAGCCTTAGAAAAAACAACAACTGTGTTCATTTACGCTGAATTTGAAAACATTATCGAAATTAGTAAATCACGTCACGTGATATGCGACTTTCCCAACTAAATGAATTCACTGCAAATTGAGAAGATTCTTACAGAAGACCCTGTTACTCGAAATTATTTTTTGGGTGTGTTTCCAAGTGATCAACTGCCTACAAGAATCGAGAACTATCCTGCCTGTTTTATCTGCAATGTGGACGCGTCTACAGAACCCGGAAGCCATTGGGTAGCCTTTTTTATGTCTTTGCCTCATCGAGTTGAATTTTTCGATTCATACGGAAATAAGCCTACCTTTTTTCAAGGACCTATGGCGAACTATGTACAACGTTTTTCACGAGTCAAGTTTAATCCGCTTGTTTTACAAACCCACGTAACTGCCGTCTGTGGGCAATATTGTATCTTTTTTCTTTTTTCTCGATGTAGAGGTAAAACTTTGAAACAATTTTTATCCTATTTTGTCACAGAAGATCTGTCGAATGACCGACGAGTTTATAATTTTGTAGCCAAACGTTTTGGCATCTTTGCTCATTTTTATCAATAAATGTCTGTGTAAACTGTAAACCACTGTGTCTGTGATTATTTAAAGTGTGTTCTAATGAGTGTCTGTTTATTAACGATGGAGTTTCCACGCTTTCAACATCCTTGTACGATGCTTTTATCGGGTCCCACTCGAGTCGGTAAAAGTTGGTTTTTACGCGATTTGTTAGCAGAAAGAACCCGTATGTTTAACCCGCCTCCCGACAAAGTCGTCTGGTTTTACGGAATTCATCAAAAGCTATTTGACGAAATAGAAAATGTAACTTTTGTGGAAGGTTTCCCAGCAGATTATCGCAAGTATTTAGGGACCGATTCCCTTATTATTTTAGATGATTTAATGGCGGAATGCGGTGATGACGAACGACTCACCTATCTTTATACAAAGGGAAGTCACCATTTAAATATTAGTGTTTTATTTATCACGCAAAATTTGTTTCACAAAGGTAAAGAAATGAGAGGTGTTTCACTCAACAGTCAATATTTATTTCTGTTTAAAAATCGTCGTGACATGAGTCAAATTATTCATTTAGGTCGTCAGTTATACCCAAGTCAAAGTAAATTTTTTCAAGAAGTTTTTGAAGACGCCACTAAAAAACCGTTCTCATATTTACTCGTGGATTTAAGAAATGAAACGGATGAACACATGCGCTTAAGAACACAAATCTTACCCGGACAAACGCAGTATGTGTATACTCCGAAAAAGGGTTTAAAAAGAAAATCATTTACATCTTAATTCAGTTGCGATCATGACAGTGACGGAGAAACAACGTCGCGACTTGGAATTGATTCATACATGTCCAAAAGCTTTACGTAGACAACTTTTAAAAAAATTACCTTCTCGATCGGTAAAAGCTATCTGCGAATGTTCGTTGAATGTGTTGAACGGAAATATACCTTTATCCAAATATCAGAAAAAGACTTTAAAGAAATATAAAACTACACTTAGAAAAATTAGCATAAAGAAAGGTCCTCTGTTTCAAAAAAAGAAACTGATTATTCAAAACGGAGGCTTTTTAAATATTTTAATACCAGCTGCGTTGAGTGTGTTAACGGGACTTATCAATGGAGTTCGCAACTAAATATGCCCTCGTGCCAGAAGAAGAGTTGACTCGAAATGTGCCTACTAAAAAGCAAATGACAGAATTTGATGCAGCCATGTCTAAAATACTCAACAGTGCACGACCCGATTATGAAAAAGTACAAATGTACTATGAACTGTTAAAACGGAAAATGAATTTACAAGAATTTAATGTTCCTTGGAGATCGAAGCCATTTGAGGAAGATGAACCTCACAAGACGGAACCTGAAGTGGAACCTGTTGAGACGAAACCTGTTAAGACGGAACATGATAAACTAGAATCCCCTCACAAGACAGAAACAACCCAAGAGACTGCTTACGACGAATTTGTGATAAATTCAGTACCCAAACACATGAAGAAACATGCTAGTAATTTACTCAAGTTTCTGAAATCAAGCAACATGAAATGGGACCCGGCTGGAAATATTATGTATAATGGAAACGCCCTGGAAAATGCAAACTTGGCTGAACTGTTTCATCTTATTTTTAATGTTAGCAAGAAGCCACCTGTGAAACCACCAACAGAATTTTTAAGGGCTCTTCGTGAAATGGGAGTACCCTCCAACACGATTAAAAATAAATATTTATCATTAGAAGCCTTAAAGGACAAGCCTAAAAATGTATCCCCTCGAATGAATTTTGTAAAACCCAAAAATAGATCTGTTACGAAACCTAATGTATTACTCAAACCTACTTGGTCAACTTTATTTTAATAAAACTGAATTGAAATGTATCCCTTTGTGTGTTTTCTGTAACGAGTTTACATAAAAACAAATAAAATATGAAAATTCGACACTTACCCTTAAAAACACGTCCACTCTGGCTGTTGATCTTCACACAACTAACCTTACAGCCTTATCTTTAGTAGGGGGCGCTGCCCGTCTTGCGGTGTATGACGTCATTTCCGGTTTGAGATAAAAATAAACTTTAAATACACTCGCTCTGTTATTCTTCCTTCCCTTTTCCTCGCTAGCAGTGGTCTGTTTCTTGTTTAGACGTGTTGGGTGACGTCATTACGTATTGGTCTAAACTTGTCCAGACTTGTTTTTGTGTGGCACGTTAAATTAGGTGAGTCATTGTTTACTTTTCTTGTTTGGACATGTTTACAAATCCTTAGCATAGACTTACTAGAAAAGATTAGCTTAAACTTATTAAAAATAGATTTTAATTCTATTCTCATTTTTTCTCTTATATTTATATAGCTTTTTCATGGTGTAAATAGACCAAAATTTAACATATTTTTTAATTTAATCAGCTTCATTTTAAACACTATAAAAAATGAGTATTTATTACACTATGTTTAAAAAATAGATTTCTATTTAAATATTTTCTATTTGTAAAGTTATTTTCACAACATAAATATAACAGAAAAAAAAAAATTCTAACACTCACGAAACAAGAAATTGTCTCAAAATATTAATTGTGTTTAAACTTTACAATGTTATCAAAAAAAAAAAAAAATGAAAAGTACAACCAATTAAACAGAAACGAGCCTTTCTTCACAAATCGATAAGACTTATCTAAATAAAAGCAATTTGAAAAACCCTATGTGTTATCTAATTTTAGGTCAAGAAAGGAAATAAGCTTCTTGAAAAATCACACAAATAATGAATGATTCTATTTCCTGTTTTAACTACGAACATTCGAGAAACTCACCCTATGTTTGTTCAGATAACATTACTATTTTGCTAATTTTAAAAACAGGAAATAGAATCATTCATTATTTGTGTGATTTTTCAAGAAGCTTATTTCCTTTCTTGACCTAAAATTAGATAACACATAGGGTTTTTCAAATTGCTTTTATTTAGATAAGTCTTATCGATTTGTGAAGAAAGGCTCGTTTCTGTTTAATTGGTTGTACTTTTCATTTTTTTTTTTTTTTTGATAACATTGTAAAGTTTAAACACAATTAATATTTTGAGACAATTTCTTGTTTCGTGAGTGTTAGAATTTTTTTTTTCTGTTATATTTATGTTGTGAAAATAACTTTACAAATAGAAAATATTTAAATAGAAATCTATTTTTTAAACATAGTGTAATAAATACTCATTTTTTATAGTGTTTAAAATGAAGCTGATTAAATTAAAAAATATGTTAAATTTTGGTCTATTTACACCATGAAAAAGCTATATAAATATAAGAGAAAAAATGAGAATAGAATTAAAATCTATTTTTAATAAGTTTAAGCTAATCTTTTCTAGTAAGTCTATGCTAAGGATTTGTAAACATGTCCAAACAAGAAAAGTAAACAATGACTCACCTAATTTAACGTGCCACACAAAAACAAGTCTGGACAAGTTTAGACCAATACGTAATGACGTCACCCAACACGTCTAAACAAGAAACAGACCACTGCTAGCGAGGAAAAGGGAAGGAAGAATAACAGAGCGAGTGTATTTAAAGTTTATTTTTATCTCAAACCGGAAATGACGTCATACACCGCAAGACGGGCAGCGCCCCCTACTAAAGATAAGGCTGTAAGGTTAGTTGTGTGAAGATCAACAGCCAGAGTGGACGTGTTTTTAAGGGTAAGTGTCGAATTTTCATATTTTATTTGTTTTTATGTAAACTCGTTACAGAAAACACACAAAGGGATACATTTCAATTCAGTTTTATTAAAATAAAGTTGACCAAGTAGGTTTGAGTAATACATTAGGTTTCGTAACAGATCTATTTTTGGGTTTTACAAAATTCATTCGAGGGGATACATTTTTAGGCTTGTCCTTTAAGGCTTCTAATGATAAATATTTATTTTTAATCGTGTTGGAGGGTACTCCCATTTCACGAAGAGCCCTTAAAAATTCTGTTGGTGGTTTCACAGGTGGCTTCTTGCTAACATTAAAAATAAGATGAAACAGTTCAGCCAAGTTTGCATTTTCCAGGGCGTTTCCATTATACATAATATTTCCAGCCGGGTCCCATTTCATGTTGCTTGATTTCAGAAACTTGAGTAAATTACTAGCATGTTTCTTCATGTGTTTGGGTACTGAATTTATCACAAATTCGTCGTAAGCAGTCTCTTGGGTTGTTTCTGTCTTGTGAGGGGATTCTAGTTTATCATGTTCCGTCTTAACAGGTTCCGTCTTAACAGGTTTCGTCTCAACAGGTTCCACTTCAGGTTCCGTCTTGTGAGGTTCATCTTCCTCAAATGGCTTCGATCTCCAAGGAACATTAAATTCTTGTAAATTCATTTTCCGTTTTAACAGTTCATAGTACATTTGTACTTTTTCATAATCGGGTCGTGCACTGTTGAGTATTTTAGACATGGCTGCATCAAATTCTGTCATTTGCTTTTTAGTAGGCACATTTCGAGTCAACTCTTCTTCTGGCACGAGGGCATATTTAGTTGCGAACTCCATTGATAAGTCCCGTTAACACACTCAACGCAGCTGGTATTAAAATATTTAAAAAGCCTCCGTTTTGAATAATCAGTTTCTTTTTTTGAAACAGAGGACCTTTCTTTATGCTAATTTTTCTAAGTGTAGTTTTATATTTCTTTAAAGTCTTTTTCTGATATTTGGATAAAGGTATATTTCCGTTCAACACATTCAACGAACATTCGCAGATAGCTTTTACCGATCGAGAAGGTAATTTTTTTAAAAGTTGTCTACGTAAAGCTTTTGGACATGTATGAATCAATTCCAAGTCGCGACGTTGTTTCTCCGTCACTGTCATGATCGCAACTGAATTAAGATGGAAATGATTTTCTTTTTAAACCCTTTTTCGGAGTATACACATACTGCGTTTGTCCGGGTAAGATTTGTGTTCTTAAGCGCATGTGTTCATCCGTTTCATTTCTTAAATCCACGAGTAAATATGAGAACGGTTTTTTAGTGGCGTCTTCAAAAACTTCTTGAAAAAATTTACTTTGACTTGGGTATAACTGACGACCTAAATGAATAATTTGACTCATGTCACGACGATTTTTAAACAGAAATAAATATTGACTGTTGAGTAAAACACCTCTCATTTCTTTACCTTTGTGAAACAAATTTTGCGTGATAAATAAAACACTAATATTTAAATGGTGACTTCCCTTTGTATAAAGATAGGTGAGTCGTTCGTCATCACCGCATTCCGCCATTAAATCATCTAAAATAATAAGGGAATCGGTCCCTAAATACTTGCGATAATCTGCTGGGAAACCTTCCACAAAAGTTACATTTTCTATTTCGTCAAATAGCTTTTGATGAATTCCGTAAAACCAGACGACTTTGTCGGGAGGCGGGTTAAACATACGGGTTCTTTCTGCTAACAAATCGCGTAAAAACCAACTTTTACCGACTCGAGTGGGACCCGATAAAAGCATCGTACAAGGATGTTGAAAGCGTGGAAACTCCATCGTTAATAAACAGACACTCATTAAAACACACTTTAAATAATCACAGACACAGTGGTTTACAGTTTACACAGACATTTATTGATAAAAATGAGCAAAGATGCCAAAACGTTTGGCTACAAAATTATAAACTCGTCGGTCATTCGACAGATCTTCTGTGACAAAATAGGATAAAAATTGTTTCAAAGTTTTACCTCTACATCGAGAAAAAAGATAAAAGATACAATATTGCCCACAGACGGCAGTTACGTGGGTTTGTAAAACAAGCGGATTAAACTTGACTCGTGAAAAACGTTGTACATAGTTCGCCATAGGTCCTTGAAAAAAGGTAGGCTTATTTCCGTATGAATCGAAAAATTCAACTCGATGAGGCAAAGACATAAAAAAGGCTACCCAATGGCTTCCGGGTTCTGTAGACGCGTCCACATTGCAGATAAAACAGGCAGTATAGTTCTCGATTCTTGTAGGCAGTTGATCACTTGGAAACACACCCAAAAAATAATTTCGAGTAACAGGGTCTTCTGTAAGAATCTTCTCAATTTGCAGTGAATTCATTTAGTTGGGAAAGTCGCATATCACGTGACGTGATTTACTAATTTCGATAATGTTTTCAAATTCAGCGTAAATGAACACAGTTGTTGCTTTTTCTAAGGCTTCGGCAAATTTAATTTCGATGCGTAAATTGCCTTGTTGTTGTAAATTTAAATGAGGTCCGTCACATAAATCGGGACTTAAATCAAATACGTATAAGGTGTGTCCGTTAGCAAAGTCTTCACGTGTTAAATAATTCCCAGCGTCTTGATGAAAACCAGAGAATAGACGATGATAAGCTCTTATATAATTGTTTTTCTTGAAATCCAATTCCAAAGGCTTGCTCGGTACAGGTTGTCCGTCCACATAAACACTTAAAAAGTTGATGTTGTGATGGTGAAAGTAAAAGGGATTTAAATCATATTGTCCTGTATAAGCACTGTTATCTAAAAGTCCAATAATAATACGTTTCGGCATGGTTCCTAAAAACACATTATCTTGCATAAACGACTTACTACCGGTCGATATGGAATAAGTCTTACATAGAACTCGATCGATGGGATATTTCGCAGTTGTTTTTTCCAAGGCTTTGGCATGCCCCAATAACACACCAGGGCTGACTTTCACTTTCCGAATGAAAAGAGAGGCATGTTCTAAAATCACTTTATAGTCGTGGAAGGGTCGAGCGGCATCTTTCTTCACCATCAAACAAAACTCGGGTTTGCTTCAAGTCATTTTAATTTTCATATCCACCATATTCAGTAATAGGCGATTTTGTTGAAAAATATCAGAATGTAAAGGACCGATCATATCCAACGTTTTACTGTTTTGCGTCAGTTCATAGCGTTTCTTAAGTCCAGGGTTTGCGTTGCTAGTGGGATCCGATGTTGCTAAATTCTCGTCTTTGTAAAAACACTTGCAGCTTAACAAAGTTTTTTTAGCATCTTCACTATAGTTCACTAACGATTCGAGGTATGCACGAAAGGGATAGGTATTATTAGAAGAGGAGATGCAACGGTCGTTGGCACTCACATCCACTTGTTGAAAAACTGAATCTAAAGAATTATTAATAAAGGCAACCGGTTCACCCGCAGGTAGATCCGTTCCGTCGGATTTCACAATTTTCGCTTTCACATGAATGTAAGAAGCAGATAAATCCGAGTAATCTTCACCGGTTCCTGAGATTAGAAATTCTACAGGCCCCCCATCGCGAATATTAGCGAGAGGGTGGTATTCAACGTAATATCCTTTTTCAATAGCCGTTTGTGTGGGTGGGATTAAAAATAGGTCCAATTCCGATTTAGCACAGGCAGGAGAATCTCGGTGAATAAGTCCAGTCATCTTTAGCTGAAAATATCGTGTACTTTCGCTCTCTTGACTTTGTGTTGAGTGACTACTTTAGCGGGTCGCTTTCTCTTTTTATATTGGCGACCGGAACCAATCATCGTTTTCACTTTCGTAGCCGCTTTATCTGTTAAGTTTTTTCCAGCTTCTTTAAATCGTCGTTTGGCAGCTATTTTAATGTTCTCGCCTCGGGATAGGTCGTTGAGTACATCTACACCTGTATGAAACAATTGTTTTCCTACGGCTTTCGCCCCTGACTTGAAAAGGGGTACCGCAGCACGAAAAAGAGACCGAAACAATCCGCCGAATCCATAACCTCTTTGTAAAGGGGCGCCTTGGTAATAGTTTAAACCATGCCCCAACTGTTGTGTATAATAATCTTCAAAAGATTTCGCACAACACTGGTAGGGAACCAACATCACGAGAGATATTTTTGTCGAAAGTGAAGTTTCACGTACGACCGCCCACGCTCAAATGGCGTTAATTCGCCCAGGTGCGTCCTTATAACAATTTCTAAAGAGTCGAATGATTTTCGACTGATTGGCATATAATGCGGGCGATCAAAGGTCGCACAAATCACTTCTCCGTCTTTTCCAGTTACATTCACGATTCGTAACAAGGGGGCTAACACATCACCGACAATTTGCGGTTCCACAATATCCGAATAAATCATTAACACTCTATAATGAGCACACGGATCTGCTACATACGAACTCGTAACAGTTTGTTCTACATTTCCATCTAAGGATTCAATTTCAGACGGTTCAAATCCCAACATCTGTGCCAGACCGTTTTCCAAAATCACTTTAGCATTTTCTCGCACGTTGATAGTCACTCTCTTCGTAACGTTATTATAGGTGAACGAAATCTTTTTTTCAATGTCTTTAATAGAGATGGCTTTCAAAATATCCGGTACCGTCTCGTAAAATCCTGGGGGGATGCGTCTACCAATAGTCTTTCCGTCGTTCAAGTCAAATCCAATCAGATTGGTCGTACTATTCACATTATACCAAGTATGCGGGTAAATAAATTCCACAAGACCCACTTCCCATTCTCCTCTTAATTCGATAGGGGCGGGTAATCGAGTAACAAAATGTGAAATTTTATTCTCGGGAAAATAATTCCTAGAACTGTCCGAGGGTAATGTCAAGTAGAACGACATGTTGCTAAATGCGCTTTCAACCTTCTTGCACTCCCTTATAAGGAAAATAAATCAGACGAGGGAATCCATTGATTAAATTTGTTTGAATACCCTTTATATTTCACATGATATTCCACTCGGCCTTTACGGGTACGTTTCTCTAAAATCTTTTCAATTGTATAAGTGTCTTTCATTTGAACTTTTTGAAGCTCTTGGGGATAAAAGGTGCCTTGGATGGGTTCGTCCATCAAATCCTTAATTCGATAAACAGGAGGATCTCTTGTGACACACTCTGTCACTATAAACAGTTCTTCCGTCCAATTGGTTTCGTATCCTTTTTCAAAGGTCAGTTTCTGTTTCGAAACCCGCACCACATCACCCGGTTGAAACACACAAGGTTTTCTTTTCACATTTTCCAAGTTTCCATACAAAGTAAACCAGACATCGCTTTCGTTCTCGGGTGTTACTTCTGCTGGGGTTCTTTTGATGCTCGAATGATAGGTATGGTTATAACTATCCACTAATGAGTCTAACACATCGATATAACGATAAGTATGGTTGTGAGTAAAATATTTCCACATTTTAGTTTTCAAGGTACGGTTAAAGCGTTCAACGACTGAAGCTTTCGTATTATTATGCGTCGTAAAAAATCGAATGCCTTCTTGTTTTAATAATCTTTGCAAAAGCTGGTTCTTAAATTCCTGTCCAGCATCCGATTGAAGCGCCTTGGGTTTTCTCGTTACAAAAATAGTTTGAAACGCTTTCACAACTTCTTCCCCCCGTTTCGTTTTTAAGGGAATCACCCACGCATATTTAGAGAGAATGTCTATACACGTCAGTAGGTAACGAAACCCTTGATTGTACTTTTGTAAACTAATGAGATCCACCAGATCGGTCTGCCATTGTTGATCCATCGAATACACAATCACTCGATTCGTTGGAAAATGTCTTCGAACCGGTTTGTGAAGCGTGTACGAGTCGACTCCGCTTAACCATTTCTGTATCGTCTTCTTCTTGACTTTGCCTTTGGCAGCAAGATACAAGGCATTTACACCACCAAAACTTGCTGCGTGACTTGGAATCGGATAAATCGCCTTCATTACAACATAAAATTTTGTTACGTGATACGTTAATATTAAATCGCATCATATCGAAACAGATAAATTTCCCGTTTCATTTAAATTCAGTATAAAATCCACTTTAAATTTTTCACTACCGGTAAACACATAAATCAACGAATACACAATGCAAATTGTTATATAGAGACACACAACACTCAACACTTCCTCTCTCGAAGTCATGTTTACAAATGATACATCTTACACATGTCACACCCTTTTAAACACTTAAAATCACATTTCCCACCAACCATAAAAACTTTTATAAAATTAAAAAAAAAAAAAAAAAAAAAAAAAAACTAAATTTTTTTCCCTCTCAAGAAAGAATCTAATTAAAACCCTTTTTATAGAAAAAAAATTCATATTAAACTTTTATAAAGTCAGAAAGTCTTATCACATTTCACTTCCTGATCCCTTCCGGTCTTACTTACGGAATTACTTCCTGTCTAAAGATACTTGTTTCAACCTGTGTATTATCAACATCTGTCATTTCCTATGACCTTGCGAGGTTAGCACATCTAATGTAGAACATCCAAACGTTATCTCCAATTACCTTCCGGCCTTACTTACGGAATCACTTCCTGTCTCAACATGCCTGTTATCCCCACCTGCTACATCCGGTGTCCACACCTGTCCCTTCCGCTAACCTTGAGACATTAGCACATCTGATGCAGAAAAATTTTCCCTGTCAAGAAAGAACCTGTTCAAAACTCATAAAAAATACGTCTCATCCTGTCCTTATCTCCAAATTCCTTCCGGTTTCCTGTCTCAACATGTTTGTTATCCACACCTGCGACTTCCGGTGACCTTCACAGCCCGCACAACTTCCGGTGTCCACACCTGCTACTTCCGGCTCTGTGACCTTCCTTCAACCTTGAGCCTACGCCGCGTACGCCGCTGATGCAGAACCCCTAATTATTATCTACTGCCGCCGTTTTTGTGGACCACATATTGCATTCAGTGCACAGCATTTACAGCAGCAGAGAATAACATGTCTGCAGGAATCTCCCGTACAGTTCGCGATATGTTTATCCTTCAACGTAGCCAGGTCCTGGACACCTCCGTGATAGACCTTGGACTTTAGGCAACCCCATAGCCAAAAGTCGCAGGGTGTAAAATCAGGGGACCAAGGTGGCCATGCAGTTGGAAAACAGCGGCTAATGACTCTTTCTGTTGTGAATTTCTGTCGTAGCAGCTGCTGTACCTGCAAAGTAATATGTGGAGGGGCTCCATCTTGCATGAAAATGACTTTTTCCAGGCACTGTCTTTGCTGAAGTGCTGGAATAACAAAGTTGTTTAGCATTTGGCGATATTTGTCTCCGGTAACAGAACAAGTTACAGGTCCTGTCAGAGTAATGTTCTCATAGAAGAATGGACCTATGATCATATCTGCTGTGAAACAACACCAAACAGTTATCTTTGGTGAATGCAAAGGAATTTTCTTGAATGCTCTTGGTCACTTGTTATCCCAAATTCAGCAGTTCTGGGTATTTACAGTTCCATTCAGGTAAAAGTGGGCCTCGTCTCCCCATAAGATTTTCTAGGGCCAAGCATCATACTACTCCATTCTGGCAAGAAAAGTGAGAGCAAAAGTCAATCGCATATCATGGTCGGTGTGACATAACTCTTGTACACGGATGATCTTGTACGGATAGAAGGGGATAATCTTTCGTAGGATTTTCCATACCGTACAATAAGGCATATCCAGATTCCGAGCTATCCCACGAGCGCTGGAAGTGGTAGCAATATTGTCTGGTGCTCTGTCGACAATCGCCGTTGCCACTTCTTCGATAGTATCCTGTGATACAGGTTTTCGTCCTCCGCCTGACTGAACATTTAGAGAACCCGTTTTCTCAAACTTCTCAACCATTGCTTTTAAACCATTAACTGACAAAGGACCGTTACCTTTATGCATTTTTTTGCGGTTTCTAAAAGCACGAAGAGCGGCTGGCACATTGCACTGGTTGAGGTAAAAGAATTTGACTAGTAGAGCTCGCTCGACTAAAGGAGATATTATGAAAGATAACTTTCAATGAAATTGCTTCTAACAGTAGCACATTACCTTTTAAAGCCGAACAAGCTGGCACTGGGTCAAAAGATGTAACGTGAAATTTGAATAAAGAACTTCTTCTTCTGCTGTTGCTTTTTTTGGGGTAAGTGAAATTGCAGATAAAGAAACTTTAGCAGTGTTTATGTAAATTTTTAGCTTTTTATAAACTGTTACCATTTTGAGCTGAGATTAAATTGCTAAATTCGTTAAATAAACGGTAATTTTATTTCAGTACTGATTCTTCATTTTTTAAAACTCTCTTTTTCGAATACACAGCGCCACATATTCCCCTGGTGGTAACTTTTGGAACTTTTTTTCGCGGAATCCTTCGTCCCCCGTCTTGTTTAATCTTCCTATAAAATTTGGTGCCATTCTCGCAATTAGATCGCGCTACAGAACACTCTGAGTACTGTCAGTTTAATTATGACCACCGTGTATATTAAAAGATATGTATAATAATGCATAAAACTACAATATTCTTTAAATGAAAAAACTGATATTTGATAGGGGCATAACTTGCTAAAAACACAGAAAGTAAATAAGCACTGTTTATCTACTATGCTATTTATAAAATGCAAATGGAAATTTCATTCTGGCTGCTTATAACTTGCGTTTTGCTGAGTAGATTTCGATGGGAGTTGTACTGCTGGATGATTTTTCAGGAAAGGTTTTAGTGTATTGCATATTGTTCTACGTTGCTTAGTTATAGAATTATGAAAGTTCGATAATCAGGTGAATCCGATTATAAAAGATTAATATTTTTTAAAAGTTCTACTAGACGGATTTTGATGATTTAATCTGTTTTTTAGATACTTTTTCAGGGATGGTTTTAGTACATTCTTTATATAGTTCTTTACCAAATCTTACTGTAAATGATGAACTAATAGAATTGGTCCTAACCCTTTCCGGCACAGTGGTCCCACTTCGGGCACTCCTAATTTTAATTCCAAACTTGCATTCGACACCAAGAATATTTAATAAAATTTTGCTTCTACAATGAAAGCTTAAAATAAGGAGTTCTTATTTTCTAAAAAAAGTCGTTTGTAAATTCCAACGTTAGTCAGTAATTTCTCATTTTACGAACAGACTGTCTGTGCCGGAAAGGGTTAACAACCCAAATTTTGTCTTACAGATTAGAAAATTCAATAATGCAATAACGTTCGTATTCTTTTCATCAATGCGGGAAGACAGTCCAGGTAAATGTCCATATTACTTTAAAACACAAGATCAAATTATTATAGTTATAATTAACATATTAACTATTATTATTTAGTTTGATTCAAGGTTCGTTTGGAGAAACTGACCAGTGTATTTGGCGAAGCCTGCTAGTTTATCATAAAATATAAGGCACTGACAAAGAGAAAATGCATTTAACATTTTTTACAAAATATTATAAATTCAACAAAAAATAAAAAATAATCTTTCAGGTTGACTGGTTGAAAATAAATTTTCTAAACAAAAAATGAGTATTTTTTAAAGTTAATACCTGTTATGCCCATAAAAGTACCATTTTTTTAACCTCTAAATTTACTTTTTGTTTTAAAAAGCACCCAGTCTTTTTTAAGACGGAGAGAGGTTTGGACGTACAAGACGAAGGGAGGTTCTTAAACATACCATGCAATTTTTGTACTTAATATGAATGCTGCAGCAGTATTGCTATTTAAATGCTAACAGATTATGTTATATTGTTTTGGAAATATCTGTTATATTAGTAATTACAGGAGAAACAAACAGAAAATCAGAAATAGAAAAATAAAGTTTATTACAAACTTTACAAAACACAGAGCATCACTTTTCAGAGGCAAAACAATGGTAACACAAAATGTACCAACAAGTAAATTGAATTTAATAAACCCCATGCACATATAGACCTAAGATCTGGAGCACTGTATTTATATATATTTGCAACCATAGAAAGACTGAGTATATTTTTGGCAGAAAATTTTCTTATTTCTTTTCAGAAGACGCGCTAGCTTTTCTCATTAATTCTTTACTCAGTTCTGGGTTTTGGACAACAAAAGATTTCCACTCATCAGTCTCTGTAATTTTCTGTAAATTCTCAGCTAAGAAATCGGTGATTAATTCAACCAGCTCAGATTTAGTATCAGGATACAGCATAGACACTACAATGGTATCACAAAATGTATCAATGGATAAATTCAGTTTAATAAATTCCATGCACATAGACCTGAGATCTACCACATTGTATTTATCTGCAACAGTAAAAAGGCTGAATGCATTTTCAGCAGAAAGCTTTCTCACTTCCCCACAGTAGAGGAAGCAGAGGAAATCTGAAAATGTTGAAGGATCACAATCATCTATGTCAATGATTCCAGTCACTTTTTCCTGCATATCACTTTGAAGTGCAGCAGCAAAAACAGGAGACTGAGCTTTCAAAATCAATCTGTGAGCAGGAAACTTTTGTCCTTTAACTTTAATAATGACATCAGAACCCTCTTGAGTTAAGAACAATTTTTTGAAATTTTGAAGAACACCAGAAGGTCTTGATATGCTGCCATTGCCTAATTGAGAAAACAGAAACCAATTTAGTTTAAAGCTAGGTATTAAGGTTCTTATCATCAACACTTACATCCCTCTCATAAATAACAATATTATTAAGTATGCTCAAAACATCACAATAGAATGTCAATGCTGTTCATAATAATCTTCTTTAGTTTTCTTAGTTATTTCCTTGGTACGAAGTTACGTTATTGCGACTGTTATATTTTAAACGTCAAACAGAAATATTTACAAAGTCAAAAATTTGTATTTTATACGATACTCCTTTCCATTTAAAACATAAATGTAAACCAGAATGCCTTTTGAAAGGTAAAGTTTTATATCTCTGTTCTTTGCTATTTTCTTCAGGGATAATATTGGCCAACGAGCATTTTTGTTCTTAAAAGTATTAGTACAACTGTCATTGGGTGTATCTGACCTACAGAGCCCAAAATTGGCAGTTTCCTATCTAGCAGCTTTAGTTCTTTGTATATTACATATTTATGCCATGTGTTGTTGTTCCCTTTGCTCTGTTGTAATTTTTTTTTTAATTACTAGGGGGCTCTGCCCCCTACGAGCTACGCTCGCCAACCCCCGTTCTGACACCACAAACTGTAAAAACACTATGATTTGATCAACCTTAAAACGATTGCGGAAGATTGAATTATAATTAAACGACCTGCTGTAATCGGCTCATGATAATCGGCCTTGTGTAATCGGCTGCTCGCTGTAATATCTGCTATAATCGGGTTTCCATTCATTTTCCTTTGACCAAGGGATTTTAAAGTCGAATCAACTGCTGTCGAGACAGCTAACAACTGTTGATAAAATAAGGTTAATTAAACATTTGAAAATCAACCTGTGCAAAATGATTAAGTAAGCAATGTCATTGCATCGCGAAATTTTATAACGATGTTAATAGAAAATTGGGTATTACTCCATTATCCCGACTACTACTTTCTATAAAAGAAAAGAACTGTCTCCAAAATATAGGATTTAAAGCCAAAAGTGCATATCTGTGGCGTCCCATTCAATTGATACCAGATGCGTTACGCGTGGTAGTTATGTCATCGAGTGATCTTTAATTCAACGTTTATCTGTATTTTTAATTATATTTTACCAATTTATTAGTTATTTCGTTGATTTAAACGTAATTATTAAACGTAAAAATATACTTTTAATTGAAGGGAAATATTATTAATTACGCTGTTTTAAAATTTGCAATAATAGATAAAATATTTTGTCGAAATAAATCAATCTTACTCTATTTAATGCTTTGAAAACGCGGAATAATTTAATTATTTATCTTTTTAATATTCACGCGCAAGTATATTTTTTATTCCGTCATTTTCTACATTTATTGCTTTTAACACGTGATCATTTAATTATTATTTTAAAGTTTCATTTCTGTTTTTAATAGTCTCGTGTAAATACATTTCTTAATTGAAAGGGAATATTATTACGTGAGCTATTTTACAAATTGGCAACGATTCAAATAATGGAATTTATGAAATATGAAATAAATCTTCGTCAAAATAATGACAATTTTGAATAAAAAATTTAAATATAACCTCAAAAAATGAGTCAAATTGAAAAAATAATTGCAGTCTGCACACCCCAACCTTGTCAACTATATCCTTACAAATTATGTTTAAATTCCTGTGCATAGTTTTCGTTTTTATAAAACTTTTATAAGAAAACTGTTTTGACCAACTTTGATTTTAAATATCTCTTAAAATAATTCTTCGATTTAAAAACTGTCTACTTCAGCGTGTTTATCGAACATTTCTTTATAAAACCACCAATTTTTAAATTTTTATTTGCAATAGTTTTCTGGATATTAGTCCAGAAAGACTTCAAGGCACAAAATCTTAATTGACAGCGGCGGCCGCGGCGGTGGTTACTTTTAGGTAGATTTCGTAAGAAATACTACCTATTACATTCTCACCTAAGTTGGAAATTTTGAAAAATTTTTGCAGATCTACGCCGATCATGACTCCCAGAACCCAAAACCACCCCCAGTTCAAAACTTTATATATCTATCTATCTATCTATCTATCTATCTATCTATCTATCTATGCCACTTTTTTCTGACCACGATAACTGGAAAAATTCTGCATTAATCTTTTACAAACTGATACATAAAATCAAGGGGCATAAAATCTCGGTCAAGTTCGTTAATGGGCAAAATCGAACCAAGGGGGGGAGGATAGGGGGGGCTTTTTGTGAAAACAGAAAAAAACCCATAATTTCTTAATTATGATACATATCGAATCCGTTTAAAGTTATTATTACTTCTAAGAGAAGGGCCGAAAATGTATGTATGACAGATTTTTGATATAATTAAAAATGGCCCCACGGGGGGGAAAAAAGGGGGGTTTTAGAAGAAAAAAAATCATAGCTTCGTCAATTCACAAGATATCAAATTCGCGTAAATTTATTATTAATCCTCTTAATATTATCTAAAACTTTTATATTGACAAGTTTTTTATAGGACCAACCGTTATAGCAAAAAAAAATTAAAAACAAAAAAAATCCCTGCCGGCTCCGCCTGCAAACAAGTTATTTTTCGAAGTAGGCGGTTCCAACTCCCGCATATTTTCGAAACTGATACATAAAATCAAGGGGCATACAGTCTCGGTCAAGTTCGTTAATGGACAAAATCGAACCAAGGGGGGGGGGGGGGCTTTTTGTGAAAACAGAAAAAAATTCATAATTTCTTACTTATGATGCGTATCGAATCCGTTTGAAGTTATTATTACTTCTAGGAAAAGGGCCGAAAATTTATGTATGTCTGATATTTGATATAATTAAAAATTGCCTTAAGGGGGGGGGGAAGGGGGGTTTAGAAGAAAAAAAATCATAACTTCGCCAATTCTCAAGATTTCAAATCCGCTTAAATTTATTATTAATCCTCTTAATATTATTTAAAACTTTTATATTGACAAGTTTTTTATAGGACCAACCGTTATAGCAAAAAAAAAAAATAATAAAAACAAAAAAATCCCTGCCGATTCCGCCTGCAAACAAGTTAGGTTTCGAAGTAGGCGGTTCCAACTGCCGCATCATCGTAAAAAGGTCATTTCTTCCGCAATTCCCGACAAACAGGCGCCCCACGGTCTGCGTCTTCGAAATCTACCTGTGCCTGTAGGCCGAGCCGTAAGGGATTTTTTTTTTAATATAGTGAGATTTTAATGTAGTATTTGAATTAATATATTTTAAGTGGGAACAGATTAAAAGTTCTAACTGGATTAATCAGTTTTTTTAATCAAATAAATCAACTGACAGGGCTGTCAATCTCCAGGGACAGAAATGTGTAGTTCAAGCATAAAAAGTCCTTCCGGCCTGTACTGGGAGGAAAAGGTAGCTTTCCTATATCTTTGTTTTAAAATTTTAGCTAATGTTACACGAAAACGACAAGTTAAAATGCAAAGAAACGGTTACAAAAGATTCGTTAATACTGAATTTGAATAAGAAATTCACAAAATTATTGAGCAATAGCCAAATTGGCTTCATTTATGAAGACTTATTTTGGTTGCCAAATGTCGCTAATTTTGGCGAGAATTTGGCGCTAACGGATATGAATATATAGTTTTATGCGTATGATTGGGAAAGTTATTACAACAATGAAAGAAAAAAGTCCTTCCGGCCTGTACCGGGAGGAAAAGGTAGCTTTCCTATATCTTCGTTTTAAAATTTTAGCTAATGTTACACGAAAACAGAAAGCTAAAATGCAAAGAAACCGTTTACAAAAGATTCGTTAATACTGAATTTGAATAATAAATTCGCTAAATTATTGAGCTATAGCCAAATTTTCTCCATTTATGAAGACTTATTATTTTGGTCGCCGAATTTGGCGATATTTCGCCAAATGTCGCCAAGTTTGGCGAGAATTTGGCACTAACGGATATGAATATATAGTTTTATGCGTATGATTTGGAAAATTATTACAACAATGAAAATTTTTGTAATGTGCTGTCTTGTTTCAAAATGTCAGCTACCCTAGAATTTCAAACTGCTCTATCTCAGCCATTTTTTAAGAGAGAGATAAACCAAAAAATGCTCTGGAGTCCTCGTATCAAGGCCTAACACTTAATTAAAAAATAAATTTGAATTTTTAACTTTTTTGTATATTTATTTTAGTTTTAAATTTTTAAGTGGGCGCCATCTTGAAACAAAATGGCGGACCAAGCTGGGCAACGAACTCGGTCGAGATATTGGTGAGCTTAATACACACAATTAGTTTCATCAAAATTGATTTATAAATACGAGCGTTATCGTATGACATAGGTCAGATATATATATATGGATATATCTATATATATAAATCAACATTTGAACGGAGGGTGGTTTTGGGGTCTGGGGGGTCATGATCAGTGAAAATATATCGAAATTTTCCGGAACTGCTTTCCTCCGAAAGGCTGCAATAGGTAGCTTTATACTTTTTTGTATTGAAAGCTACCTAATAATTTGCGAGTAATCGCGTTAATGTGCTGTTTTGTTTCAAAATGTCAGCCACCCTAGAATTTCAAACTGCTCTATCTCAGCCATTTTTTAAGATAGAGGCAAACCAAAAAACCTCTGGAATCCTCGTATTAAGGCCTAACACGTAATTAAAAAATAAATTTGAATTTTTAACTTTTTTGTATATTTATTTTAGTTTTAAATTTTTAAATGGCCACCATCTTGAAAAAAAAAATGACAGACCAAGCTGGCCAACGAACTCGGTCGAGACATTGGTGAGCTTAATACACACAATTGGTTTTATCGAAATCGATTTATAAATACCAGCGTTATCCTATGACATAGGTCAGATATATCCTAATCCTAATAATATTATAAATCCGATTGTGTGCAAATGTTAGGCTGAAGCCAGCGTCAAAATGGAGAATTTAATTACCCTGTATTTTTGCATATAGGTTGCTTATAACCGCGGAATGAACATAGGCTAGATTTTATTTATTTTATTCAAATATTTTCTTTAATAATTAAAAATTTCATTATTTTCATAGAGAATAAATGGACATTTTTCCATAAAATTTAACCATTTTACTTTATCGTTGCTAAGACTTTGATCGTTGCTAATAAATAAAAACACGGAAAAATATTTTTTCCTCATCAATTATTTTCAATTGAACGGTTTTCACGTGAAAAATAAAAATTAAAAATAATTCAAAAGAAGATGAATTTCCGTGATATTTGAAACAAAAATATGGAGAATTTGTTATTATACGTGAAGTATGAATATCGGTTACATTGAAAAAGATCTTTTTCTGCCAAAAACTGCGTTATAGTTAGAAGGAAAAATGAACAATAATTATATTATTAAAAGTAGATTTCGCTTGCACCATGGAACTATGAAAAGGATCCGCCTCGGCTTGGACAAATATGACGTCATAAATAAAACATATATTTTCAAATGTTCGTAATAATACAAGGAGCATGAAATTAATGTTTAATGAAAGTAGATAGATAATGGACGTAATATTTAAGATGAAAAACTGAAATATTTTTTATTGATACTGATTAATAATTAGCTTGAATACCAGTTACATACAAATGTGAGTTTTCGGCTAAAATTTACGCCCTGATTGCCAGTAAAAGAAAAATAACAAGAATTATGCCATTAAAAAGAGATTTCTGTGAGGAAAAAGTGACGACATATTTGAAATAAAACGGGAATTTTCAAATGTGTTTTACAATGAGCGTGAATCAATTCCTTACATTAATAATACAAGGATCGGTAAGTTTAGAAAGTAGATGAGTTTCACGCCATACTTAAAATGAAAAATTTTAATATTTTTTTTTTTTTATCTATTCTTATCTTCACGACATTTTTTGAAATTTTTTTTATCTACACCGATTATTAAGCAGGAATATCAGTTACATACAGATGAGAGTTTTTTGCCAAAAACCACACCATGATTATTAGGAAAATAAAAATAAATACGAATCTATTATATTAAAATGTGACCGCCGGTTTGTATTTCGCAACTACTCCTTTCAGATTGTCAAATGCAACGCGATTTACTTAACACCGGTTATCATTGATCCGAGAATGTCATAAACTCCCAGAATTAAAAAAAAAGGATTTAAATTTCGAGATATTATTATTACTTTTATTTATTTATTTATTTGTAAATTTTAACGAAGTTTCTATAAAAATGGCAACTAAGTTATTCCATTTTTGTGAATAAAAAAGAAGAAATAAAACGGATTAATATATTTTTTCTCATTAAAACTCAAAAAAAAAAGAATTTCTTTTCAATTTGAATAGATGGTGAAAGAAACAAAATCTTGATTACAGTAAAGTTTTTGAAAAATAAAAACGTATTTTCACATATTCAAACTTCATGAATCAATTTATTCTGGAGAACAAAAATCGTCTGTCAACATATTTTCATTTAGAAATAAAGATTTTTTTCAGTTATAGATTAAATCAAGGAGTCAAATTTAAGCTCCTTGCATTTAAGTCTACAATTATTGCTCCCTATTCACAAGAATTGAATTTAATGGAAAAAATATACTATTTCCATTATCTTTGAAGGATGGCTATTAAAACATTTCACAAAGGCGTTAAAAGTAAAATGGTTTACCAGGTAAACTTGACATATGTTATTACACAATTCGACGATTTCCACGATTTTATTTGGCCCGCCTTTTTGCATTGGTTGCAGTTTCCTTTTTATAATTATTTGTCACAAAATTTCGCTTTTTTAAAACTTAGTTATGCCACTCTATAACATAGAAATACTGTATTGTCTCCTATGGAATGTGATAAAGAGTTAGTTAATTACTTACATTTCTAATTATCGGGAAGGAAATATTCTGCTTAATTAATGCATTTATGCTTCTTTTAATGATACGTGAACGAAGTCACGGGTAACAGCTAGTATATATATATATATATATATATATATATATATAGAGAGAGAGAGAGAGAGAGAGAGATAGTATATATATATATAAATCAACATTTGAACGGAGGGGGGTTTTGGGGTCTGGGGGGTCATGATTGGTGAAAATATATCGAAATTTTCCGGAACTGCTTTCCTCCGAACGGCTGCAATAGGTAGCTTTATACTTTTTTGTATTGAAAGCTACCTAAAAATTGTGTAGTTTTCACGAATTAAGTGTAGTCAATAAGAAAAATTATTAAACGTGCAAAATAATTAAGTGTAAAATCTTTTGCTAATATTAAAAATAACACTTTCCTGAAATACATTGATTTAACTATCAAATATATTAGAATAGAAGAAATTTAACAAATTAATATAAACTTACCTCTTATTCTAAAATGAATTTATCATGAAAATTTAACTGACAAATAAAATAATCTAATAGAGGGAATTTTTGTTTTGATTGATTGATTTTCTTTTTTCTTTTCAAAAAAGACTACACAAGTTACAGATTTAGATCAAAGTATCAAGAGAATACTTTACTTATATTTAGAGAATACTTTATTCATATTTTGGACAATTTTAGATCAATAATGCTTAAAAATAAACAAAGTACACACTAAAATATATAAATAATGTACAGAATAATTTAAAAAGTAATTTGTTGAATCAAATATATCATCAATGGTCGTTAGTATTAAAATATTTAGTTTATGTTTTTGTATTGTATCTTGCAGTACATAAATAGGCATAATTTTCTGCTGAACTGTAAAATTTCGTTTTTAGAAATTTTAATATACTTGGCTAATTATTGTAAATCCATGTATGAAGATTCAATAATAATTTATTCATTTTCATATTTTTTTAATATTGATTTAAGGGATTAATTGTTTAGTTTTTGAATAAATGATTATTTATTTTCAATTCTATAAATGTTTATAGCTGAGAGATTAAATATATTATCTAAGTAACCATCTTTCTGTAAGACAAATAATAGACTTTAATGCATTTTTAAAAGCCAAAAATTATTTAAATTTACCATATGACAGATCAATTAAATAAAATACTTTTATAGGTACTATAATTTTAAGCTATAAAAGAGTATTAAATGATATATGATAATGTATATCAGAAGTCAAATTAAAGTTTCAGATATTTTTTTTAAAATGCCATTGATAAATTATTTTTTAACACTTAAATTTCTTTGATTACATTCATTTATACACTGCGGATTACAGGAGTTTACAGATTAGAGGTACTCTGCTGTACTACATGTTATTCTTACACGAATGAACGTGTACAAGAATGAAACGAATGCTGTACACGATCTACATGGTCCTGAGCTACAGATATTTCAAACATTTTATTTTTATAGGGTGATCACAATTTTCTTTATTTTAAATTCCTACTATTAGCTCACACTCTCTCTATATATATCTTGTTGGAATTTCCAATCGTTAATAAAATATTTTCTATTCATCCATTCAAGTTCAAATAAATTTTTTTAAACTTATACTGGATGACAATTGATGTTAATACAGTTTTTTCAAATATTAATTCATTAATTAAATTTAATTAATTAATTTTAATTTTTATATGGGAGAAAAAAATTCTCCCATTGTTTTCATAAATGAAATGAAAGATTTATCTCAAATGAGTGATGCCAACAAAAAATAAAATACCGCAACGATGATTATAAAATAATGTTCAATAAAGATAACGTGGGACATTAATGCTGTACGGGTTTATTTTATATATTTATGATTAAAAAGTACACTGTTAAAAATTTGCAGCAAACTGTCCAGTCATTTGACCGTTTTTGTAAAAAACGATTACATAACCGTAATTTAACTATATTCTGACCATAAAATGAGCAATAATACGGTCAGAATATAGTTAAATTACATTTATGTAACCGTTTTCTACAAAAACGGTCAAATGACTGGACAGTTTGCTGCAAATTTTTAACAGTGTAGGAATTGACTTAAAAAATTTATTTTAAATTGTTGTTTTAATTTAATTGATTGTTGGTCCTCTAATTGCTCTCATGATTAAACCTTCACTGAAAAATATAAGATCAAGTATATTCTTTATATTACCGAAGTTCCAGAAGAATTCATCAAGTATTTTTCTAGATATTCGACTACACGTCTAAAATAAAAAGTGTCCGTTGACTTTTGGCCATGTAGTGTACATTGTATTTTATTTTATTTTTTTTTTAATGTCAGTTGATGCAATAGACAATATTTTCAGAATATTCTTTGATGAATTGAAGGATTGGTAGAATTTGATGATATTAGAGGAAAATTATTTTGAGACAAAGTGCATTTAAAATTTTTATCTTAGTACTTTAATTTTTAAAAATGAATCAAATTTTGGAAAAATTTAATTAAATTATCGAACCAATTAACTAAATTAAAAAAATCGATCAAAACTACATATTGATTGATTAATAAGCACAGCTCTACTTTTAAGCACATATTAAAAATTAAAAGTGTACTACATGAAAAACTATTTCCTATAAAAATCATAAGTTTAATATATAAACAGATGAATTAATCAACACAGACAAAGCTTTTTTTTTTCTCCATATTTTAAAATTTCTATCCTATCTCTGAAAAAAAAAATAGAGAATAAAATTTTCTGAATCTAAATAATCCAAAAAACAATTCTAAAAACAAAGGCATCAACAGAACAGTTTTTTTTCTTGTTTTTGACTAGTAATCTGTTGAAGTTACCTACAGAGATAGCCGTAGGCTGCATCATCAATTGTAGGCAATTTCTAAAGTTTAGAGGAAGTCATTGTTTTTCATAACACTCAGAAGGCAAAAAATTAATTTACTATAATTACCTATGCCTGTTTCGACATCAGCATTCTTGATTTTCATTTTAATACTGAGATGGAATCCTGATAAATTCAATGAGAAATGAAGCACCTCGTCTTGAGTATGAAATGAATTAAACAAAAAAGATCCATCTGTGTTCTTTTTAGTTCAAGATGCTGCAATTTTGAACATAATATTATGTTCTGAAATATCAGAATATAGCCTTTCAAGTATCACATGAAAATTTTGTTCACTTGAATGTTCTTTACAATACGGAAATACTTTCAAAATCCACAATGCATTAGCAAAAGAAAATGGAGGACTTGGAGCATAGTAATTTGCAGGAGGAGTATGGGGTAAATTGTATAACTTCCACCCAAAACATTTAAATGCAGAATATTCTTTGAAGATTTCGCCAATTTCTGGATTTCTTTTCATTGTGTCTGGATTATCTAAATAAACGAAAAGATTTTTTTTTAAATTAGAAAATAGATTAGAAATCGAAATTTTTTTGGACATCAAATATTATTCTAAATATGTTGCATAATACTTCAATCAGAAAATTTATTAATATACTAGTTGAGCCATTTCACATTGCCCAGGTCCGTGATAATAGTCTTAAATAAAGCTCAAATTCGTATGACTTTATGTCTTTAACCCAATTTTGTAAGAATTTATACTTTTAAAAGAAAAATTTTCCAAATGAACCTTGTATCACAGCTTCTGCGATATTTAAATTTTTTTTAACTAAATGCATCATTTTAAAGTATAATGTACGATCTTTAATCCCTTCACGACGAGTGTCCTTTACAGAATTTTTAATCTTTTACCACCGGTTTTTCAAAAGAGAAATTTTCGCCTAATTGAATCCCAGAAATGCTATCATTAAATAAGGCAAAGCTTACTATAAAAAGTAATTGGTGGGAATAATCGAGGATTCTGAGCATCTAATGCGTCACGTATACGTGTCGCTTGTCTCCAAGGGGTTAAGTGGGTATTATATGCATTAATGTATTTTGACAAAAAATAGCAGATTCAGAATTTTTAAGTGTGCAGATTCTTTTTCTCATTGGGTCATATTATAAAAATATAGATATCTCACTATCCAAACTCTTTGAAATTTTTATGAGTCATATATATAATGGTTTCAAAGCCTGTATAAAGAAATTAAAAAATATATCCCTAATATTAAGGACGGTAAACTTCTGTGTGTGTTTGTTTCTTTCTTTCTTTCTTTCTTTCTGTCTGTGCACTCCACCTTTGTACCCGCAAAGGCTCCGGGACCAGGCGACGCACGGACGGCGGACGCGGACCGAAAAATTCGCAAAAAAGGCGCGACGCTCAAGTTTCGATCGGGTCGGGATTCCGACCCGGACCCGGGGAGTTATTAATGAGCGAAAGTGTTTTAATTACCGACCGAAACCGAAGTTGGAAGAGAAGTCAAAACAGCGAAAAGTTCGCCTTCCGTTTTGATAATCGCAGACATCCAAATCGTCGCTTTTTAACGCATCATCGAATAAAAAAAAAATGTACCGGAGGTATCGATCCGAAAATCGGGGTACACACGCGGCCGATTTTTGTCGTTGCAAAACGTCAAATTTTTTGAAATTCGGACCGTAACTTTTCTTTATTTCGGCCAAAAACTGACCAGACATCCAACATCGACCCCAGACGTAAAAAGAGGTTGCCGTAAAGAATGCAGGGTCGACAGATCCGAGATCCAATCGCCCCAGTCCTTTTTGAAACAAGTTGAAATAATGACTCTACATTTGCGAAAATTTGCTAACACGTGTATAAAAAAATCGCGAATTCAACAAAAAAAAATTCGTAAAAATCGACCAGTAATTTTTCAAGATATCAATTAAAACTCATTAAGGACACGGCAAATGAATTTATTTCTATTCCGAAGAGACAGCTGCTTTTTTATTTCAACATTCAACCCAGACAAAAAGTCATTTCTGAAAGAGATAAAATAGTCACATGACTTTCAACTGCGTTTTTTCAGAGGGGGGGGCCCATTTCAGAATCCAAGGGGCGCATTAATTCCAAACTTTGACAGGGCGACTCAAAATGGATTCTGCTTTCAGAATATCTAAAAATTATTCTCATATCTTCATTAGGAGCCGATATATTATTTTATTGTATAATTAATCATCGTTATTTGTATAATTAAAGCAAAAGATTCGCCCGTTATCGAATCCGGACTGTTTATGTAATTAAGACATCAGATTTTTTTTTCAGTTTTAAGTTTTTCTACAGCTCACTGTTTTTGAACGAGAACTCCGATAGTCTAAATAAGTTGTTTAAAAGCGGGCTTCGCCCGTTATCAATTCCGCATTGTTTATGTAATTAAGACATCAGATTTTTTTTTTCAGTTTTAAGTTTTTCTACAGCTCACTGTTTTTGAACGAGAACTCCGATAGTCTAAATAAGTTGTTTAAAAGCGGGCTTCGCCCGTTATCGATTCTGCATTGTTTATGTAATTAAGTCATCAGATTTTTTTTTTCTGTTTTAAGTTTTTCTACAGCTCACTGTCTTTGAACGAGTATAGTCTTAATAAGTCAGGTAGTCTAAATAAGTTGTAAGTCAGGTAGTCTAAATAAGTTGTTTGAGGAAAAGCAGTGTCATCGCGCCCCCCCCCCCCCCCCGCTTTCCGGATTTTTTCTTTTTACTGCGGTCCGTTTCTATAACTAAGAAACTGTGTTACGGATTTCCACCAAACCGATTCCAAACATCCCTAATTTTTTTTTTTTCCGGCAGTCTAATTCAGTTGTTTAAGGAAAAGCAGTGTCCTCCCCCCCCCCCCCCTTTCAAGTTTTTTTATCATAACTGTGGAGTTCTAGAGGTTCGTTCAGTTCGAGGTTTATCTTATTCGAGGTTTATTTTTTCTATTTGCGCCACCTGGTGGCGGAAGGTGGAACTAACGTATACTGCAGCGCGTGCGCAGCACGACTGCTATACGGTGCCGCAGGCAGCGGGGACCCGAGCCGGAGGTTCGTTCAGTTAGAGATTTATACTATTCTATGTGCAATTTAAGGGATTATCCGGTGCGTGCGTAGCACGGCCGGTATACGGTGCCGAAGGCAGCGGGGACCAGGGTCGGAACGACTGCTATACGGTGCCGCAGGCAGCGGGGACCGAAATCACCCACTCGTGGACAGCCACCCGTGAGGTATAGGAACAATAAGTCCACGAGGGGAAAAATAAACGCTACCCGACACCGATAGCACCCATCCGTTCCAACCCCCACCGCAGGAGGCGCCTGTTTATTAAATTTGAAACAATGAATATAATTACATAACAATAATAAAATATAAAAGGTAAAAAATAACAATTTTTTGCAAATTGAAAGTTAGATATAAAATATTTTCGAAGTACTATAAGTTCATGATGTCCTAAATTTATGGTATTTTAGTTCAGAAAGTCATTGGTCAGTTCAGTCAATTTTTTTTTAAAAATTCTTTCGTAATGAAAGAGAAATTTTTATTGAGAATATTATAATTCTCTTTTAACTTTTGAGAGTTTGAAGGATTGAAAATGATATTACGAAGGTTATATCTGAGAGTTTCGTTCTTATCAAAAGGGAAGTGATGGATCATAAGAGGGTAGCATCCGAATATGTAGTGAACTGCATCTCCTTTGAGCCGAAGGTTCGTTCAGTGAAAGGTTTATACTATTCTATGTGAAATTTAAGGGATTATCCGGTGCGTGCGTAGCACGACCGGTATACGGTGCCGAAGGCAGCGGGGACCAGGGTCGGAGATTAGTTCAGTTAGAGGTTTATACTATTCGATGTGCAAATTAAGGGATTATGCAAATTATGGGATTATCCGGTGCGTGCGTAGCACGACCGGTGTACGGTGCCGAAGGCAGCGGGGACCCGGGTCGGAGGTTCGTTCGGTTCGAGGGGGATGCGAGCCGGAGAATACAAAAGTTTGGAGGCACCGATGTAAATTAGGGGCCCGCTGGCGGGCGAAGCCAGCTAGTCGGATAATTATTAATGTCCGTGAACGTCTGTGTGTGTGTGTGTGTGTGTGTGTGTGTTTCAGTCTGTGCACTCCACCTTTGTACACGCAAAGGCTCCGGGACTAATCGACGCACCGACGCCGGATGCGGACCGAAAAATTCGCAAAAAAGGCGCGACGCTCAAGTTTCGATCGGGTCGGACCTCCGAACCGGACCCGGGGCGTTATTAATCGACGAAACTGTTTTAATTACCGACCGAAACCCAACTCGGAAAGGAACGCAAAACAGCATTCATTTTCGCCTCCCAACAGCGTTGCCAGTCTCCGTCGGGTCGGGGAAGGAAAAGACGGCGGGGTTCCCAGGGAGCGATTTAAGCCGCAAACCACAGCGCAGGTCCGACCCGTATCTCCGGAAGTCGGGGGGCCAGAAATTCGGAAGTCGCACGTACGCAACCGGGACGTCGTCAGGTTTCATGAATTCGAAAAATCGTTTCCGTACGACGATTAGAACCGAAAAAATCCTTTAAAAATCGACCGATAAAAAAATATTTTTCTTATCTTTCCGCGCTGCGTTTCCTGGATCGCAGACGCACCGCCAGAGGATTGTCTGGATGGATATTCAAGAGGCCAGGAGGATTTTCTTCGACGGAGGTCAGGTCACGTGACGTTCAACTGGGGTTTTACAGAGGGGGGGGGGCATCTCTGATTCTAAGGGGCGCAGCAATTCCAAACTTTGACAGGGCGACGCTAAACGGATTCTGCTTTCAGAATATCTAAAAATTATTGTCATATCTTCATTACGAGCCGATATATTATTTTATTGTATAATTAATCATCGTTATTTGTATAATTAAAGCAAAAGAAAGATTTCCATTACGGCTAGATATTAGGATTTTAAGAAGTAGGCCGCGTCTAAAAACTGCATTACGAGTATTTTCAGTTTTTGTTTTAGAGTGGCAACCAGATATTATGATATGGAAAAGCGGGCTTCGCCCGTTATCGATTCCGGACTGTTTATGTAATTAAGACATAACCAATTCCATTTCAACAAATTTAACATTTTTAAACGTTTGATTGTTTATATGTATTGAGAAATTACCACTATTTTCGGTTAGTAAAAAGCGGGCTTCGCCCGTTATCGAATCTGGACGGTTTATGTAATTAAGGCATCATTTTTTTTTTCAGTTTTAAGTTTTTCTACCGCTATACGGTGCCGCAGGTAGCGGGGACCCGAGCCGGAGGTTCGTTCAGTGACAGGTTTATAGTATTCTATGTGCAATTTAAGGGATTATCCGGTGCGAGCGTAGCACGACTGGTATACGGTGCCGAAGGCAGCAGGGACCAGGGTCGAAACGACTGCTATACGGTGCCGCAGGCAGCGGGGACCCGAGCCGGAGGTTCGTTCAGTGACAGGTTTATACTATTCTATGTGCAATTTAAGGGATTATCCGGTGCCGAAGGCAGCGGGGACCAGGGTCGGAGATTAGTTCAGTTAGAGGTTTATACTATTCGATGTGCAAGTTAAGGGATTATGCAAATTATGGGATTATCCGGTGCGTGCGTAGCACGACTGGTGTACAGTGCCGAAGGCAGCGGGGACACGGGTCGGAGGTTCGTTCGGTTCGAGGGGGATGCGAGCCGGAGAATACAAAAGTTTCGATGCACCGATGTAAATTAGGGGCCCGCTGGCGGGCGAAGCGGGGACCCGAGCCGGAGGTTCGTTCAGTTATAGGTTTATACTATTCTATGTGCAATTTAAGGGATTATCCGGTGCCGAAAGCAGCGGGGACCAGGGTCGGAACGACTGCTATACGGTGCCGCAGGCAGCGGGGACCCGAGCCGGAGGTTCGTTCAGTGACAGGTTTATACTATTCTATGTGCAATTTAAGGGATTATCCGGGTTCGTTCAGTGACAGGTTTATACTATTCTATGTGCAATTTAAGGGATTATCCGGGTTCGTTCAGTGACAGGTTTATACTATTCTATGTGCAATTTAAAGGACTATCCGGTGCGTGCGTAGCACGACCGGTATACGGTGCCGAAGGCAGCGGGGACCAGGGTCGGAACGACTGCTATACGGTGGCGCCGGCAGCGGGGACCCGAGCCGGAGGTTCGTTCAGTGACAGGTTTATACTATTCTATGTGCAATTTAAGGGATTATCCGGTGCGTGCGTAGCACGACGGTATACGGTGCCGAAGGCAGCAGGGACCAGGGTCGGAGATTAGTTCATACTATTCGATGTGCAAATTAAGGGATTATGCAAATTATGGGATTATCCGGTGCGTGCGTAGCACGACCGGTGTACGGTGCCGAAGGCAGCGGGGACCCGGGTCGGAGGTTCGTCCGGTTCGAGGGGGATGCGAGCCGGAGAATACAAAAGTTTCGAGGCACCGATGTAAATTAGGGGCCCGCTGGCGGACGAAGCCAGCTAGTATATTAATATTTGTGAAAAAATATTAATATTTGAAGTAAAGGTGCTTGTAATATGACATTGTTTTCATATCGTGTTATTTAATAATTTCAAAAACATTCTCTAATCTCTCTGAAATTGTTATCAGATATAAACGTTATGGTTTTGAAGCCTGTGTAAATAAATCATGATAAAATATTGGTATGTAGTTGAAAAAGGACTTTTTTCTTCTACTTTTTTTATGTGTGTCACAGGAGAAGTTCGCTAATTGGTCACAACAAAATATTGCAAATATTTGTCAATTTGTCATGGGAAAATATCGCGAAATTCGTCAAACGGTCATGGGGAAAATATCATAAAATTCGTCAGTCTGTCGCGGGAGAAAAATCGCAAAATTATTCAGTCGGACGTAAGGTAAAATTATGAATTTCGGTAATTTGTTGCAAGAAAAAACAAAGAAATTCGCAAATCATTCACGAAAAATATCGCAAATTTTGTCAATTGGTCATGGGAAAAAATGTGAAATTCGCTGATCAGTTGCGGGAAATAAAACAGCAAAATTCATCGATCGGTCGCAAGAAAGTATCACGATATTTAGTCCAGTCATTTGGTAGAAAATAAAGGAAAGTTTTGGTGTAGTTTTTTTTTTTTTGGGGGGGGGTCCCTTTATGTTTCTTGGGTCGCTGAACACGAATCCGAGGTTTTCCAACAAAAAATTTTCCGGAAAATACATTTTTTTTTTTTACAAAAAACGTGTAAAAAACGGACTTTTCTCCGTTTTTTCAAAATAATTCCAAAATTATGCATTTTACGTGAAAGTCAGCAATATATGGATTAAAGAAAATAAAATTTCCTACATTTTATGTACTGAAAGTTTTTTTCTCTGATCAATAGTTTAGCCGTGAGAGAGCCTCAAAAATGGGTGTTAAAAACAAAAAACTGTAAAAAAACGGCAATTACGGTACTGTATGTCAATGTAACATAGAAACTAATCATTTTACGCAAATGTTAACTATTAATGTTACTAAAGATTATATGTTTGACTATATTTTATGCATTTGAGGTAGAGGGAAAATGCGGATCTGACACCAGGGGAAGGTGGGAGCAGTGGGGCCGATCCAGCTACTATCATGAGTCGAGAGTGCTACTCCTCCGGAGAACTCGTATTCTAAGAGGCGGTAACATTGGGAGTGGATAAAAGAGAAAAAACTGTAAAAAACGGGAATTATGGCCCTGTATCGATGTAATATGAAAATTAACCATTTTAAGCAAACGTTGACTATTAATGATACTAAAATACATAGGGTTAACTAAATTTTACAATGCAGTTGCCTGATAATAAATACGACGACTCATTATCAATCATTATTTAATTATAAATAATTATGTACATTAGAAACAAATATTAGTAAGGGCCGCAAAAATAGGTGTTAAAAACAAAAAGCGGGAATTACGGCACTGTACATACGTCATATGATTAACTACATTTTATGCATCTGAGAGAGGTTCATTGTTTTCTTCATAACTAAAAATAAAAAAATAAAAATGGTATGACTGTGACCAAAATCTCTATTTGCTCATAAAAATAAAATAATAATAAAAAAATAAACTTTTTAATTTGCCTTTTTAATAACAGAAAAATAAAATAAGTAAAACACACTTTCGCTTAGAAGAGCTGACACGTACTTTATTTTTAAGTTTTTATTGCATAGGGTTGTTTAGCCTAAGAATCAGCCTTTTTCAAGAATCTGCGATAAATATGTTGAGTACGTACAGTCACGGTACCAACCACAGGCAGTAGTTGTCTTTGATGGCTACACTGATGACTTACAAGGTGGTACAAAAACAGCTGAGCGTATGAGACGAGCAAGGAAACATTCTTCAACGGATATATTGTTTGACAGTACAATGATACCTACCATTTGCAAAGAAAAGTTTCTTGCTAACCCAAAAAACAAGGGTCGGTTAATATCTATGATGAGTGATAAGTTCTCATCAGCAGATATTACATGCAAGCAAGCAAAAGAAGACGCAGACACCTTGATTATAAACACTGCTTTGTACTTGGCTCCATCAAATGAGACGGTGATTATAGTTGGGGAGGATGTAGACCTCTTGGTCATATTGATAGCTCTCTGCAGGGCTGAAAACATTTTATTTTTAAAACCTGGAAAGGACACTGCTTCTCCAGTGATATTTTCTCCAATTAATGCTGTGAGTTCAACGGTTGCGGAAAACATCCTCTTCCTACATGCTATGAGCAGGTATGATACAACGTCAGCACCATTTATGCAAGGAAAAATGAAGTTCCTCAAAACTCGTGTGAAGAATTCAGATGTTGCTGAAGCTGTTAAAGTATTTAAAGACTCCAACGCTACTCAAGAGATGATTGCAGCTGCTGGGGAACGTTTTCTGGTCTTGCTGTACGGTTATAGTGGGACGAATGTGCCTTCGCTGAACCACCTAAGGTATATTTCGTACAAGAAGTCGCATTTATATGCATAATCGCATTTAAATACAATTCAAATATTGCTGTTTTACCACCATCTGCAGCTGCAGCACGACAGCACTTTTTAAGGGTATATCACCACGTGCAGCAATGGCTAGGAGTTGAAAAAATGCTGAAGAGTGGGGATGGATAAAAACAAATATTGGCCTTGAGCCTGTATTTATTTTACTAGCCCCTGCTCCCCTGCGTTGTTGAAGCTTGTATCATGTAAGTGCAAAAAGAACTGTCAACAAAATTGTGGGTGCAAGAAGGCAGGTCTTTGTTGTTCCAACATGTGCCTCAACTGCGAAGGGAACTGCAACAACATCTCAGTGGTGAATCAAGATGAGGAAGACGAGTTATACCCTGAAACTGAGTTGGAGATGGATTGCCCATCCATTGAATCCGTGGACCCAATGGAAGAGGAACAAGCCATGCCACAAGGTATGAAATATTTACCATTAAGAAAACATTTATTCAATAATATTGATAGTAAATAAAAAATCCACTAATTCCATACGTCTATTTTCTATGTTGTGGATGTCGATGAACAGCAGGGACTTTCAAATAAAAGATTGCGGTAATAAGAATTTTGCTTTTTGACTTCATATAAATATACTAATGTTTGTTACTAATGTACATAATAATTTATAATTAAATAATCTATAATTAAATCATATAGTTTTTAGTATCGTTAACAGTCAACGTTTGTTTAAAATGGTTAATTTACATGTACATCGATGTACAGGGTCGTAATTCCCGTTTTTTGTCTCTTACACCTCCCAATTTTACCGCCTCTTACAGTATGAGCACTCCGGCGGAGGAGCACCTTCGACTCATGAGAGAAGGTGGAACTGCTCCCATCTTCCCCTCGCACAGGATCCACACTTTTCCTCTACCTCAAATGCATAAAATATAGTCAAACATATAATCTTTAGTATCATTAATGGTTTCCGTTTGCGTAAAATGGTTAGTTTCCATGTTACATCGACATACACTACCGTAATTCCCGTTTTTATACAGTTTTTTGTTTTTAACACCCTTTTTTGCGGCACTCTCACGGCTAAACCATTGATCAGAGAAAAAAACTTTCAATAAATAAAATATAGGAAATTTTATTCTCTTTAATTCGTATACTGCCGACTTTCAAGTAAAATGCACAATTTTGGAATTATTTTGAAAAAACGAAGAAAAGTCCGTTTTTTTACACGTTTTTTGTAAAAAAAAACGTATTTCCCAGAAAAAATTTTGTTGGAAAACCTCGGATTCGTGTTCAGCAACCCAAAAAACATAAAGGGACCCCCCCCCCCCAAAAAAAAAAAAAAAAAAAAAAAACTACACCAAAACTTTCCTTTATATGCTCTTTTTTATCCCCTAATGCCTGGACTAATTTGTCAGTTGGTCGCGGGACTTGATCGTCGTTTCAAAAATAAAAATTCTTCGGAAAAAGGCGAAATTTTCTAGATGGGAGACTCTCACCCACGATATTATTTTGGGTGGGATTTCAAAATTTTGGGCGCAAATCCCACCCTGAAATCCAAGTCCTGTGTTAAAATACCGATAGTATTTAGTTATTTTCAGCATGGAAAAAAGTGTGTCTCTAGGAGGCGGGAAGTTGACTTCCAGTTTCAAATTTATTTTTAAATGTTAATATTCGTATTTTTGAAAATGAATTGCACTGTTATAGAGAAGAAAGTAAGAAAGTACCTGAATTAAGTGGATATTTTTTGTTTTTCTCTATCTTTAAAATTCAGCCTGATGCAAGCTTTGGAAAAAAGGAGGAAAACCCCCTGCAAAATCAAACTTCTTCCAAAAATTTTGTAGAGGTTAAAATTTGCATTTTTGTAGCATTCAAAACTAAAGGAATGTAATTTAATAATAGGATTTTAGTTTGCCCTTATTTCAAACGGTTTGGCCAATGCCGGTTTACAAAGATAGGGCAAAAAAAAAGCCGCTCAAACCTTTTCTTTTTTCTTTGCTGGGAGATTGGCAGAAGCGTTTAATTGTGCAGGCAGAGCACTTCCATTAAAAAGGATTCTTTTTCATGAACTTTCCTTTTGATTTTTAATTAATACCTCAGCTAATTATTAGAAAAGGAAAAAATCTGAGCCTCAGGTGCATCAGGACCTGCCTTGGACTATACTCATCCAAATCTTCGAGACTTCTATGTATGATAGTTTTTTCAAGAAATCGCCGACAGACAGACACACACACACACAAATATCTTGCTTTTATTATTATATATAATACTACCTTAAGAAAGCTTGTTATAAGGGACCATTGAAACAGATGATCCAAAATAAAAACCTTTCAAGAGCAGATACATAGGTAAGGGCTGTTTTTAATGGATTCAAGCCCCACTCACTGTGCATGGAACAGTAATATAATGACCAAAACCAAGGAAGTCAAGTAAACATTTTGAAAAACAAGTTACTGTAAACAAATACTGAGTTCCACATAAAATTGATGGGAGTTGAATCTACTGAATCCACCCCTTACCTCCCCTTACCTGTGCAACTGCTTTCAAACAAAATTTATCTTCTAAAAATAAAATTATTTGATCTTTGTTGCCTTATTCTAGGGGTGCATAATCGTAATCGCTGGCCTGTGAGCCACCAAGATATCACTATTTTAATACAGGATAATTTGCCTTATTTAATGACAGAAACTTTGCTTTTAAATAAGTCGAAGATTGCCTTTTGAATATTGTGGTGGCAAATGACTTGCAGAACTGTGTGTGCAAATTGTGCAGTAGTATTTTATTCAAACTGATTATATTGAAAAATATGAATGGAAATTAAATTATTGCCAATATAATTTTCTTCCAAATCAAATAACTTTTAAGATCAATGTGAAGCTTGTTTCACATATTTTAAAAATAGTTATGTACATGTTATATTTAAATCCAATTTGAAAAATAAAACAGTTTAATGTGATATTTTCAACTTTTTGCACTAAAATCTCCAATCCACAGCGCAAAAACAAGAGCAAAAGCAAGAGTTTTGTGAAATTAAAAAAGTTAAAAAATTCAAGCACTTTAACCAAACCTAAAAGTTAAACTTGATTTCTGTTTTACTTTTTCTATCTTTAGAAGAAGAAAGTATTGGATTTATAAAAAATTTAGACTTTCAATTTTCGATGGATTTTTAAGTTTTAAAAAGGTCTTGAAAACGATTTGACAGTTTTTAGGAAATGTCTGTTCCTTAGTCTGTGTCTGTATGTGACAAACTTTAGAAGAAGAAAGTATTAGATTTATAAAAAATTTAGACTTTCAATTTCCAATGCATTTTTAAGTTTTAAAAAGGTCCTGAAAACAATTTGACAGTTTTTAGAAAATGTCTGTTCATTAGTCTGTGTCTGTATGTGACAAAAATTTTGTGGGCACTAACTCATGAACTACTGCATGGAATTCAAATTTCATTTTCAGTTAGACCTTAACATAAATTGGTGCTGATTAGGTTTAGGTGTATATCGCCCAACAGCCAACAGGTTACATTTTTTATGATTTCCGTGACAGCTCTATCTCAAAAACTAATGTAATGAATGTAATGAATGGATTAGGCTATTTTATTTACAGATACTTTATTAATTCTTAACACCTTTTCCAACTGATATTGTTGCTCTTCACCTACTTTTACAACCACAGGTCGGCACTGGAATATATGATAGTAGATTTTGCTTAAGATATTTATAAGTTGACTTACCAATAGCAGATCTGACTGGGTTAGATGGGAAATCTGGTTCACTTATATGCATCACAGCTGTTCCAAATTTAAAGACTAAAGTCCAGGAATCATTTAGTTCTGATGTTTCAGGACTCAGCAAATAATGGTGTATTCTTGAGTATGTCCAATGAGAGTCAAAACCAAATGTAAAAGTTCTGTGACCAAATTCTTCATTGCAGGCATTTCTGCAGTACAATTTGCAGGAAATATCATGTCTTGATGTTTGAGAATTCAATCTTTCAATAATAAAATCGATGCAGCCTTCAGTTTGATATTGCATCTGGCCATATAAGTACATTTTTATAATCCAAGATGCGCCTTCGAAATAAAACAATGGACTTTGCACAGCATAATCAGCCTCATGTGGTATTAATGATAGGTTGGGTATCTTCCATGTAAAGATATGCATGCCAATTGACTACATCATACATAACAGAGATTTCTTCATTTCTTGAATCTTTACTTTCAAACATTTTATCAAAACACTGCAAAAATAAACATTTTCTTATAAGAAAAATTCTAGCTATACAACAAATTAAACATATTTTATTTTGTTTTATTAAATCAAAATCCAGTCTCAATAATGTCAAAATTTTGAAATGGTAGCTTATTTTTATCAGTTTGGGGTAAAAATACAAATTCAGTTGAAAAATGGCAAATAATCTGTATCACAAAAGAACACAAACAGATTTTTGAATTAATTTTAAAACTTTAAAAAAAATAATTAGAATTTAGATATTTTGGCAAACTATTTTTATTCTCAAACAGCTGGATTTAGGAAGCAAGTTAGTAGTTAAAAGTAGCAAAACTACAGTAGTTGCTACGGATGCACCGAATATTTATTTTGGCTAAATACTGAATATTCGGCCCACAGGTAAACCGAATGCTGAATATTCGGCTAGCCGAATAGTAACGGTGAGGCCGAATACTGAATATTTGGCTGGTCGAATATTTTTATATTTCAGAGTTTAAAAGTATTAAAATTAAATTATAAAACAATTTTACATAATATTTAACACAGATACTACTATTTTATGAACTAGACCTTTTTACAAAAAACTTTACATTAAAAAAAATCTGTGCTTTGAGTTATAACTTAAAATGAGGATAGTCTTAAACCTTTTTAAATAAAGCTTCAAATACTTTTAAAATCAAAGAAAAAATTTTAATGAATTAGACAAAACATTTTACAATGATATAGTGTTGATTTGTCAGAAAAGCACTAAAGTAAAACAGTACAATATATTAAAATGGTGGCAAATCAGCAAGAATAACTTTCCTGCTCCTTTTGATTTGGCAAGGAAGTTTTTAAATGAACCAGAGAGCAAGTGTCTGGAATGAGCTATCATATTCAGAGGTTGTATACATACAAGGTCTTCATACATCTTGGAAAAAAAATTCTGTTCAGATAATGTGGTCAAGGCAAACATCTTTTGAGCAAGAAACATTATCTCAATCCACTTATTCCATCAAAAATATAATATATTCAATCAAAAGCACAGTGTGCGTCACTGCTAGCTGAAACCGAATTTTCGGTCACATCTTTAACAACAATGAAGATATTTTAGAGAGATTTGCATCGTATTAATTTTGCTTGTAGCAAATATGATGATATTATTGGAAGTAGCTGAATTTTGGCTAGTGACACAGTTATAAATAGTATTGTCAGCTGCACTCTGAATAAAGGAAAATCTAGCTCAGCGTTGTCAATATTATTAAAGTAACAAACAGAAATTCTAATTTGACCTGAAGTGAGATTGTCTGTATTGATGTCTGTTATCACCTGTTAAAGTTTTTTTTTTCATTTTGTTTAGAAACATGTTTGCGAAAAAGCAAGGAACAGATTATTTCCTAGAACATATTCAAGAACTTGCATTTATTTGTATATCATTAATTCCTACGAAGGTCATCATTAATGGTTATTTTTTCTTAAGTGACACTTTTCAAACAGCTATTAAATAATGTAAAAGCATTATCTTTCATTGAAATATGATTCCATTTCTAATTATTTTGAATATTTTTATTAATTGACAGTTAAAAGTAGAAATTGTGGTTTTTATAAAGTTTTTTTAAGTATTTGGTTTGGCCGAATAGTTTGATATTCGGCCTAACCGAATATTTGGTAATATGGCCAAATAGGCCAAATACCAAATAGATACCAAATATTCGGTGCATCCCTAGTAGTTGCTACTTTTTACTAATAGTTTGTAATGTAGCAAGCTACTTCTTGGAAAATGCAATGTATCAAGTATCGCAATACAAAAAAAAATTTGTAGTGAGTATTAATGTTACTTTCAGAAACAAGCAAAAGTACCATTTTAAAAAATCATATGGCCTTGCTTTTTCCTTTTGAGCAAAATATTGTGTTTGACACAAAAATCTCCTCATGTTAGTAACAAATCTCAGTTTCATTATTTAACAAAGTGTTGTATGACCATAGTATGTCAAAAATGTTCTTGTTTATCAAATCATAATTTTGAAATGAAACTTTGGTTAAAAATGAATAAATATGGTTTTAAAACAGTTTTTACTTTTACATTATTTTTCCAGAAAGGGAAAAAATGGGTGGTTTTTCAGGTGATCACACTAAAAATTTATTGTTAAACAACTAACTAGCAACATATTTTTAAAACATTGATGAAAAGGGTTGTACGATTTAAATCAATTTTTCTTTTAATCATTGATTTAAATCCGATAAAAGTACAAATGGTTTATAAAGTGAAATACCTTCATAATAATCAGAAATATAATAAAGGTATTTTAAAATGTAAAGAAAAAAAAAGATTTATGCAAATTTTGCCTGATGAAAAGGGTTGTACGATTTAAATCAAGTTTTCTTTTAATCATTGATTTAAATCCGATAAAAGTACAAATGGTTTAACAAGTGAAATACCTTCATAATAATCAGAAATATAATGAAGCTATTTTAAAATGTAAAGAAAAAAAAAGATTTATGCAAATTTTGCCTGATGAAAAGGGTTGCACGATTTAAATCAAATTTTCTTTTAATCATTGATTTAAATCCGATAAAAGTACAAATGGTTTATAAAGTAAATACCTTCATAATAATCAGAAATATAATGAAGCTATTTTAAAATGTAAAGAAAAAAAAAGATTTATGCAAATTTTGCCTGATGATTTGTATTAAAAAAAAATTTATATATTTAACATAAAAAAACTAGCCTTGCGTAGTGAAAATATGTGAGGAATTTAGAGGTAGAGTTGAGAATACTATGTGTAAAAAAGTAACCAATTTTGGATTAAAAAGAAATACTGAAGATCTTTTAAAGGGAGTAGAATCCATTACACTACAACTTTAGATTCAGTTAAAAAATATATGCACAAATGCATACAATTTAAAATCTTTAGAAAATAAACACAAAGATTGGTACTTTTCAATTAAATGAACACCACATCATGCCAAGTGTAAATGTTGGTCCGAAAGCTAACAAAGATGTCATTTGTCAAAAGTGTATGCACAAACTAGCTTAGATAGAAGACAGGAATGGTAATCTTAATGACATACGAGTAGTTTAATTAAAAGCACAGTAAAGCGTCAATTATCTGAACCTGTTGGGAACACTGCTAGTTCGAATAAGCAAAAGTTTGGATAATTGCACAGGCAATTTTAGAGATGTTCCTAATTATGCCAGAATGGTTCAAATGCATATTTTACGAGTAAAAGTTTTTTATGGAAAAAATGTATGTTTTCAAAAAATATAGTAGCGAATAGGTACATTAAAAAAATTATTTTGTGTGCACAGAAGTTTCCTTTACATTTTAACCAGGCTTAGGACTGGCAGCTGTTAATGCTAACTTGTTTAAAAAGTGTGTTTTTTTTTAAATTATTTTCTGAACTTTAAAATTTGAAATTTAATCAAAATTTTGTAATGCTCTTTGCTTTAAAAAAGGTACTCTTCAATGCTGCCACATCAGTCAAAGCTGTCATATCACGAATTCTTCTTAACCCTCTCACTGACAAGCATGTGTTAATACATTCACTAAGCTCCAGGCTTCACTGCAATACAAGCATTTTTTAGATTAATATAATTCTATAAATATAATGCAGTTTTAATACATTGAGTAATGATTGATATCGTCAAGGTTTACATTCATATATATAATTATGTTTTTTTATATAACTTTTGAATAATCACCATTTTTTAGCATTTAAAATAAAATACAGAGAAAACAACATTACAATTTAGCCCTTTTACTGGACAGTCAGAGAGTTAAAATACATAAGTTGAATAAGATCAGCATTCTCCTGTCGTTCCAACCATTTCACAGCTGTTTCCAAACATTCAAAGGCTTCATTATGTGATGGGCTTGAATCATTTTCATAACAAGCATTTTCATTTTCCCCCCAATTGCTTTTTCATCTTGAATAGATGATGCAATCTCATCATCATTTAAAATCTCATATCCAGGATAATCTGCATTGATTTAGTGCCGTCTGGAAAAAAATTTCAATCCAAAAAAGGGGTTCAGATAATTAGATAGTTTGATTAATTCGAGTTCAGATAATCAGTGTTCTACTGTATAACAATTTTATTAAATACAAAATTCAGAGAAAATCTGCAAAGAATAAAAACAGTTAATAATTTCACTACATTGGCTGACATAAAGTTGATTTCATTTAACATTGCAGAAAATACCTGGTATTTTCTTTTCGTGAGAGTGACTCCTCATAAATTCAGTTAAAAGATAATTTGCAGAATATTCACAGAAATCTATGGATGCACACCAGACGAATATAAACCACACAGGGTTCAATGATATATATCAATGGATATACAGGGTGGTCATAAAGTCTCTCCCTGATTACAATAATTAATTGCAGAAAACTAATATAATTAGGCATATGCTTGTTTCAATATATTGTAAATACTTATGAAGTGTTTAATGTAAATACTTGCATCAGTAAATTTCGATGTGAGCACCCTTGGTAGCTCGAAGAATGTCAAGGTGGTATTCCATTTCTTGCCATGTATTGTCCAACATTTGGGCTGTCACACTAGACACAGCCAGAGTTGTATAATATAGACGCACGTGCGCATGCCGTGCGCAGAAAATTTTATGCAAAATTCAAAACTTTGCAGAAAAAATTTTAATTTATAAAAAAAAAAGATTTTTTTTTTATATTGAAAAATTATAAATATTCCCCAATTTTATGTACCATTTTTTTACTGTTTGTGCACATTTCAAAGTTTAAAAACGCAAAACATTGTTGTGACATCATAGATGTTTTTATTTCTATTTTTCACAGACTAGAGCTTGGCGTCGATCGGTTTTCCATTGGCAGCTGCAAGGACTTTTAGCCTGGCTGCAGTTAAATCGAATACTTTTGTAGTGTTAGAAAACATTTTAAATTGAATTTCTTTAAAATGATTTTAAACTCAATTTAAATATTTCAAAATGCATCAAATTTTAATGAACATCAATGACTGACTGGCGGCTAGCCAAAAAAAAATCTGTGGCTGGAAAATTTTCAAAATAGAAATAAAAATAATAATAGAAAATAGCAAAAGAACAAAATATCATAAATGACACAGAAGAAATGATGTATTATTTTTAGGCACGTGTTTTATTTCTCAAATTAGATTCTGCAGAAAATTGTTTACTTTCGAATGTCAACTCACAACTCTAAACACAGCCAAAGGCGCTGCCAGGATGTAGCACATATCTTAGCACGCCATCAAACACAAACACGTGCAACTCACTCCAAAGTGGTACTTAATATGGCCCATATGTTCGTTCTATTGAACTTTAGGATTATTTTTCATTTCTTTTTTTTTATTTAAAATTAATTTTAAATATATTGTGAAGAGGAAAATTACAGTGTGCATTTACAATGTAAGCACAGTCGAGCGAGTTCTGTTGATAAAAAAAGTGCAAATCAAACATCAATAATTGCAGCTTTTGTCAAATCTCAAAATAAGCATGGAAATGGAAATATTGATCCCATTTCTGAAAATATTGAAGCAGGGAGTATTTCCTCTGAATTGACTGTTTCCTGGAGTGAGGAAACTCTTAATGTCTTAGATGATTTTTCTAAGCCTCTCTGAGAAAATTCTGAAATGCTTGTTTCACTGCTGTCTGAAATGTTGTATTGTTTTTTAACCTAATTAATTATTCTTTAATTAATATTAATTAATATTTAATATAAATGGTAATTATTTTAAGCTACTGTTTTTAATTCATAACGTCAAAATAATATAACACGTAATTTTATTAAACATTAAATTATTTTGCAGAAAGTTTTTGACCCAATATTTATGTGCGCAGAAAGTTTTTGGTTTTATACAAGTCTGGACACAACATCTGTGATCTTGACCTTGAGTGTTTCAATATCTTTTACTGGTGTTGCAAACACTCTGTCCTTTATGAACTCCCAAAAGAAAAAAATCTAGGAGTTGGTCCATCATCTCTGATCCACCTTCCAGAAAATTTGTCATCCAGGAACTCACGAACGACGTAGAGACTGCACTAGGAAAAACTTAAGAACATGACTTTTCCATAATAAAAATTTTATAGCATTACATTCAATTATTATTTTGTAATAATTATTTGTAATCAGGGAAAGACTTTATGACCATCTTCATATATATCAGATATTTATTTTTAAAATATCACGTTTGATATTTATTTTCAAAATATCATCATGTATGATATTTTTTATATCTTCAGTGAAAATAAGTGTACATAAATTTTTTAACTGTTATGGACTACGTTGTTCTGTAGATAAAAAAATTTTGCTGACAATGACTAATTTAGAAAAAAAAAAAAAAGGTTATTTACGTTTAAAGCTGAATTTTTAAATGTAAAAGCAATAATTATGTGGGACAATATTTACTTAGAAAAGCCATTGGGAAAAAAAAAAAACTATCTAATTTAAATAAGTTATTTATAGCTTTATTACAAACAATTTTCACTACTGGTTCAAATCTGGTTTCATTGTTGAATTGTTTAAAAATATAGCATCTTTTCCACTTCTCTCCATCACATGTGGAACTGAAGTGGGAGTGAGGGATAAATTATACTTTCTAATATAACATACACATCTGGTTAGTTAATGAGTTGTACTATGAGTTAGTTTAGCTGTGTTAAAATAAGTTAGTTTAGCTTAATGAGTTGTACTCGACTGCAAAAAGCACACAATTATGTTAATTCGATTTTTGGATTTTTTTTAAAAAGAGTTTTAGACTTGAGTAAATATTAGGACAGATCAAATGAAAATGGAACAGTGGTTATAATTTGGTTTAATTTTGTATGAGTAGAGAGACAACTATGTCTAGAGATAGAGCGAGAAATAAGGAAAACAACCCCTCCTGCTGAAATGGATTTGCACTGAGTAGTTTCGCTGGGGCACGCAATATGCGCTGGGGGTCGGCCAACAGTATTGTCCTGTAGGCAGACAATTGTTATTCATCAGCATTTGCAGAATAAAGAGCACATAGTGTTTGTTATTTGTTTATTAGTGGCATAAGGAGAGAGGGTTTGCAAAGTGCATCGGCAAAGGAAGGCAGTGTACGGAAAACATGCACTGTCATTGACTTGCTTAAAGGACTGGCTCAAAGATTTCTGCAAGAGATGCAAATCTGTGAATGATAATACATGACCTGGTCAAGGTCACATCATCATCAAATAGTCACATCGTTATCTTGTCATCACATCTTTGTTCCATTGAAAAAGGAATTGATGGGTCGCCGTTTTTACTCGGATATCAAAGTCATGTGATGGATAATGTTCGAAACTGATTCCAATTTCAGCAAAAAGGCTACTAGAATCAGGGTATTCACCGTTTGGTGAAACTGTTAATAACTCTGTAACTTTGAAGATTACGTTTGAAATAAACAATGTCATTTCAGTCTGTGGATTCTGTTTCGTTTTCATTTGATCCACCCTAATGCAATAATCTTGTTTTGAAAATTTTATCCATCAGTGGATGGATATTATTATGTGGTATTATATGGTATTAACAAATAACTAAAGGGTACTTTTTGAGTATAGGACCCTTGGTAAAATAGAGACAATGGCTTTGGCAAGAGAAAGAAATTTGGCAAGATATTTTGTAGCAAGCTATTCACTGTTTCATATACATAAGCAATTTTTTCAATATTTATACAATTTATTTAATATAAAGAAACCATTTATCTATTTTTATATACAAACAGAAGTAATATGCATATAAAAAACATTAATATATATAAATAAAATGTTTATGTACATATTATAAACAAGCATAAAAGTTCATCAACAGATTTGTTTCCAAAGCTGTTTATATATTAGTTTGGCAACAAATCTCCTTTTCTGATGTCCGAATTGCACCAAGCTTTTAAAAAAAAATGCCAAGGCCCCTATAGCAGAAAAGTACCAAGCAAAGATTTTATTGAAAATATTTACTAATAAAGACAATTACCCATGATGTCATTTTGGGAGCAGATGTTTCTTTTTCTCTTTTCTTTTTTAAATTCCAGATAAAAGTTGATGATCACATTTGAGTTCCTGAAAATATCAACAAATAAGACAGAATTAAAAAAAAATTATAACAAAAAATCATCTACACCTTAATCAAGGATCTAACAGGCTTTCTTGTAATGATTACTTTATTTTGTATAGTGTAAAACAAAGACAACTACGCTATCCCTTAAAATAATATGAATTATGGAATTTGTACTATGGAATTTTATAAGCCATGTAATAATAATATGTATTAGTATTGTATATAGGGTATTCTTCTGTAATTGGGGGCATAGACAGCTTGACATGTTTTAGTAGGAGTAGTTTGGCCCAAAATGAGTTTCATTGATGTAATTATATTTCATACACTTGAATCCACATTGTTGCTAACATTATTCATGTTTGATGCTAACTGTGGACGTGGGCGAAATTACAGAATTAACTCCTATAGTATATTACTAAATATATATTAAATAGTCTGTCTTTGTATTATAAATCACAGTTCTATAATGAACTTCAGACATACAGCTGTTAATACAAAAGTTTTTATTTAAAGTTTTAGATACCAGCAGTAATAAAGAATGTAAATTGAAGAAAATGAAAATAGGCTTCAATGATGACCAAAATACAACATTCCATCTCAGGTCAGACAAGACCTGATTTTTTATTTTATTTATTTATTTATTTTTTTTTTTTTTTTTGGAGGTGGGGTTAGTTTTTATTACAAAAAGTTAAAAGCTACCAATAGCTTTTTAGCTAATAGCAATAGCTTTGGTCTATTTCACTGGTCCATGACTCCTAGACCATAAAATTCCCCTCCGATCAAATGATGATTTATATATCTGATTTTTGTCGTGCTATAACTTGCATTTTTATGAACCAAAATAAATGGGACTGATCATGTGTACAGGACATATCAAAACCTGGGCAGAGTTAACCAGCTTTATCTGCCATTTTGTTTTGAAATGGTGGCCAATTAATTATTTTTTTAATTTAAAAAAGTAAAAAAAAAGTAAAATTGAAAAAGTTTTTCTTTTAAGTGCTCAACCTTGATACAAGGATTCTGGAGAATTTTTTGTTTCGTGGTTTTCTTTAAAAATGGCTCAGATATAGCAGTTTGAAATTCTAGAGTGGCTGACATCATGAAACAATCTGATTTTTACCAGGCAGTAACTCTAGTATTTCTAAATCGATTTGGATGTGACTGAGCATGTGTATTGGATATACCAAGGTCTCGACCAAAGTCATTGGCCATTTTCATCTGCCATCTTGTTTCAAAAAGGCAGCCACTAATTCTTTTCTAACTCAAAAAGATGTACAAAAAAATTTGAAATTGAAAAAGTTTTAATAAATAAAACACTCCAAAAGTGTTTTAAGTGGAATGTCACATTCATCTTGAGTTAATATAGATAAAATACTTGCTAATTTACTAAAAAGATGCAATAAAAAAGTTTGTTTGCACCTTTTTAGTAAATTAACAGCTTTTTTGTATGGAAATGTTTTTATTCTCAAGTGTTTGGCCTGTATACAAGGATTCCAGATCATTTTTTGTTTTGCCTCTATCTTAAAATATGGCTGAGATACAGCATTTTGAAATTCTAGGGTGGCTAATTTTTCTATAATCAGGTTTCGTTTATGAACTTAAGAAATCTGGAGGCATGGCAGTGCCTCCGCCAAGTCGAGAGAGGACAGCCGTAAGCATACTTTTCTGGAAGCAACTCAGGGCACTTTTGACCCCCCCCCCCCCCATATCTCCGCACTGGAGTATCCCAAAAATTTCAAACTGCGTTTTTCTAGAGTATTTGGCACACAGGACCAAAATTTAAAATTACAACTTTCTGTCTTTTCTAGTTCAGACGATATATGAACTCAAACATTCGATTTTTTGTCATTCACTCACTCGTTCACGCGTCATCAAAAAGATTAGGTAGATCCCGTAGCCCTAGAAACTTGACATTTGGAAAAAAGGTAGTGTTTAGGATACAAAGAAAGGAAAAATTATAAAATCCGGAAAATTTGAAAAAAAAACATTCGAAAATTCAACAAATTCCATCAAAATTGAAAATTGAAAATAATACGATCTTGTAGTCTTAGAAACTTAAGATTCGGTGTGAAGGTAGTGTTTAGTATCCAGAAAAAGAAAACATCAAAAACACCAAAAAAATCGAAAGCAAAATTAAAAACAATCGAAAAATTTCAAATAATCCGATTTTGTTGCGCTAGAAACTTGGAATTCGGAATAAAGGTAGTATTTAGGATGCAAAATAAGGAAAAATTAAAAATTCCGGAAAATTCGAAAAAAAAATTCAAAAATTCGAAAAATTCGAAAAAAAATTGAAAAAATTAAAATAATTTGATTTTTTTGCCTTAGAAACTTAAAATTCGCAGTAAAGATAGTGTTTAGGATTCAGAATAAGTTAAAATAAAAAACGCAATAAAATTCGAAAATAAAATAAAAAAATCGAAAAATAAGGAAAATTTGAAAATAATTCGATTTCATAGCGCTAGAAACTTGAAATTTGGAATAAAGGTAATATTTAAGATACTAAATAAGGAAAAATTCAAAAATATGGATAATTCAAAAAATACCCATAAATTAGTGCAGACGATATATGAACTCAAAGTTTCGATTTTTTGTCACTCACACACTCACTCACTCTCGCGTCATCAAAAAGATCGGGTAGATCCCACAGCCACAGAAACTTAAAATTTGGAATAAGGCTAGTGTTTCGGATACAAAGAAAGGAAAAATTATAAAATCCAGAAAATTAAAAAAAACATTCGAAAATTCAAAATAATCGAACAAAATTGAAAATTGAAATTAACACGATCTTGTAGTCTTAAAAACTTAAAATTTGGTGTGAAGGTAGTGTTTAGAATTCAGAAAAAGAAAACATCAAGAACACAAAAAAAAATTGAAAATAAAATCGAAAAATTGAAAAAAAATCAAAAAATTTCAAATAATCCAATTTTGTTGTGCTAGAAACTTGGAATTCGGAATAAAGGTAGTATTTAGGATGCAAAATAAGAAAAAATTAAAAAATCCAGAAAATTCAAAAAAAAAATTCAAAAATTCAAAAAAAATTTAAATAATTTTATCTTTTGGCCTTAGAAACTTAAAATTTGCGGTAAAGATAGTGTTTAGGATTCAGAATAAGTTAAAATAAAAACGCAATAAAATAAAAAAATCGAAAGAAATCGAAAAATAAGGAAATTTTGAAAATAATTCGATTTCATAGCGTTAGAAACTTGAAATTTGGAATAAAGGTAATATTTAAGATACTAAATAAGGAAACATTAAAAAATATGGATAATAAAAAAAAAAAATCGACAATTTCAAAAAAAAAAAAAAAACAAATAGAAAGAAAGAAAGAAAGAAAAAGAGAGAGATTGAAAATAATATGATATCGTAGTCTTAGAAACTGAAAATTTGGTGTAAAGGTAGTGTTTAGGATTCAGAAAAAGAAAAAATTAAAAACACAACAAAATTTGAAAAATAAAAAAATCGAAAAAAAAAACTAAAATTTGAAAATAATTCGATTTTGTAAAGCTAGAAACTTAAAATTTGGAATAAAGGTAGTATTTAGGATACAAAAAAAGAAATAAATAAAAAATCTGTAAAATTCGAAAAAAAAAATTCAAAAATTCGAAAAACTGAAAAAAATTTGATTTTGTAGCTTTAGAACTTAAAATTCGGGGTAAACTTATTGTTTAGGATACAGAAAAAGAAACAATTAAAACACAATAAATTCGAAAATAGAATAAAAAAAATTCGAAAAGATCGGAAATTTCAAAATAATTCGATTTTGTAGCGCTAGAAACTTGAAATTTGTAATAAAGGATACAAAATAAGAAAAAATTAAGAAATCCAGAGAATTCTCAAAAATTATAAATAATTTTATCTTGTAGTCTTAGAAACTTAAAACTTGGTGTAAATGTGGTATTTACTATTCAATAAAAGGAACAATTAAAAAATTCGTTAAATTCAAAAATAAAATCGAAAAATCGAAATATCTTTAAGAAATCGAAAATTCGAAAACAATTTGATTTTGTACTGCTAGAAACATTAGTTTTAAGATAATTGTCCTATTAGCTAGTACAACGCCCCTAATTGTTTTATGTTATTTCCCCCGGATTATGGTTTTCTTTTCTTTTGTTTACGAATTTCGTTATAGAAAAGTTCCGCTATAGACTGGCTACGATATAGGCGATTTCTTTATAGACAGGTTTGTTTTCTTTCACAGGTTGTACTCTATTTACTTCACATATGAAATATGGATTGTTAAATGATGTTAGCCTCACAAAAATTTTCACAGCTCCCCCTACCCTCCCGACATTACTGGCTGGTTATGGCTTGATAGTCCTTTCTAAATAAAATCATGGTGACCCTAAGATTCACTTGATTTATCTCTAAATTGAACCTAAATGATCCTAAGAAGACGGATAAAATAATGACTATATTGGCATGACAATCAGGTAACTTAGAATTAAAATCGAAAAATCAATAAATTTATAAAAAGTCGAAAATTTGAAAATAATTCGATTTTGTAGTCCTAGAAGCTTGACATTTGTTAGAAAGGCAGGGTTTAGTACACAAAGTAAGGAAAAACTAAAAAATCCGTAAATAATAAAAAAAGAGACTAAAAAAAAAACAAAAAAAAAAACATTGAAAAAAGGAATATAGTTTGATTTATTGGAAATTTTAATTTTGGCTTTCTTTTTATACTAAAATATTCTTTTATGTTAAATATCAAGTATCTAGGGCTGCGAGTAATATCTCAGATGGATAGCACCTATCCTGGAAGCAATTGAGAGTACTTTTGACACTCCCCCTCCCATAACTTAGTGCTTGCCTAGGAACCTGAAATCTCTTTTTATCTACAGTACTTTGCAAACTAAAGCTTCAAATTTTTGATACCTGTAAATAATAGGGAGAGAGTGTGGGCTTAGCGAAAATCAGTGGATGATCTCCAAAAAGAACCCAAAATCAAGAAAAGAAGGTTTACTTACAAAAAGAAGTGAAATCTCATCAAAAAGTCACCTGTAAAAAATGCAGCCAAGTCTCGTAACTCATTTACCGTAAAAAATACTGAGATCGTATAAAGCCAAGTTTAACTATCTTATTAAATCTGAAATTTTCATTCACAAATCACTCCTAGTCTCTACATATTTAGTTAATTATTATTTTGTGACTTGGCAATTACGCAGCACAGGGAAGTTATTACACCTTACTATGTTATGGGATGGGATGGGATGGGATAATTTAATTAAGGCAAATTATATACGCACAGGGAAGTTATTACACTTTAATATGTTTTAGTATTATTTATTAAGACTAACTATATACATCACATTCTCGTGATACGTAATTGCCAAGTCACAAAATAATAATTAACTAAAGATGTAGAGACTAGGAGTGATTTGTGAATGAAAATTTCAGATTTAATAAGATAGTTAAACTTGGCTTTATACGATCTCAGTACTTTTTACGGTAAATGAGTTATGAGACTTGGCTGCATTTTTTACAGGTGACTTTTTGATGAGATCATGATTTCTTGCAACGTTACTTTAATTCTGCAACCATTGTTATTACTCTCATACAGGGGTCAGAAGTAGCGCGCTACAAGTAGCGAAACTACAGTAGCTTGTAGTGTAGCGTGCTACATTTTGAGCAATGTAGTGTAGTGAGTAGCACGATACAAAAAATCAGTAGTTTGTAGCGAAAACTAATGCTACATTTAATGCTACTTCAGGGGGACAAAACATGCCATTCTGCAAATCTCATAGCCGAAACTTGCTTTTGAGCAAAATTTGTTCTGCGCAACAATTTGCGAATCTCAGCTGCAGTGTATAAGAATGCATCCTATGAAGTCATAGATTTTTCCCATTTACATTTGTTACTAAAATCAAGCATTAATCCACCAAAGGAATGAATTTTCTGGCTGGTGACACTTGTCTATTTACTCGTTATTAGATTTAGTGTTTTCATGCTGGGATTCTTATTATTTGGAATGGTTTTATTTACAGATTTATTAAAACTGTTGTTTGCATTTAGAGTTCTTTTTCAGTAATTTTCTAGATTATAATATCTCTCTGAATTTTGCTATGAAATTTGTAAAGTGTACATAAACTAACATTTTGGAGACAAACAAAAAAAATCTTCTTCTATGTTACCTTTCTTAATTTTTTAATGCCCTCGGTTATGTCACATTTATTTAATTGTATCCCAGAGGGTTGTTTTATTATTTCATCTGTGTTTTCAATTTTGAGTGTAAATAGAACCCTTTTACAAAATCTGAAAGTAGCAAAGTAGTGACTACTTTTGAAAAGTAGTTTGTAGCCACTACTTTTTAAAACAAGTAGTTGTAGTTAACTACATTTTCGATAAAGTAGCTGCCGTTGTAGTTCGCTACAATAAAAGAGCAGTTTTTCCAACCCCTGCTCTTATACATTTAAAACTACATAGTCATGTCCACCAGCATCAAATTCCTATCAAACTTGATGAAATATGAAATTTGGTGACCAAAAATAGATTGCATAAACAGGGCTTGACAAATTCGGTCAACCGGTCACCACTGGTGACCAAGTTGTTTAATCACCAAATTTTAAAATAATAAAATCAGAATTATTTAACTGACTTTCACAGGAAAATAGGCAATATTTCTACTAGGAGGCTCTGCCCCTACGAGCTACACTTGCCAACTCCTGTTCTGACACCACAAACTCTAAAAACACACCAATTTGATTAACTCTAAAATATTACGGAAAATTGAATTATAATTAAGCGACCAGTGGCGATCTGCTGTAATCGCGTTTCCATTCATTTTCCTTTCACTCAGGTATTTCAAGACCAAATCAACTGCTGTTGAAAGAGCTAACAACTGTTTTCGAGATTAATTAAATAACATCAATTAAACATTTGAAAATCAACTTGTGTAAAATAGCTAAGTAAACAATATCGCTGCATCGCAGAATTTTATAATGAAGTTATAAAAAATTGGGCATTTATCCGTTATCTCATCGACCACTATTCAAAACAGAAAAAAAAACTATCGCCAAAATATAGGAATATAAAAGTGCGTTACCATGCCATCACATTCAATTGACATCAGATGCTTTATATGTGTTTCTCTTGTCATCGAGATTTTTATTCAACATTTATCTGTGTTTTTAATATTTTACCGATTTATTAGTTATTTCATCAATAAAAAAATAATAACGACCTTAAATGGCGCATCATGATATTAAAAGAAAAAAAGCATTGAAAAAATGTTGCTATGCATAGTTACGTACAACAGATCCGTTTCAACTGACATCATAAACACTTATCCATCAGTCGAGGGGCATAATAAAGAAAAATATTGTAAATAAGTAAATACTTAAGATTTTTTTTTTTCTCTTTTCATTAATGTATTCATTGTTCAATTTCATTGTTTAAAGTTACTGATAGTTGACACTTTAGTGAGTGGCGCTTTAGATTCCAATGGCAATATTCTTCCATCTGTCTTTTTCTTTTTTTTGCATTAGAGTTTGGGAAACAATTTGGCGATAGTTTTTTTTTACTGGAAAGTTGTCAACGGTAGAATGGAGAAGTACCGAAAATTGTTTTCAGTAAGATATTTTAAATTATTGTTTCCAATATGATGTAATTTACAAAGTTTTCTTTTCCTATTATTAAACTTAAAAATATTTAATTGAAGGGAAGTATTATTATTTACACTGTTTTAAAGTTTACAATAATAGGTAAAATATTTTCTCGAAATAAATTAATATCTCCTGCAAATATATTTTTATATTGAAACTATTTAGAAATATTGTTATTTGATCATTTTAAATATGACGTTAGTGTCCCTATTTACTGCTTTGAACACGTAATAATTTAATTATTTCTCTTTTTAATATTCAAGCACAAGTATATTAGGTAGCTTTCAATACAAAAAAGTATAAAGCTACCTATTGCAGCCGTTCGGAGGAAAGCAGTTCCGGAAAACTTCGATATATTTTCACCGATCATGACCCTCAGTTCAAATGTTGATATATATATATATATATATATATATATATATATATCCATATATATATATCTATCTGACCTATATCATACGATAACGCTCGTATTTATAAATCAATTTCGATGGAACCAATTGCATGTATTAAGCTCACCAATGTCTCGACCGAGTTCGTTGGCCAGCTTGGTCTGCCATTTTGTTTCAAGATAGCGGCCATTTAAAAATTTAAAACTAAAATAAATATACAAAAAAATTAAAAATTCAAATTTATTTTTTAATTATGTGTTAGGTCTTGATACAAGGATTCCAGAGCATTTTTTGGTTTACCTCTATCTTAAAAAATGGCTGAGATAGAGCAGTTTGAAATTCTAGGGTGGCTGACATTTCGAAACAAAACAGCACATTAACGCGATTACTCGCAAATTATTTTCTTTCATTGTTGTAATAATTTTCCCAATCATATGCATAAAACTATATATTCATATCCGTTAGCGCCAAATTCTCGCCATAATTGGCGAAATTTCGCCAAATTTGGCGACCAAAATAAGTCTTTATAAATGAAGCCAATTTGGCTATTGCTGAATAATTTGGCAGATTTCTTATTCAAATTCAGTATTAACGAATATTTTGTAAACGTTTCTTTGCATTTTAACTTGCTGTTTTCATGTAACATTAGCTAAAATTTTAAAACGAAGATATAGGAAAGCTACCTTTTCCTCCCGGTACAGGACGGAAGGACTTTTTTTTTAATTATGTAACTTTCTACAATTACCGCTTTTAACACGTGATCATTTAATTATATTTTGAAAGTTTTATTTCTGTTTTTGATAATCACGTATAAATACATTTTTTAATTGAAAGGGAATATTATTATGTGCGCTATTTTACAAATTGGCAATAATTCAAATAAATTCTGTGCTTTAGTTGAATATTTTTATCATTAATGAGTGGGTTTTTAAGGTTTTAATTAATATCTTAAGTTAATGAAGACATTTTCAAAATTTTATGATTTTTAGTATCACAAGGGTTATTTAGCTGTAAGTACACAAAATTTCAAATCTGTAACTTACACAGTTTCTGAGAACCGGCTCTGTGACAGACAGACAGAGAAGCAAGACGAATAGGGTTTCGTGAGATAAACAAAACCCTAAAAAAGAAGAAAAAGGTGGTAAATATCGCGAATTATGGAGGAGAATCTGCGGATTTGATATAAAAGAAAAGAAAAAAAACGACTATTTGGGAGAGAAGGGGAATCCCTGTAAAACAAATGGCGACTTAAACATCAAAAGTTAGTGGCCAAAGCAAAAAATTTAGTTGCCGCATGGCGACTGGCGACCGTGAATCTGCATCTATAGTGCACATATATGAATTACTGACTGCTGCTTGAATGAATTTCATGCTTTCTAGAGATTGCTGTGCAGCGAGTTTTATGCATCCAGGGTTTTTTTTTTTTCGGTTAATGCATGCGAAGCATACATATATATATGTTACTAATCACTGCTTGAATGAATTTCATGCATTTTAGAGATTGCTGCACAGTGAGTTTCATGCACCCAGGATTTTTTTTTTATTCGGTTACTGTATGCAAAGTGTACATATATAAGTTACTAACCACTGATGGAATGAATTTCTTGCATTCTAGAGATTGCTGCACATCGAGTTTCATGTATCCAGGTTTTTTTTTTCGGTCGTGTACATATATAAGTTACTAACTGATTGAATGAGTTTCATGCATTTGAAAAATCAGGAATCTCAAGATCCCCAATCATAACCTGTGTGCTTTGTGGCAAAGAACTCAGTATTTACACAAATCCAATGAGAATTGATTTCATGAAGTAATTATTGATTTTATTCCATTTTGTGACAATTTATAAAGTTATTAAGCAAAGAGGAAATAATAGCTAAAAATTTGTAAAAATAGAAAAATCGGGAGGAAAAAGTTGCTAAAAGTTTGTAAAAATAGAAAAATATTGCTATAAGTTTGTAAAAATGAAAAAATCATGAAGAAAAACTTGCTAAAACTTTGTAAATAATCGCAAAATGAAATAAAATTGATGTTTACTTTGTGAAAAAGCTTGCCGTAGGAAGCAGGAGTTCTGATTGGGTAGAATTTGGAGGTTGTTAAATTTGCGGTTGGCATGTGTAAAAAAAAAAAAAAAAAAAAAAAAAAAAAAATCGCCAAATCGGGTGTCTTGTTTGTTCTCGGATTTTGTCGAATTATTATCAATTGAAATTATTATTCAATTAATAATTTTGCAGAAGCAGACATTATCAACAATATTTGTTTTTGCAAATATTGCTGATAATTTTTAATTTCTGTGTTTAAAGTGTTTCTTTAATGTATGTTTCTATTGTAAACAAGTGTTTCTCAATTTAGTATTTTAGCTTTTGTGTGATTACATTTTTTTTTTCTTAAATTTGATAATTGATACACTCCAGAATATATTTACAATTTCTTGAGGGGGAAATGGCCCTCCTAGCTTCTCCCAAATGGCACCCCTGGAATATAAGAATCTAATGTTGGAACCAACTCGCAATGCTTGCAACCATACAATTTAATTCTGACTTGGTATAACGAGAGAATGTTAAGAAAATAAGAATAAAACACTATCAGTATAAAATACTACTTTTATGATGAGGCAATTGGTAACCATTTCAGTATTTTAAATCTTCTATTTAACACAATTAAAATATTGATTTTGAGATAACATATATATTAATAATTAACTTGAACGATTATTCTCATAAATATTATTAATTATTTTATTAATTCTCTACATATTTTAGTTTTATAAGCATGATTCCTTTAAGCTTTGGTTTTAAATACCATTCAAACAAATAAACAAATTATCTATTACTTTGTGCACAGTGTCCATTACTAGCAAATTGGGTGCTTTGATTTATTTCTGTTGCTATTACAATTACATAGGGTAGATGTGTCAGTAATGGACACCCTTAAGGAATTTTTTTTTAATTAATAGTTATAATTATTATATTCCACATTTTTTAATATTATATTAATCTACCAACAATATTTAACCATGCTCATAGTCACATTTCCCAATGTGAATCGAAATTTAATTGTAAATAACAGAAATAAATCAAAACACCCTAAATTCCAGTGATGGACACCCCACAAAAAGTAATAGATAATTGATATTATGATTGTATTTAAAACTAGAATTTAAAGAAAGCATATTAATGAAAAAAAAAAAAATTTGGTTATTTTTTTATAAACCAAAAATATTGAAGGTGGCCCATTACTGGAAGGCGGTCCATTACTGGCACATCTACCCTATATTCATAATGAGAAATATAACTATGAGATTGGTTAAATATTGTTAAAGATTAATGTAATAGTAAATAACTAGAATATAATTTTAAGTATTAAATAAAAAATAATTTTAAAAGAAATTCCTTAAGAGTATCCATTATTGGCATGTTATCCTATATTCTATGTGCTGCAAAACAAAATTGTATAATAACCATTTTTAAATTTATTTAAATTTTATTAATTAGTAAAATTACTTTTATTATATATTTTTATTCTATTCAAACAAAAAAAAAACTTTTTGAAAAACTTTACATACTATATATTCTGCTAAAGAACTTTTATAATCAGTATAATGCTTTGTTCCAGTTCTTTTTCGGTTTCTTTTTAAAGACCTCCTTTCGTTTCTTTTTTATTTATGTGGTTGGTTGGTAGTGGGAGTGGGGTCGAATGCTTGTAGGCTTTGTGATAATTTTAAATTTAAAGAAATTTTCGTGTACAATAAAAATGTCTGTACCATTCAGTTTTACATAAAAGCCTCTATAAAGTAAAAATATCATCCATATAAAATAAATATAGCGTTGCAAAATTTCCATCATTACAAGAGAACTGAACTGAAACCGAGTAATGTTTACTCTTTACTGCAATCATCCAACCCATCCAACCATCCAACACTATCACTTTCATTTTAGAAATTTTAGTGAATTAGATATTCTTAAAATCTTTGCATTATAACCCCATCTTTAAACCCCATTTCAGTAGAAACATTTTCTAATCTATGAGTGTTTAATCACAAATTTGTTCCATCCTTAATGCTGTTAAAAATTCGGTTGCTATGTGGCGCCGTGCATAGTTTTGTTCTCCTAAGGAAATTATTTTGTTTTCACACTCACAACATCCTGCAACACCATGCTAGTATTAAACGAATGTGCAATATATAAAGAAGAAAACCTTTTGAAACTGTTTCAAGAAACTTTTTAAAACCTTATCCCTGAAAGTTAAGAGTTTTTGATTAAATCATATTAGTAATAACTTTTTCAAACGGACATACGAACTATTTCTTAAAAGTATTTATTTACGTTCTTTTTATTGCGTTTGTGAAGAAAAAAAAGAAATTTATTTATTGACTAATTTAGTTTAGTTTTAAATATCCATTGTATATGTATGTCTATTGTTTCCTAACAACATCACAGTTCTATTACAATAGTAAAAGACTTAGTTTGTTATTTTTCTCCATATATATTTTTGTTGGCACTTAACACATTGTTGACTCACAGTTTAATATGACACTCCCGCCCTCTTCTGATACTTTTTAGTAATTAATTGCTTAGATAGGTTTTCCAAGTTTATACAACAGTAAACATTTTTCAGTGCATGATTTTGTAGTAAAACTTCGCACAAACTGACGAAATATGTTCAAATATGTAATTGCATAAAATAATATCAACATTTCATGCAAGAATTACACAGCTGGAACTAAAGATTCAAAAACTAAGCATTAGTCCATGATGCTTGCTTATGTAAACATGAGTATATTTGGCATCAGTCAACAATGTGATTTTTTTAAATATATTTAAATTAGAAAATAAAATTATGGAATTTTCATCTGAAGTGGAAATCTTTCAAATGTGGTTTACCATCTACGATTTTATAAAAGCTCCTACTCGAAAATGGATTAATGCATATAAATGATCAACTTACTGTAATTTTAAATAGTACCCATTTTATGTGAATATATCTTCACAAATATTTTTACTGTGACTAACCACAACACAATTCTGGTACAATATATGAAGATTAATTTTTTTTTGTCATATATCTTTTTGTTGGCACTTAAAAAGAAGATATATTTTAAAAACTTTTAACTAGAAAATAAAATTATGGAGCTTTCATCACTGTCTGAAGTGCGTGTTGAAAAACCTTACAAATGTGATGTTTGCCATCTAAGATTTTACAAAATCTCTCACTTGAAAATGCATATTTACACTCATACAAAAGAAAAACCTTATGTTTGTTCAATCTGTAATAAAGGATTTGCCAGAACAACCACATTGGCTATACATTTGCGTACTCACACTAAGGAAAAACCATATTCTTGTAAAGTGTGTGATAAAAAATTTGCTTCTGGTTCTTCATTAAGAAATCATTTTCGTATACATACAAAAGAAAAACCACATATTTGTAAATTCTGCGGCATTGGGTTTTCACAGAAAACTGCTTTAAATCGGCATATACTTGTTCATACTGGTGAAAGACCTTTTGTTTGTGGTGTTTGTAAAAAAGCCTTTTCTGAAAAACATTGCTTAAAAATACATCTCCGAATACACACAAATGAAAAGAATGTAGTTTGTGAAGTATGTAAAAAGAGATTTTATGATAGATCCCAATTAAATGTGCATTTCCTTGTTCATTCTGCTGAAAAACCTTTTGCTTGTTCTATGTGTCCTAAAAGATTTCCTCGTGGGGAACGTTTGAAACGTCACCTTAGAATCCATACAAAAGAAAAACCTTTTGTTTGTGAGGTATGCCAAAAGTGTTTCACATGTAAATCTAGCTTAAATGCACATTCTCATACTCATGTTGATAAAAATTCCCGTACCAGAAACTTTTTTTGTGAAATTTGTGGAAAGGGATTCTTCAATAATTCTGCACTAAAAAGACATAACTGGGTTCATGTAAAAGACAGACGTTTTGTTTGTGAAATATGTGACAAAGCTTTTCCTTTGGCATGTAGGTTACAGGAGCATTTACGGACACATACAAAAGAAAAACCTTTCGTTTGTGAAATTTGTGAAAAAGCTCTTAGTGATAAACGTGGTTTAAAGAAACATCTCCGTACACATATTAAGAATAAAGATCTGCCATCTAACATAGAAATTCGACCACTAAGTAGAATTCTGCAAGAGGCTGGTTATACCCGAGCTTAACTTAAAAATTTGTGAATTTTGTAGAAAAGGATTATTTAATAAATATCGCTTTAAAAGACAACTGAGTTCATATGGAAAACAGCTGTTTTGTATTTGGAGAATGCAGAAAAGATTTTCCTCTATTTTTTCCTGTCTTGTTATGTGTGTTACTAAAGAAATAAAGGTATTTTTCCAGTTAATGGGCCTTGGCAGTTTTCTTAAAACTTTGGTGTAATTAGAAAGGCAAGAAATCTCACTTCAGAAAGTGAGATTTGTTGCCAAATGATATAAACAGTTATGAAAACAAAGCTGATGAACTTTTATGCTTGTCTCTTTATGTATTTATATATATATATATAAATATTTTATTTCTGTATGTTATTATGGTACTTCTCTATTATTCTGTCAATCACTTTTCATAACAAAAAACTATCGCCAAACTGTAAGATTAAACGCCAAAAATGCAGTCCCATTTACTTGATGTCAGAAGCATTAGACGTGTTTGTTATCTCCTCAAGTGGTTTTTAATTCGACATTTGCATGTATTTTTCTTCTCTTCATGTTTTACTGATTTATTAGTTATTTCATTAATTAAAATAACAATTGTGTCCTTAAATTCTTATATTTTATTTATTTAGATATTCCAATGGCAACGTTCTCCCGTTTATTTGGCGATAGTTTTTTGTTATGAAAATTGGTCGACGGGATAATAGAGAAGTACCATTATTATTATTGTTTCTTACATACTATTTACTTCTGTTTGCCTATAAAAATAGATAAATGGCTTATTTATATTAAATCAATTGTATAAATATAGTAAAAAATTGCTTGTATTATGTGAAATAGTGAATAAGTTGCCAGATAATATGAAGGAAAAATTTCCTTTTCCTGCCAAGCCCATTTTCTTGATCTCACCAAGACTTCTATCAGTGTTCAAAATTAGTGGTCATTAGTTGTTAAATGCAACTAAATTTTTGCATTTGACGACTAAAATTATTCCTGGTTGTCAAATTTGATGCCTAGCTTTTTTAACACTTATTTTTGTTTAACTTTCTGGTTCATACTTTACTTTTTAGCTCACAGGCTATCAAAGCCTGAGAGCTTGTGTGCCCGCCGGTTCTGTATGTATGTATGTATGTATGTACGTACGTAAGTACGTATGTATGTACGTAACGCGATAACTCTTCATAGGAATATCCGTTTTCCTTCAAATTTTGTTTATAGGTTCACTGTGTTAAGGCGCTTCCCTGAGTACTTTTCGGGATTGATTGGTTAAGTATAACGAGGGGGGGGGGGGGGCTAATCCACCCTTAATTTATATAAATGGGTTTTTCAAGCAGAATTATCCAATTTTTTTCAAATTTTGTATATAGGTTCATTGTGATAATGCGCTTCTCTGAATAGTTTTGGGGGTTCATTGGTTAAGTATAAAGGGGAAAGGGGGGGGGGGGCTAATTCCCCCTTAATTTAGATAAATGGGTTTTTCATGCAGCATTATCAGATTTTCTTCAAATTTGTATATATATATTTCATTGTAATAAGAGGCTTCCCTGATTAGTTTAAGGGGTTCATTAGTTAACTATGAGGGGGTAACGAGGGGATTACCACCCCCTTAATATATTGTCGATTTCTTTATTTTTTGAGGGGCTATTTCAAATTCTTTGAAATACGAGTATAATATACAATTAGTGTGAATAGCCTGTGAGCTCAATGCCCTCAGTTTAACTGGGCAGTTTTCTTTTTATTTATTTTTTTCCTGGCACGCATGTTACTTCCAAAGCTGATCACCTGCTTTTAAAAAGAGGGTGAAAGGGATAGAGGTATGTGTCATAAGTTTGATTCAGCGAGTTGAATTTAATAAAAAATTATGTACATAACCGATAACCATTTATCCAGCGATTCTGTTAATGATTTATTAATGATAAAACTGCATAGACCCAATTTAGTAGAATTTTGTCTACATAAAGCTGTAAATCTCTGTTGGAATCCCAATTTTAAAACATAATTCGGTTTGTATGATTATTGTTTGATTTGTAAGTAAAAAATTTTTGTGTGCATATCATTAGAAAACGTCTTTTTTTGTATCTAACTTTATTAATATTGATGGCTAATTGCTTGAGTTTCATCTGGGCAGTTTATATACAGTCAAACGTTGTTAGCATTAAACTGCTTGATGGGAAATTTTGCTTAAAACAAAGTAATAATGCAGTCCCAACCAATAAGATGGTGTAGAATGTGGTATTATTTTAACAGTTAACAAAATATATATAGGGGAGAACGGTATAAACTGGACCTATAGGCACAGTAGACCACCCCCTTATTTATTTATTTAAAATTTTTTAAAGCTTCTCTTCTATCCTAATAGACAACAGCACTGGATTGATTATTTATAGCCTTCAGAGAACGTGTTTTGCTCAGGGTGAACCATTTTATCCTGATTGGTTGTTTTGAGCTTCTAAAAGTAAAATTTTTCATTATATTTTTCTTTTTTTTAGTAATTAAAGTTTGTAGATAAGATAAAACAGCTATTTTGCAAAGCTAAGATACTTGTTTTTATTTAACTTTAAAGTTAATATGTTTAAAAGAAAGATATAAACAATATTTACTATGATTATTTATTGAACTTCATTGTGGGGCACAATGGTCCACAATCCACTCTTCTCCTGTAATGCAGAATGCTCAAAATATTTAATATTTGCTTATTTTTTATAAAGAAATATGGTTTTAAAGTAGTTATTTAACTGTAAAATAAAGTAAACAAAGAAAAATAACAGTTTATTTAACACAGTCAGAAACATTTTGTTTTGTATTTACTGCCTTTGAAAAATATAGTCTAATTGGTGATGATTCTATTAAAGTAAGATTCAGATTATTTGACAGTTTTCAGACTTTTCAATGCTATTCTCACTGCATTTTACTTGATTACAACACCATCTAAGATTTTCTGAAGAGAATATTAAATGCAAAAGTTACATATTTTACCTGTAGAACAAGAATCTGCAATAAAAAAGGGTTATTATCATTTAAGATTTCAAAGTTTCTTCCCCTTACAGGGCATAGTTGGGGGGGGGGGGGCAACTTTGATATCTCTAAATAGATTTTCCTAAAATATTGGACACATATTTTCCATTTTTCAATCTGATGTATATTTCTCGAGTTATTGGATCATTTTCAGACACCCTGTATATATATTCATAGGGTCATTCCATGTCAAACCAACCAGTGACTCAACCTGACCATTTTAGATTTTGATGAAACTTACAGGAATCATTCTCCCTGATGATATAAATGAGAATATACTTTTATTATTTTCTTCTCAGTAATTTTTCATACAATTATTTTTTTTAATTTTGAAAAATCCTCATTTTTTGATTTGTATAAATGTTTTCAATTTTAAATTTCTCAAGTTCTATCAGGCACAGATAATTGTTTGACCCCTCTTTTAAAAAGAATTTCATTAGGTTTAATTTGATATGCAAGTTGACTATGCTTGGCTTAAAAAAAAGTAAATTTAATTTAATTTAAAAATTTTGAAAAAAAAAATTGTTTTTTGTAATATTATAAACTTTAAATTCTGAAAGTTTTAGAGTGGGATCTCAATGGGATCAGCAGTTATGTTAAAAAAACTAATGTTAAACACCAGTTGGGGCTGATATTTAAAGTTAGCACCTCGCCAACTTTATGACTGTGCTAAAGATAGTATTGTTTTATTCATTTTAAACATTATTTTTTTATAACTACCGATCCCATTGAGATCACACTTTAAAACTTTCAGAATTTAAAGATTATAATATTACAAAAAATGTTTTTTTCAAAATTTTTAAAAAACATTATTTAATTTTTTTTTAATTAAATTAAATTAACTTTTTTTAAACCAAGCATAGTCAACTTGCATATCACATTAAACCTTATGAAATTCTCTTTAAAAGAGGGGTAAAAGTCAAACAACTCTCTATGCCTGATAGAACTTGAGAAATTCAAAATTGAAAACATTTATACAAGCCAAAAAATGATGATTTTTCGAAATTAAAAAAATTAATTGTATGAAAATTTACTAAGATAAAAAATTATAAAAGCATATTCTCATTTGTATCATCAGGGAGAATGATTCCTGAAGGTTTCATTAAAATTTCAAATGGTCAAGTTGAATATTGAAAATTTTTGGTTGATTTGGCATGGAATGACCCCATATTGAAATGTATAGTCTTTTATCAGAAGCTATATTCTGGACATTCTTTTGAAATCATTCCTATATCAGTCAAAACCCAACCTGAATCCAGAAAAATATTAGACCCAACCCAACTTGTAACAAAAAAAAAAGAAGGTACTTTCGTGTTATAGCAGCCCTTGCAATTTGGATTATGCCAAGATTGTAGTTATGATTTCACCAAAATCATCTCAATGCTTATATACTTCAAACGTTCATAATGTGCCATATACGTCATTTTATACCTATTAGTATTATTTACTTCTTATATGCCATATATACATCTTATACACATGTCATATGGCTATAACTAATATATATGCATCATGAAATGTTATATACATCATATATTATTATTATGTCCTATATGCTTTATAATTTAGCGATAAATCTTGGTCACTTGGCGATTCATCCATGGGAAGGGGGGGGGGGGCTATAGCACTGAAGTACCAAAATTAGTGCCAATTTGATAAAATCAAGCTATTTGACCTGTTGATGAATGTTCTATATCTGTCAATGAAATTAGTAAGAAAATACCCTCTTTTAACTAACACAGAAGTTTGACCTTTAACTTATGACCTGATGAATTTGTGAAATTTGTTAAGAAAGCAAATCTTTCTTCTAATCGCTATAAAAGTTTGCTCAGAAAGTACTGTGATGTGCAGTCTGATAGAATCAGGTGATCTAATATGATGCAGTGTTCTATTAGTAGTATTGTGTATTAATCTTGAATGCCTTATCAAATTTGTAAGGAAACTAAATCTTTCATCTGCAGTGCAAATTATACTGAAAAAGCACTGTAAACTAATCTTAAAATCTGTCTATGGAATTTGTAAGGGAAAAAAAATCTTTTATTTAACTACACAGTTTGACTGGAAATTACAGTGTGGCAATCTTGAGCATTTGTCAGTTAAATTCAAGAGCTCTTTTTAAGTGTCATTTTTGTGTAGGTCATTTATGTCATTTTTTTTTTGGTAAACAGCTGACTTATTATTTGCTAATAATAAAAAAAAAAATCCCCATTAACAAAATTTTTCCTTTTGGAAGCTATATAAGATTGCAATTTCATGTTTATTTTTTACTTAAAAATAAATAAACTTCTTTAAATTAATATTTTTTTAAATACTACATATTTAATAATAAAATAGTTAGTATAAATTGATTGCATCAATAAAGTGTAAGCTATGCATTGTTTTTATTATTATTTTCTCTAGCTTAAGTAGGATCAGATCTAGCCCTTGAATTAAGGAAGTGAAATCACATCTCTTACTGAATCCCCCCCCCCCTATTAATGTGGATTTTTATGGAAACAATTGTTATACTAGGGATGCACAACTTGTGGCCCACGAAGACCATTCATGCCAACATACCAAAAAATTTCGAATTTCCTTTATAATTCGTGAGAAAAATTTGCAAATTTTGTCCATAGATCAGGGCACGAAATTTCTGCTTGCCAGCTCGCCATTGGCGAGCAAATATTTAAGGTTGGGGAGTAAGTTTCGTCTTTTGAAATGTTGTGCCTCAAATCAAAGTGTATACGCTCAGAATATCGTGCCTCAATCTACCGACACGCGGAAGTGGTTTAAAATCAAGCGATGGCATTTATCTTCCAAAAGAAGAAAAAATACGCCGTCAATTATCTCCTATGGAGGACCGAACTTCCCCTGTCTGCATATATACTAGGGGGTATTCGTTGCACCGCGAAAGCGCCAAGGCTGCTTTTTTTACTTCTGAGGACGAATCTGATCGCTCCTCACTCCTGCATGAAGTGAATCAGGTTTCGCCACCTAAGCTGAGCTGCATGGTAATAATTATTCGCTTTCTTCCGAATTTTTAACATTTTAAAAATTGTTCATATTTTTAATGATCGTAAAATATTCTGGATTTAACAGACAGCTTCTTCTAACAATAGTCAATTTAAATTCAGTTTGTCAGAAATAGTTCATTTTCTGGGCAGGTGTGGTGGCCGACGTTTAAAGGTTAAAATTCCCGGTCGCCACCGGCCACAGGGCGACTAAATGTAAAAAAATGGCGACTTTATGTTATGCATCTGATCGCCAAAATGGCGATCAGTCATTTCCGAAAATTAAAAATAAATAAATAAAAATTAAATCGGTCATAAATCCAAAAATTAGGACATAAAATGTATCGCAACTTTCGACAAATGGTCGCCGAAAACAACCAATTTCATCAATCGTTCGAAGAAAAATCACCAATTTCGTCAAAGGATCGCAGGAAAATGCGAATTTAATCATAGGATTTCGTCAAAAAATCGCGAAAATACGACAAATTTCATCAAAATATTGTTAAAAAACAGCAATTTTCTTTAGAAGATCGCGAAAAAACGGCAATTTTCTTCTACAGATCGCGAAAAAAAAAAGGTCGGTCATAAATCCGAAAATTAGGAAATAAAATATATCGCAAATTTCGACAAATGGTTGCCAAAAACAACCAATTTCGTCAATAGTTCGAAGAGAAATCACTTATTTCGTCAAAGGATCGCGGGAAACACGAATTTAATCAGAATATTTTGTCGAAAAATCGCGAAGAAAAGGCAAATTTCATTTAAAAATCGTAAAAAAAGATACATTTCGTTAAAAAAATCGTGAAGGTACGATAAATTTCGTCAAAAAGGCGCGAAGATAGGGCAAATTTCATCGAATGATCGAGAAAAACAGCAAATTTCTTCCAAAGATCGCGAAAAAACAATAGATTTCGTCAAAAGATCGCCAAAAAATCGTGAAATCCTTTGAACAATAGCAGAAAAAAATTCAAAATTCATCAAGTGGTCGGAAAAAAAAAAAAAAAAATCATCATTTTCATAGTCGGTGATGGGGGAAAAATCACACATTTGAACGAAGTTATGGTTTTTTGTACATATAAAATAATTGTTAACTATTTAATATTCAGAGTATTTGCTTCTAATTAGAATTACATGAAACCAAATTCTATATTTGGGCAAAATAATGTAGTATGAAATTGTACATATTGACAGGTAGCCAGCCGTTTTCACAAACTCAACTATGAAAATGCAGTGTATTTATTATAGAAAAAGCTATAAAACATTTTAAGGGGACACAGTACCTTTTGAAACTCTCTTCAATGAGAATGGTGGCACAATACTTAGTACTAAAAATTAAATAAAAAATTCTTGTAGAACAGCCTATTTTTCTAAAATTATTTTTTTTTAATTAACTTTTTTAAAATCCCTACTACGTTTACAAATATGAATATTTTCGCTTCAATTTTCCCCCTCATTCTTTAGAATATCGAGGGGTGATAATGGTCCGAATTTTCCGCAAAAATTAAGGCAATGATTTCCGAAAATTAAAAAAAATATCTGTCATAAATCCGAAAATTCGGACATAAAATGTATCGGTATTTCGGCATATGATCGCCAAAAAAAATCAATCTCGTCATTCGTTCGAAGTAAAGTCGCCAATTTTGTCAAAGGATCGCCGGAAAAACGTAACTTTCGTCAGAGAATCGCAAAAAACCGGCAAATTTCGTCAAAAACATTGCAAATTTCGTCAAAACATCGCGAAGAAACGGCAAATTTTGTCAACAAATCGCGAAAAACGCCAAATTTCGTCAAAAAATCGCGAAAAAACCGGAAATTTTATCAACAAATCTCGAAAAAACTGCAAATTTTGTCAAAAACATTGCAGAAAACTGCAAATTTCATCAAAAGATCGCAATTAAACGGCAAATTTTGTCAGCAGGTCTCGAAAAAACGGCAAATTTCGTCAAAAACATCGCGAAAAAACGGCAAATTTCGTCAAAAACTTTGCGAAAAACGGCAAATATAGTCAAAAGATCAAAAAAAAAAAACGGCAAATTTTGTCAACAAATCGCGAAAAATGGCAAATTTCGTCAAAAAATCGCTTAAAAACCGGAAATTTTAAACTCTCAATTAATTTTTTTTTTTTTTTTTTTTTTTTTTTTTTAAATAACTATAAACTTGAATGTTAAATCCATACACAAAAATATTAAATACATCATAGAGAACAAGTAAAAAAAAAAAAAAAAAAATTTCAAAACTATTTCAAACAAGCAAGTTATTAAAACATAAACAGGGAGAAAAATCAGTTTAAAGTTTTTATTTATATGTGTAATTGCGCTGGATCTATAAACAAAATTTACAATATCTCGCAATATAATTTTCGTATAGGTAAAAATACGAGGTGTCAAAATATTCACAATTAAAGAAGCTTTCGTTAATATTAAAAGAAGAAAATCTATATTTTGACCAATTTCAAGGCACTGTGTCCCCTTAACTTAAGAAATATGTCAGTGTATTTATTTTATATCCAATACAATATAATTCACAAAATCTAAGCATAAATGTTGTGAAAAATGTCGTAAATTTTTTCCTTTACACGATATTTTCTCAGTGGCATCCCTGATAGTAATTAGTGGCCACTAACTTGACAATAGTGGCTACTAAACATGCAGCCTCTACCGGCCACTGGCTACTAATACAAATATTGAATTTTAACCTTTACCGACATTACTGTTTGAATGAATATAAAATAGTGGCGAGCAAAAATTTTAGTCTGGCTAGTACGTTTTAAACTAAAATTTCATGCCCTGCCATAGATCGTAGGAAGACATCATGAATTTTGTTGAATTGGTGCATAAAATCATGAATTACGTTTGACTAGACATGAATTTTGTCGAATGAGCATGGAAAAAGCAAGAATTTCGCCGTTTTGTCAGAAGAAAAAAAAATTGCGTATTTCAATAATCGGTCGACAGAAACCAAAGATACTAAAATCAGAAATTCTAGAGTTGTAAATTTCATCATGTCAAATAAATTGTAAATTTCATATATCACTCAAGAAAAAAAAAAAAAATTTAATTTTATAAACCACTGGAAAAAACCTGCGAATTTCTTCACTAATGCATGTAAAAGCGTGAATTTCATGAATCGAGCATTGACAAACAGCGAATTTCATGGAATGGACGTGGAAAAATCGCAAATTTCGATGAGCAGTCATGAAAAAAATTTACATATTGTCCATAGAGCATAGGAAAGCATCATGAATTTCGTCGATTGGGTCTGTAAAATTTTGTCAATAGGTTTGGAAAATCGTAAATTTCATCAATTGGGTGTGGAAAATCAAGAATTCCATCGAAGGTTCGTGGAAAAATCGTAAATTTTGGTGAATGGTCGCAGAAAAAAAATCTCTAATTTCACCATTCTCAAGAGAAAAAATAATTGTGAATTTCATTAATTGGCCGGCAGAAACCATAGATGTCAAAATTGGAAATTCCAGAGTTCCGAATTTCATCAATTTGCTGCAAAAAAAATCCCAAATTTTGTCAACCACTCATGGAAAAAATTGTGAATTTTATCAAATCAATCTTTTTTTAAAATATGATTATAGGCTTAGATTTCCCCCCCCCCCCCTCCCTACCTCATAGCTACTCGAAACGTCGAAACAAAATTCTCTCTGTGCTGATGGTGGCCCTCCACAACCCAGTTATTTTTTAAGTGGCCCTTCACTTAAAAAGGTTGTGCATGTGCACCCCTATATTATACAGAAGTTTTATTTGTTCAGGGTAGAAAGTTAATTATTTCTGTAACTCTGTCCTTAGATATGTGACTTGATGGCTTCTTTCTGACACATTCGCAAATTCATTTTCATTTGTAAACTGGTAAAATTGGCATGTGTTCATATTCAGAAACTATGAAATTGAATAGCACTTTCCGCTTTTCTGTAAAGGCAGAGGATCTTTCTGAAAATACTGTCAAAGAAAATATTGGATTTTTTAAATAGAATTTCCAAACGTGACAGTCCGAGAAAGGATATGAGACAGTAAGATGGTAATTATAATTCAAGTATAGGTGAAAACTAGAAAATTTAGTTAGTAGCCATTGGCCGGTAGACTCAGTTTCATTGGTGGCCACCTTTTAGCTCACAGGCTATCAAAGCCTGAGAGCTAATGTGCCCACCCGTTCTGTATGTATGTATGTACGTAACGCGATAACTCTTGATAGAAATAACCGTTTTGCTTAAAACTTTGTTTATAGGTTCATTGTGATAAGGCGCTTCCCTGATTAGTTTTGGGGGTTCATTGGTTAAGTATAAAAGGGGGGAATGGGGGGGCTAATCCCCCTTAATTTAGATAAATGGGTTTTTCATGCAAACTTATCCCATTTTCTTCCAATTTTGTATATAGGTTCATTTTGATAATGCGCTTCTGTGAATAGTTTTGGGGGTTCATTGGTAAAGTATGAAGGGGGAAAGGGGGGGCTAATCCCCCCTTAATTTAGATAAATGGGTTTTTCATGCAGAATTATCAGATTTTCTTCCAATTTTGTATATATATTCATTGTGATAATTCGCTTCTCTGAATAGTTTTGGGGGTTCATTGGTAAAGTATAAAGAGGGAAAGGGGGGGCTAATCCCCCCTTAATTTAGATAAATGGATTTTTCAGGCAGAATTATCCGATTTTCTTCCAATTTTGTATATATATTCATTGTAATTAGAGGCTTCCCTGATTAGTTTAAGGGGTTCATTTGTTAACTATGAGGGGGGGGGATAACCCCCCACCCCATAATGTCGATTTCTTTATTTTTCGAGGAACTTATTTCAAATTCTTTGAGATAAGAGTATAATATACAATTACCGTGAATAGCCTGTGAGCTCAATGCCCTCAGTTTAACTGGGCAGTTTTCTTTTTATTTAAATTAGTGGTCACAATTATGTTTCAAACTTTCTTGACATCTAGATAAATTATAATCATATATAAACGTATTTTTCTATAAGAGTTTTATACCTATTGTATGAGTATGAGCGTATTTCGCATGATGAAATAGTATTTCTTGAAGAAAAATAATCCAACTGGTGAGCATGTGGCAGGAGTCGAAATATTGAAGATACTGAAATGTGCTTAAAATCTGCTAGTATCCGGTGGGAAAAAAAATAAATTACATGAAATGATTGATAAATATGGAAAATCTATTTTATAAATGCAGGAAAAGACATATAAGCTATCGTAAAGAAATCAGTAGTAAAATCCCCTCCCCTTCCCCCCCCCCCCCCCCCCCCCCAACAAAAATAAAAATAAATTTCAAAAATGTATTACTTGTTCTAAACTACAATAGATGTTCAAATTGCTTTCCTCTAATTCTAATTTCTAGAAATGCATGTTCATGCTTAAATTATGTTAGCTTATTGTATGATTTATTGTCTGTTGAACTGAATAACACATGTTGTTCATCTGACTTTTCACTTCTTAAAATGAATTCTTGTTGGAAATATGAACTTTTATATTGCAATGATATACAAATTGAATTTTTCCAGCTGAGCAAAAAAATGCTCAAGCTGGGATTCGAACCCTTTGACTTAAATTGCCAATGCTGTACCGATTGAGCTACCTGGGCTGAAAACCAGCAGACGTATTTAATTTTTTCAATTGAGCGAAAAATTACCCAAGCCTGGTTACATTCCAAGCCAATCTTGGTTTGGGCATTTTTTCGCTCAGTTGCAAAAATTCAATTCATATGATAGCTTTACCAATCATATGATTGAAAAAAAAATAATGCAATGATACTTTTCTGGAGAAAACACCATGTTGATACACACGCATGTAAGTTTCTCCATATTATTCTGAGCTTCATTCACTATGCCAATTTAGTCACTGACATTAAGACTCCAGTGTTTCACCTAGTGATTTCAAAAGTCTCTTGTACTGGTGTAATAAAATATGAATTATTTAAATTCCCACTTTTTTTTTTCTTTCTTTTGTGAGAGGACGCACCAAACCTGCCCTATAGCTTAGGCCAAAGTTGGACAAACTACAGTCATGAGTAGGGTATTTTAAGTAACATATGTATAGTGCATTAAGAAATCATAAGACCACTAACGAATTGGTGCACTTCTGAAGACGACACAATATACATATTTTTAGCGTGTGTATTTAAAATTGATCGTAGAATTTTAACAAGATATTTGTGACCACCCTGTATATGTGAGAATAAAACTGTATTAATATCTTCTTAACTGCACACAAGATCAATAGAAATTTTTGCCCTCTCCCCTCTCTTCCCTCCAAGAAAGTTTTGAAATGGTGCCCCTAGAGAAGGGTCACACTTAGCACTTAAAATAATTTGGGAGTTATTAAAATGGCTTGAAAACAATATTATTCAGCACCACACTGAACAATTCTAAACAAGAATGAAAAATCATGTGTGAAGCATAGATTATGAAACACTTTCCAACACATCCAGAAAATTTAATGAAACCCCACTGTTAAATAAGGTGAAAAAAGATATACAAGTATACAGTATAGAAAACATATAACACATTTAAAAGTGCAGTTTTAGCAGTTACCTTCCATAGTCAAAAATGTAGTCTAATTACTTTGTGCAGTCCTGTATATGATCTATAGATTTGGATATATTACATAACATGATGAAATTCAGTTCATTTAGAAAATTCACATTTAGCAACTTCTGCCAATCAATGGAAATGCACTCGAAATCTTTTGCACAACCTTGTATATTATATCTACCCACTGCATATAAAGCTAAAATTTAATTATGTTAAAAAATATATAGGACAACTTAAAACAAACTTCCAGCAATTACCAACCATAAACGACAATGTACCTTGTTCTTTGCATGACCCTATATATGAATTTATTTATTTTGCACAAACTTCTATAAGTCTATTAACTATATAGTCTAGTAGAAATAGCATTTTACCTTACAAAAATTCGGGTAGTTCTGATTTTTGGATATGTTGTAAAGGTTGACCCTCTAATAAAAAAACCAAGTTTTCGATCTTCTAGACCTTATGCGTTTTTCACAATATTGAAAAAACCAATATTTTTCGGCACTTTTTTCAATTTTTCTTAAATAACTCAATTTCAGTGCATTTTACAGAAAAAGCACTTTCACCCTTTTGTAGAGCATAAAATTTTCTACAACATGCAGTATTCATGTTTGTAAATTGTCCAAATAGGGGGTGAGATACGGAGCCGTGAAATAGGGTAAAATTTGCAAAAATCCACAAATGACGTTAGTTTTTGCTTAATAACCTACTTTTAGTACGTTTTAGAGACAAAAGTGTCAATATAAAGTTTGTAAAGCATGAAGTAGTCTATAAGTTTCATTTATTAGATCATTAAATATCTATAATAGACACTAAAAATCAGAATACAATTTAGGGTTAAAACAAAAAAAATACTGCCTGACAAGTCATTAATTTAAAAACGAGCTTTAATTTTGATATTGATTAAACGATGCAATTAATTAATTATAGTATGTACAATAATAGGTAACTGTTGAATAGTTGAGGGGAGGGGGGCGAAGTTAACCAAAAAACCTAGTCGGTAAACATAGGTTCAGGGCCAAGAATTCAAAGTCGAAAGTAAAATTAATAGCTGGGAATAATGTAAAAAAATACTTGAAAGATAAATAAGTTATAGTTTAGAAATTTTAAAAAGGAAAAGGAGTATCTAAAGTCAAAACTAAGGGAGGTGGGAGCAAAAGGAGCATGTGGCCCGGGTGCTAGAATGGAATCGATTTTTCTTAAATAACTCAATTTCAGTGCATTTTACAGAAAAAGTATTTTCACCATTTTGTAGAAGATAAAATTCTCTACCACATGCAGTATTCATGTTTGTAGATTGTCCAAATAGGGGGGTGAGATACAGAGCTGGGAAAATAGGGTTACATTTGGAAAAAATGCAAAAATCCACAAATGACGTTATTTTTTGTTAATAACCCACTTTTAGTGCATTTTAAAAAAAAACTGTCATAATCAACTTTTTAGAGCATTAGATAGTCTATAGTTTCATTTATTAGATAATTAAATATTGGTAATAGCCCTTAAAAATCACAGCAAAAAGATTTTGGGTGAAAACAGGAAAATACTGCCTGACAAGTTATTAATTTAAAAAACAAGCTTTTATTTTTGATATTGAAAACACGATGTGGTTAATTAATTATAGAATGCACAATAAATTAATCAACAAATAGATAGTAAGTATAGTCGCTTTGTCATATGTTTCCTTTTTCTGCTGCTTGGCCCTGGTAATGATACCATCATCTCAGATACTTCATCATCCGCCTCTGTACTTGACTCGATTGGTTGTTCTAGGTCATCAAAGTCCACAAGGTCCAGTATAATATCAGGAGCGTTGCCACATAGTTGGTTGTGGCACTTCACACAGATAACTGAGCACTTCAAGCCTGCCTTTCTAGAACTGCAATTCGTACTACAATTTTTTTTTTTTTTTTTTTTTTTGCATTGGCAAGATATGAAATCAAGTAGAGTTTGAGGAGCTGGTCCATTCATCATGGTGACTGGAATGAGCCCATGCCCACCCCACTTCCAGCCGCATGCGAGAGGATCCTTTTCGTTTCCCAGCCATGTCTGAATGCATGATATTCAGCAGCATCACGAGTAGGTGGTAGCCCAGCTAAATTTAATTTAATATTGTTAGCTGCTCTAGCGAAGCTGACATACCGCAATACATTCAAGTTTTGGTTGGGATCATCTCCATACAGGTCAAGAAGTACACCTTCTGTGGCTTCAACAAGTTTGTGTCTCTCTGCATTTGAGTCTTTAAAGATTTGAACTTTTTGGTTCAGGGATGGGTTCTGAAGAATTCTGCAATATTTCATTTTTCCATGGTTGTAGAGCACAGAAGTGGTGTCACAACCACTTACTGCATGAAGAAAAATAATATTTTGTGCAACTTCCTTAAATTTGAAACACTCTTTGGAGTAGAGATTATCAGGCAGTTTCCGTCTCCTGGCCCTTCGGAAATAAACATTGTCTGCCCATTAAACATTGTCTGGACAATGCAGCTAGAAAAGCCACAAGAACAAGAAGGTCCATGTCTTCACCATTGACAATGACAGCATCGTATTCACAGGCTTAAGAAATAGCTGTGTTCACTATTAGCACATCTGCATCTTCAGTGGCCTGCGTAGCGATCATTTGTGCTTTTTCAAATTCATATCAAAGCATATAAATGAAAAGTTCTTTCTTTTTTTTTTTTTCATTCCCCAACAATTTTTCTTGTGGCATCTGTGGAAACATAGTTTCATTGACTTAACCTCAGCAGAAGTATGAATCTTCAAGCGACGAGCACTTTCTGCACTTTTTATACTTTTTTTATTATGATCAGGATAAGTTTCTAATATTTTCTTTATTTTAAAATTTAAAACTGAATTTAAAACACCGGAAAACAATTCTCCCTTATACAGGTTTCCATCTTATCAGGTATAATTGTTGATATTCTTTCTGTTGGGACTAACATTCTCAAACTGAGATACATTTACCATCAATGTAAACTTTGGCTAACAAAAATATGTGGGACAAATGAATACAAACACGACAAACCAAATCTTCATTGTGCGCCCTCTTCTACTTTCATTCTAGCGCCCAGGCCACATGCTTCTTTTGCTCCCACCTTCCTTAGTTTCGGCCTTAGATACTCATTTTCCTTTTTAAAATTTCTAAATTATAACTTATTTATCTTTCAAGTATTTTTTTACATTATTCCCAGCTAGTATTAATTTTACTTTCGACTTTGAATTCTTGGCCCTGCACCTATGTCTACCGACTAGGTTTTTTGGTTAATTTCGTCCCCCCCCCCCCCGTTAACAATTCAACAGTTACCTATTATTGTACATACTATAATTAATTAATTGCATCGTTTAATCAATATCAAAAATAAAAGCTCGATTTTAAATTAATGACTTGTCAGGCGGTATGTTTTTGTTTTAACCATAATTTGTATTATTTTGATTTTTAAAGTCTATTATAGATATTTAATGATCTAATAAATGAAACTTATAGACTACTTCATGCTTTACAAACTTTATAATGACACTTTTGTCTCTAAAACGCACTAAAACTAGGTTATTAAGCAAAAACTAACGTCATTTGTGGATTTTTGCACTTTTTGCAAATTTTACCCTATTTTTCCGGCTCTGTATCTCACACCCTATTTGGACAATTTACAAACATGAATACTGCATGTTGTAGAAAATTTTATGCTCTACAAAATGATGGAAATGCTTTTTCTGTAAAACGCACTGAAATTGAGTTATTTAAGAAAAATCGAAAAAAGTGCTGAAAAATATTGGTTTTTTTCAATATTGTGAAAAAGGCACAAGGTCTAGAAGGTCGAAAACTTGTTTTTTTTATTAGAGGTTCAACCTTTACAACATATCCAAAAATCAGAGCTACTGAATTTTTGTAAGGCAAGGCCCTTTTTTACGCTATTTCTACTGGACTAATAGTTCTACAGGAAAATGTGTAACATAATTAAAAATTATCCTAAGCAATTCACTGCCATAGTCATACTTACGAATTCTCTTCTGTGGCCCTGTATATGATCAACCGAATTTATACATACCACATACTATGCAAAAATTTAGATAAACTTAAAAACACAAATCAATCTTGAAAATGCACTTATCACACATAGACTGTAATTATTTCACGTATACTATAACTGATATCTTTTGTGTGTCCCTGTAAAAGAACAATAAATGCAATGCATGCCATACTTTTAAGTGAGCAATATATAGTGCATATAAATTATGCAGTAATGCATATAAATTTCATTATGTTTGAAATAGTCAAACATCATTAAATTACACTGCAAACGATTTTTCATCATAGAACAAAATGCAACAGAATTCTTTTGTTTGACCCTGTAAATGAATAATAAATGCTTTGTACCCCATATTCTACAAGAAGCATGTTTTAGTGTGCTTCATAATTATATATCAATTTCACCATGTTTCAAATGGCATAGCATCATCAAAGTGCACTTGAAATGATTTTTTTCCTATTGACTGTAATGTAACAGAATACTTTTGACTGTCCCTGTAAAAAAAAAACTATAAGAGTTACACACTTCATTTTCGATAGGGATCATGCTATAGTAAACGACAGTAACATAGAAAAATTTCAGGGCAATCCAAGTGTATTTACATGAGTTAGAGCATGGACAGACAAAACGAAGCCATAAACAGTTTTCAACTAGGTCGGAAAGTGTTAAACAGATGAAATTTTTTAAAATGGGATAATAAAGATATGACTGAAAGTCATAGCTGATTTTTTTTATTATTATTATTAATTTACAAAGTAGAATATGAATTACTCTTTTGTACAGTCAAAATCTGACCTAACATATCAGTTATACCTAAATTTTAACCTATTTTATGTTATAAAATTTTATTGTGAAAAGTCTTGAATTTGAGTACTTTAAAGTGAAGTTGTAGGAAGCCATAGGCAAATGTCTTATTTTTAACCTGAGTAAAAATTATATTTTAAGTGTAATCAGTAGACATAGAAGGCATTATAACATCTTATTTTTTATCACACTCTGTTTATTTTTATAACAATTTCAGATCAAAAGTTTCATTTGGGAAAGGTGAACATCAAACCTCTGCATCCTTTATAAAATATAGTTGGGTTGATGCTGATAGAACTGAATGTCGATCTTACAATAGTTTTACCCAGTGAATAGATCAAATAATTATGTTTTGTATCAACCAGAAATTTTATTTGTCAAACAAAATGAAATATATGCTACATAGTGTATATCAAGACAGGAAGTTATAGCATACAAGAAAGCACTAGTGAAATACTTACGTGAACATAATAAGAGATAGTTTTCTAATTTTACTTTTCTCTCTGACACATATACAGATAGCCTGGGTACCCTTATTGTCTAAAGTCTAAGGGACCCAGTTGACATTGGATAAGTTAAGAGGCTACTTCACTCATGCAAAAACACCTGCTCGCTAATGTTAATTCTATGGGAGAAATTTTTTAAGATATCTTGTTTGCATTGCAATATTTTTAAATGATTTTTTTTTTTTTTTTTTTTTTTGCTGCATTGGATAGCTGGCGTCAATCTCTACAAAGGCCGTTTTTCGATTTTGATTGCCAGTTTTTTTTTTATGGGGAAACTTTCACTTTCGAAACTGGTTCTGAAAGTAAAATTATCCTAATAAAAAAAAAACCCATAAACAAAATCGAAAAAGTAAAAAACGGTCTTTATAGAAATTGATCCCAGCTATCCAATGCAAAAAAATCATTTCAAAATATAGAAATGCAAACGAGATGTCTTAACACTTTGCCGTCCGCATGTCTCGTAAAAATACTTCTATTCGTAAAATGTTAAAAAGATTGATTGACACTAGAATTTAGAAACAAATTTATTCAAAAATAAGTAAAATCTTTTCTTCATGTACTTGATAAAAGGGAATTTTTCATTCTAAAATTCTGGTGCCAATGTAGCATTTAAGGATTAAAATTAAGTTACTTTACGTATGACACTACTGTGGTGTCGCCAGACGGCAAAGTGGTAAATAATTTCTCCCATAGGATTAGCATCAGCGAGTGAGTGTTTTCGCATGAGTGAAGTAGTCTCTTAACAACCTGGCCAGTCCACCACTGGGAGGACCATGAAAATTTTCTGTTTAACACAGGTTTTACTACACAGATTTCTGTTTACACAGGTTTATATATCAGTGGCAGGTAATGGTTTAAAAAAGCTTCCATTTTAGCTTTATGATCTATAGAAATACTTTTACTAAACTGAAACTATGAACATTCATTGAAAAATTGTTTGAGTTTTGGAACCAATTGATTCATCGTTTTGGAAGTTGTGTTACGGACATTAATCATGCATTATGTTTTTTCTATAGAACTTTTCTTTTTAAAAATGTATCCTATTCTGCAATGATGAGATATTAAGTAACTGATCAATAATTGGTATAAAACTAGTTATTCTTTCAGATTACTTTATATATAGATATATACAGAGTGTCCAAAAAGTCTGGAAGCAGTCGAATAACTCGAGAAATATACATCGGATTGAAAAATGGAAAATTTGTGTTCAATATTTCTGAAAAATCTAGTTAGAGATATCGAAGTTGTCCCCCGGCCAATTCTACCCCCCTGCGGGGCAACTTTGAAATCTTAAATGATATCCCCCCCCCCTTTTTTTTATCGCAGATTCGGATTCTATGAGAAAAATAAGTAACTTTTATATTTAACATTTTATTCGGAAAATCATAGATGGTGCAGTAATAGAGTAAAATGCAGTGAGAATAGTTTCCATTGAAAAGTCTGGAAACAGTCAAATAACTCAAGAAATATACATCGGATTGCAAATGGAAAAATACATGTTGATTATTTTTGAAAATTCTATTTAGGGATATCAAAGTTGCCCTTTTTTTAAAATATTGAATACATATTTTTCCGTTTTTCAATCGGATGTTTATTTTTCGAGTTATTCAACTGTTTCCAGGTTTTTCAATGGAAACTATTCTCACTACATTTTACTGCAATTACTGCACCATCTATGGTTTTCTGAAGAAAATGTCAAATATAAAAGTTACATATTTTTCCCTGTAGAATCTGAATTTGCAATAAAAATAAATTATTTAAGATTTCAAAGTTGCTCCTTTTCCTCCCAGGGGGCTAAGTTAGGAGGGCAACTTTGATATCCCTAAATATATTTTTCAAAAATATTGAACACATATTTTCTGTTTTACAATCTGATATATATTTCTCGAGTATTCAACACCATTTCCAGACTTTTCAGACACGCTGTATAAAATGGCTTTTGAAGAAGATTAACACTTAACACACATATATGTATATCCTTTTATAACAAAGTTGTACCTCATTCATCCAACCCCTTTAAGTGATAGATTTTATAATCTTTTTTATCTGTTACCTCACTGTTATTGACAATCCAGATGGCTAATTTGAACCTACATGTTCTTAAAGTTTTGGTCTAATTTTGAATGCTTAGTAAAAAGTATACAGTTAATTTTCTTAATTTCCTGATTGGGATATCAAATCATGGCAGAAGTACTATTATACTTATTGCTTTTATTTTGTTTAATACTATTTTCCAAATAATAGTTTGTTTGTTTTTTTGGTTACAAATAAATAAATAAATAATTGAAATGCCAAGAAGGGAGGAGGGTAAACAATGATAGGTCCACATTTTGTGAAATCTGGAATGACAGTTTCATTTTGTAGATTGTGAGATGTGCTTGGAGCAAGGCACAAATTTTAAGTATAAACTCTTATATTAAAAATTCTTCTAAAGAAAAATTGAGAGAAAAATTGCCTCCATAAGGATATGCTTCTTCAAAAGCTAGCAGATGTATTTTATTTTGTAAAACTTATGAAAATAGTACAAAATAAAATCTTTTTATTTATAAAAAATATTAAAGTAATTCTGTTGAGAAAACACTTGATTCCCCAATCAAAGAAATCTCTTATTTCTAAAGTAAAATTAAAAAAAAAAATTACAAAAGATCTGCATTGAATCTGTTGTCTTTAATCTCCTGAAATAACTTTCTTTTGCAATCTATAAGATAGGTATTTTATGTAGAATGGCAAAATTGATCATTATCAAAATATGTGTAATTGAAACATTTTTTAAATTTGACTAGAAGTAAAAATTTTAGAATTCCCACTAAACCAGCTTCAGATGGATATTTATGTGAGTTGTTTAGGTTTTATGTAGTTAACTGACAGCAAATATATTTAAATATAAACTGTTAGCTCATTATGGGCATTGTTTGTTTTTTATGAAAGAAATGGAACAGTTTTGGGTATTGAACATGCCGCTGAGATCACTTGCATAATCTGTGATTGTTTGGATATAGACAAATACAAATAAATATAATACTATACTGACCTGAAATTGATCAAAGACAGATCTCCAAAATGATGATATCATTCAATAAAATAAAATGTATTCTTAAACATTTTTTAGAAAAACGCACTGTATATACGAGGGTAAGTCATTAAGTAAGTCACAAAAGATAATTAAATAATAACTTACTTCAAAACTATTTTTATTTCTCAACATTATTCTCCACAATATTTATGCACTTATATCACCGTTTTATTAGTGCCCCAACACCAGCTGCATAAGATTCTTTGGATTGCTATCTCACCCATATTAGGACTTCCAAGTTGAACATAGAAGACAATTCAAAAGTTTGGTTGGCAACTTCTTTAACATCCACCATACAGCTTCATCCTAACCCCAAGCGATTTTCATCTGTTTAGTCCACTAAAAAACCATCTTGGAAGCAAGATGATGTTCACAGAAGATGAAGAGGTTCAACTTGAAGGCTTAATGTGGCTGAGACAGCAAACCAAAGAATCTTATGCAGCTGGTGTTGGGGCACTGATAAAACGGTGATATAAGTGCATAAATATGGGTGGAGAATATGTTGAGAAATAAAAATAGTTTTGAAGTGAATATCATTGTAAGTTATTATTTAATTATCTTTTGTGACTTACTTAATGACTTACCCTCGTATATTTATTTACTTAGTAGTATTCTGGGGATATTTTTGTAAAGTTTTATACTGTAATGGAAAAAAAATCCCTTTTTGTTTTGTTATATTAAAATATTTGTTAAATATGCTTCTAATGAAAATGAAAAGACATGCCTTGAATAAGTATATATTCTTCTTCAAAATCTAGCAGATGCCTTTAATTTTGTAACGTATATGAAACAGGTACAAAATAAAATCGCTTTATTTATAAAAAGTATTCTTATTACAAAATTTTCCAACTCAATCGAAGAAATTGGTTATTCATAAAGTAAGAAAAATTTAAAAATGACCTATGTTGAATCAGTTGTTTTTTTATTCCACAAAAATCTTTCTTTTGAAATGTATATCATAGATATTTTATGTAAAATCACAATTTAGATTGTTATCAAAATGTGTCTGTAAATAACAAAAAATATTTTAATGACATTGAGTAAATATTTTCTTAAAAAAATTATTTTTTGGGAGCAAATTTTTAAGCTTTGTTGCACAATATAAACGTAAGCACTCTAGTTAGAAAATAGAAAATTTATATACAATACATAATAGGCGATAAAATAAATATATCTACTTACAAAATATTAATGTGCATAAATATGTTCACTCTTTTTGTTATGAAATAACTACAAGAAAACAAGTAGGTATAGAGCATAAAGATCCTATATAAATTCAGTTAGCAACTTTATATGATACTGCATTGTTTACATACCAATAATAAGATATCTTGTTTGCTGTCAGTTGTCTCAAAATAAAAAGTATGAGATACCCATTTTCGATTTTTTTTAAAATATTCAATGTGAACATGAGATACATTGTCAATATTTAAAAATCTTCTAATATCAGATTTGTCTTTTCTTTGTAATTTTTTTTTATCCCAATTTTTGCACATTGCACCTTACAACATTTTTATACTTTCGCATTTTCTACTTTCCATTGTGTATATTTTTTTTTTCGATAGTTAGTTCATATGCTACATTTTTATATTTTTTGTTTAAAAATTTAAGTATATAATTTACTTTTATCTTTTGTTTGAAATATTCTTAAATATATTATATTATTTTGATTTCTTTTGAATAACTCCCATGAGATGGTGCCACATGTCTACCTAGTTTTATTTAGCTTATTGGAAATGTTTATTAAAAAAATCAAATACATTCGGATTATTGCCATAGTCATAGAAAAGAAGTGTACCCCCTACTAACTCTGCTGCAAATCATCGTATAAAAATGTGACTTGTACCAATGGATTATTAATAGTGTCTACTAATTAATGATATACAGTATGGAGCCATTTATTCAGAATCCAGTTAACCAGAAAACCAGTTATCCAGAAAGATATTTCCAACTGGCTGATTTCAGACTCTTTCCAGAAAAAAGTGCCATGCAGTGCCAGTTTGACATGTGCTTGATAGATTACCACATGCATTGTACAACTTGATCAATATCTAGGATCAGAAATGAAAGCATATTTAGTTAGATATTCAGCATTTTTAGTTTTATGCAATATTATTGTTTCCAAGGTATTGCCAGAAATTGCCTTCTTTCAAACTCTGATTAATCTTTGATCTTGATAGGATATGAGCCTTAATCAGAATGATCTAATAATTTAAAATCAGTAACAATGTTACAACCACACATTTATTCTACAAATCTCATCAAATGGATGCTGCTTTAATGTCCAACCATTTATCCGGAATACATCTAGCCCCGACCATTCTGGATAAATGGTTCTATACTGTACTTAACTTTTGCTTAGGGGTAGACTATGTAGAAATTGCAATTAACTTTAAAATTTTCAGTACTAACACCTAATTTTGATTTAATGGACCTCTGTTTAAAAAAATAATAAGTTGCTATTCATATTTTATTGAATATAAAATCCAAAAAATATATTATTTGAAAAAGTAAATGTTAATTGTAACCTATAATTTTATTTAACAGAAATTGATTTCTGGAAGCTTGAAATATGTAAATCCAAAATTACAGGTTATTCTGCCAAGTAGTTTTTGAGTTATGCTTTAAAAGCTAACCACATTGCAATCTGTTTTGCAACGATTAAAAATGAATTTAACATCAGGAGTTTCATACTTTAAATCTGCATAATTCTTTAACTACTTGACCAAATCAGTTTCTGTTTGGTATCAGAAGATAAAATTTACTGTAAAATCCAAATAGTAATGTTGAAAATTTAAAGCTTGTTTCAATTTCTATGTGTAGAACACTTCAAAAGCAAAATTCTAGTAAAGTATTATGCAATGTTATTACTAATCATTTGGTACCAGTCACACTTTTTATATGTTTCTTTGTAGCAGAATTAGTAGCAAGCCATACATACCCTCCCTGCCTTCTCCTCATGACTGCACATACATATTATAAAATAGTTTGAAGAATAGTATGACATTTTTGAAAATGATTAATGTCTTCTAAAATCTGAAAACACATAGTAATTTTATTCCAAATCTCTGCAGTTTTATCTTTGCAAGGTAGTGCCCTAATATAAATTATTTTGGGCTTTTTTGGACTTATAAAAATTAATAATCATACAGCACTTTTATTCATGCATGAAAATTTCAGATATTACTTGGACATTATGCTATATGTATTTACAGTTTTTTCAAGTAAATGTTATAAATAAAGAAATATCATAGTTTATTACAAGTGAATTATCATCTTTTCATGATTTTATGTGCTGGCGATTTTTACAGTATTTTTCAAATAATAATAAAAAAAACTATTCCATGTAAATTAAAAATGAACTTAAATTGTTCATAATTTGAATTACAGCAATTAAAACATTTAGCGTTTGTGACTGAATATGATTATGTAGTTAAATACAGTGTCTTGATTGAAGAAAAAGAGCCTTAAGAAAATTATGTACATAAGAATTTGAATGGTACATTTATTTAGCACTATATTAATATCATAACATTGCTAATTGGGTCATAATTATAATATTCATTTTTTGTTAAAAATGAACAAACATGTTTTAAAAAAAAATTTCTACATTTAATTATTCTGTTTTTTTCTCTTGTTGTTTGGTTCAGAAAATATAAAGCAGGATGATCCAAGAAGTGTGACATACATCGCAGAACAAGCAGTTTTGTTGCAGAACAATTGGAGATTAAAAAGAGAAAATATATACACGAAGAATTTGCAACTTTCACAAAAATTGAAATTAGGTTGTGCATCTAACTTAGACTGATGAAAAAATCCTTTCTTACAAGTTATACAAACAAATGGCTTTTCTTCATATGAAGAAGCAATATGTATTTTGAGATGCTTATTTAAACTACTCTTACAACAAAATCTTTTTTTACAATACTCACAAACAAAAGGCGAGTGTGAGTAATAAGATGAGTAGTTAAGCCACTTTTATCACAAAATCCTTTACCACAGGTCGCACAAATAAATGATTTTTCACCTGCATGACGAACTAGATGTTTATTTAAAGTACATTTTTCAGAAAATCTCTTATTACACAACTCACAAACAAAGCGTTTCTCATTGGTATGAATACGAAAATGGATTTTCAAGGAACTTTTCTAAGAATATCCTTTACCACAAGCCTCACAAACAAAATGTTTTTCAGCTTTATGTAGATAAAGATATTTAGTCAAATGAAAATTATCAGTAAATCCTTTATTGCATACTTCACAGATATAAGGTCTTTCATTAGTATAGGAACGAACATGATTAGTTAAGGCATACCTTCTAGGAAATTCTTTACTACACACCTCACACACAAAAGGTTTTTCTTTTGTATGTGTAAGTAAGTGATCATTTAATTGAGCTTTTCTAAAGAATGTTTTGTTGCATATTTCACGTACAAAAGGCTTTTCAGCTTTATGTAGATAAAGATTTTTAGTCAAACGAGAATTATCAGTAAATCCTTTATTGCATACTTCACAGATATAAGGTCTTTCATTAGTATGGGAACGAACATGATTAGTTAAGACATACCTTCTAGGAAATTCTTTACTACACACCTCACACACAAAAGGTTTTTCTTTTGTATGTGTAAGTAAGTGATCATTTAATTGAGCTTTTCTAAAGAATGTTTTGTTGCATATTTCACATACAAAAGGCTTTTCATTAGTATCAGTGTGAAAATGAGAATTTAAGTTTGTTTCTGAAATAGATGTTTGAAGACATGCTCCAGAAGTGAAATTGTTATTTTGCTTGTCAGCAGTAAAATGCATACTCATGTTAAACAATGAAGATAAACAACAGAACTTTAAGTGATTTTCTGGCTCAGTTTCCTTGAAGTAAACGTTTGAAAGTATGCTTCAGAAGTGTAAAAGCTATTTTGTTTGAAAAAAGTAAGATACATATTAATATTCAGCAATGAAGATGAATGACAATTTAAAATGTTTTCCAGCAAATCAAAGTAACAAGCAACATTATTGCTATGAATTTTAAATGATAAATTCTTGTAATATGCTAATTATAGAGTCGCAAAGGCTAGAAAAAAACAAGTTTAAACATTGGAATAAACTGGGTTTTTTGGAAATAAACTTGGTTTTTTGGGAATAAACCAGGTCTTTTGGCAGTAAACCTGGGAATAAACTGGGTCTATATAAGATGCATACTCATGTTGAACAGTAAGAAACACAACACAACGATGAATGCCTTCAGATAAGCTTACATGAAAATAATTTATTAGAAATATTACAATTTATTACCAGGACATTATGTGTTGCAATTTTTTTAAATAACTAGATTATCTTCAAATTTACTTCTCAAAACACATGTACCTGCAATAGAAGAAAATAAATAATTAATAAATTGGCATAATATAACATTTGCATAAAAAATTAACTACAGAAATAGGGATAAAAGTCAAAGGAATTTTTAAAAATACAATATATAGGAATGTAACAAAATAATCAGCCACTATTCAGTCCTCTTGCTGAATATCTGTGGGTAAATACTGTTAGATATTTAACTTAATAAGTTCAAGATAATTGTTTTGTTTTACAGTGCTGTTTTTAAATTCAAATCAGTGCCGAAACTAGCCTTTTTGGCGCCCGGGGCAAACATTGATTTTGGCGCCCCCCCCCCCCTCCCTCCTCCGAAAAGAAAATCTCCAAAGCGAATTTTTTCTAAGTTTCTAAAATTTAAAGTATATAATCAGATAATATGTAATACTGAACTAAGTAATCAGCTTTGTCAAATACTGATTCATTAAAACCTTGAAAATGGAATCAAAAGAAACCGAAAAATATTCTGCTTTATACAGGTTTTCATTTTAGGAAGTATAATTATTGATATTCTCAGGGGCGGATTTTAGGGGTCGTGATGGTCAGTACAGTACCGTATCCAGACGACGTTGAACAGTGTCATATACAGACATGAATAAGGACTGACCTTGAAAAATGTTAGTGATTCTCCTAAACCACAGTAAGAGATTTAAATGATAGACGGCATAGATATGATACATTTGGAATGGGAGAAAGAAAATAGCCTAAGAAAACAGTTCATTTTTTTTCATTTGCTATCTTTTATTGTAGACGAATCTTTTTATCTGTTTGTCTATTTTAATGCATTTGGTTCAGTTTTTCTTTTGGATTTTCCGGCTGCGAGACTTTTTATACAAATTTCATATATATATACATTTCTATATCAAACAACAAACAAAACCTGCATTTGACGCCCCCTTCACCTTCTGTTCTTCTGGCGCCCGGGGCACGTGCCCCCTCTGCCCCTCCTTAGTTTCGGCCCTGATTCAAATTTGCTACTTTCTGACAGATTCATGCATTCTCATGCTTAAATGTGGAAAATCAAATCAAATACTATTTAAGGCTAAGAATCTTTTTATAAAATTGTGTTGAACTTGGGGAATGGAACCAATTTTAGAGACCTTTTGGAGAACAATCTATTACAAATGAGTGAATGACATTTACAGAAAGGTCATTTGAATTGAATCAGTCATTTCAAAAAACACACACATATATATATATATATATATATATATATATATATATATATATATAATAGTCCAGGCATTTGGTAGAAAATAAAGGAAAGTTTTGGTGTAGTTTTTTTTGGGGGTCCCTTTATGTTTTTTGGGTCGCTGAACATGAATCCGAGGTTTTCCAACAAAATTTTTTTCGGGAAATATGTTTTTTTTTACAAAAAACGTGTAAAAAACGGACTTTTTTCCGTTTTTTTCAAAATAATTCCAAAATAGTGCATTTTACGTGAAAGTCGGCAATGTATGAATTAAAGAAAATAAAATTTCTTACATTTTATGTATTGAAAGTTTTTTTCTCTAATCAATAGTTTAGCCATGAGAGTGCCTCAAAAATGGGTGGAAAAAATAAAAAACTGTAAAAAAACGGGAATTACGGTACTGTATGTCAATGTAACATAGAAACTAATCCTTTTACGCAAATGTTAACTATTAATGTTACTAAATATTATATGTTTGACTATATTTTATGCATTTGAGGTAGAGGAAAATCGCGGATCCGACACCAGGGGAAGGTGTGAGCAGTGGGGCAGATCCAGCTACTCTCATGAGTCGAAGGTGCTACTCCTCCGGAGAGCTCGTATTCTAAGAGGCGGTAACATTGTAGTCCAGTAGAAATAGCATTTTACCTTACAAAAATTCGGGTAGTTCTGATTTTTGAGTATGTTGTAAAGGTTGACCCTCTAATAAAAAAAACCAAGTTTTCGACCTTCTAGCCCTTGTGCGTTTTTCACAATATTGAAAAAACCAATATTTTTCGGCACTTTTTTCGATTTTTCTTAAATAACTCAATTTTAGTGCATTTTACAGAAAAAAGCACAGTTTCCATTTTGTAGAGCATACAATTCTCTACAACATGCAGTATTCAGGTTTGTAAATTGTCCAAATAGGAGGTAAGATACGGAACCGGGAAAATAGGGTAAAATTTGCAAAAATCCACTAAAGACGTTAGTTTTTGCTTAATAACCTACTTTTATTTCGTTTTAGAGACAAAAACACTTTCACCATTTTGTAGAGCAGAAAATTCTCTATAACATGCAGTATTCATATTTGTAAATTGTCCAAATAGGGGCTAAGATACGTGACCGGGAAAATAGGGTTAAATTTGGAAAAAAATGTTCAAATCCACAAATGACATTATTTTTTGCTTAATAACCTACTTTTAGTGCGTTTTAGAGACAAAAGCACTTTCATCATTTTGTAGAGCATACAATTCTCTACAACATGCAGTATTCATATTTGTAAATTGTCCAAATAGGGGGTAAGATACAGAGCCAGAAAATAGGGTTAAATTTGGAAAAAAATGTAAAAATCCACAAATGACGTTAGTTTTTGCTTAATAACCTACTTTTAGTGCGTTTTAGAGACAAAAGCACTTTCAACATTTTATAGAGCATAAAATTCTCTACAACATGCAGTATTCATGTTTGTAAATTGTCCAAATAGGGGGTCAGATACGGCAAAAACTAACGTCATTTGTGGATTTTTACATTTTTTCCAAATTTAATCCTATTTTCCCGGCTCTGTATCTTACCCCCTATTTGGACAATTTACAAACCTGAATACTGCATGTTGTAGAGAATTTTATGCTCTACAAAATGGTAAAAGTGCTTTTTTCTGTAAAATGCACTAAAATTGAGTTATTTAAGAAAAATCGAAAAAAGTGCCGAAAAATATTGTTTTTTTCAATATTGTGAAAAACGTACAAGGTGTAGAAGGTCGAAAACTTGGCTTTTTTATTAGCGGGTCAACCTATAATAAATTAAACTACCGACTATGTCATGCTTTAAAAAGTTGATTATGACAATTTTGTTTCTAAAATGCACTAAAAGTGGTAACCTTCACATAAATGATTGCGGAAATAAGAATTTTGCTTTTTGACTTCATGTAAATATACTAATGTTTGTTACTAATGTACATAATAATTTATAATTAAATAATGATTCATAATGAGTCGCCGCATTTATTATCAAGCAACTTCATTGTAAAATGTAGTCAATCATATAGTTTTTAGTATCATTAACAGTCAACGTTTATTTAAAATGGTTAATTTACATGTTACATCGACATACAGGGTCGTAATTCCCGTTTTTTACAGTTTTTTGTCTTTTACACCTCCCAATTTTACAGTATGAGCACTTCGGCGGAGGAACACCTTCGACTCATGAGAGAAGGTGGAACTGCTCCACTGCTCCCACCTTCCCCTGGCGCAGGATCTGCACTTTTCCTCTACCTCAAATGCATAAAATACAGTCAAACATATAATCTTTAGTATCATTAATGGTTACCGTTTGCGTAAAATGGTTAGTTTTTATGTTACATCGACATACACTACCGTAATTCCCGTTTTTTTACAGTTTTTTGTTTTTAACACCCTTTTTTGCGGCACTCTCACGGCTAAACTATTGATCAGAGAAAAAAATTTTCAGTACATAAAATGTAAGAAATTTTATTTTCTTTAATTCATATATTGCCGACTTTCACGTAAAATGCACAATTTTGGAATTATTTTGAAAAAACGGAAAAAAGTCCGTTTTTTTACACGTTTTTTGTAAAAAAAACATATTTCACGAAAAATTTTTTGTTGGAAAACCTCGAATTCGTGTTCAGCGACCCAAAAAACATAAAGGGACCCCCCCAAAAAAACTACACCAAAACTTTCCTTTATTTCCTCTTTTTTATCCCCTAATGCCTGGACTATAAGTCAAGTTTTTTCCAAATATATTTTTTTTGACGCAAATGCTTCCTTAAAGGTAGAGTCATGATCTGGGTAATAACCACATAAGTCAGTGTATTCCTTCCTCTTCAAACAATACCTTCTATTTTTCGTGCACTACTTAAATGACATAAAGTCAGCGACTTAAGTGGTTTTTGCATGCAATACCAGATTACATGTGGATACCATATTACATTACCATTTACATGCAATACCAAATTAAAACATAAAAATGTTCCTGTATAAGTCATCATTAATTTCATCATTCATTAATTTTGATTAAAAATATGTTTAATATGACTGTTTTGTTCAAATTAAATACCACCTAACCCTGTTTCTTGCTAAAACAACATAAGTCAGCAACAGCTTTTCTGTTATTCTTCCTTTTATTATTCATAAATTATAAAAAATATTCGATATTTACAAACTTTGAAGCCCAAACTCTATAATCAGCCCAAAAAGACTCAAATTTGTTTAGTTGTGAATAATACAATTTTTTTTTTCTGAAAAGTTCTGATTCTGTGACTTATGTGATTTCTGAAATGACCAATTCAATTATAATGCAATTGAATCCTAATTTCAGAAAATTTCATGCACATACAAAAATAGCTTTGTGAATCTACCAGAAAGATTTTTTTTCCATTACTTTCACAGCAATATTATTATTGCTACTTTAAGGATAGCCTTAAATATATTTAAGCATAATATTGCAGAATTATATTGCATTACACATTACAAAATATCCTAATTCAGTTTTAAGCTTTATACAAGTTTTAAGTTGTATTGCTAGGTTTTTTTAATTCTATATAAGTACATAATAATCATGATACATAAATTAATTTTTTTTTTTTTTTTTTTGCTACATTCTTAAGAATCATTCATTTAAATAAGCATTGTAAAAAAAATATTTGGTTTTCGGTAAGTCGGCCATATTTCTATTTGTTACATCCCTAATAATAAATAAGATTGTTGGCTTCAAGTGTTCCGAGTTAATTTAATAAAATATTGAAAAAGAGTTTAAAATGCATTTGTTAGTAGAACATTTTTTGCAAGACCATAAAAATATCCCTACAATTAATTTGTTTCTATTTCAATTTCAAAACTTCATTAGATCAGCTTAATCACACTAGTAATACATAATAAAAGTGTCTTTTTTTTCTCTTACAGACAAAGTTTTATTTCTTTCACTACAGACTTTTCTGTCATTGCCAGAAATAGTCAGTCCATTTTAGAATGGCTGCCAAGAACCATAAAAGTTTGATTTCATGAAAGGTTCAGTTCGATTCGGCACATACATTCAAACTTGTAATTTAAATCTCAAGGACTATAAGCTGTTGCCAAAAATTTAATAAAATGTGAATGTGAAAGCCGCTAAAGGTTTTAATAAACAATCTAATGAAAAAATCACATTTTCTTACGCATGTTATTTGGTTATGGATCTAAATTCAGAAAATTAATTATAAGATACCCTCAAGCAGACAAAATTAAAAAATCTTTATTATTTTATATTTTTCTGTTCTCATTTTCACTTTATTGCAACAATAAATAATCAATCATATAACCCCCTCCCCACCACCTCAACAAACTTTAGGCTTTAAAACATAATATTTTCAAAAGCATTTCCTATAATTAAATAACTAAATTGCTTCTCCCCCCCCACACCCAAACAAATTCTGCTTCTCCCTTTCCCACCCCCTGAACCCCCCCCCCCTCAGTACACAAACTTTAAAAGTATTTTGAAAAGATTTTTATGCTGTATTGTTGCTTTTTAGCAACAATAAATAAATGATCAACTAACTCTCCCCTTAAATTTCCATTCCACATCCCCAGAAAAAGAGGTGAATTTCTAGACATAGAAAGGGGGGGGGGGGGGAGGGTAAAGAAAAAATTTTAGTATTTTGTGTAGTTTGGTTGTTTTTAAAGCTGATATATTGTTAATGGAGGGGGGGGGGGGAATTTTAGAGAATATGTTTATTTTAAAACATAAAATATACACATGATTCATGGGTGAGAACAGCCATACTTGCAAAAAATAAATAAATTTTTTGCTTTCCTCTCACATATTTAGAAATTCACCTCCCTTCCTTGGGAGGAAAAGACAGAGCAAAAATTTCAAAGGGGATGAGGATTTTAGATGAGTTATAGTTATATGAGATGATGTAGATGAGATGAGTTACAACAAAATAAGAAATAAAGCAGCATTAAAAAAAAATAATAATAATAGAACATGTAGAGTAGAGATTAAGAGATAGAACCCCTCTAAGTTTGTCCCAAGATCGTAGAAACACCTATATAACTTTTCATCCTAAAATATATTTTGAAGCTTCTTTTGAGAAATTGGGTTAACCAGAATGTGTCAAAATCCAACCAAACCCAATTAAAGTTAAGCTGACCTGCAGAAAAAATAGAAGTTAACCCAATGCACAATGAAAATAGATTAGTACAAAACTGATCTGACTCGAACTCTGAGTTGTCCCAGCATCAAGGGAGAAGGGAGGGGGTTGTTGAGATATGCCTGACAGGGACCATTTCCTTCCCCAGACCCTTCCTCTAACGCTGCCCTTGGTCATGCCCTAGAGGGCTTTTATCTATTTTTGTTTATAAGTGCCAGTGCTCAAGCTTGTAATAACACGATGAAAAAAGGAAATCTGAAATCAAAACATATCGTTTTTTCCAATAAAAACTCTAGATGGCGCCTGTTCTCAAAAACCATTATTTTTGCTTTCAGGGGTCTGTTCAGATTTTTTACACAGGATCCTGTATTTTGAAATTGTGAAGTTTTTTTTTTTTTTTTTTTTTGTACTTGTGAAAATTCTAGTCATAATTTTGTAAACTTGAAATTATCGTTATATTCTGGTTCCTGCGTCTATCCTTTACACATAAAAAAAAGCTAAGTAACATGTTCTTTGATGAGTATAATTGTTTTGTAACATGTCAGATTTTATTTTTAAATGATTAAATTTGTGAAAGGTTCAGTTTGGAGCTGGAAAAGTTGTGTGAAAGGTATATTTTTAAAACATAGAATTTTGTGAAGGATCCCGTTTTGGGATGAAAAATTTTGTGAAGGAGCCAGATTTAAGGTAAAAATTTTTGTGAAGGGTCCTGTTTTAAGATGAAAAATTTTGTGAAGGGTTCTTTTAAGGCCACCCAAAATTTTCCTAAACATATCTCTGGCTTTAATAAAAATTGAAGAAAAAAAATTCAAGATGGCTGAATACTCTGAATTAACCCGTAATTGGAGTTATGCGGTCTGTGAGACACCCTTTAATCTATTATCGCAAATATCGTGTAACCCCCGTACTTTAAACGCAGGTAGCTTTTAGTACTTTCAAATGACCTTGAATGCTGTTCGTGATCACGTGCACAACGCTGTTGGATTTTTCTCCCCCTCAGTTACAGTGCGCCAAAATTTCAGCGCGGTCTGCTAGACCTCTCACTCCGGTTGCGTGAGTGTTTCAGTATTCAAATATAAAAATGTCTTCTTTACCTCGTTCTAGTAAAAAAGTGCGACATGGCAATCCTGACTTTGAAGAAACATTACGGAAATGGATGAATGAAGTAGATGTGATATTGATGATTGTGAGAGTGATATAGATGATTGTGAAAAGAATTCATATGTTATAAGCAAATACAATAGTGACTCTAAAGCTGAAATATCAGATGATGATAATATTTTGAAGGAAGAAGTGAAAGATAAAAAGGTTTTCTATGGAAATAATAACTATAAGTGGTCCTCTGAACCAATGGTGAGCAGAAGTAGTACTACAAAACGTATTTTAAAAATATTTTTGTCCGGATTAACAAGTTGCGCTAAGAAGAAATTACAGGAATCTAGTAAAATTATAGATTTTTGGAGTTTACTTTTTCAAAGTGATATACTTGAACAAATCTTAAAATGGACAAATCACAGGATTGAATAACAGCGATCTAAGTACATTGATAAATCCACAATTGAAATTCAAAATATGGATTTAATTGAATTGAAAGCCTTTCTGGGACTACTTGTATATACTGCAGTTTTCAAATCTAACACGGAAAACATAGAAACTTTGTTTTCAACTGATGGAACGGGTAGGGATATTTTTCGAACAATTAAGAACTAAAAGAGATTTGCATTCATTCTCTTGTGTTTACAATTTGATAACCCTGAAGATCGACAGACAAGAAGAGAACATGATCCTGCAACGGCAGTTTCTGAGTTATTTCAAAAATTTGTAAAAAACTGTCAAGCAGTACATACTTCAGGATCTAACGTTTGTGTTGATGAAATGTTAGTAGGATTTCGAGGTAGATGCAGTTTTAAAATGTACATGCCTGTGAAATATGAAATAAAAATTTTGTGTCTAACGGATGCATGGAATAATTATTTTTATAATGGATATATCTATTGCGGAAAAAAAACACTGATGGGATGCATTTATCAGAAGAAGAAAAATGCTATAGCAAACCAACACAAACCATATTGCACTTATCTAAGTCATTATTTGATTCTAATAGAAATGTTACCGCCGACAACTGATTCAGTTCTATCGAATTAATAGACATTTTGTTTGACAAAGGACTGACACTTGTTGGAACATTAAAAAAACAAAACAAAAGAGAAATTGCAAAAGAATTCTTTCCTGCTCGAAGCAAAGAAGTTGGATCCAGTATGTACGGATTTTCAAAACACTTAACATTTTTGTCCTACGTTCCCAAAAAAAGTAAACTCGTCATTGCAGTGTCTTCAATGCACCATACTATATGTACCGATGAGGAAACTAACAAACCAGAAATAATCGCATATTACAATCTTACAAAAGGCGGAGTAGATGCTCTGGATGAAAAATGCAGTGTGTACACCTGCAATAGACGAACGTGAAGAGGGTCTATGGCAGTATTTTTTCAGATGCTTAATATAAGTACAACCAATGTGTCCATTCTGTATAATTGTTACGAACAAAGTACAGCTATGACTAGATCAGAATTTTTAAAGGTACTAGGCAAATAACTCGTTGAACTGCAGATGAGAATCAGGTTAGAAAATTCTTATTTGAAGACGGAGTTTAAATTGTGTATTGGTCGCATTTTGAATGTTCCTGAACAAAAAGTCTTGAAAGAACACCTGAGTGTCCAAAAAACATGTTACTCTTGTCCTGCAAAACTTATAAGAAAGACACAATATTTTTGCACACTATATGAACATAACATCCTATATGTTTCAAATGTTCGTACCAGATTTGTGAAGAATGTAAAAATGACTTTTAAAAAGTATAAGTTCTGGTAATTTGATTTTTCAAAAATTACTTAATTACTTAACATTTATCATATTCATTGTGCACTTAAGTTTCTTGGAAAGTACTTTTTATCGACTTTTTAAAAATATTTTTTTCTTTAACCCTGTATTTGAACATGTATTATTTTTCACAGATTTTGTCATTTTTACGTACAAAAATCAGATTAAAATTATTTTCTTCTTTCTGAAAAAGGCATAATTATTGAGTTACTATTTGTTTTAAATATATGCCCTGTTTTGGGAATCATGCGAGTTTATTTAATGCTCGATATATATGAAGTTAGTAACCATTTTTCAAATTGGATGAAAATATTGTAATATTATTAGGTAAGTAAATAACATTTTTTTAATTATATAATGATAGAGTTCTTCTTATTAATATTGTAAATATAAATTAAATTCTTCTGCTGTCTAGTGAAGTACTTGTTTATTTAATATTAGGCCTACTTTTGGTTTTAATTTTTTATAAGAATTTGTTATGCACATGCGGGGCAAAGTGAAAAAGATTTTTAGTGATGGGGCAAACTGAAATATTTTATTTCACTTTGCCCCTAGAACATATTTATAATTTTAAAAGTGTAAAATCATTTTGTTTACATATTCAGGTGTATAATGGTAAAGACATATAAAAGAAAAACAGAGCAGCAATCCTGGTCTGAAGCATCAATGACTGCTGCTGTTCAGGCAGTAACAGGTACTGATCAGATGAGTCCTAATTCAGCAGCTGAACAATATGGAATACCAGTGGCTACACTGTACAGGAGAGTTAAAAAAGTCAAAGAAGATGGAAATGTTGCAGAAGCTTCTATAAAAGGCTTGGGGAGATACAGGTTAATTAGTAATCTTAGTAGATGTTTTATCTGATTGTTAAAACAATACAAACCCATTTATATATTTTTTTCTTTACAGACCTGTATTTTCTGCAGTGCAAGAGAAAGAGATAATGAATCATGTTCTTGATATGGAAGCCAGGCTGTTTGGATTAACCAGAACAGATATAAGATCACTTGCATATCAATATGCTGTAAAAAATAATGTTCCAAACACTTTTGATCATAAGACTTGTTTGGCTGGCATGGATTGGGTTTATGGCTTTTTGCAGAGACACAAAGGACTCTCTATTAGACAACCAGAAAATACATCAGCTGCCAGAGCAGCTGCATTTAATCCCATTTCAGTATCCTCCTTTTTTAAACTCCTTGGAGAATTAATGGATAAATATCATTTTCCACCAAACAGAATTTACAACGCTGATGAGACTGGTATCTCAACAGTCCCCAACAAGCCTTCAAAAATTATTGCAGCAAGAGGTAAAAACCGGTGGGAATTCTTTCATCAGCTGAGCGTGGAACATTAGTAACAGCAGAAATTTGTTTTAATGCAGCTGGTCATTATGTTCCACCACTTTTAGTTTTTCCACGAGTTCGTCACAATCCCCTGTTTGAGCAAAATCTGCCACCACAGTCCAAAGTAGTTTGTCATCAATCTGGATGGATGCAGACTGAAATTTATGCACCTATTTGGTTTAATCATTTCGTGGAACATAGTAAGCCAACGAAAGATCTACCAGTTTTACTTATAATTGATGGGCATAAGACGCATACTACAAATTTAGAACTCGTTGAACGGGCAAGAGCTAAACATGTGCATATCCTTGTCATACCACCACATACTTCACATAGATTACAGCCATTAGATGTTAGTTTCATGTTCCCACTTAACAAATATTATGAGCAAGAGGCTAGAACCTGGCTTAGAAACAATCCTGTAAAAGTGATAACAATCATTGAAGTTGGATCATTGTTTAGTAGAGCTTACATGCGAGCAGCAACTGTTGAAACAGCTGCTAATGGGTTTCAAAAGACAGGAATTTGCCCTTATAATCCACATATATTTCCAGATGATCTGTTTTCTCCTGCAGAAACAACTGACAGGCCTTTTTCTGTAGATCCTATTGATATTGACACAGACACAATTTCAGCTAATGCAATGGGAGATACACATACATCTGATACAACTGAAATAGACCCACTTGCACTAGACACTTGTGCATTTGACATAAATGAACCTGGACCAAGCAAAACAAATGCATCTCCTATGATGGAAACTACAAAAACAACTCACGTTTCTCCAAGAGATATATTGCCATGTCTGAGTTCTTTCACTTTACACAACTTTCCCAGTATTTCTGTATAGTATACAATACTTGTATCATCAGTTATAGGCCACACATAAACATCCTTTTTTTGTCTGTATGGCCACATGAACTTAATTGAAAGAAAATGTGGTCCATCTTGCAAGGGAAATGAAATCACTTTACCAACAAACTGCTTCTTTTTACCTGGACCTTTATCCTTGGACCTGGACCTTACTAAACAATGATCCAACTTCAATGATTGTTATCACTTTTACAGGATTGTTTCTAAGCCAGGTTCTAGCCTCTTGCTCATAATATTTGTTAAGTGGGAACTATTGCCAAACATCGTGTCAAGCGTTTAAATAAAAGACGTGGTAAAACTATGGTTTTAACCTCAAGTCCTGCACTGAAGGATTTACGAGCACAAAAGAAAATGATAACTGCTACAACTTGCAAGCCAAAAGTAGCTAAGAGTTTATTTGCAGCATCTTCAGGTTCTAATAGAAAGAAAAAGAAACATATTGAAAAAATTTAATATTCAGATTCATCCAATTCATCAGTAGAATCTGATATTTGTGATGATAACAGTGAGACAGAAGATGAATTTGAGACCCTGGAAGATGACTTCACTGAACACAGGGCTGAAGTTCAGCTTGTTACAGAAAAGGTGGAATTTAGTGAAATAAATAATGGGGATTTTCTCTTGATTGAGTTGCACTCAGATAAAGGTCCAGGTAAAAAGAAGCAGTTTGTTGGTAAAGTGATTTCATTTCCCTCGCAAGATGGACCACATTTTCTTTCAATTAAGTTCATGTGGCCATACAGACAAAAAAAGGATGTTTATGTGTGGCCTATAACTGATGATACAAGTATTGTATACTATACAGAAATACTGGGAAAGTTGTGTAAAGTGAAAGAACTCAGACATGGACAAATTCGTTTCTTATGTGGATCAGCATAGTTATCATACAACTGTAAAAAATCATGTAAAGAAGTGAATTTGTTTACATTTCATTTTGCCCCATTAACAATATCACTTTGCCCGATACCTGGGGCAAAATGATAATTTTCTACTGCTATGTTACATCTTTAACACATCACAGAAATTCAAGAATAAAAATTAAAAAAAAAATAATTTCATAAGGCAAGGGTCATATAAATTATGTAGTATAAAATTTCAAATAAAATTTCTGTTTTTTCATTTTCAAAATTGTAATTACTTTTAAGTATTTCACTATGCCCCATGTTCCCCTATAATGAGAAACCAAAAGTAAAATCATGTAAATTTAGAAACAGGAGGTTGACAGTGTACTTTACTTCCCTTGTCATATCTATCTTGAAAATTTCACAATCCTGGATCTTGGTAAGTATTAATATAATACGCAGCATTAATCTGTTAATACTAGTGTAATATTAATAATAGGAATAGTAGTATAATTTTAGTGTAATAATGCGTCTATGATTTTAACAGGGATGGTAGATCACAGGTTAGAATTAAGATCAGATGTTCAGAAGTAATCGAAATTTATCGATTGTCGTAAATGAAAAATAATCGAACATTATCGATAACATATAACCTGAAACATCAAAGATCATACACATTGCACAATTTGGGCAATAGATGGCGCAGTCACGATTACGCCAGCCTTCATTTCTTTACCTTGGAATTTCTTTGATAACATGACCCAGATCTGATTACGGCTTAAGCCACGCTCATTATTCGTTGTTGTTATGAGGTGTTGCTGCATATTTTCACAGTTTGATTGTAAATTAATTCTACAATTGATATTTAGGGAGAGAAATGCTGCTTTCTGTTAATGTGTTAGGAGCTTGAAATTGGTAAATAATTTTGTTTTTTTCCAAATTGAACTTCAACTTAATGCGTTGTTTTCAAACAACAATGAGGAAATCACTTGGATTGGCGCCAAATTATATATCCTTATTAAAGTGTTTATTGCAGTCTGTCCAATAAATAGTTAGATCAATTACCGTATTTTCCTTCGTATAATCCGCAAGGGCTTTATTCCAAGTCACAGGAAAAAACTTCATATAATCCGCGGATTATACGGCAGCATTATACTTTGCAATATTGGCTATATTTCAGGTAGGATCTTCATTAAGAGGAGGGAAGGTGAGGAATGATATCTAGTTAGTACATTTTCCTATTATTTCAATACATTTTAGTATTTTTAAAGAATTAGGAGGGGGCGCTTCCCCTCCCTTCACATCTGCTCATTATGTCTCATCATTTCATATTCATTCTCTTCTCAACCCCTCCCCCCCATTTTATCTTTAGATAACAATGGATGTTTCATTTTATCCTCCCCATTTTTTAACAAGAAAGAATCTTTTTAAAATGTGGAATTCGTTAATGCTCCTTTCACTACAGAATTGAACATCTCACATCCTTAAAACTGGCATTAAAAAAATGAAATTTTGTAAGTTTTTAAATATTTCTCATTCAGAATTTAGCTTTTCCTTCAATTTTTAAGGTCCATCGTATCATAATAGATATATATATATTCCATGAATTGTGATAAAAGTTGCTTCATTGTATCTTATCTTCCAATGTTCATCAAGGTCAAAGAGCAGATTGTTAGCAAGTTGGCTATCTCCGATAGAGTTATGCATGGGAGGGAGAGGTAGAATCAGCCAAAATCAAGTGTGTTTATCCTTTTATGAGTCAAGAGATAACAGAATTTGGCTATTTGTAATCAAACTTCAAAATATATAAAACTGATATTAGAGATATGATAACTAATTATTTTTTCATAATTGCATTCAGGATTCAAAAAACAAAATCTTACAACATGGAATTTTCTGAAACATTCATAGAGTTGCATAAAAATTACACATTATTTCTTGTAGTACAGTGCATTTCTTTTCCCTATAAATGTATAACTGTACCATGTCTTTAGTCATAATCAATTGCTCCCCAATGACTATTTTCCTCTGACTGTTCTGTTTCAAAATCTATATTAAATTGTTAACTCTCGCATAATTTTCTGAAAGATATTTTCTATTTATAGGAAAAAGAGATAATGTTATATTTCTTAGCGTCTGAATCAGAAGTTTGCATAGGCCGAAATTTTAAGGCCCAGAATAGGCCCGTGCAAAACTCAATTTCTACAAATAAAGCTGATTAATTATGTGCCTAACTATGCCAACTGGCTGTGCAACTGCAATAATGAAATATTTTAAACACTAAAAAGTGGAAAATAAATATAAATAAAAAATAAATAGTGTAATATATTTTTTTAAAAATCCACTTTTATTTATTAAATACACATCTATAAATTAAAGGCTCCCCAACAAAAGGTACTGTATGCCATTCTTATTAAACCATATGAACTTATTAGTTTATAAAATTGTACATCCTAAAAGAATATCAATAACTAGATGCACAATTAAAATAGAAAGAGACTGTAAAGTATAGTACACATTTAAAAGTGTTTGAGATCCTATACTACCCTTTCCTGAAATGAGAGTGCATCTCCATAAAGTAAGAAAGTGATATCTTAGAATTATCCAATTCAATCACAAATTCAGTACTTTAAAATACAGTGGACTCCCTTAAATCTGCATAGTTTAAAACCAGATGTTGTGCAGATTTTAGAATTTTGTGGATTTCTGGTCACTGTTTTGTTTACATATTTAAACAGCAATTTGAATTTAATAATGCACTCGAAATTGTAACGAATGCTTCCAATATGGGTGCAAGTTTTCAGTCTACAGACGGAATTCTGTCTTTTCAAAATTCTTGAGGAAGGAAGCAGAACGGAAAATATGTCATTTATGGGAAGATATTATTTAAATTACAAATACATTTTATATAAGTGTGCCTATGCACATTCTTGAGTATTTTCGCAATTTTATGTGTCTTGTCCACTTGATTGTATTTAGCTGTAGCCTGTATGAATTAAACTTTTCATATACTGTTACATGAATATAAATACACACATGAATATGAATGTTTTGCATGCATATGCACTTATTTTTTTTATATTCAGTTTCAAGATAATTAAATTTTACTGCATGTAATATTTAACGTGTTGGTTTTTGTCTAAGTGGTGCGTTGGTGAGTGCGTATGTGCTCATTCAGTGGGGGAGGAGGGGCGGGCGAGGGCTCAAAAATATTTTCAGTCTTAGCCAAATTTTTAACTTGCACCCATAGCTTCCAATAAAGTAATATAATAAAAATTAAGAAAATTATTATTATTTTTTTTAAATATTAAAAAAGAAAGTCGAGTAAATAATTAATATAATGCATAACTAAATATGCATAATGATGAGATACTTTTTTCTTGAATTATTCAAAGCAACTCTCCTTATAAATATACACTAATAATTCATATAAAAATTTTTAAATAACAAAGTTTTATTTCACATTTAGTCATATACTTAATAACCAAAAAGCTTGATTAATACATAAATGTATTTGGTGAAAAGTTTGTGATCGCCACTTGATATCAGTGCTATCTTAAAAATTTTCAGAAATAAATTTATGCTTCTTTCATGATAAAACCATGAGATCAATCATATTAACCAGAATTACATATTAAAGTGTATATAGAATGATATAAAAAATTTTAAAAACTTAGATTTTTCACCAACATCTTAACTAAGTTTCATTGTTTACATCTGAATTTAGGAGTTTGTTGATTTTAGGGTTGCGGATTTGAGGGAGTCTACTGTACTACTAGTAATAAAATTGGATTTTGCATTGCTCTGGCGCGATGTATCTTAACTTTGAGAAAGAAAAAAAATAACTATGATATAAAATTAACATTAATTTTTAAAATTATATTACTTAAAATATATATATATACATTTTTATTATTACTGTTATTTTAATTTATTTAACAAACGTAATACACAAGGCTAACTGTTTTATGAAAAAATATAAATTACATATAAAATAAAAAATTATTACAATTTTAATATTAAAAAAATTAAATATATTAGTGAATTTAGTTTATATTATTTTTATATGCAAACCCAATGCTGTTCACTCTAAATATTGCTTTGAAACAAGGAAGAAAATAAGCAATGTTTTTTTATTATTATTATTTCTAGAACACATTCATGTACATCTTTAATTGAAAATAAAAATGAAAAAAAAAATAACTGTTTTGAAATGTCCAGATTACAGAAGTTTCCAGAATATAGATGTCCAGATTAAAGATGTTATATGTATTGCATTTTTTTTTTTAAGGCTGTCAATATTAAACATTTTCTGGGTACATTAACAAGGCATTACTTATTGCAATTATCTTTTAATAGGTATTGTAGAAAGTGAGATTACAGGAATATCTGACTCATTTATGAATCATTCTGACTCTCAATTTTATTGGCCAATCAAAGTTGATAAACAGAAAGTTTTACAGAGTGATATTTTATGTATAATGCCATCACTACCTGTACCTGTTTTATCATGATTGTTTGTTGTGGAAAACAATGCCGATATTGACAAATTGTGTAAGAAATAAATAATAAATTGCTAAAATGTTTTTGTTTTTATCACATCTAATAAAATAGAAGATTATACATGGATATACTCGTATTTTAACTTTTTTTATCACAAACTGTCATTACCATGTTTACTAAAATTTAAAAATCAGTTTTAAAATACAGTAGACTTTTTTAAATCTGCATAGCTTAAAACCAGAGGTTGTGCAGATCCCCGTGGCAGAATGTATGCGACGGGCGTTGCAGACTTTTTAGGACACCTGCAGACAAAAAACATACAGCGATGCCGCGGACGCACTATAGCACGTAAATTATGCGAAAAAACGGCAACTTCGTCGAAGGATCGCGAATAAAACGGTGAATTTCGTTGAAGAATTGTGGGAAAACCCAAATTTAGTCAAAAGGCCGTGAAAAAAATGTGAATTTCGTCAAAAGGCCGTCAAAAAAACATGAGTTTCTTTGAAGGATCGCGGGAAAATCCGAATTTTGCCGAAGGGCTACAGAGAAAACGCCAACTTCGTCGAAAGATCGTAGAAAAAACTATTAATTTCGTCGAAGGAACTCGAAAAAATAGTAAATTTCGTTGAATGATCTCGAAAAAACGGCAAATCTCATCAAATGATCTCAAAAACACGGCAAATTTCGTCAAAGTATCTCGAAAACACGGCAAATTTCGTCAAAGTATCTCGAAAACACAGCAAATTTCGTCGAAGGATCACGGGAAAAAACGCGAATTTTGTCTAAAGGTCAAACAAAAATCGTGAAATTCATCAAAGGATCTGGGAAAATGGCTAATTTTGTCGACAGATTGCAATAAAAAAGCAAATCATCAAAGGGCTGCTGATAAACTTGATTTTCGTCAAAAGACTAAAAAAAACCAAGAGTTTCGTTGAAGGATTGTGGAAAAAATGCGAATTTCATCAAAGAACCACAGAGAAAACATCGTTGAACGAATCAAAAGCAGAGTTAATCCGACCTGTAACAAGAAAAATTATTGCCGAGAGGGGATTTTCTCCCCTCCCCCCTCTGCTGTAACCTTTCAGAATATTTGCTGTTAATTTCAGATTTTTTTTTTTGTTACTCAGAAAGGCAGATAAATGCTGATGCCTTAATTAATTAGCACTATAACTACAACAGCAGCAAGAATAGATTTATATGATATATTGCATATTGCAGACTATTTTTGAAAACATTATTAGCGTTGCAGACACTTGAAGATAGTTCTGCCACTGGGGTGCAGATTTTAGAATTTTATAGATTTCTGATCACTGTATTGTTTACATTTTTTAAACAATAATTTGAATTTAATAATGCACTTGAAATTATAATGAATGCTTACAATTAAGTAAAATAATAAATATTAAGAAAATTAAAAAAATATTAAAAGTAAAGTTCAACTAAATATGCATGATGATGATGAGAATTTTTTCTTGAATTATTCAGTAAAACTCGCCTCATAAATGTACACTAATAAATCACATGAAAATCTTAAAATAACTAAGTTTTATTTCATGTTTAGTCATACTTAATAACCAAAAAAGATTGATTAAAATATAAATTATTTGATAAAAATCTCGTGATCACCACTGATATCAACACTATCTTGAATTTTTTCAAAAATAAATTTATAATACTTCCTTTATGAGAAAACATGAGTTAAATCCTACTAACCACAATTACATATTTAAAATGTGCATGGAATGATATAAAAAAAAAAAAAAAAAAAAAAAAAAACGAATTTTACACCTTTTATTTTAATTGTAAGTTTCATTGTTTACATCGGAAATGATGTGCAGATTTTAGATATTTGTGGATTTGAGGGAGTCTACTGTATTAAATTAGTAATTTGATCTTTGAGGATGTTTGTATATATATTAATATTTACGAAGTAAGATTACTATTTACAAAAATTAAAAGCGAAAAAATTTATAATACTTTCTTCATGGGAAAACATGAGTTAAATCCTATTAACCCCAATTACATATTAAAATGTGCATGGAATAATATAAAAATAAAAATAAACTTGAATTTTACACCTTTGTCTTAACTGTGAGTTTCATTGTCTACTGTATTAAATTAGTAATTTGATCTCTGCTGATGCTTGTATATTAATATTTACGAAATAAGATTACTATTTACAAAAATTGAAGGATATCTGAGCGTTTTTTTAATTTTTATTTTGATATGCCAAATCTTGAATAGATTTTGAAATTGACCCAATAATAAAATAAAATAATAATAAAAATCAAAATATACTTGAACATTGCAACAACGGTAGAGCAGAAGAGAGAGAAAAAAAAATCATGCATACAGCATAGATTATGAAACACTTTCCAACAATAACAGAATATTATTAAGACATTTAATTTCTTCATACAATGAAATGAGATATCTAAATAAGCAATTAAAAAAATAAATAACTGAGTAAAAATCCATTTTTGGCAACTGCTGCACGTATTCAAAGTCTTTTGTGCAGAGGCGGGTTAACCACCTACTGGCTTCTACGTTTAAACATATTGAGCCCCCCCCCCCCTCCTGATCTATATATAAAGGGTGATCAGAAAATGAGTATACATTTGAAAAATTAATAATTCACGGAATAATGTAGGTAGAGAGGTAAAAATTGACACACATGCTTGGAATGACATGGGGTTTTATTGTATCCACAAAAAGTTCATAAAATGGCCGACAGATGGCGCTTCGTGTGATGAGAAAAGCAATAATTAACATAACAAATTGTGGCAAAGCAAAGACAATGTTCTTCAGATCGAATGCACAACATGTCCACCGTCATCCCGCAACAATAGCTGTAGCCGAGGGACAATGTTGTGCACAGCACTGTGCAGCATATCTCTAGTTATGGTGAGAAATTGGCGTTGGATGTTGTCTTTTAGCATGCCTATTGATGTCGGTCGATCGCGGCAGATTCTCCATTTTGATAGTAGAGCTTCACTAACATTGCCTTTTCGGGTAACGTCAACATGCTGCGATTGCTGGTGCATCTGATTCTCTCTCTCATTACAGCTCCTTTTATACACGATTCTCAGGCAGAGTCATTGACGTTTTGCTGTTCAGTGCCATCTGTCGGCCTTTTTTGTTTAACCTTTTTTTTTGAGATTACAATAAAACCCCATGTCATTCCAAGTATGTGTGTCAATTTTTACCTCTGTACCTACATTATTCCTTGAATTATTAATTTTTAAAATGTATACTCATTTTCTAATCACCCTGTATATTAATTGATATACAACATATATATATATACATACACACACACACACACATACATATATATATATACATACATATTTTTTTAAGACAAAAAAAAAGTCACAAACTTAGCACCGGGCCCTTAGTTTGTTGGGCCCCTAGGCTTCAGCTTACTCAGCCTATTTGGTAATCCGCCTCTGCTTTTGTGCAACCCGGTATATAATTTGTAAACAACACTTAATACATTATAAATTACATAAAATTGCACAGCATAGCAAAAGATCATTTCTACCAGTTACCAATCATAGTCAGTTCTTTAACTGAATTCTCTTGTGTGTCTCTGTACATAAACAATAAATTGTATGCAATAAAGGTTAAAATTCACAGTCGCCACCGGCCACAGGGCAACTAAGTGTAAAAAAATTGGCAACTTTATGCTATGCATCTGATCACCAAAGTGGCAATTTCTATTTTTCATGTAACAGTACATCCGATTTCTTATTGCCATTTTGTTTTCACAGATGCCGCTTTTTCGCCAAAAGGCAGATTTCTGCTTTTTAAATTCAAAGAAAAAACAGAATCAACAATTTCTGCGGAAAACAATCGCAATTTTCATCAAGTTATTGCAGGGGAAAAAAACTAGGATTTTCGGCAAACGATCACAAAATAAAACCTTGATTTTTTCATTAAGCGACCTTGAAGTAAAACAACTATTTTCAGCAATTGACCATGAAGTGAAATTGAAATTTTTGGCAAACAATTGCGAAAAAATGATTTTCATCAAAAGATCATGAAATAAAACCACGATTTTCATCAGGCAATCATGAAATAAAACCGTGAATTTCGTCAAACGATCACAAAATAAAACTGCAATTTTCATCAAGAGACAGCAAAATAAAACTACAATTTTCATCAGGTGATCACAAAATGAAACTGATTTTCATCAAACGATAGCAAAATAAAAGCACGATTTTAGTCAAACGATTGTGAAATAAAACCGCGATTTTCGAAAGGGACCACAAAATAAAACTGATTTTTGGCAAACAATCGTGAAATAAAGCTACAATATGTTTTTGTTATTGTTGGGGTAAGTAAACTGCCACTATGATAATTTTATTTTTTTATACCTATAAATATGTCTGTAATATTAATATTTTATAAATATTACCTGTAAAACTATTTAAATCTACAAACCACGGTAATAAGTGGCCACTAACTTGACAGTAGTGGCTACTAAACATACAGCCTCTACTGGCTACTAGTGCAAATATTGAATTTTAACCTTTAGTACGTAATCCATAATCTATAGTAAAAAAAATAAGTTGAATCGAACCTTAGTGATCCTTTTAAATTTCTTTGTTTTAAGTATCATAACATGCTCAAAATGCACCGCAAATGATTTTCCCCATGGATCATCATGCAAAGGAATTATTTTGTACATCCCTGTAATTGAACTATAAATGCTGCAAATAGTATCCTCTGGTAAAAGCAGGCTGTAGTTCACATCTGTAATTCATATTAATTTCATTATGCTTCAAGCATCGCAACATCAATAATATGCACCGATTCTTCTCCATAACTATTTTAATCCTTAAACCATAATGTAATGAAATTCTTTTATGTGTCCCTGTAAATGAACTATTAATGTTACACACTTCATTTTCAATACCGAACATTCTATAGTGAAATTCCCAAATGTATAAATTTTTCATGACAATCTGAGTATATTTACGAGAGTTTGAGCACAGACAGGCAGACGAACTGAATTGATAAACACTTTTCAAGTATGATGGAAAGTGTTAAAAAGAGCAGATAATTTAGAGAACAGAAGAGATGTTAAAAGCATAGAGCATAAACAGATTTCATATTCATGGGTAAATTTTGGACATAAAACTAAAATTATTATCATTTAATTTAATAATCATCTTCATCATCTATAACAGGCTTGTCCAACTTTTCAGTAAGCCAGGGCAGGGCGCACCTTAGCTTGTGGCACACAATCAAGGGCGCCATTATTCATATGATTCGAAAAATGCAAGAATATTATTTCCCTTTAGCAGTGATAGCGATACCCACATATCTACAGGATACACAGACAAAGTGGTATGCGTTATTAAAATTGTATGCACAGTGGTTAATCATTGGTGTCCTAAGTTGGAGGTGGCTCATCTAAAAAATTGAACAAAAAACATATTGTAAATTTAACGTTGCATTTTTCTGAAGTTTGGGGATGAAAAAGGGGGGGGGGGGTTAAGGATTTTTGCATGTAAAGGACGCAAAAACCTTAATAACACCTGTAATATAAAAAAATTATGTAAATATTAATTATTTTAAGGCAAATTAACTTTGGAGATGGAATTATGTTTAAAGAAATCTAGAAAAATTAAACATTTGAAGGGGCGGCAAGAAAATCTTCAAAGGGCATCATGATGCCCGCGTTGGACAGCCCTGATCTATAATATTAATTTAATGTAGTATTGAGAAAAAAATCAGCAACTTTTGCTGGCAAAAGAATCTATTGTTAATGGTAAAAGAATGTGTGCATCATTTGAATTTGTCCAATCTAAATTAAGAAATAGGATAGGATTAGACAAATCACTATAGATGTTTGGAACAGCTGACTGAATTATTTACACTTTCCAACACAGTATATATATCAAATAGAAAAAGTGTTTATGATTTCAGTTTGACTCGCTGTCTTTCTCTCTGTCCATGCAATTGATGTATGTTATTGAGGTTTACTATAGCTTGTTCAGTATTAAAAATGAAGTCTGTAGCTTTTATAGATTATTTACAGGGGTACTCAAAAGAATCTATTGTTAATGGTAAAAGAATGTGTGCATCATTTGAATTTGTCCAATCTAAATTAAGAAATAGGATTAGACAAATCACTATAGATGTTTGGAACAGCTGACTGAATTATTAACACTTTCCAACACAGTTGAAAAGTGTTTATGATTTCAGTTTGACTCGCTGTCTTTCTCTCTGTCCATGCAATTGATGTATGTTATTGAGGTTTACTATAGCTTGTTCAGTATTAAAAATGAAGTCTGTAGCATTTATAGATTATTTACAGGGGCACTCAAAAGAATTATGTTACATTACGGTCTATGGGGGAAAAATCGTACGTGGGGTAGTACTTTAAAAATGTTACACTATTTCAAACATATTGAAATTGATATATATCACTGAGGTGCACTACGAGATGCTTACTATGGAATATGGTGTGCATACCATTCATCGTTCATTTACAGAGACAAACAAAACAATTCAGTTATATTACTATCTATTAATAATAATTGAATGACAATTGCTGGAAGTGTGTTTTCAGCTGTGGTATGATTTTTTTTACGTGTAACCAGGGCTTGACAAATGTGATCACCACTGGCGACCAAATTTTTTTATCTGGTGACTAAGTTTTTTAATCTGACTTTTTTGGTTTTATTTATTTATGTATATTTTTTTACAAAAATTGAGCTAATAAATGAGCACAAACAACATTTTGTCTAAAGCCAAGTTTAAAAGCATTTTCCATTTCATGCACATAAAATGACATTCTTTTCCACTTAAGTTGGCTAGCATGTCACGTGATCAGAATGTGGGGAGAGGGGGAAAGTTTCAATAAGAAATAATGTCAATCCAACTTATGTAGCATCTAAAAATTGGATGCAATGATAATGAAGGCTTATGCTTTTTTGCAAGTTTCAAATCAGATTTTTGTGTTCAGAATTAAAACTGATTAATCTATCACATTCATTTTAAAGAATAATAACATATAAGTGATTATAAATATTTCATTCAAAGTAAATCTATAAAACTTATTTAAAATTTCAAGAATAATTCATTTTAATAAAAAAATGTATTTTTTAAATATTTTTCCCTGCTTAAAATGCTTGGCACCACATTGGACATTAGTGTGGCGTCATTCTGTCTTTGTGTATGGTTCTGAGTTGTTTTTCAGTAATATTTTATAATTACATTGTTTGGATTATTATCAGCAGTAAATGGAAATAAAAAATCATTGATTGCACTTCAGAAGGGTAAGGTATAGTATATATATATTTTTTTTTTTATTTATTCTTAAATTCTTATCATAGATCGTTGGATCAAAATAAACCTCAGCTGGCTGCTGATTTTGATTATGTAATCCAGTGCGGGAAAATATTTTTGTTTTCTTTTCTTTTTAGCAAAGAATATTATGTAATAACTCTCAAGTTATTTTGCGAACATCACAATGTTGAATTAAATTTCTTGTAAGATGTCGCATTATACATGCTGCAAAGTTACAAAATATTGAGAAATAAACTTGAAATTATATTTTTAAAAACAAAACTTTTATTTTTAATTTGGCAAAACTAAGAGAGGTCATTAAATGCAAATTTTGAAATAATTAAATCAGAATTATTTGACTTTTTTAATTCGATAGGCCAAATAGGCAAAAATCGTTTTCCGGCTGCACTATTTTATAGATGCCCTCTCATCTACTTATAATAAAATCCAAAGGCAAGAAAGTGTTATTAACCATTCTGAGTGCGACCACTCTGATCTGCGAATCGACTGTAGTTAAATGCCATGTTAGGCTTAATGAAAAACCTATGCTAACATATGACAGCTAAATGATAATATCTTCTACTTGAAATCATATCTGTTCAGCATATTTTCCTATAAAACATGTATATCAGATCCTATTATAATGTTTTAAGTTCTTAATTAAAAATCCAGATTAAACATCAGAATTCCAGATATAAACAAACGAACACTGTTTCCATTCAACATCACAAATTCAAATGAACGACTTTTTGAAAGCTTCACATCCAATTCTGCTCTTAAAATATTTATAAAAGCATATTAAAGCTTTTAAATATTTTAATTTTGTTTAAAACCTTCAAAAACTATTTTAGCAGTCATCTATCAACAAATCCAAGTGTAGGAAGGTATATTGTAGACCGAGTTGGAGATGCAAACACTGCTACTTCCATGGCGAAATAAATTATCACATCGGTATTAGCCAAAAACCATGTGCACAAAGTAAAAGAAATAATTTCATCAGCATTAGTCAAAAGCCACGTGCACAAATAAAAAATATAAATTTATTATCTCCTAACATAATCCCACCTTTAATTTAGGCGAAAGCCAAATTAAACATAAGATCATTTATGATCAAACAAAATACCAACCAAAAAAAAATACAGTCGAACCTTCACCTTCATATATCGAACTTCCTCATATCGAAATTTTCTATATATCGAACTTTTAGCAAATCTCCATGTTCATTACATAGAAAAACTGTTTCTGTATATTGAAAAAAACCTCTATACATCGAAACTTTTTTCAAGACATATTAAAAGATTTTATTCCACTTTAGACCTGTTGTCTCACGAAAAATGAAGGTCAGGGGATAAAGGAAGTTTATTGAAGGTCACTACGAACCCCACATTCCAGCTGGGGATGAGGGGTGGACAAACAGGTTGTTGTTTCCCCAACTCGTTTTCGAATTTCGGTTTCGACCTGTTCTGTAGTGAAACGTAAACCCTATTGTTCTTTCAGCCAGAACTTGAATCCATCGCGAAAAGGATGTCTTTTTTGGCGGTAATTGCCTTATTGGCAACTTTCGGATTTCATTCTGGGTCAACTCATGATCCGGCGAGAGATTCCGAGGAGCTTTTGCCGGGAGAAAAGCCAGTTTGGCGCGCATCTGTGCGCTCTTCATGCTTCAAGAAAAGGTTACCAAATCTGGGTCTCTGGTGAAACCAGTTTCTAGCATTCCCTTTTGTCTGATGGTTGGCCCTCACTCCTAAGTCTGTTTAGTTTCAATGAAAATTTAAGTAGTGTTCTATAAATTCCTTTTGAACTTTTAGTTTTTTTCTCGATCACAATGTCAAAAAGAAAATCCCTCAGTGTTGTAGATAAAGTTGAATTGCTGAAGAATGTAGATAGAGCGGAATGCGCAAAAAAAAAACATTTCTTCTAAATTTGGTATTCCTGCACGCACATTGTTGACTATTACAAAAAATCGGGATGCCGTAATGGAATTCTATGAATGTATTGAACCTAACAGAAAACGTTCGAAAACATGCACTTACGATACAGTGGACGAGGCCGTTTTAAAATGGATAAAAAGTGTTTGAGACCAAAACTTGCGATCTCTGGTCCTCTCATAAAAGCGAAGGCATTGGTGTATGCTAAATATTTTGGATGTGATGAATTTCAAGCAAGTTCTGGGTGGCTTGACAAATTTAAGAAAAGGCATGGCATCAAGGAAAAGGTTATTTCCGGAGAAAGTAAAAGTGTATCTGAAGCAGTCTGTGATGACAGGAAAAGCAACAATTTGAAAAAAATTCTAAAACATTATCAGCCCAATGATATTTTTAATGCTAATGAAATGTGACTCTTTTATAAGTGTTTACCCAACAAAACTCTGACTTTCAAAGACGATGATTGTCATGGAGGCAAGAACAGTAAGGACAGAATAACAGTACTGGTAGGTGCTAAGTGGCAAAGTAAAACTTCGATTATTGGTTTTAGGTAAAAGTACGAAACCTAGAGTATTCAAAAATCTAACATCTTTAGAGGTTCACTATTGTTCCAATAGAAACTCATGGATGACACATGAAATTTTTGAAAAGTGGATTTTGAAATTGGATAGAAAAAGGGGTGATCAAAATAGAAAAATTACTTTACTTGTAGACAATTGCCCGGCTCATCCTGACATGTCTTCAAAATTATCAAATGTCGATTTGCTTTTTCTTCCCCCCCAAACACCACTTCAAAATTTCAACCAATGGACCAAGGTGTAATAAAAAACCTGAAACTTCATTACAGAAAACGCATTCTCCGATGACTTATCTGGACATTTGAAAATGAAAAACCTTTACATAAGGTGATTGATCTGAGGATATGTGTGACAGAATTATCCAAAGTTTAGGGAAATGATGTTTCTGAATCTACAATAAAAAACTGTTTCGCAAAAGCTGGGTTCAGTGTATTACCGAAAATCGAAAAACAGGACGTGTTCCCGCAAATTCAACAGTATTGGGAAAATTTGCGTTCCCAAGTTCACATTATAGATGGTATTCTTCTTAACGAATTTTTGACAGTCGATGATAACTTAATTATTGCTGATTATCCTGCAGACGAAAACATACTGAATTCGTTTCATGAATCTGAAACAGAAATCGAAGAACCAGAGGAAGTAAATGAATCTGAAAACATTTCCAAGCCATCGAAAAAAGAAATGCGAGAGGCGTTTGAAACAATACGTCGTGGACTTAAATTCTCGGAAAATGTTCCTCATGAAGTTTTTAGTGGACTGAATAAATGCGAACTTTTCTTTGATGAACTTTCCGCAAAAGTGGCTGTTCAGCAAGATATTCGTAGTTTTTTTAACAGAATGTAACTGTGAGCATTGTAACCACTGTCTGGATTATTGCTTTTATAAAAGGTATATAGTACAAGTACTCAATAAACATTTCATACTAATTCATTTTTTTTCATTATTAACTTTCATTCAATGCAATTCGCATTAGAAATGCAGTTCCGTATACAAAAATTAGCTTTAATTTTAATGTTTTAGGAGTAATTATTATAAAACTCAGATCGCTTCTATATATCGAAATTTCTATATATCGAATTTTTTTCCGGAAATTTGCTACTTCGATATATGGAGGTTCGACTGTAAATATAAAATACAATAAAAAGAAAAACTAAACACAAAATAAATTATAAAACATTTAGAGTTCTAGAAAATGTCAGTTCACAATTTTCTTTGAAGTTTATTTCACTGGTCTTTTGATTATTCTATCACTTCTAGTTGTTCTATCCTTCACAGTCTGGATTACAGGGTCCTTAGAACTTGATATCTCTAAGTGGTAGAGTTTGCAAAGGGGCCATACAAATGTATGTACTGTCAAAAGTGAAAAGTAAAACGATTAGGCACCCTTTGAAGACATCTCTATTCAAAGACTTACCTTAACTCATTAACTCATCACAATAAGATGTTGCTTCTCATGCACTATGCTGTGATTAATGACCTTAAAAGAGGATTGACATGAAGCATGAGAATTGAAAAGGAAATAAAATATTTTTATGTCAAGGCATAAAATTAGAAACTCATTTATGCCATGTTTTAAAAAATTATGAAAATATTAAATAGCATCACAAAATTTCCAATTTATTAAGAAATAGTCTTTTAAATAATGATATGAATTTTTTACAGGAGATAAAATAGTTAAATTTATTTTGGATAAAAATTGTAAAGAACAATTAAGAATCAAAAGTTTGTCCTTGCATACAAAATTAGAAATACACAGTTTCTTCATGAGATATCCTTAGTAAATGTTTCCCATAGGATTAACATGGAGAAAAGAAAATCTTTTGTTTATTGACGTTGAAGAATCTCTAAAAACTAACCATATTACAGTGTTTTAAAAAAAGCTATAATTTTCTACAACCCATGTTATTGTGGCCTAAAAAAAATTCAGTGTGTCCGTGATATAAATGATTAAATAAATAATAAAATATAAAAAACTGAAAGCTTTAATTGCAATACGAGTGTAATGTTTAATTTCACAATGGTTTGTGGATTTTGGTCATAGATTTAATTTTTTGAGTGAACTCTTAGTGGCATCTTCTTATCTTATGTATTAGATATCTTATGATTATCTTATGTACTCAAGTGTTTTATTCTGAAGTGGGGGAGGGTCTCCTAGTTGAGTTGGATGATCTGGGCAGTATCACCATGTTTTATGGTTACTGTACAGACATTTAAAGTTCTTTTTAATTTTTTGAACAGTTTCGTTATTGTCTGCTTAACTGGTTAATGCCCAAAATTAATTCTAAGTGAAATATATTATTACTTGTCATATACTTTATTACACTGCTGTCCAAAAATTAAGGGGCAGTGACCGGACATTTTTGTTTTTTTACACGGTTTGTTGAATATCTACTGAAATTCTTGACAAATTATTCTTGAAATTCAAGGATGTAAAGCACAGGTTTGACTTCAAGAACAGTAGAAATAGTATATGGCAATTAAAATATTAATATATTCAATTTTTGATAAGATTCGTATGATTTGTATGTGCATTTGTATGAAATAATTTATAACTGCACATGTGCAAACTATACCAGAGATTTTTTTTTTCATGATTTGGTAGTCAATTCTATAGAGTAACTCATATAAAAAGACCAGTAAAATATCGTGAAAACTCAGAAAGATACCAGCAATCAGTGAACTAATTTACAAATTCAAGAGGGAAATCCCATTGGATTATATGGGATTTCCCCCATAACATATAAATATTCCCAATAGCATATCATTTATACTAAATCAAAGAATGATTTATTCCTTTTTTTCTCAAAATTTGTGGGGGAGACTGTTAACAGCAAACACATAACATAAATTTCAGTTTCAGGGTTGAGATTGATTTAAATTTTATGCATAATTTGTAAAATATGAATATCATTGACGAAATTGCTTAAACTATTGAATTATATTAATTAATGTTTTATTTTTATTTTTTTTGCAGGTATCTTAGTACCATGGTATTTTCCAAGGTGATTGTGGATGGCATGCTAAATAAATTACTACATATGATATATACTAAAAGAATTTTAGTGAAATAGATGTATGACTCTCTTCCACAATTTAAATAAGAGACTGTATAAAAGAAAGGTGTATAGAAGCATATTAATGAAGTTTTTAAGATTGATATAAAAGAATTTCAACAGTAAAACCTGAATAGCTTGTTTTGTTAAATCTGAAAATGCAATAACTTTTTTGTATACATTTGTTATAGGATTTATTACTCTTGATATTAAATATCTATCATCTGTTAACGATTTTAAGAAACTTGATGTTATAAACATCAAATTTATATTGAATATTATTGATTTTTTTACCTACTGTAATTTTTAAATCAAACATCCTTCATCGTTTGACAATTTTAAAAAATGTTGATGGTGTAAGCATTATTCTTGTTATCTTGTAGATGTACATTATAACAATCATATAAAACCAAAACAAGTTTTATGCGTTACTAACAATAATTTTATCAGTAGTATAGAATGAAGAACTTTCGGACTATGATATGAAATAAAAAGTTATTTGAAATAATTTTATTTTTATCTTTTAACAATTTTTTAAATCTTGGAAGTTCATGAAATAACTGTTAGCGAAATAAACTAAAAAAATTGCTAGTTTACAGAAGCAATTACCTTAAGCATGAATAGTTACACACTTGAATTTGAAGCTAACTTTAATTGTGAAGTATGTGAAGAAAGTTTTTGTTCCAGTGATGAACTGGAATACCATCCTTGCATTCATAACAAAGAAATTATTTTTATCTGTGAAGTATGTCAAGAGAAGTTTTCTCAGAGAAATGACTACGAAACTCATCTTCTTATCCACAAAAAAGAAAAAACTTTCACTTGTGAGCCATGCAAAAAAGTTTATAATAATAAAAAGAGCTTTTATGCACATCTACGTACACATTCAAAGGAAGAATATTTTTGTGAAAAATGCAATAAAGTATTTACTGTAAAAAAAAAATTTACATAGGCATATGCTTACTCATGCTGAGGAAAAACGTTATTCATGTGAAATATGTAAAAAAGGAACTCATACTTTTGGAAACCTAAAAGCACATTTAAGAACACATACGGGTGAAAAACCTTGCATTTGTGAAATTTGTAATAAAAGATTTAGGACTATATATCATTTGAATACGCATATGTTAACACATACCAAAGTGAAACCATTCAGTTGTGAAGTATGCAAGAAAGAATTTTCCCAAAAAGGTAACCTAGAAGTACATCGAACTATTCACAGCAAAGAAAAAAAAATTTCTTGTGAAGTGTGCGAAAAAAAATTCCCACATAGGGATGCCTTTAAAAGACATGAGCTGACTCATGCATTAGAAAGACCTTGTGTTTGTCCTGTATGTGGCAAAGGATATATTAGGCGTTATGCGCTGAAAGTGCATCTTCGTACACATGAAGAAAAATCTTTCACCTGTAAAGTATGCAACAAGGGCTTTATCAGTGAAGATCTTTTAAATAAGCACATTCGTATTCATTCAGATGAAAAGCCGTACCATTGTTCAGAGTGCAACAAAGCGTTTGTTCATGCTGCCAGTTTGAAAATACACATGCGTACTCATAGTGAAGAAAGACCATACATTTGTAAGATGTGCAATATGGGATTCAAATTCAAACCTAATCTGAGGGAGCACTATCGTTCGCACACTCAGGAAAAGCCATACGTTTGTAATACATGTGAAAAAGGATTTGCAAACTCTTCTGGTTTAAAACGCCATTCCAACATGCATAAAAAAGTAAAAACTTTTGTTTGTGACACATGTGGTAAAGGATATCATCGAAAGGATGCATTTAAAATTCATGTTTATTCTCATACAGAAGATAAACCTTTCACTTGTGAAACTTGTGGAAAAAAATTTGCTGAAAACGGTAAATTAAAAATACATCTTCACACACACACAAATGAAAGACCCTACATCTGTACGTTGTGCAAAATGGGTTTCTATGTGCAGTCACAGTTAAATGTGCATCTTCGGACTCATACTGGAGAAAAACCTTTCATCTGTGAAATATGTAATAAAGGTTTTTCTCAAAGAGGTAATTTGAAAACGCATATTAATTCACATTCGAAAAGAAAAGTGTTGCATTAACACTTTGTCTCTGAATATGAATTTGTTTCTCAAAATTGAAGATCAAGTAAAAGGCAGTTGATACAGAATGATTGTTTGGCAGTATATTCCAACTTCTTTGAGCTTAAATATTGTCATCTTAATAATTAAAGTGCTAAATACATTAAAACTTGCTAACCCTATATTGCAATGGTCCAAGGAAAAATTCCTTTTCAGACAGGCTTCTGTTTTAAGAGGTACACTATCCCTCATAATTATATTGTATTCATATTGCTAGGACTAGAAAATTTCCTGTTTAACCTTTAAACGCCCATGAGCAAACATATATATATTTTTCAAATTCATATGTTGTATTATATTTTTTCCAGTAAAAAAAAATTATCAAAAAGTTCATGTCACCTACAGAAGGACATACAAATTCAAGATTGCATCACAGCAACAAACATTTGAAATCCTACAAATATCAGTTGAACATGTTAACTTTAGCATTTGGACAAAAAAAAAGAGACTTTTTGCTTTTTTGACATTTTTATCCCCAAAAAGAAGACCAACTCACGTCTTTGTCTGTTGGAAAGAGGTATAAAACTTTGGAAGGTTATAGTATCATATCAGAAAATCTGAGGGATATGGGGCTTTTTTCTATTATCAAATAAACTCTTCTAGATCCCAATAAAGTACACATATTCATTTAAAATTTAAGCATAGAGGTCCTTTCAAAGATCTCTCACCTGAAGGTGACAATTGGTATTAGTGAGTTAAGTCAAATACCTGTTACATGTAGGTGTTACTTAAAATTCATCCTTAAATTTATACAGTACTCATAATCAAGGAAACAAGTCATTTGTAACACTTGCAATATGGAGTTTATAAATTCAGTGTAGTAGTCTGAGGGAGCACTTCTGTCCCCTTATCCTGAAAAAAAAACATGCTTGTGTGATATCTATAGCAAAGGATTTCCTTTCAGTTCTGTTTTCCTCAAAGATGTAATTCTAAAAAGCATACTAATTTTCATTTAAAAAAATGCATTAACCCTTAGCCTCTAAATATGAATTTGTTTCTTAAAGTCATAAATCAAGTAAAAGTCAGTTTGAGAATTATTGTTTTCAATATATTCCAACTTGTTTGAGCTCAAATCTCATCTTGTTATATATAGTTGTTGTTATATGTAGTCATATATATATATATTGCTATATGTCTTGTTATATATAGTCATCTTGTTACAAAACTTGCTAAGACTGAATTGTTAAGAATCCAGGGGAAAATTCATGCTTAGACAGACTTCTGTCTTAGCAAGTACACTGTACCTTATAATTATATTGCATTCTTATTGCCAGGGCTGAGAGATTTCCTGTTCACTGAATATCCATCCTTAAAATCATACAGTACTTATAATCAAAAAGGCTACATTTTGTAACATATGCAATATAGAGTGTATAAATTCAGCTTAGTAATCTGAGGTAGCACATTCATTACTTTACCTTAGAAAAGACATGTGTGTATAATTTATATAACAAAAGATTTCATGGCACAAAGTGGCATATTTTCCCAAAATCTTGCCAAAACTTGAATTGTTTTTTGCTTTTCTGAGTTTTTTTTCCAGAACAAACTAATAGGCAAAATGATGAATTTCATTACTAAAATAACTGGAAGGATTCTCTGTTTTATGAAATATTAGCTGGCTTGCACCCGCTAGTGGTGCCTTTGTATTAACCAATTAATCTGAAAGTGAATTTTTTGCTCCAAGTCGAAAATCAAGTACAAAAATCTCTATGAGGCTTTTTTACATGCATCCAGAATTTCGAAGTACAACTGAACTGAAATTTGAGAAAATCTTATTTTTGATGGAACATGACCAAAATATTTTATTCTAACTGAAATGGAACCAAAAATATTACCCTGCATGCACAGCACATCACAAATGACATTGACATCATGAAGCCAATTTATGGGTTTCTTCAATATTGTTAATAACAACATTTTTCGATTGATTTGCATCAGATTGGCGATTCACAATATAATCAGCAATTATTTGCTTCCTTTCATCTTCTGGCGAAACTTTGAATATTATCAATGTCATTTACGTTCTGAGGCAATATCACAGCTCGATATTGTTTAAAACCTGAACATCGAATACAATCACAAACTTCAACTATCTGTGATTAGTTATTTGTAGACAAAAATCATTTTACAAAATTTCATCACATGCAAACAAATAATAATAATGAAAAACTCTTTTGGAGTGTCTTATGAGATAAGTTGGGAAATATGGAACAGGAAGTTAAGAATGGAGAAAATGAACAGAATTTGGCAAAAAAAACAAATGTAATGGTATCAAGAGAGCATGATCAAAATATAGTGTTTAAGTAGTTAGCCAATATACTGTTCATATTTCAGATTTTCACAAATATAAGGATCTGTCTTAATGCCACCATAATCATGGAATATTATGAGATATTGGTATCCCATATAATCTGAAACCGCCAGTTTGGGGGAAAAAATCTCTGTATTTATTGGTGTGAATCATAAGCTGTAAAATGACTGAAATTGGTGTACATTATGCTTAATTACAATGTAAAAATTTAACTTCTAATAATAGATAAAAAATATTGAAAAATTATCTGCTGAAACTTTCCAAAGACGAAAAATAAATATTCACAAAATGCATGTTGGTGCCGACCGATGTACTACACGTTCTGAGGGACATTCTGGAAGCATCTTGAGTAGTTTATGATATTGCCGCTTGGTGGCAGTATTTTACCAAACAAAAACCTTGGTATTCCATATTATTTATGACTATTCCATAATGCCTGAAATTCCTCTACTTAAAGGGAATTAACTGGTACATTTCAATTTGTGGAAAATGATGAAAATATAATTTTTTCATATTTTTGCTAATGTATTTAGACATTCATAGTAGTATATTCTCACAAAGTGCCGTATAGATATGATAGTTAAAAATATGCAAAAAATAGTTTTTACTCCATCCATTCCTATTTAAATGATTCAGAGTAGCTGTATTTTTTTAGATATAGCAACTGATTGATATGCCATGACATTTTATTTATTTTTTCTTAAACTAACTAACTTTTTGCAAATGGTTCAAATGATACCAGACTCCCTTAAACCCCCACCCCCTTTTCTCCAACATAATTACAAGTACAGGCTTTCAAGTTTGCCCCAAGAAAGTTGCATTCACAAAGTATGGTCTCAGTAGACATGAAATGCAATGACTATAATTTCGTCTAAAACAAGATTACACATTTTTTTCTGTTCAATTTAAGAAATTTTCACTTTGACTCATATCTTATAAAAATATAAAAGGCTTTAAAATGCTAGTGTTAAATTTTTACACAAGAGTAAAGCAAACTGGTACCTAAAAGAAAAGGCTTGTAATCATTTATGCCACAAGAAAATTTAAATCCAAGGACATCCTGAACAATCTGAAGATCGATTAATGAATCAATCAATCAATGAAGGTTTAACACTGTTTTCTCTTTTTATTTCAGTGTACTTATCTTAATACAGAAATTTATAGCTGCATTTCCACTTTTATTTTCTATTATTTTTTATTAAATCTTCAACTTGTATTCATTGTGTTAATTTCGTAGTATTATTCTTGTATTTTTCACTCCAAATTTTAATGTGTTTACTTTTTTTAATATCTTTTATTTTTACATTTATTTTCATACAGGTGATTTAATTGTACTTTGCATTCTAAGAACATTGTTGCATATGCACATGATTTTGTGAATGTTATTTCTGTTTCAATCTAGCATTATTAATGATACTCTCTGTATCAAGTACTTGGTAAATTATGTTTGATATTTTATTATAGTTTACTTTTAGCTGTTATCTTCTCTTTTTATTTCATTTTACTTCTTTTAATACAGAAATAATATATTTTTATCTTTTAGTTTTACATTTATTTTCACACATGTGATTTCATTTTAATTATATATGTATATACTGGAACATTTCATAATATAATATTTCACAATAATGTACTTTCATAATTATGTGAATACTAGATGTCTGCACGGGCCGAAATTTCTGATATGCAGAAAAAAAATTTCCCCGACCCGGCTCGTTATAAAAGTTCGGCCCAAGCCTGTCCCAGTGTAATGACTAAAAGTTCTGCCCGAACCCGGCCAGAATCAATATTACAATACAAGACATAGATTTTTAACGCCGATGTGGTTAAAAATGGAGTCCAGGAAGCTCTGTGAAAAAATACTTATTTTACCTTTTTTTCATGTTTATATTCTTTATTTTTCAAAAAGCGCTCTGGACTGTAAAATACAGTCACATTTTTTCAAAAATACTACACATACCTAGATTTATTTCTGCCTATGCCCATTTAAACTACCATATTGATTTTTTTTAATGAATCTCTACTTGTTTGTAAATGTCTTAGTTATCATTAAAATTGTTAATCCATGTTCCATGGCTTGGAGACTTAAAAATCTGTAAAATGCTATACAGCAAAATCTTCTCAACATGGAATCGCATAGGAGAAAAGAAAACTATGTTATAGACAGGTATGCTTTTTATCACGTACGTCGTCTGCTATAAATATATTATACTCTTTTTTTTTTCATGAATTACTATATTTTTTTCGCACGGATCAACACCTTTTTTCGGCAGACAGGATTCCGTCATAGACAGGTTCCTTTTCATAAGTTTTACTGCACTTTAATTTTTTGCCCAGAAATATATATCATATTCTTAAAAAAAATTTAATTGCAGAATAATATCGATATAAAAATATCTGCCTATTTTTTACAAAATTTATTGGAGCAAGCCAAATTTTACTAATTTTTGCACCAGGCAGGCCGGGCCAATTGATTTTCATACAGTTTTGCGGTTTGGGTTGGGATTGGGCTTGAATTTTCGTCTTCTACAGACCTCTAGTGAACCCAGGAAAAAGAAGTTGGGTCTGACCCGGGCGTAAAAAGAAACGCCTCGTTAAAAAGTAAAGCCCGAAAAAGGCCTTCCCCAAAAAGAGCAAAGACTAGGCCCGGCCTTCCCAAGTCTTCCGAATGAAAATAGACCCGAACGTGGCTCACGGACTGGGCCGGGCCAGGTTCCGGCTTCACACCTGTGCAGATCTTTAGCGGATACACTGTGTTATTTCCGTACATGTAATGTCATTTTGTGATTGTCCTGTGCTCTTATTAGTGTATAAAAGAAATAATATACAAAAATAAATGCAGCTTAGTTTAAAATTAATCTAAATTTGATAACCAACAATACCATTTAAAATTACATTTCGCATTATGCTCAAGTAACAGTCATTTGCCAAATACAAATATACAATTTCCAAATAGTATATAGCATAGTAATAACGCTTGATAGCAGTATTTCAAAGAAACTGTAAAATGAATTTATTTCGTGATTTCTTTATTAGTAACGAATCGACTATATATAATTACTTTGACACAGGTGAAAATTTTCAATTCACCTTTTAATAAAAATTTTGTGAAAAAACTTACAGAGGCTAAAATTAAAATTTGTGCTTTAAAAATGTAATGAGAATTAACAAAATAATAATAATAATAAATTTTTGTGTTGATGTTAAATACCATTTGATGTATTATTTTGAGTATAATAACTAGTCTACCTTATAGAAATTCTAAAAATGAACGTAATTACATAAAACAGTTACAAATTATGTTACAAAAGTTACAAATTATGTAAAACTATAATGCAAACAATAAAAAAAAATTGTTAAAAATATATTTGAAAATTACCGGGTTCTCAGCAAAATATGTCAGGCAATTTCCCCGACTTTCTCTGACCAAATCCAAAAAAATTCCATGACCAAACGGGCATACACAAAATCTGTTTTTAAAAAACACAAAATAACAAGCAGCATAACAAAAAAAATCTGAAATTTGTATCGTAATAACAGTGTTTATACTCTTTTCCCCAGAAGAAAGTTCAAGTACCTTTCAAAAATTCGCAAAATGAAATTCTATAAAATACTAAAATGCAAACAAACTTCATCTTTACCAGTTTTCAAATGAATGCCATACAACAAAGTCTAAAATGTGAAATGTCATGAAAAAGTCTCAAAAATGTAGAAAACTTTTGTCCATATTTTGTTTTTTCTGCATTGCATTTGAAGGAATTTCTTGATCTTGAAATTAACAAGAGTCTAGATATTTTTCAGAGGCGCCATGTAGCGGGAAATGTAGTAACATTTTTCTGAAAAAGAAATGATTTCAAATTCAAATTCCCTTACCCTCCCCCCCCCCCCCCTCAGACTTTTCCATGACTTTTTAGGAAATATTTTTAAATTCCCTGACTTTTCCTATATATTTTTTATTTCCGTGACTTTCCCTGACTTCTTTGAAATTCCCTGACTTTCTATGTCGCTGGGAACCCTGAATTGTTGAAATGAACTACATAAAGATCTCTATAATAAAAGCCTAAGTCATGTGACTGTGATCCACAGTTCCGGATGCCCGCTTCACTTTTTCATATACCAGGCGGCCATTTTTATTAAAAATTATTTTTTCGATTAAAACTGCATGAAAGTTACATTTTTAGAAAGATCGTTCAAAATAAATTAATATTTGAGAGATGACTTATGTTCAATTATGTATATATTCTGCAATAATTTCAGTTAAAATTAGGTTCGCAGTTCAAATTCTCTATCCATGAAAGTAAACAACAACAAACAAAAAAAAAAATTCATTCGCCGTGAACGTTTAAATATTAAACCATGGAGGTAATTGTTCGTAAAGCAAGTTTTTCGTGAATGATTTTTTGGACTGCTGCCTGGTGTCAAAAAATAATTCGCACCAGTGAGACAATCAAAGTTTACTATAATTATGTGCTCTACAACTCAACTTCCTTCCGCATCTTTCCTTGACGTATGCTAAATGTAAACAAATAAAACTCATGTAATAATATTTAATGAATCAAATTTCGAAACGAATTATCAGTTATTTTGGTATTTATATATTATATTTGCCAGGAAGAGAGATCACCGAAAATGATTGTTAATCACCAATCATATTTATCATTGTTAATGACCAATGGCATTCAAAACAGTAATTTAATATACATTTATAAAATACATAACACCATTAAACACTTTTATGTTATTTGGGTGCAAATCCTGCCAATAGCATTTTTAAAATCACCAATACCAGCTTTTATTTTTCGCGTGTGCAAATTAGAAACGATGCTTTGATTTTTAAATCAAATGTTTTGATGGAATAGCTGTCGCAGACGAATCGGGGTTGGTGCGATATTTGTTTTGCACCATTTTGGCGAGAAAATCCCATTTTCAAGTACCAGTTAGAGATTGCTAAAACAGCATGTTACTTTTATTTTATTATGAAATAGTTTATTTTATATTAAAAACACACAATGTTATTATAAAACATACACAATTATTAATATATTATAAATCACACAATATTTAACTTATTATAAAACATACGGAATATGTTCTACCGGGTTAACATACGAAGTAAAATCTAGCCGAAACAGCCGGGTTGCCCAGGCATAAAATCGCCATTTTGGAGCCAAAATGATATCAAAGTTTGTCTGTGACAGCTGTACCTAAAAGCACCCATCATTAAAAGTGGTAAATAATATAGAATCAAAGTAAAATAATTTAGTATACATTTATTAAACACATGAAATCAAATCGATGGCTTTTAGCATAAAATCATATCGATGGCTTTTTCTACATATTTACGATGGTTAGCGAACATATTGCAACTGATAAGCAACCGGACATGAAGCATAAATGCTTAAGTTGGTTAATGGGTTTTTGTCAAGAAAGATGAAATACATAACAACAAAAAATATGTGATATGCTACCATGATTGCAAAAGTTCTCGATTTCTCTATTAGAATCTTCGGGTTTGCCGAAGGATTAAGGAAAAAAATTAAATTATGAATAAACGTAAGGTGTTACAATGCTTAACATACATTTAAGGGAGATCAAACTGGTCGCCAGGGGCGGCTAGTTTAAAATAATAAAATTAAAAATATGGAAATAAACCGTGCTTATGAAAATAAGAATTCTGGATCAGAAATACACTATACTAGCTTGAAAATTTCTCTCATTTACCCTCTAATACTAACCCCTAAAACATCTTCCCTTACCTAACTCATTACTCAAATCGAACAAAAGCAGCGGGGAATCCTTTCATATCGAGTGATAAATTGCCTGGCTGAGGGAAGACACAGAACTGATCAAAATAGAAATATATATTTTATATTAATTATAGCTACCTCCCTAATAAATTGAAATAAAATATTTTTGTTATCAATATATGAATCAGAAACACTGTTTTTTTTCTACGATTTTTAAATTTTCCAAGCAACCTATTAGAACTGCTAGAAATTACAATTTACTGAGACATAGTAATTATTTTGATCATACTCCAATTATTTCACATGAAATCAAGTATTTAAAAATATTTTTAATAAAAAATTAAAACTGGAGCGACAAGTTTTAAGAATTGCATGCAAAAGACGAAATTTAAAGAACTCCATTTTTTCATGAGATATCCTTAGAAAGGTGATGAAACTAATCCCCATAGGATTAACATGGAGAATGGAAAACTGAAATTTAACTGATGAGCAGCCTTAAACCCAAAACAATTAATCCTTTGATAACGGGCCAGGATTGACGACTAATTTTGTATTTAATCTTTTTACAATTTCCAAAAAAATTCTTTGTGATAGATTTCTCTTGAAAATATCCTAATATAAATGTATGCCAGATATTAGATTTCAAAAAGTTGTACTAATAGAATAAAAAATAGTCCACTGGGACATATATCAAAAAAATGTATACCTGCAACAAAAAAAAGCTGTGTCAACCTGGCTCGATCCGTACTGCAGATTGGGTCATTTTACCGGACCCAATGCAGAAGCAATGGACCAAGGGTTTTGTAGATTTCTGAATTGTATGGAATTTAGATCATAGTCTGAAGAGGAAGGCATAAAATGATTTCAGAAAATGTTTACTGACAGAAAATCATTAATAAAAATATTCTTATCCCAATGGATCACAACATTTGCAAATTTCGAACATAGTTTGATGATGTTCGTGTGTTGATTACCTCGTGACCAATGAAATTTCACGATATTTTTCCATGATTGATTCATAAAATTATCTTTTATTTTTATCATTTTCCAAAATTCACAATTTTTCTGCGAAACATTGACCCAATTAATTTTTTCCCATGACCATTTGTCGAAATTCACGATATATTTCTTTTCAACCGCTCAACAAAATTCGCTATTTGTTTTCGCAATCTTTTGACGAAATTCGCACCTCTTTTCTACGATCAGGTCTTGAAATTTGGGTGTGTCTTTCCGCAACTGTCTGACAAAAATTGTTATTTTTTTACGTGATGTTTGACATTTTTTTTTTGTGCGACTGACTAAATTTATGATTTTTTTGCTCAATCTTTTGATGAATTTCGCGATATTTTTCTGCAATAGTTATACGAAATTTGCGATGTTTTCCGCGACCGATTGACGGAAATCCCTATTTGTTTCAGCAAAATTCGCAATATTTTTCCACGGTCGTTTGAAAAATGTAACAATTTTTTTCGTGATTAATTAACCACATTGACTATTTTTTCCCATTCAAGTCCAATTCATAAAATTCGCGATGTTTTCCACGATCGGTTGACAAATTTGCTTTTGCACAAAAACGAAAAAAAATTGTTGACTACAATGAAAATTTAAAAAATTTCACTGAAGAATCACATGCTTGTGAAAAAAGTTAAGATAAAAGGGCAAAATCTCACATGGCATTTTTAATTGTGAGGGGGCCTATTTCTATTTTGTGCATGATTTGGGCAAACCTGCACGCTATTTCAACTCCTGTCCCTAAAAAAAAAAACTTTGCCCCCCTTCCCCAAAAACTCTTGACATGGCCCTTGTTGTAAAACCTACAAAGAACGAGTTGAATAGGACTGGGAAAAAGCTCCATTTTTGACAGGTCTCCATCTTAGCAAGTATAATTGTATGTTGTTTTTTCGTCAAAACTTGATATTTTTTCCCGATTGAGAAAGAATTCTGTTATAGACAGGTTTTGCTGTAATACATTTATGATCTTCAGAAGTGCTCTATAGAAAGGAGGTTTTAACAGTCTTTATATAAATATAATCTCTCTATATTAAAAACTAGCGGCCCGTCCCCACTTTGCACGGGTAGACAATGTAATTTTTTATTACATTCATTTTCCTGAATTTCGCGCTCCAACCTAAAACAGTTGCTGAGATATGGCGAAGTGACCTAAAACTTTCGAATCCCCCTTTAACCACCTTTGAGGGGGGGGGGATTGCTAAATTCACTGAAATACGTGTTTAATCATTTATTTAGTAGATTTGTTTTCCTGAATTTCACGCACCTACATAAAACAGCTGCTGAGATATGGCGAAATGTCCTAAAATTTTCGAAACCACCCCCTTTAAAACCCTTCGAGGGGAATTTCTAAAATCACTGAAATGCGTGTTTATCCATTTTTTAGTAGATGTGTTTTCCTGAATTTCATGCTCCTACCTAAATAAGCTGCTGAGATATGGCGAAATGACCCGAAACTTTTGAATACCCCTTTAGCCACCTTCTGGGGGAGTTTCCAAAATCGCCGAAATACGTGTTTAACCAATTTTTTAGTAGATTTGTTTTAATTAATTTCGCCCTCCTACATAAAAGTTGAGATATGGCGAAATGACCTAAATAATTCTACCCCTCCCCCCATTTAACCACCTTCTGGGGGAAATTTCCAAAATTGCTGAAATACGTGTTTTATTCATAGTAGATTTGTTTTCCTGATTTTCACGCTCCTATCTAATACTGCTGCAGAGATATGACGAAATGATCAAACATTCGACGCCCCCTTTAACCCCCTTTGGGAGGAAATTTCTAAATTCGCTGAAGTACGTGTTTAACCAATTTTTTAGTAGATTTGTTTTCCTTAATTTCGTGCTCCTACATAAAACTGCTGCTGAGATATGGCGAAATGACCTAAAACATTTGACCACTCCCTTTAACCACCTTCAGGGGGGAATTTCTAAAATAGTTGAAATACGTGTTTAATCATTTTTTTTAGTAGATTTAATTTCCGGATTTTTGCACTCCTACCTATAACTGCAGCTGAGATATGGCGAAATGACGTAAAACATTCGACCACCACCCTTTAACCCCCTCCGGGAGGGGGAATTCTAAAATCCCCAAAATACATGTTTAATCATGTTTTTAGTAGATTTATTTTCCTGATTTTTGTGCTCTAAACAAAAATTGCTGCTGAGATACGACGAAATGACCTAAAACATTCGACCCCCCTTTAAACCCCTCTGGGAGGGGAATTTCTAAAATTGCTGAAATACATGTTTAATCATTTTTTAGTAGATCTGTTTTTTTGATTTTCCCGCTCCTACCTATAACTACTGCTGAGATATGACGAAATGACCTAAAACATTCAACCACCCCCTTTAACCCCTTCGGGGAGGGGGGGGGGATTTCTAAAATAGCTGAAATAGGTGTTTAATCATTTTTTTAGTAGATTTGTTTTCCTGATTTTCGCGTTCCTACCTATAACTGCTGCTGAGATATGGCGAAATGATCTAAAACATTCGACCACCCCTTTAACCCCTTCTGGGGGGAATTTCTAAAATCGCTGAAATAGGTGTTTAATCATTTTTTTAGTAGATTTGTTTTCTGTAATTTCAAGCTCCTACCTATAACTGCTGCTGAGATATGGCAAAATGATCTAAAACATTCGACCACCCCCCTTTAACCCCCTTCTGGGGGGAATTTCTAAAATCGCTGAAGTAGGTGTTTAATCCAGAGTTGTAGTGGGTAGATCCCCGGGTACCCACCCAGCTGCCCGCCCGGGCTGGGTTTTTTTACAACTATAAGGGTTGTAGTGGGTAGCTGCCCGGGTACCCACCCTACCTACCCGCCCGGGCTGGGTTTTTTACAACCCTGGTTTAATCATTTTTTTAATAGATTTGTTTTCTGGAATTTCAAGCTCCTACCTATAATTGCTGCTGAGATATGGCGAAATGACCTAAAACATTCGACCACCCCCCTTTTAGGCAGAATTTCTAAAATCACTGAAATAGGTGTTTAATCATTTTTTAGTAGATTTGTTTTCTGGAATTTCAAGCTCCTACTTATAAATAACTGCTGCTGAGATATGGCAAAATGACCTAAAACATTCAAACCCCCCTTTAACCCCCTTCGGGGGGGATTTTCAAAAATCCCTTCTTATTGCTTGCCTAGGCCATAACAGCAATCTACAGTCCAAATTGCGTGACCCTGACTTTAGTAGTTTCGGCTGGGCATTGATGAGTCACTCAGTCAGTCACTGTTTCCTCTTTATATAATAGTATAGAAAAGTAACCGCTGCCGCTGTCAATGAAGATTTTGTACCTTGAAGTCTTTCTGGACAAATATACAGAAAACTATTGCATATAAAAATACGAAAATTGGTAGTTTTATAAAGAAATGTTCGATAAACATGCTGAAGCAGACGGTTTTTAAATCAAAGAATTATTTTAAGAGATATTTAATATTAAAGTTGTTCAAAGAGTTGTCTTAAAAAAGTTTTATAGAAACAAAAACTATGCACAGGGATTTAACCATAATTTATAAGGATATAGTTGACAAGCTTGCAGTGTGCAGACTGCAATTATTTTTTTTATTTGAGTAATTTTTTGAGGTTATATTTCAATTTTTTTATTCAAAATTTTCATTATTTTGATGAATATTTATGTCATATTTCATAAAATCCATTATTTGAATTGTTGCCAATTTGTAAAATAGCACACATAGTAATATTAGCTTTCAATTAAGAAATGTATTTACATGTGACTATTAAAAACAGAAATAAAATTTTAAAATAATAATTAAATGATCTGCTGTTAAAAGCAGTAAATGTAGAAAATAACGTAATAAAAATATACTTGCACGTGAATATTAAAAACAGAAATAATTAAATTTTTATGCATTTTCAAAGCATTAAGTAGGGTAAGATTAATTTATTTCAACAAAATATTTTACCTTTATTGAAAATTTTAAAACAGTGTAATTAATAATATTTCCCTTCAATTAAAAACTATATTTTTACGTTTAACAATTATCAACGAAATAACTAATAAATTGGTAAAATATAATTAAAAATAGAGATAAACGTTGAGTTAAAGATCACTCGATGACATAACTAACACGCGTAACGCATTTGGTGTCAATTGAATGCGACACCACACATATGCACTTAGATATAAAATTTCCCGATGTAGTGACATTGCTTACTTAACCATTTTGCACAAGTTGATTTTCAAATGTTGAATTAATTTCATTTTATCAATCACGAAAACAGTTGTTAGCTGTTTCGACAGAAGTTGATTCGCCCTTAAAATCTCCCAGTCAAAGGAAAATGAATGGAAACCCGATTACAGCAGATAGTCACTGGTCGTTTAATTATAATTGAATCTTCCATAATCATTTTAGAGTTGATCAAATCAGAGAATTTTTAAAGTGTCAGAACGGGGGTTGGCGAGCGTAGCTCGTAGGGGCAGAGCCCCCTAGAAAAAAAAAATATATAAAAAAAGGTACCTGTCTGTAATTGAAAAATTTCATAATATTTTAAAACTATACTTGCTAAGACAAAAACCTATCTAAAACGAAATTTTTCATAGATCCCATTTCCGTATTAGAAGTTTTGCTGTTTTTGTATCTATGATTCAGTAAATGTTTCTCGTTCAGAGAGGAGGGGGGGGGTGTACAGCCCCCGAGCTCCACCTTTGGCTGTACTACTACCTTAAAAAAACTTTATATTATTTAATTAACTTTGTATTATAATATTATTTCTGTTGTCAACATCCCATTTTCCACAAAGTCACAAAACCCACAACGACAAATGAGGTATCATTGGAAAGTTTTTTGAAGCAGCTTTTGACTTAGTACACTCACAGTTCGTTAAAACATGTTTTTTGATAAAAAAATTGCTATTAATCAAAAAATAAATCAGCATTGTTTTCATAAATGAAATGAAGGATTTTTCTGAAATCAGTGTTGCCACAAAAATAAAATAGCACATTATATCGTGCTCAACGATGATAATTTAAAAAATAAATAGTACAAAAAAGATAAAATGGGACATTATTGCTGCATGGGTTTATTTTGTATTTATGATTAAAAAGCAAAATTGAAATTCAACTACTTAGTTTATTTTTCTTTGTCCCATGCTTTTTCTGAATCTTCTAATCATCCTCTGATGCAGTTAAAATACGATTGATAATTTTTTTTCCTTGCCTTTGCTATTTGCGATCAGTTTTTAGTGTAACTTTGATGGAATAAATTAGATTTCTGTCATTCTCTGTCTTGACTCATGTTTGCAGATATTTTTTGTTCCTTAATTTTCCTTTAGAAAACTAAAGCTGCATCTAGATATTGTTAAAAAATATTAGACTGCAGTGTGAAATCTTTGCACGGGTCCACTGGTTATATATTATTTCTGTTGTCAACATTCCTTTTTCTAAGCACATACAAAACACAGAATGATAAATGAGATACCGTATGAAAGAATTTTAAACAGTCTTCTGACATAGTACACTAACATTTCGTTCAAACATGTTTTTCGATTAAACATTTCTGTTAATTTAAAACTAAATCAGCATTGTTTTCATAAATGAAGTGAAAAGTTTTATTCAAATTAGTGTTGCCACAAAAATAAAATACTGCATTATGTGATGCTCAACAATGATTATAAAAAAATAAATAGTACATTATTTATGCAATACATAATGCGTAGAATATGTAATAAGTACAACAAGTATAAAGTGTGATGCCAATGAACGGGTTAATTTTATATTTATGATTAAAAAGGAAAATTGAAATGTTTAGAAGAAAAAAACACCATTGATTGATCAAAGTAAAGTTGCAGTTGATTTAAAATTTAAATCAGCATTGTTTTCATAAAAGAAATGAAAGATTTTTCTCAATTTTCTCGAAGTGAGTGATGCCATCCTCTAATTCAGTTAAAATAAGATTGTTATTTTTTTTCTCGCACATGCCTTTTGCTAATTTTGATTAGTTTTTATTATAAGTTTGACGGAATAAATGAGATGATATTCTGGCTTCCCTGTTATTTGCAGATATTTTTATTTAAAATTTTTCTTTAAAAGTAAACCTGCATCTCAGAAATATTAGGTATTGCTAACAAATATTAGACTGCAGTACGAAATCCTCTCGCAGGTCTACTGGTCATCCATTATTCATCATACTTTGTGTTCATAAAATCTCTCTACTTTTCATTCTGTAATGCTGGCAGTAATGCCATTACTACATAAAAAAAATTACCTTAATTTTGAGCTTTGATACTCATAATTTTCTAGTATAGTAAGAATTCATAATTTTCATATTCAATGGTTGGAGTATCATAGTTGAGATTTATTCCAACAGAGTGAAAAATGCCGGGACCAAGACTCGAACCTGAATACTTTGGCTTGCCATACCAACGCTCTTCCTACTGAGCTATCCCAATGCTATCCTGGCTAGCATAATTCACTCTTATTTGTTAGACATGGCTGCAAACTACAATGCTAATTTCATTCATCTGAGCTATAACTATGGCATTTTACATGATGAATGTGATATAACACAGAAACTCCTGTATACCATGTAATTAGGTCATAATGAACAGAGAAATTTTTTCAACTAGGTAAATAATATGCAATGGTTGGTGTATCATAGTTGAGATTTGTTCCAACAGAGCAAATGGCGTGTTATATCACATTCATCATGTAAAATGCTATAGTTATAGCTCGAATGAATGAAATTAGTACTGCAGTTCACAGCCATGTCCAACAAAATACGAGTGAATTATGCCAGCCAGGATGTCACTGGGATAGCTCAGTAGAAAGAGTGTTGGCATGGTAAGCCAAAGTACCCAGGTTCGAGTCCTAATCCCGGCATTTTTCGCTCTGTTGGAATAAATCTTAACAATGATACTCCAACCATTGAATATGATTTACCTATTTGAAAAAATTTCCCTCTGTTCATTATGATCTAATTACATGGTATACAGGAGTTTCTGTGTTATATCACATTCATCATGTAAAATGCTACAGTTATAGATATAAATGATAATGTTATATTGATGATATAGTTTTATGCATTGTATGTATTATGTATTATCATTATAATTACATATAATGATATAGTTATAGCTTTGGTGTGTTCAATTTTGGAACCACGTTCTGCTGTTAAGATAATGACTGAATCAGAGGCTGATTATAAACATAAATGAAGATTAATTAAAGGATTAAAGCTGAATCATGAACATGACGATACAACCGTTACATTACATACTTTCATGCATTACATTAGATATTTTTTTTTTGTATTACATATTGTATGTATTATATACTATCATTATATTTCGATATAATGATATAGTTATAGTTTTGCCGTGTTCAATTTTGGAACCACGCTCTGCTGTTAAGATAATGACTTATTCAGACGCCGATTATAAACATAAAAGAAGTTTAATTAAAGGATTATAGCTGAATCACGAACATGACGATACAACCATTACATTACATATTTCCATACCTACAACTTCAGTGTTGCCAAACCATGAACACTAATGCAATACAGTTATGGTTACTACATTAAAGACGTGAGTATAAACTATCCCAAATTTACTAAATGGTGTATACCATACCATTTATACACCATTTAGTAAATTTGTGATATTTTATACTCACGTCTTTAATGTAGTACTGTTTCATGGTGTAATCGTCCAGCATTTATATCAGTTATGGTTCTATCAAAACATCGAGTTACAGTTATAGCAAAACATACACCAAGGAGTAAGCGTGATTATTTTCAACAATCTTCCAGGAAAAACCCCTCAGTTCCTTTTCCTCTTGCTGTTTATTTATCTGAAAATATGCATGCAATTTTCTTTTAAAAAAATTGTAAAATATTGTTTGTTAAGACATATCAGCATTTGTTTATAGAAATTAAGTCTCGGTTTGGGTCTGATTTCATTGATATTTGCTCGGACTGGGCTATGAAATGCAAAAAAATAATTGAGCTGGATCGATCATTTAGCTTGTAATCTAACTCACAATTTATAATATTTAAAACTTTTTTTTTTTAAATGTATATTGATGGCATCATTTTAATAAATTTTTTCTTGTACCGTGACAACTATTGTTCATTCTAGTTGTTGTTGTTGAAATGATGAAGTTATGTGTTCTCTTTTAAATTTTTAGAGTAAGATTTTATTCTACTCAAAAGTGTATTGCAGTTGAAATTTATTTATGTTTTTTATTTGTATTTATTCCTTTAACCCCTTCGGGACTGGCGGCTTTTACACAAATTTTATTCGTTTGGCACCACTTTTTTTTAAAAAGCTACCTTTACTTAAACTATCACAAAAATGCTCTAATATGAGAAAGCAGATATTACTTTTATTTTTTACTGGTGCCTAAAACAAATTCTGTATGCTCTTTTTGAGGTTGCATATATGATACCATGGTCCCGAATGGGTTAAGTCAATAAACTGACTGTGTGTTGTCAAGAATGAAGAATTATTTCTTTACAACAACATTATTCACATTCTAAAAATTTTGTAAGTTAGTACATGCAAATAATGCATTTTCTGTTTTACACAGATTTTTAGGGACATGAAAATCACAAAATGTCATCTTGGGATAGTATTTAAGATTAATAGTTTTATTTCATTTTTAAATCTAAGAAGAGATTTTTAAATGGGAAAATTAATCTTGAAACAATTTTAAAACATTAACAAATTTCTATTGAGTACTTTTGGGTATTGGGCTCAGGTTCTGATGACAAAATTTTTTCAGCTCGGACAGGCTTAAAACAAAATTCGGAACTCATCTCTAGTAGGTATACTAATTTTGACTGATAAAAATACATTTATACACCAATGAAATGCACTGTTTTAACCCCTTGGGGACGAGCGACACGTATACATGACGCATAAGATGCTCAGAATCCTCGATTATTCCCACCAGTTAATTTTTATTGTAAGCTTTGCCTTAATTAATGACAGCATTTCTGCGATTCAATTAGACGAAATTTTCTGTTTTGAAAAACCGGTAGTAAAAGATTAAAAATTCTGTAAAGGATGCTCGTCTTGAAGAGGTTAAGTTATAATTACAGCAAATAGCTTTATATATTACTAAATTAATACAGAGCAATTGGAAAGATTCAAAACTGTAATATGCATTGCTATTAGTAAAAAGTTTCAAGCGATGTTTAATTTAATTCTGTTGATATAGGTTCAATTACATTACCCTGATTCATGTATTGCAATGTATAGACTCTATGTTTGTTCTATGTTATTAAATATATTTTACAAGTGGTCAGTAACTAACAAATATCTTGTTTTGCAATTAAAAACTGTAAATAATTGATTTTTTACAAATATAGAAATAGATTAGTTTATGTGAAAGAAAACATAAAAATACTTTTGTTAAGAATCCTCATAGATTAATTGACATTCAATATTTTCAAAATTTTGTGAAAAATTACATTATGGAAACAATAAATAAAACTTGAAGAAACTTCAACTGGTAAATTACTAGTTAATTGCCTTTATCTTGATTATCCTTATATCTTGAATCCTGAGATTAAGTGGTAACCTTAAGTGGTAATTAATCTTTTGCTAGAGAATAAAAGCAGAGTTGTCAATTGTTTGGGATTTCTCTAGTTACGAGGGTGGCCGGAGGGGGCTCAGCACCCCTGAAAATTTTTGAACCCCCCCCCCCCCTTGGGAAAGTTGGCAAGGCCGCAAAATGAAATTCTGTTTCAAAAATCCAAATGAAATTCTCTTCAAAAATTTAACTTAGTTTTGGGGGCTCTTTACAGTTTTGCATAAATACTAAATTGTAGTATTTGTTTAAAAACTGCAAATAAGTGCTTCAACAGGCGCACATCCTATCTTCACATACTCAGAATTTGCAACCTTTTGCTGATGCAAACATTGACTTTTGCATTAGTTATATACTGAAATTTTTCATTTTGCAGCATTTTCCAGTATTAGCATAAAACAAAGTTATTCTAATGAGTTATAGCCAATTTAAATACAAGTGGTTTTAGCTTTTGACTAGACCCAAAATAATTTTAAAATGCAAAATACACCCTTGATTATTCTAATGTTTTTTATCATGTAATAGCATAATTTTAAAATCCTGAAGGGCAGGGAATATTCAGAAAAAAAATTAAAGGTTGCAACTCTTTTGAAACAGGCGAAACAACTTTTTATTTACTTTTTGATATCATCACTTATTATTTCACTAGTATAATTATACACTGAAAATTTTCATTCTGCAGACAGTGATGTAGTAGTAAAAAAATTAGAGGGCATATGCGTAGCCTCGGGGGGGGGGGGGGGGGGGCACGTGCCCCCCCCCCAAACTTTCTGAACATTAATTTCTAAAATATGATACAGTCAGTGTTGAATTCAGGGTGTGGCCCGGGGGGGGGGGACATCCCTCCCCGGAGCATTGAAATGTCCCCCAGGAGATTTGAGATTTTATACTTTTGATGGTTAAAAAGTGCAATTCCCCCTCCCCGGAACTCTACAAATGTCCCCCCCCCCCCACCGGAGCCACAGAAATCCCTCCCGGAGAAAAGTGTCTGAATTCAACACTGTGATACAGTCAATTAAGACTTGTCTTGTGTTGACGCAAAATCAAAATGAAATAACTACTTTCATTTTCATTTTATATGTCTTCATTTTTACTTACTCAGATGTCAGGTCAGATCAGTAGATAGCTCAGCTCTGTTTCTTTGAAGTAATGAATTTGGTACCAAAAATTGCTGGTTCAAATCTGAGCTAGGCGAAATGGGATGATTGAAAGTTTATATAAAATCAAGACATTTTCTTTCAAAAATCCTTTTATAAAGTCTGCACGATCCCAGGCCTGGCTGGAGGCACGGTCCGCGGAAATCAAGACAAACTTTCAAACGGACCGAGCCGCCAAAATAAAGACAGTTTTTTTTTTAACGAGCCGGGCCGAGAACAGAAATAAACGAGTGGGGACATGCCGAGAAAAAAAAATAAGCGGTCGACTGGCACGATATAATAAATTTAAAAAGGTCGGACAAAGCGGAGAAAATTATTTTCTTTTTTCTAAATTCTCGGGCCGAGCCGGGACTTAATTGTTCCCAGGACGTGTCGGGCAGGCAATGTTTTTTTAAATAATAGAGATGATAAACTTTTTTTTTAACGGAATCTTTGGAAATATACTTTAATAAATTACAGAGAAGTATTTTTTTAAATCTACATTTTTTAAAAATAAACAGCTTCAAAAGTTATGTCGTTAATCATCTTTTTTCTTTTATTCTAAACTACACAACTTTTTTTTTATGAGTCTATATTTGAATGTAATAGTATAACAATCTAAGTGATAATTAACGTTTCTGTTCTATATTCTATAGCTTGTGGAGATATAATTTGAAATATACGGTAAAATTTTCCCATAAATATGTATATGCACTATTCTTTAAATAATCTTAATTGTATTTTAAGAAAAATCAGAATTTTTTGTAAAAATTGACTCGGGTCAAACCTGATTTCATTTATTTTTGCACGGGTCGGGCCCGGCCTACAAATTCTGGCCCGTGCAGACCTCCACTATAAAGGCATTCCACTTTTGGCAGTATAGCCAAAATATGTCTTGTGCATTATTAAATATGTTCCTCTCTGTTATTTATTATTATTTAATTTATTGACGACACTTAATCTTCTTCTATACCTTCACATTTTTGAGATGCAATGTTTGTGTTTTTTTTTTCTTCTCAAAATGTGAGTCTTCTTGAATGAGGTGGTTTTAAAGTTAATATACCTTGGTAAACGATAGTAATACGTTCCAGAAATACCGTTGTTAAGCAAAACCGTTGCTATCCAAGGTGCAATTTTCCATACAATTTTCCAGGCGCATATACCTTAAAGGATTTGTACTTCTTAAAAGTTCTGATTACACTCTTATTTAAAATGTCTTAAAAGTTAACTTTTATTTAATGGGTTGTTCGGAAAGCTCCTTCCGTTTGGGAAAACTAATTTGTACCGGAAAATTATGCCCGTCAATAATTAGAGATTAGATATCCCAATTAGGGTCTAATAATTAAATGATAGAATTTTCCGGTACGAAACAACTTTCCCAAACGGAAAGAAATTTCCGAACAACCCAATATTATATTTGATACAAAAATATGAATTTCAATAAAATGAACTAGTGGAGTTTTCTTCATTTCCCTGGTCGTTTTTTTTTTTCAAGTGAACCTGGAATTAAAATGAACCTGTTAGTGGGGCCCAACAGCGTATGTTCAGGCTACGTCTACTGTGGTCTCGAATCAAACTAACGTTGAATTTTTACGATTTATTTTATCTCGATCCAGATTAGTTTAATATATAATATCGTAGTTTGAGTTACGACGATTTTGTATTCTTCCAACGTTAATTTAATCCCAGCAGAGCAAAATTTAATACAGTGTTAGTTCTTTTCGCTTCGAAAAAAAAAGTCAAATTTGCCGCAAAAGGCAAAAAAACACTAAAAAATTCGCGAAATATATAGTAAATTCACAAAATATACTATATAGGTGTAGAAGCTTGAAAACTTAATCTTTTTACTAGTAATTACAGTTTAATTGCTTAATAAGCATATAGCCAACACAGTGAAAAGCGCGAAATTTTCTATGGAAAAATTTCCCAAGCATTTTACTGTGTTAAAAAATTGCCACTAATCGCAAAAAACCGCATATGCGGTTTAAATCGCGAAAGATTAAAAAATCTCAGGGAACAAAATTTTCTGTATTCGGTCTGAAATATTGAAACCGGATTCCTTTTACGAATATTTAAAAAACGCTAAAAATCTCATTTGTTTTGTAGTCGCACTCGCAGAGGACAAGATTTACTATACTGGGCTGAAAGTTTGAAACCAGGTACCTGTAACATATGTTAAAAAATTGCTGCGAAACGCGAAATAACGTTAAAATCTCATGAAAATATAAAATCATTGTACGGATTTCCGAATAAACTTTATTTAAAATAAATAAATAAAAAATACTATATGGACTAAGAAATTGAAACCGGATTCTTTTTACGAATGTGAAAACATCTCCACAAAATGTTAAAAAAAAAATCCTATAAAAAATTCACGAAAAATTCAAAAATCGCAGAAGACAAAATTTACTATTGTGTTCAAAAATTAAAAACATATTTCCTTTACGAATGTTAGAAAAATCGCCGCAGAACGCGTAAAAACGTAAAAATAATAACAAAAACGTAAAAATTACAAAAATTAATCCTGAAAAATTTAAAAATCGCACAGAATAAAATTCATTATGTTGGGTTAAAAGAATCCTTTTACGAATGTAAAAAATTCGCCGCTAAACGTGAAAAAACGTTAAAATTACATGAAAAATTAAAATTTGTACGGATTCCGTATAAACTTTATTGAAAAGAGAAAAAAATTACTCTATTGGACTAAAAGTTTGAAACCGGATTCTTTTTACGAATGTGTGAAAAAATTCGTGAAAAACGTAAAAATCACAGAGAACAGAATTTTTTTTTATATTGAGTTAAAATATTGTAGCCGGGTTCCTTTTAAATGTAAAAACATCACCGCAAAGCTCAAAAAACAGCATAACAAATTCACAAAAATTCAAAAGTAGCTATACAAGTTTCGAATAAACTTTATAGAAAAGAGGCCAACATTTACTATATTGGGCTAAAAGGTTGCAACCGGATTCGTCTTACAAATGTTAAAAACTTCCGCGAAACGCGAAAAAAGAAAACCCGCAAAAATCGTATGAAAAATTCGCGAAAAGTTAAAAAATCGCAGATTATAAAATTTAGTATAATGGGTTGGAAGATTAAAACTGGATTCATTTTACGAATGTTTAAGAATTGAAGCGTAACGCGAAAAAACGGTAAAATATCTCAAAAAATTCATGAAAAATTTTAAAATCGCAGAGGACAAAATGTACTATGATGGGTTAAAAGGTTGAAACCAGATAAGTATCACAAATATTAAAAAACTGCCAGAAAACACGAAAAAAACCCACTAAAATTTGCATAAAAAATTTGCGAAAAATTTCAAAATCGCTGAGGACAAAATTTAATATATTGGGCTGAAGGATTGAAACGAGATGTATTTTACAAATGTTTAAGAAAATAGTCTCAAAACTCTAACGACCGCTTAAAATCGCATAAAAAATTTGTGAAAAATCTAAAAATCGCAGATCACAAAATTTACTATATTGGACTAAAAAATTGAAGTTGGATTCCGTTTACGAATATCAAACAAGAACGAAAAATCATGCGTCAAGCATAGATTATGTAACACTTTCCAACGCTTCCAAAATAATTTTACAAATCATACCGTTTAATAAGCTAAAAGATAACATCTCAGTAATCCGAATACTTTTATTCAGCCCTGTATAGGATCTATAGATTTGTATATATACTACATAGGATGTTAAATTTTAGTTCAGTTAGGAAACGCGTAGCACAGTTTCAAATTCTCCGTCTGGAGTTAAATAATACGGAAATGTGTTCGCGAACTTTTGTGCGTCCCTGTAAATGAACGATGACTGCTGTACACACACTATTCTGCAGTAAGCCTCTTGAAATACACCTTAGTGATATATATAAATTTCAATGCGTTTAAAATAGGGAAACATTATTTAAATAAACCGCAGACGATTTTTCTCCATAGACGTAATGTAACAGAATTCTTTTGACTGTCCCTGTAAATTAACTATAAGTGCTATGCACACCCTATTCCATATTAAGCTTCTTCTAATGCACCTTAGTGATATATATAAATTTCAATGCGTTTAAAATAGTGAAACATTATTTAAATAAACCGTCAATGATTTTTCCCCATAGACCGCAATGTAACGGAATTCTTTTGAGTGTCCCTGTAAAAAAACTATCAGTGCTACACACTTCCGTTGAAATAGGGAACATGCTATAGATAACGACTATAACATATAAAAATTGCAGAGCAATCCGAGCATATTTACGGGAGTTAGAGCACGGACAGACGGCAGACGGCCATACGGCCAGACAAACCGAAGTCATAAACACTTTTCAACTAGGTTGGAAAGTGTTAAAAATTGACGCGAAACGCGAAAAATTGCATAATAAATTTGCAAAAAGTTAAAAAATAACGGAGTGAAAAATTGACTATATCTGTTGAAAATTTGAAACCAGATTTCTCCTATGAATGTTTAAAAAATCGCCGCAAAAAGCTAAAAAAACGCTAAAAATCACATACAAATTTCGCGAAAAATTTTAAAAATGCAGAGGACAAAATTTACTGTATTGTGTTAAAAGATTGAAACTTAATTCCTAACACAAATCTTAAGAACTTGTCGCAAAACGAGAGAAAACGCTAAAAGTCAGATAAACATTTCGTGAAAAATTCAAAAATTGCTGTACTGTTTCAGAATAAATTTTTTGAAACGAAGACAAAATTCATTATATTGGGCTAGAAGATCGAAACTGAACTCCTTTTACCCAATGTAGTAAAATTGCCACAACTTCGTTAACTAAGGCCATTTTTAACCAAGATACCACTGTATATATATGGCTATGTGTGCGTGCGTATGTATGTATAAAAAACATTTGTGCCTCCCCAAAATTTCCAGTCACGCTACGCCTATGACAGAGCATATACCCTAAAAAGTATATGCTATAGTGTTTTTGAGAAGAGGGTATATGGTATTCCTTAAAATAATCCAGAAGCTATTACATCCCCGTCTGCAGCTTTTACTTTTAGCATCAAATAAAGTTATTATAAACAATTTAATAAGAAACATAGTGTCTACACTATGAATATGCACTAATTTACCTTTCTATATAATACTTTGATCATATATATCTGTGTTTGTGCGTGCATGTGTCAGAGAAAGACAAATAGTATGAGACACCGCTACATTTTCTTGAGCACCCCCTATTGTTTACTTCTAGCTACAGCCTTGATCCTAACCCGTATTTACAGCAAGGTTCGAAGAAAACCACGGAAAACTCTGAACGGTTAGGCCGACGACCACGACAGGGGTTTGAACCCAGCACCTCTCGTCTACCAGCTTTGAGAGCAGAACCTCTCAACCACTGGTGGGGCTTAGCTCTTGGGGGTTCTGAACACAAACTCTTTTCAGTGGATCTTAAATTTTATGCATTTGTTCTGTTTTGAACAACTTTATTTTTCCCAACTGTAACCCTTTCCTAACCAAAACAGACTATAAATATTGTATACTCATTTCATTAACTGTACTATTCATTATTTAAGTTTTTAAATGTTGTTTAATATGTCTTAAGCAACTTTAATTTAACTCAGTATAACTAAACTCAGTATATATAACTCAGTCTTTAACTAAATTAAAACAATATTATTACTTTGTTTTATTGTACATTTAAATTGCTCAAATCAACCATACTTATATCATTAACACTCTCACTGACACACCCATGTTAATTAATTCACTAATCTCAAAGAGTATCACCCCAATATAAGCATTATTTAAATTAATATAATTCTAAGGATATCATACACTTTTAATACATTGAGTGATGATTAATACTCTCAAGGATTACATTCATATATATAATTAAGTTTTTTTATATAATTTTGGAATAATATTTTTTTTTTTAGCATTTAAAACAAATACAGAGAAAACAACATTACAATTTTGCCTTTTTGCTGGACAGTCAGAGGGTTAATAAGTTTAAATTTAATTTTGAACTGTATAATTTAGTTTATTTACAGCATTGCTCATGCCTATTTTTATTCTTTTTTCAGTTTAGCTTTCAATTTATTCAAGTAAATTTACCTGGTCAGTACCTTTATTTTACTACGTCAATTTTTTGAGAGAAATTCTGTTTTTTTTCTAACATAACATAGTATTATTTTTGTATTTGAAATTCTTGGTTTTATGATTTTTTGAAGTTTTTTTTTTTCACTTAAGTATTTAAATCACAATATTTTTCATTTTTTGGCATGAGCAATACTAACTTTTTTACATGTATAATATACTAATTTCTCCTTGAAGTTTTTCAGTTTTGTAATGTATTATATAAATGATAAATCAGTGTGAAATCACTATGCTTGGTGAAAAGCTACCAGGTGACTTTATTGTGATGTCACTTTGATACTCATTACAAAGCAATTGTCATTATTATTCCACAGTGGAGACATAAAATGACAATCACAAGGTGACTTTTTATAAAGCCTCCTGGTGATTTGTCAAAAAATAACAGTCACAGAAAATTATGATCATTTGAGAGTAATAACAGGATGAAAAGAATGATTATCAATTGAATCATAAAGGATATCAATTTTGGCTCATCATAGTGACTGTAACATTTTTGACATCACATCAACTGGCTGTGATATTAGGGTAATACTTAATTGCTACACCTGCCATTTATATTAGTTTCTTTTTATCATTCATAATTAAATTTGTGCTTGAAAATTAATATTTTGTGTCTACCTCTTAATTAAAGATATCAGTTATATATAGAGAGAGAAGATGAGAACAAAAGCACAATCCATAAAACTTGTAACATCTTCTAGCTATTCAAATATTTCTTTAAAAAAGAAATTATTATATAAGAAATTATGATTATAAAATTTCGAAATTAAGGCAATTGCTTTATGTAGGGTTATAGGCATAAATGCCTACCCTGCACAATCAAAATTAGATAGATTTAACATGCAACACAAATCATGATGCAGAATGGAAAATTTTGTTCAAAAGCAGGATTGTCAATTTATCATGTTTCTTTAAAATTCAAAATATATACCAGAAATTTCCAAGAGTTATTTTCCCTTTGTTTAATAAGACATTTTGTAATTACATAAAGCAGAGATTACTACTCAAAATTTCTTGTAGTTGGTTTGAATAAAAAAAATAATTAATTAGATATGAGCATACTCATCACTAAGTCAACGAAGTCTTAACAGTTCATTGGTAAAATTTCAAATAAGAAGGAATGAATACAGATAATTTTGAGTACTTCCATATTATAGTGGCCCCCACAATTACAATTATGCCTAAGCCATCACCAAGCTTACATATACAGTGCATATATATCATATTCATGTCATATATACACAATGTTAATATTTTATTAGTCATACATATGTCATCTACACATCATATATAACTATAACTTGGTCATATACCTTATAAAATATCATAAACATCATATAGGACTATAACATCATACATATATAACTTTCTGAATCATTCTCGGGGGCTGACATAACAAAGGAGTACCAAATTTTGCAGCAGAATAAGGATTTCTCTTTCTTCCATTGCAAATTGTATCAAGAAAAATAACATGACAGATCTTATAATTTAATTTTCAGTGTGATTTTAATTCTATAAATTTATTATTAAAAAATCTAAAACACTTGATTTAATTATATAAATCATTTTTAAATGGAAATCCACTTCTCAAACTTTAACTTTTACAATGATTTCTGAATTTTTATGAAAGCTAAACAACAAAGATAATGATAGACATATTTCAGGAGAAAGCTCAAAGAACCCAGGAAACTTTAATGTTTTTCAGGAGTTTGGGAGATATCCTTGAAATATGGGAGACTTCTTAATGTTCTGCAAAAGCTGGTAGCTATGTAATGGTATATACATACAAAGCATCAATCATATTTATGTGATCATATAAACACTATATTCAAAACGAAACCCTTAAATTAGTATTTTTTTAATTCTCTGAATCTGTATTTCCTTACAGTTATACTGTATAAGAAAAATAAAATATTGATATGAATAAGAAAAACAATCATAGACAATAAAAATTTCAAAACAAAAGCTCAAACATCTGGCATTTATTGAAAAACTACACAATTTTATCGATAGTAAATCTAGATATCTAGAGTGTTACAAAACATGAACAGCTCTTAAAATAGAAGAAATTCAACATATAAATTTATTTTTAAATACAAAGTACATAAACTGAAAACTATTTCTTTTTTTTTTTACTTTGAATTATGAAATGTAAATTTAGAACAGGAATTAATACTGTAACTTCAATGTTACATTACTGTGTGATAAAAAAATTGGATTTTATTATTTACTAATTCTAATTATATATATGCATATAAGAATTAGAGTAAATCTCAGTAATAAAATATCCAAAATAATTTTTGCTGTACAAGTGTTTATTCCATAATAGTGCATAGCTCAGTCTATACTGTTTAGTAAACATGTTATCAAAAAAAAAAAAAAAAAATCTATTTTAAAATAAATTTTTCTGACACATACACAACTTGTTTCTTTTTACTTTAAAATTTAAGATATTGACATACAGATACCTAAGAATGTAATAGCATTTTTAAATTCGATATAAATTTGATAACTGTTAACTGAAGAACAAAAAGACTCCACTGTTATGTCTTAAAAATCAGTTCAAATGTTATGTTATCTGAAAGAATCTTTACTGGTTCAAACTGTTAATATTGTTGCAGTATCTGAAAGACCCTTTACCTTTAAAGGAAATAAAAGAAACTTACTTTGATCGACTGGTATTTATAAGAATATACCAGCAAATTTCATCATTTATTTATGAATAAAACTTGATCTTGTGAATATGTCAAAAAGTAGAAAATTTAGATTTAAAAACTGAAACTCAAGATATAACCAATTTATACAATAAACACAAAGAGGGCCCATTGTATACAAAAAACTGAATTTTCATTAACATTTTTTAAAGATTTTTTAAAAACATACATACATAAATGATCTGTTAATATATATAATAAAACTTTTATAAATAATAACCATTAAACCACATAAATAATCAACAATAGATAAAGTGATAATTACAATATAATACATAAATATATCCAAATATTTAAGATTCTCAAAATTAAAATAAGTGGGAAAAATAATAAAAGATATGTAGAGAAAAAAATCTAATATGCAGAAAGTGAAAATTATTACAAGAAGCAAATGAAAACTTATATACTTATACAGTAGAACACTTTTACAAGGGCAATATTCCACTAATATAAGTAAAATGTAATTGATTTCTATTTAAGTTAATAGCCATGAGCTTAATTTATTAACTCAAATTGCCGATCAATTACTGAACCAATTTTAAGAAAATTTGAATAAAAATGGACAAATATTGAGTAACTGAACATGATATGTGGAAAAATCAAAGAATAAGGATCATTATAAAATACAAAAACTTATTCAATGAGGAATAGCTAAACAAAAAGAGAAATTGCAGTAAAACATATCTTATTATCAACATGTTAGCTTTCAAAAACCACGCTCTCCATTATAGATGCATGTTGTATATAATCGTTAGTCGTTACATTGGCAGTTAATATATTAAACTAATTTTTACAAATTTAAATATAATTCATATACACCCTATAAATAATTTTTATCATATTTTAAAGAGATATCCAATCTTAATAATAATGATATTAATAAAAAGATTTTTGAAATTAAAATATTTACAGCAATAAAAAAAGAGGAGGAAATGAAAGAATATTGAATAATTGAATAGTGACAACAATAGTACAACAATATACAGGGTGATTTTTTTTTAAGTTGTGAAAGTAAAACACTATAACAAAAGAACCACTGATCTAAATGACCTAAAATTTCACCAGTATGCTCCCAAAGCAATGGGAATTTTTTAGGCATGGTTAAAAAAAAACTTAAAATCGCACCGACAGATGGCGCTGTAAGGTAGCAGAAACAAAGAATATCGTCTGTGGGAAGAAAACAATGGACGGTACTTTGAGAAACCATCTTCCGTAGACCCTCTGTCGTCATTGGACCTTTTCTTAAATTCTTAAGTGTCCTAAATCTCCTAAGAGCAGTTGCTGCACTGTCATTATTCTGATAATACAGTTTCACTAACAACGCACCGTCCGTCAATGGCACAGTCATTGCGAGGATTTCCGTAGAATAATGAACACGAGATGTGCGTACTTCACGTTTTTATCGCCAATGTGCGTGTGCCAGGCATAAGTTCGTCTCCCGACTTTACTGCATGTACAGCGCCATCTGTCGGTGCGATTTTAAGTTTTTTTTAAGCAAGCCTAAAAAATTCCCATTGCTTTGGGAGCATACTGGTGAAATTTTAGGTCATTTGGATCAGTGGTTCTTTTGTTATAGGGTTTTACTTTCACAACTTAAAAAAAAATCACCCTGTATTAATGCATTTTTATAACACCATTTATGAAAAAGGAAAAAAAAAAGATATATTTTTTACAAATTAATAAATTGTAAAGCTAATATATTTAAAACTATTAATAAAAACAAAGGATATAAAAATATATAAAATAATTACATTTATTACCTTTCTTTGAGAAATTATAAATTCCAATCAATATTCGAACAAACTGCATAGTAATTTTAAATACCAAAACATTAGATGCGATTTGAGTATTTTAAATTCGTAATTTGGTGCTGCCATTTATATTGAAACTAATGTAACATTTATTTAATTTATTTTAATGATAATGTTTAAAAAAATGCTGTTTGTATCATTTACAAAAAATTAAAAATGTATACTGCTATAATAATCATATTCCTGTAATAACACATGCTTTATAATTAAACATAATATAATAATGTGAGAAGAATATTGGAAATACCATTAAGTATCTAGTAACAGTTTAGATAATTTATAGATTAAAACATATTGATATATATAAGATATTAACTTTAAGAACCAACAACTAATGGATATTCCCATACTATGCCATAACCATCTTTACCATAAAATACACCAAATATTATGCACTAGAAACTAATAACCAGCAACTTAATTTCCTATTATATATATATACCGGGTGTCCCACAAATAACTGATGGATTTTAAAATTCAATAACTAGCAAACGGTAAAAGATATTTAAAAAATTCTTGCAGGAAGGTTATGTATGATGTCGGGAGTTTTTTTACTGTGATTCTTGATTTTAGTTCGAATTTCAAATAATAGATGGCGCTGACAGCTTTTGGCGCTCATTCGAGGCCGAAACTGGCGTCACTCAGCATTGATGCGCAGAAAGGAGATTAAGGCTATGGAATGGGTCTCATTCGCCAGTATAATCTTGCTCTGGCCCCGATTCTGAACTCATTCGATATGATTTCAATGGAATGCGTTGTTGCCGTGGAAACAACAAATTCTTCGATAGTGGAATACAGCGTTCAGATCAGGGCTTGAATTTAACAAACACTATTTGTGTTGGCAGGCGATTTTACATTTATGAGTATTTATGGAAATTTTATCTAACCAATATGAAAATTTAGTTTCGCGAAATGACGGCAATGCAGGTATGTGAGAGCTGCACAGAAATCGAATCCATCACATCTTCATTCGTTATTTTGCTACGCAATCTGCTAGTAAATACTTTTAAAAGAATGTACACTATTTATTACAAAAGGTTTATTTCACCTAGCAGTTTTAAAATACGATGAATAAAATATTTTTTTTAATCAGGCCATAAAAAGTAATTTAATCTGGGAAAATAAAACTTCATAAAGCAAAATCGCCTGCAACTCGAATACTGCTTGTTAAATTCATGCCCTGACCTGAACGCTGTATTCCACTATCGAAGAATTTGTTGTTTTTACAGCAACAACGCATTCCATTGAAATCAGATTGAATGAGTTCAGAAACGGGGCCTAAGAGCAAGATTGTACTGGCGAATGAGACCCACTCCATAGCCTTAATCTCTTTTCTTCGCATCAATGGTGAATGACGTCAGTTTCGGCCTCGAATAGTGCCAACCGCTGTCAGTGCCATCTATTGTTTGAAACTCGAACTAAAATCAAGAATCACAGTAAAAAAACTCCCGACATCATACATAACACTCCTGCAAGAATTTTTTTAATATCTGTCACCGTTTGCTAGTTATTGAATTTTAAAATCCATCAGTCATTTTTGGGACACCCGGTATATATAATTTTAAAAAGCATGAAAAATAAAATAGAAGCACATAATATGAAATAAATACATATGCATTTATAAATGCCATTGACTACAAAATTCATATCTTCATAAATGTTAAAACATCTCTTTTACAACAAACAATAATAATCTTAAACTAACACTTTAAATATATTACACACTAAGTAAATTATTGCATAAAAATTTTCTTTACGATTATGGAAACTGAACAGCAAAGGAATTAAAAAATTTTATTGTAAATTCTACATATAAAGAAAATTCTTAATTATGATATTCTTGAAGAATGGTCATTTCTAGTATATGTGTAGCAAGTTGCTTTTTAAACATACTTCTAAGTAAATCCTCAAATGCATGATACACAAAGACTTCAGATATTACTTGACTATCACATGTTTAAATAAACCATAGCTTAAAATTTATTTCAATAAATATACACAGAAAATTCTGTGAATATCGAAATGCCAGTGTAAATTCTACATCTGAAGAAAATTCTTAATTAGGATACTCTTAAAATCTCCTCTTGAATATGTGTAGAAATATGCTTATTAAACCTACATTTCTCTTTGATGTCATAAGTGAAAGAGACATACTCTTTGAATGAATAAAACAAAAACAAAAAACTTTACTTTAGCATGAATATAAGACAAGTATAAATTATAACATAAAAATTATGTTTTCACAACCATTAACAGAAAACCATCCTCCTAAATAAGTATAAAAATAGAAATATGAATTTTTCATCTAAGGAAAAAATGAAGAAGGTTTTCTTCAACATGTGTAGGAAGGTGATTATTAAATCGACATTTCTCAGTGAATCCTCAATGGCAAACAACACAAACAAAAGGCTTCACAGTTCTTCAGCAATAATAGCATGTCAGGTAATTTAAGTACTTGATAAAAGATGACATCAAAAAATTCTTGGCACCATGCATAATATAATGCAAACAGAGACTTTACATCAAAATGCAATTTTTACAACTGTGGAAAATTCTTAATTAGGATACTTTTAAAGAGAAGGTTTATATTCAGAATGTGTAGCGAGATGTTTATTATATCTATATTTCCGATTAAATCCTCGACTACAAATAGTACAAACAAAAGGCCTTACTTCAGCATGAATATAAGAATGCTTGACTAAATCTGATTTATCAGAAAATCTATGGTTGCATACTTCACAAATGTGAGGTTTCTTCTTGGTATGTGTACGATGGTGTTTCTGCAAATAACTTTTAAGTGAAAATGTTTTATTACATATTTCACACATGAAATGCTTCTCTTTAGAGTGAAGAATAGTATGGTTATCCAAACTAATTTTAAATGGAAATCTCTTATTGCAAAGTTCACAAATGAAAGGTTTCTCCTTGGTATGAACACGTCGATGTCTTCTTAAGGCAGATGGATCAGAAAATGCTTTACTACAAATTTCACAAATAAAAGTCTTTTCATTGTTATGAATTCGAACGTGGGTAGTAAAATTCCCCTTATCAGAGAATCCTTTATCACAAATTTCACAAATAAATGGCTTCTCTTCAGTATGAACACGATAATGTTTCCTCAATGTACTTTTATCTGAAAATCCTTTATTACATATTTCACAAATAAAAGGTCTATCTGTTGTATGAATAATCATATGCTTCTTTAAATGTGCCTTTAGAAAAAATGTTTTCTCACATACGTTACATACAAAATCTCTTTTCCTTTCTTTGGTATGGCTACGGACATGAAAATTAAATGAAGATTTCTGAAAAAATCTCTTATCACATACATTGCAGTTGAAAGGCTTTTCCATCATATGGATATTAAAATGTTCAGTTAAGGATATTTTTAATTTAAATCCTACATTACATACATCACAAACAAAGGGCTTCTCCACAGAATGAGCATGAAAATGGGAATCAAGGTTACCCTTCTGAGAAAATCCTCTATTGCAAATCTCACAAACATATGGCTTCTCATGTGTGTGGATGCGATAATGTATTTTTAAAGCAGAATTGGCAAAAAAAGCTTTATTACAAAACTTGCACACAAAAGATTTTTCATTTTTATGAATACGCAATACATGCCTGTTTAGACTATCCCTATGAGAAAATGACTTATTGCAAATCTCACAAATGATAGATTGTGCTTTGGCACGATGAGGATACATATTCATGTTTTTAAATTTCTGTTGTAATAAGCTATTTCATTAAAGGAAAAAAAAAGAGAAGGGAATACTTTTGATATTTCACACACTTATTAATGAATTTTACTCATTAAATTTTTTCTATGCTATGATTATTGAAAAGTTTTCAGTATATCTACTTAAACATAATGAATACTTTACATGTATGCATCATACCAGTCACTTAAATACTAAAAGATCATGCACATTAGAAGGAATTTCCAATTTTTAATTGTGTTGTACAATGAAATATAACTTCATATATGTGATAGTGTTAAATAAGGTTTTATGCTGTAAAATAAATAAAAATTCTCAATAGAATGTATTTAAACTTGTGAGATTCTGTTTACACATGAAGATCAAACCTGATTCTCATACTTAATTTAATTATATTCTGCTACAAAACGACATATTTCTTCGAAATAAACGTAATAAACATCTGTTCCTAAAAGAGAAAAAAATAATACTGTCACCTTATTTCTCATATCAATACATATGGTTATATTAAAACATATAAAATAACTATGTAATATTCTCCATAGAAATTTATTGTAGCTTGATGGAAGAAAAAAATAACTGACAAGAAGCTTGTGTGCAGATTACAAAGGAGATAAATATTTTTTTCAGATAACTATATGTATAAAAAGAACCTTGATGAAACATCAGCTTCATGTTTAAGAAAGAGAATTTTCTTGTGTTGCGAGTGTGACATGAATGTGATACCTGCAACAAAAAAGTAATTAATTTTTTTAAGTATGAAAATAATGATTATAAAAAATCCATGCTGCTATATTACAATAGATATAAATGTTGGGTAAACTTAAAAATATTTAATTTAATATTTTGAGCATTAAACAATGGAAGTACAAAGCTAATTTATGTGTAACAATATCAGTACTTGAAAGGAACAACGGAAATTAAGATGTGGCAGACTGAATAAGGTCAGTAAGCGAATATAAAAAGGAAAGCTAACTCCATGTGAATAGTAGATAATAGCAGATATCTCCATATTTAAAGAATTATACTTCATTTTATTGATATTTATTGTGTGCCAAATCTATGAGGGCGTTTCTCACACTTTATTACATAAATTAGTTTTGTACTTAACACCTTGGGGACGAGGGACACGTTTACGTGACACATAATAGATGCTTAGAATCCTCAATTATTCCCACCAGTTACTTTTTATTGTAAGCTTTACCTTATTTAATGACAGTATTTCTGCGATTCAATTAGGCGAAAATTTCTGTTTTGCAAAACCAGTGTTAAAAGATTAAAAATTCTGTAAAGGACACTCGTTGTGAAGGAGTTAAAGGTATATGGCCTAAACTTGATTATGTTTAACCAACATTTATCTATCGTTATATAATAGCAATAGCAACACTGAAAAATCAGCTTCATGTTTAGAAAAGAGAATTTTCTTGTGTTGCGGGTGTGACATGAAAGTCATATCCGCAACAAAAAAGCAATAAATTTTTTTTAAGTATGAAAATAACAGGGTTTGTAAATATCATGATATTTTCGAAAATATCAAAAATATCCGATATTTTGATATATATCCGATATTTTCAATATATATCTGATATTTTCGAAATAGTCAACTTACTGCTGATAATAAATATTTTCAAGCATGATAGGTTAGAAACTAAAATATATTGCTCTTAACATGAAAACTTAAACAATACACTAAAACTGTTTTTCCCCCCTTTTCTTTTTTTTATTTTTCACTTTGAACAAAACTGAAGATCAACTAATCAACAAAACAGAAACAATTTGCTTTATACACTTTTAAAAAACAACTATAAGATTCAGTATCAACTATCAAGAGATCAGAAATTTATGAAACAAAAAATTAAATACAAAAAAGTTTTTTTTTAATTGAAAAATTTAAACATAAATGTAAGCTTATTTATATTTTATTCCCTAACATGCTGTACAATTTAAGCTCGACAACACCAAAACCAGAAATTGATTCTTTTCTAATGAAGTTGTATAGAACTGATTATCTAAATTAGACAGTTTATCTTTCTATATTTGTCCTGAATTAGTTATGTCCCACATAATTATTAGTCCCATATATAGATTTAAAAATAAAAACTTCAAACAAAGGTTGGATAAGATTGTTTTTTTTTTCCTTTAGCTAGAAAAGTCACTGCCAGAGACAAATGTTCTTTATCTACAGAATGGAAGTCAATATCAGTTGAAAATTTCATTTACACTTGTTTTGACTTAAAACAAAAATATCTTGCACAGTGATACTTTAAAAATAAATATCGAATATTGAAAATAACAAACATCTTGATATTTTAAAAATAAATATCAAATAATATAAAAATATCAAATAATATTAAAATATCAAAAATTTGTTGATATTTTGAAAATAAATATTAGATAGATATCATGATAGATATCATGGTATTACATGGATTTATTGATGAATATCAATACTGATTTCAACTGATTAATTATTTTAATTTAAATCAACAGTGCAAAGTTCTTTTACTTCAGCTAAAACCCATAGGTGCTGTATTGGACATTCTTCAACAAGATACTGCTACAATTGCTGACGCATGTCATGTTTGGCTCAGCCGTCTAAAAAAAACCAATATTGAAAAAGTGGGTAATGGAATGGTTCAAAACATGAATGGAAGAATCATACCTATTGTTGTTAAAATGTTTTAAAAAGTGTAACATGTTTTTGATGGTTAAAACCAGTTTTTGATGCTTGTCATTTCAAAAATTCAACCTTGAAAACTCTTCTAAAATTAAATATTTACTCGCTGGGAATTCATCTTTCCTAATTCATTAGTCAATAATACATCTTAAACAAGTGATGTTTGAGTATTGTTTAATAATTTGGAACTGATGCTTTACACTCACGCAGCGTTGTTTGGCGATTTTTTGGTTGGTGTAAAACGCCCATGCCAAACCAATAACTAAATACAATTGCTAGGTTGCCATCAAAGAAAAAATTCTCCTAAATTTGGCGACTTTTTTCCTTTTTATAACCAATTAAAAAAAAAAAAAAAAAAAAACGGTGCGTGAGTGTATGACATCATAGCCAATAATTTTATAAATTTTCTTTCTTTGTCTGTGAAATTTTGGATTTTAATTAAAATATTTGAAGCAATTAACTTTCAAACCATTATCTCATACGAGATGGAAGAGCAAAATCAAAACAAATAGATACTTGAAATCACAAACATATTAATTTTTAATAGTGTAAAAAATAACATACAATACAGAATAAAACCATTTATCCATAATGGCTGTGGTCAAATGTATTACAGATAACTTCTTGGGCTAAATTTATCATTTAACAAAATTAATTTATTTTACCAGTCAAAATGAGTTTTGAAAAGCAACATCCATATGATCAGATTTTTAGAATATAGTGCAGTTGCAATCAGCTGATCAACCATTGTATTCACTTGGAGGTAAGGGTAATTCCACCAATCAGAACTGCCTATTTGTACTGTTTACCTCCAACCTGACGTCAATTGCAACTGCCCTATACGTGATTGTACTAGAACTGTTTCTGATTTCAAATTAATAATTAGATTACGTACATTAAGAATCAGTTCCAATCAAGATAAAAAATTAACCAGAGTTAGAAAGGGAATTAATAGAAATCCTTTGAAACAATTAGGCAGAAAAATCAAAACCCCCAAAATCTAGCTAAATTTGCTTCGATTTAAAATCCTAGATGTCAGCATCAAGTTATACCATGTATGAGGTAATGTATCAAGCAATGCACATGTCAAACTGCAGCTTTTTTTGGAAAGATGCAGAAACCAATCAATTGGAAACATCATTCTGGATAACAGATTACCGGATAAATGGTTCCAAACTGTATATATAAAATATCCAGCCGACACACAAAAAACTAATTTCAAAGTTTATTTTTACTCGTTTGTTGTGGGAGGATATTTTGAATAAAACTAATACTGTCAGTAAAATGTTACAAATCTTAAGATAAGTGAAAGTCTTTAAAATTAAAAAAATGTGGCTATGATGTCATACACTCACGCAGATTTTTTTTTTTAAAATCTGTTACAAAAAGGAAAAAAGTCGCCAAATTTAGGGGATTTTTTCCTTTAATGGCAACCTAGCTATTGTATTAAGCTGTTAGTTTTGGCGCGGGCTTGAAAATCGCGCCAAATATCAGTGCGTGAGTGTAACACACCTGTTCCAAAAAAGCTTCAAGTTTACTTCAGTGATTTCGGGACAAATTCATATATATGCTTTAAAAAAAAAAAAAAGAATAAAGAAAAGAAATTTGTTGAAGATACAGAGGTTAAACAAAGAAGCAATTTCTGATTTATAAAAAAACTTTTGATTATAAATGAAAAGATGAATGCGCTACAGGGGTAAAAAGTGATTGTAAGTACACCTACTATTTTCTTTTTGTTGTTATTTGTTTATTATTCAAATATTCTAATAATAAAAGATAACAAAAGTGGGTAGTAAATACTTTGACACAGTTGCGTTCTCAGCCGCCATTTTGATAGAATTTTTATTTCACTGTCAATTGCTTGGTCAATTGTCAATCTTAACTTTATTCGATTAAACGAAACTTTTCGATTGAGGTGATTATTAATTTCGATAATTTTTTAAATATTTCAATTGGAGGCCAAAATTTTTTATTTATCAGTAAAAAAATAATAAATAAAAAAAGAAATGCGTTGTTTTTACTTTTGTAGATACCAGATATCGTCTTTTTGCACTAACGAAAAGCCTCGACTGAATTCAAAATCCTTGCAGCTTCAAGCAAAATCGCGCAGCGCCATCTAGTATTTCATTGGTTAAATAAAAATAAGTTTTATCCAAGACCTCCTATCTTATTTCTTTTGTATATCCTTTAAAAGATATTAACTTAAAATAATTCGTCGAATTTTTTAAAGTGAACTACAATTTTAAGACTAAAAAAGAAAAATGTGTGATGAAAAAAAAAAAGTCTTGAGATATTGAAATAATTTATCAGAGTCCGATGAATAACATCACAAGCTTTTATTACAAAAGCAACATATAGAACGCACATACACTCACATAAAAAGGAAAGATCTAGAAAACAAAACTAAAACGACAAAGCTGTTGCCACTTACATTAACATAATTTAGCTATAAGGTTACAGATACAGCGTGCGATTACATTCATTCTCAACACCCCCCCCCCCCCCCCCTTAATCGCACATAATGCCACATTTATATCTTAAGTTACATAGCCCAGGCTTAGGCAAGCTTTTTGTAAATATATCGCCCAACTGATTTTCACTAGATATATATTCAAGATTAATGTTATACAAATTCAAAATTTCTCGAGTATACTTTAACTTGATGTCTAAATGCTTTAGCCTACCACAATGATTTTCATTAAGTACTGCTTTAATAACTGACTGGTTATCCTCAAAAATATTTACATTTACATTTGTACACTTCAAAATTTCTTTAGTTACATCATGCAATAAAATCAAATCCTGTACCACCTTTGCCAAAGCCAAAGTCTCTGCTTCAGTTGAAGATAATGCAATAGAGGTTTGTTTCTTGACACTCCAAGTTATAGAACAGTTATTAAACATAATTATATACCCTGAAACAGATTTTCGATCTCTTGCATCAGAACTCCAGTCTGCATCTACAAAACCAGAAATAATAGGATCATGAATATTAGATTTTTGAAACACTAATTTGAATCCAGACGTTCCTTTCAAATAACGCAGTATTCTTTCTAGACCAGTCCATGCAGCATATGTTGGCAGTTCTTGTAGTTGACTCAGACAGTTTACAGAATAAAGTATATCGGGACGAGTTGTCATTGACAAATACAGCAAAGCACCAACCAGTTCTCGATAAGGTCCATGAAATTTCTCACCTTTATCAAAATCTGAAGATGTTGATTTTGGAACAAGTGGTGTATCACAAGGCTTGAAGTCATTCATTCTGAACTTTTCTAGGAGTCTTTTCACATATGCTTCTTGACTCAAACAAAGACGATCAGGAGAATAATCTAAGCATATTTCAAGAAATTCAGTAGCAACTTCTGCTTTTGACATTTCAAACTCACTTCTGAGTAGATTAATTACGATATTGACTTCTGATTGATCACTGCCTGCAATTAATAGATCATCAACATATAACACCAATATTATCTCACCTCTGTTAGTGTGTTTCACAAAAATACAATTTTCATTACTAAGCTGATGAAAATTTAGTTGAAGTATAAAGTTGCTGAATCTTCGAAACCATTGTCTAGGAGCTTGTTTCAGCCCATATAAACTTTTAAGGAGTTTACAAACTTTATCACTATTGTCGTTATATCCTATTGGTTGCTCCATAAAAATAGTTTCATCCAATTCACCATTTAAGAAGGCAGTTTTCACATCTAATGCAAACATTTCAACTCTTTCTGGAGAATAATAGCAAGTATCAGTCGAAGTGAAGGCATATTTATGACAAGTGCATAGGTTTCACTGTAGTCAACACCTTCTGTTTGAAGAAAACCTCTAGCCACCAATCGTGCTCTATAAACACCATCTCTTTTTCTTCTTAGTATCCACTTGCAGGATATTGCTTTTTCATTTTTTGGCAAGTCTACCATTTCCCAAACACTACTTTTGTTCATCGAATCTATTTCATCATCCATTGCTTTTCTCCAAGATTTTTGCTCTTCTGCAGTTAATTTTTCTAAATCCTCATAGGAAACAGAACTTAAGCTTGCTGTAAAGGCTTCGTAAACATAGTAATCATCCAGCTTAGAAGGTAATTTAATATTCCTCTTAGGTCTTATACTTTCTACTTCTGTTTCAGTTGAAGCATCAATTTCATCCATTGCTGATACATCTTTCTCCTCATCTACAGGAATTTCATCACGCACTGAGTCTGTAACGTACACTTTCTTTGCTTCATTGAATTTCACATTACGAGAAATTACAATACGTTTAGTAGCTGGATCAAGAAGACGATATCCCATACTGGAATATCCTACAAAAATCATTCTTTTAGATTTGGGATCAAGCTTCTTCCTTTGACTATCTGGAATCCTCATGTAAGCATCGCATCCAAACACTTTGATTATATCAAGATTAGGTAACTTTCCATATTTCAATTCAAATGGGATGCAGTTCTGTATACTCTGACAAGGTATTCGGTTTTTCAAATAGGCAGCTGATTGAACAGCATAACTCCAGAATGTTTTGGGAAGTTTTGCATCATATATCAATGCACGAGCTTTCTCCAGCAAGTATCTATTTGCTCTTTCGGCAATTCCATTCAAAGAGGGAGTATAAGGTGGTGCTAGATCTATTAGAATTCCAGATTTTCTACAACATTGTGCAAGTTCACCAGAAACATATTCTTTAGCGTTATCGCACCTTACTTTCCGTACTTCAGGATTTTGTTTAAAGAAAAACTTCAAAATTTCTACTAAATCACTCTTGTTTCTCAATAAGTGTACTTCACAAAATCTAGAGTGGTCATCTATTATTGTCACAAAGTACTTTTCGCCGGTACTGGTTGGGGGATCTATAGGACCACAAATATCTGTGTGAATCATTCTCATTGGATTATCCTCCCGTTGTCTGGGACCTTTACCTATAGGCTCATTTGATTGCTTAGCTGCAACACATTCCTCACAAAAGGCTTCGGTTATAGGGAGGCCCATTTCTTGAAGAACCTTATTTGATGAATGTCCTAACCGACGATGCCACAAACCTGCATCTTCATTAACACAAAGAGCTGCAGCTTTAACAGGTAAAAATTCACTAACATACTGTCCTTTATCATTTAATTTAGCAATTACAAAACAATCCTGACCCTTTTTAACAATAGCTTTGTTGTCTTTGAAAGTAACACTGTAGCCAGCATTTTGTATATTTTTGACAGATATCAGTTCTCCATTCAGATTTGGCACAAACAATACATTTTTTAGTGAAATTTCTCTCCCTTTCAATGTTCCAGAAATAGTCCCTATTCCAGCTATGGTTAGTTTATCATTCTTAGATGCACATGCTACCGTTCCAGAAAATGGTTTTAAGTCATCGAACCATTCACGTCTGCTACACATATGTGACGTGGCTCCTGAATCCAACAGAAAAATATTTCCTTCAATTTTTCTGACAGCAAAAGTGACTGCAGCTGATTCTTTTTTTGATTCATTTTTCTGTTTAACTCTACAATTTCTTTTTAAATGACCAACGTGACCACATGCATAACAAACAACTTTGTTTCTACACTCCCTGGCATAGTGACCACTTTTATTGCACTTATGGCAAATAATATCAGACCTAGATGCCTTAAAAACAGTATCAGAGATAACAGAAACATTCTTACTTGAAGTATTTCCCCTGAGACTATTCTTATCTTTCATTAGAGCTTCTGCATTTATAAGTCTTTGAGTGACGAAATCCAAACTCAGATTCTCGTTTGGTTGATTTTCAATAGCAGCCTTAATTACATCAAATTCAGATGGAAGGGACATTAACAGGTACACGACAGCATCCATATCTTTAACCCTGTAATGCATCAATTATTTGTCTATTTCAGCAGAAATTCTTCCTTCCACTGACCGTTGCTAGGAGACCGAAATTGCGAGATCAGTAACACCTATACTATAGTATGTTGGAGAAGATATCTCCTAAAGGCAGTGGCATGCTGTAAGGGTTGAAATTTTTTTTTCTTTAGCTGTAAGCAGTGTTTCCCACATTTTAGTAAAGTCTGCCTTGAGGCGGTTGTGTGCATTACAGGGTTAAGTTCTACTCCAGCAAGTCGCAAATCGTTCACTACACCCATGAGTTCATCAATAGGTTGTTGCATAGAACATTCTCTTCGTTTCTTCATCGTAGCAAGTCTTTTTCGTGCGAGAATTTGATTAACTGCACTTGTTTTAGCATAAGTTACTTTCAATTTATCCCAAATCTGATGCGCAGTTACCTCGCTACCCATAGCCACCAGTACTTTATCATCTAACAAGGTAAGTAGAAAAGCATATGCTTTCTTTGCCTCCAGTCCTCCTTCTGATTTTGTATCGTCAGCTTCCCTTGCTAAATATGCTTGCAAGTTCTTTGTTTCAACACGTCTACGCCATAAAGAAAAATTCTTTCCATCAAACGGCTCAACTCCGTATTTAATACCACTTTCAATGGCCGTCATGCTCACAAACTCAAAACAATTTTTTTTTTTTTAAACTACCGTGAGCAAATAAATTACTGTGTGTTCTATATTTCCAATATCTGAACCGCGCTCTGCTCTTGTTTTATTGAAATTTTTTATCAGAGTCCGATGAATAACATCACAAGCTTTACTCACATAAAAAGGAAAGATCTAGAAAACAAAACTAAAACTACAAAGCTGTTGCCACTTACATTAACATAATTCAGCTATAAGGTTACAGATACAGTGTGCGATTACATTCATTCTCAACAAAAAGAAATTTCTTGACATTTTAAATATTTCAGCATTATAATTCACTTTTATAAAACTCAGTTATGTACACTTTTTTCTTAAAAATACTGTCCAATTTCTGTAAAGTTATATATGCATAAAAAATATCAATCTTTTATTTTACTTTATATGAAAAAATATTATGTTTTTAAAAAATTAGTAAGTACAATTCGAAATTAAAAATTTACATTAAGATTTGATACAAAATTGATCATGAAACATTGATCGTGAAAGTAATTATAAAAAAAATTTCACATTTTATTCGATTCTGAAAATTATTAATTTTATTGTTTAATCTATAAAAATGTTATAGCAATTTGAGTTTCAATGTTTATAGTTAAACTTAATTAAAATTCACGTTTTATAACTATTTAGGTTTTCAAATTCAACAATTTTTAATAACAATAAAAAATCATGATATAATTTTTTTTTCTATGTGTGCTTTTGAATCATTTTAAATTTAATATAAATGTTTAATATGCACTTGATTTTAGTGTGTACAGTATAATAATAATTCTAATTCCAAAACTGGAATTTTTCTTTGTTTAAACCAAACTTTTTACCTTATTTTTTTTCTCATTTTTAAAAATTTATTTAATTAGCTTAAATTTATTTTTAAAAAGTCTTTCTATATTTCTCCAGAATTTTTGTTTTCACTAACTTTCCATAAACTTAAGGCTTTTAATTATCACTTTTTTGTCTAATTTGGTTAAGAAAATTTTTTACTTTCTTTCTCTTTATTTTAATACATTGAAAAATATTTTAAGCCAAAAAAATTTCACAATCAAGGGGTTTTTATTTTGGTTTTTTTTTGTAAAAATTTAATAAACTGCATGACAAATTAGTCATCCCAGAAGTTACCCTAAACATTTTAACTGTTCATAAAACAAGCACCACAATGAAAAAAAAAGCATGACCAGTAATAAATTGTACATTTTCCATGAATCATATAATCTATTCATAGCAGCATAAAGATTTTACATCTATTTTATCTAATTTTAAAGTTTGAGATTTAGGGAGATAGATGGATAGTATTAATTTTTGATTCCTTCTCTTTAATAGATTTGTGTATTGTATATACATGTAAGAAGATGATATGTAAACAGTTGATTTACTGGAATTATATGAACAACTAGACGTTGAATAACAAAATATAAATTTTAATACAGTCCTAGAAAGATAATTCTACAATACTTTACTAATAATTTCTTCACAGCTAATACACTTCTCGCCCAACATATGCAATATATTTATTTTCCAAAAGTCCAACTAAGCCTAACAGCACCTTTACTGGCTATTTCCCATTTCGACGATTGCTTCACAATAAAAATTAGAAGACTGGCTCTTTTTCCAATTTTGAAGATATTCAAATCTTGATCTTGCGATCCAAAATATTTATAACTCGTACATTTAAATCATGGATAATAATAGTACTAGAGCGTCAGTTAATTTGATGATCATGCACGTCATAAAGGAAATGAAGTGTTTAAACTGAAATCCTATATACATATATGCACATTTTTTTTTTTATATGATTAGGTAATTTATAAAAAAAAGAAAAAATATATCTTTATGCAATAATAAATCAATATTACAAGTTGTAATGATTTCTTTACCAATTTAAAATAATTGTGTTAAAATTATTCTAGTGGAATAATTAATAATGTTTTCATTTCTAAGTTTTAAACATTAAAAGTATATTTATGCTTTTGGAAAAGTTTAAATAATTCAATGTGAAACCTTCTTGTACACACACATTTTATTTTTTATAATTGTGCAGTTAGTACATTTTCAATGAATTTTTAATATTAAAAAAAGCTTTTGAATACAGTACTCTCTCTATTAAATCTGCACAACTTAGAACAAAAAATGTGACAGATTTTAGATAAAATTTTAAAAAATAACTTGCACCACCTATCGGTGAATTTTAGAACTTTTTTTTTTTTTTTTTTTGCTTAATCAGTTTCTCGATGTCTTGAATAGTATGTGTTCAAAATGTGAAGCTTATACATTGAGTAGTTCAATAATTAGAAAGGTCAGAGTAGGGGTGTTTTAATTCTGGCACCCTGTATATATATATATATACAATTAAAAAAAAAAAATCTGATTAAGTAATTTATAAAAAAACAGAAAAAAATCTTTATGCAACAGTAATTAATAATTTTTTGATTTCAAAGTTTTAAAAAATAAAAGTACATTAATGTTTTTCGAAAAGTTTAAATACAATGTGAAGTTTCCTTGTACGCACATATTTTATTTTTCATAATTGTGCAGTTAGTACAATTTCAATGATAATTTTTTAAAAAAAAGGTTTACGAATACAGTACTCACTCTCAAATCTGCACAACTTAGGACAAAAAGTGTTACAGATTTTAGATAAACTTTTAAAAAGTAACTTCAATACTTAAAAAATTATTTTCTATGAAATATAAACTTTTAATTTTAAGTGTACAGAATTGATTCAAACAATTTATTTTTCCGAAGATGATATCTGTTTAAAGTTTTTATTTGGGTCTGTAAAAGGACAAAAGAGAAAGAAGTTATTGTGCACATTTTCAGAGAACTCTTTTTTTTTTTTTTTTTTTTTCTTACTGAAGTTAGATTGAAAAGTGGATAGACAACAAAGTACAAGCCATGATAGAATTCTACTGTAATTTCTGGTATATAAACCGTGGCCTGAATAAATCTGTTTCTGACCAGAAATTTTATTTAATAAAATGTAACTTATTTCTACTTGGTACTATTTGTTTTCAATTATTAAATAAAATTTATGGTTTGAAGCAAACATATTTTAGTCATCGTTTATGCTTCGGAAATTATGATGTTTTCAATTAAAAAATTACATATCTGTATTTTACAAATAACTTTTTTAAAATGTTTAGTTTTGCTGAAAAAATAGCTGATGTCTCTGGTATCTGAATTAAATAACTTAACTTTAACATCAAAATGTATCATATAATTTCTGTCATTATATTATTCTGGGCCAGAGACGGCAAACATATGGCATGCGACATAATTTTGGCAAGATATTGATTGAAGTTCGAAATAGAAAAATTGAATAAAATGAAACAAATACACAAATTTTAACAAGCTGCAAATTTTTTTCTTAAAAAAAAAAAAAAAAAAAAAAAAAAAATTGAAATTGAAACGTAACTTATTGAAATCCAGTCTGCTTAAACATGAGCACAATACTTTATTAAATTAAGAGAAGATTTGGATAATATTGAAAACTGGTGTGTCAACATCATTAATGTCCCAATGTGTTTTGTCAAACCTTCACCGATTGCCATGGCTCAGTTGTAAGGACTTGCTGCTACTTGTTGGAATCCTCCATTGTATGCAATTAAGGATGCCTTCAGAGGTGCGTAACTAACTGTTCGTTTCATGGTTCATATACAAATGTCTTTGAAATTTTAACATCTCTTTTGTCAAACGGGATCTCCCTGAGCCTTTAAAAAAAGAAAAAGAAAACAGGAACACTACTAGTTATGCTGAAGCAAAGTTTTGGCAAAGTCACTACGATATTTTTTTTTATATATTTATTTTTCTGGCATTTTAAGTAAAAATATTTATATGTACATATTAATAAAAATACGATATTTCATTATATTTAACTACTAGTTTAATTCATTTTTGTGGCGTTTAAGTGAAAATATTTGTAAATAAATTTGAGTTTCTTAGGTGCAGCACTTACGTGGATATACTTAAAAAAAAACAGATTCTCATTGGTGCGGCACTTACGATGGGTGCGGCGGATATTCCCGAAAATATGGTAGGTATACTGATCAAAGAACAAGTTCTTTGTACTGACATCCTTTGCCCGCAGTTCCTAGACAGCAATGAAAATTTAAAACTAATGAAGGAATCTCTTCGGTACTGAAAAGGGTAACATCAGGCAGCAAAAATGCCAATGATGAAATTATAGGGACTTGATATGAAATTTGACATTTTCCCCTTTAGCTATGCCTGTGAGTTATTATTTTTAGAAATGAGTGATATGTAAAACACTCAAATAAAAAAACACGTGTCAAATAACACCGATTCAGCTTGCAGTTGATGAAAAGTAACTAAGTATGAACACAATATTAATTATTTGTATCAAAAATGCAATAACAGAAATAGCATTTACTTTTTCGTTATTCAAAAAAATATTACTGTTCCTATATTTATTAAAGTGGAATACCTACATGTATGTTACTACCGTATTTTTTAATCTTAATCAACAAAAATTCAAGTAATTTTGATACAACATTTTTTGGAGTTGTTGGTACAGCATGAACACATAGAATCTTTTATTAAATAAATTTGGCTCATGGGTTGAAAAGTTCTGCCATCCTTGTTCAAGGCATATTTACCATTAAGGCTATTCTCAAAAAAAGAAAATCTCCCTTACTCATCAACACAATTTTTTTTTACACATTCATGGATTCATTTATAAACATAAAATTTCCAGCCACTACTATTGTTTAAGTACTAAGGACTCAAAACAGGTTTTCAATTTTCCCATAAATGCATTACATCTATCTAGAGGTAAAATCGATTGCTTTCTCATGATGACCTTGCTCAGACTGCTGCATTTCAAAAATTGGCTTAAAACGTTCTTTTTGACACAATTTAAAGATCCGTTGTCTTTATAGGTAAAAAAGAGAAACGCTGTATGATCTCTTATCTGAATAGGTAAAGCTGCAAATTCCATACATCTGAGAATAAAAATGACTTAATGAATGTGTCGGAAAATAGTGATATGAATTTGAGAACAGCCTTAAACCTCAGTATTGACAAAATGCCAACATATAATTAAATTTAAAAAGCCTAGTTAATTTTTTTTCTTTTGGTAACTAAAAAGTTTTTCATTCATTTATTTAAAATTGTTTTTATTTATAAAATTTAGCATTTTGACATATCAATATAGTTCTTTTTTTCAGAAACACTGTTTACATAAAAGTGGCAAGTGCAGAGATCGAACCAAGGACCCCAAAATGTAGACAAGTACTATAATGTTGAGCAAAAAGTTAGCTCAATTGATCAAAACTAACTCATTTTATACAGCCTTGTGAAATAATGTCGCCTAAAGATGAGATGGGCTCGGGTTTGATTCTTATACACAGTATTGAATTCAGATACTTTTCTCCACGAGGGATTTCTGTGGCTATGGGGGGGACATTGTAGAGTTCCCGGGGGGGGGAGGGCGACTGAACTTTTTAACCATTAAAAGCATAAAATCTCAAATCTTCCAAGTGGGACATTTCAATGCTCTGGGGGGGGGGGGAATGTCACCCCTGGGCCACACCCTGAATTCAACACTGTTTATATGTCTTCAAGCTGGGGCTCAAAGTGAAAATTTTATTTATTGACAAATTAAATAAAGATTTTAAAAAAAAAATGCTATTGGAGAAACTGGAGTGCAGTCTTAAGTTTCTGAAATTATTTTACAATCCTTTAAATATCCGTTTGAAGGGGAATTAATATTTAATGATGGGATATAAAGTAAATCATTCAATTCAATCTGCTTGTTCCTTTGTACAGTCAGTGTTTTAGTAACATAAAGAAGCCGAACATAAGGATAAAACATGTTCGGATAAACATAAGGACAAAGTATTCTTTGTCTATGCTCACTTTTTGTTTTCTAGTAATTTTTCAGAATTACTAGACTGCTAGTGGTTAGGTATAAATAACAAATTTCTTATTTTTAAACAGATTTTCTGGTACATGAAATGAAAATCAGGAGATGTTGTCATGAGGATTTAGGATTAATACATATTTTTATGTAAGAAGATATTTTAAACCGAGAACATTAATCTTGAAACAATTTTTCAATGCTGTTAACAATTTTCTACTGTGTATTTTTGGTATTGGACTCGAGCTCTAATGACACAAAATTTTCTGGGTTCAAATTTCAAATCTTTGGACTTGGGCTCTGAAAAAAAAAAGAACCTGATCTCATCCCCTACTTACTGCCACCACACACAATACTTTATTTTCCGCTGCGAAGGACATTACGCTGACATCAGACGAGCAATGTCACAAGCATTTAGCAACAAAATGCAACTTTTATCCTATGCTTTCAGCAAAAAGGACTAGGTATTCTATGCTGTTGCCCTCTATCAGTATGAAAAAGCACTATACTAATATGAAAAATAAATTTGTTGCACTATACTGATTGAACTAGACTAGGGACAGCAAACCTATAACACACGTTAGAATATTTTTGGCACGGCATTGATTAAGATTCTAAAATAAATAGACCATTTATTAATAGTCATTTATTAATAATAGAACATAAATTTGACATTAAACAAAATGCAAGAATTTATACTAGCTGGACTTTCCTACTTTTCTTTAAATTGAAAAAAGAAAAAAACTGGAAAGCAACTTATTGAATTCCAATAAATTTCAATGAGAGCCAATAACTGGTCAACATTTTTGCTACTGGGGAAAATATAGGTGTTCTAGACTAATATGAGTGTGCTGATTCCAAATACTCTATCACAGCAGGATCCCGAGTTATAGAAAGTACCGATGTTTAAATTTGACTTTATGAAACTGTTTTACACAACTGAAATGTGAGTAATATTATTTGTTTTAGAACAGATTCACAATCTGGATATGTTATTTTAGATTTATTTTTCTTTAAAAATCCAGATATCTTTGTCATACAGAAGTAACAGTCTGAGAAGTGATTTTTTGGCCACGCCATATCATGGGCACAGGAAAAGACATTGCTTTTCTTTTTTCTCTTAACCATTGTGTTTGCCCTGTATTGCACACAGTACAGCATATATGTGCTGCCCACTCATTTGTTCTGATCTCCAACTTCCACATTAAAGTAATGATGGTAAGCAGCTTTCACTTTTTAAATACTAACAGGATGGCAATAACTTTATATCCTGAAGTGATAGAGAAATTTGGAATCAGCACACTCAAATTAGTCTAGAATACATACAATTGTCAAAGTATCTGGCAAAAAGTATTTTTTTGTTGACCAGTATAACTTATCAAATTAAGAGAAAATTTGAAAAATAAGAATATCAGGTATTATAAGATAAAATGCCAATGAGGAAATTATAGCAACTTGGTATAAAATTTACAATTTTGACAAATGTTCCCTCTATCTGTTCCTGCGAGTCATTATTTTCAAATATGAATTACAGTATGGAATTATCTGGAATCAAGTTAACCAGAAAACTAGTTATCCGGAATGGTATTTCCAACTGACTGATTTCAAAATATTTCAAGAAAAAGTGCCATGCAGTGCCATTTTAGCCTGTGCATTGCTTGATAGATTACCACATACATTGTACAACTTGATGGATTTGAAATTGAAGCATATTTAGTTAGATATTCAGCATTTTGAGTTTTATGTAGCATTATTGTTTCCAGGGTATTGCCAGAAATTGCCTTCTTTCAAACTCTAATTAATCTTTGATCTTGATAGGATCTGAGCCTTATCAGTAATCTAATAATTTGAAATCAGTAAAAATGTTACAGCCACATATATTCTACAAATCTCTCAATTGGATGTTGCTTTAATGTCCAACCAGCTATCCAGAAAAACCAATTATCCGGAAAACATCTGGCCCCAACCATTCTGGATAAATTGCTCTATACTGTATATGAAAATCTTAACACTCAATCACCCTTGTATCTGTAAGAGACACAGTGACTTTTTTTTCTGACTGTAAAGGTGTCACTGCAATTCAGAAACATCCCCCCCCCCCTAACTTTCTTCCTAATATACAGTTAGCTGAACATGAGTCTAACATTGTATATAAAGTGTATTAAGTCATATATCTCACATATATGACAGCAATAACATACTTTTGAAGATAGTAATCGAGTGTTAAATAGAAACCACTTGTCAGATGACTCCCATTAAAAGTAACAAGCTATGAACCCTATATTAATTATTTGGCATCCAAGATGAAATAACAGAAATTGCATTTAGTATTTTATTACATTCTAAAATATGATACATGTATATTATCCACATATTTTTCAAAACTATTACATAAAAATTCAAGTAAAGTTCCTTCAATAATTTTGATCAACTAAATTATTTTTTGGTTGTTGGCATGTCATGGTCACATAAAATCTTTTTTGAGAAAAAAAAATGGCACATGGATGTAAAAAGGTTTGTTATCCCTGAACTAGACTAATAAATTAATTTCAAGGGGAAAAAAATTATACAAAATTTAGATTATTTTTCAAAATGTTAAAAACTATTTGTATTGTTAAAAAGTGTTATTTTAAAAATATCCAATGTATTTTGTGCTATACTGATTAAATTAAGCTAATGAATTAAATTCTAGGGTTTAAAAAAAAATTTTAAATACTAAATTCAGATATATTTTTTTTTAATTTATAAAAAGAAAATACTTTACATTTATTTTTTAAAAATCCAAATATAAATCTATATTGCTTTTTTTATACAATACATTATTCTATAATTGTTATTTAACACATTTAGTTGATTACTTATCAGAATTAATTTAAATAATTGGTGCTATTTTTATAAAAATAATTTACTCATTCTAGTACGCTAAAATTATTAAAAACTTATGAATGGCTACGATAACTGTTTTAAACAAATTATAATATTTTTATAAAAAATCTTTTATAATGGTTCAAGTAAGATTTAGCTAAAATGATTGAAAGATAATTGACAGCTAAAGTTATTAATAATTTATTATTTTTTCTTCTCTTTCCTGTTTTATTAATTATGAATCTAGAATCGTATTATAAAAGAAAAGATGCCAGAGCAATTCTTTAAATTCAGTTCTTGTTTCTTAATAAGATGCAAAAATTGATGAATTAAACTCCTCATAGTATTCTTAAAATATAACAATAACTTTGTTCAATCCAGTAACTGTCCATAATTTTTTTTTTAAATTTATAATACTTGATCATAAGCTAGAAATGTGTAATATATATTTTTTAAAGTTAAAATAATGAAATATGTCTTATAACAGAATATTTAAGTTATATGCTTAGAAGTATATGTGCATATGTGCATTGCAATATTTGTATCATGCATAATTTTCCTTTCTGTTTATTGCCGAAATGTAAGTTGAAGCTTACTGTGGCGACCCAAAAAGTTTTTGTTGTCTGTATGTCTCTCATGATAACTACCGCAAAAAGCATCCTTTTAGCCTGTAATTAGGTAGGTATGTTGGTGCGGTACCTGAAATTAGCTGGTTAAGATTTGTACATTTGTTCTAAAAATATAGAACATTTTCTTTTAACTTATAATCCACTTCAATGGGAATTCAGACAATTTTCAAATTTTAACGTTCATTGAAAGGAAAATGACCCATTGGGATAATTGATTTAAACATTAAATTAATGTTTGCTAAATTTTCGAAAAAGAAGATCTTAAATTAATCTAATCACTTTGAAAATTTGCCAACATATTTATTAGAATTTCAAAGTTAATTTGATACTTAAATCATTGGGAAATTTTATGCATCAATTTGAGAGATATAAAACATTTTAATTTCTCATTTTCTACATTCCAATACATTTCTTTTTTTTTTTCCTCTCTTTCATTAAACCATTGCCTAGCAACTATTTTTCAGAGAATATCAAGAAAGAAAATTAAAGTAAATCGCATTATTTTGACGCAAAATTTTATTTATCAAATAGCTGAATTTTGGATGATTTTAATTTTTAATATGTTTTTTCTATTGAATAGATCAGGATTTATTTTAATCACTAAAGAAAGATGGCCTAATAGGATTTACAAATGACAATTGCAAAAACACTGAATGCATAAATTGAATATAAGTGTCATGAGAGAAATTTACATTAGTATATGTATATTTATTACAAAATTTTATTCAATTTCAGCAACGTATCATGATGTTTTGTGGTTGAAAAATAAGTATTCTTTTAAGGATAGGATAAAATCTTCTGTACAAGGAGATGATTAATCTAATGAACTTACAATAGTAAATGCATTCAAACATATACTCAAATAATGAAATAACACAATTACTGGAAAATGAGAACATAAAATTAAAGTGACAATGAAGGTTCAGGTGGGAAAGCCCTCTGAAGGAATGCATCCTTATTCTGAAAAAAAAAAAAAATAATACAAGAATGAGTAGTTTATCATATCATTGTATAAAATTGTGCTTAATGTGATGCTTCGAAAATTTTAATATATTTTTTATTTTCCTCAAGAATACTTGAAGTTGAATTTGGTTCCTGAGATTTAACATATCTGATTATAGTATTTTCAAGAAGATTACACAAAAAAACAAAAAAAAAAATATTCGGATGTGCCAATCCCAAAACTTCTTTCTATTTCATAGAGATTTCGAATACACTAAAAAGAATCAACACCAATGTATATCAAGGTCTAACTGAATCTAAAGTTTTATTAAATTCTGTGCATTAGTTCTTCAGATATGACTATTGCTAAAATCGTGTAAATCCTGCAAAATGTAACACAGCAGCGCAACCTGTTGCGAGATTTACACCAAAACCTTAACCAACAACTTATGTCAACATCTAACTGAATCTGAAGTTTGCTGAAAATCCATGCATTAGTTCTTGAGAAATAGTTATCATGATAATACTGAAAAATGTAGCACACCAACGCCACCTGTTGGGATATTTACACCAACATGTAAGCAGCATCTATTTACGTGAAGGTTTAACAGAATGTGAAGTTTGATGAAATTCTGTGCATTCGTTATTGAGATATAGCTATCGTAAAATCATGAAAAAAGTGGTATAGCAGCTCCACCTGTTAGGATATCTACACAAAAAGATAATCAGTGTCTTTTTAGGTCAAGGTCTAACAGAATCTGAAGTTTGATGAAAATAAGTGCATTAGTTCTTGAGATAGAGCTATTGTGGCAATCGCGAAAAATGCAGCATAGCAGAGTCACCTATTAGGCGATTTTCACCAAAAACTAATCAAAACAAATTTATATCAGGGACTAACTGAATATAAAGTTTTATTAAATTTCGTGCATTAGTTCTTGAAATAGAGCCCTCACAAAATTTTTGGCACATAAAGACTGTCACAGACAGACATTTTCTAAAAACAGTCAAATCGTGTTCAGGACCTTCTAAAACATATAAATCTGTCGAAAATTTTCAAGTATCCAACACTTCCTTCTTGTAAAGATAAAACGAAAGTAAAAATAATAATGAATCAGAAGATTATTGCATAAAGAAATAAAGAACATGGTTAATCTCCTTCTAATATAGATTGTGATTTTTGACAAGAGATGCCAAGAATAGTGACCTAAATACTATAGTTGAAAAGTTGTAGAGGAACTTCGGGTAATTATGTAATATTGTTTACATTTGGGGCAATGGAACATATCGATATTGTTTAAAACCCAAAAAACGAATATAATTTCAAAGTTCAACTATCTGCAAATAGCTTTTATACACAAAAATTATTTTACAAAATCTCATCGATGCAAACAAATAATAATAATAAACTTATACTGAGGGTATTGTGAGATTGTCAGGAAATATGGAATAGGTGGTTCCAAATGAAGAAAACTAACAAAATTTAACGTAAACAGATTTAATGGTATCAAGAGAGCATAATTAAAATATTTTGTTTAAGTAGTCAACTAATATACAGTAGAAGATCTTTATAACGCAATTCTCCATATAACGCACAACTTCTCAGATGTAAACAATGAATTTTCAATTAAGAAACACCTGAATTCCCACATTATAAATAGTTACCATTCTCTAGAGGACTAAATTTGATACATTAGTTTAACTTTATCTCCTTAATTCAGAGCTTATTACTGAAAAAATTGCTATGATTTGATACAGGTATGTTTCAACAATGTTTGTAAAGTAAATTTAACAATGTGTGGAATGATCAATATTATGCAAAAAATTATAATCTGCACAACTTCTGGTAATAAAGAATGCAATATAAAGATACTCTAATGTATTTTGGTATGTTTCACACATATTTGGCCATGTTTTACAGGCTAAATTTAATGATGTGTGAAATGTGATCTATATAACACAAAATTCTATGTAACGCACAACCTCGTGTTTTTAGGTTTGCGTTATAAAGATCTTCTACTGTACTTCAATTCATAATGCAGATTTGCCCAAATCACAAATATAAAGTTCTGTCACAGATATAAGGATCTGCCACCATAATCATGGAGTATTATGAGATATGGTATTCTGTATAACCCAACACTGCTGGTTTGAAATAAAAATACTCAATGTTTATTGGTGTGAATCACAAACTAAAACATGAGTATTACATCATAAACTGTTAGTAGATTGGTGTACAGTATGCCTAATTTCAACGCAAAAATATTACTTCTAATGATGAATAAAATATATTGAAAAATTATCTCCTAAAACTTACCAAACACGAAAAACAAATATTTATTCACACAATGTGCCCTGCTGCTGACCCAACGAACTGCACTTTCTGGAAACTTTCTTAAGTAGTTTATGATATTGCTGTTTGGTCGACAGCATTTTACCAAACAAAAGCATTGGTATTCCATATTACCAGACTATTCAATAATACTCAAATTTCCTCTACTCTTTCTCTGCATGCTTGTTTCAGCACAGATTGTGAAAACACTAGAAGATAACATTTCACATTGTGAAAGAATTAGAGGTTGGTGCAAGTTTTATATTATTTAGGTTTACTCATGAACTTTTGGTCATGGTTGAAAGTTTAATATATCTAAATGTCAGAAATTAAATAGGCAAGCATTATAATGGGGCCCCTTTTGTTCGTTTCGGAAGATTTTTTCTTAATAAATATAAAATCATATAAATTCATAAAGTTCCTTTGCTAAAACTGATTGTGTGTAATACACCTGGTGTATGCCGCTGAAGTCAGTGGTGTGCTCAACTTTAAGTTTGTTTGGATGGATATTCATTTAAAAAATTAAAATAGCACAAGGGATATGTTGTCAATGGCAGTGGGGCACCCAACATTACGTTTGTTTGTAAAGATTTTCATCTAAAAATATAAAATCATTCAACACTGGTTTTAGGGTTTAAGTTTTTTTTTTTAAAGATTTATTAGTCAAAATTTCATTATCTCAATAGAGATTTATTTTGTACTTCAAAAAAATTTTATTTTACCTACTGTTACCAAATTTTAAAAAAGTGCAAATAATAATATTTCAAAACATTTTGATAATCATATTAACTAACAGTTTACTGTGCCGGATTAAGCATCTCATTTCCAATTAAAATAATCTTTAAATTGAAATTTGAATAAAATACAGTGTCATGAAAAATCGAAGAGTGTGGAAAAAATTATTACAAATATCTCGGCAACTCATTATCAGATCAACTTTATTCTTTATGCAAAATTTATGTATTTTTTATGTCTTTTATATTAACTTCTTAAAATAAACAATTTTCGAAAATTTTTATATACCTTTTATCAGAACGAATATTTTGAAAGTCCAAAAACAATAGATCCAGATAATCGAGGTTACTGAAATTCAATAGGCTTCTTCTCATTATTAAATACTAAGTACATACTAAATTTCAAGTCTCTATCTCAATTGGTTCAAGAGATAGAGCATTTACAGACAGCAATTTTTTTTTCTAAAAATATGTTTTTCGGTATCTTGAATGTCTGAAAATCTGTGAAAATTTTTTCCTGATTTTTAAAATGATCACAAGACTTACCTTATACGTAGTATAAGGTAAAAGAGTTAAGTAAAAGAGTTAACTTAAAGAGTTAAGTAAAACAATAAAGATCCAGGCTTAAGAAAATCCAGCAATAACCTTTTTATAGAATATAGAATAAATACGAAGATTATAGAAATAAATGCAATTTCATAAGCACATTTTAAATATTTTTCAAAAATATTCATAAAAGATATGTTTTTTTTTAAAAATTGATATCGCATTTTGAATTTTTTTTTTTTCTTAAAGAAAAAAGCAAATAATAATGATAAAGAAATAAACACGTTTAAACACTTCATGAAAGTTTTATTACAAAACTCAATTATTCATAAATTTCAAACTACTCTTTACAAAATAAATAACTTGAAAACTAAAATCCTAAGCACATTACAGACACATACTTGTCAACTTTGGTGGAAAAAAATAAGAGAGTTTTTCTAGCAACATTTGCTCTTTAACCCCCTTCGGGGTTGGTGGCTTTTACACAAATTTTATTTGGATGACACCACTTTTTATAAAAAAACTACCTTTACTTAAACTTTCATAAAAATGCTATAATTAGAGAAAGCAAATATTACTTTTATGTTTTACTGGTGCCTAAAACAAATTCTGTATTCTCTTTTTGAGGGTGCATATATGCACCCATGGTCCCGAATGGGTTAAGTTTGTAGTTTAAAATATAAACACAGTAATTACAAACAAAGAAAAAGACAAGACAGAAGGGTTTTTTTAAATAGATACTTATTAGTTTTTTAAACAGAAAAAAAAATTATACATATATTTTTTGAGCATAAGAAATAATTTGAAAAAACAAAATTAACACTTTTTATTATTTAACTCTATGTATTAAAATAATTAGCCTGGTCTTTGCTAAGAGATGTTATTTAAAAAAAAAAAATTTTTGATTATGTACTCTCACAATAGATTTAGCTTTCAATAAAAATTTTCCCATAGAAATTTTGTTCAAATTTACATTTTTAAAATGAATTTATGAAATTTTAAATGTATATATATTTTTAAATATTCAAGAAACAGGGAGAAGTATATGAATGTAAGGGAAATAGTGCCAACATTAGGGAGATTTGTAAGGGAAAATACTAAATCTAAAATTAAGAAATTTTCGTTAGTAATTGTTTGGTGCATTAGTACTATTTTTTGGCCAGTAGTTATTTTTTACTTAGTAGCCATTTACTGGTCATCTATAATAATAAAGATAAATGTTTGTCGTCTGTGTGCATTGTGTTGTGCTCAGAAGAAACCACTGTGTGTAGAGCTGCAAGATTTGACAGGTATGTCTAATATTCTGCACCTTAAAGCAAGTTTTTGGATTATTTTTTTCTAAGAATTAAATAGAAATATGTCACTTATACTGATTTGGTGTTTAAAATATGTGCATTTTTTGCAAAAGTTTTAGGCTGGGCCTCATTTTACTGATTATTTGCACATGCTAATTTTCATACGGGCAGGCTTGGGACTTTGTCTAAAAATTTTGGTGTGTACAGACCTTTAGAAAGGATGAAACTCGGCTCAGCCCAAGCTGGCAGAAAAGAGTAAGGCCCAGAAAGAATGATGACTAGGCCTGAAGCTACAAAGTATCGTCCAGAAAGAATGAACACCAGACCTGAAAATGAAAACTGGGCTGGGTCCAATCATGGGATCATGCAGATCTCTAAATAGCTTTTCTAGACTATGTGTAGTAAGCTATTTATTAATCCCTTGGAGACGAGCGACACGTATACGTGACGCATAAGATGATCAGAATCCTCGATTATTCCCATCAGTTATTTTTTAGTGTAAGCTTTGCTTTATTTAATGGTAGCATTTCTGCGATTCAATTAGGCGAAAATGTCTGATTTAAAAAATCGGTGGTAAAAGATTAAAAATTCCGTAAAGAACGCTGGTTGCGAAGGGGTTAAACCTACATTTCAGAATTACTTTTCAATTGCATAATACACAAACAAAAAGGTTTACTTTTGCATGAACATAAAGACAAGATAAATAAATTATACTAAAAAAAATCTCAAGAATAAACAGAAATCATTCTTCATTATGAATATAAAAATACCAATATAAATTTCACACTTCAGGCAAATTCTTAATAATGATACTTTCAAATAGAGGGCTTTTCTTGAACATGTGTACCAAGGTGTACACATTGCTTATTAAATCTGCAGTCCCCAGTAAATCTGTGATTGGTAACAGCACAAACAATAAAAGGATTTATTTCAGCATGGATATAAGAATGCTTGGTAAAGATAACATCAGAAAATCCTCGACTGCATGCTTTATAAATATAATGTTTCCATTCACACATGTGAATGAGAGTTTTACATTTGTGGAAAATTCCTAATTATGATACTTTTACACAGAAAGCTTTGATTGAGAATGCTTAACAAGGTGCTTTTTAAATGTACATCTCCAAGTAAATCCTTGATTACAAATACCACAAACAAAAGGTTTCACTTCAGCATGGATATTGGAATGCTTGTTCAAACTTGCCTTATAAGAAAAACCTCGATTGCATACCTCACAAATATAAGATTTCTCCTTGGTGTGAGTATGACGATGTATATACAAGCTACTTTTATACGAAAATCCTTTATTACATATTTCACACTTAAAAGGCTTCTTTTTCACACTTTCCTCAGAAGATTTCTTTTCAGTATGTAAAGTAAGGTGCTTATTATATCTATATTTCCGAGAAAATCCTCGACTGCAAATAGCACAAACGAAAGGCTTTACATCAGCATGAATATAAGAATGCTTGTTTAAGTCTCCCTTACCAGAAAATCCTCGGTTGCACACCTCACAAACATAAGGTTTCTCCTTAGTGTGAGTACGATGATGTACATTTAAATTACTTTTAAGTGAAAAAGTTTTGTTACATATTTCGCACTTAAAAGGCTTCTCTTTAGAATGTACAAAAGTATGGTTATCCAGATTAATCTTGAATGGAAATTTTTTATTGCAAATTTCACAAATGTAAGGTTTCTCCTTGGTATGAGTACGTCGATGTCTTCTTAAGGCAGATCGATCAGAAAATCCTTTCTTGCAGACCTCGCATACAAAGGGCTTTTCATTGTTATGAATTCGAAGATGATTTTTTAAATGTGTTTTATAAGCAAACCGTCTATCACAGATTTCACAAATAAATGGTTTTTCTTGACTGTGAACCATATAATGTTGCTTTAATGCAGCTTTTGTTAGATATCCTTTATTACATATTTCACAAATAAAATATCTATGATCTGTTGTATGGGTATTCATATGCTTTTCTAAATGATCCTTTAGAAAAAATTCTTTGTTACATATATTACACATGAAATCTCTTGTCTTCTTCCTAGAATGATTACGAACATGAAGATTAAATGAAGATTTTTGAAAAAATACCTTATCACATAATTTGCAGTTGAAAGGCTTTTGCAAGATATGAATATGATGGTGATCAATTAAGGATCTTTTAAAGTTAAATCCTACATTGCATATATCACAAAGAAAGGGCTTCTCCATAGAATGGACATTAGAATGCTCATCTAGGTTACTCTTCCGAGAAAATCCTTTATTACAAACCTCACAAACATATGGCTTTTCTTGTGTGTGGATGCGGTGATGTATTTTTAATTCATAATTATTAAGAAAACCTTTATTACAAAACTGACATATAAAAGATTTCTCGTTTTTATGAATTCGTAATATATGCTGCTTTAGAGTTTGCTTGTGAGAAAATAACTTATTACAAACCTCACAAACATATGGCTTTTCTTGTGTGTGGATGCGGTGATGTATTTTTAATTCATAGTTATTAAGAAAACCTTTATTACAAAACTGACATATAAAAGATTTCTCACTTTTATGAATTCGTAATATATGCTGCTTTAGAGTTTGCTTGTGAGAAAATAACTTATTACAAATCTCACAAACAACAGATTGTGCTTTGTTATGATTAGAATGAGATATATTCATTTTTTACACTGCTGTTTTATTAAAACTAGAAAAAGAAATGGTACTTTTAATGGTATATGAGACACTTATTAGTAAATTTAAAGAGATTAGAATGAGATATATCCATTTTTTACACTGCTGTTTTATTAAAACTAGAAAAAGAAATGGTACCTTTAATGGTATATGAGACACTTATTAGTAAATTTAAAGAGATTCTTCCATGATAGTTATTGAAATGTTTTCAGTTCCTACTTAAACCTAATAAATACTTTACATGTATAAACAATAAAAATTCTGGCACATTCAGAAAGAAGGAATTTTCACTTTTTACCTATGTTGTATAAGGAAGAAAATAGTACATACATGTGATAATATTAAGTAAAGTTGATGCTAAAGTAAAATTCTTAATAGCAAGTACTTTAACTGGTATAAGATAATTCAGAGAATATTTTTAAGCACATTTGTGAGATTATGGTTACACATGTGGATCTAATCAGATTGTTGCATTTAAATTAGTTATGCAAAGTGTTTCTTCAAAATAAACACAATGAACATCTGCACCTGAAAGAGAAAAGGAATACGTGAATATTACTTTATCTTATTAATTTGTATGTTTATATTAAACTAAAGTAAAATTCTTAATAGCAAGTACTTTAACTGGTATAAGATAATTCAGAGAATATTTTTAAGCACATTTATGAGATTATGGTTACACATGTGGATCTAATCAGATTGTTGCATTTAAATTAGTTATGCAAAGTGTTTCTTCAAAATAAACTACAATGAACATCTGCACCTGAAAGAGAAAAGAAATACGTAAATATTACTTTATCTTATTAATTTGTATGTTTATATTAAACAAATAAAAATAACCAAGTGTAATGTTCATCTTTAAAAAATTTTGTTGGTTAATTTCATAGAATGAAAAAAACAAGTGACTAGACACATGTACAGATTATATATGGAGATTAATATTTTTCAGATAACCACACATAAAAAGAGGCATTTTGAAAATTAATGAGAAAATGAATTTCTCAATTTTAATATATTTCTTTATTAGCATTCTATATTCCCTTTGAAGGCCCTGTAAGAAACAACAGCAGTTAAAAAGTGGTTAATTGTATTGGGTCCATAGGTGCATGTAAAAGGAAAAGCAGAATCCTTGTACATTGTAATTATCAATAAGCAACTCCCAATTTAAAGAAGCCTTTAAAGCTGAACATAATTTTTGAAAGAACTTTTCTCAGAGACAAGAAGGTACACCAATTTTATTTTCTGACAAAGATTCTAAGAAGAGATAAGAATCTTATGGCAACTTTGTGAATATGGAAAATATATCACAAAATGAAAACTTACATTAAGAAAATTTACAAGCATCTCATAAAAAACTCCTGATTTTATTTAAAATCATAGAATCAGGTGAGGTAATTAGCTTCTCAAAAACAACCCTGAGAAATGCTTGTACTTTAGTTTACACTGCTCAAACTAATCAGCTATAGAACTACTTTTGCTAGATGCGATAAACAACATAGTTGAAAAGTGTTTATGAATTCAGTTTGTCTGTCCATCTGTTCGAGCTAAAACTCTTGTAAATATACACGTATTGCCACATAATTGAGTTTCACTGTAGAATGTTTGCAATTGAAAATGAAGTGTGCAGCATTCAGTAGTTTGTTTGCAAGGACATACAAAAGAATTACATAACATTATGGTTTATGAAGAAAAATTCTTTCCAGTGCATTTTATGTATGTTATGATACTTCAAATACAACAACATTGATATGCATTACTTAAATAAACCACTACACGCTTTCTGTAGAATATAGCAAAAGTAGCATTTGTAGTTTATTTAGAGGGACACACAAGAAAATTCTGTTACATTATGATTGATAGGGAAAATTAATTTGTGCTGCATTTTAATGATGTCACATACTTCAAACCTAATGAAATTGATATGGATGACTGAGGTATGCTACAACACATTTTCAATAGACTGTCTATACTAACAAAAGAAAGTTTCGCTCTGTGTGCGTGTCTGCAATGGCTAGCAAAATCTAGTGCACCTAGAAATCTGAAAATTTAAGTGAGAACAGTCCAAGCCCTCTCCTAATGCACCTGAGTCTAAGAATTTTAATAGTTTAATAATTAACCAAAATATTAATTAAAACTGATGAATAATTCATTTATTTCTTTACGAACCTGCTTTTAGCACTCACGTATGCCTAGAAACCGATTTACGGCAGTGAACAAGAATGAAGAACCATTTAAATTAAAAATGCATTTATTTCACAATTCTATTTTAACTTCTATCGACTAAACCGTTTGGTTTATTTAAAAGCTAAAAACATATTCTGAAAGATCTCATTCTTACGTCTCAAATGCCACAATATTAAAAAAAATTGATGTTAACACCTTGAAGAATATTTTTGAAAAAGCGTAATTTTCCTGGGTGAATGTTTTCCCCATTATGGTAACTCCCTTCAAGAGTGCAATTTTACAGATACAGACAAACCAAACACATGCTCTTAAAGCTGAATCCGTCTTCTAATAGATGGTATAATTAGTTTTAAACAATACAAATTTTAGCCTATTCAAAAATACTGGGGAACGCAGGTCATTTCACGCCTCACAGGAAGATTTTTTTTCTTATGCTAAATGTTACTAAAAGTTCATATTTCAACACAATATTTGTAGAGTATCTTGGTAGACCAGATTTACATCACCTACAACAATTTCAAAATGTTTGGACAAGAAAAAATATTAAAAAAAAATAAAATCTGAGAAATTTTTGGCGAAAACCTATAATAACGGAGTGTTTTTGCATGGTTACACTCGGCTTCTAGTAACATTTTCACCATTTTATATGCATATATTTTTACATAATTTTATAGAGGACTTAGAAACAGTTATTTTTATAAACGACTAAAATTTTGGAGAGTTGAGACGACAAAAACAATTTTTTTTATGTTAACAGACTCGATGCAAAAATGTTCATTAATTAAAATATGTAGCCCTTTAGATCTGTAAAAAAAAATTGTGAGCTTTATTTTTTAAAAAAAGAGTACACCAAACTGAAAACTAAACTTTACTCTTCTGCACAAGTCAGGTTATCCAAAAATTCTATTTGAAGAAAATCCAAATCGACAAAACATGTCAATGACCCAACCTGAAATCCAAAATGAAAAAAAAAATTCCATATTTCAATGTAACTATAGAAAAATAGTCAACATTTATATTTCTAATATCAATTTAATGTTATCCTTTATTTAAAAATATGAACAAATACGCTTTCCTATTTAAATGTTATATACCGTATATACTCGTGTATAAGCCGACCCCTAAATTCGAGATGAAAACAAGTTTAATACCAGTAATTCAGAATGGTTTTTCATAGGGCTTATTTTGTCTAATTTTATTGTACATTATTAAGGCGAAGAAAACTATTGTAAAATATTGGTATTAAACCTGTTTTCATCTCGAATTTAGGGGTCGGCTTATACACGAGTATATACGGTAGTTTTTAATTAAAAACAGGACAACTGCACCATAATTTTTATAATTAAAATAATGTATTAAAATCAAATACAACATTTGCTAAATGGTACACACATTAAAATTGTGAATTTAGAAACACATTTAAAAATCTACGTTTCGTTTCGTTTCATACACGTCATCCACATACCTTAACCAACACACTTGTTTCTGGTTAAGGTATGTGGATGATGTGTTCATCTTGTGGACCTACACTTTGCCAGATTTACAGTTTTTTGTTCAGGAAGTCAATAGATTAAGTGATAGCATTAAATTTACCTTTGAAATAGAACAGGATGCAAATTTGCCTTTTCTAGATGTTCAGATTAACCGGAACAGTTCTCATTTTACATTCTCTGTATACAGAAAACCATTAAAAGAGAATACAGTAATACATTTTTGTGCAAATATGCCCTTTAAATACAAAATTGCTGCATTTCAGTCATTTATTAGACAAGCTTATAGAATATGTTCAGGTGACCAACTTAATGCTGAAATTGATTTTATTAAAAGAATTACGATCATGGTTTTAAAGATTTGCAGATTGACATGATTATTCAACAGTATAATACGAATATTGATTTATGAAGAAATCACGTTACCACAGAACCATCTGGTCAGATGTCATGAAATTAATTCTTTTAATTAAAATAATATAACACTTCTTCAAAATTGTATGATTTGTCGTATGATGAGAGGTATTCAGCTATAAGTATTTTCAAGTCTCTAACTTATACAGTTTCCAAGTATGAACTCTGTAACAGGTAGGCAGGCAGACAGAGGAGTGAGATGAATAGGGTTTCATCAAGATGAACAAAACCCTAAAAAACAACTGAGCTTTAAATGCTACAAACTACATTTTCCCGTGATAATCGTTTGACTGTTTGAGAGCTTATGGACTTTTCTGATACTACATCCTGAATGACTGACTGACTGGTGCCTTCTTGTGAACGGCAGAATATATTTTTAGTAGGAAGTGGGGAGGTATTTTAGAGGACATATTTATTTTACAACATAAAAATATACACGTGATTCAAGGTTGAGAAAAACCAACCTGCAAAACAGATGAAAATTTTTGCTTTTACCCCACATATTTAGAAATTCCAGAATAAGCAGACATTTTGGGTGTAGAGAGATTTAAAGGGCTGATTATCAATTTACTGTTACTAGAGAGCAACAAATAGAGCATATTTTTTATGTATAGGTTTAAAGATTTTAAACTTTGTATGCTGAGGGAAGAGGAAAGAAAGGTGAAGTGTAAATTTCAGAGGGATGATGCGGGGAGGTAATTTAGTTGATTAATTATTTACTTATTTACTAGAAAGCAAGAAATAGGACAGAAGAATATTGAATATAGAGTTTTAAACAGAGTTGGGCAAAACACAGCAAAAAATCCTTTTCAATAAAGGTGAATATAAGGAATTTTGCTTAATAGCCACTGGCCAGTAGGTTGATTTTTTTTTAGTACTGATACATACATATATAGTGTGTCTCTCTATATATATTATAGCACTGGCACCCGGTTAACATAAAAATATTAAAATTTTTAATAAAGTAACAAATAACATACAGAATATAACCATTTATTCTTAATGGCCGGGATCAAATGTATTATGAATAACCTTTTGTACATTACAGCAACATTCATATGATCAGATTTTTAGAATATTATGTGACTGTACTAGCATTGTTTCTGAAATCAAATTAATTATTAGGTTATGTAGATTAAGAATCATATCCAATCAAGATGAAAGGTTAACCAGAGTTTGAAAGAAGGCAATTAATGGGAATTCTTCGAAACGATTATGCATAAAATCAAAAACCCTAATATCTAATTAAATATGCTTCTATTTACAATCCTATATCAAGAAATCCGTAGCATCAAGTCATGCCATGTATGTGCTAATGTATCAAGCAATGCACATGTTCAATGTTGAATTCAGGGGGTGGTGACATTCCCTCCAGGAGCATTGAATTGCCCTCCCCCCAGAAGATTTGAGATTTTATGTTTTTAATGGTTAAAAAGTGCAATTTCCTCCCCCCCCAGGACTCTGTAATGTCTCCCCTCCTCCTCCGTAGCCACAGAAATCCCCCCCCCCCCCCATGGAAAAGTGTCTGATTTCAACACTGCACATGTCAAACTGACACTTTTTTTCTGCAAGAAAAAGAATTTAAAGATTCTGAAATCAATCAGTGGAAACATTATTCTGGATGACTGATTTTTGGATAAACGGTTCCACACTGTAGGGTAGATGTGCCAGTAATGGACACCCTTAAGGAATCTCTTTAAAAATTATTTTTTAATTAATAGTTATAATTGTTATATTCCACATTTTTTAATATTATATTAATCTACCAACAATATTTAACCATGCTCATAGTCACATTTCCCAATGTGAATCGAAATTTAATTGTAAATAACAGAAATAAATCAAAACACCCTAAATTCCAGTAATGGACACCCCACAAAAAGTAATAGATAATTGATATTATGATTGTATTTAAAACTGGAATTTAAAGAAAGCCTATTAATGAAATAAAAAAAGCTGAATTTTTATTGGTTATTTTTTTATAAACCAAAAATATTGAAGGTCGCCCATTACTGGAAGGCGGTCCATTACTGGCACATCTACTATGTAAGATATATCCAGCAGACACAAAAAACTAATTTTAAAGTCCATTTATATTTATTTTTCTCGTTTGTTGTGGGAGAATAGTTTTAATAAAACTAATACTATCAGTAAAATGTTACAAGTCTTGAAAATTTAAAAAAGCTTCAGTGATTATTCCAGTGATTTTCAAACAAGTCAATATATATTATATATACAGGGCTTGAAATTCAAATTTTCGTAGGAGGGGAGTCTCCCTACCAACATTTATAAATGGAGGGGAGTTGAACTGTTTGGGAGGGAGAAAAAAGTATTTTTAAATCTTATTATTTTACGTACTAATTAAATAATTACATTAATACAAACATGACCCAATACCATTGAAAAAATTTAAATGAACAACTCAGAATAATTATCAAAATGTCTTATTTTATTACAAGAAAAAAGGGGGGAAAAAAGCTTTACACACAACGTCTATTTTTTAATTTGCACCAAATGTTATATTTATTACAAGAAAAAAGGGAAAAAAAAGCTTTACACACAACGTCTGTTTTATAATTCACATCAAATGTTATATTTATTACAAGAAAAAAGGTTAAAAAAAAAGCTTTACACACAACGTCTATTTTATAATTCACACCAAATGTTATATTTATTACAAGAAAAAAGGTTAAAAAAAAAAGCTTTACACACGTCTATTTTTTAATTTTCACCAAATGTTATACGCTCTTAACAGTTGAGTTTCATTAAGTTTTTCTGGTACCAATTCAGAAATTCTCATTAAAATGTCTAAATTTTTATTGTTCAATGAATTTCTAAATTTTGACTTAATTCGATTTTGGGTGCTAAAACCCCTTTCACATGGCACACTTGTAACAGGCAGTACAAGTCCAACTTTAATAATTCTAGAAATTGTTGGAAATGTTTCGTTGTTCTCTCTTAAAAATTTTTCAAAATTAGTTACGTTCACGTTTCTGACTACTTGCTTATATAATGCATATTCAGCGATGACATCATCAATATTCATTTCAGAACAAAACTGCTGAACTATATCCTTAATACAACACCCCTCGAGTTGTGGTAAAGCAAGAGCCGTCGTGGTAGCTCGACATATGGCCTAGCGACCGTCTCCCCCTATGGGGTTTCGCGAACGAAGTCGTCGGGTGTGCCTCGGCTGTTCATCAAGGTTCCGTCTCTGCGGAAGTTTCCTCCAAGAATGAGGTTACTGTCGTAGCGACCTATGTCGTCGACCTTGGTAAAATGACCTGGGGGTCCGCAGTGGGGAGTGGCCCCAGGCCGATCGCAGCGCTGGGGCGAGACAAATCCCTTCAGAGGCTTGGGCGCGATGGTCGTTATCGTGATGCCAGCGACCCCCTGTTGGAAAAACTGGATAGTTTTCCCTTTAGTTCTTATCACTCATTCAAATCATATCTTAATTGACCTAATCCATCCATTCATGCTTTATTATATTTATTCTGCTTATTTAATATTTAACTTTATTCAGCTATATCCAGTAATAAGTTCAGTCATACTCAAGTAATTAAATCCTTCAGTTCAATAACTTTGGTTTACATTATGAAAGCATATTTTTTATTTAAAGTACTTCATATGGTTTTAAAGTAAAAATATCTTTATTTAGTTACTTACCATTTGGCCATATCTATTCTAATGCTTCAGGCTTTTCCATTTGCTTCTATTTACTTTCATTTCATTTTTATTTACATCATGTTTTCGCTTCCTTCGGACATCGCTATCGTATGTTTACTTTAATCGTGTCTCATCATTTCTCGCGGTTTTTCAGCAGATCGATTACGTCACGAAACAAAGGGTTACGGCAGCTGACGGCAGGTGGCTCTAATCTGCGGTCTCTACCTGTGACTGTAATCGATCGTCACGTAACCTTCGGGAAGCCGGAAGTGACCTGTTTGCTGAGGGATGAGAAGATTACGTCATCGGCTCAGACACGAGGCAGTAATGTATTTAAGGAAAGTGGCAGTCGTGTGTTTGAATGTTCCAGCTGGCTGGAAGCCGTCTAGTTTGTTGTTTTAGTGTTTGTGTCATCTACGAGTGTTTAGTCTAGTGATGTTTTGTTTTTAAGGAAGTGCTTTTTAATTCAGCTGGTGATGTGTTATATTTGATGAAATGGGAGATAAAGTTTTTAGATGGAAGTGAGATCTGCAAAAGAGAGGAAATGTTTTTAAAGAACAATCTTTCATCGTTGGAAATGAAGCATATGATTTCATTACGTTTTAAAGAGAAACCTTTTTAGAGAAATAGTTATTAAATAAAAAGACAGTTTTTCTTGTTATTTCGTGCAGCTAATTTTATATATCTTTTGATTTAGTTTTTCCATTGCATATAAAGCTTTTTATTTAAAGTGAGTAAAGCTTTTTCTTTTTGTCTTGATGTTGTGGTTTTCGGACTTTCATAATATTAACTTTCATGTAGTCAAAAGACTACCGGTATTTTAATAGTTCAGAACGAGATTACATTTAAAGTATGTTGACACCGTTCTGTCTATTATTCTTGCATCAGTAATTTCGGAAGCCGAAATTACTTGTTACCGTTTTTGCTATTGAAACACCAAATACGGTGATTCGGTTTGGGTTTCTATGGATAGTGCTTTATACCGGTAGATCGTTTGCCATTGGGACTATTACTAAATATATAGTTAGTACCCTGGAGTGGCAAGTTTTGTCCGGCGATTCAACGTACGGCTGTATCGTGGTCGAGCAGGTACGATTGGTCGTTACTGACAAGTTGATTGAATGGAGGTTGTATTTGAAAGGATGAAGTCATCGAATCGGGAAGTGAGGAAAGATACTGTTTTATGTTTTGTTAAAGTTTGGTTTTACATTAATGGAATTTATTAAATGTTAATACTTATTTTTATATAATTGAGTTTATTTATTGAGAATATCATTAAAGTAAATTAAATGTTTTCTTATGAGTTTTATTTAAAGCCTTTAATTAAAAGTAACTGTTTTCCATTTAAGTTAATTTAATAATGAACTTAGTTTAATTAAAGTAAATTTGTTAAATGAATTTTTCCATCGGTGCTCCAGTTTTCACATCTGATCTATGAGATGTTAATTTAAAGGTCTCAATATATATTGTGTAAGTTTTAAGCATTCTGTTTTGACAAGTGCAAATATAAATTGAATGGTAATGTGACATCGTTTTTGACTCTGGAATATTGGAGATTTGTATTTTATTCTGAACTTGTCTTTACTTGGTGATTTGAATAAATCTTGTTAAGTTGAATTCCTTTTTGTCTGTTATTATTTCATTAATATATTAGAAACTTTCAGTTATCTTTATTTTGCTTTTGAACATTTTAATACCTTGGCCAATTACAGCATCAACGCACCACTTGTGCCGATGCTCCGCTTACTTCGTTAATTACCTTAGGGTTTAAAATAATAAGGTTATGGGCCTAAAGCCAAGGATTTGTTTAAAAGCTGGTTTTTCGTTAGTTATATTTTTAAAGATACTTTTTCAATTTTGCAGTTTTGAATTTTAAAAGTCCTCCAGTTCATTTCAATCATTGAGCTTTGAGATGGGGGGGCTGGTAGCATTTTGCTATAATTTTTTTTAGAAGTTTGAAATCTGTTTAAGGTTTTCTGTTTCTATTCAGAATTTTTTTCTCTCCAATTCCAATTTAAAGAGTTATTTGAAGTTGTTTTTCTAAACTTATAAAGCTGCTATAATCAAATGATCTGGATCACATGCTGTCACAGAGTACTTTTACATAAATAAATGAAAGTCATTAAAGTGCTATTAGTGAAGTGATCTAGGGGAAGTTTAGTGCTTTTGATGGATGAATCCTTGTCTGAAAGACGTGTTGTTAAAGTTCTTATCTGTGTTAAAAATAGAGAGCTGTGTGATCAAGAGTGCAGATTTCTGTTGAAATAAAGTGCATAAAGTTGTGAAAAATTGTGTGTTTTTTTTTTGGAAAGGCATCACCATTTTTTTTTTAAATGTGAAATTTTTGTGGTGGATTATGATCTACAGTGCCAGTCAACTTTGTTTTTGAAGTAGTGAATATGCTTATGCAGCGGCAGCGTCTGGGCCACTTATAAATATGGCTTTATCTGGTGGAGTTATGATTCTTGAGATATAAACATCATAGTAGAAAGAAGATGTTTGTTGTTTTACATGGACTCTGATTTTATAAGTGAACATTAGCATTTTTTTAGGAACTATGGTTTAAACATGAGTAAATGTATCAAGAGAAGTGATCGTCTGTAATTTTTTTTTAATATTAATGATTTTATGCCATGTTGTTTTTGATATTGAAATTTTTTTTGCATAGTGGTAAAAGTTTAAAGTTTTGTAGTCACCTACTTGTCTTAAAGTTTTCGTTAATAAGTTATAAATATAATTTTTTTTTTAAGGCTGAATCTTATATAATTAAGAGCTGTGAAAGTGTTTCAATTTTGATATCAATATGTAAAGTAAATCCTTTTAATATTTAAAAATTGAAATTATTGAAATTTTTTTTGTGTTAAGTGTTAGTAAAAGTTTTTAAGATAAGGTAAAGATGTAAGATATATTATTGGCTTGATAAATTTTTGAAATTTTTTTACTAAGGTTAAATGTTTTTGTAAAAGTGAATCTAAATTTTTTTTAAACTAATTTGATAATTTTTAACTTGAAAGTTTTAAATTTAAATGCTTTTAATTCAGCCATTAAAGCTATATGCTGTATCTGGGATTATTTTTTTAAATCTGTTTTTCAGTATCGTTAAGATAATTTGAAATTGTTGAATTTTAATTTTAAATGTTATTGCTAATATAATTCAGCTTTTATTGAGACAGTGGGTGAAATTGTTTTTTTTTTAGAAATTGTCTGCATGTGTTAGAGTAAATTTTGTTAAGAATGGTTAAAGTATTATGATGAGTTTGAAATTTTATGGAAGTTAAATAGAACTGTTTTTCCATGTTTTTGGAAGGTTAACTTATGTGTAAGGTTAACAGAAGTTGGAATTTTTAAAGTGTTAAGATGGCTACAGCTGCAGTTTCTTAAATGTTAAAGTTTTTAGTTAGTTTATTCTGAAGGTGTTTAAACTGTAAAATGTAATAAATAGTTTTAAACAGTTTAAAGTTAAGCATTTGTAATTTTAAAGTAAAAGTTTTTCTTTAAAGATAAACCAGTAATATTGTTAAACTTATGTCCATATAGTTTTTTTAAAATTTGAATTAAATTTAAAGTCATAATGTTAAAGTAAATTTGGATCTAAAGTTTGAATTGTTAAAATCTTGACTCCAATTGGATAATTCCATGTGTTAGGAAAATGGAGTCCTGTATATTGGGTCAGGAGTATTGCTTTTAAATGCAATGTTATTTGGACTTTGGATATACAAGAATTTTTTTTAACAATGAATATATTTATATACACCTTTAAATATGTTATGTTTAATTTAATGTTGTATCTTCTATGTTTTATGAATTTTTTTTATTTCAGATATATATTCATGTATTTTTTTATACATATTATTTTTATTGAGTTATCAACTTTAGGTGTGTTTCACTTGCAGAAGGGATGTTTTTGTGAAGATTACTTTTTTGGGATAGGACATTTCTTTTAAGGTGGTAATGTCAATGTCCTGAAATGTGATAGATCTTTTTGGGAATACATCCCCTGCAGATATGGTGAGGACATGCATATGTTGAGTTATGTTGAAATTTTTTTTTGGTTGTTATAGAAGTTCTGTGGCTGTGGTATATCAAGTATTAGTTGGTGTTAAGATATGTCAGATTGTGTAAGGAAATTGTTATGTTAAAATGTAAGGGAATTTTCTTTTTGTGTTAGAAAGTGTAAGGAAAATATCTCGGTGACATTGGAAAGTTTTTTTTGGTTTGTGTCAGGAAGAGTTAGGAAATTTTTCAATAGTTTTTAGAGATTTTTTTTTTTGTTAGAAAACTGTGTTAGAAAATTGTGTTAGAAATTTTTAGAAATATTTGAAAAATGTGTTAGGATTAATTAGAAACTAAAATTTTTGTGTAAGGAATAATGTAGATTGTATTAGAATTGAATATGCAGATTTTGGGTAATTTTTCAGATGTCATTGTTCAAGGAAGTCATTTATTGTGAATTTTTCTGTTATCCAGTGTATTGATTAGGTTAAAGGCATTTGTTTTTAGGTCGCAAATGTTAGAGGCCTTGATCAAGTTTCTGGAAGTACCCCATATAGTGAAGAAAATTTTTTTTTGGCTTCAAGTGAGTTGAATAATGTAACATCAAAATGGTAGCCCTGGCGGATACTGGAGAATGGCAGCTATTATATTTTAAAATCTTGTTGTTGTCTCTTGGAGTTTAATAGGATATAACATTGAGGAGGAAATGGTCGGGTATATATATTTTTAGATCATTCTGTTTTAGGAAATAAAGTTTCAGTTTAAACAGATGGGGGAGTATATTTTTTTTTAGGTCTTTCCCAGTTTGTTTTTATGAGGCTTAGCATAAAATGGTGTTAAAATGACTATTATTGGGAACTTTTTAGATAAGTGTTAGATATGCTGAATACTTAAGTTGAATTTGCCTGGTCATGATTCTTCTTCTGGAGTGTTTTTCTTGTTGAAATGAAAGTGTTAGAATTCAGATCGAGATGGTTTTGATTGTGCTCCATGTTTAAATTTGAAAATAGTTTGAAATAGTTGTTGTTGAATTTTTAAAATGGTTTGATAACTATCCGTTGGTCATATTCATCTATGTTATGTGGAAGCGAATGGTGTGAAATCTAGGGCCCTAGTAAATGACTTTGATTGATAGGTTTTTTTTTTTTTGAAAGGGGATGAATAAATGGAAAGTACTCGTTTAAATTTGTGATGTTTTTATGTTCAGGAATCTGAGATGGAAAGATGACCAGAAATATATTATGGATCTAATATTTAAATGTTTCATAAAATGGTGAGATTGTTTAATGCAGCACGGGTCAAATAAGTTGATTTGATTGAGTCAAGCTGTCATGTCTTAAGTGTCTGTATGGGAATTCATCTAATTGGTTATTTTAGTTGATGTTGTCATTGGTTTGAGAAAGTGTCATAAATTCTGTTTAATAAAAGTTTATGTAAGGTTTTGTAAAGTTTATATGGAGTTTATAAAAGTTTAGGGAAATTCGGTATAATGAGATATAGAGAAAGTATTGGAGGTTTTTTTTTGGATCTATGAAGTTTTATAAATTTTATTTAGGAAAAATTTATGAAAGGAAAATTTTTTTTGTTTCAATTAGTGGGTGTGATAAAATATAAAGAAAAAAATTGTTACATCTTTTTTTTGATAAGTTAAATTTATGAAGTCATTTGTTGTGAAGTTAGAAGTTGTGTGAATTGATCCTTCTCAATTTTGATATAATGGACTTTTTAGGAAAGTACTGAGGTACGATGAAGTCGTTTATCTATGATAAACTAGATTTTTAGCTGATGTTCATGTTTTTGATATTTCATATCTTAGAGTTCATGTCTGCAGGTTATTAATATTTTAAATGTAATATATGATATATTGTGCTATATGTGTATTTTATCTGTATTTATTTTTAATAGTATAGTATATTTTTAGATGAGGACTGGAGCCCAATGAAGTTTTTTTTGCAGTTTTTAATGGGGAGAAGTCCTGGTTTGTTGGATTGTTGGTTTGTGATAATTGGCCGTGTAAGTTTTTAAGTGGATTTTTTTTTTTTTTTCTGGAATTGGAGGATAGTTGGTTTACAGTTAATGTGGTCATAATTGGATAGGTGACTGGGGAGGCGTTGCTGATTGTGCAAATTTGTTTTAGGTAGCCTGTTCAGCGTGCTTCTCATGTTGCCAGTCTGATTTTCATTCGAGTGATAAGAGGGGGGCTTTGTTGGAAAAACTGGATAGTTTTCCCTTTAGTTCTTATCACTCATTCAAATCATATCTTAATTGACCTAATCCATCCATTCATGCTTTATTATATTTATTCTGATTATTTAATATTTAACTTTATTCAGCTATATCCAGTAATAAGTTCAGTCATACTCAAGTAATTAAATCCTTCAGTTCAATAACTTTGGTTTACATTATGAAAGCATATTTTTTATTTAAAGTATTTCATATGGTTTTAAAGTAAAAATATCTTTATTTAGTTACTTACCATTTGGCCATATCTATTCTAACGCTTCAGGCTTTTCCATTTGCTTCTATTTACTTTCATTTCATTTTTATTTACATCACGTTTTCGCTTCCTTCGGACATCGCTATCGTATGTTTACTTTGATCGTGTCTCCTCATTTCTCGCGGTTTTTCAGCAGATCGATTACGTCACGAAACAAAGGGTTACGGCAGCTGACTCTAATCTGCGGTCTCTACCTGTGACTGTAATCGATCGTCACGTAACCTTCGGGAAGCCCGAAGTGACCTGTTTGCTGTGGGATGAGGAGATTACCTCATCGGCTCAGACACGGGGCAGTAATGTATTTAAGGAAAGTGGCAGTCGTGTGTTTGAATGTTCCAGCTGGCTGGAAGCCGTCTAGTTTGTTGTTTTAGTGTTTGTGTTGTCTACGAGTGTTTAGTCTAGTGATGTTTTGTTTTTAAGGAAGTGCTTTTTAATTCCGGTGGTGATGTGTTATATTTGATGAAATGGGAGATAATGTTTTTAGATGGAAGTGAGATCTGCAAAAGAGAGGAAATGTTTTTAAAGAACGCCATGTCTTTCATCTTTCATCGTTGGAAATGAAGCATATGATGTCATTAGGTTTTAAAGAGAAATCTTTTTAGAGAAATAGTTATTAAATAAAAAGACAGTTTTTCTTGTTATTTCGTGCAGCTAATTTTATATATCTTTTGATTTAGTTTTTCCATTGCATATAAAGCTTTTTATTTAAAGTGAGTAAAGCTTTTTTTTTTTGTCTTGATGTTGTGGTTTTCGGACTTTCATAATATTAACTTTCATGTAGTCAAAAGACTACCGGTATTTTAATAGTTCAGAACGAGATTCCATTTAAAGTATGTTGACACCGTTCTGTCTATTATTCTTGCATCAGTAATTTCGGAAGCCGAAATTACTTGTTACCGTTTTTGCTATTGAAACACCAAATACGGTGATTCGGTTTGGGTTTCTATGGATAGTGCTTTATACCGGTAGATCGTTTGCCATTGGGACTATTACTAAATATATAGTTAGTACCCTGGAGTGGCAAGTTTTGTCCGGCGATTCAACGTACGGCTGTATCGTGGTCGAGCAGGTACGATTGGTCGTTACTGACAAGTTGATTGAATGGAGGTTGTATTTGAAAGGATGAAGTCATCGAATCGGGAAGTGAGGAAAGATACTGTTTTATGTTTTGTTAAAGTTTGGTTTTACATTAATGGAATTTATTAAATGTTAATACTTATTTTTATATAATTGAGTTTATTTATTGAGAATATCATTAAAGTAAATTAAATGTTTTCTTATGAGTTTTATTTAAAGCCTTTAATTAAAATTAACTGTTTTCCATTTAAGTTAATTTAATAATCAACTTAGTTTAATTAAAGTAAATTTGTTAAATGAATTTTTCCATCGGTGCTCCAGTTTTCACATCTGATCTATGAGATGTTAATTTAAAGGTCTCAATATATATTGTGTAAGTTTTAAGCATTCTGTTTTGACAAGTGCAAATATAAATTGAATGGTAATGTGACATCGTTTTTGACTCTGGAATATTGGAGATTTGTATTTTATTCTGAACTTGTCTTTACTTGGTGATTTGAATAAATCTTGTTAAGTTGAATTCCTTTTTGTCTGTTATTATTTCATTAATATATTAGAAACTTTCAGTTATCTTTATTTTGCTTTTGAACATTTTAATACCTTGGCCAATTACAGCATCAACGCACCACTTGTGCCGATGCTCTGCTTACTTCGTTAATTACCTTAGGGTTTAAAATAATAAGGTTATGGGCCTAAAGCCAAGGATTTGTTTAAAAGCTGGTTTTTCGTTAGTTATATTTTTAAAGATACTTTTTCAATTTTTCAGTTTTGAATTTTAAAAGTCCTCCAGTTCATTTCAATCATTGAGCTTTGAGATGGGGGGGGCTGGTAGCATTTTGCTATAATTTTTTTTAGAAGTTTGAAATCTGTTTAAGGTTTTCTGTTTCTATTCAGAATTTTTTTCTCTCCAATTCCAATTTAAAGAGTTATTTGAAGTTGTTTTTCTAAACTTATAAAGCTGCTATAATCAAATGATCTGGATCACATGCTGTCACAGAGTACTTTTACATAAATAAATGAAAGTCATTAAAGTGCTATTAGTGAAGTGATCTAGGGGAAGTTTAGTGCTTTTGATGGATGAATCCTTGTCTGAAAGACGTGTTGTTAAAGTTCTTATCTGTGTTAAAAATAGAGAGCTGTGTGATCAAGAGTGCAGATTTCTGTTGAAATAAAGTGCATAAAGTTGTGAAAAATTGTGTGTTTTTTTTTTGGAGAGGCATCACCATTTTTTTTTTAATGTGAAATTTTTGTGGTGGATTATGATCTACAGTGCCAGTCAACTTTGTTTTTGAAGTAGTGAATATGCTTATGCAGCGGCAGCGTCTGGGCCACTTATAAATATGGCTTTATCTGGTGGAGTTATGATTCTTGAGATATAAACATCATAGTAGAAAGAAGATGTTTGTTGTTTTACATGGACTCTGATTTTATAAGTGAACATTAGCATTTTTTTAGGAACTATGGTTTAAACATGAGTAAATGTATCAAGAGAAGTGATCGTCTGTAATTTTTTTTTAATATTAATGATTTTATGCCATGTTGTTTTTGATATTGAAATTTTTTTTGCATAGTGGTAAAAGTTTAAAGTTTTGTAGTCACCTACTTGTCTTAAAGTTTTCGTTAATAAGTTATAAATATAATTTTTTTTTTAAGGCTGAATCTTATATAATTAAGAGCTGTGAAAGTGTTTCAATTTTGATATCAATATGTAAAGTAAATCCTTTTAATATTTAAAAATTGAAATTATTGAAATTTTTTTTGTGTTAAGTGTTAGTAAAAGTTTTTAAGATAAGGTAAAGATGTAAGATATATTATTGGCTTGATAAATTTTTGAAATTTTTTTACTAAGGTTAAATGTTTTTGTAAAAGTGAATCTAAATTTTTTTTAAACTAATTTGATAATTTTTAACTTGAAAGTTTTAAATTTAAATGCTTTTAATTCAGCCATTAAAGCTATATGCTGTATCTGGGATTATTTTTTTAAATCTGTTTTTCAGTATCGTTAAGATAATTTGAAATTGTTGAATTTTAATTTTAAATGTTATTGCTAATATAATTCAGCTTTTATTGAGACAGTGGGTGAAATTGTTTTTTTTTTTAGAAATTGTCTGCATGTGTTAGAGTAAATTTTGTTAAGAATGGTTAAAGTATTATGATGAGTTTGAAATTTTATGGAAGTTAAATAGAACTGTTTTTCCATGTTTTTGGAAGGTTAACTTATGTGTAAGGTTAACAGAAGTTGGAATTTTTAAAGTGTTAAGATGGCTACAGCTGCAGTTTCTTAAATGTTAAAGTTTTTAGTTAGTTTATTCTGAAGGTGTTTAAACTGTAAAATGTAATAAATAGTTTTAAACAGTTTAAAGTTAAGCATTTGTAATTTTAAAGTAAAAGTTTTTCTTTAAAGATAAACCAGTAATATTGTTAAACTTATGTCCATATAGTTTTTTTAAAATTTGAATTAAATTTAAAGTCATAATGTTAAAGTAAATTTGGATCTAAAGTTTGAATTGTTAAAATCTTGACTCCAATTGGATAATTCCATGTGTTAGGAAAATGGAGTCCTGTATATTGGGTCAGGAGTATTGCTTTTAAATGCAATGTTATTTGGACTTTGGATATACAAGAATTTTTTTTAACAATGAATATATTTATATACACCTTTAAATATGTTATGTTTAATTTAATGTTGTATCTTCTATGTTTTATGAATTTTTTTTATTTCAGATATATATTCATGTATTTTTTTATACATATTATTTTTATTGAGTTATCAACTTTAGGTGTGTTTCACTTGCAGAAGGGATGTTTTTGTGAAGATTACTTTTTCGGGATAGGACATTTCTTTTAAGGTGGTAATGTCAATGTCCTGAAATGTGATAGATCTTTTTGGGAATACATCCCCTGCAGATATGGTGAGGACATGCATATGTTGAGTTATGTTGAAATTTTTTTTTGGTTGTTATAGAAGTTCTGTGGCTGTGGTATATCAAGTATTAGTTGGTGTTAAGATATGTCAGATTGTGTAAGGAAATTGTTATGTTAAAATGTAAGGGAATTTTCTTTTTGTGTTAGAAAGTGTAAGGAAAATATCTCGGTGACATTGGAAAGTTTTTTTTGGTTTGTGTCAGGAAGAGTTAGGAAATTTTTCAATAGTTTTTAGAGATTTTTTTTTTGTTAGAAAACTGTGTTAGAAAATTGTGTTAGAAATTTTTAGAAATATTTGAAAAATGTGTTAGGATTAATTAGAAACTAAAATTTTTGTGTAAGGAATAATGTAGATTGTATTAGAATTGAATATGCAGATTTTGGGTAATTTTTCAGATGTCATTGTTCAAGGAAGTCATTTATTGTGAATTTTTCTGTTATCCAGTGTATTGATTAGGTTAAAGGCATTTGTTTTTAGGTCGCAAATGTTAGAGGCCTTGATCAAGTTTCTGGAAGTACCCCATATAGTGAAGAAAATTTTTTTTTGGCTTCAAGTGAGTTGAATAATGTAACATCAAAATGGTAGCCCTGGCGGATACTGGAGAATGGCAGCTATTATATTTTAAAATCTTGTTGTTGTCTCTTGGAGTTTAATAGGATATAACATTGAGGAGGAAATGGTCGGGTATATATATTTTTAGATCATTCTGTTTTAGGAAATAAAGTTTCAGTTTAAACAGATGGGGGAGTATATTTTTTTTTAGGTCTTTCCCAGTTTGTTTTTATGAGGCTTAGCATAAAATGGTGTTAAAATGACTATTATTGGGAACTTTTTAGATAAGTGTTAGATATGCTGAATACTTAAGTTGAATTTGCCTGGTCATGATTCTTCTTCTGGAGTGTTTTTCTTGTTGAAATGAAAGTGTTAGAATTCAGATCGAGATGGTTTTGATTGTGCTCCATGTTTAAATTTGAAAATAGTTTGAAATAGTTGTTGTTGAATTTTTAAAATGGTTTGATAACTATCCGTTGGTCATATTCATCTATGTTATGTGGAAGCGAATGGTGTGAAATCTAGGGCCCTAGTAAATGACTTTGATTGATAGGTTTTTTTTTTTTGAAAGGGGATGAATAAATGGAAAGTACTCGTTTAAATTTGTGATGTTTTTATGTTCAGGAATCTGAGATGGAAAGATGACCAGAAATATATTATGGATCTAATATTTAAATGTTTCATAAAATGGTGAGATTGTTTAATGGAGCACGGGTCAAATAAGTTGATTTGATTGAGTCAAGCTGTCATGTCTTAAGTGTCTGTATGGGAATTCATCTAATTGGTTATTTTAGTTGATGTTGTCATTGGTTTGAGAAAGTGTCATAAATTCTGTTTAATAAAAGTTTATGTAAGGTTTTGTAAAGTTTATATGGAGTTTATAAAAGTTTAGGGAAATTCGGTATAATGAGATATAGAGAAAGTATTGGAGGTTTTTTTTTGGATCTATGAAGTTTTATAAATTTTATTTAGGAAAAATTTATGAAAGGAAAATTTTTTTTGTTTCAATTAGCGGGTGTGATAAAATATAAAGAAAAAAATTGTTACATCTTTTTTTTGATAAGTTAAATTTATGAAGTCATTTGTTGTGAAGTTAGAAGTTGTGTGAATTGATCCTTCTCAATTTTGATATAATGGACTTTTTAGGAAAGTACTGAGGTACGATGAAGTCGTTTATCTATGATAAACTAGATTTTTAGCTGATGTTCATGTTTTTGATATTTCATATCTTAGAGTTCATGTCTGCAGGTTATTAATATTTTAAATGTAATATATGATATATTGTGCTATATGTGTATTTTATCTGTATTTATTTTTAATAGTATAGTATATTTTTAGATGAGGACTGGAGCCCAATGAAGTTTTTTTTGCAGTTTTTAATGGGGAGAAGTCCTGGTTTGTTGGATTGTTGGTTTGTGATAATTGGCCGTGTAAGTTTTTAAGTGGATTTTTTTTTTTTTTTCTGGAATTGGAGGATAGTTGGTTTACAGTTAATGTGGTCATAATTGGATAGGTGACTGGGGAGGCGTTGCTGATTGTGCAAATTTGTTTTAGGTAGCCTGTTCAGCGTGCTTCTCATGTTGCCAGTCTGATTTTCATTCGAGTGATAAGAGGGGGGCTTTGTTGGAAAAACTGGATAGTTTTCCCTTTAGTTCTTATCACTCATTCAAATCATATCTTAATTGACCTAATCCATCCATTCATGCTTTATTATATTTATTCTGATTATTTAATATTTAACTTTATTCAGCTATATCCAGTAATAAGTTCAGTCATACTCAAGTAATTAAATCCTTCAGTTCAATAACTTTGGTTTACATTATGAAAGCATATTTTTTATTTAAAGTATTTCATATGGTTTTAAAGTAAAAATATCTTTATTTAGTTACTTACCATTTGGCCATATCTATTCTAACGCTTCAGGCTTTTCCATTTGCTTCTATTTACTTTCATTTCATTTTTATTTACATCACGTTTTCGCTTCCTTCGGACATCGCTATCGTATGTTTACTTTGATCGTGTCTCCTCATTTCTCGCGGTTTTTCAGCAGATCGATTACGTCACGAAACAAAGGGTTACGGCAGCTGACTCTAATCTGCGGTCTCTACCTGTGACTGTAATCGATCGTCACGTAAACTTCGGGAAGCCCGAAGTGACCTGTTTGCTGTGGGATGAGGAGATTACCTCATCGGCTCAGACACGGGGCAGTAATGTATTTAAGGAAAGTGGCAGTCGTGTGTTTGAATGTTCCAGCTGGCTGGAAGCCGTCTAGTTTGTTGTTTTAGTGTTTGTGTTGTCTACGAGTGTTTAGTCTAGTGATGTTTTGTTTTTAAGGAAGTGCTTTTTAATTCCGGTGGTGATGTGTTATATTTGATGAAATGGGAGATAATGTTTTTAGATGGAAGTGAGATCTGCAAAAGAGAGGAAATGTTTTTAAAGAACGCCATGTCTTTCATCTTTCATCGTTGGAAATGAAGCATATGATGTCATTAGGTTTTAAAGAGAAATCTTTTTAGAGAAATAGTTATTAAATAAAAAGACAGTTTTTCTTGTTATTTCGTGCAGCTAATTTTATATATCTTTTGATTTAGTTTTTCCATTGCATATAAAGCTTTTTATTTAAAGTGAGTAAAGCTTTTTCTTTTTGTCTTGATGTTGTGGTTTTCGGACTTTCATATTAACTTTCATGTAGTCAAAAGACTACCGGTATTTTAATAGTTCAGAACGAGATTCCATTTAAAGTATGTTGACACCGTTCTGTCTATTATTCTTGCATCAGTAATTTCGGAAGCCGAAATTACTTGTTACCGTTTTTGCTATTGAAACACCAAATACGGTGATTCGGTTTGGGTTTCTATGGATAGTGCTTTATACCGGTAGATCGTTTGCCATTGGGACTATTACTAAATATATAGTTAGTACCCTGGAGTGGCAAGTTTTGTCCGGCGATTCAACGTACGGCTGTATCGTGGTCGAGCAGGTACGATTGGTCGTTACTGACAAGTTGATTGAATGGAGGTTGTATTTGAAAGGATGAAGTCATCGAATCGGGAAGTGAGGAAAGATACTGTTTTATGTTTTGTTAAAGTTTGGTTTTACATTAATGGAATTTATTAAATGTTAATACTTATTTTTATATAATTGAGTTTATTTATTGAGAATATCATTAAAGTAAATTAAATGTTTTCTTATGAGTTTTATTTAAAGCCTTTAATTAAAAGTAACTGTTTTCCATTTAAGTTAATTTAGTAATGAACTTAGTTTAATTTAAGTAAATTTGTTAAATGAATTTTTCCATCGGTGCTCCAGTTTTCACATCTGATCTATGAGATGTTAATTTAAAGGTCTCAATATATATTGTGTAAGTTTTAAGCATTCTGTTTTGACAAGTGCAAATATAAATTGAATGGTAATGTGACATCGTTTTTGACTCTGGAATATTGGAGATTTGTATTTTATTCTGAACTTGTCTTTACTTGGTGATTTGAATAAATCTTGTTAAGTTGAATTCCTTTTTGTCTGTTATTATTTCATTAATATATTAGAAACTTTCAGTTATCTTTATTTTGCTTTTGAACATTTTAATACCTTGGCCAATTACAGCATCAACGCACCACTTGTGCCGATGCTCTGCTTACTTCGTTAATTACCTTAGGGTTTAAAATAACACCCCCGTGGGCTCCTGGAGGCGCAGGCTAGCTTTATATCCTTAATACAATTAAAGCCAAAAGTAGAATCCTCAATATTTTCCTTGATTGAGCAAGGTTCTACACACTGAAATTTTGAACACATTTCCAAAGTTGGAATGGGAAAACGTCTATCCATTTCTTCTAATACACGAGAAATATATGTTGTTTTTAAATTATCTATTCCTAACTTTTGCGAATTGGAAGGATCAATCAATTTATTATTTCTAAAAATGTTTCCTTGGAGTTCGGAATAAAATTTCTCTTCATATGCACCTCGAGATCTTTGCAATTCTTCTAATCTCCTTTTTGTCGATTCAATCATATTTTTTACACTTGACAGGACCAAGTTTTCATTTTGCAAAAATTTTGACAAGATTGTAAAGGGTTGAAGTATATCCATTATGATATGGACTAGAGCTACAAATGAGAATTCCGAAACTAATTTAAGAAGTCCCTTTGCTTTTGCAGCATCACCAGTCTTTAAAGAAGCATCATGTTCCAATGCAGCTCTCAATGAATCAATAGTCCGTAAAATAACTGACACACATGATGATACTGAAAGCCATCTTATGGAATAAGGCTCAGTGTATTTTAACATAGGTTCATTCAAAACATCCTGAATACCTTGAAGGCGGTTTAGTCTCACAGCTGAACTGCTGTAATATACGAAAACTGATTTCAAAGTCTCTTGAAATTTAGAGATTTGTGGAATAGACTTTGAGGCATCAGATAAGCATAATGATAACCTATGTGCTAAGCAATGAATGCCTAATATTTTGTCATTGATGTCTTGCATTTTATTTTTACAACACCATTTCCACACCCAAACATTGCATTTGCACCATCTGTGCAAACTGCTACAGTATTTGATAAGTTGTCTGGTATTCCCTTTTCTTTTAAACAGTTTTGTACTGCTGTAAATATGGACTCAGAAGTCCCATCATTCAGCTCAATATTTGAAATATATGATGTTTTGGCTGCCTGAGCTTCACCATCAATGTACCTCATATATACTAACAGTCTTTTGGAATTGGATGTATCAGTGGATTCATCTAACATAATGCTATTTGTAGGGCTACTTTTTATTTTCTGAAGGAGTTCTTCTTCTAGCATTGTGGATATACATTCGTTCATGTCATCCACAGCATGCTGGTTCACATATGTTCCATATCCTGAGGTCTTATTTGAAATATTTGGACAATAAATGTCCTTCAGAAAATGAACCATGCTTACCATCATAGTTTTAGGAAGTTCCTGAAAGTAAATAAGAATAAATATTACTATTGTTGTCATTTTAGTTAGAATATAGCTTGAAAAGATATTAAGTTGTTGATATTAATTATTTTTATTTTAAATTAATTTAATATTGACTTAATTAAATAATACAATTTAATTAAATAAATGTTAGATGGTTTTTATATTTCTCTATAATGTTTTAATTATTACATTTGTATTTATTAAAAAATTTAAATCTTAAGGGAAAAAAATTAATTTAAAGAACTTAATAGTTTCTCAAGCTATAATCTAAATAATATAGCAAAAATAATAATACAAAAACACACATGCATGACACTTTCTTAATTATGATACATATCGAATTAGTTTAAAGTTATTATTACTTCTAGGAAAAGGGCCAAAAATTTATGTAGGACAGATTTTTGCTGATATTAAAAATTACCTCCATGAGGGGGGGGGGGGTAATAGGGGTTTAAGAAGAAAAAAATTCATAACCTTGTCAATTCGCTTAAATTTATTATAAATCCTCTTAATATTATCGTCAAGTTTTTTGTAGGACCAACCCTTACAAAAAAGCCGATTTCTAAGTGGGCGATCCCAACTGTCGCATCATGGCAAAAAGATCATTTCTTCTGCAATTGCCAATAAACAGGTGTCCCATGGTCTGCGTATTGGAAATCTACCTGTGCCTGTAGGCCGAGCCGTCAGGTTTTTTTTTAAAATATGCTGAAATTGATAAGAAAATAATTTTATTAGTTTAATTTTTTAGGAAAATTCCTCATGAAAAAAAAATAGAGAGAAACACTTATAAAACCACAATTTTTCTCTTTTTTAAAAAAAATTAAGCTATTCAAAGCATTATTTATCTATTTATTACAAGCTGACCGGCCGGCAGTACCCGGGCCTGTAATAATAGCTTTAAATATACCTAAATAAGTGCTGAATGATTTTATATTTTTAAATGCAGAATTTTAAAGTATGCAGAAAAAACTGAATTCACGAAAGTGAATCGTTTGGTGCCTTTTGTTTTTTCGTGTTTCAAAAAGTTTAGCTGATCTGCATTTTGAAAGACGGGGGAGAGAGAGAAGCTGCTTTTTCAACCGAACGGACACACACCGACGAGACGTTTTTTCGGTCAACCTTTTTAATTGCGGGGTTTAATTAATGCATACCTGCCAACATGTCTATTCAGAAAACCTTACAATTTTCCCGACGTACTTCATTGTGCATCTTTAAAAATATATATGTAGTGTTTATGAAGGCATCTAATAAGGTAATATATGGTGTGATACAAAATTTACTGATAAATACAAAAATATTAAACAAGTAATTGTTTAAGTTAAAAAAGAAAGTCAAAGACACAACCCAAAAAATATTAGCACTGATAATTATTTTTAATGTACTTTAAATAGGCTGATTTGGCTTTACCCAATAATTTTTTGTCAAACATTTTTTCATAGTAATCTTCTTGCATTCTTTTAAGTATTAAAATATAATATTTTATAAGTAAAAAAAAAAATCTAATAAATTTCTAATCAAAAAAGTCCCAAAACTACAATTTTAGTTTTGCATTCAGCTTTGCTGCAAGAAAATTTTAAGATACAAAGCATGACTAAAAATTCCCTGGCATAGAATAACGTGTTGTGAATTACTACTTGGCTGTACTACTATATTGCTAATCACTCTCATCTTTGTAACAAACATAAGGTGTGCATCAGTTTAATTCTTTTACTCAATGAGTAACCTATTTGAGTAATCATTTCAAGTTTTACCAAAAAACCTTACAATCTTACCTATCACCCTTACAACCTTACAATTTGACCTAAATCCTTACATTGTAAGGCTAAACCTTACAAGTTGGCAGGTATGTTAATGTCTTGGTTAATTATCAAAAAAGAAAAACCCAAGCCATAGATGCATTAGGACCCGTCTTGGATATCTTCATCCGAATTTTCATACCTCTAAGTGCGATAGATTTTTAATCATCTCATCGCACACAGATGAACTCTTTTCTTTTATTATAGTGTAGATTATTTTTCAAACTTAAGCTATAATTGAAACATATTTTTTCTGCGCAGCCCTGCATTTAAGTAGAAAAGTTCAAGTAACTGGAATGTATTATAAACTTTTTTCTGTTTACCTTTCCAGTAGAGGTCTGGATGGGCTGAAATTTTTAGGCTCGGTTTAAAAGCTGAACCCCGATCCGTGCAAAAGTCAATTAAGTTAGTCCTCACCCAGCCAGACCAGATTCAATTTCCACAAAAAATACTAATACTTGTGAATCAACAATTATATATGTTTCTTAAGGCTGACCTTAAAAATCCAAACTAGATCCATACACCGGGTCCAGTAATCCAATTTTATTGACACTCGCGGTTTTGATTGACACTAATGTACATTTTTTTTCTTAACAGATTGATTTGACTTTAATTGTTTCAGTTTCGGTTCTTGTCAATGTAGAAAAAAAAGTAAATGTTTTAAAATATTACTCTGTAATTTATTAAACAATAAAATTACAAAGATTTCGTTAAACAAATGCATAAAAACACTTATTTAAAAAAAAAAAAATGAAAAAAATACCCAACATGACGCGACCCGACCTGGAAAGTAGGGCCTGGTCCAGCAAAGTTTAATGAAAGAAAATTGGTCCGGAACCTTGCAGACCTTTACTTCGCACGCTTTGCTTACAAAAATTTCAGCGTGAGGAAAATATCAAAACATAGTTTAACTCATCGTAACAACTTTTGAATCTCAAGTGTTAATGACTAATGCGCGTTTCTCCAAAGTAAATACTCCAAGAGAGTGTTTACGCATTCGACATCGGCAGAAGGAAGATCTGAAAGAAAATGTTTATTTAGGCTACAAAAAGTTGTCATTCGTACGCTTCTGCTGGAATTTAGCACCAGATGTCTTATTTTTATAATTAGACTAGGGGGGCCTACCCCCTGCGAGCTACGCTCGCCAACCCCCGCTCAGACTTTGAGGCCTCTAAAAACATGACAGTGTGCTTTATTTTAAAAATATTGGTAAATCTTTAATTGAGTGGCCGTGCTTTTAACGTTTTAATGGGGCATTTTTTGATTATCATGGCCTCATACACAGCTGTTGCGACAACTGACGACTGTTTTCGGGATTGATAAGTAAAATCAATTACACCTTGAAAACCAGCTTGTATAAAATGGTTAGGTTTAAATTGTGGCTACCTCTTGGACTTTTATAACAACGATCTGTATTCTATTCTTCCTTTGCGTTTAAGGATAAGAAAAATTCCATCTGCTTGTGAATAACATTAAGAACCATGGTATTGAAAAGTACTATGTTACAGACATTTTCAGTAACAGGTTTTAATTTTCTCTCTATTTTAGTGCACCATCATGCATATTTTCATGTTATTTTAAATATGTAAATTATTTATTTTAATTAATATGTATATACGAATTTTCTAATAATTATTTATCATACAAAATTAATTAAATATTTTGTGCATGCATGCCTGCATTTATTCGGCATCAATTGATGAGATATTTAAACAAATTTGCTATCCGCGATAATTTTACACCATGTTATGTCACTTGAATATTGTCCATAAGAAAATCGGGTACTTTTCCAGTATAGGATCCTTTGCTTTTAGGTTTGGCGTAATTCGAGCTTCAAAAAGGGATAGATTCGTTAATATTCATAGATTTGTTGCCAAAAGTTATAAAAACAAACCCAATGAACTTTTGGTGCTTTTCTATTATAGGGGTCTTGACGTTTTTTTAAAAAGCTTGGCAGAAAAAACCAAGCAGGATATTTTATTCTCCTTCCGTTCACTTGGGCAATTATTATTTTATATATTCGTTTCAAATATCCGAATTAGTGATTTTATAAATTCGTTTAATTAAATTTTACAAAAAATAACAAAATGATATCAATAAATAATGATTACTATTAATTCCTTTTCCCCCCTTTCTTTTGCGTTTACATAAATGACGTCATTTGGACGAATTTATTCAAAATATTTTCAGTTCATAAATTAAATTAATGCTGACAGACAATTGTATCCTAACGATAGAAATGTGATTTTTTTTTTTTTCAAATTTTCCTGAAAAACATATTTAATTACAATCTTGTCTTCATTATTGATTGAAATAAAAGATAAATTCAATTTCAATTTGAAAATGACGAATAAAAAGAAATCAATAATCCCTATCGGGATACTTTTCAATTTTTTTCCCTTTTTTGTCACAAAAAAACTGAGTAATTAGTTGCCATTATTACAGAAATGTCATTAAAATTAGAAAAAAAATAATATCTCGAAAACTAATTCCAATTTCAAAATTCTATTACCAGTTTTGACATCCGCAGATTTTTATGGACAATTGGTATTAATTTCATAATCAAGCGTTTAATATTTTTTTTAAAATAGCCCTGAAACATAATCAGCCGTTTAATCAGTCGTTTCATAAAATCGTTTCACAAATTCGTTTCATTAGGATTTTATATATATATAGGGTAGATTAATATTTTTTCCAGACAAAGTTACAAAATTTTAATACTGTATAATGTCATATGTGTGTTCCATATGGTTTAAAATCTTATTTGATTTTACATGTATATATATGATACTTAACAGATTTCCTCATGCGCGTCGGCAGAAAAAAATCCAGAGAGGGTCAATATTTTTGGAACCAATATGCCTGTAGTCCGCTGTTGATGTCAAGTTCTTTAAAATTGACAATATAAGCATGAAATAAGATAAATTAGTTTTTTTTTTTTTTGGGGGGGGGGGGGCAAAACACTTGGTTAAGACAATTTTTAACATATCAACATATAAAAAAATTCAGAAATATTAAGAATAAAAAAGTTTGTACAAGTTTTTTTTTCAAAATGAAGTATTGGAACATTCTATTCTCTTTTAAACCATCCCACTAAATTCATCGTTTAAGCTAAATTTTAAGCACATAGATGTGAAGAGAAAAATAACAAGTTGTCTTCCACGAAAGGTTCAAGGGGGCAGTGCGGCCCTCCTGACAAAACAGCCCTACTTAGTGTTTAATTATTTTACGAAGTGTTTTATTATTTATTTCTTATTCTACTGAAATCTAGGGAAGGCCAATGTCCCCCCACTTATTAGCGCCTATGTTTCCTTTAATTTCTTCTTTCTTTTAGGGCAGCGGCGTGGTATCCTGCATCGGGTTACTAAGTCGATTATATCCAGGTCTAATTTATTTGCTTCGGAGTCCAGTTAATTCGTTTTTGTTGTTGCGGTCAGGATTATTCTAACTATTTTCGAATTGAGCTTTGTTTCTTGCAATTTGGGTTTCAATATGGCCAATTTTCCAAAAGAAGGATCACTGTAATTTTAAAGATTAGAAAACAGTTTCATATATATATATATATATATATATGGACTTTTAAACATAACATGGATTTTTTAACATAAAAAGTAAAATTAATGTAGACAGAATGTAAACTATTTTTTTTTAAATTCATAAATTAATAAGACATTAATGTAAGCAATTTTTCAATAATTGCATTAAAATAATGCAGTCGTTTTCTTTCCTTTAGATTTTAAGTATTTCAATTTTGTGTTTAAGAATCTCGGATTTCGCGCTACTTTTCTTTCGGATTCAGGATTTTAACTAGGATTCTGATTTTCGGGTATCGGGTCCGGTCTACCCCGACCCGTACAGAATTCTACGTCAGCCATATCCTTTTCATTAATTACATTAAAAATAATACATTAATGAAATATAAAAAAGCAATACTTACATTTTGAGCAATAAAATATGCTGTTTTTATAAGTTTTAGAATTTCTGCGTCAGCTTTCTTGATTGCATTATTAGTGGCCGTCTTCATACATCTTCTGTTGTTTTCTGCTTCCAAGGATGATTTCTCTTGGCGGATGTGAGCAGTACTGGATGCATGTTTTGATAGAGTTGAAGTTTTATAACATTTACTGCTGTAATCCTTGCAAAATCGGCATGTCATTAATTCAGTCTCCGAACAATACTTTAACCATGTGTATTGCGTAAACCATCGATTTTGAAATCTGTCTTTATATTTTTTAGTTGGATGCGAACTATACTGATTTTTTTAATTCATATCACTATCTATATCAGAGGAATTAACGTTATCTTCATCGCTGACTTTACGTTTCCATTTTATATGTTTTAACATGACAAGCAAGGTATAGTTGATAGCGCGGAACAATTGTTAAGCACGGTATTGTTCTTTTGCTTTACCCAATGATTCTAAATTATAATGCACGTTACCAGCGGACGGGAGGGGGTCGACATTAAAAATCGTCTGCGGAGGTATTTGCAGCTGCGCCTACCAGCGAATCACCTCGACTGTGACGTCATGTACATAAAATCAAAATTCTAAGAGAAAATTCTCTGGAAAATTCTGAAATTTTTTGGGCGGGAGCCTCCCGCCCGCGATATTCTTTTGGGCGGGATTTCAAATTTTTGGGTGCGAATCCCGCAATCCCACCCTGAAATTCAAGCCCTGGTATGTATATATATATATATATATATATATATATGAAAAAAAAAATGTAAGGAAATTTGCAGAAGATACAGAGGTTAAACCAAGAAGCAATTGCTGATTTAGAAGAAAAGAAAAAATACTTTGATTACAAATGAAAAGATGAATGCGCTACAGGGGTAAAAGGTGAATGTAAAAAAAAACGGTACTTCTTATTATCTCGTCGATCACTTTTCATTAAAAAAAAATCGTCGCCAAACTGTAACGCCAAATAAAATGGGAGAACATTGCCATTGGAATATCAAAATAAATAAATAAATAAAATATAAGAATTTAAGATTTAAGGACACAATTGTTATTTTATTTAATGAAATAACTAATAAATCAGTAAAAGATAATGAAAAATGCATGCAAATGTCAAATTAAAAACCTCTTGAAGACATAACAAACACGTATAATGATTCTGAAATCAAGTAAATGGGACTGCATTTTTGGCGTTTAATCTTAAAGTTTGGTGATAGTTTTTTGTTATGAAAAGTGGTCGACGGGATATACAGAAGTACCCAAAAAACTAATTTCAAAGTCCATTTATATATATATATATATTTTTTCGTTTGTTGTAGGAGGATATTTTCAATAAAACTAATACTGTCAATAAAATTTTAGAAGTCTTGATTTTAAGATAAGTAAAAATCTTGAAAATCTAAAAAAGCTTCAGGTTTATTTCAGTGATTTCCGTACAAGTCAATATATAGGGTAGATGTGCCAGTAATGGACCCCCTTCCAGTAATAGGCCACTTTCAAAGTTTTTGATTTATAAAAAAATATACAATAAAAATTTAGCCTTTAATATATTTTTTCATAATTCCTCCTTGCTTGTTTTATAATCTGGGTTATTGTTGACACTCTTAATCAAACCAATCAGGAACCAGAAAATAATGTTTCACAGTTTCACTGTTTTTCTGTGAAAATTCTAATGAACATGCTAAGAGCCATGGAACTATAAATAGACAGGAACTGACATTTCCCCCGATGTCTGCCCGGTCGATTGAAGTAACTGAGCTGGATGTCACAAGATGGCTGCCGTTGTTTGCTTACATCCTAATCCAGCTCGTTTGAAATATTCCAATGTCATATTAAAGTGTTTTTAAGGTTTTAAATTCTTTTAGTTGATATTTCTGTAAGTTTCATCTGAGTTGCATTTTTTTTTTTTTTTCACTTGGTGTATTTTTACATAAATTGCTCTGCTGAATAGGAGAGCAAAGGTGATCTTTTAATTTATTTTGGTTGATATTCCTGCAGTTTAAATGTATTCTTCATGCCTGGTATTCAGATCCCCCCCCCCCCCCCAACACACACAACCTCTATCAGTAGTTCTTTCAGTTTTTAATATTATTGCTTAAAATTACTAAGTAAATATTGTACTTTTAAAAAATATGTATTTATCAACAGGGCTTAGTTTCTAAGAAAAAAATTACTGAAGCCCCAATATTCTGCAGTACTAACATCTGTAGCGCACCACCCCCCTCCGCCGTCACTACAATTTGCATATTTATATTTCATACATCATTTTTAAGTAGATTTCGTAAAAAGTACTACCTATTACATTCTCCCCTAAGTTGGAATTTTTTAAAATTTTTTGCAGATCTACACCGATTATGACTCCCAGAACCCAAAAGCACCCGCAGTTCAAAACTTTATATACCTACTTACCTATCTATCTATGTCACTTTTTTATGGACACGATAACTGCAATAATTCTGCACAAATCTCTTCCAAACTGATGCATAAAATAAAGGGGCATAAAATCTTGGTCAAGTTCGTTCATAGGCAAAATCGAACCAAGAGGGGGAAATGGGGAGGGGGTGGGGGCTTTTTGTGAAAACAGAAAAAAAACCCATAATTTCTTAATTATGATGCGTATCGAATCCGTTTAAAGTTATTATTACTTCTAGGATAAGGGCCAAAAATTTAGATATGACAGATTTTTGATATCATTAAAAATGGCCACAAGGGGGGGGGGGAAGGGTTTTTAGGAAGAAAATAATTCACAACATTGTCAATTCACAAGATATCAAATCCATTTAAATTTATTATAAATCCTCTTAATATTATCTAAAACTTTTATATTGACAAGTTTTTTTATATGTCCAACCCTTATAGCAAAAAAAAAAAAAAATCCTTGCAGGCTCCGCCTGCAAACAAGTCAGGTTTCGAAATGGGTGGTTCCAACTAACGCATCATGGTAAAAGGTCATTTCTTCCGCAATTCCCAACAAACAGGCTCCTCACGGTCTGCGTCCTCGAAATCTACCTGTGCCTGTAGGCCGAGCCGTCAAGGATTTTTTTTAAAAATTTAAAGCATTACTTTTTTTATTTAGCAAAATACAAATTTTAAATACATCTACTGCGTATACTTATCTATAAACTAATCCAATATAAGATTCCTTCCTTTTTTCTGTTTTGTTTTGTTTTTTAGGAGGTACATAAAAAAATTACGCCTGCATACTTTTGATATATTCCAACAAAATTTGACAAAAAAGATCTAAAAACAAATTTTTATAAAAAGCAAAAATTGATAATGGATATCATTTTGGAAATATTAACTACTCAGAAACGTATTTTAGCAGCATGAGCAAGCACATAGCTTAATCGCTAATTTCTTAAAATCTTGAAAAATGCTTAAGTGATAGAAAAAGAAACAACAAAAGCCTTATAAAAATTTCTTATCACTTAAGCATTTCTCAAGATTTTAATTATATTTAGTGGTTTTATTTAGTGATTACTCTAATTTCTTATCACTTTGTAATTATATTGTTAAAAGTGTCTTTAATTAACATTAAAAATCATTTTTGAAAATTGTATATATTATAGGATAATTTATAATGTAGAGTATAAAATGTATGAAAAATAACATGCAAATTTTTTCACATGTAATGTGTATAATTATTTTTTTCAAAACATCTTCTATCCTTTAGAATATTTTAAATAACTGTTACTTTCAGGATCCTCACATCTGTATATTCTCCGACAATTATATCAACTTTGGCTGTAAGAAATGAAAGTTAATACTAACTTAAGCAAAAAAACATTTAAAGACATCTTTAGAGCAATAATATCATCATTTTACACAGAGTAACGACGTTTTTAAATGTATAGACAGGCTTGGGGCCCCCTAACAAGACTTCAACTGGCGCGTTGCTCTGGGCAGCCTCCCGGCCAAGCATATAATTATAGAAAAACAGCTCAGTTCACATAACTACTACAAAAATAAAAAACACTTCAGTTGCAGAAATAACAAGTATACGAAATTAAAATATCAAATTATCTATATGTAAAGAGAGATATATACTTTTTTTTTTGGTTGACATTTGGTTGACCATCCCTGTACTCTGATTTAAACGATGTAAACAATCAAGAAAATGAACAAAAAAACTGCTGAAATACAGTGCAATTAACGTGAAAATTAACATATACATAACAAAACTGTCCAAACGCGGAATATTCTGATTTACATTCATACACATTACACTCATAGTTTTTAGCAATCCATTTGGATAGCTTTGTATACATCAAGCAATTACGTCTTTAAAAAGTAAATAAATTACTTATCGATGAAATTTTATTCAGGAATCTTCTTGCTAAACCTATTTGTGCAGCCATATGCTTCCCACGACCCCATTGTTTTATAATAATTAAATTAAAACTATGGCTTAAATCTCACTTACTAACGTTGTCAGGGGGAATGTTTTGGTTGTCACAACTTGGCGGAACGGGCGAAACCGGTTATAGTTGAAACTTCATCATTTGGGGGATATGTCAGTTCCTGTTTGTTCTTAGTTCCATGCTAAGAGCTGGCTTTACTTAAACAATTGATATCTTTTTTATTTTCTGGAAAAAATTACATGTTTTTGTTTAGACAATAATAGAAGACTTTGAATTTTACATACTAAGGAAAATTTACAAAATTTTATTTATTTTTCAGGTTTTAGGACCATGCTCCCTTACCGAAATGCTTAATTAGTCAATTTCCAGTAATGGACACCCCATGTGGACGTTACTATAAAAGCAATTTCAGTAATGTTCATAGTGCATAAATTTTTTTATTTAACTGAAAAGCTAAGCAATCATATTTAATTTTTAAATTTCACTTACCAAAATGTAATAACAATATAGTTTTTTTTTTATATTTTTTTTTATTAATTTCACATAATTAATATTTTTTTAAAGATTGTAATCAAATTATTTTTTTTTGCAAACCATACCTTGCATATTTTATTTTATGACAATCAACACTCAACAGGAAGCAGAGAATAATCTTTAAGGGAAAATGAGGGGCTCATGGGGTTCAAACTCTCCCCCATTTAAAAAAAGACAATTTCTTAAGTCACACAAGTTCTTAAAAGTCTTATTTTCTGTCTTAAATGTTTCATTATTCATTTATGACAAAAGAACTACATACATAAAAAATCCCTATAATATTAAATTTATAGTAGCAATGAAAGTAGTAAATCTGCAGATCAGGGGGCTCACATGTCAGTTCTTTGAAATAATTTTATTTAGTAATTAAAAAACATTCAACCTACACTTTCATTTGATATATATTATACAAATTTCTAAAAGTAATATATAAAGCAGTTTTAGGAAGTTTAACTGTTAAAAATAAAAATAATTCCATGCATTAGTTCTCCAAGACACTTTAATTTTTTTTAACTAACCCTTTTAATCCTCCCCCCCCCCCCTCAATGACTCAATAATTTGATAAATATAATTGTTTGAAATTTAGTATTTTAAACCTTTATCTAAAATAATTAGGTACTTTTCGGTTAGCCGGGCACCAGTGATATACATACATACAAACACACACACATATATATATATATATACACATATCTACATATACATATATGTATTTATATATGTACATATATCACTGGCGCCCGGCTAACCGAAAAGTACCAATAATTAAAATATTGATCTTGTGATAATGACAATAATTAATATAAACAGTGAATTATTCTCATATTTTATTAATTATTGATATCCTAATTGTTAAATTTATTTCAAAATGACTATTTTATTTCATAAATATGCTTTCATAAAATTCTGGTTTTAAATACAATCATAAAATGAATTACCTATTACTTTTTGTGGGGTGTCCATTACTGGAACAGAGAGTGTCCCATTACTGGCACAGAGGGTGTTTTGATTTATTTCTGTTATTTACAATTAAATTTTGATTCACATTGGGAAATATGACTATGAGCATGATTAAAATACTGTTGATAGATTAATATAATATTAAAAAAAGTGGAATATAATAATTATAACTATTAATTAAAAAATAATTTTAAAAGAAATTCCTTAAGGGTGTCCATTACTGGCACATTTACCCTATATATATGTATACACTTTGAAAAAATAAAAAGTAAGGACATTTGCAGAAAATACAGAGGTTATACAAAGAAGCAATTGCTGATTTAGAAAAAATATTTTGATTACCAATGAAAAGATGAATGCGCCACAGAGGTAAAAGGTGAATCTAAAAACACTTACTTTTTTTGTTGTTGTTTGTTTATTATTCAAATATTCTAATACTAAAAGATAACAAAAGTGAGCAGTAAAGATTTTGAAACGGTTGCGTTTCCGATGGCCATTTTGATTCAATTTATTTTTCTCTGACAATCTCAACTCATTCGATTAAACAAGTTTTCGATTAAAGTGTTCAACACTTATTAATTTCGATATATTTTTTAAATATTTCAATTGGAGGCAAATTTTTTTATTTATAAGTAAAAAAAAAAATGCATTGTTTGTACCAAGACCACCTCCTTATCATAGTATTAGACCTTCCAATCAGCAAGTTTCCTTTGACGTGGTTAAAAACCACATGGTTGTCCTGCTACTAGCGCCTCTACCGGCAGTAACAGGAGTATTTTTAAATTTGTTTTTCATACATGTTTTCTTATTTTCTTTTATGATATACTGTATGGTTGTCCTCTTCAAATAAGAATTATTTATTTTGAAATTTTTTCAGACATTTTTTTTCATAACATAATTTTTTTTTACTGCTAAACCAAAATGGTTTCTTGCTGTATTCTTTTATGTGAAAAGAAAAAAAAATCAGGTGAAAAAAATCTCATTTCGTGAGTTTCTCAAAAAAGGTAACTCAAAAAGGTGACTATTTTAATGTAATTTTCTATTTTTTCTATTTTCCTATTAGATTTAAATTACTTTATTACAGACATTTTGATTTTTCTTTTATTTAGAATTTCATGTTACGCATAAATTTATCATCGTTTCTTATTTCTTTTCTTTCTTTTTTTTTTTAATGAACATTTTTATAATTTTATTTATTTATTATTATTGGTCTATCATTTTATTTATTTTTGAAGTGATGGGGAATCATTTTAGCTTAGCGCAAACTTCACTATTTTGTGGTCGAATGTTTATACGTATGAAGAAGTGAAAAGTCTACATGAGAAGTCCCATAATCGGGTCCACAGCCAATTGGCGTCAAAGATTGATATACAAGTGTACTTAGGTTTGATTGGCGTATCTTAGCGAACATGGTTTGGCGCTGGCGCATATTTAATTTCTTTGTTGTAACTGACGTACATTTCAAAACACATTTGCCAACATCGCTCATGTTTGACGCCACCTTGGCTTATGGACACTATTACGAAAGATTATCCGTGTTTTCATTTATTATAACGTATCAGTTTATCACAAACTTGCTAAAAGAAATCTTGCCTTTCGTTCAGCAGATGCTGATGGTTATATCGATCTAGAAAATTTGAAAGTGTTGAGCTTTATGAGTGAAAGCAAACATAAATTCCTTTTTTATTCGACTAGTTTCAAATAACAAAAAACAAACGGTCTTATATAATAAATATAGTTCCATTTAATGTGTATGAATTATAAATACTATTATTGTTTATGTATACAGGCTGCATCTTACTATTGACCAATAGCTAATTTATAAACTAAAGTTTTGGAGGTATTACTCCATTTGCAAAAGTGTTTCAAATGGTGTTGTTCTTTGTCATATTAAATGCTATTTGCGTCAAAATAGTGTGTTTTTTAAAGGTTAGGGAATTAAAATGTTTATATATTATTTGGATCATATAGGTTATATTTTAAAAAGAAATTCCTCTTCAATAGAGAACATGCCTTAATAATAATAACAGAAACTAAACCATAATAATATATATAGGTTCCATGGCAATCCAATTATTTTACGAAAGTTAGAACACGGATGGACAGACAAATATACGAGCTGAAGTCATAAACGCTTTTTTTAAAAATTGGAAAGCATAAAAATGCTTAATAATGACTTAAATTGTACGTGTCTCCTCCTCCCCAACTTTCCTCCCAAAAAATAAATTCTTGTCATGCTACGCTTATGGTGTTTGTAAATCTTTAATGGGGATTCTTCTGTAATCAGGCCTACATCTAATTGGCTTGTTACAGTAAGTGTAGTTTGGCAAAAAAAATAAGGTACTTTTTGGTTAGCCGGGCGCCAGTGCTATATATACATGTATATATATATATACACACACACATATCTACATATATACATACATACACATATATGTATGTATATATATACGACATACATATATATTTATCCATGTACATATATCACTGGCGCCCGACTAACCGAAAAGTACCAAAATTTAATTTTTTAACCAGTGTTGTAACTCCCGTACACTTGGAACCACATTCTTCCAGCATCGCTCATATTTGGCGCTAACTTTGGCTGTGGACCTGATACAACAGAAGATTGACTAATATTATATTATGTATTAATTAATCTTATATTTAAATCTTCATTTTTAACAATATTTTTGAAAACTTGATGATAATTGTGCAAAATATTTATTTATTTATTTATTTTTGTGTAATTCGAAAAATATTTTTTGAATTTTGTCAATAACACGACATTTTTTCATAGCTGCATTTTTTTAAATGCATTTTCTTATGAACTAGTATCTGTAGTATCCACCAGGCGGCGATACTTTCCGGAGAAAGTCAGTTAATAAGTTGGCAATTTCCGCGGACATTTTCACCCATAGACTTTCTCCGGATGGTCTTGTCTTATCTATGATAAGGGAGTCTTGGTTTGTACTTTTGTAACCAAATATCGTACTTTTGTAACAGTAGAAATAGAAATCCTTTTAGCTTTAACCAAAGTCATGCAACGCCATCTAGTATTTCCTTGATTAAATAAAAATAGATTTTATTTTATTTCTTTTCCATATCGTTTAAAAAATATTTGCTTAGAAAATTCGTCGAATTTTTTAAAGCTAACAAAAATTACTATTTTGAAATTAAAAAAAAAAAAAAATGTATGATGAAAATAAAGTTTTTTTTTTCCACGATCTAAATATTTCAGCATTATAATTCACTTTTATAAAAACCGGTTATTACACTTTTTCTCTTATAAATATTGTCAAATTTCTCTAAAGCTATAAGTGCTTAAAAATATGTTTTTAAGAAATTAATAAATACAATTCGAAATTAAAAATTTAGATTAAGATTTTATATTAAAGTAAAAAGTATTATATTGTAAAATTAATTATAAAACAATTTCATATTTTATTTAATTCTGAAAATTATTAATTTTATTGTTTAATCTATAAAAATGCTAATAGCAATTTAAGTTTAAATGTATAGATTCAAACTTAAATATATTTAAAATTCCAGTTTTATAACTATTTAGGTTTTCAAATTCAACAACTTTTAATAACAATAAAAAATCATGATGTATTTTTTTTTTCTATCTATGCGTGATTTTAAATCATTTTCTCAATTTATAATATAAATGTTTTATATGTTCTTATTTTTAGTGTGTATATATATATATATTAATAATTCTATTGCCAAAACTGAAATCTTTCTTTGTTTAAACCAACCCCTTTACCTTATTTGTTTCTCAATTTTCAAAATTTATTTATTAGATAATATTTATTTTTAAAAAGTGTTTTTATATATTTTTTCATTCCCTAAATTCCGTGCACTAGTTCTTGCGATATGACTATTGCTAAAATCGTGTAAATCCTGCAAAATGTAGCATAGCAGAGTGACCTGTTGGGAGATTTAAACCAAAACCTAAACAGCAACAACTTATGTCAACGTCTAACTGAATCTGAAGTTTGATGAAAATCTGTGCATTAGTTCTTGAGATATAGTTATCGTGATAATAATGAAAAAAAATAGCATAGCAGCGCCACCTGTTGGGCTATTTACACCAAAACGTAAGCAGCATGTATTTATGTCAAGGTCCAACAGAATCTGAAGTTTGATGACATTCCGTGCATTAGTTCTTGAGATATAGCTATCGTAAAAATCATGAAAAAAGTGGTATAGAAGCGCCACCTGTTGGGATATCTACACCAAAACGAAATCAGCATCTATTTATGTCAAGGTCTAACTGAATCTGAAGTTTGATGAAAATAAGTGCATTAGTTCTTCAGATAGAGCTATTGCGGAAATGGCGAAAAATGCAGCATAGCAGCGCCACCTATTGTGCGATTTTCAACAAAAACTAATCAGCAGCAATTTATATCAGGGACTAACTGAATATACAGTTTTATTAAATTTCATGCATTAGTTCTTGAGATAGAGCACCCACAAAATTTTTGTCACATACAGACAGAGTCATAGACTCACAGGCAGGCATTTTCTAAAAACAGTTTAATCATGTTCAGGACTTTCTAAAATGTATAAATCCATGGAAAACCGTAAGTCGAAAATTTTCATGAATCCAATACTTTCTTCTTGTAAAAATAGAAGAAAGTAAAAAGAAGCATGAAACATCACCAGCAATAAAATGTGAATTTTGCACAAATCATATCACCTATTCATTTTGCAGCATAAAGATTTTTCATCTATTTTATCAAGTTTTAAAGTTTAGTATAGGGAAATGGATTTTATTAATTTTTGATTCCTTCTCTTTACTGTATTTGTATATTGTATATATACCGGGTGACCAAAATTAAAACTCCCTACTCTGACCTCCCTATATATTGAGCTACTCAGTGTAAAATCTTCAAATTTTCTGAATATACTATTCAAAATATGGGGAAATGGATTACAAAAAAAATTAGCTCAGAAATGCCAAAATATGAAAAAAAGTGAAGTTAAAGAGTTCAAGTGGGTGCATCATGGCCAAAGGCTAATTCTGTGGAGCAATCGGGTCCATTTCCACCTCAGTAGAACAGTGAACACAAATATATGTAGCATTTGGGGAAACTTGAAAATCCTGGTACCTTCCAAAAGATTTCACTCCATTCACCGAAAGCTAGTCTGGTGTGAAGTTAGAGAAACATTCATTCTTTGATTTTTCTGTTTTCGAACAGGTTATTCGTAATGGCCCTGTAATGAGCATTGTGACGGCCAACTTGTACAAAAGGATGTTTGAAACATTTGTTGTACCCCATTTGTCCTACGCTGCGAGGCCTGCTAAGGGGATTGAAAATGGATAAAAGTGTACCATTGCACTGAAAGCATAGACCTAATATATTTTTGCTCTGAGGTTGAAAGCTAAAGCTTTTTTTTTAAGAACTCACGCTTTCACTAATAAATATGCATATTTTTTTGCAAAATTTTAAAGAGAGTTATATTTATAAGTGATTGAAATGTCAGAGAGTTTGGAAGATGAGAGCTATTTTTTTATTGCTATGTTAAAGGAGTTGATGCGAAAACAAAAAAGCAAGAAGAAAACATTTCTTTTACAACTTGATAACAATATTTTTTCATGAAAATTTTAGATGGGCTGTAAAACCGTTTTATTTATCACCAATAAAGATTTTAAAGAATTTGGACAAAAATAACTTTTTATTTTAAAACTATGAAACGACACTACGTAAAAAAAAAACAAGAAAATGAGTGCTTTTATCACTAAATATCAATATTTTTTCCCGAATTTTTCATCTTAAAACATAATTTCATACAAAATCGGGTTAAAAATATAAATTAATAAAAACTTGACTTTTTTTTAAAAATTTATTAGCCCAGGCAATGCCAGGCGGGGGTCAGCTAGTAATTTATTATTTTTCTTCTCTTTCCTGTTTTATTAATTACTAGCAAGCTACGCCCGCTACGCTGGTCAATTAATGAACCTTTAATCAAACAAAATATTGACATTTCATAATTCACTTTTATATTTTAACAGAATAATAAGGATACTATAATTTGTGACTCGTGCTATAGCCAATATACATGTCAGGACACGTCGCCCTTATCATTATCTTTTTACGCGTGAAGGTTTCGCTATGGTACTCTATTGTGAAATTTGGTAATTTTAGAAATTCAATAGTTGAAAAATCGCAGAATCATTAGATAATTTTTCTTTAGAAATTGTTCTTAGAGCGCATTTAGATTTTATAAATAACAATCATGTCGAACTTGAAGTTTCTAGCTCCTTCAGCATCGCAAAAATTGCAATTTTAGAACCTTTTTCGCTTCTGCACCCCCCTCGGGGTAGTGGCACCAACATAAAATATAGCCTATGATGGAGCAGGGATTGTCACCATCCATTTGCCACCATCCCTTTTGAAATCGCTTTAGTAGTTCCAGAGATTCCATACAAATTGTAATTTAGAATGTTTTTAGAAAATTTTTTGCTTATTTCAGCCTTTTAAATTTCGAATTTTTTTAGACTTTGTTCTTATAGAGCATTTAAATCTTGTAAGTAACGACCATACAAAATGTCAAGTTCCTAACTCCTTCATTGTTGAAAATATCATAATTTTGGAAAGTTTTTCGCTCCTGCACCCTCTGTGGGCAGTGGCACCGACAAAAAATTTAGCATATGTTGGAGCAGGGACTGTCACCATCCATTTGCCACCATCACTTTTGAAATCGGTTCTGTAGTTTCAGAGATTCCATAGAAATTGTAATTTAGAATGTTTTTAGAACGCTTCTTCCTCATCTCACCCTTTTAAATTGCGAATGTTTTTATAATTTGTTCTTAGAGAGAATTTACATCTTATAAGTAACTACCATACCAAATTTGATGCTTCTATCTCCTTCAGTACACAAAAAATCGAAATTTTAGAACGTTTTTCGCTCCTGCACCCTCCTGGGGGTGGTGGCACCGACATAAAATATAGCCTATGTTGGAGCAGGGATTGTCACCATTAATTTGCCACCATCACTTTTAAAATCGCATCAGTGGTTCCAGAGATTACCCCCTACAAACAAACAACCAAACAAACAAACAATCTTTACTACTTTATATATTAGTATAGATAAGGGGGAATTAGCCCCTTGTTCCCCCCCCCCTTTATACTTAACCAATCAATCCCGAAAACTAATCAGAGATGCGCCTTAACACAGTGAACCTATAAATAAAATTTGAAGGAAAACGGAATAATTCTGCATGTAAAACCCAATTACATAAATTAAGGGGGGTATTAGCCCCCCGTTCCCCCCTTTATACTTAATCAATCAATCCCGAAAACTAATCAGGGAAGCGTCTTAACCCAATGAATCTATAAACAAATTTTGAAGCAAATAGAATAATTCTACATGAAAAACCCATTTATATAAATTAAAGGGGGGATTATCCCCCCGTTCCCCCCCTTTATACTTAACCAATCAATCCCGAAAACTAATCAGGGAAGCGCCTTAACTCAGTGAACCTATAAAGAAAATTTGAAGGAAAACGGAATAATTCTGCATGAAAAACCCATTTATATAAATTAAGGGGGGGATTAGCCCCCCCCCGTTCCCCCCTTTATACTCAGCCAATCAATCCCGAAAATTATCATGCAAGCGCCTTAACACAGTGAACCTATAAACAAAATTTGAAGGAAAACGGAATAATTCTGCATGAAAAACCCATTTATATAAATTAAGGGGGGGATTAGCCCTCCGTTCCCCCCTTTATACTTAACCAATCAATCCCGAAAAGTAATCAGGGAAGCGTCTTAACCCAATGAACCTATAAACAAAATTTGAAGGAAAACGGAATAATTCTGCATGAAAAACCCATTTATATAAATTAAGGGGGGAATTAGCCCCCCGATCCCCCCCTTTTATATTAACTAATCAATCCTGAAAACTAATCAGGGAAGCGCCTTAACACAGTAAACCTATAAACAAAATTTGAAGGAAAATGGAATAATTCTGCAGGAAAAACCCATTTATATAAATTAAGGGGGGGGAATTAGCCCCTTGTTCCCCCCTTTATACTTAACCAATCAATCCCGAAAAGTAATCAGGGAAGCGTCTTAACCCAATGAACCTATAAACAAAATTTGAAGATAATTATGCATGAAAAACCCATTTATATAAATTAAGGGGGGATTAGCCCCCAATCCCCCCCCCCTTTATACTTAACTAATCAAACCCGTAAACTAATCAGGGAAGCGCCTTAACTCAGTGAACCTATAAACAAAATTTGAAGGGAAACGGAATAATTCTGCATGAAAAACCCATTTATATAAATTAAGGGGGGGGAATTAGACCCTTGTTCCCCCCCTTTATACTTGACCAATCAATCCCGAAAACTAATCAGGGAAGCGCCTTAACTCAGTGAACCTATAAACAAAATTTGAAGGAAAACGGAATAATTCTGCATGAAAAACCCATTTATATAAATTAAGGGGGGGGGGAATTAACCCCTTGTTCCCCCCCCCCCCCTTTTATACTTAACCAATCAATCCCGAAAACTAATCAGGGAAGCGCCTTAACACAGTGAACCTATAAACAAAATTTGAAGGAAAACGGATATTTCTATGAAGAGTTATCGCATTACGTACGTACATACATACATACAGAACCGGCTGCCAAGCTCTCAGGGCTTGACAGCCAGTGTGATAACTGAAAAATCGCAATTTTAGAACGTTTTTTGCTCCTGCACCCCCTGGGGTTAGTGGCACAGACATAAAATATAGCCTATGTTGGAGCAGGGGTTGTCACCATCAATTTGCCACCATCACTTTTGAAATCGGTTCGGTAGTTCCAGAGATTACCCCCTACAAACAAACAAACAAGATTTACTTCTTTATAATATTAGTATAGATAAATCTAGAATCTTATTATAAAAGACAGGATGCCACAGCAGTTCTTTAAATTCAGTTCTTGCTTCTTAATAAGATGCAAAAATTGATGAATTAAACTCCTCATAGTATTTTTAAAATATAACAATAACTATGCTCAATCCAGTAACTGTCCATAATTTTTTTTTTTTTATAATACTTGATCATATCTAGAAATCTGTAATATATATATGTATAATTTTTAAGTTAAAATAATGAAATATATCTTATAACAGAATATTTATGTTATATGCTTAGAATAATATGTGGATATGTGTATTGCAATATTTGTATCATGCAATAATTTATTTTTTTTGTTTATTGCCAAAATGTCAGTTGAAGCTTACTGTGGGGACCCGAAAAGTTTTTGTTGTCTGTTTCTATGTCTCATGATAACTACCAAAAAAAGTATCAGTTTAGCCTGTAATTAGGTAGGTATGTTGGTGCAAGACCCGGAATTAGGTGGTTAAGATTGGTTCATTCGTTCTAAAAATATAGAACATCTTATATATTAAAACGAAAAGGGATTTTCGTCAAATTCATTTTTCACACGAATTGTCCCATTTACACATGCGCAAACTTAAATCTAGAACATAGCCAATTTTAGAGCACACTCAAATGCGAAAGCAATGGCCGAGTGTATAAATTGCATTTCTTCTCTGTTCCGATTATCGTGTGGGCTCGATCCCCGCTATGGACAGAATGATTTTTCTTATTTTATTTAAATTATTTTTCAAAAATTTCAAACTTTTAAAAACAGCTATGAATTTTATTTTTATTGCACTATCAAGTTGTTGCCATCAAGTTTTGACGGGTTCCATCTAGTTTTCTTTTAAGTCATAATCTACTTCAATGGGATTTCAGCCAATTTTCAAATTTTAACATTCATTGAAGGGAAAATCACCCATTGGGATAATTGATTTAAACGTTAAATTAATTTTTGCTAAATTTTCAAAATGGAGATCTTAAATTAATCTGATTGCTTTTATTTATTAGAATTTCAAAATTAATTATATACTTAAATTATTGGGAAATTTTATGCATCAATTTGAGAGAAATAAAACATTTTAATTTCTCATGTTTTACGAAAATTTCTGATGCATTTCTTTTTTTTCCCTCTCTTTCATTAAACCATTGCCTAGCAACTGTTTTTCAAAGAATATCAGAAAAGAAAATTCAAGTAAATCGCATTATTTTGAATAAATTTATTTTTAATCGCAAAATTTTACTAACCAAATGGCTGATTTTTGGATGATTTAAATTTTTAATATGTTTTTCCTATTGAATAGATCAGGATTTATTTTAATTACTAAAGAAAGATGGCCAAATAGGATTTACAAATGAAAATTGCAAAAACACTGAATGCATAAATTGAATATAAGTGTCATAAAGGGCTGTCCATAAATGATGTCACACTTTTATTTAATATATTTTGATCCCCCTCCCCCCGCCTAAAGTCACAAAGTGTCACACTTCACCATACCCCTCCCCCCCCCCTTGTCACATGTCACGCTAGACGCTATATTACATAGACATATACTTGGAGTTCAGAAACAAAGCACTACGTTATAGATCATGTTTCAAATTTTATTTTTCAACTTTAACTATAAGTTTTAATGACATTTGTGAGCATAACAATAAAAATTATTCGTGTATTTATTTTGTATAAAATAAGATTAAGGTTTATGACAAAAACATAATTAATATACAATAAAGTAATACAATTAGTAATAATTTTTTTTTTTTTTTTTTTTTTTAAAGAAAGGAATATAAGTGAAAACAAATTTCGTGAAAGTTGTTTTAGTCTGATTAAAAAATACACTCAAATTCTGGTAATTTCAAAATAACTTCAAAATTTAATCTGATGATTTTATTTTAACCAAAATGTGTGATGTCACACTTCTTCTTACACCCTCCAACCTCCTTGTCACAAACTGTCACAATTTCATGAACCCCCCCCCCTCTCCCCCTCCAAGCGTGACATCATTTATGGACGGCCCCAAAGAGAAATTTACATTAGTATATGTATATTTATTACAAAATTTTATTCAATTTCAGCAACGTATGATGATGTTTTGTGGTTGAAAAATAAGTATTCTTTTAAGGATAGGATAAAACTTTCTGTACAAGGAGATTATTAATCTTATGAAATTACAATAGTAATTGCATTCAAAGATATACTCAAATAATGAAATAACACAATTACTGGAAATTGAGAACATAAAATTAAAGTGACAATGGAGAATCAGGTGGGAAAGCCCTAAGAAGGGATGCATCCTTATTCTGAAAAAAAATAATACAAGAATAAGTAGTTTATTATATCATTGTATAAAATTGTGCTTGATATGATGCTTTGAAAATTTTAATATATTTTTATTTTTCTCAAGAATACTTGACACTGAATTTGGTTCCTGAGATTTAACATAATTTTATATCTGATTATAGTATTTTCAAGAAGATTATACAAAAAAAAATAAAAAAATAGTCGGATGTGCCAATCCCAAAACTCTCTTCTATCTCATAGAGATTTCGGATACACTAAAAAGAATCAACACCAATTTATATCAAGGTCTAACTGAATCTAAAGTTTTATTAAATTCCGTGCATTAGTTCTTCAGATATGACTAGTGCTAAAATCGTGTAAATCCTGCAAAATGTAGCACAGCAGCGCAACCTGTTGGGAGATTTACACCAAAACCTAATCAACAACAACTTATGTCAACGTCTAACTGAATCTGAAGTTTGATGAAAATCCATGCATTAGTTCTTGAGATATAGTTATTGTGATAATAATGAAAAAAGTAGCATAGCAGCGCCACCTGTTGGGATATTTACACAAACACGTAAGCAGCACCTATTTATGTCAAGGTCTAATAGAAATCTGAAGTTTGATGAAATTCCGTGCATTCGTTCTTGAGATATAGATATCGTAAAATCATGAAAAAAGTGGTATAGCAGCGCCACCTGTTAGGATATCTACACAAAAAGGTAATCAGTGTCTTTTTAGGTCAAGGTCTAACAGAATCTGAAGTTTGATGAAAATAAGTGCATTAGTTCTTGAGATAGAGCTATTGCGGCAATCGCGAAAAATGCAGCATAGCAGAGTCACCTATTAGGCGATTTTCACCAAAAACTATAACCAAAACCAATTTATGTCAGGGACTAACTGAATATAAAGTTTTATTAAATTTCGTGCATTAGTTCTTGAAATAGAGAGCCCACAAAATTTTTGTCACATACAGACTGTCACAGACAGACATTTTCTAAACACAGTCAAATCGTGTTCAGGACCTTCTAAAACATATAAATCTGTCGAAAATTTTCAAGTATCCAACACTCCCTTCTTGTAAAGATAGACGAAAGTAAAAATAATAATGAATCAGAAGATTATTGCATAAAGAAATAAAGAACATGGTTAATCTCCTTCTAATATAGATTGTGATTTTTGACAAGAGATGCCAAGAAGTGACCTAAATACTATAGTTGAAAAGTTGTAGAGGAACTTCGGGTAATTATGTAATATTGTTTACATTTGGGGCAATGGAACATATCGATATTGTTTAAAACCCAAAAAACGAATATAATTTCAAAGTTCAACTATCTGCAAATAGCTTTTATACACAAAAATTATTTTACAAAATCTCATCGATGCAAACAAATAATAATAATAAACTTATACTGAGGGTATTGTGAGATTGTCAGGAAATATGGAATAGGTGGTTCCAAATGAAGAAAACTAACAAAATTTAACAAAAACAGATTTAATGGTATCAAGAGAGCATAATTAAAATATTTTGTTTAAGTAGTCAACTAATATACAGTAGAAGATCTTTATAACGCAATTCTCCATATAACGCACAACTTCTCAGATGTAAACAATGAATTTTCAATTAAGAAACACCTGAATTTCCACATTATAAATAGTTACCATTCTCTAGAGGACTAAATTTGATACATTAGTTTAACTTTATCTCCTTAATTCAGAGCTTATTACTGAAAAAATTGCTATTATTTGATACAGGTATGTTTGAACAATGTTTGTAAAGTAAATTTAACAATGTGTGGAATGATCAATATTATGCAAAAAATTATAATCTGCACAACTTCTGGTCATAAAGAATGCAATATAAAGATACTCTAATGTATTTTGGTATGCTTCACACATATTTGGCCATGTTTTACAGGCTAAATTTAATGATGTGTGAAATGTGATCTATATAACACAAAATTCTATGTAACGCACAACCTCGTGTTTTTAGGTTTGCGTTATAAAGATCTTCTACTGTACTTCAATTCATAATGCAGATTTGCCCAAATCACAAATATAAAGTTCTGTCACAGATATAAGGATCTGCCACCATAATCATGGAGTATTATGAGATATGGTATTCTGTATAACCCAACACTTCTGGTTTGAAATAAAAATACTCAATGTTTATTGGTGTGAATCACAAACTAAAACATGAGTATTACATCATAAACTGTTAGTAGATTGGTGTACAGTATGCCTAATTTCAACGCAAAAATATTACTTCTAATGATGAATAAAATATATTGAAAAATTATCTCCTAAAACTTACCAAACACGAAAAACAAATATTTATTCACACAATGTGCCCTGATGCTGACCCAACGAACTGCACTTTCTGGAAACTTTCTTAAGTAGTTTATGATATTGCTGTTTGGTCGACAGCATTTTACCAAACAAAAGCATTGGTATTCCATATTACCAGACTATTCAATAATACTCAAATTTCCTCTACTCTTTCTCTGCATGCTTGTTTCAGCACAGATTGTGAAAACACTAGAAGATAACATTTCACATTGTGAAAGAATTAGAGGTTGGTGCAAGTTTTATATTATTTAGGTTTACTCATGAACTTTTGGTCATGGTTGAAAGTTTAATATATCTAAATGTCAGAAATTAAATAGGCAAGCATTATAATGGGGCCCCTTTTGTTCGTTTCGGAAGATTTTTTCTTAATAAATATAAAATCATATAAATTCATAAAGCTCCTTTGCTAAAACTGATTGTGTGTAATACACCTGGTGTATGCCGCTGAAGTCAGTGGTGTGCTCAACTTTAAGTTTGTTTGGATGGATATTCATTTAAAAAATTAAAATAGCACAAGGGATATGTTGTCAATGGCAGTGGGGCACCCAACATTACGTTTGTTTGTAAAGATTTTCATCTAAAAATATAAAATCATTCAACACTGGTTTTAGGGTTTAAGTTTTTTTTTTAAAGATTTATTAGTCAAAATTTCATTATCTCAATAGAGATTTATTTTGTACTTCAAAAAAATTTTATTTTACCTACTGTTACCAAATTTTAAAAAAGTGCAAATAATAATATTTCAAAACATTTTGATAATCATATTAACTAACAGTTTACTGTGCCGGATTAAGCATCTCATTTCCAATTAAAATAATCTTTAAATTGAAATTTGAATAAAATACAGTGTCATGAAAAATCGAAGAGTGTGGAAAAATTTATTACAAATATCTCGGCAACTCATTATCAGATCAACTTTATTCTTTATGCAAAATTTATGTATTTTTTATGTCTTTTATATTAACTTCTTAAAATAAACAATTTTCGAAAATTTTTATATACCTTTTATCAGAACGAATATTTTGAAAGTCCAAAAACAATAGATCCAGATAATTGAGGTTACTGAAATTCAATAGGCTTCTTCTCATTATTAAATACTAAGTACATACTAAATTTCAAGTCTCTATCTCAATTGGTTCAAGAGATAGAGCATTTACAGACAGCAATTTTTTTTTCTAAAAATATGTTTTTCGGTATCTTGAATGTCTGAAAATCTGTGAAAATTTTTTCCTGATTTTTAAAATGATCACAAGACTTACCTTATACATAGTATAAGGTAAAAGAGTTAACTTAAAGAGTTAAGTAAAACAATAAAGATCCAGGCTTAAGAAAATCCAGCAATAACCTTTTTATAGAATATAGAATAAATACGAAGATTATAGAAATAAATGCAATTTCATAAGCACATTTTAAATATTTTTCAAAAATATTCATAAAAGATATGTTTTTTTTTTAAATTGATATCGCATTTTGAATTTTTTTTTTTTTTCTTAAAGAAAAAAGCAAATAATAATGATAAAGAAATAAACACGTTTAAACACTTCATGAAAGTTTTATTACAAAATTCAATTATTCATAAATTTCAAACTACTCTTTACAAAATAAATAACTTGAAAACTAAAATCCTAAGCACATTACAGACACATACTTGTCAACTTTGGTGGAAAAAAATAAGAGAGTTTTTCTAGCAACATTTGCTCTTTAACCCCCTTCGGGGTTGGTGGCTTTTACACAAATTTTATTTGGATGACACCACTTTTTATAAAAAAACTACCTTTACTTAAACCTTCATAAAAATGCTATAATTAGAGAAAGCAAATATTACTTTTATTTTTTACTGGTGCCTAAAACAAATTCTGTATTCTCTTTTTGAGGGTGCATATATGCACCCATGGTCCCGAATGGGTTAAGTTTGTAGTTTAAAATATAAACACAGTAATTACAAACAAAGAAAAAGACAAGACAGAAGGGTTTTTTTAAATAGATACTTATTAGTTTTTTAAACAGAAAAAAAAATTATACATATATTTTTTGAGCATAAGAAATAATTTGAAAAAACAAAATTAACACTTTTTATTATTTAACTCTATGTATTAAAATAATTAGCCTGGTCTTTGCTAAGAGATGTTATTTAAAAAAAAAATATTTTTGATTATGTACTCTCACAATAGATTTAGCTTTCAATAAAAATTTTCCCATAGAAATTTTGTTCAAATTTACATTTTTAAAATGAATTTATGAAATTTTAAATGTATATATATTTTTAAATATTCAAGAAACAGGGAGAAGTATATGAATGTAAGGGAAATAGTGCCAACATTAGGGAGATTTGTAAGGGAAAATACTAAATCTAAAATTAAGAAATTTTCGTTAGTAATTGTTTGGTGCATTAGTACTATTTTTTGGCCAGTAGTTATTTTTTACTTAGTAGCCATCTACTGGTCATCTATAATAATAAAGATAAATGTTTGTCTGTGTGCATTGTGTTGTGCTCAGAAGAAACCACTGTGTGTAGAGCTGCAAGATTTGACAGGTATGTCTAATATTCTGCACCTTAAAGCAAGTTTTTGGATCATTTTTTTCTAAGAATTAAATAGAAATATGTCACTTATACTGATTTGGTGTTTAAAATATGTGCATTTTTTGCAAAAGTTTTGGGCTGAGCCTCATTTTACTGATTATTTGCACATGCTAATTTTCATACAGGCAGGCTTGGGACTTTGTCTAAAAATTTTGGTGTGTACAGACCTTTAGAAAGGATGAAACTCGGCTCAGCCCAAGCTGGCAGAAAAGAGTAAGGCCCAGAAAGAATGATGACTAGGCCTGAAGCTACAGACAAAGTATCGTCCAGAAAGAATGAACACCAGACCTGAAAATGAAAACTGGGCTGGGTCCAATCATGGGATCATGCAGATCTCTAAATAGTTTTTCTAGACTATGTGTAGTAAGCTATTTATTAATCCCTTGGAGACGAGCGACACGTATACGTGACGCATAAGATGATCAGAATCCTCGATTATTCCCATCAGTTATTTTTTAGTGTAAGCTTTGCTTTATTTAATGGTAGCATTTCTGCGATTCAATTAGGCGAAAATGTCTGATTTAAAAAACCGGTGGTAAAAGATTAAAAATTCCGTAAAGAACGCTGGTTGCGAAGGGGTTAAACCTATATTTCAGAATTACTTTTCAATTGCATAATACACAAACAAAAAGGTTTACTTTTGCATGAACATAAAGACAAGATAAATAAATTATACTAAAAAAAATCTCAAGAATAAACAGAAATCATTCTTCATTATGAATATAAAAATACCAATATAAATTTCACACTTCAGGCAAATTCTTAATAATGATACTTTCAAATAGAGGGCTTTTCTTGAACATGTGTACCAAGGTGTACACATTGCTTATTAAATCTGCAGTCCCCAGTAAATCTGTGATTGGTAACAGCACAAACAATAAAAGGATTTATTTCAGCATGAATATAAGAATGCTTGGTAAAGATAACATCAGAAAATCCTCGACTGAATGCTTTATAAATATAATGTTTCCATTCACACATGTGAATGAGAGTTTTACATTTGTGGAAAATTCCTAATTATGATACTTTTACACAGAAAGCTTTGATTGAGAATGCTTAACAAGGTGATTTTTAAATGTACATCTCCAAGTAAATCCTTGATTACAAATACCACAAACAAAAGGTTTCACTTCAGCATGGATATTGGAATGCTTGTTCAAACTTGCCTTATAAGAAAAACCTCGATTGCATACCTCACAAATATAAGATTTCTCCTTGGTGTGAGTACGACGATGTATATACAAGCTACTTTTATACGAAAATCCTTTATTACATATTTCACACTTAAAAGGCTTCTTTTTCACACTTTCCTCAGAAGATTTCTTTTCAGTATGTAAAGTAAGGTGCTTATTATATCTATATTTCCGAGAAAATCCTCGACTGCAAATAGCACAAACGAAAGGCTTTACATCAGCATGAATATAAGAATGCTTGTTTAAGTCTCCCTTACCAGAAAATCCTCGGTTGCACACCTCACAAACATAAGGTTTCTCCTTAGTGTGAGTACGATGATGTACATTTAAATTACTTTTAAGTGAAAAAGTTTTGTTACATATTTCGCACTTAAAAGGCTTCTCTTTAGAATGTACAAAAGTATGGTTATCCAGATTAATCTTGAATGGAAATTTTTTATTGCAAATTTCACAAATGTAAGGTTTCTCCTTGGTATGAGTACGTCGATGTCTTCTTAAGGCAGATCGATCAGAAAATCCTTTCTTGCAGACCTCGCATACAAAAGGCTTTTCATTGTTATGAATTCGAAGATGATTTTTTAAATGTGTTTTATAAGCAAACCGTCTATCACAGATTTCACAAATAAATGGTTTTTCTTGACTGTGAACCATATAATGTTGCTTTAATGCAGCTTTTGTTAGATATCCTTTATTACATATTTCACAAATAAAAGATCTACGATCTGTTGTATGGGTATTCATGTGCTTTTCTAAATGATCCTTTAGAAAAAATTCTTTGTTACATATATTACACATGAAATCTCTTGTCTTCTTCCTAGAATGATTACGAACATGAAGATTAAATGAAGATTTTTGAAAAAATACCTTATCACATAATTTGCAGTTGAAAGGCTTTTGCAAGATATGAATATGATGGTGATCAATTAAGGATCTTTTAAAGTTAAATCCTACATTGCATATATCACAAAGAAAGGGCTTCTCCATAGAATGGACATTAGAATGCTCATCTAGGTTACTCTTCCGAGAAAATCCTTTATTACAAACCTCACAAACATATGGCTTTTCTTGTGTGTGGATGCGGTGATGTATTTTTAATTCACAATTATTAAGAAAACCTTTATTACAAAACTGACATATAAAAGATTTCTCGTTTTTATGAATTCGTAATATATGCTGCTTTAGAGTTTGCTTGTGAGAAAATAACTTATTACAAACCTCACAAACATATGGCTTTTCTTGTGTGTGGATGCGGTGATGTATTTTTAATTCATAGTTATTAAGAAAACCTTTATTACAAAACTGACATATAAAAGATTTCTCACTTTTATGAATTCGTAATATATGCTGCTTTAGAGTTTGCTTGTGAGAAAATAACTTATTACAAATCTCACAAACAACAGATTGTGCTTTGTTATGATTAGAATGAGATATATTCATTTTTTACACTGCTGTTTTATTAAAACTAGAAAAAGAAATGGTACCTTTAATGGTATATGAGACACTTATTAGTAAATTTAAAGAGATTCTTCCATGATAGTTATTGAAATGTTTTCAGTTCCTACTTTGTATAAACAATAAAAATTCTAGCACATTCAGAAAGAAGGAATTTTCACTTTTTACCTATGTTGTATAATGAAGTAATAGTACATACATGTGATAATATTAAGTAAAGTTGATGCTACAGTAAAATTGTTAATAGAAAGTACTTTAACTGGTATAAGATAATTCAGAGAATATTTTTAAGCACATTTGTGAGATTATGGTTACACATGTGGATCTAATCAGATTGTTGCATTTAAATTAGTTATGCAAAGTGTTTCTTCAAAATAAACTACAATGAACATCTGCACCTGAAAGAGAAAAGAAATACGTAAATATTACTTTATCTTATTAATTTGTATGTTTATATTAAACAAATAAAAATAACCAAGTGTAATGTTCATCTTTAAAAAATTTTGTTGGTTAATTTCATAGAATGAAAAAACAAGTGACTAGACACATGTACAGATTATATATGGAGATTAATATTTTTCAGATAACCACACATAAAAAGAGGCATTTTGAAAATTAATGAGAAAATGAATTTCTCAATTTTAATATATTTCTTTATTAGCATTCTATATTCCCTTTGAAGGCCTTGTAAGAAACAACAGCAGTTAAAAAGTGGTTAATTGTATTGGGTCCATAGGTGCATGTAAAAGGAAAAGCAGAATCCTTGTACATTGTAATTATCAGTAAGCAACTCCCAATTTAAAGAAGCCTTTAAAGCTGAACATAATTTTTGAAAGAACTTTTTTCAGAGACAAAAAGGTACACCAATTTTATTTTCTGACAAAGATTCTAAGAAGAGATAAGAATCTTATGGCAACTTTGTGAATATGGAAAATATATCACAAAATGAAAACTTACATTAAGAAAATTTACAAGCATCTCATAAAAAACTCCTGATTTTATTTAAAATCATAGAATCAGGTGAGGTAATTAGCTTCTCAAAAACAACCCTGAGAAATGCTTGTACTTTAGTTTACACTGCTCAAACTAATCAGCTATAGAACTACTTTTGCTAGATGCGATAAACAACATAGTTGAAAAGTGTTTATGAATTCAGTTTGTCTGTCCATCTGTTCGAGCTAAAACTCTTGTAAATATACATGTATTGCCACATAATTGAGGTTCACTGTAGAATGTTTGCAATTGAAAATGAAGTGTGCAGCATTCAGTAGTTTGTTTGCAAGGCCATACAAAAGAATTACATAACGTTATGGTTTATGAAGAAAAATTCTTTCCAGTGCATTTTATGTATGTTATGATACTTCAAATACAACAACATTGATATGCATTACTTAAATAAACCACTACATGCTTTCTGTAGAATATAGCAAAAGTAGCATTTGTAGTTTGTTTAGAGGGGCACACAAGAAAATTCTGTTACATTATGATTGATAGGGAAAATTAATTTGTGCTGCATTTTAATGATGTCACATACTTCAAACCTAATGAAATTGATATGGATGACTGAGGTATGCTACAACCATACACCTTACAATATACTAGACCCCACATTGGTAACCTTTTCATTGACAGACATCAGTGGTGGTGGTGGTAGATTTATTCCGCCAAACTGGTTTTTCTCCCGCCAAAATCTACGTGGAATGTCCCCGAATTTCCCGCCGAAACTTTATATTGTGTCTGTGCTGTTGTTGTTTTTCTAGAGATTGACTAATATTTTAAATTCAAAACAGTTCATTTTAAAATATCTTGCAACAGTGTTCCAAGCTATAAAAGAACAGAATAACTATAATTAAGGTTGAGAGTCTACAGCTGTGTTTATAGTTTGTTAATTTTCGAACTAATTTTGAGTGTTTTCTTGGGAGAGGGGGGTGGGGGAATTATTCTTTTTGTAAGATTTCTCATGTGAAATTGAGTTTATTACCTAAATATTGATTGTTTATACATTTTTTTAAACCCATTGATATTGTACCTGGCAAAAGCATGAGCTTCATTTTTACAGATTTTCTTATTATAATAAAATTTTAGAATATCTACATAATTTTTTAATTGTTTTTAGGTTAGACCATTAATAGGTAATAAAATGCATCATTTTCAGCTGATTACATCAGGTGGTTTTTGATAACATGGGTTACTTTTTAGAAAAGTTTTTTTTTTTTTCAAATAAGAAGTTGTGATTAAGCAAGAGCTTAATTGTCTGCCATTTTGTAATAAAGTGATAAAATGTAAAATACTCAATATATTAAAATCATCGAACAAGCTGTAAAAATTTAGCTATGTTTAATTTTTAAAATTCTTTATTATACTTTATATAAAGAAAATTTCAAAATTTATTTTTTTAAGAGGACAGTACAATAAGTGATTCCTGTCATGTGACAACATTTTTCTACTTTCAAGTGCTGCGGCATCGGAAATTCGGTTCAAAATGCTGACGGACTTTTCTGAAATATCTTCTGCTTTTATTGAAAGCCTCTTTTGATAGCAAACTAAATAAGAACACCTGCCAATTTCATACATTTCCGATCACAAATTAATGAAACAATTTCCTGACGGCTCGGCCTACAGGCACAGGTAGATTTTGAAAATACAGATAGTGGGGCACCTGTTTATTGGGAATTTCATAAGAAATGACCTTTTTGCCATGATTCGGCAGTTTAGACCACCCACTTCAAAATCTACCTGTGTCTGTAGACAGGATTTTTTTTTTCTTTCGGGCTATAAGAGTTGGTCTCATAAAAAAAACTTGTCAAAGTAAAAGTTGTAGATACTATTAAGAGGATTTATAATAAATTTAAGCAGATTTGATATCTTGTGAATTGACGAAGTTTTGAATTCTTTTCTTCTTAAACCCTATTCCCCCCCCCCTTGAGGTCATTTTTAATGATATCAAAAATCTGTCATACATAAATTTTCGGCCCTTTTTCTAGAAGTATTTAATAATTTTAAACGGAATCGATACGTATCATAATTAAGAAGCTATGGGGATATTTCTGTTTTCACCCCCCCCCCCCTCCCTTTGGTTCGATTTTGCCCATTATCAAACTTGACCAAGATATTATGCACTTTAATTTTGTGTATCAGTTTGGAAGAGATTTGTGCAGAATTATTGAAGTTATCGTGTCCATAAAAAAGCGATCTAGATAGATAGATAAAAGTTTTCAATTGGGGGTGGTTTTGGGTTCTGGAAGTGATGATCGGCGTAGATCTGCAAAAAATTTTCAGAAAGTCCAACATAGGGGAGAATGTAATAGGTAGTATTTCTTACGAAATCTACCTAAAATCATAAAGTAGCCATTTTGTATTTGAGAAGGTTTTATAGCATCTAATTATGACAGCAAGTATTGTTTAGAAGTCAACATCTTCAATAGTTGCCGGTGGTTATTATTTTCAATAATTGTAAAGAAAAAAAAAACACTTGAGAGTTAAACTTAATTTTTTATAGCATCCAAAAGTTGCAAATTATTTCTTCTCAGAAACTTATGCAAAATAATAGTTATTTTAACAGAGAAAAAATTACACAAGTTCTAACTTAGTAGATATGAAATATCCAGGAATTTTTATTTTTCATACAAAAAAAAAAATACTGTGCATTTGTATTTTTTTTCTATGCATGCGTATAATGTTATCTATCGATGTTTTCCTTTTGACTAAAAATATTGTAATACATTTATACTTTCAATTATATATATATATATATATATATATATATATATATATATGAAAGGTTGCCAAAAATATGCCTTTAAATTGGAACATCAAAAGCATAACAAAAATTCTGGATTGTAGCAAAAATATGTTCTATAGAATGTATTGTTACATAAAGACAGTATGTGATTTCAAGTTTTCAAAACCTATAAAATACATTATCAAATCAAATAATATTTTATAACATGCCACTGCTAACTTTCCACAAATTCTTCCCTTTTGTAAGAAAAAAAAGATACTGTAAATACTGTTCGATTTTCTGTTATTTTAATAATGCCTGCTAAATTTAATGCATTTTTAGAATTAAAAAAAAAATCTGACAATTTGTTACATTTCGTGAAATGATTGTGTCAGATTGAAGCTTTCCAAGCAGAAATCTCGAAATAATTTGTGTTATCGTACTTAATATCTTATATCACTAATAAAAAAAATATAATTTAAGTAACATTTATTAAAAGGACAAAGCCATTTTATAACATTAAAATAAAATACAGCAGCAAAAACAGAAAAAGAAAATCCATCCAGAAGATTAAACAATCCTTTTTTCACCATGGGTGGGACTCTCATAACTTATTTCTATCCTTCCTCTTTGACATTAAATCCTAGAAGGAGCAGGTTTCGTTTTGGTTTGTTTACGTTTATTTTTATTGCGAGAATGAAATCGAAGTTGCCAAGAAAGCGATCACCGCCAAAACAGACATTTTTTAAAGCGCCAATCCGAGCTGATCCTGAAACCGGATTTTCAACAATATAACAAAGAGATGTGGCCTCTAGTAGATTATTCCTCTGAGGCTACAACACATTTTCAATAGACTGTCTATACTAACAAAAGAAAGTTTCGCTCTGTGTGCGTGTCTGCAATGGCTAGCGAAATCTAGTGCACCTAGAAATCTGAAAATTTAAGTGAGAACAGTCCAAGCCCTCTCCTAATGCACCTGAGTCTAAGAATTTTAATAGTTTAATAATTAACCAAAATATTAATTAAAACTGATGAATAATTCATTTATTTCTTTACGAACCTGCTTTTAGCACTCACGTATGCCTAGAAACTGATTTACGGCAGTGAACAAGAATGAAGAACCATTTAAATTAAAAATGCATTTATTTCACAATTCTATTTTAACTTCTATCGACTAAACCGTTTGGTTTATTTAAAAGCTAAAAACATATTCTGAAAGATCTCATTCTTACGTCTCAAATGCCACAATATTAAAAAAAATTGATGTTAACACCTTGAAGAATATTTTTGAAAAAGCGTAATTTTCCTGGGTGAATGTTTTCCCCATTATGGTAACTCCCTTCAAGAGTGCAATTTTACAGATACAGACAAGCCAAACACATGCTCTTAAAGCTGAATCCGTCTTCTAATAGATGGTATAATTAGTTTTAAACAATACAAATTTTAGCCTATTCAAAAATACTGGGGAACGCAGGTCATTTCACGCCTCACAGGAAGATTTTTTTTCTTATGCTAAATGTTACTAAAAGTTCATATTTCAACACAATATTTGTAGAGTATCTTGGTAGACCAGATTTACATCACCTACAACAATTTCAAAATGTTTGGACGAGAAAAAATATTTAAAAAAAAATAAAATCTGAGAAATTTTTGGCGAAAACCTATAATAACGGAGTGTTTTTGCATGGTTACACTCGGCTTCTAGTAACATTTTCACCATTTTATATGCATATATTTTTACATAATTTTATAGAGGACTTAGAAACAGTTATTTTTATAAACGACTAAAATTTTGGAGAGTTGAGACGAGAAAAACCATTTTTTTTATGTTAACAGACTCGATGCAAAAACCAAAAAAGTGAAAAGAAAACATATTTATTTTACAACCAGATAACAATATTTCTGAGGTAATTTTCACATGGTCTGTAAAACCAGTATATTTATGGCCATTAAAAATTTCAAAGGGTTTGGACATCAAAAGCTATTTTTTTTAAACTATGAAATGATCTTACATGAAAAAAGAAGGCAATGTTTTATTATGAGCACTTTTATCACTAATTATCAGTACTTTTTCACGATTTTGTCATTAAAAATATAAATTCATACAAAATCTGTTAAGATATAAAATAATACCAATTTGGAGTTTATTTAAGGTTTTATCACGAACTTGTGCAATGTTGGGTGAGTCGGCTAGTAGAATATACTTATAACATTTATCATTCATGTACAGACACTCTCAAAAAGTTCATTTAAAGGGGCTGCATGAAAGAATAATATACATTATGTCATTTCATTGTACAAAAAAAAAAAAAAAAAAAAAAAAAAAAAAAAAAAAAAAAAAAATGAAATTTCTTAACAATGTTTTTTTTTCAGTTTTTTAAAGTGTTTCATAATCTATGCTAAATGCATGTTTAATTTTAATTTAGATTTATAGGTTGTTTAATAACAAATTTTTGTTTAAGTTCGATTTTGCATATTGACAGAATTCATCTTGAAGCATGGAATTACATGATACCTGAAATATTTTTAAGAATCAAATTTAAATTTTTCAAACATCACACAAAATGTTGATTAGGGTAAGACCAAAAAAGGGTGTGGACAGAGACAAGAACCTCTTTTATGTTGTTGTTTGGATATTCTCACTTCTGATATAGTCCATAGGTCAGAAGATGGCAGTTGGCACTTCACTCTTTGAAGGAGGCAGAATGAGTTGACAAGAAGAGTTGCTCTAGAAAAGAAAAATCGCCAACTATGCACGATATTGCTACTTTGTCTGATTGTTTAATTAGACACATATTTTTCTTCTATCAATAAGCAACATATTGTGTTTTTCCTTTTATTATTATAATTATAACTGATGCTTAACAACCCGCCCCCTGCTCGCTTATACAGTCAAAACTCGCTCTCTCAAATTAGAGTCCTACGTAGTCGAGTACCGAAACCAAATTTAAAATTTAATTTGAAGTCAATCTGAAAAATAATTTTCATTGGCTCAAAACCAAAAACGAATGCCAATTTTAACTAAGTTATGAAAATTAATAATTAGTCAAAAATCCTGTCTCCAATATTAATTTTATCTTTTATGGAGAAAAATGAAGATATATAATGTTCATTAATTAAAATATGTAGCCCTTTAGATCTGTAAAAAAAAATTGTGAGCTTTATTTTTTAAAAAAAGAGTACACCAAACTGAAAACTAAACTTTACTCTTCTGCACAGGTCAGGTTATCCAAAAATTCTATTTGAAGACAATCCAAACCGACAAAAAATGTCAATGACCCAACCTGAAATCCAAAATGAAAAAAAAAAAATTCCATATTTCAATGTAACTATAGAAAAATAGTCAACATTTATATTTCTAATATCAATTTAAAGTTATCCTTTATTTAAAAATATGAACAAATACACTTTCCTATTTAAATGTTATATACCGTATATACTCGTGTATAAGCCGACCCCTAAATTCGAGATGAAAACAAGTTTAATACCAGTAATTCAGAATGGTTTTTCATAGGGCTTATTTTGTCTAATTTTATTGTACATTATTAAGGCGAAGAAAACTATTGTAAAATATTGGTATTAAACCTGTTTTCATCTCGAATTTAGGGGTCGGCTTATACACGAGTATATATGGTAGTTTTTAATTAAAAACAGGACAATTGCACCATAATTTTTATAATTAAAATAATGTATTAAAATCAAATACAACATTTGCTAAATGGTACACACATTAAAATCGTGAATTTACAAACACATTTAAAAATCTACGTTTCGTTTCGTTTCGTACACGTCATCCACATACCTTAACCAACACACTTGTTTCTGGTTAAGGTATGTGGATGACGTGTTCATCTTGTGGACCTACACTTTACCAGATTTACAGTTTTTTGTTCAGGAAGTCAATAGATTAAGTGATAGCATTAAATTTACCTTCGAAATAGAACAGGATGCAAATTTGCCTTTTCTAGATGTTCAGATTAACCGGAACAGTTCTCATTTTACATTCTCTGTATACAGAAAACCATTAAAAGAGAATAGAGTAATACATTTTTGTGCAAATATGCCCTTTAAATACAAAATTGCTGCATTTCAGTCATTTATTAGACAAGCTTATAGAATATGTTCAGGTGACCAACTTAATGCTGAAATTGATTTTATTAAAAGAATTACGATCATGGTTTTAAAGATTTGCAGATTGACATGATTATTCGACAGTATAATACGAATATTGATTTATGAAGAAATCACGTTACCACAGAACCATCTGGTCAGATGTCATGAAATTAATTCTTTTAATTAAAATAATATAACACTTCTTCAAAATTGTATGATTTGTCGTATGATGAGAGGTATTCAGCTATAAGTATTTTCAAGTCTCTAACTTATACAGTTTCCAAGTATGAACTCTGTAACAGGTAGGCAGGCAGACAGAGGAGTGAGATGAATAGGGTTTCATCAAGATGAACAAAACCCTAAAAAACAACTGAGCTTTAAATGCTACAAACTACATTTTCCCGTGATAATCGTTTGACTGTTTGAGAGCTTATGGACTTTTCTGATACTACATCCTGAATGACTGACTGACTGGTGCCTTCTTGTGAACGGCAGAATATATTTTTAGTGGGAAGGGGGGAGGTATTTTAGAGAACATATTTATTTTACAACATAAAAATATACACGTGATTCAAGGTTGAGAAAAACCAACCTGCAAAAAAGATGAAAATTTTTGCTTTTACCCCACATATTTAGAAATTCCAGAATAAGCAGACATTTTGGGTGTAGAGAGATTTAAAGGGCTGATTATCAATTTACTGTTACTAGAGAGCAACAAATAGAGCATATTTTTTATGTATAGGTTTAAAGATTTTAAACTTTGTATGCTGAGGGAAGAGGAAAGAAAGGAGAAGTGTAAATTTCAGAGGGATGATGCGGGGAGGTAATTTAGTTGATTAATTATTTACTTATTGTTACTAGAAAGCAAGAAATAGGACAGAAGAATATTGAATATAGAGTTTTAAACAGAGTTGGGCAAAACACAGCAAAAAATCCTTTTCAATAAAGGTGAATATAAGGAATTTTGCTTAATAGCCACTGGCCAGTAGGTTGATTTTTTTTTAGTACTGATATATACATATATAGTGTGTCTCTCTATATATATTATAGCACTGGCACCCGGCTAACATAAAAATATTAAAATGTTTAATAAAGTAACAAATAACATACAGAATATAACCATTTATTCTTAATGGCCGGGATCAAATGTATTATGAATAACCTTTTGTACATTACAGCAACATTCATATGATCAGATTTTTAGAATATTATGTGACTGTACTAGCATTGTTTCTGAAATCAAATTAATTATTAGGTTATGTAGATTAAGAATCATATCCAATCAAGATGAAAGGTTAACCAGAGTTTGAAAGAAGGCAATTAATGGGAATTCTTCGAAACGATTATGCATAAAATCAAAAACCCTAATATCTAATTAAATATGCTTCTATTTACAATCCTATATCAAGAAATCCTTAGTATCAAGTCATGCCATGTATGTGCTAATGTATCAAGCAATGCACATGTTCAATGTTGAATTCAGGGGGTGGCGACATTCCCTCCAGGAGCATTGAATTGCCCCCCCCCCCAGAAGATTTGAGATTTTATGTATGTTTTTAATGGTTAAAAAGTGCAATTTCCTCCCCCCCCAGGACTCTGTAATGTCTCCCCTCCTCCTCCGGAGCCACAGAAATCCCCCTCCCCCCCATGGAAAAGTGTCTGATTTCAACACTGCACATGTCAAACTGACACTTTTTTTCTGCAAGAAAAAGAATTTAAAGATTCTGAAATCAATCAGTGGAAACATTATTCTGGATGACTGATTTTTGGATAAACGGTTCCACACTGTAGGGTAGATTTTAAAAATTATTTTTTAATTAATAGTTATAATTGTTATATTCCACATTTTTTAATATTATATTAATCTACCAACAATATTTAACCATGCTCATAGTCACATTTCCCAATGTGAATCGAAATTTAATTGTAAATAACAGAAATAAATCAAAACACCCTAAATTCCAGTAATGGACACCCCACAAAAAGTAATAGATAATTGATATTATGATTGTATTTAAAACTGGAATTTAAAGAAAGCCTATTAATGAAATAAAAAAAGCTGAATTTTTATTGGTTATTTTTTTATAAACCAAAAATATTGAAGGTCGCCCATTACTGGAAGGCGGTCCATTACTGGCACATCTACTATGTAAGATATATCCAGCAGACACAAAAAACTAATTTTAAAGTCCATTTATATTTATTTTTCTCGTTTGTTGTGGGAGAATAGTTTTAATAAAACTAATACTATCAGTAAAATGTTACAAGTCTTGATTTTAAGATAAGTAAAAGTCTTGAAAATTTAAAAAAGCTTCAGTGATTATTCCAGTGATTTTCAAACAAGTCAATATATATTATATATACAGGGCTTGAAATTCAAATTTTCATAGGAGGGGAGTCTCCCTACCAACATTTATAAATGGAGGGGAGTTGAACTGTTTGGGAGGGAGAAAAAAGTATTTTTAAATCTTATTATTTTACGTACTAATTAAATAATTACATTAATACAAACATGACCCAATACCATTGAAAAAATTTAAATGAACAACTCAGAATAATTATCAAAATGTCTTATTTTATTACAAGAAAAAAGGGGGAAAAAAAGCTTTACACACAACGTCTATTTTTTAATTTGCACCAAATGTTATATTTATTACAAGAAAAAAGGTAAAAAAAAAAGCTTTACACACAACGTCTAATTTATAATTTGCACCAAATGTTATATTTATTACAAGAAAAAAGGAAAAAAAAAAGCTTTACACACAACGTCTGTTTTATAATTCACATCAAATGTTATATTTATTACAAGAAAAAAGGTTAAAAAAAAAGCTTTACACACAACGTCTATTTTATAATTCACACCAAATGTTATATTTATTACAAGAAAAAAGGTTAAAAAAAAGCTTTACACACAACGTCTATTTTTTAATTTGCACCAAATGTTATACGCTCTTAACAGTTGAGTTTCATTAAGTTTTTCTGGTACCAATTCAGAAATTCTCATTAAAATGTCTAAATTTTTATTGTTCAATGAATTTCTAAATTTTGACTTAATTCGATTTTGGGTGCTAAAACCCCTTTCACACGGCACACTTGTAACAGGCAGTACAAGTCCAACTTTAATAATTCTAGAAATTGTTGGAAATGTTTCGTTGTTCTCTCTTAAAAAATTTTCAAAATTAGTTACGTTCACGTTTCTGACTACTTGCTTATATAATGCATATTCAGCGATGACATCATCAATATTCATTTCAGAACAAAACTGCTGAACTATATCCTTAATACAACACCCCTCGAGTTGTGGTAAAGCAAGAGCCGTCGTGGTAGCTCGACATATGGCCTAGCGACCGTCTCCCCCTATGGGGTTTCGCGAACGAAGTCGTCGGGTGTTCCTCGGCAGTTCATCAAGGTTCCGTCTCTGCGGAAGTTTCCTCCAAGAATGAGGTTACTGTCGTAGCGACCTATGTCGTCGACCTTGGTAAAATGACCTGGGGGTCCGCAGTGGGGAGCGGCCCCAGGCCGATCGCAGCGCTGGGGCGAGACAAAGCCCTTCAGAGGCTTGGGCGCGATGGTTGTTATTGTGATGCCAGTGATCCCCTGTTGGAAAAACTGGATAGTTTTCCCTTTAGTTCTTATCACTCATTCAAATCATATCTTAATTGACCTAATCCATCCATTCATGCTTTATTATATTTATTCTGCTTATTTAATATTTAACTTTATTCAGCTATATCCAGTAATAAGTTCAGTCATACTCAAGTAATTAAATCCTTCAGTTCAATAACTTTGGTTTACATTATGAAAGCATATTTTTTATTTAAAGTACTTCATATGGTTTTAAAGTAAAAATATCTTTATTTAGTTACTTACCATTTGGCCATATCTATTCTAACGCTTCAGGCTTTTCCATTTGCTTCTATTTACTTTCATTTCATTTTTATTTACATCACATTTTCGCTTCCTTCGGACATCGCTATCATATGTTTACTTTGATCGTGTCTCCTCATTTCTCGCGGTTTTTCAGCAGATCGATTACGTCACGAAACAAAGGGTTACGGCAGCTGACTCTAATCTTCAGTCTCTACCTGTGACTGTAATCGATCGTCACGTAACCTTCGGGAAGCCGGAAGTGACCTGTTTGCTGTGGGATGAGGAGATTACGTCATCGGCTCAGACACGAGGCAGTAATGTATTTAAGGAAAGTGGCAGTCGTGTGTTTGAATGTTCCAGCTGGCTGGAAGCCGTCTAGTTTGTTGTTTTAGTGTTTGTGTTGTCTACGAGTGTTTAGTCTAGTGATGTTTTGTTTTTAAGGAAGTGCTTTTTAATTCAGGTGGTGATGTGTTATATTTGATGAAATGGGAGATAATGTTTTTAGATGGAAGTGAGATCTGCAAAAGAGAGGAAATGTTTTTAAAGAACGCCACGTCTTTCATCTTTCATCGTTGGAAATGAAGCATATGATTTCATTACGTTTTAAAGAGAAACCTTTTTAGAGAAATAATTATTAAATAAAAAGACAGTTTTTCTTGTTATTTCGTGCAGCTAATTTTATATATCTTTTGATTTAGTTTTTCCATTGCATGTAAAGCTTTTTATTTAAAGTGAGTAAAGCTTTTTCTTTTTGTCTTGATGTTGTGGTTTTCGGACTTTCATATAGTCAAAAGACTACCGGTATTTTAATAGTTCAGAACGAGATTCCCTTTAAAGTATGTTGACACCGTTCTGTCTATTATTCTTGCATCAGTAATTTCAGAAGCCGAAATTACTTGTTACCGTTTTTGCTATTGAAACACCAAATACGGTGATTCGGTTTGGGTTTCTACAGATAGTGCTTTATACCGGTAGATCGTTTGCCATTGGGACTATTACTAAATATATAGTTAGTACCCTGGAGTGGCAAGTTTTGTCCGGCGATTCAACGTACGACTGTATCGTGGTCGAGCAGGTACGATTGGTCGTTACTGACAAGTTGATTGAATGGAGGTTGTATTTGAAAGGATGAAGTCATCGAATCGGGAAGTGAGGAAAGATACTGTTTTATGTTTTGTTAAAGTTTGGTTTTACATTAATGGAATGTATTAAATGTTAATACTTATTTTTATATAATTGAGTTTATTTATTGAGAATATCATTAAAGTAAATTAAATGTTTTCTTATGAGTTTTATTTAAAGCCTTTAATTAAAAGTGACTGTTTTCCATTTAAGTTAATTTAGTAATGAACTTAGTTTAATTAAAGTAAATTTGTTAAATGAATTTTTCCATCGGTGCTCCAGTTTTCACATCTGATCTATGAGATGTTAATTTAAAGGTCTCAATATATATTGTGTAAGTTTTAAGCATTCTGTTTTGACAAGTGCAAATATAAATTGAATGGTAATGTGACATTGTTTTTGACTCTGGAATATTGGAGATTTGTATTTTATTCTGAACTTGTCTTTACTTGGTGATTTGAATAAATCTTGTTAAGTTGAATTCCTTTTTGTCTGTTATTATTTCATTAATATATTAGAAACTTTCAGTTATCTTTATTTTGCTTTTGAACATTTTAATACCTTGGCCAATTACAGCATCAACGCACCACTTGTGCCGACGCTCTGCTTACTTCGTTAATTACCTTAGGGTTTAAAATAACACCCCCGTGGGCTCCTGGAGGCGCTGGCTAGCTTTATATCCTTAATACAATTAAAGCCAAAAGTAGAATCCTCAATATTTTCCTTGATTGAGCAAGGTTCTACACACTGAAATTTTGAACACATTTCCAAAGTTGGAATGGGAAAACGTCTATCCATTTCTTCTAATACACGAGAAATATATGTTGTTTTTAAATTATCTATTCCTAACTTTTGCGAATTGGAAGGATCAATCAATTTATTATTTCTAAAAATGTTTCCTTGGAGTTCGGAATAAAATTTCTCTTCATATGCACCTCGAGATCTTTGCAATTCTTCTAATCTCCTTTTTGTCGATTCAATCATATTTTTTACACTTGACAGGACCAAGTTTTCATTTTGCAAAAATTTTGACAAGATTGTAAAGAGTTGAAGTATATCCATTATGATATGGACTAGAGCTACAAATTAGAATTCCGAAACTAATTTAAGAAGTCCCTTTGCTTTTGCAGCATCACCAGTCTTTAAAGAAGCATCATGTTCCAATGCAGCTCTCAATGAATCAATAGTCCGTAAAATAACTGACACACATGATGATACTGAAAGCCATCTTATGGAATAGGGCTCAGTGTATTTTAACATAGGTTCATTCAAAACATCCTGAATACCTTGAAGGCGGTTTAGTCTCACAGCTGAACTGCTGTAATATACAAAAACTGATTTCAAAGTGTCTTGAAATTTAGAGACTTGTGGAATAGACTTTGAGACATCAGATAAGCATAATGATAACCTATGTGCTAAGCAATGAATGCCTAATATTTTGTCATTGATGTCTTGCATTTTTTTTTTTTACAACACCATTTCCACACCCAAACATTGCATTTGCACCATCTGTGCAAACTGCTACAGTATTTGATAAATTGTCTGGTATTCCCTTTTCTTTTAAACAGTTTTGTACTGCTGTAAATATGGACTCAGAAGTCCCATCATTCAGCTCAATATTTGAAATATATGATGTTTTGGCTGCCTGAGCTTCACCATCAATGTACCTCATATATACTAACAGTCTTTTGGAATTGGATGTATCAGTGGATTCATCTAACATAATGCTATTTGTAGGGCTACTTTTTATTTTCTGAAGGAGTTCTTCTTCTAGCATTGTGGATATACATTCGTTCATGTCATCCACAGCATGCTGGTTCACATATGTTCCATATCCTGAGGTCTTATTTGAAATATTTGGACAATAAATGTCCTTCAGAAAATCAACCATGCTTACCATCATAGTTTTAGGAAGTTCCTGAAAGTAAATAAGAATAAATATTACTATTGTTGTCATTTTAGTTAGAATATAGCTTGAAAAGATATTAAGTTGTTGATATTAATTATTTTTGTTTTAAATTAATTTAATATTGACTTAATTAAATAATACAATTTAATTAAATAAATGTTAGATGGTTTTTATATTTCTCTATAATGTTTTAATTATTACATTTGTATTTATTAAAAAATTTAAATCTTAAGGGAAAAAAAACTAATTTAAAGAACTTAATAGTTTCTCAAGCTATAATCTAAATAATATAGCAAAAATAATAATACAAAAACACACATGCATGACACTTTCTTAATTATGATACATATCGAATTCGTTTAAAGTTATTATTACTTCTAGGAAAAGGGCCAAAAATTTATGTAGGACAGATTTTTGATGATATTAAAAATTACCTCCATGAGGGGGGGGGGGTAATAGGGGTTTAAGAAGAAAAAAATTCATAACCTTGTCAATTCGCAAGATATCAAATTCGCTTAAATTTATTATAAATCCTCTTAATATTACCGTCAAGTTTTTTGTAGGACCAACCCTTACAAAAAAAAAAGACTATTTCTAAGTGGGCGATCCCAACTGTCGCATCATGGCAAAAAGGTCATTTCTTCTGCAATTGCCAATAAACAGGCATCCCATGGTCTGCGTTTTGGAAATCTACCTGTGCCTGTAGGCCGAGCCGTCAGGTTTTTTTTAAAAATATGCTGAAATTGATAAGAAAATAATTTTATTAGTTTAATTTTTTAGGAAAATTCCTCATGAAAAAAAAATAGAGAGAAACACTTATAAAACCACAATTTTTCTTTTTTTTAAAAAAAATTAAGCTATCCAAAGCATTGTTTATCTATTTATTACTAGCTGACCGGCCGGCAGTACCCGGGCCTGTGATAATAGCTTTAAATATACCTAAATAAGTGCTGAATGATTTTATATTTTTAAATGCAGAATTTTAAAGTATGCAGAAAAAACTGAATTCACGAAAGTGAATCGTTTGGTGCCTTTTGTTTTTTCGTGTTTCAAAAAGTTTAGCTGATCTGCATTTTGAAAGACGGGGGAGAGAGAGAAGCTGCTTTTTCAACCGAACGGACACACCCCGACGTGACGTTTTTTCGGTCAACCTTTTTAATTGCGGGGTTTAATTAATGTCTTGGTTAATTATCAAAAAAGAAAAACCCAAGCCATAGATGCATTTGGACCCGTCTTGGATATCTTCATCCGAATTTTCATACCTCTAAGTGCGATAGATTTTTAATCATCTCATCGCACACAGATGAACTCTTTTCTTTTATTATAGTGTAGATTATTTTTCAAACTTAAGCTATAATTGAAACATATTTTTTCTGCGCAGCCCTGCATTTAAGTAGAAAAGTTCAAGTAACTGGAATGTATTATAAACTTTTTTCTGTTTACCTTTCCAGTAGAGGTCTGGATGGGCTGAAATTTTTAGGCTCGGTTTAAAAGCTGAACCCCAATCCGTGCAAAAGTCAATTAAGTTAGTCCTCACCCAGCCAGACCAGATTCAATTTCCACAAAAAATACTAATACTTGTGAATCAACAATTATATATGTTTCTTAAGGCTGACCTTAAAAATCCAAACTAGATCCATACACCAGGTCCAGTAATCCAATTTTACTGACACTCGCGGTTTTGATTGACACTAATGTACATTTTTTTTCTTAACAGATTGATTTGACTTTAATTGTTTCAGTTTCGGTTCTTGTCAATGTAGAAAAAAAAGTAAATGTTTTAAAATATTACTCTGTAATTTATTAAACAATAAAATTACAAAGATTTCGTTAAACAAATGCATAAAAACACTTATTTAAAAAAAAAAAAAATGAAAAAAATACCCAACTTGACGCGACCCGACCTGGAAAGTAGGGCCTGGTCCAGCAAAGTTTAATGAAAGAAAATTGGTCCGGAACCTTGCAGACCTTTACTTCGCACGCTTTGCTTACAAAAATTTCAGCGTGAGGAAAATATCAAAACATAGTTTAACTCATCGTAACAACTTTTGAATCTCAAGTGTTAATGACTAATGCGCGTTTCTCCAAAGTAAATACTCCAAGAGAGTGTTTACGCATTCGACATCGGCAGAAGGAAGATCTGAAAGAAAATGTTTATTTAGGCTACAAAAAGTTGTCATTCGTACGCTTCTGCTGGAATTTAGCACCAGATGTCTTATTTTTATAATTAGACTAGGGGGCCTACACCCTGCGAGCTACGCTCGCCAACCCCCGCTCAGACTTTGAGGCCTCTAAAAACATGACAGCGTGCTTTATTTTAAAAATATTGGTAAATCTTTAATTGAGTTGCCGTGCTTTTAACGTTTTAATGGGGCATTTTTTGATTATCATGGCCTCATACACAGCTGTTGCGACAACTGACGACTGTTTTCGGGATTGATAAGTAAAATCAATTACACCTTGAAAACCAGCTTGTATAAAATGGTTAGGTTTAAATTGTGGCTACCTCTTGGACTTTTATAACAACGATCTGTATTCTATTCTTCCTTTGCGTTTAAGGATGAGAAAAATTCCATCTGCTTGTGAATAACATTAAGAACCATGGTATTGAAAAGTACTATGTTACAGACATTTTCAGTAACAGGTTTTAATTTTCTCTCTATTTTAGTGCACCATCATGCATATTTTCATGTTATTTTAAATATATAAATTATTTATTTTAATTAATATGTATATACGAATTTTCTAATAATTATTTATCATACAAAATTAATTAAATATTTTGTGCATGCATGCCTGCATTTATTCGGCATCAATTGATGAGATGTTTAAACAAATTTGCTATCCGCGATAATTTTACACCATGTTATGTCACTTGAATATTGTCCATAAGAAAATCGGGTACTTTTCCAGTATAGGATCCTTTGCTTTTAGGTTTGGCGTAATTCGAGCTTCAAAAAGGGATAGATTCGTTAATATTCATAGATTTGTTGCCAAAAGTTATAAAAACAAACCCAATGAACTTTTGGTGCTTTTCTATTATAGGGGTCTTGACGTTTTTTTAAAAAGCTTGGCAGAAAAAATCAAGCAGGATATTTTATTCTCCTTCCGTTCACTTGGGCAATTATTATTTTATATATTCGTTTCAAATATCCGAATTAGTGATTTTATAAATTCGTTTAATTAAATTTTACAAAAAATAACAAAATGATATCAATAAATAATGATTACTATTAATTCCTTTTCCCCCCTTTCTTTTGCGTTTACATAAATGACGTCATTTGGACGAATTTATTCAAAATATTTTCAGTTCATAAATTAAATTAATGCTGACAGACAATTGTATCCTAACGATAGAAATGTGATTTTTTTTTTTTTCAAATTTTCCTGAAAAACATATTTAATTACAATCTTGTCTTCATTATTGATTGAAATAAAAGATAAATTCAATTTCAATTTGAAAATGACGAATAAAAAGAAATCAATAATCCCTATCGGGATACTTTTCAATTTTTTTCCCTTTTTTGTCACAAAAAAACTGAGTAATTAGTTGCCATTATTACAGAAATGTCATTAAAATTAGAAAAAAAATAATATCTCGAAAACTAATTCCAATTTCAAAATTCTATTACCAGTTTTGACATCCGCGGATTTTTATGGATAATTGGTATTAATTTCATAATCAAGCGTTTAATATTTTTTTTAAAATAGCCCTGAAACATAATCAGCCGTTTAATCAGTCGTTTCATAAATTCGTTTCATAAAATCGTTTCACAAATTCGTTTCATTAGGATTTTATATATATATAGGGTAGATTAATATTTTTTCCAGACAAAGTTACAAAATTTTAATACTGTATAATGTCATATGTGTGTTCCATATGGTTTAAAATCTTATTTGATTTTACATGTATATATATGATACTTAACAGATTTCCTCATGCGCGTCGGCAGAAAAAAATCCAGAGAGGGTCAATATTTTTGGAACCAATATGCCTGTAGTCCGCTGTTGATGTCAAGTTCTTTAAAATTGACAATATAAGCATGAAATAAGATAAATTAGTTTTTTTTTGGGGGGGGGGGGGCAAAACACTTGGTTAAGACAATTTTTAACATATCAACATATAAAAAAATTCAGAAATATTAAGATAAAAAAAGTTTGTACAAGTTTTTTTTTCAAAATGAAGTATTGAAACATTTTATTCTCTTTTAAACCATCCCACTAAATTCATCGTTTAAGCTAAATTTTAAGCACATAGATGTGAAGAGAAAAATAACAAGTTGTCTTCCACGAAAGGTTCAAGGGGGGAGTGCGGCCCTCCTGACAAAACAGCCCTACTTAGTGTTTAATTATTTTACGAAGTGTTTTATTATTTATTTCTTATTCTACTGAAATCTAGGGAAGGCCAATGTCTCCCCACTTATTAGCGCCTATGTTTCCTTTAATTTCTTCTTTCTTTTAGGGCAGCGGCGTGGTATCCTGCATCGGGTTACTAAGTCGATTATATCCAGGTCTAATTTATTTGCTTCGGAGTCCAGTTAATTCGTTTTTGTTGTTGCGGTCAGGATTATTCTAACTATTTTCGAATTGAGCTTTGTTTCTTGCAATTTGGGTTTCAATATGGCCAATTTTCCAAAAGAAGGATCACTGTAATTTTAAAGATTAGAAAACAGTTTCATATATATATATATATATATATATATATATATATATATATATATGGACTTTTAAACATAACATGGATTTTTTAACATAAAAAGTAAAATTAATGTAGACAGAATGTAAACTATTTTTTTTTTAAATTCATAAATTAATAAGACATTAATGTAAGCAATTTTTCAATAATTGCATTAAAATAATGCAGTCGTTTTCTTTCCTTTAGATTTTAAGTATTTCAATTTTGTGTTTAAGAATCTCGGATTTCGCGCTACTTTTCTTTCGGATTCAGGATTTTAACTAGGATTCTGATTTTCGGGTATCGGGTCCGGTCTACCCCGACCCGTACAGAATTCTACGTCAGCCATATCCTTTTCATTAATTACATTAAAAATAATACATTAATGAAATATAAAAAAGCAATACTTACATTTTGAGCAATAAAATATGCTGTTTTTATAAGTTTTAGAATTTCTGCGTCAGCTTTCTTGATTGCATTATTAGTGGCCGTCTTCATACAGCTTCTGTTGTTTTCTGATTCCAAGGATGATTTCTCTTGGCGGATGTGAGCAGTACTGGATGCATGTTTTGATAGAGTTGAAGTTTTATAACATTTACTGCTGTAATCCTTGCAAAATCGGCATGTCATTAATTCAGTCTCCGAACAATACTTTAACCATGTGTATTGCGTAAACCATCGATTTTGAAATCTGTCTTTATATTTTTTAGTTGGATGCGAACTATACTGATTTTTTTAATTCATATCACTATCTATATCAGAGGAATTAACGTTATCTTCATCGCTGACTTTACGTTTCCATTTTATATGTTTTAACATGACAAGCAAGGTATAGTTGATAGCGCGGAACAATTGTTAAGCACGGTATTGTTCTTTTGCTTTACCCAATGATTCTAAATTATAATGCACGTTACCAGCGGACGGGAGGGGGTCGACATTAAAAATCGTCTGCGGAGGTATTTGCAGCTGCGCCTACCAGCGAATCACCTCGACTGTGACGTCATGTACATAAAATCAAAATTCTAAGAGAAAATTCTCTGGAAAATTATGAAATTTTTTGGGCGGGAGCCTCCCGCCCGCGATATTCTTTTGGGCGGGATTTCAAATTTTTGGGTGCGAATCCCGCAATCCCACCCTGAAATTCAAGCCCTGGTATGTATGTATATATATATATATATATATATGAAAAAAAAAATGTAAGGAAATTTGCAGAAGATACAGAGGTTAAACCAAGAAGCAATTGCTGATTTAGAAGAAAAGAAAAAATACTTTGATTACAAATGAAAAGATGAATGTGCTACAGGGGTAAAAGGTGAATGTAAAAAAAAAAACGGTACTTCTTATTATCTCGTCGATCACTTTTCATTAAAAAAAAAATCGTCGCCAAACTGTAACGCCAAATAAAATGGGAGAACATTGCCATTGGAATATCAAAATAAATAAATAAATAAAATATAAGAATTTAAGATTTAAGGACACAATTGTTATTTTATTTAATGAAATAACTAATAAATCAGTAAAAGATAATGAAAAATGCATGCAAATGTCAAATTAAAAACCTCTTGAAGACATAACAAACACGTATAATGATTCTGAAATCAAGTAAATGGGACTGCATTTTTGGCGTTTAATCTTAAAGTTTGGTGATAGTTTTTTGTTATGAAAAGTGGTCGACGGGATATACAGAAGTACCCAAAAAACTAATTTCAAAGTCCATTTATATATATATATATTTTTTTTTTTTTCGTTTGTTGTAGGAGGATATTTTCAATAAAACTAATACTGTCAATAAAATTTTAGAAGTCTTGATTTTAAGATAAGTAAAAATCTTGAAAATCTAAAAAAGCTTCAGGTTTATTTCAGTGATTTCTGTACAAGTCAATATATAGGGTAGATGTGCCAGTAATGGACCCCCTTCCAGTAATAGGCCACTTTCAAAGTTTTTGATTTATAAAAAAATATACAATAAAAATTTAGCCTTTAATATATTTTTTCATAATTCCTCCTTGCTTGTTTTATAATCTGGGTTATTGTTGACACTCTTAATCAAACCAATCAGGAACCAGAAAATAATGTTTCACAGTTTCACTGTTTTTCTGTGAAAATTCTAATGAACATGCTAAGAGCCATGGAACTATAAATAGACAGGAACTGACATTTCCCCCGATGTCTGCCCGGTCGATTGAAGTAACTGAGCTGGATGTCACAAGATGGCTGCCGTTGTTTGCTTACATCCTAATCCAGCTCGTTTGAAATATTCCAATGTCATATTAAAGTGTTTTTAAGGTTTTAAATTCTTTTAGTTGATATTTCTGTAAGTTTCATCTGAGTTGCATTTTTTTTTTTTTCACTTGGTGTATTTTTACATAAATTGCTCTGCTGAATAGGAGAGCAAAGGTGATCTTTTAATTTATTTTGGTTGATATTCCTGCAGTTTAAATGTATTCTTCATGCCTGGTATTCAGATCCCCCCCCCCCCAACACACACAACCTCTACCAGTAGTTCTTTCAGTTTTTAATATTATTGCTTAAAATTACTAAGTAAATATTGTACTTTTAAAAAATATGTATTTATCAACAGGGCTTAGTTTCTAAGAAAAAAATTACTGAAGCCCCAATATTCTGCAGTACTAACATCTGTAGCGCACCACCCCCCTCCGCCGTCACTGCAATTTGCATATTTATATTTCATACATCATTTTTAAGTAGATTTCGTAAAAAGTACTACCTATTACATTCTCCCCTAAGTTGGAATTTTTAAAAATTTTTTGCAGATCTACACCGATTATGACTCCCAGAACCCAAAAGCACCCGCAGTTCAAAACTTTATATACCTACTTACCTATCTATCTATGTCACTTTTTTATGGACACGATAACTGCAATAATTCTGCACAAATCTCTTCCAAACTGATGCATAAAATAAAGGGGCATAAAATCTTGGTCAAGTTCGTTCATAGGCAAAATCGAACCAAGAGGGGGAAATGGGGAGGGGGTGGGGGCTTTTTGTGAAAACAGAAAAAAAACCCATAATTTCTTAATTATGATGCGTATCGAATCCGTTTAAAGTTATTATTACTTCTAGGATAAGGGCCAAAAATTTAGATATGACAGATTTTTGATATCATTAAAAATGGCCACAAGGGGGGGGGGAGGGTTTTTAGGAAGAAAATAATTCACAACATTGTCAATTCACAAGATATCAAATCCGTTTAAATTTATTATAAATCCTCTTAATATTATCTAAAACTTTTATATTGACAAGTTTTTTTATATGTCCAACCCTTATAGCAAAAAAAAAAAAAATCCTTGCCGGCTCCGCCTGCAAACAAGTCAGGTTTCGAAATGGGTGGTTCCAACTAACGCAAAAAGGTAAAAGGTCATTTCTTCCGCAATTCCCAACAAACAGGCTCCTCACGGTCTGCGTCCTCGAAATCTACCTGTGCCTGTAGGCCGAGCCGTCAAGGATTTTTTTAAAAAATTTAAAGCATTACTTTTTTTAATTAGCAAAATACAAATTTTAAATACATCTACTGCGTATACTTATCTATAAACTAATCCAATATAAGATTCCTTCCTTTTTTCTGTTTTGTTTTGTTTTTTAGGAGGTACATAAAAAAATTACGCCTGCATACTTTTGATATATTCCAACAAAATTTGACAAAAAAGATCTAAAAACAAATTTTTATAAAAAGCAAAAATTGATAATGGATATCATTTTGGAAATATTAACTACTCAGAAACGTATTTAGCAGCATGAGCAAGCACATAGCTTAATCGCTAATTTCTTAAAATCTTGAAAAATGCTTAAGTGATAGAAAAAGAAACAACAAAAGCCTTATAAAAATTTCTTATCACTTAAGCATTTCTCAAGATTTTAATTATATTTAGTGATTTTATTTAGTGATTACTCTAATTTCTTATCACTTTGTAATTATATTGTTAAAAGTGTCTTTAATTAACATTAAAAATCATTTTTGAAAATTGTATATATTATAGGATAATTTATAATGTAGAGTATAAAATGTATGAAAAATAACATGTAAATTTTTTCACATGTAATGTGTATAATTATTTTTTTCAAAACATCTTCTATCCTTTAGAATATTTTAAATAACTGTTACTTTCAGGATCCTCACATCTGTATATTCTCCGACAATTATATCAACTTTGGCTGTAAGAAATGAAAGTTAATACTAACTTAAGCAAAAAACATTTAAAGACATCTTTAGAGCAATAATATCATCATTTTACACAGAGTAACGACGTTTTTAAATGTATAGACAGGCTTGGGGCCCCCTAACAAGACTTCAACTGGCGCGTTGCTCTGGGCAGCCTCCCGGCCAAGCTTATAATTATAGAAAAATAGTTCAGTTCACATAACTACTACAAAAATAAAAAACACTTCAGTTGCAGAAATAACAAGTATACGAAATTAAAATATCAAATTATCTATATGTAAAGAGAGATATATACTTTTTTTTTTGGTTGACATTTGGTTGACCATCCCTGTACTCTGATTTAAACGATGTAAACAATCAAGAAAATGGAACCAAAAAACTGCTGAAATATAGTGCAATTAACGTGAAAATTAACATATACATAACAAAACTGTCGAAACGCGGAATATTCTGATTTACATTCATACACATTACACTCATAGTTTTTAGCAATCCATTTGGATAGCTTTGTATACATCAAGCAATTACGTCTTTAAAAAGTAAATAAATTACTTATCGATGAAATTTTATTCAGGAATCTTCTTGCTAAACCTATTTGTGCAGCCATATGCTTCCCACGACCCCATTGTTTTATAATAATTAAATTAAAACTATGGCTTAAATCTCACTTACTAACGTTGTCAGGGGGAATGTTTTGGTTGTCACAACTTGGCGGAACGGGCGAAACCGGTTATAGTTGAAACTTCATCATTTGGGGGATATGTCAGTTCCTGTTTGTTCTTAGTTCCATGCTAAGAGCTGGCTTTACTTAAACAATTGATATCTTTTTTATTTTCTGGAAAAAATTACATGTTTTTGTTTAGACAATAATAGAAGACTTTGAATTTTACATACTAAGGAAAATTTACAAAATTTTATTTATTTTTCAGGTTTTAGGACCATGCTCCCTTACCGAAATGCTTAATTAGTTAATTTCCAGTAATGGACACCCCATGTGGACGTTACTATAAAAGCAATTTCAGTAATGTTCATAGTGCATAAATTTTTTTATTTAACTGAAAAGCTAAGCAATCATATTTAATTTTTAAATTTCACTTACCAAAATGTAATAACAATATAGTTTTTTTTTTTATATTTTTTTTTTATTAATTTCACATAATTAATATTTTTTTAAAGATTGTAATCAAATTATTTTTTTTTGCAAACCATACCTTGCATATTTTATTTTATGACAATCAACACTCAACAGGAAGCAGAGAATAATCTTTAAGGGAAAATGAGGGGCTCATGGGGTTCAAACTCTCCCCCATTTAAAAAAAGACAATTTCTTAAGTCACACAAGTTCTTAAAAGTCTTATTTTCTGTCTTAAATATTTCATTATTCATTTATGACAAAAGAACTACATACATAAAAAATCCCTATAATATTAAATTTATAGTAGCAACGAAAGTAGTAAATCTGCAGATCAGGGGGCTCACATGTCAGTTCTTTGAAATAATTTTATTTAGTAATTAAAAAACATTCAACCTACACTTTCATTTGATATATATTATACAAATTTCTAAAAGTAATATATAAAGCAGTTTTAGGAAGTTTAACTGTTAAAAATAAAAATAATTCCATGCATTAGTTCTCCAAGACACTTTAATTTTTTTTAACTAACCCTTTTAATCCTCCCCCCCCCCCTCAATGACTCAATAATTTGATAAATATAATTGTTTGAAATTTAGTATTTTAAACCTTTATCTATAATAATTAGGTACTTTTCGGTTAGCCGGGCACCAGTGATATACATACATACAAACACACACACATATATATATATATATACACATATCTACATATACATATATGTATTTATATATGTACATATATCACTGGCGCCCGGCTAACCGAAAAGTACCAATAATTAAAATATTGATCTTGTGATAATGACAATAATTAATATAAACAGTGAATTATTCTCATATTTTATTAATTATTGATATCCTAATTGTTAAATTTATTTCAAAATGACTATTTTATTTCATTAATATGCTTTCATAAAATTCTGGTTTTAAATACAATCATAAAATGAATTACCTATTACTTTTTGTGGGGTGTCCATTACTGGAACAGAGAGTGTCCCATTACTGGCACAGAGGGTGTTTTGATTTATTTCTGTTATTTACAATTAAATTTTGATTCACATTGGGAAATATGACTATGAGCATGATTAAAATACTGTTGATAGATTAATATAATATTAAAAAAAGTGGAATATAATAATTATAACTATTAATTAAAAAATAATTTTAAAAGAAATTCCTTAAGGGTGTCCATTACTGGCACATTTACCCTATATATATGTATACACTTTGAAAAAATAAAAAGTAAGGACATTTGCAGAAAATACAGAGGTTATACAAAGAAGCAATTGCTGATTTAGAAAAAATATTTTGATTACCAATGAAAAGATGAATGCGCCACAGAGGTAAAAGGTGAATCTAAAAACACTTACTTTTTTTGTTGTTGTTTGTTTATTATTCAAATATTCTAATACTAAAAGATAACAAAAGTGAGCAGTAAAGATTTTGAAACGGTTGCGTTTCCGATGGCCATTTTGATTCAATTTATTTTTCTCTGACAATCTCAACTCATTCGATTAAACAAGTTTTCGATTAAAGTGTTCAACACTTATTAATTTCGATATATTTTTTAAATATTTCAATTGGAGGCAAATTTTTTTATTTATAAGTAAAAAAAAAAATGCATTGTTTGTACCAAGACCACCTCCTTATCATAGTATTAGACCTTCCAATCAGCAAGTTTCCTTTGACCGCTATACATGTGGTTAAAAACCACATGGTTGTCCTGCTACTAGCGCCTCTACCGGCAGTAACAGGAGTATTTTTAAATTTGTTTTTCATACATGTTTTCTTATTTTCTTTTATGATATACTGTATGGTTGTCCTCTTCAAATAAGAATTATTTATTTTGAAATTTTTTCAGACATTTTTTTTCATAACATAATTTTTTTTTACTGCTAAACCAAAATGGTTTCTTGCTGTATTCTTTTATGTGAAAAGAAAAAAAAATCAGGTGAAAAAAATCTCATTTCGTGAGTTTCTCAAAAAAGGTAACTCAAAAAGGTGACTATTTTAATGTAATTTTCTATTTTTTCTATTTTCCTATTAGATTTAAATTACTTTATTACAGACATTTTGATTTTTCTTTTATTTAGAATTTCATGTTACGCATAAATTTATCATCGTTTCTTATTTCTTTTCTTTCTTTTTTTTTTTAATGAACATTTTTATAATTTTATTTATTTATTATTATTGGTCTATCATTTTATTTATTTTTGAAGTGATGGGGAATCATTTTAGCTTAGCGCAAACTTCACTATTTTGTGGTCGAATGTTTATACGTATGAAGAAGTGAAAAGTCTACATGAGAAGTCCCATAATCGGGTCCACAGCCAATTGGCGTCAAAGATTGATATACAAGTGTACTTAGGTTTGATTGGCGTATCTTAGCGAACATGGTTTGGCGCTGGCGCATATTTAATTTCTTTGTTGTAACTGACGTACATTTCAAAACACATTTGCCAACATCGCTCATGTTTGACGCCACCTTGGCTTATGGACACTATTACGAAAGATTATCCGTGTTTTCATTTATTATAACGTATCAGTTTATCACAAACTTGCTAAAAGAAATCTTGCCTTTCGTTCAGCAGATGCTGATGGTTATAAGGAAAGGGCAACTGACGTCACTGTTGGTTCCATTACTGTTGGTTTGGGAGAAAAACCTGTTCCTTCTTTACGACTCCTACAGTACACATGAGATGGAGCGATTTGATTGGCCTACGTCGCCATGACGATTCCTGCAATGATAGTTGCGACAAAAATGCAGTGGTAGATTGGTTGATGGAACTGTTTGTTTGTAAACATGCCCTTTCCTTATATCGATCTAGAAAATTTGAAAGTGTTGAGCTTTATGAGTGAAAGCAAACATAAATTCCTTTTTTATTCGACTAGTTTCAAATAACAAAAAACAAACGGTCTTATATAATAAATATAGTTCCATTTAATGTGTATGAATTATAAATACTATTATTGTTTATGTATACAGGTTGCATCTTACTATTGACCAATAGCTAATTTATAAACTAAAGTTTTGGAGGTATTACTCCATTTGCAAAAGTGTTTCAAATGGTGTTGTTCTTTGTCATATTAAATGCTATTTGCGTCAAAATAGTGTGCTTTTTAAAGGTTAGGGAATTAAAATGTTTATATATTATTTGGATCATATAGGTTATATTTTAAAAAGAAATTCCTCTTCAATAGAGAACATGCCTTAATAATAATAACAGAAACTAAACCATAATAATATATATAGGTTCCATGGCAATCCAATTATTTTACGAAAGTTAGAACACGGATGGACAGACAAATATACGAGCTGAAGTCATAAACGCTTTTTTTAAAAATTGGAAAGCATAAAAATGCTTAATAATGACTTAAATTATAATACGTGTCCCCTCCTCCCCAACTTTCCTCCCAAAAAATAAATTCTTGTCATGCTACGCTTATGGTGTTTGTAAATCTTTAATGGGGATTCTTCTGTAATCAGGCCTACATCTAATTGGCTTGTTACAGTAAGTGTAGTTTGGCAAAAAAAATAAGGTACTTTTTGGTTAGCCGGGCGCAAGTGCTATATATACATGTATATATATATATACACACACACATATCTACATATATACATACATACACATATATGTATGTATATATATATACGACATACATATATATTTATCCATGTACATATATCACTGGCGCCCGACTAACCGAAAAGTACCAAAATTTAATTTTTTAACCAGTGTTGTAACTCCCGTACACTTGGAACCACATTCTTCCAGCATCGCTCATATTTGGCGCTAACTTTGGCTGTGGACCTGATACAACAGAAGATTGACTAATATTATATTATGTATTAATTAATCTTATATTTAAATCTTCATTTTTAACAATATTTTTGAAAACTTGATGATAATTGTGCAAAATATTTATTTATTTTTGTGTAATTCGAAAAATATTTTTTGAATTTTGTCAATAACACGACATTTTTTCATAGCTGCATTTTTTAAAATGCATTTTCTTATGAACTAGTATCTGTAGTATCCACCAGGCGGCGATACTTTCCGGAGAAAGTCAGTTAATAAGTTGGCAATTTCCGCGGACATTTTCACCCATAGACTTTCTCCGGATTGTCCTGTCTTATCTATGATAAGGGAGTCTTGGTTTGTACTTTTGTAACCAAATATCGTACTTTTGTAACAGTAGAAATAGAAATCCTTTTAGCTTTAACCAAAGTCATGCAACGCCATCTAGTATTTCCTTGATTAAATAAAAATAGATTTTATTTTATTTCTTTTCCATATCGTTTAAAAAATATTTGCTTAGAAAATTCGTCGAATTTTTTAAAGCTAACGAAAATTACTATTTTGAGATTAAAAAAAAAAAAAATGTATGATGAAAATAAAGTTTTTTTTTTCCACGATCTAAATATTTCAGCATTATAATTCACTTTTATAAAAACCGGTTATTACACTTTTTCTCTTATAAATATTGTCAAATTTCTCTAAAGCTATAAGTGCTTAAAAATATGTTTTTAAGAAATTAATAAATACAATTCGAAATTAAAAATTTAGATTAAGATTTTATATTAAAGTAAAAAGTATTATATTGTAAAATTAATTATAAAACAATTTCATATTTTATTTAATTCTGAAAATTATTAATTTTATTGTTTAATCTATAAAAATGCTAATAGCAATTTAAGTTTAAATGTATAGATTCAAACTTAAATATATTTAAAATTCCAGTTTTATAACTATTTAGGTTTTCAAATTCAACAACTTTTAATAACAATAAAAAATCATGATGTATTTTTTTTTTCTATCTATGCGTGATTTTAAATCATTTTCTCAATTTATAATATAAATGTTTTATATGTTCTTATTTTTAGTGTGTATATATATATATATTAATAATTCTATTGCCAAAACTGAAATCTTTCTTTGTTTAAACCAACCCCTTTACCTTATTTGTTTCTCAATTTTCAAAATTTATTTATTAGATAATATTTATTTTTAAAAAGTGTTTTTATATATTTTTTCATTCCCTAAATTCCGTGCACTAGTTCTTGCGATATGACTATTGCTAAAATCGTGTAAATCCTGCAAAATGTAGCATAGCAGCGTGACCTGTTGGGAGATTTAAACCTAAACCTAAACAGCAACAACTTATGTCAACGTCTAACTGAATCTGAAGTTTGATGAAAATCCGTGCATTAGTTCTTGAGATATAGTTATCGTGATAATAATGAAAAAAAATAGCATAGCAGCGCCACCTGTTGGGCTATTTACACCAAAACGTAAGCAGCATGTATTTATGTCAAGGTCCAACAGAATCTGAAGTTTGATGACATTCCGTGCATTAGTTCTTGAGATATAGCTATCGTAAAAATCATGAAAAAAGTGGTATAGAAGCGCCACCTGTTGGGATATCTACACCAAAACGAAATCAGCATCTATTTATGTCAAGGTCTAACTGAATCTGAAGTTTGATGAAAATAAGTGCATTAGTTCTTCAGATAGAGCTATTGCGGAAATGGCGAAAAATGCAGCATAGCAACGCCACCTATTGTGCGATTTTCAACAAAAACTAATCAGCAGCAATTTATATCAGGGACTAACTGAATATACAGTTTTATTAAATTTCATGCATTAGTTCTTGAGATAGAGCACCCACAAAATTTTTGTCACATACAGACAGAGTCATAGACTCACAGGCAGGCATTTTCTAAAAACAGTTTAATCATGTTCAGGACTTTCTAAAATGTATAATTTCATGGAAAACCGTAAGTCGAAAATTTTCATGAATCCAATACTTTCTTCTTGTAAAAATAGAAGAAAGTAAAAAGAAGCATGAAACATCACCAGCAATAAAATGTGAATTTTGCACAAATCATATCACCTATTCATTTTGCAGCATAAAGATTTTTCATCTATTTTATCAAGTTTTAAAGTTTAGTATAGGGAAATGGATTTTATTAATTTTTGATTCCTTCTCTTTACTGTATTTGTATATTGTATATATACCGGGTGACCAAAATTAAAACTCCCTACTCTGACCTCCCTATATATTGAGCTACTCAGTGTAAAATCTTCAAATTTTCTGAATATACTATTCAAAATATGGGGAAATGGATTACAAAAAAAATTAGCTCAGAAATGCCAAAATATGAAAAAAAGTGAAGTTAAAGAGTTCAAGTGGGTGCATCATGGCCAAAGGCTAATTCTGTGGAGCAATCGGGTCCATTTCCACCTCAGTAGAACAGTGAACACAAATATATGTAGCATTTGGGGAAACTTGAAAATCCTGGTACCTTCCAAAAGATTTCACTCCATTCACCGAAAGCTAGTCTGGTGTGAAGTTAGAGAAACATTCATTCTTTGATTTTTCTGTTTTCGAACAGGTTATTCGTAATGGCTCTGTAATGAGCATTGTGACGGCCAACTTGTACAAAAGGATGTTTGAAACATTTGTTGTACCCCATTTGTCCTACGCTGCGAGGCCTGCTAAGGGGATTGAAAATGGATAAAAGTGTACCATTGCACTGAAAGCATAGACCTAATATATTTTTGCTCTGAGGTTGAAAGCTAAAGCTTTTTTTTTAAGAACTCACGCTTTCACTAATAAATATGCATATTTTTTTGCAAAATTTTAAAGAGAGTTATATTTATAAGTGATTGAAATGTCAGAGAGTTTGGAAGATGAGAGCTATTTTTTTATTGCTATGTTAAAGGAGTTGATGCGAAAACAAAAAAGCAAGAAGAAAACATTTCTTTTACAACTTGATAACAATATTTTTTCATGAAAATTTTAGATGGGCTGTAAAACCGTTTTATTTATCACCAATAAAGATTTTAAAGAATTTGGACAAAAATAACTTTTTATTTTAAAACTATGAAACGACACTACGTAAAAAAAAACAAGAAAATGAGTGCTTTTATCACTAAATATCAATATTTTTTCCCGAATTTTTCATCTTAAAACATAATTTCATACAAAATCGGGTTAAAAATATAAATTAATAAAAACTTGATTTTTTTTAAAAAATTTATTAGCCCAGGCAATGCCAGGCGGGGGTCAGCTAGTAATTTATTATTTTTCTTCTCTTTCCTGTTTTATTAATTACTAGCAAGCTACGCCGCAAGCTACGCCCGCTACGCTGGTCAATTAACGAACCTTTAATCAAACAAAATATTGACATTTCATAATTCACTTTTATATTAAAACAGAATAATAAGGATACTATAATTTGTGACTCGTGCTATAGCCAATATACATGTCAGGACACGTCGCCCTTATCATTATCTTTTTACGCGTGAAGGTTTCGCTATGGTACTCTATTGTGAAATTTGGTAATTTTAGAAATTCAATAGTTGAAAAATCGCAGAATCATTAGATCATTTTTCTTTAGAAATTGTTCTTAGAGCACATTTAGATTTTATAAATAACAATCATGTCGAACTTGAAGTTTCTAGCTCCTTCAGCATCGCAAAAATTGCAATTTTAGAACCTTTTTCACTTCTGCACCCCCCTCGGGGTAGTGGCACCGACATAAAATATAGCCTATGTTGGAGCAGGGATTGTCACCATCCATTTGCCACCATCCCTTTTGAAATCGCTTTAGTAGTTCCAGAGATTCCATACAAATTGTAATTTAGAATGTTTTTAGAAAATTCTTTGCTTATTTCAGCCTTTTAAATTTCGAATTTTTTTAGACTTTGTTCTTATAGAGCATTTAAATCTTGTAAGTAACGACCATACAAAATGTCAAGTTCCTAACTCCTTCATTATTGAAAATATCATAATTTTGGAAAGTTTTTCGCTCCTGCACCCTCTGTGGGCAGTGGCACCGACAAAAAATTTAGCATATGTTGGAGCAGGAACTGTCACCATCCATTTGCCACCATCACTTTTGAAATCGGTTCTGTAGTTTCAGAGATTCCATAGAAATTGTAATTTAGAATGTTTTTAGAACGCTTCTTCCTCATCTCACCCTTTTAAATTGCGAATGTTTTTATAATTTGTTCTTAGAGAGAATTTACATCTTATAAGTAACTACCATACCAAATTTGATGCTTCTATCTCCTTCAGTACACAAAAAATCGAAATTTTAGAACGTTTTTCGCTCCTGCACCCTCCTGGGGGTGGTGGCACCGACATAAAATATAGCCTATGTTGGAGCAGGGATTGTCACCATTAATTTGCCACCATCACTTTTAAAATCGCATCAGTGGTTCCAGAGATTACCCCCTACAAACAAACAACCAAACAAACAAACAATCTTTACTACTTTATATATTAGTATAGATAAGGGGGAATTAGCCCCTTGTTCCCCCCCCCCTTTATACTTAACCAATCAATCCCGAAAACTAATCAGAGATGCGCCTTAACACAGTGAACCTATAAATAAAATTTGAAGGAAAACGGAATAATTCTGCATGAAAAACCCAATTACATAAATTAAGGGGGGTATTAGCCCCCCGTTCCCCCCCTTTATACTTAATCAATCAATCCCGAAAACTAATCAGGGAAGCGTCTTAACCCAATGAATCTATAAACAAATTTTGAAGCAAATAGAATAATTCTGCATGAAAAACCCATTTATATAAATTAAAGGGGGGATTATCCCCCCGTTCCCCCCCTTTATACTTAACCAATCAATCCCGAAAACTAATCAGGGAAGCGCCTTAACTCAGTGAACCTATAAAGAAAATTTGAAGGAAAACGGAATAATTCTGCATGAAAAACCCATTTATATAAATTAAGGGGGGGATTAGCCCCCCCCCCGTTCCCCCCTTTATACTCAGCCAATCAATCCCGAAAATTATCATGCAAGCGCCTTAACACAGTGAACCTATAAACAAAATTTGAAGGAAAACGGAATAATTCTGCATGAAAAACCCATTTATATAAATTAAGGGGGGGATTAGCCCTCCGTTCCCCCCTTTATACTTAACCAATCAATCCCGAAAAGTAATCAGGGAAGCGTCTTAACCCAATGAACCTATAAACAAAATTTGAAGGAAAACAGAATAATTCTGCATGAAAAACCCATTTATATAAATTAAGGGGGGAATTAGCCCCCCGATCCCCCCCCTTTTATATTAACTAATCAATCCTGAAAACTAATCAGGGAAGCGCCTTAACACAGTATACCTATAAACAAAATTTGAAGGAAAATGGAATAATTCTGCATGAAAAACCCATTTATATAAATTAAGGGGGGGGGAATTAGCCCCTTGTTCCCCCCTTTATACTTAACCAATCAATCCCGAAAAGTAATCAGGGAAGCGTCTTAACCCAATGAACCTATAAACAAAATTTGAAGGAAAACGGAATAATTATGCATGAAAAACCCATTTATATAAATTAAGGGGGGGATTAGCCCCCAATCCCCCCCCCCCTTTATACTTAACTAATCAAACCCGTAAACTAATCAGGGAAGCGCCTTAACTCAGTGAACCTATAAACAAAATTTGAAGGGAAACGGAATAATTCTGCATGAAAAACCCATTTATATAAATTAAGGGGGGGGAATTAGACCCTTGTTCCCCCCCCTTTATACTTGACCAATCAATCCCGAAAACTAATCAGGGAAGCGCCTTAACTCAGTGAACCTATAAACAAAATTTGAAGGAAAACGGAATAATTCTGCATGAAAAACCCATTTATATAAATTAAGGGGGGGGGGAATTAACCCCTTGTTCCCCCCCCTTTTATACTTAACCAATCAATCCCGAAAACTAATCAGGGAAGCGCCTTAACACAGTGAACCTATAAACAAAATTTGAAGGAAAACGGATATTTCTATGAAGAGTTATCGCATTACGTACGTACATACATACATACAGAACCGGCTGCCAAGCTCTCAGGGCTTGACAGCCAGTGTGATAACTGAAAAATCGCAATTTTAGAACGTTTTTTGCTCCTGCCCCCCCTGGGGTTAGTGGCACAGACATAAAATATAGCCTATGTTGGAGCAGGGGTTGTCACCATCAATTTGCCACCATCACTTTTGAAATCGGTTCGGTAGTTCCAGAGATTACCCCCTACAAACAAACAAACAAGTTTTACTTCTTTATAATATTAGTATAGATAAATCTAGAATCTTATTATAAAAGATAAGATGCCACAGCAGTTCTTTAAATTCAGTTCTTGCTTCTTAATAAGATGCAAAAATTGATGAATTAAACTCCTCATAGTATTTTTAAAATATAACAATAACTATGCTCAATCCAGTAACTGTCCATAATTTTTTTTTTTTTTATAATACTTGATCATATCTAGAAATCTGTAATATATATATGTATAATTTTTAAGTTAAAATAATGAAATATATCTTATAACAGAATATTTATGTTATATGCTTAGAATAATATGTGGATATGTGTATTGCAATATTTGTATCATGCAATAATTTTTTTTTTTTGTTTATTGCCAAAATGTCAGTTGAAGCTTACTGTGGGGACCCGAAAAGTTTTTGTTGTCTGTTTCTATGTCTCATGATAACTACCAAAAAAAGTATCAGTTTAGCCTGTAATTAGGTAGGTATGTTGGTGCAAGACCCGGAATTAGGTGGTTAAGATTGGTTCATTCGTTCTAAAAATATAGAACATCTTATATATTAAAACGAAAAGGGATTTCCGTCAAATTCATTTTTCACACGAATTGTCCCATTTACACATGCGCAAACTTAAATCTAGAACATAGCCAATTTTAGAGCACACTCAAATGCGAAAGCGATGGCCGAGTGTATAAATTGCATTTCTTCTCTGTTCCGATTATCGTGTGGGCTCGATCCCCGCTATGGACAGAATGATTTTTCTTATTTTATTTAAATTATTTTTCAAAAATTTCAAACTTTTAAAAACAGCTATGAATTTTATTTTTATTGCACTATCAAGTTGTTGCCATCAAGTTTTGACGGGTTCCATCTAGTTTTCTTTTAAGTCATAATCTACTTCAATGGGATTTCAGCCAATTTTCAAATTTTAACATTCATTGAAGGGAAAATCACCCATTGGGATAATTGATTTAAACGTTAAATTAATTTTTGCTAAATTTTCAAAATGGAGATCTTAAATTAATCTGCTTTTATTTATTAGAATTTCAAAATTAATTATATACTTAAATCATTGGGAAATTTTATGCATCAATTTGAGAGAAATAAAACATTTTAATTTCTCATGTTTTACGAAAATTTCTGATGCATTTCTTTTTTTTCCCTCTCTTTCATTAAACCATTGCCTAGCAACTGTTTTTCAAAGAATATCAGAAAAGAAAATTCAAGTAAATCGCATTATTTTGAATAAATTTATTTTTAATCGCAAAATTTTACTAACCAAATGGCTGATTTTTGGATGATTTAAATTTTTAATATGTTTTTCCTATTGAATAGATCAGGATTTATTTTAATTACTAAAGAAAGATGGCCAAATAGGATTTACAAATGAAAATTGCAAAAACACTGAATGCATAAATTGAATATAAGTGTCATAAAGGGCTGTCCATAAATGATGTCACACTTTTATTCAATATATTTTGATCCCCCTCCCCCCCCCCCTAAAGTCACAAAGTGTCACACTTCACCATACCCCTCCCCCCCCCCCCTTGTCACATGTCACGCTATATTACATAGACATATACTTGGAGTTCAGAAACAAAGCACTACGTTATAGATCATGTTTCAAATTTTATTTTTCAACTTTAACTATAAGTTTTAATGACATTTGTGAGCATAACAATAAAAATTATTCGTGTATTTATTTTGTATAAAATAAGATTAAGGTTTACGACAAAAACATAATTAATATACAATAAAGTAATACAATTAGTAATAATTTTTTTTTTTTTTTTTTTTTTTTTTTTTTTTTTTAAAGAAAGGAATATAAGTGAAAACAAATTTCGTGAAAGTTGTTTTAGTCTGATTAAAAAATACACTCAAATTCTGGTAATTTCAAAATAACTTCAAAATTTAATCTGATGATTTTATTTTAACCAAAATGTGTGATGTCACACTTCTTCTTACACCCTCCAACCTCCTTGTCACAAACTGTCACAATTTCATGAACCCCCCCCCCTCTCCCCCTCCAAGCGTGACATCATTTATGGACGGCCCCAAAGAGAAATTTACATTAGTATATGTATATTTATTACAAAATTTTATTCAATTTCAGCAACGTATGATGATGTTTTGTGGTTGAAAAATAAGTATTCTTTTAAGGATAGGATAAAACTTTCTGTACAAGGAGATTATTAATCTTATGAAATTACAATAGTAATTGCATTCAAAGATATACTCAAATAATGAAATAACACAATTACTGGAAATTGAGAACATAAAATTAAAGTGACAATGGAGAATCAGGTGGGAAAGCCCTAAGAAGGGATGCATCCTTATTCTGAAAAAAAATAATACAAGAATAAGTAGTTTATTATATCATTGTATAAAATTGTGCTTGATATGATGCTTTGAAAATTTTAATATATTTTTATTTTTCTCAAGAATACTTGACACTGAATTTGGTTCCTGAGATTTAACATAATTTTATATCTGATTATAGTATTTTCAAGAAGATTATACAAAAAAAAATAAAAAAATAGTCGGATGTGCCAATCCCAAAACTCTCTTCTATCTCATAGAGATTTCGGATACACTAAAAAGAATCAACACCAATTTATATCAAGGTCTAACTGAATCTAAAGTTTTATTAAATTCCGTGCATTAGTTCTTCAGATATGACTAGTGCTAAAATCGTGTAAATCCTGCAAAATGTAGCACAGCAGCGCAACCTGTTGGGAGATTTACACCAAAACCTAATCAACAACAACTTATGTCAACGTCTAACTGAATCTGAAGTTTGATGAAAATCCATGCATTAGTTCTTGAGATATAGTTATTGTGATAATAATGAAAAAAGTAGCATAGCAGCGCCACCTGTTGGGATATTTACACAAACACGTAAGCAGCACCTATTTATGTCAAGGTCTAATAGAAATCTGAAGTTTGATGAAATTCCGTGCATTCGTTCTTGAGATATAGATATCGTAAAATCATGAAAAAAGTGGTATAGCAGCGCCACCTGTTAGGATATCTACACAAAAAGGTAATCAGTGTCTTTTTAGGTCAAGGTCTAACAGAATCTGAAGTTTGATGAAAATAAGTGCATTAGTTCTTGAGATAGAGCTATTGCGGCAATCGCGAAAAATGCAGCATAGCAGAGTCACCTATTAGGCGATTTTCACCAAAAACTATAACCAAAACCAATTTATGTCAGGGACTAACTGAATATAAAGTTTTATTAAATTTCGTGCATTAGTTCTTGAAATAGAGAGCCCACAAAATTTTTGTCACATACAGACTGTCACAGACAGACATTTTCTAAACACAGTCAAATCGTGTTCAGGACCTTCTAAAACATATAAATCTGTCGAAAATTTTCAAGTATCCAACACTCCCTTCTTGTAAAGATAGACGAAAGTAAAAATAATAATGAATCAGAAGATTATTGCATAAAGAAATAAAGAACATGGTTAATCTCCTTCTAATATAGATTGTGATTTTTGACAAGAGATGCCAAGAAGTGACCTAAATACTATAGTTGAAAAGTTGTAGAGGAACTTCGGGTAATTATGTAATATTGTTTACATTTGGGGCAATGGAACATATCGATATTGTTTAAAACCCAAAAAACGAATATAATTTCAAAGTTCAACTATCTGCAAATAGCTTTTATACACAAAAATTATTTTACAAAATCTCATCGATGCAAACAAATAATAATAATAAACTTATACTGAGGGTATTGTGAGATTGTCAGGAAATATGGAATAGGTGGTTCCAAATGAAGAAAACTAACAAAATTTAACAAAAACAGATTTAATGGTATCAAGAGAGCATAATTAAAATATTTTGTTTAAGTAGTCAACTAATATACAGTAGAAGATCTTTATAACGCAATTCTCCATATAACGCACAACTTCTCAGATGTAAACAATGAATTTTCAATTAAGAAACACCTGAATTTCCACATTATAAATAGTTACCATTCTCTAGAGGACTAAATTTGATACATTAGTTTAACTTTATCTCCTTAATTCAGAGCTTATTACTGAAAAAATTGCTATTATTTGATACAGGTATGTTTGAACAATGTTTGTAAAGTAAATTTAACAATGTGTGGAATGATCAATATTATGCAAAAAATTATAATCTGCACAACTTCTGGTCATAAAGAATGCAATATAAAGATACTCTAATGTATTTTGGTATGCTTCACACATATTTGGCCATGTTTTACAGGCTAAATTTAATGATGTGTGAAATGTGATCTATATAACACAAAATTCTATGTAACGCACAACCTCGTGTTTTTAGGTTTGCGTTATAAAGATCTTCTACTGTACTTCAATTCATAATGCAGATTTGCCCAAATCACAAATATAAAGTTCTGTCACAGATATAAGGATCTGCCACCATAATCATGGAGTATTATGAGATATGGTATTCTGTATAACCCAACACTTCTGGTTTGAAATAAAAATACTCAATGTTTATTGGTGTGAATCACAAACTAAAACATGAGTATTACATCATAAACTGTTAGTAGATTGGTGTACAGTATGCCTAATTTCAACGCAAAAATATTACTTCTAATGATGAATAAAATATATTGAAAAATTATCTCCTAAAACTTACCAAACACGAAAAACAAATATTTATTCACACAATGTGCCCTGATGCTGACCCAACGAACTGCACTTTCTGGAAACTTTCTTAAGTAGTTTATGATATTGCTGTTTGGTCGACAGCATTTTACCAAACAAAAGCATTGGTATTCCATATTACCAGACTATTCAATAATACTCAAATTTCCTCTACTCTTTCTCTGCATGCTTGTTTCAGCACAGATTGTGAAAACACTAGAAGATAACATTTCACATTGTGAAAGAATTAGAGGTTGGTGCAAGTTTTATATTATTTAGGTTTACTCATGAACTTTTGGTCATGGTTGAAAGTTTAATATATCTAAATGTCAGAAATTAAATAGGCAAGCATTATAATGGGGCCCCTTTTGTTCGTTTCGGAAGATTTTTTCTTAATAAATATAAAATCATATAAATTCATAAAGCTCCTTTGCTAAAACTGATTGTGTGTAATACACCTGGTGTATGCCGCTGAAGTCAGTGGTGTGCTCAACTTTAAGTTTGTTTGGATGGATATTCATTTAAAAAATTAAAATAGCACAAGGGATATGTTGTCAATGGCAGTGGGGCACCCAACATTACGTTTGTTTGTAAAGATTTTCATCTAAAAATATAAAATCATTCAACACTGGTTTTAGGGTTTAAGTTTTTTTTTTAAAGATTTATTAGTCAAAATTTCATTATCTCAATAGAGATTTATTTTGTACTTCAAAAAAATTTTATTTTACCTACTGTTACCAAATTTTAAAAAAGTGCAAATAATAATATTTCAAAACATTTTGATAATCATATTAACTAACAGTTTACTGTGCCGGATTAAGCATCTCATTTCCAATTAAAATAATCTTTAAATTGAAATTTGAATAAAATACAGTGTCATGAAAAATCGAAGAGTGTGGAAAAATTTATTACAAATATCTCGGCAACTCATTATCAGATCAACTTTATTCTTTATGCAAAATTTATGTATTTTTTATGTCTTTTATATTAACTTCTTAAAATAAACAATTTTCGAAAATTTTTATATACCTTTTATCAGAACGAATATTTTGAAAGTCCAAAAACAATAGATCCAGATAATTGAGGTTACTGAAATTCAATAGGCTTCTTCTCATTATTAAATACTAAGTACATACTAAATTTCAAGTCTCTATCTCAATTGGTTCAAGAGATAGAGCATTTACAGACAGCAATTTTTTTTTCTAAAAATATGTTTTTCGGTATCTTGAATGTCTGAAAATCTGTGAAAATTTTTTCCTGATTTTTAAAATGATCACAAGACTTACCTTATACATAGTATAAGGTAAAAGAGTTAACTTAAAGAGTTAAGTAAAACAATAAAGATCCAGGCTTAAGAAAATCCAGCAATAACCTTTTTATAGAATATAGAATAAATACGAAGATTATAGAAATAAATGCAATTTCATAAGCACATTTTAAATATTTTTCAAAAATATTCATAAAAGATATGTTTTTTTTTTAAATTGATATCGCATTTTGAATTTTTTTTTTTTTTCTTAAAGAAAAAAGCAAATAATAATGATAAAGAAATAAACACGTTTAAACACTTCATGAAAGTTTTATTACAAAATTCAATTATTCATAAATTTCAAACTACTCTTTACAAAATAAATAACTTGAAAACTAAAATCCTAAGCACATTACAGACACATACTTGTCAACTTTGGTGGAAAAAAATAAGAGAGTTTTTCTAGCAACATTTGCTCTTTAACCCCCTTCGGGGTTGGTGGCTTTTACACAAATTTTATTTGGATGACACCACTTTTTATAAAAAAACTACCTTTACTTAAACCTTCATAAAAATGCTATAATTAGAGAAAGCAAATATTACTTTTATTTTTTACTGGTGCCTAAAACAAATTCTGTATTCTCTTTTTGAGGGTGCATATATGCACCCATGGTCCCGAATGGGTTAAGTTTGTAGTTTAAAATATAAACACAGTAATTACAAACAAAGAAAAAGACAAGACAGAAGGGTTTTTTTAAATAGATACTTATTAGTTTTTTAAACAGAAAAAAAAATTATACATATATTTTTTGAGCATAAGAAATAATTTGAAAAAACAAAATTAACACTTTTTATTATTTAACTCTATGTATTAAAATAATTAGCCTGGTCTTTGCTAAGAGATGTTATTTAAAAAAAAAATATTTTTGATTATGTACTCTCACAATAGATTTAGCTTTCAATAAAAATTTTCCCATAGAAATTTTGTTCAAATTTACATTTTTAAAATGAATTTATGAAATTTTAAATGTATATATATTTTTAAATATTCAAGAAACAGGGAGAAGTATATGAATGTAAGGGAAATAGTGCCAACATTAGGGAGATTTGTAAGGGAAAATACTAAATCTAAAATTAAGAAATTTTCGTTAGTAATTGTTTGGTGCATTAGTACTATTTTTTGGCCAGTAGTTATTTTTTACTTAGTAGCCATCTACTGGTCATCTATAATAATAAAGATAAATGTTTGTCTGTGTGCATTGTGTTGTGCTCAGAAGAAACCACTGTGTGTAGAGCTGCAAGATTTGACAGGTATGTCTAATATTCTGCACCTTAAAGCAAGTTTTTGGATCATTTTTTTCTAAGAATTAAATAGAAATATGTCACTTATACTGATTTGGTGTTTAAAATATGTGCATTTTTTGCAAAAGTTTTGGGCTGAGCCTCATTTTACTGATTATTTGCACATGCTAATTTTCATACAGGCAGGCTTGGGACTTTGTCTAAAAATTTTGGTGTGTACAGACCTTTAGAAAGGATGAAACTCGGCTCAGCCCAAGCTGGCAGAAAAGAGTAAGGCCCAGAAAGAATGATGACTAGGCCTGAAGCTACAGACAAAGTATCGTCCAGAAAGAATGAACACCAGACCTGAAAATGAAAACTGGGCTGGGTCCAATCATGGGATCATGCAGATCTCTAAATAGTTTTTCTAGACTATGTGTAGTAAGCTATTTATTAATCCCTTGGAGACGAGCGACACGTATACGTGACGCATAAGATGATCAGAATCCTCGATTATTCCCATCAGTTATTTTTTAGTGTAAGCTTTGCTTTATTTAATGGTAGCATTTCTGCGATTCAATTAGGCGAAAATGTCTGATTTAAAAAACCGGTGGTAAAAGATTAAAAATTCCGTAAAGAACGCTGGTTGCGAAGGGGTTAAACCTATATTTCAGAATTACTTTTCAATTGCATAATACACAAACAAAAAGGTTTACTTTTGCATGAACATAAAGACAAGATAAATAAATTATACTAAAAAAAATCTCAAGAATAAACAGAAATCATTCTTCATTATGAATATAAAAATACCAATATAAATTTCACACTTCAGGCAAATTCTTAATAATGATACTTTCAAATAGAGGGCTTTTCTTGAACATGTGTACCAAGGTGTACACATTGCTTATTAAATCTGCAGTCCCCAGTAAATCTGTGATTGGTAACAGCACAAACAATAAAAGGATTTATTTCAGCATGAATATAAGAATGCTTGGTAAAGATAACATCAGAAAATCCTCGACTGAATGCTTTATAAATATAATGTTTCCATTCACACATGTGAATGAGAGTTTTACATTTGTGGAAAATTCCTAATTATGATACTTTTACACAGAAAGCTTTGATTGAGAATGCTTAACAAGGTGATTTTTAAATGTACATCTCCAAGTAAATCCTTGATTACAAATACCACAAACAAAAGGTTTCACTTCAGCATGGATATTGGAATGCTTGTTCAAACTTGCCTTATAAGAAAAACCTCGATTGCATACCTCACAAATATAAGATTTCTCCTTGGTGTGAGTACGACGATGTATATACAAGCTACTTTTATACGAAAATCCTTTATTACATATTTCACACTTAAAAGGCTTCTTTTTCACACTTTCCTCAGAAGATTTCTTTTCAGTATGTAAAGTAAGGTGCTTATTATATCTATATTTCCGAGAAAATCCTCGACTGCAAATAGCACAAACGAAAGGCTTTACATCAGCATGAATATAAGAATGCTTGTTTAAGTCTCCCTTACCAGAAAATCCTCGGTTGCACACCTCACAAACATAAGGTTTCTCCTTAGTGTGAGTACGATGATGTACATTTAAATTACTTTTAAGTGAAAAAGTTTTGTTACATATTTCGCACTTAAAAGGCTTCTCTTTAGAATGTACAAAAGTATGGTTATCCAGATTAATCTTGAATGGAAATTTTTTATTGCAAATTTCACAAATGTAAGGTTTCTCCTTGGTATGAGTACGTCGATGTCTTCTTAAGGCAGATCGATCAGAAAATCCTTTCTTGCAGACCTCGCATACAAAAGGCTTTTCATTGTTATGAATTCGAAGATGATTTTTTAAATGTGTTTTATAAGCAAACCGTCTATCACAGATTTCACAAATAAATGGTTTTTCTTGACTGTGAACCATATAATGTTGCTTTAATGCAGCTTTTGTTAGATATCCTTTATTACATATTTCACAAATAAAAGATCTACGATCTGTTGTATGGGTATTCATGTGCTTTTCTAAATGATCCTTTAGAAAAAATTCTTTGTTACATATATTACACATGAAATCTCTTGTCTTCTTCCTAGAATGATTACGAACATGAAGATTAAATGAAGATTTTTGAAAAAATACCTTATCACATAATTTGCAGTTGAAAGGCTTTTGCAAGATATGAATATGATGGTGATCAATTAAGGATCTTTTAAAGTTAAATCCTACATTGCATATATCACAAAGAAAGGGCTTCTCCATAGAATGGACATTAGAATGCTCATCTAGGTTACTCTTCCGAGAAAATCCTTTATTACAAACCTCACAAACATATGGCTTTTCTTGTGTGTGGATGCGGTGATGTATTTTTAATTCACAATTATTAAGAAAACCTTTATTACAAAACTGACATATAAAAGATTTCTCGTTTTTATGAATTCGTAATATATGCTGCTTTAGAGTTTGCTTGTGAGAAAATAACTTATTACAAACCTCACAAACATATGGCTTTTCTTGTGTGTGGATGCGGTGATGTATTTTTAATTCATAGTTATTAAGAAAACCTTTATTACAAAACTGACATATAAAAGATTTCTCACTTTTATGAATTCGTAATATATGCTGCTTTAGAGTTTGCTTGTGAGAAAATAACTTATTACAAATCTCACAAACAACAGATTGTGCTTTGTTATGATTAGAATGAGATATATTCATTTTTTACACTGCTGTTTTATTAAAACTAGAAAAAGAAATGGTACCTTTAATGGTATATGAGACACTTATTAGTAAATTTAAAGAGATTCTTCCATGATAGTTATTGAAATGTTTTCAGTTCCTACTTTGTATAAACAATAAAAATTCTAGCACATTCAGAAAGAAGGAATTTTCACTTTTTACCTATGTTGTATAATGAAGTAATAGTACATACATGTGATAATATTAAGTAAAGTTGATGCTACAGTAAAATTGTTAATAGAAAGTACTTTAACTGGTATAAGATAATTCAGAGAATATTTTTAAGCACATTTGTGAGATTATGGTTACACATGTGGATCTAATCAGATTGTTGCATTTAAATTAGTTATGCAAAGTGTTTCTTCAAAATAAACTACAATGAACATCTGCACCTGAAAGAGAAAAGAAATACGTAAATATTACTTTATCTTATTAATTTGTATGTTTATATTAAACAAATAAAAATAACCAAGTGTAATGTTCATCTTTAAAAAATTTTGTTGGTTAATTTCATAGAATGAAAAAACAAGTGACTAGACACATGTACAGATTATATATGGAGATTAATATTTTTCAGATAACCACACATAAAAAGAGGCATTTTGAAAATTAATGAGAAAATGAATTTCTCAATTTTAATATATTTCTTTATTAGCATTCTATATTCCCTTTGAAGGCCTTGTAAGAAACAACAGCAGTTAAAAAGTGGTTAATTGTATTGGGTCCATAGGTGCATGTAAAAGGAAAAGCAGAATCCTTGTACATTGTAATTATCAGTAAGCAACTCCCAATTTAAAGAAGCCTTTAAAGCTGAACATAATTTTTGAAAGAACTTTTTTCAGAGACAAAAAGGTACACCAATTTTATTTTCTGACAAAGATTCTAAGAAGAGATAAGAATCTTATGGCAACTTTGTGAATATGGAAAATATATCACAAAATGAAAACTTACATTAAGAAAATTTACAAGCATCTCATAAAAAACTCCTGATTTTATTTAAAATCATAGAATCAGGTGAGGTAATTAGCTTCTCAAAAACAACCCTGAGAAATGCTTGTACTTTAGTTTACACTGCTCAAACTAATCAGCTATAGAACTACTTTTGCTAGATGCGATAAACAACATAGTTGAAAAGTGTTTATGAATTCAGTTTGTCTGTCCATCTGTTCGAGCTAAAACTCTTGTAAATATACATGTATTGCCACATAATTGAGGTTCACTGTAGAATGTTTGCAATTGAAAATGAAGTGTGCAGCATTCAGTAGTTTGTTTGCAAGGCCATACAAAAGAATTACATAACGTTATGGTTTATGAAGAAAAATTCTTTCCAGTGCATTTTATGTATGTTATGATACTTCAAATACAACAACATTGATATGCATTACTTAAATAAACCACTACATGCTTTCTGTAGAATATAGCAAAAGTAGCATTTGTAGTTTGTTTAGAGGGGCACACAAGAAAATTCTGTTACATTATGATTGATAGGGAAAATTAATTTGTGCTGCATTTTAATGATGTCACATACTTCAAACCTAATGAAATTGATATGGATGACTGAGGTATGCTACAACCATACACCTTACAATATACTAGACCCCACATTGGTAACCTTTTCATTGACAGACATCAGTGGTGGTGGTGGTAGATTTATTCCGCCAAACTGGTTTTTCTCCCGCCAAAATCTACGTGGAATGTCCCCGAATTTCCCGCCGAAACTTTATATTGTGTCTGTGCTGTTGTTGTTTTTCTAGAGATTGACTAATATTTTAAATTCAAAACAGTTCATTTTAAAATATCTTGCAACAGTGTTCCAAGCTATAAAAGAACAGAATAACTATAATTAAGGTTGAGAGTCTACAGCTGTGTTTATAGTTTGTTAATTTTCGAACTAATTTTGAGTGTTTTCTTGGGAGAGGGGGGTGGGGGAATTATTCTTTTTGTAAGATTTCTCATGTGAAATTGAGTTTATTACCTAAATATTGATTGTTTATACATTTTTTTAAACCCATTGATATTGTACCTGGCAAAAGCATGAGCTTCATTTTTACAGATTTTCTTATTATAATAAAATTTTAGAATATCTACATAATTTTTTAATTGTTTTTAGGTTAGACCATTAATAGGTAATAAAATGCATCATTTTCAGCTGATTACATCAGGTGGTTTTTGATAACATGGGTTACTTTTTAGAAAAGTTTTTTTTTTTTTCAAATAAGAAGTTGTGATTAAGCAAGAGCTTAATTGTCTGCCATTTTGTAATAAAGTGATAAAATGTAAAATACTCAATATATTAAAATCATCGAACAAGCTGTAAAAATTTAGCTATGTTTAATTTTTAAAATTCTTTATTATACTTTATATAAAGAAAATTTCAAAATTTATTTTTTTAAGAGGACAGTACAATAAGTGATTCCTGTCATGTGACAACATTTTTCTACTTTCAAGTGCTGCGGCATCGGAAATTCGGTTCAAAATGCTGACGGACTTTTCTGAAATATCTTCTGCTTTTATTGAAAGCCTCTTTTGATAGCAAACTAAATAAGAACACCTGCCAATTTCATACATTTCCGATCACAAATTAATGAAACAATTTCCTGACGGCTCGGCCTACAGGCACAGGTAGATTTTGAAAATACAGATAGTGGGGCACCTGTTTATTGGGAATTTCATAAGAAATGACCTTTTTGCCATGATTCGGCAGTTTAGACCACCCACTTCAAAATCTACCTGTGTCTGTAGACAGGATTTTTTTTTTCTTTCGGGCTATAAGAGTTGGTCTCATAAAAAAAACTTGTCAAAGTAAAAGTTGTAGATACTATTAAGAGGATTTATAATAAATTTAAGCAGATTTGATATCTTGTGAATTGACGAAGTTTTGAATTCTTTTCTTCTTAAACCCTATTCCCCCCCCCCTTGAGGTCATTTTTAATGATATCAAAAATCTGTCATACATAAATTTTCGGCCCTTTTTCTAGAAGTATTTAATAATTTTAAACGGAATCGATACGTATCATAATTAAGAAGCTATGGGGATATTTCTGTTTTCACCCCCCCCCCCCTCCCTTTGGTTCGATTTTGCCCATTATCAAACTTGACCAAGATATTATGCACTTTAATTTTGTGTATCAGTTTGGAAGAGATTTGTGCAGAATTATTGAAGTTATCGTGTCCATAAAAAAGCGATCTAGATAGATAGATAAAAGTTTTCAATTGGGGGTGGTTTTGGGTTCTGGAAGTGATGATCGGCGTAGATCTGCAAAAAATTTTCAGAAAGTCCAACATAGGGGAGAATGTAATAGGTAGTATTTCTTACGAAATCTACCTAAAATCATAAAGTAGCCATTTTGTATTTGAGAAGGTTTTATAGCATCTAATTATGACAGCAAGTATTGTTTAGAAGTCAACATCTTCAATAGTTGCCGGTGGTTATTATTTTCAATAATTGTAAAGAAAAAAAAAACACTTGAGAGTTAAACTTAATTTTTTATAGCATCCAAAAGTTGCAAATTATTTCTTCTCAGAAACTTATGCAAAATAATAGTTATTTTAACAGAGAAAAAATTACACAAGTTCTAACTTAGTAGATATGAAATATCCAGGAATTTTTATTTTTCATACAAAAAAAAAAATACTGTGCATTTGTATTTTTTTTCTATGCATGCGTATAATGTTATCTATCGATGTTTTCCTTTTGACTAAAAATATTGTAATACATTTATACTTTCAATTATATATATATATATATATATATATATATATATATATATGAAAGGTTGCCAAAAATATGCCTTTAAATTGGAACATCAAAAGCATAACAAAAATTCTGGATTGTAGCAAAAATATGTTCTATAGAATGTATTGTTACATAAAGACAGTATGTGATTTCAAGTTTTCAAAACCTATAAAATACATTATCAAATCAAATAATATTTTATAACATGCCACTGCTAACTTTCCACAAATTCTTCCCTTTTGTAAGAAAAAAAAGATACTGTAAATACTGTTCGATTTTCTGTTATTTTAATAATGCCTGCTAAATTTAATGCATTTTTAGAATTAAAAAAAAAATCTGACAATTTGTTACATTTCGTGAAATGATTGTGTCAGATTGAAGCTTTCCAAGCAGAAATCTCGAAATAATTTGTGTTATCGTACTTAATATCTTATATCACTAATAAAAAAAATATAATTTAAGTAACATTTATTAAAAGGACAAAGCCATTTTATAACATTAAAATAAAATACAGCAGCAAAAACAGAAAAAGAAAATCCATCCAGAAGATTAAACAATCCTTTTTTCACCATGGGTGGGACTCTCATAACTTATTTCTATCCTTCCTCTTTGACATTAAATCCTAGAAGGAGCAGGTTTCGTTTTGGTTTGTTTACGTTTATTTTTATTGCGAGAATGAAATCGAAGTTGCCAAGAAAGCGATCACCGCCAAAACAGACATTTTTTAAAGCGCCAATCCGAGCTGATCCTGAAACCGGATTTTCAACAATATAACAAAGAGATGTGGCCTCTAGTAGATTATTCCTCTGAGGCTACAACACATTTTCAATAGACTGTCTATACTAACAAAAGAAAGTTTCGCTCTGTGTGCGTGTCTGCAATGGCTAGCGAAATCTAGTGCACCTAGAAATCTGAAAATTTAAGTGAGAACAGTCCAAGCCCTCTCCTAATGCACCTGAGTCTAAGAATTTTAATAGTTTAATAATTAACCAAAATATTAATTAAAACTGATGAATAATTCATTTATTTCTTTACGAACCTGCTTTTAGCACTCACGTATGCCTAGAAACTGATTTACGGCAGTGAACAAGAATGAAGAACCATTTAAATTAAAAATGCATTTATTTCACAATTCTATTTTAACTTCTATCGACTAAACCGTTTGGTTTATTTAAAAGCTAAAAACATATTCTGAAAGATCTCATTCTTACGTCTCAAATGCCACAATATTAAAAAAAATTGATGTTAACACCTTGAAGAATATTTTTGAAAAAGCGTAATTTTCCTGGGTGAATGTTTTCCCCATTATGGTAACTCCCTTCAAGAGTGCAATTTTACAGATACAGACAAGCCAAACACATGCTCTTAAAGCTGAATCCGTCTTCTAATAGATGGTATAATTAGTTTTAAACAATACAAATTTTAGCCTATTCAAAAATACTGGGGAACGCAGGTCATTTCACGCCTCACAGGAAGATTTTTTTTCTTATGCTAAATGTTACTAAAAGTTCATATTTCAACACAATATTTGTAGAGTATCTTGGTAGACCAGATTTACATCACCTACAACAATTTCAAAATGTTTGGACGAGAAAAAATATTTAAAAAAAAATAAAATCTGAGAAATTTTTGGCGAAAACCTATAATAACGGAGTGTTTTTGCATGGTTACACTCGGCTTCTAGTAACATTTTCACCATTTTATATGCATATATTTTTACATAATTTTATAGAGGACTTAGAAACAGTTATTTTTATAAACGACTAAAATTTTGGAGAGTTGAGACGAGAAAAACCATTTTTTTTATGTTAACAGACTCGATGCAAAAACCAAAAAAGTGAAAAGAAAACATATTTATTTTACAACCAGATAACAATATTTCTGAGGTAATTTTCACATGGTCTGTAAAACCAGTATATTTATGGCCATTAAAAATTTCAAAGGGTTTGGACATCAAAAGCTATTTTTTTTAAACTATGAAATGATCTTACATGAAAAAAGAAGGCAATGTTTTATTATGAGCACTTTTATCACTAATTATCAGTACTTTTTCACGATTTTGTCATTAAAAATATAAATTCATACAAAATCTGTTAAGATATAAAATAATACCAATTTGGAGTTTATTTAAGGTTTTATCACGAACTTGTGCAATGTTGGGTGAGTCGGCTAGTAGAATATACTTATAACATTTATCATTCATGTACAGACACTCTCAAAAAGTTCATTTAAAGGGGCTGCATGAAAGAATAATATACATTATGTCATTTCATTGTACAAAAAAAAAAAAAAAAAAAAAAAAAAAAAAAAAAAAAAAAAAAATGAAATTTCTTAACAATGTTTTTTTTTCAGTTTTTTAAAGTGTTTCATAATCTATGCTAAATGCATGTTTAATTTTAATTTAGATTTATAGGTTGTTTAATAACAAATTTTTGTTTAAGTTCGATTTTGCATATTGACAGAATTCATCTTGAAGCATGGAATTACATGATACCTGAAATATTTTTAAGAATCAAATTTAAATTTTTCAAACATCACACAAAATGTTGATTAGGGTAAGACCAAAAAAGGGTGTGGACAGAGACAAGAACCTCTTTTATGTTGTTGTTTGGATATTCTCACTTCTGATATAGTCCATAGGTCAGAAGATGGCAGTTGGCACTTCACTCTTTGAAGGAGGCAGAATGAGTTGACAAGAAGAGTTGCTCTAGAAAAGAAAAATCGCCAACTATGCACGATATTGCTACTTTGTCTGATTGTTTAATTAGACACATATTTTTCTTCTATCAATAAGCAACATATTGTGTTTTTCCTTTTATTATTATAATTATAACTGATGCTTAACAACCCGCCCCCTGCTCGCTTATACAGTCAAAACTCGCTCTCTCAAATTAGAGTCCTACGTAGTCGAGTACCGAAACCAAATTTAAAATTTAATTTGAAGTCAATCTGAAAAATAATTTTCATTGGCTCAAAACCAAAAACGAATGCCAATTTTAACTAAGTTATGAAAATTAATAATTAGTCAAAAATCCTGTCTCCAATATTAATTTTATCTTTTATGGAGAAAAATGAAGATATATAATGTTCATTAATTAAAATATGTAGCCCTTTAGATCTGTAAAAAAAAATTGTGAGCTTTATTTTTTAAAAAAAGAGTACACCAAACTGAAAACTAAACTTTACTCTTCTGCACAGGTCAGGTTATCCAAAAATTCTATTTGAAGACAATCCAAACCGACAAAAAATGTCAATGACCCAACCTGAAATCCAAAATGAAAAAAAAAAAATTCCATATTTCAATGTAACTATAGAAAAATAGTCAACATTTATATTTCTAATATCAATTTAAAGTTATCCTTTATTTAAAAATATGAACAAATACACTTTCCTATTTAAATGTTATATACCGTATATACTCGTGTATAAGCCGACCCCTAAATTCGAGATGAAAACAAGTTTAATACCAGTAATTCAGAATGGTTTTTCATAGGGCTTATTTTGTCTAATTTTATTGTACATTATTAAGGCGAAGAAAACTATTGTAAAATATTGGTATTAAACCTGTTTTCATCTCGAATTTAGGGGTCGGCTTATACACGAGTATATATGGTAGTTTTTAATTAAAAACAGGACAATTGCACCATAATTTTTATAATTAAAATAATGTATTAAAATCAAATACAACATTTGCTAAATGGTACACACATTAAAATCGTGAATTTACAAACACATTTAAAAATCTACGTTTCGTTTCGTTTCGTACACGTCATCCACATACCTTAACCAACACACTTGTTTCTGGTTAAGGTATGTGGATGACGTGTTCATCTTGTGGACCTACACTTTACCAGATTTACAGTTTTTTGTTCAGGAAGTCAATAGATTAAGTGATAGCATTAAATTTACCTTCGAAATAGAACAGGATGCAAATTTGCCTTTTCTAGATGTTCAGATTAACCGGAACAGTTCTCATTTTACATTCTCTGTATACAGAAAACCATTAAAAGAGAATAGAGTAATACATTTTTGTGCAAATATGCCCTTTAAATACAAAATTGCTGCATTTCAGTCATTTATTAGACAAGCTTATAGAATATGTTCAGGTGACCAACTTAATGCTGAAATTGATTTTATTAAAAGAATTACGATCATGGTTTTAAAGATTTGCAGATTGACATGATTATTCGACAGTATAATACGAATATTGATTTATGAAGAAATCACGTTACCACAGAACCATCTGGTCAGATGTCATGAAATTAATTCTTTTAATTAAAATAATATAACACTTCTTCAAAATTGTATGATTTGTCGTATGATGAGAGGTATTCAGCTATAAGTATTTTCAAGTCTCTAACTTATACAGTTTCCAAGTATGAACTCTGTAACAGGTAGGCAGGCAGACAGAGGAGTGAGATGAATAGGGTTTCATCAAGATGAACAAAACCCTAAAAAACAACTGAGCTTTAAATGCTACAAACTACATTTTCCCGTGATAATCGTTTGACTGTTTGAGAGCTTATGGACTTTTCTGATACTACATCCTGAATGACTGACTGACTGGTGCCTTCTTGTGAACGGCAGAATATATTTTTAGTGGGAAGGGGGGAGGTATTTTAGAGAACATATTTATTTTACAACATAAAAATATACACGTGATTCAAGGTTGAGAAAAACCAACCTGCAAAAAAGATGAAAATTTTTGCTTTTACCCCACATATTTAGAAATTCCAGAATAAGCAGACATTTTGGGTGTAGAGAGATTTAAAGGGCTGATTATCAATTTACTGTTACTAGAGAGCAACAAATAGAGCATATTTTTTATGTATAGGTTTAAAGATTTTAAACTTTGTATGCTGAGGGAAGAGGAAAGAAAGGAGAAGTGTAAATTTCAGAGGGATGATGCGGGGAGGTAATTTAGTTGATTAATTATTTACTTATTGTTACTAGAAAGCAAGAAATAGGACAGAAGAATATTGAATATAGAGTTTTAAACAGAGTTGGGCAAAACACAGCAAAAAATCCTTTTCAATAAAGGTGAATATAAGGAATTTTGCTTAATAGCCACTGGCCAGTAGGTTGATTTTTTTTTAGTACTGATATATACATATATAGTGTGTCTCTCTATATATATTATAGCACTGGCACCCGGCTAACATAAAAATATTAAAATGTTTAATAAAGTAACAAATAACATACAGAATATAACCATTTATTCTTAATGGCCGGGATCAAATGTATTATGAATAACCTTTTGTACATTACAGCAACATTCATATGATCAGATTTTTAGAATATTATGTGACTGTACTAGCATTGTTTCTGAAATCAAATTAATTATTAGGTTATGTAGATTAAGAATCATATCCAATCAAGATGAAAGGTTAACCAGAGTTTGAAAGAAGGCAATTAATGGGAATTCTTCGAAACGATTATGCATAAAATCAAAAACCCTAATATCTAATTAAATATGCTTCTATTTACAATCCTATATCAAGAAATCCTTAGTATCAAGTCATGCCATGTATGTGCTAATGTATCAAGCAATGCACATGTTCAATGTTGAATTCAGGGGGTGGCGACATTCCCTCCAGGAGCATTGAATTGCCCCCCCCCCCAGAAGATTTGAGATTTTATGTATGTTTTTAATGGTTAAAAAGTGCAATTTCCTCCCCCCCCAGGACTCTGTAATGTCTCCCCTCCTCCTCCGGAGCCACAGAAATCCCCCTCCCCCCCATGGAAAAGTGTCTGATTTCAACACTGCACATGTCAAACTGACACTTTTTTTCTGCAAGAAAAAGAATTTAAAGATTCTGAAATCAATCAGTGGAAACATTATTCTGGATGACTGATTTTTGGATAAACGGTTCCACACTGTAGGGTAGATTTTAAAAATTATTTTTTAATTAATAGTTATAATTGTTATATTCCACATTTTTTAATATTATATTAATCTACCAACAATATTTAACCATGCTCATAGTCACATTTCCCAATGTGAATCGAAATTTAATTGTAAATAACAGAAATAAATCAAAACACCCTAAATTCCAGTAATGGACACCCCACAAAAAGTAATAGATAATTGATATTATGATTGTATTTAAAACTGGAATTTAAAGAAAGCCTATTAATGAAATAAAAAAAGCTGAATTTTTATTGGTTATTTTTTTATAAACCAAAAATATTGAAGGTCGCCCATTACTGGAAGGCGGTCCATTACTGGCACATCTACTATGTAAGATATATCCAGCAGACACAAAAAACTAATTTTAAAGTCCATTTATATTTATTTTTCTCGTTTGTTGTGGGAGAATAGTTTTAATAAAACTAATACTATCAGTAAAATGTTACAAGTCTTGATTTTAAGATAAGTAAAAGTCTTGAAAATTTAAAAAAGCTTCAGTGATTATTCCAGTGATTTTCAAACAAGTCAATATATATTATATATACAGGGCTTGAAATTCAAATTTTCATAGGAGGGGAGTCTCCCTACCAACATTTATAAATGGAGGGGAGTTGAACTGTTTGGGAGGGAGAAAAAAGTATTTTTAAATCTTATTATTTTACGTACTAATTAAATAATTACATTAATACAAACATGACCCAATACCATTGAAAAAATTTAAATGAACAACTCAGAATAATTATCAAAATGTCTTATTTTATTACAAGAAAAAAGGGGGAAAAAAAGCTTTACACACAACGTCTATTTTTTAATTTGCACCAAATGTTATATTTATTACAAGAAAAAAGGTAAAAAAAAAAGCTTTACACACAACGTCTAATTTATAATTTGCACCAAATGTTATATTTATTACAAGAAAAAAGGAAAAAAAAAAGCTTTACACACAACGTCTGTTTTATAATTCACATCAAATGTTATATTTATTACAAGAAAAAAGGTTAAAAAAAAAGCTTTACACACAACGTCTATTTTATAATTCACACCAAATGTTATATTTATTACAAGAAAAAAGGTTAAAAAAAAGCTTTACACACAACGTCTATTTTTTAATTTGCACCAAATGTTATACGCTCTTAACAGTTGAGTTTCATTAAGTTTTTCTGGTACCAATTCAGAAATTCTCATTAAAATGTCTAAATTTTTATTGTTCAATGAATTTCTAAATTTTGACTTAATTCGATTTTGGGTGCTAAAACCCCTTTCACACGGCACACTTGTAACAGGCAGTACAAGTCCAACTTTAATAATTCTAGAAATTGTTGGAAATGTTTCGTTGTTCTCTCTTAAAAAATTTTCAAAATTAGTTACGTTCACGTTTCTGACTACTTGCTTATATAATGCATATTCAGCGATGACATCATCAATATTCATTTCAGAACAAAACTGCTGAACTATATCCTTAATACAACACCCCTCGAGTTGTGGTAAAGCAAGAGCCGTCGTGGTAGCTCGACATATGGCCTAGCGACCGTCTCCCCCTATGGGGTTTCGCGAACGAAGTCGTCGGGTGTTCCTCGGCAGTTCATCAAGGTTCCGTCTCTGCGGAAGTTTCCTCCAAGAATGAGGTTACTGTCGTAGCGACCTATGTCGTCGACCTTGGTAAAATGACCTGGGGGTCCGCAGTGGGGAGCGGCCCCAGGCCGATCGCAGCGCTGGGGCGAGACAAAGCCCTTCAGAGGCTTGGGCGCGATGGTTGTTATTGTGATGCCAGTGATCCCCTGTTGGAAAAACTGGATAGTTTTCCCTTTAGTTCTTATCACTCATTCAAATCATATCTTAATTGACCTAATCCATCCATTCATGCTTTATTATATTTATTCTGCTTATTTAATATTTAACTTTATTCAGCTATATCCAGTAATAAGTTCAGTCATACTCAAGTAATTAAATCCTTCAGTTCAATAACTTTGGTTTACATTATGAAAGCATATTTTTTATTTAAAGTACTTCATATGGTTTTAAAGTAAAAATATCTTTATTTAGTTACTTACCATTTGGCCATATCTATTCTAACGCTTCAGGCTTTTCCATTTGCTTCTATTTACTTTCATTTCATTTTTATTTACATCACATTTTCGCTTCCTTCGGACATCGCTATCATATGTTTACTTTGATCGTGTCTCCTCATTTCTCGCGGTTTTTCAGCAGATCGATTACGTCACGAAACAAAGGGTTACGGCAGCTGACTCTAATCTTCAGTCTCTACCTGTGACTGTAATCGATCGTCACGTAACCTTCGGGAAGCCGGAAGTGACCTGTTTGCTGTGGGATGAGGAGATTACGTCATCGGCTCAGACACGAGGCAGTAATGTATTTAAGGAAAGTGGCAGTCGTGTGTTTGAATGTTCCAGCTGGCTGGAAGCCGTCTAGTTTGTTGTTTTAGTGTTTGTGTTGTCTACGAGTGTTTAGTCTAGTGATGTTTTGTTTTTAAGGAAGTGCTTTTTAATTCAGGTGGTGATGTGTTATATTTGATGAAATGGGAGATAATGTTTTTAGATGGAAGTGAGATCTGCAAAAGAGAGGAAATGTTTTTAAAGAACGCCACGTCTTTCATCTTTCATCGTTGGAAATGAAGCATATGATTTCATTACGTTTTAAAGAGAAACCTTTTTAGAGAAATAATTATTAAATAAAAAGACAGTTTTTCTTGTTATTTCGTGCAGCTAATTTTATATATCTTTTGATTTAGTTTTTCCATTGCATGTAAAGCTTTTTATTTAAAGTGAGTAAAGCTTTTTCTTTTTGTCTTGATGTTGTGGTTTTCGGACTTTCATATAGTCAAAAGACTACCGGTATTTTAATAGTTCAGAACGAGATTCCCTTTAAAGTATGTTGACACCGTTCTGTCTATTATTCTTGCATCAGTAATTTCAGAAGCCGAAATTACTTGTTACCGTTTTTGCTATTGAAACACCAAATACGGTGATTCGGTTTGGGTTTCTACAGATAGTGCTTTATACCGGTAGATCGTTTGCCATTGGGACTATTACTAAATATATAGTTAGTACCCTGGAGTGGCAAGTTTTGTCCGGCGATTCAACGTACGACTGTATCGTGGTCGAGCAGGTACGATTGGTCGTTACTGACAAGTTGATTGAATGGAGGTTGTATTTGAAAGGATGAAGTCATCGAATCGGGAAGTGAGGAAAGATACTGTTTTATGTTTTGTTAAAGTTTGGTTTTACATTAATGGAATGTATTAAATGTTAATACTTATTTTTATATAATTGAGTTTATTTATTGAGAATATCATTAAAGTAAATTAAATGTTTTCTTATGAGTTTTATTTAAAGCCTTTAATTAAAAGTGACTGTTTTCCATTTAAGTTAATTTAGTAATGAACTTAGTTTAATTAAAGTAAATTTGTTAAATGAATTTTTCCATCGGTGCTCCAGTTTTCACATCTGATCTATGAGATGTTAATTTAAAGGTCTCAATATATATTGTGTAAGTTTTAAGCATTCTGTTTTGACAAGTGCAAATATAAATTGAATGGTAATGTGACATTGTTTTTGACTCTGGAATATTGGAGATTTGTATTTTATTCTGAACTTGTCTTTACTTGGTGATTTGAATAAATCTTGTTAAGTTGAATTCCTTTTTGTCTGTTATTATTTCATTAATATATTAGAAACTTTCAGTTATCTTTATTTTGCTTTTGAACATTTTAATACCTTGGCCAATTACAGCATCAACGCACCACTTGTGCCGACGCTCTGCTTACTTCGTTAATTACCTTAGGGTTTAAAATAACACCCCCGTGGGCTCCTGGAGGCGCTGGCTAGCTTTATATCCTTAATACAATTAAAGCCAAAAGTAGAATCCTCAATATTTTCCTTGATTGAGCAAGGTTCTACACACTGAAATTTTGAACACATTTCCAAAGTTGGAATGGGAAAACGTCTATCCATTTCTTCTAATACACGAGAAATATATGTTGTTTTTAAATTATCTATTCCTAACTTTTGCGAATTGGAAGGATCAATCAATTTATTATTTCTAAAAATGTTTCCTTGGAGTTCGGAATAAAATTTCTCTTCATATGCACCTCGAGATCTTTGCAATTCTTCTAATCTCCTTTTTGTCGATTCAATCATATTTTTTACACTTGACAGGACCAAGTTTTCATTTTGCAAAAATTTTGACAAGATTGTAAAGAGTTGAAGTATATCCATTATGATATGGACTAGAGCTACAAATTAGAATTCCGAAACTAATTTAAGAAGTCCCTTTGCTTTTGCAGCATCACCAGTCTTTAAAGAAGCATCATGTTCCAATGCAGCTCTCAATGAATCAATAGTCCGTAAAATAACTGACACACATGATGATACTGAAAGCCATCTTATGGAATAGGGCTCAGTGTATTTTAACATAGGTTCATTCAAAACATCCTGAATACCTTGAAGGCGGTTTAGTCTCACAGCTGAACTGCTGTAATATACAAAAACTGATTTCAAAGTGTCTTGAAATTTAGAGACTTGTGGAATAGACTTTGAGACATCAGATAAGCATAATGATAACCTATGTGCTAAGCAATGAATGCCTAATATTTTGTCATTGATGTCTTGCATTTTTTTTTTTTACAACACCATTTCCACACCCAAACATTGCATTTGCACCATCTGTGCAAACTGCTACAGTATTTGATAAATTGTCTGGTATTCCCTTTTCTTTTAAACAGTTTTGTACTGCTGTAAATATGGACTCAGAAGTCCCATCATTCAGCTCAATATTTGAAATATATGATGTTTTGGCTGCCTGAGCTTCACCATCAATGTACCTCATATATACTAACAGTCTTTTGGAATTGGATGTATCAGTGGATTCATCTAACATAATGCTATTTGTAGGGCTACTTTTTATTTTCTGAAGGAGTTCTTCTTCTAGCATTGTGGATATACATTCGTTCATGTCATCCACAGCATGCTGGTTCACATATGTTCCATATCCTGAGGTCTTATTTGAAATATTTGGACAATAAATGTCCTTCAGAAAATCAACCATGCTTACCATCATAGTTTTAGGAAGTTCCTGAAAGTAAATAAGAATAAATATTACTATTGTTGTCATTTTAGTTAGAATATAGCTTGAAAAGATATTAAGTTGTTGATATTAATTATTTTTGTTTTAAATTAATTTAATATTGACTTAATTAAATAATACAATTTAATTAAATAAATGTTAGATGGTTTTTATATTTCTCTATAATGTTTTAATTATTACATTTGTATTTATTAAAAAATTTAAATCTTAAGGGAAAAAAAACTAATTTAAAGAACTTAATAGTTTCTCAAGCTATAATCTAAATAATATAGCAAAAATAATAATACAAAAACACACATGCATGACACTTTCTTAATTATGATACATATCGAATTCGTTTAAAGTTATTATTACTTCTAGGAAAAGGGCCAAAAATTTATGTAGGACAGATTTTTGATGATATTAAAAATTACCTCCATGAGGGGGGGGGGGTAATAGGGGTTTAAGAAGAAAAAAATTCATAACCTTGTCAATTCGCAAGATATCAAATTCGCTTAAATTTATTATAAATCCTCTTAATATTACCGTCAAGTTTTTTGTAGGACCAACCCTTACAAAAAAAAAAGACTATTTCTAAGTGGGCGATCCCAACTGTCGCATCATGGCAAAAAGGTCATTTCTTCTGCAATTGCCAATAAACAGGCATCCCATGGTCTGCGTTTTGGAAATCTACCTGTGCCTGTAGGCCGAGCCGTCAGGTTTTTTTTAAAAATATGCTGAAATTGATAAGAAAATAATTTTATTAGTTTAATTTTTTAGGAAAATTCCTCATGAAAAAAAAATAGAGAGAAACACTTATAAAACCACAATTTTTCTTTTTTTTAAAAAAAATTAAGCTATCCAAAGCATTGTTTATCTATTTATTACTAGCTGACCGGCCGGCAGTACCCGGGCCTGTGATAATAGCTTTAAATATACCTAAATAAGTGCTGAATGATTTTATATTTTTAAATGCAGAATTTTAAAGTATGCAGAAAAAACTGAATTCACGAAAGTGAATCGTTTGGTGCCTTTTGTTTTTTCGTGTTTCAAAAAGTTTAGCTGATCTGCATTTTGAAAGACGGGGGAGAGAGAGAAGCTGCTTTTTCAACCGAACGGACACACCCCGACGTGACGTTTTTTCGGTCAACCTTTTTAATTGCGGGGTTTAATTAATGTCTTGGTTAATTATCAAAAAAGAAAAACCCAAGCCATAGATGCATTTGGACCCGTCTTGGATATCTTCATCCGAATTTTCATACCTCTAAGTGCGATAGATTTTTAATCATCTCATCGCACACAGATGAACTCTTTTCTTTTATTATAGTGTAGATTATTTTTCAAACTTAAGCTATAATTGAAACATATTTTTTCTGCGCAGCCCTGCATTTAAGTAGAAAAGTTCAAGTAACTGGAATGTATTATAAACTTTTTTCTGTTTACCTTTCCAGTAGAGGTCTGGATGGGCTGAAATTTTTAGGCTCGGTTTAAAAGCTGAACCCCAATCCGTGCAAAAGTCAATTAAGTTAGTCCTCACCCAGCCAGACCAGATTCAATTTCCACAAAAAATACTAATACTTGTGAATCAACAATTATATATGTTTCTTAAGGCTGACCTTAAAAATCCAAACTAGATCCATACACCAGGTCCAGTAATCCAATTTTACTGACACTCGCGGTTTTGATTGACACTAATGTACATTTTTTTTCTTAACAGATTGATTTGACTTTAATTGTTTCAGTTTCGGTTCTTGTCAATGTAGAAAAAAAAGTAAATGTTTTAAAATATTACTCTGTAATTTATTAAACAATAAAATTACAAAGATTTCGTTAAACAAATGCATAAAAACACTTATTTAAAAAAAAAAAAAATGAAAAAAATACCCAACTTGACGCGACCCGACCTGGAAAGTAGGGCCTGGTCCAGCAAAGTTTAATGAAAGAAAATTGGTCCGGAACCTTGCAGACCTTTACTTCGCACGCTTTGCTTACAAAAATTTCAGCGTGAGGAAAATATCAAAACATAGTTTAACTCATCGTAACAACTTTTGAATCTCAAGTGTTAATGACTAATGCGCGTTTCTCCAAAGTAAATACTCCAAGAGAGTGTTTACGCATTCGACATCGGCAGAAGGAAGATCTGAAAGAAAATGTTTATTTAGGCTACAAAAAGTTGTCATTCGTACGCTTCTGCTGGAATTTAGCACCAGATGTCTTATTTTTATAATTAGACTAGGGGGCCTACACCCTGCGAGCTACGCTCGCCAACCCCCGCTCAGACTTTGAGGCCTCTAAAAACATGACAGCGTGCTTTATTTTAAAAATATTGGTAAATCTTTAATTGAGTTGCCGTGCTTTTAACGTTTTAATGGGGCATTTTTTGATTATCATGGCCTCATACACAGCTGTTGCGACAACTGACGACTGTTTTCGGGATTGATAAGTAAAATCAATTACACCTTGAAAACCAGCTTGTATAAAATGGTTAGGTTTAAATTGTGGCTACCTCTTGGACTTTTATAACAACGATCTGTATTCTATTCTTCCTTTGCGTTTAAGGATGAGAAAAATTCCATCTGCTTGTGAATAACATTAAGAACCATGGTATTGAAAAGTACTATGTTACAGACATTTTCAGTAACAGGTTTTAATTTTCTCTCTATTTTAGTGCACCATCATGCATATTTTCATGTTATTTTAAATATATAAATTATTTATTTTAATTAATATGTATATACGAATTTTCTAATAATTATTTATCATACAAAATTAATTAAATATTTTGTGCATGCATGCCTGCATTTATTCGGCATCAATTGATGAGATGTTTAAACAAATTTGCTATCCGCGATAATTTTACACCATGTTATGTCACTTGAATATTGTCCATAAGAAAATCGGGTACTTTTCCAGTATAGGATCCTTTGCTTTTAGGTTTGGCGTAATTCGAGCTTCAAAAAGGGATAGATTCGTTAATATTCATAGATTTGTTGCCAAAAGTTATAAAAACAAACCCAATGAACTTTTGGTGCTTTTCTATTATAGGGGTCTTGACGTTTTTTTAAAAAGCTTGGCAGAAAAAATCAAGCAGGATATTTTATTCTCCTTCCGTTCACTTGGGCAATTATTATTTTATATATTCGTTTCAAATATCCGAATTAGTGATTTTATAAATTCGTTTAATTAAATTTTACAAAAAATAACAAAATGATATCAATAAATAATGATTACTATTAATTCCTTTTCCCCCCTTTCTTTTGCGTTTACATAAATGACGTCATTTGGACGAATTTATTCAAAATATTTTCAGTTCATAAATTAAATTAATGCTGACAGACAATTGTATCCTAACGATAGAAATGTGATTTTTTTTTTTTTCAAATTTTCCTGAAAAACATATTTAATTACAATCTTGTCTTCATTATTGATTGAAATAAAAGATAAATTCAATTTCAATTTGAAAATGACGAATAAAAAGAAATCAATAATCCCTATCGGGATACTTTTCAATTTTTTTCCCTTTTTTGTCACAAAAAAACTGAGTAATTAGTTGCCATTATTACAGAAATGTCATTAAAATTAGAAAAAAAATAATATCTCGAAAACTAATTCCAATTTCAAAATTCTATTACCAGTTTTGACATCCGCGGATTTTTATGGATAATTGGTATTAATTTCATAATCAAGCGTTTAATATTTTTTTTAAAATAGCCCTGAAACATAATCAGCCGTTTAATCAGTCGTTTCATAAATTCGTTTCATAAAATCGTTTCACAAATTCGTTTCATTAGGATTTTATATATATATAGGGTAGATTAATATTTTTTCCAGACAAAGTTACAAAATTTTAATACTGTATAATGTCATATGTGTGTTCCATATGGTTTAAAATCTTATTTGATTTTACATGTATATATATGATACTTAACAGATTTCCTCATGCGCGTCGGCAGAAAAAAATCCAGAGAGGGTCAATATTTTTGGAACCAATATGCCTGTAGTCCGCTGTTGATGTCAAGTTCTTTAAAATTGACAATATAAGCATGAAATAAGATAAATTAGTTTTTTTTTGGGGGGGGGGGGGCAAAACACTTGGTTAAGACAATTTTTAACATATCAACATATAAAAAAATTCAGAAATATTAAGATAAAAAAAGTTTGTACAAGTTTTTTTTTCAAAATGAAGTATTGAAACATTTTATTCTCTTTTAAACCATCCCACTAAATTCATCGTTTAAGCTAAATTTTAAGCACATAGATGTGAAGAGAAAAATAACAAGTTGTCTTCCACGAAAGGTTCAAGGGGGGAGTGCGGCCCTCCTGACAAAACAGCCCTACTTAGTGTTTAATTATTTTACGAAGTGTTTTATTATTTATTTCTTATTCTACTGAAATCTAGGGAAGGCCAATGTCTCCCCACTTATTAGCGCCTATGTTTCCTTTAATTTCTTCTTTCTTTTAGGGCAGCGGCGTGGTATCCTGCATCGGGTTACTAAGTCGATTATATCCAGGTCTAATTTATTTGCTTCGGAGTCCAGTTAATTCGTTTTTGTTGTTGCGGTCAGGATTATTCTAACTATTTTCGAATTGAGCTTTGTTTCTTGCAATTTGGGTTTCAATATGGCCAATTTTCCAAAAGAAGGATCACTGTAATTTTAAAGATTAGAAAACAGTTTCATATATATATATATATATATATATATATATATATATATATATATGGACTTTTAAACATAACATGGATTTTTTAACATAAAAAGTAAAATTAATGTAGACAGAATGTAAACTATTTTTTTTTTAAATTCATAAATTAATAAGACATTAATGTAAGCAATTTTTCAATAATTGCATTAAAATAATGCAGTCGTTTTCTTTCCTTTAGATTTTAAGTATTTCAATTTTGTGTTTAAGAATCTCGGATTTCGCGCTACTTTTCTTTCGGATTCAGGATTTTAACTAGGATTCTGATTTTCGGGTATCGGGTCCGGTCTACCCCGACCCGTACAGAATTCTACGTCAGCCATATCCTTTTCATTAATTACATTAAAAATAATACATTAATGAAATATAAAAAAGCAATACTTACATTTTGAGCAATAAAATATGCTGTTTTTATAAGTTTTAGAATTTCTGCGTCAGCTTTCTTGATTGCATTATTAGTGGCCGTCTTCATACAGCTTCTGTTGTTTTCTGATTCCAAGGATGATTTCTCTTGGCGGATGTGAGCAGTACTGGATGCATGTTTTGATAGAGTTGAAGTTTTATAACATTTACTGCTGTAATCCTTGCAAAATCGGCATGTCATTAATTCAGTCTCCGAACAATACTTTAACCATGTGTATTGCGTAAACCATCGATTTTGAAATCTGTCTTTATATTTTTTAGTTGGATGCGAACTATACTGATTTTTTTAATTCATATCACTATCTATATCAGAGGAATTAACGTTATCTTCATCGCTGACTTTACGTTTCCATTTTATATGTTTTAACATGACAAGCAAGGTATAGTTGATAGCGCGGAACAATTGTTAAGCACGGTATTGTTCTTTTGCTTTACCCAATGATTCTAAATTATAATGCACGTTACCAGCGGACGGGAGGGGGTCGACATTAAAAATCGTCTGCGGAGGTATTTGCAGCTGCGCCTACCAGCGAATCACCTCGACTGTGACGTCATGTACATAAAATCAAAATTCTAAGAGAAAATTCTCTGGAAAATTATGAAATTTTTTGGGCGGGAGCCTCCCGCCCGCGATATTCTTTTGGGCGGGATTTCAAATTTTTGGGTGCGAATCCCGCAATCCCACCCTGAAATTCAAGCCCTGGTATGTATGTATATATATATATATATATATATGAAAAAAAAAATGTAAGGAAATTTGCAGAAGATACAGAGGTTAAACCAAGAAGCAATTGCTGATTTAGAAGAAAAGAAAAAATACTTTGATTACAAATGAAAAGATGAATGTGCTACAGGGGTAAAAGGTGAATGTAAAAAAAAAAACGGTACTTCTTATTATCTCGTCGATCACTTTTCATTAAAAAAAAAATCGTCGCCAAACTGTAACGCCAAATAAAATGGGAGAACATTGCCATTGGAATATCAAAATAAATAAATAAATAAAATATAAGAATTTAAGATTTAAGGACACAATTGTTATTTTATTTAATGAAATAACTAATAAATCAGTAAAAGATAATGAAAAATGCATGCAAATGTCAAATTAAAAACCTCTTGAAGACATAACAAACACGTATAATGATTCTGAAATCAAGTAAATGGGACTGCATTTTTGGCGTTTAATCTTAAAGTTTGGTGATAGTTTTTTGTTATGAAAAGTGGTCGACGGGATATACAGAAGTACCCAAAAAACTAATTTCAAAGTCCATTTATATATATATATATTTTTTTTTTTTTCGTTTGTTGTAGGAGGATATTTTCAATAAAACTAATACTGTCAATAAAATTTTAGAAGTCTTGATTTTAAGATAAGTAAAAATCTTGAAAATCTAAAAAAGCTTCAGGTTTATTTCAGTGATTTCTGTACAAGTCAATATATAGGGTAGATGTGCCAGTAATGGACCCCCTTCCAGTAATAGGCCACTTTCAAAGTTTTTGATTTATAAAAAAATATACAATAAAAATTTAGCCTTTAATATATTTTTTCATAATTCCTCCTTGCTTGTTTTATAATCTGGGTTATTGTTGACACTCTTAATCAAACCAATCAGGAACCAGAAAATAATGTTTCACAGTTTCACTGTTTTTCTGTGAAAATTCTAATGAACATGCTAAGAGCCATGGAACTATAAATAGACAGGAACTGACATTTCCCCCGATGTCTGCCCGGTCGATTGAAGTAACTGAGCTGGATGTCACAAGATGGCTGCCGTTGTTTGCTTACATCCTAATCCAGCTCGTTTGAAATATTCCAATGTCATATTAAAGTGTTTTTAAGGTTTTAAATTCTTTTAGTTGATATTTCTGTAAGTTTCATCTGAGTTGCATTTTTTTTTTTTTCACTTGGTGTATTTTTACATAAATTGCTCTGCTGAATAGGAGAGCAAAGGTGATCTTTTAATTTATTTTGGTTGATATTCCTGCAGTTTAAATGTATTCTTCATGCCTGGTATTCAGATCCCCCCCCCCCCAACACACACAACCTCTACCAGTAGTTCTTTCAGTTTTTAATATTATTGCTTAAAATTACTAAGTAAATATTGTACTTTTAAAAAATATGTATTTATCAACAGGGCTTAGTTTCTAAGAAAAAAATTACTGAAGCCCCAATATTCTGCAGTACTAACATCTGTAGCGCACCACCCCCCTCCGCCGTCACTGCAATTTGCATATTTATATTTCATACATCATTTTTAAGTAGATTTCGTAAAAAGTACTACCTATTACATTCTCCCCTAAGTTGGAATTTTTAAAAATTTTTTGCAGATCTACACCGATTATGACTCCCAGAACCCAAAAGCACCCGCAGTTCAAAACTTTATATACCTACTTACCTATCTATCTATGTCACTTTTTTATGGACACGATAACTGCAATAATTCTGCACAAATCTCTTCCAAACTGATGCATAAAATAAAGGGGCATAAAATCTTGGTCAAGTTCGTTCATAGGCAAAATCGAACCAAGAGGGGGAAATGGGGAGGGGGTGGGGGCTTTTTGTGAAAACAGAAAAAAAACCCATAATTTCTTAATTATGATGCGTATCGAATCCGTTTAAAGTTATTATTACTTCTAGGATAAGGGCCAAAAATTTAGATATGACAGATTTTTGATATCATTAAAAATGGCCACAAGGGGGGGGGGAGGGTTTTTAGGAAGAAAATAATTCACAACATTGTCAATTCACAAGATATCAAATCCGTTTAAATTTATTATAAATCCTCTTAATATTATCTAAAACTTTTATATTGACAAGTTTTTTTATATGTCCAACCCTTATAGCAAAAAAAAAAAAAATCCTTGCCGGCTCCGCCTGCAAACAAGTCAGGTTTCGAAATGGGTGGTTCCAACTAACGCAAAAAGGTAAAAGGTCATTTCTTCCGCAATTCCCAACAAACAGGCTCCTCACGGTCTGCGTCCTCGAAATCTACCTGTGCCTGTAGGCCGAGCCGTCAAGGATTTTTTTAAAAAATTTAAAGCATTACTTTTTTTAATTAGCAAAATACAAATTTTAAATACATCTACTGCGTATACTTATCTATAAACTAATCCAATATAAGATTCCTTCCTTTTTTCTGTTTTGTTTTGTTTTTTAGGAGGTACATAAAAAAATTACGCCTGCATACTTTTGATATATTCCAACAAAATTTGACAAAAAAGATCTAAAAACAAATTTTTATAAAAAGCAAAAATTGATAATGGATATCATTTTGGAAATATTAACTACTCAGAAACGTATTTAGCAGCATGAGCAAGCACATAGCTTAATCGCTAATTTCTTAAAATCTTGAAAAATGCTTAAGTGATAGAAAAAGAAACAACAAAAGCCTTATAAAAATTTCTTATCACTTAAGCATTTCTCAAGATTTTAATTATATTTAGTGATTTTATTTAGTGATTACTCTAATTTCTTATCACTTTGTAATTATATTGTTAAAAGTGTCTTTAATTAACATTAAAAATCATTTTTGAAAATTGTATATATTATAGGATAATTTATAATGTAGAGTATAAAATGTATGAAAAATAACATGTAAATTTTTTCACATGTAATGTGTATAATTATTTTTTTCAAAACATCTTCTATCCTTTAGAATATTTTAAATAACTGTTACTTTCAGGATCCTCACATCTGTATATTCTCCGACAATTATATCAACTTTGGCTGTAAGAAATGAAAGTTAATACTAACTTAAGCAAAAAACATTTAAAGACATCTTTAGAGCAATAATATCATCATTTTACACAGAGTAACGACGTTTTTAAATGTATAGACAGGCTTGGGGCCCCCTAACAAGACTTCAACTGGCGCGTTGCTCTGGGCAGCCTCCCGGCCAAGCTTATAATTATAGAAAAATAGTTCAGTTCACATAACTACTACAAAAATAAAAAACACTTCAGTTGCAGAAATAACAAGTATACGAAATTAAAATATCAAATTATCTATATGTAAAGAGAGATATATACTTTTTTTTTTGGTTGACATTTGGTTGACCATCCCTGTACTCTGATTTAAACGATGTAAACAATCAAGAAAATGGAACCAAAAAACTGCTGAAATATAGTGCAATTAACGTGAAAATTAACATATACATAACAAAACTGTCGAAACGCGGAATATTCTGATTTACATTCATACACATTACACTCATAGTTTTTAGCAATCCATTTGGATAGCTTTGTATACATCAAGCAATTACGTCTTTAAAAAGTAAATAAATTACTTATCGATGAAATTTTATTCAGGAATCTTCTTGCTAAACCTATTTGTGCAGCCATATGCTTCCCACGACCCCATTGTTTTATAATAATTAAATTAAAACTATGGCTTAAATCTCACTTACTAACGTTGTCAGGGGGAATGTTTTGGTTGTCACAACTTGGCGGAACGGGCGAAACCGGTTATAGTTGAAACTTCATCATTTGGGGGATATGTCAGTTCCTGTTTGTTCTTAGTTCCATGCTAAGAGCTGGCTTTACTTAAACAATTGATATCTTTTTTATTTTCTGGAAAAAATTACATGTTTTTGTTTAGACAATAATAGAAGACTTTGAATTTTACATACTAAGGAAAATTTACAAAATTTTATTTATTTTTCAGGTTTTAGGACCATGCTCCCTTACCGAAATGCTTAATTAGTTAATTTCCAGTAATGGACACCCCATGTGGACGTTACTATAAAAGCAATTTCAGTAATGTTCATAGTGCATAAATTTTTTTATTTAACTGAAAAGCTAAGCAATCATATTTAATTTTTAAATTTCACTTACCAAAATGTAATAACAATATAGTTTTTTTTTTTATATTTTTTTTTTATTAATTTCACATAATTAATATTTTTTTAAAGATTGTAATCAAATTATTTTTTTTTGCAAACCATACCTTGCATATTTTATTTTATGACAATCAACACTCAACAGGAAGCAGAGAATAATCTTTAAGGGAAAATGAGGGGCTCATGGGGTTCAAACTCTCCCCCATTTAAAAAAAGACAATTTCTTAAGTCACACAAGTTCTTAAAAGTCTTATTTTCTGTCTTAAATATTTCATTATTCATTTATGACAAAAGAACTACATACATAAAAAATCCCTATAATATTAAATTTATAGTAGCAACGAAAGTAGTAAATCTGCAGATCAGGGGGCTCACATGTCAGTTCTTTGAAATAATTTTATTTAGTAATTAAAAAACATTCAACCTACACTTTCATTTGATATATATTATACAAATTTCTAAAAGTAATATATAAAGCAGTTTTAGGAAGTTTAACTGTTAAAAATAAAAATAATTCCATGCATTAGTTCTCCAAGACACTTTAATTTTTTTTAACTAACCCTTTTAATCCTCCCCCCCCCCCTCAATGACTCAATAATTTGATAAATATAATTGTTTGAAATTTAGTATTTTAAACCTTTATCTATAATAATTAGGTACTTTTCGGTTAGCCGGGCACCAGTGATATACATACATACAAACACACACACATATATATATATATATACACATATCTACATATACATATATGTATTTATATATGTACATATATCACTGGCGCCCGGCTAACCGAAAAGTACCAATAATTAAAATATTGATCTTGTGATAATGACAATAATTAATATAAACAGTGAATTATTCTCATATTTTATTAATTATTGATATCCTAATTGTTAAATTTATTTCAAAATGACTATTTTATTTCATTAATATGCTTTCATAAAATTCTGGTTTTAAATACAATCATAAAATGAATTACCTATTACTTTTTGTGGGGTGTCCATTACTGGAACAGAGAGTGTCCCATTACTGGCACAGAGGGTGTTTTGATTTATTTCTGTTATTTACAATTAAATTTTGATTCACATTGGGAAATATGACTATGAGCATGATTAAAATACTGTTGATAGATTAATATAATATTAAAAAAAGTGGAATATAATAATTATAACTATTAATTAAAAAATAATTTTAAAAGAAATTCCTTAAGGGTGTCCATTACTGGCACATTTACCCTATATATATGTATACACTTTGAAAAAATAAAAAGTAAGGACATTTGCAGAAAATACAGAGGTTATACAAAGAAGCAATTGCTGATTTAGAAAAAATATTTTGATTACCAATGAAAAGATGAATGCGCCACAGAGGTAAAAGGTGAATCTAAAAACACTTACTTTTTTTGTTGTTGTTTGTTTATTATTCAAATATTCTAATACTAAAAGATAACAAAAGTGAGCAGTAAAGATTTTGAAACGGTTGCGTTTCCGATGGCCATTTTGATTCAATTTATTTTTCTCTGACAATCTCAACTCATTCGATTAAACAAGTTTTCGATTAAAGTGTTCAACACTTATTAATTTCGATATATTTTTTAAATATTTCAATTGGAGGCAAATTTTTTTATTTATAAGTAAAAAAAAAAATGCATTGTTTGTACCAAGACCACCTCCTTATCATAGTATTAGACCTTCCAATCAGCAAGTTTCCTTTGACCGCTATACATGTGGTTAAAAACCACATGGTTGTCCTGCTACTAGCGCCTCTACCGGCAGTAACAGGAGTATTTTTAAATTTGTTTTTCATACATGTTTTCTTATTTTCTTTTATGATATACTGTATGGTTGTCCTCTTCAAATAAGAATTATTTATTTTGAAATTTTTTCAGACATTTTTTTTCATAACATAATTTTTTTTTACTGCTAAACCAAAATGGTTTCTTGCTGTATTCTTTTATGTGAAAAGAAAAAAAAATCAGGTGAAAAAAATCTCATTTCGTGAGTTTCTCAAAAAAGGTAACTCAAAAAGGTGACTATTTTAATGTAATTTTCTATTTTTTCTATTTTCCTATTAGATTTAAATTACTTTATTACAGACATTTTGATTTTTCTTTTATTTAGAATTTCATGTTACGCATAAATTTATCATCGTTTCTTATTTCTTTTCTTTCTTTTTTTTTTTAATGAACATTTTTATAATTTTATTTATTTATTATTATTGGTCTATCATTTTATTTATTTTTGAAGTGATGGGGAATCATTTTAGCTTAGCGCAAACTTCACTATTTTGTGGTCGAATGTTTATACGTATGAAGAAGTGAAAAGTCTACATGAGAAGTCCCATAATCGGGTCCACAGCCAATTGGCGTCAAAGATTGATATACAAGTGTACTTAGGTTTGATTGGCGTATCTTAGCGAACATGGTTTGGCGCTGGCGCATATTTAATTTCTTTGTTGTAACTGACGTACATTTCAAAACACATTTGCCAACATCGCTCATGTTTGACGCCACCTTGGCTTATGGACACTATTACGAAAGATTATCCGTGTTTTCATTTATTATAACGTATCAGTTTATCACAAACTTGCTAAAAGAAATCTTGCCTTTCGTTCAGCAGATGCTGATGGTTATAAGGAAAGGGCAACTGACGTCACTGTTGGTTCCATTACTGTTGGTTTGGGAGAAAAACCTGTTCCTTCTTTACGACTCCTACAGTACACATGAGATGGAGCGATTTGATTGGCCTACGTCGCCATGACGATTCCTGCAATGATAGTTGCGACAAAAATGCAGTGGTAGATTGGTTGATGGAACTGTTTGTTTGTAAACATGCCCTTTCCTTATATCGATCTAGAAAATTTGAAAGTGTTGAGCTTTATGAGTGAAAGCAAACATAAATTCCTTTTTTATTCGACTAGTTTCAAATAACAAAAAACAAACGGTCTTATATAATAAATATAGTTCCATTTAATGTGTATGAATTATAAATACTATTATTGTTTATGTATACAGGTTGCATCTTACTATTGACCAATAGCTAATTTATAAACTAAAGTTTTGGAGGTATTACTCCATTTGCAAAAGTGTTTCAAATGGTGTTGTTCTTTGTCATATTAAATGCTATTTGCGTCAAAATAGTGTGCTTTTTAAAGGTTAGGGAATTAAAATGTTTATATATTATTTGGATCATATAGGTTATATTTTAAAAAGAAATTCCTCTTCAATAGAGAACATGCCTTAATAATAATAACAGAAACTAAACCATAATAATATATATAGGTTCCATGGCAATCCAATTATTTTACGAAAGTTAGAACACGGATGGACAGACAAATATACGAGCTGAAGTCATAAACGCTTTTTTTAAAAATTGGAAAGCATAAAAATGCTTAATAATGACTTAAATTATAATACGTGTCCCCTCCTCCCCAACTTTCCTCCCAAAAAATAAATTCTTGTCATGCTACGCTTATGGTGTTTGTAAATCTTTAATGGGGATTCTTCTGTAATCAGGCCTACATCTAATTGGCTTGTTACAGTAAGTGTAGTTTGGCAAAAAAAATAAGGTACTTTTTGGTTAGCCGGGCGCAAGTGCTATATATACATGTATATATATATATACACACACACATATCTACATATATACATACATACACATATATGTATGTATATATATATACGACATACATATATATTTATCCATGTACATATATCACTGGCGCCCGACTAACCGAAAAGTACCAAAATTTAATTTTTTAACCAGTGTTGTAACTCCCGTACACTTGGAACCACATTCTTCCAGCATCGCTCATATTTGGCGCTAACTTTGGCTGTGGACCTGATACAACAGAAGATTGACTAATATTATATTATGTATTAATTAATCTTATATTTAAATCTTCATTTTTAACAATATTTTTGAAAACTTGATGATAATTGTGCAAAATATTTATTTATTTTTGTGTAATTCGAAAAATATTTTTTGAATTTTGTCAATAACACGACATTTTTTCATAGCTGCATTTTTTAAAATGCATTTTCTTATGAACTAGTATCTGTAGTATCCACCAGGCGGCGATACTTTCCGGAGAAAGTCAGTTAATAAGTTGGCAATTTCCGCGGACATTTTCACCCATAGACTTTCTCCGGATTGTCCTGTCTTATCTATGATAAGGGAGTCTTGGTTTGTACTTTTGTAACCAAATATCGTACTTTTGTAACAGTAGAAATAGAAATCCTTTTAGCTTTAACCAAAGTCATGCAACGCCATCTAGTATTTCCTTGATTAAATAAAAATAGATTTTATTTTATTTCTTTTCCATATCGTTTAAAAAATATTTGCTTAGAAAATTCGTCGAATTTTTTAAAGCTAACGAAAATTACTATTTTGAGATTAAAAAAAAAAAAAATGTATGATGAAAATAAAGTTTTTTTTTTCCACGATCTAAATATTTCAGCATTATAATTCACTTTTATAAAAACCGGTTATTACACTTTTTCTCTTATAAATATTGTCAAATTTCTCTAAAGCTATAAGTGCTTAAAAATATGTTTTTAAGAAATTAATAAATACAATTCGAAATTAAAAATTTAGATTAAGATTTTATATTAAAGTAAAAAGTATTATATTGTAAAATTAATTATAAAACAATTTCATATTTTATTTAATTCTGAAAATTATTAATTTTATTGTTTAATCTATAAAAATGCTAATAGCAATTTAAGTTTAAATGTATAGATTCAAACTTAAATATATTTAAAATTCCAGTTTTATAACTATTTAGGTTTTCAAATTCAACAACTTTTAATAACAATAAAAAATCATGATGTATTTTTTTTTTCTATCTATGCGTGATTTTAAATCATTTTCTCAATTTATAATATAAATGTTTTATATGTTCTTATTTTTAGTGTGTATATATATATATATTAATAATTCTATTGCCAAAACTGAAATCTTTCTTTGTTTAAACCAACCCCTTTACCTTATTTGTTTCTCAATTTTCAAAATTTATTTATTAGATAATATTTATTTTTAAAAAGTGTTTTTATATATTTTTTCATTCCCTAAATTCCGTGCACTAGTTCTTGCGATATGACTATTGCTAAAATCGTGTAAATCCTGCAAAATGTAGCATAGCAGCGTGACCTGTTGGGAGATTTAAACCTAAACCTAAACAGCAACAACTTATGTCAACGTCTAACTGAATCTGAAGTTTGATGAAAATCCGTGCATTAGTTCTTGAGATATAGTTATCGTGATAATAATGAAAAAAAATAGCATAGCAGCGCCACCTGTTGGGCTATTTACACCAAAACGTAAGCAGCATGTATTTATGTCAAGGTCCAACAGAATCTGAAGTTTGATGACATTCCGTGCATTAGTTCTTGAGATATAGCTATCGTAAAAATCATGAAAAAAGTGGTATAGAAGCGCCACCTGTTGGGATATCTACACCAAAACGAAATCAGCATCTATTTATGTCAAGGTCTAACTGAATCTGAAGTTTGATGAAAATAAGTGCATTAGTTCTTCAGATAGAGCTATTGCGGAAATGGCGAAAAATGCAGCATAGCAACGCCACCTATTGTGCGATTTTCAACAAAAACTAATCAGCAGCAATTTATATCAGGGACTAACTGAATATACAGTTTTATTAAATTTCATGCATTAGTTCTTGAGATAGAGCACCCACAAAATTTTTGTCACATACAGACAGAGTCATAGACTCACAGGCAGGCATTTTCTAAAAACAGTTTAATCATGTTCAGGACTTTCTAAAATGTATAATTTCATGGAAAACCGTAAGTCGAAAATTTTCATGAATCCAATACTTTCTTCTTGTAAAAATAGAAGAAAGTAAAAAGAAGCATGAAACATCACCAGCAATAAAATGTGAATTTTGCACAAATCATATCACCTATTCATTTTGCAGCATAAAGATTTTTCATCTATTTTATCAAGTTTTAAAGTTTAGTATAGGGAAATGGATTTTATTAATTTTTGATTCCTTCTCTTTACTGTATTTGTATATTGTATATATACCGGGTGACCAAAATTAAAACTCCCTACTCTGACCTCCCTATATATTGAGCTACTCAGTGTAAAATCTTCAAATTTTCTGAATATACTATTCAAAATATGGGGAAATGGATTACAAAAAAAATTAGCTCAGAAATGCCAAAATATGAAAAAAAGTGAAGTTAAAGAGTTCAAGTGGGTGCATCATGGCCAAAGGCTAATTCTGTGGAGCAATCGGGTCCATTTCCACCTCAGTAGAACAGTGAACACAAATATATGTAGCATTTGGGGAAACTTGAAAATCCTGGTACCTTCCAAAAGATTTCACTCCATTCACCGAAAGCTAGTCTGGTGTGAAGTTAGAGAAACATTCATTCTTTGATTTTTCTGTTTTCGAACAGGTTATTCGTAATGGCTCTGTAATGAGCATTGTGACGGCCAACTTGTACAAAAGGATGTTTGAAACATTTGTTGTACCCCATTTGTCCTACGCTGCGAGGCCTGCTAAGGGGATTGAAAATGGATAAAAGTGTACCATTGCACTGAAAGCATAGACCTAATATATTTTTGCTCTGAGGTTGAAAGCTAAAGCTTTTTTTTTAAGAACTCACGCTTTCACTAATAAATATGCATATTTTTTTGCAAAATTTTAAAGAGAGTTATATTTATAAGTGATTGAAATGTCAGAGAGTTTGGAAGATGAGAGCTATTTTTTTATTGCTATGTTAAAGGAGTTGATGCGAAAACAAAAAAGCAAGAAGAAAACATTTCTTTTACAACTTGATAACAATATTTTTTCATGAAAATTTTAGATGGGCTGTAAAACCGTTTTATTTATCACCAATAAAGATTTTAAAGAATTTGGACAAAAATAACTTTTTATTTTAAAACTATGAAACGACACTACGTAAAAAAAAACAAGAAAATGAGTGCTTTTATCACTAAATATCAATATTTTTTCCCGAATTTTTCATCTTAAAACATAATTTCATACAAAATCGGGTTAAAAATATAAATTAATAAAAACTTGATTTTTTTTAAAAAATTTATTAGCCCAGGCAATGCCAGGCGGGGGTCAGCTAGTAATTTATTATTTTTCTTCTCTTTCCTGTTTTATTAATTACTAGCAAGCTACGCCGCAAGCTACGCCCGCTACGCTGGTCAATTAACGAACCTTTAATCAAACAAAATATTGACATTTCATAATTCACTTTTATATTAAAACAGAATAATAAGGATACTATAATTTGTGACTCGTGCTATAGCCAATATACATGTCAGGACACGTCGCCCTTATCATTATCTTTTTACGCGTGAAGGTTTCGCTATGGTACTCTATTGTGAAATTTGGTAATTTTAGAAATTCAATAGTTGAAAAATCGCAGAATCATTAGATCATTTTTCTTTAGAAATTGTTCTTAGAGCACATTTAGATTTTATAAATAACAATCATGTCGAACTTGAAGTTTCTAGCTCCTTCAGCATCGCAAAAATTGCAATTTTAGAACCTTTTTCACTTCTGCACCCCCCTCGGGGTAGTGGCACCGACATAAAATATAGCCTATGTTGGAGCAGGGATTGTCACCATCCATTTGCCACCATCCCTTTTGAAATCGCTTTAGTAGTTCCAGAGATTCCATACAAATTGTAATTTAGAATGTTTTTAGAAAATTCTTTGCTTATTTCAGCCTTTTAAATTTCGAATTTTTTTAGACTTTGTTCTTATAGAGCATTTAAATCTTGTAAGTAACGACCATACAAAATGTCAAGTTCCTAACTCCTTCATTATTGAAAATATCATAATTTTGGAAAGTTTTTCGCTCCTGCACCCTCTGTGGGCAGTGGCACCGACAAAAAATTTAGCATATGTTGGAGCAGGAACTGTCACCATCCATTTGCCACCATCACTTTTGAAATCGGTTCTGTAGTTTCAGAGATTCCATAGAAATTGTAATTTAGAATGTTTTTAGAACGCTTCTTCCTCATCTCACCCTTTTAAATTGCGAATGTTTTTATAATTTGTTCTTAGAGAGAATTTACATCTTATAAGTAACTACCATACCAAATTTGATGCTTCTATCTCCTTCAGTACACAAAAAATCGAAATTTTAGAACGTTTTTCGCTCCTGCACCCTCCTGGGGGTGGTGGCACCGACATAAAATATAGCCTATGTTGGAGCAGGGATTGTCACCATTAATTTGCCACCATCACTTTTAAAATCGCATCAGTGGTTCCAGAGATTACCCCCTACAAACAAACAACCAAACAAACAAACAATCTTTACTACTTTATATATTAGTATAGATAAGGGGGAATTAGCCCCTTGTTCCCCCCCCCCTTTATACTTAACCAATCAATCCCGAAAACTAATCAGAGATGCGCCTTAACACAGTGAACCTATAAATAAAATTTGAAGGAAAACGGAATAATTCTGCATGAAAAACCCAATTACATAAATTAAGGGGGGTATTAGCCCCCCGTTCCCCCCCTTTATACTTAATCAATCAATCCCGAAAACTAATCAGGGAAGCGTCTTAACCCAATGAATCTATAAACAAATTTTGAAGCAAATAGAATAATTCTGCATGAAAAACCCATTTATATAAATTAAAGGGGGGATTATCCCCCCGTTCCCCCCCTTTATACTTAACCAATCAATCCCGAAAACTAATCAGGGAAGCGCCTTAACTCAGTGAACCTATAAAGAAAATTTGAAGGAAAACGGAATAATTCTGCATGAAAAACCCATTTATATAAATTAAGGGGGGGATTAGCCCCCCCCCCGTTCCCCCCTTTATACTCAGCCAATCAATCCCGAAAATTATCATGCAAGCGCCTTAACACAGTGAACCTATAAACAAAATTTGAAGGAAAACGGAATAATTCTGCATGAAAAACCCATTTATATAAATTAAGGGGGGGATTAGCCCTCCGTTCCCCCCTTTATACTTAACCAATCAATCCCGAAAAGTAATCAGGGAAGCGTCTTAACCCAATGAACCTATAAACAAAATTTGAAGGAAAACAGAATAATTCTGCATGAAAAACCCATTTATATAAATTAAGGGGGGAATTAGCCCCCCGATCCCCCCCCTTTTATATTAACTAATCAATCCTGAAAACTAATCAGGGAAGCGCCTTAACACAGTATACCTATAAACAAAATTTGAAGGAAAATGGAATAATTCTGCATGAAAAACCCATTTATATAAATTAAGGGGGGGGGAATTAGCCCCTTGTTCCCCCCTTTATACTTAACCAATCAATCCCGAAAAGTAATCAGGGAAGCGTCTTAACCCAATGAACCTATAAACAAAATTTGAAGGAAAACGGAATAATTATGCATGAAAAACCCATTTATATAAATTAAGGGGGGGATTAGCCCCCAATCCCCCCCCCCCTTTATACTTAACTAATCAAACCCGTAAACTAATCAGGGAAGCGCCTTAACTCAGTGAACCTATAAACAAAATTTGAAGGGAAACGGAATAATTCTGCATGAAAAACCCATTTATATAAATTAAGGGGGGGGAATTAGACCCTTGTTCCCCCCCCTTTATACTTGACCAATCAATCCCGAAAACTAATCAGGGAAGCGCCTTAACTCAGTGAACCTATAAACAAAATTTGAAGGAAAACGGAATAATTCTGCATGAAAAACCCATTTATATAAATTAAGGGGGGGGGGAATTAACCCCTTGTTCCCCCCCCTTTTATACTTAACCAATCAATCCCGAAAACTAATCAGGGAAGCGCCTTAACACAGTGAACCTATAAACAAAATTTGAAGGAAAACGGATATTTCTATGAAGAGTTATCGCATTACGTACGTACATACATACATACAGAACCGGCTGCCAAGCTCTCAGGGCTTGACAGCCAGTGTGATAACTGAAAAATCGCAATTTTAGAACGTTTTTTGCTCCTGCCCCCCCTGGGGTTAGTGGCACAGACATAAAATATAGCCTATGTTGGAGCAGGGGTTGTCACCATCAATTTGCCACCATCACTTTTGAAATCGGTTCGGTAGTTCCAGAGATTACCCCCTACAAACAAACAAACAAGTTTTACTTCTTTATAATATTAGTATAGATAAATCTAGAATCTTATTATAAAAGATAAGATGCCACAGCAGTTCTTTAAATTCAGTTCTTGCTTCTTAATAAGATGCAAAAATTGATGAATTAAACTCCTCATAGTATTTTTAAAATATAACAATAACTATGCTCAATCCAGTAACTGTCCATAATTTTTTTTTTTTTTATAATACTTGATCATATCTAGAAATCTGTAATATATATATGTATAATTTTTAAGTTAAAATAATGAAATATATCTTATAACAGAATATTTATGTTATATGCTTAGAATAATATGTGGATATGTGTATTGCAATATTTGTATCATGCAATAATTTTTTTTTTTTGTTTATTGCCAAAATGTCAGTTGAAGCTTACTGTGGGGACCCGAAAAGTTTTTGTTGTCTGTTTCTATGTCTCATGATAACTACCAAAAAAAGTATCAGTTTAGCCTGTAATTAGGTAGGTATGTTGGTGCAAGACCCGGAATTAGGTGGTTAAGATTGGTTCATTCGTTCTAAAAATATAGAACATCTTATATATTAAAACGAAAAGGGATTTCCGTCAAATTCATTTTTCACACGAATTGTCCCATTTACACATGCGCAAACTTAAATCTAGAACATAGCCAATTTTAGAGCACACTCAAATGCGAAAGCGATGGCCGAGTGTATAAATTGCATTTCTTCTCTGTTCCGATTATCGTGTGGGCTCGATCCCCGCTATGGACAGAATGATTTTTCTTATTTTATTTAAATTATTTTTCAAAAATTTCAAACTTTTAAAAACAGCTATGAATTTTATTTTTATTGCACTATCAAGTTGTTGCCATCAAGTTTTGACGGGTTCCATCTAGTTTTCTTTTAAGTCATAATCTACTTCAATGGGATTTCAGCCAATTTTCAAATTTTAACATTCATTGAAGGGAAAATCACCCATTGGGATAATTGATTTAAACGTTAAATTAATTTTTGCTAAATTTTCAAAATGGAGATCTTAAATTAATCTGCTTTTATTTATTAGAATTTCAAAATTAATTATATACTTAAATCATTGGGAAATTTTATGCATCAATTTGAGAGAAATAAAACATTTTAATTTCTCATGTTTTACGAAAATTTCTGATGCATTTCTTTTTTTTCCCTCTCTTTCATTAAACCATTGCCTAGCAACTGTTTTTCAAAGAATATCAGAAAAGAAAATTCAAGTAAATCGCATTATTTTGAATAAATTTATTTTTAATCGCAAAATTTTACTAACCAAATGGCTGATTTTTGGATGATTTAAATTTTTAATATGTTTTTCCTATTGAATAGATCAGGATTTATTTTAATTACTAAAGAAAGATGGCCAAATAGGATTTACAAATGAAAATTGCAAAAACACTGAATGCATAAATTGAATATAAGTGTCATAAAGGGCTGTCCATAAATGATGTCACACTTTTATTGCTTTGTTTAAAACCCAAAAAACGAATATAATTTCAAAGTTCAACTATCTGCAAATAGCTTTTATACACAAAAATTATTTTACAAAATCTCATCGATGCAAACAAATAATAATAATAAACTTATACTGAGGGTATTGTGAGATTGTCAGGAAATATGGAATAGGTGGTTCCAAATGAAGAAAACTAACAAAATTTAACAAAAACAGATTTAATGGTATCAAGAGAGCATAATTAAAATATTTTGTTTAAGTAGTCAACTAATATACAGTAGAAGATCTTTATAACGCAATTCTCCATATAACGCACAACTTCTCAGATGTAAACAATGAATTTTCAATTAAGAAACACCTGAATTTCCACATTATAAATAGTTACCATTCTCTAGAGGACTAAATTTGATACATTAGTTTAACTTTATCTCCTTAATTCAGAGCTTATTACTGAAAAAATTGCTATTATTTGATACAGGTATGTTTGAACAATGTTTGTAAAGTAAATTTAACAATGTGTGGAATGATCAATATTATGCAAAAAATTATAATCTGCACAACTTCTGGTCATAAAGAATGCAATATAAAGATACTCTAATGTATTTTGGTATGTTTCACACATATTTGGCCATGTTTTACAGGCTAAATTTAATGATGTGTGAAATGTGATCTATGTAATGCAAAATTCTATGTAACGCACAACCTCGTGTTTTTAGGTTTGCGTTATAAAGATCTTCTACTGTACTTCAATTCATAATGCAGATTTGCCCAAATCACAAATATAAAGTTCTGTCACAGATATAAGGATCTGCCACCATAATCATGGAGTATTATGAGATATGGTATTCTGTCTAACCCATCACTGCTGGTTTGAAATAAAAATACTCAATGTTTATTGGTGTGAATCACAAACTAAAACATGAGTATTATATCATAAACTGTTAGTAGATTGGTGTACAGTATGCCTAATTTCAACGCAAAAATATTATTTCTAATGATGAATAAATATTGAAAAATTATCTCCTAAAACTTACCAAACATGAAAAACAAATATTTATTCACACAATGTGCCCTGATGCTGACCCGACGAACTGCACTTTCTGGAAACTGTCTTAAGTAGTTTATGATATTGCCGTTTCGTTGATAGCATTTTACCAAACAAAAGCATTGGTATTCCATATTACCAGACTATTCAATAATACTCAAATTTCCTCTACTCTTTCTCTGCATGCTTGTTTCAGCACAGATTGTGAAAACACTGGAAGATATCATTTGACATTGTAAAAGAATTAGAGGTTGGTGCAAGTTTTATATTATTTAGGTTTACTCATGAACTTTTGGTCATGATTGAAAGTTTAATATATCTAAATGTCAGAAATTAAATAGGCAAGCATTATAATGGGGCCCCTTTTGTTTGTTTCGGAAGATTTTTTCTTAATAGATATAAAATCATATAAATTCATAAAGTTCCTTTGCTAAAACTGATTGTGTGTAATACACTTGGTGTATGCCGCTGAAGTCAGTGGTGTGCTCAACTTTAAGTTTGTTTGGATGGATATTCATTTAAAAAATTAAAATAGCACAAGGGATATGTTGTCAATGGCAGTGGGGCACCCAACATTATGTTTGTTTGTAAAGATTTTCATCTAAAAATATAAAATCATTCAACACTGGTTTTAGGGTTTAAGTTTTTTTTTTAAAGATTTATTATTCAATATTTTGAAAGTCCAAAAACAATAGATCCGGATAATCGAGGTTACTGAAATTCAATAGGCTTCTTCTCATTATTAAATACTAAGTACATACTAAATTTCAAGTCTCTATCTCAATTGGTTCAAGAGATAGAGCATTTACAGACAGTAATTTTTTTTTTCTAAAAATATGTTTTTCGGTATCTTGAATGTCTAAAATGTGTAAAGCAGTGAAAAAAAATTTCTGATTTTTATAACGATCACAAGATTTACCTTATACTATGTATTCTGTTTTTATTATCTTTTACCTTATACTACGTATAAGGTAAAAGAGTTAAGTAAAAGAGTTAACTTAAAAAGTATAACAATAAAAATCCAGGCTTAAGAAAATCCTTTTTATAGAATAAATATGAAGATTATAGAAATAAATGCAATTTCATAAGCACATTTGAAATATTTTTCAAAAATATTCATAAATTATTCATAAAAGATTTGTTTCTTTAAAAAATTGATATCGCATTTTTTTTTTTTTTTACATGAAAGAAAAAAAGCAAATAATAATGATAAAGAAATAAACACATTTAAACACTTCATGAAAGTTTTATTACAAAATTTAATTACTCATAAATTTCAAACTACTCTTTACAAAAGAAATAACTTGAAAACTAAAATCCTAAGCCCATTACAGACACATACTTGTCAACTTTGATGGAAAAAAACTAGTCGTTGGGGGTCACCGTAATACTTACCCATCATGGATATGCATAATGTAAAATATAAAAAAAAAAAATGTGTAAACTACTTATAAAATGCATTGCAATTCAAATAAAATCGTGACTTGATGACGTCTATAAACTTTAAAGGCTCGATTACTGAATTGCTTAAAAGAAACATCCTTATAACTCCAAAAACAATAATCCTATTAATTAGCGGTTTATTGCATCTGATTAAGCATCTCATTTCCAATTGAAATATATTTTTGAATTGAAATTTGGGTGAAATACAGGGTCATGAAAAATCGAAGAGTGTGGTAAATAGGATTGCAAATATCTCGGCAACTCATTATTTGATCGACTTCATGCTTTATACAAAATTTGTTTTTTTTATTGTCTTTTATATTCACTCCTTAAAATAAACAATTTCGAAAATTTTTATATACCTTTTATCAGAACGAATATTTCGAGAGTCCGAAAAAAATAGTTCCGGTTAATCGAGGTTACTGAAATTAAATAAGCTTCTTTCCATTATTACATGCTAAGTATGTACCAAATTTCAAGTCTCTATCTCAATTTTTTCGGGAGATAGAGCGTTTACACACACACAGACGGACGGTAAAATTTTTTTTTCTAAAAATATGTTTTTCGGAATCTCCAAGGTCTGAAATGTGTAAATCTGTCATTTTTTTTTTTTCGATTTTCAAAACGATTACAACACTTACCCTATGCTACGTATGATGGGTAAGTAATAAGAGAGTTTTTCTAGCAACATTTGCTCCTTAATTTTGCAGTTTAAAATATAAACACAGTAATTACAAACAAAGAAAAAGACAATACAGAGGGTTTTTGTAAATGGATACTTATTAATTTTTTAAACAGAAAAAAAAATTATACATATATTTTTTTAGCATAAGAATTAATTTGAAAAAACAAAATTAACACTTTTTATTACTTAACTCTATGTATTAAAATAATTAGTCTGGTCCTTGCTAAGAAATGTTATTTAAAAAAAATTACTTTTGATTATGTACTGTAACAACAGATTTAGCTTTCAATAAAAATTTTCCTATAGAAATTGTGTTCAAATTTACATTTTTTAGATGAATTTATGAAATTTTAAATGTATTTTTTTTTTAAATATTCAAGAAACAGGGAGAAGTATATGAATGTAAGGGTAATAGTGTCAACATTAGGGAGATTTGGCAGGGAAAATACTAAATCTAAAATTAAGAAATTTTGGTTAGTAATTGCTTGGTGCATAGTACTATTTTTTGGCCAGTAGTTATTTTTTACTTAGTAGCCATCTACTGGTCATCAATAATAATAAAGATAAATGTTTGTCTGTGTGCATTGTGTTGTGCTTGGAAGAAACCACTGTGTGTAGAGCTGCAAGATTTGATAGGTATGTCTAATATTCTGCACCTTAAAGCAAGTTTTTGGATTATTATTTTTTTAAGAATTAAATAGAAATATGCACTTATACTGATTTGGTGTTTACGATCTATGCCAATAGATGACGAAACATAAACCCATAAAATAATTAAAGAAGAGTCTGCCATAATTTTTCTTCCATAATAACGATTTCTTTAAAAGAAATAAAGTAAAATTTACAAAATCAATAAAGCTTTGAAATATATCAATTTTATTCACTTACAACTTACCTGTAGATACAGAGAAAAAAAACCATATGAAAGTTTTTGTACCGCTTTCAAGTTTCGAAGAAAGTAAACAATGGGTTAAGTTAATCACCAATTTAAAGACAAGAAAAACAAACCTGCAGTTAAATGCTACTGAAAGTAGGTTTTCTTTATAAATGACAAGCAAGATGCATAAAAGAAGATTGTGTCTCCAATTCTATGTTCGTTTGGATGGATTTTCATTTAAAAATATAAGAGCATACAAATTCGAGGATGTACGCTGCTGCAGGCAGTGGGGTCCCAACATTAGGCTAGTTTGGAAAGATTTTTGTTTAAAAATATAAAATCATTCAACATTGGTTTTAGGTATATTTAAGTTTATTATCATGGCCCTTCAACTCTAGGCAGGTTAGCTAGTTGTGAATATTTTTATTAATATACAAAACATACATACGTAGCATTAGAAAACTGAAAAGTGATATATAGAAGATTTTTTCAAACTGTTTTTATTTAAGTTTAATAATAAAAGTATTTGCAAAATAACTATGAATGCTGAATTTTATGAACCAACTTTGTCCTTAAGAGGCTACTTCACTCAGACGAAAACACCCGCTTGCTAATGTTAATCCTATGAAGGAAATATTTTAAGATATCTTGTTCGTATTTCAACATTTTTAAATGTTTTTTTTTTTTTTTTTTTTTTTTTTTTTTTTTTTTTTTGCTTGGGATAGCTGAGGTCAATCTCTATGCACGCTCCTTTGTACTTTTTCGATTTTGATTACAAGTTTTTATTTTTTATTAAGATACTTTCACTTTCAGAAACTGGTTTTGAAAGTAAAAGTATCCTCAATAAAAAAAAACTGCAGCAAAAATCGAAAAAGTAGAAAGGAGCGTGCATAGAGATTGACCTCAGCTATCCAATGCAAAAAAAAATCATTTAAAAATATTGAATTGCGAACGATATATCTTAAAATATTTCCTCCATAGGATTAACATTAGCGAGCATGTGTTTTCGTCTGAGTGAAGTAGCCTCTTAAAGACATATGGCAGACTTTTCTTTATTACATTTATTAAAGACTAGCTCTGGCGTTGAGCCTGTGATTATAACCTTAAATAAACATCAAATTTTTATGTCTTTATATTTTTAACCTGATTTAGTAAAAATTTATACTTTTAAACAAAAATCTTTCCAAGTGAACCTCTATTGTGAGTTCCACAAAATTTATATTTTTTAAAAGCAAAATAAGTCATTTTAAAGTAAAATGTTTAGCCTTTAAGTGGGTTTTATATGTTTTTTAACAAAAAATAGCAGATTCATAATTTAAAAGTGTGCAGATTTTTTTTTTATTCATTTTAATATTTAAAAAATAGTTATTGTCCAAACTCTCTGAAATTTTTGAGAGTCATAAATATTGGGTTGAGGAAAAAGTAATTTCGTTTTTTTTTCATGTTTTTCAAAGAAAATTTATTCATATAAATTTCAAACACTAATCAATGATATATGTGCCGTTTTGATCGATGACCTTTTGCCACTTTTCCGGTAAAACCATAATTTCGTCACTGAAGAACGTCTGAGATTTCTGGGCGAAAAACTGAACCAAGTAGTTTTCACAAGCCTCTTTTGAATCCAGCTTTACACCATTAAGAGAGTTCTGCAGAGATCGAAACAAATGGTAGTCGGACAGAGCAAGGTGCGGGCTATAGGGTGGATGCATCAAAACTTCCCAGCCAAGCTCTCTCAATTTCTGCCGAGTCACTAAAAATGTGTCATGTGTGTGGTCTGGCGTTGTGGTGGTAGAAGACAACGCCTTTCTTATTGATCAATTCTGGCCGTTTTTTTAATTGCCTGGTTCAATCGCATTAGTAGTTGACAATAGAAAGTCGAATTAATGATTTGGCCAGGTTCGAGCATCTCATGATGGACAATGTCTTTCCAATCCCACCAAACATCCAGCATCACCCTCCTTGGCGTCATTCCGGGCTTTGCCACCATTTGTGAAGCTTCTCCAAGCTTCGACCACGATCTTTTTCGCACATTATTGTCGTACGTGATCCACTTTTTATCGCCCGTAATCATTCGTTTAAAAAATTGCTCGATTTCGTTTCGTTTCTGCAACGATTCACAAAGGGAAACTAGGTCCATTAAATTTTTCGCTGTTAATTCATGCAGAACCCAAGTATCGAGCTTCTTTTGGTATCCAATCTTATGTAAATGGTTCAAAATTGTTTTTTGATCGATATATAGTTCCATAGCGATGTCGCGAGATGAAAAATGTCGGTCTACCTCGATACTGTTAAGAATTTCATCGACCTTTTTCAACGATTGGCCGGCCAGGGCGAGGTTCATTTTTAACATAGAAATTTCCGGAACGAAAACGAGCAAACGAATTCTGACACTGGCGTTGACTTAAGCACTCATCACTATAAACACCACACAATTTTCGATGAGCATGCGTTGCATTTTTTCCTTTTCGGAAATAGAAAAGCAAAATATGACGAAAATGACCTTCTGGAATCTTCATTTTCAAAGCACAATAACTTTTGACTGAGTAAACAGATAACGCTACCTTTATATCTAGAATGTTCTATGGCCTATTACCTTTCAAACGGTTTATGGTATGGCTTGATTGAATAAGCATTACTAGAGATATGCGACTTTAAAGCCATCCATTGGGAAAAAACGAAATTACTTTTTCCTCAACCCAATATATTGCTTTTGAAGCCTGAATAAAAAATCCAGGAAAAAATATTGATATTTAGTGGCAAAGGTGCTTGTAAGAAGACTTTTTTTTTTCACATCAGGTCATTGAATAGTGAAAAAAAATATTTCTTACTGTCCAAACTCTTTGAAATCATTAACAGTTATAAATATAATGGCTTTGAAGTATGTGGAAAAATATTGATATTTAGTTGTAAAAAGGCTGAGTCTCACTATTTTTTTCTTTCTTTGCATCTGGTGGTTTAATATTACAAACAAAATTGTTCTTAAAAACACCAATTAAAATAATTTAAGACAGACATGAGTACACATAAAATAAATTATTTCAAAATCTTTTTTTAATATTTTAAACTACCATATCTGGTGGCAGAATGTAGGGGGGGGGGCAGGATAAATCTATTGCCTTCCTTGGATTTTGAAATTTAATTAAAATTTCTTTACCTCTGTTAATTAAAAAAAAGTAAATCTATTCTTCGTAAGTGAAGAGAAAGAAAAACAACAACTAAGAATTTTTTGACATAGGGCTCTGTGTCCTGAACACCCCATAGAAGATAATTTTTAATTCTGTTTTTCTTTTTACATTGATGTGTTTCGAATTATCTTAAACAAGGGCTTAGCTCTCTGAAGAGACAGAGCCTTCTTAATTGTTCTGTATAGATTTTTACATTGATGTGTTTAAAAATTGTACTATACAAAGTGTTCTGACAAAAAGTACTTATTTTGTATATATTTTTTCATGTTTATGTTCTTTATTTTAAGAAAAAACGCCATGGGCTGCAAAGTACAGGTGCATCTGTTCCAAGATACTGCCTTTCCCTAGATTTCTTTGTGTCTGTGTCCATGTAAATTGCATTGATTTTTTTAATGAATCTCCTTTTGTATGTAAGTAAATGTTTGATTTATCATTAATTTTGTTAATCAATTATTATATCCCATGGCTTGGAGACATAAAACCTGAAAAATGCTATACATTAAAATCTTCTATAACAGAATTGCATAGAAGTGAGGAAAAAATCTGTTACAGAAAAGTTCCCTTTTTGGCAGCTACATCATCTGTTGTAAATACATTATATTCTTTTTGCATGGATTATTATATTCATTTTGAACACATAAAGAGATTTTTCCATTTAAGTCATTTTTCTGACATAGACTGGTTTCTTTTCAAAAGTTATACTGTACTTTAATTGTTTTGCCATGAAATGATTGTAATGAATACTTGCCATGAATACCATTTAAAACTAATTTTAATTGTAGAATAATGGCAATTAAAAAATCTGTGCATTTTTTGCAAAAGTTTTAGGCTGGGTCTCATTTTATTGATCTTTTGCACAAGCTGATTTTCATACAGACTGGCTTGGGATGTTGTCTGAAAATTTCAGTGTGTGCAGACCTTTAGAAAGAATGAAGTCCAGGTCAAGGCCCGGCACACCCCAAGCTGGCAGAAAACAGTAAGGCTCAGAAAGACTGATGACTAGGCCTGAGGCTACAGAAAAAGTTATGGCCCACCCAGAAAGAATGAACACCAGACCTACCTGATGAGACCAGTCCTGAAAATGAAAACTGGGCTGTGTCCAATCTAAAGGTGAAAATAAGCACTCACCAGTCACCACTCGTCGATTAAAACTATGAAAAGAACCGGCCAAATGCAGGATTTTCCGATTTCCTTTTTTCCCTAAAATTCGCGACTTTTCCGCACCCGTTCGACGAAATTCATGATTTTTACGCTCCCGATCGACGAAATTCATAATTTTTACGAGCCCGATCAACGAAATTCATAATTTTTAAGCACCCGATCGACGAAAATCATGTTTTTTCCGCGCCTGATCGACGATATTCATGATTTTTCTGCACCCGAATGACGAAATTCGTGATTTTTACGCTCCCGATCGACGAAATTCATAATTTTTCCGAACCCGATCGACGAAATTCCTGATTCTTTACGGGTCCGTTTGACGAAATTCAGGACTGTTACGCTCTCGATCAACGATATTCATGATTTTCCCGTGACCAATCGACGAAATTCAGGATTTTTACGCGCCTGTTCGACGAAATTCACGACTTTTCCGTGCCCGTTCGACGAAATTCGTGATTTTTACGCTCCCGAATGACGAAATTCGTGATTTTTACGCTCCCGAATGACGAAATTCGTGATTTTTACGCTCCCGAATGACGAAATTCGTGATTTTTACGCTCCCGATCGCCGAAATTCATAATTTTTACGAGCCCGATCAACGAAATTCATAATTTTTAAGCACCCGATCGACGATATTCATGATTTTTCTGCGCCCGAATGAAAAAAAAATCGGGATATTTACGCTCCCGATCAACGAAATTCATAATTTTTCTGAACCCGATCGACGAAATTCCCGATTCTTTACGCGTTTGTTCGACGAAATTCAGGATTTTTACGCTCCCGATCGACGATATTAATGATTTTTACACACCTGGCCGACTATATTCATGATTTTTTTACGCACCCGATAGACGATATTCATGATTTTTCTTCTCCGGATCGACAATATTCATGATTTTTACGTGCTCGTTCGACGAAATTCATCATTTTTATGCTCCCGAAGGACGAAATTTTTTTTTTCTGAAACTAATTAGCGAAATACACACAATTCCTGAATTTCTGGAGATTTTAGCCAGCTGGCCACAGGTTGTCCATGTGTAATGTCTGTCATGCTGTGAGTTATTATTTAATGCATAAACATGCCTATTTTATTATTGTCAGATCTTAATTCTAGACAAATAATTTTAAAAAAAGGGTATTTATGTAGTTAGCTACACAAGTACCCAAGCTTAGTGTGACTTATTTAGTTAGCTACATAAGCATGTTGTGTACAACTTTGCTGTTAACTTATTTTTAAATTTAAAATAGATTGGAAATTAATATCTCAAGTTTATTCAAAACAATATAAATTAAAATATTTTCAGTTAGTACATAAATTACTTGTTTACTGAAAAGTCATTATATATAATTTTTAAACTAAATATTCAGTGACATAAATGTACTTACTGGCTACTAAAGAAATTATTCTCACTAGCCAGTAACTGGCCACTAAAAAAAATCAATTTACCGGCCAGTGACTACTAAGCAAAATTCCCTATTTTCACTTTTAGTCCAATCGTGGGCCAATGCAGATCTCTAAATAGCTTTTCTAGACTATGTGTAGTAAGCTATTTATTAAACCTATATTTCAGAGTTACTTTTCAATTGCATAATACACAAACAAAAAGATTTACTTTTGCATGAACATAAGACAAGATAAATAAATTATAATTTTTTTTTCTTCAAGAATAAACAGAAAATATTCTTCATTATGAATATAAAAATGCCAATATAAAATTCACACTTCAGGAAAATTCTTAATGATGCTTTCAAATAGAGGATTTTTCTTGAACAAGTGTACCAAGGTGTACACATTACTTATTAAATCTGCAGTCCCCAGTAAATCTGTGATTGGTAACAGCACAAACAATAAAAGGATTTATTCAGCACGAATATATGAATGCTTGGTAAAGATATCATCAGAAAATCCTCGACTGCATGCTTTATAAATATAAGGTTTCCATTCACACATGTGAATGAGAGTTTTACATTTGTGGAAAATTCCTAATTATGATACTTTTACACAGAAAGCTTTGATTGAGAATGCTTAGCAAGGTGATTTTCAAATGTACATCTCCAAGTAAATCCTTGATTACAAATACCACAAACAAAAGGTTTCACTTCAGCATGGATATTGGAATGCTTGTTCAAACTTGACTTATCAGTAAAACCTCGATTGCATACCTCACAAATATAAGGTTTCTCCTTGGTGTGAGTGCGATAATGGTTATACAAGCTATCTTTAGATGAAAATCCTTTATTACATATTTCACACTTAAAAGGCTTCTTTTTCACATGTAAAAGGCTTTCCTCAGAAGGTTTCTTTTCAGCATGTAAAGTAAGGTGCTTATTATATCTATATTTCCGAGTAAATCCTCGACTGCAAATGGCACAAACGAAAGGCTTTACTTCAGCATGAATATAAGAATGCTTGTTCAAGTCTGACTTACCAGAAAATCCTCGGTTGCACACCTCACAAATATAAGGTTTCTCTTTAGTGTGAGTACGATGATGTCTTTTTAAGTTAATTTTATATGAAAATGCCTTATTACATATTTCACATAAGAAAGGCTTCTCTTTAAAATGAACAACTTTAACATGCTTATCCAAATTATCCTTAAATGGAAAATTTTTATTGCAAATTTCACAAATGTAAGGTTTTTCCTTGGTATGAATACGTCGATGTCTTCCTAAGGCAGATGGATCAGAAAATCCTTTCTTGCAGACCTCGCATACAAAAGGCTTTTCATTGTTATGAATTCGGAGATGATTTCTTAAATGTGCTTTATAAGGAAACCGTTTATCACAGATTTCACAAATAAATGGTTTTTCTTGACTGTGAACCATATAATGTTTCTTTAATGCAGCTTTTGTTAGAGATCCTTTATTACATATTTCACAAATAAAAGGTCTACAATCTGTTGTATGGATATTCATATGCTTTTCTAAATAATCCTTTAGAAAAAATCCTTTGTTACATATATTACATATGAAATCTCTTGTCTTTTTCCTAGAATGATTACGAACATGAAGATTAAATGAAGATTTTTGAAAAAATACCTTATCACATAATTTGCAGTTGAAAGGATTTTGCAAGATATGAACATACTGGTGTTCAGTTAAAGATTTTTTTAATTTATATTTTACATTACATATATCACAAAGAAAGGGCTTCTCCATAGAATGGACATTAGAATGCTTATCTAGGCTACCCTTCTCAGAAAATCCTTTATTACAAACCTCACAAACATATGGCTTTTCTTGTGTGTGGATGCGGTGATGTATTTTTAATTCATAGTTATTAAGAAAACCTTTATTACAAAACTGACATATAAAAGATTTCTCGTTTTTATGAATTCGTAATATATGCCGATTTAGAGTTTGCTTGTGAGAAAATAACTTATTACAAATCTCACAAACAACAGATTGTGCTTTGTTATGATTAGAATGAGATATATTCATTTTTTACACTGCCGTTTTATTAAAACTAGAAAAAGAAAAGGTACCTTTAATAGTATATGAGACACTTATTAGTAAATTTAAAGAAATTCTTCCATGAAAGTTATTGAAATGTTTTCAGTTCCTACTTTGTATAAACAATAAAAATTCTAGCACATTCAGAAAGAAGGAATTTTCACTTTTTACCTATGTTGTATAATGAAGTAATAGTACATACATGTGATAATATTAAGTAAAGTTGATGCTAAAGTAAAATTGTTAATAGCAAGTACTTTAACTGGTATAAGATAATTCAGAGAATATTTTTAAGCACATTTGTGAGATTATGGTTACACATGTGGATCTAATCAGATTGTTGCATTTAAATTAGTTATGCAAAGTGTGTTTCTTCAAAATAAACTACAATGAACATCTGCACCTGAAAGAGAAAAGAAAGACATGAATATTACTTTATTTTATTAATTTGTACGTTTATATTAAACAAATAAAAATTACCAAGTGTAATGTTCATCTTTAAAAAAAAATTTTGTTGGTTAATTTCATAGAATGAAAAAAACAACTGACTAGAAACATGTACAGATTATATATGGAGATTAATATTTTTTTCAGATAACCACACATAAAAAGAGGCATTTTGAAAATTAATGAGAAAATAAATTTCTCAATTCTAATATATTTCTTTATTAGCATTCTATATTCCCTTTGAAGGCCTTGTAGGCAGAGTTGCCGGCTTTTAGCCAGGCCAAAAAAAGCCAGCCGGCTTTTTTTTGGTTTTAACCACTTAAAAAAAGCTGGCTTTAATTGAAAATGACCGGCTTTTATTTAAAAAAAAATTGGTTTACAGCTAATTCATATTAAATTTGCATTAATTTATTCTTAGTGCACTAATAAATATTTCCTTCTAAAGAATTTATAAACTTCTATTAAACTTTATCTAATAAACAAGTCTTTATAACTGCTAGAAGGCAACTATGAGGCTATATGTCTTACAAGTTGTAAGAAACAACAGCAGCTGAAAAGTGGTTAATTGTATTGGGTCAATAGGTGCATGTAAAAGGGAAAGCAGCAGAATCATTGTACATTGTAATTATTAGTAAGCAACTCCCAATTTAAAGAAGCCTTACTGAACATAATGTTTGACGGAACTTTTCTCAGAGACAAAAAGGCACACCATTTTTATTTTAGAACTACTTTTGCTGGATGCGATAAACAACATAGTTGAAAAGTGTTTATGAATTCAGTTTGTCTGTCCATCTGTTCAAGCTCCAACTCTTGAAATATACTCGTATTGCCACATAATTGAGGTTCACTGTAGAATGTTTGCAATTGAAAATAAAGTGTGTAGCATTCAGTTGTTTGTTTCCAAGGACATACCAAAGAATTACATTATATTATGGTCTATGAAGAAAAATTCTTTCCAGTCCATTTTATGTATGTTATGATATTTCAAATACAACATTGATATGCATTACTTAAATAAACTACTACATACTTTCTGTAGAGTATAGAAAAGTAGCATTTGTAGTTTGTTTAGAGGGACACACAAGAAAATTCTGTTACATTATGATTGATAGGGAAAATTAATTTGTGCTGCATTTTAATGATGTCACATACTTCAAACTGAATGAAATTGATATGGATGACTGAGGTAGTACACTACAACACATTTTTAATAGACTGTTTATACTAACAAAAGAAAGTTTCATTCTGTGTGTGTGTCTGCAATGGCTAGCGAAATCTAGTGCATCTAGAAATCTGAAAATTTAAGTGAGAATAGTCCAAGCCCTCTCCTAATGCACCTGAGTCTCAGAATTTTAATAGTTTAATAATTAACCAAAATATTAATTAAAAGTGATGGATAATTCATTTCTTTCTTTGCGAGCCTGCTTTTAGCACTCATGTACGCCTAGAAACCGATTTACGGCAGTGAACGAGAATGAAGAACCATTTAAATTAAAAATGCATTTATTTCACAATTCTGTTTTAACTTCTATCGACTAAACCGTTTGGTTTATTTAAAAGCTAAAAACATATTCTGAAAGATCTCACTCTTACGTTTCAAATGCCACAATATTAAAAAAAAATTGATGTTAAAATCTTGAAGAACATTTTTGAAAAAGGGTAATTTTCCCGGGTGAATGTTTTACCCCTTATGGTAACACCCTGCAAGAGTGCAATTTTACAGATACAGACAAACCAAACATATGCTCTGAAAGCTGAAACCTTCTTCTAATAGATGGTATAATTAGTTTTAAACAATACAAATTTTCACCTTTTCAAAAATACTGGGGAATGCAGGTCATTTCACGCCTCACAGGAAGATATTTTTTCTTATGCTAAATGTTACTAAAAGTTCATATTTCAACACAATATTTTTAGAGTATCTTGGTAGACCAGATTTACATCACCTACAACAATTTCAAAATGTTTGGACGAGCAGAAATATTTAAAAAAAATAAAATCTGAGAAATTTTTGGCGAAAACCTTAAAGGAGTGTTTTTGCATGGTTACACTCGACTTCTAGTAACATTTTCACCATTTTATATGCATATATTTTTACATAATTTTATAGAGGACTTGAAAACAGTTATTTTTATAAACGACTAAAATTTTGGAGAGTTCAGACGACAAAAACATTTTTTTTTTATATTAACGGACTCGATGCGAAAACCAAAAAAGTGAAAAGAAAACATATTTATTTTACAACCAGATAACAATATTTCTGAGGTAATTTTTACATGATTTGTAAAACGAGTATATTTATGGCCATTAAAAATTTCAAAGGGTTTGGACATCAAAAGCTATTTTTTTTAAACTATGAAATGATATTACATGAAAAAAGAAGATGTTTTATTATGAGCACTTTTATCACTAATTATCAGTACTTCTTCACGATTTTGTCATTAAAAATATAAATTCATACAATATCTGTTAAGATATAAAATAATACCAATTTGGAGTTTATTTAAGGTTTTATCACGAACTCGTGCAATGCTGAGTGAGTCAGCTAGTAGAATATACTTATAACATTGATCATTCATGTACAGACACACTCAAAAAGTTCATTTACAGGACTAGAGTTTAATCTAGGAAAAAGAGATTTGTAGCTTTTTTGGCTAATTGCAGCCAATAACTGTTAGCCAAATAAAAATAGCTTTAGCCAAGAAAAAACTTTTATTTATACAAAATTTCTATATAAATGAGTATTAGTTTTAATTATACAATATACAAACAGTACATCACTCTGTAAGATTGACCGTTTGGAGATTTGGCCATACATTACACATCAAATGCTTTTTAAAATAAAAATTCTTTTCAAACTTCCCCTTCCAAATTAATCATAATTAAGTTACTTAAATTTTTGATTGTCAGTCTATTTCTAGAGTCAGTTTTTGTTATTATATTCACGATACTCAATCCCCTTTCATAATCTGCTGTAGACAACAGAATTGTTGCTATAAATTCATACAAAGAAGTCACATTGGGAAACATGTCAGTAATGCCATTTTAATGGTAAAAAAAAAAAAAAAAATACAATTAGCTGGTTTCATGTCTTTACCCTTTGTAGCCAGAACCTGCCTAAACAATTTCCATTCATGAACCGTTTTGGTTTCATTTACTAAGTTGGGATCATCAACAAAAAATAAACTCTTTTAATTTCCTCAATACATCTATGCAAATGATATCACACTATTTGTAAGATGCTTGCACAAGGAGGACGTGACAAAGTTTGAAGTAAGTTGCCAGGATACAGGCGGCGTGAGATTTTCTTTTTCATGCGGCAGCAGCAGGTTTACAAAATGCAGAACAACAAAATGTAAATTATACATATTTTTTTGGCTGTCGCTATTTGGCGAATCCACTAAATGCTTTGGGGGCAAAAGGTGCTTTCAGTTAGCTATTTGGCTATCGCTAGATTAAACCCTAAGGACGAATTATGATCAATAGCTATTGGAAGTGTCTTTTCAGTTGTGGTATGTATTTTTAAACATAAAAATTTTTTAGTATATTACTTAATTTGTATAAATTTTATAGATCGCATACAGGGCTGCATGAAAGAATAATATACATTATGTCATTTCATTGTACAAAGAAAAAAAAAGAAATTTCTTGACAATATTCTTTTTTACTTTTTTAAAGTGTTTCATAATCTATGCTAAATGCATGATTTTTCATTCATGTTTAATTTTAATTTAGATTTATAGGTTGTTTAATAACAAATTTTTTTTAGGTTTGATTTTGCATATTGACAGAGTTCATCTTGAAGCATAGAATTACATGATACCTGAAATATTTTTAAGAATAAAATTTATATTTTTCAAACATCACACAAAATGTTGATTATGGTAAGACCAAAAAAGGGGAGTGGGCAGAGACAAGAACCTCTTTTATGTGTTTTGGCTGTTCTCACCTCTGATATAGTCCATAGGTCAGAAGATGGCAGTTGGTACTTCACTCTTTGAAGGAGGCAGAATGAATTGAGAAGAAGAGTTGCTCTAGAAAAGAAAAATCGCCAACTATGCACGTTATTGCTATTTTGTCTGGTTGTTTAACAAGATGCATATTTTTCTTCTATCAATAAGCAACACGCTGTGTTTTTCCTTTTATTATTATAATTCTATCTGATGCTTAACAACCCCCCCCCCCCCCTGCTTGCTTATAAAGTCAAAACTCGTTATCTCAAATCAGAGTCCTACATGGTCGAGTACCGAAACTAAAGTTAAAATTTAATTTGAAGTCAATCTGAAAAATAATTTTCATTGGCTCAAAACCAAAAACGAATGCCAATTTTAACTAAGTTATGAAAATTAATAATTAGTCAATAATCCTGTCTCCACTATTAATTTTATCTTTTATGGAGAAAAATGAAGAGATATGTTCATTAATTAAAATATGTAGCCCTTTACATCCATAAAAAGAATTGTGAGCTTTATTTTTTTTAAAAAGGGTACACCAAACTGAAAACTAAACTTCACTCTTCTGCACGGGTTGGGTTATCCAAAAATTCTATTTGAAGAAAATCCAAATCGACAAAACATGTCAATGACCCAACCTGAAATACAAAATGAAAAAAAAAATCCATATTTCAATGTAACTATGGAAAAATAGTCAACATTTATATTTCTAATATCAATTTAATGTTATGGGTCATTTTCAAAATATTCATACATATAACTGTCCCCACTTTATGTCAAGTCCGTTACCTTACAAATTTTAATAGTTTTATTGTCATTTATAATTTTTTTCTAGCATTTCTTAATTTATTATGAAGCTTGGATAACTATTAAATATCTCTATAATCTATCTCTATATCCCTAAAATCTAATTAAATATGCTTCTATTTACAATCCTATATCAAGAAATCCTTAGCATCAAGTCATGCCATGCATGTGCTAATGTATCAAGCAATGCACATGTCCAGTGTTGAATTCAGGGGGTGGCCCAGGCCCAGGGGGACATTCCCTCCAGGAGCATTGAATTGTCCTCCCTTTGAAAGATTTGAGATTTTATGTTTTTAATCGTTAAAAAGTGCAATTTCTTCCTCCCGGAGCCATAGAAATCCCCCCCCCCCCCCCACATGGAAAAGTGTCTGATTTCAACACTGCACATGTCAAACTGACACTTTTTTCTGCAAGAAAAATAATTTAAAGATTCTGAAATCAATCAAGTGGAAACATTATTCTGGATGACTGATTTTTGGATAAACGGTTCCATACTGTATATAAGATATATCCAGCAGACACAAAAAATTAATTTCAAAGTCCATTTATATTTATTTTTTCGCGTTTGTTGTGGGAGGATATTTTGAATAAAACTAATACTGTCAGTAAAATGTTACAAGTCTTGATTTTAAGATAAGTAAAAGCCTTGAAAATTTAAAAAAGCTTCAGTGATTATTCCAGTGATCTCCGAACAAGTCAATATATACAGGGTGAATATAAAAAAACTATCCTGATATATGAGCCCTTAACTGTCATACCGTTCACAGAAACTGAATGAAATTCTGGCCTAAAGTATTTTGAGGTATGCGCTCAAGAATCATGTGAAAAACAAGAGTTAAATTCTAACAGTTACGGTTACAGTGACAAAATTTCAAAAACTTCAAATGGCAACACCTACTTTTTTTTATTGGAATGTGATCTTCATAGTGAAAAACCATAACAAGCATTGGAACGGTACCTGTAGCACGAAAATCGCTGGCGCTAGACAGACTAAGAAGAATAGTGAAAACAACCAATAAGGACAGAGAAGCAACAGAAAACAAAACATTTTATTGTGTTTCATACATTTTCCATTTCACACACGACGACACTTTACATGTTGCAGATAGTGGATAGCACTGAAGAATAAAATGTTTTTCTTTCTGTTGCTTCTCTGTCCTTTATTAGTTGTTTTCACTTTTCTTCTTAGTCTGCCTAGCGCCGGCGATTTTTGTGCTACAGGTACCGTTTCAACGCTTTTTATGGTTTTTCACTATGAAGATCACATTCCAATAAAAAAAAGTAGGTGTTGCCATTTGAAATTTTCGAAATTTTGTCACTGTAACCGTAACTGTTAGAATTTAACTGTTGTTTTTCACATGATTCTTGAGCGCAACCTCAAAATACTTTAGACCAGAATTTCATTCAGTTTCTGTGAACGGTATGACAGTTAGGGGCTCATATATCGGGATAGTTTTTTTATAATCACCCTGTATATATATATATATATATATATATATACTAAAAAAAAGAAAGGAAATTTGCAGAAAATACAGAGGTTAAACAAAGAAGCAATTCCTGATTTAGAAGAAAAGAAAAAATATTTTGATTACAAATGAAAAGATGAATGCGCAACAGGGATAAAAGGTGAATGTAAAAAAAACCGGTACTTCTCTATTATCCCGTCGACCACTTTTCATAACAAAAAAACTATCGCCAAATAAACGGGAGAACAGTGCCATTGGAATATCAAAATAAATAAATAAATAAAATATAAGAATTTAAGGACACAATTGTAATTTTATTTAATGAAATAACTAATAAATCAGTAAAACATGATGAAAAATACACACAAATGTCGAATTAAAAAACACTTGAAGACATAACAAACACATATAATGCTTCTGACATCAAGTAAATGGGCCTGCATTTTTGGCGTTTAATCTTACAGTTTGGTGATAGTTTTTTGTTATGAAAAGTGGTCGACGGAATAATAGAGAAGTACCCCAAAAACTAATTTCAAAGTCCATTTATACATATATTTTGTTCGGTTGTGGGAGGATATTTTGAATAAAACTAATACTGTCAGTAAAATTTTACAAGTCTTGATTTTAGGATAAGTAAAAGTCTTGCAAATCTAAAAAAGCTTCAGGTTTATTTCAGTGATTTCCTTACAAGTCAATATATATATATATATAGGCTTAGATGCTTTACACTCACGCTAAAAAAAAATAAAAAATAATAATCGGTTAAAAAAAAGAAAAAAGTCGCCAAATTTAGGGGATTTTTAACTTTAATGGCAACCTAGCCATTGTATTAAGTTATTCGTTTGGCGCAGTCTTGGAAATCGCGCCAACCAAACAGTCGCCAATCTTTTGTTTACATTTTAGCGTGAGTGTAACACATCTGCTCCTATATATATATATATATATATATATGCTTAAAAAAAAAAAAAAAGTAAAGAAATTTGCAGAAAATACAACGAGGTTATACAAAGAAGCAATTGCTGATTTAGAAAAGAATATTTTGATTACCAATGAAAAAATGAATGCGCTACTGGGGTAAAAGGTGAATCTAAAAACACTTACTTTTTTTGTTGTTGTTTGTTTATTATTCAAATATTCTAATAATAAAAGATAACAAAAGTGCGCCATAAATATTTTGAAACGGTCGCGTTTCCGGTCACCATTTTGATTCAATTTTATATCTGGGACAATCTCAACTGTATTCGATTAAACGAAAGTTTCGATTAAAGTATTCAACACTTTAATCGATTTAATTAATTTCGATATATTTTTTAAATATTTTAATTGGAGGCCAAAATTTTTATTTATAAGTAAAAAAAATGCATTGCGTGTACTCTTGTAGATACCAGATATCGTACTTTTGTAACAGCAGAAATAGAAATCCTTTTAGCTTCAACCAAAGTCGCGCATCGCCATCTAGTATTTCATTGATTAAATAAAAATAATTTTTTTTTATTTGTTTTGTATATCATTAAAAAAATATTTGCTTAGAAATTTCGTCGAATTTTTTAAAGCTAAAGGAAACTGCTATTTTGAGATTTAAAAAAAAAAAATGTATGATGAAAATAAAGGTTTTTTTTTCCAAGATTTAAATATTTCAGCATTATAATTCACTTTTATAAAAATCGGTTATTACATTTTTTCTCTTATAAATAGTGTCAAATTTCTCTAAAGCTATAAGTGCATAAAAATATGTTTTTAAAAAATTAATAAGTACAAATCGAAATTAAAAATTTAGATTAAGATTTGATATCAAAGTAAAAAGTATTATATTGTAAAATTAATTATAAAACAATTTGATATTTTATTTGATTCTGAAAATTATTAATTTTATTGTTTAATCTATAAAAATGCTAATAGCAATTTGAGTTTAAATGTTTAGAGTCAAACTTAAATATGTTTAAAATTCAAGTTTTATAACTATTTAGGTTTTCAAATTCAACAATTTTTAATAACAATAAAAAATAATTATGTATATATATATATATTTTTATCTATGTGTGATTTTGAATCATTTTCTTATTTTCTCAATTTATAATGTATATGTTTTATATGTACTTTTTTTTAGTATGTATATGCATAGTAATAATTCTAATTCCAAAACTGAAATCTTTTTTTGCTTAAACCAACCTCTTTACCTTATTACTTTCTCATTTTTCAAAATTTATTTTTTAGATTAGATTTATTTTTAAAAGGTGTTTGTATATATTTTTTCATTCCTTAATTTGTTTACACTAAGTTTCCATAAACATAAGGCTTTTATTTATTACTTTTTTGTCTAACTTGGTTTAGAACATTTTTAACTTTCTGTATTTTTATTTTAATATATTGAAAAAATATTTTAAATCAAAAAAAATATCTTTTTTTTTTTTAAATTATGCATGCTAAACCAGTAATCCCTAAAGTTATCCTAAACATTTTAACTGTTCATAAAAGGTGCATCACAATGAAACTAGTTGGATGTGCCAATCCCAAAACTTTCTTCTATCTCACACAGGTTTCACATACACTAAAAACAAACAGCACCAATTTATATCAAGGTTTAACCGAATCTAATCGTGCAAATCCTGCAAAATGTAGCATAGCAGTGCCATCTGTTGGGAGATTTAGACCAAAACCTAAACAACAACGACTTATGTCAATGGCTAACTGAATCTGAAGTTTGATGAAACTCCATGCATTAGTTCTTAAAATATAGTTATCAGGGTAATAATGAAAAAAGTAGCATAGCAGCACCACCTATTGGGCTATTTGCACCAAAACACAAGCAGCATCTATTTGTGTCAAGGTTTAACAGAATCTGAAGTCTGATGAAATTCCGTGTGCCACCTGTTAGAATATCTAAACCAAAACGTAATCAGCGGCTATTTATGTCAAAGTCTAACTGAATCTGAAGTTTGATGAAAATAAGTGCATTGTTCTTGAGATAGAGCTATAGCAGAAATCGCGAAAAATGCAGCATAGCAGCGCCACCTATTGGGCGATTTTCACCAAAAACTAATCAGCACCAATTTATATCAGGGACTAACTGAATGTAAAGTTTTATTAAATTTCGTGCATTAGTTCTTGAGATAGAGCGCCCACAAAATTTTTGGCACATAAAGACAGTCACAGACAGACATTTTCTAAAAACAGTCAAAATTGTGTTCAGTACCTTCTAAAATGTATAAATTCGTCGAAAAATTTCCTGAATCCAATACTTTTTTCTTGTAAAGATACAAGAAAGTAAAAAGAAGCATGAAACATCACCAGCAATAAATGTGCATTTTCCACAAATCATATCACCTATTCAATGTTGCATAAAGATTTTTCATCTATTTTATCAATTTTTAAAGTTTGCAGGTTTAGGAAGATTGATTTTATTAATTTTTGATTTCTTCTCTTTATTGTATTTGTATATCCTAATAATATTATAAATCTGATTGTGTGCAAATGTTAGGCTGAAGCCAGCGTCAAAATGGAGCATTTAATGATCCTGTACCTTTGCATATAGTTTGATTATAACCCTCCAATGAACATAGGCTGGTTTTTGTTTATTTTATTCAAATATTTTCTTTAATAATTAAAAATTTCATTATTTTCATCCTCTTTAATAAAAAGGTATGTGTTGCTGACGACTGGGATCGTTGCCACAGATTAATCTCAGAAAATGAAACATTTGAAATTACTGAAAAAAATTATTTTTTGAAAAGTATTTGTCAGAAAATTTTTAGACAAACTGCATTAGAATTGTAAAAAATTGTATTTTTCTTGATATAAATTTCAAATCCACTGATTATGCCATTTTTCAAATATTGAATTTCAAAAATTACCAAATTTCACAATGCATTACCATAGCGAAAACTTCACGCGTAAAATAATAATAATAACAGCAATATGTCAGCACGAGTCACAAATTATAGTAACCGTATTATTCTGTTAAAATATAAAAGTGAATTATGATGTCACGAGTGCATGATTTTTATTTAATTCTCGACAAATACTAGATGCGCCACTTCTATTTGGTTGTGAATAATATAGGCTTATTTCCGTTATTAAAATATGTAACTATAAAACATATAAATCAATTGAAAATGGTAGGTAATAAATTGTAAACGTAATAATAAACCGTATTAAAAAAACATAACTTAATGAAATAAGTATCCGTTTTTATGTTATTATAGGATATCCAGGTAAAGGTGCAGATTACTTTAAAATACAAGGTTAAATTCACCGATATATTTTGTTTGATTCAAGGTTCTTTTGGAGAAACCGACCAGCGCAGCGGGCATAGTTTGCTAGTTGTATATATACCGGGTGACCAAAATTAAAACACCCCTATTCTAACCTTCCTATATATTGAGCTACTCAGTGTAAAATCTTCAAATTTTCTGAAAATTTTTATACCTTCTCTTTATTGTATTTTTATATTGTATATATACCGGGTGACCAAAATTAAAACACCCCTACTCTAACCTCCCTATATATCGAGCTACTCAGTGTAAAATCTTCAAATTTTCTGGACATACTAATCAAAACATGGGGAAAAAGATAACAAAAAAAAAATTAACTCAGAAATGCCAATAGATGGCTGTGTGCAACGAAAATATGAAAAAAGAGAAGTTGAAGAGTTAAGTGGATGCATCATAGCCAAAGGCTGATTCTGTGGAGCAATCAGGTCCATTTCCACAGTACTCGAAATGTACTGGTGCAAACCGGAACAATGTTCCGGATCGTGAAATTAGGATAAATATTGTTCCTGTTCGTGAAATTATGGTAAATATTGTTCCAGTTCGAAAAATTATTAAAACATATTGTTACAGTTCGTGAAAAACATTAATATTTCCGTTCTTGTCTAGGGTCATCCAAAAAAATATAGATAGTATGTGCGGTGATGCAGTAAATATCACTGTGATAAGCCACCACCCATACCCATAGCTGTAAAGCGATAGCCGGAAATATAATTCATTTTTTTACCACAAAAAAGCCCTCAAAATAAAATTAACTTTTATGTTACTTTAGAACAGCCATACTCAACCTGCAGCCCGCGAGCCACATGTGGCCCAGAGACCTTTTATGTGCAGCCCAAGATGCATAATCAATAACCTCTATTTATTATATTAATTGAGATGCATATAAAAGTTTTTAAGAGCTTCACTGTTCTTTTATATATTTTCATGGGAAGACAAAAACTGTCCTGTTATTTAAAATTATCTTAAATACCGCTTCCTTAATCAAAAGTTCTTTTTACATGTAATTCTATTTGTGCTATAGTGGTACATACATTTCTTAATCTTCAACACTAACCCGATATTATTCCAAATTTATTACATTTTGCACTATGCATTTCTACACTTGGAGAAAACAATTAATTTACTAAAGCAAATCACCTTATTTTTTTTTTTTAGAACTTGTAAATGTTACATTATTATATTATAACGTTTAATTAATAATGCGTATTAGGGTTGAACATTTACCATGGAAAAATTGGCAGCAAAATGTTTCATACCACTATTTGTACATCATTTGCAACGGAAATCTACCACAAAGTTTATTGTTTGGAAATAGTGGTGTTAAAAGTTTTGGTAATATTTCTTTTTCGGCAAACGTTCAATTCTACTGATTAACTTTATTATATAGGTTTGTTATCTACTACTTTTTTTTTAATCTTACTATTTAAATTACCCCTTTTTTACATTATAATATGATTGTGTTGCAGCGTGCCGAACGTTTCAAACATATGTTTGCAGCGTGCCGAACGTTTCAAACATATGTTTGCAGCCCACGAGAAAAAAAGGTTGAGTATGGCTGCTTTAGAGAGTTGTAATCCTAGTCTAAAATTAAATTCCTACTTTGAAGGAAAATATAACAGATGCCAATGCATTTAGTAGTTTTCAGCTAAATTCTCACTACCGGCTTGGCGATCTGCATTAAAGGTATGTGCAGTGTGAAACAATTAACTGTTGATGTTTTGTTTATATTCAATACTCATATTTCATACAGTGATCATGATCCTACATTTAACCTCTTTGAATTTCAGTGACTAAATAAAAATGACAGGCCAGACATCCAAGCTTTTTAATTTTAATCTTTTGATATAATGAAGATGCAAACAGCCTTAACGGAACACACATAATTTGTTTACACTCCGCTTGTTGTCATTGGCAAAAGAGACTTCGTTTACGTCGTTTTCTGCCACATAAACGTAGCGATTTTATATGTCCAGCTTATTGTGCTCTCTCTAACTTTCTTTATTATTTAGAATCTTGCATGTATTTTTTTAAATGTGTTTGTATAGTTAGAAATAAAGTTGTCTATACTTTAAAAAATTTTTTATTCAACAATAATTTTGAAATAGCGTTCCAGTTCGTGAATTTTTCCATTTCGAGCCCTGCATTTCCACCTGAGTAGAACAGTGAACACCCATAAATGTAGCATTTGGGGAAACTGAAAATCCTGGTACCTTCCAAAAGATTCCACTCCATTTACCGAAAGTTAGTCTAGTGTGAATTCACAGCCACATTCATTCTTCGACCTTTCTGTTTTGAACAGGCTATTCGCAATGGCCCTGTAACATGCATTGTGACGGCCAACATGTACAAAAGGATGTTCAAAACATTTGTTGTACCCCATTTGCAAGAGTGGCAATGTCTTGACTCAATTACCTTTATGCAATATGGAGTGCCTCCATACATTGGCTACATTGGCCACACATTGGCTATCTCTGTGTACAGCAGTTTCTTCAGCAGCATTTCACTAATGGCAGAGTAATCAGCAATGCGTTTCTAAAAACCTGGCCATCTCATTCTCCAGATCATAATCTGTATAATTTTTGGCTCTGGGAACATTTAAATAATCTTGTTTTCAAGAGCATCAGGTGATTTTACAACTTCAAGAAGGGAACTATATTGACCAGCACTCCCCACGTCGATAAAGTTCTAGTCACATGAATGTTTGGTACGTTCACATAAAATGTGTTTTTGTATCTTAACATATGCTCAGTTGTATAGCACCATCTATCGGTGAACTTTTTTTTTTTTTTGCATAATAAATTTCTCCATGTCTTGAATAGTATGTGTTCAAAATGTGAAGCTTATACATTGAGTAGTTCAATAATTAGAAAGGTCAGAGTAGGGGTGTTTTAATTCTCGGACCCTGTATATGTATACAAATTTATTTTTTAAAATATGATTAGGTAATTTATATATATATAAAAAATCTTTATGTAACAGTAATTAATAATTTTTTGATTTCAAAGTTTTAAAAATTAAGAGTACATTAATGCTTTTGGAAAAGTTTAAAGTCAATGTGAAGCCTTCTTGTACACACACATTTTATTTTTTATAATTTTGCAGTTAGTACAATTTCAATGATAATTAAAAACAAAAGGTTTTTTGAATACAGTACTCTCACTCAAATCTGCACAACTTAGGACAAATAATACAGATTTTAGATAAAATTTTAAGAAATAACTAATACTTTAAAAATAATTTTCTATGAAATATAAACTTTCTTTTAAGTGTACAGAATTGATTCAAACAATTTATTTTTTCACAAAGATGATAATCTGTTTAAAGTTTTTATTTGGGTCTGTAAAGGGACAAAAGAGAAATAAATTATCATGCACATTTTCAGGGGTTTTTTTTTTTTTTTTTTTGGTTCTTACTGAAGTTAGATTGCAACGTGGATATGGAGTAATGAAGTGCAAGCCTTTAAAAATCAGCTTGAAAGGAAATAATTATTCAATGATGGGACATAAGGAAAATTATTTTATCTGATTCTGATGACTTAGTACAGTCAGTATTAGTAAAATAAACAAGCAGTGGGGTATTTCTTATCTATGCTCACTTTTTCTTTGAAATCATTTTTCAGAATTACTGGAAAACACATCTTTATTCCATAGTTGTACATAGTTGTCATTATTTCAAAAGAATTAGAATTGGGAGTATCACAGATTTCTGCTAGTGGTTGAGTATAAATAACAAATTTGTTATTTTAAGCTGATTTTCAGGTACATGAAATGAAAATCAGGAAAGCTTGTCTTGAGGGAGCATTTAGGATTAATACATATTTCTATGCAAGAAGCTATTTTTAAACGAGAAAATTAATCTTGAACAAGGGTTGACAAATGAAGTCACTAGGTTGCCAATGATGAACAAGTTTTTTAATCTGGCGAGTAAGTTATTTAATCTGATTAAAATATAATAACTCTGAGTTATTTTGCAAACATAATTAGTTTTGATATTTTTCACATTGGAATTTATTTCATAAGCTCGTAAACATTGTTTTTTTTTATTCGATCCGGCTTATGTATATAACTAAGCCTTTTTTTAACAATTTGTATAGAAGAATTACTTTCTTATAATTTCTACCAAGAGCAGCATCTGTTACTCATCTTGGTCACAATGTTAAATTAAATTTCTCACAAGATATCTCATTACAGATGTTGCAAATTATTAAGAAATAAATTTAGAATATATATTAAACAAAAAAAATATATTTTTTAAACTTTTCTTTTAAGTTGGCAAAAATAAATTTATCAAATGCAAATTTTAAAGTAATAAAATCTCAATTATTTGACCGACTTCGACGGGAAAATATATGTAAAAAAATTCTTTTCCTGCTTCACTACTTCATCGACGTCCCCCTCATTAGATATAGATTTTGTAGCACTCAATTTTCTAGACATTTGAAGCATTTAAAAATAAGCATTCCCCCGGAATATGTCAGTTAATTTAGCCTTTACAGTATTTCTTTTTCCAGATATATATAATTTTGATAAGGTTCATTAAAAAATTTAGTTTTTTTTTTAATCTTTTAAATTATGTACTATTCTAAACTAACAATTCTAAACTATGCTTGCTATTATTTTTTCTCAATTAATTCATAGAAATCTTTTGTGTTTTTTGAAAATCATTGACAGGGGAGGGGGGGGGGGTGAAAAGCAAATATTTTTTACTGGGGACTAGAATTTTTTGCTAGCTACCAGATTTTATCAAATTTGTAAAGCCCTGATCTTGGAACATTTTAGAAATGCTGTTAACAATTTTCTACTGTGTATTTTTGGTATCAGACTCCAGCTCTGATGACACAAAATTTTTTAGATTCAAATTTCAAATCAACTAAAAAAAAAGCTTGATCTCATCCCCTACTGTCACCACAGTATTTTACTCTCCGTTGTGAAGGACATCTTGCTGATGTCAGATGATGTCAGGACCAAAACTAAGCGTTGGCAGAGGGGGCATGTGCCTTGGGCACCAGAATGGAAGGCAGCGAGGATGCCATATGAAGATTTGGTTTGTCGTTTGATACAAAAAAATATATAAAATTTGGATAAAAATCTTTTACAGCTGGAAAATCCAAAAAAAAAAAAACTGAGCCAAGTGCATGAAAATTGACAAATGGAAAAAAGATTGGTGACATGGGGGTGATTACCTGGGACACCTAAAACTAAGAGGTGAATATTACTCTTTTCCCATCTAGATCCGGTCCTATAGGAGGCGAGTGCCTGGGACACTAAACACTAAGGGGTTGAAAATCCACAAAATAAAATACTTGGTAAAAACTTTTAATAGTTTTTTTTATTATTATTATAATTCTAAGTCAATATTTAAATTTTGAAAAATAACATTAGGTTCAGGAAAGCAGTTAGACATATCAGTCTATTAATATGAAGAGCAGTATAAATGATAGTTCCATACTAGAATGTTTTGCTGGCTTCCTGATTTTATCAAATTTGTAAAGACCTGCTTACATACCATTCACAATTGTAATGGTTTTCCATTTTATAACTCGAAAGTTCATTGATTATTAATGTGTGACATTGTTGGGAGGAGGGGTGTGTGTGCAGAGCCTGATTACAGCCTAGACAAACTTCCACCACTTTTTTCGAAATAAATTTTAGGCTTATTTAATCCCAAACTTCTGCGATTAAATAAGGCAAAAAATACTTACTGAAAAAAGTGGTGGAAGTTTGCTTAGGCATTAATCAAGTCTTGAAAGAGTGTGGAGATCTAAAATTATGGAAAAAATAGTTTGAAAACTTCACTTACTGAAAAATGGCATCTATAACAAATTTTTTTTAACTTATTAGCTCCTGACACATAGTAGAAGATAACTAAGGCAACCATGGTTTAGATCCAATAAAAAAGGGTCAAAATCTGCAATAGGTTCTAAACAATACCATGACATTTCATTGTGACGATAATTAATTAAACAAATAATTTCTAAGAAACGCTGATTTGTTACTTAACTTTTTCTCTCTCATTGAAAGAAAAGGCTTATCAATTCTCTTTTTAAGATTTGGTATATTTTCAAAATCTTAAAAACAAGATACACAACATTTGCCGCTCACCTATCCGGCCCTAATTATGAATTTTGTAAACTGTATTGACAAAATAAATGCATGTTTAATTTCCACAAAAAAAAAAAATCGTTTTTTTTTTCGTTTGTAAAATGTTTAATATTTTTCTCAGTTTGTCAAACTAGTGTTTTTTCAACCAATAAAAAAGCTGTTACATGTTGTTTCTAAAATACAGGTTTACCAGCGGTTGATTTTTTGGCTACCGCTATTTGCATACAGTAATTATCATGATAAATTTCTACAACATTTGCAGTAGAAATCCACCTGGAAGATTATTGTTTGGAAACAGTGGTAGCGAATAAAGCGACCACTCAGAACCCCATAAATAAATTTTGATTACTTTAAGATTTGAAAATCTTCAACTATCATCAACGGAAAAGTTGAAGAGAAAAATCAGGCATGTTGATTTTCCTGACACAGTTGGATAAGTCACTTGAAACACTGGTATGGTATGAATTAAAATTATAACTTCGCAAACAGAAGTAATTTCTTTTAATTGAGTAAAAAAACATTTTTTGGGGTCGAAGTAATTGAGATTGAAAACAAAGTAAAATATCATAGGAATATTGTGATTGTAACAGTTCTGATGCATCCATAATATCTAATTAATAATGAAAAAAATACACAAATACTTTTACAAATCTTTATTTTGCCTTTTCTAATTTTGCATGCTTAGGATTTGTGCACCTGGAGCAGTTTGCTCCAAATGATCCACAGTAGCTATGCTCCTGGCTTTTGGTTTCATCTCTGAGGAATTGATGATAGATACCTTTTTGGATTCATAATGGTACAAGGTTTTCATTTCTTGACGATACTGTGAAATTTGTGGTAGCATATACTAGGTGCGCAACTCAGTTTCGGGGTTTCACACATAGATGGTGCTAATGACCCGTGTAGTCGACATACATGTCTGAAGTTGTGTTTTTCTAATACCTTGGATATCTATTAACAATAACTAGTCGTAATAACAACAAATATCGAAACGCAAAAATATTTATTCTAACAACGAAAATGACGAGTTTTGTGCCAAATAAACAGCATTTGCGGGAAGCTGTGCTTTTCTGCTTTAACTTGAAAAATTGCAGATGAAGCACGTCGTTTGTTTGAGGAGGCCTACGGCAAACATGCACCATCGAAAACTACCTGTGAAAATTGGTTTAAACGCTTTAGAAATGGCGATTTCGACACAGAGGACAAGGAGAGATCTGGAAGACCAAAAACAATTGAGTACGCCGATCTGCAAGCGTTATTGGATGAAGATGATACGCAAACACAAGAACAAGTTGCAGAGGCATTAAACATGACTCGCCAAGGTATTTCCAAACGTTTACATGCCTTGGGAAAAATTCAAAAGGAAGGAAAATGGGTGCCACATGAGTTGACTGAGAGACAGATGGAAAATCGAAGAGCGACTTCGAAATTTTGCTTTTGCGGCAGGATAGAAAGAGTTTCTTGCATCGAATTGTTACTGGCGATGAAAAGTGGATATATTTCGAGAATCCCAAATGCAAAAAATCGTGGCTTTCACCTGGCGAAGCATCAACATCGAAGGCACGGCCAAATCGCTTCGGAAAGAAGACAATGCTCTGCGTTTGGTGGGACCAGACAGGAATCTTGTACTATGAGCTGCTGAAACCGGGAGAAACTGTTAATGGGAATCGCTACCGACAACAACTGAATAATTTGAACCATGAATTGCTCGAAAAATGGCCAGAATGGGGCAGGAGACACGAACGAGTGATATTGCAGCATGACAACGATCCGTGCCATCACACTTCCATCGTCCAGGACACCATCAAAACACTGAAATGGGATATGCTACCACACCCGCTGTGTTCACCAGACCTGGCCCCTTCGGATTATCACTTGTTCCGGTCGATGGCCCATGGCTTGGCTGGGCTACACTTGACCAATTTCGAAGAAGTGCAAAATTGGTTGGATGAATGCTTTCGGTCAAAAGATGTGTCTTTTTATCGTCGCGGTATTCATGCATTGCCAGAGAGATGGCAAAAATGTGTAGCTAGCGAGGGACGATACTTCGAATAAATCATTTTTTGCATTTCTCTTAAATTTTTCCATTTTTTATAGATAAAAAAAAAAACCAGGAACTTAGTTGCGCACCTAGTAGATGCCTTATTAAAAAGATAAGCCCCATTGATCACACATGGATACATATGATTATTTTTGCAATTATCACATAATTAAAGAGATTTCTATGAAAAAACGAAAAAAACAAATATATAAAAGTACAAAACATATACAAATTACATGTTTATTAAGAATTTAATTTAACATTTTGTTTAACATTATATTTAACATTCTCGTTATTTGACATTTTAACATTCTGACATTTAACATTTCTCATTATCTGAAAGATTCTTTATCATCTTACGAAAAAAAACCATGGAAACTACAAGCAAATTTTATACATTTATTTATAAATAAAACTTCAGTTTCTATGTGTGTCAGAATCAGGGTCTGATTACCAACAGGGCAAATTTCCACCAGTAAAAAAAAAATAAAAATTTTTGCTTTATTCAAGAGAGTAATTTTGCATGAATAGGGCATTTAAATAAGATGACAATTTCTATTAAAATTTACTGGTGGAAGTTTGCCTCGTTGGTAATCAGGCCTTTGTCAGAATGTAGTCAATTTGAATTTGAGAACAGTCTTAGGGTTAATAAAAATATTTTCCCTGATCAACAAGGGAAATTTTATAGTGAAATGTAAATATCAATTTCTCATCTAAGGAAAAAAATGATAGTTTCAAATAAAAAGATTTTCTTCAACATGTGTAGCAGGATGCTTATTAAATCTACATTTCTCAGTGAATCCTCGATGGCAAAGAGCACAAACAAAAGGGTCGAGGCTTCTTCAGGGTACTTGATTAAAGATGACATAAAAAAGTTCTTGGCAGCATGCATAATAAATACAGGGTGTTGCAGAAAGGACTCCTCAACTTTGAATTGACATAACTGTGAAACAGTGAGCGACAGAAAGGTGAAACAAGTGGTATGTTAGACAGACAGGTCTGGAATTCGTTATACTTTGGTTTGCAGAAATAGTTCTAATACTGGTTAATATGTAGCAGCACAAGCACATGAAGCTTTAAATAGTACTTACAAGTACAGAAAGTTCATTTGTGAGTCTGTTTCATTGTTGACACATGTAAAGGAGTTGTACTGAATTAGTTATTACACAGAAATTGAAGAACATTATGTCGTATTCCTTGGAGCAACATGTTGTTATTGGACTGGAGTACCACCCATTAGGTCAAAGTCAGATGATGACAAAGCGAAGCTTTAAAAAAAATTAATGTTAAAGAAGGTCCAGACTAGAAACAATTCGTAATTTATTCAACAAGTTTGAACGGACAGGCAATGTGGCTAATGATTTAGCCAGAAATGTGGGATGCAGCTGATTAGTCATGACACTTCAAAATGTGCAAGCAATCAAAGAAATTGTTAAGCATAGTCCTCAAAAATCCATCAGATGAGCTGCAGCTGAAGTAGGATTTTCAAACACCACTATGTATAGAATAATGCAAAAGGGCCTGAAGCTGTTTACCTATAAAATACAGTGTTATCAAGAGATCACAAATACAGCACTGCGACAAACAGAAGGCTTGCAAATGAGATACTCTAAATGACTGATGAGAGTAAAATTGATGTCGGCTGTGTATGGTTCACTGACAAGGCCCAGTTTCATTTAGAGGGATTTGGGAATAAACAAAACTGGCGAATATAGAGTACTGAAAACCTGTTTATGTGTCTTGAAAAACCACTGCACTCTGCAAAAGTTACAGTTTGGGTTGGATTGTCCAGTAAAGGGATCATTGGACCCTTTTTCATGACGGAATCATTCTAATGTATTGAAATTTTATAGCAGTTTGTTGCCACATTTATCAATTTCGCCGATCGGACGCGAAAAAATCGTGAATTTTGCCGATCGATTGCGTTAAAATCGCCAATTTTGCTAAATTTCGCCGATCGGTTGCATAAAAATCGCGAATTTTGCTAAATTTTGCCGATCGGGTGCGCATAAATCGCGAATTTTGTCGATCGGGTGTGTATAAATCGTAAATATCGCCGATCGTCTGAGTAAAAATTGCGAATTTTGCCGATCAGGTGCGTATAAATCGTAAATTTCGCCGATCGTCTGCGTAAAAATCGCGAATTTTGCCGATCGACTGCGTATAAATCGTAAATATCGCCGATCGTCTGCGTAAAAATCGCGAATTTTGCCGATCGGGTACGTATAAATCGCGAATTTTGCCGATCGCGAAAAATCACGATAGATAAAAGTTACGAATTTCGCCGATCGGGCGCGTAAAAATCAGGAATTTTACCGATCGGGTGCGTAAAAATCGCGAATTTCACCGATCGGGTGCGACAAATTCGCAAATTTCGTCGATCGGGTGCGAAAAAATCGCAAATTTTGCCGATCGGGTACGAAAAAATCGCATATTTTGCCAGTCAGGTACGTAAAAATTCTGAATTTTGCCGATCAGGTGCATATAAATCGCAAATTTCGCCGATCGGGCCCATAAAAATCGTAAATTTCGCCGAACGGGTGCGTAAAAATCGTGAATTTCGTCAATCACTAGAAAAAACTGCAAATATTGTCAATCGCACGTGGAAAAAAATGCAAGTTTTTTTCGATCCTTGCCAACTGAATTGGGTCATGCTGACTAAGGAGGTGGATGAGTATAGGGGGCTAACTCTCCTTTTAAAATTAGCATTTTTATGAACTTTTAGGCTGATCCTCCCCCTCCTTCCCCGAAAACAAATTTTGTCCACACTACGGTTGTTGGCTCTCGACATTCCAGTCATTTTTGTGACTGGCCCTCCTCTTGACCTCCCTTTGGCCTCCTTGTGACTGGCCCTCCTGTGCTACCCTTCTTGATATCCACATTTTATGACTGAATATGTTAAGAAGTACAATTTAGAATAATATATGTTTCTCCTCCTCCCCACCTTCATTCATGAAAGCACGATTTTTTTTTCGGCACTGGCAACCTTTAAAGCTAAATTTACTCCTTCAAAAATAGTCAAGTAGTATTTTCACTTTTTGAAAATAATCTTAGCTATATCTCTTTTATAAATACAAATGTAAACTGTTGATTTATCCTTGCCAACAGAACTGAATATGTTGATAGGGACGGAAGTAAGCTATGGAGCTAAAACTACCCTTCTGAAATTGATATATCTTTTATCTGATTGTAGACTTAGGACACCCCCCCCCCCCCCCCGCCACACTTCTTCGAAACAAAATTCTCTCTGTGCTACTGATGGTGGCCCTCGACAACCCAGTCGTTTTTGTAACTGGCCCTTCGCTTAAAAAGGTTGTGCACCCCTATATCTAGAGGATGCACCAGATAACTCATGGTTTGACCACACCGTACTACTGTAGTGTTTGAGTTCCTTGAGGATACTTTGAATACTTCAGTGACTGAGTCATTGCTCTCAATTATTCCTAATTGACAGGCATTGGTATAGATTAATCTCCAAAGTCCCAAGATCTTAATCCATGCGACTACTTCAGGGCTTGAATTTCAAAACAGGATGACAGAATTTGCACCCAAATTTTGAAATCCTACCTAAAAGAATATCGTGGGCAAGAAGTTCCAACCCAAAAACATTCACAATTTTCTGGAGAATTTTGCTTTTTGAGACGGCGATCAAATCCCATGACCGACTGACAAATTTTGTGATATTTTCCTGCGTCCAATCAATTAATTTTGTGATTTTTTCCCCACAACTGATCAACAAATTTCATGATTTTTTTCTCCCGCGACTAATTAATGAATTTTGCAATTTATTCCCTCTGACAAGCTGAAAAATTTAGGGTTTTATTTCCTGTGACGTGGCTGAATGGCAAATTTCACACTTGACTAATTTTGTTTTTTTCCTCGCCACCAACTGACGAATTTTATGATTTTTTTCCCACAAACGAAAAAAGAAAATAACAAAAAAGGGAAGTAAGGGCCACTGCACACTGGAACAAACAAGCCTATCGTAAACAATAAACAAAAATTAAATTAAAAAATCTGCAAAGATATTGTGGTGCACATGGAAGAAATTTTTTTTCAAGTATTTAGAAACAACAAACTAGTTGATACTTGCAATTCACAAAAATTAGGACTTTTCACAATTTTATGTTGACCTATATTTCTCGTGTAATTGAAGAAATGAATCAATGGTTTCCCTTTCAAACTTTGGACATGGGTTTAAAATTTTGGTACTTTTTGGTTAGCCGGATGCCAGTGATGTACATACATGTATACACTAGCCTCCAAAAGTTAAGGTACAACTGGTTTTTTGCATCTAATTTGCAAATGAATGAATGAATATAGAAACAACAAATTTGGAGGAAATGTGCGCTAAACTGTTATTTATTAAATGCGACATAGAAATTTACTTAAGTTAAACGTAAACAGTAGAGTCTCAAATATCCACACTTCTAAAATCCGCAAAACTCCAAAATCTGCATTCGTTGCAAAATGTAAACAATGAAATTTGTAATTAAGAAGTAATCTTTATAATCTTTGCTCCAAATATTATTGAACGAAAATAAAATTATTTTTAACGTAAATTTATTTGAATAAATAATAATATATATAATGGCACAAGATATTACACTGTTTATATTATAAATGGCCAACAACTCTTTTCACACCCTATCTCAAAACAAACACCTGAAAAAAAATATGGGGTACGAATTTCTTTAAGAGCTGGCAAAGTTTAAAAACGTAACTATAATTTATTGAAAACATAATAAAAAAATCTAAAAACTTCAATACAGCTAAACATTCTCTCAGGTCTGTATTTTTGTGAAAAATTTTTGAAGTTCTTGAAGCAGCAGAGTTGCATAGACAAGCAAGAAATGATGACTGTTTACAGGATGAAAAAAAAAACTTCATCAAGAAAAAGGGAAAATTCTGAAGCAAAAAAATATGCAGGAAATGTTCAAAAGTTGTAATAAAAAATAATTTTGTATATATTAAAATAATAATATGCAAGTAAATTAAAGGTATTCAAGTTTTGATTTGTTTAAATTGAATTATTACATCTTCTTCTAAATGGACACAGGTAAGTTGAAAAAAAAATCATTTAATCCAGATTCTGCAAAACTCTAAAATCCGCAAAATTATAAAATCTGCATTTTGATTTTTATAGTGCAAAATAATCTCACACATTCAGATTTTCTTTCATATGTACTTTTGTCTGGCGAAATCAAAATAAGAAATATTATTTTTCTGATATTCCCCGCTATCATGATTGCTTAGCTTATACATATTTTTTTTTTAACCGTATCTTGCCCAACTTAATCTTCTGACTGTACGTACATGATTTAAGATTTAATTAATATTCAAATTTTGTTGTGTATGTGTTTATATTAAATAAATTACTTTACACTTTGAATTCCTGAGTTTTTTTCTAGTTTCTTACCCCATATAAACACTATTGTTTTTATGCGTTTGTTTTACAATTGTGGCCACTGGATTTTTTGGGTTTAGGAGCCAGTGACTCCTTCCAAATTTTGGGAATCTGCACCTATAATATGTATATACATATATATTTATATGTGTACATATATCACTGACGCCCAGCTAACCGAAAAGTACCAAAATTTCAATGCATAGAACCTAGTTCAATCCAAGAAAAATACCAAAGGTTCCTCATGAAAGAGTAAAAATGTACCTTGAAGGAGTAAAAGTGCGAAGGAGCAAAATTGTGAGGAGTAAAACTGAGGTGAAGGAGAAACACTTTTACTGCTTCTGAAAAAGTAAAAGAGGACCTTGTGAAAGAGGCTTCAGCACTTTAAATTGAATAAAATCTAAATTCAGAAATTCATTTAATAACCCAATTGTTAAAGATCCATAGCATTTGGTGAAAATTGAAAAAAGATGTTGTATATATACAGCTTGATTTTCTTCCTTTTTACTAAAATAAAAATAAACATTTTGCATAATTATTCTGAGTTGCTGATTTAATTTTTTTTTCAATGGTATTTTGTCATCTCTGTATTAATTGAATTCTTTAAATAGCACATAAAATAATAGTGGGGTTTAAAGATATTTTTTTCTCCCTCCGAAACAGTTCAACTCCCCTCTATTTAAAATTGCTGTGAGACGTAATACCCTCCAAGAAAAATTTGAATTTCATGACCTAGCTACTTCTTATGCATTATTACCACACTTAAAAGACTGTTTACTCCAAGAAACTTCAAACGTTGGAAAAGCTTGAACAATTCATCTATAATGCATGTGTATTTGTTTCAGTAGCGACAATGCAGTGAGCGACTTCGAACTTTACTCTTCAGTTGTGTCATGTTATTGCTAAGAAAGGTGACCATATCGAAACCATTGTAATGAGATTTGACCTCTGTTCATGAAGCACACTTTCAGACACTATTTCAAAGACACTGCTTTTGACTGCAAATGTCTAATCTTGGAACTATTTTTGCAAACTGGTGTATAACAAATTCCACATCTGTGTGTTCAACATACTACATGTTTCACATTTCTGTCTCTCACTGTTTTGCACCTATGTCATTTCAAAGTTTGGGAGTCCTTTCTGAAACATCTTGTATAAGGCAATCACAGGCAGTACATAAAAATGCAAATTTTACATGTGTGGAAAATTCTTAATTATGATGATATTTTTAAAGAGAAGATTTATATTCAGAATGCGTAATAAGATGCTTATTATTATATCTATATTTCAGATTAAATCCTCGACTACAAATAGCACAAATAAAAGGCTTTACTTCAGCATAAATATAAGAATGTTTGACTAAATCTGACTTAGCAGAAAATTCTCGGCTGCACAATTCACAAATATGATGTTTCTCCTTAATATGAGTGAGATGGTGTCTATGCAAATAAGCTGTAAGTGAAAATGCTTTATTACATATTTCACATATGAAAGGCTTTTCGTTAGAATGAAAAAAGTATGGTTATCCAAATTAGCCTTAAATGGAAATCTCTTATTGCAAATTCTACGAATGTAAGATTTTTCTTTTGTATGAGTACGCCGATGCCTTCCTAAGGCAGATGGATCAGAAAATCCTTTCTTGCAGACCTCGCACACAGAAGGCTTTTCTTGCTATGAATTTCAAGATGATTTGTTAAATGTGCTTTATAAGCAAACTGTTTATCATATATTTCAAAAATAAATGGTTTTTCGTCACTGTGATCAATGTAATGCTTTTTTAATACACGCTACCTAGAAAATCCTTTATTCATATTTCCCAAATAAAAGGTTTATCTGTTGTATGAGTAATCATAGACATGTTTCCTTGTCTATGTAAAAATCCCTTTTAAGTGAAAATGTTTTGGTACATATTTCATACACGAAAGGTTTTTCTTTAAAATGTACAGCTTTAGTATGCTTATCCAAATTAGACTTAAATGGAAATCATTTGACACACAGCTGTCAACTTTGGTAGGAAACAATAAGAGAAATTCTTCTAAGAACATTTTCTGGAAAAAGGTTTTCTTCATTTTCTAGAAACAACTTTATATAAATAAACGAATACTTATATAAGAGGACTTTTCTATCAATACATTTATTTAACGTTAAAAGGTAGGTAACATTTTTTATATTGTTTACAAAGGTCAACTTTTCCTCCTTTCAGGAAATTACTTTAGTTCAAATAAAATTAATTTAGGAATAAAAAAGGAAGAAACTTTTTTGGTCATTTGTGCAATTTTTTTAATAGCCATATTTGAAAATTTGATTGTCTGCTTCCTGACTGGTTCAGCTTTAACAGACATATCTTAACAAATCTAGAGTCTTCATTTCAGCATGAATATTAGAATGATTTCCAAAAATTCTTGGCTGCACACTTTACAAATATATAAGGTTTGTCCTTAGTGTGAGCACAAAAATGTCTCCACAAGCTACTTTCACACAAAAATGCTTTATTCATATTTCACACTTAAAAAAGACTTCTTTTACACACATAAAAGGCTCTCCTTAGAAAGGTTTGTTTCAGTATGTGTAGTAAGATGCTTTTTCAACCTAAATTTCCGAGTAAATCCACGATTGCAAATAGCACAAACAAAAGGCTTTACTTCAGCATGAATATAACAATGCTTGATTAAATCCGACTTCACAGAAAATCCTCGGCTGCACACCTCACAAATATGAGGTTTCTCCTTTGTATGAGTCAGATGATGTCTATGTAAATCACTTTTAAGTGAAAATGCTTTGGCACATATTTCACATATGAAAGGTTTCTCTTTAAAGTGTACAGCTTTAGTATGCTTATCCAAATTAGACTTAAATGGAAATCCTTTATTGCAAATTTCACAAATGTAAGGTTTCTCTTTTGTATGAGTACGTCGATGCCTTCCTAAGGCAGATCGATCAGAAAATCCTTTCTTGCAGATCTCGCACGCAAAAGGCTTTTCTTTGCTATGAATTCGAAGATGATTTGTTAAATGTGCTTTATAAGCAAACCGTTTATCACATATTTCACAAATAAATGGTTTTTCTTCACTATGAACAATATAATGCTTTTTTAATACACGTTTCCTTGAAAATCCTTTATTGCATATTTCACAAATGAAAAGTTTACCTGTAGTATGAATAATCATATGCTTCTTTAAGCGATCCTTTACAAAGAATCCTTTCATACATATGTTACATATGAAATCCCTTGTCCTGTCCATGTTATGATTGCGGACATGGAGATTAAAAGTAGAACTTCGAAAAAATCTCTTATCACATAATTTGCAGTGGAAAGGTTTTTCCATGGTATGAGTATAATAGTGTTCAGTTAAAGATTTTTTAAATTTATATTTTATATTGCACACATCACAAACAAAGGGCTTCTCCATAGAATGAACATTAGAATGTGAAACTAAGGTAGACTTTTGAGAAAATCCTCTATTACATACCTCACAAACATACGGCTTCTCATGTGTGTGGATGCGATAATGTATTTTTAACTGACAGATGTTAAAAAAAACTTTTATTACAAAACTCACATAATAAAGATTTCTTATTTTTATGAATTTGTAATACATGACTTTTTAAAGTTTTCTTGTGTGAAAATGACCTATTGCAAATCTCACAAATGATAGATTGTGCTTTGTCATGATTAGAATGATACATATTCATTTTTATTGTACTTTTTTTAGTAAGCCTTAGCTAAAAAAAATAAGCACTTTTAATGATATTCCACAGTTTTATTAGTGAATTTTTTAGACGAGATTCTTTCATTCTTCCATGATAGAAGTTATTGAATTTTTTTTTTCAGATCCTACTGAGACGTAATTAATACTTCACATGTATAAACACTACATTCAGAAAGAAGGATTTTTTACTTTTTACCTATGTTGTACAATAAAGTAATATTACGCATATGTGATAGTGTTAAGTATAATTTTTAATAGTAAATTTTTTAACTGGTAAAAGAACATTTGTGAGATTATGTTTACACTTGAAGATGAAATCTTATTGTAACATTCGAATAAGTTATGATGCTTTAGAATGAAGCGTTTCTTTAAAATAAATACGATGAACATCTGCACCTGGAAAAGAAAAAAAAAATGTGAATACAGTGGAACTCCAGTTATACGTTTTGCCCGGGGCCGGACAACCGAAACGTATAACTCAGTAAAACGTACAACTCAATTAATGTTTTACCGGAACAATTTTTAAAATATATCATGAAAATTTTGATCCGCTGAGGTGTTTGCTACCTTTTATATTGAAAACAGAAGTTTCCTAAGTAGTAATGCACCCATGACATAAATATTTGGAAATGGAAATGAGAAGAAAAGAAGTACATAAGAGAAGTACACATGAACTTATTTTATCTTAAAAGCTTTGTTAAAATTATTTTTAATACACATAGAGTACTTAAAAGAAATCGTTGAAATAGCGTTGGCATATAAATCATTTATCAAAAGACATTTCAGTAGTTTATTGAATCTTGTTAAAATAATCACTAATCTTCGGTTGTTTCTTTTCGGCAGAGCCGACACTGAACAGCAAATTTTGCATCTCTGTTAATAATGCAGGCGCCTTATTGTTATTGCTTTTACTATTGACGAACCGATTTACTACGTCAAAAGCTTTCACATCAGCTCTGAAGTTTGCGTGGGATCTTTCAAATCAGACTCCTCGACTGCGTCGTCAGTGTTTCCGGTTTCAAAATGGATAAATAAAAAATAAATTCGTCCGGGGACGCAAAAACGTAACGTATAACTGAGGGAAATGTGTAATTCAAAACGTATAACTCAGGTAATTTTTAATGGCAAATGGTCGGGACCTCTGAGTTGAAACGTATAACTGAGGGAAACGTACAACTCAGGTAACGTATATCTGGAGTTCCACTGTATTACATTTTTTTGCTTATGAATTTGTATGTTTATATTAAATAAATAAAAAATAACCATGTAATGTTCACCTCGGAAAATTTCTGTTGCTTGATGGACCAAAAATTTTTAAAAATGTACTAGAAACTTGAGTACGGATGGAGATTATTTTTTCAGATAACAAAAAAAAAAAAAAAAACATTTTAAAAACCGGTAAAAAATTAAATTCTGAATGTTAATGGGGCATTCCACATCAAACCAGGCAGTAAAAATTAAATTTGAAACCCACCATCACATATTTCAATGAAACTGGGTGTGTTTGTTCTTACTATTAAGATATAATCACCAGTAAAATTTTTTGTAACTAAGTAAATTAATTTTTGAGTAGAAAATTATCAAAGTTTTGCAAAATTGCCATTCTTGACTGTTCGATTTTCAAAGGGTCATAAATAAAAAGTTATATCGGAATATCTAATTAACAAATCATCTTCAAATAATTCATGCATAATAAATAAGGTACATAGATTATGAAAACAACTTATTGTTATATTTAAATCATTTTAAGCGAGTCTAAAAAAAATTATCTTTAAAATCAAGTATTTTTTAGGAAAAATAATTAACTAAAAATGCACTATCAACAAAAAGCAGAATTGCTATGAAATTAATTTTCATTACAAATTTTGCATAAAAGTTTCCTTTACCTGATTAAGAAATAAAACTGGTGGGATTTTGGTTATTTTCAGTAGTATTTAAATTATATTTTTAAAAATCATTCTTTTTCAAGTTAGGATTTATTCAATATATGATCCCCAGAAATATTTTTTAATTTATACATTTATTTTATATTTTTAACTATGGCAGAAAATATCAATAACATTGTTTTTTAGTAAAACTAGCTGGGTGTATTCTGAGGGAAGGGGGAAGTTATTCCCTCCCCAAATAAGAAGGAAGAAAAACTTGCTACCCATCTTCAAGGAAATTTCAAAATGGCTATCTTCAGTAAAATTAATTCTTAAGCTCATATTTTCAGTAGCTTGAGTAAACCGTTATAGAAAAATATGAAATTTTATTTTTTCATCAATTTTTTTTAAATGTTAAATTTTAAAAATCTGAAAATTCTGCATTATCTATTATGCTTAAAAGCATTTAAACGCCTATATCTCAAAAACTATTTAACTTAGAGAGTTCTAGTTTGTCCTTTTATTCCCTTTTACACGATCTTTAATTTGATATATTGCACAACAATATTTCTGAAAGATGGATTTTTTATGTACCTCCCTTTTTCCACAAAATGTTACAGAATCCTATTAATTAACTGAAATTTGACTCTTAGAACATCTTACAGGGAGAAGACCAGACATTCAAGTCACTGACTTGCCTCACACAATGCATATTAGTAGAACACAAAAAGTAGAAAATAGCCTTGAAATAACTATGTGTGAACTTTCAAAAATAAAACTGAATATAAAAATCTTGGAAAAACTGTTGGTAATTTTCGGTTAGCCGGGCACGAGTGAAATATGTACATATATAAATATACAGTCAAACCTCGTTATACCGCCATTATCCGTTCGAGAAATTTTTGGCGGTATATCGAATTAGAATACAATAAAAATTAATTTTCATACTATTATACTAATATTATTATTATTATAAAAATAAATATCATAATGCCTTTTTATTAAATTATCGAATAGTATATATAATATATTATAATAGTATAAATTAATATCATATAATTAATAATACATGATTCAAAATTATCCAATTAATGTATGAAATTAACATGCACTTACCTCTTTATGTAGCCAATTTTAGATAAAGTAGATAATTATGCACATAACAGACACACACATACATTAAATCTAAACTGAATTTATTTTACTTTAATTATCTTTTACAGGAAAATATTTTAAAATGCTAGTTTGAGTTTTCCTTTCAATATTGATTTTTTCAATATTATTTTCTACAACTAAAAGATTGTTCATCATTTTTTTATCAGTTCCATGGTTTTCTAAGAAAATTCTTATTTTCCCAATGCAATTTTTAACTTCATGAGATGTAATATGCGGCGTTCCAGCTTTTTTATATTCGCTGTCAGATGAGTTTGAATTTTCATATTTATTGGCAACAATCTGTGTTGAATCCAGGGAGTGGCCCGGGGAAGAATGTCCCCCCCCCCCCCAGAAGATTCGAGATTTTATGCTTTCAATGATCAAAAAGTGGAATTGCCCCCCGGAGCCACAGAAATCCCTGCCGGAGAAAAGTGTCTGGATTCAACACTGGCAACAATTTCTTCGATTGTCAAATCTTCAAATGTTGAAACACTTTTGTCTATATTAATGTACTCAAATGCCGATAGAGGATACTCAATATCTGTTAATTTGTGTATTTCGTCTTGTAGTTCCTGAAGTGCTGTACTGTTTTGTTTTTTAGTAGATCCTTCAGGTTTAATCAATCCAGTATGTTTCCAGCAGTTAACAATAGTTTCTGATGAAATTTCATCCCATGCATTTTTTATCATGCAAATAGCATCATGTAAAAGGACTGGAGAAAAATCCTCTTTACTGATTTTTTTAATGATACGGCGGACGTGATACTTTCGATAATGAGCTTTGAATGAGTTTATTATACCCGCATCCAAAGGTTGCAAAAATCCAGTACAGTCAGGAGGTAAAAATTCAATGCGGATATTGCTCATTGGATATGCTTTGTGACAAGGGATATTATCCAAAATCAATAAAATATGGCGTTTGCTTCTTTTCATTTCTATGCTGAAATTCGCTAACCATTTTTGAAATAATGCTGAAGTCATCCACGCTTTGTTATTTTTCTCATAATCTACAAAAAGAGCAGGATTAAAAATTTTAAGACATTGTGGCTTAGCTGATTTTCCAATCACTGTCATAGTTCTTTTATCAGATCCATCACTATTCGTACAGAACACAAGAGACACACAATCTTTTTTTTTTTTCATCCTTTAGCAGGCCCACTCGAAATTGTTTTATCTGGCTGCAAGCGGTAAAAAAGGCCACTTTCATCGATTTTGTAAACGTCCTCTAGTTTATATTCTAAAATCAGCGCACTCAGTTTTTTACGACCATTTAACACAATATCTTCATCAACACTTGCAGTTTCACCACTTCGTATGTACTGACAGAATCCTCGTCGCTTTTTAAATCTGTTCAACCAGCCACTACTGTATTCGAAATCTGTAATATTCATTTGCTGGCCAAGGACTTTTGCCTGCTCTATGATGACATCTCCGTTTATGGTAGCATTTTTAGCACTCATTTGTTGTATCCATGTGCAAAGGGCATCCTCTAAGTCTTCACATTTCGCTGTTTTCAGTCTTTTTACAGATGATTGTAGTTCGTTGGTGTTAATCCATTTTTCTGTATTCATCAAAATGTCTCCGATGCAGCGCCTGCTAACAGGCTTTTTCCAGAGTATAGAGAAAAGATTGGAGATGTGTTGCTGCGATACATTCACATTTCTTTCTTTATATTCACAAATTTCCCGCCTTTCCGAAATTGATAAAACTGCTCTTTTCGCCATAATGAGTTAAAATAAAGAGACAGGATGATATTTTACAGATTTAGCTGGTGAATTCTTTGATGTTTCAATCAACGTCCGACCAAAATTTTGAATGAGAGATTTTGCATTGCACGCCGTTTTCTTTCTAGAAATCGACATAAAGTACAGGGAGAGGTTCTTTTTTACATTGTTCTCACCTGAGAGAGGAGACACCCTTTCAGCCAATGGCGTGCCACGCTTTGTTTTCTCCCTGCTCCAGAAGAGCATCGGATCACGTGACTCGCCAGTCTGAATCAGAACTTTCACTTGCTCGGCACCTCAGCGCGCATTATTTTTCTTCTCCCAATGACAGGTAGAATGGGTAGCAGGTACATTTTGGCAGGTGTTGAGAACAATATGAATTCTTTGCTATTGAATAAAGTTTGAATTGAGCTTGAAAACATCTAGACACATGAAAAGGATTTGCCCTTTGGAATTCTAACAAAAAATTATAAAAAGAAAGATATGCAAAGAAAATACAGTAATTTCTAGAAATTTTTTTGGCGGTATATCGAGTTGGCGCTTTAACGGATACATTACATTGAAATTCCTATTTGGCAGATTTGTTCATAGACGCAATTGGCGGTTAAACGGAATTGGTGCTATTTCGAGATGGCACTAAATCGGGGTTTGACTGTATATGTATATATATATATAAATAATTCATACATATATGTGTGTATATACAGTGGAACTCCAGATATACGTTACCTGAGTTGTACGTTTCACTCAGTTATACGTTTCAAGTCAGTGGTCCCGGCCGCTTGCCATTTAAAATTAGCGGAGTTATACGTTTTGTGTTATACATTTCCCTCAGTTATACATTACGTTTTTGCATCCTCGAACGAAATTTTGCTTCATTATACATTTGGTAACCAGAAACACTGACAACGCGTCGGATGAGTCTGATTTGAAAGTAAAGCCGTTTGGCAGTAGTAAAAGCAGTAGCGATAAGGTGGCTGCATTATTAACAGAAATGCAAAGTTTGCTGTTCAATGTTGGCTCTGCCGAAAAGAAACAATTAAAGATTAGTGATTATTTCAACAAGATTCAGTAAACTACTGAAATGTCTTTTGATAAATGATTTACATGCCAAGGCGATTCCAATGATTTCTTTTACGTACTCTATTTGTATTAAAAATATTTGTAATAAAATTTTTATGATAAAATAACTTCATGTGTACTTTTCTTATGCACCTTTTTTTCTACTCTGTTCTATTTCCGAAACTTTATGTTATGGCTGAAGTAATACTTATGAAACTTTCGTTTTCGTTATAAAAGGTAACTGAAACGCCTCAACGGAACAAAGTTTTTACGATATATTTAAAAAATGTTCCGGTTCACCATTAATTGAGTTGTACGTTTTACTGAGTTATACGTTTTGTTTTCCGGTACCGGGCAAAACGTATAACTGGAGTTCCACTGTATATGTATGTAGATATATGTATATGTGTAGATATATGTGTGTATATATACATGTATCACTGGCGCCCAGCTAATCGAAAAGTACCAAACTGTTTCATTTACTTAAAGTGTTTTGTTGTGCCTGTGAGATGAACGCATGGTGGCTAGATTGTGGGGTTTGAGTCTGGAAGGTATCGATGAAAATAATGTGCCTTCCTCTTATTTTAGATTTTCATTTATTAATCTTTCTTTGACTACTTTCATTTTTTTATTACTTATGCCCAATAGCAGAATTTTCTGTGTCAATTTGCAGAAAATCAAAACTTATTTGTGGCCCAACAATGCTGGAGTCTACTATCATAAGAAATAATAGTAATCTAATAAAATATGCAAAATTTACACTTACAAGAAAAATATAACAAAGAGATGCATTAAATCTAGAGACTTATATAAAATGTTTTTAAAACCCAGCTGTTAGATTAATTGGCATTGCCCACTGCTGTGCTGCAATGTTTTCTGATACTGGGGATATATGGAATTATTCTTAATAAAATTAAATTGTTATATTTAATAACACTTATGATATTTATTTCTATTATTAAAATAAAATATTTCTAAAAATGTAATAAAAAGAAATTTAAAAATTTTCATCAAATAATCTTTTTCCAGAAAAACATTAGTGAAACAAACATTTATTTAGCAGCACTAATTTCCAAAAATATAAATTTCTTAAATAAACAAATTTCCAAGCATAAACTGCACACATTGTTTATTATAAATATAGTTTTTTGTAATAATTGTGTACTTCAATAACATACAAATTAAAAAAAACGTCTTTTTAAAATTAAAGCCAGCTTTTTCAAAGTGGTTTTAAGTCTAAAAATCGACAACCCTGATTGAAGATCAAAACAGAAAAAAAAAACTTATTCAAGTAAGAATGTAGACAATATTTAGGATATTTTAACAGCTTTAAATTAACTGCACATAAGAAGAACAAATTTAGTCTTCCCATAAACATGCATAAAGCAATGATGAAAACCTTAAATATTTCTTAATATATACAAATTAATAATGAAAAAACAGTGCACAATGATTATATTCAAAGGCATTTCAATAATTTAAATTTTTCCAACAAACTCGCAATTTATTTCAAATGGAAAATAATACTAGTAGCAGCACAGTTTACATTATTTAAGGTAGGGGTGCACAACCTTTTTAAGTGAAGGCCCACTTACAAAAACGACTGGGTTGTCCATGGCCACCATCAGTAGAATTTTGTTTCGAAGAGGTGTGATTGGGGGGGGGATCTAAGTCTACAATCAGATTAAAAAAAACATAAATTTTGGAAGGGTAGTTTTAGCCCCCTAGGTTCCTTCTTTCCCAGTCAACGTATTCAGCTCTGTTGGCAAGGATACATCAACAGTTTACGTTTGTATTTACAAGAGATATAGCTAAGATTATTTTCAAAGAGTGAAAATCCCAACAAACACGAGATTTTTGGCCACCTGTTGTAAACGTTGTGGCCAAAAAAGTTTGCGGCAATTTGTATCCAGCCATTAATGTATTTTAACTGAAGCGCCCGCACACCGGATGTCTATCGCCAAATCGTTAACGGGCAAATGGCGGGGAAACTTAATGCAATTTCAGTGCCCAATAGCGAATGAAAGTACGTTTGCGGCCAAGATATACAAATCTATCATTGTTTAAAAGTCAGTGGCCCAGTATAATCTTCTCGACATTTTTATTATAAGAAATAAAAAGTATCTTTACTTCACATTTTATAAGATGATTTTCGTTATTTTAAACCTGGATTTATGTGAAACTATAAAATATGCTGCATTTAAATATTTTATGCAATAAAAAATACACAAAAAGTACCCTTCTTTAATTTAAAGAGTTTTTATGGAAAAAAAAAAATCATAAAAACTGTTAATGTTTTTGCTTTTAAAGTATGCATTAATATCTTTAAATAAATATTTTTTGTGAGCACCTAGAATGAAAATGAATATTGCAATCTTTAGACATACATATTATATAAACATATTAAAAAAATTAATGATAAATGGGAATTTATTTCAATTTCAATTTCAATGAAAAAATATTTGTCAAAAGAAATAAATGCCACTTTACCAAAAAGCAGTTACTGTTAAACGAAAAAAAAAAAAAAAAAAAAAAAAAAAAATTTTCTTGGAGGCGGGGGGGGGGGGGATTTTATATTATCTGTATATTATCTATAAATCAGTTCCAAAAAATAAGTTATTTTCATTTTTTGAAACACTCAAAATTTAGATTTAAAAGAAAAAAAAAATCTTAACTATATAATAAGCAATAATAGCAAATACCGATCCCCCCCCCCCTCCCACTCCTTTCACACGGCAAGCCGGGAGTAATGCAGGGAAAGATGAAACAAGATTTCCCTTTTCCGACACATTTTTTTTCCCAGTGGGGATTTTTGTAAATATATTTTTAAATATTTTCCGCTTTGTAATAATCAGCATTGAAAAATTTCCACTTTTAAAATTATTTAATGTTGTATGAGAAATTTTGAAGATAAAAAAAAACCTTGAAAAAATAAATCTATTGAAATATAGCTTTTTTTCTGCGGTCTCGTAGGGATTTTTATATCCTTTTGGCAGCATCATCGCAGCATTGTTTACATGTTTACATTTCCTTTGCCTGCATCGTGGCGTCGTCTATGTCTAAGTCTCGTCATTCACTGGTTTTTGGATATTTAGATTTACAAATTAGGTAAGATTATTTTTCTATATTATTCCAAGAGTTAGTTAAAAATTAGTTTTCATCATTCTCAGGGACAGATTTAAGTTCAAGATAAAGAAAGCTGAGAAAAAGCATCAGCAATTGTGTAAAATTAACTGCATTGCTTTGCTTATTATGCGACTTAATTCTACAGAAGTGAATAAAAAAAAAAGTTCTTTACTGATCTTACATCTGCCCTGAATATGCTATTAATAAGTTGATTGTAATTATATATATATACCAGAGTAAAATGTGTCCGTAATGAACAATCTCGGAAGTTTTTGGTTTATAAAAAAATTAACCAATAAAAATTCAGCTTTTATTTTTTTCATAATTCTCCGTTGCCTGTTTTATAATTTGCTTTATTGCTGACAATCTTAAACCAGTCAGGAAGCGGAAAGTAATATTTTACAGCTCCAGTGTCTTTCAGTGAAATTATACTTCATATGTTAAGATCTGGTTTTAATTAACTAATATATATATATTCTGTATTTTCTGATGATACTGGCATATTTTTGTTTTGATAGTAATAGAAAACTTCGAATTTTATGTACTAATTAATGACCATTTGCAAAATTTCACTTTATTTTTAAGATTTTAATAAAGTAGGTAATTTCTTTTTAATTCATTAATGTGATTTTTAATTAGTCATGGCAATAGTGCCCAAAATGTTTTGGTTTAGCCGAAAAGCTAAGTAATCTGATTTAATTTTTAAATTCCACTTATCAGAGTGTAATAGGAACACAACTTGGTACTTTTCTGTTATACCAACACATGCCAAAATATACGCTAATCTGCCATTTATTTCTACCCTAACCGTGTAAGGAATTTTTTATTGCAAACTGTACCAAACATTCTGATTGGACTATTTATTGAACGTGAATCTTTTATTATTATTATTATTTAATCGTAACAACATAAAACATCTTAACTTGCTACTTTTCAAATAGAAAATATTGATTAAATTATAACTTGCATTTATTATTGACGCTGAAATGAATTTTACCATTAAGCTGTTACTTGATGATGTAGAAGCGGCAATAAAATTGTTTTAGGACTTTAGATACATAAAAAAAAAGTTTTTATCAAAAAAACTCATAAACATCTTCATTCAAAAAATGAAATGTTTACAGCAATCCTAAGAGACACATTTACAATTTCAAGCCTGTAGTTTAAATAGAGTTTTATTTTATTACCTTATGTAATATTTATTTGTTCTTTTATTTTAAGTGCATATTTTGTATTGCAATTTTCAAACGTTTTATTTTTAAGTGCTTAAATTCGTGCCAACAATGTTATTTTTGTTTTCAAATGATTCGTTTCATGTGAATTTCCTTTTGTGCCGATTATTATGCTTAGCGACAATGGTGTTGGTATAGCAGAAAAGGACCCAAACTTTTTATAAACAGTTGCTTTTAATATATTTTCATGTTGTAAATATTTTTTTAATAACAAACCAGATTAATTTTTAATGGGTTTTTTTTTTTCCTAATGAAAGCACATAATTTGTTTGGGTACATTTCAGTGAGCCGGGTGCCAGTGATATATATACATGTATTATATATACACATATCTATGTATATACACATATGTCTGCATATACACATATATACATACATATATTTATATACATATATGTATGTATATACATATATACTTATATAGGTATATACATTATGTATTTATATATGTTGATATATATCACTGGCGCCCAGCTAACCGAAATGTACCTTTTTTTGTTTCAAAGTATTGCATCGTCCCTTACCCCTCATGCAAAAACAAATTTGTCTTTAAGGACGTCTTCCTTTTTAAAACTTGTTTTAAGCCTTTGTAAGTATTTTTTTTTAACCTCATCTCCCCCGAGTCTGAAATTTTCTTTCTGTGTTTGTGACAACATACTCTCAAAGCATGCAATTTCTTTCTTGGAATCCAAAATAGTTGCACACTGTTATATTATACTGTTACATTTTTTTTTTTTTACACCCATCCAAAATATTAAGAGGAGAGAGCCTGTCTGATATTACACTTTTAATTTTATGTTAAATAAAACATTGGGTACTTTTCGGTTAGCCAGGTGCCAATGATGTGTACAAGTACATACATGTATATATATTACTGGTGTCCAGCTAACCGAAAAGTACCAAACATTGTATCAATTATCTTCCTTAATTACTTTCCTGGAACTATAATTTATCTCCATCTTTTATATTATGTTCTGCAGTGTTTTTCTTTTTCAGTACCATAATTTCAGTAAAAAGCGCTATAGTGCATATGCGTGTAAAAATTTAAAACAGTCTAAGTGCACAGCACTTCTGCTGGTGTGGCTGATTCAGTATTTTTTTTTTTCTTTTCCTCCCCATAGCAATATTTAGATAAGATGCCATTTTATTTAATCTAAATTATGTGTGTGTGCATGTTGAAATAAGTTTTGATTTAAAAGAAGAAGAAAATGATTCACTGACATCAGTTAGTATATACATTAATCAGTTGTACTTTTTCTTTTTAATTTTCTAGTTGAATATGATAAATGCTTAATATTGCAACCTATTACAATTTATTTTCATATTTTTCAGGAGACTGTGGTGGCGCAGTTCAGAGATGGCAGCAGAGATAGATGGTATAGAAGAGATGACTGTGCAGCATAAACTCGTTTGGCATTCAAGCAAAGGTAAGTTGTCAATTTACTCAGTTTGTAATGCAGGGCTTTTATCTTAGGGCCCATTTTGAAAAAAGTAAAAGTTATTTGTGTGAAATTTATTCTTTTTTCTTTTTTTTTTTTTTTTTTTTGTGAAAGATAACATTTTGTAATGAATATTAAATTTAGTTACTCAAATTTGAACCAAACATTTATTGATAACTTCTTTAAGTCCTTCTGTTAAAGTTTTCCTTTCAATTTGTTTGCAAATTACACATTTTGAAACATAACAAAATAAAAATTAACAATGAAGAGTATGTTTTTATGGATTGTTTATAAAATAGGCAATTCAGAAAATTCCAGATTTTAAAAGTATTGCTACCCCACATGCAAAAACAAATTTGTCTTTAAAGACTTCTTCCTTTTTAAAACTCAATTTCTTTAAGTTGCCTGTGTTATTTAAAAAAAAAAAAGGGAAGAGATCCTGTTTATTTAAAAGGTATATTGTGAAGGGACCTGCTTTACTAGGAAGAATTTTGGGATGGTCCCTTAAATAGGCTCCAAATTTTGTCTGTATTGATCAATTTACATTAGTAAATTTAATTTCACACATTCATAAAATAGAAGTGTACTCTTGTATTTTAGCTGCATACAGTTGGTAAACGTTAAAGCTCTTTACAAAGCTTTCCAACCTTTGCACTTTAAGTGTAAAATTTACACTTTTTAACCTTTTTTTACAGCTAGAATGTACTTATTTTTTACTCTTAAAAGTTATAGGAAAAAAAAAAGCTATTAAAATATTTTTCGGCAGAATCCTCGAATAAGCGAGGGTCCCGATTTGGCGATTTTTTTGACGCGCGCCAACCGAGAAATCGGCAACCTCCGAATTCTACCCAATCAGAACACGAACTTTTCGGCAGACGACTTATTACTTACACACATCGTCAAGCAAATTCTTTCACAAAGTACACCGTGAACGTAGCATTGATTTTATTTCGTTTTAAGAATATTTACAAAGTTTTAGTAAATTTTACCGCCACATTTTTCGATTTTTACATACTTTTACCAATATTTTCCTTCAGATATTTCAATTTTTACAAACTTTTACCGATATTTTCCTTTAGATATTTCAATTTTTATAAACTTTTATCGATTTTTTCGTTCCGATTTTTTCCATTTTTACAAATTTTTAGCTATTTTTCCCGCCGGATGTTTCTGTTTAAAAAACTATTTAGCTATTTTTCACTCCGTATTGTTTCATTTTTAGCAATTTTTCTATCCGAATTTTTCAATTTTTACAAATTTTGAACTATTTATTCCTCCGGATATTTTTATTCTTACAAATTTTTTCCTCCGGATTTTTCCATAAAAGAAAGTTCTACCCTATTTTTTCCTCCGGATTTTTCAATTTTAACCTACTTTTTTCATTTGGATTTTTCGTTTTTACAAGTTTTTAGCTATTTTTCATCTATTTTTCATTTTTACAAATTTTTAGATAATTTTTCTCTGGATTTTTCCATTTTTACAAGTTTTTAGCTATTTTTTCCTCTACATTTTTACAAATTTTAGCTACGTTTTTATTTTATTTTTTTTGTTTTCATTTTTATAAATATTTAGCTATGTTTTTACTTTTTTTTTTTTCATTTTTATAAATATTTAGCTATGTTTTTACTTTTTTTTTCATTTTTATAAATTTTTAGCTATGTTTTTCCTTTGTTTTTTTGCATTTTTTGAAATTTTTAGCTATTTTTTCCTCCGGATTTTTCAGTTTTTAAAAATTTTTAGCTACTTTTTCCTCTGGATTTTTCCGCTTTTAAAAATTTTTTAGCTACTTTTTCCTCTGGATTTTTCCGCTTTTAAAAATTTTTTAGCTACTTTTTCTACCGAATTTTTCAATTTTTAAAAATTTTTAGCTACTTTTTCCTCCGAATTTTTCAATTTAAACAATTTTTAGCTACTTTTTCCTCCGGATTTTTCAATTAAAAAAAAATTTTAGCTACTTTTTCCTCCGGATTTTTCAATTAAAAAAAATTTTTAGCAATTTTTTCTCCAAATTTCTCAATTTTTTAAAAAAAATATCTATTTTTTTCATTTGGATTTTTTATTTTTACAAATTTTTAGCTATTTTTTCTTCCGGATTTTACCATTTTTACAAATTTTTAGCCATTTTTTTCCTCCAGATTTTTTTATATTTTTAATTTTCTTTCTAACGTATTTTTCATTTGTATAAATTTTTAACTATTCTTTCCTCATCATATTTCCATTTTTACAAATTGTTAGCTACTTTTCCTCCAGATTTTACAATTTTCACACATTTTTAGCTATTTTTGCCACCATATTTTCCCACATTTTTAGCTATGTTTGCCACCATATTTTCCGAATTTCCAATTTTTTTGCTATGTTTTCCTCCAATTTTTCCATTTTAAACTATTTTTCCCTTTTTCCCGGATTTTTCCTTTTTTTATGAATTTTTAACTATTTTCCCTCCAGATTTCTCCATTTAAAAAAATTTTTAGTTATCTATTCCCTCTAGCTTTTTCAATTTACAAATTTTTAGCTATTTTTTCCTCCGGATACTTCATTTTTACAAATTTTCGGCTATTTTTTTCCTCCGGATATTTCCATTTTTACATACTTTTATCAATTTTTTCCTATTTTTACATATTTATAGCTTTTTTCTTCCATCTGTATCCATTTTTACAAATTTTCTTTTTTTTTCTATGAATTTTTTTGAAATATTTATCAAGTTTAATAATTTATTACCTTTAACAATTAAAAAATTTCTAGTAAAATAAGGCTTAAACTTGAAAATTGTCACAAAACGGAATAAAATCAACGTTTACTTCATGAAAGAAATTCTCATAAAAACTCTGTAAATAGTCAATTCTCTGCATCACACCACACACGTTATAATTGAGGAAAATTTCGATATTCTTCATTTTTCTAATACATGCAAGACGCGGTTGACTATGCTTCGCGTACATTAACCGAAAAAAACATCACTGGACGCATGAAACTTGCCGTACAGCAATCTCTAGAATGCACGAAATTCATTCAAGCCGCGGTCAGTAACTTGTGTATGTACGCTTCGCGTACATTAACCGAAAAAAAACATCATTGGACGCATGAAACTCGCCGTACAGCAATCTGTAGAATGCACGAAATTCATTCAACCTGCGGTCAGTAACTTGTGTATGTACGCTTCACGTACATTAACCGGAAAAAACATCACTGTACGCATGAAACTCGCTGTACAGCATTCTCTAGAATGCACGAAATTCATTCAAGCCACGGTCAGTAACTTGTGTATGTACGCTTCGCGTACATTAACCGAAAAAAAACATCACTGGACGCATGAAACTCGCCGTACAGCAATCTGTAGAATGCACGAAATTCATTCAAGCCGCGGTCAGTAACTTGTGTATGTACGCTTCGCGTACATTAACCGGAAAGAACATCACTGTACGCATGAAACTCGCTGTACAGCATTCTCTAGAATGCACGAAATTCATTCAAGCCGCGGTCAGTAACTTGTGTATGTACGCTTGGCGTACGTTAACCGAAAAAAAACATCACTGGACGCATGAAACTCGCTGTACAGCATTCTCTAGAATGCACGAAATTCATTCAAGCCACGGTCAGTAACTTGTGTATGTACGCTTGGCGTACATTAACCGAAAAAAAAAATCACTGGACGCATGAAACTCGCTGTACAGCAATCTGTAGAATGCACGAAATTCATTCCTGCCGTGGTCAGTAACTTGTGTATGTACGCTTCGCGTACATTAACCGAAAAAAAACATCACTGGACGCATGAAACTCGCTGTACAGCAATCTGTAGAATGCACGAAATTCATTTCAGCCGCGGTCAGTAACTTGTGTATGTACGCTTCGCGTACATTAACCGAAATTTTTTTTTTCCCCCAACAATCCATTGACTAATTTTAAGATTTTTTACCAGGATTGGCTGATAAATTTGGCGATATCTTTTAAATAGCCAAAAAATCATTTTGTAAACTTTTTCATATTAAAATTTAGTTAAATTGTAATATTTTAACAAAACTGTATTCAAAAAGTTATCATAAAAAAATCTTCGTCTATTACATATTGCATAGGAATTGTTCATTTTTATTAAAATTATTTTATTCAAAATTGTTATTTTACAGTTTGTTAAAACAGTTTAGCAGAGTTTCATGAAATGTAAACATCTTGTACAATGGGTCCTTCAAATTACTCAAAATTTTGATGCTTCAGCTCATGTGCTTAGAAAATGTTTGCTTTAAATGTTTTAATATTTGTTTCAAGAGTGATGATTCAGTTTTGTGATTATTGTGACACCTCTGGAAATATAGTGCATCTAATCTGGACTTACATTTAATAAAAATTAAATTAATTTAAATTTTTGAAATGTAAAATTTAATAGAAAAAGATTGAGTATTTTTTAAAGTTTTGCAGAAATGTGTCAAATAATTTTTGTTAACAGGGTTTTTGTATTGACTAGAAATATAAATGGACAGCGGACTAGCAACCCTTTCTTGAAGAAAACATGTCCTTTCCTCCAGCAGGTGTGGAGGAAGAATATTCTGCCAAACAGGTTTTTTTTTGCGCCAAACTGTCACGGAAATTCCACAGCTCCCGAGAAGAAACAGATTTTTCACTTGCGTTTGAGTTTCTCAAGTTTGAGAAAAGGATTACCGCCAGAAAGCGGCACCCTTTCGCCTATTTTTGGCGATGAAAGGGGAAAGATATATTCTTCAAGTCTGTCGGAAGAAAAGAAAGGAGTCCGCTGTCCATTTATATTTCTAGTCAATGGGTTTTTGACTTTCATGAACTTTGACAATACTTAAGATTACACAGATTTATGCTAAATATTTTTTTTTAATTTATGCTATGTATGTAGAAGAGGAAGGGAGAAGGTGATAAAATTATTTAATCTTCTGACCTCTAAATTAAGGATTTTTTTTTAATATGTTGTCATATAAATTAATTTGGATTTTGATTATATGTATAATTTTTAACAAATTAAAAATAAAGCAGATTCTTTGGAGAAAGGGACCTTCTTTAATACTTTCTTTGACCCTTTTTTCTTAAGAAACTTTAAAAAATGATATTTAAATTCAAGGTATTTTTAAAACATTCTTATGTTTTGCCCAAAATATTTTGCAAATGTAAGATTCTGGAGAGGAGCTGAAGGCTCAAATCCATGTTTTTAAATTTTCCTTTAAATCAAATATCAAGTAATAAAAATGGTGATTTTTTTTTCATTGCTAACTAAGCGTAAAACTGACAGTGTGAAATATGTTCGAGCCTGGAAGCTTCGTTACGCTTAGTTAGCAATGTAAAAATTCACATGTTTGTTATTCAATAATTTCGAGTTAATTTCACTGCTGAAAATTAATTAAAATTACTCAAATATCAAGTTTTTAGAATAAAATAACTGTGGCAATATTTGTATTGGAGTAATTAGTGTTTCCCCTGGACGTTTTCGAGAGGGCGCAGCACCCTGCCCATTTTTTTATAGTTGTAAATGCACCCTGCCCGTTTTTATATAGCTGGAAATGTGCCCTGATTATTGTGGATTTGCAAGAATTTGCTTTCGCGAATTTCACCAAAATTTAGCGGGAAAATATCACAAAAATCATCTAACGGTCATGAGAAAATATCGCAAGATTCGTCTATCGGTCACAGTAAAATATCACAAAATTTGTCACTTGGTCGCAAGAAAAATTACAAAATTCAAAAATCTCAAAATTCGACAGTTTGTTGTAGGAAAAAAATTGGGAAATTTGCTTATTTGTCGCAAAACCTCCCTCCCTGCACAATTCGGCAATTGGTAGCAGGAAAATATTCTGAAAGTCATCAGTCAGCTGCGGGAAAAATCACAAAACTATTCAGTCAGTCATGGGAAAAAATAGCAAAATTCTTCCATTGATCGCATGAGAAAAATTGCTAAATTTGTCAATCGATTGCGGCCAAAAATAGAGAAATTTATATATCTGTCATGGGCAGGGCATTCGGGGCACGGGCCCAGGGTCCCCGATTTTCAGGAGTCCCCAAATGCTACTAAAAATTTTTGAATTATTGGCCAAAACAGTTTTAACTGTTAAAAAAACAAAATTAAAATGGAAAAATCTGTTTGTCAGAGATTGTCTATGATGTGTCAAAGCAGGGTTGGCAAGTTTCTTCCAAAGTGGAAAAAACCGGCCTGAAGAAATAGGTTTCTTCCAGGTGGAAAAAATGGAAGAAACTGTTTTTCTTTAAGAATTTACCATATAAGTTACAACTTTGTAAAATACAATAAAAATAAATGTATTTTCTAATAGATAACCTTACATAAATTTAATTAGACTTATAAAAATTTAATTATGTATGATAAATTGATAATTACACCAGTTTTTTAGCCAAGATCACACACCTGTCTAAAGCTTTCCAATCATTGTGTACCTGAATAAAATAAATGGGACTTTTCTAACACCATGCCAAAATGTATGCTAATGTGCTATTTATTTCAACCCTGAACGTGTAAATATTTTTATTGCAAACCGTGCCAAACATTGTGATTTACTATTTATTGAACATGACACTTTTTAATTATTATTATTACTTAATTTACTCTGTAACCTCGCAAAACATCTTAATTTGCTATTTTTCAAATAGAAAATATTTAATATTAAGTAGTAACTTATATTTATTGTTGACACTAATGTGGATTTTACCATTAGGCATTTACCAGATGATGAGGACGCTGCAATAAAATTGTTTCAGGACTTTGGATACAAAAAAAGTATGAACGCCTTCATTCAAAAAGTGAAATGCTTACTGCAATGCTAAGAGACATTTACAATGCTATGCCTGTAGTTTAAATTGAGTTAATTTTATTAATTTATCATATAATATTTATTTGTTCTTTTATTTTAAGTCTATATTTGTGTCGATTTAATAAAATAGTCCGTGAAAGTCTGTAATTTTCAAATGTTATATTTTTAAATGCTCAATTTTGTGCCAACATTTTTTTTTTTTCCAATTGAATCCTTTCACATGAATTTCATTTTGTGCCAATTATTGCACTTGGTGACGACAATGGTGTTGGTATAATAGAAATGTACCAAATAAATTTATCCAAAATACACAAAATCAATTAAATGTAATTCAATTCAAAAGAGGCACATTTTTTTTATATATATAATTTAAACTTCTGTAACCAGTAGTAAATAGTATGTGGATCATTTACCTATTGTAGAATGAAACTCTTTTAAATAAAAGACAGTGCTCTGAATTTACGCCCATTTTATTAAGGAAACTAATATACAGTAATTACTGTATTGAAGGATTTCATTAAAATCTCCATTTTCCTTACTACAGTGCAACATTGTATAACAAAACAGAAGTAATTTAGCTTTAAGATGCTGCAATCAATTTCTCAACTTAGAATGGATGAATGCAAAAGGTGAAAAAAATTATTATCCCTGTAGAGTTCATTTTTAGAACATTTATCTTTTAAATCAGCATGCTAGTATACATAATTACAAATTTGTTTGTTTTAAGTTTTGCACAATAGTTTTTAAAATATTGCATTTTTATATGATAAATAAGGAATTGGTAGGGTTTTTTTTTACAGAAATTATATAAACAATAAAAAAATATCCCCTACCTCTAAAGTTGTAAAAAACATAACCTGTAAATACCTGCTGAACCTGAAGTTTGTTATTAAAAAATAACTTATTTTTCCATAAATAATATTTTTAATATTAATTAAAATTTCCAATTTAAATTTCATATAATTAGGTTTTGAATTTAATTCTTTTATATAGTTAATATATTTTAATTTTGAGCATCTGTTTTGTTTTCTGTTGGTTTCTTCCAGTTTCTTCCGGAAGAAACCCAACCCTGTGTCAAAGTAACTTCATTTTTTCTTTATTGTCTTTTAACCCTTTGAGGCATGGTGGGATATATTATATCCCACCTAATTTTAATATGATTCGAACCAGAAACTTTGAATTAAATTTTACTTTTTTAACTTTGACGGGGAAAAGTTGAAAAATTGCTTTTCCTTATTTTGAACTAAATTACGGTGAGAATTGAAATGCTATTGTTTTATGAGTGATAATATCAGATTTATAGCTTGGAGGTACACAATGTATTTTCCTACTTTACAAAGCCATTTTGAAGGAAATGTTATGTGAAAAAATAAGGTACACAATGTATTTTCCTACTTTACAAAGCCATTTTGAAGGAAATGTTATGTGAAAAAATAAAGTGAAGAAAATAAAGAACTGCTGGTTTCTAGCAATACAAATTCTAGAAACATTTACAAAGTGAGCAATTCGACTTTTATGAAATGAACAGAAAGAGCACCCATACATCATATGTAAAGAATATGAATTTATATATTTGAAGTTATTCAAAAGAATTTATAGAAAGCCTGTTTTTATTTTGTTTTAGTGATTAACACAGAGATAAAGTATTTAATATATACAGCCCCCCCCCTGCTCTTAACACATAAAAATAGAAACAATATTATTGTTAACATGGTTGCAAAAAGAAATGAGATAATATGATATAACATAAAATCGCCACCATGAAATGCAGTTTCGCACCTAGAAAAAAAAAAAAAAAAAAAAAAAAAAAAAAAAGGAATTAGGCGTCATTTGACAACGCTGCCCTTTCATGAGCTTTTGTTAAAAGCAAATATAGGTATACTGCAATAAAATAGTTTCATTTTGTACAAATAACTTGAACTACAAAGCTTTTTGTAAATAGTTTTTTTAAATTATAATTTCTGTTCCGATTATATTTATAAATGGCTAATTAATAAGTGGTGTTTTTAAAGTAAGGCATTTTAATTTTGTTTTGTAAAATTTATTTTTTGTTTTTCAGAAGAAGAAGAATAAAAATCTGGAAAGAAAAAAGTTCTCTGTGAAGATGACTGTAGATTTTCAGCTCTTGTTTATCAACTTAAATTAAGAAACATCAGAAATTTAATTGTAACAGGATTAAATTTTCTTGTAAAATATTTCTGATAAATTTTGAGCATCTTGTAAATACATAAATAAATGTTTTTTGGTTGGTTTGTTTTACATTTGTTGTGAAAAATAAAATTTATATGAAAAAAAAAAGCATTCAGTTCTAGTGTTTTTAAATATATATATTTATTTATGCAAGTGATGTTGTTAAAAAGGATGTACTATATATTTTCCCCTTCTTTCTCATTCTGAGAACATTCCCCCTTCTTTTTACAGGTTAAGATATAATTGAATAAAAGTGTTTTATGTAGGCCATATTTTAAAAACTGATAAACTGTTTTTGTTGGTTGATTATAAATTAGCATTGCTTGGAGATCAGGTATTAAAAATAATTTGCTGTATAAAAACTTTTGAAAATTTTAATAAAAATTTCATCATAATCTCATTAGAAGTTGAGATTAAAATTTTAATGTACATAATATTGTATGAATCAGTTTGAAATTTTGTTAGTCAAAAAGTCACATACCTCCTGCTGGAAGGAAAAATATTTTAAAGATTTCTTTATTGGTAATATATTAAAAAAAAAAAAAAAAAAAAAAAAAAAAAAAAATCAGTACTCATTACTTGCTAATCTTTAAAAAGTAAAAACAATGATATATTATTATTTATGAGTAATGTTTAGTCCATTTAAAAAAACAAACAAAAGATTTAGTGCATGAATGGTGAACCTGCCGTGTTCTAGAAGATCAACTGCCACTACTATTTTGAAAAAATATTAAACTTATTTAATAAGAGAAATTTTAAGATTACATAAGAAGGAAAATAGTGACAATTGGCTTTCTGTCAATTAGTAATATTTTGTAAATATATATACATTGAAATTTTGTTCTATGATGTGTATAAAGGGGGGAAGAGTCCTTAACAGACTAAAACATTACTTTATAGGAATACTGCTACATTTTTCTGATATTATATGCCAAAGAGATGAAGATAGTGAAATGACATTTTTTGAACGGACCTAATTTACATATATATATAGTTACATCATTAAAAAAAATTCTTAAATTTCAATGATCAGTAATGTCAACATTTTACCAATTTTATAAAATAGAGTTCCTGCGTTTTTGTTTTATTTTCAAGCTGGATAATTGGAAGAAACATCCAGGTAAGAAATTGTATTATAAAAGCACCAGTGGACCCATGCGAAGATTTCACACTGCAGTCTAATACTCTTTAGATGCAGGTTTAAACTTGTAAAGGAAAATTAAAGACTGAAACTATCTTCAAACAACATTAGTCGAGCCAGAATATCATCTCGTTTATTCCATCACAGTTACAGTAAAAACTGATCGAGCATAGCAAAGACAAAAATATATATATATCTATAGTTAATTAACTGCTTTAGAGATGACATCATCTGTTTCGGAAAAAACATGGGACAAAGAAAAATAAATTGAGCATTTCAATTTTGCTTTTTAGTCATAAATATAAAATAAACCCGTGCAGCAACTATGTCCCACTTTATCTTTTTTGTAGTATTTATTTTTTATAATCATTTTAAGCATTATATAATGTGGTATTTTATTTTTGTGGCCACACTAATTTGAGGAAAGCCTTTCATTTCTTTTATGAAAACAATGCAGATTTATTTTTTAATTTACAGCAATTTTTAATCAAAAAATATGTTTTATCGAGATGTGAGTGCACTATGTCAAAAGCTGGTTCAAAATCCTTTCTTATGGCATCTCGTTCATTGTTGTGCATTTCATATTTTCTGAGAAAAGGGGATGTTGATAACAGAAATAATATATACTAGTGGGCCTGTGTGAAGATTTCACACTGCAGCCTAATATTTTTTAGCAATATCTAATATTTTTTAGATGCATGTTTAAACTTCTAAAAAAAAATAAAGCCAGAATATAATCCAATTTATTCTTTCATACTTTACAGTAAAAACTGACTGAAAATATCAAGAGCTATATATATATATATATATATAAATTGTATTTTAACTACATTAGAGGGTGACATAATGTTTTGAAAAAAAGAATAAAAAAAATAAATTGAGCGTTTGAATTTAAATTTTGCTTTTTTATCATAAATATAAAATAAACCCATGCAGCAACCATGTCCACTTTATTGAACATTTTTTTTATCATCATTGTTGTGGAATTTAATTTTTGTGGCAACAGTAATTTGAGGAAAAACTTTCATTTTATTTCTGAAAACAATGCCTATTTAATTTATTACTTGCAATTTTAACCAAAATACGTGTTTTAAAGAAATGTGAGTGTACTATGTCAGAAGTCGCTTGAAAATCCTTTCATATGGTATCTCATTTAACATTATACATTTTTTATTTGCTTTGAAAAAGGGATGTTGAATATAATCATTAGATAACAATTTTCAATGGAAATTCTGGCTGGACAATCCACCTGGTGAATTAGCTTGAAGAAACATAAATTGAAACTACTTAAAAATTTACTCCTTTGAATAGAATGTTTAAACCTATAATTTAATTAAAAATTGAAGAAAATTAGTTTTTTTTTCGTATTCTCCCCATCATTGGTAATTTAACGCTCAATATATATTTTACACCTTGTGTTACACCTTATTTTACAACTTTTTTTTTATTAATTACAATTATGGCTTTTGCAACTTTTTCAGAATAACATTAAAAAATAAATCATAACCATATGGCCTTTTATTCCGATCTAATGAGATGAGTGGATACGGCCAATTTTTGCCTCCATTGGGACACTTTATTTTTTTTTTTAAATTATTATTATTGCTTCCAGATTGAAAGTATTCTATACAAGATCTGAAGCACTTTCGATTTTATTGTATTTTGACCTTTTTAATATGGGATGCTTATAACACCATTGCAGTTTTTAACTGAAAAATATTATAATAAAGTGAAACATGTATGCATAAAAGTCAGGTTGGTGTTATGAGCTCTTGTTAAGAAAAATATTCCAATAGATTAATTTTTTTTTTTTTTCAAATTTTGAATAAAATATTTAGAGTTTTCAGACAAAAATTATGGACCAGTAAATTTAGATTCTAAAGTTTAAAATAACTTAAAAAAAGAAAAAAAATTGTCCCTGCCAAAGGAGTAAAAATGGAGATTTGCTCAACTTTACTTTTTTGAGGACCATAAAAAGTATAATTCTGGCAAGCTTCCATTCATGATATCTAATAGTGGCATGAATATGGCTAGCTTTGGGCTATCATTCATTAATGATGCCCATTGATGGCGACAAAGTGGCTAGCTTTCGGCATGCATTCATTAATGATTACCATTGATGGCAACAAAGTGGCTAGATTTCAGCTTGCATTCATTAATGATGGCAACGAAGTGGCTAGCTTTCGGCTTGCATACATTAATGATGCCCATTCATGGCAACAAAGTGGCTAGCTTTCGGCATGCATTCATTAATGATTACCATTGATGGCAACAAAGTGGCTAGCTTTCGGCTTGCATTCATTAATGATGGCAACGAAGTGGCTAGCTTTTGGCTTGCATACATTAATGATGCCCATTCATGGCAACAAAGTGGCTAGCTTTCGGCATGCATTCATTAATGAATAGCATTGATGGTATGTGGATGGCTGGCTTAAGGCTAGTTTACATTTATGATGACCAATAAATTAACATTTATGGCCAGCTTTGGGGTAGCTTTTATTCTTAACAAACGCAGGTGGCATGGCTGTGGCGATCTTCTGGCTAGATTTTATTCACGATGATCGTTAATGGCCAAACTGTGGCTAGTTTTCATTAATAATTGCCACTTAAAGTATAACTGTGGCCAGTTTTAGGCTATCCGTCAATTATGATTAACCACTTGTGGCACAATTATGGGCATCTTAATGTAGTTATGGCCAATTCTGTTGCGGCCACATTGTGGCCGGCGTGACAGTTTTTTTAAGTTGCCGTTACGGCAAACGATTGCGGCCCCTCATCTACTAGTTTGGGCCAAGGCTAACGTAGCCATCAGTGGCCCGCAAGTTCTGTGTTAGTTGGGATACTTCTTGACTTTATTTGAAGGAGTACATTTAGCTTTAAAGATTGCCAGTGCCGAAAAAAAATTCTGCTTTCATGAATGAAGGTGGAGAGGAGGAGAAACATATATTATCCTAAATTGTACTTCTTAACATATTCAGTCATAAAATATGGATATCAAGTAGGGGTGCACAACCTTTATAAGAGGAGGGTCAGTCACAAAAATGACTGGATTGTCGAGAGCCAACATCTGCAGAGTGGACAAAAGTGTTTCGGTGAGAAAGGAGGAGGATCGACCTAAAAGTTCATAAAAATGCTAATATTAAAAGGAGGGTTAGCTCCCTATACTCAACCACTTCCTTAGTCAGCATAACCCAATTCAGTTGGCAAGGATGGAAAAAACTTGGATTTTTTTTCCATGCATGATTGACAATATTCGTAGTTTTTTTCCTAGTGATTGACGAAATTTACGATTTTTATGCGCCCGATTGGCAAAATTCGCGATTTTTACGTGCCCAAACGGCAAAATTCATGATTTTTACACGCCTGATCGGCGAAATTCATGATTTTTACGCAAATATTCAGCGAAATTTGCGATTTTTACGCGCCCGATCAGCAAAATTGGTGATTTTTACGCACGATCGGCGAAATTTACAATTTACCCGCGCCCGATCGGCAAAATTCACGATTTATACGCAACCGATCGGCAAAATTTGCGATTTTTACGGACCCGATCGGCACAATTCGCGATTTTTACGCATACAATCGGCGAAATTTACGATTTAGACTCACCTGATCGGCAAAATTCGCTATTTTTACGGGCCCGATCGGCAAAATTCGCGATTTTTACGTGCCCAAATTAAGGCTTCTATACTAAAGAGCTGGCGCATCGTCCGACATTAATATTCCCAAGTGGAAAAGTGTTGGCGTTAGTTTTTCCTGTAGGACCCATTTGGCGCATTTATCGCCGCCTTATTTGCTTTGCAGAATTTATCAAAAAGTACGATAGGGAATGAAAGTTTCGAATAAAATACGTACTCTTGATCATTGATTTTCATTGCAAATTGTAGCCTGCATGTTATTTATTGTTCAATAAAATTGGCAATAAATTTATTTACTTTTATTAAGAAAACCTTTGGTTTTACAATGAACATTCATTTCACTAATTAATTATGCAAGCAGTGTTGAATTTATGGAATGACCCGGTATAGTAGTATAGAGTAATTGAAGTCTAGAAGCGCACCTCCCCCTTTCGAAACTTTAGCCCCCCCCCCCCGCCCCCCGGAGAAAAATTTTTGAAACATCGGATACAAGTTTTGCAATTTGGACATCGCAAGTTTTGCAATTCGGAATGCAAATTTTACATTTAACTGCTCCCCCCCCCCCTTTTTTTTCTTTGCATAATTTATCTAATTAATTCTTACTTATTTCTAAAAGTTTTATTTTATTTTATTTGTCCATAGAAATTTTATTATTATTATTATTATTATTATTATTATTATTTTAGAATATCAGCAGCAATTTCTTACCTTAGTGTAACAATTAAAATTTATTCTTCAAATGTACTTTTTTCCAAAAAATAATGATTTTTTTTTTGAGTGTATGTGGCATTTCTGAGTGTTCTTCACTTAACAGTGTAATGAAAAAAATATTATAATTAATTTCTGATGTAAAAGTATAACTGAAGAAAAATAATATTAAAAATATAATTTCATCTTTTACTTTGTGCTAAATATTTAAAACCTTCTATTTAAAGTAATTTTTAAAAAGTTTTCATGTGTAGCAAGTTTTTATTACTTTAATAATATGAGAACTGTTCTTTCCAAGAGGAAAATGTAATGATCCTTCACAGTATCCAGATATCCTTCGTTATCTTAAACAAATTTATATCTTAAAGTTACAATAAAAATGTACTCCATTTCTTAATAACATTTAATTATGAAAATTGTTTAAAATATTTATTTATATATTTTCTTAAATATAACTGTATTTTGATGAAATATTAATAATAAAATTATCTTTAAGCAAATTTAGGTTTTTTTTTTCGAAATTCAAAATAGAACCCATTTATTTGGTGAAAATGAATATGTAAAAAAAAAAGAAAGAAAGAAAAATAAAAGAAATCTGTACTTTTAAAAATAAATTTACTTTAAAATATTCTATTTTATATTATAGTTCTTTCGAAATTTCTCATAAATTTCAATTATATATTAATATTCATAAGTTTTCCGTAAAATTTCAGTTTAATTTTGTGCTTTTGAAAAAAAAAAGTCAGAAATAAACATCGTTTTCCCGAAAATGAACTAGATGGGCGAACAAAAAATTTCGGGAAGAATAAAATCTACAATTAATAGTTAAATTTGGCAATTTTTCATGTTTACGAGGAAATTGAAGCATGCAGGGATCCTTTCTTCAATGATTCGTACAACTAATAGCAGAACAACTACCCATATTAAACCTTTAAAGTTAAAAAATAGACAGACTCTAATTCAACGCCATTGAAACACATTACGTGAGCCAGTCCAGCGGGAATAGAAATGCCTGACGAGTCAGCCTATATATTTAGTAGCTCTAGCCCAAATGGCAAGATTCATGATTTTTATGCACCCAATCGGTGAAATTCGTGATTTTTACGCGCCTATTCAGCGAAATTTGCGATTTTCACGCACCTATTCAGCGAAATTTGCGATTTTTACGCGCCCGATCAGCAAAATTTCCGATTTTTACGCAGACGATCGGCGAAATTTACAATTTACACGCACCTGATCGTCAAATTTCGCGGTTTATACGCACCTGATCGTCAAAATTCGCGATTTTTACGGACCCGATCGACAAAATTCAAGATTTTTACACGCCCGAACGGCAAAATTCGCGATTTTTACGCATACGATCGGAGAAATTTACAATTTTTAGCGTCCGATCGGCAAAATTGATCCGCGGGCGACTAGTAGTCCGATCGATGGCCACTTTTGGCCCGCGGGCCACAGGTTGTGCATCCCTTTTAAGAGGAGGTCAAAATTGTAATGTTGTTTTCTCTGTAATTTGTTTAAGATGCTAAAAAAAATGTAAAACTGAAGATCAAAAAGATGAAAAACTTAATTACATCTATAAATATAATCCTTGAGTGTATTAATCATTACTCAATGTTTTAAAACTGCAGTCTATTTATAGAATTGTATTAATTTAAATAAGGCTTCTAATAGAGTGAAACCTACAGGATAGTGAACAGATATATCTGTTATAAATATTAACCTCATCCGAGAAATTAACTTACAGAAAAACCACTTTTTCATTTCCTCTTGCAAAGGAGAAAGAAGGAAAGACCTTGATTAAGAAAAGAAATAGCTTCAAAGTAATCAACATTTCTTTCAACGCATAATAAATTGCATAGTAAGATTTATGACCACTCAACTTCAAATAAATGTTCAAAAGCTTTTTTAAATTGATGAACTATTATTATATGAAATAGATTAAAGACATTAGAACAATAATTATAGCAGCAAATGAAACTTTATTATTCCAATTACGTTCTTACGCTCAGACCTCGCAATATGTGTAATTTCCTGATGTAAGAATGATTTAATGATAAACTCTGAACTTATTATTATGACTTTAATTCTTTAGTCCTCTACCAAAATGTAACCACGTAAACAGGAGCAGATGCTAGCTCCATTATAATGTGAAATAACCGCTATTAATGTTTAAATGTAAGCTGTAACGTTAATGTAATGTTTTGTGATCAATTATAGTATCTTAAATGGAACCACCAGTCTATTTACTCTGACTCATTGAATCCAAACCAATTAGTTTTTTCAGCAAAAATGTGATATGTGCAATGCCTTGGATTTAACCCTGGATTACCTTTAACTGGATTACCTTTAACTGGATTAACTTTAACTGGATTACTCGTCGAAGTGCGATGCACCTTCAGAAAAGGTAAGAGAATTTTATCTTATCCTTTTTTTCAAAAGTACTTTAATCTTCTTGAGATATTTTCGCGTTTGAACGTACTCCTCCTTCAAAGATTATTGAGACTGAAAAATGGTCTCGGAAGGAAGGTGTGATTTTAAACTTAAAAACTAAAAAACTGTTTAAACAAATTTACAAATCACTTAGAACTATTTCAAAAGAAAGAAAATAAATATAAGCATCATTATAGAACTAATTAAATAAAACTTAATAAAAACAATAAAGAAAAATCAATCGAAGAAATGGCGTTTTCAAAAGAAACCTAAGTAATTGAAAAATTAAACCCAAATAACTATTCCATTTGGAAATTAAATGTCCAAATGTTATGAATAAAAGAAGATTTATCAGAATTAATAACAGAAGAACCGCCAAACCCAATAACACCAGATTGGCAAAAGAAGGGCAAGAAAGCAAGGGCGATAATAAATTTAAGTCTTGAGGACTCTCAAATCGTCCATATAAGAAATTTAAACACGTCGAAACAAACAGGGGACACATTAAAGAATATTCATGAAAGAGAAAATCTTTCAAGTAAACTGTATTTACTTCAAAAATTATATGGAGCTAAATTACAAGAACACGGTAACGTGCAACGTCACATAACAAATATTCTTGAAACCATCGACAAACTCTCCGCAATTGGAGAAAATATTAGTGACTCGCACATTTCAGCACTACTACTGTGCTCACTTCCAACGAGTTACAACACACTTATAACGGCTCCGGAAGCCAGGCCGGAAAATGAGTTAACACCAGAATACATAAAAAATAAACTTGTTGACGAATATAATAAACGAGTAGAAAACTCGGAACAAACCGAAAATTAGGCAAAAGCGTTTAAAACACAGAAAAAGTTCGTAAATAATGATTACAAAAATCATAATAAATATTGCACGTACTGTAAACAAAATAATCATAACTATAAAGAATGCTGGCACTTAAAAACAGAAATTCACAAAAAGCTACACCAAAACAAACATTTAAACCAAACAAGTTTACATCGTCGCTCTGCTTTGAAAACACAATCGGTGATAGTGAAAATGATAGGTGCGAAACGAAAGAAAAAATAAATAAAAACGTACAAATAAATCATAACAAAAATCAAGATGCAGCATTTATAATCGAAAAGCCCAGAAAACCAACCTGGATTATTGATTCCGGAGCATCTTCCCATATTGCGAACAGCAAAGAAATATTTACTGAAATAAACAACACCGAACAAACATCCGTAATAATCACGAATGGAAATGCACTCAATTCCTACGGATCCGGTGAAGTTATGATTACAACAAAAACATCAAACAGGGGCTCAAATAAAATAAAATTAAAAAACGTGTTATATGTTCCAGATTTGGAAACAAACTTAATTTCTGTAAGTAAAGCAACTCAACATGGTTACAAATTAATATTTGAAGACGAAAAATGCATGCTATCCTGTAACGGCAAAACGTATCTGGAAGCGAAAAAGAAAAATAATTTATAGGAGGTAATTCTCTCAGAAAAAGATATCCCAGACACAGCAAATATCGCAAAAGACTGCAAAAATAAAGAATGTCTAGAACTTTGGCACAAACGCCTAGGTCATAGGAATTACGAAAGTATAAAACAAATGATGAAAAACAACTTGGCCAATGGCATAAAAATAAACAACTGCAGTCATACTACACACTGCGAAACATGCATAAAAACAAAAACTACTGATGCACCATATCCGAAATTATCTGAAAATACTCGACCTGATACATACAGACGTCTGTGGACAGATAAGAACAACCTCTTTAGGGGGAAAAAGGTATTTCGTCACTTTTATTGACGACCACTCAAGATTTACAATAATTTATTTACTATCTCACAAAGATGAGGTCTCAGACAAAATAAAGGACGATACACAAATGGTTCACACACAATTCGGGAGATATCCCAAAGCATTCAGATCGGATAACAGGGGCGAATATATTGGTAAAAATACGGAGGACTTTCTTAGAAAAAGAGGTATAAAACACCAATTTACTGTTCCACACTGCCCGAGCTAGAACGGGATAGCCGAGAGAAAGAATAGAAGCTTGATAGAAATGACCCGAGCTATGCTCTCAGAAGCTCGGTTACCACACAGATTCTGGGGTGAAGCAATAAATACAGCAACACATCTCCAAAACAGACTACCAACAAAGGCTACAAATAAAACTCCGTACGAAATTTGGTTCAAGAGAAAACCAAACTTGCATTACCTTCGAGTATTTGGCTGTAAAGCTTATATATACATAGAGGAAAATTAGATAATATAGCCAGGGAAGGAATATTTATGGGATATGATAACCACTCAAAGGGTTCTAGAGTATTTACTAAAAATAATGAAATCATAATCAGGAGAACTATAAAATTCTTAGAGAATAACACATACATTCTGAATGAAGAAAATAATGAACCAGAATGCATGCTTGATAACAAAAATTATATTGAAATGAAAATAAGCAATACAGAACAAACACAAGCAGAACCGATCAAAATATTCCTACATTAAGAAGGTCAGAAAGGACAAACAGGGGAGTTCCACCTAATAGATATGCATCCGACAGTTATATCTGTATAGTAAAAAACAATGAAATAATCGAACCGAAAAATTGGAAAGAAATCAATGAAATAAAAAATCCTAGAGAAAAGGAAAATTGGCTCAAAGCCACAGATGCGGAAATAGAAGCGCTGATGAAAAACAAAACATGGGAACTAGTAGAACCACCACCAAATAGAAAAATAATAGGATCAAAATGGATCTTTAAAAGAAAAGTCGATAGCTCAGGAAAATCACCCATATATAAAGCAAGATTAGTTGCTAAAGATTTTAGCCAAAAATTTGGTGAAGATTATGATGAAACATTTGCACCAGTAGTGCAACACACCACCATTCATGCATTTTTATCCACAGCCGCTTACAAAAATTTAGATGTACACCATATTGACATAAATGTGGCATTCATTCATGGAAATTTACATACAACAACCAGAGGGTTACATAGAAACAAACTCTAATTATAAAGTTTGTAAACTAAATAAGACCATATATGGTCTCAAACAGGCAGCAAGAGCCTGGCACCTAAAGATAGAAAATTCATTAAAAGCACTTAATTTCATGCAAAGCACAGCTGATACATGTTTATTCATAAGAAAAGAAAAAGAAAATTTCACATACGTAATAATCTATGTCGAAGACATACTTATAGCAAGTAAACCGGAAATAAAAGAAATCGTAAAAACACTAAATGAAAAATATGAATTAAAAAACTTAGGACAAATAAAGAAATACTCAGGAACCGAAATAGAAAAAATACCGGACGGTTATGCACTAAACCAAAATCAAAAATTGAAGAATTAGCTAAGAGATTTAATTTTGAAAATGCAAAACCATACGGAACACCAATGGAACCCGGTTTTAATAAAATAGAAGATGACGAAAATTTGTTACCAAAGAACATAGAATACTGTAAAGCTATAGGCTCACTTCTGTACATTGCGACAGTTACTAGACAGGGCCGTAGCTAGGGGGGGTGCCAGGGGGGGGGGGCTCAGCCCCCCCTGAAAAATTTTGAGCCCCCCTGGGAAAGTTGACAAGGCCGCCAAATGAAATTATGTTTCAAAAATCCAAATGAAACTCCGTTCAAAAGTTGAACTTAGTTTTGGGGGCTCTTTACAGTTTTGCATAAATACTAAATTGTAGTATTTGTTTAAAAACTGCAATTAAGTGCTTCAACAGGCGCGCATCATATCTGCACATACTCAACACCTTTTGCTGATGCAAACATTGACTTTTGCATTAGTTATATACTGATGTTTTTCATTTTGCAGCGTTTTCCATTATTAACACATAAAACAAAGTTATTCTAATGAGTTATAACCAATTTAAATACAAGTGGTTTAGCTTTTGACTAGACACAAAAATAATTTTAAAATGCAAAATACACCCTTGATTATTCTGTTTTTTATCATATAATAACATAACTTTAGAATCCTGAAGGGCAGGGAATATTCAGAAAAAAATTAAAGGTTGCAACGCTTTTGAAACAGTTTTTTAATTACTTTTTGACATCACTTATTATTTCACTAGTATAATTATACACTGAAAATTTTCATTCTGCAGCCAGTGATATAGCAGTAACAAAATCAGAGGGCATACGCTTTAGACAGAGGGTATACCCTAAAAAGTATATGCTATAGTGTTTTTGAGAAGAGGGTATACGGTATTCCTTAAAATAATCGCTGTCTGCAGCTTTTACTTTTCTTAGCATCAAACAATGTTATAAACAATTTTTTAATAAGAAGCATAGTGCCTACACTATGAATATGGACTAAATTACCTTTGTATATAATACTTTGATCATATATACTTTGTGTTTGTGCGTGCATGTGTCAGAGAGAGAGAAATAGTATGAGCACCCCCTATTGTTTACTTCTAGCTACAGCCCTGTTACTAGACCAGACATATCAGCACCAGCCAACATCCTTATTAGACGTAATGAAGCACAGCGAAAAAAGGACTGGAATGCAGTGAAGAGAATAATCAAATATTTACACTGTACGAAAAATTTTAATTTAGTTTTAAATACAAAAAAGAAACCAAAATTAGAAGTTTATACCGACTCCGATTGGGCGGGAGATACAAAAACGAGAAAATCAACTTCTGGCAGTATTTACATGTTGGGAGACAATCCAATACAGTGAATCACAAAAAGGTAGACATGCATCACCTTATCATCTGCTGAAGCAGAATATATATCTGCAGCAAACGCTTGTCAAGAAACTTTATGGCTAATCAAATTATTAGAAGATTTAGGATTAACTCAAGAAAAACCAATTATAATGCATGAAGACAATCAAAGCTGTACAAAGTTGATACACAACGAAAAGTTTGGTAAGCGTACCAAACAGATAGACGTCAAATTCCATGCCATAAAACAGCTTAAAGAAGAAGGTATTATAGAATTAAAATATTGTCCTACAGATCAGATGATAGCAGACTCGTTAACCAAGCCCATACCCAAGCATGCACTGGAAAGACATAGAAATTCAATGAAACAATTTATGATCAATTCCTCGGAGGAGCTTAAGGGGGAATGTTATAAATATTAACCTCATCCGAGAAATTAACTTACAGAAAAACCACTTTTTCATTTCCTCTTGCAAAAGGGAAAGAAGGACAGACCTTGATAAAGAAAAGAAATAGCTTCAAAATAATCAACATTTCTTTCAACGCATAATAAATTGCATAGTAAGATTTATGACCACACAACTTCAAATAAATGTTCAAAAGCTTTTCTAAATTGATGAACTATTATTATATGAAATAGATTAAAGACATTAGAACAATTATTATAGCAGCAAATGAAACTTTATTATTCCAATTATGTTCTTATGCTCAGACTTCACAATATGTGTAATTTCCTCTGATGTAAGAATGATGTAATGATAAACTCTGAACTTATTATTATGACTTTAATTCTTCAGTCCTCTACCAAAATGTAACCGCATAAACAGGAGCAGATGCTAGCTCCATTATAATGTGAATAAACCGCTATTAATGTTTAAATGTAAGCTGTAACGTTAATGTAATGTTTTGTGATCAATTATAGTATCTTAAATGGAACAACCAGTCTATTTTCTCTGACTCATCTAATCCAAACCAAATAGTTTTTTCAGCAAAAATGTGATATGTGCAATGCCTTGGATTTAACCCCTGGATTACCTTTAACTGGATTACCTTTACCTGGATTAACTTTAACTGGATTACTCGTCGAAGTGAGATGCACCTTCAGAAAAGGTAAGAGAATTTTATCTTATCCTTTTTTTTTTAAGTACTTTAATCTTCTTGAGACATTTTCGCGTTCGAACGTACTCCTCCTTCAATATCAGTTCACAGTGGCGAGAAGATTAAAAAAAAAGCTAATCATTTTGGTTCTGTATGTGTCCTGTAATAGCAATAAAAAAAGTAAAACATTATCTAAATAATTTCACTTCCAAATTTGTCTCAATTTGCAAAAAAATACTCTTTTAAAGGCACACATGTAACAGTGGAATCGCCCAATTTCTTTTTTACATACAAATATTTAAATACCTATATAAGTGAAATGTCAATAAATATAATGCAAAAAGTCTGAAGGTTATCACTCTTTTCTTTGCAATTGAAAAAAAAACTCTTTAAAATCACATAAATTTTAGGCCAAACAAGTAGAACCTCCCCTTACGAAAGAAGTTTGAAAGCCTGTCTATATCAACAGGCACAAAGTTTTTAAAAAATTCAACTTATATTTTATCTGACAGAAGTTAGTTGTATCTTGAATTTTACTGATCAATAAACAGAAGAGAGAGAAAAAGAAAATATAATATATAAATATATATATAAAGAAAATATATGGTACTTCTCATTATCCCGTCGACCACTTTTTATAACAAAAAACTATAGCCAAACTATAACGCCAAATAAACAGGAGAACGTTGCCAGTGGAATATCAAAATAAATAAATAAATAAAATATAAGAATTTAAAGACACAACAGTTATTTTAATTAATGAAATATTCCTGCAGACTAAAAACATACAGTGATGCCATGGACGCGCTATAGTGCATAAATTATGCGAAAAAACTACACTTTGTCGAAGGATCGCGAAATAAACGGTGAATTTCGTCAAAGAATCGCGGAAAAAACGCGAAATTCATTTAAAGATCGCGAAAAAGGTTATTTCTTTGACAGATCGCGAAAAAAAACGTAAACTTAGTCAAAAGGCAGTGAAAAAACGTGAATTTCGTCAAAAAAAACCTCAGTTTCGTTGAAGGATCGCGTAAAAATGCGAATTTCACCGAAGGGCTATGGAGAAAACACCCAACTTCGTCAAAGGATCGTGGAAAAAACTGTTAATTTTGTCGAAGGATCACGGAAAAACGGTCAATTTCGTCGTCGGATCGCGAAAAAACTGAGAATTCTGTCGACAGATCGCGAAAAAACGACAAATTTTATCGAAGGGTCGCCAAAAAACGGTAAATTTCGTCGAAGGATCTAAAAAAAAAACGGTAAATTTCGTCGAATGATCTCGAAAAAATGGCAAATTTCGTCGAAGTACCTCGGAAAAACGGCAAATTTCGTCGGAGGATCGAGGAAAAAATGCGAATTTTGTATGATATATTGCGTATTGCAGACTATTTTTTAAAACATTATTAGCGTTGCAGACACTTGAAGATAGTTCTGTCACTGGCATAATACATTAAAATATCAGAGATTAAATATTGGCCAGTACAGGAGGCAGGCTACGTCCGCAAATTGATAAAATCGTTAATATTAAAGATAATTGCATGAAAATATGAGGGTGAATAGTTAAGTGTTACCTATCTAATTATCAGAAATTGAATTTTGGGCAGTATAGAAACGCAGGCTTCGCCCGCAAATAAATAAAATCATTAATATTAAACATAATTGCATGAAAATTTCAGTGTGACATAGTTAAGTGTCATTTATTTCAGTATCAGAAATTAAATTTTGTCCAGTACAGGAGACGGGCTACGCCCGCAAATTAATACTATCATTCATATTAAAGATAATTCCGTAAAAATATGAAGGTGGAATAGTTAAGTAAAATATATCTAAATATCAAATTCTGGTTTTTGATATTATTTTAAGAATTAAAGCTCATTTTAAAACGATTCTTTTAATTAATTATAACACTTTTTAAAAATTTTTATTTATTTTTTACAGCAAGTTTTATTATATTTTACAATTTTGTCTGTAAACATAAGCCTAAAGAAAAAAAGTTTTTTAAAACATAATATAAGCTTAATGTGTATGTATAATAAATACTCTTAAATTTTATATTATCACGACCATGTTTGTAATACTAAAAGTCTAATATCGTGATGCATTGCGAAATCGCGATTTAGCATCGATGATGTATCGCGATGTAGAAAACCTAATATCGCCCAGTCCTAGAAATATCTAATAAATCAGTAAAAAAATAATGAAAAATACACACAAATGTCGAATTAAAAACCACTTGATGACATAACAAGCACGTATAATGCTTCTGACATCAAGTAAATGGAACTGCATTTTTGGCGTTTAATCTTACAGTTTGGTGACAGTTTTTTGTTATGAAAAGTGGTCGACGGGATAATAGAGAAGTACCAAAAATATAATATATGAATATACATATATTTATCCAGGTTTGCAAGTTTTCCCCACAATAGCAGCCCATTGAAATTTTGGTACTTTTCGGTTAGCCGGGCGCCAGTGATATATGTACATATATAAATACATATGTATATACATATAAATATATTATATATACATATATGTATATATATGTGTATGTAGATATATGTATATGTAGATATGTGTAAATATGTGTGTGTGTATATATATATACATGTATATATATCACTGGCGCCCGGCTAACCGAAAAGTACCGAAATTTTTAAAAAAAAAACTAAACAACAACAAACAGAATATTAACTCAAGAAATTAGTCGAAAATCAGGTCAGTGAGATACATGTAAAAATCAGGATACTTGGCAAATCTAGTAGTAGCATTCAGAGCTGTCCCTAGTGAAAGTGAGGCTGGTTGCAGGGACTTTTGTGAGATCTTCTATTTTAAACTAAGTAATCCTTTTTCCTTTTCACAAAACAATTATCCTTAGAAAAACCTCGTATAACTGACTTATGTGCGGCCTCCATGGCCGAGTGGTTAAGACACCATTCCGCTAATCGCTTGTGAGCGTAGGAGTCAGGCCGGCGGGTTCGACTCCCGCCAGCTCCATTGCACACACTTTGTGGAGCTCCTGGATGTAACTCTCTGGTGTTGTAAATTTCCTTGTGGCTATCTCGTCTCTGTATAATATTGACGATGACTTATAAGCGGGCACTTGATGTCAAGCACACAAGTCAGATGTATGTTCTCAATAAACAAACAAATAAACTGACTTATGCTTGTAGACAGTAAAAAGGATATTCATTTGATGAGAAAAAAAATTCTATCTTTTACAGAAAAGTAAATAATTGCTGGTACATTACTATTTTCTTAATGAGACTCTTTTTATTACTCTGTTTATGTTTATTTTAATTAACAAATTTTCTTCCTAGAGTTTTTGTAAATGTGTCTAAAAATTAAATTTCTAAAATATTAGTTTAACAGATTAAAAGACATACTGAACACTTTACTAAAGATGTACAGTTACAGCTAAAATAATAATGTCAAATTAAATAAGTTTAACACTTAACACCTAAAATAACGAAGTCAACAGTAAAATTGGCTGTTAATGCAGTTTAGAATAGAGGGGGTCGGGGCAAGAAAGTGCTAAGTCACATTCTTGAACTTCTGAGATATATCAATTTTAAAGTTAGATCAAATACTCAAATCAACATATAAAACAAAGTTTTTTTGCCAATTTCTTAGTAACATTTGATGTATTCTGAATAACAATATGGCATTACTTTAATGATATACATTTTTTTTTTTTCTGGTAAAAAAGTTCCAGAAACATCTGGGGCAAAAACGAAACCGGGGACAAATGCTGCTACCTAGTGACATTAGAAAAAAATAATATGTAGGATATTATAATTTACAACAGATTTCAGTGTCAGATTAATTTCATCAAAAATGTGGCTTGGCACTTTCTTGCAGAGCCCCCTTCACTTAAAAATGGATGTCTGTAATAGTTAGTGACAATGTCTGTCTGACAATGACAGTCTGTAATGCAAAAATTGCATTACAACTTCGTCAGAAATAGACTAAAACACAGTATTCTAAAAGTTGCATGTAAAAACACTTACCTTCCTTTCTGAAAAATATTCTAAGTCAAACTGAAATGTAAAATGTTTACTTTCGCTTTTCCAGTCGCCATCTTGATCTTCATTTCCCAGTTAAACCAACTCTAGTTCGATTCTTGAAATGTTTTGATTCAATTATTCGATATTTAAAATCAATATATATTTTTTTATCTACGGGCTTCAGCTTCCATCAGTACAGGTTAAATGAATGATTGTCACAGAATTTACAAATGACTTGGTTAGAAAATAATTAAATACTTCACGTACATTATAATACTAAACAATTTTGCGACCCTTTTGCAATTGGAGATAAAAATTAAGCGGTTGTCCCTTTAAAGGTTTTAAAAATATAGCTTTTAATTTTATTTCAGGAAATAAACATTAACCAATCGGGTTTTTATAGGGATTGAAAATTTCAAGATTAAAATGTGTATGATGAAAAAATATTTTTTTTTCTGATTTATTAAATATTTTGTTGAATCCCCCACAGTACTATTTTGTAGCAGATTTCCACACTATTTATTCTAGGCGCTGTAGCCATAGCTCTGGAAACGCGAAAAAAGGGACAAGCCCAAACTCAGAAGGAGGTTCTTTTAAGACACCAAACAAAATAATAAATTTTAGAAAACAAAAACAATGTAGAAAAAGGACAGACAAAAGATAATTAAATGTAATTAACAAATATCGAACTTTTTAATCGAACAATTTCAGAAATCGATGAAGAGTTGGTTTAGTTAAGATGGCGACCGGAAGATCAAAGCCAAGTAGTATTATTGAAATGTTTACTGCACAATTCTGTTATATTTAAAATATTTTTCAGTAAAAGAGCGTAAGTATTTTTACATTCAGCATTTCAAATATTTAGTTTTAGTTTATTTCTGGCGAAATTGTATTGCAATTGTTGCTTAACTATTACAGACGTTTTTATTTCCTGTTCTCAAAGGCACTGTCATCAGTCACTTTGACTGCTCGTTGTTTTATGTATTAATTGGTAAACTTATTAAATTTCACGCTATTAGAATATTATTTTAAATAAAATTATACGTCTTAACTATAAACTAATATATATATAAATACATAAACTATTTAATGTTTTAGATATTTAATTTTTAAGAACACATACAAAAACTGTAAAAATAACAGTCACTGAAAACTAGAACAACCGTGACACTTGGTGACGTTAAATTTGACGAAGCGATAAATCACTTCTTCTAGCCTAGACCAACATCTTCTAGCAATGTATGGCACTTTGTTCTATACATTGTTGCCAGGTCTACGGTGGTTTGATCAGGGAATTGAATTGATTTTGTTGGTTCATTGATTTTCTTGAAATTGGTATGTAGAATCGTTGTTGAGTTGAGGTTTTTTTTTTTTTTGTATTTTGCTGTTTTGTGAAGAAAGTTTGGATGTGAGTGCAGATAGGTTGTTGTCATATTTTCAAATGTATAAGACATTTTTAAAAAAATAGTTGAAGAAATTTACATATGTTTAAAAGGTCATATTTTTAAATATGTAAAAGAATTTACAAGTAAGTTTAATTTTCATCCTGTAGTTGTGTGTTTTCAGAATCTTTTTGTATATTTTGAAGTATTCCTTCATAAGCAGTGTATTTTAAGTGTGAACAAAATAGGAGAAATGAAACTAACTGAATTTTTATTTATTTTATTTGATTAGTATTGTGTTTTGTGCATTCTAGAGATTGATGAGCAGAGAGTTTAGTGCATCTGGTGATGTGTTTCTTTGGTTTTTCATGTGTGTGCAGTGTTTATTCATGCGTTATTGACTGCAGCTATAGAGAATTTCATACATTCTAGTGATTGCTGTCCCAGTAAGTTTCATGTATCCAGTGATAGTTTTTTTTTTTTTTTTTTTTTTTTTTTTTTTGCATGTAGCACCTATGCATGCATTATTGGTTGCAGCTTTAATAAGTTTTGTGCATTCTAGACATTGCAGCACAGCAAGTTTTGTCTATCTAGTGATGGTTTTTTTCTTTTGTTTTCATGTGCACATAGTGCTCATACATTCGTTATTGACCATGGCTTTAATCAGTTTTGTGCATTCTAGAAATTGCTGTGCAGCGAGTTTCATGTACATTCAGTGATAGTTTTTGTATTTTCATGCATCATACAAGCATTATTGACCACAACTTTCAGGAATTTCGTGCATTTTGAAGATTGCAAATAAATAAATTTTAATGTACTGGACTAGAAGATTAAAACTGGAGTTATTTTACTGTGTAAAAATTGGAGTAAAACTTGAAAAAACACAAACTGCTAAAATTTGAAAAAGTGTAGAAGGCAAAATTTACTATACTGGCTTAAAACATTGTAAGTGGAATTCTTTCAGGAATGTTAAAAATTCGCTTTAGAATGCAAAAATATGTTAAAAATCTGTAAAAATTAAAAAATCTGGATAAAAAAAAATTCTGTGTATTACAGTTAAAATTTAACATTGAATTCCTTTTACAAATATTAAAAAATTGGTGTGGAAATTGAAAAAATGCTAAAAATATTGTGAATCATGAAAGAAAGAAAATAGTTATTTTAGGCTAAATGTTTTAAATCTAAACCTTTTTATGAATTTAAAAAAATTGTCACAGAACAGAATAAAATCAACGTGATGGAATGATTTTATTAGTAAGTTGCTGAAAAATCAAACTTTTTTTGCATTTGATGTTTACTTTGGGAAAGAAATTCTCATTGGAGAATCTCCTTTTCTCTCTCTAGGTAAAGAATTATCTGTTGCAACTCACTCGATGTGAGTTGGGAGAATTTCACATTTTAGATCGGCACATGTCGCAAAATAAAAGTCACCGAGTCTGGTGTCTCGCTTGTTCTAGGATTCTGCCAAAACAGCTAGTTTAAATAAATAAGGAATAAAATATAAGAGATACAGACAATTCCAAAAATAACTGATTAACATTGTTTCACAATATACGAGGTACGATCCAAAAATTCGGGGACTGTGGCCATTCGTGATGACGAAAGCAAGTATACCTAAAGTTAAACCACTTGAAATGGATTCTCCCAACCTTCCCCTATCTGCCCAGGTTGGTTTAGCCCATTTCATGTGACCAAACTGCATGCACAGCTGTTATCGTCCGAAGTATCGACCTTTGCTCCGCAACATAAGAAAGATAGCTTTTCTTCAACATTTTAAAAACACTTTATCAAAATATCTCATTAGGCCTATTTGACAAATTGAAATCTCAAATATCGACCTCCCCTCTTACATGTAAAATTAGGTTCTGGTAAAAAGTATTTTTACAATGTTTGTTTGCAGTGGGAAAAACTTGTTACATTTCCAGACTGTACCTAAATAAGCTAACATTGATTTGGAGTTAAGAAAGTTTTACTAAATTGATAAAATGTATTCTTATAATTGAAAATATTTCATAATTTTTTTTTGAAAAAAATAAAGAAAATATTTTATAATAAGCTATTAAGAAAAAAAAATTTTAGAAATGTCAGCAGCTGTTTCAGCGATTTAGAAAACAGGGAAAGTAATATTTTAAAATGTATATAAAAGGTGGGTGAAACAGTACTTTTCTATATCCATGAAAGTTTAAAGAGGAGAGGTGTGGAGGGGGTCTAAAAAAATATGATTCACAATTATGATTTGGAATTTTTTGTATGTATATATATTTTAAATCATGATAAATAAATAATCTGTCAATACTAAATAGTTTCATTTGCTATATGATCCAAGTCAGTTGAATGTTTAACATACCTATGGCATGCATAAAAAAATTGAAGGGAAAAAAATCTGCAATTTCGATGCGATTTTATTTATTGTGACTTTTTATGATTAACCAGCCACAGAGATAGTAAATATTAATATGCATTTCTCAGTATATATTGTTAATCTTCTAAAAAAAAAAAGCTTTTTCTATTTTCTTGCAAAAGTATAAATATTTGCTGTGCAGCTGATCCTGTAATTTTAAATGAAGTCAGGAATTTGTGATATGATAATTGTAGTTTTATTAACATTCATTTTCATATTGGGATTATTTTCAGTTTTCACAAAGATGCCATACGATTCCTATCTCTTGTTAGTATTTGGTAGACAGTGGTGGTGTATAGCTACATATTTAGTACCCTAGAACAAGTAAAATTGGTGTGACTTTTTGTCTCTGAGAAAAGTTCTCGCAAAACTTGTTTTCAGTTTTAAAGGTCATACATAATTTTACTTATATTTAAAACTTTGCTTATTTGAAATTTAAGGTATTTCAACGATAGGATATTTAACATAATGAATACATATAAAATAATTAAATGATGTATAACACTTTAAATACGGAGTTACTAATATTTACAGTTTACATGGGCTGTTTTTCCTTTTTATATGAAACTATAGACCGAATGCAATTTGCTGCTCCTGAACTTCTTTTGTTTCTTTAAAGGCAATATAGAATGGTTATTTTTTATTTGTTAAATATAAATATTGATAAGAAAAATAGGGTAAATTTCACATATTTTTCTCTTTTAGGTGCAGATGTTCATTGTAGTTATATTGAAGAAACACTTCGATGTGAAGCGGCATAACTAATCCAAGTGTGACAATCAGATTTGATCTTTATATGTAAAAATAATCTCACAGATGTTCTTAAAAATGTTCCCTCCGTTATTTTATATCATAAGAATGAAAGAATCTTTTTTCTAAAAATTTACAAATAAGTGTGAATTAACACAAGTGCTTATTTTTTTGTGGTTTTAATGTAAAAGCTTATTTTATAAACACAATAAAAAAATAAATATGAATCAATCTAATCAAGTCAAAGCACAAACTCACATTTGTGAGATTTGTAATAAATCGTTTTCTCATAAGGAAAGTCTAAACCGGCATATATTACGTATTCATAAAAATGAGAAATCATTCATGTGTGAGTTTTGTAATAAAGGCTTTTTAAACAATTGTAAATTAAAAAGACATTATCTCATCCATACACATGAAAGGCCGTATGTTTGTGAGATTTGCAATAGAGGATTTTCTCAGAAGGGTCACCTAGATTCACATTCTCATGTTCATTCTGCGGAGAAGCCATTTGTTTGTGCTGTATGCAATGTAGGATTTAAATTTAAAAATACCTTAACTGACCACCGTTATACCCATACCATGGAAAAGCCTTTGAATTGCAAATTTTGCGATAAAGTGTTTTTTCGACCATCTGCATTTAATCTCCATGTCCTTAATCATAGCAGGGAAAAGACAAAAGATTTGATATGCAACATATGTTTGAAAGGATTTTTTGTAAAGTATCGCTTAAAGAAGCATATGATTACTCATACAACACATAAACCTTTTATTTGTGAAATATGCAATAAAGGATTTTCAAGGAAACGTGTATTAAAAAAGCATTATATTGTTCATAGTGAAGAAAAACCATTTATTTGTGAAGTATGTGATAAACGGTTTGCTTATAAAGCACATTTAACAAATCATCTTCGAATTCATAACAAAGAAAAGCCTTTTGTGTGTGAGGTCTGCAAGAAAGGATTTTCTGATCCATCTGCCTTAGGAAGGCATCGACGTACTCATACAAAGGAAAAACCGTACATTTGTGAAATTTGCAATAAAGGATTTCCATTTAAGTCTAATTTAGATAAGCATACTAAAGCTGTACATTTTAAAGAGAAACCTTTCGTATGTGGAATATGTACCAAAGCATTTTCACTTAAAAGTGATTTATATAGACATCATCTGACTCATACAAACGAGAAACCTCATATTTGTGAAGTGTGTAGCCGAGGATTTTCTGCTAAGTCAGATTTAATCAAGCATTCTTATATTCATGCTGAAGTAAAGCCTTTTGTTTGTGCTATTTGCAATCGTGGATTTACTCGGAAATATACGTTTAAAAAGCACCTTACTACACATACTGAAAAAAATATTTCTGAGGAGAGCCTTTCACATGTGTAAGAGAAAGTCTTTTAAGTGTGAAATATGTAAGAAAGCATTTTTGTGTGAAAGTACTTGTATAGAGATTGTTGTATTCACACTAAAGACAAATTTTATATATCTGTGAAGTATGCAGTAAGGGATTTTTTAGAAGGGAAAAGAAATCATTCTAATATTCATACTGAAGTTAAGCCTCTAGATTTGTTTAGATGTGTCTATTCAAGCTAAACCAGTCAGAAAGATGACAATAAAATTTTAAAATATAGCAATAGACAAAAATTACTCAAACAACCAAAAAAGTTTCTTCGTTTTTTATTCCCCGATTAATTTTATTTGAACTAAAGTAATTTCCTGAAAGGGGGAAAAGTTCACCTTTTCAAGCAATATAAAAAATGTTACCTACCTCTTAACGTTAAATAAATGTATTGATAGAGAAGTCCTCTTATATAAGAATTCATTTATTTATATAAAGTTGTTTCTAGAAAAAGAAGAAAACTTTTTCCAGAAAATGTTCTTAGAAGAATTTCTTTTATTTTTTCTGACCAAAGTTGATAGCTGTGTGTCTGTAATGTGCTTAGGATTCTAGTTTTAAGGCTATTACTTTTGTAAAAGAATTGTTTTGAATTTATGAACAATTGTATTTTGTAATATAACTTTAATGGTGTGTGTGTAAATGTGTTGTTTTATTATTATTATTTCAATTTGAAGCCTTTTTGTAATGTAAAAAATCATTTGTGGTATCAATTGGAAAAAAAAATCATTTAATTATGAATATTTTAGAAAAATATTTTAAAATATGTTTATGAAACAGTAGTTATTTGTATAATGAGCCATCTTTGTGTTTATTGTTTAAATTGGTTATAGCTTGTGTTTCTTAAGGCTGTTCTCAAATCTAACTTGTCTATTTTCTGACACACACAGAATTTTTTTTTATTTGTAAATGAAAGCATGAAATTTGCAGGTGGTCTCATTAAAATACCAAGCAATCAAAAAGTGTCTCTTTTTTTCATACTAAAGGGCTCTGCTCCTTACGAACGACATTCGCCAACACCTGTCCAGACACACAGGCTCTAAAAAAATGAATTTACTCTGTTGTAAAAAGATTACCCAATTAAGGAAGATTGAATGGTATTTTTACGAATAGTGGCTATCTACTATAATCAGGTTGCTATTCATTTCCCTTTGACTGAGGGATTTTTAGGTTCACAATGCCGCATCCATTGCTATCACGACAGCTTATGACTTTTTTGGTGATGTTTCGAAAAATATTATTGGACTTTTATGACATAACTTTCCCCATTTAATTCTTTTCTTACATAATAACTTAAATATTTTAAAGTTTTCTTTCCCTTTTAATATTCACGTGTAAATATATTTTTCAATTGTAAAGGGTTTGGAAATATTATTATTTGTGCTTTTTTAAAATTTGGCAAAAATGGGTTAAAAAAAACCTTTTGTAAAATATGAAATAAATCACTATTGAGATACTGAAATTTTGAATAAAAGTTTACAAAAAATAAATTTTTTTTAAAAATAATTGGACACTGCACAACTTAGTCCAGTACATGACTGCAAAAGATGGTTAAATTGTTATGCATAGTTTTTATACTATAAAACTATTTTAGCGGACTTCAACATTAAATAGCGTCTAAAATAATTATTCAATTTAAAAACTGTCTGCTTCAGTGTGTTTATTATACATTTCTCTATAAAAATTACCAGTTTTCATAATTTTTATATGCAATACAGTACAGAACCATTTATCTAGAATGGTCGAGGCCAGACGTATTCCAGATAACTGGTTTTTCTGTATAACTGGTTGAATATTAAAGCAACATCGTTTGATCATTTTTGTAGAATACATGTGACTGTGGCATTGTTTCTGATTACAAATTAATCATTAGATTACCTAGTTTGAGAATCAGATTTGATCCAATCAAGATCAAAGATTTATAAGAGTTTGAAAGAAGACAATTTATGGGAATCCTTTGGAATCAACAATTCTGCATGAAAAACAAATGCACAATACCTTTCTAAATATACTTCATTTCAAATCCTAGATGTTGGCATCAAGTTATATCATGCTTGTGATAACTGAAGCATGTCAAACTGGCACTATATGGCACTTTTTCTGGAAAGATTCTAAAATTAGTCAATTGGAAAAATCATTCTGGATAAATGGTTCCATACTGTAGTTTTAATATAAGCTAAGAAAGAGCCCTGATCATCACAATAAATTCAATTACAATAGCTTTAGTTACTTTTTAGGGTTCCATACTTAAAAAGTAAAAACGGAACCATTATAAATATCACTCCAGTAGTCTGTCCGTCACAACCCTTTTTCTCGTAAACTATGGGACATGGAAAGTTCAAACTTGGAAAAGTTATAAAACCTTTTTACCCACATATTTTCAGATTATTAGCCATTCACCAATATGTTTAAGAAAAAATTAGGGGGCTAATTAAGTTACTTGAAAAAAAAAGTGTTCCTGTTGTATATCATGTGAAAGATCTCGTAATACCAAACTCAAAAATATATTTGTTTTAATTTTAGGTGTTATATTTTTGGAGATTTCGTTGAAAGCCCCTCAACCCCCTCTATTTCCGAATCTACTGAAACTAAAATTATGAAGAAATTAGGGGTAGTAGGAATTTATTTAAACCTTGCACAAAAACTATAGCGATTTTCCTAGGTAAAGTAGTTTTTAATAAAAACACATTTTTCCGTTACACACAAACTTTACTCTTTGAGTGGTCAGAGGGAGAGTTGACGGGCGCTCGATGTATGTATCGAAGCAGAATCATCCAAGAATATTTGATAATGATTTTAGAAAAAAAAATGTTGCTAATTAACCGAGATATTTAGTTACTTAAAAAAATTTCCTTTTATATATCGTGTAGGGTATTGTTCATATGATCTCGTAACATCGAATTCAAAAATATATTTGTTTTTAATTTTAGGTACCGTAATTTCCGGCCTATAATCCGCAGATCAAACAATTATGTTTAGACCCAGAAATTTTCCCAGAGTTGACGGGCGCTCGATGTATGTATCGAAGCAGAATCATCCAAGAATATTTGATAATGATTTTAGAAAAAAAAATGTTGCTAATTAACCGAGATATTTAGTTACTTAAAAAAATTTCCTTTTATATATCGTGTAGGGTATTGTTCATATGATCTCGTAACATCGAATTCAAAAATATATTTGTTTTTAATTTTAGGTACCGTAATTTCCGGCCTATAATCCGCAGATCAAACAATTATGTTTAGACCCAGAAATTTTCTTTAATATTTGATGTCAAATATTTACTGCGATCTAGTAGGTTACATTATATAAAATAAAATTTCTGGGTCGAAACATGATTGTTTGATCCACGAATTATAGGCCAGAAATTATGGTACTATATTTTCTGAGATATCGTTGAAAATTTCCTGAGAAAATATGCCCCCCCCCCCTCCTATTTCCGAATCCATTGAAACTAAAATTGGGAAAAAATTAGGGGTGGTAGGAGTTTATTAATTAATAAATTTAAGGTACGAAACCCTTTGAGCGCAAGTTATACTCCACTTGACCGATTTTTTTAGAATAGAGAAATAAAGGCCAAGAACCTTTCAGATAACAAGATATTTTGAACTAATTTTCAAGACATGACGCTGGCAGATCTCAATGACTCAAGATATACTATCAAATTTATAGCAAAATAAAAATGCTATTTAATTTTTATGCACCAGTGGGCCAATATCTGAAAATTTCACATATTAAATATCATTTATATGCAGAGCTGTTCGTGTTTTGTATAACATTTTTCATTTATTATTGGTAGAATTGTGTAGTTTTTCAATAAATGCCAACCTTATAAATGTTTGGGCTCTTTTTTAATTTTTACATTGTCTATGACGGATTATCATATTTACATCACTATTTTATTCTTATATTGTTAGATAAAAGTCAGTGTGGTTGTGAGAAAAGAAAAATCAGAGATGTACTCGAATTTTAAAGAAATACTAATTTAAGGTTTTCATTTTGCAAATTATGCTTGATATGATATCATAAATATGTTGTTTTAGATTTATACCATTACACAGCTACGTGCTCTCTCACAAATATGAAAAATCTCTAAATTCATTAAGCTTCCAGAAAACAATCACTGAAGTTTTTTCTGTCTATCCAACCTCTGTTCTATAACTTTCATAAAAATGTGTATACTTAATAAAACTTTGGTACCCTTCATTTTGCGACAAATGACAAACTAGTCGTTGGGGGCCACCGTAATACTTACCCATCATAGATATGCATAATGTAAAATATTAAAATAAAAATGTGTAAACTACTTATAAAATGCTTTGCAATTCAAATAAAATCGTGGCTTGATGACGTCACAAACTTTAAAGGCTCGATTACTGAATTGCTTGAAAGAGGTTTTTCCTTATAACTCCAAAAATAATAATCCTATTAACTAGCGGTTTATTGCATCTGATTAAGCGTCAAATTTCCAATTAAAATATCTTTGAAGTGAAATTTGGATGAAATACAGGGTCATGGAAAATCGAAGAGTGTGGTAAATAGGATTCCAAATATCTCAGCAACTCATTATCCGATCGACTTCATGCTTTATGCAAAATTTATGTTTTTTTATTGTCTTTTATATTCATTTCTTTAAATAAACAATTTCGAAAAATGTTATATACCTTTCATCAGAACGAATATTTCGAGAGTCCGAAAAAAATTGTTCCGGTTAATCGAGGTTATTGAAATGAAATAGGCTTCTTCCCATTATTACATACGTACACATACATATAGTATTACATAAGTACATACCAAATTGCAAGTCTCTATCTCAATTTTTTCGGGAGATAGAGCGTTTACAGACACACACACTGATGGACGGCAAAATTTTTTTTCTAAAAATATGTTTTTCGGAATCTCTAGTGTCTGAAACGTGTAAATCCGTCAAAAAAAAATTTCGATTTTCAAAACGATTACAAGACTTACCCTATACTACGTATGATGGGTAAGTAAAATATAAATTATGCAACTTTTTGAAGAAAATGAAATTAGGCATCCATAGTATATTCTCACGAAATGTTGTAAAGATCCGATAGTTAAAAATATGCAACAAATTCTTTTTACTCCATCCATTAAATTCACTTTAAATGATTCAGAGTTACAATTTTTAAATTCACTTTTCTCAGTTGGTGTTTTTTTTGTTCAATTTATCAATATGTTCCAAGAGACAAAACTTCAGCAAATATTTTAAAAATCACTATTATTATTATTTTATTTTTTGGAAGATCTTTAGGGTGAATTTAATAAAACTAAAGATCAGAATACCTGTAATACAAATAGGTTTATATTTTTAAAAAAATAATAAAAATTAATTAAATAGGTATTTTGACTAATATGTATTTTTTTACACATGTCATGACATTTTATTTATTTTTACTTAAACTAATTAACTTTTGGGAAATCTGATCCTTACAGTGTTCTAAATTTTAAGTCTATATTATACTAGTGCAAGTCATGGGACTGTCATAAAAACTTCGTTTTTCATATGCCAGTTGGCTATTTTTACACAAAATTATTCTTTCGAATTCAACTGCATAAAACTTACATTTGTAGAAAGATCATTAAAAAAAAATTAAGTTTGAGAGATGAGTTATAAACAAATATGTATATATTCTGAGATAACTTCAGTTGAAATTATGTTGACAGCCCAATATCTCATTCTCAAAGTAAACAACTACAAGAGATTCGTTCATCGTGAGAAATGAAATTATTAAACCATGAAGGTAATTATTTGCAAAGCAAGTTCTCCAGCGATGAATTTTGAAGCTGTCTGGTATAAAAAAAAAAATTCGCGCCTGCAAGCCAATCAAAGTATTGAGACTTAAAACGCTGTCAGTACAGGTTAATTGTCCCTTTAACTAATGCTAAAGTGCCATTGAAATTGAAATCATCTTTATTGTAAATGTGTTTGAAAGTTTTAGTACAAATAAAACGGAACAAATAAAAATACATGTAATTCAATGTGCTTTTAAGGAATTTTCCTGAAGCAAGATTTTTTTTTTTTTTTAAACTGTAAATGTGAAAATTAATATTTCACTTATTATTTTTTAATTTGTAAATCAACTCATGCCAAATTTTAGGTAATTGAAAAGAGGCTCATTCATGGGCTCATGGCATATGTTCTTGTTTTCAAAAATATTTCTATTGATTCACGAATTATTCATTATACATGTCTCGTATTTCATATTTATCATTTTCAATAACTTTGCGAAAATATTTTATTTATCATTTTCGATTTTGAGTGTACAAAACATGTCATATTTATATTAAAAGGTATTTTAAGCTTTTTTGTGTAATTTTTTATCACTTTGAGTATTTCTTAGTTTAACGTTAACAAGTGATTTTATTATATTATTTGGATTTTTACTCTATTTTATTTTATTAAGTATTAGAATAACACTACCATGATGAAAACTGCAGGCAGTCAAGTTTATTATGTTGAAATTGTATTTATTAAGAATCGTTCAAAAATATGTTCAATTATTAACCAAATCAATAATAATAAGTTTTAAATAAAACAAAATATTTTTGCATAAAGATTAGTCATCATTTATTGCAGAACTCTGTTTTTCGCTTCTTTTTTAACACTTTCCAGATGAGTTTGAAAAGTGTTTATGAATTCGGTTTGTCTGTCTGTCTTCCCGTACTCTAACTCGCGTAAATATACTCAGATTGTTATGCAATTAATACATGTAATTGAGGTTTACTATGGCTGGTTCGGTATTTAAAATGAAGAGTGTAGCATTTATAGTTCCTTTACAGGGACACTCAAAACAAATCAGTTACATTACGGTCTATGGGGGAAATCATTTGCAGTGTATTTTAATGATGCTACACTATTTCAAACATATTGAACTTGATATATATCGCTGAGGTGCGCTACAAGATACTTACTATGGAATGGGGTGTGCATAACGTTTATCATTCATTTAACAGGGTCACACAAAAGAATTCGGTTACAGTACTGTCTATGAGCCATAAATGCTGGAAGAGTGTTTTCAGTTGTTGTGTGCGTTTGTTAGGATTTGTGATCCATCAGAGCAGCAATAAATAGAAGATTACTGAATTCATCAGATTATCGTTAGTTTAATGATAAATAATAAAAATATACGTGACACTACATACTTCGTGCTACTAAGAACAGGTAAACATCTATGACACTGATGCCAATAATCTTGACATAAACATAGTGTTGCCACATGACAAAAATAAGTATTAACAAATAAATATGGAGGATATAATCACACAGTTAAGGTATTTATAACACTTCCCCTTGATTAGATCTCCATTATTAGTGTTTCAGTCCTACACTGAGTCTATGATTTTGTATAATTGTCCTGGTGACACTCTTGGTCAACATATCTGAAGCATTTGACTTTGATGGCACATATGTAAAGGTTAGCAGTTTTTCCTCTACCTTTTCACGTAGAAAAAATGTCGGAGTTCAATGTGCTTGTTACGATCTGATGTAACCTGATTTTTGGCTAGAGCAATAGCACCTTGATTGTCCACAAATATATTTTGAGGAGTGTTCAAGAAATGTTCATCCAAAATTTCTTGCAAAAAGTTTTGATACCATAATGCCTCTTTTGCAGCATGGCATATTGAAACATATTCTGCCTCAACTGTAGACAGAGCAGTTGTCCGCTGCTTCTTGCTATTCCATGACACAGCCCCACCTGTAAGCAGTATAACATAACCACTGAATGATCGCCGATCAACTCTATCGCCAGCCCAATCAGAGTCACAGAATATTTCTAGCTTCCTTCCTGTCTTTTGTAATGTTAACTTTAATTCCTTGGTATGAACTAAATAACGGAGTATATGTTGTATACCAGACCAGTGTTCCTTACTTGGACAATTATTGAATTGGCTCATGTAGGTTGTAGCAAATGCTAAGTCGGGTCTCGTTCCTCCTGCTAGGTACAAGAGTCCCCCTACAGCCTGTCTATACTTTAATGCTCCTTCAGCATTCAACATACTATCCTTGGTTGCTGGTAAATATTTCATGCCTGGATCTAGAGGTGTTGATGCTCCTTTAGCATTTAACATACCAGTTGTTTGTAACAGCTCAATTGCATAAGCACTTTGGTCGAGAGTCATGGAACCATCTTTATTTCTGTTTATTCTAATTGAAAGTAAATGATTTATTTCTCCTAGATCCTTGACTTCAAAAACACTTCCAATATTGTTTTTGAATTCTTGAATAGTGGAAACTTCACTAGACATGACAAGGAGATCATCGACATACACACCTACAATCAATTTCCTTTTCTTATCAAAGTAAACACAAGGATCTGCTCTTGATCTTGTCAGTTTTGCTGATTTGAGAAATTTATCGAGGCATATGTTCCACTCTTTTCCAGACTGATGCAGACCATACAGGCTCTTTTTTAACAAACAAACTTCTGCACTTGGTTTTTCACATAGATTCACAGGTGGCAGTTCCATAAAAACTGTCTCACTTAATTTCCCATTCAAATAGGCTGCAGTTATATCAAGCTGATGAACATGCCAATCTTGTTCGACTGAGAATGCGAGCAAAGTTCTAATAGATTTTGATTTTATCACAGGACAGAATGTCTCTTTGTAGTCGATTCCTTCTACCTGGGTATAACCACGGGCCACTAATCGTGCTTTATATCTTTCTATGTATCCATCTTTGTCATATTTTTTCTTGAAAATCCACTTGCATTTCACGACTTTTCTTTCTTTTGGTCGAGGGACTATATTCCAAGTTTCATTTCTTTCTAAATTTTCCAATTCTTCTGCCATGGCTACCTTCCACTTCTCAGCATCAGCACTAGTTAATGCTTCTTCCAAAGTTTCAGGATCATCTTTCTTGGAAGCCCTTAGCTCTTCACACACAGATTTCTTCAATTGTCAACTGGACTCCCCTTCACTTGTTGCTTTATTTATTTCTGGAGAAATTTCTTCACTTATCTCTGAGTCTTCCATAATGTAATCTTTTGTCCACTTTGGTGCAGATATTTGTCTTTTGGGTCGACTTTCCTTTTGTGGTATGTCTATCACTTTTCTTCTTCCAGTTGCAAATCTTCACCTACTGTAACTTCATTTTCATCATTGTAAGATTTTCTTTCAGCAGCTTGAGGAGATGGCAATGCTATCACATTCTCTGACATGGAGGATTTCTCTTCGAATATGACATCTCTGGAACAGATGACGGTCCTTGTTTCTTTGATATAAATGCGGTACCTCTCGTCTGCATCATATCCAACAAGATAGCCTTTAGTTGTCTTCTTGTCCATCTTTCTTCTTTTCTGGACTGGGATGTGAGCGTAACAAATAGATCTAATGATGCGCATGTGTTTTATTCTGGGTTTCTTACCCATCCATAGCTCATAAGGACTTGAGTTTGGCACTGAGGATTTACCTGTCCTGTTCAATATATAAATTGCAGTGCTGACGAACTCTGCCCACAGGGAATTTAGGAAAACTATTTCTTCATTTGAATGTTTCAAAGTTCGAGCCATTTCAACGACTGTTCTGTTCTCTCGTTCAGAGTTGCCATTCTGTTCTGGGGTGTATGGAGCTGTGGGTCTATGAGAAATTCCATGCTTCTTGAGTATCATCCTTATTTCTTGACTATCATATTCCCCACCATTGTCGCTGATTATCTCTTTAATAGTATGCCCTAAATTCTTCGAGTGAGCTATGAAATGTTCAAGCACATCTTTCACTTCTGACTTATGTTTCAGGAAGAAACAGTATCGAAACTTTGTGTAGACATCCTTGAAAATAGCGAAGTATCGAAATTTTCTAAATGACTCATCAAATGATCCACAAATGTCTGTAGAAATTAGTTCTCCCGCTTTTGTAGCCTTTTTTCTTGTTCCAAATTTCAACCGATGAGCCTTTCCATATACACAGGCTTCGCATAATTTCATGTCAGGTTTAACTTTGACATTAAATTCCTTTTCAATAACCGATTTAATGTGCTGTTTGTCTTGGTGACCCCAACGTTCATGATAAAGTTGAAGAATTGAATCTGTGCTTACAGCCATGTTTATATCGATTTGGGTCTCTGGAGCTAATGTCTTCATAGCAGCTTTGAAAAGACCACCTCCAAAATTTCGTGAACCACGTAGGACTGCTTCACCATCAATTTTTAAATAACAATCTTTGAATGCTGATTCAAATATACTGTTCTGGTTTCTATCCTGGGTTGCTAATACAGAAAACAAATTTTTGCTAATTTCTGGAACATACCAGACATTTTCTAGAAATTTTGTTTGGTTCCTTCCATTCACACTGGTCATTATCTTGATCGTACCTTTTCCAATTGCTGGCAATGATTTTCCATTTGCAACAGTGATGCTATGGGGAAACTCAAATTTTTCAAAATCAACAAAACAATGATTATTATTGGTGACATGCCTTGAGGCCCCATTATCAATGAACCAATCATCAGAATTTGTTTCAGCAGAAAATATCTCTTCATCTACAGCTAAAAGAGTCATATTTGCAGAACCTTTGCCTGACCTTGTGCTTGAACCACTTGGCTTTGGTGGTTTTCCATCTGCTATCCACTTCTTGCACATTTTCACCCAGTGTGCCCTTTGATGGCAGTAATTACACTTAGTATTCTTGTTGGGAAATGATTTCTGTTTAAATTCTGAATTTACCATTAAAGTTTCTTGGTTTGAAATTTCAGTAAAATTTGTATCTTTCTTTAATTCTCTTTCATGAGTACACAACTGTGTCGTTAATTCATCTAAGGTTCTTTTTTCATCACTTAATAATAACCAACTTGATTTGAAAGAACGATATTTAAGAGGAAGAGTATCCAAAATTTTACAAATTAGCAGCATTTCTGGAAGTTTGTTTTCTTTCTTACTTTCAAGGCCACTGTTTAGATCATTCCACAAATTTTTCAGTTTTGACAGATGAGCTGTCATGTCTTCATCTGACCAATTAAATTTGAAGAATTGTAGGCATATGTTGTACAACTGATTGTCTGATGAATCTTCAAATATTTTGTGAAGCTCGAGCCACACATCCCTTGCGCTGTCGAATCTCATTACTTTTTGTAAAGTATCTTCAGTCATAGAGTTCGTAAGAACCATCATAGCACTGTTGTTTGCTTTATTATAATCCTTCAGATTTTTCTTGTACTCCTTTCGGATCGTTTCTGTTGCTTCTGCAACGGGCTCCTCCGGTTTCTTCAGCTTTCCTTCAACGACTTCTAAAGCATCTTCGTGATAATTTAATACGAATTTTATTCGATATTTCCATATCGGCCAGTCACTTTTTCCACACAATGGCTTAACAGAGATCTTCCTTGTTCCATTTTTGAGAAATATAAAGAGTCCTGACTTTAATTCTATAACTCACGTGTTAGGCTTAAGAACTGACGCTAAATTTTATCACCGCTCTATTTCCGATTTGCGCAGTTAGCGTGCTTGGGGACATAACCTGTTAGGATTTGTGATCCATCAGAGCAGCAATAAATAGAAGATTACTGAATTCATCAGATTATCGTTAGTTTAATGATAAATAATAAAAATATACGTGACACTACATACTTCGTGCTACTAAGAACAGGTAAACATCTATGACACTGAAGCCAATAATCTTGACATAAACATAGTGTTGCCACATGACAAAAATAAGTATTAACAAATAAATATGGAGGATATAATCACACAGTTAAGGTATTTATAACAGTACTGTCTATGAGCCATAAATGCTGGAAGCATGAACCTCTATACAGGACTTCTAACGCCGTGTGATAACATCGTGCCGAGACTTCGGCACGAAATGGCAGCTGCACAGCTACGCGCACCGTTCTGCGCAGCTGGCCAGAAACCGTGCTGCACTAGCGCCACCATGAACCATGGCTGTCACTGTCAGTGTCAAACGGTGAAGCAGACGAATTTAGTGACGTAGGCAGAAACCATCTTCACATGCGCCACCTATTTGAGGCTTTTTTCGAGGAACGATTTCCTTCTTGGAAAGGCTATTTCGTTAGAAGTCCAGGTATATAGGTTCATGGCTGGAAGAGTGTTTTCAGTTGTTGTGTGCGTTTTTAAATTTAACTACTTTTTTGCTTATTACTTGGTGTATATAAATTCTATAGATAATATACAAGAATGCACAAAATAATTCGGATATTTTTCTGACAATAGATTGTAATTGCTGAAATCGGGTTTTCAAGTGTATTATGCGTTTTCCAAATCGTTTACTTAGACATCATCTTTCACCTTATTAATCGGTGAAGTTTTGTTACAGTATGCGGAATGTCTTGGAAAGTGTTTCATAATCTGTGCTCGATTTTTCTTTCCTGTTTTCTATCGTTTTTCACATAAGGAGTGGTTACCATTTTATCTATGGAACTATAAATAGAGAGGAACTGACATTTCCCCCGATGTTTGCCCAGTCGATTGAAGTAACTGAACTGGATGTCACAAGATGGCAACCGTTGTTTGTTTATATCTGAATCCAGCTCGTTTGAAATATTCCAATGTCATATTAAAGTGTTTTTAAGGTTTTAATTTCTTTTAGTTGATATTTCTATAAGTTTCGTCTGAGGTGCATTGCTTATTTATTTATTTTCTTCATTTGGTGTATTTTTACATAAATTGCTCTGCTGAATCGGAGAGCTAGGGGGAATCTTTTAATTTATTTTGGTTGATATGTTTGCAATTTAAATGTATTCTTCATGCCTGGTAATCAGATCTGCTCCCCCCGACACACATACAATTTCTTCCAGTAGTTCTTTCAATTTTTTAATTTTATTACTTAAAACTACTAAATAAATATTGTGTTTTTAAAAAATATGTATTTATCAACAGGGCTTAATTTCTAAGAAAAAAAATGTACAGGAGCCGTAATATTCTGCAGTACTAACAACCGTAGCGCACCCACCCCCTCCGCCGTCACTCCAATCTGCATATTTAGATAAATAATTGATAGGTAAATAATTTTGCACTTTATCGTAGAAAATATTCTCATTTAAAACAATTATTATTTGAATTTAAACGAACTTTCATACATTTAAATTAATTATACAATTTCTCACTTAACTAACTGTAAAAATTCCATGTAAATTTTAAAAAATATATCAATTTTTTTTTTTTAATTTTTCTTTAAAATGTTATATTTTATTTATTTAAAGAGTTGTATTTCCTAATTCCTCAAAATTTTACCTGAATAATGTCCAAAGAAAGTACTTTAACTCAGAATTTCTTAATTCCTAAGATAAATTTTAGAAAAAGCATTTAAAGCAAATAGTTTGTTGTTGTAATAGTCTAAATTTCAGATATGTTATCAAATTGTGTATTTTTTTATTTATTTACTTAAATCAGCAAAACAACTGATGGATATTTTCAATTTATTTATCTAAATGAACAAACCAGCAGGTATTTCTAACAACCACTTACTACAAAGCTATCAGTTCAATTTATTAAGTTTCATTTATCAAAGTATAATTTTAAGTATGAATAACTATGCATAATTATTAAACAAGTGGGTAAGTGTGATCGAAGATCGCACAAAGGGTTTCGTTTAATATTCCTGACAAAACACTTTATCCTTTCTTTAATAAATTCAAATAAATACAATTTAGCAACAACAACAAAAAAAGTCATGTTTTTTATAAAGTAAAAATTTACCGGTCTATTTTCCCGTTTTTTCGAAAATCTAAAACAGCGGGATAGGGGTGCGACTCAAACGTGAAAGGTTCCATTCTCCCATTGGTTGACAAAAAACCGGCATGCATTTTAGCTAACATAACATCGTTTTGTGCTGCTGCCCTCTGTGGGCAGGATAATAAAACACAATTATGCCTTAATACTTCGTACTAAAAAATTAAATTGTGTAAATTAACTTGTAAATTAAACTGTCTTTTACAAAATAAATTTTGGGATAATATAAATTTATTATACAAATAACTAAGTACATTAAATGTATACATAAAATATATTTAATTTCCATTAAATACATTTTATGTAAATTAAAATGTATTTAATGGGATCTTTTTAATTAATTGATATTTGATTATTAGAAATACTAATTAATTATGTACGAGAATTGTTTTAACAAATTGTATAATATTAATTTGTAAAATTTAATACATATTTCTTCGCATTTCTTATATTATAATTTTTGTAAATAATTTAAATTAAATATTTATTAAAATAATATTTCCCATAGTGATATTTTTATTCTTGATCATGAAATCATGACATGGTAAATTATAATAATAATAATAAAATTAATTAAAAAAGAAGAAGAATTAAAGAGTGATGTTATTGTATTCGATTAGTTTATAAAGTGACACCTAAAAATAAATTATATTTTGTTTAATACATTTTTACTTATTAAATATCAATTAAAATTTTTATTAAGAAAATATAGATTTTATACACGGCCCCTAGATCAAACTTTTGTTGTTTCTTTCCAGTATGACAGTATAGTAATATACAAAGATTAATCAATTAATGTTTTTTTATAATCAGTATAATATTGGTGTATTATTGCTGTAGTTTTAACATTTTCTTACTCTTACACTGCAATCCAATAAATCTGACATAATTTTTTCTCGTAAAAGTGAAAACATATACAATACACATATGCATGTATGATATGCGTATGAATATATATATGTATATAATTATACGAATATATATATTTATATACGTATGTATATTTATATTTATATTTACATATATTTATATATATATGTATATAATTATATGTAATATATAATTATATGAATATATACATGCATACATGTCTGCATAATTTTTATATATGTAAGTCTGTGTTTCTAACATAGTCGAAGATTTTATATGATTTAGATATTATTTGCTACTCCAGTTTTCAAAAATTTATTGAGATCACAATTATATTTTATTATATTATTGATGTAGGCATATACAATAAATGAAAAAAAAAAAAAAAAAAAAAAAAAAGGTCAATACTTCTGGATTCTAATAAGAACCAAGAAGCATACGTTTCTATTATGTATTTTTAATAACAGATAATATTTATAAAAAAAGTTTAGTTTAATCCTAAACATACGTACATGTAATGTTTGGGCTTCTACAAAGTGTATCATCCAAAACTAAAATTCATTGTTTGAGTTACATTTTAAAAAATCCCAAGTTTTTCTTTAAGATATATTGGCCTATTTTCTTAAATGTCTTATTAATTATTTGCTGAAAATGGAAGAGAATGTATTACAAACCACTGAGTGAAAATATTAATTATATGCACTTAAGACTTAAATAATAATATTTATTAATATTAATTATATATTTAAGTAATAATAATAAATATTAATTATATATGTATATACCCACACACACATATTTAAATAAACTATTAAATATTATTAATTATATATATTTAAGTATAATACTAATTACTAACATTAACTATATATATTTACATAATAATTAAAAAAAAATTTATACTGATCTTTAAGTCAAGTAAATAATCTCTATTAATTAATTCCGTAAAGATCAAAACAAAACTCTAAAACAGGATTTTTTTTTTTTTTTAAATCAGAGAGGACAAAACTTAAAACCTTCAGTTTACAAGTCCGGTGCTTTAACCACCGCGCTATATTGTTCACAGACAGATTGTGCTTTAAGCAAACTTGTACGAAAATATAAAAATCAAGTGACTTCCGGTTTTTTTGTCAACCAATGGGAGAATGGAACCTTTCACGTTTGAGTTGCACCCCGGGATAGCGGGCTAAACCCACAGATAATATATTCTAATAAATCGACATTTTTTAACTATAGAGACCTTGGTACTTTTGTTTAACGCTTTGGCGTAATCCGGGCTTCAAAAAGTTAGATATGTTTTAAAATTATATACACAATTATGAAAACAAACCTAATGTATTTTTATGTTTATTTATATATGTATAAAATTATTTATATATACAATTCTGTTCTACCTGCATATAAAAAGAGATAAATGGCTTCTTTATATTAAATAAAATATATAAATATTGAAAAAAAAATACTTATTTATATGAAACTACGAATAGGTTGCCAGAAAATATGTTGCAACTTTCCTTCTCTCGCCATAAGCCTTTTTCGGTACTTTTCGGTTAGCCGGGCGCAAGTGATACATGTACATATATAAATATATATATTAATTCATACATATATGTGTGTGTAGATATGTGTATATATATAGATGTGTGTGTAGATATATGTGTGTGTATATATATCACTGGCGCCCGGCTAACCGAAAAGTACCCAATTTTCTATCTTGACTTTGTAACTGATTTGTAATATTTTAAAAATTGCCTATTTATTGTACTTGGGTCTAGGACCTAATAACCACTCAAATTAACTTATCAAAAGATTTATTTTCATAATATATTTGTACACTTAAGTTAGGTGAAATGTTAAATTGAACTACGTAGAATTACTGAGTTGTGTAAATCAGTTACTTTTAATTTTATAAACAAAGCACATCACTCACTTCTAACTAAATGTATCCAGATATTAGTCAATTTGTTACAGTATTTCTTTCAAAATCATTTTTTAAACTGTTTATCGTCTGCTTCTTTTATTTATTTTTTTTTCTAAAGATCATTTGACTGTTTTCGATTTGGAAGTACAAATTCAATCAAATATGCTAGAATATTTCCATTACAGTAGGCTAGACATTTGTTGTTAGGGTTTTTTTCTCTGCACAAGTTCAATACCATCATATTAATTCTAGCTTCACGAATTATGAAAAGTATATCGGAACATTTAATGCAGACCACTTCTGTTGAAATGTAAAAATAATTATCACAAGGTAATTTTCGTAGCTAAAATTTCTTCTTTTCATTATCAGTAGCGAATTTGAAGACTTAGATTAGAAACTAGGAGCACAACATTTTCTTCTCTTTATTTTATAGATATAATCTACACTTTCTTTAATAATTATAATCAATAATTATTGATAGCATTATAATCTAAATACACTGAAAAATATTATTAATTACTATATAAAAGCATAAATAAAATCAAAATACTGTCGTAAACAATCCGTACAAACGAACAAAGTACATGAAAATTTTTAAGTTATTATGGATCACTGTTTTGACGTCAGCAGGTTGTGACGTCACCTGTAGCAGGCCCGGTGTAGGACACACAGCGACATCTCGGAGGCCCCGGCTAAACCCGCTATTATATTCTGTCATAATAATATAACGTCATACGGACTAAATGCGATATTTAAAAAATATATAATTTCAAAATTAAACATGTTGGACGCCTTCAAAATGTTAAAATATGCGAATATTTCCATAATCGGGTTTTTATCATGATTGAATACATTCTTCAAACTCATATATTTACTATTCTCTATTATTCATATTGATACTCGCTTTGTATTATTCTCAAACATCTGAAAAATTCGTTAAACTTCCAATAGGACGTCAGATTTTCTTTTTAATTCTCTAATGACGTCATATTAATCTGCTTTGTGTGCATCCACATACTCATACTCCTTGTATTATTGAGAAATCTTAGACATTTTCCGTTTTATTTACCACTATGACGTCAATCAATTTTATTTCATATTTATCTTTTTTTCAATTGGTGAAACTTTTTATTTCATTTTCATTTTTCACGTGAAAATCGTCTGATAGAAAATTAATTATTGTAGAAAGAATTTCATTGTGGATTTTAAATTTTTGGCATCTTCTATTAAGAAAAATGTTTAAATTTAATAGAAAAAGGCTATTAGAATTTTGGTTTTTTATCTCTATTTATTAAAATAATACGAATTTTTCAAATTTTAATATTTTCAGCTCTTCACAGCGGATATTTTGATTTATACACGAAGTTTCAACTCTGTAAGTTACATAGTTTTCGAGAATGGCTCTGTGACAGACAGACAACGGAGCGGGAGCAATAGGGTTTCGTGAGATGAACGAAACCTTAAAAAAGAAGGAACTCTTTAAATTAAGTGATTTATTTTACACTACGTATCGTGCTTTCTGTTAAAACAAAAAAAATTAGGTTTACTGATTTGTGACTAAGCAATTTATTCTAACCAAAAGACATTCCTTCAGATGTATTTTTTGACCTGTACTTCCTTCGTCTGTCCGTTTAAAAGGGCAATCTGTCCTTTAAACATGAAAAAATATTTTGAGGTATTGTGAGATAATGATCTTGAAGGGTGTTGGTGGGTTTATGTCACGTGAATTAATTAATAATCATAATTCACTTCATGGGGGGGGGGGTACCACGGAGACAACAATGCACTTAAAAATCTGCAGCAAACTCTCAAGTCATTCGACCGCTTTTAAAGATAACAATTACTTGACCATATTGTTAAGCATATCTGACTATAATATGGTCAAAATAAAGTTAAATTATGGTTATGCAACTATTTTCCCTAAAAATGGTCGAATGACTGGACAGTTTGCTGCAAATTTTTAACAGTGTCCGTTCCATGCAAATAGATTCAATTTTTGCCGTTTTGAAATATCGACTAGCCTGATACTTAGAATATGTGCCGATTAATTTATTTTCCACGTTAATCTGATCTCTTGCCGACATTTGTATTTGACGTATAAATAGAGAAATCGCTAGTTATTGTTGAAAAGATATCGTGTCAATCTCTCTACATGACTACCGTTCATTCTTGTGACAATTCTTGTAATAGGCCGACATTTTGACAATATATCTTGCTGTTGGGGTATAAGCTTGAGGAATGGGGGCATTACACTACCATGTGCTATGTAATCAGTGACTTTATTCAGATGTTATTTTTCTAAATGTTCTTGAAATAGGTTTTATGGATAAAAATATATTGTATAAAGAAATAATATTTTATTTCAATAACATGTGCATTAAACGAAAATTGAGAATACTGACCACTAAGTTAGTGATCCAAGAGCGAGGGGAGATCTCTGTTTTACTCTCGATCTCAGCCTCCTCTATTATTTGACTTACTGATGGCCTCTGACACCTACCTGCTTTTCAAGTACTTAGGGTGAGGACTAGTAGACATAAGATGATTTGATCGAAGCCTGGCAGAGACATAGATGGTTGTAGAGGGTCACCCAGTCTGTTTAGCTCTGAAACGCTAAATTAAAAAAAACAATAAAATGTTCACGAGTTGGAACAACACTTCTCTACAGCAACACATGTGACACTAGACTAAAATTACTAATGAAGGATCCTATTTAGACAACGACCACCAGAATGAAGAAGGTACTTCATCTAGAAATCATGGGGTGCGATATTAGGCACACTTTCCTTAGCTTCTTTCTCTGAATTAAGAATTTTTATCTGTGTAAAATATTTAAATTTTTAACAAAAAATTTATGGTGTTATTAATTATTTCGAGCGCTAATTTCTCCTCTACTCTCCCTCCTTTGTATCAGCTTCTAGAAATAGCCAATTCTTGGATTAAAGAAAAACCCTTCTAAGATGGTATTATGTTTTCTATAAATGTGCTTCAAAAGAATAATAGTTTCATACATGTTGTCTATTTTTTTAATGTTTTTCACAACTTAAAATTATTTTAAACTTATTAGCTTTTATAAACTTAATTCTGAGAAGTTGGTGTTTTGTTTTTTCTAATCTGTAGAAATTTCAGATTAAAACAAACATTTTAATTAAATGAATTAAAGTTACAACCCACAATTTTACTAATTTAATAAATATTCTAAAACAAAAATTTGGAAATAGACAATTGATAATTAAATATATATATATAATAAAAGTAGAGAGATAAGAATAACAACTATAGTTCAGCTATATTTTTTTTTTCTTGCATCACTGTAAAGATTTTAAAACTTAATAATTTTCTTCCATGTAGTTTTAAAAACTAAGGCCTTTTATTTCTTTACACATGTCAAATAGTATATATATTTTTTCAATTAAAATTGTAAAGCAATTAAATTCTACATAGCACTACGGCAAATTTCGAATCTATTTTTGTTTTTAGCACTGGATGGGATTCCGACACCGGATTCTTGTGACATAGCAAAGCGAGACCCCCTCTGATTGGAGGAAAAATTAAGAGCCAACCTGTATGTATAATTGGGACTTAAAACGGTTTATAGAGACGCTGATCGCAGACGTCGGTACAGGAAAATTGTCCCTTTAACTAATGCTAAAGTGTCATTGAAACCATCATTTATTGTAAACGAGTTTGAAAGTGTTATAGATTCAAATTTGGATAATTTTCGCATTGTCATATAAACACAGAACACAAATGTCACATGAAATCCGAAATTGTGCAAAAAGATAATCATTATGAACAAATTAAAAATGCATGTAATATAATGGGTTTGCAAGGGATTTTCCTGAAGCGAGAAGTTATATCTTTTTTCCACCAGATGGCGTATTCGAGCGCTTGAATTCCTAATGATCTTGGGGCCCACCATCGTTTTAATGAGGTTTTAAAATTATTAAATTATTCTTAAAATTTAATCCAGTGTTAAAAAAGCATGTTGAATGGGGAATAGAAAATACACATAAAACTCATTATTTACAAAAAGGCATACAGCAAGAGGTAATTGCATTGATAGCGTAGGTAAGAAAGATGAAAATTCTGAGCATGATCAAGAATGCAAAGCATTATTCCATTGTTGCCGGACAAACACATGGGATAGCAGTGAAAATAACATATAGATTAATTTTGACACAAGTATTCAAATTGGTAAATAAATCATATAAATTGTAATTTTCCCAACTGGGCAAAAAAGTCTGGGCTATGATTTGAACTAGAGATCTCTTGGCTGAAGCAGCTAATACACTACCAACTGAGCAATCCCATACAAATTTGGCAGATCTATTTTACCCATTTAACCTTATTGATCATAGCATCTTGGTCTGATATCTGAGTCAGCTCAACAGAATAAATTATAAGTAATAGAAACTCCAGAAAACGCTGTATACGTGATTATACTAGATTAATTTTGACACAATTATTCAAATTGGTAAAGAAATCGTAATTTTCCCAACTGGGTGAAAAAGTCCGGGCCAGGATTCGAAACCAGGGATCTCTTGGCTGAAACTGTCAATTGCCAATTTGTACGGGGTTGCTCAGTTGGTAGACCATTGGCAGCTTCAGCCAAGAGATCCCTGGTTCAAATCCTGGCCCGGACTTTTTTGCCCATTTGGGAAAATTACAACTTACATGATTTCTTTACCAATAATGAATAATTGTGTCAAATTTAATCTAACATATGCAGCATTTTCTAAAGTTCCCATTACCTATGATTTATTCTGTTAAGCTGATTCAGATATCAGACCAGATACTATGATAATACATTGACTACAAATATAAATGGACAGCGGACTTCTTTCTTTTCTTCCGAGAGACTTGAAGAAAATATCTTTCACCCTTCATCACCAAAAAAAAAAAAAAAAGGCGAAAGGGTGCCGCTTTCTGGTGGTAATCCCTTTCTTGACAACTTTCTGTTTCCGTTCTCGTAATAAAAGAAACAGGTCTAAAAACGAAACTGAAACAACTAGAAAAGCAAGCTGTCGCATTTACAAGGAAAAAAAAACAGTTTTAGCTTTTTTTTTCAACTAATCTACGAGTGTTTTTGAGTCAAATCCACACCCAATCGAAAGATAAAATTCGAGTAACCAATTTAACTTGTATAATAATTCAATTTATATTAAATACATTTTTTATTTTACTTTATGATTTGTAATTTCAAAATTATCCAATGGACAAGGCCGATTTTTTTCTCTTTAAAGAGGAACTGGCACAAAAAAGGTTCTGAGGCCCTAATTTATTTAAAAGAAAAAAAAAAAACAGGAAAAAAAATATTTTTACCTATTTGGTGGCAATATTTTTGCTGATCTTTTTTTTTTTCTCTTTAAAGAGGAACTGGCACAAGAAGGTTCTGAAGCCCTAATTTATTTTTTTTTAAAAACAAGAAAAAAAAGATATTTTTACCTATTGGGTGGCAATATTTTTGCTGATCTTTTTTTTTTTTTTCAAGTGATAAAAAAAGGACCTTGGATCGGACATGGCCTGATTACTAACGGGGCACACTTCCACCGGTAAAAAAAATGTTTTTTTTTAACTTACTCATTTTATCTTACATTATTACTTTTATTTTCATTACATTATTACTTTTATTATTTTTTTTTTTACTTCATTCATCACTTTTATGTTATCTTCATTCTTTCATTTTATCTTCTATCCCGCGGAGAATGAGACCAGTGGCTTGTTCTTCCATACACTTCACGATCGGACTCTGCGGGAAAGCAAGGGCCGTAGGGATGCCGAACACCAGGTGGATGACCTGACTCCCTTATGGGTGTTCGGCGATGAAGCCGTTCGACAGTCCCTACGGCTCATCAGGTGTCACGTGGGGAAGTATCCTTTGATGGTAGGAACTTCCGCCGAACCGTAACGACCTCTGTCGTCGACTCTGGGGCAATGAGATGAGGAGGCGTCGCTGGAACGCGAACCCTCTGAATCGATCGTAGCGACCTGGTGAGACAAAGCCATGGTCTGCGTTATAAATCCCTCAGGATTTGGGCACGATGAGGAGTGGGCTCGCTCGGCGCCGTGAGGGCGCCGACGGCGCCTATTAGTTTTATCTTCTATCATTTCTTACTTTTATTTTATCTTACATATTTTACATTGATCTAGTTGCGCTCAAAGAATTTTCCTTTTTTTTCTTTAAAATGCATTTAGATGTTTCGTATAATTGTAACGTAAATGTATTTTGCATGAATAGGGCATTTTGATAACACAAAAAATTCTATTAAATTTTACTGGTGGAATAGTGCCCTGTCGCCGTCAGTAGTCAGACCCTGGGACCGGATGCATTAAATGCATAGAACCCCCCCCCCCAATCTAATGCAAATTACTTAGAAAATATATTAGTAACATAGTCCAAAGATTAAGATTTCTGTTTGAAAAGCAAAAATTTGACAAAATCATTTCATACAGTGTTGAATTCAGGAGTGGATAGGTTGTTAACCTCCCACCCGGTCTAGAAGTGCAAGCTGTAGAAATACCTCCCTGAGAAAAATGCCTGAATTCAACACTGATTTCATGAATTATCAGAATATTAATTTCATACCTGACATTTTAACGTGATAAATTTCAAGGAATAACTGAATATTTTAGAAATATAGAATAAAATATTTTAGGAAAATGTAAAATAGGATGAAATACTTTCTTTTCTTTTAAGGTTATTCTGAGATCCAAAATGCATACTTTTCAACACATTCCTGAAATATTTTTTTTAATTATTTATTACATTAAATTCATTAGGCATTATTTTTTAAATAAGAAATAGAAGTGTATTTCTCATTGTTTCTTTGCAGGCTAATATGCAACACATTTGCGGCATTATGGTATAATATTTTCTGAAATTTACAATTAAAAAAAAAAAAGCTCTAAAAAAGAACTGTTTGAAAGTATACAACAGGAAAATATCACGACAAACTCAAACGCAAGTGAAAAATGTCTCTTCAGTCTCGGGAGCTGTGGAATTTCCATGACAGTTTGGCGCAAAAAAAACCTGTTTGGCATAATATTCTTCCACCACCACCTGCTGGTGGGGAAGGACATATTTTCTCCAAGATAGGGTTGCTAATCCGCTGTCCATTTATACTACAAGTCAATGTGATAATAACGTTAACTGGATGAAATAGATCTGCCATATTTGTCCAGGATGGCTCAGTTGGCAGCTTCAGCCAAGAGATCCCTTGTTCAAATCCTAGCCCAGACTTTTTTTGCACAGTTGGAAAAATTACAACTTATATAAAAAGAGCATATGTCAGTAGTGATGTATTACATCCACATCAAAAAAGCAGACAGTGGTCGTAATGTAGAAAGTAAAGAAAGCTTTTCAGAATTCGTTGCTATAGTAGATATTATAGATGAAAAATAAAATATAAATTCGTCGACTGAAAATGGCTTATATATTGCACGTTTTCGTGGACACAGATATGATAGTGGAACAAATATGTGAGGTAAGAAAAAAAAAAGGTGTATAGTTTCATATTAAGAGCATCAATCGAAGAGCATCTTTTGTTCAATGTGTAATGCCACAGCTTAAATTTAGCGATTCTTGAAGCAGTAAAAGGAAGTACAGAAAATTGTGAATTTTTTTATTTATCCAAGCAATTTTTTTTCTAAATCAATGATTGCCCATTTTTCATGTCACATGTTGTAAATTAACAATAAAAAAATTAAGTAATACTAGATCGGAAAACCATTGTAATTCAGTGAATGTTTAAACACACGACTGAAAGACAATTATTGTGCACTGAAAAAAAGATGCTCAGTTAGGGAAAAAAGTGACTTAATTATGTAACAGCAGAGTCAATCACAACGAATTTGAGCAACTTTGAATTATTCGTGGACTAGCCACCTTTCAAAATCTACTAATAAAAATCAATTGCATGAGTGAGTTATTGCAATCTGAGAATATGAACTTAAAATTACATTAATTTCAATGAAAAAAACATCAGAATTTCTTGTCAATCATAATAACGATTTTTTTTTTCAGAAAAATATATTTCAAAAGCTACAATCTTTGCAGCAGAGGAAGATTTGACTGATAATTTTACTTCTGAGGAAGTCCGAAAGAAGAGAAAACCTTTTGATGACGAACCAGATAGTTTTGAGCAGGGCTGTCCAACCTTTCAGTAAGCACGGGCACATCTCATTTAGCAGCAAACATTGAAAGGCACCGTTATTCATGTTTCCAAATATAGAACAATATTATCTCACATAGTAAGGGGCAGAGTTGCCAGTGTGGCCTTATTTTTTATTCAGAAATTCCAAATTAGTAATGCAAATTATGAAAGAAGAATTTTTACTTTAAGTAATTTAAAAATCCCTCTCATTAAAATAAGCAACAATTACTATTCTGAATTTCTGGTAAGAATTCGAATTCTTTGAATGAACAAGTACGAATTAAATTTTAAAAAATCAAAAAACCGACTGTGTAAAAAGCAAACTAAAAATTAATTATTTCTCATCAATGCGAAACTATTTTTTATATAACTTACCTATTTTTTTATTTACTTGTATTGATGACTTTTAAGTTGTGTTTAATTGTTAGTTCCTATCTATAAACACTGTTTTCATGAGGACTATAGATGTCTATGAAGGTTAGAATTACAGTTAAACTAGATATCCTACCTACACAAATTTTAGGTTGTGTAATATTTAAACAGAGCTTCTGACTATAAAATAGTCTAGGAAACATAGTCTTCATTTTGAAAGATCTATCCAATCATATGCTACTCAATATGGTACGTAATTTTTTATTTTGTCTCTACTGCCATTTTGAATTTATGAAAACAAAACCTAGCCTATAACCATCGGATGGTTAAGACGAATCAATAGAGACCTCATTCATTAAAATCCATCCAGCCGTTGGGATGTTTCGAGGGTATAAAGAAATCCACATACCATACCCAGATATGTATCAAACACATAACCCTTCTTGGCAGTCAGGTAAACAGGAAACATACCGACAATCCTGGTAGAGATTAACGATATGGCTTACTTATAAGATGCACAGACACCTCATAATGTAATCCATAATCCCACCCTACTATGCAGAGCTCATTTTTTGAAAAATAATTTCAGAAAAAAAGCATAAATCATAGTAAGTTTATAATAAAATTTTCCTGAGAGAGAGGCCTTTCAAAATATTTTGCAGACAATGAAGCCAGAAATTTAACACCACTTACAATAACAAATGATGTGGAACACTAATGATTTTAAAGAAACATCTTTTAAAATGGATTTTTATTTAAAAAACCCCTAGTAACAGGAATCATCCAAAGCAGTAACTCAAATCTTCAAAGAACAGCCCTGGTCTTGAGCATCATGATCTAAAAATGAAATTAAATAAAAAAAATCATGCATTATTTTCAACAGCTTGATTAATGAGCGTTTTGAACCTTCCACCAATATTCACAAACCTTTTGTAAAGTGTTAGAAAATGTGGCAAAATGGATAACAAAGAGTTGAAAGAAAAATATAAAATACTAAAAAAAGCATTTATGTGAAGCAAAAAGTAAAGATATTGAAGCAGAATAAATTCAAACAAAACTAAAATCATTGTCTGGAAAAAATCACTGACCTAAAAGAATGAAACTCACCAGAGACTGTTCTGAAGTGTATTTATGACTACAAGCTTGCAAAACTTTTCCAAATGCTCTAATAGTATTGAGAATTATACTCACATTTCCTTATATGTTGCTAAAGGAGAAATAATCTTCTTTAAACTAAAAATTAAAAAAAATTATTTACAATCAAACATCAGTGTATAGTTCAGATTGAAGTAGTTAAGGTTATTTCATTTGAGGATTACATTGCTAAGTCAGTTGACACTGAGAAGTTAAGAATTCACAAAAGTAAAAGCTAGTTGAGCTCTTATGAAATAAATTAAAAGTGTTTGTTAATTTTTTATTAATACTCGTTGTTATATGAATAATTATTTTTTCAAAGAACATCTGGATTTCCAAATTTCATATAAAGTCAATAGAATATAATTTTTGTTTCATTTCCTATTTAATGTAGATATATCAAATTTTTAACACTTGTTGAAAAAAAAAATACATTTATTCGTTTGTTCAACCATGCTTTAATTTAATATACTCCAATCGAAATTCAATATAAAAATTTTGTTGAGCCTTGTAATAGTTGATTTTTCTTTGTGTGAAAAAAAATTATTTAATCTGAAGAAAACTAAAATGCAATGCACTCAATTTTATTAATACGAATGTTATGAGATAACAGAATCTAAGAATAAAAGTAATATTTCATTTTTTCATGTAATTTGATAATTTTACAGGAAATTAGTTTTTAATCAGATTAGCGATATTGTTGGGGAAATATCCGAAAAGTAATCTCTGATAAATTGATTTTCAGTGACAGATAATTTACTTTCATAGCAAACTCATTACGATAAAGAGATTAACCTAGTTTCAAGCAGGAAATGAAACTTCAGTGCAACATCAGTGTTTTTTTTCCTAACACGTGAATGAAAAGAAGGAAGTACTCATACGTATGAGTGACGTGTGTTTGACTTTACGTCATTAATGACCAATAGAAGGTCTAAGAGGTGACATCACCAAAAAGAACTGAAAAAACTCTTATTTCCATATAGACATTAACTTCTGCTTTTTTATCGAGTTGAAAGCAAAAGATGTAATTCATTCTTCCTTAAAATTTAAAGATATTCTAATGTTTAAATTTAAATGTACCTGATTAAAATTAGCAATGTTTAATTAAATTCTTTAAACAAAACAATGTGATTATTAATTCATTTAATATTAATACACTTATCATAGATATGGTACTCTTCTACAATGATTAAATTTAAAGGTGCAATCAACTCTACAATGGATTCAATGCTTATTAATAAATTACTCTTGGATTTAATGTGACAACAAATAATAAATTATGGATTAAGTTCTCTGGAGACCTGGCTTGAGATGTGCTGCTCTATGTGCTATAAAATAAAGGTAAGCTGATTTTCTTACCTATGTTCCTTAGAAATTGTATATTTACCCTAATTGCTTTAGAGCGCGCTATTGTACTACTGCCTATGCTACCTAACCGATATCAATTATAAAAATATTGATTTTTAAATATGTAAAAACAAATGTAATAACAAATTTTCATGTTTTAAACTTCAGGGAATTTAAACTTCATTTTTTTCTCTTAAGCTTATTGTATGATTGAGATCGGTTTTGCTAACTAGACATATGTGTTTAGCGAAAATTGGAAACCCTAATCACAAGTGATAATATCTTTAACAAATTTTGATGACAAGTAATAGACACAATCTGGATACATTACTCATAAGGTCTGAAAATTAACATATTTGGTTGAAAATAACATAATGCAATGTGTGCGCAAAATATTCAAAAAGGTTCCATAATTTGTGTTGTTTGAATTTTTCTTCTAAAAGCCACTATAAATTTTTTTACTCACACTACATAAAAACCTTGCACCAGATCTGGATATAAAGGTGTTTGGATATCACTGCACTAACTGTGAAACACAAAAATCCTTCCTATTAGTACATAAAAGATGCCCAAAGAATCATACTTTGAAAACGCACAGCTTTGAGAAAAATAGGAAAGAAAAAGTATGACATCACAAATTCCTGAGCAGTTTGTAATACTATTACAGTGACCAAAAGAAAAGCACATATTACACACTAGCAGAATACATAATAACTACACTGTAAAAAATAACCAATGTTTCTTATTTTATGATAATATACTATAACCACGAACGAATATACAATATAACCCTTCTGAGTTATCCGAAATTCCGAAAAGCATCTTCCATTGTCTTTTGAACCCCCGAATTTAAACCAATACATTTCCAAAATTTAAAGAATTATTTATACAAGCTAAGTATTTTTTGCTGCCCGTATTTTTCAGAAACATTTCCAAATTGTTTTTATAGTGTATTAATCAGTTACCTCAGCCTGGAATACCTGTTTTTATTAAATGTCATCAACTTTCAAGTAATGTTTTCAGCTGCATAAGTTAATTTATGCATGAAAGAGTAAAGAAATAATCTTAATTTTAATGTTAATGCTGTTAATTTTGCATGTTTATGTGTTAAACATACTTGTTGAACATGAAAATGTTTACTTGAGAAATGATAACATCAGAAAAAACTATATTCTGCGCTTAGAAAACTGATTAATTCACATTAAAAGCTACTCGTAAACATATAGAAAATTATGGGTAGCTAGAAAAATTTTGTGTTTATAAATGATTCTTTAAATCTTGAAATGTCATTGATGTCTGAGGTTTCTAAAGATAAAGAAACACATTTCAGAATCATGGTTAACAAAGATGAGTTTATATTATAAATTTATTTGTGATGAAATGATAACATCAGAAAAAACTATATTCTGCGCTTAGAAAACTGATTAATTCACATTAAAAGCTACTCGTAAACATATAGAAAATTATGGGTAGCTAGAAAAATTTTGTGTTTATAAATGATTCTTTAAATCTTGAAATGTCATTGATGTCTGAGGTTTCTAAAGATAAAGAAACACATTTCAGAATCATGGTTAACAAAGATGAGTTTATATTATAAATTTATTTGTGATTATATTATATTTTCATAGATTAAGAAACATTTGTCATTTTTTACAGTGTATGCAAGATTTCTGATAAATTCAAGCTTAAGTAAGCTGAACAGCACTGTTCATTTGTATATTATATACACCTGTAACCCATCTTTTTAGGTGTGTTCGTAATTATATAAATACGTAGCACCTATAGTCGTCGTTTGGTCCGTCCGTCTGTCCGCATATAACAATGCAAAAACTACCCAACCAAATGGTTTGCAATTTAAAATATATTATCTTTGCATAATTTTGTCGAGACATTTCAAATTTTATTAAAATCGAATCAAAACTTTAGGAGATATTAATAAAAATATTTATTAAGAAATTTGAATTTTTTTTTTTAAATCGGTGCTTTTTGTTATAGGAGCTTCCGATGGATGTTAAATCGTCAAGCGACCGAGATGTTTATTTTATGACAGAAATTAATCTGCAGACGATATAATTCATTTCACAGAATTAAAAATCATCAAGATCTGAATATTTATATAACTAGCTGATACATATATATCTGAATATTTATATAACTAGTTAAGATATTTGTCATAAAATATATACTTAACTAGCTGTTTAACCCGTTCTACGCACGGGATATCATGAATTTAATTCTAAAACGTGTGTAACGTTTGACGTACAATTTCCAACTTGTTTTAAATTGTTCCCATTTCACAGGCCTGTGGGTAGAGTATTATTTTTTTTTCCGCTTTTCATTCGTCTTGCAATTTTATGAGGTTCAATAAAGCTTATTTTTTGTTCTCTGTATGTAGCACTATACTTTTTTTTCTGTCACATTTTTGTCAAAAACTATACATTTTAGAGGCATTTTTCTTTGGACACTTTTTATGTACTCTGAGTGAGGATTCTTGTGCTGCAAAGTTTGTGTATTTGAACCAACTCGCATATAAAGCATCATATTTATGTTATTGCAAACACTGTATGCAAAGTGGAACTCTTAGAAAATATTTATCTAATATTTAAGGTTATGATTTCCCTGAATTTATGGTTAACAAGGATAAGTTTATATTATAGTGATTATATTATATTTTCGTAGATTAAGAAACATTTGTCATTTTTTACAGTGTATGCAAGATTGCTGATAAATTCAAGCTTAAGTAAGCTGAACAGCACTGTTCATTTGTATATTATATACACCTGTAACCCATCTCTTTTTAAATTGTTCCCATTTCACAGACCTGTGGGTAGAGTATTATTTTTTTTTCCGCTTTTCATTCGTCTTGCAATTTTATGAGGTTCAATAAAGCTTATTTTTTGTTCTCTGTATGTAGCACTATACTTTTTTTTTCTGTCACATTTTTGTCAAAAACTATACATTTTAGAGGCATTTTTCTTTGGACACTTTTTATGTACTCTGAGTGAGAATTCTTGTGCTGCAAAGTTTGTGTATTTGAACCAACTCGCATATAAAGCATCATATTTATGTTATTGCAAACACTGTATGCAAAGTGGAACTCTTAGAAAATATTTATCTAATATTTAAGGTTATGATTTCCCTGAATTTATGGTTAACAAGGATAAGTTTATATTATAGTGATTATATTATATTTTCGTAGATTAAGAAACATTTGTCATTTTTTACAGTGTATGCAAGATTGCTGATAAATTCAAGCTTAAGTAAGCTGAACAGCACTGTTCATTTGTATATTATATACACCTGTAACCCATCTCTTTTTAAATTGTTCCCATTTCACAGGCCTGTGGGTAGAGTATTATTTTTTTTTCCACTTTTCATTCGTCTTGCAATTTTATGAGGTTCAATAAAGCTTATTTTTTGTTCTCTGTATGTAGCACTATACTTTTTTTTTCTGTCACATTTTTGTCAAAAACTATACATTTTAGAGGCATTTTTCTTTGGACACTTTTTATGTACTCTGAGTGAGGATTCTTGTGCTGCAAAGTTTATGTATTTGAACCAACTCGCATATAAAGCATCATATTTATGTTATTGCAAACACTGTATGCAAAGTGGAAATCTTAGAAAATATTTATCTAATATTTAAGGTTATTATTTCCCTGAATTTGTTTTCCTTCGCAACTACACTATATAGTATAATAATAATAATAAAAATATTAATCTGAATAAGATATCAATTAAATACTCATAGACAGTAAATATTAAACCAAAGCACTAACATCTATAAAGCTGACATTTATTGAAAAACTAGACAATTCTATTAATAATTAGTCTGGAGTTTTACAAAATATAAACAGCTATGAGAATAAGAGAAACTCTATAAGTAATTTTTCTTTGAAAATACAATGTAAATGCTCAATAATACTTAAGGAAAAAAAACCTTTTTGAATCTTTTGGCAATAGGGAATGTAAATTTAGAACATTTAATATGTTATTTTAACATTGCTTTACAATGAAATACAACAATCAGATTCAAAATTTACTACATCTGATTTTATATATTTAAGAATTATAATGAATCTTATTAATGAAATATACAGAATATTTTTCATTCTATAATTCTTTTAAAAAATCATAATAGTGTATAGTTCAGTCTATACTGTTTATGTGTTTTCAAATAAAATATATTCTCAATTTCTTAAAGTACACTTTCTTTGACACATACACAACTTGTTTCCATTTAAAGATATACAATGCTGAAAGATATGCAAATGCTGAATGCAGGCATTGTTTATGTGTGTTTTAATTTGTTTCCATTTACTTGGGCTGAAATTTTCAAGCCTGTGCCTGGCCTGACATAAAATAAAAGCTATTTTAGTCCAGCACAATCTAAAAACTAAAAGTTCACCCCAGACCTGTTTATATTTTCACAGTTCATGGCCCAACCTGTGCAAAAAACAATGAAATAAAGCCCAGCCCAAATCAATTTCAATAAGAAAACTTTTTCTTAGCATATAAGTAAGGTTATTTTAAAGAATACTGCATACATATTTATGCGAAAATTTTACCATATATTTCAAAATATATATTCACAAGTCATAGAATACAGAATAGCAACATTAATGACTGCTCAGATTCTTAGACTATTACATTCAAATGTAGACACAAAGAAAATTAATGTAGTTTTGACTAAAAGAAAGAACTTTGTTAAAAACGTAACTCTTGAAGCAGTATATTAAAAAAAAGGTAGATTTTAAAAATATTTCTGTGTAATTTATTAAAGTATATTTCCAAATATTCCATTTACAAAACTTCATTATCACTATTATTTTTACAAAAAAGAAAATTGCCTCTCAAACACATCCTGGGAAAAATTAAAACCTGTCTTAGCCCAAGTATGTAGGAAAAAATGCAAGCCTGAGCCCAACCCAAGTCTGCTGAAAAAATTAAGCCCAGGCTCAAGCATGATGTAACTGTCTGAAGCAGATCTCTATGCTGGACATGTTAAATTTCTTTATTGATATTGTACAACACATTTATAATTTTTCTCGGCCCAGCAAGGTTCTTTGAAAACTGTTCATATTTTGTCAAGTTTTGTGTGGCCATTTTAAATTTTGTTATAGCGGGCCAGCCAGGAATGCTTACTTTTTTTTGGCCCATCCTGGCCTGTTAAAAAAATTCTCTTCTTTTTGCCAGGGCTCTCTAACAAAGGTACATAAAAATGTAATGGCATTTTTTAATTTGATATACATTTGATACAACATGGGTCATAGGAGGTTACTGATGAACACAGTCTCCATTGTCACCATGTCTTAAAATAGCTCAAAATGTGACTACACCAGGGACCTGGAAGATCGTTTCACCTATACAGGAAAACAAAAATTGTTGTTTGATTTCTTGGTATTTTCATAACATAAGCATTTTATATATTTATTTATGAATAAAACTTGAAATTGTGAATGTGTCAAAAAGTTACATAAGCATTTTATGTATTGATTTATGAATTGAAATCCTGAATATGCCAAAAAGTTACAAATTTGCATTTGAACACATACTTAAACTTAAATAATAGTCAATTTATAAAGTAGGTTAAAAAAAAAACATTATACAAAAATTTACACTTTCATTAAATAAAAAAAAATGTTTTAAAGTAAACATATTTCAATTATTCATTTATATATATATCACAAATATATTTTTAATTAAAAAAAAAACACATAAAAGCAAAATAGCAGCAAATAATAATAAACACATTTACACACGTTAAGAGAGTTTTGATTACAAAAATCAAATATTTATGAAATACAAACAATTCTTCTCAAAAGTAATATTAAAATCTAAACACATTGCAGACAAAAATACCTCTTAAACACATCATAGCCTATAAATTCTCTTTGAAAAATACACATAGAAAAGCATATAAATATAAAAATGTTAATGTAAATTAGACATTTGAAGAAAATTTTGAATTTTGGTACTTATTATGCCTATATTTCTGAGCAAGCCTTGGATTACATAATACACAAGCTAAAGATTTAGCAAGGATGTAAGAATAAATGATAGCATAAAAACCATTAAAAGAAAACACTCTTTCATATGATTATAAAAATGTTGCTATCAATTCGCATCTAAGAAAATTTTTTAAGTATGATGCTTTCATAGAGAAGGCTTTTCTTGAATATATATATCAATGTTATTAAGACTACATTTCTCAGTAACTCTTGGATTGCAAATAACACAAATGTCACTTTAGCATGAATATAAAAATATTTGATCTCTTTATAACTGTAAATGCAATTTCTACATCTATGGACAATTCTTAATTATGATGCTTTCAAAGAGATGATTTATGTCGAGCATGCATAGCAGAATGTTTTATAAACCTATATTTCCGAGTAAATCCTCGATTGCAAATAGTACAAAGAAATGGCTTTATCTCAGCATGAATAAAAGCATGCTTTCTTAAAGATGACTTATCAGAAAATCCTTGCATACATACTTCACAAATATAAGGCTTTTCCTTGGTATGAGTACGATGGTGTACATGCAAATAACTTTTAAGTGAAAATGCTTTGTTGCATATTTCACAAACAAAAGGCTTTTCTTTAGAATGAACAAATATATGTTTATCTAACTCAGCCTGTGATGAAAAACCTTTATTACAATATTCACAAATGAATGGTTTTTCCTTCGTATGAGTAAGAAGATGTCTTTTCAAATTACTTTTAAATGAAAATACTTTATTACATATCTCACACTTAAAAGACTTCTTTTTCACACTTAAAAGGCTTCTCTCAGAGGGCTTTTCTTCTCTATGTATACCAAGGTGCTTATTATATTTAGATTTGCGAGTAAATCCTTGACTGCATAATGCACAAACGAAAGGTTTTACCTCAGCATGAATATAAGAATGTTTGGTTAAAATTGACTTAGTAGGAAATCCTCGGCTGCACACTTCACAAATATAAGGTTTCTCCTTGGTGTGTGTACGACGATGTACCCTTAAGTTACTTTTACATGAAAAAGCTTTGTTACATATTTCACACTTAAAAGGCTTCTCTTTAGAATGCCCAAAAGTATGGACATCTAAACTGACCTTAAATGAGAATCCTTTATTGCAAATTTCACAAATGTAAGGTTTCTCTTTGGTATGAGTACGTCGATGCCTTGCTAAGGCATACCTATCAGACAATTCTTTTTTGCAGATCTCACAAATGAAAGGCTTTTTTTTTACATTGCTATGTTTACGAAGATGATCCGTCAACTTCCACTTCTCAGTAAACCGTTTATCACAAATTTCACACATAAATGGTTTTATTTTACTATGAACAATGTAGTGCTTCTTTAGTACACTTTTTCTTGAAAATCCTTTATTGCACATTTCACAAATGAAAGGTCTATCTGTTGTATGAGTAATCATATGCCTTTTTAAGGTATCATTTCGAAAAAATCCTGCCTTACATATATTACATATGAAATCCCTTGTCCTTTTCGTATTATGATTATGGACATGACGAGTAAATGAAGATCTTCGAAAAAATATCTTATCACATAACTTGCAGTTGAAAGGCTTTTCCTTGGTATGAATATAATGGTGTTGAATCAAGGATTGTTTAAAGTTAAATCCTACATTGCATATATCACAAACAAAGGGCTTCTCCACAGAATGGACATTAGAATGTTTATCTAGGTTATTCTTCTGAGAAAATCCTTTATTGCAAACCTCACAAACATATGGTTTCTCATGTGTGTGGATGCGATAATGAATTTTTAGATTAGAGTTGTTATAAAAATCTTTATTACAAATTTTACAAGTGAAAGATTTCTGTCTTTCATGAGTACATCGCATGTGCCTGTTTAGTGCTTGTTTCGCAGAAAATCTTTTATCGCAAATCTTGCAAGAGAATAGCTTTTCTTGTGTATGGGTTGTCAGGTGAATATTTAATTTATATCTGCTAGAAAAAGCTTTACTACAAAACTTACACATTAAGGACTGTGCTTTAGTATCAGTCAAATTATACATATCCATAATTTAATTCAGGTAATTTTTATTAAACCTATTTTTAGTAGAACTGAAATTTTCTATCATAACAAGAATAATTTAATTCTTGAAAAAGAATTTATTAGTGAATTTTGAATGAAGGCAAGAGATATATTTAAGGAATGCAGTAAGAGTTTTCTCTTCACACTTTGCAAGGTTTCAAAAGTATCAAGATTTGACAATCACAATTAGAGTTTTGGATGCAATATCTAAAAATTTAGAATAAGATTTATTTGAACAGCAAAATGTCTTTAACAGTTACTTTGACATAGAAGTATACATTTTATATATACATATATATATATCACATAACCTATTCAGTAACATAGAATCTTCAACTTTTGCTTATATAAAATATTACTTCCTTATGTAGGTTGAGTTGTTTTAAAATTAAAATACTTAAATATTAGTAATTTTCAAACAGCTTAACAGTAGTAGTTACAAGTTTATTTTAGAAATATATCCTTAAAATCTTCATGAATATCTGAATCTGAAAAAAAAAGAAAAGAATAAATACAATATCATTCTTATATAAAGTACATTGTTTACATTCAAACATAGTATTGTAGAAAATGCACAGAATCTTTAATTAGATAACATCCTAAGAAATAAAATTATTCTATATTATCTCTTATTTATCACAATCTATTATAAATTTAGATTATATGCATAGAGACCACAGAATTTCTCAGGTGAGAATAGAAAATTAGGAGGTGGGGATGTAACAATTAGTGATTTGGTTAGATATTGAACATTTGGTCAAATTTTAGGCTAAATACCAACATAATAAAACACAAATTAAACCAGTTTTTTTATTATTTGTATGGTAAAAATTTTTAACAGCTAGATGTATTTTTGTTATACAGATGCTAACTATACTGATAATACTAATCAATAATAATATAGTACTAATAAAATACTAACACTTTGATACTAATAATAAACATTTTTTTTTACTAAATCTAAAAATTTTAATAGCATAAATCAATCTTTAGATACTTGTAACTCATATATACTTTAATCAAAAGATGATCTTCTTATTACTCCTGCTATAAATGTACTTTATTTTTTTAATTTACAAAAACTTCAACACAAAAATAAATTAAGAATTTCTATTTTATCTTTTTAAACTTAGATATATATAATTGATTTCTTGTAAGTAAGGATTAGGGTGAAAAACTACTTCCATTAATGTATATTAATCATTCAAATATATACTTTTATATAAATATAAATTATTCAACAAAAAAGTCAATTATTCTAAATACAGAATGAGCCAAATATTTATTACATACATATTAGGAAGCTTGAATGAAATTAAAATTTTAGAATTCTTTTAACGTTTCAGAGCAAGACTAAGTAAGAAAATAATAAATTATCAGTGTTCTCAGGTCGACTATGTCAAAAAGAAGGACAGGCAAAGAAAAAAGTGGGATGACTGTTTTTTAATCAGAACATACAATTGTATCAAAATTTCAGTAAGAATAAGTGGTACTTACGTATTATCTGTGCCAGTTTTAAGCCAACTGCGCCAGTCATGGAGCCAATATTACTAATTATATTAACCCTTATATTTTGTTTTCTTGTTGCATGGTACATGCCTAGGAATAATCTATAATATTATTCTTTCTTATTTGCTATGCTATTTACCATTTATTAATTTTACTAAAATAATGTTATTTACTATTTTTAACAATGTTATAAATTTAATAAACATATATTTATATTACATTTTATTTATTTTATATTAATTACCATTTTTAACAATGTTATTTGATAATGTTAAATTACTGCATTTGAAAACATAATTGGCAAAGATAAACAAGATTGGTACTTGGCAACCATTTTTGGCGATCAATCTCCTGGCACGGATAATACGTAAGTACCGAATAAGTTTATGGGAATTAAATAAATCTATAAGGACACAATAGAAAAGTTTAGAGTAGTAATTATTTTGGTTACTTTTCGGTTTGCCGGGTACCAGTGATATATATATGTACATAAATATATATGTATATACATATACATATATATATATTCATATATATATATATATATATATGTGTATATATATATATATATTCATATATATATATGTGTGTATATATATATGTATGTATAATATATATATATATATGTATAACACATCGGCTGATAAGTTCCCAGTTTGGCACACAGAAGGCATTGCAATCGTCGAACCGATGCTTTTTTTAATGAGTCATGATGATTCGTCGTGTGGATAAAAAGTTAGCGTGGTTTTAGTTGAATGACTTTGTTGATAAACAAAAAAATGGATAAACAAGAATTTCAAGAATTGTTATTTGATAGGAAAAAACACCATTCAAACAAAATTTTGGCTTGATAAGCGTTATCCGGACACTGCACCAGGTAAATCAACCGTTATTGACTGGTTTGCTGATTTTAACCATGGTTGTACGGACACCAGTGATGCACCATGCTCTGGTCGCCCAAAAGAGGTGGTTACTCCAGAAAACATAAAAAAGTCCATAAAATTGTTTTGGGGAACCGTAAAGTGAAGTTGCTAGAGATAGCTCAGGCTCTGGAGATATCCAAGGAACATGTAGGTTTTATTTTGAATGAACATTTGTCTACGAAAAAGCAGTTGTCAAAGTGGGTGCTGCGCATGTTGACTTTTGACCAAAAACAAGGATTCAATGATTCTGAGCACTGTTTGGAGCTTTTTCGTTGGAATAAAACAGACTTTTTGCACCGATACGTAACCAACCATGGACGAAACATGGATCTACCACTACACACCAGAGTTGTGTTTTCTTTATTTGACCGAGAACTTATCAGCCCATGTGTTATATATATGTGTGTTTATAAACATGATATCACTGGCACCCAGCGAACTGAAAAGTACCCTCCTTTGTTTTAACAAATGTTTTTCAGTTTTGTCAATGGTAAAAAATGATACTTATTTAATGAATGTTGCTTTTAAAAGCATTCCACTCTAGTATATGCAATACAGCAAATTTTTACTAAAACCTTGTTAAGGTCTTCCTATTAAAGAATCGTAATAAAGAAACTTAACAATCTAACATAAACTTTAAACAGTGCAAATAGCTATTTTTTAAATGTTAAAACAACTTTGATAATGGGCTTTTTCTTTCTTTCTTTCTCTTTGTCTGTCCATGTTGCATACCAATATTACAAAGGAAATTTAAAAAATAAACATATACCAGTATGTCAAACATAAATTCCATTGTCTAAAGCTATAATACTATAATTAGAAAAGTATTTAAAATTATCAACAAACAATTTAGTTTTTTAATCTAAAATTTAATGCAGTTGCAGCAGTTGACCATATCAATTGAAAACTATATCCTATGAAACAAAACTAAACTATTGCTAATACTGACAAAGGATGTGAATTAATTTTCACTTTGTTAAACAAAGCATAACCAACATAGTGAAAAATGTGTTCAGACTGGGGATCGAACCCAGATACCCTGCTATAGCACATCAAGTGCTTTACCATTTAAGCCATCTGGACGACATCCAGTCTGGCATTTTTCACTTATACGTTGGCAGGGATGAAACCTTGCAGCACAAGATGGAATGCCAAACATGAGCACATTACCCAGTGGCATACATGAGACAAATGGATTCCCAGCATCGGATAATATCTAAATTTCCATAATTATCCAATCCAGATATTATCTGATAGCGTGAATTTATTCGTCTCATGTACGCCACTGAGCAGGGTTGGCTTTTTGCCGGCAAAAAGTGGAAAAAATGAGGATAAGTGGAAAAATAAGATTAGAATGACACTATATATTTCAATTTCCACCCTTTAAACTTTGAACCTTAATGAAAAAAAATAATTTTGAAGATTTTTAAATTAAAAAGTATTTTTAATTAGTTAATGAATAATAAATGACATAACTATAAAAATAAAACTACAAATTTGCATTTTTATTTTATTAAAGTAAAGTGTAGAAAGACACATTTCAAAGTCAAACACAGCACAAAATTACTACATTAGTCTTTTTTTTTAACATTGAATAGCAAAATAAAAGTTTTTTGGAAGTTTCCAGAGAAAGTTTGTTTCTGATATCAGATTGAATAAAAGAAAAATTTGAAAATATTCTTTCAACAGCAGCAGAACTTGGCAACAAATCTGTAAATGAGTAATTAGTTCACAAAAATTCTTTGATTTGTCACAAACAGATGAAATACTTTCCCGCCATTTGTGAGCTGTAACTGATTCAACAACATTAGCAGTAAAGAAAGTTTGTGGAAAAGGCGATTCTTTCATGTCAAATTTTATAGCAAGAGGTACGTAGTCAGGATCTATTTCTTTCAACCACTTTTGAGCTTTCTCCTTTTGTTCATAATTCAGTAATTCCCCTCTATATTTTGGGTGTAATAAATATGCGACTAAATGATATGGTAGAACTGTTTGGTTGAAACGTATTTTGCAATATAGGATTCTGTATTAAAGAACACCACAAATGACAAGCATCTGCTAATGTTGAATTATCAGTCTGAATGCTATTTAAACTGTAAAGCGCTAGCAACTGGTTTTAATTGCATCAGATCTTTAACATTACTATGAAGATTATAGTCTCTGACAGTATTGACAATATTTAAATAAATTTCACTAGTGTGATCATTAATAATTTTAGTATAATGGCTGTGGTTCTTGTTAAAGGTTTTTAAACAAGTTATTCGACTGTTCCAGTGAGTGCTCAAGGTAATTGTGGCATAACATGATCATTGCATTATTTTAGCCAAGCATGTGGAGCATGGTGATTGCGAAAGTACTTTTGTACTTCAGTGACATGTTTTGTATTTGTTTGTGGCGTTATATCTTCACCTAGAAGATTTAACAAATGAGCAGAGCAGCCATATGTTATATCAGTAAGTTTAGCAGTATCTCACAGTTCTTGCCTCATTTTCTCCATACTTTTTGCGTTATCGGTTACAATACTTTTTATTCTACACTGAAACTTATTTTACACATTTGTTATTATTTCTCGACTTTCTTACACCCCCTATTTCTATATTCTATTACATTCTTTCTTTGTTGTTAATCTTATTATTATTGGCTAGATACTGACACAAAGGACTTGTATACAAACAAGTTTTGGGGAAATGGAAAATCGTTGTTATTTGCATTCTTCTTATATGAATGAATTGGATTTTAATGTAAACACTAACTTATTCCAGGAAAGAATAATTGAATTGCAGTTTCTTCAAATTACTGCATCATTCTAAAACAAGTTATATTTTGGTGTTTGATAAAGATTCAAAGCATACAACAGAGTCTAAATCAGATTTATTACGTTTTTTTTTCTCTTCTATGAAAAACTTACTGGAATGGGAATCATAATGGATTTTTAACTAATTAAATCTCTTAATTAGATGATATTAAGAAATATAAATGAGAAGTTGACAGCAATAAAAAGCTTTTAAGAAGGCATCAGTAACTTTTACAAATAGACACAGATTATATATGTATAGTAAAATTGTTATTATATTTGTAATTTACAATTTGAATTCAGGGGCTGGCCCAGGGGAGGAGGAACATTCCCTCTCCGGAACAATGATGTCCCACCCCGAAAAGTGTGAGATTTTATTCTTTTTGATGGACAAAAGTGCAACTACCCCCCACCCCTCCCCAAAGCCGCAAAGATCCCTCCTGGAGAAAAATGTCTGAATTCAACACTGATAATAACCTTTCAACGATATTTAACCAATCTGAGCTACATTTCCCATTGTAATCGAAATTTAACTGCAATTACAAAAATAAATCAAAACACCCAAAATTTCATTAATGGACATCCTACAAAGAGTAATAGATATTGTTTTTATAATTGTATTTTATTTGGAATCAGAATTCAATATAATGAAAATATATACTAATGAAACAAATTAGTTATTTCAAATAAATTTAACATTGAGGATACCAGTAATGAAATATTTATGATAAGAGTTACTTTTTGAAATTAACTGTTGTCATTATCACAAGATCAATATTATGATTATTTTACATAAACGATTTAAAGTGCTAAATTATTTCAGAGAGTTAAGTAGTTATTTCTGAAATAAGAGTTTAAGAAAATTTGTTTAAAAAAATGTCCTTTGAGTATCAAGATATCAATTATTTCTCTGTACAATTCTTAGGAATTTCATTTCTCATAAATGGATTGTGTGTTTTAGATTAAAAGTGCCTTAAATATATATATAAATTTAATAGAATTTGGAAATGTCAAATTATTTTCTGTCTATTATAAAACAGTATCATCATTTTGTTATTGGTATTACCAACTGTTGGTAATATATCAAAAGATTAATATCCGGAATTAATTTCTATGACAGTTTATTTACATCGTTTAAAACTCATCCCGATAAAAAGTAATTATCTAGAATTTCAAACAGGAAATGAAATTGCCTGATGCAATATGAAGAGGTTTTTACAACACGTGATCTGAACAAGGAAGTGAAAGACTAAAATACGTATTAGTGACGTAAATTGACTTTAAGTCATTACCATCCAATGAAAGAACTTAAAAATGATGTCACTTGATAAGGACTAAGACTGTTGCATCTCTGCTTTATAGAACTTAAATAGATTCTTTTTAACTCGCGATGGAAACGGACATGTTATGTCGTTTTCCCTTAAACTTAAATTGAAATAATGTTTAAAACTAAATTTTATGTAACTATTAAATGTAAGCTATGTAATTAAATAATTTAACAGTATAATGTATTATGTTTTATTAATAAACAATATTTTAATATTTCAAATTCACATAGTGAATCACACAGGATTAAAACTAAAGTGATTACAACTAACAATGGAAAATTCCATATAATGGATACATCAATAGTTACAATAATGTGCACGAACCCAATAAGGATATCTATCATCTAATAGGATTATCTGGAGAACCTGGCCTAGCGGTACAATGAGGACGATTGCTGAAAAATGGAGGTAAGCAAATATCTTACCTATCTTTTGTTCCGAAAGTAGAATTGATTATTTATATTGCTTTAGAAAGTGCAAAATTACTGACTACCGAGAAAATAACACTAACAAAGATTATGAGACTGAAAATATTCTAAAGTATATAAAAGGTAAAAATAAAAATAAAAAATAGTGTCCTAGAATCCTCGAATACTTAAAAGAAAATTGACTAATTTTAGATATATTCTAAATTAGAAAAATGGCAACCTTCAAAGAAGGAAGTATAATTGAAAAATTAAATTCCAGTAACTATGCAAACTGGAAATTCAAGGTGGAGATGCTCTTGATAAGAGAAGAGCTCTTTGAAGTTGTCACAGATGACCCACCTACTCCAATACCCACGGAATGGTCGAAGAAAGATAAAAAGGCAAGGGCGCTTATTAATTTAAGTATTGAGGATAACCAAATCATCCATATTAAGCATTTACAAAATGCACGGGACACATGGAACACGCTAAAAAACATCCATGAGAGATCAAATCTCTCCAGTAAACTCTTTCTCCTTAGGAGACTTTACGGAACGAAATTATCAGAAGGAGGCAACATGATAACTCATATAACAAAGATATTAGAAATTATCGATAAGTTATCAGCCATAGGCGAAGAAATTAAAGCAAATCATATTTCAGCATTATTGCTCTGCTCTTTACCTCCTTCATACGACACCCTCATAACCGCATTAGAAGCCAGGCAGGAAGACGAATTAACTCCAGAATTTATAAAGAGCAAATTAACAGATGAATACAATAAAAGAAACGAGTATTCAAATAACAGTGATAATTCGAACAAAGCTTTTAGAGCCGAAAGAAAATTCAAAACCACAGGTTTTAAAAAAGAAGAAAAATACTGCACGATTTGTAGAATGAAGAACCACAACACAGTTAATTGCTGGAATAACAGAAGTAAATCAACTAACTTTAAACAAAACAACAAAAAACATTTTTCTTCTTCATTAGTCTTTCAAAAAGATGAAAGCAGATTAAAAAGCGCGGACTCAAATAAACCGAACAATAAAAGCACAGCTTATTTCGGAACTGAAGAAAAGAAAAATTGCGCATTTTTAACTAACAAATCGAAAAATAACGCATGGATTATTGATTCTGGCTCATCCTCCCATATTTCAAATAATGAAAATTTATTTTCTGAATTTACAAATAAAGAACATACCAACGTCGTAATTGCCAACGGCAATAAATTAAAATCCTATGGTTCAGGTAATGTAAATATTACCACAATAACATACGACGGTAGAACACATGAAATAACATTAAAAGATGTTCTACTAGTACCGGAAATTGAAACTAATTTATTTTCGGTAGCTAAAGCTACGAAAAATGGATGCACATTAACATTCGAAAATAATCAATGTTTTCTAGAATATGAAGGATCAATTCGCTTAGAAGGGACAAGAAAAAATAATTTATACGAAATTCAGCAAACAAACATAACCACAGATGAAAATTTCGTAAACATGATAACTAATTGCAAAAATAAAAACTGCATAGAATTATGGCATAGAAGATTAGGGCATAAAAATATCGCGTCGATTAAAAAAATAATGACAAAGGAATTAGCATGCGGAATTAACATAAATAATTGTTCCCATAGTACCGAATGTGAGCCTTGCATTAAAGCAAAATTAACTGACACACCTTACCCAAAGAAAACGGAATTTAGAGCAAATAAAATTCTGCAATTAGTACACTCTGACGTATGTGGTCTTATTCAAACTCCAACCATAGGGGGGAAAAATTACTTTTTAACCTTCATAGACGATTACTCTAGATTTACTATAATTTATCTACTACAAAATAAAAGTGAGGTATTTGAAAAATTAAAGGAATATGTTGCTCTGGTCAACAATAAGTTTGGCAAAAAGCCTACAGAACTCAGAACAGACAATGGTAAAGAATTTAAAAATTCTAATATTGATAATTTTCTAAAAGAAAATGGAATTAAGCGACAGCTAACAGTACCATATTCTCCGAGCCAGAATGGTATTGCTGAACGAAAGAATAGATATCTAATTGAAATGACAAGAACAATGCTAAGTGACTAATTTACCATTACATTTCTGGGGAGAGGCGATATGCACCGCAAATCACCTACAAAATCGACTGCCGACAAAAGCCAACGAAAAAACTCCATATGAGTTATGGTCAAATAGAAGACCAAATCTAAAATAGTTAAGTCTTTGGCTGCAAAGCTTATGCATATATTAACAAGCAAAAAAGACAGAAATTAGATAATAAAGCAGTAGAAGGGATCTTCGTGGGATACGATAATTATTCCGAAGGATATCGTATCTATACGAGCGGCAAAGATATCACTATAGCCAGAACGGTGAAGTTCTTAGAAAACTATCCGATAAATTCAAATAAAGAAAAACGGCTAGAACTAAATTTAGATGAAAACACTAATGCCGAAAACGAAAAGTCAGAAAACCCAAACTGATAAAAATCGAAATTTCAAATGAAAATGATACTCAGAATGAATCTGAACTAAATCAAACCGAACCGAGAAGATCAGATAGAGTAAATAAAAGGGTTCCCCCAGATAGACTAATTTATTTGGTTAAAGATGAACTAATAAATGAACCTAAAAATTGGCAGGAAATAATAAACTTGGAAAACCCAGTAGAAAAAGAAAACTGGATCAAAGCGACACAGGATCAGATAGAATCTCACAACCAAAATAAAACTTGGACATTAGTTGACCCCCCGCCAAATACAAAAATAATAGGCACGAAATGGCTCTTCAAAACAAAATTAGACGATAAAGGAAAAATTCAAAAATACAAAGCCAGACTAGTAGCCAAGGGCTATTCGCAAAAGTTTGGTATTGATTACTATGAAACCTTTGCTCCAGTGGTTTCATACACTACAATTAGAACATTTTTGGCAGCCGCCGCTTATCATAAACTACACGTAAATCATGTTGATGTAAAAACAGCATTTTTGTATGGAAATTTAGAAGAGGAAATATACATCTCTCAGCCGGAAGGCTATATTAAACCAAATCATGAAAACAAAGTGTGTAAATTAAATAAGGCTATATATGGCTTAAAACAGGCAGCTAGAGCCTGGCACACAAAAATTTCAGAATAATTAGAAAAGTTAAATTTCAAACAATCAACATCAGACACATGTTTATTCATACGTAATACTAAAAACAGTAAAGCATATATTATCGTCTATGTAGACGATTTATTAATATCAGCGAAAGAAAATGAAATTAAAGAAATTATACAAAAACTTAAGATTGAATATGAACTAAAAGATTTAGGTCAATTAAACTACTACCTAGGGATTAAAATTGAAAAAACAAACGAAGGATATAAACTGAATCAAAAAAGTAAAATTGAAGAATTAGTTAGAAAATTTAAATTAGAAGATGCGAAACCTTACAAAACGCCCATGGAAACAGGCTATTTAAATTTTGATAACGAAGAAATACAATTGCCAAACAACATCGATTATAGAAAGGCAATTGGTGCTCTTTTGTATATCTCAACTGTCACAAGACCAGATATTTCAGCTGCCGTTAACATCCTAAGTAGAAAAAACGAAACCCCTTCACAGAAGGATTGGAAGGCAACTAAAAGAGTGATTTCCTATTTAAATCACACTAAAAACTTTAAATTAGAAATAAATACAACACAGCAACCAATTCTTGAAGTTATACTGTGACTCAGACTGGGCTGGAGACGTACAAACTAGAAAGTCCACCAGCGGAAACCTAATTTTATTAGGGAAAACCCCAATTTTATGGATCAGCAAAAAGCAATCATGCATAGCCATGTCAAGTGCTGAAGCTGAGTATATTTCAGCAGCAAATGCATCACAAGAAATTTTATGGTTAATTAGACTCCTACAAGAATTCGACTTAGAACAGTCACTACCCATTACCATGCACGAAGATAACCAATCGTGTATAAAAATAATTGAATCAGAAAAATACACCAGTTGCACGAAACACATCGATATTAGGTTCCACTCCATTAAACACCTAAAAGACAGTGGAACAATTAATCTAAATTACTGTGAATCAAAGAACATGATAGCGGACATCCTAACTAAGCCCACTCCCAAACCTATCTTCGAAGTTCACAGAAATAACTTAAACTTAAGAAATCAAATTCCAGAGATTAAGGAGGAGATTGTTGGTAATATATCAAAAGATTAATATCCGGAATTAATTTCTATGACAGTTTATTTACATCATTTAAAACTCATCCTGATAAAAAGTAATTATCTAGAATTTCAAACAGGAAATGAAATTGCCTGATGCAATATGAAGAGGTTTTTACAACACATGATCTGAACAAGGAAGTGAAAGACTAAAATACGTATTAGTGACGTAAATTGACTTTACGTCATTACCATCCAATGAAAGAACTTAAAAATGATGTCACTTGATAAGGACTAACCCAACAAACACGAGATTTTTGGCCACCTGTTGTAAACGTTGTGGCCAAAAAGTTTGCGGCAATTTGTATCCAGCCATTAATGTATTTTAACTGAAGCGCCCGCACACCGGATGTCTATCGCCAAATCGTTAACGGGCAAATGGCGGGGAAACTTGATGCAATTTCAGTGCCCAATAGCGAATGAAAGTACGTTTGCGGCCAAGATATACAAATCTATCATTGTTTAAAAGTCAGTGGCCCAGTATAATCTTCTCGACATTTTTATTATAAGAAATAAAAAGTATCTTTACTTCACATTTTATAAGATGATTTTCGTTATTTTAAACCTGGATTTATGTGAAACTATAAAATATGCTGCATTTAAATATTTTATGCAATAAAAAATACACAAAAAGTACCCTTCTTTAATTTAAAGAGTTTTTATGGAAAAAAAAAATCATAAAAACTGTTAATGTTTTTGCTTTTAAAGTATGCATTAATATCTTTAAATGAATATTTTTTGTGAGCACCTAGAATGAAAATGAATATTGCAATCTTTAGACATACATATTATGTAAACATATTAAAAAAATTAATGTTTCAATTTCAATGAAAAAATATTTGTCAAAAGAAATAAATGCCACTTTACCAAAAAGCAGTTACTGTTAAACGAAAAAAAAAAAAAAAAAAAAAAAAAAATTCTTTTTTTTCTTGGAGGGGGGGGGGGGGGGGTGCGGTGATTTTATGTTATCTGTATATTATCTATAAATCAGTTCCAAAAAATAAGTTATTTTAATTTTTTGAAACACTCAAAATTTAGATTTAAAAGAAAAAAAAAATCTTAACTATCTTAAATAAGCAATAATAGCAAATACCGATCCCCCCCTCCCACTCCTTTTACACGGCAAGCCGGGAGTAATGCAGGTAAAGATGAAACAAGATTTCCCTTTTCCGACACATTTTTTTTCCCAGTGGGGATTTTTGTAAATATATTTTTAAATGTTTTCCCGCTTTGTAATAATCAGCATTGAAAAATTTCCACTTTTAAAATTATTTAATGTTGTATGAGAAATTTTGAAGATAAAAAAAAACCTTGAAAAAATAAATCTATTGAAATATAGCTTTTTTTCTGCGGTCTCATAGGGATTTTTATGTCTTTTTGGCAGCGTCATCGCAGCATTGTTTACATTTCCCTTGCCTGCATCGTGGCGTCGTCTATGTCTAAGTCTCATCATTCACTGGTTTTTGGATATTTAGATTTACAAATTAGGTAAGATTATTTTTCTATATTATTCCCATCAGCAATTGTGTAAAATTAACTGCATTGCTTTGCTTATTATGCGACTTAATTCTACAGAAGTGAATAAAAAAAAAAGTTCTTTACTGATCTTACATCTGACCTGAATATGCTATTAATAAGTTGATTGTAATTATATATATATATCAGAGTAAAATGTGTCCGTAATGAACAATCTCGGAAGTTTTTGGTTTATAAAAAAATTAACCAATAAAAATTCAGCTTTTATTTTTTTCATAATTCTCCATTGCCTGTTTTACAATTTGCTTTATTGCTGACAATCTTAAACCAGTCAGGAAGCGGAAAGTAATATTTTACAGCTCCAGTGTCTTTCAGTGAAATTATACTTCATATGTTAAGATCTGGTTTTAATTAACTAATATATATATATTCTGTATTTTCTGATGATACTGGCATATTTTTGTTTTGATAGTAATAGAAAACTTCGAATTTTATGTACTAATTAATGACCATTTGCAAAATTTCACTTTATTTTTAAGATTTTAATAAAGTAGGTAATTTCTTTTTAATTCATTAATGTGATTATAATTAGTCATGGCAATAGTGCCCAAAATGTTTTGGTTTAGCCGAAAAGCTAAGTAATCTGATTTAATTTTTAAATTCCACTTATCAGAGTGTAATAGGAACACAACTTGGTACTTTTCTGTTATACCAACACATGCCAAAATATACGCTAATCTGCCATTTATTTCTACCCTAACCGTGTAAAGAATTTTTTATTGCAAACTGTACCAAACATTCTGATTGGACTATTTATTGAACGTGAATCTTTTATTATTATTATTTAATCGTAACATCATAAAACATCTTAACTTGCTACTTTTCAAATAGAAAATATTTATTAAATTATAACTTGCATTTATTATTGACACTGAAATGAATTTTACCATTAAGCTATTACTTGATGATGTAGAAGCGGCAATAAAATTGTTTTAGGACTTTAGATACATAAAAAAAAAGTTTTTATCAAAAAAACTCATAAACATCTTCATTCAAAAAATGAAATGTTTACAGCAATCCTAAGAGACATTTACAATTTCAAGCCTGTAGTTTAAATAGAGTTTTATTTTATTACCTTATGTAATATTTATTTGTTCTTTTATTTTAAGTGCATATTTTGTATTGCAATTTTCAAACGTTTTATTTTTAAGTGCTTAAATTCGTGCCAACAATGTTATTTTTGTTTTCAAATGATTCGTTTCATGTGAATTTCCTTTTGTGCCGATTATTATGCTTAGCGACAATGGTGTTGGTATAGCAGAAAAGGACCCAAACTTTTTATAAACAGTTGCTTTTAATATATTTTCATGTTGTAAATATTTTTTTAATAACAAACCAGATTAATTTTTAATGGGGGTTTTTTTCCTAATGAAAGCACACAATTTGTTTGGGTACATTTCGGTTAGCCGGGCGCCAGTGATATATATACATGTATTATATATACACATATCTATGTATATACACATATGTCTGCATATACATATATATACATACATATATTTATATACATATATGTATGTATATACATATATAGGTATATACATTATGTATTTATATATGTTGATATATATCACTGGCGCCCGGCTAACCGAAATGTACCTTTTTTTGTTTCAAAGTATTGCATCGTCCCTTACCTCTCATGCAAAAACAAATTTGTCTTTAAGGACGTCTTCCTTTTTAAAACTTGTTTTAAGCCTTTGTAAGTATTTTTTTTTTAACCTGATCTCCCCAGAGTCTGAAATTTTCTTTCTGTGTTTGTGACAACATACTCTCAAAGCATGCAATTTCTTTCTTGGAATCCAAAATAGTTGCACACTGTTATACTATACTGTTATATTTTTTTTTTACACCCATCCAAAATATTAAGAGGAGAGAGCCTGTCTGATATTACACTTTTAATTTTATGTTAAATAAAACATTGGGTACTTTTCGGTTAGCCAGGTGCCAATGATGTGTACAAGTACATACATGTATATATATTACTGGTGTCCAGCTAACCGAAAAGTACCAAACATTGTATCAATTATCTTCCTTAATTACTTTCCTGGAACTATAATTTATCTCCATCTTTTATATTATGTTCTGCAGTGTTTTTCTTTTTCAGTACCATAATTTCAGTAAAAAGCGCTATAGTGCATATGCGTGTAAAAATTTAAAACAGTCTAAGTGCACAGCACTTCTCTGGTGTGGCTGATTCAGTAATTTTTTTTTTCTTTTCCTCCCCATAGCAATATTTAGATAAGATGCCATTTTATTTAATGCAAATTATGTGTGTGTGCATGTTGAAATAAGTTTTGATTTAAAAGAAGAAGAAAATGATTCACTGACATCAGTTATATACATTAATCAGTTGTACTTTTTCTTTTTAATTTTCTAGTTGAATATGATAAATGCTTAATATTGCAACCTATTACAATTTATTTTCATATTTTTCAGGAGACTGTGGTGGCGCAGTTCAGAGATGGCAGCAGAGATAGATGGTGTAGAAGAGATGACTGTGCAGCATAAACTCGTTTGGCATTCAAGCAAAGGTAAGTTGTCAATTTACTCAGTTTGTAACGCAGGGCTTTTATCTTAGGGCCCATTTTGAAAAAAGTAAAAGTTATTTGTGTGAAATTTATTCTTTTTTTTTTTTTTTTTTTTTTTTGTGAAAGATAACATTTTGTAATGAATATGAAATTTAGTTACTCAAATTTGAACCAAACGTTTATTGATAACTTCTTTAAGTCCTTCTGTTAAAGTTTTCCTTTCAATTTGTTTGCAAATTACACATTTTGAAACATAACAAAATAAAAATTAACAATGAAGAGTATGTTTTTATGGATTGTTTATAAAATAGGCAATTCAGAAAATTCCAGATTTTAAAAGTATTGCTACCCCACATGCAAAAACAAATTTGTCTTTAAAGACTTCTTCCTTTTTAAAACTCAATTTTTTTTAAGTTGCCTGTGTTATTTAAAAAAAAAAAAATGGGAAGAGATCCTGTTTATTAAAAGGTATATTGTGAAGGGACCTGCTTGACTAGGAAGAATTTTGGGATGGTCCCCTAAATAGGCTCCAAATTTTGTCTGTATTGATCAATTTACATTAGTAAATTTAATTTCACACATTCATAAAATAGAAGTGGACTCTTGTATTTTAGCTGCATACAGTTGGTAAACGTTAAAGCTCTTTACAAAGCTTTCCAACCTTTGCACTTTAAGTGTAAAATTTACACTTTTTAACCTTTTTTTACAGCTAGAATGTACTTATTTTTTACTCTTAAAAGTTATAGAAAAAAAAAAAGCTATTAAAATATTTTTCGGCAGAATCCTCGAATAAGCGAGGGTCTCGATTTGGAGATTTTTTTGACGCACGCCAAGGAACGACGCGCGCCAATCGAGAAATCGGCAACCTCCGAATTCTACCCAATCAGAACAGGAGCTTTTCGGCAGACGACTTATTACTTACACACATCGTCAAGCAAATTCTTTCACAAAGTACACCGTGAACGTAGCATTGATTTTATTTCGTTTTAAGAATATTTACAAAGTTTTAGTAAATTTTACCGCCACATTTTTCGATTTTTACATACTTTTACCAATATTTTCCTTCAGATATTTCAATTTCTACAAACTTTTACCGATATTTTCCTTCAGATATTTCAATTTTTATAAACTTTTATCGATTTTTTTCGTTCCGATTTTTTCCATTTTTACAAATTTGTAGCTATTTTTCCCGCCGGATGTTTCCATTTAAAAAACTATTTGGCTATTTTTCACTCCGTATTGTTTCATTTTTAGCAATTTTTCTATCCGAATTTTTTAATTTTTACAAATTTTGAACTATTTATTCCTCCGGATATTTTTATTCTTACAAATTTTTTCCTCCGGATTTTTCCATAAAAAAAAGTTCTACCCTATTTTTTCCTCCGGATTTTTCAATTTTAACATACTTTTTTCATTTGGATTTTTCGTTTTTACAAGTTTTTAGATATTTTTCATCCGTTTTTCATTTTTACAAATTTTAGCTACGTTTTTATTTTATTTTTTTTGTTTTCATTTTCATAAATATTTAGCTATGTTTTTACTTTTTTTTTTCATTTTTATAAATATTTAGCTATGTTTTTACTTTTTTTTTCATTTTTATAAATTTTTAGCTATGTTTTTCCTTTGTTTTTTTTGCATATTTTGAAATTTTAGCTATTTTTTCCTCCGGATTTTTTCGTTTTTAAAAATTTTTAGCTACTTTTTCCTCCGGATTTTTCAGTTTTTAAAAATTTTTAGCTACTTTTTCCTCTGGATTTTTCCCGCTTTAAAAAATTTTTTAACTACTTTTTCTACCGAATTTTTCAATTTTTTAAAATTTTTAGCTACTTTTTCCTCCGAATTTTTCAATTTAAACAATTTTTAGCTACTTTTTCCTCCGGATTTTTCAATTAAAAAAAAATTTTAGCTACTTTTTCCTCCGGATTTTTCAATTAAAAAAAATTTTTAGCAATTTTTTCTCCAAATTTCTCAATTTTTTTTAAAAAAAATATTTATTTTTTTCATTTGGATTTTTTATTTTTACAAATTTTTAGCTATTTTTTCTTCCGGATTTTACCATTTTTACAAATTTTTAGCCATTTTTTTCCTCCAGATTTTTCCATATTTTTAATTTTCTTTCTTCTGTATTTTTCATTTGTATAAATTTTTAACTATTCTTTCCTCATCATATTTCCATTTTTACAAATTGTTAGCTACTTTTCCTCCAGATTTTACAATTTTCACACATTTTTAGCTATTTTTGCCACCATATTTTCCCACATTTTTAGCTATTTTTGCCACCATATTTTCCGAATTTCCAATTTTTTTGCTATGTTTTCCTCCAATTTTTCCATTTTAAACTATTTTTCCCACCGGATTTTTCCTTTTTTTATGAATTTTTAACTATTTTCCCTCCAGATTTCTCCATTTAAAAAAATTTTTAGTTATCTATTCCCTCTAGCTTTTTCAATTTACAAATTTTTAGCTATTTTTTCCTCCGGATACTTCATTTTTACAAATTTTCGGGTTTTTTTTTTTTCCTGCGGATATTTCCATTTTTACATACTTTTATCAAATTTTTTCTATTTTTACATATTTATAGCTTTTTTCTTCCATCTGTATCCATTTTTACAAATTTTATCTTTTTTTTTCTATGAATTTTTTTGAAATATTTATCAAGTTTAATAATTTATTACCTTTAACAATTAAAAAATTTCTAGTAAAATAAGGCTTAAACTTGAAAATTGTCACAAAACGGAATAAAATCAACGTTTACTTCATGAAAGAAATTCTCATAAAAACTCTGTAAATAGTCAATTCTCTGCATCACACCACACACGTTATAATTGAGGAAAATTTCGATATTCTTCATTTTTCTAATACATGCAAGACGCGGTTGACTATGCTTCGCATACATTAACCGAAAAAAAAACATCACTGGACGCATGAAACTCGCTGTACAGCATTCTCTAGAATGCACGAAATTCATTCAAGCCGAGGTCAGTCACTTGTGTATCCGAAAAAAAACATCAGTGGACGCATGAAACTCGCCGTACAGCAATCTCTAGAATGCACGAAATTCATTCAAGCCGCGGTCAGTAACTTGTGTATGTACGCTTCGCGTACATTAACCGAAAAAAAACATCACTAGACGCATGAAACTCGCCGTACAGCAATCTGTAGAATGCACGAAATTCATTCAAGCCGAGGTCAGTAACTTGTGTATGTACGCTTCGCGTACATTAACCGAAAAAAAACATCACTGAACGCATGAAACTCGCCGTACAGCAATCTCTAGAATGCACGAAATTCATTCAAGCCGCGGTCAGTAACTTGTGTATGTACGCTTCGCGTACATTAACCGAAATAAAAAACATCACTGGATGCATGAAACTCGCCGTACAGCAATCTGTAGAATGCACGAAATTCATTCCAGCCGCGGTCAGTAACTTGTGTATGTACGCTTCGCGTACATTAACCGAAATTTTTTTTTTTCCCCCCAACAATCCATTGACTAATTTTAAGATTTTTTACCACGATTGGCTGATAAATTTGGCGATATCTTTTAAATGGCCAAAAAATCATTTTGTTAACTTTTTCATATTAAAATTTAGTTAAATTGTAATATTTTAACAAAACTGTATTCAAAAAGTTATCATAAAAAAATCTTCGTCTATTACATATTGCATAGGAATTGTTCATTTTTATTAAAATTATTTTATTCAAAATTGTTATTTTACAGTTTGTTAAAACAGTTTAGCAGAGTTTCATGAAATGTAAACATCTTGTACAATGGGTCCTTCAAATTACTCAAAATTTTGATGCTTCAGCTCATGTGCTTAGAAAATGTTTGCTTTAAATGTTTTAATATTTGTTTCAAGAGTGATGATTCAGTTTTGTGATTATTGTGACACCTCTGGAAATATAATGCATCTAATCTGGACTTACATTTAATAAAAATTAAATTGATTTAAATTTTTGAAATGTAAAATTTAATAGAAAAAGATTGAGTATTTTTTAAAGTTTTGCAGAAATGTGTCAAATAATTTTTGTTAACAGGGTTTTTGACTTTCATGAACTTTGACAATACTTAAGATTACACAGATTTATGCTAAATAATTTTTTTTAATTTATGCTATGTATGTAGAAGAGGAAGGGAGAAGGTGATAAAATTATTTAATCTTCTGACCTCTAAATTAAGGATTTTTTTTTTTAATATGTTGTCATATAAATTAATTTGGATTTTGATTATATGTATAATTTTTAACAAATTAAAAATAAAGCAGATTCTTTGGAGAAAGGGACCTTCTTTAATACTTTCTTTGAACCTTTTTTCTTAAGAAACTTTAAAAAATGATATTTAAATTCAAGATATTTTTAAAACATTCTTATGTTTTGCCCAAAATATTTTGCAAATGTAAGATTCTGGAGAGGAGCTGAAGGCTCAAATCCATGTTTTTAAATTTTCCTTTAAATCAAATATCAAGTAATGAAAATGGTGGGTTTTTTTTCATTGCTAACTAAGCGTAAAACTGACAGTGTGAAATATGTTCGAGCCTGGAAGCTTGGTTACGCTTAGTTAGCAATGTAAAAATTCACATGTTTGTTATTCAATAAATTCACATGTTTGTTATTCAATAAATTCACATGTTTGTTATTCAATAATTTCGAGTTAATTTCACTGCTGAAAATTAATTAAAATTACTCAAATATCAAGTTTTTAGAATAAAATAACTGTGGCAATATTTGTATTGGAGTAATTAGTGTTTCCCCTAGACGTTTTCGAGAGAACGCAGCACCCTGCCCATTTTTTTATAGTTGTAAATGCACCCTGCCCGTTTTTATATAGCTGGAAATGTGCCCTGATTATTGTGGATTCGCAAGAATTTGCTTTCGCGAATTTCATCAAAATTTAGCGGGAAAATATCACAAAAATCATCTATCGGTCATTAGAAAATATCGCAAGATTCGTCTATCGGTCACAGTAAAATATCACAAAATTTGTCACTTGGTCGCAAGAAAAATTACAAAATTCAAAAATCTCAAAATTCGGCAGTTTGTTGTAGGAAAAAAATTGGGAAATTTGCTTATTTGTCGCAAAACCTCCCTCCCTGCACAATTCGGCAATTAGTAGCAGGAAAATATTCTGAAATTCATCAGTCAGCTGCGGGAAAAATCACGAAACTATTCAGTCAGTCATGGGCAGGGGTGCAAAAATACCGGGCGCCAGGTCGCCCGGGCGACTAAATTTTCGACACTGGCGCCTAGATATTTCTTACCAAATAAAAGTAATTCGTATTTATAACCTTGAATATTTATGGATGATTTTTTTTTTCATGTGCAAAGGGAAAAAAAAAAAAACGAAGTTCTCTTTTACTGAATTGGACTGATATTTACAGAAATGTTGGAAAAATTAAGACATTGCAAATCACTATCGGGAGGATTACCTAACAGTGTTTACCAACGGCTTCCGCCATGATTGGTTGAATGGAGACTTGTTTCGCTCCGGCGATAGTTTTGCCAGGGAAATGAGTCGAGGCTGTGCGCCACAGTGGAAAATATCTTCCTCCATGCTGTGCGTTTGCTGAACGTAGTAAGGCGCATGCGCAACTGCATAGTGACTTCGGACACGTTGCTCCGGACCACATGCATGTTTGGAAGCTTCAGCGACAAAACCATGTGCTATACGTTTCGTATTATTGATAGATAATGAAGTGATCACGAGAATCAACAAGTAATGAAGCTAAATTTGTTAAACAATCGCGTTTAACCAATTTTTTTTCAAGTGAAAGATTTGATAAACAAACTGATTCTGTTTCAAAAAAGATAATACCAGAAAATAGTGATACGTCGCAAAATAATGAAGTGCCGAAAGAAAATTTGGTAAATTTTCAAATTTCATCAAAAAATGTGGATGTACCACTTGAAAAGAACGTACAGAAACGCAAATTTAAAGAAGAATGGTGCAATATACTACCTTGGCTGGATTATGATCCAAATACTGGTATAGCCAAATGCAGAACTTGTAATTTATTTCCCGATATAGCAGATTGCAACTCAAAAGTTGTTAGTGGATGTAGTGTGCCCTTTAAATTGGAAACTTTTAAGAAACACGATAAATCATTTCAACATCAAAAGTGCGCAAATGCTGAAAAAGCTTTAAATTCGCCAGAATCAACACCTTTTGCAACATGTTTACAAAAGTGTGATGAAAATATGCTGAACCACTTAAAAAACATTTTCATCTGTGCATATTATATTGCAAAAAATAACAAGCCCTTTTCAGACATTGAAAGCACCCTAGAATTAGTAAAAAAATTGGGTGTAGAAATGAGAACAGAGTATAATAATAGAACACAATGTGCAGTATTTGTTTCCCATATTGCAGAAGTTATTAGAAAGGAAATGATTTCTGAAATAAAAAATCAGAAATATGTTAGCCTATTGCTAGATGCCTCAACTGACAAAGGTAGTGTTGAAAATGTCTTGCTGTATCTTCGATATATTAAAAATTATGTGGTGCAAGATACATTTTTATCTATTACTCCTTTAGATTCTGCAACTGCTGATGGATACTTTGAAGCTATTAAAGATGAATTAAATAACCTCGGTATTGCAGAACTACTGTATGACAAACAGCTAATCGGAATTGGAACAGATGGAGCTGCAACTATGATTGGTGTTGAAAATGGATTTGTCCAAAAAGTTAGACAAAATCTTAACCATTTAATTGGGGTTGATTGTGTTGCACATAGATTGCATTTAAGTGTTTTAGATGTCGTAAAAGACATAAAAAGTATTGATATTATTAACTGTGTGCTAAAAAAGCTATATAAATTTTATAATTCGTCAAGTAAACGAATGAGAGAACTTAAACAGATTTCAGCAATTTTAGAAGAAGAACTTTTAAAACTTCAATATCTGCATAATGTTAGATGGGTTGCCAGTAAAGTAGGTGCTTTAACTGCTCTTGTTAAGGATTGGAAGCCTATAATAATTCACCTAGAAACAATTGCTGCTACTGAAAAGGGGAATGCTTCTGCAGAAGCTAAAGGTCTGTTGAAGAACTTAAAATGCTTTAAATTTATTCAAATGACACATTTTCTGCTAGATTTTTTGATAATTGTGAAAAAACTTTCTCTCATTTTCCAGAAAGAAGATGTTGTTATTCCGAGTATTCAGTTATTTGTTAAAAAAAACTGTAGAAGATTTAACTTTGTTACCAACTGTGCCAGGTCGCTATGAAGACACATTAATTAAAAATACATCTCTTGAAAGAAAGTTCAAAGATATCCAATTAACTGGATTTTGTGAGTCCACGAAAGTTCAGATTGAAGGGACTAAAAACAAGCTTGTTGATGATGCTGCAAAATACATTAATCGGAGATTTACGATAAATGAAAACAGTATTGAAATGTGCACCAAAATATTTGACACATTTTCCTGGTCCAGGGGAAAAGAGCTTCAAGATTTTGGAAAAAAAGAAATGCAATTATTAATACAACATTTCCAGAAATATTTTATCTCATCAAATGTTGATTTGGAAACAGCTGAAAATCTTGCTCTTGATTAATGGTACGAGTTTAAGGTACTATGTCAAGACCTGAAATTTAGTGAACTTTTGATCAAATCAATGAAAAATGATTCAAAATTTCCTATTTTATCAAAGTTACTGCAAATTGTGTCTGTAGTGTCTGTGTGTAGTGTCTGTTGTGTCTGTGGCAACTGCATCCTGTGAGCGAGGATTCAGCACCATGAATTTCATCAAGAACAAGTTTCGCTCTACATTGACATCTCAAAATTTAAATGATTTATTATTAATAAATTTAAATGGACCTTCTGTAGAAGCATTTGATCCCACAAAAGCAGTTCAACGCTGGTACTTCACATCAAAGACAACAAGGCATCTGAGTGGCCACAAACAACATAAAAATTTAAACGCAAAGGAGGACAAACAATAACTTAACATCATTGATCTATGGGATGTAGATGTGCCGGTAATAGACACCCTTAAGGAATTTCTTTTAAAATTATTTTTTTATTAATAGTGATAATTATTATATTCCAGTTTTTTTCAATATTATATTAATATATAAACAATATTTAACTATTTTTAGTCTCATTTCCCAATATAAATCGAAATTTAATTTTAAATAAAAGCCCAGTAATGGACACCCCATAAAAAGTAATAAATATAATTGTTTTTATGACTATTTAGAACCAGAATTTAATGAAAACATATTAAACAAAATTGTTATTTTCAAATAAATTTAACAATTATGATTACCAATAATTAATAAAATATTTGTGATAATCATTCACTTTCTATATCAAATATTGTAACTATCAGAAGATTAATATTTTAATTATTTTAGATGTATGGTTCAAAATACTTAATATCAGGCAATTACAGATTACAGCAATCAAATTATTGAGACAGTGGGGGATTTAAAAGGTAATAATTTAATAAATAAAAGTTTTGGAATATTAGTGTATAGTTTTGTCTCACTATTTTTAACAATTAAACTTCCAAAGACTACTTGATATATCACTTTTAATAATTAATATTACAAATATGAAATAAATGATACTGTGAGTTGAATATTTTAAAAACTAAATAAAACTGTAGAACTGATGTTTGAGGCCATTGATCTGCAGATTTACTAGTTTCATGATTACTATAACTTTCATTAATATTACGTTTTTCATTTTATTTTTTTGTCAGAAGTGAATAAGCAAACATTTAAGACAGAAAATAGATTTTTAATAGTTTCTGTAACTTAATTGTTTTTATTTAAATGAGGAGGGTATGAGCCCCACTTTGATTGTCCCTTAAACAATATTTTCTGCTTCCTGACTGGTTTAACTTAAAAGCTATTTATAAAAGTTTTGGCGTTATTACATTTTGGTAAGAGTAACTTAAAAATTAAATTTGATTATTTAAGTTTTCAGTTAAGTCAAAATATTTTATGCACTATAAACATTACTGAAATTGCATTTTTAGCAATGTCTACATGGAAAGTCCATTACTGGAAAATGACTAACCATCCCAGTAATGGACACATCTTAAAACATTAAAAATAAATGGAATTTTAAAAATGGTTTTTAGTATATAAAATTCAAAGTTTTCTATTACTAGCAAATTTTGCAAGAAAATACAGAATATATAAATTTACTAAATGAATTTACTCTTAGCATGTTCATTTAAGATTATCACTGAAAAACAATACAACTTGGAAACATTTTCTGCTTCCTGATTGGTTTGATTAAGAGTGTCAACAACAATGCAAGATTATAAAATATGCAAGGGGAGTTATCAAAAAAATAATAAGTTAAATTTTTATTGGTTACTTTTTTATAAATCAAACACATTGAATGGTGACCATTACTGGCACATCTACCCTATTATAGGCCTTGAAGTTGAAGTGAATTACATATTTGTACTTTTGAAAGTGTTTAGAGAATTTTTTAATGATTATTATTTGTATTTTACATCAGCACTTCCAATTTTTTTTAATATCTATATTTATTTTATATAATTTTACTTTTTTATGCAAGAAAATTTTGTCATGTCATGTGTCACATAAATTTAATTAAAAAGAGTAATTTATGTTTACTATTATTAACTTATACTGTAATTTTATCTTATAAATTTGTCATCGATAGTAACTGGCTCCTAGATTTTTGAGCTGGCTCCTAGATTTTCAAGAAATTTTTGCACCCCTGGTCATGGGGAAAAAATAGCGAAATTCTTCCATTGATCGCATGAGAAAAATTGCTAAATTTGTCAATCGATTGCGGCCAAAAATAGAGAAATTTATATATCTGTCATGGGCAGGGCATTCGGGGCACGGGCCCAGGGTCCCCGATTTTCAGGAGTCCCCAAATGCTACTAAAAATTTTTGAATTATTGGCCAAAACAGTTTTAACTGTTAAAAAAACAAAATTAAAATGGAAAAATCTGTTTGTCAGAGATTGTCTATGATGTGTCAAAGCAGGGTTGGCAAGTTTCTTCCAAAGTGGAAAAAACCGGCCTGAAGAAATAGGTTTCTTCCAAGTGGAAAAAATGGAAGAAACTGTTTTTCTTTAAGAATTTACCATATAAGTTACAACTTTGTAAAATACAATAAAAATAAATGTATTTTCTAATAGATAACCTTACATAAATTTAATTAGACTTATAAAAATTTAATTATGTATGATAAATTGATAATTACACCAGTTTTTTAGCCAAGATCACACACCTGTCTAAAGCTTTCCAATCATTTTGTACCTGAATAAAATAAATGGGACTTTTCTAACACCATGCCAAAATGTATGCTAATGTGCTATTTATTTCAACCCTGAACGTGTAAATATTTTTATTGCAAACCGTGCCAAACATTGTGATTTGCTATTTATTGAACATGACACTTTTTAATTATTATTATTACTTAATTTACTCTGTAACCTTGCAAAACATCTTAATTTGCTATTTTTCAAATAGAAAATATTTAATATTAAGTAGTAACTTATATTTATTGTTGACACTGATGTGGATTTTACCATTAGGCATTTACCAGATGATGAGGACGCTGCAATAAAATTGTTTCAGGACTTTGGATACAAAAAAAGTATGAACGTCTTCATTCAAAAAGTGAAATGCTTACTGCAATGCTAAGAGACATTTACAATGCTATGCCTGTAGTTTAAATTGAGTTAATTTTATTAATTTATCATATAATATTTATTTGTTCTTTTATTTTAAGTCTATATTCGTGTCGATTTAATAAAATAGTTCGTGAAAGTCTGTAATTTTCAAATGTTATATTTTTAAATGCTCAATTTTGTGCCAACATTTTTTTTTTTCCAATTGAATCCTTTCACATGAATTTCGCCAATTATTGCACTTGGTGACGACAATGGTGTTGGTATAATGGAAATGTACCAAATAAATTTATCCAAAATACACAAAATCAATTAAATGTAATTCAATTCAAAAGAGGCACATTTTTTTTTATATATATAATTTAAACTTCTGTAACCAGTAGTAAATAGTATGTGGATCATTTACCTATTGTAGAATGAAACTCTTTTAAATAAAAGACAGTGCTTTGAATTTACGCCCATTTTATTAAGGAAACTAATATACAGTAATTACTGTATTGAAGGATTTCATTAAAATCTCCATTTTCCTTACTACAGTGCAACATTCTATAACAAAACAGAAGTAATTTAGCTTTAAGATGCTGCAATCAATTTCTCAACTTAGAATGGATGAATGAAAAAGATGAAAAAAATTCTTATCCCTGTAGAGTTTATTTTTAGAACATTTATCTTTTAAATCAGCATGCTAGTATACATAATTACAAATTTGTTTGTTTTAAGTTTTGCACAATAGTTTTTAAAATATTGCATTTTTATATGATAAATAAGGAATTGGTAGGGTTTTTTTTTACAGAAATTATATAAACAATAAAAAAATATCCCCTACCTCTAAAGTTGTAAAAAACATAACCTGTAAATACCTGCTGAACCTGAAGTTTGTTATTAAAAAATAACTTATTTTTCCATAAATAATATTTTTAATATTAATTAAAATTTCCAATTTAAATTTCATATAATTAGGTTTTGAATTTAATTCTTTTATATAGTTAATATATTTTAATTTTGAGCATCTGTTTTGTTTTCTGTTGGTTTCTTCCAGTTTTTTCAATTTCTTCCGGAAGAAACCCAACCCTGTGTCAAAGTAACTTCATTTTTTCTTTATTGTCTTTTAACCCTTTGAGGCATGGTGGGATATATTATATCCCACCTAATTTTAATATGATTCGAACCAGAAACTTTGAATTAAATTTTACTTTTTTAACTTTGACGGGGAAAAGTTGAAAAATTGCTTTTCCTTATTTTGAACTAAATTACGGTGAGAATTGAAATGCTATTGTTTTATGAGTGATAATATCAGATTTATAGCTTGGAGGTACACAATGTATTTTCCTACTTTACAAAGCCATTTTGAAGGAAATGTTATGTGAAAAAATAAGGTACACAATGTATTTTCCTACTTTACAAAGCCATTTTGAAGGAAATGTTATGTGAAAAAATAAGGTACACAATGTATTTTCCTACTTTACAAAGCCATTTTGAAGGAAATGTTATGTGAAAAAATAAAGTGAAGAAAATAAAGAACTGCTGATTTCTAGCAATACAAATTCTAGAAACATTTACAAAGTGAGCAATTCGACTTTTATGAAATGAACAGAAAGAGCACCCATACATCATATGTAAAGAATATGAATTTATATATTTGAAGTTATTCAAAAGAATTTATAGAAAGCCTGTTTTTATTTTGTTTTAATGATTAACACAGAGATAAAGTATTTAATATATACAGCCCCCCCCCCCCTGCTCTTAACACATAAAAATAGAAACAATATTATTGTTAACATGGTTGCAAAAAGAAATGAGAGAATATGATATAACATAAAATTGCCACCGTGAAATGCAGTTTCGCACCTAGAAAAAAAAAAAAAAAAAAAAAAAAAAAAAAAAGGAATTAGGCGTCATTTGACAACGCTGCCCTTTCATGAGTTTTTGTTAAAAGCAAATATAGGTATACTGCAATAAAATAGTTTCATTTTGTACAAATAACTTGAACTACAAAGCTTTTTGTAAATAGTTTTTTTAAATTATAATTTCTGTTCCGATTATATTTATAAATGACTAATTAATAAGTGGTGTTTTTAAAGTAAGGCATTTTAATTTTGTTTTGTAAAATTTATTTTTTGTTTTTCAGAAGAAGAAGAATAAAAATCTGGAAAGAAAAAAGTTCTCTGTGAAGATGACTGTAGATTTTCAGCTCTTGTTTATCAACTTAAATTAAGAAACATCAGAAATTTAATTGTAACAGGATTAAATTTTCTTGTAAAATATTTCTGATAAATTTTGAGCATCTTGTAAATACATAAATAAATGTTTTTTGGTTGGTTTGTTTTACATTTGTTGTGAAAAATAAAATTTATATGAAAAAAAAAAAGCATTCAGTTCTAGTGTTTTTAAATATATATATTTATTTATGCAAGTGATGTTGTTAAAAAGGATGTACTATATATTTTCCCTTCTTTCTCATTCTGAGAACATTCCCCCTTCTTTTTACAGGTTAAGATATAATTGAATAAAAGTGGTTTATGTAGGCTATATTTTAAAAACTGATAAACTGTTTTTGTTGGTTGATTATAAATTAGCATTGCTTGGAGATCAGGTATTAAAAATAATTTGCTGTATAAAAACTTTTGAAAATTTTAATAAAAATTTCATCATAATCTCATTAGAAGTTGAGATTAAAATTTTAATGTACATAATATTGTATGAATCAGTTTGAAATTTTGTTAGTCAAAAAGTCACATACCTCCTGCTGGAAGGAAAAATATTTTAAAGATTTCTTTATTGGTAATAGATTAAAAAAAAAAAAAAAAAAAAAAAAAAAAATTCAGTACTCATTACTTGCTAATCTTTAAAAAGTAAAAACAATGATATATTATTATTTATGAGTAATGTTTAGTCCATTAGAAAAAAAAAAAAAAAAAAAAAAAGATTTAGTGTATGAATGGTGAACTTGCTGTGTTCTAGAAGATCAACTGCCACTACTATTTTGAAAAAAATATTAAACTTATTTAATAAGAGAAATTTTAAGATTACATAAGGAAAATAGTGACAATTGTCTTTCTGTCAATTAGTAATATTTTGTAAATATATATACATTGAAATTTTGTTCTATGATGTGTATAAAGGGGGGAAGAGTCCTTAACAGACTAAAACATTACTTTATAGGAATACTGCTACATTTTTCTGATATTATATGCCAAAGAGATGAAGATAGTGAAATGACATTTTTTGAACGGACCTAATTTACATATATATATATAGTTACATCATTAAAAAAAATTCTTAAATTTCAATGATCAGTAATGTCAACATTTTACCAATTTTATAAAATAGAGTTCCTGCGTTTTTGTTTTATTTTCAAGCTGGATAATTGGAAGAAACATCCAGGTAAGAAATTGTATTATAAAAGCACCAGTGGACCCATGCGAAGATTTCACACTGCAGTCTAATACTTTTTAGCAATATCTAATACTCTTTAGATGCAGGTTTAAACTTGTAAAGGAAAATTAAGGACTGAAACTATCTTCAAACAACATTAGTCGAGCCAGAATATCATCTCGTTTATTCCATCACAGTTACAGTAAAAACTGATCGAGCATAGCAAAGACAAAAAAAAATATATATCTATAGTTAATTAACTGCTTTAGAGATGACATCATCTGTTTCGGAAAAAACATGGGACAAAGAAAAATAAATTGAGCATTTCAATTTTGCTTTTTAGTCATAAATATAAAATAAACCCGTGCAGCAACTATGTCCCACTTTATCTTTTTTGTAGTATTTATTTTTTATAATCATTTTAAGCATTATATAATGTGGTATTTTATTTTTGTGGCCACACTAATTTGAGGAAAGCCTTTCATTTCTTTTATGAAAACAATGCAGATTTAATTTTTAATTTACAGCAATTTTTAATCAAAAAATATGTTTTATCGAGATGTGAGTGCACTATGTCAGAAGCTGGTTCAAAATCCTTTCTTATGGCATCTCGTTCATTGTTGTGCATTTCATATTTTTTGAGAAAAGGGGATGTTGATAACAGAAATAATATATACTAGTGGGCCTGTGTGAAGATTTCACACTGCAGCCTAATATTTTTTAGCAATATCTAATATTTTTTAGATGCATGTTTAAACTTTTAAAAAGAAATAAAGCCAGAATATAATCCAATTTATTCTTTCATACTTTACAGTAAAAACTGACTGAAAATATCAAGAGCTATATATATATATATAAATTGTATTTTAACTACATTAGAGGGTGACATAATGTTTTGAAAAAAAAAAAAAGGATAAAAAAAATAATTGAGCGTTTGAATTTAAATTTTGCTTTTTTATCATAAATATAAAATAAACCCATGCAGCAACCATGTCCACTTTATCTTTATTGAACATTTTTTTTATAATCATTGTTGTAGAATTTAATTTTTGTGGCAACAGTAATTTGAGGAAAAACTTTCATTTTATTTCTGAAAACAATGCCTATTTAATTTATTACTTGCAATTTTAACCAAAATACATGTTTTAAAGAAATGTGAGTGTACTATGTCAGAAGTCGCTTGAAAATCCTTTCATATGGTATCTCATTTAACATTATACATTTTTTATTTGCTTCGAAAAAGGGATGTTGAATATAATCATTAGATAACAATTTTCAATGGAAATTCTGGCTGGACAATCCACCTGGTGAATTAGCTTGAAGAAACATAAATTGAAACTACTTAAAAATTTACTCCTTTGAATAGAATGTTTAAACCTATAATTTAATTAAAAATTGAAGAAAATTAGTTTTTTTTTCGTATTCTCACCATCATTGGTAATTTAACGCTCAATATATATTTTACACCTTGTGTTACACCTTATTTTACAACTTTTTTTTTATTAATTACAATTATGGCTTTTGCAGCTTTTTCAGAATAACATTAAAAAATAAATCATAACCATATGGCCTTTTATTCTGATCTAATGAGATGAGTGGATACGGCCAATTTTTGCCTCCATTGGGACACTTTTTTTTTTTTTAATTATTATTATTGCTTCCAGATTGAAAGTATTCTATACAAGATCTGAAGCACTTTCGATTTTATTGTATTTTGACCTTTTTAATATGGGGTGCTTATAACACCATTGCAGTTTTTAACTGAAAAATATTATAATAAAGTGAAACATGTATGCATAAAAGTCAGGTTGGTGTTATGAGCTCTTGTTAAGAAAAATATTCCAATAGATTAATTTTTTTTTTTTTTTTCAAATTTTGAATAAAATATTTAGAGTTTTCAGACAAAAATTATGGACCAGTAAATTTAGATTCTAAAGTTTAAAATAACTTAAAAAAGGAAAAAAAATTGTCCCTGCCAAAGGAGTAAAAATGGAGATTTGCTCAACTTTAATTTTTTGAGGACCATAAAAAGTATAATTCTGGCCAGCTTCCATTCATGATATCTAATAGTGGCATGAATATGGCTAGCTTTGGGCTATCATTCATTAATGATGCCCATTGATGGCGACAAAGTGGCTAGCTTTCGGCATGCATTCATTAATCATTACCATTGATGGCAACAAAGTGGCTAGCTTTCGGCTTGCATTCATTAATGATGGCAACGAAGTGGCTAGCTTTCGGCTTGCATACATTAATGATGCCCATTCATGGCAACAAAGTGGCTAGCTTTCGGCATGCATTCATTAATGATTACCATTGATGGCAACAAAGTGGCTAGCTTTCGGCTTGCATTCATTAATGATGGCAACGAAGTGGCTAGCTTTCGAATTGCATACATTAATGATGCCCATTCATGGCAACAAAGTGGCTAGCTTTCGGCTTGCATACATTAATGATGCCCATTCATGGCAACAAAGTGGCTAGCTTTTGGCATGCATTCATTAATGAATAGCATTGATGGTATGTGGATGGCTGGCTTAAGGCTAGTTTACATTTATGATAACCAATAAATTAACATTTATGGCCAGCTTTGGGGTAGCTTTTATTCTTAACAAACGCAGGTGGCATGGCTGTGGCGATCTTCTGGCTAGATTTTATTCACGATGATCGTTAATGGCCAAACTGTGGCTAGTTTTCATTAATAATTGCCACTTAAAGTATAACTGTGGCCAGTTTTAGGCTATCCATCAATTATGATTAACCACTTGTGGCACAATTATGGGCATCTTAATGTAGTTATGGCCAATTCTGTTGCGGCCACATTGTGGCCGGCGTGACAGTTTTTTTAAGTTGTCGTTACGGCAAACGATTGCGGCCCCTCATCTACTAGTTTGGGCCAAGGCTAACGTAGCCATCAGTGGCCCGCAAGTTCTGTGTTAGTTGGGAAGACTGTTGCATCTCTGCTTTATAGAACTTAAATAGATTCTTTTTAACTCGCGATGGAAACGGACATGTTATGTCGTTTTCCCTTAAACTTAAATTGAAATAATGTTTAAAACTAAATTTTATGTAACTATTAAATGTAAGCTATGTAATTAAATAATTTAACAGTATAATGTATTATGTTTTATTAATTAACAATATTTTAATATTTCAAATTCACATAGTGAATCACACAGGATTAAAACTAAAGTGATTACAACTAACAATGGAAAATTCCATACAATGGATACATCAATAGTTACAATAATGTGCACGAACCCAATAAGGATATCTATCATCTAATAGGATTATCTGGAGAACCTGGCCTAGCGGTACAATGAGGACGATTGCTGAAAAATGGAGGTAAGCAAATATCTTACCTATCTTTTGTTCCGAAAGTAGAATTGATTATTTATATTGCTTTAGAAAGTGCAAAATTACTGACTACCGAGAAAATAACATAATAACGCACAAATACTTTTGTCAAATGGGTCATTCTATGCAAAATAAACCAGTGACTCAACTTGACCATTTCAGATTTCAATGAAACTGCCAGGGATCATTTTCCCTGGTGATATAAATGAGAATTTATTTTTATCACATTAAATTTTCATATAATTTATTGAAATTTTGGAAAATTACCATTTCTTGGCTTCCACAAATGTTTGCAATTTTAAATATCTCAAGCAGGACCATGCGAAGTGAAAACTGTACCCGGGGCAAAGTTTCAATTTGGCTCCCCCCCCACTTTCTTTTTGTGACAGGTAACACAAAACTTATAAAGTACAGGAACAGAAATAAATTCTATTGAATAAACATTTCGAGTTTCTTTTGGAACTTTAAAAGGTTTAATTTTAATTCAGAAATTGCAAACAACTAAATAGCATAAGAGAAAATTGCAGTTATTTATTGGAGAGTACATGATATTTTGCGACAGAGAAAAAAAGAATGATGAAGAAAGAAAAAGAAATTCCCCAGAAAATGATCAATGACCAAAAAATGGATAAATAAACAAATTAAACCTTGGTTGGTAGTACAAATTTTGTGCCCCTCCATTTCCACACCCAGAGCAAAAGCCCCCTTCGCCCCCCTCTTCGCACGGCCCTGATCTCAAGTTCTATCAAATGTAGAAAAATTTATGATCCCTCATTTTAAAGAGGAGTTTATAAATTTGAATTTAATATGCAAGTTGACTGTGTTTAGTTTTAAAAAGTAAATTTAGATTTTTTTTATTTAAATTTTTAAAATTATTTAGATAGTGTTTTTTTTAAATTTTTGAAGGAAAAAAAAAAGAAAAAATGCATGTTTGTTGTAATATTATAAGCTTAAAATTCAGAAATTTTTTGAGTGGGATCTCAATGGGATCAGGAGTTTTCAAGTAGAAGCTAAAAAATTGCCATTTAAATAACAATCTAACTCTATCTATTTTGTTATTTATTTATTATTTGTATGGTAATCTTCAGCTTTCATTTCCTAACTCTTGATCTGACTGAGATCCCACTCTAAAAAATTTCATAATTTTAAACTTATAATATTACAACAAACATAGTGTTAAAAAAAATAAAAAACACTATCTAAAATTTTTAAATAAACAAAAAAATAGTAATATTTTTTTTAAACTAAGCATAGTCAACTTGCATATCAAATTAAACCTTATAAAACCCTCTTTAAAATGGGGGGGGGGGGGGGGTTATAAATTTTTTATGTTTGATAGAACTTGGGAAATTCAAATTGAAAACACATCTGCAAGGCAAAAAATGATGATTTTTCAAAATTTAAATAATTAATGGTATGAAAACTTAATGCAATAAAAATAAAATAAAAATATATTCTCATTTATCATCAGGTTGAATATTGAGATTATTTAGTCGATTTGGCATGGAGACCCAAATATTATGTTTCTTAGCTATGCATTTTTTGAGTAAAAGATTATAGTTTTTCAAAAGATGGTAAAAAACACCAAGTAACAAATATCTGCCACCTCTGACTTGGGAACATATTGCCATTGAGTATTTCTTATTGTCAGTGATTGAGAAAAAACTATATTTTGTAGCAAACTATACTTAAAACATCTTAATTTTCTCCCCTAGGACTCCTACTTCAGTGGTGCCTGCATCATTTTTCATGTTTTAAATGTTTGTCTTATTTGTTTTTTTAATAAACCTTTTATGTCTTTTTATGTATTTTGTTATGTATAAAATAAATTGATATGCTGACAAGGTTCTGTATCGAACCACAGAACTGACTTAGGCCACATGGACACACATTTTAATATTTATTTCAAATTTATTTCAATAAATTGGGAGTGGGAAAATTTTCTATTATAAATAGTATTCTGCCTCAGACAAAATTTAATCTATGTGTTTATAGATATGCCATGCTAGAAAATCTTTCTGCAGTAGACAGAATTTACTGTAAAGATATAAATATAATATAAAATATAATTAAATTACTTTCTGTGCCTCTTATAATGGTGTCACCATTATAAGAGGCACAGAATGTATTTTTAAATAAGAGGCACTTGAATATATAAATTCAGCAGCACACTGTACATCTTAATTTCAAAGGCACTTATTTAACCACAGAACTGACTTAGGCCACATGGACACACATTTTAATATTTATTTCAAATTTATTTCAATAAATTGGGAGTGGGAAAATTTTCTATTATAAATAGTATTCTGCCTCAGACAAAATTTAATCTATGTGTTTATAGATATGCCATGCTGGAAAATCTTTCTGCAGTAGACAGAATTTACTGTAAAGATATAAATATAATATAAAATATAATTAAATTACTTTGTGTGCCTTTTATAATGGTGGCACCATTATAATAAGAGGCACTTATGCTGTGCCTCTTATTTTCAAAGGCACCATGTGCCTCTAGTCAAAGGCACAAAAATTCAGAATGTACCTCTTAAATCAGAGGCACAGTTTTAAGAGTGTAGAGTTTTCCATGACCATTTCATGACATTTGTGCCCAATTGGTGAAATACAGATTTTTTTTTCCCTTAGTGGGTTGATGATTTGATTTTGTAGAATTCACAAAAAAATAAATCATTCGGGAAATTATGCTTATTTGTAGAAGCAGCGTGTCTATAAATCTAGTTTCTACTTCAATATTCCCTGAGTTACAAATTTAATGAGTGTGATGGAAAATTATTATCTGCTCAACACGAGTTTTTCTGTGTTGCCAAGTAAAACTTCTAAATAAAGGACATCTTGGAACTTCAGAACTTGTCCCCCATTCAGTGATAAAAGTATATATGCATTAGGATTTGAAAATGTGTTTGCTAAATAGAAGTGTCTGCTATTCAGGCATGTCCTGTATGGAGTTTTTATTTTATTGTATTAACATTTTAAAGAACCTCATCAATTTGAAATGAACTTGCAGTATTACATCATATACCAGAAATCTACTCAAAAAATAAAAAACAGGCTTTGTGAATCCTTTATTTTATTTTATTTTTTTTCATTTGAGGATAAAATAACAGAAGTTTAAAAAAATATATCCAAGAATCAGGAGTGTCCAAAACAACTGAAAATCAGGAGGATTTGTAAGTCTAGCATAGTTTTATACTTCAATGAACTAGAGTTTGGCTACTGACTAAGCTTCAAAATTGTTTATATAACATACAAGCTTATGCAAAAAAAAAAAAAAAAAAAGAAGGCCAATCATAATGGAATGTTATGGATGATATCAAGTAAAAACAGGTTTGGGTGTGAGCGTCATCTCTGCAGTGACTATACATGAGCTGACACTGACACTTAAAAAAATAATGACAACCGCAATGTGTCAGCACGAGTCATCCTCTTTAATAAAAAGATATGCGTTGCTGACGACTGGGATTTTTGGTAATCGTTGCCACAGATTAATCTCAGAAAATGAAGCATTTGAAGTTACTGAAAAAATTAATTACTCGAAAAATATTTGTCAGAAAATTGTTAAAGTTAAAAAGTTTTATTTTTCTTGATATAAATTTCAAATCCACTGATTATGCCATTTTTCAAATATTGAATTTAAAAAATTACCAAATTTCACAATAGAGTACCATAGCAAAAGCTTCACGTGTAAAAAAATAATGACAACAGCAATGTGTCTAGCATGAGTCACAAATTATGGAAGCCTTATTAGTCTGTTAAAATATAAAAGTAAATTATGATGTCACGAGTGCATGATTTTTATTTAATTCTCGACAAATACTAGATGCGCCATTTCTTTTTAGTTGTGAATAATATAGGTTAATTCATGTTATTAAAAAATGTAGCTATAAGACATTTAAATCAGTGGAAAATTGTAAACGTAATAGTAAACCGTATTAAAAAAACATAACTTAGTGAAATAAGTATCCGTTTTTACGTTATTTTAGAATATTCCAGGTAAAGGTACAGATTACTTTAAAATACAAGATTAAATTCACCGATATATTTCGTTTGATTCAAGGTTTTTTTGGAGAAACCAACCAGCACAGCGGGCATAGTCTGCTTGTAATTATATAACTACTGCTATGTTAAAGTCTTATTTTGCAAATTAATAAATGATAACTCTACTACTTAAGCTATTTCAGGTAATATTGTATAAGTTAAAGTTAATTTTAAGCAAAACTTCTTTTAATTAAAATTAATGAATGTCTGAATATTTTTCTTATAGAGAACCATATATATTGAATAATAACCCAAACTTACTATTTCAGGCAAAAAAATAACAACTAAATTACCCATTCTATGTTTTGTTGTACTAAATAAAGCACAGAAAGGGTGATCTGTTGTTTGTTTGTTTTACCGGCTAAACAATGTCAAATTAGTAAATAATTTTTTGTTTAAATCCTACAAAAAAATTAAAATAAAATTTTGCATTCCTCAAAAACTAGTTTAAAATAAAGAAGTGTGCAATTAATAATCAATACATTTATGCTTAAATAAGTTAGATTATATTATTAGTAGGTTTGTAAGTTTTAGGGATGTGATGAATATTCGGCCAACATTCATTTCAGCCAATATGCAAATACTGAAGTTTAGTTGGCCAAATGCTTCTGCCAACTACTGCTGATATCTCATCGAATAATGGTAGATATCTCAATGAATAAATTCAGGATATTTGTTTTCAATAATCCAAACTGGCTACTGCCTGACACATTCATGAAATCATTTTTATTCTTAATACGCCAGCGAAGTGTGACGTCACTGTAATGGCTGCTGGAGACAAGAAGTTTCTGTTTCCCATTAAACGTTAATGTAAGCAAAAAATAAAGTTGTGTTAACAGTATTAAGAAATGTTTTTAAGAAATTTCTGTTACAGTTTTGCTAAATCTTAGGTAAGGCATTCATATGCATTCAACAAACTTCTGATTAAGTGCGTCATTTTTTTTTTATTCATCAAAAAAAAAAAAGATAAACCTTCATGGAGAGCATCAATGGCGGATGTTTTGAATATTTGAATGTAATTTTAAAATGTTTTTAAGGTTTTAATTTTTTAGTTGATATTTCTATTACTTAGGCGTACTCTATGTTAAGATCCGAGTTGAAATGTGTTTCTGCTGTTTTTTTTTTTTTTTTTTTTTTTTTTTTTTTAACAGCTAGAGCACTAATGATAATTTTATCAAATGATTCTTCATAGTTATTGGATTATATGTTTTTGTGCGGTCATTGCATAATTAAATGCAGGAAGACTGACTATCTTTATAAAATTTGATTAAATACTAGGAAAGTAAACAACTGAATACTATAGACATTTTCGGTAATCAAGTAAAATAATTAAGAAAAAAACAACACAAATAACATGAAAACAACTGAAAAATACATTTAAACTGCAGGAATATCAAGCAAAATATATGTAAATAATACACCAAATGAAGAAAAAAAAAAGAAAAAGAAAACAACCCAGCAGAAACACAATTTAACTCAGATGAAACTTAACATAGAGTATGCCTGAGTAATATAAATATCAACTAAAAGAAATTAAAACCTTAAAAACATTTTTAAATTACATTCAAATATTCAAAACATCGGCCATTGATGAAGGCTTATCTTTTTTGATGAATTTTTAAAAAATGACGCACTTAATCAGAAGTTTGTTGAATTCATATGAATGCCTTACCTCAGATTTAGCAAAACTATAACAGAAATTTCTTTAAAAAATGTATTAATACTGTTAACACGACTTTATTTTTTGCTAACATTAACGCTCAATGGGAAACCGAAACGTCTTGTCTCCAGCAGCCATTACAGTGACGTCATCACTTCGCTGGCGTATTGCACTAAATGTAGTTATTCAGATATTACCATTATTACATATAATTTTTTATATTTGCATCTTCCATCATTCAAGTTGTTGTTTCTGTATATACTTTTAATGCATGCTGAGTAAGTTATTGATCTTTGTGTTGTTGCATTTTATGATTGTTCAACTGTCAAAAATTTTGTTAAACATGTATAATCCATGCACTTTAATCATGCATTAATTTAATAAACCTTGCATTAATTAATTTAATATGTAATTTAAGACTGATTTGCGAACAAAGACTCAATCTTACAAATTTGTTGATCACTAGGTACCCAAACTAACTCTTCACAATAAAATTTACTTGACTGACTAAAGGTTATTTCAGAAAATATCTCATTATGAATGATGAGAAATAATAAGTATTATCAATGGTTCTGAATTTAAGAAAGGATAAAAGTATCATTGGATAGTAAAAATGAAGTACCTTCTTTATATTTTAATGGAAATAATTTACAATGCTGACTACAGAAAATGAATTTGACATATCAAAGAATAAAAGGAATTCCTATTTTTTTGTGCTAAAATAAATTTTCTAATTTTATTAAAAGATATATTTGGCTTAGATGTATCAGACGCCCTCAGAAGGTGGCCATCTTGTTTAGCGACTTTGGCGGGTTTTGCTGGCGATGTTGCCCAAACCGTCGAGTTAGCGTTCTGGCAACCCTAAATTTTTCTCTGATCAAGAGTCGTTTTTTCCATTTTTCAGTTTATTTTCAGGCATTGTGGTGTGTGCATTGCATTTGGTGTACACGTGGTAACCTGGTTATATATTTCTGGTTTTTTATTTTTTTGATTACTGCTTGATTCTTTATTCTTTTTATTTATTGATAATGGTTTTTGTTGCTAGTTTGCTTGTTGTGAGAGATGTTTTATTTAAATATAACGACTTATTTTTTAAAGCTAAAGGTGGTAGTGTGATTTTTTAATATGTATATGCAGCTATGCCGGGGATCCGCTATTCAAAGAACTAGCTGATTTTTGCAATTTATGTATTGATGTTTTTTTTTTTTTTTTTCAATTTACGGATAGGAATTTCTGATTTTTTAAGTCTCATTTTTTGGGTTAGCTTATTATGAACGTGCTATGTTTGCTTATTCATTTAATGTCATTGTTATGTTTTTTTTATTTTTTGAGAAAAGTTGGTTTAATTTGGAATAAAGTTGATTTAATACTAATCTTGCTATTGTGTGAAAAAAAAAAATAATTTGTATGATTTTTTAATATATATATATGTTTCAAAAATGAATCTTTGCGTTTTTTGGTACTTTTCTATTATCCTGTCGACCACTGTTCATAACAAAAAACAATCGCTAAACTGTAAGATTAAACGCCAAAAATGCAGTCCCATTTACTTGATGTCAAAAGCATTTTAAGTGTTTGTTATGTCATCAAGTGGTTTTTAATTCGAAATTTGCATGTATTTTTCATTATGTTTTACTGATTTATTAGTTATTTCCTTAATTAAAATAACAATTGTGTCCTTAAATTCTTATATTTTATTTATCTATTTATTTTGATATTCCAATGGCAACATTCTCCAGTTTATTTGGCGTTACAGTTTGATGATAGTTTTTTGTTATGAAAAGTGGTCGACTGGATAATAGAGAAGTACCTTTTTTTTTAATATCAGTATATATTTACGTTTTTACCATTACTTTTTGCATATTTAAATACCTACTTATGATTAAAATTTCTTGATTTTGCTTGAATTCCTTTTTTTATATAATGTGTAATCTCTAAAAAATTTTTAATTTTGAATATATATAGATAAAAACATAATAATAAGAAAAGGAATTCCAGCAAAATCATGAAATTTTTAATTAATGACAACTTGGCGACAAATACTTGTTGGCCAAACAAGATGGCGGATTGAGGGTGAGTGATACATAGTGGCAATGACTAATGATTTTGTTTTACATGGAATGCTACGAATTACTTTCCTGTAGATAAAATTATGCTATTATAATTTAGATGAAGTAGAAGTTGTTTTATTATTAGTATCAAAGTAGGTATTTGAAATATTACAAGAGTGCATCCATCAGGCTATTAGATATTTTAAAAATATAAATAATAAAACAGCAATTTATATTTAATTCTTTATCCATTCAAAAAATATAGTATATATAGGGTAGATGTGCCAGTAATGGACACCCTTAAGGAATTTCTTTAAAATTTATTTTTTAATTAATAGTTATAATTGTTATATTCCACATTTTTTAATATTATATTAATCTACGAACAATATTTAACCATCCTCATAGTCACATTTCCCAATGTGAAGCGAAATTTAATTGTAAATAACAGAAATAAATCAAAACACCCTAAATTTCAGTAATGGACACCCCACAAAAAGTAATAGATAATTGATATTATGATTGTATTTAAAACTAGAATTTAAAGAAAGCATATTAATGAAATAAAAAAAGCTGAATTTTTATTGGTTATTGTTTCAAACCAAAAACGTTGAAGGTGGCCCATTACTGGAAGGCGGTGCATTACACGCACATCTACCCTAGAAAATCAAAAGTTACTTTCTTTTTTGATAATTTTTTTTTTATATTTGGCCAAATATTCAGTCGCATCGCTAGTAAGCCAATTGTATTATTCTAAGTTTAAAATGGGTTTGTAAGTAAAATAAACAGTGTAATTTTTTTAACAATTAGCCAAACTGTAAGTGAACTAAGATAACATAAAAAATTGTAGTAAATGCAGCTAAAACTTAGAACTGATTTTTTTCTTTGTGATGTTTAATCGTTACTTATCAAATTAGCTCAGAAGTTTATATTATTTCATGTAAATTAGATAAATTTAATCTAAAAAGTTTAAAAATAAAACTGTAATATGTACTTTTCTAACAACATATCAAAAACAGAAATATATTACATTAAATGCATATTTATGTACATTGAATTTTTAAGAAAATTGTTTGTTGTTCTATTGTATTTTCCCCATTAAATGTTTATTTCGAATACTGGAGTAATATTACTGGATAAATTACCAATCAGCCTTGCCAAGTCTCCGGCTTTTTGGATACCAGTATATCTTAGAGAAAATGTTGTTCTTTTCAATAGCAGAATATTCAGATTACATAAAACAACATTTTCTGTACTAAAATACTGGTGTCTAAAAAGCCAAAGACTTGGCAACTCTGCAATATTAATAGAGAGAGAACTGTATTATCAAAGAAATATTACAAAAATCTTGATTTTAAATTAAGTGAAACTCTTGAAAACTTAAAAAGCTTATGGTTTACGTGAGCGATTTAAAAAATAATATTAATCAATACTTAAAAAGTGCAAGGCAAACCGAGGTTGAACAAACAAACAATTTCTGATATGTAGAAGAACTAAGATATTTTTCGATTATAAATTTAAAAAGAAAAAAGAAGAAGATGCACTACAAATGTAAAAGTTGAATGTAAAATCACTTACGTTCTTTTTCTGGAAAATAGATTAATAATAAAAGATAGCAGAAGGGTGCAGCAAACATTTTCACTCAGACACTGCTTTATCTTACTTCACAGGCCAACTGCCATTTTGTTCTCATCAACGCATCAACTGTAGTTCGATTCCTGAAATTTTTCGATTAAAAATTCGATACAATGACTTTTAAAGAAATTTATAACATTGAAAATATTTTAATTCTTTAAAATGTTTGCTAATATCTATGTTGGCTAGCTCCTTTTATACTAGAGGAAAATAACTTATACTACCAATCCTTTAGAGCTCAAATGTGCGCAACGCCATCTAGTAATTTTTTTGTTAAAAAAAAAGAAGTAAAAGGGTTGGGTTGGGTTGATTATTGACGGCCAATTATCGACACTAGGGATATAGGCCCGGGGGGAGTGCCCTTCGTGGGGGTCTTTCTAAGGGAACCTAATCCGTATTTACGCATGGAGAAAATCCACGGCTCGAAAGAAAACCACGAAAACTCCGAGCGATTAGGCCGACGGGCGCGATTGGGATCGAACCCAGCACCTCCCGTCTACCAGCTTCGAGAGCACAACCTCTCAGCCACTGGTGGGGCAAAAGAAGTAAAAGAAAATAGGTTTTCAATTTATTTCTTTTTTCACAATTGAGAAATATCAAATCTTTTTCTTTTAGGAACATACCGGTATACGTTAACCAACAGAATTTTTAAAAGGAACTACAATTTTTATATTAAAAATGTTGAAAAATAAAATTCACAATTTATATATTTCAACATTATATTTTTAGTTACAGCAATAGTTATAAGGTACTTTAATAAACTCAGTTAGTATTATTATTTTTTTTCTATTAGAAATATTGCCCAACTTCTTTAAAACTATGAGTGCATATAAAAAATATATATCATTTTTTTTTAAGTATAAAATACAATTCTTTTTTAATTTCATATTGTAAAACATTTTTTTTTTTTTATGTTTTTAAAAAATTACTAAGTATGATTCAAAATTTAATATTTAGCTAAAGATTTAATAAGCAATTAATTTATTTAGGCTACAAAGAAGTTAATTATTTTTCAAATATTACATTGTAAAAATAATTATAAAATTATTTCATATTTTCTTTTAGTCTGAAAGTTAATCATTTTATTAATTAAATTATAAAAATGATAGATTTATTTGTGCACAATCGTTTATATTCATACTTTATTTAGAAAATTAAAGTTTAATAACTATTTAAGTTTTTCAAATGAACAGTTTTAAATATAAGTCAACAACTATGAAATACTAAATCTTTGAATACTACTTGTAAAATCTTTGAATACTATTTAATATATATGTTTAATATGTACTTCTTTTTACTTTTATTGTGTAAATATATAATTTCCAAATATGAAATCTTTCTTAGTTTAAATCAATATATTTCCCTTATCCCTTATTTATTATTGTTATATATATACTATTGTTATAATACTTTTTTATTATTATTATATCAATTTTATGAAAAATAAAATTTTCTATATTTGTTTTTTTCTTAATGTTTTTTACTAAGCTTCCATAAAATTAAGGCTATCGCTTGTTTTGTCTACTTTGGTTAGGAACAGTTTTTTTTTTTAATATATACATTGGGAAGATATCCCAAAAAAATCACAGTCCAAAATTTTTTGGGAAAAAATTGAAATATCAACAAAACCAGTTATCTTAGAAGATACACCAATCATTTATTTCATAAAAAGGGCTACTTTTTCAAGGCAAAATTACACAAGAATGAAAAATCAAGCATAGATTATTAAACATTTTCCAACACTATCTGAATATTGCCGAGAAATTCGATTTTTTTCATACTATGAAATGAGATATTCAAATAAACAATTTTAAAAACACATAACATAGTTTTAAACACATTTTCAGCAATTGTTGTACATTACCAGCAATCTATTTTCTGCAGCCAGGTATATTATCTACAGATTTTTGTCATACAACACAGTAAAACTAAAATTTAAATCAACTGGAAAATGCATCAAGTATTTAAAAATGCTTTTCTAAGAATTAATAACCATAGATGAAAATGCATCCATATACATTTGTGCACATCCATGTATATGAATTTATATATATTCCACCATACTAACGCAGCATAATATAGTAAAATTCGGTTGAGCTGAGAAGCACATAAAAAAGTTGGAAGTGCAAAGTCAGTAAATTGTGTCCACAGACATTAATCCAATATATTTTCTGTAAACCTGTATCTGTAGAATGTATGCACACCACAATATATACAAAAATATAATTGAGCTGGAATATGTGTAACAGATTTTAAACTGCACCTTCAACAATTAGCATCCATAGATAGCATTCTATGCAATTTCACTTGTGCAGCCCTGTATATGAATTTATTTTTATCCTACATGCATCTCTTAGTATACTAACTTAACATTGTCCATCTAGAAAATGCATTATGCAGCTAAAAACACACTTTAAGTAAATCATGCCCGTGGATGGCAATGCTTACGAATTCTTCCATGCAGCCCTGTATATGATTTATAGAATTTATACACATCACTTAATTCACTATAATTTGGGTAAGTTTAAAAGTACATACCACAAATGCATATGCATTTCCAGAAACTATCGCTAATAGTCATAGTCAATCCTGAAACTTAATTTCTGTGTGTGTCATCTGTAAATGAACGGTAGTCAGAGCCGTCCTTAGGGGTGTGCGACAGGTGCCGCTGCACAGGGCCTCGCGCCTAAAGAGGCCTCGCACACTGACGCAAAATATTTTTTATTTAATAAAAAGAAGAAGGTATAATAGAAAATCCTTAATATAAATTTATGATTTTAGTTAAGAAAAGATAGTGATCTTGACATAAAATATAGTCTATGTTGGGAGAGGGACTTTCACCATCAATTTGCCACCATTATTTTTGAAATTGGTTTAGTAGTTCCAGAAATTATCCCTACAAACACACAAACAAATGCTACTTCTTTATAGTAGCTAGGGGATCGAACCCGGGTTACAGTATATAGGTGAAAACCATTCTTTTATATTGATAGTATAGATAAGATTATGTTAAGAATCTGGAAGGAAAGGGCCTCGCAAAATCCCTGCACCGGGCCTCGCTTTAAGTCGTCCTCGCTAAGGACGGCTCTGACGGTAGTATATACTATCCACTCCATAATCTATAGAAAGCTAGAGAATCTGAGTGATGCATATTAAATTTATTATGTTTGAAGTAGTGTAACAATTTTGAAATACCCCACATAGTTTTTTCTTATAGATCATAAAGTAATGGAATTTGTTTGTCCATCCATGTAAACACTACACACTGCAAAATCTATAAAAACATGCTGTAGAGCTTTCTAGGATCCACATTTTGACCCTTCAGTTCAGTATAAAAACTAATTCAAAGTTCACCTTCAGCAATTTCCCCCAATAAATGGATATATATGGACTCGAATTCTTTTGTACAACTCTGTATATTTTCTGCAGATTTTTTAAACATGCCCCATATTAAGCTATGTAGGATCATTTTTTTAAAAATTTGAACAAATTAATATAGGTCCTTTGTTTTGTGATTTTTTTGTGAAAGGTAATTTAGATTAAATTTATATTCAAAATCATGCGAAAATATTTACAAAATTTAATCCTAAATCTGTTATTTTAAGTGAGGATAGATTTTCTTAATTGTAGTAATGTATAAAATTATTTTTCAAATTCTAAGATTTAACATGTAAATAATTGTGCTTTATTTTTATTGTGTCTTTTATTCTTTGGGACCACATAAGCAGGTGTTTGTTTGTAGACCCTCTAGGATGCATCTCAATTTCACTACGTTTTAAATATCATAACTGAGCCCAAAATACTTACACATATAACAATTAACACGAACCCGAAATGGAAGAAAAATAATCTATATTTTAATAGAATTTTGGAAAAAGTCCAAAATTTTATTTCTAGTGTCAATTTTATATTTTATGTTAAAATATGAACACGTTAATGTTCAAATATGTAGTTTTTTTATCTGAAAAATTATTTGACATTTTTGAAAAATCAGATTACCCTGAACTCAACCAACCCCAAACTGAAACTGACCAGAACCCAAAACAATTAAAGTGAACATGCCCTGCAACAAAATCAAAATTAGAGCCAACTCAATGTTCCCTGAACTGTAGTTTGGATTATCACATAGATGCAGAGATATGGCTATCCCATATATAATGAATCAAGAAAATCATGAAAAAAAGAAAGCAGCCAAAACTGTAATTAGCATTCATTTATGATTATAAAATTTTCATTTGACAAATGCATTGTATCTTGAGTCATACTTGATTACTCCCTGGCAGTTGTGCTGAACTGGCTTAAATAAAAAAAAAATTATATACCATTTTCTGAAAGATCTTTCGTTTTCATTTGAAAAAAAATAAGATTTTTTTTATTTATTTATTTATTTTTTTTTTTTACTTTTCATCATTGGACTATGAATAGCTGAAAATTTCATGCATTTGAGCATAAAAATTATCCTAAGAAGGTTTTAGGAAGTATTGAGTTTGGATTTGAGAGCAGCTAAGTTTTAAGGGAATGCTTCAGTGATTCCCACCAATCATGCTATCCCATATTAACATATGAGGAAATTTAAAAACCCTTAATTACTTAAGTACAGTTATCAAAATTTAGTTTGTATTCAGAAAGTTGACAACCTAGATGTGCGCACTACATTTTCAAAAATTATTTTCTCTAAATTTTACATAATAAATAAAATTTTAAAATTCTTTCTTAGATAAAAATTTTAAAGTTTTCTGCATTTAAAAAAATACTTGAAATTTAAATAAACAATTTTTATAAATATGGTATGTACATGTCAGATGCCAACTTTCCGATGATGGAAAATAAATTTTCCCAATTGTATTTGAAAATGAGTATAATTATTTGTTAAACTTTTCCCCATAGTCCTTTGAATGGTTACAATATATATAGTTTTCCCCAGATTAGTGACGTTCATTGGCACATCCAGGATTACACCTTGGGAGGGGCTAGTATATTTTATAGGTCTGTAGGTCCTGGACTCGGGCCATTTTTCTTTCATTAGACATAAGCCTAGACTTTGTTTTTTCTGGGGCATGTAAGGCAGGCATCTTTTATTTCATAATATTTATTTTTTGTAAAAATAATATTAATATTGTACATTTCCCGACAGAAACTTTAGAAATTTATTTTGATTTAATAAATAAGCGACAAATATAACAAAAAAAAAATCTACATTTATTATTTTCTTTATAGAGCTTTAAAATTATGTTATTTTTAATAATTGTTTTATTTCTTTCTAAGCTATACTCATTTTTTTTTTCTACTGAACCTTTATTTGAACCTGTTTATGTGATTATTTATGTTGTAATTTACCATGTCTTGCAAACATATAATCTGAAAAATTCTGTGCTTTAAACTGTTTGTAGAACTATTAGTATTATTATTTTAGGGTTGGGTTGATTATTGATGGCCAATTATCTACACTTGGGATATAGGCCCGGGGGGAGTGCCCTTTGTGCGGGTCTTTCTAAGGGAACCTAACCCGTATTTACGCATGGATAAATCCACGGCTCGAAGAAAAGTATTATTATTTTAAAAGAATTTAAAAACTAAAATAATGTTGGTTAAGAAATATGGGGATATTTTTAAGAAAGTGGCTGGTTCTTTTATAATTTTAGTAAATGTCAAATCGTTAGTCTAAGCTGGGGGTCTGGGAGGAGCTTCTTTACTGCGGGAATGCGGGAACCTAACCCGTATTTACGCATGGATAAATCCACGGCTCGAAGAAAAGTATTATTATTTTAAAAGAATTTAAAAACTAAAATAATGTTGGTTAAGAAATATGGGGATATTTTTAAGAAAGTGGCTGGTTCTTTTATAATTTTAGTAAATGTAAAATCGTTAGTCTAAGCTGGGGGTCTGGGAGGAGCTTCAACCCCCTTACCCCCCCCCCCCCCCGTGGGTGCGCCACTGGTGATCTTATATCAGCCATACTCAACCTACGGCCCGCGGGTCACATGTGGTCCAGCGACCAGTTGTGTGTGACCCGAGACACATATATAATCATCCATATTTATAAAATTAATTGAGATGTGCATAAAAGCTATTTAAAATACTTTATATATTTTTATGAGAAGACAAAATCTGTCCTGTTATTTATGTAATTTAAAATTGCTTCAAAAGTTATTTTCACGTGTGGTATATACATTTCTTAACCCCTTCGCGACGAGTGTTTCTTTATAAAGTATTTAATCTTTTATCATCGTTTTTGAAATAAATTTAGTAACTATAAATATTAACTTTGTTCAAGTTATTACTAGGATGGTAGGCTTTGGATAGGTTAGTTGTTTAATATTGCTTTGTTATAATATGTTTGTTATCTAACTATTTTAATTTACCTTTTTCTTACATTATTTCACAAGTGCGTTGCGGCCCACCTAATGTCGCAAACATATGTTTGCGGCCCGAGAGAAAAAAAGGTTGAGTACAGCTGCGTTAGATGATCCCTCGATATTACTGCACTAATGAAAACATTCATTCAATGGGAAAAGATACAATATATCCATAGCCAACTTTCTTTAACCTTTTATATACCAAATTATGAAGTAATGAAAATTTAGCCTTCAAAAGCATTTTTTCTGAATATTTGAAAATATGTTAGAAGATTTCTGCAGTCATTAAATACATTTATGAAAACTTTCATTTATTAAAATGTAATTAACTAAAACAGTACTTACAGTGATTTTGTAGATTATTTACAACTCTACCCAAATCTTTTCTTCAGTATATTGTTTTTAGAATTTTATAGAATTAGGAAATGTACAAAAGTAATAGCCTTACATACAAACATAGAAATTTTTCAAAACTGAAACTTTCAGCTGAATGTCATTCAACATAAGAAAATTAAAAATGAGCAGTTATAATCAGAAAAAGAAAACATCCATTTAAAAATATTTTTGCTTTGTACAGCAAATAATGCTTTTGGAACATATTAAATTAAAGTGTATAGACCTAACGCTAACTTCCATTACTGACAATAGATGCATTAAATGAATTTTATAACAAGTTTTTTTTTTTCATGATACTTTAAGGTACCTTTGGTGTATAAAGGGTTAAACCCAATATACATAAATAATCAATATAATAATATTCTATGATACCGTTTTGATGTGATATTGTTAGGAAGTACATATGAGAGTCACACTGAAATATTTCAAAGATGGATAACTGGTACAAGTTAAACTTATCAACTGTTAGGAGTATTCTAGTTCCCTTTAAGATCAATGCACTTTTGTAGGCAAATTTTCGAAAGATTAAATGCCTCACACCATGCATTTCTTGGAATAGGTGAAAAATACGATTTTGTAGCCTCATTAATCTCATTGAAATGAAAATTATGTCCGAGTAAATTGATTTTTAGATTCAAAAATTGCCAAAAGTCCCCACATACATAGCAATAGCAGGAGAATAGGGTTCATGTTTTCAGTTGATGTTTTTTTGTTCAAGAAATTCGATTGTAATTCTTGCTGAATGAGAATGTGCATTGTCATGGTGAAGCATGAGTCCCCTAACATATACCTCTGGAAGACACTTAGTGGTGTAGCAGTTAGTTGTAACTGTCTTCTGTCCCTCTAGCTTTATGGATCTGACTAGCCCTGTATTCTGAAAAACAGGGCATACATTACTTTTTCATTGCTCTTTGTCTTTCTACAATTGTTGATTTGGGGTCATCTTCAAAGATCCATGTTTATGGGAACATAAAAAAAGTCATCACCAGTCATGATTATTGAAATAATGCAGTGCCCACCATCATTTTACGGTTTTCTTTACTAATTTTGACAGGCTGTGCTTTTTGGTGTCCTGTTAAATTATGGGAAACCGAAATACAAACAATTTCCATTTTCCCTTTTTTCAAAATTTATTCTACAGTAGCTGAATTGCAATTATTGCCAAAAATTATCTTCCTTGACTGAAATCCTAAAACATAAAAATTTCAAATTTAAATATGCGACCAATAGTTTATTCACGTATTGTCTGCACTTGTCTCAAACATTTATTACAACTAAATTTGAAACTTTTAAAATAAAATTTATCTAAGTTACATAAATTTTTATTAACATTAACATGCGAGTTAAATTAATAAGTGAGAATTAAGAAGCATTAAAAGTCTGTTTTAAGTTCAATTTTGCATAATAAAAACCATCGTCTGATTGTCGCACCATTGGTTGCATTTCTTGTTATATTATTTATTTTATTTTCGTAACAATTCAGTGCTGTTTGAATAGCAAAATAGGATCACTGATTTCGTGTATTGTACAATAACTTCAAATTTTCCTGCATTAACCCATTCAGAGACAAGTAATTATGTTTCTATAATTCAGAATTCACACCAGAATTTTTGAAACACTTTATCTGAAAATAAAGAAATGCCATTATATAGCTTTTCTCACCAAAGTTATAAAATTAAATTTCTGGTACAAATCTCGATTAAAATTAAGCTGCATAAAATATATCCAACCGCTCTTCAAGGGGTTAATCAAAGGATATTTTGAAAATAAATTAGAATTACCACACTAATTATAAATTCCAATAACTGAAACCTCATAAAGCGAAAGAAACCTATATATTGTATTCTAATTAGCCATATTTCGATCTTTTTTTCAGCAAAATCCTCAGTAATGTTAATTTTATAAAAACCTAGATTTTCAAATTGTAAACAGGACCTTTTTGAATGGTTTCTCCCAGTGAAAGCAATCTCTCCTGTTTTCAAGCTCTTACTTTAGAAGAAAAGAGGGGCAGCAGTTATATAGGAATTCATCTGTTGATGGACATTTCAGGAGAAAAGCTTTACCTACTGGATAAAGCTTTTAATTTTTAGAAGAATGAGATTTTGGATAGGATTAATCCCTTCTTATAGCACCTTTGAAAACTTGTTGTCTCTAGCCATTGGCATTTTCAAAAAATTACTTTGTAGTAACATTTTAACGTAGAGGCAAAGACAGCCAACTTGAACCCAAGGGATAGTTTCCTTGAGGTCCTTATATACGTTTTACATATAACAAGATGGGTGTATGTGTGTGTGTGTGTTAAGATGGTATTAATAATATTTATTAAATTTGTTTTCTAAGTACATGAATTTGTAATTAATATATAAGTTAATTTTTTTTAATTGCTAATTTCAATTAATATTTTTTATTAATTTAATTTTTGAATCAAATTAACATTTAATAAATAATTATGTGTTTTTCATGCAAAAAGTTATATACTAACATGCACATTTAAGTGTATTTTGTTTGTTTTATGAGCCATAGAAGCAAAATGGATGTAATTTTTCACATCAACTTTAAAGTGGTATTGCATATGGTAAGCTACATTATTTTTGCATGGAATATTTTCTTGAGAGGCTTATATCAAGCATGAATCTTGAAATAAATTATTTTAAATCCGAAGAAATTTATAAATTTGTGGTTTTGAGCCATATATCTTTTCATTCCTATATCCTATCCTACACAAAAATAGGATTTAAATTTTGAAAGTTCCAAAAAAATATTATTCTTATAATTGATTTTTAAAAATATATATCAGCAATATAGCATCGAAGATTGTAGTATGAAAGTCTTGCATGGGTCACTGCTAAAGAAATACTTTCAATAATGATAACAATATATATATATTTTTTCTTTTTAAGGGTGTATTCAAATCCAAACTGCTTATTTTGAGACACATTTGTAGATTTATTTTTGCTCTAAAATGCATCCAATTGGCAGGTTCTCTTATTCAGAAACTTTATAATGTCCGTACTGTCTCGATTTTTTGATAAAGGCAGAATATATTTCAAAATATGCTGGTCAAAGTGTACATTTTGAACTGAATTTCCCGAAGCGATAGCGCTGGAAACAAAAAAAAAAATGATCATAATGTGAAAATGATTGTCTGTAAATCAATTTCTAATTAATTGAACGAAAAATAAAAACATGGGGCTCTTATAAATGTCTTTATAAATCACGCCGCCAAGTTTCCTGTTGTTACTTTTAAAAATGAGTCTGAAAATGTCTCTCAAAATTTTGAGTTGTTGAGCGTGGAAAAATATATTTTTTTAATACCGCCTTAAGAGATAATATTGCTTTATGTTTGCAATCGCAAAAAAATATAACTTACCTCACGTGTGATAAAAGCATCCTAAACATGAAAAGAAACTGTGTTTTATTGAGAAGGAAAATCTGTTCCTGAATCATTTATATATGTTATTCATCTCCAATAAAACATTCCCAAATTTTGCATCAATTTATTGGATGTATTAAGCTTTTATTAAGTTAAGATTATTCATTAGATATTTATTTTTATTTCTTGAAAACAAAAAATGTTACATGTATTGAAAGCAGTGCTGCCAGTTTAGTCATTTTGAAATTTTCGTTTTTCCCCAAATTTTTTTTTTCAACCCAGGTGCATTTTCGGACTTTTTTAAAATCCCTATTTTAAGCCCTTTTTTTTAAGTATTCAATTGAATTTTTCCTGCTAAATTTAGTTTTTCAGCTATAATTTACAACAAACGTATTGAATTTACTTTTTTTAATTTTTATGTTTTCTTAAAATTTGGAAATGTGAGTGGGAAACAATGAATTGAAGAGTTTCATTCGTGGCAAAAGCATATATTAGAAGAGCTTCCTGAATTATTAAACAATTTATTGGTATTATCAAATGCCTCTGTTAGTACCCATACAATTGTTACTTCCATCTTTTACTTAAATATTAAGGAAAAACACATTAAACTTGCACAAAGTTGAACTGAACACTTATTTGATATAGTCAAACATTGATCTTTGATTTCTATATTTGATATAAACATTAACATATTGACAGTAACATTAAACCTGCAATAGCTCTGCTTAAGTTCTTGGCTGTCAAAAACTGTGACTGACAGTAGGCAAAACTGAATCTTTCATTGTTATTAAAACTTGCATTGTTTATTTAAATGTATTGCTGTAATCTGCTTTATGATTCCCTTGTCAAGATAGTACCTTTTGTTCAATAATGAACCATTTTCATAAAAAACTGTGTTAATCATAGGGCCTTCTGGTAAAATCATTAAAAATGCAATATTCTATGAGTATGGTGATCTTAATAACAAAGCCCTGGGCATTCACACACATAAATCATTAAAATGACAATAAAAAATAATGACGTCAATTTGACGGGATTATACAAAATTCTTTCAGCTTTATAAATGAGAATGCACATTTTCTTTGGTGTGTGTAGCAAAACAATTTTTAGATTTCTTTAAAAAAACAAAACAAAGAAAGGCAAAAGTTCATGTGTTTGTCATATCTTTTACAGAAATTCCATTTTGTATGGTATTATTTTTAATGAAAATTTACTATTTCACACATAAAATCAGAATCCAGAAAGATTACATAAAAATGGCATTCTCCAGAAGCTTACATTCGCCCTTTTGAGATAATAGCCAAAGAAACTGCCAAAGATGTCACTGTTTCAAAATAAAACATTTTTTTCTTCTGATTTTTCAGTGTTTAAGTGCTCAGTTTGATTCGTATTTGTTAACTTTGTCTTTTATTTATGTTATTCTTTTATATATTTATTGAAGTTTTAATTTTGTTATGGAATATTAGCTGGAAATAAATGTTGAATTATTCATATTGTTTTAAGTGCAAACGAGTTAATCTTTTGTAATCGGGCTGCAGGTAATTGAAGTAGATTTAAAAAAAAAAACATGCATGAAAATAATTTTATAGCCAATAAAATATCAGTAAATTCGGGGTACAGTTTTCAAACAAATTGCATTTGAAAGTACATTTTTTTCCTATTCAACGGTGTAAAAATTAAAATTGTGTGATGTTTAGAGGTTAAGACATTGTAAATAAAGCAAAATTTATTATTCAGGTTGCAACGACAATATCATGTTAGAGTGACTCACTTTTTTTTGGCTGTATAATAAAGATATTGTTCATGAGCAGTTTATTTTTGTGGTAGCAAGAAAATAAAATGGATTTGGAAAATTAAAAAAAATATAGACTTTTAACATTAAATCTATGGCACTTTTGATCTATAATTATTCTGTAAGGACACAATTTTTGTCTTTTTTTTTTAATGAAAACCATGACAGTCATGGAGACTATCACTGCACTACATTCATTGGCCAAACATTTTAATGAATTCTAGAATGACAAAGAACCCATTGGAGTTGCTGCAAAAGGCTTTGCTTCCCTGCGCTCAATTAGCAGTTTCTCTAAAGAAAAGCATGATACAGAGCTGGCTTTCTGAAATTTAGTTCAATAACTGGAATCCAATGCTATTTTATTTGGATAAGTGAATGAAATTAACACTTGCAGTTATTTACCCAAATAACTAATTACAGTTGTACAACTGCAATTTCTTAATAATTACAAAAAAAAAAGTAACACATAACAATTGATATATGATTGCATTACTCATTCACATATTCATTATTAAAAACTTTTGATAAAAAATTTATATAGTCATATTTTTAGAACTTTGCTTCTCATAAAGTTTTGACCTATTTTTGAGACCCCTTTCATACCTTGATGAATTGGGAGCACTGATTGAAATTGTTGTACAGGGTGATTATAAAAAAACTATCCCGATATATGAGCCCGTAACTGTCATACCGTTCACAGAAACTGAATGAAATTCTGGCCTAAAGTATTTTGAGGTATGCGCTTAAGAATCATGTGAAAAACAACAGTTAAATTCTAGCAGTTACGGTTACAGTGACAAATTTTCGAAAATTTCAAATGGCAACACCTACTTTTTTTATTGGAATGTGATCTTCGTAATGAAAAACCATCAAAAGCGTTGGAACGGCACCTGTAGCACGAAAATCTCCGGCGCTAGACAGACTAAGAAGAAAAGTGAAAACAACCAATAAAGGACAGAGAAGCAACAGAAAGTAAAACATTTTATTGTTCAGTGCTATCCACCATCTGCCGCATGTAAAGTGTCGTCGTATGGAAAATGTATGAAACACAATAAAATGTTTTGTTTTCTGTTGCTTCTCTGTCCTTATTGGTTGTTTTCACTATTCTTCTTAGTCTGTCTAGCGTCGGCGATTTTCGTGCTACAAGTACCGTTCCAATGCTTTTTATGGTTTTTCACTACGAAGATCACATTCCAATAAAAAAAAGTAGGTGTTGCCATTTGAAATTTTCGAAATTTTGTCACCGTAACTGTTAGAATTTAACTGTTGTCTTTCAATGATTCTTGAGTGCATACCTCAAAATACTTTAAACCAAAGTTTCATTCAGTTTCTGTGAACGGTATGATGGTTAGGGGCTCATATATCAGGATAGTTTTTTTATAATCACCCTGTATGTAAGTATAAGTATGTATATTATAAGATTGATGCATGTAAAGGACATGAGGAGGTTTAGCGAATGACACTTGCCAAAAGACAAGTAGAAATCAAGGTAAGTAAAATTTTACCCATACCAGTCACTGAAGAAAGTGACATATTAGTGGATGAATTTTTTCAATATTACGGAGTTGAGAAATAAACAAGTATGGAGGCAGTAAGAAAGTTTTATTGTCCTCTCCTTTCCTTTTAATCCTGAACAAAAATTTGAGTAATAAGAAAGAGAAACTAAGACAGGGTAAAGATTAAAATAAGCACTTAGGGCAAAATATTTTTTAAAATCATTATTATCCAGAATAACTGCCAAGAAAGATTCAGAATGCTTTCCTGAATATTATGAAATTGGTGGATATATTTACAGTTCTTAACAGTACAGCTCCATGTGAATATGGATTTTAATCTATGAATCACATATCAAAGTTAGCTACAGGATTATTAGATGATCTTATGAACTGCAATGGAGGCTCTAATCACAAGTCTGAATGAGGTAATGTAATGAAATTAAAGTGGGAAAATTAATGATGCTAAAATCAGACACTTCATATATAAACAAGAACGAAAAATCATGTGTCGAGCATAGATTATGTAACACTTTTCAACGCTTCCAAAATAATTTTACAAATCATTACCGTTTAATAAGCTGAAAGACAACATCTAGGTAAACAATTTGGAAAACACATAACATATTTAAAAACGTAATTTCAGGAGTTTTCAACATATATTTCGGTACAATACAATATTCGAAAAAAAAATCTGAATAGTTTTTTTTCAGCCCTATATATGATCTATAGATTTGTATATGTACTACATAGGATGCTAAATTTTAGTTTAGTTAGGAAACGTGTAGCACAGTCTAAAATTCTCCTTCTGGAGTTTCTGTCAATAAATGGAAATGTGTTCATGAACTTTTGTGCTGCCCTGTATATGAAATACAGAATTTATACACACCAAGTAATAGATAAAAAGTGAGTTAAATTTAAAATCGCGTTCAGTAACTTAAAACGCACTTCTAGGAATTATTGTTAACAGACAGTAGAGAATTATTTTGTGTATCCCTGTAAATGAACGATGACTGCTATACACACAATATTATGTAGTAAGCCTCTTTTAATGCACCTTACTGATATATATAAATTTCAATGCGTTTAAAATAGTGAAACATTATTTAATTAAACCACAAATGATTTTTCTCCATAGACGTAATGTAACGGAATTCTTTTGAGTGTCCCTGTAAAGTAACTATAAGTGCTACATACTTCAGTTGATTAGGGAACATGCTATATATAACGACAATAACATGTAAAAATTGCAGCACAATCCAAGCATATTTACAGGAGTTAGAGCACGGACAGACGGCAGACAAACCGAAGTCATAAACACTTTTCAACTAGGTTGGAAAGTGTTAAAAAGGGTTTCATTTCCAATAACTGCAAATAAAATTCTTATTATGTAATAAATGTGGTTTGATTAGTATTTTTTTCAAAAATTGTATGACATTCCACCTTTTCCATTTTATAAAACTTATTTTCCCCTTCTCATTTATGGCTGGTGGAAAATCAAACTTACCAGTCACATAAGCTGGTAGAAAAATTTCACTTTCACTAAGTCGGAACATGATTAAGCAAAGGTTGTATATAAAATAAGAAAATATTGTACTCTAAGTATGCAGTATTCAGCATTACTGTTATTTAAAAACTAAAAAGTATTTATTAATCTTTACCACTCTGGTGTGTAAATAAAATCTGTCAACTCAGCAATTTTTTCCCACCCTTTTAATAACTTTGGAAGAAGAATGCAGAACTATATGTGTCCAGACAGAATGTTAAGAAATTAGAAATAAACAGCAATTCATAAAAAGAATTTTTATTGACATTCAAATATTATGAATACCATGACATTGCTTTTATTAGCATATTAAAAATAACTTGTAACATCAATCTCTATAAATAATATAATACAATCACTTGTTAACTTTAAATTAATGTCCTATAATGCTTAAAGCGATTAAAAACAAAAACATAACACAGAATATTTAAAATACCTGTTTTTAATGTAGATAACATATGTTTCATTCACAACTATCGGTGACATCTTCAGATCTTAATGATAAATACAAAATTCTCGCATATTTGAAAATAGCAAAACATATACCACGACATCGCATGTCCAAAGTTAGTAGGTGCTTAATTTGGCTAAAAACTGGGAAACGTGAAAAAAAATTATTATTTATTTTTATTCTTATTGCTTTTCCATTTATCGATCATCGCGTGCCAAATTTTAGCAAATTCAAAGGAAACGGTTTCGTTACAAATGCAATCTTTTCGCAAATATATTTCTATAGATTCACGGATAATGGATGGGAAATAAGCTCTTGATTGAAAAATTATTTTACTATTATTGAAATCTATTTGCAACTGCTCCTTACTATATTGTCTGGATAAAGCGGTGGTTCTTCTGTCATGTTTGATGTCTGCCATATGTTCTTTTATTCTTGTTTAAAATTTTCAGTTTGTCATTTTTATATAATTTTTTATATACTGTATTGTTCCATCTGCCTTGGTGAAAGGGATTTCATAAACACCAGAACCTAACCAACTTTCCGGTGTTTAGGAAATCCCTTTCACCAAGACATTCCTTTGAATTTGTTAAAATTTGGCACGCGATGATCGATAAATGGCAAAGCAATAAGCATAAAAATAAATAATAATTTTTTTTTCACGTTTCCCAGTTTTTAGCCAAATTAAGCACCTACTAACTTTGGACATGCGATCTCGTGGTATATGTTTTGCTATTTTCAAATATGCAAGAATTTTGTATTTATCATTAAGATCTGAAGATGTCACCGATAGTTGTGAATGAAACATATGTTATCTACATTAAAAACAGGTATTTTAAATATTCTGTGTTATGTTTTTGTTTTTAATCACTTTAAGCATTATAGGACATTAACATCAATCTCTATTAAAGTTTTTTTTAAAGGATTTTTTTTTAAAACATGCATGTCTTGAGTATCAAAGTTTCAAATTAAGGCAATTAATTTTATGAAGTAAAAGACATAATTGCCAGTACTGGAGAATAAAAAATAGACAACACAAATCATGATGCAGAATGAAAAATTAACAGTTCAATGATAAAATTTTAAATAAGAAGCAAGTAGATTGAGAAATTTTCAGCAGAATAAGGAGTATTCTTCCCTTAATTGCAAAATGTACCAAGAGAAACAAAGTGCAAAATCCATGAAAAGAATATAATTCAATTTTCAGTGTGATTAAAAAAGTTTAAATTTAATAATATTAATTATTTTTAAAGAGAAATTCACCTCACAAACTTTGAATTTACATAACAATCTCCGAATTTTTGTGAAAGCTATGGGACAGAATTTTGATAACATGGACAATTTTTGTGAAAGAATAATGAATCCAGGAGATTTTAATATTTTTTAGACGCTAAGTAATTATATAAATATAAATCATCATATTTATATTATCATATAAAATGCTATTTGTGAAAGAGAACTCTTAAATTACAAGTTCTTTAAAGTTTAATTATGCATTTTTTTACGTGAATTTGTTTTTCTTCTCAAACTTATACTTTATACCATAATAATAAAATTTAGATATGAATAAAATATATATGCAATCATACACAATGGAAATTTTAAAACAGAGCATGACCAGCTATGAAATTAGCATTTATTGAAAAATTAGACAATTCTATCCGTAATGAATAAATAACAGTCACCCTGAAATTTAAATGTTCAGTAGAGTGTCATAAAATTTGAATAGCTCTGAAAATGGAAGAAACTCAATCTGTGAACTTTCTTTTAAATATAAAGTAAATACATACAACTTATGAAACAGGGCTGTCAGAACCATAACTTTGCAAGCCGCATGAGGCTCAGTCCTGTAGGGAATGTAGTGCAGCAGATTTTTTTTTTTAATGTTGAGATTTTAATGTAGTTATCTTAATTATTAATTCAAATAATAATAAATTATAAGTTGTATATAAATATTATTACATTTCTAAGTTTTATAATGTGTTTATTGAAAAAAGCTGCTTCAAGATGAAGCAAGTATAAACCTTTTTTTTTAAAGATGCATTCAGTACATAGACTGCAATACACTGATCACATAAAAAGTTATGACAACTCAAATGTGTTCAAATTAATGAACCTACTGTACGTGATTGCAGGATAAAATCATCGGAGGCAGAAGATTTTGGAACAGATATGCTTATAGCCCACTGTTAAGATGGCTTAAAAAAAAACATGAAATAAGCTAAACTAAGAATTGTTTGTAAGTACAGAACTCCATGTGCAAGAAAATTTTTAAACATAAAATGCAATACAGAAATGTAACAAATAAGAAATATTAAAAATTCAAAAATAAAATTCTGGTGAATTTTTCAAAATGAAGAACTGAAACAGTTTATTATCTTTTTTTTTTCATCAGGGGGCTAATTTTGCAACACATGAACATACTTGAAATATATTCCCCATTCCAAGTCAAAAAAGCATGTTTGAAATGCTGAGATGCATGACAATTATTTTGTTGAATCAGCATAGATGTAAAGGAGGAGAGAAGGGCTATATTTTAATGTTATCAATAAAGGCTAATTTGTAGCTATCCAGATGCTCAGAATGAGAATATTTGAAGCTGCTGAACTAAGATTTCATAAAATACTTCTCAATAAAGTATGGAAATTGGGTGATATGCTTAAATATTTGATACAATCACAAAATAAATATTTGAACGCTTATTAATGACCTTTAATTTAAGTCATTAACACTTATTAATGACTTTGGACACTTATTAATGACTTTTAGTTTCCATTCCAAAAAGGAATGTAAATTTTTTCATGCCTAAGTTGATTCAATACAATATTATGCGACTATCTAATGCTCAAATTCATCTGCCCAATGATTTAAAAGCATTAGAAATGCTGTTAAGGATAAAAGACATTTCTGCTTAACCCATTGAAGCCGGAATTATTTTCGTCTTTAAAATGCAAAACTTACATTTCACACCAGTATTTTTAAATTAGCAATTTTTGTTTGCTTTATCAAGAACTTGGAGTCATAAAATAAAGACAATGTTTCCGTAAAAAAATACTGGTGTATAAACAAAAAAATGGTTGAAACTTATCTGCTACCATATGGTACCGCTAGGATTTAATGGGTTAACAGCTATCATTAACATTAGTACAGTGTATGTGCAGCCTATGTAACCTCTTGGCTACAATTGCATGTAAGCAACTTCGGCCAAAGAAAGTAAAAAGGTTAAGTATCTCTACTGTATGATATTAAAAAATTACAATTATTTTGCTTCAAATTATGAAATGTAAATTTAGAACAACATTTAATTATTTAATTTTAATGTTATATTACAATATGTGACCACAATAAGACTCTTAAGAGATTCTAATTTTATAGAGATCTATATAACATTCTTATTTTATAGAGATTTTAATTTTTTAATTATAAGAACATAAAATAACATCAGTAATTAAATATTCAAACTTATTTTCATTCTACATATGTTTTTAAATTCACAATATTGTAATTATAATTGTTCAAAATATACTGCTTGGTAGTGTAATAATATTTTTTTTCTTTTTCACCACTCCTTAACACAAATCTTTCTGATACATTCTCAGACTTATTTCCAGCTATCTGAAAATGTTAATATTCACATTCAGGTGCTTAAAAATAGATTTAAGTTTTATATTTTTCTATAAATTTAACACATACTGAATTATTAACAAGTTGCTATCTAGTGATACAATGCCACCAGTGTCATGTCCTGAAAATCGTTACAAACATTTATTTTGTTGGCATTATCTGGAAAATCATTTACAGGAAATAGACAAGCATTAGATTCCTTGATATTTTAAGAATACCCACAATTATCATAAAATTTAGTTCATGACTGTGTCAGAAAGTAGCCAGTTTCGTTTTCAGACCAGTCTTAAGAAACTCAAACTATTACCAGTTTATAAATTTGAAGATGATTCTTTAAATTCCCTTTATTAGAAAACCGTTTATAACTGATTCCAAAAATAAATGGTTTTTGTCCACTATGAACAATATACTGCTTTATAAATCTTCTTTAATACAAAATTTTGTTTATAAATATGTCTGAAAGTAGCCAGTTTGGTGTTGAGATCAGTCTTAAAAACTTGTGAACTGCTACTAGTTTATAGAATAATAATCCTTCTAAAAAAATTGCATTTTCATTAACATGTATTTCTTTCATAATTAAATCACTTGAACTAATTGTACGCATATAACATAAATGATTTTTTTTTATGTTTAAAAATACTGAATCTAAAAAAGAAGCAAACAATACTAATAAATAAATAAATAAATCAGCAAATTTACACACAAATGGAGAAAGTTTAGAATATATATTATAATTATTCATTCATCACTTCAAATAATTTTTCTACAACAGTAATAATTATAAAATTCTATGTGCATTACAGACAGTTTATAGTCCATCATAAAAAGAAAATTGCATTTTCATTAACATGTTTTTCTTTCATAATTAAATCATTCATACAAAATTATATATATAAGTAACATAAATGATTTTTTTTTTCATGTTTAAAAATACTGAATATAAAAAAGAAGCAAACAAAAATAAATAAACTAGCATATTTACACACAAATGAAAAGTTTGGATTACATATTACAATTATTCATTCATCATTTAAATAATTTCTTTTACAACAGTAATAATTATAAAATTATATGTACATTACAGACAGCTTATAGTCCATCATAAAAAGAAAATTGCAATGTTTTTCTTTCATAATTAACTCACTTGTACAAAATTATATATATATAACATAAACAGGGTTGCAAAAAAGCAGGCTAAAATTAATAAAAACCATGCCAGTGGCTTTTATTGGTTTTAACTGGCTTTTTTTTGGCTGAAATTGGCCAAAATTGACTTTTATACAGTGAAGCACTTTATTTATAAACTGTATATTTTTAAGTGTTTAACTAATTTAAAAGACATTTTATTGAGTTAGAATTTAATAAATAACCTATACTCTCAATAATGAAGACAATGTTGGAATAACAGATAACTGACTGGTGATTTGAGTCAGAATTGTGAATATGTTAGCTAATTTTTATAAAGGCATACTAATTGCTTAAATGTTATACTTTTTAAATAAAAGCTTTAAAAAAATTACACCTTTTTTTTTTGTTTTACTGCTTTAAATGATTAAATAGGACAATAGTTGTTTAATTACATATTTTATTAAACAACTAATTTTAAGGGCTATTGTCCCACTAGTAGAAATTATGCAACATAACAGTGGGCTCTGCAGATTTTAGAAGATTTAAGATTACTCTAATAACTTAAAAAATATTGTACTTAAATTAAAAAAAAAAAAAGTAAATTTTAAAATGTCTCTCGATTACTGTAATCTTTTTACTGTATTTTCTTTGTAATTGAAAATTTTGCTTATTTAATGGGTTGCTATTGTTTCTTATGGTAGTAGTCATATTGTTGCGTCATAGATAAATTTTGTTTTGCTGCAGATTGACAAACACACACACAAAAATCAGTTACTTGGGCTATTGATATGAAAGTTTCATTTCTTCTTATAAATATTTAAAACCATACATAAAGCCATTTAATAAAAACATCAGTTTTCACTGTTAAAAACAGTAATGTGAATAACATATGCTTTTCAAACTTTTATTTCAACTAGTTTTATTTTGAGAATTTTTTTTTAATTGCTCTCTATTTTTTATACACTTACATCTACTAAAATCTCCTCAAATATTATACATTCTTCCTGATTCCTCTTTCAATGTTGATCATTCTATAATTTAATCTCATTATATGAAATTATCTGGAATGAGTTATGTAATTGCTTAGTAGTAAAAAAAAATATTAAAATATAATTTTATAAGGCATTAAAATACTGATTACTAACTAAATATGGATGCTCTCAAGTATTATATATATATATATATGCTAGTTCCATTTATTAAATATATATATTATTAAGTTTTAATCAATTTCAAAAGTAAAAAGCAGTATGTTTTAGAATTTTTCAGTTTTGATGGTGATGTTTTGTTATTGTTTAATTAAATATAATCTTTAAAATGCCTAGTATATGTCGAGATATGTAATACAGAATTTCAAAACACCACTTTGCAGTCTAACTTAATATACTATTCAGTGTGTATATAATTTTATTTTAGACATATATCCTCCATAGTCGCCTTCTAGCAGTTATAAAGACTTGTTTAATAGAAGTTTATAATTTTTTTAGAATAGATTTTTTTCCCATGTTTAAAAATACTGAATATAAAAAAGAAGCAAACAATAATAATAAATAAATAAATTAGCATATTTACACACACATGGAAAGTTTAGATTACATATTACAATTATTCATTCATCACTTCAAATAATGTTTTTACAACAGTAATAATCACAAAATTCTATGCATATTACAGACATGTTTAAATGAACAGTAACTTAAAAACTCTTTTCGTAAACATTAAGAGAAACCCTTCTTTCATATGAATATAAAACTATCAATGTGAATGTGACATCTGAAGAAAATTATTCATTATATAAAAAAAAAATAGCTTTTCCTAAGGAAGTTTCGGGAAATACTTGCTTAACCTACATTTCTGAATAAATTCTTAACTGAAAGATACACAAACAAAAGACTTTACTTCAGCATGGATATACATGAAGATACTTGATTAAAAATGACTTATTAGAAAATCCCTGGCTGCACACAAATATAAGGTTACACAAATATAAGGTTTTTCATTTAAAATGTAATGTAATTTTTAGGGACGCACCAAATAGTGATTTTGACCAAATACTGAATATAAGATGGGCTGAAGATAACTACATTTCAGGATTTAAAGATAGCTGTAAACATCACAAACAAAAGGTTTCACCTCAGCATAAATATTAGAATAATTTCTTAAAGATGACTTCTCTGAAAATCTCCAGTAGCATACCACTACCTTCATTTTTTTACAGCCACTTAATGAAAAACAATTTTTCCATATGAATATAAAATAATGTAAATTAAACAACTGGGGAAAATTGATAATTACGATACTTTTAAATAGAACACTTCTCTTCAGTATGCATAGCAAGATGTTTTTTAAGATGTTTTTTACATCTCCAAGTAAATCCCAGACTGCAAACATCACAAACAAAAGGCTTCACTTCAGCATGAATATTAGAATGCCTCTTTAAATCTTCCTTAACAGAAAATCCTCGGCTGCACACTTCACAGATATAAGGTTTCTCTTTGGTGTGAGTACGGTGGTGTCTTTTCAAACTGCAGTTTGTTAAAAATGCTTTATTACATATTTCACATTTAAAAGGCTTCTTTTTAACTATAAGGCTTTTCTCAGAGGATTTTTCTTTAGTATGTATTGCAAGGTGCTTATTATATCTAGATTTTCGCGCAAAGCCTCGACTGCAAATAGCACAAACATGAGGCTTTACTTCATCATGAATATAAGAATGCTTATTTAAATCTCCCTTACAAGAAAAACCTCGGCTACACACTTCACAATTATAAGGTCTCTCGTTGGTGTGAGTACGGTGGTGTGTTTTCAAATTGCTTTTACATGAAAATGCTTTATTACATATTTCACACTTAAAAGGCTTCTCTTTAGAGTGAATTAAACTATGATTATCCAAATTAGCCTTAAATGGAAATCCTTTATTGCAAGTTTCACAAACATAAGGTTTTTCTTTTGTATGAGTACGTCGATGCCTTCCTAAGGCAGATCGATCAGAAAAATTTTTCTTGCAGACCTCACATGCGAAAGGCTTTTCATTGTTGTGAATTCGAAGATGAGTTGTTAAATTCCCTTTAACAGGAAACCGTTTATCACAGATTTCACAAATGAATGGTTTTTCTTCAGTATGAACAGTATAATGCGTCTTTAATCCACTTTTTTGTGAAAAACCTTTATTGCATATTTCACAAATAAAGGGTTTATTGCCTGTATGAGTATTCATATGTGTATTCAAATTTCCCTTATTCAAAAATCCTCTGTGGCAAACCTCACAAACATATGGTTTCTCAGATGTGTGGATGCGATGATGCATTTTTAAAGAAGAGGTGTCAAAAAAACCTTTATTACAAAATTCACACATGAAAGATTTCTCATTTTTATGAATATGTAATACATGTGTATTTAGAGCTTGCTTGTGTGACAATGACTTATTGCAAATCTCACAAATGAAAGATTGTGTTTTGCCATGATTAGAATTATGCATATTTATATTTTTATTTTATTTTTGAATGAGCTTCTCAATTAAATCAAGAAAGAATGAATACTTCTAATGATATTTCATACATTTATCAATGAATTTTTACAAAAGAGATTCAATCATTAAGAAATTCTTTACATGCTTTGTAATAAAGTTTTTAGTAAAACGTACTTCAACAAAATGTAAATTTTTTTAAATAAATATTTTAGATACATGCATCATATCATTCACTTAAATGCTATAAATTCAAGATCATTCAGTAACAAGGAATTCTAATTTTCTAATTTTTACTTTTGTTTGTCAATGGTGTTGAGAAAAGTTAACACAGAGGTAAAATTCTTAATAATAAGTAGTTAAAATAGTATAACTTAGAGAACTTTTTTTTTATTACATCAATATGATCATGTTTATAGCTGATATCAAATCCAATATTTAAAAAATATTTTAGCATATTCAATTTCTATTCCCAATGAGATGTTTCTTCAAAATAAACACTATGAACATCTGCACCTGAAACAGAATAAAAATATGTGAATATCACTTTTTTAAATAAATGAATGTGTTTGTTAATATAAAAAAATAATAAAAACCAGTAGTTAGGAAATTTTTTTTATAGTAAAATACAAGTGCACCGGATTTTTGTAGTTAATTACATAATTTACAATGTAATTAACTACCAATACTTGTTTTGAAAAGTTGTGTTCGGAAACTAGTTTTCAAAAATAATCATCATTTTGCTATTTTTAGAAAACAATTTTTTTTCAATGCATTCAACATGCACTCTAAGTTGAGTAAAAAATAGTACTCATTCATATTTATGCATAATCGTATACTGCATAATGTTTATTTAGAATAATTTCCTTATAATAGTTATTACATTGGAAAATAAAATTACTGCTTACTCCTGTATCTATTAATTGTTTTGTTCTTTCTGATTATATACAATCTAAAATTACACTCTGATTATATACAATCTAAAATTACACTAAAATTTTAAATACGGAAACTAAATTCCAGCCACTTAAAGTTTCATAAATGAATAATATAAAGTCTCGTAAATTAATAGTTGTAGTAAAGTTTATCTAAAATAAAACCAATAGCATATTTATATAAAGTAAATGTAGTTACAAAGTGTTACCTGCATCATGTAAAGTTGTAGCAAGTAATGTTAAATTGCATAATTAGCTTGTTGTTAACTGCAATTGTGTTTCTTCAACTTATCTGTAACTTTAACTGATTCACTTTGTATTTATAGAGCAGCTGCTGATGTGGTGATATACTTACTTACTTGCTAGTTTAGTTGTTTGCTTACAGGCTTACTTCAATGTTTTTGTGGAGGTACTTTGAAATGGAAAGCCTGTGATGGGTGTTTTAATGTTTTTTTTTTTTTTTTTTTTTTTTGCTGTGCCAATATGGTGGAAATGAGTAGGGATCATTTATTTTAACTAAAACCTTTAATCCTCGTTACCTCTTTTAAAGAATTATATTAATTATGTTGTTATATTTGAATAAAGAAATAGTTGCAATTAATGCTAGGACTGTTGGATTATTTTCATCACTTTTTGAATACAGTTTAGGAAGCCACATATGTTAATAAAATATCCCATGGCCTAACACACATACTTTATTACATAATAAAAAATATTTTTATTTAATTTTGGAAATTACAATATTCTCAAGAAAAAGAAAGACAGCATAAGTTATTAACAATCTGCCAATGATTGGCACAAGTTTCATTTTTAGCTCATTAGTTAGGCGAAAAAAAAAAAGACATCACCATATATATTTTGTCTGAATGATAATTGGACACACAGAAATGCATTCAGTTATCAATATTGACCCTTTGCTTCAATCAACCATTCTTAGATTGCTGGACCCTTTATGAAAATGTATTTTCAAACAAATTTTCATTGTCCTTTTTTTCTAAGTGTGTGTAATTAAAATTTAATTTTAAAATTTGCTCTTGAAGCATCATTCCACAAACATTGAAAGAAAGAAAAAAATATTTAGCATTTTTTTTTTGTACATTTGATTACTAACAAAACAATTAAAATCGCCTTCTATAGCCAGAACTGAAACTAGAGGGGAGTAAGCAGGTCATGTGCCCTGGGTGTCAGCGTAGAAGGCAGGGCTGAAACTAAGGGGGGGGGGGCACAGGGGACATATGCCCCAGGCACCAAAATGGAAGGCAGAGGGGGCGTCAAATGAAGATTTAGTTTGTCGTTTGATATAAAAATATATATATATGAAATTCGGGTAAAAATGTTTTGCAGTTGAAAAATGCAAAAGAAAAACTGAGTCAAGTGCATTAATATTAACAAATAGATAAAATGATTGGCGAGGTCATGTGTTTGCCGGAGGCACTAAAAACTAAGAAGTGGAAAATTTGCAATTTAAAAAATATATTTTTTACTACAATTACTTTTTTTACATCCAGATCCAGCCTTAGAGGAGGCGATTGCCTCTGACACTAAACACTAAGGAGCTGAAACTTCACAAACTAAAATACTTAGTAAAAATGTAATAGTTTTTGTTGTTCTTCTAAGTCACTGTTATAATTTTGAAAATTAGCATTAACACATGGGCTGATAAGTTCCCGGTCTAATAAAGAAAACACAACTTTTTAACATAATTTTATAACTTTAATAAATAACGTAACTTAAATGATAAATAATAATAATTTTATAAAAATAATTTTATAATAAATAACATAATTTTATAATGAAAAAGCTCTAAACAGTGCTCAGAATCATCGATTTGTTGTTGTTTTTGATTAAAAGTCAAAATGCGCAGCACCCACTTTAACAACAGCTTTTTCATTGACAAAAGTTCATTCAAAATAAAACCTACACGTCCCTAGGATATCTTCAGAGTCTGAGCTATCTCCTGCAACTTCACTTTACGGTTCCCCAAAACGATTTTGTGGACTTTTTTTATGTTTTTCGGAGTAACCACCTCTTTTTTGCGTGGTGCATCACTAGTGTCCGTACGACCACGTTTAAATTCAGCAAACCAGTCAATAATGGTTGATTTACCTGGTGCAGTGCCCGGATAATGCTTATAAAGCCAACCTTTTGTTTTAACAGTGTTTTTTCCCATGAAATAACAATTCTTGAAATTCTTGTTTATCCATTTGTTTGTTTATCAACAAAGTCGTTCAACTAAAACCACTCTAACGTTTTATCCACACGGTGAATCGTCATGACATTTTTTCTGCTACCTTTTAAAGGTTAGTATTTACTAAAAAAAAGCATCGGTTCGGCGATGCAACGCCATCTGTGTGCCCGACCGGGAACTTACCAGCCGATGTGTTAGGTTCAGAAAAACATCTAGACAAATCAGTTTATTGAAGAGCGATACAAGTGATCGTTCCATAAAACTGGCTGTAGATAGCACAAAAAGATATTTTATGGTATTCGAATTCATTGTTATACCTACAGAAAGTCCTAGTTTTTCAGTTCTTAAGATATTGTGACTCATATCACTATGACTTCAAATGCCTGCTAAATTGTAATGTAATACTTCAACTGCAGTAAAATATGTGAAAATAGTAATCTGTCTAAAATGGAGTTCTGTCCTAAAAACCAACAATTATACATGCTAAGACAAAAATCTGTATAAAGCGATAGTTTGTCCTACCTTCATTTCAATTCTGGTTTCACAGGGTATATTGAATAAATATTTGACAACGCTGATTCAATGTTATGTATTTAATGATTACATATTATTTATTTTAAAAGAAGTTGGTTATAAAAACTTAGAAAAATTATATGTATAAATTTACTCTGCAAAGAAGGGAGGGGGTTCCAAAATCCATGTTTGCCCCCTGTAAAAAAAAGCTAGTTTGCCCTGGTGCTGGGCCGTAGCTAGGGGGGTGTCAGGGGGGGGCTCACCACCCCCTGAAAATTTTTGAGCTCCCCCCTTGGGAAAGTTGCCAAGGCTACCAAATGAAATTCAGTTTCAAAAATCCAAATGAAACTCTGTTCAAAAATGTAACTTAGTTTTGGGGGCTTTTTACAGTTTTGCATAAATACTAAATTGTAGTATTTGTTTAAAAACTACAAATAAGTGCGCTTTAATAGGCGCACATCCTATCTGCACATACTCAGAATTAGCAACCTTTTGCTGATGCAAACATTGACTTTTGCTTTAGTTATATACTGAAATTTTTCATTTTGCAGCGTTTCCCATTATTAGAATAAAACAAAGTTATTCTAATGAGTTATAGCCAATTTAAATACAAGCAGTTTTAGCTTTTGGCTAGACACAAAAATAGTTTTAAAATGCAAAATACACCCTTGATTTTTCTAATGTTTTTTATCATATAAAAACATAACTTTCCTTAAGGCAGGGAATATTCAGAAAAAAAATTAAAGGTTGCAACTCTTTTGAGTTTTGAAACAGGTGAACTGTCAGCTTTTTATTTACTTATTGAGTAGTATATACCCTAAAAAGTAAATGCTACAGTGTTTTTGAGAAGAGGGTATACGGTATTCCTTAAAATAATCTAGAAGGTATACGGCGTATCCACCATATATTCTCCATTACATCCCCGTCTGCAGCCTTTACTTTTCTTAGCATTAAATAAAATTATTATAAACATTTTAATAAGAAACATAGTGCCTACAATATGAATATGAATATGCACTAATTTATCTTTCTTTATAATACTTTGATCGTGTTTGTGTGTGCATGTGTCAGAGAGAGAGAAATAGTTTGAGCCACCCCTATATTTTCTTGAGTACCCCCTATTGTTTACTTCTAGCTACAGCCCTGCCCTGGTGGAAGGAGGCAACAAAAGCAAATTTGATTCATCTTTCAATACAAAAAACAAATAACGAAATTTGGGCAAAAAAGTCATCCAATCGGACAATCCAAAGTAAAATTATATTCATTGATTTTATACTCCTTACTATGAACAGGGCTGGTTTTTCCATTAAGTGACCAAAAAGGGGTGCCAAAACAATACTTGATTAATGAATTTATCCAAGATACTTAGAACAGCAATATGTTGTCCCAATTAGGTTTGAATTGGCTCAGTATTTCAAACATTATCATAATGACATTTTGCATTTTATTATTTTTTTTGCTTTGTGAACCAACTTTAGTAGTATAGAACCATTTATCCAGAATGGTCAGTGTCAGATGTATTCCAGATAAAAGGCTTTTCTCTGGATAATTGGTTGGACATTAAAGCAACATCCATTTGATGAGATTTGTAGAATATAGGTGGCTGTAATATTGTTACTGATTTCAAATTATTAGATTATTCTGATTAAGGTTCAGATCCTATCAAGATCAAAGATTAATCAGAGTTAAAAAAAAAACTCAATTTATGGGAATCTCTTGAAAACAACAATCCTGCATAAAAATCAAAATGTTCAATATCTAACTATATAGGCTTTCACTTCAAATCCTAGATATTGATCAAGTTGTACAATGCATGTGATAATCTATCAAGCAACTGGTTTTCTGGTTGACTGAATTCCAGATAAGTGGTTCCACACTGTACTATAGCTATATTCTTGATTAACGAACTCATCAAAGATACTGGTAAGATCAATTTAATGTTCAACATTTTAGACATTATCATAATGACAAGGTTTTATTTATATACTATATAAACAAAATAATTGCAATAGGTCAATTCTTAAAGAAATTGACCTAAAAATATTAAGTTTAATATACTTTCTAGCACTTAATCATATTACAAAAAAAAAAAAAAAAAAAAAAAACAAGGTATCAAAATCTTCTGTTTATAAATTTATTTTGGAAAGGAATGCATCAAAATTTATGCTTGCCCCGGGTGAAAAAAATCTTAGTTTCGGTCCTGTCTATAGCATTATATAAACAATTCTGGCCTTTTCTACAGACAATCAGATAGTAGCACTGATGATTTCTCTTTTATCTTTCAAAACAAACAATCAAAGCCTCGCTCTTTGCAGTAGCTATTGCAAAAAAACGGGTCTTGACATTCATTTTGACGTCACACAATTTATTTTTTTTCAACAGCTAAAGAAAAGCTGGCTTTGAAAAAACAATTCATTTTCATTTTTTTAAAAGAGCAAAAACGCCTATCCCTATTTCCAGTAATTAACACTCTACAAAAAGTAATATAGATAATTATTTTTATGAGTATATTTAGGTTCAGAACTTAATGAGCATACTAATAAAACAAAATAGTCATTTTCAGAGGTGGAGAATTAACAGAAAATCTTACCAGCCAAGAATTTATTTTACAAGCCAGCAATGTAAATATAGTTGAAAATTGTTATGATAAAATTTACATGACTGCAAAAATAATTCATTACTACCATGCACATTGGTAGTAACATTTTTGTCTATATATATATAAATTGAAAAATGTACGTATACAACAGAGGAAAATTTAGTATAGGATAAAATCTAGAAATTGTTTACATCACAGAAGGTATGGGGAGTTTAAAAATATGGCTAAGAAGACAATTTAAAATTTCACTCACCCTGTCAAAAAATCTACTTGCCATTGGCGAGTAGAATGATGAATTCCCCACCCCTGGTCATTTTCAAATAAATGTAACAATTAGGATAGCAATAATAAATAAAATGCTTATGAAAATAATTAGTTATTCAAATTAATTATTATCATGATCAAAAGAACAATATTCTAATTATTATAGATTTAAAATACTGAATTTCAGAGAATTACAGTTATCAAATTATTGAGACAATAGCAGAGGGGCTTAGTAAAAATAAAAATAATTTTTTTTAAATATCGAGCATCAATTCATCATATTTCCTATTACAATTCTTAAGAGTTACGTTTTCTGAGGCAACTTGATATATTGCTTGTAGTAACTAGCAATACAAATATGAAACTACTGAAGTGACATTTGAAGTGTATGATCTGCAGATTTGCTAGTTTCATTACTACAATAAATGTAATTATGTATCAGTACAAAACCCCATAATGGGTTAAAAGTTGTGACGCAGCATTTTCTTTTGGTTCTAAGAATTTTAAATATGGGTCTTAAAAGCAATGATATCAAATTTGAGTGACGCTATGTTAATAATTTTTTTTTAAATCATCATTTTCTTTTTAGTTTTATCTATATTCACAGGTGAAATTATTATCTTAACATGAAAAAATATATAAAATTTATTAGCTGATGCTTTTTTATTCACATCTCTCATGAATTCAAAATATGGGTTTTAAAAGAAATGATATCAAAATTTGAGTGACACCTTGATGTGAATTTAATAGGACTGTTTTAAAATTCAATTTAAATTATTTTTGATTTGTCTTCTAAAGTATATTTACACATTTGAAGTGCATTATCTGTAGATTTGCTAGTTTCATTACTACAATTAATGTAATTATATATATATATATATATAATTATAATATCTTTGAATTTCAAAAAAACATATCAAATTCTTGTAACATTCTAATTAAATCTCCAAAGAGATAATTAATAATAATGTGTAGACAGAATACCACATAGTTAATAAATTAACAAGTGCAATCATAATTTTACCATAGCTTGTGCTTCAATGGTAATTGGCCAAAAATACTGTATATATATATATATATATATATATATATATATATATATATATATATATATATATATATATATATATATATATATATATATATAAATTGTTGTGAGCTCGGGGTTCGAAAGGATTGATGCCAATACATAAAAACGATCAACAGGCTTTATTTACTCCAAACAGTTCGATAAGAATACAAATACCTTCTCGAAGACACAAATATTCAGATATCTTCAAATCTAATAAAAGCACAGAAAATTTTCATACAGAAAATCACGTTCAGTACGGCGTATCAGATACAAAATCGCTCAGCGAAACACAGTCTCAATGCAAAGCCTCTTGTGTGTATTCAATCGCAGTTGACAGAGAACTAACTGAACGGAACTGGTGGAGGTTCTTATGTAGGTTTCAGAGATCTTTCCAGTATTTTCGAGAGCTTTCGGATGTCTAGAATTTACCAGAAAGTACTTCAACTTTCGTTAGAGAACCCAAGCGAGAAAGGATCCCAATGTACAGGTATAAGGGGGGGTGGTTGCACAAAAAGTCACCAAATCCGTCGCCAACTTGGCGACATTTGGCGATATATCGCCAAATTTGGCGACAAAAATAAGTCGCCAAAACCATCGCCAACTTGGCGATATTCCCATAGAACTCCATTATAAAAACAATGCTGTAAGGTTGTTTTCCTTGCAAAGCACCTGAAGCCTTTAGCATTGAGTTACATGATGCTCAGTAGGAAATACATTAATAATACTGCAATTTTCACAATAATAAAATAAAATAAATTTTAAAAAATGAAATATTTACAAATATACAAAATTCATAACATTGCCCCCCTGTCAAGGACTGCACGTGCCGGGCAGTTCAACCCTTGATCGGAAAGCAAACCTGTTACCAACAAATGCTATACTATTCAAAACACTTAAAGCAAACATGGAAAGTAACAATTAAACACATTCATAATGCTGAATTATACAAAATATACACTTATTAAAAAAATAAAATTAAAGCATAGACTTAAAAAAAATAATAATAATAATGATAATGCTAAGCAAAATAAATAATTACATTAACTTATATACAATACCATGGTCATACTAATTTACATTACACTATTTACAATCAATGAACTAAGTACTATGGCCATAGTATGGAGCCAGCCTGTCGTAATGAACGACTCTAGGCTTCGAACTTGGTGACTTTCGGATCCGAATTACGACATCGTTCAGTCTGTTTAGGACCGTATAAGGACTGTCCCAGTGCGATTGCAGTTTGGGAGAAAGTCCTTTACGTCGAGTCGAATTATAAAACCAAAGCTTTTCTTTGAATTGATGTCCCGTGGCTTTCGTGTCGTACCTGGTCTTCATCTTCTCCGTCTGTATATTGATCCGCTCTCGAGCCAAGTTGTGGACGTCTTCAAATCGTGCCTGGAGATTCTGCACGTATCCCTCTGGCGATGAAGGCGTATCTGGAGGGCGACCAAAAAGCAGATCACAAGGTAGACGAAGATCACGACCGAAAAGCATCTGAGACGGGGAATAGCCGGTAGTTTCATGGACGGCGCTGCGATAGGCGAGAAGAAATAAGGGAAGTTTTTGGTCCCAGTCTTGTTGGTTTCTTGAGACTAGCAGTGCGAGGTTGTTGAGGATGGTACGATTAAACCATGCCATCCGACTGTGGATGTAAAGGCGTCGTCCTAGTTTTGTCCATTCCGAGAAGTTGACAGAGACCCTCAATCACAGCAGAGATAAAATTTCTCCCCTGGTCAGAATGCATTTGAAGGGGGACTCTATACCTCGATATCCACTGGTGTACCAAGGCATCCGCAACCGTAGAAGCTTCTTGATCAAGGATGGCATAAACTTCAGGCCATTTCGTGAAATAGTCCATGACAACAAGGAGGTATTTGTTGCCATCAGCACTTCTTGGCAGAGGACCTAGGATGTCAAGGGCGATGCGTTCGAAAGGTGCTCCTACATTGTAGAGATGTAGTCTTCCTTGACTACGTTTCTTTGGTCCTTTCCGAGCTGCACATGCATCGCAAGATTTGCACCATTTTTTGACATCAGCTCTCGCTTTTCCCCAGAAGAATCGCTCTCGGACTCTGTGTAATGTTTTCATGACTCCAAAATGGCCACCAGTGGGACTGTTATGTAATTCTTTGAGGACCTCTGGGATTCGGGATCGAGGAAGTACCAACTGCCACCGAGATGTCTTCCCATCTTCTGATTCGAATTTTCTAAACAGGACACCATTCCTGACGTGGAGGGAGTTCCAAAGAGCCCAATATTGCTTCGTCGTAGGACTGTAAGTCGAGATGTCTTTCCAACTGGGCTTCGTGCTGGAAGATTCTAATAACTCCAAGATTGGTTTGATGTCAGAGTCTGCCATTTGATCTTCTCATCACTCCAGGGATCTGGTGGCATTGATAGTGAAGTCTTCGTCTGGCGTATGACATGTTCTGGATTATACTTGCTCTCCGCTCTGGAACAGTAGCGACAACTTTTGGGACACGGTCTTCTTGATAGGGCATCGCCGTTTCCATGCAATGAGCCTTTGCGATGCCTGATGACAAAGTCGTATTTCTGGAGTCGTTGTATCCATGTGGCTACTTGGCCCTCTGGGTTCTTAAAATTCATCAGCCATGTTAGGGATGCGTGATCAGTACGAAGGAGAAATTTCCTGCCATAGAGATAGTGATGGAAGTGTTCTATGGCTTTTACTATAGCTAATAACTCCTTACGAGTGACGCAATAATTCCACTCTGGTTTCGATAAACATTTGCTCCAGTATGCTACGACTCGTTCTTGGCCATCTATTTCTTGGGAAAGTACAGCGCCGACACTTTCATGACTGGCATCCGTGTCCACAATGAATTGTTTTTCGGGGTGTGGATAGGTAAGGACTGGAGAGGATGTGAGAGCTTCTTTCAGCCGCTGGAAGGAATTGTCGCATTCTTGTGTCCATTGAAACTTCTGCTTGCTTTCAGTGAGCCTATGCAATGGTCTTGCGATGTTGGAGAACCCCTGGACAAACTTTCTGTAATAAGTGCATAATCCCAGAAAGCTTCGCAACTGATGGACATTTTCCGGACGCTTCCAGTTGTTTACTGCGGACACTTTTTCAGGATCTGTTGGAACACCTTCAGCTGAGATGATGTGTCCTAAGTAATTTACTTCGCGTTGGAAGAACTTGGATTTCAGAGGGTTTAAATTTGTCGCTCTTAGCTTCGCTAACACTTTCCGAATATTTTCTAGATGTTCTTCAAACGTGCGGCCACCAATGATGACGTCATCTAGGTAGATGAGACAAGCTTCAAAAGTCAGGCCTTTTAACACTGTCTCCATGAGGCGCTCGAACGTTGCTGGAGCATTGCAGAGCCCATACGGCATAACTTTAAATTGCCAAAGTCCTTGTCTAGTAGTAAATGCAGTCTTCTCTTTGTCATCAGGATGGACCTCGACTTGCCAATATCTACTCTTCAAATCCAGTGTGAAAAACAATTTATGTCCTGAAAGAGTATCCAGCGTGTCGTCTATTCTTGGTAGAGGATAGCTGTCCTTTTTCGTGATATCGTTAAGTTAACTCTAATCCACACAAAAGCTTGTGGAGCCATCTTTCTTTCGGACCAACACGATGGGAGAGGCCCACGGACTTGATGACGGTTCGATGATGTCACTATCCTGCATCTCTTGTAATAGCTTACAAACCTCTTCCTGTTTAGCGAACGGCAAGCGTCTGGGATGCTGTTTAATCGGTGATGGTCGGCAGTATCAATTCTATGCCGTGTCAGTGAAGTGCGACCAATATCACTTGTTTTGAGAAAACACATCCTTAAATTCCCGGAACAGTCTTTCTGCGGCATGTCTCTGTTCAGGAGATAAATTTTCATTTCATCCAATTTCAGGTGTTAAACTTGTAGGCGGCTCCGACAACGTCAAGCTCAGGTCTTTGCAAATGCAGGTGACTGGAGCACAGGTTGCAAGCACTTGACCCTTCTGGATAATTCTAGACTTTTCACTTACGTTCGTAATCCTCACAGGGATCACATCTCTCGATAGATCTATCAGCGCTGATGCTATTAGCGCTCCCTTTGGGCTTTTCTCAGGATATCCAGTCAAGCCATACTGGAAAATTCTTTCGTTTCCAGTTAATCCAGGTATCATCATTTCGGTCCGAGGAGGGATGATAACATCCGCCTTGGCTGTGATCCGTTGAATAGATCAGGACTCATTTCCAAGTTTGAAAATAGTGACATCTTCTTGAGCAGAGCGTAACTCATTATTCTTAAAATCCAGTGTAAATCCATGCTCTTTTAAAAAGTCCAGTCCGAGTATGAAAGGGTCTGAAATTTCGGCCACATAGACTGTATGATGGTAAGCGGCGTTCCCAAACTTTATTTTCAATTTCATTCTTCCATGTACGTCGATCTTATCTCCGGTCACAGTTTGAAGGATAACACGGGGCGGGGTCCAGAGGAGTTTTTCTTTTAGCCGGTGAGCTAGATCTTTCCGAATGATGGTCACATTGGCTCCTGTATGGATGATCATATTACAGGGCAAATCATTCACATGCCCGACTATAAAAACTCCGTTCTCGCCGCAACTTCTTGCAGAAATTTGACACACTTGATAATGGGGCTTCTCAAAATCAGGCAACCTCCGCCCCGCGAGATGGCCATTAATTAGTTTTCCTGCTCCGCCGTTCGTGTGGAGCTATTACCTTCTGTGCTGGGTCGGTTTAGGCAGTTTCTTTGAATATGGCCTTCTCCACCGCATTTCCAGCACTTGATCTTTCTTCCAGGTTTGTTGTCCATCAAAGAGTTTATATGTCTCATCACGTCCTTCATCTGCTGCTGTAAACGCTCCACAGCTGTATCCGACATCTCAGGTATGTTGGCTACTCGCATCGATCTTTCCTTGTAGCTTGCTGGGCTGCCTCGAATTTCAGGGCATAAAATAAAGCCCCTTTTAAGTCACTGAGATCTGCAATCCGGAGTTGTTTCTGGATCTCAGAGTCATGCACACCATCGATAAAATGCTGCAGAGCTAAGCTTTCTCTAATTTCAGTCGGACCGTCAGGATAAGCAAGATGGGAAAGTCTCTTGACATCTGTAGCAAGTTCTTGCAGGGATTCAGTGGATTTCTGCTGTCGAGATTTGAGCTGGAGTCTGCTATATTCTTTCATGCATTTCTCGCCAAAAGCGCAATTCTAAGGCACTGACAAGCATTTCAAAATCCAGCGGTTCATTTGCAGGCAAAGTCTGTAGAACGTCGGCAGCATTAGCTCGTAGAGAAGCAGCTAACTGGCAAACCTTGGTCTGGGAATCCCATTTATTGGCGTCCGCTATGATCCCAAATTGTGTCTTGAAAACTGCCCATGAGGATTTTCCGTCATAGGTCGAGAGTTTAATAGAGGCCCGAGGAAGCATAGCTTGATACTTGACATCTGCGGGATAGTTTTCGGCAGTTATCTTTTGTTTCTTCACATTTTCCAACTCCTTTTCTACACTCTCTATCCTTTCTTCTACGGTATTGGCTGTTATTTGAACTTTTTCTTCTATTTCCTGAAATCTTCCTTCAAATTTGTTTTCCATGCTGTCAATTCTTTCATTTAAAGATGTTATTTTAGTATCTATTAATTCTTTCAACTCACCAAGGTTGGTTGACATATCCTTCTTCATTTCTTCCGACATCTCCTTCATTTCAGCCTGGTTTTCAGTCATTTTCTCATCCATTGCTGACATTTCCTTCATTTCTTCTTTCAACTCGCCAAGGTTGGTTGACATATCCTTCTTCATTTCATCTTTTAACTTGCCAAGGTTGGTTGACATATACTTCTTCATTTCATCTTTTAACTCACCAAGGTTGGCAGTCATTTTCTCATCCATCGGTGACATATCCTTCTTCATTTCAGCCTGATTCACAGTCATTTTCTCATCCATCTCTCCTAATTTCTCCAATAATTTAGTCAGTTGCGCCTCCATTGCTCTGGTAATCGGCATTCGACCCCACTCCTAACACCAAATTGTTGTGAGCTCGGGGTTCAAAAGGATTGATACCAATATATAAAAACGATCAACAGGCTTTATTTACTCCAAACAGTTCGATAAGAATACAAATATCTTCTCGAAGACAAATATTCAGAAATCTTCAAATCTAATAAAAGCACAGAAAATCACGTTCAATACGGCGTATCAGATACAAAATCGCTCAGAGAAACACAGTCTCAATGCAAAGCCTCTCGTGTGTATTCAATCGCAGTTGACAGAGAACTAACTGAACTGAACTGGTGGAGGTCCTTATATAGGTTTCAGAGATCTTTCCAGTATTTTCGAGAGCTTTCGGATGTCCAGAATTTACCAGAAAGTACTTCAACTTTCGTTAGAGAACCCAAGCGAGAAAGGATCCCAATGTACAGGTATAAGGGAAGGGTGGTTGCACAAAAAGTCGCCAAATCCGTCGCCAACTTGGCGACAACAATTCTAAAGTAAAAAGATATTTTTTAAATCTTTTGTCACTATTTTGTCTATGGATGAAAGATCAGCTGTGGTAAAATAATTCTGATCATGAAAATAATTATGCCACTTTCTTGAATAGTTCGCTGTCCCCTTTGTACTACAAAAGAAGATACTTGCAATGAGGAGCTTCTTATATTTAAATTCTGTTAGAAAACATTTGTCATAGGAAAAGTAAGTAATAATATGTACGAGTATGTAGGAAAAGAAAAAGCCACTTCAATAGGATGTTTATTAGTAATTTATAAATAACCAAGATTTATAAGTATGAAAAACAGAGAAATTACTTAATTGTTTATCTTTTTAGGTTCAATGACCCTGAATAAAAGATAAAAAAACTACTAATATGTATATTAGAATAGACAAAAGATGATTAAATTTCAATACTTAATTACTAAAAGCATTTGTTTTTAAGCACCTTTAACTTAAATAAATAAGTTTAAATATATTATTAACATTTGAATGACATAAAAGTATAATAATTTAAGGTTTTACTTCTTTAAGCAAGCATAATATAGAAATATCACTATTGAAATTAAAAACGAGAAAGTATTTGGCCGGATACCGGATATTCGGTAAAATTTTGTACTGAATATTCGGTATCCGGCAAAAATTCACATCCATTGCATCCCTACTTTTAAATGAAATTTTGTAAATAGCCATTAGTATATAAAATTTGAAGTTTTATATTATTACCAAAACAAAAACATGCAAATTTTTCAAGAAAATAAAGAAGATATAAATTTGTTCATTTTTGCTGAAAACAATATAACTGTGAAACATTATTTTCTGTGTCCTGATTGGTTTAAGAGTGTCAACAATAAATCATATTATAAAATATACAAGGAAGGTGTGAAAAAAATAATAAAATCAAAATTTTTATTGGTTATTTTTCTACAAACTAAAAATTTTGGATGGTGTCTATTACTTGCACATCTATCCAGGACCGAAACTAGGGGGGTAGAGGGGGGGGGATGTGCCTGGGCACCAGCTGAAGAGTGGGGGGTATCAAATAAAGATTTCGTTTGTCGTTTAATACAGAAATGTATATATATATGTGAAATTTGGATAAAATGTCTTGTAGCCAGAAAATTAAAAAAAAACTGAACAAAATGCATTAAAATTGACAAATAGATAAAAAGATTCACCTAAAATGCTAGATTGCAAATGAATAAGAAGAAAGAACTGTTCTCTTAGGCTAGTTTTATCCTATTCCAAATACACCATGTCCAAAGACGATGTCTATGCCTTCTATCTATCAGGGAAATCACTTCCGTGTAGTAAGAATCACTAACATTTTCCAAGGTCAGTCTCATGTCTGTGTGTCACTGTCCAAAGTCCAACAAAGATAATTGCCAAGCGATTCCCTGCGAAAAAATTACAAGAAGGGTGTTCTATCTCTTTTTTTCTTTCTCACTGAGCACTGTGGAGCTTTCTTTTTTCACATTTTGCTATGGGCGAGGTGGGTGACTGCCGGGACAATAAAAACAAAGGAGAATGCATAAAGTAAAATACTTAGTAAAATCTTTTTTTAAAAGGAGTATAGCATCTGTTAGAGGTACAGTAAACAATCTAGCACAGGGCACCATGGCTAGTAAAGCCTTTATCCTCCAAAATTATTTTTCTGCTCTTTTTACCATTTCTATGCATTTTGCCGCCCTAGGCAACAACTGCTCTGGATACTAAAAGCAAAGGTGTGGAAAATATACGCAAAATAAAATACTTAGTAAAAGCAAAATAAAATACTTAGTTAAAATCTTTTTTTTAATATATCATTTGTAGGAGAGGGGGGGCACAAAAAATCGTGCCATAGTTTGTAAACCGCCCCTGCCTTTATCATCCGAAATTATTATTATTATTATCCTTTTGCCATTTCTAGCAGGTGACAACTGAAAAATACCATCCATGTCTTTTACTACAATTACTTTTTTACATACAAATCCAACCTGAAAGGGCACAAGCTCACATGAGGTTTTAGTGCCAACGACACTAACAAGTAAGAGGTGAAATAAATGCAAAATAAATAATAAAACCCTTTTTTTTGTTTGTTTGTTAAGAATATACCATTTGTAGAGATGCAGGTTCATGCCGGGCAGGGCGGCCTACCATTTGGCTTAAGCTCCACTAGTCCTGCCTGTTGTAGAGATGCAGAAAAGAAGCTCGCATAGGGCGCCATGGCTAGTAGAGCCGCCCTGCCTTTATATTGCAAATTTACTTTTTCTCGTTTATGTGTTTAACCGCTCCATTTCTTTTGCTACAATATTTTTTTTGCAACCAGATCCTAGCTTAGAGGGGGAGAGATACTAAAAAAAACAAAGGAGTTAAAATATTGAGTAAAATCTTTATTTATTTTTTTTGGATATATTATTTGTAGGGGTGCAGAAAAAAAAAATCTGGCCCAGGGCGACATTGCTAGTAAAGCCTGCATTTAATCTGCCAAATTACTTTTTTGTCCTTTTGCCATTTCTAGGTAGGCGACAACTGAAAAATGCCACGCTCATGCTTTTTACTACAATTACTTTTTTACATAGAGATCTGTCCTTAATGGGTGCGAGGTAGGGATGTATTATTTATAGTAGTTCAGAAAAAAATCTCACCTAGGGCACCATGGATATTAAATCAGAAAATCCTGGCTTTTGAATTCTCAAGAAAATACACTATAGTCACGTGAAGAAACTCTCAAGCTAATGTTAAACCTATGGGAGCGTTCTTTTCAAATTTGTCGCTTGCATGTTAATATTTTTTTCTTAGGATAGCTGAGGTTGATCTCTAACCTGGTTAGTGTTTACTCTTTCAATTTTTGTTGCAGGTTTATATATATATATACAGACTTTCCCCCAGCTTTTAAAAAAGGCAGGGTGCTGCTGGTGAGAAAAGGGCAGTTTTTGGATTCTTGAGGACACTTTTCAGATTATTAAGGGCACTTTTTTTAATTGTTAAAAGTGTTCTTTTGGTTTTAAAGCCACTTTTGATATTGAGAAGAAGGGTGTTATTTTGTAAACCAAAGAGCAGGCAGGGTGCAGCACCCTTCTGAAACTGTCTGGGGGAAACTCTGTGTGTGTATATATATATATATATATATATAATGTTACTTTCACTTTCGGAACATCAACCTCAGCTATCCTAAAAAAAATATATATATAAAATTATTAAAATGTTTTTAAGAGCCTACAATAGTCATGCAAAAACACTTGCATGCTAATGTTTAACCTATGGGAGCGTTCTTTTTGAAATTCTCACTTGCATTTAAATATTTTTAAATAATATATTTTTTCATATCATACCTGATCTCGATATCTAACGTTGTGCGTTTTTACTTTTTCGACTTTGGTTGCAGTTGTTTTAGACACTTTCAATTTCAGAACCGTTTCCAACCACTTTCACAAAAATGAGTGTGTCTGAATAAAAAAAAAGTAACAAAACCCAAGAAAGTACAAATGCACAACATTGGATATCGACCTCGACTGCATGTATCCCATGAAAAAAAAATTTAAAAGTATTAAGAACGCTCCCACAGATTTAACATTAGCTTCCGAATGTCTTCACATGATTAGTGTTAACTCTTAAGACAATGTGATTCATATCACTGGACTTTAAACGCCTCACGTAACAGTAATGATACACATACTGTAAAATCTGTGAAAATGAAATCTGCCTATAATGGAATCCAGTTTTAAATTTTAAAATTACTTGTTCTCAACAGAAAGAATACTAACAATTATACCTGCTAAAACAAAAAACCTATATAAAGTGGAATTTTTTCCTGTTCCTTTCTATTCCACTTTGAAGGTTTTATTGAATCAATATTTTACAAAGCTAGTTACGTAGTTCAATATTACGTATTTTAAATTTAAAAGAAGTCGAGTCGGCTATTAGAAACTTGGCAAAATTCTCTTTGCAAATTATTTGGTGATCAGGGGCACCAAAATCCATGTTTGTCCCGGGCGCAAAAAAAAGGCTAGTTTCGGCACTGCACCTATCCTGCATCCAAAGGTAAAACTTGCTGAAGTATCCAAATGTCAAAATTAGTATTGGAAAATTTAGTGTTTGGTACAATTTCTGTATGTAGATGCAACCCTAAGAAAAATTTTAAGCATCACATTAATTAGTAGATGTTATTACTAATCGATTAGTACCAGCCACATTATTATTGGGGATTGATGACTATACATTAATTGCATATCTATGTATACATTGAGTATTTAGGAAAATTGTCTGTGGATCTATTGTAGTTTTCCCATTAAATGTTTATTCTGATTACAGCAGTAATATTGCCACAATCAGTTAACCTCATAAATCGAGGAAAGACCTGCATTGTCAAAAACACCTTACAAAAGCCTTCATTTTAAAATAAGTGAAACTCTAAAAATCTTATAAGCTTAAGGTTTACTTGAGTAATTTCAGAAGATTAATCAATAAGTAAAAAATGCAAGACAAATTGCAGGAGAAAAAGAAGTTGAAGGATGTCTGATAACGTAAGAGAAAGAAGAAAAAGATTTTTGCATTATAAATGAAAAAAATGAATGCATTACATGATGTAAAAGATTAATGTTAAAACACTTACGTTCCTTTTCTTTAAAATGTCCTTATATAAAAGATAGCAGAAGAAAGTAGAAAACATTTTTGACTCAGGAGCTTGATATTAGAATATCTATTTCTTCTATATCCCATTGATCAGATTCCTGATCAGAAACGAATTTCTCTGTACTCTGATTTTACACCGATCACCATTTTGGTATTAATTTTATTTTTTTCACAGTAACAAGTAACGCCACGCTAAAAAGGAGCAAGCAAACTGTATTTCATTTCCTGAAATTAATTCGATTAAGATATTCGGTATTTATTGGTTTAGAAATTGATAATTTTGAAAATTGCATGAGAAAATGATACTGATATATTGATTTCATATGTATGAAAAACCAAATTACAATGGGTTTTTGTGGGCTATCCCTTTTGTATTTGCAATAGAAGAAAACTTGCCACTTCTTTCCACAGACTTACGATTCAATTTCTTTGCATCTGTGTTCCTTGCAGCTACAGACATGCATCATGCATGTCTTCAGCTTCTCAGAGATTCCGGCGCACAGCGCCATCTAGTATCCTTTCAATAAAGAAAAATAGATCTCCAAAAATTTTACAGTCTAGACCACGGCCAGACTTCCTGCGCTCTCGCTTAGCAAAGTCTGGCCGTGTCTAGACAGAAGCAAAAAGAAAAAAAAATCCACCCATTTTAATAAAGCTTTTAATTGCTAATAGATGGCAGCACATAACAGAAGTTCATTTTATTCACAGATTCTTTGCAAAAGGATAGGAGATAGACGCCATTTGTCTAGTGACAAAGCAGGGACACATCTTTAAGAAGTTTATAACAGATTTTACAAATTTTTTTACAAAAACATTCAAATCTGTTTAAAGATATAACAATTGCAGGTAAGTTATTAATATCACAAGTCAAATTTTCTTTTTACTCATTTTCTAACTTTTATGTTTATTTGTTTTATTCTACTTCAATTATGTTTTTTTTTCTTTCGAATTGATATTTAACTTAGAAAACAACAGCAAATTCGCATAATATTTCATAAATTCAACTTGTCTTTAAAGTATATGAAATTCCCAGCATGAACCCTGGTTTAAAAAAGATTTATTAAGGAAGTTTTTGCAACATATTTTACTGTCAGGGCCATATTAATAGTTTTTGTATATATAAGTGCGTTTCCCTGAACCACCTTTTTTTTTTTCTTTTGTAGATATATTCTGAAGTAATTAATTGTCTACGAACTAGGGCTGGCCGATATATCGATAAAACCGATATAAAGTGCGTACCGTGATATCGATATCAAAAATCCTATCAACGGTATATCGCGAATATCATAAATCTGACGAAAACCACGATATTAAAAGCGCTTCCTCGCCTTGTGTGTTTCATGACTATTTAATATATTCTAATCAGTCTTGAAGTCAGACATTTTTCTCTGGGGAGGTATTTCGGAGGTTCGGGATGGGGGGTGGGGGAAATTATCATGGATGCGGACAAGGAAGGACAATTGCCCCTCCCTTAATTTTGAAATTTAAATCTGTACATTTTTATGTTGACAAAATATATAATTTACTTATCCCCAAGTAGAATGATTATTTACGGACTAACAGAAGAACTATGAAATTTTGATCACTGGAGATGCGCCTGCTGAAACTCCCATGGAACAAAGTTTTTATTTTTTTAATTTTGAGTTTATGTGCTGAAAAATTATCTCCTTTGACGAAAAAAAGATGTAAAAAAAATTTATATTTTTTATTTGTTAAATTTTTGTATTGCATGTTGAGAACGGACTAGCAGTACAACTGTTTCAATATATTACACATCCCTGTGTTCATGGCATTCTGGTATTCAGAGTTGGGGGGGGGGGGGAGGGATTTGCACTTTCGGTATATTAAATAATCGAAAATGGGGAAACTCTAGGGCGTCAGTGTCATCCCTGAATTCGTCACTGACTGTAATGCTAAAGTAAAACAAATTCTGTTTAAATATTTTAAATGATAGATAATGTTTCTCTGAAGTGTTTATTTCAGTTATTTGGGATTTTGAATATATCAGTACAGGGAATTGCTGATAGTTTTAATGTAATATGTTCTGTTAAATTTATTATATTATAAATTGAGCTGAGAAGGGTGTGAAGCGAACCAATAGTTACAATGAGCAAACCGAAAATTTTTGTTTGAATTGTTGTAATAATCAGTCTCAATACTTTATTAGAGATTTCACAAGAAGCTAAAATTTCATACAGCGCAAATTGGCGAATAATTTAGTAAAACTTATTTTATATTATTTATAGATTTTTTGGTACTTTTCGGTTAGCCGGGCGCCAGTGATATTTATACACGTATATATCTACACATATGCATAGGTATACATAGACATATATATACATATATATGTATGAATATATATATATGTATATACATATATATTTATATATGTACATATATCACTGGCGCCCGGCTAACCGAAAAGTACCGATTTTTTTTATGCAAATAATGCACTCTAAAAGATGTTATATGTAGTAATTGTTCTAATAATGGAATATGGTGGTATTGAAAATTTCCATTTTTGGTGCCAGATGCGGTTTTACTAGTCCTGGTCCCTTGCAGGAGAAATTTTTATTCATTGCTATGAATGATATCTTTTATATGTATCTAAGTTTTAACCAAATATTTTGTCTATTTCCCGCCAGTTTGATTTTAGCGACTCAAGCAGTCGCCCTAATTCACTTTCATCTAAAGCCAGCCTCCTATTGTAGAAATACGAGTAAAACATATATATATTTTTTTCTTCTTCTCAAAATATTCTTTTATTTATCCTGCATACGTAGTTTTAATATCACGGTACATCGTCATATCGCGATATTTAGCTGACGATATATCATGATATTGAAAATGAGATATCGCCCAGGCCTACTACAAACCCAAAACTAAGAGAATCTAATCATTGCATGTCAAAGGAAAAAAAAAACACTGGGGAGGGGGTGATTTCACACCTATATCCGTTATTAACACTTTCTAACATAGTTAAAAAGTGTTTATGACTTCAGTTTTTCTGGTTTTCTGTCTCTGAGCTTCTTTGTTGATGCTCTAATCCCTGTAAATATACTTTGATTACCATGAGTTTGGTATATGTTATTCAAATTTACCATAAGACATTTCCAATTGAAAATGGAATGAGTAGCATTTATAGTTCGTTTACAGGGACATTCAAAAGAATTTTTTTATATTATGGTCTACGAGGAAAAATCGTTTGCAATGCAATTTAATAATGTTATACTATTTCAAACGTAATGAAACTTATATGCATTATTGAGGTGCAATACAACATACTTCCCTTAAAATATGGAGTGCACAACATTTATCATTCATTTACAGGAACACAACAAAATTCTGTTACATTTTAGCCTGAGGGAGAAAAATCATTTGCCGTGTATTATAAAGACATTATTTTAAAACTAATAATGACATTTATGGGCAATATATGTATGCTTACTGTTGAATATGGAATTATATACATAGCATTTATTAATTCACAGAGACTCGGGGGGATTTGTTTACATACATTTGTCTATAAGCGATAATCGCTCTAAGTGAGTTTTCAGATATAGTACCGTAATTTTGCACATATGCGCCGCATCTTAGTTAAGTCTTTTTCAAACTGGAAATTTTATTGAAAATAAGAAGTCAAATAAGTGCTAAGCAGAAGTAAGTCACATTTTATTTAAAATAAATTCTGGTAGGAAATCGAATTGTCTGAGGTGCGGCGTATACGCGTGAAATTACGGTATATGTTTTTAAGCTTAAACAGATCTTAATACATCACAGTGTGTATTAATTCTATATCTCATATACAGGGCTGCACAAAAAAAATTACTCATTACTGACTATGAACATGAATTGCTTAGAGATTTTTTTAATGAGGTTTCCAGCTTAACTAAGTATATACTGAGTATATTCATGTTTGCAGAATATAAACAAATTCATATACAGAGCTAAGCAAAACACTGGATATATTGTCGTCTGTAGATGGCATTGCTGGAAATGCGATTTTAGTTTGATTTTTGCTATTTGAATTTAATAGAAATCTTGGCACTTCTCTATTATCCTGTCGACCACTTTTCATAACAAAAAACTATCGCCAAATAAATGGGAGAACGTTGCCATTGGAATATCAAAATAAATAAATAAATAAAATATAAGAATTTAAGGACACAATTGTTATTTAAATTAATGAAATAACTAATAAATCACTAAAACATAATAAAAAATACATGCAAATGTCGAATTAAAAACCACTTGATGACATAACAAGCACGTATAATGCTTCTGACATCATGTAAATGGGACTGCATTTTTGACATTTTATCTTACAGTTTGGTGATAGTTTTTTGTTATGAAAAGTCGACGACGGGATAATAGAGAAGTAAAGAAATCTTTATAATATATTCAAGGCTGCACAAAAGTTTCAAGCTACTTTGTATGGGACAAATTTGAAAATATATTTTCAAATCTGTTATCCATATATTTAAAGCTGTTTGCTAAAAATGTCAAATAATTCCATCGAATTTTGACCGTATACGCATGCGTCAAAAAAGGACCGGCCAATGAGGCCGAGGGTCTATTCCTGTCTCCAAACGTATTTGGGATCAAGATCAACTCCTGTTGTTTTGATGGCTTAAACCTAGGAAGATATTTATATAAAAAACTGTGGAGTGTTTAGAAGGTATTTATTTTATTTATTGTTGTATTTATTGTAATTTGAATGAATACTTAGGTATCCATTTCGGATTTACTGTGTAACATGAATTTAGGTTCATTTAACATTCCCGAAATCAAATCATTTTGTTTATATAGTACAGAAAATAATTCTTCAATCGTAAATAAAAATATAGTAGAACATGTAATACAAAATTGGACCACTTATATTCCGTTTATGATCGGATATGAATCTTATGGTGTTCCGATTGCTAATGAAAACGATTATGTAAATATAATGTCAAAAGACAGTACGCACGGCAGTAATATTTTTATTATTATTTGTTCGAAAAAAACGAATCTGAGCGTCTGAATATAAATTATAAAATATTATTTCTGTATTTAGCAACTAAATATTTAATAAATATGCAGGAATGTGACTAGCTTTATGTGAATGTATAATATATATAAGTCTGAACTTTAGCATTATTTTTTAACAGAAATATACTATCTCTATTCGATTTAAAAGTTTTGTCATTATATAAGTGTGCTATTTTATTTGTAAAGAGTATGTATGCATTATATTGTTTGTATGTATACAAATCTTTAGAATCTCTTAATATTTGAATAATGTTTACATTATATTTGTTTGTATGTATACAAACAATATATGCATACAAAGAAAGTATGTATACAAACAATGTATCATGTAACAATATTAATATTTACATTGTATTGTTTGTATGTATACAAATCTTGAATGTTTTAATTTATTACATTCATTTTTTACCAGTTTGCATGTCCGTTCATGGGCGATTCATTTGAAACTCATAATTTGTCACAAATTGGTGATTTTATTGATTTAGTGCTTTGCCCAAGAATGTGGATAAAAAAACTTTTTGACATCGGGTGAAATGAATGAGGTTATTTCGGTTTTTCTTTTGTATATAAAAAATGTTATATGTAAAAAAATCCTGGCCATTAATCACATTGTTTTTTGTATATTTAAAGACAATTACTTATTCTTTGTAATTATTTTTTTGTTGGGGGGGTTTGAGCAAAATAATATTACTTCATAGCTAGAACCAGTTCATCATTAATATTTACTTATTTACTTAATCCTTTGACCGCTGAGCAAATGGGCAAATTTGTAATGTTTTTTCTGTTATTTTTTTTTAAATGTCAAAAAAAGATAAATTTTCAAACTTGGTATAAAAAACTTAGGTACTTCTCTATTATCCCATCGTCCACTTTTCATAACAAAATACTATCGCCAAACTGTATGATTAAATGCCAAAAATGCAGTCCCATTTACTTGATGTCGGAAGCATTATACGTGTTTGTTATGTCATCAAGTGGTTTTTAATTCAACATTTGCGCGTATTAATGACAACGTTCTCCCGTTTATTTGGCATTACAGTTTGGCGATAGTTTTTTGTGATGAAAAGTGGTCGATGAGATAATGGAGAAGTACCAAAACTTAATTACGTATATGAGTAGATTCCTTGACAGTATTAATCATTACTCAATATTTTAAAACTGCATCATATTTGTAGAATTATATTAATTTAAACAATGCTTCTATTGAAGTGTGAAGAAGCACATACTTCTATGAATAACCATATATTTACATAATCGTTTTCATTAGCAATCGGAACACCATAAGATTCATCCCCGATAAAAAACGGACTATAAGTGGTCCAATTTTGTATTACGTGTTCTACGATATTTTTACGTACATTTGAATAATTATTTTCTGTACTATATAAACAAAATGATAGAGATCTAAAACTACAATTTCCATCGGGATTGATTTCGCGAATGTTAAATGAGCCTAAATTCATTTTTAAACAGTAAATCCGAAATGGACACCTAAGTATTCATACAAATTATAATAAATAAAATAAATACCTTCTGAACACTCCACAGTGAGTTCTATATAAATATCTTCCTAGGTTTAATGCAACGTGCAAGAAAAAAAAAACAGGAGATGATCCCAAACATGTTTCTAGAGACAGTAATAGACCCTCATTTTAATGGCCGGTGTTTTTTTTTACAGCATGCGTATTGGGTCGAATATTGTTGAAAAATGATTTTGAAGAAAAAATCGGTAAATTCACAAAATGGTTTCGGGAAAAACTTCACCAAATGGTTTCAAAATTCTTTGAGTGACAGCGGGAAAAAAAATTTCATTTTACATTCAATCATCGCAATTGGCGAGTGTGACTATTAAGTTTAGCCAGTACTGGATATTACTAGATATAATGATTATGAACCATGATTTTTCTGTTATTGGGCGAGATTCATGTTTTTTCAGCAATTCTTTGACGAAATTCGTGTTTTTTCAGCGATCCTTTGAAGAATTTCGCATTTTTCTCACGATCCTTAACGAAATTCGCATTTTCCAGCGATTCTTTGATAAAATACATTTTATTCCGCAATTTTTAGACGAAATTTAGTAAAAAAGCGTGATCTTTTGGTGAAATTTCCTTTTTTGTGATTCTTTGACAAAATTTGCTTATCTTTCACGATCCTTTTGCATAATTCACGTTTTTTCTGTGGTCTTTTAATGAAAGTCATGTTTTCCCATGATCCTTTGATGAAATTAGTGTTTTTTTCTCAATCATTTGACAAAATCTGTGATTTTTTCAAAACGCGAAGATTGGTTAGATTTTTTAGTCTGCAGGTGCCCTAAAAAGTCTGACGCCCGTTGCTGCATCGCACACATTCTTCCATGGGGCATCGAACGAAGGAAATTCATCCTAAAGAATCATTGTTTCATTCCTGACATTTCTAGAAAGAAACAACGTTCAATTTATTGGCTGAATTGTAAAGGGCGAAATGGTGTCAGACATTAGCGGAAATAAAGTGCGCAATTTGTTCGTTTATGGAAAGAATTGTGAAATTCGTTAATCGATAAATCGCGAAATTTGTCAATCGATAGAGGAAAAATCACAAAATTCATTAATCGACGGAAAATTCATCAACTGTTTTGAAATTTGTCGAGCGACAGCAGAGAAAAAAATCTTTTTCCATTCAGTCATTGCAATTGGTGAGTGTGACTATTATGTTTGACCAGTGGTGGCAATAAAGTCCATTGCAAAATTTTCAGTATTACTTGCTGTTTGGCAAGTGCTAATTTTGTCCTATACTTCAAAACCCTTTTGATCATCACATCAGTGTGCAGGACAGTTTTTTTAGGTAGACCATTTGATGAATTTCGTGATTTTTCCGTTATCAATTGACCAATTTTGCTGCTATTGATTGTTGAATTTTATAATTTATCAACTATTCATTAGCGAATTTCATGATTTTTTTCATGAACGTTTGACGAATTACGCAAAAAAATTAAGAATATCGTTAAATTGCCTTGGGTAAAAAAATTTACTATTGTCAAATGCCTTCGAGAAAAAAGTTGCAAGTTGAAACGCCTGTGACCTCTTTTTCATGTTATGCATTTCTGGGAGTCCATCCCCCCACTCCCCCCAAGTGGGACACTTTTCTAAATTTTGCACACACCCCTCATGTGATACATCGCTGGAAAAGTCTTTGACCGCTTATTCATGTTATGCATCTCCGGGGTCCATCCCGCCACTCCCCCCCCCCTAAGGGGGGCACTTTTCTAAATTTTGTTGACACCCCTCATGTCATATATTGTTGGAAAGGTCTGTGACTGCTTAATCATATTATGCATCTCCGATGTTCATCTCCCCACTTTGCCCCCCCCCCAACGTACTTTCTAAATTTTACACACAACCCTCATGTTATATATCATTTGAAAGGAAACGTCTGTGACCACTTAATCATATTATGCATCTCCAATGTCAATCTGCCCACTTTGCCCCCCCCCCCCCAAGGGATACTTTCTAAATTTTGTTGACACCCCTCATGTCACATATTGTTGGAAAGGTCTGTTACTGCTTAATCATATGCATCTCCGATGTCCATCTCCCCACTTTGCCCCACCCCCACCACAAGGGGTACTTTTCTAAATTTTGTTGACACCCCTCATGTCATATTGTTGGAAAGGTCTGTGACTGCTTAATCATATGCATCTTCGGGGTCCATCCCGCCACTCCCCCCCCTTAAGGGGGGCACTTTTCTAAATTTTGGACACAACCCTCATGTGATATATCGATGGAAAGATCTGTGACCACTTAATCATATTATGCATCTCCAATGCCCATCTCCCCACTTTGCCCCTCCCCCCAAGAGGTACTTTCTAAATTTTGCACACAACCTCATGTGATATATCGATGGAAAGGTCTGTGATCGCTTAATCATATTATGCTCCCCACTATGAAATTTGTCAAGTTAAAGCAACTATAACATTTAATTTTATGGTACTATCAAGTTGTTTGCCGTCAAATTTTGACGGATTCCATCTAGTACATTTTATAGCAAAATTAAGATTTGGCAAACCATGTAGTGTGTTTGGAAATATTTTCGTCACATACAGGGCTGCTGTCAAGACTTTAAATATCTTTTCAATTATGGGTGATACTGATATTTGCTGAATTCTTTAACTGTGTTATGCATTTTCTAAATTGTTTATTTAGATATTTTTTAACGTTATTAAATAGTGAGGTTTCTTTATAGTATTCTGAAAGTGTTGGAAAGTGTTTTATAATCTATGTGTGATGCCTGATTTTTCTTTTAATTTTACAGGGATCTGTTTAGGAAAAAATTGGGTCCTTTAGAGGACTCTTCACAATTTTTTTTATTTCAAAACAGGCCCTTCACAAAACTATTTTCCCTAAAACAGGATCCTTCACAAAATTCTTTGTCATAAAAAAAGGGTTTTCACAAAAATTTTCCATCTTTAAACTGAACATTTCACAAATTAATCATTTAAAAGTAAAATCTGACCTGTCGCTTTTACACATATAAAGAAAATATATGTATTTTACATCCATATATCTTCTTAAAAATGTATAAACACGAACCTGGATATAGCAATCCTTTCAATTTCACAAAATTATGACTAGATTTTTCACAAATATAAAAAGCTGTTCACAATTTCGCAAAAACAGGACCCTGGGGGAAAAACTCTGGACAGACCCCTGTTTTATACAATCTACTTGAGGTTAGTTGTTGGAAGTAAGCTCGCTACAAGTAGTGAAATTACAGTAGTCTCTACTTTTCTATTAGTTTGTAGTGTAATTATACTACATTTTGAAAAAGTAACATAACAAGTAGTGTGCCACAAAAAATCAGAAGTTTGTAGCGAGCACTGATGCTTCCTTGAATGCGCTACTTCAGGAAAAAAGAAAAGTGCCATTCTTTGTTTAAATCATGTGATTGTAAATAGCCCCTATTGATAAAATGTATTCTGTACAACAATTTATGAAAGTCAGCAACAAATTACTAATTAACTGTAAGAACAAATTACTGTACAGATTACAACAAATTACTGTAAGAATATTAAATAAAATTTATGAAGTGTATGATCAAGCATTAAATATACAAATATGTACAAAGAATAATACATAATATACTATATAATTGTATTATATAGTATATATTAATATATATCAGAGTTCCCCCCAGGCAGTTTCAGAAGGGTGCTGCACCCTGTCTGCCCTTTGGTTTACAAAATAGCACCCTTCTTGCCCCTAATAAAAATAATTAGCACAATTCTTGCCCCTCATAAAAATAATTAGCACCCTTCTTGCCCCTTCCAGTAAAATAATTAGCACCCTTCTTGCTCCTCAGTAAAACAGGTGCCCTTTCAACTTTTTGCCTTAAAAAATTTGCTTTCATAGTAAAAACTGACTCAATGTTGTCTTAAAAAGAGTACCCTGACTTTTAAATATCAAAAGTGGCTTTAAAAAACAAAATAACACCTTTAACAATTAAAAAAAGTTCTCTTAAGATTCTGAAAAGTCCCCTCAAGAATCCAAAAAGTGCCCTTAAGAATAAAAAAGTGCCCTTTTTTTCACCAGCATTTCCCTGCCTTTTTTAACACTTTTCAACCTAGTTGAAAAGTGTTTATGACTTCGGTTTGTCTGGCCGTCTGTCCGTGCTCTAACTCCCGTAAATATGCTCGGATTGCTCTGCAATTTTTATATGTTATTGTCGTTATCTATAGCATGTTCCCTATTTCAACGGAAGTGTGTAGCACTTATAGTTTTTTACAGGGACACTCAAAAGAAATCCGTTACATTGCAGTCTATGGGGAAAAATCATTTGCGGTTTATTTAAATAATGTTTTACGATTTTAAACGCATTGAAATTTATATATATAACTAAGGTGCATTACAAGAAGCTTAATATGGAATAGGGTGTGCATAGCACTTATAGTTACTTTACAGGGACAGTCAAAAGAATTCTGTTACATTACGTCTATGGAGAAAAATCGTCTGCGATTTATTTAAATAATGTTTCACTATTTTAAACGCATTGAAATTTATATATATCACTAAGGTGCATTACAAGAGGCTTATATATATTGTGTCTATAGCAGTCATTGTTCATTTAGACACACAAAAGAATTATCTACCGTCTGTTAACAATAATTCCTAGAAGTGCGTTTTAAGTTACTGAACGTGATTTTAAACTTAATTCGCTTTTTGTCTATTACGTGGTGTGTATAAATTCTGTAGATCTTATACAGGGCAGCACAAAAGTTTGCAAACACATTTCCGTTTATTGACAGAAACTCCAGAAGGAGAATTTTAAACTGTGCTACGTGTTTCCTAACTGAACTAAAATTTAGCATCCTATGTACTATATATACAAATCTATAGATCATATACAGGGCTGAATAAAAGTATTCGGATATTTTTCTGAATATTGCATATGTTGGAAATTCCTGAAATTACGTTTTTAAATATGTTATGCGTTTTCCAAATTGTTTACTTAGATTTTATCTTTCAGCTTATTAAACGGTATGATTTGTAAAATTATTTTGGAAGCGTTGGAAAGTGTTACATAATCTATGCTTGACGCATGATTTTTCGTTCTTGTTTAAACCTGGGGGAAACTCTGATATATTATATTATAGATACATGAAATAAGTTGTATAGTATATATTATTGTTTGTATATATAATATACAAATATGTACAAAAGTAGCTCCTTGTAATATCACTTGTTCAAATATATGGCTCTGTTTTTTTGTATCCTCCCAAAATACATAATCTGCAGTTTAGCCACATTTTATGTAACTATATATAAATGTTTATATTGTATTCTGTTATTAATTAAACTCTTAATTTTGCTAAGAAAATTGTAATATGTGCATAAACTAACATTTTGAAGGACAAACACAATTTCTTGTATGTTTTCTTCTATTGTATGTTATCTTCTTTTGTATATTATTTCTTGTATGAGAGTGAAACTGGAAGTAGTAGCTCATAGTGATGCAGCTAATCTAAAGCAAGCAATCTAACTAACTAAAGTTCTTTTCTTCACACGCACTCCCTGCCTGAACTCTGAGTTCATCCATCAAAATTATTACAAAATTATTCTATCAATGAACATTCGATTTTCATAATTATAATACAATTTTAAATTCAAATACACACTATCAAATTCTAACAATACTTACCTAAATCAGTTGATTAATCAAACTTAATTATTAATTAATTCTAAATATAAATAAATTTCAAAATTCAAACGATGTAACAAAAAACAAAAGAAAAGTACTACTGCAAAATAAAGCACATTAAAAGTGACTTTTCTTTTCCAAACACTTAATATATACTAACACTAAAAACTTAAACGAATACTGTATTTAAAGAAAAAGCAAAATAAAAAGAGATAATTCTTTTTTAGAGTTCTAAAACAGAAAAAAAAAAATCTATAAATGTTCATTAGTCTATATTTTTAAAGGATACAAATGCTGGATAGATCTTTTTAAAATTCCATTCACTTTTTTTATTTTGTATGAGCAAATATTGTTCTCTACCTAGTATTGTTCTCTGAATTTTGACAAGTTTCCAGATAAGCTTATTTTTCATATAATCTAAACATCACCCACTTTTAGTGGTGTATATGAAATAGACTTTTGAAGGGATGGGCTGTTTTTAAATCCAGCAAATATTGCTTCTTCCATTTGGACCACAATTGTTTTAATAGTAAGGATTGGTATTTTTTTTTTCTTTTAAAAAGTGCAGATCTTCTCGAACCACTCTCAATTACACATTGAAAAAGTTAATAGAAAATTAAGTTCTTTGCCAAAATTTAAAAAGTGCATTCAAGTTACAATAGTGGTTCTCAACATGGGGTGTATGCCCCACCGGGCGGCATTTCCAAAATTGTTACTCACCCATTTTCTGTCAACTTAGTTTTGGAAAAGTAATGTTGTAGACTAAAATTCCTCACATACAGAGAAAATATAAGACTAGCTAGTTAGTTATATCTGAAATTCTCAAAATATTAAATAGTAACATTATTACTATTCAGTGTTTCAAATTTAGAGGAAAAAAAAAAGGATTCAATCCTTTTCAATCGCTAACTAACTTCTTTATTTGGCGTAGGGGAGAATGGGGGCTAATGGGGCAGTGGCCAAATTTTATTGAAAATATTATTTTAAACAAAACATTTTGCTACACCAAAATGGCAACACTAAAGTTGCTAACTTCAACAACAAGTCAGCTATTTGCAATTGTTTGAAAGAGTGCATGACGAAAGTAAGTTTTCAACTATAAAAAGTAAGTTTGATTTTTTTTACATAAATGACCTTTACAATTCATTATTGCCTGAAATTGCTTACGAGGCTACTAATTAATGTAACACAAATATTCCATTTTATATTAAACTTATTTAAATTATCTTTGGATAAATATGTGCTATGTAGATTAGAAAAATATAAAATGTCAGCATATGGGGACTAATGGGACAACTGGATTCATGATGCATAGATATTTATTGTTAGTGATAGGTATGCATAATTTATTTAAAAGATTGTCTTATTGAAAAGTTTAAAAAAAACACCTGAAAAAGTAGTAGATAATACTAAAATAACTCAAAAATGCCTAAATTAATATAAAAAATAAGAAGCGCTATTTCCTTTTCAGGAAATTCCGAAAGTAGTTTTGTACTACATGATTCTTCAAGTAATGGAGACTTACCAGAAAGAATTAATGTCGAAGAAAACGTTCTTTTAGAGCTAGAGCAAATATCTGAAAATGATTTTGTCTTAGTAAAATTTGAAGGGAAACCTTCTATATCTTATTATGTGGCAATTGTTATTGAAATAAACCATGGAATTCAAGAACTTTTTCTGAGTTACCTCACAAAAAGGTGCGAGTCACAAAAGTTTGTCTTTCCTGAAAAAGAAGAAAAATACTAGACTGAAATTAAAGATATTGTAATGAAATTACCTCAGCCTACAATCGATTAGAAAACTATTTGTTCATCAACTTTAAGGTTTTCAATTTTAATTTTTCAAATTTTAATATGCAATAATTAATTAATACTATACTGTTTATGTACATTGTATTTTGAAGTAAAATGTGCTGACTTTAAAATAGGTACTGCAACTCTAATTTTTGTGTTGATTTTGATATGTCCCATTAGACCCACGGGGTGTCCCAATAGACCCCAACTCAGGGGACTAATGGGACAAGTACAATGGTTATAAAAGTCATTATATTTGAAAAACAACAAATACTATCTCTTAAAATTATTTTTTTATAAAGCCAATACTTCTCTTTCTATGCATACAAAAAAAAATTTCATAAATTTGTTGATTTCATTTAAAATAATTAAAACTTTAAAATTGTCCCATTAGCCCCCTCTCTCCCCTATATGAGTTTAAAAGTTAAAAAGAAAGAAAACCTCTACAGAAGATGTTCTCTTGCTGTGCTTAATATTTTATACAAATCAGTTTTTTTTTCTATTATACATTCTTTTACAATAGCTGTTGAGCAGATTTCATTCTTCTTTAGCTCCAATTTGCTATAAATTTATTATTGCAAAAATAAGGTACTGGCTATTTATTGTTTTACGAGCAGAAATTTATTATACTTGATATTCTTATTTTATATAGAAGAATAAATAATTTGATTACTTAGAGGAAATTATTACACAGCAAATTAGATTTGTAAATTTTAAATGAAATGCTCTTTATACATGTTAAAAACTTGCTTTTGCAAACTTACCGTACTTAATTTTTTACAAGCCTAAGGAATTAAGCTAAGAAACAATTAATTAAAGCCTTTTTTTTTCTTTTCATAAGGCAAAATACCCGTAGAAACTTTCCAAATTCTGTTCATCTTAGGTTTTATTACTTTTTATGTCATTTTAAACATTTCGAAATTTTATGATTTTAATTAAATTTATTTAAAGCATGATTTAGTCGCTGATTTAAGTCATCTGATTAAAATCGTATTAGAGATATGTGTTACAGAGTGTGAAGGGAGAGAGAGAGGGAGGGGATCATGATTTTACAGATGCTTTTGTGGGGCGTGGCTAATAAAAGGTTGGGAACCGCTGAGTTATAGGTTGTGGTTCTTCGATGCTGTGTCTGTTGAGGGATGCAAGTTGAGGATTGTCTCTACTTCAGCTAATAAGAGAGGAAGAAAAATCTATTTTAGACAGGCTCCCTTTTTAGAAGGTACATCGTCTATTGTAAATGTATATTCTTTTCAAACAGAACAAGACATTTTTCCATTTAAGACAGGATTCCATCATAGACAGTTTTTTTCCGCAAATTTAACTGTATTTTAAATTTTTTGCCCAGAAATGTATATGTGTTCTATGTATTATTCTTTAAAAGGCATTTTAATTTTAGAATAATGACAATTTAAAAATATCTTCACCTTTTGCAAAAAATGTTGGGCTGTGCCATAATGGTTATCATATGGGCTGGGACAGGCCCAGGCCAAACTGTTAGATTTATACAGTGCCGGTTCCAACCTGTAGGAAGAATGAAGTCCTCTAAGTTCGAAACAAAAAGTCTGGACCAGCCCGACCCGTGTCTGCAGAAAAAAGTAAGAGCTGGCCCGGCTGGAAAGAGTGAAAACTAGGCCCGGCACGGTCCACGTCTCCTGAATGAAAATTGATCTGAGCCCGTTATTTATTTATTTTTTTTTACTTTTCATGGTAGATATTTTTTAGCTAGATTTAGGTTCCAATAAATGCAGTGCCATATTGGATAATCTATGCTATTTCTATTGACATACCGTGAGGAGAAAAACTCTGAGAAAATTGTTTCTCAAGGGGTCACTATAGAAACGGACTCGTTCACTTAATTTTCGGGTGGTCAGGAGTATTGTTGGCTTTGTTTCTAGCTTTAGGCGCGAAAAAAGGGAGAGGAGAAGAGAAGATAGCAGTCTGCTTTGAGCTTTTGCCATTGACAGACGGTTTTTTTCTGTTCTCTTCTGATTATGGCGCGCTTGTTTATAGATTTTTTTATAGCTGATTAAACCTTTAATCATTGATTGTCGTCTGTGATTAAATACCATCGGCAGATATTTCTATTCTAAAATAACATCACATCTAAAAAAGGAAAAACATTGCATTCTCAAGCACGTGAAATAATAAATAACGTGTCTAATTTCTTTAAGGCAGAGGCTGCTGCAAAATCTTTGAAAATACCAATTTTCCAAGCCACTAAAGGAACAGCTGAAGCAACAAAAGTGTCAGAATCTACGATAAAAAAAAATTAACGTGAAGTGATCTGTTAAATAAAGTTTTCTGTATTAACAATCTCTATCATAATAATATATGTCATGTAAAAAAAAAAAAAGAAGAAAAAAAAACCTTAATCCCGACTAATTGTCATGAAGAAAAATGTGCCTGGAAAATATTTCAATCAGGGGGACGTATGTGTAATTTGTCATGTGCAGGTGGCACGATATTCGCATGTCTCTACGCTGATAACTTCAATCCATATTGACACTATTTAGTTAGAAATCCTTATCTATGTATCGCTACTCTGGTTTATTTAATTACTTCTGTGAAGAATTGATGCAACCAACCAACCCAAGAGAAAAAAGCATATTTTTGATGAGAGTTCTTTGTGAATATTAATTAATATTTCAGTAAATAATTGAAATATTAAAATTCTGAAACTCAGGTATACCAGGAGGGGGTTTGGACTACCTAAATCTAATTTACAGTTCTAGGTGCGCTAAATTTTCCTAGCCATTGCCAACAGACACACAGAGCGAAACTTTCTTTTATTAGTATAAATTACTTATCGAGTTAAAAGCGATTCCTGTCATGTGACGGTACGTTTTTACCTTTTCTCGTGCTGCCTTGTCTTAAATTTGATTAAAAATTTCGACTTTCACAGCATTTTCTGGAAGATCTTCTACCTTTATCAAAAAAATGAAAAAGCGTTTTTCGGTACCTAGTTTCTGAATAACATCAGCTGCCAATTTCATGCGTTTCCAAACAAAAATGAATTAAAAAATGTGTCAGAAAGTTGCTCTTTTGGATTTGATAACAGGCTTAATGCCTATAAAAAACATATTATAAAGATTTGATTTAAAATGTGATAGTTTTTGCCAATACATTTCTCTATTTATTATACTATTAAATTCTAATGTATTCGCGTTGTCGAATAGAAGGCATAGTAAAAATTGAGGGCTTCAATCGAATGCTAATCGCGCAAAGTTTGCAACCTGCTCTTATTCTCACACACCTCTCCCAGTTGGTATGTTCCGAGGAAGCAACCCTGCTCAGAGTTTTTCTCTTGACGATATGTCAGTAAGTATGCTACTAATCTATCTATAATAATATTATAAAGTAGTAAAGATTGTTTGTTTGTTTGTTTGTTTGTAGGAGGTAATCTCTGGAACGAATGAAGCGATTTCAAAAGTGATGGTGGCAAATTGATGGTGACAATCCCTGCTCCAACATAGACTATATTTTATGTTGGTGCCACTACCCCCAGGGCAGGAGCGAAAAACGTTCTAAAATTTTTTTATACTGAAGGAGCTAGAAACATGAAATTTGGCATGGTAGTTACTTATCAGATGTAAATGCTCTCTAAGAACAAATTCTAAAAAAAATTCGAAATTTAAAAGGGTGAGATGAGCGAAAAGCGTTCTAAAAACATTCTAAATTACAATTTCTGTGGAATCTCTAGAACTACAGAACCATTTTCAAAAGTGATGTTCGCAAATTGATTGTAACAGTCCCTGCTGGAACATAGGCTATATTTTATGTCGGTGCCACTACCACAGGGGGGTGCAAAAGCGAAAAACGTTCTAAAATTTGATTTTTTTTTATACTGAAGGAGCTAGAAACTTGAAATTTGGCATGGTAGTTATTTAAAAGATGTAAATACTCTCTAAAAAAAAATTCTAAACAAATTCAAAATTTAAAAGGGTGAATTGACCGAAAAGCAGTCTTAAAACATTCTAAATTACAATTTCTATAGAATCTCTGGAACTACAGAACTCTTTTCAAAAGTTATGGTAGCAAATTGATGATGACAATCCCTGCTGTAACATAAGCTATATTTTATGCCAGTGCCACTACCACAGGGCGGTGCAGAAGCGAAAAACTTTCTAAAATTTTGATTTTTTTTATACGGAAGGAACTAGAAAATCGAAATTTGGCATGGTAGTTATTTATAAAATGTAAATGCTCTCTAAGAACAAATTCTAAAAAAATTCGAAATTTAAAAGGGTGAGATGAGCGAAAAGCAGTCTAAAATCATTCTAAATAATTACAATTTCTATGGAATCTCTGGAAGTACAGAACCATTTTCAAAAGTGATGGTAACAATCCCTGCTGTAATATAGGATATATTTTATATCGGTGACACTACCACGGGGGGGGGGGGGGGAGAGCGAAAAAGTTCTAAATTTTCGATTTTTTTTTTTTTTACCTTAGCGTGGTTTAATTAGTAATTTCTGAATTATCTGTGGCAGTAAAATTTCCTCTAATGAAAATAGGTCAACGAATACCACTTGGCATTTTTCAAGAATTACGCGAGCAAAGCCGCGGGTTTTGCTATTGCTTTATAAAATGAAAATATCATTGGAATTCTAAATTATTGTTTTAGATTAATTAAGTTAAACAATAAATGGGGTTGTTAAAATGGCATTCAATACTTTACAATAATTATAATTTTAAAGAAAATTATTATAAATAAATATTGTCTTCTGTAAACAATAAATTATCATAAAAAATATCTTATACTAGAAACACTTATTCTTTAAATGGATCATTAATATTAACTTGTAAAATTTATCTAGAACTAAAAATACATAGATTTAATATATTCACACTCGATGGCAGCAGAAAATAAGTAATTTATACATAGATTTAAATATTATACTAGGTGGAATTTATAGAAAACGAGTGATATTCTTTATGAAATTATCCAGTAATATTATATATTTTTTAATTTAATTAAATTAACATTATAGTAATTAAATTAGTAATAGTTTTTATTTTATTTTTTTTCCCTTTTTATCTTAAAAAATGTTGTAACCTCTGTAGTTAAATTTATAACTGCAACTGTTGGTTACAATTTATGATTTGAAAGATATACTTCTTAACTGTTAAATTAACCTATTTCGTTAGATACAATTTTTTGAACATGTGCTAGAGGATTAATGTTAAAAAATAGGTAAATATTTAATGTAAGTAATATAAAACTTTTCTTTATTTTCCTTTTTTTCCCCCTCTTATTAAAATTTTTGTATGATTGATAATATTCCATTTAAAAGGTTTCCTTGTTTTTCAATCTTGTTTCAACGATTGTTTTGAGACTGTAGAAAATAATTCGAAAACATTTCCTTTTTTTTTTTTTTTTTTTTTACGGAAATGGTTGAAAGAGAATTTTCAAATTTTAACGCTTTTCCTAACTGAACTAAATTTTACCATAATATATTATTTAAATGCAAATCGACAGATCGTACACAGAGATTCATAAAAGAATTTGAACTTTCAAATGCTTTATGCGCTTCCCAAATTATTTACTTAAATATCATCATTCATTTTATTAAACGCCGAAGTTTTAGTAGAGTATTCTGAATGTGTTGGAAAGTGTTTCATAATCTATGCTCGACGCGTGATTTTTCTTCTTTGTTAATTGATCTTTTAGGTAGCTTTCAATACAAAATATAAATCCTTCCGGCCTGTACCGGGAGGAAAAGGTAGCTTTCCTATAACTTCGTTTTAAAATTTCAGCCAATGTTACACGAAAACAGCAAGTTAAAATGCAAAGAAACGTTTACAAAAGATTCGTTAATACTAAATTTGAATAAGAAATTCGCCAAATTATTGAGCAATAGCCAAATTGCTTCATTTATGAAGACTTATTTTGGTTGCCAAATTTGGCGATATTTCGCCAAATGTCGGCAATTTTGGCGAGAATTTGGTGCTAACGGATATGAATATATAGTTTTATGCGTATGATTGGGAAAATTATTACAACAATGAAAGAAAATAATTTGCAAGTAATCGCGTTAATGTGCTGTTTTGTTTCAAAATGTCAGCCACCCTAGAATTTCAAACTGCTCTATCTCAGCCATTTTTTAAGATAGAGGTAAACCAAAAAATGCTATGGAATCCCTGTATCAAGGTCTAACACGTAATTAAAAAATAAATTTAAATTTTTAACTTTTTTGTATAGTTATTTTAGTTTTAAATCTTTAAATGACCGCCATATATATATATGTATATATATATATATATATATATATATCTGACCTATGTCATACGATAACGCTCGTATTTATAAATCAATTTTGATGAAACTAATTGTGTGTATTAAGCTCACCAATGTCTCGATAGAGTTCGTTGGCCAGCTTGGTCCCCCATTTTGTTTCAAGATGGCGGCTATTTAAACATTTAAAACTAAAATAAATATACAAAAAAGTTAAAAATTCAAATTTATATTTTAATTAAGTGTTAGGCCTTGATACGAGGATTCCAGAACATTTTTTAGTTTACCTCTATCTTAAAAAATGGCTGAGATAGAGCAGTTTGAAATTCTAGGGTGGCTGACATTTTGAAACAAGACAGCACATTACAAAAATTTTCATTGTTGTAATCATTTTCCCAATCATACGCATAAAACTATATATTCATATCCGTTAGCGCCAAATTCTCGCTAAACTTGGCGACATTTGGCGAAATATCGCCAAATTTGGCGACCAAAATAAGTCTTCATAAATGAAGCCAATTTGGCTATTGCTCAATAATTTGGCGAATTTCTTATTCAAATTCAGTATTAACAAATCTTTTGTAAACGTTTTCTTTGCATTTTAACTTGCTGTTTTCGTGTAACATTAGCTAAAATTTTAAAACGAAGATATAAGAAAGCTACCTTTTCCTCCTGGTACAGGCCGGAAGGACTTTTAACTCCTAAATAGCCCCTTTCCGCGCGCCAATGTAACTGCAGTAAAACCTTGTACGACGGAATCACTAGGGACCTAGAAAACTTCCACAATCAGTGTTGAATTCATACACTTTTCTCCGGGAGGGATTTCTGTGGCTCCGGGGGGGGGGGGACATTGTAGAGTTCCGGGGGGGATTGTACTTTTTAACAATTAAAAGCGTAAAATCTCAAATCTTCCAGGGGGGACATTTCAATGCTCCGGGGTGGGGGATGTCCCCCCCCCCCCCCGGGCCACCTCCTGAATTCAACATTGTCCACAATAGTAGACTGGTCTCTGTCTTAGCATGTATAATTACACGGTATTCCTTTTTCCCTAACTATAAAATATTTCCGTTTAAAACAAGATTCCCTTATAGAGAATTTCCGTTTTCACAAGCTTTATTGTATTTTGAGAAATACTGTTAGCTCTATGCAAATTCGACACCTGCATTTTCTACTTTTAAAGAACTGTTGGGTTATTCGGAAAGTTCTTTCCGTTTGGGAAAACTAAATTTGTACCGGAAAATTCTGCCCATCAATTATTAGACATTAGATAATGGAATTAATGTCTAATAATTGAATGGTAGAATTTTCCGGTACGAGCAAACTTTTCCAAACGGAAAGAACTTTCCGAGCAACCCAATAAAATTATCCCATTTAAAGTAATTTTAATTATAATTAAATAGTAATGACACTGAAAAACCTGTCAAAACGGAATCGCTAGGGACTGAAAAAAATTCAATTGTATAGAATTCCTTGTGCGGAACAATAAAAATTTTCCATTTGAGACAGGATTTTGTTATAGACAAGTTCCGTTTATCAGATTTTACTCTAAAAATATTACTGAAATTATTCTGAAAATTAAGGTAATCTTTATGTTCGCTTCGAAATATTTGGAAGAAAAAAATAGCTCTACAAAAGTCCGCAGCATTATCTTTGAATTTTTAAAGGAACTAAATTATTTCATAATAAAATATTGGAATAGCAATAAAATTCAGTTAAACTTGCCAAGACGGAATCGCTACACACTAAAGAAAAGTTCGGCTTTAATCAGGTTTCCGTCGGAATAGGTATGATTATGATATAATATTCCTTCCGACATGTTAAAGCGGTGCCGGTATTTAACAGAATCCTCTGAAACGGAAACGTTTCACGGTCCCGACGAAGGATTACCTTACCAACTTACCTGATAAGACGGAAACCTGTTACAAACTGATTTTTTTCGGCCTTCAAAGTTCCGTTTATCAGATTTTACTCTAAAAATATTACTGAAATTATTTTGAAAATTAAGGTAATCTTTATGTTCGCTTCGAAATATTTGGAAGAAAAAAAAAATAGCTATACAAAAGTCCGCAGCATTATCTTTGAATTTTTAAAAGAACTAAATTATTTCATAATAAAATATTGGAAAAGCAGTAAAATTCAGTAAAATTTGCCAAGACGGAATCGCTACACACTAAAGAAAAGTTCGGTTTTAATCAGGTTTCCGTCGTAATAGGTACAGTGGAACTCCAGTTATACGTTTTGCCCGGGACCGGAAAACAAAACGTATAACTCAGTAAAACGTACAACTCAATTAATGCTCTACCGGAACATTTTTTAAATATATCATAAAAACTTTGTTCCGCTGAGGCGTTTCGGTTACCTTTATAACGAAAACTGAAGTTTCATAAGTATTACTTCACCCATGACATAAATTTTCGGAAATGGAACAGAGTAGAAAATTTTGCACTAACCCTGATTTCTCACTCAGTACTATACAGAGACATGATCTGCAGGTGGTCATTTGGCTTTTGTTAATCGGTTTTGTTAAATAGCAGGCACAAGAAAATTCCATACAACCACCTTCCCGCCATAGATTTCATCGTTAATAACACACCAAGGTAGATAAGAAATGTTATTCATTATTTATAAACACTTTAACAACAGTCAAAAGGATAAAGATAAGAAGCGTTAATGATTTGTACTTTAATGATTATAAAAATGAATTCTTGAATGGGAAATGTAAACTCGCTTGAAATGTTTAAAGCGTCATATAAGTGAGAGAAGTTTAGCATTATTTCCTACAAAGCGTGGACAGGACCAAGAGAATTCGTGGTATAACCAAGAGAGTCGTATAAGTGAGAGGTCACTGTAAATAATATTTGTGAGATTTGCAAAATATGTTTTTTTTTTCCTTATACAGGGTATCAGTGTTGAATTCAGACCCTTTTCTGCGGGGGGGATTTCTGTAGCTCCGGGGGGGGGGGGAAATTCCACTTTTTTGCCCATTGAAAGCATAAAATCTCAAATCTTCCGGGTCCCCCCCGGGACACCCCCTGAATTCAACACTGCAGGGTATCTCTTCTTATTGTTTACTAATAGCTAATTTCTAAACCGTTAGTTTTAGAGATATAGTTCCAATTGCAAAAATGTCTCAAACCTTGTTTTGCATCACATAAAAATCGATTACGTAAAAATGATTACTTTTTAAATAGTTAAGGAATTAAAAATTGTATAGAATGCCTGGGTCCAATAAGTTTTATTTAGAAAAATTTTAAGTGTTCTAAAAAGTATAACAGTTAAAATTTATTCTTCAATGACTAAAACTTACTGAGTTATGATACTTAGAACTTCATGAATTTTCAGTGCTTGAATCACTAAAAATGGAAAAGTGTCTTTTTTTGTACTAGAAAATCTGTAAATGCATGAAATTCAAAGTATCATAACTAGCTAAGTTTTTATAAGTTACAGGCAAAAATTGAGTTTAACCATGCAAATTTATTTTAATGATGTGGATTCTTCTCAACAGAAAACAGCGTCTATATTTGTTTGCCAAATGGTTTCAAACATTCTGTTTAAAAGCCGTTTAATTAAAATGTCCATTGGCAGCATACAAAGAGATTAGTTACATGTTATAAAAATAATAGGTTGTTGGAACCTGTTGTCTATCCAACTGTAAGGGGGGGGGGGGGATGATGCTATCTGTTAACCAAAAGTAACTGTTTCCCAACCCTAGAGCTCTCCAATGTTGTTATTTCTTTGAATGGCACTAGCAGTTTCACCGAGAATATAAGAAGACTTCAAATGTAATTATAAGCTCTGTTTATTGGTAATCCATTTTCTTTACAAGGTACACAATACAACGCCTGTAATCAAATGCCGGAGAGGAGGTAAATGCAATTACAAGTTGATACTATGCAGAGGCAAAGCTGAGTATCTCTAGAAAACTGTCACAACTTTCACAGATCGTATAAGGCATTGGTGAAACAATAGAAATTTAATTAGCCAAAAATATATATTCTGGCGATACAGGAGTCTGAACAGACACACACATGTGGTTTTATCTGTTAATGTAAAGTGAATGAGATTAAGTCAAAGAGCAATTATGAATTTTAACGCCAGCCCGATTAAAACTGCATAATGGAGCTTTGTGAATTTTTGCAAGAAACCACCCTAAAATATTACCATGTAAAAAGCGGAAGATGAGAGCTAAAAATATGACAAATGGGCGCCGATGTACCAAAATATGGCAAATAAAAGGCCGTGTGAATAAGAAACGAAAGAAATAATTTTTATATGCCGTGAGAATTGACAGCCGATACACTAACCATCGAAATATAGATGTACTACATCTGTGAATAAAGATTTCTCATAGTTGTCAGGCGCAAGACTTCTTTTCTTTTTTTTGTTTAAATAGATGAAAATGCAGTCAGAGGGTAATAACGAGCAAAATAAAATGAGATTAATTTTTAGGAAAAGAAACTGGGAATAAATAATTTGTAAGCTGGCAATTAAATTTCGCCTTAAGATAAAATTTAGAAACCTTATACTTTCGGGTGGGAGGGGGGGGGGGCAATCCAAACACATAAATTACATTGTAATATATCAAGTTAAATCTCCCTCCTTCATATCCTTAAGCTCACTTCATGTGTGCACTCAGTGATTTTTTCATATACACAACTACACGTTACTTGGCAGAGTACTCAATATTTTGCTAAAGTACTACTCTATATACCGCTAATAAAAACAAAACAGCCAAGAGCAAAAAAGAGAAAAATCTCTCTTCCCATTCCCAGAATTCAACTTAACTTAATTATACTTCTCTGGGTATCAGAAGCGGAAGTGAGAATTTCAGTGTTTTGGGGGGGGGGGGGATTTTGATGATTGATTATGTTTTGTTACAATAAAGCAGAAAATTTTAAAAAATTGTATTTTTTTTTAGGATTTTAAATTTTGTGTGCTCGGAGAGAAAGAAGGATTTAGATGAATTTTATTTTATTAAAGCAGAAAAATTCACTAAAATGTGGAAGAAGCTTTTTCTCCCCTGTATTTACCTTTTTACTTCTAAATTAATGATATAACAGTGTTTTAATGAATTTTTTAAAAAATCTCGATTATAAGCCCTCACTCTCAGCCCCTAAATTTAACTGGTTTTGCTTTTGAAAACGGGGGAGGGGGGGGGGGGAATTACATTTGGATTTTACAGTAATTATTAAAAATAATAGTTGAAATTTCGGCTATCTCTGTCTAAGTTGGACTTTGTGTAAGACGAAAATCTGCTTAACATGGAAAGATTTTCAAGCCCTGGGAAACAAGAGTGGTATTTGAGACTAGAGAGGGGGGTCCAGCCCTATACCCCCTCCCTCCCATATCGAGGTCAAAATTTAATTGTCATTTGGAAAATATTTTGATGGAAGTAGAGTTCTACACTGGTCAGGTAACCCAATTTCACTCGAACCCCATCTAAACGATGAGTCCGGTTTATAAAACAATTTTGGAAAAACATAAACACAGGCACAAGAAAATATTTGAAACAAACTTCTTACTATTTATCATTAAATGAAAAAAAATGCACGAGGATTTCTGTGCAAAATGTATATGACACATTTATAAATATTGTTAAAAACTAGTGTAGAAAGCTAACCTTAAAAATCTAATAATACACTGCTCAAAACAATTAAAGGATATTTGAAGTTTTATATAAAATAAAGATATAAGCGAATTCTTTTTGCTGAAAATAGAAGAAGAGAATCACAAATGCAAATTTTTCTGGTTTTTAAACTGTGGAGTATGCAAATTTTGATTTCGACGTCAAAAACGTCGCTTCAGCGGCAGCGAATGAAATTTGACTTTCAACTGGATAAAAGAGAATGAAGACAAGGATGATCGGCATTCAGTGATTGCTTTGTTTCGATGAGTACGATGTCTCAGCGAAGTCATTTGACAGATTCAGAAGCTTGGAGAATTGTTGGTAGGTTAGAAGGAGGCCAAACTCAAGCCGAAGTAGCGCAAGCCATTGGAGTGTCACAAAGTGTCATTTCCAGGATCTGGAACCGTTTTTTGGAGAGTGGATGTGCAGGCCGAAGACCAGGGCAAGGTCGTAGACGGGCAACAACGCCCAATGAAGATCGGTATTTAGCGTTAACAGCTCGGAGACACCGAAACATGAACGCTACTCTTCTCCAACAACACCTTCGCTCGGCTACAGGCACCACGATTTCAACTCAGACTGTCCGAAACCGGCTCCATGCTGTAGGTCTGTATGCTCGCCGACCGATGGTATGTGTTAGATTAACATCAAGGCATCGTCGCGACCGCAGGGAGTGGGCAACCGAGCATGTCAACTGGAGGAGAAATGAATGGAGCAATATTCTGTTTTCTGACGAGTCCCGTTTTTCTGTGCATCCGGATAATAGGCGTATTTTCATCTGGAGGGACCGTGCCAGTAGGAATAATCCTGCGTTCGTGCACGAAAGTGTCAGATTTGGCGGTGGAGGAGTGTTGGTGTATGGTGGCATCTCCATTGACGGGCGCACTGACCTCTACATCATTCGAGATGGAGCTCTGACTGGTCGCCGATATAGGGATGAGATCCTTAGACCTATTGTAGTCCCTTACGCTGCAGCAATCGGAGATAACGTCATTTTAATGGACGATAACTGCAGGCCACATCGTGCAAACCTGGTGGAGGATTTCCTTTTCGAGGAAGGAATCGTTCGAATGGAATGGCCAGCGTGTTCTCCAGACATGAATCAAATCGAGCACGTTTGGGACGCTCTAGGAAGACGAGTTTCTGGCCGCCAACAACCCCCACAAACTCTCCAAGAACTGGAAAGAGCTCTTCTGGAAGAGTGGGGCAGAATACCCCAACTCGTCATTAATAGCCTCATTGAGTCCATGCCTCAAAGGTGTTCAACGTTGCTAGCCGCCCGTGGAAACCATACCCCCTACTGAAAATGATTTTCTTTGAAGAAAACACCTTTTCTTATTCTTTTTTTCTCATATGCACAAATTGTGTTTTTTCCTTTTGTACACAAATGCGCAATAAAATGCATTTTTTTCTGCCAAACATGTGTAATTTATTCTCATATAACCTACTATGTCTGTCGACCATGTATCAATCAGCTAAAAAGTTTCCCAGATACAAAATCCACCTAAAACTGCAATATCCTTTAATTGTTTTGAGCAGTGTATATGTAGAATAGAATCATTGCATAGAACCATAATTAGAGTACTGAAGACAGCATAAATTCGTATTAACATACCTCAAGTGAATAGTGTGGTTTTCCTTCAAATGTATACTCAGTCATTTCCACCTCCATTCACGATTTTGTCTCCTGCATAAAAAAAACTTTGATTTTGAGAGCCCTATTTAAATGAAATTTAGCTGGAGCAATGTTACCAAGGAATATGAAGTGAAAAACACACATATTCACTTGGTAACACTTCTACAGCCTGTGTGTCTTCATCTTGAGTTATCGAGTTCCATTTATTCACTTAGTAACACTTCTACAGCCTGTGTGTCTTCATCTTGAGTTATCGAGTTCCATTCATTCCAGGAAAATCTTAAGATTCTGAAAAGAAAAGACATCTTATGTACTTAAAGGTCAACAGAAATGTATTAACATATCCATATATATATATATATGTAACAGGGCCGAAACTAGCTTTTTTTTCACAGAGGGCAAACATGGATTTTGGCATCTACACCCCCCCTCCTGCCCCCCTCACTTTTTTACAAAATAAATTTACAAAGAGAATTTTACAAAGTTAATAATAACTGATTTATTTTAAAATTAAAAATATGCAATCACAGTTTTGTCCAATATTTAAAAACCTGTGAAACTGGAATCAAAATTAACTAGAAAAATTCTGGTTTATACAGGTTTTCCTATTAGCAAATAAAATTGCTGGTATTCTTTCTGTTGAAACCATATAAAGTTTTCATTTAAGACAAGATTCTGTAACACACAGATTTTACTGTAGTTGTATTACATTGCAATTAAGCAGGCATTTAAAGTCATATGAGTCACAATGTCTTAAGAGCTGAAAAACCAGGATTTTCTGTAGGTATAACAATGAATTCCATTTCAATACCGTAAAATATATGTGTGCTATATACAGCCAATTTCACAGAAGTATTTCTTCCTATTAATAGACTGTTATGTCTAGATTCTTTCCTAAACTTAATATAAATTATCAAAATTATAATAGTGACCTAGAACAAAAACAAATAATTTTTAACTAAGTATTATATTTTGTGAATTTACCAACCCATAGTGTTTAGTGTCCCAATCATCTCAATTCTTCTTTTGGATTTTCCAACTGAAAAACATTTTTACTCAAATTTCATATATATATATATATATATTTTGTATCAAACAACAAACCAAATGTTCATTTGGAGTCCTCGGCACACCCCCTTAGTTTCGGCTCTGGTATAAAATAAGAAATTAGTGTTAGTTCTTTACAGAAGGACCTGATTATCACAATGGGTAACAGGGCGGCCTTGTATTTTTCTTAAAGTGAGTACAAATAGTGATTAAAAACATGTTACAAGGGCCCAATAGTGGATCTTTGTACTAAAGCCTCATGTAAGGTTAGTCAGGCCGTACTTTAGATCATGTATTCAAAAAATCATGCATTTTATAAAAAAAAAATCATGCTTGTTACTCTAAAGGCACTCAATCTGAACAATAATTTAGTTACATTAAGCTTTAAATTGAAATTAAAATATAAAATAATATAAGAATCCTACATCCTCAAACACTGCAAATCAAACAATAAAATCAGCAAATCATTATTGAGAAAATAAATATTCCCTTTATGGTACTGCCCTACAAAATATTAAAATTAATAAAAGCATATAAATTGCACGACTGCGTGGACAAAGATTAATAAATAAAAAATATCGATTTTGAATAGAACGCGTATAACTTATACAATAGCATTTAATTGCAAGACAAAAATAATAATGATAATAAATGGTACATGTTGCCGCTAGAAGCGCCGTCTATGTAAAATGTTTTTTAAAAAAAAAACTACAACTTTTTTGTGAGTTGGGTTTGAGATGCCGATCAGTGAAGTTGTAAATCTCGGCTCTCGACCATTTTTATTGAGTGTTGTGAGATATTAAATGAGATACAGTCCGCAAGTGAGTTTACTTTATTTTGAGAGTGTGTGTTTATTATTTGTAGTGATAAAATATTATTAACTGAGCTATCGGCGTAACCAGTACAGATTGTACTAATTGTTAAAAAAGGGATTGTTAAGAGATATAGCTGCTCAGTTACAATGACTTTAAATAAAAGTGCATGAATTGAATACTACTTTCCCAGTTGTGTGTATAAAATCTATAAAATTAGACAAATCTTATTTTCACAGAGCAATTTTTTTTTTTTTTTTTTTTGCCTAAGATACGAATTTTTCATTCCCACTCACTTAATTATTATATTAAATTCGTAAAATAACACCGATCAAAAATAGTTGAAATAACATGATCAGATCCTAACACTACAGAAATTGTAACTCTGACATAACCAAAAAAGACAGAAAACAACATACAAAACACTTACCTGATATATTTTTTCCAGTTTTACATGCATTATGCTAAATTTGTATTGTAGCGCATTTTAACAGACAAGAAACATGAGAAGTTCAAATAATTAAAAAAGTTGAAGATTTATTTAGATTTCATTTCAACTACATGAAATGTTTTAAAGTTGCTTTAATATCATGTTTCAAATTAAATTTTTTTTTTTTTTTTAAGATTAAATAGACTGAGCAAGATTTAATATAAAAATGCAACATTATTGTAGCATTGACTAAATAAAATAATTTTAATATCTGTCCCTTCTCGGGCTTAACAATATGGAAGTAAATTTATTTTTTTAATTTGCTTTGCAAGTTCCTTTTTTTTTATGATATAATATTCCTTCCGACATGTTAAAGCGGTGCCTGTATTTAACAGAATCCTCTGAAACGGAAACGTTTCACGGTCCCGACGAAGGATTACCTTACCAACTTACCTGATAAGACGGAAACCTGTCACAAACTGATTTTTTTCGGCCTTCAAAGTTCCGTTTATCAGATTTTACTCTAAAAATATTACTGAAATTATTTTGAAAATTAAGGTAATCTTTATGCTCGCTTCGAAATATTTGGAAGAAAAAAAAAATAGCTCTACAAAAGTCCGCAGCATTATCTTTGAATTTTTAAAAGAACTAAATTATTTCATAATAAAATATTGGAATAGCAGTAAAATTCAGTAAAATTTGCCAAGACGGAATCGCTACACACTAATGAAAAGTTCGGCTTTAATCAGGTTTCCGTCGTAATAGGTATGATATAATATTCCTTCCGACATGTTAAAGCGGTACCTGTATTTAACAGAATCCTCTGAAACGGAAACTTTTCACGGTCCCGACGAAGGAATACCATACCAACTTACCTGATAAGACGGAAACCTGTCACAAACTGATTTTTTTCGGCCTTCAAAAATTCTATTTTTACTTATTTACAGTACTTCTATTTGTAAATCATTAAAAATACACTTAGTAATATTAGTTTTCGGTTAATTAATCAATTAATAATAAACTACAAATTATATTAAAACCTGTGAACACGGATCAGCTATAAGCTGGAAAGAATTGTTTATACGGGTTTCCGTTTTAAAAGATAGATTGTATAGCATTCCTTCAACAACACTATAAAACCTTTTAATATAAGATACACTTGGGTCATTCCATGTCAAATCAACGCGGGGTCTGAACCTTGATGTCTCAGATTTCTATAATTTTTTGTTTTTAGTTTGTATCCATGGAGTATATGTAAGATCTAATTTTTGTAACTTTTTTTTTTTTTTACGGAATTTTAAAAATGGCCAAAAGTACCAAATTTAACAAAACTTTCAATCACATGATTCTCTACAATTCTAAAGCTCTTTTAATGGGCTTTAATATGATATGCAATTTTTTTTTTTTAAACACTACATTTAATTTTTTTTTTCAAAAAATATATATTAATCTTTGATTTTTTGGATACAAGTATGCAAAATTTCAAGATGGAGAAATGATCTGATTTTGAGTTATTAATTTTTGAATAACAATGGTTTATTGAAACTTTTCAGTTAAATGGTTCCTTATACCTTAAAAATTAATAGTTCAAAATCCCATCATTTCACCATCTTGAAATTTTGCATACTTGTAGCCAAAAAATCAAAGAATAACATTTATTTATTTTATTATTATTTATTTATTTATTTATTTTTGAAAAAAGTAAAAAGGGTGTTTTTGAAAATTTTTGAAAGTTTCTCAAAAAATTTATTTTATTCAAAATAGTTAGTGTTGCATATCATATTAAAGCCCATAAAAAGAGCTTTCAAATAGGATATAACTGAGCTCTGTAGCCCATTTTTTTACAGAATTGCAGAGAATCTTGTGATTGAAAACTCGATTAGATTTCATACTTTTGGCTAAAATTCCGTAAAAAAATAATAAAAAAAAACACTAAGAAAAAGAAAATTTAAAAATAGATTTTTCATATACTACATGAATTCAAACTATAAATAAAAAGTTATAGAAATCTGTGATGTCAAGAGGCAAAATTTGCAATTATTTCATTGATTTGACATGGAAAATGATCCAGTCATTCAATGTCAAATCAACGTGGGTGTGAACCTCAACATCTGAGATTTCCACAATTTTTTGTTTACAGTTTGTTGTACTCATGGAGTATATGTGAGATCTAATTTAAAAAAAAAAAAAATTTCTTAGCATTTTTTTTTTTTTTTTTTTTTTTTTTACGGAATTAAAAAAATTGTCAAAAGTACCAAATTTAACCGTGTTTCCAATCCCAAGATCCTCTACAATTACGTAACGAATTGGGCTAGAGTGCTCAGTTATATCTTATTCGAAAGCTCTTTTTATGGGCTTTAATATGATATGCAACACTAACTATTTTGAGTAAAATAATTTTTTTGACAAATGTTCAAAATTTTTGAATTTAAATTTCTTAAAAATACTTTTTTAATTCTTTTTTCAAAAGCACCACTTTTATTTATTTTTTTCAAAAAATTATATGTTAATCTTTGACTTTTGGCTACAAGTATGCAAAATTTCAAGGAGATGAAATGATGGAATTTTGAGCTATTCATTTTTGAATAAGAATGATTTATTGAAACTTTTCAGGTAACTGGTTCCTTTTTATGTTAAAAATTAACAGTTCAAAATCCCATCATTTCACCATCTTGAAATTTTGCGTACTTGTAGCCCCCCCCCCCCCCCAAAAAAAAAAAAAAATAACAATAAAGATTAACATATAATTTTTTGAAAAAAAAAAAAAAAATGGTGTTTCTGAAAAAAAAAAATTAAAATGGAGTTTTTTTAAATTTAAATTCCGAAAATTTTGAAAATTTGTCAAAAAATTTACTTTACTCAAAATAGTGTTGCATATCATATTAAAGACCATAAAAAGAGCTTTCAAATAAGATGTATCTGTATCTAGCCAATTTGTTACAGAATTGTAGAGGATCTTGTAGTTGAAAACATGGTTAAATTTGGTACTTTTGTCAATTTTTTTAATTCCGTAAATAATAATAATAATAAGAAGAAGAAGAAGAGTTTTCATATACACTATGGATGCAAACTATAAACCAAAAATTATGAAAATCTGAGATGTTGAGGTTCAGATCCCACACTGATTTGCCATGGAATGACCGTCATTCCATGTCAAATCAACAAAATAAATGCATATTTTGGACCTTGACATCTCAGATTGGTATAACTTTTTATTTATAGTTTGAATCCATGTAGTATATGAAAATTCTATTTTTAATTTTTTTTTCTCTTAGCGTTTTTTTTTTGTTTTTTTTTACGGAATTTTGGCCAAAAGTACGAAATTTAGTCAAGTTTTCAATCACAAGATTCTCTGCAATTCTGTAAAAAAAATTGGGCTAGAGAGTTCAATTGTATCCTATTTGAAAGCTTTTTTTATGGGCTTTAATATGATATGCAACACTAATTATTTTGAATAAAATAATTTTTTTGACAAATTTTCAAAATGTTTGCGTTAAAATTTTCAAAAACTCCATTTTTACTTTTTTTCAAAAATAAATAAATAAATAATAATAAAATAAATAAATGTTATTCTTTGATTTTTTGGTTACACATATGCAAAATTTCAAGATGGTGAAATGATGATGGGATTTTGAACTATTAATTTTTAAGGTATAAGAAATCAGTTACCTGAAAAGTTCAATTAAACCATTCTTATTCAAAGATTACTAACTCAAAATCCCATCATTTCTCCATCTTGAAATTTTGCATACTTGTACCCAAAAAATCAAAGATTAACATATATTTTTGGGGGGGAAAAAATAAAAATGGTGTTTTTAAAAAATTTAAATTCAAATTTTCTTTAATTTGTCAAAAAATTTATTTTACTCGAAATAGTTAATGTTTCACATCATATTAAAGCCCATTAAAATAACTTTAAAATAAGATATAACTGAGCTCTCTAGCCCAATTTGTTACAGAATGGTAGAGGATCATGTGATTGAAAGTTTGGTTAAATTTGGTACTTTTGGCCATTTTCAAAATTCCGTAAAAAAAAGATTTTTCACATACTCCATAAACACAAACTATAAACAAAAATTTATAGAAATCGGAGACATCTTGGTCCAAAAATTGCAATTTTCTCGTTGATTTGACATGGAATGACCCAATTCCGATATAGACAGGTTCCGTTCTTAGAGGATTGTCTGCATGAATTATTACTTATAAGTAATTGTAAAAAATTACTCACTATTTTGTTTAAAAAGAGGAAAACTTATAAAAATGGAATGGTTAGGGATCATAATAAAATTGCGTTTTAGACAGGGTGCCGTTTTTAATGGTATAACTTGTTTGGTGATATAACTTGTTTGGTAATGGTATAACTTGTTCCGTCGGTACCATGAAAATTTTCCGTTACAGACAGGTTCAGTTTTCAGTTGTTTTACCATAATATAGTATGCTTATTATATGTATGCCCCCCCCCCCCCCCCACAAAAAAACACTTTGGATTTGTCCCTGAGCAGAGCTCAAATAATAAGCTGGCCTGAATAACATTCTCATTTGCATTATATATATGTATATATATGTATTTCTCTCTCTCTCTCTCTCTCTCTATATATATATATATATATATATATAGAGAGAGAGAGAGAGAGAGAGAGAGAGAGAGACTTCAAACATATTTTACTGTTAAATAAACCAGTTTCAGCCGACGTGACGTCACGTCTATGTCTACTGTAAGGCTCCTATAATAGGAGCTGACGCATATCCATTTTGTTTCGCATTATTCGGGTCTCAGTTCAGCATCTCAATCTACCGCTGCCGGAGCTGGGGTTGCCTAAGGCCTCGTTCCTCCACCTTCTGAAAGAGGCTGGATGTTAAATGGCGGAAAATTAGCTTTGTTTTTCGACTTTGAGACACATATCTGCGAGGATGATTATAGGAGCTCTAGTCTACTGTAACGTCTTACGATGATGTATTCGCATTGATCCAAAAGTCTCATAATAACTCTTCAAATTTCTAAATTTAAAATATTAAAAAAATAACATTATTGAGATAGTAATTTGTTATAAATGTTAATGTATTTTCATTAATAGCGGCAATAACATTTTTTAGGTAGCTTTCAATACAAAAAAGTCCTTCCAGTCTGTACCGGGAGGAAAAGATAGCTTTCCTATGTCTTCGTTTTAAAATTTTAGCTAATGTTACACGAAAACAGCAAGCTAAAATGCAAAGAAAACATTTACAAAAGATTCGTTAATACTGAATTTGAATAAGAAATTCGCCAAATTATTGAGTTAGCCAAATTGGCTTCATTTATGAAAACTTATTTTGGTCGCCAAATTTGGCGATATTTCGCCAAATGTCGCCAAGTTTGGCGAGAATTTGGCGCTAATGGATATGAATATATAGTTTTATGCGTATGATTGGGAAAATGATTACAACAATGAAAATTTTTGTAATGTGCTGTCTTGTTTCAAAATGTCAGCCCCCCTAGAATTTCAAACTGCTGTATCTCAGCCATTTTTTAAGATAGAGGTAAAACAAAAAATGCTCTGGAATCCTTGTATCAAGGCCTAACACGTGATTAAGATATAAATTTGAATTTTTAACTTTTTTGTATATTTATTTTAGTTTTAAATGTTTAAATGGCCGCCATCTTGAAACAAGATGGCGGACCAAGCTGGCCAACGAACTCGGTCGAGACATTAGTGACCTTAATACACACAATTAGTTTCATCAAAATCGATTCATAAATACGGGCGTTATCGTATGACATAGATCAGATATATATATATACTAGCTTACCCGCCCGGTGTTGCCCGTGCCAACACAACCTTAAATGTACCTGAAATCAGTGTTGAACATTTTTTTTTATTATTAAACAAATCTAATGTTGGGGGCCCCACTACCTTAGACAGCAAACACTGGGCGTGCCATACACACTCCCATATATTACTGTAAGTCGAGTCGAAAGAGCCATACCCCTTCATGATCCAGCCCATAGAACCAGAGATAGAAAAGCACCCCTGGTGGTGAAAATCGAAAAGCTCTATCTATGTAGAGTCGAATGAGCCATACCCCGTCGTGATCCAGCCTATAGAACCAGATATAGGAAAGCACCCCTTGTGGTGAAAATCCGAACTAAAATCAGTCAGCTCTATCGATGTCAAGTGGAAAGAGCCATACCCCATTGTGATCCAGCCCATAGAAACAGAGATAGGAAAGCACCCCTTGGTGGTGAAATTCAGAACTAAAATAGGTAAGCTCTATTGATGTTGTGTCGAATGAGCCAAAGCGTGTCGTGATGTGACCCATAGAACCCGAGTTAGCTGCAAAATCCTTTAGTTACACCTTCCACCGCCAGGGAGCACAATATGTTCTATACGAACATAACTGAATTCATTAAGGTTATCGATGTCGAGTCGAATGAGGCATACCCCGTCATGATCCAGCCCATAGAACCAAAGATACGAAAGCGCCCCCCTGTGGTGAAAATCCAAACTAAAATCAGTAAGCTCTATTGATGTCGGGTGGAAAGAGCCATACCCCGTTGTGATCCAGCCCATAGAAACAGATATAGCAAAGCACCCCCTGGTGGTGAGAGGAAGTTGATGTAGAATAAATGTGATATTTAATAAAAAGTCGTTCCCACCCCACCCCCTTTATCTCGCCATTTTCGCTAATTATTACAAATATACAAATGTTTCTTAATTACATCTAATGTCCCGATCTGATAATGGGGTTTCCCTATCTATCTATCCTAATCCGCTTTTCCCTATTATAATAGAAAAAAGCATATTTTATCAAAGAATCGCTGGCAAACGCAAATTTCGTCAAAGGTTCGCAAGAAAAACACGAATTTTATCAAATAATCGCTGAAAAAACATGAATTTCGTAAAAGGATCGCTAAAACAACATGAATCTCGTCAAAAGGCAGCAGAGAAAACACGAATATTGTCAAACTATCATTAAAAAAGCAAATTTCATCAAAGGATCACGGAAAATGCGAATTTCATTAAAGGATTGCGGAGAAAACGCAAATTTTGCCAAATGATCACAGGAAAAATGTGAATTTCGTCAAAGGATCGCTGAAAAAAAAAAAAAAAACACGAATTACGTCGTAGGATCACAGAAAAAACATGAATCTCGACATAAGTATGTGGAAAAACACGAATTTCGTTAAAGGATCACAAAAAAAAAGCAAATTTCGTCAAATGATTGCAGGAAAAACTTGAATTTCATCGAAGGATCGCAGAAAAAATACGAAATTCGTCAAAGGATTGTGGAAAAAATGCAGATTTTGTGAAAGGTTCACAGAAAAAACTTTCGTGAAAGGGTCGCAGGGAAAATGCAACTGTCTTTATTAAAAACAGCACACACACAAACCTCTACACAAACAAACCTATTCTGTCTTCCACAATTTAATTTGTAAATATGAAGTTAAAAAAAAAAAATATTCTTGTTTTCTCACATATTATGAGTTTTATCAGCAAGTTAAAACATTAAGTAAATATGAATGATTTGCGGAGCTGTTTCTATCAAAAATTCAATCACATCGCCCAAAAACCCTCAACAAAAATAATTATAAAGAGTGCGATGACAACATAAATTTGCATGTCCGTTCTTGGGCGATTCTTATAAAACACAAAATTTGTCACAAATGGTGATTTTTTTACAACATGCTTACAAATTAAAATGGTTTATAATTATTTTAAAAAAAAACTCGGCCAGAAATAACATTGATTTTACATTTTTAAAGACTTATTCTTTATAATTATTTTGAAACAGCTCCGCAAATCATTCATATTTATTTATTGTTTTACTTTCTGATGAAACTCATAATGTGAGAAAACGGAAAATCACAAAATTGATCAATCAATAGTTGAAAAAAATCTCAAAAATCATCAAATGGTCTCGGGGGGGGGGGGGATGCAAATATCGGCAAATAGCTTTAAAAAAATCACAATTTGTCAAATGATTTGGGGGGGGGGGGGGGGGGGAATGCAAATATCGGCAAATAGCTTTAAAAAAAATCACAATTTGTCAAATGATTTGGGGGGGGGGGGGGTAATTGTGAAATGTACCAAATGGTTTTGAAAATAATCAAACGACAGCAGGGGTAAAAAATCTTTTTTCAATCAATCATCACAATTGGCGAGTGTGACTATTAAGATGGCCAGTGGTGGCAAAACAGTCAATCGACAAATTTTTAGTATTACTTGCAGATTGGTGAGTGCTAATTTTGTCCTATATGTGAGTGATTCTTATGAAACTCATGTCACAAAATGCACATCATAAATATTTCACGGACTGGGAATTTATAATCAGTTCATCAAAACAATTTAATAATTACCGTCAAATCTCGTTAATCCGCCCCCCTAAATGCGACGGAAAATCGTAAAATAACCAGGGGGGGGGGGGGCGCTTGCACGGTATTAGAATTGCATTATATGATATTTATGGATGGTGGTGGTGGTTGGATGCTACCGGCCGATCGTTGCAAAGTATGCATTCTATAAAGTGACAAAAGAAACAAATTTGGAAAAAAAAATCCGTTCTCAGGTGATTAAGATTTAATAATTATTTACTGAATGTTTTCATTTTATTCAAAGTAAAGTTCAAGAAAAACATTAGATTCTTGGACGACTAAAAAAGTTCTTAAATCATAAACATCACTCAAAAACGCCCCAACAAAAAAATCATGAATATATAGAAACAGCTCAGAAAATCTGTTTCATTAAGAATATTTTTCTTGGGCGACTAAAAAAGTTCTTAAATGAAACTTCTTAAATGGAGTTACAAATGGTTCTTAAATGGAGTTCAATAACAAATCTTAATGAGAACATACATCTTAACAATTTATCGCATGTTATGAATTCATCAATCTCGGGAACTAAAAATGTAGTCCGAAACAATTACAGGAAAAAAATTGTAAACAATAAATTACTCAAAAATTTAATGTAAATTGTTTGTTTCCATCAAAAATATTTAATTTGTAAGTATGAGGTAAAAAAAAAAATCACAATGGATTCCTAACCGCTCAAGAACTCATAATTATTTACTGAATATTTTCATACTAAAAATGCTAAAAACATGAAGCAAACTAACTAAAAATACAGTCAAAAACAGTTTTTTAATATATTATAAGCGTTGCACAAATTATTTACTGAATATTTTCATACTAAAAATGTTAAAAAATGAAACAAACTAACTAAAAATACAGTCAAGAATAGTTTTTTTAAATATTATAAGCGTTGCAGGTACATGAAGATATACTTTCTGTTCAGTGAAGTGTAAGATGAAATAGGCCTAAACCCCAGTGACAAAACTAACTATCGGGAACTTAATATGATATATATTGCATATTTCAAACTATTTTTGAAATATTATTAGCGTTGCAGACACACGAAGATAGTTCTGTCACTGGTTTTAGGCCAATTTCATCTTACACTTCACTGAACAGAAAGTAAATGAATCGTCGCTGGTAGCTAGATCCATAGAGTAATGGAATATCTTTAATCTGTGGCTAGATCCTGGATGCTGCACCTGCTCTCATTGGCTGGCTGCTTCGTTGCCACGGATGGTGTTGCCGAGGCTATTTCATGGGAGGAGCTTGAAATAGCCTCGAACCCAAAATTCCATATACACGTTTTAATTTTTAAAAAAAATCTAAATTAAAATTTAAAAATCCGACCGTGAGGTATACTGTCCGGTGATAAAATCTACACATGACAAAAATTTCTGAGTCCTAGGTGGTATAATTACGGAGAAATCCGCGGGCAGGCAGACAGACACTTACTCTTTTATATATATATATATATATATATATATATATGTGTGTGTGTGTGGATATATATATATATATATATATATGTATAAATCAACATTTGAACGGAGGGTGGTTTTGGGGTCTGGGGGTCATGATCGGTGAAAATATATCGAAATTTTCCGGAACTGCTTTCCTAAGAACGGCTGCAATAGGTAGCTTTATACTTTTTTGTATTGAAAGCTACCTATTGCAGCCGTTCGGAGGAAAGCAGTTCAGGAAAATTTCGATATATTTTCACCGATCATGACCCCTAGACCCCAAAACCACCCTCCGTTCAAATGTTGATTTATATATATAGATATATCCATGTATATATCTATATATATATATATATATATATATATATATATATATATATATATATATATATCTGACCTATGTCATACGATAACGCTCGTATTTATAAATCAATTTTGATGAAACTAATTGTGTGTATTAAGCTAACCAATGTCTAAACCGAGTTCGTTGGCCAGCTTGGTCCGCCATTTTGTTTCAAGATGGCGGCCATTTAAAAATTTAAAACTAAAATAAATATACAAAAAAATTTAAAATTCAAATTTATTTTTTAATTACGTTTTAGGCCTTGATACAAGGATTCCAGAGCATTTTTTGGTTTACCTCGATCTTAAAAAATGGCTGAGATAGAGCAGTTTGAAATTCTAGGGTGGCTGACATTTTGAAACAAAACAGCACATTAACACGATTACTCGCAAATTATTTTCTTTCATTGTTGTAATAATTTTCCCAATCATGCGCATAAAACTATATATTCATATCCGTTAGCGCCAAAATTGGCGACATTTGGCGAAATATCGCCACATTTGGCGACCAAAATAAGTTTTCATAAATGAAGGCAATTTGGCTATTGCTCAATAATTTGGCGAATTTCTTATTCAAATTCAGTATTAACGAATCTTTTGTAAACGTTTCTTTGTATTTTAACTTGCTGTTTTCGTGTAACATTAGCTAAAATTTTAAAACGAAGATATAGGAAAGCTACCTTTTCCTCCCGGTACAGGCCGGAAGGACTTTTTTTTATTATTGCTGTGGATGACAGAAATCAGAGAAAGGCAAAGTACATCGAAAAAACATTTTCGATACAAAATACAGTGGTTTTAGAACCTAAAATACAAAATGCTTTTCAAATTAAAAAAATTAAAAATGCAAAATACATGTACTTTTTAAAATACATTTAAAATACAAACTACATTAATTTTAATTTTAATTATTGTGCATTATCTTGCACTATGTAAAAATGTTTTAATTGCATTGTCATGATATAAATTTTTATATACTGTAACCAAAAGTAGAAGTCTGCACTGGCCGAAATTTCCAAGCCCGGTACCAGCCCGACCCATAGGGAAAAATTTTGTCCTCGGCCAGTTATAAAAATTAAAAATTCGGACCGAGCCTTGCCCTGTCCATACAAAAAAATCTTTGGAGCGGCCCGGTATAAAAGCTAAAAGTTCGGCCCGAGCTTGGCCTGATTCTTACAAAAGCTGAAAGTTTGGCCCGAGCCTGTCCCGTACAAAAACTCAATTAGCCCAAGTGAATTTCTACAGAAAATAGATTTTTACGCCAATGTAGTTAAAAATTCTCTTCTACGAGTCGTTCAGACAAAAAATATTTATTTTAGCTATTTTTCATGTTTATAATCTTAATTTCTTAAAATTTTATATTTTCCATAGCAACATTACGAATTATAAAAACTTTTATTATAACCATTCAGCAAAAATGTTTCGTCCGAAGATAAAAATTCTTATTGACTAGATTTGAAAACATATGTTTATATAACTTCCATAAACGAATGCAAAAAATAGACAAAACACACAAGCATGTATTTTCCAGTTGTGAATATGTGAATCATTAATTTGCGGCTTAAACGCAACTTGTGGTTTAAAAAACTTCAAATCCGGTACGAATAGTTTCAAAAATCAAAAAAATTTATTTTGAAAATACAAAATACATGTGAAAATTATTTCAAAATACATTACCAAAGTACTTTAGTTTTATTTGTTTAAAATACAAAATACAAATGTATTTTGAAAATGTATTTCAAATACATGTATTTTCGATACTGCCCAACTCAGAGATAAAGAAATAAGGTAAATTTAAATTATGTAATTTTCTCGATAAAATTAAAAAGAAAACCAAGGCGGAAATTATTATTTCATATATTCGTTTCTTATATCGTTTCATTAGGATTTTATAGATATTTAGGGTAGATAAAAAGAAAAATATTTTTAAAACATAGTATAATTTACATAATATTTATTTAAATTGTTCAATTTATGACACAAAATAAGCACAGCAGTTGCAAATCTCGTAGGTAAAACAATTACAGTATATTTATTCGCATAGTTTACGTTCCGTGTTTTCTTTCCCGCACCCTCTATTTTTGAAAGAAAATTTCAGTGAAATAATTTAAAAAAAAAAAAAAAAAAAAAAAAAAAACACTCTTTTATAAGCATTCAATGCTTATCTTGAAAATCACGCCTGATTTCGCGAATGCAATTCATGATTTTTCCCAAAAGTTTCGAGCCCCACCAGTGGCTGAGAGGTTGTGCTCTCGAAGCTGGTAGACGGGAGGTGCTGGGTTCGATCCCAATCGCGCCCGTCGGCCTAATCGTTCGGAGTTTTCGTGGTTTTCTTCGATCCGTGGATTTATCCATGCGTAAATACGGATTAGGTTCCCTTAGAAAGACCCCCACGAAGGGCACTCCCCCCCGGGCCTATATCCCTAGTGTAGATAATTGGCCGTCAATAATCAACCCAACTCAACCCAACCCCAAAAGTTTCGTTAAAGATGTGGCAACAAGAAAGAAAAAAGCAATATTTAAACTATATTTTTAGGATTTCTAAATTGATTTTTTAACGTTTTATCATAATTTAATTTATTTAAAACTATTTTTTGATTAAAGCTTATTTAAAAAATGTTTTTTTTTTTCAACTTTTTAGCAGTTAAATATTTCGCTGTTACAACTTCACAGCCAGTTGCCCTTTTTTGGTGAGCATGGTTTGGGGCATCATTAAAAATCCATTGTTGTTTTAACTTGAATACAATTGTAACCATAAAGAATATTTGGCGATTTATCCCCTGTGGCGGACTAACAGAAAAAAGCCTTAAAATTAAATTATTAATTTTATACTTAAGTTATTTCTAAAAATATTAACATGTTGTACTGTCATAGAAAACACATCTTTGTTCGTAATTTTTATAATTCTAGCACATCAGGAAATGAGTTAAATAAAAAGAAAACTGCCCAGTTAAACTGGGGGCATTGAGCTCACAGGCTATTCACACTAATTATATATTATACTCTTATTTCAAAGAATTTGAAATAAGCCCCTCGAAATATAAACAAATCGACAGTACATTAAGGGGGGCTCAACCCCCCGCCCAACCCTTTTTTATTAACCAATGAACTCCCATAGCTAATCAGAGAAGCATCTTATTGCAATGAACCTACATACATGATTTGCAGAAAATCGGATATACCTGCATGAAAAACCCATTTATCTAAATTAAGGGGGAAGGGAGGTAGCCACCGTCCCCTCTTTATGCTTAACCAATGAACCCCCAATCACAATGCGCCTTATCACAATGAATCTATATGCAAAATTTGAAGAAAATCGGATAATTCTGCATGAAAAACCCATTTATTTAAATTAAGGGGGGTAGCCCCCTTTCCCCCCTTTATACTTAACTAATGAACCCCCAAAACTAATCAGGGAAGCGCCTTATCGCAATGAACCTATAAACAAAATTTGAAGCAAGCTGGTTATTTCTGTCAAGAGTTACGTGCATACAGAATCTGCGGGCACACTAGCTCTCAGGCTTGGATAGCCTGTGAGCTAAAAATCGATTACAAAATGCAATTACAATACATAAACCAAGTTGAGTTAAACAAGAACGAAAAATCATGCATCAAGCATAGATTATGTAACACTTTCCAACGCTTCCAAAATAATTTTACAAATCATTACCGTTTGATAAGCTGAAAGATAACATCTAAGTAAACAATTTGGAAAACGCATAACATATTTAAAAACGTAATTTCAGGAATTTCCAACATATACAAAATTCGGAAAAATATCCGAATACTATTATTCAGCCCTGTATATGTCCTATAGATTTGTATATATACTACATAGGATGCTAAATTTGAGTTTAGTTAGGAAACGCGTAGCAGAGTTTAAAATTCTCCTTCTGGAGTTTCTGTCAATAAACGGAAATGTGTTCGCGAATTTTTGTGCTGCCCTGTATATGATCTACAGAATTTATACACACCAAGTAATAGACAAAAAGTGACTTAAATTTAAAATTGCGTTCAGCAACTTAAAACGCACTTCCAGGAATTATTGTTAACAGACAGTAGATAATTCTTTTGTGTGTCCCTGTAAATGAACGATGACTGCTATACACACAATATTCTGTAGTAAGCCTCTTGTAATGCACCTTAGTGATTTATATAAATTTCAATGCGTTCAAAATAGTGAAACATTATTTAATTAAACCCCAAACGATTTTTCTCCATAGACGTAATGGAACGGACTGTATTTTGACTGTTCCTGTAAAGTAACTATAAGTGCTACGCACACCCTATTCCATATTAAGCTTCTTGTAATGCACCTTAGTGATATATATCAATTACAATGTGTTTGAAATTGTGTAACATCATTAAAGTAAACCGCAAATGATTTTTCCCCATAGACCGTAATGTAACGGAATTCTTTTGAGTGTCCCTGTAAAAAAAAACTGTAAGTGCTACACACTTCCGTTGAAATAGGGCACATGCTATAGGTAACGACAATAACATATAAAAATTGCAGGGCAATCGGAGCATATTTACGGGAGTTAGAGCACGGACAGACGGCCAGACAAACCGAAGTCATAAACACTTTTCAACTAGGTTGGAAAGTGTTAATAAAAGAGTGTATAAAACAAAGATTCACGTATTTTTCTTATGAAGACAATTTTGAATTTATAAATGAGATTTCATGTTTACGTAATCTCATCTGAAAATTATCATTTTTCAATCTTTCAGTTTGATTCTTTGGAATGAATTCTCTGTTTTTTCCTTCTCGGTAATAGATTTCTTTTCGGGGGAAAAACGATAATAATGCAGGAAATGAATTCAGGCAGTGAACGAAATGTTTCTTCGATATTAGCCTAAACAAAAATATGCATTAGAAAAAGCAATTAAGTATATCCGAGAATATTGAGGTCTAAAATCTGACTAAAACGTCTGAACAATTGGAGGCCAAATGTGTTCCCATGATTAAAAAAAAAAAAAAAAAAAAAAAAAAAAAAAAAGATTTAGCATTTAATTCATTATTTCTACAAAGACTTTTAGGTAGCTTTCAATACAAAAAAGTATAAAGCTACCTGTTGCAGCCGTTCGGAGGAAAGCAGTTCCGGAAAATTTCGATATATTTTCACCGATCATGACCCCCAGACCCCAAAACCACCCTCCGTTCAAATGTTGATTTATATATATATATATATATATGACCTATGTCATACGATAACGCTCGTATTTATAAATCGATTTTGATGAAACTAATTGTGTGTATTAAGGTCACCAATGTCTCGACCGAGTTCGTTGGCCAGCTTGGTCCGCCATTTTGTTTCAAGATAGCGGCCATTTAAAAATTTAAAACTAAAATAAATATACAAAAAAATTAAAAATTCAAATTTATTTTTTAATTACGTTTTAGGAATTGATACAAGGATTCCAGAGCATTTTTTGGTTTACCTCTATCTTAAAAAATAGCTGAGATAGAGCAGTTTGAAATTCTAGGGTGGCTGACATTTTGAAACAAAACAGCACATTAACGCGATTACTCGCAAATTATTTTCTTTCATTCTTGTAATAATTTTCCCAATCATACGCATAAAACTATATATTCATATCCGTTAGCGCCAAAATTGGCGACATTTGGCGAAATATCGCCAAATTTGGCGACCAAAATAAGTCTTTATAAATGAAGCCAATTTGGCTATTGCTCAATAATTTGGCGAATTTCTTATTCAAATTCAGATTAACGAATCTTTTGTAAACGTTTCTTTGCATTTTAACTTGCTGTTTTCGTGTAACATTAGCTATAATTTTAAAACGAAGATATAGGAAAGCTACCTTTTCCTCCCGGTACAGGCCGGAAGGACTTTTTAAATTACACCCTGTTCACTAACATAAAATATTTTTATTTTTTATATTTTAATGTAGAACTAACTACTGAAAGTTTTTCTGTATGTTAAAAAATTATTTGATAGCTTTTGTGAGCACTTTTTGTCTTTTTTAGGTGCGTTCGTAATTATATAAATACGTAGCACCTATTGTCGTCGTCTGGTCCGTCCGTCTGTCTGTCTGTCTGTCCGTCCGTCTGTCCATCCGTCCATCCATCCGTTCGCATATAACAACGCAAAAACTACCCAACCGAATGGTTTGAAATTTAAGATATACTATCTTTGCAGAATTTTGTCGAGACATTTTTAAATTTTATGAAAATCGAATGAAAACTTTAGCAGATATCAATAAAAACATTTATTAAGAAATTTGATTTTTTTTTTTTTTTTTAATCGATGCTTTCTTGTTATTGGAGCGCCCGAGGTTTAATCGTCAAGCGACCGAGATGCTTACTTTGTGACAGAAATTAATCTGCAGACGATATAATTCATTTCACAGAATTAAAAATCATCAAGATCTAAATATTTATATAACTAGCTACAGTACGAACGCACCTCATTTGTCACGTTCGGCGTACAATTTCCAACTTGTTTAATATTACATGCATATAATATATATATTTTTTTCTTTAGGAAAGGTGGAGTGTTTAGCAGGGTTGGCAAAACCGGAGCACAGTGGGTTTTATCAGGGTTTTTGGTTATTTATTGAGTTTTTTAAGGATTTTGTTGGGTTTTATCGGGTATTTTTAAGCTTTTGGTATTTTTCCAGTGTGTTTGTTCATGGTTTTGGGAATTTTTCAGTCCTTTTTATTTTGTTGTTGTTTTGTAGGAGATGTATCGGATGATTAAAAAAATTAAATATTAATCCTTTATTAATGTCAAAAATTAAAATAAAATAGTTTAAAAAATATTTTGTGTCTGAGGTGAAAAGAAATTCCGAAAAGTAAAAATAATACTATTCTAAAATTTTGTCTGTCTTTTACAAATAAAAATTGAATTTAAATATTCAATTATTTAGTTTTGTTTTATTGGATATTTCTGATTTAATAGCATTGTTTTAAATGTTTTGAATTATTGCCCTACTACTAATTAGCAGTATTTTCTTGTTAAATTATTCAGATATTTTCTTATTTGATTTTTCAGTTATATGTGATGGCAAGTTCTAGAATTGTTCATGTACAAGTTGTGCTCATATTCACATTTACTTTTTTTTTTATTGTTGTTTATAACAAGTAATATAATTTTTTTTAAGTCAATTCCTACTTTTTAATCATAAATATATAAAATAAACCCATGCAGCATTAATGTCCCACGTTATCTTTATTGAACATTATTTTATAATCATCGTTGCTATATTTATTTCTGTGGCATCACTCATTTGAGATAAATCTTTCATTTCATTTATGAAAACAATGGGAGGAATTTTTTTCTCTCATTTAAAACTAAAATTAATAATTAAATTTAATTAATGAATTAATATTTGAAAAAACTGTAAACATAAAGTGTCATCCAACTACAAGTTTAAAAAAAATTATTTGAACTTGAGTGGATGAATAGAAAATATTTTATTAACGATTGAAAATTTGAACAAGATATATATAGAGAGAGTATGAGCTAATAGTAAGAATTTAAAAATATTTTGTCTGTTTAAAATATATCCATTGTACTTTAATTAACTCTAAATTGAGGCAAAATTACTTTGTTTATATACTTTTAGATTTTCTAGTTTTCAATAATGTTATTAGTTCTTTTTAAGTGAAAAACATCTTTATATTTAAAGAATAATTTCAATTAGAAGGATTTAGTTACATCCTGATTTTTAAATCTATGTAAAGAAACAGATATTAGGGATAGCCAATCTTCAATAATCAGTTAATAAAGAATGTGTTCTCTTATTACCTTTAATCATGTGTTTCTTGGGATAAAGGACAAGAAAAGAGCAGAAATTTAATGGAAGGAATTTCTCTTATTTTGTATAACAAACAGCTAATAATATAATTCACTGTCTACTTCTTGAAAGTAACCCCCCGCGCCTTCTGCCCAAGCAGCAATATAGCAATAAATCAAAATATCCTAAAATTCAGTAATGGTCAGGAAAATTTTAATAATGGGTATCCTAAAAAAATGTTTGTATTTAAAATCAAAGTAAGGTATTTAAATTACACAAAGTCTTTCCGGCCTGTACCGGGAGAAAAAGGTAGCTTTCATAGTCCATGTTTTTTTAAAAAATCAACTCATTTTACTTTACACACCCAAAGCTAAAATGCTTGGAACCCGATTATAGAAGATTCAATCCCGGTTTTCGTTAATGCTGAATTTGAATGCGAATTTCAGTACAACAAAAATCAATTTGTTTCAAAATGTCAGCCACTCTAGAATTTCAAACTGCCATATCTCAGCCATTTTTTAAGATAAAGCCAAAACAAAAAATGTTCCTGAATATCACCATCTAACACTTAACGAAAACAACTTTTTCAATTTATAATTTTTTTATACATCTTTTTGAATTAAAAAAAAATTAACTGGCCGCCATTTTGAAACAAGATGGCGCATGAAGCTGGCCAACGAACTCGGTCGAGACCTTGGTATGTTTTGTTCACATGATCAGTCACATTTATATTGGTTCATAAATACGAGAGTTACAGCGTAACAAATATCAGATTATTTCAAAATCTCAGCCACCCTAGAACTGCCATATCTCAGCAATTTTTTAAGGTAAAGCCAAAACAAAAAATGTCTCAGAATCCTTGTATCACGTTCTAACACTTATCAGAAACATTTTTTTCAATTTATAATTTTTTGGTACATCTCTTTGAATTTAAAATTTTTTTTTAAATATTTAACTGGTTGCCATTTTGAAACAAGATGGAGGATGAAGCTGGCCAACGAACTCGGTCGAGACCTTGGTATGTCCTATACACATACTCAGTCACATCCAAATCGGTTTATATATATATATATATATATATATATATATATATATATATATATATATATATATATATGTATATATATATACATATATATATATCAACATTTGAACGGGGGGGGGGCGTTGTTTTGGGGTCTGGGGGTCATGATCGGTGAAAATATACCAAAGTTTTTTGGAATTGCTTTCCTCCGAACGACTGCAATAGGTAGTTTTTTGTAATGAAAGCTACTTAAGGGTGATCATCACTTATATTTTCCTTATACTGCTAATGCTAAATTTTTAACATCAGAATTGCACATTTACTATTGAACCGATTTATTTAAAAAAAATTTTGGTGATAAATATGACTTATTTCTTTGAAACGACGCAAATTTCATAAGTGAGATGTAATTACCCTTTTTAACACTTTCCAACCTAGTTGAAAAGTGTTTATGACTTCGGTTTGTCTGGCCGTCTGGCCGTCTGCCGTCTGGCCGTCTGCCGTCTGGCCGTCTGCCGTCTGCCGTCTGTCCGTGCTCTAACTCCCGTAAATATGCTCGGATTGCCCTGCAAATTTTATATGTTATAATCGTTATCTATAGCATGTTCCCTATTTCAACGGAAGTGTGTAGCACTTATAGTTTTTTTACAGGGACACTCAAAAGAATTCCGTTACATTGCGGTCTATGGGGAAAAATCATTTGCGGTTTATTTAAATAATGTTTCAATGCTTTAAACGCATTGAAATTTATATATATCACTAAGGTGCATTAGAAGAAGCTTAATATGGAATAGGGTGTGCATAGCACTTATACTTACTTTACAGGGACAGTCAAAAGAATTCCGTTACATTACGTCTATGGAGAAAAATCGTCTGCGGTTTATTTAAATAATGTTTCACTATTTTAAACGCATTGAAATTTATATAGATCACTAAGGTGCATTACAAGAGACTTACTACGGAATATTGTGTGTATAGCAGTCATCGTTCATTTACAGGGACACACAAAAGAATTCTCTACTGTATGTTAACAATAATTCCTGGAAGTGCGTTTTAAGTTACTGAATGCGATTTTAATTTTAAATCGCTTTTTGTATATTACGTGGTGTGTATAAATTCTGTAGATCCTATACAGGGAAGTACAAAAGTTCGGGAACACATTTCCGTATTATTTAACTCCAGACGGAGAATTTTAAACTGTGCTACGTGTTTCCTAACTGAACTAAAATTTAGCATCCTATGTAGTATATATACAAATCTATAGATCCTATACAGGGCTGAATAAAGTATTCGGATTAATTAGATGTTATCTTTTAGCTTATAAAAGAGTATGATTCGTAAAATTATTTTGGAAGCGTTGGAAAGTGTTACATAATCTATACTTGACGCATGATTTTTCGTTCTTGTTTTAATTTAAATTTAAAATTTTTTAATTTGTTTCCAATAGATTTCACCAGAGGGCACTACGGGTACTGCAGATTTTCGGCATAAGTTACAAAACGATTGTTTCAGGCAGTTTTTATATATTTTCTTGTTAATTGTTGTCATTATCTTGTTATAAATTTAATAATGGGTATTTTTTACACGATATTATATAAAAAATATCGTTCAACAAGCATTTTTGCCTTTGCTGCAGTAATTTTATTCCCAGCTGCCATGTCAGAAAGACAAATTTTTCCAAATTTTCAGCAACCCTAAAACACTTCCGTTGAGGCAAAACAACAGGGGGGTTGAGATGAGATTTCCGATATCACCTTTTTCTCTATGCTTGCCTTTGAAAGGGGAGGGAACGGGAGGAGGGGGGAGGGTTACATTTGTGGTCATCTGCTTTTCTCTCTGTAAAAGGAAATTTGTCTGCTTTGTAGAAAGCATTTATTGAATCTGGGAAAGCGAACTGTTGGTTGACCCCTGACCCCCTGACCCACTCTCTATGTTCCGCAGGTTTCCGATTTTCAGAATCACTAGGTTTGCGAAGGGATATCTTCAAAATGGGTAACTTTCTGTTAGCGAAAGTTTTACTTTCTAAAAATAAAGTGAAGCAGGCGATTTTTGTTTCTTTGATTTTTCCCTTCAAATACATTCGTTGTATAACTTTTCCCTTTAAAAAAATGGTTTTCATTCCTTGTTACCTTTAGTTGACATTGCATTAGATGTACACAATTTTTAATTGAAAGAAATTAATGTACATTTTTGTGTGAAAGAGAATTTAACGTCTAAACAATGTAAATTGCGCCCAATGTAAATTCGACACACACAAGTAAGCCGAATACCGAATATTCGGTCGGCTGAATACTCCAATGTTCCAGGATTAAAATATTAAAAGGTTAAATATTAAAATAGCTTTATCTCATATTTAATACAAATGCTGCCTCAATTTTAAATTTTTCTCTAACTTTTAACTTTATTCCTATTTCTATGAACATTACTTTCTCACAAGTAAACTTCACACTAAAAAGAGAAGGGGAAAAAAATCTGTTTCGAATTATTAAATAAGATTATAATTTTAATACTTGTAAATAACGCTTTTAACTTTGGCTTTCTATGTGAATTAAAATAAATTAATACAAATTTCGTTTCTACCACTTTTTGTAATATCATATTTCAGATAAAGCAGTGTAAGTCTGATAAAAATATCGTAACAATATCTTTACTATAATTAAAGTTGGGAAAAAATTCAAGTTCGGCTTGAAATGAAATACTCTGTATTTGAATAGATGGATTAGAACATGGTTTCCTATACAAAAACTGTCTGAATGAAACTGTAAAGTAAAACCTATATTATAAATTCTTTGTAGATTTTTCAATTGCGTAAAATGTGTAAACTGTATCACGTCTTATTTATTTATAATCGGCTGCACTCTTGAATCCTCGAACACTTTTTTTTTTTTTCTGAAGAAAACGGATATGTATTTCGAATGAAACTGTAAAGTATAACCTACATTATGAATTCTTTGTATAGATTATTCAATTGCGTGAAATGTGTAAAATGTATTATGTCTTATTTATTTATAAGCAGCTCTATTATTATTATTATTATTATTTTGCTGTAAGGGTTGGTCCTATAAAAAACTTGTCAGTATAAAAGTTGTAGATAATATTAAGAGGATTAATAATACATTTAAGCGGATTTGATATCTTGTGAATTGACAAAGTTATGAATTTTTTTCTTCTGAAACCCCTCTTTTTCCCCTCCTCGGGGCCATTTTTAATGATATCAAAAATCTGTCATACATAAATTTTTGGCCGTTTCCCTAGAAGTAATAACTTTAAACGGATTCGATACGTATCATAATTAAGATTTATGGGGATTTTCTGTTTTCACAAAAAGGCCCCCCCCATCCCCCCCATTGGTTCGATTTTGCCCATTAACAAACTTGACAGAGATTTTATGCCCCTTGATTCTATGTATCAGTTTGGAAGAGATTTATGTAGAATTTTTCAAGTTATCGTGTCCATAAAAAAGTTGCAATAGATAGATAGATAGATAGATAGATAAAGTTTTGAACTGGGGCGTGGTTTTGGGGTCTGGGAGTCATGATCGGTATAGATCTGCAAAAATTTTCCAGAAATTCCAGCAGAGTGGAGAATGTAATAGGTAGTATTTCTTACGAAATCTTAAAAAAATGATCAAGCACTAAACACGTTGTCCGATAAAAATGAGTACAGTTCTTACCGACAGTTGATATATCATATGCGTCAAATGGGAGCTCAATCAAAAGCAACGTTTAGACGCTTCACTCACATATATACAAATACATATATAGGCATCATCATAAAAGTACCATAATAAGACACACATGGTCTGAAAACGAAAAAATACCAACATTCACGTATACATTACGGAATAATTGTAAAAAATATCAAACCTTCAACATTTAAAGACATCCTCAAAATGTAAAGATATATAAATATTTCCATAATACGGTTTTTATAATGATTACAACCATTTTCCCAGCACTAGATGTGATCAAAAAGTAAAAATGTAAATAAAAAACTAAGAATCACTGGGCACATCAGTTATGTTCTTAGTAACATTAAGATTTCTTTATAAAAAAATTAATTTGGCAGATTTAAATATGATATAATATACACATGAATTGATGCCACACAATCCTAAAATGTACGTGTACCAAAGAAAATATAAATTCTACAGATAAGGTAATTATAAATTTACCTGTACACCCGTGCGATGATTTCGCACTGCAGTCTAATATTTTTTAGATGCAAGTTTAAATTTCTAAAGAAAAATTAAGGACGAAAATATCTGCAAACAACATTAGTCAAGCTAGAATATCATGTTTTTCATCCCATCAAAATTGAAGTAAAAACTAATCAAAGATAGCAAGAGGCACGCACGAGGAAAAAAAAAAATAACAATCGTAATTTAACTTCATTGGAAGATGACGTCATCCACTTCGGGAAAAACACGGGACAAAAAAAATAAATTGAGCACATATAAAATAGAATTTAATATAATATAACATAACATACATTTTAGACTACTCGTAAAATACCACTGCTTCGATCGATCGATGGTGTATTTTTCTTCAAACATTTGAATTTGAATTTTACTTTTTAATCATAAATATAAAATAAACCCGTGCGTCCCGCTTTATCTTTTATTGTGCTATTTATTTATTTATTTTTAATTATTGTTGAGCACAATATAATGTAGTATATATATTTTTTATGGCAACAATGATTTGAGAAAAAAAAAATCATTTCATTGAAAAAAAAATGCTGATTTAATTTTTAATTAACTGTAATTTTTAATCAAAAAACGTGTTTTAAAGAAATGTGAGTATACTATGTCAGAAGCCTGTTCAAAAACCTTTCGAATGATAGCTCATTCATTTTTGTGCATTTTGTAAATGCATAGAAAAAGGGATGTTGGCAACAGAAATAATACATATGATTAAAACATTTTTATGATGACATGTAAAATTTTAAAGCATATGTAAGTACAAGGAAGTCAGAAATGATAACTTATTGTATGATAAATCTAAAACTTCTAATATGAAAAATTACATAAATTTTTATTCTTAAAATGAAAGCCTATATAAAATATTAAAATACATACAATTAGGTATAATTGCAACTCAAGTAATTTATATATGAAAAATCCCTGACGGCTCTGCCTACAGGCACAGGTAGATTTCGAAGACGCAGATCGTGGGGCACCTGTTTGTTGGGAATTGCTGAAGAAATGACCTTTTTGCCATGATGCGGCAGTTGGAACCGCCTACTTCAAAACCTAACTTGTTTGCAGGCGGAGCCAACAGGGATTTTTTTTTTCTGCTATACGAGTTGGTCCTATAAAAAACTTGTCAATATAAAAGTTTTAGATAATATTAAGAGGATTTATAATAAATTTAAGCGGATTTTAAATCTTGGGAATTGACGAAGTTATGATTTTTTTCTTCTAAAACCCCCTTTCCCCCCTCCCTTGGGGCCATTTTTAATTATATCAAAAATCTGTCATACATACATTTTCGGTCCTTCTCCTAGAAGTAATAATAACTTCAAACGGATTCGATAAGTATCATAATTAAGAAATTATGTTTTTTTTTCTGTTTTTAAAAAAAGCCCCCCATCCCCAGTCCCCCCCTTGGTTCGATGTTGCCCATTAACGAACTTGACCGAGATTTTATGTATCAGTTTCGAAAAGATGCGGGAGTTGGAACCGTCTACTTCGAAAAATAACTTGTTTGCAGGCGGAGCCGGCAGGGATTTTTTTTTTTTTTTTTAATTTTTTTTTTTTTTTTTTTTGGCTATAAGGGTTGGTCCTATAAAAAACTTGTCAATATAAAAGTTTTAGATAATATTAAGAGGATTAATAATACATTCAAGCGGATTTGATATCTTGTGAATTGACGCAGTTATGATTTTTTTTCTTCTAAAACCCCCCTTTTTTCGCGACCTCGGAGCCATTTTTAATTATATCAAAAATCTGTCATACATACATTTTCGGCCCTTCTCCTAGAAGTAATAATAACTTTAAACGGATTCGATACGTATCATAATTAAGACATTATGGGTTTTTTTCTGTTTTCACAAAAAGCCCCCCCCCCCCCCCTTGGTTCGATTTTGCCCATTAACGAACTTGACCGAGATTTTATGCCCCTTGATTTTATGTATCAATTTGGAAGAGATTTGTGTAGAATTATTGCAGTTATCGTGTCCATAAAAAAGTGACATAGATAGATAGATAGATAGATAGATAAGTTTTGAACTGGGGGTGGTTTTGGGTTCTGGGAGTCATGATCGGCGTAGATCTGCAAAAAATTTTCAAAAATTCCAACTTAGGTGAGAATGTAATAGGTAGTATTTCTTACGAAATCTACCTAAAAAATAAATCGGTCACTTATCACAGTTATTTTGTAATTTATTTTTAGTTTATATAATTCGTGTAATAAATCAAACTGTGTTTTAAATTTTTTATCACTTTAAGGTGATTTTGATGTTAAAAAATAGTAGAAGGGAAACAGCGTAAAAGTTGGCAGCTATGCAAAGATCGTAAAATAGCTTTCACGCGTATCAAATGGTACTGTTAGTAAATGTATTGCTGCTAGCGATTTTCTGATTCATTTTTAAGCATAAAAGCATAATACTTTCAAGCATGATTATTGAAATGATTGAACAGTTCTTTATTTTCAAATAAAGGAATTACATCTTGAGCTATAGGCTATTATTGTCTAAGGACGACAATTTGTTCCTTTCCTGCGCTGTCACATCCTAAAATTCAGTTAAAAATGACAACTTTGACAGCATTATTTGAAAATCTTTTGCCTTTACAGGAAAATGAAAAAAATATATATTACATAGTTTCTTAATAAGTTTGTGAATAACAAGTAATATAATTTTTTTTTTAAGTCAATTCCTACTTTTTAATCATAAATATACAAAATAAATCCGTGCAGCATTAATGTCCCACGTTATCTTTATGGAACATTATTTTATAATCATCGTTGCGGTATTTCATTTCTGTGGTTACTCATTTGAGATAAATCTTTCATTTCATTTATGAAAACAATGGGAGGAATTTTTTTCTCTCATTTAAAACTAAAATTAATTAATTAAATTTAATGAATTAATTAATATTTGAAAAACTGTATTAACATAAAGTGTCATCCACTACAAGTTTAAAAAACATATTATTTGAACTTGAGTGGATGAATAGAAAATATTTTATTAACGATTGAAAATTTGAACAAGATATATATAGAGTGTGAGCTAATAGTAGGAATTTAAAAAAATCAATTAAAAAATGTGTCAGAAAGTGCACAGTTTGGATTTCAGAACAGCCTTAAGTAAATAAAATGTATATGCGAAAAAATTAAGTCAGAAAATAAAACAAATGCATTATGTAATAATATTTAATAAAATATATTTACTGATAATTATCATATATTTAAAATTCTAAATATTTTTTGTGTTTAATTAAATTTATATTTACAAAGCTTCGCTTAATCTTGATTACTATTTTTTTCAATTTCGGTTCGGATTACTGGGTTTCTATTGATATGGGTAAGCAGAAATATTGATGTACAATGCTTCCCCCCCCCCAAAAAAAAAAATGAACCATTAATTTGGATAGCTAAATACATTAGCAATTTAACTTCAAATTTGAGGAAATATAATTAAAACATATCAATATTTCGGAAATTCTGAATCTAGATCCTTTAATTTAAAAGCGTTATTGTTATTTAGCGCAGCTATTTTCCTCCTGTTACATTACAAAATCCCTTTTTAATTATAGCTAAACCATGTGTTTCTCTCAATAACATGAGATTACAATTGACCAGTCGATACCTATTAAATTATAAAAAAATAAATAAAAAAAAAAACTGGCTTAAACCGCGCTGGAGATCTGCATGGGCTGAAATATTCACAACTGGGCCCGGCCCGAATGAAGCCATCTTGTTCCGGAGTCCCGAGAAAGTAAAGTCCAAAACCAAAACCCATCCTCTATACAGATCTATAACCATAAGCTAATCTCTAATCTTCTAACTTACATTTACTTGGCCCAGAGCCTCTGTGTTTACTCAGAATCGGCTTCAAACGGGAAGTGACGTTTCCTAGAAAATAGGGCTACCAGAAAAAGAAGTTTTTCGCCCATGCGAAAGTCAGCACCATCTATTGAGTAAAGGTGATTTTCATAATATCTGACGCTCCTTTTTAAAAGCTAAAAATTACATATATTAAAATAGATAAATAATATACTATACATTAAAAATTTTATAATGTAAAGATACTTTTAGCTTACAATAAGGTCAAGTTTGGAAAACGAGACAATAAAATAAATATTAGTCTTTGTTTCCATCATCATTTGAGTGATATACTGTTCAACTGTGGTACAAAATGGTGTCTTCAACATTGGGGTTCTTGAATCAAAAAGTGAAATTTTTTTTTATGTTGGGGAAGAAATCGTCCTACAGGAAAAGATTAAGCATACACTTGACAATAAGCCTGAAAAACATACAACATTTGAGGAAAACATACAAACTGGCAACCCTAGTTGACTACCTACTTCCAATGAAGCTTTTCCACTTTTATTTCTGACCCACTTACACAAAGTTACCCTTTCCTAAACTTGTCTGGTCTGTTTCCTTGTTTCCTTAGTTACTAACCAAACAAGAAAACTATTCATTCAATTTATTACCTGATATTGTGCCATTTATTACCTGATATTGTGCCATTTTACATTTTTAGGTAGATTTCGTAAGAAATACTACCTATTACATTCTCACCTAAGTTGGAATTTTTGAAAATTTTTTGCAGATCTACGCTGATCATGACTCCCAGAACCCAAAACCACCCCCAGTTCAAAACTTTATATATATATATATATATATATATATAATATATATATATATAATTATAATATCTATGAATTTCAAAAAACATATCAAGTTCTATTCTACTTAAATCTCCAAAGAGATAATCAATGATACTGTGTATACAGAATACCACATAGCTAATAATTAACATGTGCAAACATAATATTACCATAGCTGATGCTTCAATGGTAATTGGCCAAATTTTACTCATACCAAAATAATATTGAAAAAAGAAATAGAGAGAAAGGGGGAAAAAAAAAAAATTATAAATTGTAGTTGCAATTAAGTAAACACAAATGGATTAACAAATTAAATATGAACCATACACAATGGAAAATTGGACCACATGAGAATTAAATATGAATTGGACATGGAAAAACACATGCACATGTACTCATCAGCCTGGATGCACTCACATGTGTTTTAATTAATAATTCAGTGTTTCATAATTCTACTGGCATAATGCTAAGATCAGTAGAATCATCCAGGTACACTGAATTATTACCAAACAACAATTGGAAATATTAAAATTTGGAAATATTTAAATAGGAAATAAAAAACCATTAAGAAAATACAATATATTTCACTCACATCGATTATCCAAAAAACTGTAATTAACACCTCACTAAATTACCACGAGATAACAGTTTTGAAATAATAAAATTGGAAATATGAACGCGTAAAGTGTAGATAAAATATTTTACTCACAATAATTATACAGAATCCTTAAAATGTCACAACGTCTACATAATATTCACATCCACATGGCAATGCATCATACATGTTAACTAAGTCGAGTTGAGAGAAATGATTTGTAAGACAAGCTGAGAGCACACTTTTTTTAAAACACAACCCCATAAATGACACCCAATCACAAAATGATTCAAAAACACTCAAAATAATTCTGGTTTTAATACACTTATAACAAATTTATATCCGTGAATATATATTACTCCATCCAATTTTAATTCCTGAAAGTAAAATTAATATACAATCAATAGCTCCCTCTATAGTTAAATTAAATATAATATTAACAATATTATCTACAACTACCTGAAAGGTAAAGTGTCGCCATCTATTGGTATTATAATAGTTCATAATTAATATTTAGTTAAATATCCACTTTATTAGTTACATACTATTCATTAGATTTATTTATATAAATAAACTTTAAAAAACAATACTAACTTGTAATTTTACTCAAAATTCAAATAAAATATAATACTACTAAATGAATAAATCTACACAGAATTAATTCAACTTGCACAGCATTTCAGATATTCTTAACAAGAATATATTATGTAAAAGAGATATTATTTTAATTCAAATTATTTTTGCTGCCAGCTGTGTTAATCCACTGATATTATAGACATTTATTAAATAATTAATGTTTTATTTTTACTACTACTTAAATATATATTAGACTTGTTTTTAAATAATTAATGTTTAATTTATACTACATTGTAAATATATTTTATATTTATAGATTAATTTAAATATCTAATTAAATAATTCATAAACAATTCAAAATATCTCAAAATTTATAATGTTGATAATTAATAGTATTACTACTGTTTTTCAATCAAATTAATGCAATGCAGTAATTAAAATACTTGTTAATTTTAATTATTCATAGACAAAAATAAAAACTATATATATTTATTTTTATATATATTGCAAATAGATATATATATATGAGTTATAATCACCAATGTTATCATTGTATAATTTAATTTGTTATTGTATAAGTTAATTTATAAATGTATGAAAACTGCACATCAATAATACCTTAAACAGAGGTGATCGGCAACGCACAATCACAACTATACAAAGTATAAATAATGTTCAATCAAATATTAAATTTCCTAATATGTTATATTTGTAATTATGTATGTTATATTTGTAATTTTCTACATAAAGTGTATATAATGTTCAAACAAATATTAAATATTAAATTTCCTAATATGTTATAATTGTAATAATGTATGTTATAATTATTATTTTCTATACCTTTTGTTATATGTTATCGCACACTAAAACAATAATTTATTACATACCATGTTTATATTTAAATTATATAATAAATGTTATTTAAAAGAGTTGATGATTGAATTTATCATAAAAATAGGATATCCATATATTTTTGCTTGATCTCGAATATATCTAATATTTTTGTTTTTATTTATATCTGAGCATAAGTATTTTATACGATGTAGATAATTGATAATTATATTTTTATAAACAGATTTATGTAAACATGAAGCATAATTGGTAAAAATATTTACTTTAAATGGGAAATCAAATCTCTTATCATAAATATCAAAAATTAATTTATAATTATTAGTAATATTAATTTTTAAGTCAAGAAAGTTTATATTATTATTAATTAAATCAATTTCGCTTAATTTAAGCTGAGTAGGATAAAAATTGAGTGGTGATGTGCAATTTTTTTCATTGAAATAAAATATGATAATGTCATCAATATAGCGATAAAATACATAATCATTGTTCGGACTTATATTTCTTTCATAATAATATAAGTAAAGGTCAGAGAGAATACTAGATGCGGTTCCGCCCTGCGGAATTCCCTGGCATTGTTTATAGATAATATTGTCATATATAATGTAATTATTATGCAATGTAAAATTTAGTAAAGTTTTAAAAAAATTTACTGAAATATGTTCTTTTAATTTTAATTGAGATTTAAATTCTTTAAATAATATACACATTGTTTTATGTAAGTCTTTTATATCAATGTTATTAAATAAATCATTAAAATCCAATGTTTTTATGAATTTTACCGGATTGATATTATGTATTTTATTAATGAGTTGAAAACTATTTTTTAGGCAATGTTGGTTATTATGTTTTAGCGTTATATCATATATCTGCTTTAAAATATTAAGTAGTAAATTGCTTGCATTTTTATTATATGTGTTACAACCGATGGTAACAGTGCGAAATTTAATAGGATTTTTATGAAATTTTGGAATTATAACAAGATAAGGATAATTAAAATTATTACATTTGATTTTTAGTAATTTGTGATAATTTAATAATTTTCTGTTATTTATTTCAATATTTAATATAGTTTTATTAAAAATATTACTTGTGTTGATTGCATTGTGAATTAACACTTTATAGTATTCTTTACAAATGATAGCATAATTATTTGGAGATTTATCTACATAAGTAATTATAAATTTGTTTTGTAATTCTGATATATGTTTATTTATGTTTTTAAAAGCTGCATGTGTAATATGATGATAATTTTTTATAATTTCATTTTTTAATTTATCATTTACAGAAAATCTCCATTCACTGAAATATTCGATTGGTTTATTGTAATCAACAGCAATTTTATATATAAACAAATCAATATCTTGAATAAACTGCAATATTATGGATTTGATATTACACTTATATGGAAGACGAAATTTTGTGCCATTATGCATTAAGTTTTGTAAAATAGGTTGTTCTACAATATTAAGATCACCAGTAATGATATGACCATGTGTTGTATTTATATACTTTTGATATTTTGGGTCATTACAATAACATGGGTAATTCTTTGAAGAGACCAAATTTTTTGCAAAAGAATTGTAATTAAAAATTTTACGTCCAAGTGTGCGATTATATTTATATGTCTTGTGAATGGTAAAATTTTTTATTGGAAAATTATTATTAATGTTGTTTATTATATTGTGTAAATTTATATTATTAAATACATGATTGGAAAAATTTATAATTAATTGTGTATTATTAGTTTTATATTTAGGTTTATTAGAAAGACTTGTATTTAATAGGTTTGCTCTATAATGTAGAATATCATAAAAGATATCACAAAAATGTGGAGAATATTGATTCTTTTTAAATACCTTGAAATATTGGTTTATATATTTCTTTTTTATACTAAAAACATGTTTTCTTATAGCAAGCCAACAATAATCATTACAAAATTGTGCCTCAAGATTATCAAGCTCTTGTTGAATCACAATATCATCAGTGAATTTTTTGTTATTATGTTTACCTCTACCAGATCTAGATGTTTTTTTTAAGTTTGAAAAATTTAAACCGGAATAAAGATTTTTATAATTTTCATATTTAGTTAAATCTGAAAATACAGGATGTGATTTTTTGTATACTAATTGATTTAATCCATAAGGATATGTAGTATTAAAATGTCTTATATATTTAGATTCTAGAAAAAGTCGTTCAGTAAAATTTTTTTGTATTTTAAGTATTTTAATAGTAATATTTTTAAAATCATGATTTTTGAAATGAGTATATTCAATATTATGAGTTGTTTGAAATTTAGAATTTTTATATTTATCAATATGAGAACGATGTAAATTTAGCCGCTTATGTAATTTTTGACAAGACTGTCCAATATATTCCATGTTACACGAATTGCATTTCAATGAATAGATTACATTGTATGCTTTGCAAAATTTTACCAAATTAAGATTGTTATTATTTGAAATCTGTGACTTATCAGCTAATGGACATGTAAGACAACGCTTAGATTCACACTCTCCCCATCGATGACACCCAAACACAAAATGATTCAAAAACACACAAAATAATTCTGGTTTTAATACACTTATAACAAAATTATATCCGTGAATATATATTACTCCATCCTATTTTAATTCCTGAAAGTAAAATTAATATACAATCAATAGCTCCCTCTATAGTTAAATTAAATATAATATTAACAATATTATCAACAACTACCTGAAAGGTAAAGTGTCGCCATCTATTGGTATTATAATAATTCATAATTAATATTTAGTTAGATATCCACTTTATTAGTTACATACTCACTTCATTAGATTTAATTATATAAATAATCTTTAAAAAAACAGTACTAACTTGTAGTTTTACTTTAAATTCAAATAAAATATAATACTACTATATGAATAAATCTACACAGAATTAATTCAACTTGCACAGCATTTCAGATATTTTTAACAAGTATATATTATGTAAAAGAGATATTATTTTAATTCAAATTGTTTTTGCTGCCAGCTGTGTTAATCCACTGATATTATAGACATATTATTAAATAATTAATGTTTTATTTTTACTACTACTTAAATATATATTAGACTTGTTATTAAATAATTAATGTTTAATTTATACTACATTGTAAATATATTTTATATTTCATAGATTAATTTAAATATCTAATTAAATAATTCATAAACAATTCAAAATATCTCAAAATTTATAAAATTGATAATTAATAGTATTACTACTGTTTTTCAATCAAATTAATGCAATGCAGTAATTAAAATACTTGTTAAATTTAATTATTCATAGACAAAAATAAAAACTATATATATTTATATTTATATATATTGCAAATAGATATGTTTATGAGTTACAATCACCAATGTTATCCATGATGATTTAATTTGTTATTGTATAAGTTAATTTATAAATGTATGAAAACTGCACATCAATAACACCTTAAACAGAGGTGATCGGCAACGCACAATCACAACTATACAAAGTGTATATAATGTTCTATCAAATATTAAATTTCCTAATATGTTATAATTGTAATTATGTATGTTATAATTGTAATTTTCTATATAAAGTGTATATAATGTTCATACAAATATTAAATATTAAATTTCCTATATATATAATATATATATATAATATATATACATATATATGTCACTTTTTTATGGACACGATAACTGCAATAATTCTGCACAGATCTCTTCGAAACTGATACATAAAATCAAGGGGCATAAAATCTCGGTCAAGTTTGTTAATGCGCAAAATCGAACCAAGGAGGGGGGAAGGGGCTTTTTGTGAAAACAGAAAAAACCCCATAATTTCTTAATTATGATACGTATCGAATCCGTTTGAAGTTATTATTACTTCTAGGAGAAGGGCCGAAAATTTATATATGACAGATTTTTGATATAATTAAAAATGGCCCAAAGGGGAGGGGGGGAAAAAGGGTTTTAGAAGAAAAAAAATTCATAACTTCGTCAATTCCCAAGATTTTAAATCCGCTTAAATTCATTATAAATCCTCTTAATATTATCTAAAACTTTTGTATTGACAAGTTTTTATAGGACCAACTCTTATAATAAAAAAAAAACCCTGCTGGCTCCGCCTGCAAACAAGTTATGTTTCGAAGAAGGTGGTTCCAACTGCCGCATCATGGCAAAAAGGTCATTTCTTCCGCAATTCCCAACAAACAGGCGCCCCACGGTCTGCGTCTTCGAAATCTACCTGTGCCTGTAGACCAAGCCGTCAGGGATTTTTTTTTTCAATGGGTTTTTATTGAGATAATTAATTTTTCCATGAAAATTTTTTCAGTTTTGTTATGTACAGCAGTTTTGGCCTCTCCAGTATTTCTGAAAACTCTACGTTCATGAATACATAGATTATGTTTGTTTTAAATAAATGTTTACCAGAAGGACCCGTGCAAAGCTTTCGCACTGCAATCTTTGAGATTATTTCCTGGTACGTTTTAGCACTAATTTTTAATTAACAGCTTTTTTTAAAAAAAAATCAAACAACGTGTTTTAACGAAATGTGGGTGTACTATCTCAGAAACTTGTTCAAATTCTTTTCGAATGATACCTCATTCATCGTTGTATGTTTTGTATGTGTATAGAAAAAAGGATGTTGACAACAGAAATAATATATATGATGATTGCTTGTGTATAAGCAAATGGGAATAGATTGCCAGAAATGTTTTTGCCAAATTTCCTTCTCTCACCAAGGTATTTTCTCTAGGTTGCCAAGACACCTATACTGAAAGGGAAAAAAACATGAAACACTGAATCAGATGTTCAGGGAATTCATATTAAAGCAGTTCCTCAGATTTTGCAAAACTGGTCCAGAAATGTCTTAAATACACAAATCAATATTTGATACACTACTTTTTTGCAAGCCTATGTGCACTTAAACATGGGATGTTCAAACTTTGTGGTCCAGCAGCCATTTAAGTGACGTCAGACTACGCAGGCGTATTAACAGCTTAATGAAATTTAAAAAATAAATACTTATATTTTTTGTGAATTCAATGTGGATCAATTTTTGTGAATTCAATGTGAATCAATTTTTGTGAATGAACTGTATATCTAAATGGAAGATAATCCTTAAATTACGTAATCTACTGGTGCTCCGATACAGTACACATATACACAGCCACGATTAAAAAGTAAACAAATAAACAATAGTTGATGCACGTGTAAAAATTAAATAAAAACCCGATTAAAAGCTCGATATTTTTTCAAAAAGTACGCGCAAGAAATAAATTAACAATCGTATTTTAATTGCATTATCGGATGAAGTCATCTGATAATGCAGTATTTTATTTTTGTGGCAACACTGATTTAAGGAAAACCTTTCATTTCATTTATAAAAACAATGCCGATTTAATTTTTAATTAACTGCAATTTTTAATCAAAAACATGTTGTAACGAAATGTTAAGTGTGCTATGTCAGAAGCCTGTTCAAAATCCTTTCATATGGTATCTCATACGTCGTTCTGCGTTTCTTATTTTCTTAGAAAAAGGGATGTTGACAGGAGAAATAATATATACGATTATTAGTTATATAAGTTCAATTTTAAATAAGAATTTTGAGGAAAAAAAAAAAGAAGGTTATTTCAAGGGATTTTCAAATGTTTTTTTTTTTTTTTGCGGGGGAGGGGGGGGGTAGGCAAAATCAAGTGTGTTTAATAAGTTAATTGTGTCCCCCCCTCCCCCCCCCCAAAAAAAAAAAAAAAAAAAAAAAAAAAAAAAAAAAAAAAAAAAACTGGTCACACCACGTTTTTGCGTGGAAGTCAGAACGCTTTCTCTGCTCCACTACAGATTTTTCGCACTTTGTTGAGCGCTCTAAATTCTAAGGCAATGGAAAAGAACATTTTATTACCCATGACCAGGGGTCGGAAGTAGCGTGCTACAAGTAGCGAAACTATTGTAGCTGCTACTTTTTATAGTAGTTTGTAGTGTAACAAGCTACATTTTGAATAATGTAGTGTAGCGAGTATAGTGCGATTAAAAAAATCCGTAGTTTGTATAGCGGGAACCGACGCTACTTTTAACGCTATTTCAGGGGTGCGAAATGTATCATTCTCAGGGTTCGTAAATATCATGATATTTTCGAAAATATCAAAAATATCCGATATTTTGATATATTTTCGATATATATCCGATATTTTCAAAATGGTTAACTTACTGCTGATAATAAATATTTTCAAGCGATAATATAGATTAGAAACTAAAATATAGTGCACTTAACATGAAAGCTTAAATAATATACTAAAAATGATTTTCCCCCCTTTTTTTTTTTTTTTTTTTTTTTTTGAACAAAATTGAAGATAAACTAATCAACAAAACAGAAGCAATTTGCTTTATGCACTTATAATAAAACAACTATAAGATTCAGTATCAACTATCAAGAAATAGGAAATTTATAAAACAAAAAATTAAATACAAAATAGTTTTTTTTAATGGAAAAATTTAAACATAAATGTCAGCTTATTTTTTTATTCCCTAACATGTTGTACAATTTAAGCTCAACACCACCAAAACCAGAAATGGATTCTTTTCTAATGAAGCTGTATGGAACTGATTATTTAAATTAGACAGTTTATCCTTCTATATCTGTCCTGAATTATTTATGTCCCACGTAATTATGAGTCCGATATAATCTACATTCAAAAATAAAAACTTCAAACAAAGCTGCGATAAGATTTTTGTTTTTTTCTTTAGCTAAAAAATTAACTGCCAGAGACAAATGTTCGTTATCTACAGAATGGAACAGTCAATATCAGTTGAAAATTTCATTTACACTTGTTTTGACTTAAAATAACAAAAATATCTTGGACACTGATATTTTGAAAATAAATATCAAATATTGAAAATAACAAACATCTTGATATTTTGAAAATTAATATCAAATAATGTGAAAATATCGAAAATATCAAAAATCTTGATATTTTGAAAATAAATATCTGATATATATCATGATATATATCCATTGATATATATCAACGAACCCTGATCATTCTGCCAATCACGTTACCGAAATTTGCTTCTTTTGAGCAAAATTTGTTCTGCTCCATAATTTGCGAATCTCAGCTGCAAATCTCGGCTGCAGCGTATAACAACGTATTGCATGAAGTGATAGATTTTTCCCATTGATTTTTGCTGGTAAGATCAAGTACTAATCTACCAAATGAATTAATTTTCTTTCTGGCAACACTTGTCTATTTACTCATTATTAAGTCTTTAGGTTTTAACGCCGATTTCTTAATATTCGGAATATATATTTTTTTTTATTTATAGATTTATTTATTATTTGCATCTAGAGTTGTTTTTCTGTAATATTCTAGATTATAATATCTGTCATAATTTTGCTACGAAATTTAATGTGTGTATAAATTACCATTTTGGAAACAAACACAAAACTTTTTCCTGTATGTTGTCTTTTTTAATGCCCTCGATTATGTTGTATTTTTTAGGTAGCTTTCAATACAAAAAAGTATAAAGCTACCTATTGCAGCCGTTCGGAGGAAAGCAGTTCCGGAAAATTTCGATATATTTTCACCGATCATGACCCCCAGACCCCAAAACCACCCTCCGTTCAAATGTTGATTTATATATATATATATATATATATATATATATATAAAACTTTAAGTAAAATTTAACCATTGAAACATTATTGAAACATTGTGACCACATACACTGAAATCCCTATATATATATATATATATATATATATATATCTGACCTATGTCATACGATAACGCTCGTATTTATAAATCAATTTTGATGAAACTAATTGTGTGTATTAAGCTCACCAATGTCTCGACCGAGTTCGTTGGCCAGCTTGGTCCGCCATTTTGTTTCAAGATGGCGGCCATTTAAAAATTTAAAACTAAAATAAATATACAAAAAAGTTAAAATTTCAAATTTATTTTTTAATTACGTGTTAGGCCTTGATACAAGGATTCCAGAGCCTTTTTTGGTTTACCTCTATCTTAAAAAATGGCTGAGATAGAGCAGTTCGAAATTCTAGGGTGGCTGACATTTTGAAACAAAACAGCACATTAACGCGATTACTCGCAAATTATTTTCTTTCATTGTTGTAATAATTTTCCCAATCATATGCATAAAACTATATATTCATATCCGTTAGCGCCAAATTCTCGCCAAAATTGGCGACATTTGGCGAAATGTCGCCAAATTTGGCGACCAAAATAAGTCTTCATAAATGATGCCAATTTGGCTATTGCTCAATAATTTGGCGAATTTCTTATTCAAATTCAGTATTAACGAATCTTTTGTAAACGTTTCTTAGCATTTTAACTTGCTGTTTTCGTGTAACATTAGCTAAAATTTTAAAACGAAGATATAGGAAAGCTACTTTTTCCTCCCGGTAGTGTTCCCGCTAGGCTTTTTTTGAAGGGCGCAGCGCCCTGCCCTTTTTAAAATCGGCAAAATGCGCCCTGCCCTTTTTGAAATCGGCAAAATGCGCCCTACCTTTTTTAAAACTAGTCAAAAGTGGCCAAAAACATCGCGAAAAAAAATGCAAACTTCGTCAAAAACATTGCGAAAAGCGGCAAATTTCGTCAAAAGATCGCGAAAAAAACGGCAAATTTTGTCAACAAATTGCGGGAAAAACGTGACTTTCGTCTGAGAATCGCGAAAAAACGGCAAATTTCGTCAAAAACACTGTGAAAAACGACAAATTTCGTCAAAAGATCGCGAGAAAACGGCAAATTCCGTCAAAAGCATTGCGAAAAACGGAAAATTTCGTCGAAATATCGTGAAAAAACGACAAATTTCTTCAAAAGATCGCGAAAAAACGACAAATTTCGTCAACAGATCGCGGGAAAAACGTGAATTTTGTCAGAGAATCGCGATAAAACGGCAAACTTCGTCAAAAACATTGCAAAAAGCGGCAAATTTCGTCAAAAGATCGCGAAAAAAACGGCAAATTTTGTCAAAAAATTGCGGGAAAAACGTGACTTTCGTCTGAGAATCGCGAAAAAACGGCAAATTTCGTCAAAAACATTGTGAAAAACGACAAATTTCGTCAAAAGATCGCGAGAAAACATCAAATTCCGTCAAAAGCATTGCGAAAAACGGTAAATTTCGTCAAAATATCGTGAAAAAACGACAAATTTCTTCAAAAGATCGCGAAAAAACGACAAATTTTGTCAACAGATCGCGGGAAAAACGTGAATTTTGTCAGAGAATCGCGAAAAAAGGCAAATTTCGTCAAAAACATTGCGAAAAGCGGCAAATTTCATCAAAAGATCGCAAAAAAACGGCAAATTTCGTCAAAAACATTGCGAAAAGCGGCAAATTTCATCAAAAGATCGCGAAAAAACGGTAAATTTTGCCAACAAATCGCGATAAAACGGCAAATTTCGTCGAAAACATTGCGAAAAAACGGCAAATTTCGTCAAAAACATTGCGAAAAACGGCAAATTTCGTCAAAAACATTGCGAAAAACGGCAAATTTCGTCAAAAATATTGCGAAAAAATGTCAAATTTGGTCCACAAATCCCGAGAAACGGCAAATTTCGTCAAAAAAAATAGCGAAAAAACCCGCAAATTTTATCAACAGATCTCGAAAAAACTGCAAATTTCGTCAAAAGATCGCGAGAAAACGGCAAATTCCGTCAAAAGCATTGCGAAAAACGGTAAATTTCGTCAAAATATCGTGAAAAAACGACAAATTTCTTCAAAAGATCGCGAAAAAACGACAAATTTTGTCAACAGATCGCGGGAAAAACGTGAATTTTGTCAGAGAATCGCGATAAAACGGCAAACTTCGTCAAAAACATTGCGAAAAGTGGCAAATTTCGTCAAAAGATCGCGAAAAAACGGCAAATTTCGTCAAAAACATTGCGAAAAGCGGCAAATTTCATCAAAAGATCGCGAAAAAACGGCAAATTTCGTCAAAAACATTGCGAAAAGCGGCAAATTTCGTCGAAAACATTGCGAAAAAACGGCAAATTTCGTCAAAAACATTGCGAAAAACGGCAAATTTCGTCAAAAACATTGCGAAAAACGGCAAATTTCGTCAAAAATATTGCGAAAAAACGTCAAATTTGGTCCACAAATCCCGAAAAACGGCAAATTTCGTCAAAAAAAATAGCGAAAAAACCCGCAAATTTTATCAACAGATCTCGAAAAAACTGCAAATTTCGTCAAAAGATCGCGATAAAACGGCAAATTTTGTCAACAAATCGCGGAAAAACCGTGACTTTCGTCAGAGAATCGCGAAAAAACTGCAAATTTCGTCAAAAACATTGCGAAAAACGTCAAATTTCGTAAAAAACTGCGAAAAACGTCAAATTTTGTCAACAGATCGCGAAAAAAGGCAAATTTCGTCAAAAAAATAGCGAAAAAAAACCGCAAATTTCGTCAAAAGATCGCGATAAAACGGTAAACTTCGTCAAAAACATTGCGAAAAGCGGCAAATTTCATCAAAAGATCGCGAAAAAACGGCAAATTTCGTCAAAAACATTGCGAAAAACGACAAATTTCGTCAAAAGATCGCGAGAAAACGGCAAATTCCGTTAAAATCATTGCGAAAAACGGTAAATTTCGTCAAAAGATCGCGAGAAAACGGCAAATTCCGTCAAAAGCATTGCGAAAAACGGTAAATTTCGTCAAAATATCGTGAAAAAACGACAAATTTCTTCAAAAGATCGCGAAAAAACGGCAAATTTCGTCAAAAACATTGCGAAAAGCGGCAAATTTCATCAAAAGATCGCGAAAAAACAGCAAATTTCGTCAAAAACATTGCGAAAAGCGGCAAATTTCGTCAAAAGATCGCGAAAAAACGGCAAATTTTGTCAACAAATTGCGGGAAAAACGTGACTTTCGTCTGAGAATCGCGAAAAAACGGCAAATTTCGTCAAATCATTGTGAAAAACGACAAATTTCGTCAAAATATCGCGAGAAAACATCAAATTCCGTCAAAAGCATTGCGAAAAACGGTAAATATCGTGAAAAAACGACAAATTTCTTCAAAAGATCGCGAAAAAACGGCAAATTTTGTCAACAGATCGTGGGAAAAACGTGAATTTTGTCAGAGAATCGCGATAAAACGGCAAACTTCGTCAAAAACATTGCGAAAAGCGGCAAATTTCGTCAAAAGATCGCGAAAAAACTGCAAATTTCGTCAAAAACATTGAGAAAAGCGGCAAATTTCATCAAAAGATCGCGAAAAAACGGCAAATTTCGTCAAAAACATTGCGAAAAGCGGCAAATTTCATCAAAAGATCGCGAAAAAACGGTAAATTTTGCCAACAAATCGCGATAAAACGGCAAATTTCGTCGAAAACATTGCGAAAAAACGGCAAATTTCGTCAAAAACATTGCGAAAAACGGCAAATTTCGTCAAAAACATTGCGAAAAACGGCAAATTTCGTCAAAAATATTGCGAAAAAACGTCAAATTTGGTCAACAAATCCCGAAAAACGGCAAATTTCGTCAAAAAAAAATAGCGAAAAAACCCGCAAATTTTATCAACAGATCTCGAAAAAACTGCAAATTTCGTCAAAAGGTCGCGATAAAACGGCAAATTTTGTCAACAAATCGCGGAAAAAACGTGACTTTCGTCAGAGAATCGCGAAAAAACGGCAAATTTCGTCAAAAACATTGCGAAAAACGGCAAAATTCGTAAAAAACATTGCGAAAAACGTCAAATTTTGTCAACAGATCGCGAAAAACGGCAAATTTCGTCAAAAAAATAGCGAAAAAAACGCAAATTTCGTCAAATCGCGATAAAACGGTAAACTTCGTCAAAAACATTGTGAAAAGCGGCAAATTTCGTCAAAAGATTGCGAAAAAACGGCAAATTTTGTCAACAAATCGCGGGAAAAACGTGACTTTCGTCAGAGAATCGCGAAAAAACGGCAAATTTCGTCAAAAACATTGCGAAAAACGACAAATTTCGTCAAAAGATCGCGAAAAACGGCAAATTTCGTCAAAAGCATTGCGAAAAACGGTAAATTTCGTCAAAACATCGCGAAAAAACGGCAAATTTCGTCAAAAATATTGCGAAAAAAACAGCAAATTTTGTCAACAGATCGCGAAAAACGGCAAATTTCTTCAAAAAAAAATAGCGAAAAACCCGCAAATTTTATCAACAGATCTCGAAAAAACTGCAAATTTCGTCAAAAGATCGCGATAAAACGCAATTTTTATCAACAGATCTCGAAAAAACTGCAAATTTCGTCAAAAGATCGCGATAAAACGCAAATTTCGTCAAAGGGACGCAACCCCCCCCCCCCCCTTAACACCCTAAAAAAAAAAATTAAGAAAACATCTTTTGCTCTCCCAGCTCACCAAGCTTAAAAGCCTTCTCTCTTTTTTTTTTTTTTTTTTTTTTTTTCCTGCTGTGTCACTTTATTATAGCAAATAATCGATCAAGTAATTTTCCACACCCTCACCCAAAATTGATGCCCCCCCCCCCTTCTTTTCAAGCACACAAAATTTAAAGTTAAAATTCTTTTATTTAAATTTTTTTGTCCTATTTTTAAATCTTTAGTAAGGTAACTAAATCAGTCATCTTAAGTTCAAAATTTCTGCTTCCCCCTTAAAATTCATAGTTTAGAGGCGGCTAATAATTTTATATCCACATATGTTAACCTAATTACTTACTAGAACCTTAAAATATCAATTTAATAAAAATGTATTTCTGTAATTTATGTTACTAAATGTGTGTACAAACATTGATGAGTATATGATGAACAATAATGAGTTTCTTATATTGGTTCCGAAAATGTATACTTTTTTTATGAAACAATGCCCTTTTTCGCTGAAACTAGTGCCCTTTATATGCTTCAATAGTGCCCTTTTTGTGACTAGCACCCTGCCCTTTTTTTTTTCTAGAGTGAGCACTACCTCCCGGTACAGGCCGGAAGGACTTTTTTAATTATATCCCGGCAGACACGATATAACGAGGGGTCGCTTTATTTAATTTGTCTTCAATTTCTAGTGTAAATGGAACCCTTTGACAAAATCTGAAAGTAGCGTAGTAGTGGCTACTTTTGAAAAGTAGTTTGTAGTCGCTACTTTTTAAAACAAGTAGTTGTAGTTAACTACATTTTGATTAAGTTATTGTAGTTGTAGTTCGCTACAGTAAAAAAGTATTTTTTGCAACCCCTGCCCATGACTAACGAAGCATCAGGTTCTTTGATAAACAGAAAACTCTACGGCCTTATGAGAGGTAAATCCAGACATTCAACAGATGTCATAAGGATTATGCTAAGCAAGCCATCTATAATATTGAATGCTGATACCGGAAATACATTGTGGTGAAAATATTGCCCAAGTTATCTGTGAAAGATTGCACCCTGAATCTGTTATGATCTTACAGTCCAAGTGAGGTAACGACTGAAACAAAACAAACAACAACAACAAAAAAAAAAAAAAACTGGCTCATTCATTAAAGGTTGCAATTAAAAAACAATCCCTGACGGCTCGGGCTACAGGCACGGGTAGATTTTGAAGACGCAGACTGTTAATTGGGATTTGCCGAAGAAATGATCTTTTTGCCATCATGCAGCATTTGGGACCGTCCACTTCGAAATCTACCGGTGTCTGTATTCGAAGCCGGCAGGGATTTTGTTTGTTTTTATTTATTATTATTATTATTATTATTGCTATAAGGGTTGGTCCTATAAAAAACTTGTCAGTATAAAAGTTGTAGATAATATTAAGAGGATTTATAATAAATCTAAGCGGATTTGATATCTTGTGAATTGAAGATGTTATGAATTTTTTTTCTTCTTAAACCCCTATCCCCCCCCCCCTCCTCTAGAGGCCATTTTTAATTATATCAAAAATCTGCCATACATAAATTTTCGGCACTTTTCCAAGAAGTAATAATAACTTTAAACGGATTCGATATGTATCGCATAACTAAGAAGTTATGGGGTTATTTTTTTTTGTGTTCACAAAAGAGCCCCCCATCCCCCCTCTTGTTTCGAATATGCCCATTAACGAACTTGACCGAGATTTTATGCCCCCTGATTTTATGTATCAGTTTCGAAGAGATTTGTGCAGAATTATTGAAGTTATCGTGTCCATAAAAAAGTGATATGGATAGATAGATCTATCTATCTGCAAAAATATTTCAGAAATTCCAACTTGGGGAAGAATATAATAGGTAGTATTTCTTACAAAATCAACCTAAAAAAAGACAGTATTTATCATGGCAATGAAAAAATGATAGGTTTGCCTAAGCAAAGCTGGTACGGAGAAGAAACGTGAATAAATTAAATTATAAATATAAATAATTATAAATATTTTTAATATTAAAGTGAGCTTATATAAGCTCACTTTAAGTGCGAATTTTCATCATTTACTTAGTTCATTAATATTATATCAGTGCTAAAATAAAGATATATATAAAGATAATAATAAAATAATAAATAATAAGATAAAATAATAACTAATTCTCTATTTAAAATCTTAGGTTTGCCTTCCGAAGTCGGGGTACGAATTACGGCAATCCTCCAAATTTGCTTTTAGTTGGATTTCGTAAGAAATACTACCTATTGCATTTTCTCCTATGTTGGAATTTCTGGAAAATTTTTGCAGGTCTACACCGATCATGACTCCCAGAACCCAAAACCACCCCCCAGTTTATAACTTTATCTATCTATCTATGTCAGTTTTTTATGGATATGATAACTTGAAAAATTCTGCATAAATCTCTTCCAAACTGATACATGAAATCAAGGAGCATAAAATCTCGGTCAAATTCGTTAATGGCCAAAATTAAACCGGGGGGGGGGGGGGCGTTTTGTGAAAACAGAAAAATCCCCATAAGTTCTTAATTATGATACGTATCGAATCCGTTTAAAGTTATTATTACTTCTAGGAAAAGGGCTTCTTATCATTAAAAATGGCCTCCAGGGGGGGGGGGGGAATAAGGGTTTCAGAAGAAAAAAAATCATAACTTTTTGTCAATTCACAAGATATCAAATCCGCTTAAATGTATTATAAATCTTCTTAATACTATCTACAACTTTTATATTGACAAGTTTTTTATAGGACCAACCCTTACAGGAAAAAAAAAAAAATCTGACGGCTTCGCCTACTTGACACATGTAGATATCGGTTCCAACTGCAGAATCATGGCAAAAAGGTCATTTCTTCTGCTAGTCCCAATAAACAGGCGCCCCACGGTCTGCGTCTTCGAAATCTACCTGTGCCTGTAGGCCGAGCCGTCAGAGATTTTTTTTAGACGCATCCATAGTTTATTAATTAAAAGTTGGCTCCATTGCTAAAATGTATTACTGATGGAAATATATAGGTTTGCCTAATGATGTCGCGATGCAATTAGGGGCAACACTCCAACATTAGAGCGTATTTTTAGATACTTACATTATTTAAAAGATGAAACTAAATCTGACATATATAGCTCTAAAAAGTCTCTACTGAAGTACGTAAAATTGCCTAGCGAAAGTGCGATGCAACTCGTGATAATTCTCCAATATTTAGGACTATTTTTCGTCACTTGCTTAGTTTGTTAATTAAAAGATGAAATCAGCTCTAAAATGTGGAGTTTAAAGGTCTCTACCAAAATGTATATGGGTTGCTTAGTGAAATCGCGATGAAACTAGTGCAACCAACCAAAAATTAGGAATATTTTTTAACACTAGCTTAGTTCATTAATTAAAAGAAGAAACCACTGCTAATATTTAGAGGTTACTTATATCTATATAAATATACAGGGTTGTTTAGTCAAATTGCGAAGAGAGTACTGGCAACCTTTAAATATAAGAACTTATTTATTGCACCTACGCATCTCATTAATTAAAAGCTGAAACTGACACTGACAGGTAGGGATTAAGAATCTCCGCTAAAATATATAGAGTTGCCTAGTGAAATCGCGATGCCATTAGAGTAAAATTGAGGTTATTTTTGGACACTTGCTTAGTTTAGTAAAAGGCTATTATTACTAAAATTATTACTAAAAGGCGTATCCCACTACACTAGTCAGTTTCTGCAAATATACCTGAATTGAACGTAATATGTCGGTGAACGTGACCTTGTATTTTAAAGCATTACTAGCTGACCCCCGTCCGGCGTTGCCCGGGCCCTTGATAAAAATTTTTAAAAAAATCAAGTTTATGTTATTTTATATCTTTAATCCGTATTTTGCATAAAGTTATATTTTAAGATGAAAATTTCGCGAAAAAATATTGATATTTAGTGATAAAATCACTCATTTTCTTGTTTTTTTTACGTAAGGTCGTTTTATAGTTTTAAAATGAAATCTTTTTTTTTTTGTCCGAACTCTTTAAAATCTTTATTGGTAATAAATAAAACGGTTTTACAGCCCGTGTAAAAATTTCGTGAAAAAATATTGTTATCTAGTTGTAAAAGAAATGTTTTCTTCTCGCTTTTTTGTTTGTTTTCGCGTCGGCTCCTTTAGCATAGCAATAAAAAAAATCGTTCTCATCTTCCGAACTCTCTGACATTTCAATCGGCTATAAATATAACTGCCTCCAAGCTCTCTTTAAAATTTTCCGAAAAAATATTCATATTTAGTAGTGAAAACATGAGTTCTTTAAAAAAAAAAAAAAAAAGCTTTAGCTTTCAACCTGCTCAGAGCAAAAATATATCTCCATCCATTTTCAATCAACCCTTTTCAATTCCCCTAGGCCAGGGGTCGGCAAGTAGTTTTAAGTAGGGTCCAAATACTTTTGAAAATTTTTATCGAGGTCCAGAGAAAAAACACTTAAGTAATATTAGTACTTATTAATTTTAAATTGTTATTTTTACACATACATACATACACTATAGAATAGAAAAATCAGGTATTTGTTATGAAAAATTATTATATACACAAGTATACGTTCTGAAAAATTTTATACACAGATTATAAAATAGAAAAAGCAGATAATTGTTGAAAAATTACACTTGCGGTCTTGGGCTAGTTTTTTATAATTTGGTTCACGTGGTGAACAGCTAATTCGAAGAGTGTCTTCAAAGTGTGCGTCCGTTAACCTCGAACGATATTTGTTCTTCCAAAAATTCATTTAGGAGAAAGTTGTTTCATATAGATATGTAGAACTAAACATAGTAGCTAGGTAAATAGCCCGTTTTCTACAATTTTCAATTTTATCTGAAACATGTTTACCCCAAAATTCTTCAGTGGATGCAGTTTTATACATTTGCAAGGAAATATCTTTTTGCAAATCAATTATTTCTATTTGAAGTAAAGGTTTTTCAAGGTTGAATAATTTAGCAGCCACATCAATCCATTCTGCAGCTGGAGCAACTTCAAAAGGCAATTTAAGGAACTATGACAACTTACTTACCTCTGCAAAATCTTGGAATCTTGCTTCAAATTCCTTTATAAGATATGACATAAAACTTAGGAACACTGCGGTGTCTATTTTGGAATTCTTCTTTTTATGTTCAAGGATTGTTGGAAAATGGATAAATTCTTCATTTGCAATATCTTTTTCAAAGATATCTAACTTGCGACGAAAAGCAGACACACTTTGTAACAAATCATATATTAATTTCCAATTTCCGCGTAACTCTGTGTTGAGCGCATTTACATATTTCAGAAAGTCTTTCAGGAAAGCTACAGCTGCCATATTGCCCTCGTTTGATAGGAACTCCAAGTGCTCCTTGCCCTGTGTATCCAAGTTGACTAAGAAGGAGGTTCAGCGGAGATTCAGAAATTGCAAGCAGATTTTGGCATGAAAAAATAGTTTGACTTGGCGCTGTTGTACTGGGCATCACGTGATGGTGGGGCTGGTTATGTTAGCGTCAAGAAGTCTATTTCTCATTTTCTGACTCATGTTTATTAGAAGTCTGTTATTCACTCCCTCCCTCTGCCGCCTGCGCCCCAACGCAGTATTTTGCGTTTCCAATAAGAGTGTCTATGTATCATTATTTAAAAAAAATCAAATTAATTGTGCTATTTCTTGTAAAATATAAGAAACATTGATAAGGCTATCGTTCAAACGTATCTATTATCGGTAAATTTTAATAAGCTATTTATTCAAATTGAAAATTTTTGGCGGTCCACGATTTGACTTTCCGCGGTCCGTCAGTTGCCGACCGTTGCCCTAGGCTAAACAGGCTAATCAATCAGGTTTCCCGTTTCTGAGGGGAGAAGCCTTAAAAAAAACTTTGAAGCATGCGTAAAGAGACGATAATCGTGTGGAAATTTGACGGAATGCACTTTTCGTTTTAAATATATAGATTATGGACCGTCTTTCGGCATTGTTAAAACGATAGAAACGCCATTGCACTCTTATATTTTCTAATGTATCAGACAGAATTTGAGCTGTTACTTTTGAAAAAATAAACTATCTATCGTTCTGTAAAAATGTTTGTCTTAGTAATACTTTACTTATGTAGATATAGTTTTATTGTTCTTTTAAAATGAATTGTTCTTTAAAAACGTCAACAGTCAGATATAGAGAAAGAGGTAAAGATAGGGCTTACCTGTGTTCTTCAAACGCATAGGAACTTCTGAGTATGATCAATAAATGTAATCCAAGCTTAATATTCAAAAAGAAGAGTGATCACAATACACACACACAAAATAGTACTAAAACTTGAGATGCTTTCTAGTTTAAAGAAAAAGATTTAGTATAGAATTAATTGATTATACATTATAAAATTACGCTTAAGTTTGGGAGTTACAGACTTATATACGAGGGAAAGTCATTAAGTAAGTCACAAAAGCTAATTAAATAATAGCTTACAATGATATTCACTTCAAAACTATTTTTATTTCTCAACATATTCTTCACCAATATTTATGCACTTATGTCGCCATTTTATCCATTGACTTCTAATATAAATGGTCAGCGGATCAGCAACCCTATCTTCCCCACCAACAGGTGCTGGTGGGAGAATATTATGCCAAACAGCTTTTTTTCCTCCGAACTGTGACTGAAATTCCACTGCTCCCACCACCGTTGCAGTAATTCCTCTTTTAAGGCTGTTTTAAAAGTATAAACGTAACATTTTTATTATTATTCTAATTGATAAACTTACTATATTCAAAGTATTTACAATTTTAGCCTTTAAACACAAACTTTCTAAAATATGTTCCATTTATAGAACAAAACTTGTTTCAGGCCCTGTCAGATAAGGCCCTTTTTTTATCATTTGAATAAAAAAAAAATACATCAGCTAAAATATTGCCACCCAATAAGTAAAACTATCTTTTTTTTTTTTTTCCTGGTCCTTTTACAAAATAAATTAGGGCCTCAGAACCTTTCTTGTGCCAGTTCCTCTTTAAAGAAAAAAAATCGGTCTTGTCCATTGGATAATTTTGAAATTTCAAATCATAAAGTAAAATAAAAAATGTATTTAATATAAATTAAATTATATACAAGATAAATTGATTACTCCAATTTTATCTTTCGATTGGGTGTGGATTTGACTCAAAAAGACTCGTAGACTAGTTGAAATAAAACTGTTTTTTTTTTCCTTGTGAATGCGACAGCATGCATTTCTAGTTAAGTTTCAGTTTCTTTTTTAGAACTGTTTCTTTTATTATGAGAACGGAAACAGAAAGTTGCCAAGAAAGGGATTACCGCCAGAAAGCGGTAGTCTTTCGCCGTTTTTTGGCGATGAAAGGTGACAGATATTTTCTTCAAGTCTCTCGGAAGAGAAGAAAGGAGTCCGCTGTCCATTTATATTTGTAGTCAATGGTTTTATCAGTGCCCCAACATCAGCTGCATAACAGTCTTTGGGTTGCTGTCTCAGCCACTTTAGGACTTCAAGTTGAACCTTTTCATCATCTGTGAACATCATCTTGAAACTTCAACATCTACCATACAGCTTCAACTTAGGCCCAAGCGATTTTCACCTGTTTAAATCCACTAAAAAAACCATTTTGGAAGCAAGATGATGAACAGGTTCAACTTGAAGTCCTAATGTGGCTGAGACACCAACCCAAAGAATGCTATGCAGCTGGTGCTGGGGCACTGATAAAACGGTGATATAAGTGTATGAATATTGGTGGAGAATATATTGAGAAATAAAAATAGTTTTGAAGTGAATTTCATTTGTAACTCATTATTTAATTATCTTTTGTGACTTACTTAATGACTTTCCCTCGTACATAAAAATTGCCTTATGGGCGCATAGCAGTATTAGGTGTTAATCCACACGTTAAATTTTTATATCTGAATGATAAAAAAAAAATTTGAAAAGTCAGTAATAAAGAATTCATTTATTTTTTGACGTCAATGAAAAGTACAGTTTCACTTTAGGAAATAAACTTCGGTGATTTCCATGGTTTATTTCGCTTGGGAAAACTTCGGTGACCTCATTTAGGCGTGGGTTGAAAGGTGATCATCGTTTTTTTTTTTTTTTTTTTTTTTTTTAATATTTCCGCAGCAGTCATGATATTTACGACTTTTCTGATTATGTGTTAATTGATGTTTTCAGTAAAATGTTTATGGATTCATTTTTTAGAGATTACAGAAATGAGAAGGGATTTCCAAGAATTAAGGCTGTACTCTTTTAGTTGATCGTTTACAGGATTTGGTAAAAAACAATAAAACGATTTGCAAAATATTAAAACCATCCCTGAAAATTATCTAACTGACAGTGCAAGTTCTACTGCAATTCATGCAGCAATATTTAGCAAAGGCTAATCTTTCATAATCGGTTTCAGCTGGTTATAGAACTTTAATTAACCCATAATTCTACAACTAAGCAACGTACACTGTAAAAATATCCTGCGGTTATTAAATTTTTTTAGTATATTTGTATTCCACAGATTTTTTTTAGTAACCGTTACTAAGAATCGGAATCGTTGCTAGCTGTTTTCTAAGTAATTCTTACAAATTGTCTTGTAACTGAGTAAGAATACAAAAAAATTTTTACTAATTGCAAAGATTTAGTGAGAAAAGCTAGCATATTTTTAGTAGATCGACCCTTTTTTTTTTACAGTGTAGTACAGTATGTTGTATACTAACATCTTCTCTGAAAAATTATCAAACTAACAGTGCAAGTTTTGTCGAAATCCATTCATCAAAATCTTTTTAAAAAGGCTAATCTTTCATAATCGGGTTCATTTGGTTATAGAACTTTCCCCCTTAATTCTATAACTAAGCAGCATATGTTATATTCTAAAACCTTCCCTGAAAAATCATCTAATAATGCAAATCCCATCAAAATCCATTCAGCAGAACTCAAGTTATAAGCAGCCGGAACGGAATTCCCGTTTGCATTTTATATGTACACTGTTAAAAATAAATCCGTAAATTCACGGTAAAAGTACTGGCAGCGAAGTTGCCGGACTTTTTCCGTTCCGTTAGTAGATTTTCCGTTTTGAAAAATAAAAGAAGGAAAATCGCCGTTTGCAGAAGCGGTAACTTCCCGTTAACGCTCTCAGAAATCACGGAAATATTCCTCGTAGAACTGACAGAAAAGGACATTTTCCGTTTTAGATAAACTCGGTTTAAAAAAATCTTGACATCTCACTTGGTGCTGCCATCTGTCGACTTTGCGGGAGTATTTACTATCTGACATACGTCAAGAACAGCTTTTGGTCGACATTGGGTTTTGAACCAGGGGTGATAATGCCTCGAGTCCAGCGTCTTGCCGGTTTGACCAGCGGGCGCTTGCTACATTAGCAGTTTGAACGGATCATTTGGAAATTCTCAAAATGGCGGCTTAGAACAGACATAATTTGGGGTTTAGAAGCTTGGTAATTTTGAAGTTAATTGCGAGGAGATTTCATTATGAGATGATGTTGATGTTTTAAAATTGTAATATTAATACAGGATAATATATATTCTTAACTTGATTGTTAGATGTAAAATATGAATATTATATTTGAATTAAATTCGATAAAAAACGTTTGCTTGTTTAAGAAAAGCGATTTTTTTTCCATCTATTATATATTTTTTAAATGTGTTCGCTTAGAATATATTTTCAGTGCGAGTACTTTTTATTACTTTAAAAACTAAATTGCGAATAATTTTAAAGGAATGAGAAAAATATTATTTTCTTTTTATTTGAAAGCATTATTTTTGTATGTTGCTTTTTTGAGTAAAATAGATTTTTTTTTCACTTAATTTAATTATTATATATATATATTTTAATCTTCTTGTTTAGAATATATTTTAAGTGCGAATATTTTCTTATAACTTTAAAAAATAAATTGCAAATAATTTTAAAAGAATGGGAAAATTATTACTTTTTTTAATTCGAAAGTACTATTTTGTTGTTTTTTTTTTTCTTTCTTTCTTTCTTTTTTTTTTTTTTTTTTTAAATAAACTCGAAATTTTAATTTATTAAATTTTTAGTTTTTCTGTGCAACAACATGTCAGTTTTTTAAACATTGAAAATAAATATGCAGCAGATAAGATAACGGAATATCTCCGTTATCCCCTTTCGTCTCCGTCCGTTCCGTTGTTTTCAGGAAATATGAGGAAATTTTCTGTTTTTTAACGGAAAATACCCTTTTGTCGCAAAAAAGGACTTTTTCTGTGAAATTCAGGAAAAAAATACCCGTGATTTTCAGATTTTTTTTAACAGTGTATAGTAGAAAAGACAAAACAACGCTAAGATGTAGAGATACTGTTCTCTAATAAAATATATAAGGTGACATGTGAAATTGGGGTGATACTATTTGGCAACCCGCCAAAAACTGAGGTTACTTCAGGACACTTGCTTTGTTTATTAATTGTTTGTATCGCAAAACAGAAGGCTATTAAAGATTTATATATTTCTATAATTTTTATTAAAGAACTGTAATTCCTACATTTTAGCGTTGGTTTCAGCTTTTAATTAATAAATTAAACAATTACATACTTGCCAACTTTTACACTTTAGGTGTAAAATTTACACTTTTAGAGCATTTTTTACACTTTTACACCTAGGGCACATATTTTTACACTTTTTTGCAAAGTTTCTTCCAAGTTTTATCATTCATTCCTTAATTTATGAATAACTTTCTAGTTGCTTATAGTAACGGTAAATGATGAATGTCAGGGGAATATTTAGTATTGTCAAAGAATGAGTTCAGGTTTCATTGACAAAAATCATCAGGAAGATTTTTTAAAATTTGTATTGCATGTAAGAAGTTGTGTTTTAAATAAATTTGCTCAGACATAAAGTAAAGATTAGATAAGAAAAGCTGTGTATATGTCTTTAAAATCAGTTTCTTAATGAGTGTTGTAATGTTTTTCATATTTTTGTCATCAAACTATCTTAAATAATGGTCAGCATTGTATTATTTAATACTATTCATCTATTATGTACTTAAATTTTTTTGAAAAAGGCTGTGTATGTGTTACTTAAAAATGGGTTACATGGGTTTTATGTTTAAAAAAAAATGTGTGAAATACTCTTTACGCGTCATTTTACACTTTGCCATTTTCAAAAGTTGGCAGGTATGCAATTATCTTTTTCATGAAGATAGGTGAATATGGCTGGGTAAATTCAAAATCATACGACGAAATGTCTTCCATGCGAGACTGAAAGAGAACGTTTCCTGCAGTTTTCATAAATTGCAATGTGGTTGTTAAAAATGCATTGCAAACGACAGACAATACTTTGAATTAATATAAAGTATTTTTCCTGATCTAGGTAAGAATTTTTTGACTTATAAACATTATTCACCATTCATATAATTTTATTGCGATACCTTGCAGTTAAAAAAGAAATAAATTTTCAACATTATGCTTTTCTAAATATTTATTTCCTTCATATTTTATTTTTAGAGTATCTGTTCGAATTTGCCTGTTATTTCTAGAGGGACTTGACAAATATCACCGATGCCACCCATTAGAAAAGCCTGTAAATTATCTACTGTTACATATGCTGAAGTACAATTGGAATGGGAAATTCCCCATTTTTTCTCGGAAACTGACACTGAACAAGTTATTTCATATGAAAGTTCCATTTATAAATTTCATAATTTCCAGTGTGATTTTAAACTTTATCAGCATAGCTCTGCCGATTATATGAACCTATATGTCAACTGTATTAGAAGCAAGCAGAAAATAAAATTGGAATTTTATTTTGGTCTCAAGAAAGTTAATGGTAGTATATGTCAACTGTTTCGTTCCATCAAGACTCTCGACCTCCCACGTACTAATGTGATATTAGCTGGCTCATTTTCAAAACTCAGACTGATGAAACAAAGGAGTGAGCTGACAACATCCGATACCTTGACCATCGCCTGCACTATAAAGTGTGGCAAGTCCTTCCATGAGTCACCAGCATTGCATGGACCAATGAAACTTAAAAGTGAGTATATATGCATTGATTATAACTTTTTGTCAAAAAACACTAACATAGTAAGTAGTATATTCAGGAGTGGATACAAGCAAAAAAAAATTGGGTCTCCCTTCACAAAATTCCGTTTTAGAAAAGTGGCCCCATTGCAAAATTCCTCCATGACATAAGTTATCATGTATTCATTTATTTCCTCGCATCTTTTTAGCACTTTCCAACCTAGTTGAAAAGTGCTTATGACTTCGGTTTGTCTGGCCGTCTGTCCGTGCTCTAACTCCCGTAAATATGCTCGGATTGCTCTGCAATTTTTATATGTTATTGGCGTTATCTATAGCATGTTCCCTATTTCAACGGAAGTGTGTAGCACTTATAGTTTTATTACAGGGACACTCAAAAGAATTCCGTTACATTGCGGTCTATGGGGAAAAATCATTTGCGGTTTATTTAAATAATGTTTCACTATTTTAAACGCATTGAAATTTATATATATCACTAAGTTGCATTAGAAGAAGCTTAATATGTAATAGGGTGTGCATAGCACTTATAGTTACTTTACAGGGACAGTCAAAAGAATTCCGTTACATGACGTCTATGGAGAAAAATCGTCTGCGGTTTATTTAAATAATGTTTCACTATTTTAAACGCATTGAAATTTATATATATATATCTAAGGTGCATTACAAGAGGCTTACTACAGAATAGTGTGTGTATAGCAGTCATCGTTCATTTACAGGGACACAAAAAAGAATTCTCTACTGTCTGTTAACACTAATTCCTGCAAGTGCGTTTTAAGTTACTAAACGCGATTTTAATTTTAACTCGCTTTTTGTCTATTACGTGGTGTGTATAAATTCTGTAGATCCTATACAGGGCAGTACAAAAGTTCGCGAACACATTTCCGTTTATTGACAGAAAGATAATTTTAAACTGTGCTACGCGTTTCCTAATTAAACTCAAATTTAGCATCCTAGCATATACAAATCTATAGATCATATACAGGGCTGAATAAAAGTATTCGGATATTTTTCCGAATATTGTATCTGTTGGAAATTCCTGAAATTATGTTTTTAAATATGTTATGCGTTTTCCAAATTGTTTACTTAGATGTTATCTTTTAGCTTATTAAACGGTATGTTTTGTAAAATTATTTTGGAAGCGTTGGAAAGTGCTACATAATCTATGCTTGACGCATGATTTTTCGTTCTTGTTAAAGGTCCCTGAAATTGATGTAGGACCATGTCATTTGAGATTGATTTGAATTTTTAACGCTAATTTCGACCAATTCATTCGAATCAAGTCTTTAATGATAATTTTTGTATCACTCTGTCACAATACAATATTTTATTTCTGGGGGATTTTTTTTTAATTCAGTGCTTCATATTTTTGTTAAATTTTAGATATAACTATAATATTTTACATATCTAGTTTAAACAACACAATCATTGCAACATCTAGATATGTACACACTCTGTTCTGTACACAGTTTGGAGATTTATTGATTTAATCATTCAGCACGAGAATGAGCCGTATATAATTAACTTTAGTCAAATAAGCCCTTCCGATTCCATAACTTAGTAAGAAGTAATAACTTTCCTGTGTTGTGTAATTGCCGTCCCAAAACAGTCATTAACTAAAGATGTAGAGACTAGGAGTGATTTGTGAATAGAAATTTCGGAGTTAATAAGGCAGCTAAACTTGTCTTTACACGATCTCAGAACTTTTACGGTAAAGGAGTCACGATACTTAGCTGCACTTTTTACATGTAACATTTTTTATGGGACTGCACTTCTTTTTGTAAGTAATCCTCCTCTTCTTAACATTGGGCTCTTTTTTGACATCATCCACTGGTTTTTGCTAAGCCCACACTATGCCCCTTTTATTTGCAGGTATCAAAAATTTGGAGCTTTAGTTCCATTTGCAAAGTCCTGTAGATAAAAAGAAGTTTCAGGTTCCTAGGCAAGCATTAAGTTACGGGGAGGGGGGGGGGAGTCAAAAGTACTCTGAACTGCTTCCAGAAATGGTGCTATCCATCTGAGATTAGTGATGGGCCGATTCGAGATCTTTTAAGAATCGATACCTTAGTTTTCGAAAACTTTTCAGAATCGAAATCAGAATAGATTCTTTGTATTCAAATGTTGTAGCACTAAGAACTACTCCAGACTTCATTCAAACTAAATGAGGGGTGACATTTCTTCTGTTTCACTCTTCGAATGTTTATTCTATGTAAAATCGTTTGCTTTTTTTTATGTTCACGTGTCAGATTCACACCAGTCTATTAGAAAAGTATGAGTAGCGCTTCTTTCAGCCAATCAAATGTTTATTTTTCGTACAAACGCTTCTCTTTTGTTTATGATAACGTTTTATAATTTATAGCTCTGAGAACAATTTCTTTTCTTTTTAATGTTTTTCAGTTTTGACATAAATATTACGATTGTCATAATGCTTTGTTTTTCGCAAATTGTTTGAATGCTGAAAATTTTGTTACAAATTTTATTGGTAAATGTTATCTTATTTAAAGTTATGTTTAATTTAAAATTTTATTTATTCCAATCAAGTTATTATAATATGTAAAAAAAAAAATTAAACTAGGCAGCAAAAGATCAGAAGTTTGGAATTACTTCAAAAAATGTGAGAGTGGTAACTTTGTTACTTGCCAAGTATGTAAAAAAGACTTGAAATTTTGTGGAAACGCTACTAATCTTAATTTACATTTAAGAAGACTGCATCCAAATACTATTAATTATTTTCAGCAAGAAAATAGTTCAGGCACCCAATTTTCTTCACCTTTGACTATGGTTCAGAAAGAACTGACTGAATGTGCATCTGTTAATGAAGAAAAATGTGTCGAACCTCCTATTAAAAGGCAGAAGCAGTTACGAATATTTGGTGCTAAAGCGAAGTTATCCACAAAATAAAAACGGGAAATTGATGAAATCCTTGTAAAAATAATTGTCCAGGATTGTCAACCTTTGTCAATTGTGGAAAATTCAGGATTTCTAAAGTATTCTAGAAAACAAAATCTACTATATGAACTACCTAGTCGAAAACATATGTCATCAGTATTGCTGCCAGATCTCTACAATGAAACCAGATCCAAAGTAAAATATATGCTTTGCAGAGTTCAATATTTTGATACATTCTCTTAGCATAAGCGCTGACAATTGGACAATGGAGGGTCATTTCTCATCCCTGACTTTTGAAATTTAATTCAATAAATTTAATTTATCTGATTATTGAAAACATGATAAAATTAATTCTTCCAAGTGCAGTTAGAATCAGTTAACATCAAAACCCCCCCTCCCCCCCCCCAAAAAAAAAAACCTAAGAATTTTTTGTCAGGATGTCTCTATTCCATTGAACCCTATTCCCCCCCCCCTCCCAAGGTAAGACAATTTTTAATTTTGTTTTCCTCTTAATGTTCATGCATTTCAAACTTATCTTAAACAAATGATTCAGGTTGGCGATGCTCTTTGACGGAAAAAAAGAACTGCTACAATTTTCCAATTAAAAACAAGTTGGTAAAAAAAAAACTTATTTATATTTAATATTTCTTAATTGATAAATTTTTGTATTGCTTTTTATGTTGATATGTTTAAAGATTGTCTTGTGATTGTTTAAAAATTGTCTTACATAAGAGTTCTCGCAAAAAAAAATCTTAGTTTAAATTATTTCATGTCTAAATTACCATGTTAAGATCATGTTTAGATTATTTTAATCTGCAGATTAGACTGTAGAGTGTAGACCATTACTACACGTATTTTAAAATCTTGCCCCTCCCAAGATATAATTCTGCCGACGTCCATGTTTCTTTGTATTGCAAGATATATCTTATTATTTTCCAAGATTTAGAAGGCGAAGAACCGGCCTTCCCCTGCATATGTCCGGAAAAGTAAGCAATTTGTCTTTGATTAACGAAATCAAGATTTTTTTTCTTTTTTACGAGCGTATAATTTTATTTTCCATTATAAGTAATTATTTTAATCGTTGAATTTTTTAAAAATTTAATAAAAAAAAATTATATTTATAATTCTGAAATACAAATTCACAGAATTGTATTCATTATAATCGTTTGCTTAAATTTAAATTCATATCGATTTAACTAAAAATATACATGTATGTTAGTTGAATTGATGAATATATAGAGGATGTAACTAATAGTAGGTATTGAAAAAATGATTATTAACTATAGCTAATGATTTCTTTCTTCATTTTTAGAGCTGGATACATTGTCGGAGAACTACAAAGGCATACTCAGTAATAAAGACAACTCCGATGTCATCCTTCAAGTGAAAGACCAAAACTTCAATGCACACAGGATTATTTTAATGGCCCGTTCGCCTGTGTTTGCTGCTATGTTCCGCCACGACACTCTTGAAAAACAGTCGGGCATCGTAACTATCTCCGATTGCGATCCCCATTCTTTCCATGAGTTCTTAGAGTTCCTGTACAGCGGTGAACTGAAAAACATATCGTTCCGCAGTGCGCTACATTTGTACAGAACCGCAGACAAGTATGCTGTACAGGAACTTAAATCTTTCTGTGTCGAGTACATGGAGCGGTATTTGAACCAAAATAACTTGTGTGATGTGTTAATATTGGCAGATATGTATGAAGAAACAAGCTTGTTCTCTGCAGCTGAAACTTATTTTCAGCTGAATACAATTAAAGTTATAGATACCACTACATGGCAAAGTTTGCTGAAAAACCACTACCCCTTGGCTAATAGAGTTTTAAAAGGATTAGCTGCGAAAGTTAAAACAGAACATTGATGATTTAAAGTTCCCAAGAAAATGTTTATTTTACCATACAAAATAAAGAAATAAATATAAGTAAAGCTGATATTTACAGTTACAAATATATTTTTTGACGCAAACTGTCAGTTATGAACCAAATTGTTTTAAAAATAAGTTGAAAAATGAAGGTGTTTCTTTAATTCTATACAGTCTATTGTTATTACTTTTTTTAGTATTAGTCGATAAGATGTCCGAGTGGTTTTTTTTTCATTTTTAAAGATCAAGTAGAGTTATAAATGAAACATTGTTTCTGTTGTATTAGCAACTGCCTGTCATCCTGTCAACTTTGAATTTGTTACCCGGAAAAGAAATGTACATAGTTTTTCTTTTCTTTTTGTATGTCGTAAATTTTATGTATCTCTACATATCTTTTCTTCATATCTCTAAACTTATAAAAGATATAAAATAAAAAAAATGTATGGAAAATGAATGTGTCTGATTAATTTGATACAATCTGCTGTCATTATTTTTGTAGTTATTATGCGTATATGGGGTCAGAGTCAGAGCTTAATTTGCGCCGGAGCCCAACGGAGCTCAGCTCAGGTACTTCTCGTTTTTTAGTAAACATTTAAATATTGGCCAGAATTCACCAGAGCTCATAAACACTGCGCTCCGGAGCCCAGTGCAATAACGTTTCCAAAAACAGAATCATAAATTACTCTTTCCTTTCCTTCCTATCGCCAATCTTTTGTATCAAGACACTTATAAGTGACGTAATGTGTCATTCACGCTAAAACTCCTATAATAGAGGCTGACGCATCCTCACAGATTTGGCACTCTTATTAGAGCCCAGTCGAAAAACCAAGCTAATTTTCCACCATTTAACAGCCAATCTGTTCAGAACCTGTTATATTATAGGAGTGTTATGCAACCCCAGCACCGGCTGCAGTAAATTGATGCTGAACTGGGTACCAATAATCCGAAACAAAATGGATATGCGTCAGCTTCTATTATAGGGTCTTAGATCACGTAAGAGATGGAGATGAAACAGGCTGGATTTTTATATCAGTCTTCGGGTTTGGGCAGGCTCGAGCTCAATTTGTCTTAAATTCAAAATTTAATTTATTTCCATTTCATATCATTTTAATGCTATTTTGATCAGAATAAAGAGTAAACAGATATAGTCTTTTTCTATTCTGCATAGTTGCAAACTATTCAATTTTTGTGTTAACTCTATTTCCAAATCATAATCCTGAGTTTATTTAATCGCAGAATTCTGCGATTAATTAATATTAAGATTAGGTAAAGCTTTCTATTTGGAAGTAGTAATAACTAAAAAGTGGAATAGTTGATAGCTAAGTATGGGCAGATGTATTTTAAATTTTTATTTAGCTAAATAAAAAAACAAATTTTTAAATTTTGAAAATAATGTATGAAATATAAATATGCACTTTGGAGTGACGGCGGAGGGGGGAGGAGTCCGCTACGGGTGTTAGTAATGCAGAATATTAGGGCTTCGGTACGTTTTTTTATTAGAAATTAAGCCCTGGTCAGAGTGGATTATTTATATAAAGGTGGGCCAAATGAAAACGGAACATGAGCCGCAGAATGAAATGACATGGTTTATGTCAGACGTAATCTCAATGCTTTACATAAGCATTTCTCCCACTGTTCCACCAAGCCCTTCTCATAGAAGTCATTTGGCTAATAGTCCAGTCAAATTAGCCCATTTTTGAGCAGTTTGCCATAAAAAATTCTAAGGAGATAAAAATTGGTCCAGTTGTTCATTGATGGCTACTGATGACTATGTAAAAAGTCCCCATCGATAGGAGGGGGGAGGGGGGGGGCTAAACAAAGTTTTTTTTTTTTCGTTTTTTACAAATATCTCAGAAATTGTTGTTTTTCATGAAAAAACTACTCCTACATAAATTAAAGAACATAAAATTATCTACAAATGACAGGTATATACAGTGGAACCTCGATTATCCGTCAGTCAGAAGACCGGAGATTTGACGGATTTTCCCCCCAAAAATCACTTGATTTCAAATTAATTTATTTAATGTCGCCATAATATATTATAAAGGGATAAAAATTGGCCCAGTTGTTCATTGATGGCTACTGATGACTATGTAAAAAGTCCCCATGGATAGGTGGTGAGAAAGGGGAGGGGGGTCTAAACAAAGTATTTTTTTTAGTTTTTTACAAATATCTCAAAAATTGTTGTTTTTCATGAAAAAACTACTCCGACATAAGTTAAAGAACATAAAATTATCTACAAAGGCCAGGTACATACAGTGGAACCTCGATTATCCGTCAGTCAGAAGACCGGAGCTTTGACGGATTTTCCCCCAAAAAATCACTTAATTTCAAATTAATTTATTTAATGTCGCCATAATAAATTCTACAGAGATAAAAATTGGTCCAGTTGTTTATTGATTTATTGGCTACTGATGACTTTGTAAAAAGACCTGATGGATAGGAGATGAGTGGGGGGAGGGGGACAAAATAAAGTACTTTTTTAGTTTTTTACAAATATCTCAGAAACTGTATCTCAGAAACTGGAATAGTTGATAGCTAAGTATGGGCAGATGTATTTTAAATTTTTATTTAGCTAAATAAAAAAACAAATTTTTAAATTTTGAAAATAATGTATGAAATATAAATATGCACTTTGGAGTGACGGCGGAGGGGGAGGAGTCCGCTACGGGTGTTAGTAATGCAGAATATTAGGGCTTCGGTACGTTTTTTTATTAGAAATTAAGCCCTGGTCAGAGTGGATTATTTATATAAAGGTGGGCCAAATGAAAACGGAACATGAGCCGCAGAATGAAATGACATGGTTTATGTCAGACGTAATCTCAATGCTTTACATACAAAAAAAAAATCCCTTTAATTTCAAATTTACTTAGTTAATGTACATTCAAATTTATTAAATATTGTCGCAAAAAAAAGAATTGACACAATTTTTCCTTTTTTCTTTTTTTTTTTGGAGGGGGGGGGGCGTTGTCTGGTGGTGAGTGTGAAAAGATGGATGACTGCCCCCCGATTCCTGATTATTATGAATCATCTAAACATGAAACAGCAATCAGTTCATTATTATCTTGAAGGATTTTCCGAAAACAAAACTTTCTTTTCAAATTTATTTACTTAACCTTCATACGGGGTCTCGACAGCAACTTTCCGAGAATACATGCAAAGTTAGACAGGGGCTGTCAGAGACCAGTCTATTCAAATTCAGTAAATATTGTCACAAAAAATAAGAAAAGAAAAGAATTTAACTTCTGTTTGATGATGATGTGTAAAGAAAAAAAGAATATTTTGACTTAGTAAGTATTTGCTTAATGATAAATTAGTACTTGCATTGTTCCCTATTATGTTTTGTCGCATTTACAAAGTTTCACGTGAAATTTTATGTTATTTAATTTATGTGAATTTGACGGACTTTCCGCAAAAAAATCACTTTAATTTCAAATTTATTTACTTAATGTCTCCATAATAAATGCTACAGAGAAAAAAAATTGATACAGTTTTTCATTGATGGCTACTGATGACTATGTAAAAAGTCCTGATGGATAGGAGGTGAGCGAGAGTAGGGGTGGGCAAAATAAAGAACTTTTTTAGTTTTTTACAAATATCTCAGAAATTATGTAGTAATTTTTTCATGAAAACCAAATAGTTTCTGAGATATTTCTAAAAAAGTAAAAAAGTACTTTATTCCCCCCCCCCTTTTCCCCTCGCTCACCTCTTATCAATCAGGACTTTTTACATAGTCATGTCATCAGTAGCCATCAATGACCAACTGTACCAATTTTTATCTCTGTAGCATTTATTATGGTGACATTAGGTAAATAAATTTGAAATTAAAGGGATTTTTTTGCGGAAAATCCGTCAAAACTCCGGTCTCCTGAGTGACGGATAATTGAGGTTCCACTGTATATACCAGTCATTTGCAGAGAATTTTACTTTATTTAATTTATGTCGAAGTAATTTTTCATGAAAACCAACAATTTCTGAGATATTTGTGAAAAATTAAAAAAATTACTTTATTTTGCCCCCCCTCCCCTCCTATCCATGGGGACTTTTTACATAGTCATCAGTAGCCATCAATGAACAACTGGACCAATTTTTATCCCTTTTGAATTTATTATGGCGACATTAAATAAATTAATTTGAAATTAAGTGATTTGGGGGGGGGGGAATCAGTCAAAGCTCCGGTCTTCTGACTGACGATTAATCGAGGTTCCACTGTATATACCTGTCATTTGTAGATAATTTTATATTCTTTAATTTATGTCAGAGTAGTTTTTTTCACGAAAAACAACAATTTCTGAGATTATTTGTAAAAAACAAAAAAAAAGTGCTTTGTTTAGCCCCCCCCCCCCTCACCTCCTATCCATGGGGACTTTTTACATAGTAATCAGTAGCCATCAATGAACAACTGGACCAATTTTCATCTCCTTAGCATTTTTTATGGTAAAAAAAACCTAATTTGACTGGACTATAAGACTGGAACTAGTTTCGAAAATTGTCCAACTATCCAAGTAAAAACGGCGCGGCAATCCTTCAATACCTTTTCTTTGAACCACAGATCTAAATCTCATATGGAGATAGATCCGGGATATAAGGTGTGTGTTTTAACTCTGTCCACCAAAACTTCACTAGATTTCCATCCCTCGCGGAAATGCTTGTGCCAGTACTGCACAGGAATCACCGACAGGGCATGTTCACCGTACACTGCCTTCACTCGCCGATGCACTTCGCAAACTCCAACTCCTTATGCTACTAAATAACGAATAACACGACGTCACTCTTTACTCACAAACATTCGCATATGCATGATGAAAGACAACCGATTGCCTGCCGGACGGTACTGTTGGCCCACTGCAAATGCAGACCAAATTTTTCTGCACAACAACCTACAAGTCCATTTTTGCAGTAAGGGTTGCCTTCCTTACCTCCCACTCTACTTCTGCACTTAGTTGTCACCACACTCATATGACAATTAACCAAATTATAAACACTGTTCCGTTTTCATTTGATCAGCCTCTAAAAGCGAATATAGAATTACAAATAAAGCTTCCTTTCTGATGTAATAGCTGCTAATAAGTATGAGCTGTACATATCAGGTATGCATATGTACACCTGAAAATGAAAAATATTGAAAGGTGCTGGACATAAAATTTTGATTGTGCATCTTAAATTTATGTTCGTGAGCTTGGAAACTATACATTTATAAATCTCTACATTTCTTTTTTTTTCTTTTTTTAGCGCCAATATGAAGGATTTTTTTTTCTTTGTCTTTATGTTTTTAACTTTAAACTTATAAAAGATATCAAAACAATGAAAGAATGAATATGCCTCCTTTAATTTTAAACAACTTGTTGTCGCATCTCTCTCTTTCTCTCTCTCTCTCTCTCTCTATATATATATATATATATTAATGTCAGTATACACTCAGCACACATTTAATTAAATTTTGCTTAAAATAACTGGTGAATAAACTTCGTAGAGTGTCCTTGATTTTTTATAAAATCAATTTTTATATAAAATTTTAATTTTCGTCATTCGTGATATAAATGGCACAAAATGCAGTTTATATATGCAAAGCAGTTTGACAAAGCAGAAAACCCACTCACAATAATGAGCACCAATTTTTTATGTTTTTGATTATTTATAAAGAAGAGTAACAAATAATTTGTGCCTTTTAAAATTCTTGATTTTCACTAATTATGCTTTTGTGAAACAACGAATTAAATAGTTATATTTTCATGTGCGCAATGGAAGAGTCAGGGGAGATATGATGATAGCCACAATCTAGTTATCCCTTTTTTTTTATGTACGTTCAGGTGATATATCTTCAACAGTGTATGACTGTGTTTTTCCAAGAATATTTTCCTTTTTGCTTCGATTCGAAGTTACCAAATGTTAGTACACCTTTATATAGTTATCAAATGATACTGGCATCTCAAATCTCACAAAAAAATTTGGACTATCATCGTTTCCCCCCTAACTCTTCAATTGTTTTCAACCAATATTTTTACAAACATAAAGATTTACTTCAGTAAAAGATATTCTCTGACACCATTGTATTATTACTATAATTACAGGCAACAACATCCATTTTTTTCTCATTAAAGGGTAACACCACATTGATGCCTGAAATTTAGGGATTTTTAGGGAATTTTTATTTTTAAAAAGTGCGAAATGTTTCGAAAAATTCATTTAAACTACTTTATTCTGCTTATATTAAAATAGAAAACCGTATTTTTGTTTAGTTTATGTATTAAAGAATGTCGGCTTGAGAGCTGATGAGCAGGAGCGTTTCGAAAAAAGGGGGTCACGCGGTGGATACGTAAACTCATCGTAGACTTGACCGATCTAGAGCAACATAAGGAAACAATTAGTTTTCTTTAAGTCTAAAACCTAGTGAAATACGTAACCGCTTTAAAAAAATCCCTGACGGCTCGGCCTACAGGCACAGGTAGATTTCGAAGACGCAGACCGTGGGGCGCCTGTTTACTGGGAATTGCAGAAGAAATTACCTTTTTACCATGATTTCGCAGTTGAAACCGCCCACTTCGAAATCTACCTGTGTCAAGTAGGCGAACCGGCAGGAATTTTTTTTTTTTTTTTTTTTTTTTTTTTTTTTTTTTTTTTTTTTTTTTTGCTGTAAGGGTTGGTCTTATAAAAAACTCGTCAATATAAAAGTTGTAGATAATATTAAGAGGATTTATAATAAATTTAAGCGGATTTGATATCTTGTGAATTGACAAAGTTATGAATTTTTTACTTTTGAAACCCCTATTTCACCCCCCCCCCTTGAGGCCATTTTTAATTATACCTAAAATCTGTCATACATAAATCTTCGGCCCTTTTCCTAGAAGTAATAACAACTTTAAACGGATTCGATACGTATCATAATTAAGAAGTTATGGGAATTTTTCTGTTTTCACAACCCCCCCCCCCCCCCCCGGTTCGATTTGGCCATTAACGAATTTGACCGAGATTTTATGCCCCTTGATTTTATGTATCAGCTTGTAAGAGATTTGTGCAGAATTTTTGACGTTATCGTGTCCATAAAAAAGTGATACAGATAGATAAAGTTTTGAATTGGGGAAACGCTACGCTTTGGATTCTTGGAGTCATGATCGGCGTAGATCTGTAAAATTCTCTGTAAATTTCTCCCGAAATTCCAACATAAGGGAGAATGTTTCTTACGAAATCTACCTAAAATATATGCATTTTTATTGAAATGGAAGTTTTTCACACAAATTTCGTTACTAAATGTTACACAGAACTGCTAAATATTGATATTTCAGAAAAAAAATAGCGTTCTAGAGAAATATATGATAGAAAATAGAATAGGTTGGTGCATAGAAAAATATGTTAATTTTACAAAAAAAAAAAATAGAAGTTGATTGATTGGAAATTTGCGGAGGTAGAGTGTCCGCCAATTTTGAAATTGCTGTTGTTAAGCTGTTTTACTTATAAACATTATTCACCATTCATAGAATTTTATTGTGATACCTTGTAGTTAAAAAAGAAATAAATCTTCAAAATTATGCTTTTCTAAATATTTATTTCCTTCATATTTTATTTTTACAGTATCTGTTCGAGTTTGCCTGTTATTTCTAGAGGGACTTGACAAATATCACCGATGCCACCCATTAGAAAAGCCTGTAAATTATCTACTGATACGTATGCTGAAGTACAATTTGAATGGAAAATTCCTCAATTTTTCTCGGAAACTGACACTGAGCAAGTTATTTCATTTGAAAGTTCCGTTTTTAAATTTCATTACTGCAAGTGTGATTTTAAACTTTATCAGCATAGTTCTGCCGATTATATGAACCTATATGTCAAGTGTATTAGAAGCAAGCGGAACATAAAATTGGAATTTTATTTTGGCCTCAAGAAAGTGAATGGTAGTATATGTCAACTATTTCGTTCCATCAAGACTCTCGACCGCCCACGTACTAATGTGATATTAGCTGGCTCATTTTCAAAACTCAGATTGATGAAACAAAGGAGTGAGCTGACAACATCCGATGCCTTGACCATCGCCTGCACTATAAAGTGTGGCAAGGCCTTCCATGAGTCACCTGCATTGCATGGACCAATGAAACTTAAAAGTGAGTATATATGCATTGATTATAACTTTTTGTCGAAAAACACTAACATAGTAAGTCACGGCGCAAAATTTCCGCTCGCCAACTCGCCATTGGTGAGTAAGTTTCGTCTTTTGAAATGTTGTGCGTCAAATAAAACTGTATATGTTTAGAATATCGTGCCTCAATCCAGTGACATGTGGAAGTGTTTTAAAATCAAGCGACGGCATTTATCTTCCAAAAGAAGAAAAAATGCGGAGTCACCCACTTCCATTTCTCTTCTACGGAGGAATGAACTTCCCCGTTTGAATTCGTTCTCCTGCTTTCGCACCGCGCAAGCCCCAAGGCTGCTTTTTTTGCTTCCGAGGCCGAATCTGCTCGCTCTTCACTCCTGCGCGAAGTGAATCAGGTTTTGCCACATAAGAGCAGCTGCTTGAAACACGCTAAAAATTATTCGCTTTCTCCCAAATTTTTAGCATTTTAAAAATTATTCATATTTTTCATGAATGTAAAATATTCTGGATTTAACAGACAGCTCCTTCTAACACTGGTCAATTTCAATTGAGTTAGTCATAAATAGTTCATTTTCTGGGCAGGTGTGGTGGCCGACGTTGCTGTCTGAATGAATGTAAAATAGTTGCGAGTAAAAATTTTAGTCTGGCTAGTACCTTTTCAACTGAAATTTCATGCCCTGTAGTAAGTGGTATATTCAGGAGTGGATACAAGTAAAAAAATTTGAGTAGGCCTTCACAAAATTCCGTTTTAGAAAAATTGCCCCTTTGCAAAATTTCTCTATGGTATAAGTTATCATGTATTCATTTATTTCCTCACATCTTTTTAAAGGTCCTTGAAATTGATGTAGGACCATGTCATTTGAGATTTATTTGAATTTTTAGCGCTAATTTCGACCAATTCATTCGAATCAAGTCTTTAATAATAATTTTTGTATCACTCCGACACAATACAATATTTTATTTCTGGGGAATTTTTTTTTAATTCAGTGTTTCATACTTATGTTAAATTTTAGATATAACTATAATATTTTACATATCTTGTTTAAACAACACAATCATTGCAACATCTAGGTATGTACACACTCTGTTCTGTACACAGTTTGGAGATTTATTGATTTAATCATTCAGCACGAGAATGAGCCGTATATAATTAGCTTTAGTCAAATAAGCCCTTCCGATTCCATAACTTAGTAAGAAGTAATAACATTCCTGTGTTGCGTAATTGCCAAGTCCCAAAATAATCATTAAATAAATATGTAGAGACTAGGAGTGATTTGTGAATGGAAATTTCGGAGTTAATAAGACAACTAAACTTCTCTTTACACGATCTCAGAACTTTTACGGTAAAGGAGTCACAATACTGAGCTGCATTTTTTACATTGACGTTTTTGATGGGACTGCACTTCTTTTTGTAAGTAATCCTCCTTTTCTTAATTTTGGGCTCTTTTTGGACATCATCCACTGGTTTTCACTAAGCCCACACTCTGTCCCTTTTATTTGCAGGTACCAAAAATTTGGAGCTTTAGTTCCATTTGCAAAGTCCTGTAGATAAAAAGGAGTTTCAGGTTCCTAGGCAAGCACTAAGTTACGGGGAGGGGGGGGGGAGTCAAAAGTACTGTCAATTGCTTCCAGGAATGGTATAAATGCTATCCATCTCAGATATCACTCGCAGCCTTAAATACTTGATATTTTGCATAAAAATACTGTTTAGGATAAAAAGAAAGATAAAGTACTTGGTATTTGGCATAAAAGTACTGATTAGGATAAAAAGAAAAACAAAATTACGAATTCCGTAAAATTCCAAAAAATCAAACTATATTCGATTTTTTTTTTCGAATATTTAGTTTTTTTTTTTATTCTTTTTTCAAAATTTACAGATATTTTAATTTTTTATTACTTTATCCTAAACCCTAACTTTATGCCAAATGTCAAGCTTCTAGGACTACAAAATCAAATTATTTTCAAACTTTCAATTTTTGAAGTTTTTTGATTTTTCGGTTTTATTTTCGAATTTTCCCAGTTAATTATTTTTTTTTTTTTTTTTTTTTTTTGTTTAATCATAAACACTACTTTTACCACAAATTTTAAGTTTCGAAGACTACTGAAGAAATACTTTGAATTTTTCGATTTTTTTTTTCAATTTTTTTTTAATTTTTCGTATTTTTTAATTTTTTTTTAATTTTGTATCCTAAATACTACCTTTATTCCGAATTCCAAGTTTCTAGCGCTGCAAAATCGAGTTACATTCAAATTTTCGATTTCTTTAAATTTTATTTTCTGTTTTTATTGTGTTTTTAATTTTTCCTTATTCTCTAAATCCTAAACACGCCGAATTTAAGTTTCTAAGGCTAAGAGATCGAATTATTTTCAATTTTTAAAGAATTTTCGATTTTTTTTTTCGAATTCTCTGGATTTTTAATTTTTTCCTTTTTTTATGTATCTTAAATACTACCTTTACTCCAAATTTTAAGTTGATAGCGCTACAAAATCGAATTAGTTTCAAATTTTCGATTTTTTTTTTTTTTTAATTTTATTGTGTTTTTAATTATTTCTTTTTCTGAATTCTAAACACTACCTTCACCACCAAATTTTAAGTTTCTAAGACTACAAGGTCGAATTATTTTCAATTTTGTTGGAATTTTGGGAAGTTTTAAATTTTCCTTAATTTGTATCCTAAACACTACCTTTATTCCAAATTTCAAGTTTCTAGGGCTACGGGATGTACCTTATCTTTTTGATGACGGGAGAGTGAGTGTCAAAATATGGAAAATTTGAGTTCATATATCGTCTGCTGAACTAGAAAAGATATAAACGTGAAATTTTAAATTTTGGTCCTGTGTGCTACATACTCTAGATCAGCCATATTCAACCTGCGGCCCGCGGGCCACATATGGCACGGCGACCTTCTGTGTGCAGCCCGAGACACATAATCATTAATCCCTATTTATAAAATTGAGATGTGTATAAAGATTGAGATGTGTATAAAAAGCTTTTAATATTTTCACTGCTCTTTTATATATTTTCACGGGAAGACAATTTCCTGTTATTTATAATTAATAATTTAAAATTACCTTAAAATATCTTTAATGACGCTTCCTTAATCAAAGTTCAAAAAACATGTAGTTTTACTTGTGCTAATAGTAGTGTATACATCTTAATCCTGAACACTAAACAAAAATTATTCCAAATTAATTTAATTTGCACGATATATTTCTGCATTAAAAATAAAAAAGTTTTTGCATTGAGGAAAAAAACAGACTTATTAGAAAAAAAATCCTTTAATTTTTTTTTTTTTTTTGAGAATTTGAAATTGCTGTTATATTGTTACGTTTTATACTTATCATATACCTAAATTAGGCTTATTAGGGTTAAATGTTTGTCGCAGAAAAATTTGATAGCAAAAAGTTTTATACCACTATTTAAAAAAAAAAAAAACAATATTCGCTGCATTTGCAATAGAAATCTATATTTTTGTACATTATTATACAAGTGTGTTACGGCTGGCCTAACGTCCCAAATATATGTTTGCGGCCCGCGAGAAAAAAAGGTTGAGTAGTACGGCTGTTCTAGATAAACGACGTTTCAGGTTTTTAGGAAACTCCAGCGCAAATATGGAGGGGTCAAAATTCCCCTGAGTTGCTTCCAAAAAACTATGCTTACGTCTGTGCTTTCTCGACATGGCAGAGACAGTACCGTGCCTTCAGAAACCCAAAAGTTTTACTTCTTATGCAAACAATCAAAACTATAAAATTTAGTCTGCAATATTTCATGAAGTTAGGTGTACAATTGGATCACTATAAATCTTAATTCGTATAGAAAACTCATGAAAAAGGAAGAACTACCTCTACCTTCCCCTCCAAAAAAACCCTCCGATGGGGAAAAAAATAAAACAAATGGGTTAACTTTTATGCCTGCGATTCTTTATCAGAGTTTAGGGGAAGAGGCCTGAGTGATCAAAAAATATTATATACAAACAAATATGACGAACGATGAGAGCCTATTGAAGACAATCAATTTAGAGATATTTTTATACGTAAAAATATTTTCATACCTATGCACACACATATAGATAAACATACTGGAGTTAAATTACATTTTTCATCTTCTATACTTTCTTCTGGAGTTAAATTACATTCTTCATTGTGAAAATTATGCAATGGGCTTGGCGAATAGCTTTAAAATATATATAAATACCGTATATACTCGTGTATAAGTCGAAGACTTTTTGACAAAATTTGGAAGTTGAAAGTGGGGGGTCGACTTATACACGAGTTAGTAAAAACAAAAATAAATAAAGAATATTTCACACTTCGAAAGAAGTGTAAAATAGCGGAGTGAAATACCGGAGTCACCTGGTCTAGATTGGAAAGAGCGATAAAAGCAGACAATGGTCATTTCCTTGTGATTAAAAAACTAAACAATAATGTCCGTGTAAATGTTCTGTACCCATTTTCTCTTGTGATAGAATTCCCTTCAATACAGGGACATTCCTTTCAATATTTTAATCCCCTTTTTAAAAAGAGTTCAACTTGAGAATGTTTCTAGATTTCTCTCCTAAAAATCCTACAACACAAAGAAATACTATATTTTAGTAGTCTAAGAAGTTGTTTACCCTTGTAAATAAGTCTTGAATAGATTTTTCAAACATTTTTTTTCTTTTTAAATATCATTAAATTGATGTGAATAGGCTTCAAAATAGTTTAAGCTTCTTCAGTTTTACATAATTATACAGTTTTAAAACGTTGAATTTTTTTTAAAAGAGGTATGATTAGAAACGTTAAAAATAAAATGTTTACTGATTTAATGAATTTTTTTTTTTTTATCCTCGATTACAAATTATTTTTCAACATACTACCAGAAATGTGGTTCGACTTATACACGAAAATTCAATTTTTTTTCAAAATTTTGCGTAAGAATTGGGGGGTCGACCTATACACGAGTATATATGAAAAGCTTAAGTAACAATTTTGAGCCTCGGATTTTATCTATTCACATGGGTGCTTAGAAATTCATGTAAAATATAGAAATGTAGCATGATTTAAAAAATTTTTAATTTTCAGAAAAACGCTATGATGTATTTTGTACAGGAGAGACAGATTTCTTTCAAAATATCATACATAGGCAGTTGACTTACATATGGTAGCTTATAAATCATAAAGTTAAATAAGTACCAGAACACTATGCTTGGAAATTTGATATCACACCCTTCTTTAGACAGAAATTTCCTCCCTTTTCTTCTTTTCTTGTACTTGTTTAATTAAGTAAAATGATACTAATAAAGGAACATGATTGCCAACAAGGTAAGGAAGCACTTCATATTTACCCTTTCGTCATACAAAAATGACGATTAAATATCCTAAACCAATGTTTTCCATCTTATTACTTAACGGCTAAATGATTTTTATGGTAAATCAATGTATACTATAACACTGTAAATAAAAGTTTATTTGTATGAAATAGACGCTGAAACTGCTGAACCGATTTTAAAAGTTCTTTCAATGTACGATAGCTGATAAACAGAGCTCCCATTTAGGAGCATTGTATCTGTTTTCTGGAAGGGGTGGCTGCAACTGGTTTGGAATGGTGGTTTTCTCATTAATGTAAGTCTCGCATTAATCTACACAAGAATTAAGTTTCCTCAAAATATGACTTAATTATTAATATTTAAATTATCTACATCAGTATAATTTCCTCCTAATATTAGTAGCCATACAAATACCGATTTGGCATATTTCAACCGATCGTGCGGGAAAAGCCCTGGTTTTTGCTAATACTTTATAATTTGTAACAAGTAATATATATAAAAAAATTTAAAGTCAATTCCTACTTAGGTCAAAAAAAAAAATTCCAGCTATCTACATGTTTCGCTACTGACGGTATTTATTCCTAAATTTATATCCTGCAAAATATCTTATATAAGAGAAATTTTTGAAATTTATAGCTCGAAAAGTATTTATCACAAAATTGTTAGACAAACTACGTTAGAAAGGCAAAAAATTGCATTTTTCTTGATATAAATCTCAAATCTAATGATTATGCCGTTTTTCAAATATTGAATTTAAAAAATTACCAAACTTCACAAGGAAGTACCATAACGAAACCTTCACGCGTAAAAAGATAATGGGGCTTTAAACGGACGAAGATCAGTCGGTGCGAGGGCGAAGGAGACTAAAATATGGAGTGAGTCTATACTTTTGAACAGAAATGAAATGGAGTGAGTCTATACTTTTGAACAGAAATGAAATGGAGTGAGTCTATACTTTTGAACAGAAATGAATTATAAAACTAAAATTAATTAATTAAATTTAATTAATGAATTAATATTTGAAAAAACTGTATTATCATCAAGTGTCATCGACTACAAGATTTAAAAAATGTATTTAAACTTGAGTGGATGAATAAAAAGTATTTTATTAACGATTGAAAATTTGAGCAAGAAATATAAATATATAGAGGATGTGAGCTAATAGTAGGAATTGAAAAAATGATTATTAACTCTGTGTTCTATAGCTAATGATTTCTTTCTTCATTTTTAGAGCTGGATACATTGTCGGAGAATTACAAAGGCATACTCAGTAATAAAGACAACTCCGATGTCATCCTTCAAGTGAAAGACCAAAACTTCAATGCACACAGGATTATTTTAATGGCCCGTTCGCCTGTGTTTGCTGCTATGTTCCGCCACGATACTCTTGAAAAACAGTCGGGCATCGTAACTATCTCCGATTGCGATCCCGATTCTTTCCATGAGTTCCTGGAGTTCCTGTACTGCGGTGAACTGAAAAACATGTCGTTCCGCAGTGCGCTGCATTTGTACAAAACCGCAGACAAGTATGCAGTACAGGAACTTAAATCTTTCTGTGTCGAGTACATGGAGCGGTATTTGAACCAAAATAACTTGTGTGATGTGTTAATATTAGCGGATATGTATGAAGAAACAAGCTTGTTCTCTGCAGCTGAAACCTATTTTCAGCTGAATACAATTAAAGTTATAGATACCACTACATGGCAAAGTTTGCTGAAAAACCACTACCCCTTGGCTAATAGAGTTTTAAAAGGATTAGCTGCGAAAGTTAAAACAGAACATTGATGATTTAAAGTTCCCAAGAAAATGTTTATTTTACCATACAAAATAAATAAATAAACATAAGTAAAACTGTCTTTAGTGTTAGTCAATAAGATGTCTGGGTGGATTTTTCATTATTACAGCTGAAGTAGAGTTATAAATGAAACATTGTTTCTGTTGTATTAGCTACTGATATGCCTTGCTTGTCATCTTGTCAACTTTGAATTTGTTACCTGGAAAAGAAATGTATATCGAAAAAGTACTGTACATAACTTTTCTTTTCTTTTTCTATGTCGTAAATTTTATGTATCTCTACATATCTTTTCTTTATATTTCTAAACTCATAAAAGATATAAAATTAAAAAATGTATGGAAAATGAATGTGTCTCATTAATTTGATACAATCTGCTGTCATCATTTTTGTAGTTATTATGCGTATATGGTGTCAGAGTCAGTGCTTAATTTGCGCCGGAGCCCAACGGACCGTAGCTCAGGTACTTCTTGTTTTTTAGTAAACATTTAAATATTCACCAGAATTCACCAGAGCTCATAAACACTGTGCTCCGGAGCCCAGTGCAATAACGTTTTCAAAAAACGAATCATAAATTACTCTTTCCTTTCTTTCCTATAGCCAATCTTTTGTATCAAAACACTTATAAGTGATGTAATGTGTCGCTCACGTTAAAACTTCTATAATAGAGGCTGACGCATCCTCGCAGATTTGGCACTCTAATTGGAGCCCAGTCGAAAAATCAAGCTAATTTTCCACCATTTAACAGCCAACCTGTTCTATTATAGGAGTCTTAGGCTAGCTCCGGCTGCAGTAGATTGATGGTGAACTGGGTACCAATAATCTGAAACAAAATGGATATGCGTCAGCTCCTATTATAGGAGTCTTAGCTCACGTAAGAGATGGAGATGAAACAGGCTGGATTTTTATATCAGTCTTCGGGTTTGGGCAGGCTTGAGCTCAATCTGTCTTAAATTCAAAATTTAATTTATTTCCATTTCAAATAATTTTAATGCTATTTTGATCAGAAGGAAGAGTAAACAGATATAGTCTTTTTCTATTCTGCATAGTTGCGAACTATTTCATTTTTTGCGTTAACTCTGTTTCCGAATCATAATCCTGAGCTTATTTAATCACAGAATTCTGTGATTAATTAACATTAAAATTATGTAACGTTTTCTATTTGGAAGTAGTAATAACTGAAAAGTGGAATAGTTGATAGCTAAGTATGCGCAGATAGATGTATTTAAAATTTTTATTTTGCTAAGTAAAAATAAAAACAATTTTAATAATGTATGAAATATAAATAGGCACCTTTGAGAGAAAGCGCAGGGGGGAGGGGTCCGCTACGGGTGTTAGTAATGCAGAATATTAGGGCTCCGGTACTTTTTTTCTTAGAAATTAAGCCCTGGTCCGAGTGGATTATTTATATTAAGGTGGGCCAAATGAAAATGGAACATGTGCCGCATAATGAAATGACATGGTTTATGCTAGACGTAATCTCAATGCTTTACACAAGCACTTCTCCCACTGTTCCACCAAGCAATGAATACCCTTCTCATAGAAGTTATTTGACTGAGACCAGAACCAGTTTCAAAAATTGTCCAACTATCCGAGTAAAAACGGCATGGCGATCCTTCAATACCTTTTCTTTGAACCACAGATCTAAATCTCATATGGAGATAGATCCGGGATATACGTTGTGTGTTTTAACTCTGTCCACCAAAACTTCAACAGATTTCTATCCCTCGCGGAAATGCTTGTGCGAGTACTGCACACGAATCACTGGCAGGGGATGTTCGTCACCGTACACTGTCTTCATTCGCCGATGCACTTCACGAACTCCAACACCCTGTGCTACTAAATAACGAATAACACGACGTCACTCTTTACTCACAAACATTCGCAGATGCAGATGAACAACAACCGATTGCCTGCCAGGTAATACTGTTTGCGGACTGCAAATGTATACCCGGTGTGCAATGTGTGTGGCGCACACAGGCGCCATCTTTAATTTAATTATACTAAAATATATTACATTTTCTTGACACTTTAATTATGTTTTGTAGATTCACCCGAGACAAATTTACTTATAATCATTTAATTATTTTTTTTAATCCATTTTGTTTTTATTCTACATCTGAGTCTTCTAATTCGTGATTTAGAGAAACATTGTAGAACTAGAGTGCGCTACCTAAAATTTGTATGAGTGTTCTGATCAATTTAGAGATTTTGTATTAGAGAGACTGGCGTCAACTATGAGACAATTTTTAATTGGTATAAATGAAGTAGCATGCGAAGATTTTGGAATTCCATGCCGTAAATTTCATGCTGTGGGATTTTAACACTCATTGAATGAAGTCTACTTTAGGTGGCTGAAGGAAGATTTTTTTTAGCATCCCTACAAATGATCACTTCTGTAGAAACTATTATATATTGAACAAAAATGTGTATTTATTCCTACCATTCGGGTTGTTTAGATCTCTGAACAAAACACATTTTTTTTATCTATTCTATCTTGTGCTCTGGACCTATCTTCATGGCGTACAGAGGAATTTTGTTAAGGGGGAGGGGTATAACATGATAAAAATAGGCTAAATCTGGCAAAAAATTCTTACTTTTTCAAAGATTTAGGGGGCTGTCTTCCCTTGCACCACCTGCGTACGCCCATGTCTATCACAAACTGGATAAATAAATGTGATTATTGTCATATTTGTTCATTTGAATACAGAACATAAAATTGAAAGTATTGAAATGTATTTGTATTTATTAGCATTATATATATATATAATCGTAGATGCTACACAGACTGTATTGACAAAAAAGTTCAATTTAGACATAAATAACTTAGGAGCTACAACGATGGTTGTAATATGAAGAAAAAATATAGATTTATAAAAGATAGTTTTAAATTACTGTGCATTTTATGTCCTACTAGGTGACCCGGCCGGGTCACAAAGTAGCACGCTGCGGCTGATCGCGACGAATTTCGAAGATTTCCGTATATCCGAAAGCAGGTAAAATACCATTGGTGAAAATGACTTTTTTTTTGCATTTTTTGAAGCCCGTATCGACTTAAGTACTCGAAATACGAATAAAACAAAAAAAATGACAAACTATAGCTACGTACATTTTTCTTTCTAACGGTGCAATTCGATTAAAAAAAATTTAATTTAACCCTAGCAAAAAAAAATTCGAAACTTTGAATTCGTGTTTTTTTCCTCTCTCATCTTTTCAGGTACACATTGGCTTAAGATGCGACATACCCACTGAATATGAGTACCTTTGTCTCTTTAACGGTGCAATCCGTTTTAAAAAATATTAATATTAACTTTTAAAAAAATTCGTTTCGAAACACATTTCGGGTTTTTTTGTTTTTCATGCAATTTAAAAAAATCTACATCAGTTCTGGAAATTGAAGTACGAAATTAAATAAATAAAAATATCAAACCATAGCTATGGTCATTTTTCTTTCGAACGATGTAATCTGTTTGAAAATTTTAACCCTTTGGAAAATGTTTGTTTCCGAAAGTCCGTTTTTGCAATTTTCGTTTTTTCTGCAGAGTGCAGACTTTAAAAATCGGCATTCATTTTCCTGGTTCGAAATACAAAAGTAAATATCCAATTAATGAGTGTATATTTTTCTTTGTAACCACGTCTTGGGTTTGAAAAAATATTAATATTAAACCTTTAAAAAAAATCCTTTCCGGAACTAACTTTGTGATTTCACTAGACTCCATTCTTTTTTGGTGAAAAACATTTTTTCCCAACATGCCATTCGAGTGTTCTGAGGTTTGAAATCAAAAGATGGATTTTCATTTAAAAATATAAAACCATTCAATAGGTATATTTAAGGCTTTGAGGTTTGTATCACGGACCCGGGCAACGCCGCACCGTGCGGTCAACTAGTTTAATATATTTATTCAAACGAACTAATCACTGTTTATCCGAACTTCACAGCTTCTTTTTAGATTTTGGAAGTGAAAACTTCATTGGCGCGTTGGGCATTTTTTGAGATGGGAAAAAACCATTGAATTTGCGACACTGTTACCGACACCACTGTATATGTTGCCAATTCATACAATGAAGCGAAAGTATCAAAAGAAAATAGTTCACGTGCAGAAAGCTAAATGATTGATATTATGAATAAAAATAATTCAGAAAATTATTTCAAGATAAATTTAGCACGTGCGATGAAAACAGATAAAAGTGACTCAACTCGCGAGACCAAATCAAAAGATGAAAATGAAATAGCAAAACACGGAACATATTATAATTTAACGAGCACGAGAAAATAGACGGAAGTAATATAAAAATAATGAAAATAATGAAATATTTCACGAAAGTTTTAAGAAACGTGGTTACCGATACGGAAATGAAGTTAAATCATTTTATAGAAAAGAAAAGTTTGTTGATAGAAATTATAGATAACGCAAACAATACGCGCAGTATGAAGATAGAAAAAAGCATAATGTTCACGAATACAGTAAAAAAGACAGGCAGCAAAGAAGTCATTTTTGGAGTGATAGGAAGCGGGAACCCTATTTTGCAGATAAATGTTATTACAAAAGATATGAAACTAAATCTCATGGAAGAAATGATGAAAGTATTGAGAGTTGTTTAAATTGTGGAAGAAAATTCATAAGTTTCATTGGTATTCATTTCAAAGAATACCAATTAATTAAATTTTATATTTCATTTGTTTGTAAATTTGCGTTTTAAGCAATAGATTGCAATTTTTGTATGTAAAATAATGTGCATTATTTTTCATGTACAATAGCGCATTAAATGAAAATTGTAATATAATTTTTGTAGTAGTAGTTTATAATAATGAATAAAAAGACACTTCATTTAAAAGTATTTCCTGCGCAATAAAACGTTTCCTGACGATTCAAAAAATACACACGTAATTGTTCAAGTTTTCACTTCTGTCGGCACTCCCGGAATGCCATTTTTTTTTATCGTCGGTATCTATGGCATTTACAGTACACTTGTTTTCTAGACAAAAAATTATGAAAAAATAAATAAATAAAAGAATAAATATGCTTCATAATGGTGCAAGATAGACTTTGTGTATTGCATTATTTTCTCCGAGGCAATTAAATGTTTCCGATTAATGCAAGATCCCGATACAGAAAGGTTCCGTTTTCAAAGGTTTTACTGTATTTAGAATTTTATTTACATAGCTGCCAACCTTCCTTATTTTTCAAGTTAAATAACCCTATTTTGAACCAGAAATTTTATTTAATAAATGTAATCAAATAAGAACCCTATAGAAACAAGACACATTTTATTCTATTCACATTTTATTAATACATTTTCTAGTTTGAAATAGGTTTATTTCACCTGAAAAAAAAAACTCGAAATGATGGCAACTATGCATTTATATTCATTAGTTTTGATAGTCTAAGAGAGACTGCTCAGACTAATACAAGTCTGTAGAGCATAGTGTCCCTCCCGGTCCCCTTTATTCAGGCCTTAAGAAAAAAAATTGCAATCTATAGCCGAAGCTGGACCCGCCGTTAAACGCGACAAGGAGCGGGACTGAAAGTTTAAGACAGATCATAAATAAGCCGGCCCTGCCTGGGAAGAACCCTTTTCGCGACAGTTGGCAGGGACTCAGTAGGAGTTGTGCATTGAGAGTGGCAGCTGATGACTACTAGGTAAGGTTAGAGAGTTCTGTCAGAAAAATATAGATTTTATGTAGCTTTCTGTTTAGGGTATGCTTCTTTAGAATAATAGGAAGTCATTCCTTGCGAGGGATTGCAGGCTTCCTAATATGCCACTGTGCTGTTAACGGGCAGGTGAAATAATAATGGAGAGCCGATGCCTCTGCGCCACACTCGCAAAGGAATGTGGCTGCACATTTAAATTTGTAGCGGTATGTTCGAAAGGGAGCGTGCCCCGTGAAAAATGCTCTTGTGTGTGCAGATAGGTTGTGGTGTGTTATAGAGACTCGGTATTAGATTATATGTATGTCGGCCTTTGCTGCTGTTATCCCAGATTGGTTGTCATTATGTGAGTATTTTTGCTTTTAGTAAATGTTTTATGTATGTGGCTGGAATTGGGAGATGAATGTCAATGTGTGATTTGCATTTATATTCATTGAAAAAAAAAATCCGGAGGGTGGTGGGGGGGGGGGGGGACATAGGGCATCAACCGAAGTTTTGCACACATGCGCCGGTTACTGCTAGCGCGCCCCTTCGCATACCACATTTTTCTGCACGACTGCCTAGAACAAGTCCATTTTCGCAGTAAGGGTGGGTTGCCTTCCTTACCTCCCACTATACTTCTACACTTAGTTGTCACCACACTCATACGAAAATAACCCAAATTATAAACACTGTTCCGTTTTCATTTGATCCTCCCTTAAAAGCGAATATAGAATTACAAATAAAGCTTTATTTCTGATGTAATAACTTCTAATAAGTATGAGTTGTATGTATCAGATATGCATGCGTACACATGAAAAGGGAAAAAAAATTGAAAGGCTCTGGATATAAAATTTCATCTTAAATTTTATGTTCGTGGGCTTGAAAACTATACATTTATATAAATCTCTACATATCTTTCTTTTTTGGCGCCAATATGAATAACTTTTTTTCTCTTTTATGTTTTTAATTTTAAACTTATAAAAGATATCAAAACAATGGAAAAATCAATGTGCCTCCTTTAATTTTAAACAACTTGTCGTATATATATTTTTTAATGTCGGTATACACTCAGCACACATTTAATTCAATTTTGCCTAAAATATCTGGTGAATAGATTTGGTAGAGTGTCTTTGATTTTGTATAAAATCAATTTTTATGTAAAACTTTTAATTTCGTCATTCGTGATATAACCAGGGCTTAATTTGAGCCGGAGCTCAGTTCCGGTGCTTCTCTGTTTTTAGTAAATATTTAAGTATTGGCCAGAATTCACCGGAGCTTACCTCCCATCTCCAATCTTTTATCTTCTTTTGTATCAAAACCCTTATAAGCAGGGCTTAGTTTGCGCCGGAGCCCAGCTCCGGTAATTCTCAATTTTTAGTAAAAATTTAAATATTGTCCAGAATTCACCGGAGCTCATAAACACTGCGCTCCGGAGCACAGTGCAATAGCGCTTCCGAAAAACGAATCCTAAATTACCCTTTCATTTCCCTCTCATATCCAATCTTTTGCCTTCTTTTGTATCAAAACACTCCTAAGTGACGTAATATGTCGCTCACGTAAGAGATGGAGATGAAACGCTCTCTATTTTTATATCAGTCATCGGGTTTGAGCAGGTTCGAGCTGAATCTGTCTTAAATTTAAAATTTTATTTATTTCCATTTCAAATCATTTTAATGCTATTTTGATAAGAATAAATAGTAAACAGAGATAGTCTTTTTCTATTCTGAGTAGCTGCGAACTATTCATTATTTCTTTGTGTTAACACTATTCCCGAATTATAATTCTGAGCTCATTTAATCACATAATTCTGCGATTAATTAACTTTAAGATTAGGCAAAGGTTTCTATTGTAGTAATATCTAAAATGTGGAATAGTTTATAGCTAAGTACAGTAGAACTCCAATTATCCGAACTCCAACTATCCGAATCGCTGATTATCCGAATCACTTTCAGAATTTCAGAAAAAAACAAATAAAGACGGAAACGTACTGTGATTCCCAAAATAATGATTCTGTCTACGCGCGCTACTGTCTTTCCGCCGCGAAGATCCTGGGTTTCAAATTCTAAATGATGATGAACTCATTGAAAGTGTGAGAGAAGAAAGTGTCGAGGAAGAATATAACCTTAATGTCGAAGTTGAAGCATACACAGGGCAATCAGCTAGTGAAGAATTTGCTGGCCTTGAAACTGCGTTGAAGTGCATGGAGCGTCAGCCCGAATGTGACCACATGCAACTTCTGACTGTCAAGCGGATGCGCGACTTGGCTCCCCGAAAACGGATGAAGACTGTCAAACAGCTTACTTTGACCGAGATGTTCAGCAAGTAATGACGTTCATTTATAGTACGGTACGTACATACTGTACTAATGTACAGCACTTATAAATACGCTTAACATGTAATAGTGTTGCCTTTTCATTCAATTAATTAAAAGCTCTTTTTCTTTAAAAATAATTTTTTTCTCCCATTTTAACATACATACAGTAATTAAAATATACCCCTTTTTTTAAAAAAAATATCCAATTATACGAATTTTTGATTATCCGAATAGGGTCCGGTCCCAATTGATTCGGATAATTGGAGTTCTACTGTATATGCAGATAGATGTATTTAAAATTTTTATTTTGCTAAATTAAAAAAAACAATGCTTTAATTTAAAAAATTTAAATTAAAAAAATAATGTATGAAATATAAATATGCAGACTTGAGTGACGGCGGAGGGGGGGGGGGGGGCGCTACAGTACTTTTTTCTTAGAAATTAAGCCCTGTTTATAAGTGACGTAATGTGTCGCTCACGTAAGAGATTGAGACGAAACAGACTCGATTTTTATCTCTGTCTTCGGGTTTGCGCCGACTAAAGCTCAATCTGTCTTAAATTAAAAATTTTATTTATTTCCATTTCAAATCATTTTAATGCTATTTTGATCAGAATAAAGAGTAAACAGAAATAGTCTTTTTCTATTCAGCATAGTTGCGAACTATTCAATTTTTGTGTTAACACTACTTCCAAATCCTAATCCTGAGCTAATTTAATCGCAGAATTTTGCGATTAATTAAGATTAAGATTAGGCAAAGGTTTCTATTTTTAAGTAGTAATTATTAAAAAGTGGTATAGTTGATAGCTAAGTATAGGCAGATAGATGTATTTAAATTTTTTATTTCGCTAAATAAAAAACAATGTTTTAAATTTTGAAAATAATGTATGAAATATAAATATGCAGACTGGGGTGACGGCGGAGGGGTGGGGGGGTGGGGGGGGTACCCTATGGGTGATAATACTGCAGAATATTATGGTTCCGGTACTTTTTTCCTTAGAAATTAAGCCCTGGATATGCCTTTCACGAAATGCAGTTTATATATGCAAAGCAGTTTGACAAATATAGCAGAAAACCCACTTAAAATAATGAGCACCATTTTTTTTTAATCTTTTATGTTATTAATAAAGAAGAGTAACAAAGAAATCGTGCCTTTAAAATGCTCGATTTTGACTAATTATGCTTCTGTGAAACAATGAATTAAGTAGTGATATTTTCATGTGCCCAATGGAATAGTCAGGGGAGATATGATGGTAGTCACAATCTAGTTATTCATTTTTTTTTTAATGTACGCGCAGGTGATTTATCTTCAACAGTGTATGACTGTGTTTTTCCAAGAATATTTTCCTTTTTGATTCGATTCGAAGTTACCAAATGATAGTACGCCTTTCAAGTTATCAAATGATACTGGCATCTCAAATCTCACAAAAAAATTGGACTATCATCGTTTCCCCCCTAACCCTTCAATTGTTTTCGACCAATATTTTTGCAAACATAAAGATTTACTTCATTAAAAGATATTCTCTGACACCATTGTATTATTACTATAATTACAGGCAACAACATGCATTTTTTTTTTTTTCATTAAGGGGAAACAGCACATTGACGCCATGAAATTTAAGGCTTTTTAGGGAATTTTTCTTTTTAAAAAAGTGCGAAATGTGTTTAGAAAAATCCATTTAAACTAGTGGCGTATACAGGGGGTGGGGGGGGGGGCTGATGGGGCTACAGCCCCTCCCCCGAAATTTTAAGAAAATATCATGTTTCTATAATTACGAAAGTTTTTTCAAAATGCAGTGTAACTTGCTAAAACGGAATCAAAAGTTGCCAAATACAAAAAAAAAAAATCCGTTTTGGACAGGTTTTTATCTTAAAAAGTATGTTATTTAGCAAGGACCCTAAAATTTTCCATTTAAGCCAGGTTTCTGTTATATACAAGGTTTTCTTTTTCACAGATTTTATTGCATAAAACATGATATGTGGTTATCTGAAGGGTCTGCAGCCCCCCTTCCCCCACCCGAAATTTAAAGAAAATATCATGTTTTAGACAGGTTTTCATCTTAAAAAGTATGTTATTTAGCAAGGACTCTAAAATTTTCCATTTAAGCCAAGATTTCTGTTATATACAAGGTTTCCCTTTTCACAGATTTTATTGCATAAAACATGATATGTGGTGACAAAACATGATATGTGGTTATCTGATGGGGCCGCAGCCACCCCCCCCCCCTCGAAATTTAAAGAAAATATCATGTTTCTACAATTACGAAAGTTTTTTCAAAATGCAATCTAACTTGTTAAAACGGAATGAAAAATTACCAAATACAAAAAAAAAAAAAAAAAAAAAAAAACGTTTTAGACAGGTTTTTATCTTAACAAGTATGTTATTTAGCAAGAACCCTAAAATTTTCCATTTAAGTCAGGTTTCTGTTATGTACAAGGTTTTCCTTTTCACAGATTTTATTGCATAAAACATGATAAGTGGTTATCTGATGGGGCTGCAGCCCCCCCCCCCCACACACACACACAATCACACACACCCGAAATTTAAAGAAAATATGAAAATATTATGTTTTAGACAGGTTTTCATCTTAAAAAGTATGTTATTTAGGAAGGACCCTATAAAATTTTACATTTAAGCCAGGTTTCTGTTACATACAAGGTTTTTTTTCACAGATTTTATTGCATAAAACATGATATGTGGTTATCTGATGGAGCTGCAGCACCCCCCCCCCCCCCCGAAATTTAAAGAAAATATCATGTTTCTACAATTACGAAAGTTTTTTCAAAATGCAATCTAACTTGTTAAAACGGAATCAAAAGTTACCAAAAAAAATCCGTTTTAGACAAGCTTTTATCTTAACAAGTATGTTATTTAGCAAGGACCCTAAAATTTTCCATTTAAGCCAGGTTTCTGTTATATACTTCCCTTTTCACAGGTTTTATTGCATAAAACATATGTGGTGACTAAAATGGATTGTCTATTTTTATTAATTTAAAGAAGACTAATAAAAAAGTTGTACCCTTCGTCTTTCAACTGGAGATTCTCTAATTTAAGGTAATGCATAGATAAGAGGTATCTTCACAATATGGACTGCAAAGTCTTCTCCATCCAAAGTACTGCTTCCTTTTGAAAAAAAAAATTAAGTTATAGGTTTTTTATTTAGCACATAACTGTGCAGTTATTTCAATAACATTTCAAAATAATTGAAAAAAGAAAATTCTCTATGATATTGTAACTTTTTGATTAGAAAATAAATAATACATTTAAACATTTAAAATGCATCAAAAATCTAATTAAGTTATCCTGGATCTCGAATACATTACTAAAAGATCGTTATCAGAAACATTTTATCTTTATGACTAATTTCTATACAGAAAACACTGCCAAATTTGCTAGTTTAAGCCGATTTTCGGGACGCGACGGGGACAGTCTCGGAAAATCATCTGGAAATCGACTGTGATTACAAATGTATTCCATCTATGAGAAAATAAACAACGCTATTCGATATTACATACCTCAATAGTAAAACCTGTAAATTGTCTATTTTTATTAATTTAAAAAAGACTAATAAAAAAGTTGTACCCTTCGTTTTTCAGCTGGAGATTCTCTAATTTAAGGTAATGCATAGATAAGAGGTATCTTCACAATATGGACTGCAAAGTCTTCTCCATCCAAAGTACTGCTTCCTTTTGAAAAAAAAAAAAAAAAAAATTAAGTTATAGGTTTATGCTTTACATTTTAATTTCAAATGTGCTAAATATAACAGAAAATTTAATCTGTATAATTATATTTTGTTTCCATTCATAAAGTGTGGAGAAATGATATAAAACATGGAGAATAGGTTATTTAAATAAAGGGGAAAGTAATTAGCATTCAGATGATAAAACATGTATGCGCTAAAATGGCTTCGCGGATGTGCTTAGTGTGTGCATGAGAAAATCATTAAATAATTTTAAATTTACTGTTTACTTATTTATTAACAAATAATTTTTTAGTAGGTAATTTTCAGTATTCTGATAACTTTGATAAGTAACTAATAAAACCAGGGCCCGCTTAAGACTTAGAAGTCGGGGAAAGCCCGACGTCACACAGTGGGCCCCCCTTTTACTCTACCAATTATGCTTCAACAATTTGAAAATTTACCATCAAAATTTGGAGTAAACAACACTTTTAATATTAAAGTAAAACTAACTACCTATATATATATTAAAAATATTTTATTTATACACATAATTATGCATAACAAATTAGTTTTATAAATGAATTTGCAAATATGGAACAGGTGCGAATATTTGAACTTCAAAATGTATTTTATGCTTTACAAATTGAAGGATTTTCCAGTACTAAGAATAGTGCAGGGACAACAAATATTTGACGCAAATTTATGCTTGGATGCAACACAATTTTGCTTCTATTTTATAAACAGAAATTTGGTATCATCTGAATGCTAATTACTTTCCCCTTTATTTAAATAACCTATTCTCCATGTTTTATGTCATTTCTCCACACTTTATGAATGGAAACAAAATATAATTATACAGATTAAATTTTCTGTTATAATTAGCACATTTGAAATTAAAATGTAAAGCATAAGAAAAAATTTAAATAAGTTGCAGTTAATCACTGCTTTTATACCATTTATTATATCAACAGAAAAAAAAAATAGTATATAAATGTGTCAGTGATAGTCTGAGGAAAAAATTAGTATCTATAATTTAAAAAAAAAAAAAACATTTTTTACCCTGACTGAATTCCCCCCCCCCCCCCCTGAAAATCAGTTTTCAAAAGTAAATTTGGGGGCCCCTTTGTATTTCAGTGGGTAAGCTCGGACTTCACGGGCCTATTCGATAAACAGGCCCTGAATAAAACCCTTTTTGGCGCAGCGATAAAAGGAGGGGGGGGGGGGGGCTTCAAGGTTAATTTCTACCAGAGCTAAGAAAAAATACATTAATTGCCGCTTATATAGGAATCACTAGTTAATAAAATTAGGCAATTTTATTAATCAAATCTCAACCAAAACAAAACTAAAGTCAGTGTCACTGTTATTTTTAGATTTTGTTCGAAATTCGCAGCTTTGTTGAATCAAATTCAGCTCAAAAATCATGATGATATTAAACGGTTTTTATTGTAATTTAAAAATAGAACATAACTCGTTTACATTTTCCATGGTAGTCGAAATCAAGTACGAATAATGAATATATGCGAAAAAGACTGAAAGGCAGTTTTTGCATTGTTAGAAATAGGCCTTACGGAAGGAATGGTCATTTCCTGCCGCACTGTATGTTATCTGTTGCGACGGGGGAGTTTTTTAATTGCTTCTCTTTCCTTGCCCTTTTTAGCGAAATGGGGTTGGACCACCGAATTCCTAGAAAACGCAAAGCACAAGGGCTATGTAGATTGCAGACCTTGTTACAAACAAACATTCAACAGTCTGATTATTATGCTGTATGATATCCATGGAGATGTACTTACTTATTTCGCTTGCTTTTTTTTGTTCGCTTAACCTTTTTAGTTCGTTTGATGTTTTACATATGTGCTTTTTGAGAAAAAAAAATTACAGAGAATTGGACATTTGGTCTTTTTGATAAACCGTCAGACAAACATTAGTTAAATCCAGGTATGTTTTTGAAAATACTTAATTGCATTGGTATTATATTTAATTGTACTGGAAAGTTGAAAGGACATATAATCATAATGCATCGAATTTTTTTCGAATCGAATCGGATCGAATTGCTTTTCGAATTATTATTATTATTATTATTATTATTATTATTATTATTATTATTATTTTTTATCCGATTGTTAAATCTTGATTTTTCAAATCATAGTATTAATAAAACAACTTTTAAAATTGATTTGAATGGCAAAAAACATTACGCAATTAAATAAAATTTAAAGCACCCTAGATTTTAGAATGATTAAATTGGTATAAAACAAAGCATTTAACCCTTTATCTACTGACGGTACTTTTAAGTACCATCAGAGAAAACTTTGTATAAAATTTCTTTAATCTGTCTAATAATGATAATAAGGTTTTGTTTTTATACAAAATACTTTTCTGGATCACATTTAGAAAGCACAGCAAAACAGGGAAAGCTAAATATTTTATAAAGTGGTATTTTTCTCAACCTTTTGCATAAGTGTAGATCTTCTCTTTTTAAAAATTGTTATATGAAAATTTTCCAACTATAAAAACCTTTCTATTTAATGATAGGATCACAATACACTTATTTACATTGTTCCGATAAAGAATTGTGATATTTCCTTAACAGCATTTTCTGTTAATTAATCTGATTATTCTTGTAAATATTTCACAGAAAGAGCTATTACTACCACATTATTAAATCAGTTTTAACGAAAAACCTTATCTAAATTTCATATTATTATAATATAAATTGTCTAATATACCTTCAGACATCAAGGAAGATAATTATTGAGATTGAACAATTTGTTGATTCATAATTCGGTAGATAAAGGGTTAAAAGAAAATAAGGTGCAAATGATTATTAGGTAATAATATTAAAACGAAATTAATAAATTGAAGCGAATTTATTATTATTTTTATAAAGGTGCTATAGTGAATGATTCAAATTATTAACTAAAAGGCATATAAAATAAAAAATACTTAAATTTATTATTATTTTTAATTCATTTATTAATAAATACAAATACGGAATGAATTTAAAAAATGATAATTTATACAAATCTGCTTACAATGAAGAAGTAAAATTAAAGATCTAATATGTAAACATTGCTATTTAGAATTTTTTTCTTTTACACTCTTTTATTTAACTTAACTTAAATCATGCAAGTAAAGATGTAATTTTGTATAGTGTTTTGCTATAGTGAATGATTCAAATTATTAACTAAAAGGCATATAAAATGAAAAATACTTAAATTTATTATTATTTTTTAATTCATTTATTAATAAATACAAATACTGAATGAATTTTAAAAATGATAATTTATACAAATCTGCTTACAATGAAGAAGTAAAATTAAAGATCTAATGTGTAAACATTGCTATTTAGAATTTTTTTTCTTTTACACTCTTTTATTTAACTTAACTTAAATCTTGCAAGTAAAGATGTAACTTTGTATAGTGTTTTGCTATAGTGAATGATTCAAATTATTAACTAAAAGGCATATAAAACGAAAAATACTTAAATTTATTATTTTTTAATTCGTTTATTAATAAATACAAATACTGAATGAATTTTAAAAAGGATAATTTATACAAATCTGCTTACAATGAAGAAGTAAAATTAAAGATCTAATATGTAAACATTGCTATTTTGAATTTTTTTTTTCTTTTACACTCTTTTATTTAACTTAATTTAGATCATGCAAATAAAGATGTAATTTTGTAATGAAGTTTTCACTCGCTTCATGATATGCTTGAATAAAAGAAAAAAAAATGTATATAGGTGTGTTTCTGCCGACAATACAACATTACTATTATTATTTTTTTTTTACTTATTATGAATTAATGATTTACTTAAAAAAATAAAATAAAAAATCTGTTAGCCGGGCACAGGTAATAAATCGCCAAATATTTTTTACGGTTACAACTGCATACGATTTACAATAATAATGGAGTTAATTTTGCGCGAAATCACACTCTAACAAATAATATATATATTTTTTTTTTAAGTCAATTCCTACTTTTTAATCATAAATATATAAAATAAATCCGTGCAGCATTAATGTCCCACGTTATCTTTATTGAACAATATTTTATAATCATCGTTGCGGTATTTTATTTTTTGTTGGAATCACTAATTTGAGATAAATCTTTCATTTCATTTATGAAAACAATAGGAGATATTTTTTTCTCCCATGTAAAAATTAAAATTAATTAATTAAATTTAATTAAGGAATTAATATTTGAAAAAACTGTATTAACATCAATTGTCATCCAGTACAAGTTAAAAAAAAATTATTTGAACTTGAATGGATGAATAGTAAATATTTTATTAACGATAGAAAATTCCAACAAGATATATATATATAGAGAGAGAGTGAGCTAATAGTAGGAATTTAAAAGAAAGAGCAACTGGCTCTGAAACTGCAGCAATAAAAAAAAATTAAACATTAAAAAATAGAGAATAAAATATAAATTAAAATTAAAAATTGCAATATCGTTTTAATATGCTTATATCAATTAATGGTTTAATATTAAAAATATTATGATTATGCGTACGAGGCACGAGGAAATAATTAAGAAATCCTGAATAGATAGTTTTAATAATGCTTTGTCTGTTTTCCTATTGCCATACGTATAAATAAAAAAGAATAAAAATTACAATTTTTGCAATGAATTGACTAGTATCGCTTTCTAACAAGCGTAACTCAAAGCGCTGAATTTTTCATAATCGGTGCCTCTAAATTAACGTATTGTAACGAAAATTTTTTGTAACAACATGAATTGCTTTGCAATCATGAAATTAGGCGTGATTTTTGAGATAAAAAATTTAATACATATAAAAGAGGTTTTTTTTTTTTTTTTTTTTTTTTTTTTTTTGTACTTTTTTCAATGTTTATTAATATCTATTAATATTTCTTTTATGTTTAAAAAAAAAAAATTATGCTTATTAATTTTGTTGGTGCTTTATAAATAAGAAGTGATTTTTCATTTGTAATAGCACCATAAAAATTTAAAGCAAAAATGAAAAAATATATATATTTGCATGATTTTCCAAATTCATCAGAAGTATTTTATTTTTATTTTGAATATGTGTTTGTTGTTATTTTATGATATATTTTCGATAAGCAAAAATATATTTAAGTTAATGTAAACATTACTTTTTAAAAAAATTTACCAAAAATCTAAAATTTCAACTGTGTGTAATAATTGTAAATTATCATATCAAAAGGGTTTTTTAAGTGTAATTTGCACTTTTTCTTAAACGTATATTGTAAATACATATTTTTTTTTTGTAAATTCTGTAACACCAGGCCGGCCGCAAAAAGTATGCGGCAGGGCAATACACTCAGGTTCCGCACTTATAGGGATCGCCAGTGAGATTAAAATATATTTTTTCTATCTTTTGAAAAATAATTTAGCTCTGTAAAGTTTATACTAACCGCCGAACCTACCGCTCCCCTCATTTATGGGGGGAGGGGGAGATCCGGAGGCCCGTTTTTCTAATCTTTGTAAAAAAAAAAAAAAAAAAAATAACTTCTCAAAACTGTTTCTTGCGCCCTGTCATCTATTTGTACAACAGTGTTTAAGGCAGTTCTAAAAAAATATTTTTCCGGGCTTAACAGCACAAATTTTTCTGATACATTTAGAAACTCATTTTCAAATGCAAAAGAATGACACTTCAGGCATGATTATTAAAATGATTTGGAATGCTACATTTTCGTTATATATTTCGATAAATGAATTAAGCAATTGTTTTCTCACGACGGCAATTTGTATCCTTTCCCGCGCTGTCCCATCCGGAAATTCGGGTAAAAATGCCCACTTTGACAACCTTTTCTGGAAGATCTGTGCTTTATCGGAAAATTGGAAAAAGAAATCGATTACAGATTTTCTGAAAAAGAGCACCTGCCGATTCCATGCGTTTGCGAAAGGAAAATAAAAAACCCTGACGGGTCGGCCTACAGGCACAGGTAGATTTCGAAGATGCAAATCGTGGGGCGCCTGTTTGTTGGGAATTGCGGAAGAAATGACCTTTTTCCCATGATACGGCAGATGGGAACCGCCCATAAAAAACTTGTCAATATAAAAGTTTTAGATAATATTAAGAGAATTAATAATAAATTTAAGCGGATTTGATATCTTGTGAATTGACGAAGTTATGATTTTTTTTCGTCTAACCCCCCCCCCCCCCTTGGGGCCATTTTTAATGATATCAAAAATCTGTCATAAATAAATTTTCGGCCCTTTTCCTAGAAGTAATAATAACTTTAAACGGATTCGATATCTATCATAATTAAGAAATTATGGGGTTTTTTCTGTTTTCACAAAAAGCCCCTCCCATCCCCCCCCCCTTGGTTCGATTTTGCCCATTAACGAACTTGACCGAGATTTTATGCCCTTTGATTTTATGTATCAGTTTGAAAGAGATTTATGCATAATTTTTTCAGTTATCGAGTCCATAAAAAAGTGACATAGATAGATAGATAGATAAAGTTTTGAACTGGGGGTGGTTTTGGGTTCTGGGAGTCATAATCGGCGTAGATCTGCAAAAATGTTTCAAAAATTCCAACTTAGGTGAGATTGTAATAGGTAGTATTTCTTACGAAATCTACCTAAAAAGTAAATAATGGTTTTGAGGAATAGAAGGGAAAAGTTCTCAATATCAAGGTGGGATTAAACTTCTCTTGACTCCAGACGCAATTGTATTTGAAGCCTCCTCCCCTCAGCTATTTATTTCTCCCTTGTTCAGTGTATGTTTGTTTAAAAATGTTCATTAAATATTTCATTTTTAAGTGGGGGGGGGGGTAGGTAGTTATGCATAGGGATCTTTGTATAAGTATTTTCTATTTTTATAAATTGCAATTTATCAGCGGAATTTATCAAAAAATATATCTTACGCTCAAATCTTCATGACTTAAAAATAAATGTCAGTTATGATTCTGTAATGAAAGTGATTTTGAATGTCGTATACATATATATATATATATATATGTATATGTGCGTGTGTGTGTGTTTAGATTTTCAGCACTGTTTGACCCTCTAGGTTACATTAATCATTTACAGAATGTAACTTATTAGCCGCTGAAGAACATTTAGCAACAATGAACTGCAAATTTTTTTCTTGTCATTCTTTCATCCTCTGTTAGTTGCAAAGAAGCAATATTAGCGACTGTGCACCCATTCCTCTCTTTTCGAAGCTCTAAGATAACTGTCATGTTCAAGAAATCAGTTTAAAATGCCAAATTTTACTTTATTTTTAGGAAAGACACTTTTTCTTTATAATAAAACTCTTTAGAATAACTTTAGTCGATTTTTTGTACATGAATAAGAATAGTTGCAAACTTCATGCATTTACAACTGAAAATGACTTTGTAAATGTGTCAGAAAATAACTGTTTGGGATTTAAGAACTACCTTAATACATTCTTTGTAAAAAAGTAGCCGAAATATTTGGTTTAAAATTAATTTCTGTAATTTTTTTAAATTAAAGTTAGTCAAAGAGACAAACAAGGTATGTAAGGATCCCTCTTATATAAAAGTTTTGGAAATTAAATCATTTATATTATATATAGCATTGTATTTAAATATCGTGTACTGTAAAGGTTATTAATCACTTTACTAAATTATAGATGCATGTAAAAAGAGTGGCTTTTGTAAAAAGAAGTATTTAAAAAAATCATTATCAGAGAAAATTTAGCTCTAACAAGGAAATTATGAAGGATTTTTGAGACATAATATTTTTGCAGTTATTTGTGGTTATTAATTTTTCTTAATCTGTTGTTACAGATTTCTTTCAAAATCACGATCTTACAGTCAAGATCTAACAGTGGTAGGGGTACTATTTATTTAAAAAGAAAAAGATTCATCTCATCAGATAAAAGAACTCTTTTAAAAAATGAAAACTTTTTTCAAAACAAAAGTTGCATTTATTTTTTAAATGCAGTTATTTCTTAGAGTTGTATAATTGATAAATTTAAGCGTATTTGATATCTTGTGAATTGACAAAGTTATGAATTTTTTTCTTCTGAAACCCCTATCCCCCCCCCCCTTGAGGCCATTTTTAATTATACCAAAAATCTGTCATACATAAATCTTCGACCATTTTCCTAGAAGTAATAATAACTTTAAACGGATTCGATATGTATCATAATTAAGAAGTTATGGGGATTTTTCTGTTTTCACAACCCCCCCCCCTCCCCTGGTTCAATTTGGCCATTAACGAACTTGACCGAGATTTTATGCCCCTTGATTTTATGCATCAGCTTGTAAGAGTTTTGTGCAGAATTTTTGACGTTATCGTGTCCATAAAAAAGTGATACAGATATATAGATAAAGTTTTGAATTGGGGAAACGTTTTGGATCCTTGGAGTCATGATCGGCGTAGATCTGTAAAAATTTCTCCCGAAATTCCAACATAGGGGAGAATGTTTCTTACGAAATCTACCTAAAATATATGCATTTCTATTGAAATGGAAGTTTTTAACACAAATTTCATTACTAAATGTTACACAGAACTGCGAAATATTAATATATCAGAAAAAAATGGCGTTCTAGAAAAATAAATGATAGAAAATAGAATAGGTTGAAGCATAAAAAAATATGTTAATTCTACAAAAAAAAAAATAGAAGTTGATTGATTGGAAATTTGTGGAGATAGAGTGCCCGCCAATTTTGAAAATGCTGTTGTTAAGGAAAATAAAAAGAAAGGAAAAGGAAAGGGTTTTATAATTATTTTTTCTAAAAATTTCCTTACTAGTTTTGCTATGGCGCACTCTAATTTCTATAACTGCGAAAATGTCCTTTCATTTTCGATATCGATTTCTAATTAATAAAGTACGATTTTTGTGTATAAATATATGTGTAAATATGTTTTGTACTTTAAGCGATGAAGAACAAAAAATCGAAAATTTATTCAGCCAAAAGTCCCCTTGAAGTGGAATTGCTTTTTTAAATACATATTAAAGAGCAAATTGCTTTTTAAATACAAATTTTATGCATTTTGTCTTTTTAATTAAAATATTATTTGGTATTTGAAAGGTTAAAGAATGCAGTTCATTCCTAAGAAATTTCCGAAAGCTTCTAGTATGTTTGCTAAATCAGTTGTTTTCTACCAATTTATTTGCTGATATAAAAGTACACTTTGTTGGACAATATTTTCTGCATATATTTCTGAAATAAATATTTTCTGTTATATTTTCATGGACTTTCTATCTTGGTATTTAAAATATAAATTTAAAGAATATAATAATAGCTTTTAACGGATTCGATACGGATCATAATTAAGAAGTTATGGGGATTTTTCTGTTTTCACAAAAAGACCCCCCCCTCCCCCTAGTTCTATTTTGCCCTTTAACGGAATTGACCGAGATTTTGTGCCCCTTGATTTTATGTACGAGTTTGGAAGAGATTTGGGCAGAATTTTTGAAGTTTATCGTGTCCATAAAAAAGTGATATAGATAGATAGATAGATATTCATAAATTTTTAGAAAGATCTTAAAAGCAGCAATAAATAAGTTAAATAGCTAGTTTTCTTTTTTTTTTATGTGGCTCTTATTTGATTTAGTTTGGTAATTACATTGTTTTCTACAAATTTATTTGCCAATATAAAGATTTAAATTGTTGAAAAATACTTTTTTGATACCATTGTATTGTTACCAATAATTACACACAACTTTGCATTTTTCCTCTTTAAGTGCAATTACTTTCTAAATAAATCTCAAATTATATGATATTTCTTTTGATATTTAAAATAAAATTTTAAAGAGTATTGTTCTTCTCTATAATGTTTTAGGAAGCTCTTAAAATCAACAAAATAAATTAAACTAAATAGCAAGTTTTTTTTTCTTTCTTTTATTTGGTCCGTATCTACTTTGTTTGGTAGCTAAACTATTTTCTCAAATTTTATTTGTCAATATAAAGATTTATTCTAATATAATAAATTATAACACCTTGTAATAATATATTTCTTTTAAATACTAAAAGGTGTAAATTAACAACATAATAAATACACAGTAAAAATAACTTTTATTAGATTGTTTGACATGTTTCGGTTCACTCCGAGCCATTTTCAAAAACAAATGAGAATATTCCGTAATTGCTCGGTCTTTCAAGTTATTATTTTGTATATACTTTCATTGATTTTCATTTATTATCAGTTAAAATGATGATTAAATGATAGCATTTTAAATAATAACTTCAATGACCGTGCAATTATGGAATATTCTCATTTGTTTTTGAAAATGACTCGGAGTGAGCCGAACCATGTCAAACAACCTAATAAAAGTTAATTAATAAGGACACATATAAATACTAGCAACAAACATTTGCTTTCAACGTGTATTTCGTTTAATTTAATACGAGTTACTTTAAAACAACATATATAAACAATTCTCGACGTTTATAAGTAGCTGGTTCATAGAGGGCGCCACCAGGTTTATTTTGAATATGTTTTGTAAATTCCGTTATTTTAGCGTCTTGTCAGATGGAACATTTTACTCAATTATGTAACACATATTTAATTTTTTGCTGTTTGTATTTATGGAAATTTTCTCCTGAAGATGGTTATGAAGAATAACCGAAACGTCGAGAATTGTTTATATATGTAGTTTTAAAGTAACTCATATTAAATTAAACGAAATATACGTTGAAAGCAAATGTTTGTTGTTAGTACTAATAAAAGTTATTTTACTGTGTATTTATTATGTTGTTAATTTAAACCTTTTATCATTTAAAATAAATAAAAAGATTTATTCTGTTGAAAAATATTTTCTAATTCCATGTTATTATTACTAATGATGATTAAATACAACTTTGTATTTCATCTCTTTTAAATGCAGATACTTTCTAAATAAATCTTAAATGATAATGTTATTTCTTTTGGCGTTTTTAAAATAAAAGTTTAAAGAATATTACTCTGCTCTATAATTCTTTAGAATGCTTTCTCAAAAGTATTAATGAAATAGCTTAGCTAGTGCCTGTTTTGTTAACCAGATGTTAAATACTCTTTATTTGCAATAATTTTACACTTTAAATGTACTTTTCTCGAAAATTTCTTTTTCCAGAACTTTATTTCATCATAATGTTATCTCAAGTAATAGTCCAGGTAATGTAAGGGGACTAGGAACTCTTCATTTTTCAGTAAATGACGAAAATATAAATTTCCCAATTTTTTGCTTAAAATGAATGTAGACCTCCGTAGTATATTCTCAAGAAGTACTATAACGATTCGATAGTAAGTATGCGAAAAAGGTATTTTTACTGCATTCATTTTCCTTCTACTGATTCAGAGTTCATATCTTTAAATTCATTTTTCTCATTTGATGTAATTTCCAATATATCAGTATGATCAAAATACTAAAACTTCAACACACAATTTTCAATAGGTTCGCTATTTTCTATGGCTGATTCTTAAGAGTCCATATCACTCACTTGAAAACACCCGCTCACTAATGTTAATCCTATGGGGCATTATTTTTCTAATATCTCATTTGCATTTCAATATTTTTTAAACCTTTTTTTTTTTTTTTTTTTTTTTTGCATTGGATAGCAGAAATCAATTTCTATTTCAGCCGTTGATTACTTTTTCGATTTTCTTTGCGGATGTGTTTTAGGAAGATACTTTCACTTTCGAAATCGGTTCCAAAAGTGAAAGTATCTTCGTAAAAAAAAAAAAAAAAAAAAAAATCCGCAAAGAAAATCGAAAAAGTAATCAATGGCGGAAATAGAGATTGATCTCTGCTATCCAATGCAAAAAAGAAAAAAAAATATTTTAAAAATATTGAAATGCAAACGAGATATTAGAAAAATAATGTCCCATAGGATTAACATTAGCGAGCGGGTGTTTTTAAATGAGTGAAGAGGACCCTCAAAGTGCATTTCATAAACTGAAGAATCGGATTTTCAGTAATATACACAGTTTATCTTTTAAAAATAAAAATTGATTCAAGAATGGTTTTAAAAGGATTTGGTTACCAAACACGTCGGCTTATTTCTTTGAAAATGTTTACAGTTCTTGCGACAGTGGCCTGTAACCTATTTACAAAATAGCAGCTCAATCGAAAGCATAGTTTGGACGCTATCGTGTTCACTCGCACATACACATACATCCATAGTAGGGGTGCAACGGATATCCGGCAAACATACTGTATCAGGCCACTATAATTAGATAATTGGCAGTAGCTGAATATTATGAGTATCCGGCAGTACATCCAGCCTGAAATTATTTCATTGAACTCATTGTTAAAATTTCTAGATTATAAGGCCGAGAGTTTAATCTAAAAAAAAAAAATACAGAGCATTAATTTATTGAACTAAAATAAATTACTTCTAATTTATTTATATTTATGGCAAATTGTGTTTCTAAACTTATAAAAGAGCAAACATGCAGACAATTTTAACTATTCATACATATGTGCCTGCATATATGAGCAACAGACCAGTTGAAAAAAAATCCCTGACGGCTCGGCCTACAGACACAGGTAGAATTTGAAGACGCAGACCGTGGGGCGCAAGTTTGTTGGGAGTTGCGGAAGAAATGACCTTTTTGCCATGATGCCGCAGTTGGGACCGCCCAATTCGAAATCTAATTTGTTTGCAGGCGGAGCCGGCAGGGATTTTTTTTTATTTTTTTTTATTTATTTTATTATTATTATTATTATTATTATTATTATTATTATTATTGCTATAAGAGTTGGTCCTATAAAAAACTTGTCAATATAAAAGTTGTAGATAATATTAAGAGGATTTATAGTAAATCCAAGCGGATTTGATATCTTGTGAATTGACGAAGTTATGAAATGTTTTCTTCGAAAACCCCCCTACACCCCCCCCCCTTGGGGCCATTTTTAATTATATCAAAATTATGTCATACATAAATTTTCGGCCGTTTTCCTAGAAGTAATAATAACTTTAAACGGATTCGATACGTATCAAAACTAAGAAGTTATGGGTTTTTTTCTGTTATCACAAAAAGTCCCCCCATTTCCTCCCCCCCCCCCCCCCCCTGGTTCGATTTTGCCCATTAACGAACTTGACCGAGATTTTATGCCCCTTGATTTTATGTATCAGTTTGAAAGAGATTTGTGCAGAATTTTTTCAGTTATCGTGTCCATAAAAAAGTGACATAAGTAGATAGATAGATAGATAGATAGATAGATAAAGTTTTGAACTGAAGGTGGTTTTGGGTTCAGGGAGTCATGATCGGCGTAAATCTGCAAAATTTTTTTAAAAATTCCAACTTAGGTGAGAATGTAATAGGTAGTATTTCTTACGAAATCTACCTAAAAAGTAAATAATGGTTTTCAGGAATAGAAGGAAAAAGTTCTCCATATCAAGGTGGGATTAAACTTCTGTTGACTCCTGACGCAATTGTATTTGAAGCCTCCTCCCCTCAGCTATTTATTTCTCCTTTGTCCAGTGTATGTTTGTTTAAAAATGTCCATTAAATATTTCATTTTTAAGGGGGGGGGGGGGGTGGAGGTAGTTATGCATAGGGATCTTTGTATAAGTATTTTCTATTTTTACAAATTGCAATTTACCAACGGAATTTATCAAAAAATATATCTTATGCTCAAATCATCATGACTTAAAAATAAATGTCAGTTATGATTCTGTAATGAAAGTGATTTTGAATGTTGTTTTATGAAGTATATATATATATATGTGCGTGTGTGTTTAGATTTTCAGCAGTGTTTGACCCTCTAGGTTACATTAATCATTTTCAGAATGTAACTTATTAGCCGCTGAAGAACATTTAGCAACAATGAACTGCAAATTTTTTCTTGTCATTCTTTCATCTTCTGTTAGTTGCAAAGAAGCAATATTAGCGACTCTACACCCATTCCTCTCTTTTCGAAGCTCTAAGATAACTGTCATGTTCAAGAAATCAGCTTAAAATGCCAAATTTTACTTTATTTTTTATGAAAGACACTTTTTCTTATAATAAAACTCTTCATAATAACTTTATTCGATTTTTTGTACATGAATAAGAATAGTTGCAAATTTCATGCATTTACAACTGAAAATGACGTTGTGAATGTGTCAGAAAATAACTATTTGGGATTTAAGAACTGCCTTAATACATTCTTTGTAAAAAAGTAGCCGAAATATTTGGTTTAAAATTAATTTCTGTAATTTTTTTAAATTATAGTTAGTCAAAGAGACAAACAAGGTATATATAAGGATAATTAATTTTTATTATTATTATTATTATTTCTTTTTAATAGGTTAATAGAAAAACATTAGTTCATAGATGTATTCAGGTATTGCGTAATTCAGGGTGATCAACAGGCTTGAAAAATATAGAAATTTCGTCAAACATAAACTAGTGTGGAAATTCAAAGAAACCAATGTTGATTTCATTAGAAACAAGCTTTCTCACAGGATAGTGGATGCCTGAGCCTGACTCTTCATCTGAGGATTGGAAAACGGAAATTAATTTCTAAATTTACCAGAGCCGCATACAAGAAATTTCGTAGGATGTTTTTGCATAGTCATTGCGTCATTGGATAAGGAGAATCATTTTGCAATTAGCTTCCTTTAGAAAAAAGTGAAAAAATTTTGAAAATTTCCTAAACTTTTTGAGCTTAAGAAACAAACAAACAAAAATAAATAAATAAATAAATCTGTTGGTCAGTTAAATCCCCAATTCCGCTTTGCTAATGTTAAACCTATGGGCGTCCGTAGAATGCATTCATTGATTTAAAATATATCTTCGCAGGTAATTAATATTTTTAACTTTTCTTTTTTTCTATTATTCTTCTTGAAAGAATGAAGGAGGCATCTTTCTAAAACTATTTCTAAAATCTATGCTTAATTTAATATTCTATGTGTTAAAGTCTTACAGCTCATGAACTATTAACACATAGAATATTAAATTAACAAGAGATTTAAGAAATATTTTGCCAACAAAGAAAAAAAAAAAGAGGGATCCTGCCTTCAAGGAGAATTAAAAAAAAGAAAGAAGGTGAAGAAGTTAAACATGTTAATTTCCTGAACGGATATTTTAAATCTATGAATGCATTCCACGCCTATAGGATTAACATGGGCGAGGGGAATTTGAGATCTGACTGACCTTCGAATAATTTCCTTTATCACGTTGCTTTACTTTAGGTCTTTATTTATTTATTTATTTATTTTGTAAGATTTAAATAGCAAAAATAAAAGCCATCAAAATGTTTGTAATGTGACTTATTTAATACCATGCTTATGCTTAATCATTAAATGTCTGCATGAGCACAGTTTAAAGATGCTTTTATTGCTTGAGATAAATACTGAATCTTAATCTAGGGTAACAAAGTTTAAATTATGTTAGAAACTCTTAAATTTTCAGCAGCTCTTCATTAAATTGATGTTTTACATCCCTCTTATATATAAAAGTTTTGGAAATTAAATCATTTATATTATATATAGCATTGTATTTAAATATCGTCTACTGTAATGGTTATTAATCACTTTAGTAAATTATAGCTGGATGTAAAATGAGTGGCTTTTGTAAAAAGAAGTATTTAAAAAAATCATTATCAGAGAAAATTTAGCTCTAACAAGGAAATTATGAAGGATTTTTGAGACACAATATTTGCAGTTATTTGTAGTTATTAATTTTTCTTAATCTGTTGTTACATATTTCTTTCAAAATCACGATCTTACAGTCAAGACCTAACAGTGGTGGGGGTACTATTTATTTAAAAAGAAAAAGACTCATCTCATCAGATAAAAGAACTCTTTTAAAAAATGAAAACTCAAAACAAAAGTTGCATTTATTTTTTACATTCAGTGATTTCTTAGTGTTGTATAATTGATAAATTTAAGCGGATTTGATATCTTGTGAATTGACAAAGATATGAATTTTTTACTTCTGAAACCCCTATCCCCCCCCCTTGAGGCCATTTTTAATTATACCAAAAATCTGTCATACATAAATCTTCGGCCCTTGTCCTAGAAGTAATAATAACTTTAAACGGATTCGATATGTATCATAATTAAGAAGTTATGGGGATTTTTCTGTTTTCACAACCCCCCCCCCCTCCCCTTGGTTCAATTTGGCCATTAACGAACTTGACCGAGATTTTATGCCCCTTGATTTTATGCATCAGCTTGTAAGAGATTTGTGCAGAATTTTTGACGTTATCGTGTCCATAAAAAAGTGATACAGATAGATAGATAAAGTTTTGAATTGGGGAAACGTTTTGGATTCTTGGAGTCATGATCGGCGTAGATCTGTAAAAATTTCTTCCGAAATTCCAACATAGGGGAGAATGTTTCTTACGAAATCTACCTAAAATATGTGCATTTTTATTGAAATGGAAGTTTTTCACACAAATTTCGTTACTAAATGTTACACAGAACTGCGAAATATTGATATATCAGAAAAAAATAGTGTTCTAGAAAAATAAATGATAGAAAATAGAATAGGTTGATGCATAGAAAAATATGTTAATTCTACAAAAAAAAAAAAAAAAAAAAAAAATAGAAGTTGATTGATTGGAAATTTGCGGCGGTAGAGTGTCCGAAAATTTTGAAAATGCTGTTGTTAAGAAAAAAAAAAAAGAATGGAAAAGAAAAGGGTTTTATAATTATTTTACCTAAAATTTTCCTTATTAGTTTTGCTATGGCGCACTCTAATTTCTATAATTGAGAAAATGCCCTTTCATTTTCGATATCGATTTTTAATTAATAAAGTACGATTTTTGTGTATAAATATATGTGTAAATATGTTTTGTACTTTAAGCGATAAAAAACAAAAAATCGAAAATTTGATCAGCTAAAAGTCCCCTTGAAGTGGAATTGCTTTTTTTTAAATACATATTAAAGAGCAACTTGCTTTTTAAATATAAATTTTATGCATTTTGTCTTTTTAATTAAAATATTATTTGGTATTTGAAAGTTTAAAGAATGCAGTTCCTTCCTAAGAAATTTTAGAAAGCTTTTACCAGCAACAATAGATAATTAGCAAAATTTTCATGTTTTTTAATACTCGCAGCAGGCTCTGTTTGCTAAATCAATTGTTTTCTACCTATTTATTTGCTGATATAAAATTACACTTTGTTGGACAATATTTTCTGCATATATTTCTGAAATAAATATTTTTTGTTATATTTTCATGGACTTTCTGTCTTGGTATTTAAAATATAAATTTAAAGAAGATAATAATAACTTTTAACGGATTCGATACGGATCTTAATTAAGAAGTTATGGGGATTTTTCTGTTTTCACAAAAAGTCATTCCAAAATTGGTGTATTTGCGTTGCCCGAACTGTGTTCGGGCGTCACAGGCAAGGGGTTCATTTCATAAACTGAAGAATCGGATTTTCAGTAATATACATAGTTTATTTGAAGAATGGTCTTAAAAGGATTTGGATACCAAACACACATTTCTTTGAAAATGTTTACAGTTCTTGCGAAAGTGACCTGTAACATATTTACAAAATAGGAGCTCAATCGAAAGCATAGTTTGGACGCTATCGTGTTCACTCGCACGCACACATACATCCATAGTAGGGGTGCAGCGGATATCCGGCAAACATATTGTATCCGGTCATTATACCGGTTAATTGGCAGTAGCCGAATATTATGACTATCCGGTAGTGCATCCGGCTTGAAATTATTTCTTTGAACTCATTGTTAAAATTTCTAGATTATAAGGCCGAGAGTTTATTCTAAAAAAAAAAAAAAAAAAAAATACAGAGCATTAATTTATTGAACTAAAAATAAATTACTTATAATTTACTTATATTTTGGCAAATTGTGTTTCTAAACTTATAAAAGAGCAAACATGCAGACAATTTTAACTATTCATACATAATATGTGCCTGCATATATGAGCAACAGACCAATTGAAAAGAAAAAATCCCTGACGGCTCGGCCTACAGACACAGGTAGATTTCGAAGACGCAGACCGTGGGGCGCCTGTTTGTTGGGAGTTGCAGAAGAAATGACCTTTTTGCCATGATACCACAGTTCGGAGCGCCCACTTCGAATTCTAATTTGTTTGCAGGTGGAGCCGGCAGGAATTTTTTTCCTTTTTTTTATTTATTTTATTATTATTATTATTATTATTATTATTTCTTTTTTTTTTTGCTATAAGGGTTGGTCCTATAAAAAAACTTGTCAATATAAAAGTTTTAGATAATTTTAAGAGGATTTATAGTAAATCTAAGCGGATTTGATACCTTGTGAATTGAAGAAGTTATGAATTTTTCTCTTCTAAAACCACCCTTCACCCCCCTTGGGGCCATTTTTAATTATATCAAAATCATGTCATACATAAATTTTCGGCCGTTTTCCTAGAAGTAATAATAACTTTAAACGGATTCGATACGTATCATAATTAAGAAGTTATGGTTTTTTTTTCTGTTATTACAAAAAGTCCCCCCATCCCCCCCCCCCCCTGTGGTTCGATTTTGCCCATTAACGAACTTGACCGAGATTTTATGCCCCTTAATTTTATGTTTCAGTTTGGAAGAGATTTGTTCAGATAGATAGATAGATAGATAGATAAAGTTTTGAACTGGGGGGTGGTTTTGGGTTCTGGGAGTCATGATCGGCGTAGATCTGCAAAATTTTTTCAAAAATTCCAACTTAGGGGAGAATGTAATAGGTTGTATTTCTTACGAAATCTAAAAGTGGCAGACTGACTCAGCAAAGAACCACCATTTTTTGCTGTGTTAGTAGCAAGCAAGAAGTTTTCTGTTCCCATAACGCAAAACTTGTTTTTATAAAGTAAAGTGGTGCATAGATTAGAATCAAGTTCAAGAAAAAAAAGAGAAGATATTAAATAAAACATTTTGCTACAAAGACATTCAGTTTTAAGTTTTTTTTTTTTTTTTTTCATGAAAATAATTTATTACTAAACTACTAGTTTACTGTTAAATTACTAATTTTGTTGTTATGTTAGTAGCAACTATCAAGAATAAGTTTTTGTTATCACAACACAAAACTTTTTTTAAGTATTAAAGCAATAAAAGATAACGAGGGGAGTTTACAGCTTGAACATCACACTGTTATGGGAAAAGGGGAGGATAAAAATATTAAATTTTGTCTTTCCAAAGTATTCAATAGTAACTTTTTCTCATAAAATTAATTTATTATTATTGAACTATTTAGCTGATACTATTATAACTAAAAATTTAAAATAATGTAATTATAATGTTGGTACTAAAACTAGAATGATCATAAAAATAATTGTTAATAGAAAATTTAAAAATTAGATCAAAAAGAAAATAACACAGTGATAACTAACTAATCTAAACTCATGCTTAATTTCTTTTAAAATAAATAAATAAATAAAAAGTGCACATTGAAACATACTGCGGCCGGATATCCGGTTGCAATTTATGCTGGATATCCAGTGTCCAGCCAAATTAACATCCGTTGCATATCTAATCCATAGGGATATTATCTAAAAACTACTAAAACGAGCTGTGGATACCTGAAATCATGAGGAAAATCTAACATACACGCATTCATTCACACATACATACGGAATAGGTTTAAAAATAGCAAATACGGATTCGGGGAACCTCAAAATCTAAAAATATACCAATTTTTCCACAATCAGATTTTTATTATGATTATAACACTTTCCTTACACTGTATGTGTACAGAAAGCAAAAATAGTAACAGCAATCCGAATTTTGCTCTCTTTTAACAGTTTTTCTGCCATCAACCGAATGATTCCGAGTTATTTTGATCAGTGTTGAAAAAAGCAAAAGATTTATTGCTGCAGCAGCAAACAGAAAACTCATAAATCTGTCATTGGTGTACTTAGAAAAGCCGTGGCTTATGTGCACGTGTAGTAGTTTGAGTTTCATCCGTTATGATGTGGAGTTATTTATTGTATAATCTCATTAAGCGGAAAAGTTTATGGCAAAGGATGGATTAAAAGAATTAAAGGGCTATTTCTATTATTATTTATAAATCAAGACGAATTAAACGATAATAAATTTGCTCGCGATAGAAAATATACGGAAGTATATCTTTTTTTCTCCAAAAAATAATTAAATAAAGAAATTAGTATCTCAATAATATAGATAATAAACCGATACATATTTATAATTATAATCACTATATGAAGTTTTTTTTTTTTAAATCTAATTTCTTGTAGGAAAACAAATGACTCCCTGCCACTACCACAATATTTTTCATTCACACATTCAGATTCTCTGGTTTAGATTTTTCACAAATATATACAGGGTGTTCAAATCAGATTGAAAGCGCCCTTGATTTTTTACCTGGTAGAGATACGTAGGTAATGCAAATTGCAAAAGTGTTTAAAATAAGATAGAAATAAAGATTATGTTAATTAAATAGTCCTGCCACTATTTTCAAAAGATAACACTTTTTAAATTTTTATACAGTTCCTGGGTCCCATGAGTTATAATTAGCAAAAAAAAAACTAAAACCCGAAAAACACGTTTTCAATGCTGGAAGCATCCGAAATTTCATAAAAATCAAAGTACTGCAGTGTATTGCACAAAGTGCAATGTTGCATAAATACTGCAGTGTGTTTATCATACATTTCCCTATAAAACTAGCAGCAATATATGCAATAGTTTTATATGTAATAGTTTTCAGTGCGTTTTGGTTGTAGAATAATATATATATATATATATATATTTTTTTTTTTTTTTTTTTTTTGTACTTGTCAGAGAATAGAAAAAAAATAATTCTAAATATAACCTATAGGATCCAGGAACCGTATAAAAAAGTTTAACAAGAACGAAAAATCATGCGTTAAGCATAGATTAACACTTTTCAACACCTCAAAAATACTTTTACAAATCTTTACCGTTTAATAAAGTGAAAAATGATGTCTAAGTGATGAATTTGGAAAAAGCATAACACGTTTAAAAATCCAATTTAAGGAATTCCCAGCAATATTCAGAAAAATATCCAAATTCTTTTGTACTCGTCAGAGAATAGAAAAAAAAAATTCTAAATATAAGTTATAGGATCCAGGGACCGTATAAAAAAATTAACAAGAACGAAAAAATCATGCGTTAAGCATAGATTAACACTTTTCAACACATCAAAAATACTTTTACCAATCTTTACCGTTTAATAAGCTGAAAGATGAGGTCTAAGTAAAGAATTTGGGAAAACCATAACACGTTTAAAAATACAATTTAAGAAATTCCCAGCAATATTCGGGAAAATATCCGAATTTTTTTGTACTCGTCAGAGAATAGAAAAAAAATTCTAAATATAACTTATAGAATCCAAGAAACGTATAAAAAAATTAACAAGAACGAAACATCATGCGTTAAGCATAGATTAACACTTTTCAACGCCTCAAAAATACTTTTACCAATCTTTACCGTTTAATAAGCTGAAAGATGAAGTCTAAGTAAAGAATTTGGAAAAAGCATAACACGTTTAAAAATACAATGTAAGGAATTCCCAGCAATATTCGGGAAAATATCCGATTTTTTTTGTACTCGTCAGAGTCAGAGAATAGAAAAAAACTTCTAAATATAACTTATAGAATCCAAGAACCGTATAATAAAATTAACAAGAACGAAACATCATGCGTTAAGCATCGATTAACACTTTTCAACACCTCAAAAATACTTTTACCAATCTTTACCGTTTAATAAGGTGAAAGATGATGTCTAAGTAAAGAATTTGGAAAAAAGCATAACACGTTTAAAAATCCAATTTAAGGAATTCCCAGCAATATTCGGAAAAATATCCGAATTCTTTTGTACTCGTCAGAGAATAGAAAAAAATAATTCTAAATATAACTTATAGGATCCAGGGACCGTAAAAAAAAAATTAACAAGAACGAAAAATCATGCATTAAGCATTAGATTAACACTTTTCAACACCTCAAAAATACTTTTACCAATCTTTACCGTTTAATAAGGTGAAAGATGATGTCTAACAAGTAAAGAATTTAGAAAAAGCATAACACGTTTATAAATCCAATTTAAGGAATTCCCAGCAATATTCGGGAAAATATCCGAATTCTTTTGTACTCGTCAGAGAATAGAAAAAAAAATTCTAAATATAACTTATAGGATCCAGGGACCGTATAAAAAAATAACAAGAACGAAAAATCAGGTGTTAAGCATCGATTAACACTTTACAACACCTCAAAAATACTTTTACCATTCTTTACCGTTTAACAAGGTGAAAGATGATGTCTAGTAAAGAATTTGGGAAAAAGCATAACACGTTTAAAAATACAATTTAAGGAATTCCTAGCAATATTCGGAAAAATATGCGAATTCTTTTGTCTAGCTCTATATATGATCTATAGATTTGTATATTTACTATATGCAATGCTAAATTTTAGTTCAGTTAAGAAACTCATAGCACAGTATTAAATTCTCTTGGAATTTCCGTCAATAAACGTAAATGCACTCGAGATTTTTCTTGCACCCTTGTATATGTTCTATAGAATTTATATACACTAAGTAATAGGCAAAAAATGAATTAAATTTAAAAACACGTTCCGCAACTGAAAATTCACTTCCAGCAATTATTGTTAACAGACATTACTTTAACCGAATTCTTTTACGTCACCCTGTAAATCATTCATGTCAAACTCGTTTACCATAGAGGGTCAAATTAAGTATTATACATTGAAAAAAAAAAAAAAAAAAAAAAAAAAAAAAATCTCAAATTGACAGAAAAACAAATTGTCAATTTTCGGCGCCAATGGAAAACCGTTTAAGGTATATCTGCCCACGTACGGAGCACTTTTTTTAAAAAAAGGACAGTTTTGAATAAATATAATTATTTTTAGTTCAATTGTAATACAGAATGATAAGAAAACATAAAATCCTAGCAATATCTTTTTAATATTTTAAAAAATTGGGGGTTTTAGCCATTTTTTTTTAGCAAAATTTCATGTTTACGCCAGACAGCGTACACTCAATTCAAATAAATATATTTCAATTTCCTTTATGCTGCATACTTCTATGACACTTATCTGTGCACTGAACTAGGAGTTTTCCAATATCTTCAAAAATAACCGAAAAATTTCAAAATATGTAAAAAAGTACATTTTTTTTAGTAAAAATTACCATTTTTTCATATTCGAGTGCCTATAAAATAATTAAATTATCACATATAGCTTTGATCTTAGTTCAGAGCATAGTGAGTGATATGGAAAACATTCTCACAAAATTTCTCTGAAATATCTTTAAAACTTTTTATGTAATGAATTTTATCGCACATGAAAATAACGAAAAAACTGATTTTCCAGAAATCGCATTTAAAGATTTCTTTTTAGGCAAAAAACTACGATATTTAATTGTTAAAATTGCCATTACTCCTCTTCTAATAATCGTAGGAATAAAATTAAAACAGATTTAGAATCGTAAAAGATTGCTCTTTCAAATAAAACAATAAAAAAAATTCGAAAATTTTCACCAAAACAGCCAATTTGATGTAGGCAGATACCTTAATTTGCACAAAAAATAACGTTATATTTTCATTAAAACAGTTTTTTTTTTTCTGTAAAAAATTTAGATTTTTGTTCTGTAAAAATTACAAAATCCACATTTTTTACAGGAAAACTCTGTTTTTCTTTAAAACAGTTTTTTTTTCTGTAAAAAAATATTTTTCTTTCAAAATTAAAGATTTTTTTTTTTTTTTTTTTTTTTACAGTGTATACAAAGCCGCGGGTCACATTTAAAATAAAACTAATCGGATGTATCAATCCCAGAACTTTCTTCTATCTTACACAGGTTTCTCATACACTAAAAAGAATCAGCACCAATTTATATCAAGGTCTAACTGAATCTAAAGTTTTATTAAATTCCGTGCATTAGCGTTTGAGATATGACTATTGCTAAAATAGTGATAATCCTGCAAAATGTAGCATAGGCAGCGTCACCTGTTGTGATATTTAGACCAAGACCTAATCAACAACAAGTTATGTCAACATCTAAGTGAATCTGAAGTTTGATGAAAATCCGTGCATTAGTTCTTGAGATATAGTTATCGTGTTAATAATGAAAAAAGTAGTATAGCAGCGCCACCTGTTGGGCTATTTACACCAAAACATAAGCAGCATCTATTTACGTCAAGTGTAACAAAATATGAAGTGTTATGAAATTTCGTGCATTCGTTCTTGAGATATAGCTATCGTAAAAATCATGAAAAAAGTGGTATAGCAGCGCCACTTGTTGGGATATCTACACCAAAACGTGAGCGTCTATTTACGTCAAGGTCTAACGGAATTTGAAGTTTGATGAAAATGAGTGCATTAGTTCTTGAGACACAGCTATTGCAGAAATCGCGAAGAATGTCACCTGTTGGGCGATTTTCACCAAAAACTAATCAGCACCAATTTATATCGGACTAACTGAATATAAAGTTTTATTAAATTTCGTGCATTAGTTCTTGATATAGAGCACCCACAATATTTTTGTCACAAACAGACATTTCCTAAAAATAGTCAAATTGTGTTCAAGGCCTTCTAAAACGTATAAATCCGTCGAAAACCGGAAGTCAAAAATTTTCATGAATTGAATACTTTCTTCCTGTAAAGACAGAAGAAAGTAAAAATATACACTGTATGTTCCGACGTATAACGCGCAACTCAAAAAATCATATTTTTACCCTGAAATTTTATTTAACTAAATGTTACTTATTGCTTTGTCGGAATTTAATTTTATTTAAGAAATGAAATTTCTGAGTCTAAATATGATTGTTTGAGCTGCGCGTTATACGCCGGAACATACGGTATATATTAAAATGTGTACATACATAAAACAACCAAGTTAAAGGAATATTCATACAAATTTCCAATGTTATTATTCATAGTTTATTGTCATTAAATCTCTGTTCAAATAATGAAATTTTGAATAAAAAAATTAAAAAAAAATCTTTAAAAATTCCATCATGTTTATGCAAAAGATGGTTGAATTGCTGTACATAGTTTTTGATCGTAAGGTTGTTAATTTACATCTTTTAGCATCTCTATAATAAAACCGTAAGTCATGTGACTGTCATCAACAGTTCCGGGATGCCCGCTTCACTTTTTCACATGCCAGGCGGCCATTTTTATTCAAAATTATTTTTTCGAATAAAACTGCATAAAAGTTACATTTTTAGAAAAATCGTTCAAAATAAATTAATATTTGAGAGATGACTTACGTTCAATTATGTATACATTCTGCAATAACTTCAGTTTAAAGGCTGGGATTACGGTGCCTCGCTCTACCGTATCTTACGCTCGATCGTAGGATAGGCGTTCCTGCGATCAGTCGTAACTTCGTATTACGGTGCCTCAGCGTAAGTCCTCGTGCTTCGGTGTAAGTCCTCCTGCAGTCAGCCAATCAGAGGCCGCAGTTACATTTGTTTCGGTTGCGCGCGCATCCACTTGCGTCTTAACTTACGGCTGCTTCGAAGCTGTCGTAAGATCGCGAGGCACTGTAATGCCGTTTACGTTTTGTTTATATCGTAAGTCTCTAAGTTGATCTTAAGCGAGGCACCGCAATCCCAGCCTAAATTAGGTTCGCAGTTCAAATTCTCTATCCATGAAAGTAAAAAAAAAAAAATAGATTCATTCGTTGTGAACGTTTAAAATATTAAACCATGAATTTTTGGACCGCTGCCTGGTGTAAAAAAAATAATCCGCACCAGTGAGTTTACCATAATTTTGTTCTATACAACTCAACTTTCTTCCGGATCAGTAGTAGAAGAACAAGAGTTAGACCCCAGCAGGAGCCGTGAGCCGGAGCCGGAGCCGGAAGTAGCAGGTGTGGACACCGGAAGTTCTGTGAACGGTGAAGGTCACCGGAAGTCGCAGGTGTGAATAACAAACAGGTTAAGACAGGAAACCGGAAGGGATTACGAGATAAGGACAGGATGAGACGTATTTTTTATGGGTTTTAATCAGGTTCTTTCTTGAAAGGGATTTTTTTTTTAAATTGTGGACCCACCATAACCACCCGCTATGAAAACAATTCATAACGCCACAATTATTATTCTTTCCCAATCTGCCTATTCTTTTACACCAGTCATCTGCGAAAGACCTGTAACGAAATAAAATGTTTAATTATTATTATGTTTAAGCAAGAGTTGTGTCATACGGGAAATCAGATGTGTGACGTCTGCTAAAGTTGTAGAGTGTCTATGAGGAAATCCAGCTTCATGGAACCTAGAAAAAAAAAAAAAAAACAAGTCTTGCTTGATGTATGTGATAGCTAAAGGCCCCCCAACCTATACAAAATTTTAAATAATTTTATATAGGTTGTATTATCTGACTAAGCAGGGGTCGCATGGCCACCACACCACTCATTGTTGCCTTCGATTCACATACAACAAACAATACTTTTTGTATTGATTAGTAAAAAATCAATATATACAGAATTTTTATACAACTTTTCGCAACGAAATAGGTTCATCGTCCATAAATTTCTTTGTAGAGATTAATTATATACAACATGATGAAAAATAAATATATATACAACTTTTCGCAACGAAATAGGTTCATCGTCCATAAATTTCTTTGTAGAGATTAATTATATACAACAGGATGAAAAATAAATATATATACAACTTTTCGCAACGAAATAGGTTCATCGTCCATAAATTTCTTTGTAGAGATTAATTCAGATATACAACAGAATGAAAAATAAATATATACAATTTTCAGCATTCGCCATTTTCTTCAATTTCTTTAATCTTGTAATGTCCGTAGGCTAGGCTCGTTATACCATCCGATAAAAGATAACGTTTATCGTCAAACGCAGATAAACATTTTTTGTTGAATTGTACCGTGTATAGTTGATGCAGCCTTTGGTCAATCTTTTTTTGAACTTCGTAAGTACTTGTCTGGTTATTTAAACAGGCAACATAATCTTCATGTCGAAGTTTTCTTCGTACAATTCTTGTAGACACCCCCTTGGCTCGTTTTTTTTCTTCTTGTGCAGATTTTATGCTGTACATTTTAGACTTAAGACCTACGAATTGATGGGCAGCTTCACCATTCAATTCATCCTTAAATTTTCCCAAAACTTTTTTATTCGTGGAAGAATAAAGTGGGTGGCTTTTGGGATAATCAGAGAAATCAAATCTGGAGCTGTGGAGCCCCAAATCAGTTTGTAGGTCTTGCGTCTTTATGTGATACATGAGAGAATCCGTATCGGTAAAAAGAAGAACTGCACGATTTCCACTATAAATTTTTTTTATAAAGTTATAGTGAAAATCATACATGAGTGTTTTTGACAACTCGAGTATCGTAAAACCGACGTATATGGGTCGATTCATCAAGATACTGTTCTTTTGTCTTTCTACACCCACGAGATTCTCGTCAAATATTTTACAGCCTTTATAGTTAGGTGAGGCTACCAACTTTTCACCTCTTCTTGTGTTATTGGTTAGCTCAATATTTCGTCTTTTTCTAAGATTTTCTATGCATTTACCGTAAATGGAGTTATTTAAGAGCTTGAAAAAATCACGCTCGAAACTGGTCTTTGCTTGTTTTCTTTTTTCTGTGTTGAATGTAATGTATTTTTCGAGCCAAGGGGACTGATTAAATTGCAATACCTTATGAATTTTGGTTAGTTTTAATCCTAATTGTAAATATAGTTGTAAATTTCTATAATGACAAATATATTTATGTTTATTGAACAGATTCGGAATGAGTTTTGGAGTACCCTTGAACCCCTTGTTGATCAGACTTTTCGCATAGGGCGATAACATGTTTTCTTGTACGGTAAGTCTTTCGGGTGCCAGTGGATACTCGTTGTGGAGTGTGTGAAGGGATTCAGGATACTCCAAATCAACTTCAAAGATGAAACCAATTTTGCTTTTTTCATTCATGTTTAAAATTCTTCTTTCATTAAATTCTTCGGGATTACCCCATTGAAATCCTCCGTTCGGTAAAAACTGCGACATAGACCAACCATATAAGTTATTGGCGTCTAAATAAATCAAATGGGATTTTTCGTCATCTTGTTTAAAGTGTGGGCAATCTGTGTTGTTGGCTGTGGCGAACCTATGCGATATCTGAGATACGCCCCCACGCACACCTTGTTCTATAAAAAGAAGCATATCCACGTCCGTTAAAAGTTCCAATTTCACATCGGTCATCTTTAGGCAAGCCTGCCATGACAGACTGGGAAGTGTGACCAAATGTGCTGGATCCAGTTGGTAATATTGATTACATAATTTTCGGAAATTTTCAAACACATCGGCCAGCAACAACACGTCTGTTTTAACATACAGATCGTGATACTGACCGAGGTTTTGTATCTGAAAGTCTTTCCAAACTTTATGTGCATGTGCATATTCTTCTTCTGTGATATGTTCTTCGGTAAGGGTGCTATAAAAGGCAGATTTGGGGGGTAATGATGTATCTTCAAACTTTTTAAAACTGTTAACATATTCATAAGGGTAAATACCTTTTTTCCTTATCATATCAAAGTTTGTTTGAACAGGAAAGTTTTCATACAAAACTTGAAATTGATCAGGTTCCAAATTACTGGATAGCTTATCCAATGACGTTTGCCAGAAACAGAAACGAATCGATAAATGATAAGCTTATTTTGGATCCTTGTTTTTTTATTTTAAAGGTAATATACTGTTCTAACGTTGAAGCGATCACATCGATTTTATGGTCTTTATAACGGCCTAGCCTACTCATTATTATGTGTCCGTCATATTTTTTTAAGTTGTGGAAAACCACAGGTATGGTTGTGGACTGTTTAAAGTGCAGATTGCAAAACGGATGGGCAGCTCCTCTGTATTTTGAAGTCACATGATCGTGATCCCGTACTTTTTTGGTTCCCAACGGTTTTCGACAAATGCAACATGTTTTTGCTTGTTGGAAACTTTCTTCTTCTTCTTTCGTTAAATTCATGGGTTCTACAGTCAGGAGTTTTTTTCCAAGTTCTTCTTTTATGTTTATTAACGTATCGATGAAGTGATCCACCGCATCTTCACCTCGATAAACATAAACACCCTCTTGATTAGAGGGTGTTTGTGTGCACTTATAAGTTTTTTGGTCGGACCCGACAACGACACAGGCATAACCGCACGGCACATGCTTGGCAAGATCCATTTTGTAAGATGACATGTTGGAAGGTTGGGCAGTTGGTACTGGTACGATCAGCGACTCAAAGTCTGCATAAATCGTAAATGGAACGGGGGCTTGAAGGTGAATACCTGTAAAATTTAAAATATTTTTGCCTTCTTCCGGCATGTAAACAACTTGGGGTGCTTGCTTTTGGCAATAGGGTGCATGCTTATCTAAAAGGTCTTGACGCATAAAAGCATGCAAGCAGTTAAAACAATAAAACATGGCACCATTATATTTGCTTCGATGCCCCATAAATCTCGAAAAATTTCTGATAAGGCAATAGTGTGACTTTTCACCATCACCTATCAAAAGTAAGTTAATGACCTCATCATTTGTTTTTTTTGAAACATACAAAATGTAAATTTCGCCTTCTTCATAACCAAACACATTGATCCTTAAATCGTTTTGTGATTCGATAATAGGTATTTGTTGATAAGGTACTGGGTAGGTAACTCCTTTCATATCAATCGTATGTTCATGATCAACATATTTAGACACTCTTTCTGGATGTTCACCTTGAGGGAGGTTCATTTTTGAAGCTAACAGACACCATAATAGACATTTTTCATCTTCAAAATTTTCAATATTCAAAACAGCATCCTTTCCACGCAAGTCTTTCGGTAAACGAATGTAACTGTTGCCTTTTAAAGGAGCATGTTTTGCGGTTTGAAGTTCAAAGTGTTGAACTTCACGAAGTACCCACCCAGACCCCTTTTGTAAAAACTTTTCAAAGCTTTCTAAAATTTTTTGATGTGCCTGTGCAAGATTATCCTCAAGTGTGTCAATCGTATAATCAGTATACGTGTCCGACCAAAAATAGGTGGAAATAACTTCAACGTCACCTTCAGGCGAGGTCTTTTCCAATAATACTTTAATTATTAGTCTCCACTTAATGGCGCGATATTCTTCAAGAACATCTTCTAAAGTGTCAATTAATTCATTGCGAGAAGAATCGAAAAAAATAGAAATGTCAAATTTCATGTCTTCTTCCGGTTCGATGTATATAGATTTAAACATTTGAAGTGCTTCTTTTGCGGTTCTATTATTTTTTGGGAATCGGGAAACTCTTTGTTTTTTCATACACGTAAGATTACTATTTTCACTATGTACAGTTCTTGTATGTTGCATTAAATTAAATTTAGTAGCGAATTTTCGCTCACAATCCTTACAACTATATAACGGGTTTTCATGTAATTTCAAATGACTTTTTAAGTTATCTTCTCGTGAAAATATTTTTTGGCAAATAGAACAGCTAAATTTCCTTTGGTTCTCTTCATGAATTTTTTTATGTCGTGTTAAATTCTTTTTCTGAGAGAATGACTTTTGACAAACATCGCACGTGTATAATGCCTGAAAAAAAAAAAAAAAAAAAAAAAAAAAACTTAATAATTTTTTCCTAACAAAAAACTTGAATTACTTTTTTAACATACCTAAAACAATTAAAATCGCGAAAACCTGTAAAAATAATAACCAAATTCGCCTACCTGTTTCGATGATGTCTGCACACCCGATGTTGATGCACCCTCATTTATTTTCAGGGCTACCCTCTCATGAGTGAATTTATGTCTGCTTAGATTTGTCTTTTTCGAAAATGATTTTCCACAGACTTCACAAGTCAGACTCTGAAAACGAATCAAAAAGACCTAGTTTTAAATTGAGTTTTTTTTTTAAATAATAAAATTTTAAAAACTTATTTAATAAAATAAATCGTTTAAGAATCCCATTAAACATGTTTCTTTTTCAAACTTTAAAAATAATTTTTTCACCCCCTCGTTCACAAACCCCATTAAACATATATATTTTTGAAATAATAATAATAACTAACCTTGTTTACATTGCTCATGTCTGTACTGGTAGAAGGCACAGAGGTCACGGATGATAAGAAATTTTGCAGAGATGAGTCACCCATCTTCTGCAAATCGTTAAATAAACTGGGTGGTAACTCTTGCATGATTTCTTCGATGAGAGGTGTTTCCATAACACTCTACAAAATAAACACGTTCATATTTAAAAAATGTTACACACACTTACTACTCTATTTTAAATCATAAAGGCATAAAATGTCAACTTTGACCGTTTTCTAGAAATGTATCTATCTTTACCGAAAAATGAAAAACATGTTTCGATGACAAAGTTTATCGATTAAAAGATTTATGGAAACAAATTTAAACTATTCGCAAACAATCTTAAAACTATCAAATTTAACAACATTTTCTAGAAATGTATCCTCCTTTATAAAAAAAAAAAAAAAAAAATGAAAAACACGTTTCGATGACAAAGTTTCTCAATAAGACTATCTGCTTTTTCAAACAAAAATATTTCAAAGTCTATGAAAACAATAAAGAGAGTACTTTATCAAAAAAATGTTACGATTGTTAATCTAGTTGAATATTAAATGGGGGAAATTTTATCACATATACACAAATATTTCAAAGTTTTTTGTAAACAGAAAACTTTAAAGAAAAACGATTGCTAAACTACTTCAATAGTAAAAGCTTAAGTTAGAAATTTGTATCATACAAATATTTCAAAGTTTCTGTAAACAGAAAAAGAAAAATGCGTTACGATTGCTAATATATTTCAATAGTAAAAGGATAAATTAGAAATTTTATCATACAAATATTTCAAAGTTTTTCTAAACAGACAGAGAAAAAAGAAAAAAATGCATTACGATTGCTAATCTCTTTCATTCTTAAAAGATTTTTTTTTTTTTTCAAACACATGCAAATAATTAGAAATAGATTAAACCATTTTTAAATAGTAGAAAAGTTTGATTAATTTTTTATTTAAGAAGTGTCGAAAATATTCTTTTTAAGTATAAAGTATTCAAATAGCTTTTAAAATATCACAACAATAAATAATTTAAAATATCGTAGCAGAAAAAGTAAAACTAAATTTGGATTAAGAACAGACGAAAATATTCTTTTAAAATATTAAACATTCAAATAGCTTTAAAAAAAAAATCACAACAATAAATAATTTTAAACTATTTAAAATATCATAGCAGAAAAAGTAAAACTAAATTTGGATTAAGAACATATGAAAATATTCTTTTAAAATATTAAACACTCAAATGGCTTTTAAAAAATCACAACAATAAATAAATTTAAACCATTTACTATACTATTCTTTTAAATTACTAATCTTTTTTAAAGATAATAGTTTAAACAAACATAATTAACTTACTTCAAAATCCTGTAACGCAGAATGTAAATCTTGAGTTGAATAATCCATAGCTAAGTTGAAATAATCCTTCAGCACAAAACAAGAAATTCTCAAGTAAAATAGCACTTTGAGTAAAATAACACTAGTCACAAAGCAAATTCTAAAATAAGAATGACTTGATTTGGGAAGTGAGTTCTTCTTTATCTATTTAGACCGGAAGTTGAAACACTCCCCTTTTATCTGTCATTGGTCGAATCATTTTCCTTATCAGCCAATAAAATTTAAACATATCTCCCCCCCTCAATTTCTTATCAGCATCACCATGATTACGTCATTCGATGGCATTTTCTAGAACATATTGCATCACTAACCAGGATTCTCGAATGTTCCAAAGAAACCTTATTTCCGATAGTTTTATCAACAAGTTTATTTCCTATGTTTAAAATTAGCAAAAGACTAGTGTTGTCTTATCGAATGTTTCTAATTATAAAACAGGAAGTGTAAGGCATTTCGGATGTGTTTTATCCACAAGGTAATTTCCTGTGTTATCTGAAAAACGTATGTGTAGCTTATCAAATGTTTCTAATTAACAAAACAGGAAGTGTAAGACATTCTGGATGTGTGCGTGTTTTATCAACAAGTCAATTTCCTGTGTGTTTAAAATTAGCAAAATAGTAATGTTATCTTAAGAAACATAGGGTCAGTTTCTAATTAAAAAAACAGGAAGTCAGGCAGGTGTTTATCAACAAGCTTCTTTCCTGTTTTTAAAATTAGCAAAATAGTAATGTTATCTGAACAAACATAGGGTGAGTTTCTCGAATGTTCGTAGTTAAAACAGGAAATAGATTCATTCATTATTTGCATGATTTTTCAAGAAGCTTATTTCCTTTCTTGACCTAAAATTAGATAACACATAGGGTTTTTCAAATTGCTTTTATTTAGATAAGTCTTATCGATTTGTGAAGAAAGGCTCGTTTCTGTTTAATGGTTGTACTTTTCATTTTTTTTTGACAACATTGTAAAGTTTAAACACAATTAATATTTTGAGACAATTTCTTGTTTCGTGAGTGTTAGAATTTTTTTTTCTGTCCTATTTATGTTGTGAAAATAACTTTACAAATAGAAAATATTTAAATAGAAATCTATTTTTTAAACATAGTGTAATAAATACTCATTTTTTATAGTGTTTAAAATGAAGCTGATTAAATTAAAAAATATGTTAAATTTTGGTCTATTTACACCATGAAAAAGCTATATAAATATAAGAGACAAAATTAGAATAGAATTAAAATCTATTTTTAATAAGTTTAAGCTAATCTTTTCTAGTAAGTCTATGCTAAGGATTTGTAAACATGTCCAAACAAGAAAAGTAAACAATGACTCACCTAATTTAACGTGCCACACAAAAACAAGTCTGGACAAGTTTAGACCAATACGTAATGACGTCACCCAACACGTCTAAACAGATCACTGCTAGCGAGGAAAAATAACAGTGCGAGTGTATTTAAAGTTTATTTTTATCTCAAACCGGAAATGACATCACACACCGCAAGACGGGTAGCGCCTCTAACGGCGATGGCAGCGCCCCCTACTAAAGATAAGGTTGTAAGGTTAGTTGTGTGAAGATCAACAGCTAGAGTGGATGTGTTTTTAAGGGTAAGTGTCGAATTTTATTATTTTATTTGTTTTTATGTAAACTCGTTATAGAAAATACACAAAGGGATACATTTCAATTCAGTTTTATTAAAATAAAGTTGACCAAGTAGGTTTGAGTAATACATTAGGTTTCGTAACAGATCTATTTTTGGGTTTTACAAAATTCATTCGAGGGGATACATTTTTAGGCTTGTCCTTTAAGGCTTCTAATGATAAATATTTATTTTTAATCGTGTTGGAGGGTACTCCCATTTCACGAAGAGCCCTTAAAAATTCTGTTGGTGGTTTCACAGGTGGCTTCTTGCTAACATTAAAAATAAGATGAAACAGTTCAGCCAAGTTTGCATTTTCCAGGGTGTTTCCATTATACATAATATTTCCAGCCGGGTCCCATTTCATGTTGCTTGATTTCAGAAACTTGAGTAAATTACTAGCATGTTTCTTCATGTGTTTGGGTACTGAATTTATCACAAATTCGTCGTAAGCAGTCTCTTGGGTTGTTTCTGTCTTGTAAGGGGATTCTAGTTTATCATGTTCCGTCTTAACAGGTTCCGTCTTAACAGGTTCCACTTCAGGTTCCGTCTTGTGAGGTTCATCTTCCTCAAATGGCTTCGATCTCCAAGGAACATTAAATTCTTGTAAATTCATTTTCCGTTTTAACAGTTCATAGTACATTTGTACTTTTTCATAATCGGGTCGTGCACTGTTGAGTATTTTAGACATGGCTGCATCAAATTCTGTCATTTGTTTTTTAGTAGGCACATTTCGAGTCAACTCTTCTTCTGGCACGAGGGCATATTTAGTGGCGAACTCCATTGATAAGTCCCGTTAACACACTCAACGCAGCTGGTATTAAAATATTTAAAAAGCCTCCGTTTTGAATAATCAGTTTCTTTTTTTGAAACAGAGGACCTTTCTTTATGCTAATTTTTCTAAGTGTAGTTTTATATTTCTTTAAAGTCTTTTTCTGATATTTGGATAAAGGTATATTTCCGTTCAACACATTCAACGAACATTCGCAGATAGCTTTTACCGATCGAGAAGGTAATTTTTTTAAAAGTTGTCTACGTAAAGCTTTTGGACATGTATGAATCAATTCCAAGTCGCGACGTTGTTTCTCCGTCACTGTCATGATCGCAACTGAATTAAGATGTAAATGATTTTCTTTTTAAACCCTTTTTCGGAGTATACACATACTGCGTTTGTCCGGGTAAAATTTGTGTTCTTAAGCGCATGTGTTCATCCGTTTCATTTCTTAAATCCACGAGTAAATATGAGAACGGTTTTTTAGTGGCGTCTTCAAAAACTTCTTGAAAAAATTTACTTTGACTTGGGTATAACTGACGACCTAAATGAATAATTTGACTCATGTCACGACGATTTTTAAACAGAAATAAATATTGGCTGTTGAGTGAAACACCTCTCATTTCTTTACCTTTATGAAACAAATTTTGCGTGATAAATAAAACACTAATACTTAAATGGTGACTTCCCTTTGTATAAAGATAGGTGAGTCGTTCGTCGTCACCGCATTCCGCCATTAAATCATCTAAAATAATAAGGGAATCGGTCCCTAAATACTTGCGATAATCTGCTGGAAAACCTTCCACAAAAGTTACATTTTCTATTTCGTCAAAGAGCTTTTGATGAATTCCGTAAAACCAGACGACTTTGTCGGGAGGTGGGTTAAACATACGGGTCCTTTCTGCTAACAAATCGCGTAAAAACCAACTTTTACCGACTCGAGTGGGACCTGATAAAAGCATCGTGCAAGGGTGTTGAAAGCGTGGAAACTCCATCGTTAATAAACAGACACTCATTAGAACACACTTTAAATAATCACAGACACAGAGGTTTACAGTTTACACAGACATTTATTGATAAAAAGGAGCATAGATGCCAAAACGTTTGGCTACAAAATTATAAACTCGTCGGTCATTCGACAGATCTTCTGTGACAAAATAGGATAGAAATTGTTTCAAAGTTTTACCTCTACATCGAGAAAAAAGATAAAAGATACAATATTGCCCGCAGACGGCAGTCACATGGGTTTGTAAAACAAGCGGATTAAACTTGACTCGTGAAAAACGTTGTACATAGTTCGCTATAGGTCCTTGAAAAAAGGTAGGCTTATTTCCGTATGAATCGAAAAATTCAACTCGATGAGACAAAGACATAAAAAAGGCTATCCAATGGCTTCCGGGTTCTGTAGACGTGTCCACATTGCAGATAAAACAGGCAGGATAGTTCTCGATTCTTGTAGGGAGTTGATCACTTGGAAACACACCCAAAAAATAATTTCGAGTAACAGGGTCTTCTGTAAGAATCTTCTCAATTTGCAGTGAATTCATTTAGTTGGGAAAGTCGCAGATCACGTGACGTGATTTGCTAATTTCGATAATGTTTTCAAATTCAGCATAAATGAACACAGTCGTTGTTTTTTCTAAGGCTTCGGCAAACTTAATTTCGATGCGTAAATTACCTTGTTGTTGTAAATTTAAATGAGGTCCGTCACATAAATCGGGACTTAAATCGAATACGTATAAGGTGTGTCCGTTAGCAAAGTCTTCACGTGTTAAATAATTCCCAGCGTCTTGATGAAAACCAGAGAACAGGCGATGATAAGCTCTTATATAATTGTTATTCTTGAAATCCAATTCCAAAGGCTTGCTCGGTACAGGTTGTCCGTCCACATAAACACTTAAAAAGTTGACGTTGTGATGGTGAAAGTAAAAGGGATTTAAATCATATTGTCCCGTATAAGCACTATTATCTAAAAGTCCAATAATAATACGTTTCGGCATGGTTCCTAAAAACACATTATCTTGCATAAACGACTTACTACCGGTCGATATGGAATAAGTCTTGCATAGAACTCGATCGATGGAATATTTCGCAGTTGTTTTTTCCAAGGCTTTGGCATGACCCAATAACACACCAGGACTGACTTTCACTTTCCGAATGAAAAGAGAGGCATGTTCTAAAATCACTTTATAGTCGTGGAAGGGTCGAGCGGCATCTTTCTTCACCATCAAACAAAACTCGGGTTTGCTTCGAGTCATTTTAATTTTCATATCCACCATATTCAGTAATAGGCGATTTTGTTGAAAAATATCAGAATGTAAAGGACCAATCATATCCAACGTTTTACTGTTTTGTGTCAGTTCATAGCGTTTCTTAAGTCCAGGGTTTGCGTTGCTAGTGGGATCCGATGTTGCTAAATTCTCGTCTTTGTAAAAACACTTGCAGCTTAACAAAGTTTTTTTAGCATCTTCACTATAGTTCACTAACGATTCGAGGTATGCACGAAAGGGATAGGTATTATTAGAAGAGGAGATGCAACGGTCGTTGGCACTCACATCCACTTGTTGAAAAACTGAATCTAAAGAATTATTAATAAAGGCAACCGGTTCACCCGCAGGTAGATCCGTTCCGTCGGATTTCACAATTTTCGCTTTCACATGAATGTAAGAAGCAGATAAATCCGAGTAATCTTCACCGGTTCCTGAGATTAGAAATTCTACAGGCCCCCCATCGCGAATATTAGCGAGAGGGTGGTATTCAACGTAATATCCTTTTTCAATAGCCGTTTGTGTGGGCGGGATTAAAAATAGGTCCAATTCCGATTTAGCACAGGCAGGAGAATCTCGGTGAATAAGTCCAGTCATCTTTAGCCGAAAATATCGTGTACTTTCGCTCTCTTGACTTTGTGTTGAGTGACTACTTTAGCGGGTCGCTTTCTCTTTTTATATTGGCGACCGGAACCAATCATCGTTTTCACTTTCGTAGCCGCTTTATCTGTTAAGTTTTTTCCAGCTTCTTTAAATCGTCGTTTGGCAGCTATTTTAATGTTCTCGCCTCGGGATAGGTCGTTGAGTACATCTACACCTGTATGAAACAATTGTTTTCCTACGGCTTTCGCCCCTGACTTGAAAAGGGGTACCGCAGCACGAAAAATAGACCGAAACAATCCGCCGAATCCATAACCTCTTTGTAAAGGGGCGCCTTGGTAATAGTTTAAACCATGCCCCAACTGTTGTGTATAATAATCTTCAAAAGATTTCGCACAACACTGGTAGGGAACCAACATCACGAGAGATATTTTTGTCGAAAGTGAAGTTTCACGTACGACCGCCCACGCTCAAATGGCGTTAATTCGCCCAGGTGCGTCCTTATAACAATTTCTAAAGAGTCGAATGATTTTCGACTGATTGGCATGTAATGCGGGCGATCAAAGGTCGCACAAATCACTTCTCCGTCTTTTCCAGTTACATTCACGATTCGTAACAAGGGGGCTAACACATCACCGACAATTTGCGGTTCCACAATATCCGAATAAATCATTAACACTCTATAATGAGCACACGGATCTGCTACATACGAACTCGTAACAGTTTGTTCTACATTTCCATCTAAGGATTCAATTTCAGACGGTTCGAATCCCAACATCTGTGCCAGACCGTTTTCCAAAATCACTTTAGCATTTTCTCGCACGTTGATAGTCACTCTCTTCGTAACGTTATTATAGGTGAACGAAATCTTTTTTTCAATGTCTTTAATAGAGATGGCTTTCAAAATATCCGGTACCGTCTCATAAAATCCTGGGGGGATGCGTCTACCAATAGTCTTTCCGTCGTTCAAGTCAAATCCAATCAGATTGGTCGTACTATTCACATTATACCAGGTATGCGGGTAAATAAATTCCACAAGACCCACTTCCCATTCTCCTCTTAATTCGATAGGGGCGGGTAATCGAGTAATAAAATGTGAAATTTTATTCTCGGGAAAATAATTCCTAGAACTGTCCGAGGGTAATGTCAAGTAGAACGACATGTTGCTAAATGCGCTTTCAACCTTCTTGCACTCCCTTATAAGGAAGATAAATCAGACGAGGGAATCCATTGATTAAATTTGTTTGAATACCCTTTATATTTCACATGATATTCCACTCGACCTTTACGGGTACGTTTCTCTAAAATCTTTTCAATTGTATAAGTGTCTTTCATTTGGACTTTTTGAAGTTCTTGGGGATAAAAGGTGCCTTGGATGGGTTCGTCCATCAAATCCTTAATTCGATAGACAGGAGGATCTCTTGTGACACACTCTGTCACTACAAACAGTTCTTCCGTCCAATTGGTTTCGTATCCTTTTTCAAAGGTCAGTTTCTGTTTCGAAACCCGCACCACATCACCCGGTTGAAACATACAAGGTTTTCTTTTCACATTTTCCAAGTTTCCATACAAAGTAAACCAGACATCGCTTTCGTTCTCGGGTGTTACTTCTGCTGGGGTTCTCTTGATACTCGAATGATAGGTATGGTTATAACTATCCACTAATGAGTCTAACACATCGATATAACGATAAGTATGGTTGTGGGTAAAATATTTCCACATTTTAGTTTTCAGGGTACGGTTAAAGCGTTCAACGACCGAAGCTTTCGTATTATTATGTGTCGTAAAAAATCGAATACCTTCTTGTTTTAATAATCTTTGCAAAAGCTGGTTTTTAAATTCCTGTCCAGCATCCGATTGAAGCGCCTTGGGTTTTCTCGTTACAAAAATAGTTTGAAACGCTTTCACAACTTCTTCTCCTCGTTTCGTTTTTAAGGGAATCACCCACGCATATTTAGAGAGAATGTCTATACACGTCAGTAGGTAACGAAACCCTTGATTGTACTTTTGTAAACTGATGAGATCCACCAGATCGGTCTGCCATTGTTGATCCATCGAATACACAATCACTCGATTCGTCGGAAAATGTCTTCGAACCGGTTTGTGAAGCGTGTACGAGTCGACTCCGCTTAACCATTTCTGTATCGTCTTCTTCTTGACTTTGCCTTTGGCAGCAAGATACAAGGCATTTACACCACCAAAACTTGCTGCGTGACTTGGAATCGGATAAATCGCCTTCATTACAACATAAAATTTTATTACGCGAGACGTTAATATCGAATCGCATCATATCGAAACAGATAAATTACCCGTTTCATTTAAATTCAGTATAAAATCCACTTTAAATTTTTCACTACCGGTAAACACATAAATCAACGAATACACAATGCAGATTGTTATATACAGACACACAACACTCAATACTTCCTCTCTCGAAGTCATGTTTACAAATGATACCCCACATATACATCATCTACTTTTAAACACTTAAAATCACACGCCCACCAACCATAAAAACTTTTATAAAATTAAAAAAAAAAAAAAACTTTTATAAAATTTAAAAAATGTAAAAAACTAAATTTTTTTTTCCTTCTCAAGAAAGAATCTAATTAAAACCCTTTTTATAGAAAAGAAAAATTCATATTAAACTTTTATAAAGTCAGAAAGTCTTATCACATTTCACTTCCTGATCCCTTCCGGTCTTACTTACGGAATTACTTCCTGTCTAAAGATACTTGTTTCAACCTGTGTATTATCAACATCTGTCATTTCCTATGACCTTGCGTGGTCAGCACATCTGCTGTAGAACATCCAAACGTTATCTCCAATTACCTTCCGGCCTTACTTACGGAATCACTTCCTGTATAAACATGTCTGTTATCATCACCTGTCCCTTCCGCTAACCTTGAGACATCAGCACATCTGGTGTAGAAAAATTTTCCCTGTCAAGAAAGAATCTGATTAAAACCCATAAAAAATACGTCTCATCCTGTCCTTATCTCCTAATCCCTTTGTCTTACTTCCGCTTTCAGGATCACTTCCTGTCTTAACCTGTTTGTTATTCACACCTGCGACTTCCGGTGACCTTCACCGTTCACAGAACTTCCGGTGTCCACACCTGCTACTTCCGGCTCCGGCTCCGGCTCACGGCTCCTGCTGGGGTCTAACTCTTGTTCTTCTACTACTCGGATCTTTTCTTGACGTAAGTTGAACTCATGTAATAATATTTAATGGATCAAATTTCGAAATAAATTGTCAGCTTTTATTTTTCGCGTGTGCAAATTAGAAACGATACTATAATATTGAAATCAAATGTTTTGATTTATGATATTATTTCTTATTTATCTATTTTCTATTTTAAAGAAAAATGTGAACGTCGTGTATTTTAAATTGAAACAGCTGTCACGGACGTACCGGGGTTGGCGCGATTTTTGTTTTGTGCCATTTTGGCGAGAAAATCCCATTTTCAGGTACCATTAGAGATTACTAAAACAGCATGTACTTTTTTTTTATTATGAAATAGTTTATTTTATATTAAAAAACACACAATTTTATTATAAAACACACACAATGATTACTTTATTATAAAGTGGGTTAAACATCAAAAAATATGCGAAATGCTGCCACGATCGCAAAAGTTCTTGATTTGTCTATTAGATTTTTCCGGTTTGGCAAAGAATTAAGGGAAAAAAAATGATGAATAAAAATAATTTGTTACAATGCTTAACATACATTTAAGGGCGACCAAACTGGTCGCCAGTGGCGGCTAGTCTAAAAGAAATATATTGTTAAATCTTGTTTCAATTGGCGTCATTTGAATTGCAACCTTTTATGTGAGATTTTGTTACTTGTACTGATATGTTTGTGTTTACGCATTTTATTATGATTATATTTTAGCTATTTTTAAGCAAGTTTTTTAAGTTATAGTATTGTAATGTTAAAATATTGGCTAGTTGTTAATAGCTAATGTTAAAAGATTGGCAGAAAAAAAAGGGTTGGCGAGATTAAAAAATTTTTGGCGGTCACTTATACCCGGCTAACATAAAAGTACCCATATTTCAAATACTCCATGCATTTTAAAATTTCTTCAAAAGTCTGAATCTAAGGCACAATTTTGATATGTATGTACTACAACAAATCTGTACATTTGAAGTAAACAAAAATATTACGTCAATAATACTGTGACTTACGTTATGAAAAATGTTTGTTGAAGAAGGATTTTCATGTAAATCCGAAACGTCCAATTTTAATATGTTTTTAATGTTTTATGAAAGTGTAATGTATTGTCTGTAATTTTAATGATTTTAATATAAATCTGTACATCTGTGTTGAAATGGTTTATTAAGGTCCTGCGATTAGCATTAACACTAAAGAATATTAACATGTAAATTTTCAATGAAAAATTAGTTTCATATTAGTTTTTTTAATAACTGTCTGTTGAATTAAAAATGTATACACAATTTTTGGTACTTTTCTAGCATAGGTGCCTTGGCGTTTTTTTAAAAGCTTGGCGCAATTTGAACTTCAGAAAGTGAGATTTATTGCCGAATGATATGAGAACAAACCTGATTAATTTTTATGCTTGTTTAATTCTTTATTTATATCTGTATAAACATCTAAATAAATGATTGCTTTTTTATATACAATTTACTTCTGCTTGTACATAATTTATATTATTATATAAAGAGAGAACACCTGACTTACTTACTCATCACAACGCCCAGCTGAAACGACTAAAGTCAGGATCACGAAATTTGGACAGTAGATTCCTGTTATGACCTAGGCAAGCAATAAGAAAGAATTTTGGAAAATTACAACCCAAAGGAAGTTAAAGGGAGATCGAACGTTTTAGGTGATTTCACCATATCTCAGCAGCAGTTTTAGGTAGAAGCATGAAATTCAGGAAACAAATCTACTAAGAAAATGGTTAAATACGTATTTAAGCGATTTGTGAAAATTCTTATTTTTCGCCCTGTTAAAGGGGGAGTCGAAAGTTTTATGTGATTTCTCCATATCTCAGCAGCAATTTTAGGTAGGAGCGTAAAATTTGGGAAAATAAATCTACTAAAAAAATAGTAACATATTTCAATGATTTTAGAAATTCACCCACTAAGTTGGTTAAATGGAGGGGTCAAAAGTTTTAAGTAATTTCGCCATATCCTAGCAGCAGTTTTAGGGTAGAGCGCGAAATTCGGGAAAGGAAATGTACTAAAAAAATGTTTAAACATGTATTTTAGCGATTTTAGAAATTCTCACCTGAAGGGAGTTAAATAAGGGTGTCAAACGTTGTAGGTAATTTCGCCATATCTCAGTAGCATTTTTAAGTAGGAGCATGAAATTCTGGATAACAAATTACTAAAAAATAGCTAAACACGGATTTCAGTTATTTTTGAAATTCACCTACTAAGGGGTTTAAACATCGGATATGAACACAAATAAGACAACTATTGCTGATTTTCGATTAGATATTTTGCTTAGGACATTTTTGAAAAGAAATTATTTAAAAATCATCAATAAAGCAGAAGAATTTAGTATGATTGCTTCAAAATATCTTAAGTTTTTTCTGATTGTCATTTTAACGGTTTATGGATGCAAATGCGTTATTGTCATCTGCGTATTTTTAGGATATTTCATTTTTACTTTTGTTACCTGGAAGGCCAAGCTTAACTTGGGCGAAGCGAGGTGATTCTGCTATATTAAAATAAATTTTAGTTTCAATATGTACATAAACAGAAAAAATATATACTTATCACATTTTTACAAACTTTTAATTAATGTTTAAAATTTGTACTGCAATTTTGTCCCACTCCCACTTTTATCCAATTAAGAACAATTTTTTTTAATTACCTATACATCCCTATCCTGCATTGTAGTTGACATATTGTCCACCCGTGCGAGGCCAGGCCGCTAGTAATAGATAAATACCTTCTTTATCTATATTAAAAAAAGAAAGTTTCGCTCTGTGTGTGTGTCTGTGTGTCTGTTGGCGATGGCTAGCAAAATCTAGCCCACCTAGAAATCTGAAATTTTAGGTGTGGATAATCCAAGGTCTGGCCATGTGCACCTGAGCCTCAGAATTTTAATATTTTGATAATTAGCCTAGATATTAATTAGATTCTCATTAACCATCGCTTCTAAAATGTCATCTTTTAAATCAAAATGGCGAAAGAAACGAACTGGCGCATTGGATATGCAACCGGAAATGGACGAATTCGAAATTATTTAACTAATTAGCGAATTTTAAGAAAACTAATTGAGATATCAATTTGAAAATTTCTGAGCATATGTAAAAAAATATTCTGTATCTGACTATAAAAATATTCGGTATCTCGGGCCGATCCCTCCATTTTTTTGCGAATATGAAAGGAAATAATTGCCAATTTTTACTAATGAACAAAAATTTAGGTAACTAATTAAGATATAGATTTGAAATTGAGGTCGGGAAGGGGTGTCATCTGCCGGCTATTTTAGCGTAGCGTCTTCGTTATGTTCTAATTATAAGAAAAATGTAATTTTTTTTTTTAATGATCACGTTAATGCAGGTGACGGTGGTTCTCTTGAACAAATTATTCATTATATTTGCGGGTATGGGGAGGGAGGGGGTTAACGCCTTTCTCTGAGATTGTAATTATCTCGATCCCGAGCAACGCCGGGCGGGTTAGCTAGTATTAAATAAATTGTTTAAATATTGAAATACTTGCTTGTGTATATGAAACAGTGAATAGGTTGCCAGAAAATATGCATTGAAAATTTTATTCTCTCGCAAAGACTATTTTTTCTATCTTACCTAGGCCTCTATACTGAAAAAGTACACCCAATTTTTTAATAAATCCCTTTTAATTAATAAAATGAAAAAAAAAATTAGAAAATATTTTGTAAATTAGAATACGTAGAATATCTATTTTAATAAAAGTAATAGATAGCTTTTAAATTTTCAATAAATTGAATATTTTTCAAATATCTATTTGATCCATGGTGGCAGATCACTTCTTTGATCAAATTCTTGTTGGAATAACATTATAAGAATAAAAAATATTTTCTAAAGTTCAACTTCCTCTTAAAAATAAATAAATACATTTAAATCAGATTCAAAACCCATTTCTTCATTAAATTACTAAATGACTAACCCTGCACTATAGAATTTCAAAGTAATTAAATCTTTATCTGTATGATATTACTAAGCAGAATACGTGTATACATATATTATAAGTACTTTTATTAATTAGTTACACGAATAATAAATCATATAAAATGTCATCACAATCTTAGCATCTTTCACTTGCAAAATGACTTTCGTAAATTGTTTATAAAATATAATGTTTATACTATATAATGTAAGTAAAATGTTTGTAAATATATGCTTACACATATATGCATTGCATATGCTAGCAAATAAATTAATTTCAAATGTCATAATTAGTTACCTTTTTTAATGTTACAAATTTAGTTAGAAAATTGGTTTTTACTGCCCCATGACAACGAAACTGTACACAGAAAGTTTAATGGTGCGATTATATGGGCATATGATATTTTTAGGTAGATTTCGTAAGAAATACTACCTGTTACATTCTCCCCTAACTTGGAATTTCTAAAAAATTTTTGCAGATCTACGTCGATCATGACTCCCAGAATGCAAAACCACTCAAAACTTTATCTATATCTATCTATATCACTTTTTTATGGACACGATAACTTCAATAATTCTGCATAAATCTCTTCCAAACTGATACGTAAAATCAAGGGGCAAAAAATCTCGGACAAGCTCGTTAATGGTCAAAATCAAACCGGGGGGGGGGGGGGGGACCTTTTTGTGAAAACAGAGAAAAGCCCATAACTTCTTAATTATAATACGTATCGAATCCGTTTAAAGTTATTATTACTTCTAAAAAAGGGCCGAAAATTTATGTATGACAGATTTTTGATATCATTAAAAATGGCCCCAAGGGGGGGGGGAGTTGAAGGGGGTTTAAGAAGAAAAATTCATAACCTCGTCAACTCACGAGATATCTTAAATTTATTATAAATCCTCTTAATATTAGTTACAACTTTTTATATTGACAAGTTTTTTATAGGACCAACCCTATTAGCCAAAAAATATTAAAAACAAATATATCCCTGCCGGCTCTGCCTACAGATACAGATAGATTTTGAAGTGGGCGGTCCTAACTGCCGCATCATGGCAAAAAGGTAATTTTTTCGGCAATTCCCAACAAACAGGCGCCCCACGGTCTGCGTCTTTGAAATCTACCTGTGCGTGTAGGCCGAGCCGTCGAGGATTTTTATTCTCTTTCTCACTGGATGGACATGGACAGTGCCAATGAAATTCAAATTATGCAGTAATTGCAACTATTGAGTATGTGCAGGGGTCGGAAAAACTACTTTTTTACTGTAGCGAACTACAATCACAACTACTTTGTCGAAAATGTAGTTAACTACAACTACAACTACTTATTTTAAAAAGTAGCGACTACAAACTACTTTTCAAAAGTAGTCACTATTTCGCTACTTTCAAATTTTGTCAAAGTGTTCAATTTACGCTAGAAATTGAAGACACGGATTAAATAATAAATTTACCCCCACGTTATATCGCGTCTGCCGGGATACAATTAAATAAATGCGACATAACCGAGGGCATTAAAAAATTAAGAAAGATACCATACAAATAAATGTTTTGTGTCCGTCTCGAAAACGTTAGTTTATACACACTTAACAAATTTCGTAACAAAATTAAGAGATATATTATAATCTAGACAATTACAGAAAAACAAACCTAAATGCAAACAATGAATAAATCTGTGAATAATGCAATTCCGAATAATAAGAAACCCGACGTTAAAAAATGAAGACTTCTGAACAAGTAAATAGACAAGTGTTGCCAACGAGAAAATTAATTCCTTTCGTGGGTTAGTACTTGATTTCAGCAGCAAGTGTCAATGGAAAAAATCTATGACTTCATGCGATGCGTTGCTATACACTCCAGCTGAGATTTGCCACTGTGATACGGAAATTTTTTGAGCAGAACAAATTCTGCACAAAATAAGCGAGTTTCGACCATGTGATTTGCAGAATGCCACTTTTTTTTCTCCTGAAGTAGCATTAAAAGTACTGATTTTTTGTATCGCGCTACTCGCTACATTACATTGTTCAAAATGTAGCGCGCTACACTACAAACTACTTTAAAAAGTAGCGACTACAGTAGTTTCGCTACTTGTAGAGCGCTACTTCCGACCCCTGAATGCGTTATCATTATTTCATTCTTCTTTGGTCTCATTAGTTCTTATATAGTTAGGGTAACTGCACCAGTAGTGGACACTTTCAATTTTGAACTTAAATAATAAGTAATTCGTTGAAGTAGGAGTTCAAAGTTTAATATTTTATTTCTTAACAGAGTGAAAACTATCTCAGCTGGATCACTCTGTTGGCGAAAAAAAAATTCAACTTTGACCTCCAACTGCAACGAATATAATATTTCATGTTGAAACTTATCATAAAAATAATATAATCAAATAACAGGTTTTGAAAGTCACACAGAGAATCGCACCATACACAGGGTTGCTTTTGAAGCTTCAAGGCACCAGCTCCAGAACTAAGTCAGTTCAACTCAAAAAGTTTGACCTTGTGACTATCTTATCATGGTCTCTTGCGATTTCAAATAAGGAAAACCAATTTGCTTTTTTTTTTTTTTTTTTTTCTATTTGCCTAGTTTAAGCTATTTTCTTGTAATTTTTTTTTTTTTTTTTTTTTTTTTTTTACTTTTATGTTAGGGATGTAACGAGTATCCGGCCGCTTTTCGTTATTCTGTCATTTTGCCAAATATTTGGTTGAGAGAATATTGCGAGATAACTCGCCGAATAACTTCAGGATGATAATGTTTTTCTCTAATCTAAAAATAAGTACTTTCTGACAGATTCATGAACTCATTTTCATTTTTAATTGAACAAAATGTACATTTATTCCGATCTATGATACTAAAAAATCATATAGTATTTTTCTATTTCCTATAAAAGTAAAGGATCTTTTAGAAAATTGTGTCCAAATTGGAGAATTTCTATAAAGTAAGAACTATAAAAATTACTTCACTTGGTGCATCAGTTGGGTAAGTATTATTTTCAACAATGAATATCAAATATTACTCTTCTAACAAGGAAGATCTCCTTCACAAAATATTTTGAAAAAAAAAAAAAAATGTTAATGGAACTATTCATGTATTATAAAGGATCAGTCAAATTTAGCTGCAGAATTCCATTAGAAAATCTGTAAAAAAAATAAAATATTTTCGATTATTTGGTGCAAAAAGACGTGATTTGACGAGCAACACTTTTTCCTCGCCAAATGCAAGCGTTTTAATCTATTTGAAAATTTGTGGTTAAATGAGTGTTTAAATGCGAAATATTTTATGAATTTAAACGATTAAATACTTTATTATTTTTTCTATAAGCTTATTGCCGAAACATCAGTTGAGGTTCACTGTGGAGACCCGAAAAGTTTTTGGTTTTTTGTTTGTTTGTCTGTCTGTCTGTTCCGCGATAACTGCCGTAAAAAAACATTCGATTAGGTTGACTTTTGGTGGGTATGTTGGTGAGGTACCCGGAATTAGCTGTATAGTTTTTGGTTACATTTGGTTCATTCGTTCGAAAAATATGGAACATTTCTTTTTAGGTCATAATGCTTTGCTATGGGAATGCAGACGATTTTCAAATTTTATTTTTAATTGAAATGAAAATCGCATATTTGAATAATGGATTACTAAATTTTCGATATGGAGGTCTTAAATATATGCATTAGCTTTTAAAATTTGCCGATACATTCTATTAGAATTTAAAAATTAGTTGTTTAAATTATTGGATATTATTAATTTTTGCAACTGTTCGGGAAATATAAAACATTTTATTTTCCTATTTTTTACAAACTTTAAAATTCATTTCTTTTTATTTCCTCTTTTTTTTATTAGTTGCAACCATATTTCAAAATATATCAAAATAAGAAATGCATTTTTTTTATCTAAAAAATTACAAGAATAAGAAGTTTATAAGAATTTCAGAATATCACAGCCTAAATCGTGTTTAATTTAACGCTTCTAATTTCTGAAACCTCTGAAGTATTTTATATGCCTATAAATATGTATGTAACATAAAAAAAAAAAATGGCGAATTATAAGATGCTAAATAATATGAAAAGTGAGATTAAAAAACAATTACTTTCAGAGCTGACGTTGAGGCTCCTGATCTGCAGATTTACTAGTAATAGAAATGGTGTCAAATAGTTTCTTGTTAGATGATGCAACCTGTTTTATGAAGATGATTTTATAAATATTTTTTCCGAAACGTCAGTTGCGGCTCACTGTGGAGACCCGAAAAGCTTTTGGTTTCCGTTTGTTTGTTTGTTTGTCTGTCTGTCTGTCTGTCTGTCGGTTTTGCGATAACTGCCATTAAAAAACATTCGATTAGGTTGATTTTTGGTGGGTTTGTTGGTGAGGTACCCGGAATTTCCTGTATAGTTTTTGCTTACATTTGATTCATTCGTTCGAAAAATATAGAACATTTCTTTTTAGGTCATAATGCTTTCCTATGGGAATGCAGACGATTTTCAAATTTCATTTTTAACTGAAATGAAAATCGAATATTTAAATAATGGATTTAAAAGTAAAATTACGGATACTAAATTTTCTATATAGAGGTCTTAAATATATGCAATAGCTTTGAAATTTTCCAATACATCGATTAGAATTTAGAAATTAATTGTTTAAATTATTGGACATTTTTTTTTGCAACTGTTCGGGAAATATAAAACATTTTATTTTCCTATTTTTTACAAATTTTAAAATGCATTTCCTTTTCTTTTATCTTTATTTTGCTAGTTGCTTAGCAACCATATTTCAAAGAATATCAAAATAAGAAATGCATTTTTTTATCTAAAAAAATACAAGAGTAAGAATTTTATAAGAATTTCATAATATCATTGCATAAATCGTATTTAATTTAACGCTTCTAATTTTTGAAACCTCCGAAGTATTTTATATGCCTATAAATATGTATCCTGTTTTATGAAGATGATTTTATAAATATTTTTTCCGAAACGTCAGTTGCGGTTCCCTGTGGAGACCCGAAAAGTTTTTGGTTTCCGTTTGTTTGTTTGTCTGTCGGTTTTGTGATAACTGCCATAAAAAAAAACATTCGATTAGGTTGACTTTTGGTGAGTATGTTGGTGAGGTACCCGAAATTTCCTGTATAGTTTTTGCTTACATTTGATTCATTTGTTCGAAAAATATAGAACATTTCTTTTTAGGTCATAATGCTTTCCTATGGGAATGCAGACGATTTTCAAATTTCATTTTTAACTGAAATGAAAATCGCATATTTGAATAATGGATTTAAACGTAAAATTATTAATGCTGAAATTTCGATATGGAAGTTTTAAATATATCCAATAGCTTTGAAAATTTGCTGATACATTCATTAGAATTTAGAAATTAATGGTTTAAATTATTGGAAAATTTTTTGCATCTGTTCGAGAAATATAAAACATTTTTTTTTCATATTTTTTTACAAATTTTAAAATGCATTTCTTTTTACTTTGCTCTTTAATTTATTAGTTGCTTAGCAATCCTATTTCAAAGAATATCAAAATAATAAAATTCAAGTAAATCGCACTATTTTGCTGCAATATTTTATTATCAAAATAAATTATTTTTGTTTTCTATCGACATAAATGAAGAATTTATTTTAATACAAGTTTATTTTTTTTATCTAAAAAGTTAACATGAATAAGAAGGTCATAATAATTTCAGAATATCATTTTATAAACCGTGTTTAATTTAACGCTTCTAATTTCTGAAACCTCCGAAGTATTTTATATGCCTATAAATATTTGTAATATAAAAAAAATTAAATTGCGGATTGTAAGATGCTAAATAATGTGAAAAGTGAGATTAAAAAACAATGACTTTTAGAGCTGACGTTGAGGCTCCTGATCTGCAGAATTACTAGTTCTAGTTTCATTTTTAAGTAATTATTTGTAGAATTATTGGCTTAATGTGTAACATTATTATATATATATTTTTAATATTTACATCCACTTTCATTCATATTGTTGTTATCAGTTTCTGTGTATGCTTTTAATGCATGTTGAGTAAGTGTGGAAGTGTAGTAAGTGTGTTGTTGTACATATTGTATATGCTGGTTCCATTTTCAAAGATTTTTTTAAACACATACATTCTACTTTAAAAATACCTCTTGCTTTATATTTATTTTGTAATTTAAGACTGGAAATTGATTTCAGGACAAAGACTCATTCTTACAAATATGTTGATCACTAGGGACACAAACTAACTCCTCACAATAAAATTTACTTGACTGACTAAAGGTTATTTCAGAAAATATCTCAGTATGAATTATGAGAGGGAGTAAGTATTATCATTGACTTTGAACGTAAGAAAGGATAAAAGTATTATTGGATAGTGAAAGCAAAGAAAAATGATATTTTAATGGCAATAACTTAACTTTCCATCCTCACTTACAGGGAATCAGTTTAAATATATCTAAGAACTAGCCACCACTGGCGACCAGTTTGGTCGCCCTTAAATGTATGTTAAGCATTGTAACAAATTATTTTTATTCATAATTTATTTTTTTCCTTAATCCCTCGCCAAACTGGAAAAATCTAATAGACAAGACAAATCAAGAACTTTTGCGATCGCGGTAGCATTTCGCATATTTTTTGTTGTTATGTGTTTCATCTTTCTTGACAAAAACCGCTTAACCCACTTAAGAATTTATGCTTCATGTCCGTTTGCTTATCACTTGCAATATGTTCGCTAATGCGGAGATTCTTAAACATATTTGGCGCAAAACAAAAATCGCGCCAACCCCGGTGCGTCCGTGACAGCTGTTTCAATTTAAAATACATGACGTTCACATTTTTCATTTAAAATAGAAAATAGAAAAATAACAATTATCATAAATCAAAACATTTGATTTCAAATTAAAGTATCGTTTCTAATTTGCACGCGCAAAAAATAAAAGCTGACAATTCTTTTCGAAATTTGATCCATTAAATATTATTACATGAAGAGACAGGCTACCGCAGTGCATTCCACTTATCTTTTTTTACAGACCGTTAGAGTGACGTGATGCTCTTTCCGTACACCTGCATTGGTGGATTCGAGCATCACGTGACTCTGGCGGTCTGTAAAAAAAGATATGCGTAAAGCACCGCGGTAGCTTTTCTTTAAATATATATATATATTTTCGTTAGCCTCGACATGAGTTCAACTTACGTCAAAAAAAGATCCGGAAGTTGAGTTGTATGGAACAGAATTATGGTAAACTTTGACTGTCTCACTGGTGCGGATTATTTTTTTTTACGCCAGGCAGCGATCCAAAAATTCATGGTTTAATATTTTAAACATTCACAACTAATGAATCTTTTTTCTTTGTTTACTTTCATAAATAGAGAATTTGAACTGCGAACCTAATTTAAACTGAAGTTATTGCAGAATGTATACATAATTGAACGTAAGTCATCTCTCAAATATTAATTTATTTTGAACGATCTTTCTAAAAATGTAATTTTTATGCAATTTTATTCGCAAAAAATAATTTTGAATAAAAATGGCCGCCTGGCATATGAAAAAGTGAAACGGGCATCCCGGAACTGTTGATGACAGTCACATGACTTACGGTTTTATTACATAGATAAAAGGCTAAAATGAAATTTCTTAATTTTTTCTGCTAAAATAAATTTAAAAATTGTATTTAACAGTGGTATTGATTATTGAGTTCCTATTTTAGATAAAATTATGAATTGCTTTCCTTCAGATAAAATTATCCTAAATAATTTAAATGTAGTAAAAGTTTTTTTATTATTAGCATCAAAGAGCTTGAAATATTACAAGAAATACATGAAACTATTAAAACTTTTAAACACGTAAATAATAAAATGTCAATTTTTGTTTAATTCTCTTTTCCATTATTAAAAAAATATATAAATATGTATATAATCAAAAGGTATTATTACTATTTTGGAAAAAAAAGTTGGCATTCGCCCAAAAATATGGTCAAATATTTGGTATTCGGCCAAATCACTGTTCAACAAATTCCTATTTCGTATGTCTAAAATTGCTAACGCAGAATACATCTATTAAGTATATGTTTTAATTTTCCATATAACTGGTACCCCAATATGTTCATACAATAACTAGTAGAGGACAACCCTATCCAATACTTGTTCATATACTGTACTTTGTCCTTACCGTGCTTTTTAAAACACTTTCCAACGTAGTTAAAAATTGTTTATATGGCTTTGGTCCGTCTGTCTGTCTAGTCTAGCTTGTCTGTCTTCTTGCCTGTCCATGCTCAAACTTCCATAAATATGCTTGGGTTACCACGTAATTGTGTAATTGGCATATATTATTGGATTGTACTAATACGATGTTCCCTACTGAACATAGTGTGCAGCATTTGTAGTTCGTTTCCTGGACACACAAAATAATTCCGTTACATTATGATCTACAGAGGAGAATGTTTTCAGTGTATTTTAATGATTTTACACTATTGCAAGCACAATAAAATTGATAGAGGAAAAGGTCCAAATACCGGCTACCACTTTTATTTTCAATCTAGATCCTACAATTTTGAAAATTAGTTGAGGAAAAACTCATGGTTGGGTACTTTGATGTGTTTCAGATCCTCTTAGAAAAAGAAAATTCAGTTTAAAAAGAGAATTTTGAAATAAAACAACTGTAAAACTAATAAAACTGTTTATAAAAAGAAAAATTCCGAAAGTTTTCAAATTTTGAGTTTTAAAAATGGGGTCTAAATAATGGCTACCTCAGTTTTTTTTTTCTAAAAGAATCGCACAAATAGGCCAATTTCGCTAATTATAAGAGAATAATATTGTTTTTATTGATTAATAACATTTAATATGTACAGGAAGAACATGGAATTTTTAATAAATGAGCATTTTTGTCAAATTTCTAAAAATCTAAACGAATATCTCTGGCAATCTTCTTTCCATTCTGTTCCTAGTTTTGTTTTTGAAACATATTAAACAAAATAATGCTTGCTGCTTGATATGTAGATTATTTTATGTACAAAAATCATAAGCATAATAATCACTCTCTGCGTCGCGATGTCGGTGCAGTGACTATGGGCCCACTTATCACATTCTAAGCATTGAATCCAGAGTTCTTCCTTCCTGTCCGAACAGAAAGCGCCGTCGCAGAAGACAAATTGCATCATCTTCCTCTGTCAAATATCTTCCCTTTTTACATTTTTAAAATCCATTTCTACCCCTTTTCCTTTTATTTTCTTGGATTTTCCTCCGTCATTTTCTTCTTTCTCTTCCCATTTATTGCGAACGATTTTCTCCAAAATTGTAACTATAGCCACATTGTAACAGTCAAATGACGCAACAAAGCCATACAGCATCTGTGATCCCATAAATGAATTTATTTACGGAGCAAACCTAGAGAGGTATAAATACCAGCCAGCCGGTATTTAGACGACTCTGGGTGGCCGGATATTTGGATCACTTCTATGTTTAAGTTAAAACCGCTATTTTTCATTCATATAGTAAAACACCAATAACGTGCTGCGGCATTTGGAAGCTAAATAGGTCTAGAAAACAATTTAATCGTCAATTTCGGCCAATATACGATCAGTACTTTAAAAAAAAAAAAAAAAAAAAAAAGAGAGAGAGAGAGAAACACATGCCTGAAAAAGTTTTTCATACCTCAGATTTCGCTATGTCGACTTACTGTTTCCAAATTACATAGACTTCAGCGAAATACTTCTCATGACATTTTTCTCTCAATTAAAGGTACATACTCTGCCTATCGCTGCCAGACTGCGCTCAATTCTTAGAACACCTACCATAGAACTCTAGTTACAATGCCTTTGGTATACTCGCAGATCATTTTCATTCTGTACTTCAGACTTTTTTCCTGGAGAACGTCTCGTGTCAAGATGAAAATAACCCTGTTCATACGGCTCGCTGTGTTCAAACATTGTTAGATTGGGAATTCAAGTGCTCGAATACACCATGTGGTGGAGAAAAGATATAACTTCTCGCTTCTGAAAAATCCCTTGCAAGCCCATTGCATACCTGCCAACTTTCAACTAAACTTCCGTACAATTGGAGTTAATTTGATCCAGGTTAAAGATGTTTCTAAATAGAAAATATATCATAAATATATATAAATGCATTTAGTTTCATGCGCTTACGTGGAACCTATTTGAAAGCATTTCTTAAAAACATTTCTGGTTTCAAACGTGTTTAACCACGGTTAAATTAACCTATATTGTACGGAAGTTTAGAGCGATGTTGGTAGGTATGCCATTGCATTACAAACATTTTTAATTTGTTCACAATGATTTTTTTTTTTTTTTTTTTTTTTTTTTTTTTTTTTTTGCACAATTTCAGATTTTATGTGATATTTGTGTTCTGTGTTTATATGGCAAGGTAAAAATTATCCAAATTTGAACATCTACCACTTTCACATGCGTTTACTATAAATAATGGTTTCAATGGCACTTTAGCATTAGTTAAAGGGACAATTTTCCTGTCCCGACGGCTGCGATCAGTGCCTCTATAGGCCGTTTTAAGTCCCGCCAATAAGCATGATGATGAAGTGGAACATCTTCCGTGGTGTCCTCGGTCCCCTGATCTCAGCATCATTGAGCCTTTGTGGGTTTTTTTTAGAGAATAAAGTCAGTGCTCGGTTTCTTCTTCCACGCAAACTACCTGAGCTCGAGACCGCTCAGCACAAGGAATGGGTGTGAATTCCCTTGAACTTTGTGCACGACCTTTCTTTGCAATGCCCATGACGAACGCAAGCTGTAATCAAGTCCAAGGGTGGCTCAACTCCCTACTAATGAAACATTTGCGTGCTTTCACAGGTGTTCCTATTATTTTGTCCTATACCTATACATATTATATACGTCAATGAATCATCTTTAAGTAACTATAAAAAGTTTTTTTTTTTTTTTTTTTTAAATCATTTACAATATTTGTAACATTATTTAACATCTTTCATGTTCTCTACAGGTCTTTTACATTGATTCTTAATATTATTTAGTTCAACGCATTATTTTTTTCTCTATAGAGTATTTATTATACGCATTTTCCCGTTTTTAGTGCCCGAAACTACTGAAGATTTATAAAATTTAAAATACCATAACTTGATGTTTTGGTCGTACACTGCAAAAAAAAAAAAAAAAAAAAAAAAAAAAAAAAAAAAATGTAGATTTTACGGTATAATACTGGCAGCTGGGGTACCAGTATTATACCGTAAAATCTACTTTTTTTTTTTTAATATAACTTATGACACAGGAACCATATCAAATTTTTAATTTTGTAACTTTTTAAATAACCACTATTTTTAAGTAAATGGCTTATAATATAATTTTTAAAAAATTAAACCTTTTTTTTTAGGTAGATTTAGTAAAAAATACTACCTATTAGACTCTCCCATGATGGAATTTCTGAAAAATGTAAGCAGATCTACGCCGATCATGACTCCCAGAACCCAAAACCACCCCACCCCCCTCCCCAGTTCAAAACTCTATCTATCTATCTGTATCAGTTTTTTAAGGACACGATAAGTGCAATAATTCTGCACAAATCTCTTCCAAACTGATACATAAAATCAAGGGGCAGAAAATCTCGGTCAAGTTCGTTAATGTGTAAAATCGAACCAAGGGAAGGGGGGGGGGGAATGGAGGGGGCTTTTTGTGAAAACAGAAAAAACCCATAACTTCTTAATTATGAAAGGTATGGAATCCGTTTATTTAAAGTTATTATTACTTCTAGGAAAAGGGCCGAAAATTTTTGTATGACAGATTTTTGATATCATTAAAAATTGCCTCAAGGTGGAGGGGGGGGGGGATAGAGGTTTAAAAAGAAAAAAATTCATAACTTAGTCAATTCACAAGATGTAAAATCCGCTTAAATTTATTATAAATCCTCTTAAATTATCTACAACTTTTGTATTGACAAGTTTTTTATAAGACCAACCCTTACAGCAAAGAGAAAAAAAAAATGGCTCCGCTTACAAACACATGTAGATTTCGAAGTGGGCGGTCCCAACTGCCGCATCATGGCAAAAAGTTCATTTCTTCCGCAATTCTCAATAAACAGGCGCCCCACGGTCTGCATCTTCGAAATCTACCTATGTCTGTAGGCCGAGCCGTTATTGATTTTTTTTTTCAATTGGAACTACACTTTTAAAACTAAGGTATTAGCTGTTGGTCAACGATCAGACGGGATACCCTTTATATTATAATACATATTAAATAAGTATTTATTTATATTTTCTTTCACATTTTAAAATTCTTTTTATTTCTCTATTTTCAGAGTACCCTTCTGTAAGTTTTTCTGTACTTTTGCAAGACTTGACAAATATCGAGTGCATTATCATCGATGGCTCTTTTTAAACGTACTAATAAAATCAAACGTTCGTTTGAAGAAAAGGAGTTCGATTGGGAAATTCCTGATTTTTTCTTGCAAACTGGAGTTGATCAAGATGTTGTGTACGAAAGCCCCGTTTTCACCTTTACGGAAACGCCGTGGATTTTAAGCCTTTCCCTACTCGCCCGTACCAGGAATTGGACCTTGTTTATCAGGTATGAATAAATATGCAAAACTCAGAGAATTTGGGAAACGGGAATAAACGTGGACATTTTGGGGGGAGGGGGGAGATAAAGAGGAAATTTTGATCAAAAGAAAATACTATATGGTGCAGCTGTCGCAGACGCACCTCACCGGGATATCTTTTTGGCGTCAAAATGGCGATTTTATACCTGGGCAACCCGGCGATTTTGGCGAGTTTTTGCTTCGTACGGCAACCCAGTATAGCAGATTACGTGTGTTTTATAATAATTTAAACATTGTGTGTTTTATAATAAATTAATCATTGTGTGTTTTATAATAAATTAATCGTGTGTTTTATAATAAATTAATCATTGTGTGTGTGTTTTATAATAAATTAATCATTGTGTGTGTGTTTTATAATAAAATAATTTGTGTGTGTGTTTAAATTAAATTAATTTGTGTGTGTTTATAATTAAAATTGTGTGTGTTTTATAATAAAATAAAACTAACATGCTGTTTTAGCAAGCTAGGCCTAACAGGTACTTGAATACCAAAATGGGGCTTTCTTACCAAAATGACGCAAAACCAAAATTATGCCAACCCCGGTGAGTCTGCGACAGCTGCTCCTAATAAAATGTCTGTTTGTTTAATTCCTTTTAAGTACCAGTGTCTTATAAGAGTTTTCTTTTTAACACTTTCCAACATAGTTGAAAAGTGTTTATGAATTCGGTTTGTCTCTCTGTGCTCTAACTCGTGTAAATATACTCGGACTGTAAAACAATTGATATATGTTATTGAGTAGTTCATATACGGGTACACTCAAAAGAATTCCGTTACATTACGGTCTATGGGGAAAAATCGTTTGCAATGTGTTTTACTGATTTTACACTATTTCAAACATATTGAAATTGATATATGTCACTGAGGTGCACTACAAGATGCTTACTGTAGAATATGGTGTGCGTAGCATTTATCATTCATTTACGTTACAGGGACACACAAAAGTATTCCGTTACAGTGCTGTGAATGATCAATAATTGCTGGAAGTACGTTTTCAATTGTAGTATGTTTTTCTTGTGTCCAATATTTATCCAATTTTTGGCACATTACTTACTTTGTATAAATTCTATAGATCATATACAGGGCACTAAAAGTGTTCGAGTGTATTTTCGCTTATTGGCGAAATTGCTGAAGGGGAATTTTCAACTGTGCAAAATGTTTCCTAACTATACTAAATTTTAGCATACTGTGTAATACATTTACAAATATATAGATCATTTATAGGGCTGTACAAAATAATTCTGATAATTTCCGAAAATGGGTTTTCAAATGTGTTATGCGCTTTCCAAATTGTTAGCTTAGACACTGCTGGGCAGGGCTAGTTGAGCTTAAGCCGAAAGGTATGCCTCCCCGCCCGGTTTTACCTTAACCAATGTTAGCTTAGACATCATTTTCAAATGTATTTATCTCTGAAGTTTTATTATAATAATCTGAATATGTTGGAAAGTGTTTCTTAATTTATGCTTGATGCATGATTTTACGTTCTTTTCTTTCTTTTTTAAATTCAAGATGAATTAAAATGTATAAAACTTTATATTATAAATAATCTGTCTACACACAGACTACAGTTATAGTTGGAGAGGCAGCGTCACATTTTCGCAGCCAATTTTAGCGTCGACGATTTTGCTATCTATACTAATATTATAAAGGAGTAAAGATTGTTTGTTTGTAGGGGGTAATCTCTGGAACTACCGAACCGATTTCAAAAGTGATAGTGGCAAATGGATGGCGATAACCCCTGCTCCAACATAGGCTATATTTTATGTCGGTGCCACTAACCCCAGGGGGGTGCAGGAGCGAAAAACGTTCTAAAATTGCGATCTTTTCTATACTGAAGGAGCTAGAAATTTGAAATTTGGCGTTGTAGTTACTTATAAGATGTAAATGCTCTCTAAGAACAAAAAAAAAAAAAAAAAAAATCGAATTTTAAAAGGGTGAAATGAGTGAAAAGCGTTCAAAAAACATTCTAAATTACAATTTCTATGGAATCTCTGGAACTACCGAACCGATTTCAAAAGTAATGGTGGAAAATGGATTATGACAGTGACTGCTCCAACATAGGCTATATTTTATGTCGGTGCCACTAATCCCAGGGGGGTGTAGGAGCGAAAAACGTTCTAAAATTGCGATCTTTTCTATACTGAAGGAGCTAGAAATTTGAAATTTGGCATCGTAGTTACTTATAAGATGTTAATGCTCTCTAAGAACAAAATAAAAAAAAATCGAAATTTAAAAGGGTCAAATCAGCGAAAAGCGTTCTAAAACCATTCTAAATTACAATTTCTATGGAATCTCTGGAACTACCGAACTGATTTCAAAAGTGATAGCAAATTGATGGTGACAACCCCAGCTCCAACATAGGCTATATATGTCGGTGCCACTAACCTCAGGGGGGTGCAGGAGCGAAAAACGTTCTAAAATTGCGATTTTTTTTATACTGAAGGAGCTAGAAATTTGAAATTTTGCATTGTAGTTATTTATAAGATGTAAATGCTCTCTAAAAACAAAATAAAAAATAAATCGAAATGTAAAAGGGTGAAATGAGCGAAAAGCGTTCTAAAAACATTCTAAATTACAATTTCTATGTAATCTCTGGAACTACCGAACCGATTTCAAAAGTGATGGTGGCAAATTGATGGTGACAACCCCTGCTCCAACATAGGCTATATTTTATGTCTGTGTCACTAACCCCAGGGGGGTGCAGGAGCGAAAAACGTTCTAAAATTGCGATCTTTTTTATACTGAAGGAGCTAGAAATTTGAAATTTGGCATTGTAGTTACTTATAAGATGTAAATGCTCTCTAAAAACAAAATAAAAAAAAATCGAAATTTAAAAGGGTAAAGAAAAGCGTTCTAAAAACTTTCTAAATTACAATTTCTATGGAATCTCTGGAACTACCGAACCGATATCAAAAGTGATGGTGGCAAATTGATGGTGACAACCCCTGCTCGAACATAGGATATATTTTTTGTCGGTGCCACTAACCCCAAGGGGGTGCAGGAGCGAAAAACGTTCTAAAATTGCGATCTTTTCTATACTGAAGGAGCTAGAAATTTGAAATTTGGCGTTGTAGTTACTTATAAGATGTAAATGCTCTCTAAGAACAAAAAAAAAAAAAAAAAAAAATCGAATTTTAAAAGGGTGAAATGAGTGAAAAGCGTTCAAAAAACATTCTAAATTACAATTTCTATGGAATCTCTGGAACTACCGAACCGATTTCAAAAGTAATGGTGGAAAATGGATTGTGACAGTGACTGCTCCAACATAGGCTATATTTTATGTCGGTGCCACTAATCCCAGGGGGTGCAGGAGCGAAAAACGTTCTAAAATTGCGATCTTTTCTATACTGAAGGAGCTAGAAATTTGAAATTTGGCATCGTAGTTACTTATAAGATGTTAATGCTCTCTAAGAACAAAATAAAAAAAAATTCGAAATTTAAAAGGGTCAAATGAGCGAAAAGCGTTCTAAAAACATTCTAAATTACAATTTCTATGTAATCTCTGGAACTACCGAACTGATTTCAAAAGTGATGGCAAATTGATGGTGACAACCCCAGCTCCAACATGGGCTATATTTTATGTGGGTGCCACTAACCTCAGGGGGGGTGCAGGAGCGAAAAACGTTCTAAAATTGCAATTTTGTTTATACTGAAGGAGCTAGAAATTTGAAATTTGGCATTGTAGTTACTTATAAGATGTAAATGCTCTCTAAAAACAAAATAAATAAAATTCGAAATATAAAAGGGTAAAATGAGCAAAAAGCGTTCTAAAAACATTCTAAATTACAATTTCTATGTAATCTCTGGAACTACCGAACCGAATTCAAAAGTGATGGTGGCAAATGGATGGTGACAACCCCTGCTCCAACATAGGCTATATTTTATGTCGGTGCCACTAACCTCAGGAGAGGGGGGCAGGAGCGAAAAACCTTCTAAAATTGCGATCTTTTCTATACTGAAGGAGCTAGAAATTTGAAATTTGGCGTTGTAGTTACTTATAAGATGTCAATGCTCTCTAAGAACATAAAAAAAAAAATCGAATTTTAAAAGGGTGAAATGAGTGAAAAGCGTTCAAAAAACATTCTAAATTACAATTTCTATGAAATCTCTGGAACTACCGAACCGATTTCAAAAGTGATGGTGGCAAATGGATGGTGACAACCCCAGCTCCAACATAGGCTATATTTTATGTCGGTGCCACTAACCGCAGTGGGGTGCAGGGGCGAAAAACGTTCTAAAATTGCGATTTTGTTTATACTGAAGGATCTAGAAATTTGAAATTTGGCATTGTATAGTTACTTATAAGATGTAAATGCTCTCCAAAAACAAAATAAAAAAGTCCTTCCGGCCTGTACCGGGAGGAAAAGGTAGCTTTCCTACTTATTCGTTTTAAAATTTTAGTTAATGTTACACGAAAACAACAAGTTAAAATGCAAAGAAACGTTTACAAAAGATTCGTTAATACTGAATTTGAATAAGAAATTCGCCAAATTATTGAGCAATAGCCAAATTGGTTTCATTTATGAAGACTTATTTTGGTCGCCAAATTTGGCGATATTTCGCCAAATGTCACCAATTTTCCCAATTTTGTCGCCAATGTCGCCAATTTCGGCGCTAACGGATATGAATATATAGTTTTATGCGTATGATTGGGAAAATTATTACAACAATGAAAGAAAATAATTTGCGAGTAATCGCGTTAATGTGCTGTTTTGTTTCAAAATGTCAGCCACCCTAGAACTTCAAACTGCTCTATCTGAGCCATTTTTTAAGATAGAGGTAAACCAAAAAATGCTCTGGAATCCTTGTATCAAGGCCTAACACGTAATTAAAAAATAAATTTGAATTTTTAACCTTTTTTGTATATTTATTTTAGTTTTAAATTTTTAAATGGCTGCCATCTTGAAACAAAATGGCGGACCAAGCTGGCCAACGAACTCGGTCGAGACATTAGTGACCTTAATACACACAATTAGTTTCATCAAAATCGTTTCATAAATACGGGCGTTATCGTATGACATAGGTCAGATATATATATATATATATGGATATATCTATATATATAAATCAACATTTGAACGGAGGGTGGTTTTGGGGTCTGGGGGTCATGATCGGTGAAAATATATCGAAATTTTCTGGAACTGCTTTCCTCCGAACGGCTGCAATAGGTAGCTTTATACTTTTTTGTATTGAAAGCTACCTAAAAATTTCCAAATGTAAAAGGGTGAAATGAGCGAAAAGCGTTCTAACAACATTCTAAATTACAATTTCTATGGAATCTCTGGAACTACCGAACCGATTTCAAAAGTGATGGTGGCAAATTGATGGTGACAACCCCTGCTCCAACATAGGCTATATTTTATGTCGGTGTCACTAATCCCAGGGGTGTGCAGGAGCGAAAAACGTTCTAAAATTGCGATCTTTTCTATACTGAAGGAGCTAGAAATTTAAAATTTGGCGTTGTAGTTACTTATAAGATGTAAATGCTCTCTAAGAACAAAAAAAAAAAAAAAAAAAATTGAAATTTAAAAGGGTGAAATGAGTGAAAAGCGTTCAGAAAACATTCTAAATTACAATTTCTATGGAATCTCTGGAACTACCGAACCGATTTCAAAAGTGATGGCGGAAAATGGATGGTGGACATGGGTCATGTCCACCATCATGTCCATCGTGATGATCGTGGATGGAGCAGGGAAAACACCCCTGCTCCAACATAGGCTATATTTTATGTCGGTGGCACTAATCCCAGGGGTGTGCAGGAGCAGGGCCGGCCCAACAGTATTTTGGCGCCCGTGCGAATATCCATCGGGCGCCCCCCCCCCTCCCCCCCCAAATAAAAAAAATATCTGAAAATTGACAAAAAATAAATAAATAAATAAATAAAAGATGATAAACTTCGCTATAGTGAACTATAAGATTGAAACAGGATTCCTTTTCTAAATGACGAAAATTCGCCGCAAAACGCGAAAAATATCTAAAAATTGCATAAAAAAATCACGAAAAATTAAAAAATCGCTGTACGAATTCCGAATAAACTTTATTGAACAGAAAAGAAATTTACTATATTGGGCTAAAAAATTGAAACCGGATTTATTTGTAATAATGTGAAAAAAATCACTACAAAACGAAAAAAAAAAAAAATCTGCTAAAAATCGCTAAAATTTCAAAAATTGCAGAGCGAATTTAGTATAGTGGGCTAAAACATTGTAACCGGAAAGCTTTCATGCATGTCAAAAAAATCACAGCGTAACGCTAAAAATCGCTTTGAAAATCATATTAAAAATTGTTACAAATACAAAAATCGCTAAAAATTCAATTATTGAGGTGGACAAAATTTACTATAGGCTGAAGGTTTTAAACCGAATTCCTTTTATCAATGTCAAAAATGCCCAGCAAAATGCGAAAAAAATGATGAAAGTCGCATAAAAAGTTAAATTAAAAAAATCCAAAATCGAGCTTTGATGGGCATAGCTACAGATACAGAGGTTTCAATCTTTTGGCCACCCATCAGCACTTGAGAGGTGCTGCTCTCAAAGCTGGTAGACGTGGAGGTGCAGGGTTCGAATCACATCGCGATCCTCGGCCGCATCGTTCGGAGTTTTGCGTGGTTTTCTTCGGACTTTGGGTAACCTTGTGTAAATACAGGTTAGTTCCCATTATAAATACCCCCTTGGGGGCACATACTCCTCGGCGGATCTCTCGCATAGATAATCGGCCGTAATAAACAACACCGTCAATCCTTTAGGCCAATTTAATGAATTTTGTCCTCGGCAAATTTTGAATTTATCCCGAATTTTTTGTGATTTTAGCTTTTTTTCGCGTCAAATCTATCGCGATTTTTTTTTACATTTGTAAAAGGAATCCGGTTTTAATCTTTTTGCCCAGTATAATATATTTTGAACTCTGCGGTTTGTGAATTTTTTACGAATTTGTTGTGCGATTTTTAGTTTTTAACACGTTTCGCGGAGATTTTTTGACATTCATAAATGCAATCCGGTTTCAATCTTTAGCCCAATATAGTAAATTTTGTTCTCTGCAACTTTTAATTTTTTACGAATTTGTTATGCGATTTTTTGCATTCCGTGCTGATTTTTCCACATTCGTAAAAGGAACATTCTTTTAACTGAATATAGTAAATTTTGTTCTCTACAATTTTTGAGTTTTTCGTGAATTTTTCTGATTTTTTTCGCGTTTTGCGGCGATTTTTTGGCATCTGAAGATGGAATTTGGGTTCAATCGTTTAGTTTTTTTTTAATATAAAAAAATTTGTCTCGGTGATTTTTGAATATTTTGCGAATTTTTTATGCAATTTTTAGCGTTTTGTGGCTGTTTTTTGACATTCGTAAAAAGAATCCAGTTTCAATTTTTTTTGTCCAATATAGTAAATTTTGCTCTCTACTATGTTTGAATTTGTTGTGTAATTTTTACCTTTTTTCGCATTTTGCAGTGATTCTTTCACATTATTTTCGGAAACTTAAGAATTCTTCGGTAGATTTAGCTACTTCCATGATTAAACTGAAGTTGGAAGAATAACAACTTGACACTATCGTCATAGGAAGAATTTAAATCCTATAACAACGTGAACAACGATGCTGAAAATCTTTATTTTAATCTGGATCAAAAGATAAATCGCAATAAATCAAGGTTTGTTTATTCAAGATCGGAGCGGGGATAGCCCGCACGGGTCTACACTTTCGAAGGCAATGGGGCCCCCAAACCCAGGTTCGTTTAGGAAAAACTGGCCAGCGAAGCTCTGCTAGTAGATTAAATAATTACAAAATATAATTTATATAATTAGATTAGTAATTTATAGAGATAAAAGAAACCTAGTAAAAAAGAACAACAGATTGAACATAAGGAGATAGGCTGCAAGCACAATCACGCGGGCCCCCACTTATTGGGGCTCAAACGAAATTAAAAAGCATTTTTTTAAACTTTTGAATAAAAAAATTGGTGCATTAAAGTTTTGAACCTTGGGTCCCACATTTTCTCACGCGTTTAGGGGCCCGTCTAAAACACTAAAATACAATTTTATTTTTTAATATAATTTATAGCCTCCAAATTTTTTCTATCGGGGGACTTTTATAAAGAATGGTGGCTATAGTGGCCCCCGCAAATGGGGGATATGGGTGGTGGTCGCTATGGTACTGAATCAATCCAAGAAACAAAACGGTAAAGATATAGAAGTAATATTGAAAATTAAAGGTTTTATTGAAAGATTCTTTATTATCTTTGGAAATATGCAGCTTTAAGTATAATTATGGAAATAATCTTCACAGAATTTGGGAGATGGTTAGAGGTGCTACGGTCATCTTTTGCACACGTGGGTTAAACAAACCAGGACCTCCGTTTAAAGTGGAATTCGATCCAGTACACACATCGATGCCTGATTGGGATTCAAACCCAGCACAGCCCCCAACCCCAACCACTAGACAAGCAGGTGGGCTTTGGATCTGGGAGAAATACTTTGAACGACATATCATTTTATTACAGGAAATCAATAGGTGTCTTTATTTTTTATTCTGAATAAAAGTTTTATGTCTGTTGTTTTTTTTAAATTTTGACTCCGAATCAAACACAAGAAAAAAGCTGTCAGATTGCACGCTTTTCTACAAAATTGATCTTTATCAGACAACGAGGTTGACTTTTTCAATTTATTTTTTAGGAAGGGGTGCTCGGACCCCTGAACCACCTATGTTGCTTGGGCATATCAAGCACTCTACTCTGCACTCTCACATTAAAATATCCCTTCCATTAGTTAATTCAGTTTTTGTGCAAGAAATTTATCCCTCAGCATTAATATAATTTTTGATAGAAAGGGAAGAATAGTCTCTTTCTATGTGTATCAAGTTATGATTATGGACTCCAGTTTGGGTTTTCGGGAAAATAAATCTATAACCGGGTCAGAAAAAACGCGTTGTAAAGTGAATTACAGGAAAATTGGGGAGCAACTTTATATCACGCTTCAAGTTTTATGGAAGCAGAAAACATTATCATAAAGATTTCAATTTTCATTAGACATATTTAGTAGGTACAGGACTAGAGCCAAGAAATTCTAAAGGGTGGAGAGCAGATTGTGAATAAGATCTTAAATATCATCTTAGCATAGTGAATCTCATTTATAAATTAACATTTTAAATGTTTAATAAAATGTACTATATTATTTCTGATTTCAGATATTTTCTTTCTTTTTCCCCCTTCAAATAATAATGATTTAAGTTCGCTCGCCAGAAGTATACTTAGAAATTGTGAGGTAGAGGTCTACATGGGCCCGGGTCGAGCCAATTTTCATTCACGAGATTCGGAACGGACCCGGGTCTTTTTTTTCTGCAGGCTCGGGCTGTGCCTAACTTTTTTTGGCAGACTCGGACCAGACTTCTTTTTTTCCGGGTTAAGCTGGGCCTGGACTTTATTCCTCTTAGAGGTTTGTACGGGCCAAAATTTTCAGGTCCGTGCAAAAATCAATAAACTGAAGCCCGACACAACAATTTTTGTAAAAATAGCATAGATTTTTAAATGGCCATCATTCTACAATTAAAATTCTTTTTATAGAATAGCACATATATTTCTAAGCAAAAAAAAAAAAAAAAAAAAAAAAAAAAATAAGTACAGTAAAATGTGTGAAATAAAACATGTCTATGATGGAAACCCATCTTAAACTGCAAAATGTCTTGATACATTCAAAAAGAATATAAAATACATATACATAGACGAAGACTGCTAAGAATGGAACCTGCTTATAACCGATTTTTCTTCTTTTACTGAATCTCTTCATTTGAATGTAATCGTTTTATGTCAATTTTTTTAATCGGTGTCAATCAGGTACGTAATTGTCTAAAAGGTCATTAATGTTGTTGATATTTTTGCATTGTATACATTTCGAACAAAATTTGAAAATAAAATTTATGCATAAGTGTGCGTTTTGAATAATTTTTATTTTAAAATAACATTGCTTCAGAAATATAGGCATTTTTTTGTAGAAATTCTGTCAAGCCGGGCCGGGCGAAAAAAAATTACGGACTCGCCTCTTTTGTACGGTTAGGGCCGGGCCCGGGCTTTAAAATTTCGGCTCGTGCAGACCTATTTTGTGAGGTCCAGTATAGATGTTTGAGGACCCCCTCCCCCTCCCAAATGTATAGATAATGCAAAATCCGTCTTTATGGCACCCTTTTCAGCTTAGTGTCCGATATAATTGTACCCCTTATCGCTCTCTGTGAAACTTAATCCCTAATAAAAACGACTGCCTAGTGAGGAGAATATAATTAGATACTATAGAATAGGCATGAGTGATGGTTCTACTCTAGTCCAGAGGCTCTTTTGCCTCGAGCTATAGGCTGCGGTTGGCCCTTTCAAGGAAAACAGAAAGTTCCCCCATTCCTGGTTATTTGTAAGGTGAGAAGAATGGCACTTACATTTCCGTCAAGGACGTGACAATTTTTTCCCTCGATACTGGACAAGAGATAAGACCAGAGTTTTCAATGACTTCGTTAAAAATCTTCTAACTTCTAGAAAATGTTTTTTTTTTTTCAGTTAGCTTGTAAAAGAAAGAAAATGTGCGCAAGTTCAGATTTGGAACAATATATAATTTCTTTATTTGTTCCGTCGGTCCGGGCCCCCTTTGCTCCCAGGTCCCTGGTCAGTTGCCCCCTGTGCCCCCCCCCTCTCACCGGCCCTGTGGCAGCCCTCTCCCCCTCCAGGGGCTGAATTTCAAAAATAGTTATACGTATCTGATATTTGTATTATTATTCTCTGTATCTTACACGATTTTATCATTGAGGTGATGACAGGTTTTGGGATACGTTTTAGAACCCCGCCCCACCTGTGCATGAATTTTAGAAAGATATGTCAAAATCAAGTATTTTATCGAATCAAAATTCGTGCAAAACAGGATCTAAACTTTTTAATTAGTAATAAGTTAAATTACGATGCAAATTTATTATGCAAATTTAAAATTAAGATAAAAAAACGTATAATATATATATATATATATATATAAAATTGTAATATATTTGAATTTCAAAATATAATATATATGTATATATATGTATGTGATGGCCGGGAAACAAAATATTTATAAATATGATTTTACTTTATATTCATAATCTTTTTTATTATAATTTTATTTTCTTTAAATATAAATGTATATATGTGTTCCCTTTTAAATGTAAATTCTTTAAAGAAAATTATTTTTTTTAATCTTTAATTTTTGGCCTTGTTTAAAATTTGATATATCTTCTACAATATTCTATCTTCTAAATTTGTTCTTGCATACTTTTTCACATTTGATATGGAAATTATAAATATTGATTTGACTAAGGGATTTACAGAAATATTTATTTTTTAAAAATTACAAATTTTTAAAAGAACATATGTCTTTTTTTACAAGTACTTTTTACTAAGAGGAACAAATTTGAAACATTTTCACTTGAAATAAAAAATTCCGAAACCAGTTTAAAGATTACATAGCTGAAAAATATTGTACAAAGTTTCAAGGTTTTATCTTTCATATAAATTTAAATATGAAAAATCTTGAAAAAAAAATATTTCCCCGTTCACAACACAAAACTATAGCTGAAAAATAATGTACAAAGTTTCATGGTTTTATCTTTTATATAAATTAAAATATATCAATTTAAATATAAAAAGACTTGAAAAAATATATTTCTCCGTTCAACAATACAAAACTATCTGACACACTTTTTGACTCGTTTTTAAGCATAAAAGCATGAGACTTGCAGGTATGATTTTTGAAGTGATATGTAATAAAACAGTTTTTTTTTTCTTTCATTTTCCGTTAAAAGAATTGCATCTTGAATTATAAGCGATTTTTGTCTCAGGACAGCAGTTTTTTACTTTCCTGCGCTGTCGTGTCCGGAAATTCGATTCAAAATGCCAACTTTGAAAAGTCTTCTGCCTTTACCGAAAAACGGTTCGATTACATTATTTTTTAATAAAAGTACCTGCCAATTTGATACATTTTGAATAAAAAATAAATTTAAAAAATGTGTCAGAAAGCAGCCAGTTTGGATTTTGGCCTTACGCAACGAGTTTTAAAACAACCCTTCTCTCTTTCATCGGAAAAAGATTTGAAAGTTGATGGAAAGTTTGAAAAAAGCAATTTTAAATCATTGGTATGTTTCTTTAAAAAATATAAATATTAAAATTAATAAGATGAACTGACCTCACAAATTTTTCTAATACAGTGAAACCTCTCTAAAGAGACCACCCATTAGACCATAAAAAATCGGTCTTTTAGAGAGGTGGTCTCTGAATAGAGGTGATGGGTAAAGCAAAGTTTCATGAAATACATACTACAAAGAAATTATTATTGAATTAGTTTAATATATTTCATGTCTATACAGGTTTAAAGAAGGAATTAATTGTAATTTGCTTTGATTTTAACAACTTCTCATTAACAATTTTTATTTCTAAACATTCTTTGATCTGTTTAAACAAATTATTTATGTTAGCATAATCCCTAACAGGTATCGAACTTTCTATCAACTTATTGATTTCAACAAGTGTTTCTTTATATGAAATAGATAATGAAACTGTTTAAATTAAATAAAAGAATTAAATTAAACCATTAAATTAAGGAATTAAACTGTGCCGCCAATTTCCTCTCTGATGTTCCATTCTCGTGTGCTCTTAAAACTTTCACTTTGTCTTCCAAAGTTAACACAATTCTCTTAGACATCATCTAAACTGGAATACTAAGCACGCAGCAAGAAAAAAACACGATATGCACTTCTATGCGAATATGCACTGTGTTATTACTTCCACTGTTAAAAAAAACTGAGGTGATAACAACAAGTGGAAATCATTCCAAGAAAAGCAACAGAATAGAGATAAACTGGAATCTGGACCACCACCATTTTCCCTCTTGAAATAGACTCCTGCACTTTACAGGTGGACAATAGCCCTTCTCCCACCAACATTAACTATTCCTTCATAACCATAGTGACATTAAACACGGTAATGCACGAGAAACAGTTTTTTTTCCTTTTAAACTTGGTGGTGGGGGGGGGGAGGGGGGCGATGACTTTGATTCGCCAGGTCTAAGGAAGTAGACTTATCTGAGCATATTTTCTGGAGAGAGGTGGAATTTCCAGATTTCTCCAATCAAAGGAAAGTAATCTTACTATTCGACTGAAAAGTTGAAAAGTGGTCTTTCAGGGAGGGAGGCTGGAAATAGTGGTCCTTTAACGGAGGAAAACTAACATTCAGCTTATAGCGAAAAAATATAGACCATAAATAAACGGTCTTTATGAGAGGTGGTCTTCTTATAGAGGTGGTCCTTCAGGGAGGTTTCACTGTACATTGTTTTATTCAATGTTAATAACATCACTCTTTAAGAATAAGTTTCCAAACGTTGTCTATTTTTTCTAAAATTTGAAGTAAAAAAAGTTTTTTTTCTAAAATGATCTAAATTTATCTGCTTTATTTCCTGAGAAAAAAAAAAAAAAAAAAGAAAGAAAGTACGGACCAGGAAAAAACAGTTACATAGACCTAATTTCATATCAAAAAATGCTTTGACTGGGCGCATTTTACAATGTCTTATTGAAGCAAGGCCGGGGGGGGGGGGGGGTGATGTCCTGGGCATAAGAGTAGAAGGAGGCGCCAAAAGAAGATTTGGTTCATCCTTCGGTACAAAAAACAAATAACGAAATTTAGGTAAAAATATCATGGAATCGGACGACCTAAAGTAAATATATATTCGTTAATTTTATACTCGTTGTTTTGAACAGCGCGCGATTACATTATTAAGCGACCGCCTAGGGGCACAAGAACAATATTTGATTAACGAATTCATCCAACATACTTGCAACGTTAATATACTGCTCAATTATGTTTAAATTGGTTCAATATTTTGGACATTATCGTGATGACAAATTTTGCTTTTGTGTGTCCTTGTAAATGTGGGGGGGGGGGGGTTGCCCTGGACGTCAGAGTAAAAGGGGGCGCCAAAATAAGATTTTGTTCGTCCTTCGTTACAAAAAACAAATAACGAAATTTTGGGGAAAATGTCATGGAATCGGACGACCCCAAATAGAGATGTATTCTTTAATTTTATACTCTTTGCTTTGAGCAAGGCGCGATTATTCCATTAAGTGACCGCCTAGGGGCGCCAGAACAAGATTTGATTAACGAATTCATCTAAGATATTTGCATCATTATTAAACTGCCCAGTTATGTTTGAATTGGTTCAATATTTCGGACATTATCGTGATGACAAATTTTGCTTTTGTGTGTCTCTGTAAAGGGGGAGGGGGGGGGGTTGCCCTTGGCGCCAGAGTAGAAGAGGGCGCCAAAATAAGATTTTGTTCGTCCTTCGTTACAAAAAACAAATAACGAAATTTAAGCAAAAATGTAATGGAATCGGACGATCCAAAATAAAGATGTATTCTTTAATTTTATACTCTTTGTTTTGAACAGGGCGCGATTTTTCCATTAAGTGACCGCCTAGGGGCGCCAGAACAATATTTGATTAACGAATTCATCCAAGATACTTGCAACATTAATACACTACCCAATTATGTTTGAATTGGTGACATTATCGTGATGACAAATTTTGCTTTTGTGTGTCCTTGTAAAGGGGGGGGGGATGCCCTGGGCCCCAAAGTAGAAAGGAGCGCCAAAATAAGAATATGTCCCTTTTTCGTTACAAAAAACAAATAACGAAATTTAAGCAAAAATGTAATGGAATCGGACGATCCAAAATAAAGATGTATTCTTTAATTTTATACTCTTTGTTTTGAACAGGGCGCGATTTTTCCATTAAGTGACCGCCTAGGGGCGGGGCGCCAGAACAACATTTGATTAACGAATTCATTCAAAATACTTGCAAGATTAATGCACTGTTCCAATTAGTTTCGAATTGCTTCAATATTCGGACATTATCGTGATGACAAAATTTGGATTATATATATATATATATATATATATATATATATATATAGATAGATAGATAAAAACGGAGCGATTGCAGTAGGTCGATTTTTAAAGAAAGGAACCTAAAAATCTTAATATTAATTCAAAACGATTATTTCATATTTAAAATAAAAATTAAGGGAATATATTGAGAACTTCTCTCTGTATATTTATTTCGAAAGGGAGGGGGGCGCCAAAATTCATGCTTGTCACTAACAAAATCCTAGTTTGGGCCCTGCGTTGAAATATTCCATTATTATTGATTTAATACAGATTTAATTAAGAATAACTAAATAAAACAATGTGCTGAAGTTACATTTTTTAATAAGATTAATTATTTATATATTTTTAGTTAGAGAAACTTACCTCTATAGATTTTTCATTTACGTTGTTGTATACAAAAGATTTGGCGTTCATTATTAGTAGAAGATGAGCTGATCTCCTTAGGATTTTGTTTGCTAATAATAAACTTTTTTAGATGACTAGCCTGTTTTTCATCATCTTTCTTTTTCTGCACCTTCTTGCTTCTATAATAATGTCCCGATTTTTTTTTTTCTGTCGGGCATTCTGAATATAGCTTTTTAAGAATAAGAATAATTGTACGATTCTCTGCAACTAGAGAACTTACGTACCAAAGGACTCCTGCTAGTTATCGGCTACAATCAAGGGGATAGTTGACCGCCCAGGGAGAAGAAAGAGTTCGGGGTCGCAAAAGTGTCAAATAATAATGAATTAGCCTCCCTCAGACCTGGTGTTGAATAGTGATCTTTCCAGGATGTAATTTCAGTGATAATAGCCTCGTTTTCTCAGATATAGGGACCGGACATATGGTCTGCATGTGAAAATACTCCTTGAAGTGTTATCGTGTGCCCTTGAAGTGTTATTTAAACCTAAGGTAGATCAATCTCCCACACTAAAACCAACCTAGTAAAAAAAAAAAAAAAAAACGTGAAATTTATATTTTTAATAGGTGATCTTTTGAGCGCCCTTTAAGTCGGTTGCTGGTTTGGCGCCCCGTGCGGTCGCACACTTAGCACACCCCTTGGGCCGGCTCTGTGCAGGAGCGAAAAACGTTCTAAAATTGCGATCTTTTCTATACTGAAGGAGCTAGAAATTTGAAATTTGGCATTGTAGTTACTTATAAGATGTTAATGCTCTCTAAGAACAAAAAAAAAAAAAAAAATCGAAATTTAAAAGGGTCAAATGAGCGAAAAGCGTTCTGAAACCATTCTAAATTACAATTTCTATGGAATCTCTGGAACTACCGAACTGATTTCAAAAGTGATAGCAAATTGATGGTGACAACCCCAGCTCCAACATAGGCTATATATGTCGGTGCCACTAACCTCAGGGGGATGCAGGAGCGAAAAACGTTCTAAAATTGCGATTTTTTTTATACTGAAGGAGCTAGAAATTTGAAATTTTGCATTGTAGTTATTTATAAGATGTAAATGCTCTCTAAAAACAAAATAAAAAATAAATCGAAATGTAAAAGGGTGAAATGAGCGAAAAGCGTTCTAAAAACATTCTAAATTACAATTTCTATGTAATCTCTGGAACTACCGAACCGATTTCAAAAGTGATGGTGGCAAATTGATGGTGACAACCCCTGCTCCAACATAGGCTATATTTTATGTCTGTGTCACTAACCCCAGGGGGGGTGCAGGAGCGAAAAACGTTCTAAAATTGCGATCTTTTTTATACTGAAGGAGCTAGAAATTTGAAATTTGGCATTGTAGTTACTTATAAGATGTAAATGCTCTCTAAAAACAAAATAAAAAAAAAATCGAAATTTAAAAGGGTAAAGAAAAGCGTTCTAAAAACCTTCTAAATTACAATTTCTATGGAATCTCTGGAACTACCGAACCGATTTCAAAAGTGATGGTGGCAAATTGATGGTGACAACCCCTGCTCGAACATAGGCTATATTTTTTGTCGGTGCCACTAACCCCAAGGGGGTGCAGGAGCGAAAAACGTTCTAAAATTGCGATTTTGTTTATACTGAAGGAGCTAGAAATTTGAAATTGTAGTTACTTATAAGATGTAAATGTTCTCTAAGAATAATAAAAAAAAAAAAATCGAAATTTAAAAGGGTGAAATCTCAGCGAAAAGCGTTCTAAAAACATTCTAAATTACAATTTCTATAGAATCTCTGGATCTACCGAACCGATTTCAAAACTGATGGTGGCAAATTGATGGTGACAACCCCTGCTCCAACATAGGCTATATTTTTTGTCGGTGCCACTAACCCCAAGGGGGTGCAGGAGCGAAAAACGTTCTAAAATTGCGATTTTGTTTATACTGAAGGAGCTAGAAATTTGAAATTGTAGTTACTTATAAGATGTAAATGTTCTCTAAGAATAATAAAAAAAAAAAATCGAAATTTAAAAGGGTGAAATCTCAGCGAAAAGCGTTCTAAAAACATTCTAAATTACAATTTCTATAGAATCTCTGGATCTACCGAACCGATTTCAAAACTGATGGTGGCAAATTGATGGTGACAACCCCTGCTCCAACATAGGCTATATTTTTTGTCGGTGCCACTAACCCGAGGGGGTGCAGGAGCGAAAAACGTTCTAAAATTGCGATTTTGTTTATACTGAAGGAGCTAGAAATTTGAAATTAAGCATAGTAGTTACTTATAAGATGTAAATGCTCTTTAAGAACAAATTTTTTATAAAAATTGAAATTTAAAAGGGTGAAATAAGCGAAAAGCATTCTAAAATCGTTCTAAATTACAATTTCTATGGAATCTCTGGAACTACAGAACCGATTTTAAAAGTGATGGTGGTAAATTGGTGGTGACAATCCCTGCTCCAACAGCCTCTTTAATAAAAAACTATGCGTTGCTGACGACTGGGTTTTTAGCTAATTGTTGCCACAGATTAATCTCGGAAAATGAAACATTTGAAGTTACTGAAAAGAAATAATAGCTTGAAAAGTATTTGTCAGAAAATTGTTAGGCAAACTGCGTTTGAAAGGTAAAAAATTTTATTTTTCTTGATATAAATTTCAAGTCTAATGATTATGCCATTTTTCAAATATTGAATTTGAAAAATTACCAAATTTCACAATGGAGTACCAGCAAAACCTTCATGCGTAAAAAGATAATGATAAGGGCGACGTTTCCTGGCGTGTATATTGGCTATAGCACGAGTCACAAATTATAGTAGCCTTATTATTCTGTTAAAATATAAAAGTGAATTATGAAATGTCAATATTTTGTTTGATTAAAAGTTCGTTATAAGAAATTGACCAGCGTAGCGGGCGTAGCTTGCTAGTATATGATGAATTAGATGTTACAAATAACGAAATTGCCAATCATCTGACGCACCATCGGGGTTGTTGTCACAGCAACATCACACACCCCGTTGCAATGTGAAATGAATGACAACCCGATTACTGGTGATGTTTCGGATTCGACGTAACATCATCAGTTATTAATTGAATCGAAATCGATTAGCAATGCTTTGCATGGGAGTCAAAGATATTCTTCACATCAAAAATTTGTAAAATACTTAAAAAGAAAACTTTAAAAAAAAGTTTATAATATTTCATTATTGTTTACAAAATGTATATTTTGTAAGTAACTACAGTGTTTTTGTAACTAAAAGATTAAAAGATAGATTAAATAAAGATATATTTAATCAATATATGTCATTAAATTAACACAATATTTATATTGAAAATAAAGTTAAGAATTTTTTCAAGGTCATGGATTTTAAGACTAACTTTCTCTATCAGTAATCGAGTTACCAGTCATTTCACATTATAGCAAGTTCTGCAATGTTGCTATGGAAACAACCCCCTCTGGTGCGGACCTGTTGTTTGGCAGTTTCGTTATCTGTACCATCTGATCTATTATATGTAGCAAAATCATCGACAATAAAATTGGTCCCCAAAATATGACGCTGCTCTCAGACTACAATCGGTTATAATTTTTTTTTTTTGTTCCATAACACATTTAAAAGACAAAAGCAGGTAATTTAAGAGACCTTTTAAAATAGCAATTAAAAAACGTGCTATTTTTAATAATGAATGATAAAAAAATAATAATTTGTGGAAAATGGCATACGTCTGTAAAAATACTAACTGGATTTATAATTGCTGATTTTCTGCTAAATCAGGCATAAAACCAACTGAGTGAAAAAGTGATCAAGCCTGGATTCGAACCAGGGCCATTTGCATTGCACGCCAATGGCCGTGGCCTGGAGAGCAAATATTCAGCAATTATAAATTCAATTAGTATTTGTGTAGGCGTATGCCATTTTTCTGGCTTGGAGACTTTTCCACTCTGTTGGTTTCACGCCTGATTATCAAAAATTCAGCAATTATAAATTCAATTAGTATTTCTATAGGCATATGCCAGTTTACTGGCTTGGAGACTTTTCCTCTCTGTTGGTTTAACGCCTGATTTAGAAAAAAATCAGCAATTATAAATTTAATTAGTATTTCTATAGTTGTATGCCATTTTTCTGGCCTGGAGACTTTTCCACTCTATTGGTTTCACGCCAGATTCAGCAATTATAAATTCAATTAGTATTTCTATAGGCATAAGCCATTTTATATAAATTATATACATATAGTTATCGATGTTGGAATAAATGGCAAATTTGCGTCTCATGCTTGCCACAATAGTTGTGGTTCATGAAGACATCTCATCTTGTGCTGCAGGTGCATCCTTGCCAACTTGTAAGAGTGAGGAGTGCCAGGCTGGATATCATCCGGGTAGCTTAGTAGTAGAGCGTTGGCGCATGTAGAGTTAACCCTTTGACTACCAATTTTTTTTTGCTACGCTAACACGCTAAGCCCCGCCTTGAGCTACCATCTACCGAGCAAATGGTCAACTATGATCCCAAATCAACGTGAGAGACCAGTGGGGCAAGCAGACATGGTTTTCCAAGCGTTTCAGGGACTGCTGTGTCCGGTTGTAAATTTTGAAGTTGCACTGGGACATAGTGTCCCACTGAGAGTCTAAGGGTTAAAAGATTTTTGGTTGTTGTTGTTTTTGTTTTTCTCAGCTCCTCTGAGTGGTGGTATTTTTAAAATAGGTTTTTCTTAAAGTTTTGGTAGCCACCATCGCCTAAATATTTGCTGTTATACTTCTAGTTTAATTTGTTTTATTGTTTGCTTAAGTGTTTTAAATAGATTATATCTTAAATAGTTATTCATTTTAATATTTATATTTCACTTCCACACAAGATATAATTTGTATAACAGAAATCTAATAGTTTTTGAACTTTCAGAAAAATTACATGCTTGTTTACATTTCTAGCATATGGTTGGGTGGTTGGTGGCGAAGTTAACTTTTGTTACTTTTAAGTTAACTCCATTTCTACTGGTTAATGCCTATAATGCCAATAGTGACAAAGTGGTGTCATGTTTTCTGGTGGGTGTGTTTTCCTGTAATTGAAACTTGTGTTTTTCTAATTGGCAACATTATAAAATCTAATTTTCTACAGCTGGTTTTGTGTATATACAGGGTGTACCTGAAAAAGAGTGCAAAACTGTACGGGGTGATAGAATGCAGCTATACGAGTATATTTCGGCATAGAATGTATGGCCATGTGAGCCTCTAGATGGCGTTGTAAATGGTACTACACATTCCTACGAGAGGTGTTGCCAGAGCTGCTGTGTCCGATTCCAATCCCCATGAGGTCCAGAATGTGGTTTCAACATGACGATGCGCCTGAACACTTTGCCTTGGATGCGCAGAACACTTTAGATGCAATGTTCCATGGCGATGGATTGGTCGAAGTGGTCACACCAAGATCACCGGATCTCTCGTGTTTGGACTTTTTCCTGTAGGACCATATGAAAAGGCTTATCTACGAGTGCCAGAATTGCTGTTTTTGCCGGGGGTATTCGGGAAATGCCTGGTATCATGGCAAATGTGCGTCTGTCCCTATCCCGCAGGTGTGAAGCGTGATTACAGCTGGAAGAAGATCTTTTGAGCTATTTCTTTGAGCATGTACATTAATTACATAGCTGTTAATAATTTTTTTTCTGAAGTAACTCCTCTCATTCTTGTGTTATATCTTTAACTGCGACAGTGGAAAACTACCTTTTAACTTCTCACCGCTTGCGTTCTGACCATACATTCTATGACGAAATTTGCTCGTATAGCTGCGTTCCATCACCTCGTAAAGTTTTGCTCACTTTTTCAGATAGTGCAGCTGATATTTGGGGATGTTTTCACTAAGCTTTCAGATCACCATGTGAGTTTTTCAAAGCAACTTCTTTTTTAGTGGGGAGTGTTACATGATGGTAGTTCTACCTTTTTTAAGTTTTACTTTAGTTTGTTAAGTGTGTAAGTTTACTGTGGACTGTTTAAAGACATGAAGCTCAAGTTTATTCTGCAATTCACTTATAGTTATGCTTACTCATGTTGTTTCTGCAAGTTACTCTTTTGGCAAGTTAAATTTTTTTTAACTAATGTGTTGTGATATATTCAAGATGAATAAACTCTTTTGTTATTTAGAAGATGGTCAAATTGTTTTTTAATTTACATAATGGTGGTATACCTTTTAAATCACAGTGTAAGCAGTGTGATTATCTGACCCTACAGCGCACAATGCCAATGGCCCTGGTCGAATCCAGCCTGGACACATTTTCACTCTGTTGGTTTCACGCATGAATTACGGAATTTAGCAAAAATTCAGTAATTATAAATTCAGCTTGTTATATACATATATATATATATTATGTTCAAGAATTTTATTTTTTTAAACAAACATTTTTTGTTAAGAAAAAAATATAATGGGTACATTGATAGAAAAGCATATTTTATTCATATGGCCTCTTCCCTCACGTTCTCATAAAAAAGCTAAAAATTAGTTATGTATTATCTGGATTAAATGTTTCAATAAATAATTCAATAGGGCAGTTGCAATTGACGTCAGGTTGGAGGTCGCACACTACGAATAGGCAGTTCTGATTGGTGAAAGTACCCTGACCTCCAAGTGAAGAACAATGGTTGATCAGCTGATTGCAACTTCCCTATAGATCTAAATATTCCTAATTAAAAACAATAATTCGTATCTTTTTAGGTGCATTCGTAATTATATAAATAAGTTAGTTTTCTGCTGTATTTGTCAAACTGCTTTGCATATATAAACTGCATTTTGTGAAAATTATATCCAGGGCTTAATTTCTAATAAAAGAGTACCGGAGCCCTAATATTCTGCAGTACTAACACCCGTAGCGAACACCCCCCCCCCTCCCCCGTCACTCCAATCTACATATTTATATTTCATACATTATTTTCAAAATTTAAAGCATTGTTTTTAGGTGCGTCCGAAATTATATAAATACGTAGCACCTATTGTCGTCGTCTGGTCTGTCCGTCCGCATATAACAACGCAAAAACTATCCAATCGAATGGTTTTAAATTTAAGATATATTATCTTTGCAGAATTTTGTCGAGACATTTCAAATTTTATGAAAATCGAATCAAAACTTTAGACGATATTAAAAAATATATTTATTAAGAAATTTGAATTTTTGTTAAATAATCGGTGCTTTCTTGTTATAGGAGCTTCCGAGGTTGAATCGTCAAGCGACCGAGATACTTATTTTATGACAGAAATTAATCTGCAGACGATATAATTCATTTCACAGTATTAAAAATCATCATGATCTGAATATTTATATAACTAGCTATAGTACGAACGTACCTCACTTGTCACGTTTGACGTACAATTTCCAACTTGTTTTTTCTGAAAAAGCAAAAATATTTCGAAATTCCTTTGTTTTCGAAATTTCCTTACAAAAAGACTTCTTTTTCTCCAGAGGTTTAAACCAGTTTTTTTTCTACCTCTTGCAACTCTAGATATGAAGAAGGTGAAAAGAACGTGGAAATGAATTTTCAATTTGGCTTCAAAAAAGTGAATAGTCTTGTGGAGGAATTTTGCATGGCCTACGATTACATTGAAGTTGGTGAACAATATTTTATTAGTGATTGGAGACATTCGGAATTTTTGGAACGAAAGCAGGAGCTGGCACTAAAAGATTCCTTGGTCATCACGTGTACCCTGAAGCGAGGCACTCCTCGCTATCCATGGCTAGAATCGCCACCCATGAAAATGAAACTGATGAGTAAGTATAGTCGGGAACAAATGTTATTAAATCCTTCTCATGTTTCTCATTTTTTACAAGCTTTTATTTCATTTGCATTGTGTGTCCGTTTGTCTCATATCTTGCAATAAAATGTTAACGCGCTTCCTGTGCTACAATTAACTTAATATTTGGCAGTGTGACGTATTTTGGTGACAATACAATATTCTGTGAGAAAATATTTGAAATTTGCCATCTTCTCATTTATTACACGATTTTATTTAATTTGCCTTGTGTGTCCGTTTGTCTCATATCTTGCAATAAAATTTCGACACGCTTCCTGTGCTACAATTAACTTAATATTTGGCAGTGTAACGTACACTGCTCAAAACAATTAAAGGATATTTGAAGTTTTATATAAAATAAAGATATAAACGAAATTTTTTTTGCCGAAAATAGAAGAAGAGAATCACAAATGCAAATTTTTCTGGTTTTCAAACTGTGGAGTATGCAAATTTTGAGTTCGACGTCAAAAACGTCGCTTCAGCGGCAGCGAATGAAGTTTGACTTTCAACTGGATAAAAGAGAATGAAGACAAGGATGATCGGCATTCAGTGATTGCTTTGTTTCGATGAGTACGATGTCTCAGCGAAGTCATTTGACAGATTCAGAAGCTTGGAGAATTGTTGATAGGTTAGAAGGGGGCCAAACTCAAGCCGAAGTAGCGCAAGCCATTGGAGTGTCACAAAGTGTCATTTCCAGGATCTGGAACCGTTTTTTGGAGAGTGGATGTGCAGGCCGAAGACCAGGGCAAGGTCGTAGACGGGCAACAACGCCCAATGAAGATCGGTATTTAGCGTTAACAGCTCGGAGACACCGAAACATGAACGCTACTCTTCTCCAACAACACCTTCGCTCGGCTACAGGCACCACGATTTCAACTCAAGACTGTCCGAAACCGGCTCCATGCTGTAGGTCTGTATGCTCGCCGACCGATGGTATGTGTTAGATTAACATCAAGGCATCGTCGCTACCGCAGGGAGTGGGCAACCGAGCATGTCAACTGGAGGAGAAATGAATGGAGCAATATTCTGTTTTCTGACGAGTCCCGTTTTTCTGTGCATCCGGATAATAGGCGTATTTTCATCTGGAGGGACCGTGGCCAAGGGCGCCCATAGGATTAATTTTAAGGGGGGGCTGAGAAAAATTTCAACTTCCACAAAAGCTATCATACATTTTAGTAAATATTTAAGGTACTTTGCATTTTTTTCGCGATCTTTTGACGAAATTTGCGTTTTTTTGTACGAATCATTAACGAAATTTGCGTTTTTTCTGCGATTTTTTGACAAAATTGACTTTTTTCTGCGATTCTTTTACAAATTTTGCGTTTTTCCCACTAGTCTTTGACGAAATTTAGATTTTTCGCGATTCTTTGACGAATTTTTTTTTTTCCCGTGATCCTTTGACAAAATTTGCGTTTTTTTCGCGATCCTTTGAGGAAATTTGTGTTTTTTCGCGATTCATTCACGAAATTTTCATTTTTTCACGATTCTTAGACGAAATTTGCGTTTTCTCCATGATTCCTTGATGAATTTAGTGTTTTTATCGCGATCTTTTGACTAAATTCGTCTTTTCCCCGCGATCCTTTGACGAAATTGGTGATTTTTTTCTGCGAACGTTTGACGAAATTGGTGTTTTCTGTGACCATTTGTCAAAATTTGTGATATTCTTCCGTGATATTTTTTATGTTCGAATTTGCGGAACCGAATGCCTTAAATTTTCAGACAATTCGGAACATAATCACCTTCACCACTGACCTGAGGGTACTGAATAAGGGGCTCACAACCATAGTAGACAAAGTCCATTAAAAAAAATGAGATGGTCCATTGAGAAGGTGCATAAAATCTGTTTTATCCACTCCCACAGTAAACATAGTTTGTAAACAGATGACATATACAGGGTTGCCACGTACGACTATTTTTCTGTTCTATTCGCACCACTATTAAAAAGAAGAGATTTTGTAGTATATTTCTCTTGCAAATTTCATCGAATTTTATGTCAATAATTTTTGTTTTGAGAAAGTGGTGTGAGGTAGAATTAAAAAATAGTCGCCAGTGGCAGCCCTGCATATATGAGAAAGTGAAAACAGATTTGGCTCAGTGTGGGAATGGATAAAATAGATTTTATGCACCTTCTAAATGGGCTATCTGATTTTTTTTCCAAAGTGGACTTGGTCTACTATGGTTGTGAACCCCTCAAATGACCTTCCTGCAGTGGAAATTTTTGGCAGAATTGTCTATAATTTAATATGGCTGTCTGAAGTAAAGGGGGAAATGTAGTTTCTGCGAGGAGATCATTTATCATGACATTCTCATCACAGTCTTTGCTTTTCCACAAATCAAACCATGTTCTTGCTTCCGACTCCAAATTCTCAATATTATAAAAATGAGATAGCTCCTTGATTTCTTTGATAAAAACTTTTTTTTTCATATTTTTCATCATATTGGGATGAAGTAAAATTGCTTTGAATGACGTTTCATTTCAATTCAAAAACCTTGACTCAAAGGATATAATTAAAGAGTCTAAATATGGATATATAAATGCTGCTCTGTAATATTCAAGAGGAGTCTCCATAGGAAGGTTCGAATTGTAAGATTATCTAGTAGACGGTCTATAAATTTTGATATCGATTTCTTACAATTACAATTTTCCATTAGCTCCACGAAAATTTCTGAAAATTCTTTTTCTGATTCCATTCTGTGCATAAGAAAAATCTCAAGAAGTTCCATCTTTATGTTTTGATAAACCTAATGCAAATCTTAATCTACAGATTGTAATTTGTTTACAACTGGCTCCAGATAGAAAAAATATCGAGAAATTATTTTACAATAAACTTCATAGATGTCGTTGCAGCATCTAAATGAATGTCTTGTGAGCGTGTTTCTTGGTTCGTACTATTGTCTAGAGAAAGATTACAGAGATTTTCTTTAATAGTGGCAAAATGATTAGAAAAGTATGGTGTGGACTTATGCTTTTCTGACCACATTGTTTCATATAGACCAGGAAAGTGTGATTTACAAGAATTATAAGGTTTCAGGTCGACGAAAATCATTTTGTCTTGTGCTGTAGACTTAAGATAGAGTTTTCGAGTTCGGGCTGCGTACAATCTGACACATTCAGGATTCTAATCATTATTAAATTCGGGAAAAAGAATTTTTCAGTTAAAAATTGTACTGTACCGTTCACATCTTATTATTAAATCTCTCTCTAATTTCTTAGCGTTTTGTTCATGCAAAATCAGTTTTACCCGTGAAAATGGATCCTGTGTATAACAAAATCCTTTCTTATGCAGAAAAAGTGTTATCATCTTGTAGGAAAAAAAACCACATACTAACACCGGCTAAGATAAAAATCGTCTAAAACGGAATTTGTTTCCTATCTTGTGCTTTTTCTCTTTGTAAGAAGCAGACTATTCGAAAGGACTAATTAAAAACTTATGAAAACAGAACCTGTCTAAAACAGAATCCAGCTTTAAAAGAAAAATAATTATGGTTATGACAAAATGAATTCCCAACAATTATACCTGCTAATACGTAAACCCATCTAAAACGGAAATTTCTTCCGGTGCCTTCTGATGTTGTCCAGGCAGATTTTATTATGCTTTGTTTTTACAAGATGAAGTTAAAATTTTCATATCTTGCAACTGATTTATATAATTTTTTTTTTACAAAACCAAAATATAGGGGGGGGGGGGCTCAAGCCCCCCCATATGGGCGCCCTTGACCGTGGCAGTAGGAATAATCCTGCGTTCGTGCACGAAAGTGTCAGATTTGGCAGTGGAGGAGTGTTGGTGTATGGTGGCATCTCCATTTACGGGCGCACTGACCTCTACATCATTCGAGATGGAGCTCTGACTGGTCGCCGATGTAATATACAACTGTATATATTGTATTTATAATATAACCGTAACTGTGTAATATATAACTGTATATATTGAATTTATAATATAACCGTAACTGTATATGTTTTGTACTACTAATCTAACTTAACCATAACCGGGTAACTGTTGATATCCTAAGATGATGTAGCGTGAGCGTGTGTGTGGTAGCATGACTACCTCTTGAATAAAGCTTGATGTTGAAGTTACTATGTCTCATTAACTGAGTTTAATATTATTTAATAATGATGCTATTTAATATAATAAATAGAGAACTTAAGATCTACTAAATAATGATCTTTTATATGGTGTCAGAGAAGACGATGTTCAAAGATTGAACCTGCATGCTCGACCGTGATGGAATTATTCAAAGCTCCGGGAGAGTTCAATTTCACCTGCGGTAACGTCGCCGAAAATTGGAAAAGATGGAAGCAAAAGTTTGAAAACTTCATGATCGCCACTGAAAGAAGTGAGAAACCTGATAAAAATAAAATTGCGATTCTTCTCAACTTGCTGGGTGATGAAGGCGTCAACATATTCAACACCTTTAAGTTTGAAGCAGCGGAAAAAGATTCCTATGAGGCTGTTATTACTAAGTTTGGGCAATACTGCACGCCAAGAAGAAGTGTCGTATTCGAGCGATACAAGTTCTTTTCGACTTTTCAACAAGAAGGTCAATCGATAGACAATTACATCACCTTGTTGAAAACTTTAGCTACACCTTGTGAATTTGGTGATCAAGAAGAAAGCTTAATACGAGATCGAGTCGTCCTAGGTATCAGTGATGGGGGTTTACAGGAGAGACTTCTGAGAGAAACAGATCTGACTCTTCAAAAAGCTGCTGAGTTTGTGAGAACGACAGAAATCAGTAAACAGCATCTAAAGTCAATAAATGGACCTAACGTTTCCAGTGCGACTGTGGACATTGTTCAAAAGAAACAACATGGACAAAATAGTGCCAAACAAAAAAATTTAAAACTGTAAAGAAAATGACCAGTCAAAATGAAATATATGACTGTTTAAAATGTGGTAGGAAACACAAAAGGTTAGAATGTCCTGCATATGGAAAAACTTGCAGAATATGCAAAAAACCAAATCATTTTGCTGTAGGTTGTAAATTTAATAGAGAAAAAAAAATATATGAAATTACAAATGAAAATGATCAGCTGTTTGTTGAAGCAGTTGAAATTAACAGTGTGGTAAGTACATCAAATTCTTGGTTAAAAGATATTGATATTAATAATGTTAATGTTAACTTTAAATTAGATACAGGGGCAGAGACAAATGTCCTACCCTTATCCATTTTTAAAAGGTTAAATTTAGATATGAAAGTAGAATTAACTCATACTGTGCTTTTGTCATTTGGTAATTTTAAGATTAAACCTGTTGGTAAAGTGATATTAATGTGTACTGTTAATAATCATGTTGATATACCTATTGAATTTATTATTGTTGATAAAATGTGTAAACCTATTTTAGGATTAAAAACATGTAGTGAGTTAGGATTAATTCAAAGGGTTGATTGTGTAAAAGCTGAAAAGCAAAATATATTAGATTCATATAAGGATGTATTTAACGGCTTAGGTACATTTCCTGGTGAGCCATATAAAATTGCATTAAAAGAAAATGCTAGCCCTGTGGTGCATCCACCTAGGAGAATTCCCCAATCAATCAATCTAAAATTGAAACATACTCTTAAAATATTAGAAAAGAGGGGAATAATTTCAAGGGTAAACAAACCGACTGATTGGGTACAGAGCCTGGTTGTGGTTGAAAAACCAAATGGCGATTTGAGAATATGTTTAGATCCTCGAGATCTAAATAAGGTACTTAAAAGAGAACATCATGTAATTCCCTCACCTGAGGATATTATTAGTCGGTTAGAAGGGAAACAGATATTTTCAGTTTTAGATCTCAAGGATGGATTTTGGCAAATACCTCTTGATGAAAATAGTTCAGATATTTGCACATTTAATTCACCCTTTGGGAGATTTAAGTTTAATAGAATGCCATTCGGAGTCGCCTCAGCTCCAGAGGTCTTTATGAAAAGAAATCAGCAATTATTTGGTGACATAGAAGGGGTAGAAATTTATGTAGATGATATCATTGTCTCAGGTAAAGATGAAAAAGAGCATGAGGAAATATTAATTAAGATATTAGATAGAGCTCGAAAAAACAATGTTAAGCTAAACAAAGATAAATTTCAATTTAAAACAACTGAGGTCAAATACTTAGGGTATATTATTTCCAATCAAGGGATCAGAGCTGACCCATCCCTTGTTAAAGCGATAGTAGAAATGCCCACTCCCCAAAACAAAAAGGATGTTAGGAGATTTTTAGGGATGATAAATTATGTCTCAAAATTTATGCCTAAAGCTTCTGAATTAACGGCTTCCCTAAGAGAATTATTAAAAAACAATACTGATTTTTTATGGTCAGATCAACAGGAAAATGCCTTCATAAAAATAAAAGAAATTTTGAGTAAAAGCCCTGTCCTGAAAGTTTTTAACCCTAGAGAGGAAATAATATTGCAATGTGATAGCTCTAAAGATGGATTGGGAGTATGTTTGGTTCAAAAAGAACAACCAGTTTCTTTTTCATCCAGAAGTTTGACTGAGAATGAGAAAAACTATGCTCAAATTGAAAAAGAGTTATTAGCTATCACATATGCCTTTGAAAAATATCATAACTTTGTCTATGGTCATAAGGTAACTGTACAGACAGATCATAAACCATTAATCTCTATCGTACACAAACCTTTAGCTAAAATTACTGCTAGAATGCAAAAAATTGTGTTAAAATTGGTAAAATATGATTTTAAAATTGAGTATGTTCCTGGTAGTCAATTATATTTGGCTGACACACTTTCTAGAGCATTTTTGAAAAATAATAACAAAGATGATCCAGAAATGTTAAATGTGATCCATAGCATTACAAAGGCACTGCCTTTAAGTGAAAAAAGACTTAAACAGTTTCAAACTGAAACTAAGAATGATGAGGATCTTGCTCGAGTAATGGAATTCTGTAAAACTTCTTGGCCTAAGAATAAAAAAATGTTATCTGATAATCTTAAACAATACTATAAAGTCAAAGATTTCATATATGTGAATGATGGTTTAGTATTTAATAATAACAAATTAATTGTTCCAAAAAAGTTTAAGACAGAATATGTTAGGTTTAATACATGAAGCCCATTTTGGAATTGAGAAATGTAAAAATAGAGCACGTGAAATCTTTTATTGGCCAGGTATCTCTGCTGATATTGAAGAATTAGTTTCAAAATGCCAAATATGCAAAAAATTTAGAAAGAAAAATTCAAAGGAACCACTAATGCCCCATGAAATACCAAATAAGCTTTTCGAAAAGATTGCAACTGATGTATTTCAGTTTGCTAATCAAATTTATCTAGTTATAGTTGATTATTATTCTAAATGGATAGAATGTGCTACTATAAAAGATAAGACTGCTAATGAAATAATCCCAAAATTAAAATGTGTCTTTGCTAGGTATGGTATACCGAATGAAATGGTGTGTGATAACAATCCCTTTAACAGTTATTTGTTTAAGAAATTTGCAGATGACTGGGATTTTGAACTAAACTTTAGTAGTCCCAGATTTCCTCAGAGCAATGGAATGGCTGAAAGAGCAGTAGGAATAGTTAAAAATATTCTACGAAAAGTACAGGATGTAAATATAGGCCTAATGGAATATCGTAATACACCCATTAGTGGATTGGATCTATCTCCAGCGCAACTTTTATTTAATAGAAGGTTAAGAACAAAATTGCCTATTAGTAATAAATTGCTAAAACCTGAAATAAACAACCCTGACTCTAAACTTCGTGCACGGCAGATTAAGCAAAAATTCTATTATGACAGGACAGCACAGTCATTAAAGGAGTTAAAACCTAGTGATAACATAGTATTATTTAATTTTAAGACTGGGCAATGGGATAAAGGACAAATTATTTCAAAACATAAATCTCCTAGGTCCTATATTGTAAGGAATGGAAATGGGGAAATACTTCGAAGAAATAGAAGGCATATCAGGGTATCAAAAACTCCTTTTGAGTATCATCCTGTGTATGATGATGTATTTATTGAGGATAAGACTGAAAGGTCAGAAAATTATGCAATGCCTGTTGTAAACAATGATTATCAACAAAATATGCATAATACTACAATTACAAGAAGGGGGCGAGTAATTAAACCACCTTCTAGGTTCAGAGACTTTTGTATGCAATAAACCATCTTATATACTGTATATTTAGTGTCATGTTTCTTATTTGTTATAATTATAAAATATGGTCATTTGTTATATTAATATAAATTTACTGGCATTTAAAATTATATAAGTGTATTTATTTCTTTAACTGGAGGAAAGGATGTAATATACAACTGTATATATTGTATTTATAATATAACCGTAACTGTGTAATATATAACTGTATATATTGAATTTATAATATAACCGTAACTGTATATGTTTTGTACTACTAATCTAACTTAACCATAAACGGGTAACTGTTGATATCCTAAGATGATGTAGCGTGAGCGTGTGTGTGGTAGCATGACTACCTCTTGAATAAAGCTTGATGTTGAAGTTACTATGTCTCATTAACTGAGTTTAATATTATTTAATAATGATGCTATTTAATATAATAAATAGAGAACTTAAGATCTACTAAATAATGATCTTTTATAGCCGATATAGGGATGAGATCCTCAGACCTATTGTAGTCCCTTACGCTGCAGCAATCGGAGATAACTTCATTTTAATGGACGATAACTGCAGGCCACATCGTGCAAACCTGGTGGAGGATTTCCTTTTCGAGGAAGGAATCGTTCGAATGGAATGGCCAGCATGTTCTCCAGACATGAATCCAATCGAGCACGTTTGGGACGCTCTAGGAAGACGAGTTTCTGGCCGCCAACAACCCCCACAAACTCTCCAAGAACTGGAAAGAGCTCTTCTGGAAGAGTGGGGCAGAATACCCCAACTCGTCATTAATAGCCTCATTGAGTCTATGCCTCAAAGGTGTTCAACGTTCCTGGCCGCCCGTGGAAACCATACCCCCTACTGAAAATGATTTTCTTTGAAGAAAACACCTTTTCTTATTCTTTTTTTCTCATGCACAAATTGTGTTTTTTTCCTTTTGTACACAAATGCGCAATAAAATGCATTTTTTTCTGCCAAACATGTGTCATTTATTCTCATATAACCTACTATGTCTGTCGACCATGTATCAATCAGCTAAAAAGTTTCCCAGATACAAAATCCATCTAAAACTGCAATATCCTTTAATTGTTTTGAGCAGTGTATTTTGGCGACAGTAGAATATTGTGTAAAAAAATATTTAAAATTTGCCATCTTCTCATTTATTACAAGATTTTATTTAATTTGCTTTGTGTCTCCGTTTGTCTCATATCTTGCAATAAAATTTTAATACACTTCCTGTGCTACAATTAACTTAATATTTGGTAGTGTGACGTATTTTGGTGACAATACAATATTCTGTGAGAAAATATTTGAAATTTGCCATCTTCTCATTTATTACAAGATTTTATTTAATTTGCCTTGTGTGTCCGTTTGTCTCATATCTTGCAATAAAATTTTAACGCGCTTCCTGTGCTACAATTAACTTAATATTGGGCAGTGTCACGTATTTTGGCGACAGTAGAATATTTTGTAAAAAAATATTTGAAATTTGCCATCTTCTCATTTATTACAAGCTTTTATTTAATTTTTCTTGTGTGTCCGTTTGTCTCAAATCTTGCAATCAAATTTTAATACACTCCCTGTGCTACAATTGACCTAATTTTTGGAAATGTGATGTATTTTGGTGACAATACAATATTATGTAAAAAAAAAATATTTGAAATTTGCCATGTTCTCATTTATTTTATTTTCATTTCTCATTTATTTATCATTTACAAGCTTTTATTTAATTTGCCTTGTGTATCCGTTTATTTCAAATCTTGCAATAAATTATTCACCCCCTTCCTGTGCTACAATTGACCTAATTTTTGGTAGTGTGACGTATTTTGGTGACAATACAATATTCTGTAAAAAAATGTTTTGAAATTTGCCATCTTCTCATTTATTACAAGTTTTTATTTAATTTGCCCTGTGTGTCCGTTTGCCTCAAAACTTGCAATCAAATTTTAACACCCTTCCAGTGCACAATTGACCTAATTGTTGGCAGTGTGACGTATTTTGGTGACAATACAATATTCTGTAAAAAAAAATATTTGAATTTTGCTTCCGCCATCCCTTAGGGGGTGGGGGGCAAAAAACATTTTTCCAATAAGGGTATGTAAATGTCATTGATTGCTTCAGAAATAAGCTGATGTTCTTCGATTAAAACCATGGCATGGTTGGTAAATGCATCATCTTTCAGTTCCGTGCAAGGCTGAATAGATGTGGGCTCGATCCTCAAGCGGACGTTGGTCGATTTTATTTTATTTATTTTTTTTGGGGGGGGGGGGGGGGGTTGGGGGGTCCGGAAGTATAATATAAAATTGTATATCCATTTTATTAAAAAAGAACTGATAAAAAATCTCTCGCAATTTACTTTATTTCTTTTTAAAAAAGAAAAGGTTAATTTCAATCAGTTTTCCTTCAACCTTTTTAGCACTTTCCAACCTAGTTGAAAAGTGCTTATGACTTTGGTTTGTCTGGCCGTCTGTCCGTGCTCTAACTCCCGTAAATATGCTCGGATTGCTCTGCAATTTTTATATGTTATTGTCGTTATCTATGGCACGTTCCCTATTTCAACTGAAGTGTGTAGCACTTATAGTTTTCTTACAGGGACACTCAAAAGAATTCCGTTACATTGCGGTCTATGGGCAAAAATCATTTGCGGTTTATTTTAAAAATGTTTCACTATTGTAAACGCATTGAAATTTATATAGATCACTAAGATGCATTAGAAGAAGCTTAATATGGAATAGGGTGTGCATAGCACTTAGAGTTACTTTACAGGGACAGTCAAAATAATTCCGTTACATTACGTCTATGGAGAAAAAACGTCTGCGGCTTATTTAAATAATGTTCCACTATTTTAAACGCATTGAAGTTTATATATATTACTAAGGTGCATTACAAGAGGCTTACTACAGAATAGTGTGTGTATAGCAGTCATCGTTCATTTACAGGGACACACAAAAGAATTCTCTACTGTCTGTTAACAATAATTCCTGGAAGTGCGTTTAAGTTACTGAACGCGATTTTAATCTTAACTAGCTTTTTGTCTATTACGTGGTGTGTATATATTCTGTAGATCCTATACAGGGCAGCACAAAAGTTCGCGAACACATTTCCGTTTATTGACAGAAACTCCAGAAGGAGAATTTAAACTGTGCTACGCGTTTCCTAACTGAACTAAAATTTAGCATCCTATGTATATATACAAATCTATAGGTCATATACAGGGCTACATAAAAGTATTCGGATATTTTTCCGAATATTGTATATATTGAAAATTCCTGAAATTACATTTTTAAATATGTTATGCGTTTTCCAAATTGTTTACTTAGATGTCTCAGCTTATTAAACGGTAATGATTTGTAAAATTATTTTAGAAGCGTTGGAAAGTGCTACATAAGCTATGCTTGACGCATGATTTTTCGTTCTTGTTTTATTATTGTTTTAGTGCATTATAATAAAATCTTGTCTTTAAAACTATTCTTTAATTGTAATTTTTATATTTATTTTTTAATTTAGGTTCCAGTTCATTCCATTGCACTGTTTAAAAAGAAAAATAAATCTCAAATAGAGCAAAAAAAACTCGAACGGAATTTTTAGCTATCTAAGTGCAGCAATGTTCCAAATTGGAAAAAGCCTGTTTATGTCCGAAATTGAATTGAATAAAAGTGCTTAGTTTGGATTTATTTCAGAATCCAAATTGAAGTTCAGTTTACCCAAAATGGGTAAATTGTAACGAATTTTGGGTATGCTCAGAGCTCTAATTTGGATTCTGCAAATACCCCTTAATGGACGGAATTCCAATTTGTGTAAATCCTAAATGGGCACCCTTTTTTTACCCATCTTGGGTAATAAACTTGTTTTCTTCGATTTTTTTTTCAACATTGCTGTACCCAAATACCTTTTAGCCCAATTTGGGTCTTTTTCAAGCTCATATTATACCAGATTTTCTCCCTAAACAATTTAAAAATTCATTAAATGTAGTAAAACTATCTTTTTTTCAACAGCAGTGTTTTAATATTAATTTGTGTGAAGGGATTATCAATTTCTACTTAAAAAGCGTAAAAACAATATTTTGATGGATTCCATAAAGTATTAATTTAAAAATTCGGAAAACTTATAACAGCATAAAGCTTTTTTCACTGGGAACAACTGCTATTGATACGTGTTTTCGCCCCATAAAATCTAACTTTTAAAAATGTAAATCTCAAAATTTTTGAAGCCTCTAAATTATACAAAAATGTACAGTTAAATTAGTCTTAATAATTAGCTGACAAACAATTTTTCCAAGCAATAAATTGAAAATATACTAATTTGAAATAATTTAAATTCTATGAAATACTTTGTAGCCAGATAAAAGAAAGCTAAACTGAGAATTAAAAAAATTAAATTTATTGAACACCCCCCCCCCCCCCCCCCTGTCCTCCAAATTCAATGGCAGATATATTTTGAATGTTATAGAAAATATTCATTATGAACTGAATGGTAGAACATACACTATACGGCCATTAATGACAGGCAACTTTCAATTTTAGACATTTTGTCGAATATTTAAAAATATACTTGTCAGATTCTTCTGCAATTTTAGGATCCAAAAGAACAGGTGTGACTTCATATTTATCATTGTTGGGGGACAAAAAAAAAAATACTTGGGATCACTCTGTAAAATAAAATGCACCAAATGATCTATCGCTACAGAATATACATAGGCAGACATTGTACAATATGTGTATTCATTTGTGTAAGAATAGCATGTATAGTAATAGAAATATAGCGATTTTTTTTTTTAATTAAAAAAATTCTTTTTTTGCTTATAACATACAGGGTTTTTAATCAAATTTAACGCCAGTTTCAGAAAAATCGACAAAATGTAGTAGAAACAATATAGTGCAATTGGAATATAAATATATTAAATATTTAAGGAAATATGGGCAGTTGTATAAAATAATTTTTATCTATGCATGCGCGAACGATAACAAGGAACTTTTTGCATAGTTTAATAGTCAACTCTATGGAGCAACTTATTACAAAAAATTCGTCAAATATCGTAAAAATTCAAAGAGATATCGGCGTTAGAGTGAGCTGTTTTTTAGTTTCTCACTAAAACTCGTTGAATGATAAGGGATTTTCCACAAATTGTCATTTTTTATTTTGTACTATTTTCCAATTTTTAATGATACTTTAGTTCTCTTTGAAAAACTACCCTAACGAGCTTATTCGAACAAAAAAAGAATTATCAAAATCAAAGGATCCATTCCAAAAGTATTATAACCTGGTGCAATAAAGTTTTCCAAGGCGAACTAAAGTATCAATAAAAAATGAAATATAGCATAAAAATTAAACATGACAATTTGTGGACAATCCCTTATCATTTAGCGAGTTTTAGTGAGAAACTAAAAAACAGCTCACTCTAACGTCGATATCTCTCTGAATTTTTACGATATTTGACTGATTTTTTTTTTAATAAGTTGCTCCATAGAGTTGACTATTAAATTATGCAAAAAGTTCCTTTTTATCGTTCACGCATGCGCAGATAAAAAATATTTTATACAACTGCCCATATTTCCTTAAATATTTAATATATTTACATTTCAATTGCACTACAGTGAGTGATCGGTTTACGAACAGATCGGTTAGCGAACACTTTCGCGAGAGATTTTTATGTTCGGATAACGAACACCTCAAAAAACAAAGCCAAGAAGAAGCAATGCTTTGTTTCAAATTTGCAGAGCTGTAGTTAATTTCATCTACTATTTTCGGCTTAGAGAACATTTTAACAGTTGTATACTTATGGCCTAATTAATTCAAGGGCTACCGGGGGTTCGGGCCCTACATCTTAGGGCCCTCAAATTAGAATGAACAGTACAAAAGCATTAATTTTTATAATAAGTTGCTTCATAGAGTTGACTATTAACTTATGCAAAAAGTTCTTTTTATCGTTCGCGCATGCGCAGATAAGAAATATTTTATACAACTGCCCATATATCCTTAAATATTTAATATATTTACATTTCAATTGCACTATATTGTTTCTACTATATTTTGTCAATTTTTCTGAAACTGGCGTTAAATTTGGTTAAAAACCCTGTATGTTATAAGCAAAAAACATGCAAGAATTTTTTTAATTTTTTTAAAAAATCGCTATATCTCTATTAATATACATGCTATTCTTACACAAATGAATACACATATTGTACAATGTCTGCCTATGTATATTCTGTAGCGATAGATCATTTCGTGCATTTTATTTTACAGGGTGATCCCAAGTATTATTTTTCTTCTTTAATTTTTTTTGCCCCCCTTATTATACTCTTTATCAAATCGACGTTGATAAATATGAAGTCAAACCTGTTCTTTTTAATTCTAAAATTCCAGAAGAATCTGACAAGTACATTTTAAATTATTCCACAAAATATCTAAAATTGAAAGTTGCCGGTCATTAATGGCCATATAGTGTATAACTAGAAGCTCACATTATACATTATTTGAGGACGTGAGTTTCAAAACTCGCCTTATCCAAAAAATCAAATTTGAGGAAATCGCAAAAAACCTCTTCCATTGGTTTACATTGTAAAGCAATATTTTAGAATGCCAGAAATAGATGCTAAAACTAGTTTTTCTGCAGATTGGAGTGTTTTTTCAGTGAAGATTTACCAATAGAATAGATCGGAGAGAAAACACGATTTTTTAAATTTTGGATAGGACGAGTTTTGAAACTCACGTCCTCATTTACTCTCTAAACAATTTTAAAATTCATTTCATACCTTTAAAAATGTAGTAAAACTAAATTTTTCCTACGACGGTGTTTTAATTTATTTAATTTTACTTATTTATTTTTTTGTGGAGGGATTATTAATTTCTACTTTTAAAACATATAAACAATATATGCGAGAATATTTCATAAAATATTAATTTAAAGAATTATGTTTAAATTTATAACAGCATAAAACTTTTTAGCTCACAGGCTATCACAGTCTGAGAGCTAATGTGTCCGCCGGATCTGTATGTACATAACACGATAACTCTTGATAGAAATAACCGTTTTGCTTCAAATTTTGTTTGTAGATTTATTCTGATAAGGCGCTTCCCTGATTAGTTTTGGGGGCTCATTGGTTAAGTATAAAGGGATGAAACTGAAAGCTAATCCCCCTTAATTTAGATAAATGGGTTTTTCATGCAGAATTATCCGATCTCCTTCAAATTTTGTATATAGGTTCATTGTAATAAGGTGCTTCCCTGATTAGTTTTGGAAGTTCATTGGTTAAGTATAAAGAGGTGAAACGAGGGGGGGGGGGCTAATCCCCTCTTTAATTTATTGTAGATTTATTTATTTTTAATTTTTTTGAGGGGCATTATTCTTTGAAATAAGAGTATAATATACAATTAGTGTGAATAGTGTGTGAGCTCAATGATTTAACTGGGCACTTTTCTTTTTATTAACTTACTGGAAAGAATAATTTGTTTCACCTTTGTAAATAAATATACTAAAACTCCAGTGAAATTTTAAAATGTCTAACTCTGTAAAATAATAAATTAATCAGTGAAATTAACATGAGATTGATTTTATAGAGTAATATGCGAAAATAAATCAGCACCTTTTAAATTGCATTACAAGTGAGGTTTTTCAAACTTTGTCATATGAAAATGTTTCGTTCACACGATACAAATAAATTCTTAATTTCATTTATGCATGTTTTCCTTTAGAGGATTTAGTGTTCAAAATTCAGACCAAAGTAAGAAATCACGCTATTCTATGTGCTTTTTAACACTTTCCAAGATAGTTGAAAAGTAAATTCATATTTAATACTTTGGAAATTTTTCCATAGAAAATTTCACACGCCTTGCATTCATAATAATCTAATTTTAATTGCTTAATAGGCATAAAGCCAACACAGTAAAAAATTATTCTATTATCGATGTTATTATGTTATTCTATTATTGATGCTGGATTTAAATTGATTTCGTATTTGCCCCAGGTTGGTGGCTCACGGAAAATATTCCATCTGGTGCTGCGTTTGTAGCCTTGCCAACATATAGTGAGAAGGTTCCAGGCTGAGTATCGTTCCCAAGTGGTTCAGTTGGTAAAACGTCAATGCGCTATACTGATGACCCGGGTTCGAGTCCCGGCTTGGGTACTTTTTCACTGTGTTGGCGTTACGCCTATTAAGCAATTAAAATTTGATTAGTTGAAAAGTGTTTATCAATTATGTTTGTCTGTCAGTCCGAGCTCTAACTCGCAAAAATATACCCAGATTACTATGCAATTGATATATGTTATTCCAGTTTACTATAGCTTGTTCGGTATTGAAAATGAAGTGTTTAGCATTTATAGTTCATTTACAGGGGCACTTTCAAAAGAATTCCATTACATTACGGTCTATTAAGGAAAAATCGTTTGCAGTGTACTACTTTAATAGTGTTACACTATTTCAAACATATTGAAATTGATATAATATCACTGACGTGCAAATACCATGGATTTTAAGGCTTTCCCTATTCGTCCTACTATCACACTGGTCGTAATGTGTTGCCCGTACACTTCACTAATCTGACGATGACTTTCAGCCTCCTTCACGTCTTTAGCACTAAGAAAACGAATCAACGATCGTATTTCACCAGCGGGATTCTCAGTTGGTGGAGCCATTTTAAATACTCAAAAACGAGAATGAAAAATCATGCGTCAAGTATAGATTATGTAACACTTTCCAACTCTTCCAAAATAATTTTACAAATCATTTACCGTTTAATAAGCTGAAAGATAACATCTAAGTAAACAATTTGGAAAACGCATAACCTATTTAAAAACATAATTTCAGGAGTTTCCAACATATACAATATTCGGAAAAATATCCGAATACTTTTATTCAGCCCTGCATATGATCTATAGATTTGTATATATACTACATAGGAAGGATTCTAAATTTTAGTTTTGTTAGGAAACGTGTATCACAGTTTAAAATTCTCCTTCTGGAGTTTCTTTCAATAAACGGAAATGTTTTCGCGAACTTTTGTGCTGCCCTGTATATGAAATACAGAATTTATACACACCAAGTAATAGACAAAGAGTGAGTTACATTTAAAATCGCCTTCAGCAACTTAAAAGGCACTTCTAGGAATTATTGTTAACAGACAGTAGAGAATTCTTTTGTGTGTCCCTGTAAATGAATGATGACTGCTATACACACAATATTCTCTAGTAAGCCTCTTGTAATGCACCTTAGTGATATATATAAATTTTAATGCGTTTAAAATAGTGAAACATTATTTAATTAAACCGCAAACGATTTTTCTCCATAGACGTAATGTAACGGAATTCTTTTGACTGTCCCTGTAAAGTAACTATAAGTGCTATGCACACCATATTCCATATTAAGCTTCTTGTAATGCACCTTAGTGATATATAATATATCAATTACAATGTGTTTGAAATTGTGTAACATCATTAAAATAAACCGCAAATGATTTTTCCCCATAGACCGTAATGTAACGGAATTCTTTTGCATGTCCCTGTAAAAAACTATAAGTGCTACACACTTCAGTTGAAATAGGGAACATGCTATAAATAATGACAATAACATATAAAAACTTCAGGGCAATATTACGGCATATTTACAGCAGTTAGAGGACGGCCAGACAAACCAAAGTCATAAACACTTGTCAACTAGGTTAGAAAGTGTTAACAAACGTTAACACGGTCGAATGTTTCCGTAATGCCGCCTGTGGCTTGTCAACAGAAATAGGTAAACAGTGCACACGCGCGGAATGCCGACCGCAGCGCCAAAATTTCAAAACGGTACTTACTTTAAAAATAACCCTCGTATTAAAAAAAAAAACAAAAAAAACCCAATCTTTAAAAATGTCTATAATAGTATTCAAATTCGACGTAATGAAAAATTCTACATTCTTTAATTAGCCTAAATACACTTTTGATGGTGTTCCTATGAATTGTTTTCAAGTTATTAATTATTTTCTAAAGAGATTTTGGAAATGAAATAAAGTACATGTAGTTTCAAATTCTGTCAAATGATCACGAATATCTAAAGAAATAACTGTTAAATAAGCAATCTGCAGAATATCTATATTGGGTTGGGTTCTATTACAAGCTGCTTCAAATTTGTCTTTTAATGAACTTTCACTAATCACTTTTATCATGGCTAAAGTAATACTGATAACTTTCAGAAACTATAATGAAACAATACATTCTTCAACACTTAAATATCTCTAGCATTGAAATATTTTACGTGCGTTATATATACGTGAAATATTATACGTACTCAGTTACTTTAATGGTAATATGTTTCTTAAGAGGACTAAGAAAGATTTAATGACGAGAAAAAAAAGTTTTTATTATTATTGTTGTTTTTATCATGTTTGAACTTTTAAGAACGTCGTACAATTGATCCGATAAGAAAATTTATAAAATTACGGTCGTACCAGCCGTAAACGTTAAGATGTGTAGACCGGTGATATTTGCGATGGAAAAGTCACGCCAACTTTTCAACAAATTAACGGATTTGCTGTTTCTTTTTTTTTAATAAAGGAAATTAAGCTTTCTACAAAATATATTTGGAAAAAAAAAATAAATATTTTCAAGTTATAGTAAAAAATATCATAAATTTTTATGGATTTTGAATTTTCTATTATATATTTTTTAAATTATTTACAAACTTTTGTTTGTTTTCCAAGTATAATCTATAGAGACAACGTAAAAAGCAGTATAAAGAAGAAATCGCAACTCAAAAATATGGAATGTGGACTTCAAAATCATGGCAAAACTACTTTTGCAAAATTAGTTTGCAGACTTTTTTCACAGGGACCTGTTTTTCTGAAATTGTGAACAGCTTTTAATATTTGTGAAAAATCTAATCATAATTTTGTGAATTTGAAATGGTCGTTATATTCAGGTTCTTGTTTATGCATTTTTAAGAAGATATATGGATATAAAATACATATATTTTCTTTATATATGTAAAAGTGACAGGTCAGATTTTACTTTTAAATGATTAATTTGTGACATGTTTGGTTTAAAGATGGAAAAATTTTGCGAAAAACCTATTTTTAAGACAAAAAATTTTGTGAAGGGTCCTGTTTTAGGGAAAATAATTTTGTGAAGGGTCCTTCAAAGGACCGAATTTTTTCCTAAACAGATCCCCGTTTTTTCATACAATATTATTACTTTTTTTTAAAAAATTAAAAAATATTTTTTTATTTCTATAAAACATAAATAAATATATTCAAAAAGAAGTAATAATCTAAATTAATTACAGGCTTCGTAATCCTCGATTAAACTTCAGTCGATATTCATCATTTCAAATCTTTGTAGGCCCCTTAAATGTTATTAATCCTATATATTATTTCTGTTGTCATCATCCCTTTTTCTAAGCAAATAAAAACACACAACAATTAAATGAGATACCATATGAAAAGATTGTGAAGTGGCTTTTGACATAGTACACTCACATTTCATTAAAACATGTATTTTGATTAAAAATTGCAAATAATTAAAAATTAAATCGGCATTGTTTTCATAAATGAAATTAAATGTTTTCCTCAAATTAGTGTTGCACAAAATAAAATACTGCAAATTGCAAATATCATTATATATAAAAATGTTTAATAAAGATAAAGTGGGACATAGTTGCTGCATGAGTTTATTTTATATTTATGATTAAAAAGCAAAATTTAAATGCTTTGTTTATTTTTGTTTTATTCTCTTTTTTTTTTTTTTTTTTTCTCCCCGAAATAGATGATGTCATTCTCTAATGCAGTTAAAATACAATTGATATATATATTTTTTTGTGTTTGCTATTTGCAGTCAGTTTTTACAGTTACTTCGATGGAATAAATGAGATGATATTCTGGCTTGACTAATGTTGTTTGAAGATAGTTTTAGTCCTTAATATATTTTTTTAGAAGTTTAAATCTGCATCTAAAAAATATTAGACTGCAGTGTCAAATCTTCACACGGGTCCACTGGTTAAACTAATTTTCTTTTTTTCATTTACAGAACTAGAGAGACTGTCTAAGGACTTCAAAAATCTCTTCAGTAATACAGACACCTGTGATGTCACTTTTCAAGTGGAAGATCAGAGTTACAAAGCGCACAAGGTCATGCTAATAGCTCGCTCACCAGTGTTTGCTGCCATGTTCCGCCACAACAGCTTGGAAAAACAGACTGGCATCATAACTATACCCGACTGTGATGCCGATTCTTTCCAGAAGTTTCTAGAGTTCCTCTACAGTGGTAAATTAGAAGATATTTCTTTCAGCACTGCCATGCATTTGTATAAAACTTCTGAAAAGTATGATGTCGAAGAACTTAAATATTTTTGTGTTGAATACATGGAACAGTATTTGGATGAAGATAATGTGTGCGATGTCATGTTTCTTGCTGATATGTATGATGACACAAAGTTAATGGCTGCAGCTCACGATTTTTTCAATATATATACAAGTAAAATTGTAGCTACTGCTAAATGGGAAAGTTTAATCGAGAATAACTTTCCCTTGGCTAACAAATTTATAACAGAGGAAAAACACAGAAGAAACATCATCAGAAATTAAAATTCATTTTAGACAAAACTGAAGTAAATAAATATTTGTATTCTTAAAGTGATCTTTGATGCACCAAATATGTCTTTGAAATATGTTTTGTATACTTACTGCTAAATCTGAAAAATTGGTATAAAATTCTAAAAAAAAACAGTCATTTGGCCAACAGACTTGTGAAAGAGATATGTCAAAAATCAAAATTTTGATTATTCTAACGTGATTGACATGTACGTCAACACAAAATCACTGTCAGCAGCTCAAGACATTTTTCAAGGGAATTAATCGCAAGTAAAATTGCATTTAATGCTAAATGGAAAAATTTGTTCAAAAGTAACTTTCACCTGGCCATCAAATTTATAGTAGCAATGACATCAAAATATAAGATATTCCAAATAAAAAATTAAATGCTTTCATCCTTAAAGTGATTTTTGATAACCAGTCTTTGAAGTATGTTTTGTATACTTGGTGCTAACTGCAAAAACTTAATTAATATATTAGTTCTGAAAAAATAAATACTGTTTAACTAACAGACTTTTGCAAGAGATGATGCAAGAGATCAAAATCAAAATTGTGTTTTTTTTTTTTTTTTTAACTTTAAGACATGTACGACGACATACACGCACTGTCAGCAGCTCAAGACCTTTTTCAATACAAATGCAAGTCAAATCGTAGCTACTACTAAATGGGAAAGTTTATTAAAAAATAACTTTCACCTAGTTAACAAATTTATAGTAGAGATGACATCGAAAATAAAAATATGAGATCATCTTCCACATCAAATATCAATTTAAATTATTTAATCCTTACTGCTAAATGTGAAAAAATAGTGTAGAAAACTGTCCAATGACTAACAGACTTATGAAAAAGATGATATGTCATAAATCAAAATCAGAATTTTGATTGTTCTAACCTGATTGAAATCTATGACAACACAAAATTACTGTCTGCAGCTCAAGCCTTTCTCAATAAAAATACAAGTAAATTTGTAGTTACTGTTAAATGTGAAAGTTTATTCAAAAATAACCTGCACCTGGATAACAAATTTATAGCAGAGATGACATCGAAAATAAAAATATGAGATCATCTTCCACATAAAATATCAATTTAAATTATTTCATTCTTAAAGTGAACTTTGATACACAGAAGCCTATGTTTTGTACTTACTGCTAAATGTGAAAAATTAGTGTAAAAAAACTGTCCAATGACTAACAGACTTATGAAAAAGATGATATGTCATAAATCAAAATCAGAATTGTGATTATTCTAACCTGATTGAAATGTATGACAACACAAAATTACTGTCTGCAGCTAAGGCCTTTCTCAATAAAAATGCAAGTAAATTTGCAGTTACTGCTAAATGGTATTAAAAAATAACTTGCACCTGACTAACAAATTTATAGTAGAAATAATATAAAAAACTTAGAAAATAAAAGTTGTAATTTATTCTAACAGCCTTTTCAAAATTCTTTTATCCTGAAAATTCTTAAAATTTTTAATTTAATTTTAATTAGATAACAAAGTTAAAATGATAGGAAAAGTAAATATGCTGTATTTTCTTTTATGCTGCATTTTCTGAATTATCGTTTAATGTTTGTGTCCAACTTTTCTGAGTTGGCATTACAAGATGTAAAAAAAAATCCTGATTAAAATAAAATTATAATAAACGATTTAAAAAAAAATTAAAATCAGATTTTAAAAAAAAATTAAATCTGATTTTATATAAAAAAAAATTCTTGCGTTAAGATATTGAATGGCAATCAAGATTTGCAAGTTTCCGAAGTGCTTTGTCTTCATATTTCATCTATTCTTATTCTTGTAAAAATCTTGCTACATTTATATGTACTTAAATATATATTAAATAAAGCAGTCTTAATGAACACAAGTTGTGGAACATGGTTACTTTTTGAATTTGTGGAAGTAGTTTTATAACACAATGTAAGCCAAGACAATATTTTGATAAAAATTATTTAATGTAAAAACTAGTTTAAAAAAACAGAAAATATTTTTCACTTCAAAAATAAATTTTTCCAGTTTTATACCCATGAACACTCACACACATTTTGGATTGGATGTGCTAAGCAAGATGGCAATCCTCTTCTTCCAGGTCCTTATACCCAGTTCAGATCGAATAGTTAAGATATCTTAGGCCACCGAACTCACTGGGGGAGTTCCAGAAACTCATTCAGTGAGTTCGAACTTTCTATTGCTAGATACAGCCATTACCACTCACTGTGATTGGCTCTGGAGGCTAGCTGTAACTGACTGGCTGATGAGTCTGGCTTTAACTTATGTGCATGCGCACATTCTATGTTTGTTCAAATCTTAGACATGGTGATGTTCAGTGAGTTATCTTAGATGATTTTTGCAATGTGAACTGGTATTCAATTCCAGGAGGGTACCACCTCAAAAATGTCGATTTAAGATATCTTAAATGTCCGGTGCGAACAGGATATTACACTCAACTGACTTAACCAGTAGCCCCCTGTAGAGAAAGTGCTTGTGTGTGTTTGGGGGAGGGGGATCTATATTCTTTACCTATAAGGCACAATGACTTTACCCCATGTGATTATTATGGGCTTACATCAAAGATAATGTGTTCGTGCTAGCGTCCTGCATTGGGTCGGGTAAATTCCAGCCAGGGTCTTACTAATGCAGGGACAGCTGCCCTAGAACTCCCCCCCCCCCCCCCCCCCCGATAGGTATAATCAGGATTTTCATTATAAGGGTGCCAAATTGTTAAAATGGGCCAAAATTCTTACATTATCAAACATTTAGCCAGGAAATTCAGCCCAACCCTTCCTAAATTTATGGTATGACAAATAGCCAAGAGTGACTAAAAGATTTGTTTTTACACTTCAAAAGCCCACAAGAGCCCTTATATTCCTATACAAAAAAATAAGTGCATTCTATCATCTCTTAAATTTGGGACCATCTTTCTTATGATACGAAATTTATAGAAACGGATCGTCGGAAGTGAAACACTGTCACCACCACCAGGTGGCAGCGAGTGGAATTCCGTCCTTAACATCTGCTTTATTTTATGCATGCCGGCGCCATCTATCAGTAATCTTTTGAACCACAACTTTTTTTTTGTTATTTAAAAAATTCCAATCTCCCTCTAATTCTATTCCTGCAAACCAGGGATGTGATTTATCAGACTTTTTGCATACCAGTATAATCTTAGAGAAAATGTTTTTTTCATTTAATCGGAACATTCTGCGATTTAACAGAACAACAGTTTCTCTAAGATTATATTGGTATGCAGAAAGTCGGAGAAATCTCATCCCTGTGCAAACCACATTTTTTTAGCATCATTTGTTCCTTTTTAATGATTTTTAAAACTTTTAACGAATTTATGGCACACCCGGTATATAATGATTTTAAGAAAAGCCACTACATAATGAATAATTTCATATTTCCATATATATCTCTCTGGAAAAAGTTTGATATTCCACCATAGCCTGTGTAGAAATAAGGAATGCGAGAAACAAATTGTAACATTACATGTACAGCATGATTAATTTTAATTGCTTTCATGTGCTTTTTTATAGAAAAAATAGCTGTTTAATTACTTCATTTAATAATTCACAAAATGGCTTGAATTTTGAAATGCGATTCATAAAATTACATTAATGTGGTACTCATGAACCAGAATACCGTTTAATAAAATACAGACTCCCATTATTTTACTGAGACATTTCTCCATTCTGACGCTTAATTTGTTTTCAAAACAAACAGAAAAATATTCTATTTTTGGCCAAAATTTGGCAGAAAATAGACACCGTGCACCGGTCTAAATGTGCAAACTTTAAATATGGACTTGCCTTTTCCTGCAAGTGACATTTCATAGATGGATTTAACTAAAAATTCACTAATGTTATCTACAACGTATTCCTGTTTTTTTTTTTTTCCCGATATTTTACTTATGAAATACTGCAACAGTTCATTGGAAACCTCTATCTTAAATCTTTAAATAATATATATGCATAGAAGTAAAGGAATATAGTATTGATTTATCGAAAACCAGAACACCTGAATTAGTGACTTATTCAAATATTGGCCGTAAAATAGCTTTTGCTCTTTGGAGGCATCCGAGCTAAAACTAAATATGAGTTGTAATTTTCTAACTGGACGAAAAATGTCTGGGCCAGGATTTGAATCTGGGATCTCTTGGCTGAAGCTGCCATGCTCTACCAACTGAGCTATCCCGGTCGAATCTGGAGGGCATAATTCATCGAGTTGGAAAATTACAACTCATATGATTTCTTTACCAATTTGAATAATTGTGTTAAAATTAATCTAGTGTAAAACTAAATAAATAAAAATAACAATAAGTTTTTTAGTATTGAAACAATGATATAGAATTTCTAGATAAATAATATATATATATAATAAAAGTATATTTACGTATCTATTGTTTACTGGAATTCCTTTAACTGTGGATTATTCTATCAAGCTATTTCAAATAACAGTCCAGATATCAATACCAAATGGTTGTCTGAGTTCATTGTGTTGGTTGGGATGTCATCCAGATAGCTCAATTGGAAGGACATTGCCAATTAAAGCCAATGGTTCTGGGTTCGAGTACTAGCCTGGACACACTTTCTCTCAATTAGAAAATATACAGGGTGTCCCAAAAACACTGACCTCGGCTTTTATTCCTTAAATATTGATCATGGACATATATTATACATTACAAAGTTACGTAAAAAAAGATACAGAATTTTATGAAACCGATTGTCATTTCCAGGGGATTAAATTTGAAGAAATACAAAATTTAAATTTTTACTGTGACTTTTTATGATACCGGCTGAAATTTTGTACATGACCATATTAGTGTATGGGGCACATTTTATTCATTGGGAAATTTTTTGTACGGGGGCCGTATAAAAATTTAAATTTTGTATTTCTTTAAATTTAATCCCTTGAAAATTTTAATCGATTTCATAGAATTCTGTACCTTTTTTTTATGTAACTTTGTAATTTATAATATATGTCTATGATCAATATTTAAGGAATAAAAGCTGAGGTCAATGAACCTTCAGCTAACTATGTGCAACATTTTTTGTTTAATAGATTTTATCTTTTGGAATTTTAATAACTTAAAATTCATTGCACTTATCCAAAACTTATCCTTGATTTTGATGGCATCTATTGCCTGATAACGAAACCTGGTATCTTTAAAAAGGATGTCAGGATGCTGTTAAATAATTTTATATTACAATAACAAATAATAATAATAATAATAATAATAATAATAAATGGAAGTTACCATGTTATACACCAAAGCTTTTCATATATTTAAAAAAGGTAAAATCGAATCTTTAAAATAAAGTAAGTAGAAAAATATTTTAATTCAAACATTTTTATTAACTCAAAGTCTGTAGAAAGAGATTCCTGTGCAATTCCCTGTTTAGTAGATTTTACCTTATTTGACTTATTGAATTTTAATAACGAAAATTCATTATACTTATCCAAAACTTATCTTTGATTTCGATGGCATCTACTGTCTGATAACTAAACCTTGTATCTTTAAAAAGGATGTTGGGATGCTGTGAAATAATTTTATATTAAAATCATATATATTTTTTAAATGTCAATTATCATATTTTACACAAGAACCTTTTTTATATATATTTGAAGAAGGTAAATAAAATTTTTAAAATGAAGTAAATAAAAAAAATATTTCAATTCAAACTTTTTTATTAACTCAAAGTTGATATACAAAGATGCCCTTATAACAACTTACAAACTCCATGTAGTTGAGTAATATTTTGATAAGATTTCCCCCCCCCCATACAATGCGTTTTATGAATTGACTGAAATTGAATGAAAGGACTTTTGATGAAAATTCTGGAGTAGTCCGACTAAAGTCTTGCCCCATTGTGGAGTAACTATAAAATTATACACGTAAATCTTCAACTTAACAAAGTTTAAATGATAATATATTTTTTAAATTCTTAATCTTCAGGCAAAATTCCATCAGTAATTAACTCTCTCAAGAGATGTCTTTTCCGTAAGATGTATTTTAACTTTTGCAATGCCTTTTCTGTACCAGTAGCAGTAACGCATATTTTTCTCTTTTGGCTAATTTCTCGCAGAGTCAGTTCACTGACTTGGGAATATCTCACTAAAGCTTCCTTAGCTCGCTGTAGTGCTAGTGATAGGAATATAGCCCGGAATTTAAAATCGCAAAATATATTAATATCAACATGCATAGGTGTCTTCATCACTATCAATTCTTCATCCAAATTCAAAGTCTGTAATGTACCAGATAATGCAAATTTGTGATAAGAAACAATTGCACATTTGGCTAACCAACTATACTTGTACAGTGTAAAAGGCAAAATTTCCTCCATCTCATACTTATTGTAAAAGCGGAATGCACTACAGTATTTTAAAAATTCCAAACAGAGATGACCTGCAGAGTACTGTTTTTTAGTAGATTTCACGCTGTTATGCAATTTGGTAACATAACCCAGCTTTTCAGAAACATGAAAAAATAATTTCTCAAATACATCCTTGTACAGCAATTTCTCAGTGGTTCCTGGTCGTTCAAGGATTTCTTCTTGCTGTGCCCACAGTTTTAATGTATGAAAAGCTCGCCTGAGAATTGGTGGATCACATAAAATATGGTAGTCATTCCAAATACTATTTCTGCCTGACGGAAGAAGGAAATTGTTATAGTTACATTCTAATATCTTCTGGTCCAGATTCATGATGGCAGGGGAGAAAGGTGGAGGATTAGCTAAAGTACGTCTGATTTTGATGTTAATTAAGTACTTTGAGACAGCCCAAGGAAAACTCAAGAATTTAGCATTAGGATCTGAATATGTCACCATATACCAGGCAGATGCTTTTTGCAACATCGCATTTTCAATTGCATCGACAGTGTCAGAGGTGGAAAATTCCTCCATGAACTCTTCAGACATGCATTTGTTTAATTTCTTGATGCAGCTAATAATCACTTTTTCTATTTCGTTTCTATCTCTTCTCTCATGAAATCTGCAGTGGAGATTTGTAAAAGCACCAGAAAGTGCCTCTCCTTCGTGATGAATGCCATAGTTTCTAAGAACCGATCTGAATAGTGCATTATACTTGTTCCTCGATTTTACGGCCTCATCTTGGTATCTTTCCCATCCCTCGTACACTAAATGTGGATCAACCTGTAACAAATAAAACAAAGTTCCAATAGTATATTACAATTTTAACACATTATACATTAATTCAATTGAAATGTTTTTAAAAACCGAATGAAAATAATTATAATCTGCACTACAAACCAAAATTATGTCTTCAGAAAAGGATTGAACATTTAAGTGAAAAAAAAAACAAATTCTAGTAAAGGGAAGGTTAAAACAAGTGGGTAAGTGTGATCGAAGATCGCACAAAGGGTTTTGTTTAATATTCCTTTTAAAACACTTTATCCTTTTCTAATAAAGGATAATTCTTTAATAAAGGCCGATAGCAGTCGAAGCCCACTATTATACTCTGTCGAAGCCTGCTATTATACTCTGTCAAAATAATATCTGTCATGTGGACTAAATGCGATATTTAAAAAAAAATTAATTACAAAATTAAACACGTTGTATAGAGACCTTCACAATGTTAAAATATGCAAACATTTCCATAATCAGGTTTTTATCATGATTCAATACGTTCCTCAAATTCATATGATGCTATAATCACTTGATGACGTCATATCTACTTGATGACATCATATCTACTTACTTTCTCTATTACTCATATTGATACTCTCTTTGTATTATTCTCAAACATTTGAAAAAGTCCATTAAACTTCCAATATGACGTCAGATTAATTTTCTTTTTAATTCTCTAATGACGTCATATTAACCTGCTTTCTGTACTTACACATACTCATACTCCTTGTATTATTGAGTAATGTTTGAAAATTTATGTTTTATTACCAATATGACGTCATATTAATCTTTTTTTCAATTGGTAAAACTGTTTATTTCATTTTCGTTTTTCACGTGGAAATCTTTCAATAGAAAATTAATTATTGTAGAAAGAATTTTATTGTGGATGCTTAATTGTTGGCAACTGCTATAACGAAAAATGTTTAAATTCCATTTTCAATAGGAAACTCGCTGTTAGTATGTCTCAATAATGCATTTGAATTTCAAGGCTACATTAAAATTTTTAAGTGTGTTATAGAGCATGAATATGCAAGCATGTAAAGAAAAGTCACAACATTTTGTTCATTATAAAGCTTAAAAATCCCAATTCAAAGGATCTATAGAAAAATAATATTTTAACATTTTGAAAGTACTAAGAAACTGTCATGAGATAATTTTGTTTAATTTGTTAAGAAAACAATAACATATTAAAATTAAACATCACAAACTAGAGATCGACCGAAACAGGTTTTAAGACCGAAACCGAAACCTAAACCGGATTTCGGTGATCTTCCCACTTTCGGCCGAAACCGAAACCGAAAGTGACAAAAATTAAAAAACTGATTAATACATACATAACTGCACATAATTATTAATTATTTAATTAATTAATAACAAATAATTAATAGTTACTTAATAATAACTAATTACGTTACTAATTAATTTATTAATTATACGCGTAGTGAATCACATTTCTAACAAACAAATGTAGATATATATGTGTGTGTACAGGTTTCAAACAAAAATGAAACATGAGTAATACAACTTTTATATTTTATTAATTTATAACAACCAATAATTATAGGTATTTATCAATAATTAATTAACAATGTAGTTAAATAATGTAAAACAAATTCAATAACGAATATTTAATTTTTAAATATATTCATATTTTCAGTTCGCTAATATTTTGCATTTAAATTGTTTAAGTATAGAGTTAAGTATTAGTTAAGTAGAAGTAATTGTTTAAGTAAAAGTATAAGTAAATGGCACAAAAGCTAAATTAATTTGTTTAATTTGACTAAAAAAGGAAAACTAGCATTAAGACAACATTTTAAGCCTAGAAATTATTAAATATAAACTTTATTTTCCATTTCAATATTCTCAAAGTGAGACATGTTTAACACCATTTTGTACTTTAGCTAATTTTAAATATATATATATAAGGATTAAAATGTAACAGTTGTCAATTTTCTTTTAGGATGTGCACAATAAGATCAAAATAAATCTTTGCTCACTCTGCCCCTCCCCCTCCCCCCCCCAAAAAAAGCTTTGCCACTCCCTGCCTCTCTAAGAAAGTATTGAAATAGCACCCCTGCTTAAAAATTTTATCTCCGGTGCCAAGTTTACTCTCTGTGCCTCTATCCAAAAATATTTTTTGTTCATATCAAATAAAACGCAATTAATTTAGCAATAAGACAGAAATGGTTTCCAATTATACGAATTTCATCTAATAAAAAATATTTTAAGTATACATACCTCGATACATCTTTTGTAATAAATTTCGTAAATCGTTATATGTTTTAACAGCACCTTTCTCATAAAGCATTCGAAACAATCTGTAGTTTTAAAGTAAAAATATTATATTACTGTTAAGTTTTCAGTTTTTAAAGATCAAGTGATAAGCGTCTTTTAAGTTTAGTCATATATGCTTTGCTTGCTTTATAATTTACACTCGCATCATGGATCAGTCATGACCGATAATGATAAACCGTGGAGTTCACAGCAATAAACAGTGTCTCATTTGAGCCGATACATCTCATATCAATGAGTAAAGTTGAAAATTTCCGAATGAAGGAACGAGATTTTGAAATACAGATAGTTTCGGTCGAGTTTCGGTTTGGCCGAAATTTTGGCAGCAGTTTCGCCGAAAACGAATATTCGGCGAAACTCCGATTTTGCGCCAAAACCGAAACCGAAATTTCGGTCGATCTCTATCACAAACCCGTTTTGGATCATATAAAACTGATTCTTCATCCAAACATATCTATCTTTAAAACTAAACTTTTTCTTAACTGTGTGTAATTTACTTGCCTTCAAATCAAATACTACGGTTTTACACATAATGAAAGATTAGGTAAAGCTGTTACAGATGCACCGGGATATCTTTTTGGTGCCAAAATGCCGATTTTATGCCTGGGCAACCAGTCGATTTTGACTAGAGTTTGCTTCGTGTGTGACAACTCGGTAGAGCAGATTCCATGTGTTTTATAATAAATTAATAAGTGTGTGTGTTTTAAAATAAAATAATTTGTGTGTGTTTATAATAAAAATTGTATGTGTTTTATAGTAAAATAAACAGTTTCACAATAAAATAAAACTAAAATGCTGTTTTAGCAAGCTGCTTAACAGGTACCCGAAAACGGGGTTTTCTCGCCTAAATGACACAAAACAAAAATTGTGCCAACCTTGGTGCGTCTGCAACAGCTGTTCCAAAGATTAGTGTTATAAGATTCGAAACAAATTCTTAATGTTTATTTTCATAATTTTTATGGGATTCTTAAACAAAGTTTTCTATTTTAATTATATCAAAGAAGGATCTTAATCTGATCAGTTCTTCTCGTTACAGGTGAAAATCCATTATTAACAATTTAACTCTTTCAAAATTCACGAAAGGTCAAACACTCTGAATGAATTCATCATCGCTAAAAGCGTTAAAAAAAAGATACCTTAATATTTTCATAGTCGATACTAGTCACTTCGTTTTCAGACTCAAAATCTTTGCATACACGGTACATTTTTCCAAGTGCTTTTTTTGACTTGTACATTCTTTTGTTGTCATTTTCCATGAAGTCTGGATATTCTCTAGGACGTTCATCCTTGTCTAGATTCTCAGATTCGCCACTTTTAGGAAAATCAACCGCAATGAAAAATTTTCTAGCAATTTCCTTGCAGATCTCTGAAGAAACTCCTTCTTTGTCAGCATGGGCAAGATGCGCACTGGCAATTGATCCAACTTGGTCTTTTATTATGTAGTTTTGAAGGAAATCTATCATATCCGGAACCTGTAAATACACATTAAAAAAAAGCTATTAAAACATGAAAATAGATGCATAAGTCATTGCATTCGCATTTTGAATTATAAAATGTTGTCCTAAAGGAGGTTCTTATTGGTCAGCACAAATGTACTGACTGGGGTTTAGAGAAATAGCAGATGAAATTTGCAGTAAAAGCGTATTAGCTGATTTTAATAACCCCAAAAAGTTAATTTAAACTATTAAATTAAGATTCAATTTCTAACATGAAATATATGTCCAACTAAACTAACTATTAAAGTAAATGTATGAATTCCATGAAGGTTAGAATTAAAGACAACTATATTTAAAACAATCAATATATTTATTCAAAACTTAACACATGTAAAAATGCAAATATAGTAAACTTAAATATAGATAATCACTTACTTAAAAATAGAAATAAGCTTATTTAAATAAACAATAAACAGACATCATGACATGTAAACTCAAACCTCATTAAATACACAAATCATATTATTCCGGAACTCAAAGTAAATAAGCCAAGAACGTTCATTTTTAACTTTATGTGGACTTGTGAAAAACTCGAATAAATGAAACCTGTTCTAATATTAAATAAACTGCAAATAGGTATCCAGCACATCTTTAGTTTGAAAAGCATTACATGAAAAGGAAAACCACTTGAAGCATTCAAGCACTTCCTCCGTTCGTCAAAAACAGATCTCTATGCAGCCATGGCGATACATTAGAACGATGAGCACGTCGACTAACACAAAGTTAACACCTTGATGAGAAAGATATCCAGCCAGATTAACCACACGTATTTCATCTTTAAAACATACGGGGAAAAACCATCAGGCTTGACCACTATCGATCATCGTTAAAGATATCGAAATACTCAGAGTTCCACAGAAATCAAACACAGCACTACGATATTAATCTGAACAATTATATTCCTTTCATATATAAAACTAAACCAATGCCTTATAAACGAGACTCCATTCTATTGCATCACACCGGAAAGATCATAACCACAGCTTTCACATTTCTCCAGACGCTACACGAGGATAATAAACAAACAACTAAAAGGATGCAAGCCAGCTACGAATGTCAATGGGCAGAACTATTTATACTTACAACACCCTAAAAGAAAAGCTTCCACGCATGTTCGATCACTTCTTCTATCAGCTTCTCGAATGCCGTATGCAAATCTGACAACATCGGCACGAGGCAAGGAACGAACCACGACTGCGTTGAATCACACCGCCATCTATGAGCGTTCGGAAGAACTACTCAGATAAACAAGAGATACGGTCGATGTGTCGATACGATGCTATCCGGAAATGTCGTGAGCAAAGTATTGAAATGTGAAGTAAAAGGGCTTTAAACATTATAAGATATGAAACGGTAGTTTGAAAGAAAGTTCATTAAAAGTGACTTAATGTTATTTTTAATAAAAACGTTTATCACAGATATCACTGAAAGATATTTATCAAGTATATTTCTTAAGGATAAATTAAATAAAAGGTAAGTTGTAAAAGTAATTATTTTTAATATATTTAAAGTATTGTATTATATTTAATGATTAAATAAAGAATATTATATCATGAAAGTATATTATATAATGTATTATAAATGACTTTAATGAAATGTAAATGAGGTAAGTGAAAGAATAAGCATGGTGATAAGAACTAGGGACTGCTTTTTCCTAACAAATGCCCCCCCTCTTATCATCCATGCACATGGAAAGCCTTGCCAACAGAAAAACCACCTACAATCACAAAGAATTGTTACCCAAAACCAATGATCCTCCAATGGCTAAAATAAACTCTCCATACGCTCAAGAAACCTCCTACATCAACTAGTCAAAAACATTCCACCTCAAAAATTTACCTGACACACAAAAAAAAACTGAATGAAGAAAGAAGGCTGGAGAAACCTAGAAATTACGATGAGTTCCAGAATGCTACAAAAACAAACACATATATAGACAAAATAAATTAACACACATAATAACAAAAATATATAAAAACAGTCCAGTTCATCATCAGTACCTCTTCCCATAGGTCTAACACCATCAAAAATATGCATATACACTGCAATATTATAACATTTTAACACATTCAAAAATTTAAAGTTCTTTATAGAAAATCTTAATTAAAATACACCCATCTGAAACAAATTTGAAACTATTCCTGTCTCGTGCATATCATACTTCATTAAATTTTATTATAACTTCATTAAACATATGTTACCAATAAAAAAAATTTTAACGTGTTTATACTATAGACCTTTTATCAAGCAATGCCGGTCAAAAACTTCATATTCCACTCACTTCAAAACTTCCAAATCAACTAATCCAATATGGCACCTGTTTATCAGTCCAGAGTACATTCCTAGGAAACATGTCAATCCTCACTAATTTATTTAAAGACTTTACATTTATGGCAAACCCGGAAAAATGCTCTTCATAAACACTCTCAACAACATATTACTTATTAAATCAATTAAAAACAATTTTTAGTGCTACAAATCACCTTATCAAAAACCAGATAGACCAGGCACATATAAAGTGGAACATAACATTCATTCCGACCGTACATTCGACACCGACGCCTCGGTTCCTTTTGCCATCACACACTCTATCCCATTTACTCTAGCGCTAGAGATTTCATACACATCCTCTCAAAAAAAAAAATTGGACAAAGGTGAAATGTAGACCCGGATGAGTAAAAACTTACTCAAAAATTGACAAAAGCTTTAAAAAGAAACCCTTCAAACACCAGTAGTTTAAAAACCGAAATTACAGCATTTCAGCTGTTATGGTAGTAGAGCATTAACCACGTCCACCACTTCCAAAGATTTTCAACTATGACTACTACAGGCACCAAACAGACTCTAAAAATCCTTACACTTAATCTATCAAGCATCCGGACACTTGACACAACTTTCCTTAAATATTCGTAAAAAAAAAATTTCTCTTATCTTTCAACATCATTTTACATCTAGGTCTTAAAAAAAAAAAAATACAAACATCTCTGAAGCTCATTGCACCAGCACCACTCACTACCAAATATTATCAAACCTTTCAAATTACAGGAATTCAACACCTGCCAAGAGAAAACTTAAATTACATTCCAGTTGTCCATACAATTTGAACAGCAAATTACCATGTCTTCGAATCCTTATCCTAAAAAAAAATGATTCAACAAGACTCTAGACCTTCAGGTTCATTAAAAATTAACCCAACTTTCTAAATAGTCAACCTTTCAACCTATTACATAATTTGCATAAATAATTTAAACTGTCTCTCTAAAAATTTATCTAACATTTATTAAAAATCTAACCATTAACACGAGAATTAACATCTTATCAAAACAATTAAAAACCACAGGGCCCCCCTTTTCAATTTTTCTTTCACTAGATTTTACATCTGCAAAACAAAATAACCTCTAACATGTGTCAAAAAAAAAAAAAAATCTATACTATATAAAAATTAATAATTTAAAAACTAATTCACAAAACCTAAAACCATTTTCAACAAACATTGCTCATTAAGAGAAACCATCCGATCATTTCATCTGATTAAGACAATGCAAAAAAAATCTCACCTAGCAATTCATGTGACATCCTTCATACAGTTTAACTGGCCAAACACATAAATCCACATTAACAATGGACTATATGCAAAACTGATATTCTCCAAAAACACTACTCCCCGTTATACCATTCTCAAAAGCTACTTTAAAAATTTATGTAAAAAGAAAAATATAAATAAAAACCGGGAAATGCCAACACTGTTAAAATGAGAATTAACGTAACAAAATTACTAACTAAAATATCTCAAGATGGTATATTCATCATGAGAACAGAGCATTTAGCTCAAAACCACCAGTCAAGACTGTTCCGATGCACACGATGCCAAGCAAATATTTCCCGCATCTTTATTACCCGACAGAAAGAGCATCAAACATCTGAAATCAACTCCCCCTGGTCTAAACATGACAGTCATAGGAGAAATCCTAAACTCCCCACATTAACTGTTCCCTTAAAAATCATGTGAATGATGGCCAATTTCAATAGAGCAATTAAAACAGAAACAAAACAAAACAAATTAGCATCAAATCCAGGAAATCTAAGTTTAAGCCTCCTTTCAATAATATCTCACTGAGCAACCATCTAACATGCAGCAACCTAAAAGAGCTGTCATTTAGTATACTCAGGACACTCTAAACTTCAAACACTGAAGATTTAAAAATAAATTTCCAAATATTCCAGAAAACCCTTATTCAAAAACACAAGATCCCCCGGACAAACACTAGTAAATTAACAAAATATAATCATTTAAATAAAAATTTATTCAACGTAACTAAAAAAAATATATATCACTAAACAAAAAAAAATTCATTACGATGCAATTGATTAAAAATACTTATAAAAATAACTTCAACATATTAAAAACATAAAGACCAAATCTATTCATTTCATCAATAAAACCCTAAAGTTATTCTGTATAGTCCATATATACTATCTGCAATTTTAATACAAAATCAGAAATATTCAGGACAAGAACAAAAAAATATATATTTAACAATTTTTCAATGAGTCAGCAAACACAGGATTCATGCAACATACTATAAATTGGTTGTATAATCAACCCAATATGACCTAACCTTAAAAATGTCATCAATTCATTTAGCAGTATGCAAAACCCAAATATTCACTCAACTCATTTAAACTTTTATATTAAAAAAATATCCAATTTAACAAAAAAAAAAAACAATTTACTATTGATATCCCTTTATTAAATTCTAAAAAAAAATTTAAACCAATTCAATATTGCTTTAAAACAATTCAAACTTAACTACTATTATTTATCTTGCACAATCCAAATCTGAATAACTGGGTAATTGTGAACTTCTACCACAAACATCCAAAAATTTATGACAGAATTAGGAGAGGAAAAAATATATATAACCATTACTATTTAAAATTAAAGTTCAATAGATTAAACCCCAACATTAATTCAGAAGGATCGTAAAAAAAATTTTACTTTCTTAAACAGTTACTGATTTAAAATAAAAAAAATTCACAATTTCAATTCATTAATTAAGCAAATTGTCAGGCAGACTGTGTCAAAATGGCACTCTTAATTACTTAACCTCAAAATTAGCCTAAAAAAAAATTCCAAGGTTAAAAATTTACCACTTCATTCAGACACTTAAAATGGCTACCTGACAAAACAAAACTCAATAAATGACAAATCAATTTAAATATTAAGTTAAAAAAAAAATTCGATTTCTTAAAAACATTTCTTCTAGTACCAAAAAAAATTTTCAATTTAATTATACTTCAGTTTAGTTTAACCTTCCATTATCTTAAAACATATTTAATCCTATTAATTTACATATTTAAACATATACCACTTTAGTCTAACCAAAATTATCTCAATTAGAATAGTTTAGTTACATTTTAGTTGAAGGCCCTGCAATTTTTTTTCAAAAAAAAATTGATATGCAAAATACAATAACATTAAATGCATTAGCAGGTAAAAGCGTTCACAGACGATGGGGCATTTATTTGTAACACAAACATTTCTATGCAGTAGATATACTTCTAACACACCTTCAACACTTTTTCTAACACCTTAAAAATATCTTTATAACATGACGATAAACTGGATAAAAATAAAACGTTAAAAATCCTCGTGAGATCATCTTCTGATTAAATGGAGCAATCTAGGATACAATGTCAGTCAGATACTATGTCATATACAATTCACTATAGTTCTCTTCTGGAAAACATGTTTAAAAAAAAAACTGGAGCAAGAATGATCATGACACTACATGAAAAACCAGCATAACTTCAATCAGCAGGCTATTTCTAAAAAAAACACACCAGGGCGCCATCACGCTCCACTAGCTCACACTTTTCAAAGTTATAAAAACAATCCTTATACCAGTTTTACTATCACAAACTTTACGTAAAACATTTCATATAATCAAGATCACCTTCCATATTCTTGACTTTCAAGTAAAAAATTCCACAGAAGAGTAATTCTCTATAGTTGACTTCAATTAAAACAGCACATATTCACCAATCTTCCATAAACTTCCACAAAATTCCTGCATCCCTCATAATCTTCCGGTATACTAATATTTTCACAGAGAAGATACTAATTTTATTCAAAAGTTCTCTTAATATTCAAAACAATTTTTAAACACGCCATGAGTCCGGGAATAAAAGAAATTTAAATATCTCAAATTCACTTAATTACTTCAAAAAAATATTTACTAATTTCTACAGATTATCCTACTAAACTTTACAAATTATTACATTATAATTACATTTCATCAAAACTGTTAACAATTATTTCAATATTTACTTAAAGTTAAGTGTAATTTCAACATGATTTATGCTTCGGCCCCCACTACTAAGCATATCGCTAACATCCTTTAATGGCCGAAGTTAATAATTTATCATATCATATACTAGACCTGTTAAAGTCAACAAGATAAATCTACATTTTTAAACAAATATTAAAAAAATGAACATATTTTACTTTTACTTTAAACACTATTTCAAAAAAAATTTAACAATTTCAATTACATTTATTTATACTTTCAAAAACAATTTTAATTACATATTTAAGGCAAAGCTTAAACTTAGGCAATAAATTTAATCAATAGACATCTCCATTAACTAAAAATGCATTTCAAGCAAATCAAGACAAACTGTAAAAACGATTTATATTTTAATTAACTTAAATACAACTTATATTAATATATGAAAAAGCCCCATTGTTATATTAACGCCCATAACCCTTATTGGTCAGCACAAATGTACTGACTGGGGTTTAGAGAAATAGCAGATGAAATTTGCAGTAAAAGCGTATTAGCTGATTTTAATAACCCCAAAAAGTTAATTTAAACTATTAAATTAAGATTCAATTTCTAACATGAAATATATGTCCAACTAAACTAACTATTAAAGTAAATGTATGAATTCCATGAAGGTTAGAATTAAAGACAACTATATTTAAAACAATCAATATATTTATTCAAAACTTAACACATGTAAAAATGCAAATATAGTAAACTTAAATATAGATAATCACTTACTTAAAAATAGAAATAAGCTTATTTAAATAAACAATAAACAGACATCATGACATGTAAACTCAAACCTCATTAAATACACAAATCATATTATTCCGGAACTCAAAGTAAATAAGCCAAGAACGTTCATTTTTAACTTTATGTGGACTTGTGAAAAACTCGAATAAATGAAACCTGTTCTAATATTAAATAAACTGCAAATAGGTATCCAGCACATCTTTAGTTTGAAAAGCATTACATGAAAAGGAAAACCACTTGAAGCATTCAAGCACTTCCTCCGTTCGTCAAAAACAGATCTCTATGCAGCCATGGCGATACATTAGAACGATGAGCACGTCGACTAACACAAAGTTAACACCTTGATGAGAAAGATATCCAGCCAGATTAACCACACGTATTTCATCTTTAAAACATACGGGGAAAAACCATCAGGCTTGACCACTATCGATCATCGTTAAAGATATCGAAATACTCAGAGTTCCACAGAAATCAAACACAGCACTACGATATTAATCTGAACAATTATATTCCTTTCATATATAAAACTAAACCAATGCCTTATAAACGAGACTCCATTCTATTGCATCACACCGGAAAGATCATAACCACAGCTTTCACATTTCTCCAGACGCTACACGAGGATAATAAACAAACAACTAAAAGGATGCAAGCCAGCTACGAATGTCAATGGGCAGAACTATTTATACTTACAACACCCTAAAAGAAAAGCTTCCACGCATGTTCGATCACTTCTTCTATCAGCTTCTCGAATGCCGTATGCAAATCTGACAACATCGGCACGAGGCAAGGAACGAACCACGACTGCGTTGAATCACACCGCCATCTATGAGCGTTCGGAAGAACTACTCAGATAAACAAGAGATACGGTCGATGTGTCGATACGATGCTATCCGGAAATGTCGTGAGCAAAGTATTGAAATGTGAAGTAAAAGGGCTTTAAACATTATAAGATATGAAACGGTAGTTTGAAAGAAAGTTCATTAAAAGTGACTTAATGTTATTTTTAATAAAAACGTTTATCACAGATATCACTGAAAGATATTTATCAAGTATATTTCTTAAGGATAAATTAAATAAAAGGTAAGTTGTAAAAGTAATTATTTTTAATATATTTAAAGTATTGTATTATATTTAATGATTAAATAAAGAATATTATATCATGAAAGTATATTATATAATGTATTATAAATGACTTTAATGAAATGTAAATGAGGTAAGTGAAAGAATAAGCATGGTGATAAGAACTAGGGACTGCTTTTTCCTAACAAATGCCCCCCCTCTTATCATCCATGCACATGGAAAGCCTTGCCAACAGAAAAACCACCTACAATCACAAAGAATTGTTACCCAAAACCAATGATCCTCCAATGGCTAAAATAAACTCTCCATACGCTCAAGAAACCTCCTACATCAACTAGTCAAAAACATTCCACCTCAAAAATTTACCTGACACACAAAAAAAAACTGAATGAAGAAAGAAGGCTGGAGAAACCTAGAAATTACGATGAGTTCCAGAATGCTACAAAAACAAACACATATATAGACAAAATAAATTAACACACATAATAACAAAAATATATAAAAACAGTCCAGTTCATCATCAGTACCTCTTCCCATAGGTCTAACACCATCAAAAATATGCATATACACTGCAATATTATAACATTTTAACACATTCAAAAATTTAAAGTTCTTTATAGAAAATCTTAATTAAAATACACCCATCTGAAACAAATTTGAAACTATTCCTGTCTCGTGCATATCATACTTCATTAAATTTTATTATAACTTCATTAAACATATGTTACCAATAAAAAAAATTTTAACGTGTTTATACTATAGACCTTTTATCAAGCAATGCCGGTCAAAAACTTCATATTCCACTCACTTCAAAACTTCCAAATCAACTAATCCAATATGGCACCTGTTTATCAGTCCAGAGTACATTCCTAGGAAACATGTCAATCCTCACTAATTTATTTAAAGACTTTACATTTATGGCAAACCCGGAAAAATGCTCTTCATAAACACTCTCAACAACATATTACTTATTAAATCAATTAAAAACAATTTTTAGTGCTACAAATCACCTTATCAAAAACCAGATAGACCAGGCACATATAAAGTGGAACATAACATTCATTCCGACCGTACATTCGACACCGACGCCTCGGTTCCTTTTGCCATCACACACTCTATCCCATTTACTCTAGCGCTAGAGATTTCATACACATCCTCTCAAAAAAAAAAATTGGACAAAGGTGAAATGTAGACCCGGATGAGTAAAAACTTACTCAAAAATTGACAAAAGCTTTAAAAAGAAACCCTTCAAACACCAGTAGTTTAAAAACCGAAATTACAGCATTTCAGCTGTTATGGTAGTAGAGCATTAACCACGTCCACCACTTCCAAAGATTTTCAACTATGACTATTACAGGCACCAAACAGACTCTAAAAATCCTTACACTTAATCTATCAAGCATCCGGACACTTGACACAACTTTCCTTAAATATTCGTAAAAAAAAAATTTCTCTTATCTTTCAACATCATTTTACATCTAGGTCTTAAAAAAAAAAAAATACAAACATCTCTGAAGCTCATTGCACCAGCACCACTCACTACCAAATATTATCAAACCTTTCAAATTACAGGAATTCAACACCTGCCAAGAGAAAACTTAAATTACATTCCAGTTGTCCATACAATTTGAACAGCAAATTACCATGTCTTCGAATCCTTATCCTAAAAAAAAATGATTCAACAAGACTCTAGACCTTCAGGTTCATTAAAAATTAACCCAACTTTCTAAATAGTCAACCTTTCAACCTATTACATAATTTGCATAAATAATTTAAACTGTCTCTCTAAAAATTTATCTAACATTTATTAAAAATCTAACCATTAACACGAGAATTAACATCTTATCAAAACAATTAAAAACCACAGGGCCCCCCTTTTCAATTTTTCTTTCACTAGATTTTACATCTGCAAAACAAAATAACCTCTAACATGTGTCAAAAAAAAAAAAAAATCTATACTATATAAAAATTAATAATTTAAAAACTAATTCACAAAACCTAAAACCATTTTCAACAAACATTGCTCATTAAGAGAAACCATCCGATCATTTCATCTGATTAAGACAATGCAAAAAAAATCTCACCTAGCAATTCATGTGACATCCTTCATACAGTTTAACTGGCCAAACACATAAATCCACATTAACAATGGACTATATGCAAAACTGATATTCTCCAAAAACACTACTCCCCGTTATACCATTCTCAAAAGCTACTTTAAAAATTTATGTAAAAAGAAAAATATAAATAAAAACCGGGAAATGCCAACACTGTTAAAATGAGAATTAACGTAACAAAATTACTAACTAAAATATCTCAAGATGGTATATTCATCATGAGAACAGAGCATTTAGCTCAAAACCACCAGTCAAGACTGTTCCGATGCACACGATGCCAAGCAAATATTTCCCGCATCTTTATTACCCGACAGAAAGAGCATCAAACATCTGAAATCAACTCCCCCTGGTCTAAACATGACAGTCATAGGAGAAATCCTAAACTCCCCACATTAACTGTTCCCTTAAAAATCATGTGAATGATGGCCAATTTCAATAGAGCAATTAAAACAGAAACAAAACAAAACAAATTAGCATCAAATCCAGGAAATCTAAGTTTAAGCCTCCTTTCAATAATATCTCACTGAGCAACCATCTAACATGCAGCAACCTAAAAGAGCTGTCATTTAGTATACTCAGGACACTCTAAACTTCAAACACTGAAGATTTAAAAATAAATTTCCAAATATTCCAGAAAACCCTTATTCAAAAACACAAGATCCCCCGGACAAACACTAGTAAATTAACAAAATATAATCATTTAAATAAAAATTTATTCAACGTAACTAAAAAAAATATATATCACTAAACAAAAAAAAATTCATTACGATGCAATTGATTAAAAATACTTATAAAAATAACTTCAACATATTAAAAACATAAAGACCAAATCTATTCATTTCATCAATAAAACCCTAAAGTTATTCTGTATAGTCCATATATACTATCTGCAATTTTAATACAAAATCAGAAATATTCAGGACAAGAACAAAAAAATATATATTTAACAATTTTTCAATGAGTCAGCAAACACAGGATTCATGCAACATACTATAAATTGGTTGTATAATCAACCCAATATGACCTAACCTTAAAAATGTCATCAATTCATTTAGCAGTATGCAAAACCCAAATATTCACTCAACTCATTTAAACTTTTATATTAAAAAAATATCCAATTTAACAAAAAAAAAAACAATTTACTATTGATATCCCTTTATTAAATTCTAAAAAAAAATTTAAACCAATTCAATATTGCTTTAAAACAATTCAAACTTAACTACTATTATTTATCTTGCACAATCCAAATCTGAATAACTGGGTAATTGTGAACTTCTACCACAAACATCCAAAAATTTATGACAGAATTAGGAGAGGAAAAAATATATATAACCATTACTATTTAAAATTAAAGTTCAATAGATTAAACCCCAACATTAATTCAGAAGGATCGTAAAAAAAATTTTACTTTCTTAAACAGTTACTGATTTAAAATAAAAAAAATTCACAATTTCAATTCATTAATTAAGCAAATTGTCAGGCAGACTGTGTCAAAATGGCACTCTTAATTACTTAACCTCAAAATTAGCCTAAAAAAAAATTCCAAGGTTAAAAATTTACCACTTCATTCAGACACTTAAAATGGCTACCTGACAAAACAAAACTCAATAAATGACAAATCAATTTAAATATTAAGTTAAAAAAAAAATTCGATTTCTTAAAAACATTTCTTCTAGTACCAAAAAAAATTTTCAATTTAATTATACTTCAGTTTAGTTTAACCTTCCATTATCTTAAAACATATTTAATCCTATTAATTTACATATTTAAACATATACCACTTTAGTCTAACCAAAATTATCTCAATTAGAATAGTTTAGTTACATTTTAGTTGAAGGCCCTGCAATTTTTTTTCAAAAAAAAATTGATATGCAAAATACAATAACATTAAATGCATTAGCAGGTAAAAGCGTTCACAGACGATGGGGCATTTATTTGTAACACAAACATTTCTATGCAGTAGATATACTTCTAACACACCTTCAACACTTTTTCTAACACCTTAAAAATATCTTTATAACATGACGATAAACTGGATAAAAATAAAACGTTAAAAATCCTCGTGAGATCATCTTCTGATTAAATGGAGCAATCTAGGATACAATGTCAGTCAGATACTATGTCATATACAATTCACTATAGTTCTCTTCTGGAAAACATGTTTAAAAAAAAAACTGGAGCAAGAATGATCATGACACTACATGAAAAACCAGCATAACTTCAATCAGCAGGCTATTTCTAAAAAAAACACACCAGGGCGCCATCACGCTCCACTAGCTCACACTTTTCAAAGTTATAAAAACAATCCTTATACCAGTTTTACTATCACAAACTTTACGTAAAACATTTCATATAATCAAGATCACCTTCCATATTCTTGACTTTCAAGTAAAAAATTCCACAGAAGAGTAATTCTCTATAGTTGACTTCAATTAAAACAGCACATATTCACCAATCTTCCATAAACTTCCACAAAATTCCTGCATCCCTCATAATCTTCCGGTATACTAATATTTTCACAGAGAAGATACTAATTTTATTCAAAAGTTCTCTTAATATTCAAAACAATTTTTAAACACGCCATGAGTCCGGGAATAAAAGAAATTTAAATATCTCAAATTCACTTAATTACTTCAAAAAAATATTTACTAATTTCTACAGATTATCCTACTAAACTTTACAAATTATTACATTATAATTACATTTCATCAAAACTGTTAACAATTATTTCAATATTTACTTAAAGTTAAGTGTAATTTCAACATGATTTATGCTTCGGCCCCCACTACTAAGCATATCGCTAACATCCTTTAATGGCCGAAGTTAATAATTTATCATATCATATACTAGACCTGTTAAAGTCAACAAGATAAATCTACATTTTTAAACAAATATTAAAAAAATGAACATATTTTACTTTTACTTTAAACACTATTTCAAAAAAAATTTAACAATTTCAATTACATTTATTTATACTTTCAAAAACAATTTTAATTACATATTTAAGGCAAAGCTTAAACTTAGGCAATAAATTTAATCAATAGACATCTCCATTAACTAAAAATGCATTTCAAGCAAATCAAGACAAACTGTAAAAACGATTTATATTTTAATTAACTTAAATACAACTTATATTAATATATGAAAAAGCCCCATTGTTATATTAACGCCCATAACCCTTATTGGTCAGCACAAATGTACTGACTGGGGTTTAGAGAAATAGCAGATGAAATTTGCAGTAAAAGCGTATTAGCTGATTTTAATAACCCCAAAAAGTTAATTTAAACTATTAAATTAAGATTCAATTTCTAACATGAAATATATGTCCAACTAAACTAACTATTAAAGTAAATGTATGAATTCCATGAAGGTTAGAATTAAAGACAACTATATTTAAAACAATCAATATATTTATTCAAAACTTAACACATGTAAAAATGCAAATATAGTAAACTTAAATATAGATAATCACTTACTTAAAAATAGAAATAAGCTTATTTAAATAAACAATAAACAGACATCATGACATGTAAACTCAAACCTCATTAAATACACAAATCATATTATTCCGGAACTCAAAGTAAATAAGCCAAGAACGTTCATTTTTAACTTTATGTGGACTTGTGAAAAACTCGAATAAATGAAACCTGTTCTAATATTAAATAAACTGCAAATAGGTATCCAGCACATCTTTAGTTTGAAAAGCATTACATGAAAAGGAAAACCACTTGAAGCATTCAAGCACTTCCTCCGTTCGTCAAAAACAGATCTCTATGCAGCCATGGCGATACATTAGAACGATGAGCACGTCGACTAACACAAAGTTAACACCTTGATGAGAAAGATATCCAGCCAGATTAACCACACGTATTTCATCTTTAAAACATACGGGGAAAAACCATCAGGCTTGACCACTATCGATCATCGTTAAAGATATCGAAATACTCAGAGTTCCACAGAAATCAAACACAGCACTACGATATTAATCTGAACAATTATATTCCTTTCATATATAAAACTAAACCAATGCCTTATAAACGAGACTCCATTCTATTGCATCACACCGGAAAGATCATAACCACAGCTTTCACATTTCTCCAGACGCTACACGAGGATAATAAACAAACAACTAAAAGGATGCAAGCCAGCTACGAATGTCAATGGGCAGAACTATTTATACTTACAACACCCTAAAAGAAAAGCTTCCACGCATGTTCGATCACTTCTTCTATCAGCTTCTCGAATGCCGTATGCAAATCTGACAACATCGGCACGAGGCAAGGAACGAACCACGACTGCGTTGAATCACACCGCCATCTATGAGCGTTCGGAAGAACTACTCAGATAAACAAGAGATACGGTCGATGTGTCGATACGATGCTATCCGGAAATGTCGTGAGCAAAGTATTGAAATGTGAAGTAAAAGGGCTTTAAACATTATAAGATATGAAACGGTAGTTTGAAAGAAAGTTCATTAAAAGTGACTTAATGTTATTTTTAATAAAAACGTTTATCACAGATATCACTGAAAGATATTTATCAAGTATATTTCTTAAGGATAAATTAAATAAAAGGTAAGTTGTAAAAGTAATTATTTTTAATATATTTAAAGTATTGTATTATATTTAATGATTAAATAAAGAATATTATATCATGAAAGTATATTATATAATGTATTATAAATGACTTTAATGAAATGTAAATGAGGTAAGTGAAAGAATAAGCATGGTGATAAGAACTAGGGACTGCTTTTTCCTAACAGTTCTCAAATAAATATTTTGCTACGCTCATAACAATGCGAAACTTTCTGACACATTTACATACTTACCTTTAAACAGAAAGCATGCAATTTCTAGGTATGACTATGGAAAGGATTTAGACTCGAATAAAGTTTTTTTAGGTGCGTTCGTAATTATATAAATACATAGCACCTATAGTCGTCGTCTGGTCTGTCCGTCTGTCTGCATATAACAGTGCAAAAACTACGCAACCGAATGGTTTGAAAGTTAATATATATATATAATCGTTGCAGAATTTTGTCGAGTCATTTCAAATTTTATGAAACTCGAGTCAAAACTTAAAAAGATATTAATAAAAGTTTTCTTAATTCTTGTAAATCCTATCACACGTAATCTATATAATAAAAGCGCAAGTCATGTGACTGAGGAAAACAAATACGGGTTAACCACATCTTTTTCCATATGCAAGCGGCCATTTTTATTCAGAATTATTTTTTGCGAATAAAATTGCATAAAAGTTACATATTTAGAAAGATTGTTCAAAAAAATTGTTTGCTTGAGAGATGAGTTACATTAAAAAATGTATAGATTCTGAGATAACTTCAGTAAAAATTAGGTTAACAACCGAATATCTCAATCCATTAAAGTAAATAAACAAAATATTCATTCATTGTGAGTCATAGAAATATTAACCATAGAGGTAATTATTCGCAAAGCAAGATTTCCATGGTGAATTTACAGCACTGTCTGGTGTCGAAAAAAAAAAAAAACGCATCTGTAAACATGGCATACATAATAATAAAAAAAAGGCATCCTCATTTTGTTCATAGCAGATGTTATAATTTATTTCACTGAAATAATAACGATGATTTTTTACATTGTAAAACTAATTATAGCACGAAACGAACGCACCTCATTTGTCACGTTTCACGTACAATTTTCAACTTGTATTTTTCTATAAATGTCTTAAATCTTAATTTATAAGCAATTTCTGTCCCCTAACCACCTTTTCTTGGCTGTCACATCAGAAATTCTGTTCAAAACGCCAATTTTGACAGTATTTCTAAAAAATCCTTGGCTTTTATTTAAAAAAAAAAAAAAAAAAAAAAAAAAAAAAAAAAACAGTATCCAATTATATAGTTTCTGAATCATAGCACCTGAATTTAATATTAAAAACGACTTCATGATTGTGTCATAAATTAGCCCTTTTGGATTTGAGTACAGCCATGAGTAATCTAATTTTTGCTAAACGCCATGACTTCATTTTGAATTCCGTCTTTCTTTTAATTTCTAGTTTCACACACTGTGCCGTATTAATGATGAGCTCCCAACAAAAACAGTACATGTGTATTAAAAAACATAAATAAATAAAATCAACAAAATGAACACAATACAATATACCTGTTCTCAACAATATTCGCACAAAGATGTGAAATCCTTTAAAGTTATTCTTTTATCTTCGAAGGTTACTTTGAAAATGGACTTTTCTTATAATGTACATTGTATAAACAAATTAATAAATAAGCATAGATCAAATACTTTGTGCAAATTTTAATTCATAAACTAAAACCAATAACAACGTTGTAACGCACAAATATGAAAAATTGGCACAAAAAAACACATACAGCTGTTTAAAGGATTCCTCGATCCCCTTCCTCAGTGCGGGGGGAAAAAAAAGGATTAAAATGGGTTTAAAGAACCCAAGGTTATAGAGTCAAGTACTGGCTTGAATGAAAATGCTAAAGCAAGAGTTTATATATCCCAAAGAAATGACATATTTAACCGGAAATAACTGAAAAAAGGAGTCACGGTGCAGGATCCCTCCACACATGTGAGAGAAAAGGGATGCTGGTCATATCATTCACTAAGGATGAACTATGTTTGTGAATAAAGTAAGCCTCGTAAAAGTCAAGATCTATAACTGAATTACATTTTTGGATAATTTTAGTTTCTGAATAATTAAACTGGTGGTTGAAATTTCAACAATGTTTAGCTATTGTAGATTTCTCACATTCCTGCTTTTTAACATAATTTTGGTGTTCTTTCAGTCTAATTCTAAGAGCATGCTTCGTCTGCCCAAAGTGAGAGGCCGCATTTACAAAAAATTCTGTAAATGCCCCAGGTATTATGTTCATCAATTGGATCTTTAAGACTGGAGAAAGAAACTTTATTGGTTGGAGAGAAAACAACTTTGAAACTAAACCTATTTAGAATACAAGAAATTTGGGTACTTTTCGGTTAGCCGGGCGCCAGTGAAATGTATATATCTATATATACATATATATGTATACATACACACATATATGTATGTGTATATATATGTATATATATATACATGCATATATAAATGTGTGTATGTATATATATATGTATATATATGTATACATAAATATATAAATTTCACTGGCGCCCGGCTAACCGAAAAGTACCGAAATTTGTTTATGAAAATAAGGTAAGACAATAACATTTTTAAATTCCTTTTAGAATACAAGAAATTTGTGTACTAATTTTATGAAAATAAGGTAAGACAGAAACATTTTTAAATTCCTTTTAGAATACAAGAAATTTGTGTACTGATTTTATGAAAATAAGGTAAGACAATAACATTTTTAAACTCCTTATTTAAATAAGGAATTTAAAAATGTTATTGTCTTACCTTATTTTCATAAAATCAATACACAAATTTGTTGTATTCTAAATAGGTTTAGTTTCAAAGTTGTTTCACATTTTCAGCAAGTAGCAATAATAGTAAATTAGGCAGTGTAAGAAATTTTTACTACAATATAATAAGTTTTTAGAAAATTAGAGCCCCCACAAAAATGGTCACTATAGGAGCAACTGCAAAGAAAAAGCAGTGCGGTTTGTTTTGCTTATTCAAATTCAATGAGGTCGGAAACGTTATCAAAATTAGATCATCAGCTTTGGATGGATGATGTTTTGTTATGCAGAAAGAAACCGTGCAGTTTTTTTTTTTTAATTAAAGAAAAAAAAAACTTAAAAAAGCATTCCTCCGAAATAGTTTTATATTTTACCATGCTTAACAAGTCAATCTAAGTATTAGAAATGGTAAAGATGCTGCGGCGAATAGTTTTGTTCCATTATTGTCTGAGTGCAACGAAGACTCATACACAGCGCAGTATTACTTTGCCCCATATATAGCTACGATGGATATTAAAACCTTTCGTCAAGCATAACTCAAAAAATATTTAACGGATTTCGTTCAAATTTTTACAGCAGGTACCTATAAAGGTGACAACGACGTCTATTTATTACCAAGAATAAATGCTAAACCGTTTGGAAATTATACTAAAAAAATAGATAAAAAAGCACAATTAAAGTACATACGTCACGAAATTTTGTGGTACGTCATTTTCACCGGCGCGAGATTTTCGTAGACAATCGGAATTGAAAAGTTCATGGAGTACAAGGAGCAAAAAAAATATGCACGCACTAATATTCAGCACAATAAAATATATTTCAATTTAGTAGAAATTAAAAATTAATCTGGATTTTTTTTCTGTTTGAAAGAAAAACCCCGCAATAACTTGGTAGACTTGGTATTAGAGATTTGGCGCAAATCTCAGCAATATCAGCTTTTTTCATTTCGTGTGTGTAAATAATAAAAAAAAATTCTTTGGTGTTTAAATAAAAGGTTTCGATTTATGGCATTATTTCTTTTTTTTTTCTCTTTTTAGCATTTTAAATGGGATTAATGAAAGGCATGTATTTTAAATTAAATGAGTGAAAGGTTTATATTTAAATGAAATGAATTCAATATGAAAATGTTATAGGAACAATATTTGGCGATTTATCAACTGCGCCAGGATAACATAAAAGTACCAATATATCAAACGGTATGTAGTATGTGAAATGAAACAGTTATAATCACCCATCGTACAAGAAAAAAAACTAATATTCTGCATTCAGAGGGAAAAATCCATCTCCTGTGCCGTAAGATTTGGCGAGTTCTTTTTTGGTGATAAGTTTTTCGATGTGATTGTTGGGATCTGAAGGATTTGGCTTACTTTTTCTAAATCTTATTTTTTTGCAGATGTAGTATTATGTAAATATATTTTTTAGCAGATATTTTTCTATTTTGTATATTTTCTATTTGGCATTTGGAAAAGAGATTTTTACCTTTTTATCTGTGCATTCGGAAATATTAAAAAATAAAAAAAGATTTACATATATCAAGCGCTTAATTTTTATACGGACCACTTCTCCATTTTTAGATTTGGTACTTTTCGGTTAGCCGGGCGCCAGTGAAATTTATATATCTATGTATACATATATATACATATATCTATACATACACACATTTATATATGCATGTATGTATATATACATATATATATACACAACCATATATGTGTGTATGTATACATATATATATATATATGTATATATAGATATATACATTTCACTGGCGCTCGGCTAACCGAAAAGTACCTTAGATTTTAAATCAGGGTTGGACGGTATTTACCGTCTGATGGTTTTTACCGGTTTTAACCATGGTTTTTACCGTCTTTGGAAAAACATGTTTTTACCAGGGTTTTTACCACTTTTGAAAAAACTCATTAGTTTGATTGTTTTTGTAAACTTTTATGCAAATTTATCTACCAATTTTTCATTTTCCCAGGGGTGAAAGTTTTCTGGATATTTAATACCACTATTTCCACATAACAATATTCACCTAATTTAGTTTCTGATTAGGTAAATAAAAGAATGCTATATGAAAATATTGGTTTTTAAGGAATATAAAAACCTCAAAAACTTTCATCCATGTTTTCCTCTTACAAGAATTCAAAGTTTTAAAGATATTATTGTACATATATCATTATTAAACCTAAAACTCAATATAACTATTATTATGAGAATGCACACTACATTATTCATGTTGATGGAGAGTTTACTAATTTTTACTAAAGGAAAAAAGAAATTATAAGTACACTTTTATCACATTTAAAAACCTTAATCATTTTAATAAAAACAAAATGCTTACAAATATTACAAGTTCTCTCTATATAAAAATACATTAATTACATGAAAATACAGTTTTTATTAATAGTATTAAAATAAAGTGTAATGACTAGTAGAGTTTATTGTATCCTAAGGTATTTACCACTTTTTCCCAGGTTTTTACCGGTAAAAACCTAGTTTTTACCATGTCTTGGTAAAAACCAGTTTTTACCGGTAAAAAGCCAACCCTGTTTTAAATGCTATTTATTATTTACTAGCCGTTTATTAATTGTTTACAATTTAACCCCCTGACAATAACAATTATTTATCGCAAAAATGCCTCTTAGGTTTGTTATATAAGTTTGTTTATGTGTTTTCATTACTTATTAAAATATCGAATATGGCGATAAAATTTCATTTTAGCATCGTGCTTAAATTTTTAAGATGGCGCAAAAACATGCTTTAATAAACGTATGTTTGTAAATATTTGAAAAACATGTTTTACCGCTCTCTTGAAAATTTTTGTAAGTTGCTAAAACTACCTTTTGGCACCATTTAAAATTTTTTTCGCCAACCGACATAGGATACGAAACTTTTCCCCATTCAGATACACAGGCAAGGCTGGTCTCAAAAAATAGTAAAACTAGCAACAATATTGTTTTAACTCTATAAGAGTTACAATAATGATATTAAATGCTCCGATTGGCTTTGGGCCCAATTACGAAAGTTTCTCCTAAAAAAACTGTAGAAGAAGTCTTTTACATTTGTTTCAAATGAAGCTCGGTCTACAAGGTATTAGTTAATAATACAAACAACACTAATGGCATGGAGGCAAAAGTTTTAATTTAAATGTATATATTTGAAACCCTTCCCCCCAACCCCCCCCCCAAAAAAAAAAAAAAAAAAAAAGAAAAGAAAAGAAAGTTACAGTAATGAATTTAAAATGGCGTTAAGCCACGCTTTCTGACATAAGCAATTGGCTGCAAACGCGATAACGAAACTTAATAACATGTAGCTAATATAGCCCTCAGGGTACTTTGCAGTTATACAGACCTTGTGGGTTTTTTAAAAAGCTTGAGACAATTCAGGTTTAAGAAGTTGAGATTTACTGTCAAATGATATAAACAACTATGAACACAAAACTGATGAATTATTATTCAGGTTTATGTATGTATTTTTAAAAAATGCATCTGATTACACTTATTAGATAAATTACTTCTGTTTGCATTTAATAACTGATAAACGGCTTCTGTATAATAAATGAACTGTTTAAATATTGGGAAGAGGTGGCGAGAGGTAGAAAGACGAGTAAACAAACGGGTAGACAGACGGGTAGTGAGATGGGTAGAGAGACGAGTAGCGACATAGGTAGACTGACGGGTAGCGAAACGAATAGACAGACGGCTAGAGAGAAAGGTAAAAAGAGGGTTGACAGAGGGGTAGCGAGATGGGTCTCGAGACGGGTAGCGACACCGGTAGACTGGAATGTAGCGAGAAAGGTTGTGAGACGCGTAGCATGGTAGATAAAGAGATGAGTAGAGAGATGAGTACAGAGACGAGTTGACTGACGGGTAAAGAGATTGATAGCGAGACGGGTGAAGAGTCGGGTACAAAAACAGACGGATAGTGAGACGGGTATACAGACGAGTAGAGAGACAGTAGATGGGTACGGAGATGGGTAAGAAGATGGGTAGAGAGGTGTATAGCCAGACGGGTAGAGAGACAGATAGACAAATGGGTAGCGAAGTGGATAGAGACACGGCTAGACATACAAGTAGTTAGACGGATAGACAGACGGTTAGAGAAATAGATTGGCGGGTAGCGAGACTGGTAGAGGAATATAGAGACGGGTAGCGAGACCGGTAGAGAAATATAGAGACAGGTAGCGAGACGTGTAGAGAGATAGACAATCAGTTAGAGAGACGGGCAGAAAAACGGATAGGGAAACAGACAGATTGTGGAGAGACAGACAGACAGGCAAAAGAAAAGTCTGCGGATTGGCGCTGTAAAGGCGCATTAAAGGCGCAGGGGGCAGAGCCTCCTATAGAATAATCAAGAAGTATCTGTTAAGCTTAACTTTGTAATATATATAATTTTCAATTTTGCCGATATGGAGATTTAATGTAAAAGTTATTTTACAGAAATCATCGAAAGATTTTTTTCTATACTTTAATAGTAATTTAGACTATAGTTTTGCAATCTGGTTTGTAGCAAAACATGCTATCAATGTGGTTTGAAGTGTAAGAGTTTTTATAAACAGTTATACAAATAATAGATATATAATCAAGTAAGAAAAATTTTAAATTCACACAGAAAAAAGGTGCAACAATGAAATTAAATTTGCGTTAAGCCACGCTTGATAGAATAATCTATTGGCTGCAAATCCAATTACGTAACTTTAAAAAGCTTGGCGTTTTAAAAGATCCGGCATTTTTTTTTGTTTTGTTTTTTCAAGTTTTGCGCAATACGCGCTTAAGAAAATGAGATCCTTTGCCACATGTGAAAAAAATTATGACAACACATCTGATGAACGGTACTTCTTTTCTATTTTTTTAACAGTGTATATGAATTTATATATGATATTTTGTAATTCTATCATTTAATTTGCTCTTTTTCTGTATATTGTAATTGTTAACCCTATGTTCTCAGCAATATCACTCAGACTAATCCTTTTGAGGAAAGTCCTAGTAGATAAATAATGTTATCATAATCGAATAAGATTTGTAAATTAACTTCTGCTTCCCAATGTCACGTGTTTTTTCACGATAAAAAAGGGGCAAAATATTTTTTAAAAAGAGAGAGAGAGAGGGGGGGGGCTCAAAAAAGATACATGGAAAAGAAGCAGGATGCATTTTCAATGTCTAAAAAGATCAGGGCGCATTGACACTTATAGCAAAAAGGGCAGGGAGCAGCACCCTTTGAAAAACGTCAAATGGGAATACTAGAGCGTGAAAACAAAGTAACTAACCTTGCTGTATTTGTCGTCACCGTAAAAAATTTCATCGTCAAGGGGTGGGTGAAAACACATTCCAACCCAAGCTTTAGTACAGGGCCTTACAAAGGGAATTTTTTTCGAAAAATGAAATTTGTTGAAAATTGAGAGGGGAGTTACATTCAGGTGGGGGTTATTTTCGGAATTTTACGGTATGTAATCGAATGGAGTTTTCCATTTTTTGGTAAAAGCAGAAGATATTACAGAAAATACTATCAAAGTCGGCATTTTGAATCAAATTTCTGACGCAGCAGCGTGAGAAAGGGAAAAACTTGTCGTCACGTGACAAGAATCCTAATAATATTATAAATCTGATTGTGTACAAATGTTAGGCTGAAGCCAGCGTCAAAATGAAGCATTTAATTATCCTGTATCTTTGCATATAAGTTGATTATGACCCTCAAATGAATATAGGCTGGTTTTTGTTTATTTTATATCAATATTTTTCTTAAAAATTAAAAATTTCATTATTTTCATACAGAATAAATGGACATTTTTTCGTATATTTTAAAATGGTTGGTTGGTTTGGTTGGTTTGGCCCAAAGGGTCCTGGTTTTGCAGCTTTTTTTAAAATGGTTAAATTTATTTTACCGTTGCTATAATACTTTATCGTTGCCAATATAAAATAAGCCCCTGAGTAATAATTTTTAATCAACAATTTATTTTCAAGTGAAAATTTTCCACGTGAAAAATGAAAGGGAAATGAATTATTTAAAAATTAAACAGAATATGAAATGATGTCATATTAGACATAAAACGTGTTTTTTCAAATATTTGATAATAATACAAAGCGCATAAATACGAGTAAGTATGGAAAGCAAGTGAATATGATGTCATATATAGAAAAATAAAACAGATTTGTTTTGATGTTGAAATAAAATGATCTTGAGTTATCAAATTATTTGTGATTAATTTCTTTTTCTTTTTTTCTTTTTCTTTTTCACATGAAAGGAATTATTTTAAATGTACGTAATATATGTATTTTAAATGTATGTGTTGTAAATTAAAGTTCTGTGTTTTAAATGAAATGAGTGAAAGATTTATATTTTTAATGAATTCAATACGAATGATGGGATAGGTTGGCGATTTATCGTCTGCACACGGCTAACATAAAGATACCATATTTTTAATTTAAATTTTAAAAAATAAAATATATATATATATATATATATATTGGACGGCAAATGTCAATGATATGCATCGCAAAATTATCCGTATCGAAAATCAGAAAATCTTAATAAAAAGAACTATATTTTTTTAAAAGAAAGTTGCTTTTCTCATAAAAGCTAAAGATTTAATATGATTGTGTCGAAGTAACAGCATTTTTCCTCTATCATTTTCCCACAATCGAAACACATTTGTAAATCGTCGTTTCGAACCGGAATTTAATTTTACATTTCTTTTAGTTTTAAAATAGGAAAAACTTTGTTGTCTTTTTTTAAATATAGCTTTTTTTAAAGTTGTTTCATAATAGATTTTTGTAAAGTCTTGTAGGATAAGAAAAATTGCATAGATTTTAAACCAATGTTTAAGTAAAATTACAATATTTTTTAAACTTAAAAAACAACAATGTTATCGAAAAGAAAATCGATTTTACCAACAAATTCGCGTAATGCAAAAGCAAAGAAGAAATCAAAAATAATGAATCTTTTCTTCCAGCCGAATTGTGTAAACTTGAACAGGCCAATCGTGCCAATTCATAACATTATAAACGTGAAAGCGCGTTCTATATAGTAGATTTTTTTTCTTTTTTTTACATATAGATAGAACATTTACGAGAATAGGAAGGTTAGGGGTCTGTAATTAGGTCCATAGTCAATTTGCTTTTTTTTTTATCAAGTGAAATTTGGCGCAAAATTAAATACATTGTTGTAACCAGATTTGTTTTTTGCGTGGTAAACACTTAATGGTATTTTAGATGATCATTTCCCCGCTCATCTTTGATGTCAACTATGACTGTAAAACATATTAAAAAATATCAGACGATAATTTTCTAATTTTCTTATTGCTTCATGATGTAAATATACTTCCTGGTTCATACTTTAAACCTGAATTGGTCATGCCATTGTCGTTCAATTTTTATTCCTAATCGTAACCCTAATCGTATCCTATCCTAATCCTGATAATAACTTTAAAGAATATTCTTTGACACGAATATGTAAATTAAATCAGTATCCATAAATGGAATGAATGGAAAATAGAATAAATAGAAATGGCAAAATAAAATAACAAGAAAGTACATTTATTCGACACCTAACCCTAGAGAAGAAAGCGTAAAAAATTTCAAGCGCATGAAATAAATCAAAATAATCCTATATATACTAACAAAAATATGTAAATTTAGATCATCAGATTTGTGTCGTCGGTATTTATTTGCTTATAGTGTTCTTGACGCGATAGAGAAAATATCGAGGTTAAATTGGGCAGAATTTAAAGTACTTTCTAGCAACCTTTATTTACATTTTAGAATCGCCTCAGATTGTTATATTTTTGTGAAATATCAATGTATAAAATCCACAAGCAGTTTGTTCACTATTTACACCACTTAGCGTAAAGCACTTAATTTAATATATACATAAACAAGATAATGTAGTAAGAAATATATAACATATGTCTATGCAAATAAACAATATAATAATGTCCATTTAGCAATGCACACATATACAAATTGTACACCAAATACCACCTAAAATGCACTGTTGTATAGAATTCTGCCAGTGTTGTTTTTCGTTTTACGAAGAGGAATTCCTCGATTTTCACGATTTTACTTGGTCCTCCTTTTTTCATTAGTTGCAGTTTCATTTTCGCGATTGTATATATTATTTGGCATGAAATTTCACTTTTTTAAGACTGGATTATGTCAAGGCCCCTACAGCAAAGAAATACCGTATGGTCTCCTATAAAATGTGATAAAGCTTTGGTTAATTATATATGTTGTTAATTATCAAGTGAAATGTTTTACTAAATTAATGCATTTATTCTTTTTTTAATGTTACGTGAACGAAGTCACGGGTAACAGCTAGTAGCTTATAAATCTATAAGTAATTTATTTATAAAAAAAATGGAAAAAGCTATTCGATTCCTAATCGCTTCAATAGTCAGGCCTGCCAATTTGTCCTTACGTTTAAAAAATAAGTCAGAAAATGTGTCAGAAAGTTTCGTGTTGTTGAGCAGGGAATTTGAAAACCACTTTAAGGAATCTTTCGTAAACAGATTTCTTCATTTTTTGATGACAATCCTTTTCAAGAAACAAAATTAATGACTAATAAAAATAAATAAAGGACATATATCAAGGAAATAACTTGTGGTCAATCTGCATTAACCGTTTCTTGTATTCTTAATTTACTGTGTTTTTCCCACAAGAAACGATGAATCAATATTCCATTGAATAAAGAGTAAAATTCAGTATGTGAGAATATGGAAGTTTTATTATTATTATTATTAATTAATTAATTAATTATTATTGTTTGTAATGTATGTCTATGTCTATGCATAACTTTTGAATGGATGATCGATTTTGATGTTTCTTTTTTCATTGGAAAAAGCTCGTTCTAATGGTAGTGATTTCTGATCGATTTCATTAGAATCCAAAAATGGCTCGTTTATCTGCCTGACTGTTTTTTTTTTTTTTTTTGACTTTTTATGCTCCAACTTTTGTAAAAATGGACCAAAGGCCGGAAAATTTCAATATGTTGTTAAGGTACACAGTACTGCTATACAATTTTTAAAAAGACATCGTATCAGGCATAGTTATTTTTATACAGACATGATGATCATCAGTTACATATCAAAATAGGCACAAATTGGCAACAATGTGATTAAAAATGAATATGAATAGCAATTAAAGGTTGCCACAAAACATTGCTATTCCATACCTCTCTCGCTAAATGACATTAAATAGTGTGTAATAAGTATATATCAGGCATGTCAAACATGTCGCCCGCCGACAACTTATAGTGGCCCATGAAGCCTTTTTCATTTTACCTGTGTTTAATTTAATTGTCAGTTAATTCAGAATGCTACCACTATTTTTTAATAGTAATATTTGTCTTATTTTTTCTGTCAGTAAATAAGGGGAATATTTCTCTTCAGAATGTGGTAGCATTCTGAATTAAAAATATCCTGCTCATTTGGCAACAGTGATGTATATAGACAGATAAAACTCAATTTTACATTTTAGCACAAAAGAATTGTGGATACAAAAATAACCAATCGGAACGTACCAAAGCGCGAGATCTTGAATCTGAAAATTTAAGGATTTCTAAAATTTGTACATTATTTTACTTATTATTTTTATTTGTTTTATGTTGAATTTATTTATACTTTACTTTACTACTGCCTTCGATTTTACACCACATTACAATATATGCTCTATTTATTAAACTAAGAAATGTATTGTAAAATTAATAAAATTCTGCGCTAATTAAAGACATTAAAAAAAAATTAAAATATAAAATTATTTAATAAAATAATTTTCAAAAAGAAAATGTATTTTGTTTTAAATGTTGCCAAGCATTTTTACAAAAATGATTGGAGTGTAAATATTTAGAATATACTACAGTAAAACCTCCATAACGGACACTTCTATTTAGCAGACACTGTTTTGATTCTCAACACCTACATAGTTAATACATTTTTACTTCTGAATAGCAGACACTTTCGAATAGCCTACAAATTTCGTGCTTCCGAGGTGTCCGTTATTCGGAGGTTTCACTGTATAAATATATTTAAAATGAAGTAAAAAGAAGATTTTTGATTTTTAAGAAATATAAAAATCAGTTTAATCTATTAATTCATTTCTAATGACTGGCTGATGTTAAAATTATTCTTCAGAATTGATTACTACAGTTAATCAAAATTCAGCACGATTTCATATTGAGAAAAAATATATTGATATGGGGTTTCCAAATTTCTGCAATTATTCATCAATCGATCGATTTTTTAAAGTATAGTGTTAGTATTAGGCATATTTTAGTTATGTTCTACAATGCACTTTTATGCGATGTATTTGCATAGCTGCCAACTTTTGTTATTTTTCAAATCAAATATATTTAATAAATTAAATCAAATAAGTAGCACACTTGTATATACAAGACACATTTTATTAAATAAATTTTCCGATTCAAAATATGTTTATTTTTCTTTGTTATTTAAAGAAAACACGGAAGATTGACAGCTATGCCTTTGCTAGATAAGATTAGTAGACCAGCGTGTACAATCAATTTTTTAAATAAATAACATTTAAAATATTCAATTAAATTTTATAAATTTCGTTGATAAAAAGAAATTTAGAGCATATTTTTTCAAAAAATAAAATAAAACTAAATATATATAATAATAACTTTTTAACCTTACGTGAATAGTTTCTTCACATGGCTGTGTTTTGTACGAACAAATTTTATTATGTGCAATGATAATAATATTAAATACTTTTTTTTTATGTGGCCCGCAGCTTAGCACATATTGCATAATTTGGTCCACGGCGGTAAACGAGCTTGATATGCCTGGTAATATATGTTTGTGTAATTAGTTAAGGGTCACTTCAGTTTAAAATTTTCTTCTTAAAAATTGCTGGTTGTAACTGAGAATAAGTAGATAGCATATGATAAATAAGAGCAGAAATTCAATAAACTCAATTTCTATAAAATTTGAATTTACTGTTATGCTTGGAACATCGGGACATTCTGAAACCGGAAAAAACTCAGCTTCACAATTATTGCGATGGAAAATCAAATCAGGATCCCACAATACAACATATTCGTCTCCATCAAGATCTGATCCTGTAAACAAAAATAAATGAGAATTATACACAAGCACATGATAAATGGGCCCAGCTTCACCAACATGGGCGTTGTCAAGGGAGGGCCATCGCCCCTCCCTGGATTTTTAAACTAAATTAAATAATTTTCTTTCTCGCTAATGATTTTGAAGAAAATCAAATAAAATTTATTTTTTTCAATACTTTTAAATTAATTAAACACAAAGAAAAAGAACAAGAATATATGTTTACCTGTAATTCGCAGCCTACACTGCAAAAAAAAAAAAAAAAAAAAAAAAAAAAATCTGATTTTAAAGTATAATAATGGCATCTCAGCTGTCAGTATTATACCATGTAATAAACAGTAAAATAAGCAGTAATATACTATCCTGCATATGCCAGTATTATACAGTAAAATCAAAAATTTTTCTTTGCAGTGTATAATTGGCAACACCTCCCCCCCCCCCCCCCACCAAAAAAAAAAAAAAAAAAAAAAAAAAAAAAAAAATGCCAAAAGACTATTCTTGAATAGACCGTCAAGCTGGTTGATAGTTCAGCAAAACCTCGCTTTTCTAAATTAACTTAAATTAGCATTTTAAAAATACAGAGAGAATAAACTAAGCTAAATTAAAAGTTTTTGATCAATGGTCTGCCCCTGAAGGCTTCCGTGCAAAACATCTCACAATTCTGTTTTTTATGCATTAAAAATTATCTGAATCAAAGGGATAAAGAAGAGTAAAACTGTTTCAGTTCTCCATTTAGAGAGTGTGAGAGAGTAAAATACAGTAGAAGATCTTTATAACGCAAACCTAAAAACACAAAGTTGTGCGTTATATAGATCACATTTCACACATCATTAAATTTAGCTTGTAAAACAGGGCCAAATATGCGTGAAACATACCAAAATACATTAGAGTATCTTTCTATTGCATTCTTTATTACCAGAAGTTGTGCAGATTATAATTTTTTGTATAATATAGATCGTTACGCAAATTGTTAAATTTACTTTATACACATTGTCCAAACATACCTGTATCAAATCATAGCAAATTTTTCAGTAATTAGCTCCGAATTAAGCAGATAAAGTTGAACTAGTGTATCAAATTTAGTCCTCTAGAGAAAAGCAACTTTTTATAAAGTGGGAATTCAGGTGTTTCTTAACTTAAAATTTATTGTTTACATCTGAGAAATTGTGCATTATATGGAGAATTGCGTTATAAAGATCTTCTACTGTAGTTGCTAAATAGTAGCTTTACACTGAAAAAAAAAAAAAGATTGTTGATTTTACAATATAATACTAGTATCCCAGCTGTCAGTATTATACTGTAAAATCAACACTTTTTTTTGCAGTGTATTTAGAAATTTTTAATATTTCTTATTTGTTATATTTCTGTATTACATTTTTTAAATTTAATAATTGTATTAAACAGGAGAAAAGGTTCTCTCTAACAAAAAAAGAAAGAAAACAAATACAGAAATCAATAAAGGACCTTTAGGCTGCGGATCGACAGCTGTTCCAAAGTCTTGCCCCTTTCTGTATTTCGTTTTGTCAGCACTCATGCTTACCAATGTTAATGAATAACCTGTTAAAGTGTTCAGCTTGCAAAAGAAAGTAATGTAATATCATAAAATATGGATGATTCCTGATCACACTATATGGAAAAGCAAGCATCTGCCCTAAATCCAGCTTTAATGCACATGAGCTGGAATAGACATGCTACTATTGTATGTTTTCCTGCCTCTCGTCCAAGTGTCTGACAACTTGACCACCAGTATGAAAAGGTGATGCCCATGATTAACTTCAGCTAATGGAGGAAATTTGTATTTATTTTTTCCTCAATAATGAACATTAAAAAACAAAAATGAGAAATTTAACTATTAATCTGTAAATTTTGCACGAGATCGAAACAATGTAAAATGTAATACATAATTGCAAAAAAGAACAATTCGTCCAAGTTTCATGCTATAATATAGACTACAGTTGCAATTGTGACCGTTAATTTTTAAAATCCCTATCAAATCGATTGCTATAATATTTTTATGAAAAAAAATGAAAGCAGAAGCAATCAGATATTTTCAGAGAAAACACATATTTTTAGTAACCACAATAATGTAAATGATCGTTAATTTGTCCATCACACAGCCAATGAAAGAAAAAGGCCTCTTGGCTGTCATGTGATCAGGGTACGTTTGTTTGCACTAGAGATGAGATAGGCTCAGCCCGAGGCTCGATTTTTACACCAGTCTTCGGGCTCAAGCTGAAAGTCAAAATTTTACTTTTCAAAAATTAAAAAAGGAAAAAAAACCTTGCTATTTGAGAAACAAGAATGTATTCTAAGTTTCTTAAAGTGTTTTACAATCCTTTAAAAATTAGTTTGAAAGGGAATTCAATTGTTATTAATGGGGTATAAGGAAAAATTTTCTGATTCTGAAGCCTTTTGCATGTTCAGCATTAGTGATACAAAGAAGTTGTGGGATACCCCTTGCCTATCCACGCTTTCTGTTTGGAGTCCTTTTCCATAATTACTGGAAAACACAACTTATGTCTTTCTTTTACAATTGTACTATTATATTTTAAAAGAATACGAATTGTGACTTTTGCAGATTTCTGCCAGTGGTTGGGTATAAATAAAATAATGCTTATTTCTATGTAAGAAGAGATTTTTAAGTGAGAAAATTAATCGCGAGACAATTTAAAAATATTATTAACATTTTCTACTGCATATTTACGGTATCGGATTCAGGCTCGGACGGGTAAGAATTTCAAATTATCGGGCAAACACCCTGCCTGGACGCCAGCCGTAGGGCGTATATGGGCCCAATGTCCAGGCGGCAAATCATCGGGCTCAGGCTCCGAAAAAAAAGCCCAAATTCATCTCTAGTTTGAACTAATTTCAGAACTGCTATCTGATCAAGGTAGGCCGAAAAGCAGCCAAGATATTGTTGGCGTATCGCAGCCTGCCTTTTTCGTCAGTTGCGATTTATTGGTACTGCAGCTGAATTGAGTTGCTAGGGCTTTGATGTCTGCTGAATTGGTCTATATATTTTTTTTTTGTATGTTATTATGTCAAGTTGATTATGTAATTTTTGGAATAATGTTACTTTTTAAGCCAACTCAAAGTGTTCATTTAAAAAAACTCTTTTATAATTAAAAATAATTAAACCAAGATACAAACCAGCCATTTCATTAGGATGAGGTCTGGGTCCTTTCTGGGGAAACACTATACAATCCACAATGTGATGTAAGGAAGGTATGTCAACAGCTTGGAATTTTCTGACATCGCCAGGATACATACATGGATTTTTAGTCACCAAAACTTCACCTAAGATATAGATGTGAATAAAATATTTAAGTTTACGTTTAATATTGCATTAATTTTTATATTTAAAGTTTAAATTTTTATACATGTAGCACTTGAATAACACACAGCTATATGGGGTTTGTGCCCTGGGTACTATAAATCAAACGAAGATTTGAAGAAGGTAAATGAAGGATTTGAAATATCTTTTGCTGCTCAGATATTTTAAAGAAACTAAACAATTTTCTGAAAGGATTTTCATGCACACATGTTTGTAGGAAAACTATAATAAACTAAAAAATCTTCATTTTACTACCCTCACCAATGGTCTTTGATGAAAAACTGTCATTTTCAAACTTATATTAATATAATGATATTACCTATTTTACAAATTTCAATTTCCATGATGAAAGAAGCATCTGATGATTAAATCTAGTTCTAATAATTTGCAATTCCATGGATTCAACCAAATGCTCCCTTTATGCCTTTTTGCACTATGAATGCTCTATTTATGTAGAGTGATCTGGACATAAAAGTGCTATATTCGTGGCCTGTATGCATGCAAATAAAAATAAGTAAACTTATCTTGAGAAGTCTAAAGAATTGAAGATTGTTTTTATAAAGAAACATATGAAAAAGAAATCAATTTCTTTAATCTTACTGATTTTAAATGTTATTATAAATAATTTTATTTTCATGTATGTTATGTTCTATTTTTTATAAATTACCTAAAATACAGTAGAAGATCTTTATAACGCAAACCTAAAAACACGAGGTTGTGCGTTATATAGATCACATTTCACACATCATTAAATTTAGCTTGTAAAACATGGCCAAATATGTGTGAAACATACCAAAATACATTAGAGTATTTTTATATTGCATTCTTTATTACCAGGAGTTGTGCAGATTATAATTTTCTGCATAATATAGGTCATTCCACACATTGTTAAATTTACTTTATAAACATTGTCCAAACATACCTGTATCAAATCATAGCAATTTTTTCAGTAAATAGCTCTGAATTAAGGAGATAAAGTTGAACTAATGTATCAAATTTAGTCCTCTAGAGCAGGGGTTCTCAAACTGTGGTACGCGTACTAGTACTGGTACACAAAGCTCTGGCTACTGGTACGCACAAGTCCAATGCTGGTGTAAAATGAAACACCAGCATAGTATTACAAAATCAAAAACGGCATAAATTTATCACTTTGTAAATTCTCGAATAAAAATGAGAGACTGTAAAAAGTTTGTTGTTGTTATTGTTGTTGTTACTAGAAATGTTTGAAATTATAGCAAACTCTCTGAAATCCGCACACGTTGCTTATGATACAACCAGCTTTCCAAAAGTAAACACACGTAATTTTTAAATTTATAAGAGAAAAATATTAAAATATGTAAAAAAATTACCTAATTTAAAAAGTTATCAATGAAACAGTTTTAATTAACGAAAAATTGTTTTAAACATGGTTTTTAAATTGTATTATCTGAAAGTAAAGTCTGACTCCGTGAAAGTACGAAGAGCTTGTACGAATAAGAGAAATTAAAGCATATATATATATATATTTTGCACTGCTTATTTCAGTGTCGAAGTTTTATTTAAAACATAATTCATTATTTAAGTCTGTCGATTGAAAATTTTCTCTTCTTTTGTACCAAATGTGTAAGTTTTTTCCTATTTCATGGAAATATGTTTTTAATACAGTAAAATTATTTAAAATGGTGATTTGAAATCGAACAAAATATGGGAAACTCCACTTTCACAGATTTTCCAAGAGTTTTTGCATTACGTTTGATACTTGGTGGTACGCGGAAGTATGAACTTCGATTTAGTGGTACGTCGGTCAAAAAGTTTGGGAACCCCTGCTCTAGAGAATAGCAACTATTTATAATGTGGGAATTCAGGTGTTTCTTAACTGAAAATTTATTGTTTACATCTGAGAAGTTGTGTGTTATATGGAGAATTGCGTTACATAGAATTGCATTACAAAGATCTTCTACTGTAGCTCTAAAAATATTGAGACTTAATAAGTTAAAATTGCAGTTATCAGTTAATTACACAATTTTAAAATATTAAAATTTCGGTACTTCTCTATTATCCCGTCGACCACTTTTCCTAACAAAAAACTATCGCCAAATCTTAAGATTAAACGCCAAAAATGCAGTGAAGCATTATACGTGATTTTTATGTCATCAAGTGGTTTTTAATTTGACATTTGGATGTATTTTTCATTATGTTTTACTGATTTATTAATTATTTCATTAATTAAAATAACAATTGTGTCATTAAATTCTTATATTTTATTTATTTATTTATTTTGATATTCCAATGGCAACGTTATCCCGTTTATTTGGCGTTACAGTTTAGAGATAGTTTTTTGTTATGAAAAGTGGTCGACGGGATAATAGAGAAGTACCAAAATTTCTTTATATGATACTGTTGCATTTTTTTTCTTGCTTTCTGTATTTGAATTTTCATCTAATATGAATACATTTCTCTTACGTATCATTTTAATCAGCTGGGAAGACCGAGCTATGCTTGGTTAAAATCACCTTGCCCCATAGTGACTCACTAATCGAATTTTCTTGAACATGTAACCTATCCCAATGGTCGTAACTTACCCCAAAACGGTAAGATAACAATTTAGTCAAAATCTTAAGAGTCAATTTTTAGATAAAATTAGCTTGACCCGTAGTGACCCCAAAATGACCCACTACTCGAATTTTCTCGAACATGTGACCCAGCCCAGTGGCATTCTTGTACCCCAAAATGGTAGGATACCAAATTTAGTCAAAATCTTAAAGCCGTTTTTCATATAAAAATAGTTTGACCCGTAGTGATCCACTAATCTAATTTTCTTGAACATGTGACTTAGCCCAACGGTTTTCTCGTAATCCAAAACAACGGTTGGATAGAAAATTTAGTCAAAACCATTAGAGCCTTTTTTGGATAAAATTAGTGTTAACCGTAGTGACCCCAAAAGGACCCATTAATCGAATTCTCTTGAACTTGTGACTTAGCCCAATATTCTTCTTGTAATCCAAAACGGTATTATACAACATTTAGTCATTGTTTCAGCCATTATTTAGATAAAATGAGCTTGACCATGGCCTATAGTGACTCAAAATGACCCTCAAATCGAATTTTCTCGAACATGTGACTCAGTCCAATGGTCTTCACGTAATCTAAAATGGTAGTATACAAAATTTAGTCAAAATCGTTAGAGATGTTATTTTAGATAAAATTAGTGCGACCCTGGCCTGTAGTGACCCAAAATGACCCACTAATCTAATTTTTTCGAACATGTGATCCAGCCCAATGATCTTCTCGTACCCCAAAATGGTAGAATGCAAAATTTAGTCAAAATCCTTAAAGTCGTTTTTCAGATAATATTAGCTTGACCCGTAGTAACCCCAAAATGATCCATTAATCGAATTTTCTCAAAAATGTGATTTAGACCAATGATCTTCTCGTAATCTAAAATGGTAGGATACAAAATTTTTCCAAGATCGTTCAAGTCATTTTTTTAGAAAAAATAAGCTTGATCTTGACCCGTAGTGACCCAAAATGACCCACTAATCGAATATCGAATTTTCTCGAACATGTAACCCAGCCCAATGGTCTTCTTGTAATCTAAATCGATAGGATACAAAATTTAGTCAAAATCGTTAGAGCCATTTTTTAGATAAAATTAACTTGACACATGTTGACCAAAAAATGACCCACTAATCGAAAGTTCTCGAACATGTGACCCAGCCCAATAGTTTTCTCGTGCCCGAAAATGGTTGGATACAAAATTTAGTCAAAATCGTTTGAACTGTTTTTTAGATACAATTAGCTTGACCCTGACCCATGGTGACCCAAACTGACGCACTAATCGAATTTTCTGTAACATGTGACCTAGTCCAATGGTTTTCTGTTACTCCAAAATGGTAGCATACAAAATTTAGTCAAAATTGTTTGAGCCGCTTTTTAGATAAATTTAGTTTGACCCTGAACCTGACCTGTTGTGACCCAAAATGACACACAGATTTTCTCGAACATGTGACGTAGCCCAATGTTCTTCTGGTAATCTAAAACAGTAGGATACAAAACTTTGTCAAAATCATTAGACCCGTTTTTAAGATGAAATTTTCATTACACACCTAGACACAAGATTTTATCATATGATAATATATGATACGATGGCTGAATAAAAATGAAAAATTTGGTATTTAAAAGAAATGGCTATCATTAAAAAAAAAGTATTTTTATTAATTTTTTATAAGTTTACCTTCTTGAATAATTGTATCTTTAACAGTCTCTCCCTGTAGAACACCTCTGCTGTATTGTACAAAAACTTCTCCATAGTTAAGACTGCAAGTTTCATCAATGACTCCAAGCATATTACGACCTTTACTTGGATCTATAGCAATACTAGCCCGCAATTTGATTTTGTCTGAAAAACAGAAATGCATTGAATTTTCAAATGGAAAATAATAAATTTACTATTGACATACTCTATACAAATTTTTAATTGTGTTACATTTATCGTGATATACAGGGGCGTGTATATAAAATGGACAAAAAGGCAAGTTGCACTGGGATTTTAACTGCAGGAAGCAACCTCGGGGACTGCTTTTACATAAAAAGTATGCATGTATGGGGCATAATCTGAGCAACCCATAAACGTAATCTGTACCAGGCTCACAATTTCTGTTAATGCACCTGATGGCATGTGGAAGTGCAGGAAAGAATCTTATGACATTAAACCTTACACCATTTGTAGAAGATATCCTACGTTAGTTGTTTTTGAAGAAGATATCCTAAGTTAGTTGTTTCGTATATTTTTCTCTATAGTGATAACAAGAAAATTGTTTGAGAGGAAAAGATTTTTCAAAGCAAAGTCCTTTGTTAGCTGCATAAAACATTTAAAACAATTTAACATTTTACTCAAAACCATTGATGTAAAATACCCGGGTATTTATTTTTAAGGGTAAATACCTAGTTTGGATATTTACCTGGGTATTTATTTTTCAATTCAATATAACAGTGTAAAACACTTGTATTGCTATTAATTATGATGTATAAGTGTAAAATAAAGAAAAAAAAATACAACTTTAGATCTTTTTACAACTGTTAAATTTAAAAGAAACACAAAGTTTACATTCCAGTATTGAATTGAAATGTCTCTTTGAATTATAATGAAGAATGTAAAAAAGCTAATGAATTTATTGTGAAGAATTTTATAGAAAATATCTTTTTTTTTATTTAAAAGAGAAACTATTTATGTATATAAATAATATACAAATATGTAATATATAAAATAAAAATATATAATTTTATCAACTCAGCAATTTTAGGTTTAAGAGGGAAGTTCGATATTCCACACAACTTCAGAATCTGAATTTTTCTAATTATCCACTTTTAAGCTATCGCCATTTAAATGTACTTCTTCATTTTCATGTTCTTTACGACTGGGTGATTCTTTTGCCGTGATACCGAATGCCGCTGCTGTGTTAAGGAATGCTTGAGCTAACGAAGATTTGTTTAGCTGCTTTTTTGATTCGGGTAGTATTAAGTTTACTTAATTAAATGTTTAATAAGAAGCCAAAATTAATTATAAAATTACATAGCACGGCGACAAACACCAAGGAACACATCCATGACAAGACAGCATTGAGATCAGTGTTGCCAATTCATATATACAAAAAAAGTGTGTTGCCAAAACAACAACTATAATGACAACAGAATTCAAATTCTAATACTCCCTCCAATTATGTTGTCACTTGAATTTACAAAATACATAAAAACTTACTTAGGTTAAGCACTTAATACACTCACATGAAATAATGATCAATGACATAAGAAAATAAACTAATTATTAAATGAAAGACAAATTTCAAATTAAAATATTAGAAGCAAACACTAGATTATCATATTAAAAAAATTATGTGATGAAAAGTTTGTGAAAGTTCAATCAGAGTCACAGTCTATTTGTTTTAAGCTGAGCAGTTCCCTTAATTTTTCAAATCTTACCTTTGGAAGAGCTTTTGTAAAAATATCTGCTAACTGCTCTTCAGATTTTATATATTTTACAATGACTGATCCATCATCACACTTTTCTCTAATAAAATGATAACGCACAGCAATATGTTTTGTGCGTTTGTGAAACACTGGGTTTTTGATAAGTTTGATGGCACTTTGGTTATCAACAAAAACAGCAATATCCTCTTCACATATTTCACTTTCACCCACATCTTGCAGAAGTTGGCGCAGCCACAGTATTTCCTTCACTGCAGTTGAAGCTGCAATATATTCAGCCTCAGTTGTGGATGTTGAAACAGTTGAACGCTTCTGGCTAGACCAAGTTACAGGACCATTGCTAATTTTGAAGACGTAGCCAGAAGTCGATTTTCTCGTGTCGACATCACTAGCAAAGTCAGAATCTGATAATCCAACAAGATGACAAAGATTGTTGGCTATTGGAGAGTACTCAATGCCATAGTCTGATGTACCTTTCAGGTATCTGAAAATACGTTTCACAGCATTCCAATGTACTTGGCCGGGATTGTTTTGAAATCGGCTGACCACATTAACAGAAAAGGCTATATCCGGACATGTGGTTGTTGCAAGAAATATTAAAGATCCAATAGCTTCTCTGTAAGGGATAGTTTTTCCATCTAGAAATGGATTCGATTCTGATGACAGGATTGTTCCAGGATCTGTAGGTACAGTATTTGGACTTGCATCATCTAAATTAAATCGCTTCAAGATTCTTCTTATATAACTTTCTGAATGCAAGAAAATTGATTTATCTGCTATATAATCTATTTCCATTCCAACAAAACAGCCTGTTTCGCAAATAGTTGCTTCAAACCTTTTTCTGAAGTCATCTACAATTTCGATTAGAATCTTCTTTCTTCACAAAATAATAAGGCATCATCAACAAACAAAATTAAAAGTACTTTCTTACCTCGAAAAAATGTCACTGAAAACACATGAGTCAGCACCAGCAGTACATTGATTAAAGCCAAAACTACTAGTTAAAAATTCTGAAAAAGTCTTGTTCCAGCATCTGGATGACTGTTTTAATCCATACAGAGACTTTTTGAGCCGACACACTAAATCTTTATCAAAACTTAAGCCTGGAGGGGGTTGCATAAAGATTGTTTCTTCAACTTCACCATAGAGAAAGGCAGTTTTGACATCTATTTGTAGAATTTTCCATTTTCTCTGTGCAGCTATGGATAATAAAAACCGTATGGTATCAAACCTTGAGGTTGGTGAAAAGGTTTCACTGAAGTCTACTCCCTCCACTTGAGAAAACCCTTTTGCACAGAATCTGGCTTTATATCTGTCAATTTTTTCATCGGGAAGATATTTTATCTTGAACACCCACTTGGATCCAATTATGTTACCTGTCTCTGGAAGAGGTACAAGCTCCCAGGTCTCATTCTTCTCCAGAGAACTTAATTCTTCATTTATGGCTTCTTTCCAATTATCTGCTTGAGGAGAATTCATTGCTTCTTCATATGTTTGTGGTGTTACAATATCTACTACATTTAATTCATAACGAGCAGGAACTCTTAAAGTGTTTCTGGGACGAAGGCCATAGTGATCATCATTGGGCGGGGGATTACTGCACAAATTATTTGGAACTTCATCTATGGAATCCTTATTCATATCATCTTCATCAATAGTAAACAGGAATGTTGATGTTGGTGGTGAGATACTCAGCTTAGAATTTTCTTCATTAAAGATGACATTTCTTGATATTTTGATGGTTTTAGTAACTGGATCAAAGAGACGATAGTTTTTAGATTCCTTGTCATACCCTACAAAAATCATTTTCTTGCTCTTGGGTTCTAATTTCTTTCGAAGGGCATCAGGCACATGCATGTAAGCCTCTGAACCGAATATTCTTAAATGATTAAGTGACAAAGATTTTCCAGTCCACAATTCATGAGGGGTAGAATCTGGAGCTTGAGTTGGAGGAGTTCTGTTCCTAATATAAACAGCTGTATTTACAGCTTTTGCCCACAGGTACAAAGGCAGTTCTCTGGAATACATCATGGAACAAGCACTTTCCACAATTGTGTGCATATCTCTTTCAGATCTTCCATTCTGTTCGGGCATATAGGGAGCAGTCGTTTGTAATTCAATGCCCTTTTTCTGTAGAAAGTCACTAAAATGCAGATTGATGTATTCGCGCCCATTGTGAACTCTGAGTGCTTTTATTCAATGACCAAATTTATTTTCACACAGCTGAACAAAGTTCTGGAAAGCTTCTAGAGCATTACTTTTATGTTTGAGAAAATTAACTGTTTTAAAACCACTGAAATCATCTTTCATTAAAATGAAATAATTTGCTCCACCTACAGATTGTACAGACATAGGACCACAGATGTCACTATATATCAGTTCTGCTGGTTTAGTTGCCTTATATTATAATCCTTATAATTAAATGAAAATCTGTGCTGTTTACCATATTGACATCCCTCGCAGAAGAATTCATCTTTTTCTGAGATGTCTAATTTTTTAATCAATCTTCTCTTACTTAATTCACAAAGAGATTTCAAATTTATATGACCTGTTCTTTCATGCCACATTTTCAAATTGTTCTTATGAGAGATATTAGCTTCAGGTAAACTTACAGTCTTAAAAAGCATGTGGTATAAGTCATTTGCTGAACGGACTGCAGTGCCAACTAATTCATCTTCACAGTTGTAGATATCAGCATGATCTTGCATTTTTGTTATTTTCATGCCTTTGATTGCTATCACACCTTCAGAGAGAAGATTTTTCTTTAGATCAGGAACAAAGAGAACACCGTGTATTTCTCCTTTGAGCCATTCTCCATTGATGAATTTTTGAATTTTTACATTTCCTCTACCTTTAATGGGTAATTACAGATTGTTTCCAAGACGAATAACTCCATTATCACTTGATTCAATGAAACTGTTAAAATAGTTAAGGTTATAGCTCATGAGAGCAGATGCACCACTGTCCAGAATGCATTGGTCTTCACTTCTTTCAACACTTTTTCCTATTTCACTGCTAAATGCACTGTAATTTGATGAGCCCCTATTTCTTTCTATAACATCATGACCTTTTTCACGAGGCTTGGAACAACACTCTCTTGCATAGTGACCTTTTTTTTTAACATGAGTAGCAGGTTATTTTTGTTTTGTCCACGTTTCTGTTTGAATTTTAAATTTAGTTTCATTTCCAGGCCTTTTTTGCTCAAATTTTGGGCGATTGGAAGCAAAAAAAGCAGACTCACTCTGCTCCGATTGAGATAATGAGGTTTCTTCATCAATGAGTCTTGCCGTTAGATTTGATAAGTTTTGTTTACTATCATCAACGGATAACCATGCTTGTCTGAAGTTTCTGTACTTTGGAGGCAGTGTCCCCAAAATTTTTGTAAGGATAGTTGCATTGCTTATACTTTCACCAGAGTCTTTGATTTGATGTGCAAGATTTTCAATTTTTGCTATGTACTGCACTACTGTTTCATTGTTTTCAATTTTTATCTGATGGAATTTGTCAAGTAATAGCACTTTGTTGAAGTCAGATTTAAGTTTAAAGATAGAGTCTAGTTTATCTAATATTTCTTTGGACGAAGAGCAACTTTCAATGAGCGTTACTTGAGATAATTCCATCGCAGAAGATATAGTAAACATCACTACTGCATCTTCTCTTTCCCATTTTCAATTTTTGCATCGTCACTGTCTGGCTTAATTTTAATGCCGTTGGCAGTAGAGAATACTCCTTTTGCTTTTAGAGCACAAACGATTTGGAATTTCCACTGAGAATAGTTTTGTTCATTAAATTTGTTAATAGCGGAAACATCAACGCCAGCCATTCTGACACGTTAGGCTTACGACAACGTGGTTTCAAACAACAAGTTGCAGAAAATAATAGCGAAACGAATTCACTCACTTTAAAACAAACAAACGCAGTCGGAAGCGTGTGCAGGGGCCATAACCTTTTAAGTTTACTTAATTAAATGTTTAATAAGCAGCAAAAATTAATTATACAATTACATAGCACGGCGACAAATGCCAAGGAACACATCCACGACAAGACAACATTGAGATCAGTGTTGCCAATTCATATCTACAAAAAAAGTGTGTTGCCAAAACAACAACTATAATCATGACAACAGAATTCAAATTCTAATAGGTAGGAATGTGGATTCGGATAACAAATGTTTTATTAAATGCGTGAGAGCTGTATTGCTTTACATCTATTTTAGTAATGAATAAGTTATGAATTATTTTAAATATTTTTATGTTTTGATTAGTATACTAAGGTGAATTTGACGTTTTAACTTTACATAAACAATTTTTTTCTATATATTTAATCGTCTCTAACATATATGACAGGATAAAAAGTTAAACCCTTTGAAAATGCAAAATTCAAATTCAAAATTTTAAATTCCCTAAAAGATTTTTTCTAACTTTATAAATCCGTATTAAACCTAGTTTGCCCCTGTTATCTTGGTTTTCTAACCGTACAATTATTACTTTCATCCATCAATTTCGATCTCTCTTATAAGTTAAAAAGTGCTGAGTTTGCATTTCTTGCAGCAGTCAGTGGTTTGCAGCATCCAGGTCGGGCCAAACCTTGTTGTCGTCATGTCTTGGTTACTTTGCAAAGCTGAAAACATTTTCTTTTTAAAACTTGGGAAGGACACCGTTTCTTCAGTGGCATTTTCTCAAACTAATGCTGTGAGTTCAACGGTTGCAGAAAATATGGAAGAAAACAAATATTGGTCTTGAGCCTGTATTTACTATACAACCCCCTGCTTTGTTGAAGCTTGTATCCTGTAAGTGCAAAAAGAACTGACAACAAAACTGTGGGTGCAAAGAGGCAGGTCTTTGTTGTTCCAACATGTGCCTCAACTGCGAAGGGAACTGCAACAACATATCAGTGGTGAATCAAGACAAGGAAGACGAATTCTACCTTGAAACCAAGCTGGAGATGCATTACCCACCCAATGGAAGAGGAACAATCCATGCCACGAGGAATGAAATATTTACCATCCATGCCACGAGGTATGAAATGTTTACCATTAAGAAAACATTTATTCTGTAATATTGATAGTAAATAAAAAATTCCACTAATTCCATACGTCTATTTTCTATGTTGTATATGTCGATTAACAGAAGGAGCCTTCAAATAAAAGAATACGGAAATAAGATTTTGCTTTTTTACTTTATATAAATATACTTACTAAAGTTTGTTACTAATGTACATAATTATTTATAATTAATTAATGATTCATAATGATTCGTCGTATTTATTATCAGGCAACTACATTGTAAAATGTTGTCAATCACATAGTTTTTAGTATCATTAATAGTCAAAGTTTGCTGAAAATGGTTAATTTTCATGTTAAATTGATGTACAGGGCCGTAATTCCCGTTTTTAAGTCTTTAGTCTTTTAATTCCTCTCAATTTTACCTCCTGTTGGAGTACGCGCTCTCCAGAGGAGGTGGAGCTGCTCCATTGCTCCCACCTTCACTTGCCGCCGGATCTGCACTTTTCCTCTACCTCAAATGCATAAAATATAGTATAATTTTTAGCATCATTGTTAATGTTTGCATAAAATAATTAGTTTCCATGTTAAATGCCGTAAAAAAAAAAAAAAAAAAAAGCTTAATTCCCATTTTTTATTTTTAACACCCATTTTTGCTGCACTCTCATGGCTAAACCATTGATCAGAGAAAAAAACTTTCAGCACATAAAATGTAGGAAATTTTATTCTTTTAATTCATACACTGTCGACTTTCAAGCAAAATGCATAGTTCTGGAGTTATTTTGAAAAAACAGAGAAAAGTCCTTTTTTAACATGTTTTTCGACGTTGTAAAAAAAAAAAAAACATATATCCCGGGAAAAATTTGTTGGAAAACTGCAGATTCGTGTTCAGCGACCCAAAAAAGATAAAGGAATTAAATATCAAAACTACACCAAAACTTTCCTTGAATTAGAAACAAATATAATCGTTATATCACATACTAAATGATACCTACCAATGCGATGCCTGTGTAGAGCAAGAAGAAGAGATTTAAAAAATGGTTCCGTAGTTAAATGTATCCCTGATTTTGATAAGTCCTTAAAATTGTAGAGAGCTGTACATGTATTCGACTGGAGGAACTCGGCAGCTACACTTTCCTCATAAAGCATTTCTGTTAGCATTTTCAACATGCTTTCTTGAAGTCGAAGGAACGTCCTGTGTCGAACACCGAGATCATTTAAGAGCATTGTAAAAGGACGATTCAGATACAGAGGAACTGAAAGATAATCATTTAATTACTTAACTGAAATAATACTTCCAATTAAAAAAAATAACAAATTAATGAAAAGCAAATAACAAGAACATGAAAGAAGTATATGGGCTTAATTATTAAAAATAAAGCACAAATGTTAATAGTGTCAGAATTATTGATTATTTTTGGGCACGTGTTTGAGGCGTGACTGACAAAATACTTTTTTCTTATGGATGCATGACCTAGTTGATGGTTAACAATTACTTTTGCACTGCTAAATTTTTGAGAAAAAAAGAAACTATAGACTTTTTTTAGACAATTTGATATGCTTTGTATTTTATATATATTTTGAGTTGATTATAATTATTTCATAAAATAATAATAGCAAACTTGTCAATCAGCTTGGGACCAACAGTTACCAAAATTGCATTGTATAAGGCTGCAGCATACATGTTTGAGGCACATCAAAATCTTGTTCAATAGTACTTTTATGTTACCAGAGCGCGATGGTTTTGACTTGGTTGAAGTGTAGTGGTTATGTTTGCTCTAATAAATGTTTGAAATCACTATAAAACAATAATAAACTGTTTAGGCATTTTATATTTTAAATACATTTTATTTAATACATTGAACTGGGAAGTGCTTTTTACGGTATTAAAAATTAAAACTAGTTTAAAACCAATCGACATGCCTGTCATTATTATTTTTTTAACTCATCAAATTAAATAAAAATTATCTAAATTGCAGTTTTTTTTTCTCTTTTACTTACCCATCATATGTAGTATAGGGTAAGTCTTGTAATCGTTTTGAAAACCGAAAAAAAAAAACTTGATGGATTTACACGTTTCAGACATTGGAGATTCTAAAAAACATACAGTGAAACTTCCATTTAACGAAGTCTCATCGTTACTCTTAAAAACTTCGTTATGAAGAAAATTCGTTAAATAGAAATCAACTTAAATTCATGAAATTTTTCCCTCAGATAAGACAAACAGGTATTGGATTCAGAAGTATTTGATTTAGTTTCAATTTTGAAGCCGTCTTTTACAAGACAGTTGTGTACGGTCGATGAAATCACGTCACATTCCCAAACTTTCATCAGCTCTGATACACGGGTTCTCAAACTATTGTTTTCACTACATTGTCTTTTTTCTGTTTTACTGTATTTTTTATTCCTTAATGTACTTCAAGATTTTTTTATTATTCCTTAGACTAATAGCTGAACTTTAGAAGTATTGGCAGGAACAAAAATAATTCTTCGATTTGCATTTTGAAGCACATTCTTATGGATGTACAAAACAATTGTCTATCAGCAATGAAAGCTCAGAATGGTAACTGTCTAATTGATATTTTTTGCGTCAATGCATCTGGCACCATTGCGTCACTGCATCTTCTATATCATTGAATGTAAAAAGGGGATTTTGACCTCCCCCAACTGTCATCACTGGAGTCTCGGTGTGCGAGAGTGGTGATAGCAAGTGTTTTTCTTAGTGGGAAAAAAATTCTTTTACTTAGCACCAAGCCGAATGGAAATTATTTAAATGTGTTCATTTTCATACAATCTGCTGTAATAAATTCGCATATCCATCGCAACAACAACCTCTTCGTTCGAGTTCTGTACACTTACAAAAGTGGAATAAACTTCGTTATATAGAATATATTTTTCGTAATATGGAGATTAATTTACATGCTAATGATGTTCAAAGTCAAAGTTCTTCAGAAAATTTCGTTAAATAGAAAACTTTGTTAAATAGGGACTTCGTTAAAGGGAAGTTCCACTGTATTTTTAGAAAAAAAAAATTTCGTCCGTCTGTCTGTGTGCCTGTAAATGCTCTATCTCCTGAACAAATTGAGATAGAGACGTGAAATTTGGTATGTGTACTTAGTATGTAATAATGGGAAGAAGCTTATGGAATTCAGTAACCTCGATTATCCGGAACTATTTTTTTCGGACTCTTGAAATATTCGTTCTGATAAATGGTATATAAAAATTTTCGAAATTGTTTATTTTAAAGAATGACTATAAATCACAATAAAAAAGCATAAATTTTGCATTAAGAATGAAGTTGGTCGGATAATTAGCTGCCGAGATAGTTGTTATCGCATTTTCCACACTCTTCGATTTTTCATGACCCTATATTTCATTCAAATTTCAATTCAAAGATATATTTTAATTAGTAAGGAGACGCTTAATCCGACACAGTAAACTGTTAATAGGATTGTCATTTTTAGAGTTATAAGGATGTTTCTCTTGCACAATTCAGTAATAGAGCATTTGAAGTTTATGACGTCATCAAGCCAAGATTTTATTTGAATTGCAATGCATTTTATAAATAGTTTACACATGTTTTATTTTCATATTTGATACTATGCATATCCATGATGGGTAAGTATTACGGGGGTCCTACAATGACTAGTTTCTAATCTGAAAGATTCACTGTCGCTAATGTAACCACTATAACCTCAACCAATATAAAAGCATCACTACGCTAAATATGGTGTATCTCAAACACTTACTCTAAGGCTCCTATACAATCCGGGCTGACTCACATCGTCATTTGATTGCCTGTAGGAGAAGAACGATTGGCCACGCCGTGTTACGCCATGTGTGCAATTCTATGTGCTGATTCTATGTGGACATCAAAATGCTTGATGATTCAGCCTGTATTGTAGTAGCCCAAACCTACTCTGTAACCTCATATTTTGTAATTTTAGAGTCAATTTAAAAACAGGAGAAACATCTATGCCATTATTATTGTAATAACTATCATTTTATAACACGTATATTTTTTGGAACTATAACAGATCATTTTTTTTGTTTTTAAACAAAGGTGCACAAATCCTTATTTCTGAAAATAATATAAAAATCGCTTTTTACAACTATTATGAATTTTAACATGAATGGTGCAGATGCAAAAGTCACATTATCGACTTTTTTAAGGTTTTGAGTTATTTATATCACAGTGTTCGTCTTTTTAAAGCAAATCAGACTGTAATAGTGATTTGGTCCATAAAAAACATATTAAGGTTGAAAAAAAAATTGCTGCAAATCTCGTTTTGATGTATAACTTACATTATCCAACAACTGTTTTGCTGCAAAACTCACACTCTCCAATTCAATCAATCAGGGAGGTACAGAAGTAAGAAGTAGTGTAAAATGTTGCACTAGTTTAATGACAGTGAAGAAGTTAAGCCCTGTCTTATAGTAAAATTTTTGCACAAATTATTTTTAATAAATGTTTTTTGATTTTTTTGTTTATTACCCTCCAAAAATAGCATAATGAAAACTAATGTTCAGATTTTTTTTTTCTTTTTGGTTCTTGTTGTTTTAAATTCATGACTATTTTGGTTTATAACTAACATTACCCATAAAAGTTTGCTGCAAAACTCACATTTTCCATATTTAAATTTAAATTCTAGATTTACCACATTTATTACAGGTTTAGGACTATGTGCAAGTAGTTGTTATGGCCACAAATATATCACACAAAAAAAAATTGTGCCAATATATCATGTTTATTAATAATAATCAGTTTTTTGCATTTTTCTAAAAACTAGGTTATGTGGAGTGTGTGAATTTTGCATCTACACCCTTCACATAAAATTTTTGCCATTATTTTTGTAACACATCCTTATTTCAAAATAACATCAATTAACTTCCTCTACATATCAAACAATATAATATATCACAGGTGGTTGGTAAATTCTTAGCATTTAATTATACATTTTACATTCAAATTACATTTACAGATTATTCTCAATTTCAAACTGGCTACTGGCTGACAGTTCTTGAATTCATTTTTATTCGTAAACACATAAAATTGGAACTTGTTCTTATTTATAAACTATGAAATCAAACAGCATTTTTCATTTTTTGATAAAGACAAAGACTTTTTTTGAATAGATACTCTTTTAGACTTATACTCTTAGAATAGATACTATTTTAGACTTTTACTCTTAGAATAGGTACTCTGTTAGACTTATACTCTTAACTTTATACTCTTTTAGAATGGTAGCTGAATTTTGTACACTACAGTCCAACAAAGGTGACAGCAATTGCTTATAACTCAAGGTGGAATGAATGCATTTATAAAAAAAAATTAAAAACGCTATTCGATTCCAAAATACTTCAGTATTCATGCCTGCAAGTTGCATGCTTTTACGTTTAATAATGAATTTTTGAATGTATCAGAAAGTTTCGTGCTGTTGAGTCATTTTTTTTTCTTTTAAATCGCCTTAATGTATTGAAAATTTTGATATTAAAGGAAACTCACACTATAAAAACTGTTTGAATACCTAGATTTATTTCAAGACTAGAAAAAGGCATTACCTGGAGCACTGGTTCTGGCGATTTCTAATCTAGTGCTGTTGGGACATTCAAACTTCTTCATGCTTTTACGAAACACTATCTGGGCATCTTTAAGAGTGGGATCTACAGCAAGCATGCCCTTGAATCCACCATAACGGATCTGGAAAGCACTGCACGACTTGTCATGACCAAGAGATTTATGAACCTAAAATATTACAAGAATCGGAAAAAAAAATATTGTCATGTTACAAATGATGCAAATGGTCACAGTCACAACGATGACCAAAATATCCCTTCCTTCAATTTGTCGTATTATGGATCGCAAATGGCTGTAAATTCGTTACTATACTGTTAGAGGAGGCAATTAAGAGTCCTCTCCTCTCATTCGAAAACACACGCTTGCTGATGTTAATCCTATGTGGCATTATTTTTCTACTATCTCGTTTGCATTTCAATATTTTTAAAAGATTTTTTTTTTGTATTGGATAGCACAGATCAATCTCTATTTCCGCCATTGATTACTTTTTCGATTTTCTTTCCCAAAGCTTTAGTTATAAGATTTGCAAGCGAAATATAAAAAAAAGTATTTTAATTAATAAGAGTGGTATTCTAAAAATTGACCGTTTTTGTATAATTACTATATATGTAAACGAACCTCTAAGCAAAAATTTAAATATAGCACGAGTTAGTAAACGTTATTACTAATTCATAGAAACCAGTCATATAAATTATACGATGATTTGCGGCAGAATTAGCAGGGATGATCATTATATTTTTTCCCCCGATTGTATGCATTTGTTTAATGAAACCTTTAGAAATTTGCTTTGGCTTTATAAATTATATTTTTAATACTAATCTACATTTTGTTTTTTATAGAGATTAAAAATTATAGTTTGTTTATGGGTTTTTTTCTTTCATTTAAACTACATTAATTTTCCCATTGAGTCTTCATTTGAATGTATTTGTCTAAGCATGTTTGTTATTCCATATTTTGAATGGGGCAGGCTGGACCAAGATGGATTTCATGCAGGCCGGCCCTGAAAATTTTGATCCATGCAAACCTCTAATCACAGCATGCTTGTACTATGATACATAAATCTGACATTTTGTTATTTTTAAAAGAAATGTTCCTTACCCCCTCCCACTTTTTTTAAATGTACTATGTTAAATGAAATATATTTTAAAATGCTGTATGTAATAAATTAGTCATTGAAAGCATTAAAAATATATAATTGTGATTGCATTTAAGTTTAAAAGTGTCCAGAGCCTTCAAAAGTTACAATCGACTGGTTCCGCAAATCATCGTACTTCGATGAGAGGTCACTATAAGTGTTTTTAAAATCATCTGTAATTTATTACAAAAGGACTTATTGACGTCACAAGGACTCGGATATGACTTATCTTCCATGTAACATGACGACAAATAAAAGCTTAATTTTGTTCATGATGCATTCATGTTTTAGTCATGCTGAAATAACAGTCATTATGACATCAATAAATTCCGCTTTGTAACAAGTCATAAGTGGTGTAACAAAATTTTAAAAAATATTATATCATTAGTTAACCACTGCTTTAAACTTTTGCCAGTACATTTTTCAACTGCAAAGCACCTTTGCTGTAGTACGTGACGCACCTAATGACTTGTCAAGAAGAAACAAACGGTCAAAGCGATTTAATATAGAAGTAACCAAATGACGTTCACTTCAAAGTTGCTATGTAATTATATAATAAAAATTATATTTTGGTCACATCGTGACTGTGACACGATACTGAATGGCTGTACTATAAGAGAACTTTGTTAATGTAATTTGAAAGATTCAAGAAATCCATGATGGCAATAAAAGCTTAATTTTGTTCACAATGCAAGTTTTAGTCATGCTGAAATAACCGTCATTATGACATCAATAAATTCCATTTTGTAACAAGTCATAAGTGGTGTAACAAAATTTAAAAAATATTATATCATTAGTTAACCACTGCTTTAAACTTTTGCCAGTACATATTTCAACTGCAAAGCGCCTAAGATGTAGTACGTGACGCACCTAATGACTCGTCAAGAAGAAACAAACCGTCAAAGCGATTTAATATAGAAGTCGCCAAATGACGTTCACTTCAAAGTCGCTATGTAATTATATAATAAAAATCATATTTTGGTCACATCGTGACTATGACACGATACTGAATGGCTGTACTATAAGAGAACGTTGTTAATGTAATTTGAAAGATTCAAGAAATTCATAACAGCATTTTAAAATTTAGAAAAAATCTATTTTCTTTTATATAGAAATTGTTATAAAAATGTTAATATGATTTTTTTTCTGCATAAAAATAAGCTCTTTCAGTTAAAGGACTTAAATCTTTTCAGATTTTTAACAGTTTGCAGGGCTCCTAGAACATTACGTTTCTTGCGACGAAGGAAACAAATCTGCTGAAGGTCATAGCAATAAAAATGATTCCATCAACAAGCATATTGACATGAATGAAAAAAAAAAAAAAAAAAAAAAATATATATATATATATATATATATGTATATATATAAGTATATTTTAATGTTTAATTGTGAAAATTATTGCATATTAGGCTCAATAGCAGCTCACACAAATGCAACAAATATATTTCATTAAAAATTTCATTTTTAATGAAATATATAAGAATATAAAGCTATATTGCCAAAGCATATAATTGCAAAGCATTGCCAAAGCATCTATGTTCGAAAAAAGATGAGGTGTTGTATCAAATATCTGTTGATTAGTGCCAAGGTAGCGTACACACTATTGCAAGTACTACTATATTTGGATACAACCCCTCATCTTTTTGCTACCTTTTGGGAACAACGGATTTCGAGCTTATTCTATCGCCGATAATTTTCAGATTTTCAAGCTATGATTTTGAGACTTTCACAAAAGTTGCTCTATATACTTAGCTAATACATTATGCATATTATAATTTGATTGCATTCGTGCATGCGCAGTGAAACATTTTTTAGTAAACCTGCTCATTTTTCATCCAATTTTTATTATTTTTTAATTCTGATTGCAGAGTATTATGTACAATATTGTTTGTCATATTTTCTGAAAAGAACTTTTTTTTATATTAAGAACTCTGCAAATTATAAGCAAAAAACTTGGCGAAATTTGGGACTGTTTTTATAAAAATCTTAATTTCTCTACGAGTATACATGCTATCCTCATAAAAATGAACACAGTATATTACAATATGTCACTTATTAATAATCTCTAGTTTGAACGCTTTTGATACATTAGTTTTTACAGGGTTATCCAAACGATATTCGTTCTTTTTCAATTTGTTGACAGTCCCCTATGCGGTTTCGAGAAAAAATATTCACGGCAATATATAACATATACTATACTGTTTGCACACCTGCAGTTTCAGGTTAATTCCTCATGTATTTTTCTAGATAGTTAACAAAACGTCTAAAATCGCAAGTGACCGGTCACCTTTGGCAATATAGTGTACATGCATATCTATATACGTACAGTATGTCGTAAAATGGATTGAAAGTTTTAAAAATTCAATAACTAGTAAGTGGCAAAAGCTATTGAAGATATTGTTTATGGAGAATAATGTGGGAAATCGGCAATATCTTTATACTATGCTTCCTTGTTTTAATTTCAAATATCACACATAGATGGCGCTGCACTGTCTCAAACTGTAATAGTGCCCAATAAAATTTGAAATTTCAAACCGCAAACCGACTTTTTAAACATGCAGTGACAGGAAAGGGGGGGGGGGGGGGTACAGTCGATCATGAAAGCCGTAGAAGTCAATCAAAGAGATGTAGGGACAGATCTCCCATTGTTAATTCTATATTTTCAGGGAGCACTGCACCTGCTGAAAAGTCCTCTTCCATTTACTTTGTCCTGCTTCCCTGTAGTGCTTTGTCCTCCATATCCTTGAACGTTATATATTGGTGATACTTGGAATAAAAACAAGGAACACATTCCAACTTCACATGTTACTCTCCTACAAGAATAAATTAAAAAAATTGTCACCGTTCATTTGATATTTATTTTTAATTTTTTTCTTTACGACAGCCTGTATATAAATATAATAAAAATTACTTTCTATATATTTCTTAAGTAAATTTCAATGCATCACTCACCTGTGATGCTAACTCAACTGATATTCTTCCAACACCATCAGAAAAGCAGTAAGGTTTCCCATTCACTTCATCATATCCTCTTTCTATATCGTCTTCCATTCGTACAAGATTGGGATCCAAAGGAACCGATAATGCATCTTCCGTCTGGGAAAAGCATTGTCCCATTCGAGCCATATACTTTGGAACACTGTGTATATGAGAAAAATCACCCATCCACCCTCTTATCGTAGCAGCCGTCTGACCTTCCTCATCCTCTGCATACATCCATACGCCATGATCTCGAATTTGAGAGTTGGACCATGCGAGAAATTCATACTTCCGAGATCCAATGTAAATGCCCTTGGTCATGGGATTTTTTATGCATGAATCCAATACAATATCATGAGCATACGGGGCATTAAAACTCAATCTAGACAAATTATCTTCACGGAATGAAACACGTACTGAATGTTCAGCGTCAAATTTTCGTAACACGCGGTTACTCATCATAATTTCTTTAGGCCAGAGCAACTGTCTTGTCGGCGTAAGTATTATTCTTCGGATCATACTACACTTTAACGGCACAATATAATCCTTGAAGTTTATTTCATCCTTATTTGATGTATAATAAATGTATTGACTTTCAATAGTGTGCCAGAAATTAATAATTATGCCAGAGTCCAGAGCAAAGAGTACCGAAGTCAATGCTTTTTCTAAAAAATCTGGGTTCTGTTGACACAAATCTACAAGTTTTCTGAGACTATTTTCAATATCCGATGTTTGTGAAATCAAAGAAAAATTTCTTCTAAGCATGGCAGTAATCAGATAAGTACAATCAAAATCCATGTTTTCTATATTAGGATCTAATGGTTTATCCATTGGTACATCGGATATGCAAGAATAATACACAGATTTTTCACTGGATCGATTGTGAATACGAGAAAGGACTTCTCGAACTTTCTGGGAATCTTCAAAGGCCATGCACAAAACATTTGCCCTACCTAACACATCAGGATCTCTATCAGGCAAAAAACTTCTACATCTCCTTATCACTTGTCCTGGATTTAGTATAGAAAATACAAGATAGAAAATGACAGGTGGATTAAACAAATCAAAATATATTTTTGATGGATTGTCATCAATATTTACAAAAATCTTTCTTATGTTTTGATAAGAGAAAGTTATTTCGAATATTCCATTATACTTTATGACGACATTCCGGGTATCGTGGTAAAAATGTACCCTGCCTCTCATTTCAATATTTTCTAATTCTGAAAACTTATGAAACCTACCATTGTGAGGCAAAACTCCGAAAGTGATATTCTGGTATGTTAATTCATGACAAGCATGCTTACATTCCACAAAACTCTGATTACTATAAAACTCGATGTATGAAGTAGGCAAGCAATAAAAAAAGCTCCACCATTTTATATAGAATTCTTCATATAATTGTGCTTTTGAAGTATGGGGCAAATTTTCCGCTTTTCCGCTAATCTCTAACGTCAACTCTTCGATCTCGGGGTAATCTTCATTTTCAGCTTTCTTTGCTCGAGGATACTGGATGACGGACGTCAATCCACATCTCTGAACAGTTGATATCACCTCAGAAATAAGTTCATTTTTTTCAGTGGAATTCAACTGTTGTCTAGGAACAAGAGTAATTCTAAAGTTGAGTTCAGCCATGATAATTCCTAAAAATAAAAGAAGAATAGTTATTATTAGTTTTTTGCTGTAGTCAACGAAAGAGACAGGCCGTGATACTTCCATCCTCTTGGCTGTCACGTGATCCAGATAGGCTGGTTTTCACCAATTGTCGAATTGTCCTGTGATCAAGGTAGGCTAAAAAGCAGCTGAGATCGATGGAGTACCGTGGCCTGTCTCTTGTTGGCTGCTGTTTTTGGGTATGAGATTTTAAAACATTCAAAAGACTACACAACTCCAGAGACTAATTGAAAATAGAAAAAAAATTAACCCCCCCCTCCCCCCCCAAAAAAAAGCATGAGTTTGATGAGTTGCAACACGGAAACTAGCTATATAATATTGTAGCAACAGTCAGCGCATGCAAATCTATTAAAATTACTCCTAAAAAAATCTCCTTCCTCAATGTTTGTCGAAGAAACAAATATGAATTGAGATTTTCTGTATATATATACAGTGGTGGCCAAAAGTGTGGACCTTTTTTGAAAGTTTCATGTTTATCAACTTTGTGTGCTTGTAGAATATATTAATTTTCACTTAAATACAAACGTTTACATATCAAATTGAAGGTAATTTAATGTAGAATTTAATAATAAAAACAGTATTATAATATCTGTATTACAAAAAAAAGTTATGCAACTAATAGTAAGATCTATCTTAGATTTGCATTTTTTTAAAGTGATACTTACACAATCAATACTTAGTAGGATAACCCTTATTTTTTAAGACAGCTTCACAGTGTCTTTTCATCGAGTGAACAAGTGTTTGGAGTTCATTTTTCGTAATCACGTGGTGCCAAGAATCAATTATAGCTTCAATAAGTTGTCTTTTATTGGATGGACGTTTTTTTCGTACAAGAATTTTCAAACGTCGCCACAAATTTTCAATTGGATTGAGATCAGGGCTGTTTCCTGGCCATGGTAATATATCCATGCCTTTATTTTGAAACCATGCTTTGCATACTTTTGCTGTGTGACATGGAGCTGAATTCTGCTGAAAAATAAATGGCGCGTTGTTGGGGAAGAGATCCCTGATGGAAGGAAGATATCAATTTTGGTTCCAGGACAGTTTCGATGTATTTTTTGGCATTCAAGGATGCCATCAATCACTTAAATTTGGCCCACACCATCTGCACATACATTCCCAAATCATGACATTTGTTGGGTTTTTTGTAGTTGCTTCAATGCAATCAGGATGAAGTGCTTCTCCTACTCTACACGTCTCACGTATTTACTACCATCACTACCAAATAGCGATATTTTACTCTCATCGCTCCAGATTACTTGCTTCCATTGATTTTCTGACCATTTAATGTGTTCATTATCCCACTTAACTCGTTTTTTGTGTTGCTTTTGATTTAAATATGGTTTTTCCTTGGAATTCTAGCTTGTAGTCCAAATCCTGATAACCTTCTTCTTATTGTTCTTGAACTTACTGCAATGCCCGCTGCATTCATTTCACATCTAGTGGCATCTGATGAAATTTTTCTATCTTGAAGGTATAGCCGTTTAATTTTTCTATCGGCAGTAGCACTTGTGCATTTTTTTCCGGCCTGATTTGGCCTTATTTTCCACTGATTTCGTTTTTTCATAACGTAAACAGAACTTTCGTACACCAGAACAAGTCACTGAACCACCAACTTGTCTTGCAATTTCAGAATAAGAGAGGCCATTTTCTCTCAATATGACAATTCGGCTTCTTTTTGTAGATGTCCAATTAGTTCTTCTTGTTGATGACATTGTTTAAAATTAGTTTAATTAAAAAAAAGGACTTTAAATATTCAACAATAGCAATACTCTATTTAATTGTACTAGTATGCATCATACTGCAAAATATTTCCACAACAATAACTCTTTTACCATCCAAATAACCTAAACTATAGTTACATTACAGACATTTGATTGGTCCTCAGAACAGTGTTTGTGATTGGCTAGTACGCTTTTATTACAAAACACGTCCTTATTCAAAACGATTTGTGTTTGTTTGTTCTACTAAAATGAGCATAACTTTTTTTTGTAATACAGATATTGTAATACAGTTTTTATTATTAAATTCTACATTAAATTACCTTCAATTTGATATATAAACGTTTGTATTTAAGTGAAAATTAATATATTCTACAAGCACACAAAGTTGAAAAACATGAAACTTTCAAAAAATGTCCAAACTTTTGGCCACCACTGTATATTGGAATTCATAGCAGGTGGTTTTTGTTTAAAATCTGACAAGAGTCCGATGACTTTTATGACATTATTTTCTACAGTTTTTTCATACAAAGTAGTAATTTTAAGGATGAAACTTCTTTCTGAACCCTAAAAAATTTACAACACATAATATGAAGATGTTAACGATTTATCACAACAGCTGAAATCATTAAAAATTCTTTTAATACTTTTTAATAATTGCATAATTCTGGATCTTCTAAGTGTCCAATTACATTTGGAAGCCACTGTATCACTACAAATTATCGGACTGAGCAAGATTTTTTTATTAAGCCGTTAAATAAATCTTAAATTACGGGAAACACTAAGATTATACAGTGGGTTGTTCACATTAAAAACTCCAAATTGATTTACTGAAATCATATAGTCACAGAATTTGACTGTGAACCATGCACTTAAATAGGCAAATTATCGAATTCCATTACAGTTTTGCTTTTCTAGTTGCTGGGTAAATTGCAGTGTAACCAGAAATAGGGAGTAATTTGTAGAGCAGGTGACTGCTTCCAGCGTCATTAAAATTGTACCAACATGAACTTTTATTTTAAAGAGTTAGAACTAGAATAACTAGTAAAACATTGAAAAAAAAGTTTCTGATTTATATATGTGTAATATGTTATTTCGTGGCCAATATTTAATTAATAGTAGGATGTAAAAAAATCGGACATTTTAAAAATTAAAATAAGATTTTTTTTTTTAAATCAAATTTTTATTATTTTTGTCCTGCATATCAAGAATTGTATTGTAGGTTTCCAAAACAATTAAGCCTTCAATTAGATGCTAATAAGGAGCATAAACTATATGTTTACCATTTTATTAATAAAATTATAATTAGTAATTACAGAATGCAAATAAGTTGTTTCATTAATTTAGTCCAAACTAGCTAACCCGCCAGGCATTGCCCAGGTAATAATAATATGTTCTATACGAATATGACTGAAATCTGTAATGCTACCGAAATCAAGTCGAATGAGGCAAACCTCGTCATAATCGGGCTCATAGAACCCGAGATAGAAAAGTGCATCCTGGCGGTCGAAAGTGCAACTAAAATATTTAAGGCTATAGATATCAAGTCGAATGAGCCAAACCCCGTCGTAATCGGGCCATAGAACCAGAGATACTTCTATAGTTCTACCTTCCCCCGCCAGGGAGCGCAATCTGTTCTGGAAGAGGCCTTTTCAAAATGCTCGACCCAACCAAAGTTCCTAGTAGAATTGAAATTTAACCACAGGTAAACTAAACATTGACAAAATAGCGGAAATCGCGAAAGTGGGTTACGTAAACAATCGGTTTCGAAATGGTTAATGCAGATATTTTTTAAAACCGAACGATGCATTTTGAAGAAAATGAACGTGTCGTGTCTATGATCTGGAGTCTACAGTTTGTCCGTATTCGCATTTCCGAAAAACGAAAATCGCATGAGTGAGTTTTAGAAATAATTTTTTACGGGGTTAAAATTAAAAATTTTTTAAACGGATACCAGATTTTAAAAAGCAAAGGGATGTAGATTAGGCGCGGTATTTTTAGTTTTTCGTATATTGTTTATAAACGCCGATTAGAATTTTTAAAGATAGGAGAAATAGTTAAAAAAGCAAAGTTGACTTACGGTAAAAAACGTTTTTGAAAGGGTTAACGTGAATTTTTATTTAAACTAAATGTTTCTGCCTGAACCGGATAGAACGTAGATTGTCTTTAGGTGTGTTTGATTATTGTTTAGTTATTTTACAGAGCCGATGTCAGATTTTATATATCGCAGAAAATCGGAATTCACAGAAGTGAGCCCTGCGCGTGAATTCTTTTCGAAGAATTAATATTCGTATTTTTCAAAAACAAATACAGATGTCGAAAAAGGAATAAATTTAGATATTGCCTGATATTTTTAATTTTACGTTACCTTTCTCTGAACTGCCGACACAAATTTTTAAAAATTGCCAAAATAGCAAAAATCGCGAAACGGCATACAGAAAAAATATTTTTTTTGAAGGGTTAACTTTCATATTTTTTAAAACCAAAAGGTGGCTTTGAAAAGGGCAAAGTCAGTTCTTTGATTTGGTGACCTTCGTTTTTCCATATCTCTAGTAGTCCGGTGGATGCAAGGCTCGGAAAACGGAAAAAAAAACCCCCATAAATTTGATGCTTTTTGATTATTTTTTTTTTTTAAAGGGTTAAATGTGAAATTTTTCCGAACCAACTGGATCGTTCGAGACGTAAAAGTACGTTCTTCGAGAATATGTAGACTGTTTTTCCGTAATTCCAGCCGTTCGCTCATGGCGAATTTAGAAAAACATAAAAAGAAATGGTTCGACTCGTGCTTTGTTTCTTCTATTAACGGAGGGACGGATAAAGGACTTCTGAGCATGCGCGCGTGGATTTCGGAAGAGTGATTCTTTTATTTGTGATTTTTGTTCAGTTTTTAATTAATAACTACTTTAATTTTCAAAATTTTAAAATTCTGAGGCTCAGGTGCACCAGGAGAGGGTTTGGACTACCTAAATCTAAATTTTTCAGGCTTCTAGGTGGACTAGATTTTCCTAGTCATCGCCAACAGACAGACACACACACAGAGCGAAACTTTATTTTATTAGTAGAGGAAAAGGTGTAAATATGGGCACCCTTTTTTGTTTTTGTCTTAAAGTGATTTTTCCCTTTGAAAATTTCCAAATTCTTTACCTTTATTACTCACTTTCATTCACAACCATAACAAATTTACTAAATGATAGGAGGCAAAATAATGATTAATATCAATTATTAAAATTAGGAAACGAAGATTTACAAAAAGTTTTTATAAAGCAACAGAAAAAATGGGGTGCAAATATGTCCAAAAAATAGTTTAAAATATTTTAAAACAGGCTAAAACAATGCAAAATTGTAGAGAATTTATTTATTACAGAAAAAAAGAAATATTTATAGAAATCGCAAACATAACTGGCTCTCGTTGTATACATATTAAAATACGAAATTTTATTTTTTGATATGATCCCTGTGTCCTAATCTACTTATTAATGATGTTATTGATATTAAACGATAAAACCAAACTGATACTGATGAGTGCAAACAGTCCTAAAAAAAAAATAAAAACGTTGGCCCAATTATGATTTTTTTAATGGAAATTTAGATGAAATTATGAAAATTTTTGTGCCCCTCAGAAATTTCGTGCCCAGGGCATGGGCCCCGGGTGCCCGTGCGATAGTCAAGGCCTGTCTGCGGGGCAGGGGGATAATTTTTACTGGCGACTAGAATTTTTTGCTGGCTACCAGATTTTATCAAATTTGTGAAGCCCTGATCATTACTAACTGCATATAATAATTTTTAAAAAGTAATTGCGAAGACGGGAATATCAGTAAATGTAAATACATGTCCTGTCATTAGGATGCCAGACACGAAAACGTTGAAAGTTTGAAACAACATTTTCAAGACTACAAATACCCTCTGGGCCCGTGACCCATGCCTAAATCTTGCCCTGTTTCAGTTAAATCAAGTTATTTAAAATAACTGAATTATATTATTAATGAATGAGGGATAATTTTATGTTTCTAAATTAGCAGCGTTAAATTAAATTACTAATTATAACGAACGAACAGGGCCGGTTTTTCTATTAGACGACCACTTAAGAGAGTCAGAACATTACTTGATTAACGAATTCGTCCAAGATATGTTCAATATCAATACACTGTCCTAATTAGGTTTGAATTGGTTCAATATTTCCAGACAGTATCGTGATGGCAAGTTTTGCTTTTGTGTGTTTCTGTTAAATATATATATATATATACACTATATGGCCATTAATCACCGGCAACTTTCGATTTTAGACATTTTGTCAAATATTTAAGAATATACCTGTCAAATTCTTCTGGAATTTCAGGATCCAAAAGAACAGGTTTGACTTCATATTTATCATTGTTGATTTGATAAGGGGGACAAATAGGGGACCAAAAAAAATTAAAGAAAAAAATAATACTTGGGATCACTCTGTAAAATAAAATGCACCAAATGATCTATCGCTACAGAGTATACATAGGCAGACATTGTACAATATGTGTATTCATTTGTGTAAGAATAGCATGTATAGTAATAGAAATATAGCGATTTTTTAAAAAAATTAAAAAAAATCTTGCATGTTTTTTGCTTATAACATACAGGGTTTTTAACCAAATTTAACGCCAGTTTCAGAAAAATTGACAAAATGTAGTAGAAACAATATAGTGCAATTGGAATATAAATATATTAAATATTTAAGGAAATATGGGCAGTTGTATAAAATAATTTTTATCTGCGCATGCGCGAACGATAACAAGGAACTTTTTGCATAATTTAATAGTCAACTCTATGGAGCAACTTATTAAAAAAAAATCAGTCAAATATCGTAAAAATTCAAAGAGATATCGGCGTTAGAGTGAACTGTTTTTTTAGTTTCTCACTAAAACTCGCTGAATGATAAGGGATTTTCCACAAATTGTCATTTTTTATTTTATACTATTTTCCAATTTTTATTGATACTTTAGTTCTCTTTGAAAAACTACCCTAACGAGCTTATTCGAACAAAAAAAGAATTATCAAAATCAAAGGATCCATTCCAAAAGTATTATAACCTGGTGCAATAAAGTTTTCCAAGGCGAACTAAAGTATCAATAAAAAATGAAATATAGTATAAAAATTAAACATGACAATTTGTGGACAATCCCTTATCATTTAGCGAGTTTTAGTGAGAAACTAAAAAACAGCTCACTCTAACGTCGATATCTCTCTGAATTTTTACGATATTTGACTGATTTTTTTTTTAATAAGTTGCTCCATAGAGTTGACTATTAAATTATGCAAAAAGTTCCTTTTTATCGTTCACGCATGCGCAGATAAAAAATATTTTATACAACTGCCCATATTTCCTTAAATATTTAATATATTTACATTTCAATTGCACTACAGTGAGTGATCGGTTTACGAACAGATCGGTTAACGAACACTTTCGCGAGAGATTTTTATGTTCGGATAACGAACACCTCAAAAAACAAAGCCAAGAAGAAGCAATGCTTTGTTTCAAATTTGCAGAGCTGTAGTTAATTTCATCTACTATTTTCGGCTTAGAGAACATTTTAACAGTTGTATACTTATGGCCTAATTAATTCAAGGGCTACCGGGGGTTCGGGCCCTACATCTTAGGGCCCTCAAATTAGAATGAACAGTACAAAAGCATTAATTTTTATATTTTGCGTCCCCTTTTTAAAGAAATATTTTTAATTGGAAGCTAATTATTTTAACTGAAATTTAGTTCCTAAATTATTAACAGGCTCTAAGGCTCCACGTGAACTGTATCGGGCTCTGCAGTAAACACGATCTTTTAGAGAACTAATGAAGTTTTTGACATGTCAAAGTGATAAACTGATATGATTTAATGCTGTTAGTCAATGAATGTGATCGTTAAAGTTTTTACAAAGGGCATGTCATAGATTTTTTAAGTACGGCACGACACGGGCCATGAAACTGCGATCTGTCCATATTATATGCGGACGTATATTAACCCTATTAAAATGCGCAGATTGAAAACTCCAGAAGAAAAAATAAGCTTTTGTAAAATATGTAATGCCCCACAAACTCAAAAAAAGCATGATTCAAGGAAAGACAAGTCTATATGTATGTAAGGTATGTTTTATTATTATTGCATTTAAATAAATTTAGGAAGAATTTATATTAATTGTTTTTTATTATTTAGCTTTTAAGAACGAATTAATTGAATTCCCATACAACTCTATGCTAAATCTATGATCGGTTAACGAACAATTCGGTTAGCGAACATTGTTTTGGAACGGATTAAGTTCGTTAACCGATCACCTACTGTATATTGTTTCTACTATATTTTGTCAATTTTTCTGAAAGTGGCGTTAAATTTGGTTAAAAAACCTGTATGTTATAAGCAAAAAACATGCAAGAATTTTTTAAAAAAATCGCTATATCTCTATTAATATACATGCTATTCTTACACAAATGAATACACATATTGTACAATGTCTGCCCATGTATATTCTGTAGCGATAGATCATTTCGTGCATTTTATTTTACAGGGTGATCCCAAGTATTATTTTTTTTCTTTAATGTTTTTTTGGCCCCCTAATTATACTTCTTATCAAATCGACGTTGATAAATATGAAATCAAACCTGTTCTTTTTAATTCTAAAATTCCAGAAAAATCTGACAAGTACATTTTTAACTATTCCACAAAATGTCTAAAATTGAAAGTTGTCGGTCATTAATGGCCATATAGTGTATATAAGATATATATACTTGATTGACAAACGCGTCTTTCGAATTGGTTCAGCATTTTGGACGTTATCGTGGTGATGGTGACAAGATTTACATTATAAATATACATACATATATAAACAAACTGATTACAATAGATCTATTTTCAAATAATTCAACCAAAGAAGCTTAAGATTAATAAACTTCCAAACAATTATTTCATATTTAAAATTTTAAGAAAATAGGGGAATCAATTGAAAAATCTCTCCTCATAAATTTATTTTTGAAAGGAGGGGGGGGGGGGGTCGGATGCCAAAATTTATGCTTTCCCCGGGTGAAAAAAAAATCATAGTTTCACCCCTGTATTGGTGTTCATAAAACTCAATCATTTTAAAATTGTGCTAAAGGATGATCTAATCTCGAAATGACAGAGTGTTTCCGAGAGTGAAAATTATGTCATTCTCAAAAGAATACATCATTTTCAACCATGAAAATAAAATATTTTATTTTTAATGTTATTCGTACTGTCAGCATACCACTCTCTTTATTTCTACACTTAAAGAGACCGTCATTTATTGAAATATCACTGGCATGCATAAGTTTGTAAGTAAATCAGAAAAGTTAAAATTGTTAATGTAATGTAGAAGGATATTCTTTCATCAGTAGAAACCAATATAATCATGTTTTCTGTTATGTCTACCATTTATTTGGATTTCACAGTGGTGACTGCTCACTGCATGTTTCCGGGGTTGGCCTCAGTGTTGAATTCAGACACTTTTCTCCGGAAGGGATTTGTGTGGCTCCCGGGGGGGGGGGGGGGGGCTATTGCACTTTTTTACCATTAAAAGCATAAAATCTCAAATGCTCCGGGGGGAATGTCCCTCCCGGGCCACCCCCTGAATTCAACACTGGTTGGCCTACATCAGCAAGCGTATTTTCATAATTTTATAACAATGAACGGGTAGAAAATGCCATGAAAATAACAGAAACAACTTTATCGTATATTTATTAATTTAAGTAAGTTTAAAAAAGAAGTTATAAGTAGAGATCGACCCAAACAGGTTTTTAAAACCGAAACCGAATTTCGGTGATCTTTACACTTTCGGCCGAAACCGAAACCAAAAGTGTCAAAAAATTTTTTTAACTGATTAATACATACATAACTGCATATAATTGTTACAAATAATGACTTAATAATAACTAATTACGTTACTAATTAATTTATTAATTATACGTGTATTGAACCACATTTCTAACAAACAAACGTACACACATTACAGACACAAGATATGTGTCTGTATAAGTTTCAAACAAAAATGAAACATAAATAATACAACATTTATATTTTATTATTTTATAACAACCAATAATTATAGGCATTTATCAATAATTAATTAACAATGTAGTTAAATAATGTAAAACAAATTCAATAATGAATATTTAATTTTTAAATATATTCATATTTTCAGTTTGTTAATATTTTGCATTTAAATTGATTGAAATAAAGTACTTAAATATTGCTGAATATTATTATTAATTATTTAAAATTTTGTACAAACATTTTTATGGTACATATGTTTAAATAACATATTTACTTGAAAAAAGCTTTGCCACTTCCTGCCTCCCTAAGAAAGTATTGAAATAGCACCCATGTTTGAAAAATTTACCTCCGGTGCCAAGTTGACTCTCTGGTGCCAAGTTGACTCTCTGTGCCTCTCTTCAAAACTATTTATTTTCATATAAAATAAAACATAATTAATTTGCCAATAAGACAGAAATAGTTTCTAATTATACGAATTTCATTTAATAAAAAAATATGGTACTTTTCGGTTAGCCGGGCACCAGTGAACTCTATATAGCTATATATACATATATATGTATACATACACACATATATGTATATGTATATATGTATATATATACATGTACATATATGTGTGTGTATGTATATATATATGTATATATAGATATAAATAGTTCACTGGCGCCCGGCTAACCGAAAAGTACCAAAAATATTTTTAGTATACATACCTCAATATATCTTTTGTAATAAATTTCGTAAATCTTCATATGTTTTAACACCTTTTCTCATAAAGCATTCGAAACAATCTCGAGTTTCAAAGTAAAATTTTTCTATTACTCTTAAGTTTGCAGCTTTTAAAGATATGTAATAAGCGTCTTTTTAATTTAGTCATCAATGCATTGCTTGCTTTATAAGTTACATTCGCATCATGAATCAGTCATGACGGATAATGATAAACAGTGGAGTTAGCAATAAATAGGGTCTCATTTGAGTCGACACAACTCATATCATTGAGTCAAGTTCAAAATTTCCGAAAGAAGAAATGAGATTTTGAAATATAGATAGTTTCGGTCAGACCGAAATTTTGGCAGCAGTTTTGCCGAAAACGAATATTCGGCGAAACTCCGATTTTGTGTCGAAACCGAAACAGAAATTTCGGTCGATCGCTAGTTATAACTAGCGGCGCAAAATTTGGTTTCGGCGCAAAATTGGAGTTTCGGCGAAACTGCTGCCAAAATTTCGGCCTGACCGAAACTTGACCGAACTGTATTTCAAAATATCGTTTCTTCTTTCGGAAATTTTCAACTTTACTCATTGATATGAGTTGTATCGGCTCAAATGAGACACTATTTATTGCTGTGAACTCCTCTGTTAATCATTATCCGTCATGACTGATTCCTGATGCGAGTGTAAATTATAAAGCAAGCAATGCATATATGACTAAACCTAAAAGACTCTTATCACGTGATCTTTAAAAGCTGCAAACTTAAAAGTAATAGAAAAGTTTTACTTTGAAACTCCATATTGTTTCAAATGCTTTATGAGAAAGGTGTTGTTAAAACATATGAAAATTTACGAAATTTATTACAAAAGATATATCGAGGTATGTCTACTTAAAATATTTTTTATTAGATGATTCGTATAATTGGAAACTATTTCTGTCTTATTCATAAATTAATTACGTTCTATTTTATATGAAAATAAATAGTTTTGGATAGAGGCACAGAGAGTCAACTTGGCACCGGAGATAAAATTTTCAAACAGGTTGCCATTTTAACACTTTCTTAGAGAGGCAGGGAGTGGCAAAGCTTTTTTTAAGTAAACATGTGATTTAAACATATGTGCCATAAAAATGAATTTTAAATAATTAATAATAATATTCAACAATATTTAAATATATATATCTATATTTAAATTAATAATTTTTATAATTATAAAATGGTTAAAACATATTCAATGTTAATTTCCTAACAAATAAACTTTTGAGCACTTTTTTTAAATCAATTTAAATGTAAAATAGTAACGAACTGAAAATATGAATATAGTTAAAAATTAAATATTCATTATTGAATTTGTTTTACATTACTTAACTGCATTGTTAATTGATTATTGATAAATGCCTATAATTATTGGTTGTTATAAAATAGTAAAAAAAAAAAAAAGTTCTATTATTTATGTTTAATTTTTGTTTGAAACTTATACACACACATATATACGTACGTGTATTTGCTAGAAATGTGGTTCAATACACGTATAATTAATAAATTAATTAGTAACGTAATTAGTTATTATTAAGTAATTATTGATTATTTGTTATTAATTAATTAATTAATTAATTAATAATTATATGCAGTTATGTATGTATTAATCAGTTTTAAAACTTTTTTGATACTTTCGGTTTCGGCCGAAAGTGGGAAGATCGCCGAAATGCGGTTTCGGTTTCTGTTTGGGTCTTAAAACCTTTTTCGGTCGATCTCTAGTTATAACTATTATTATCACTTCCGCGCCACGTGTACTTATTCTTGTTTAATTCGAGACTCACTCAGAGATCAGTGGATTGGCCACAAAGCTTGGCCGACATTCGCAGTTTCGAAACCAGCGCGGTCTGAGCGGAATGACTTTGGGAGGTTTTATTGGTTTTCCTTTTACGAGAACGATAATTAGGGTAATTTTCACTTCAAAAGTTCTCCCTGAAGACCCCTCCCCAATACTGACCGATGCCTCATAAAACCCCTCTTTCCCTAATATATAGTTCCATAAATGGAAAAATCGGGAACTATTTAAAAATATATCCAGGAAAATTTTTTTAAATTTTTGATAGTTATATTTATTTATTATTATTATTTTTTTTATGTAATAACATATGTAAATACATTACGTAATATGTTTGTATATTTATGCAAAGTATTCTCTCTCTTTTTGTTCCTTAAAACCGTTGTAAATGCGAGCTCGCTATCAACGGGTTTGATTGTAATAGAAAAGAATCATAATAAAAATATCAATACATCGAAGAGAATACGTGTTTCACAGAGACAAAAAGAAAAAAAAAAGCAGAATCTGAAAAAAAAAAAAAAAATCTAAATGGCTGAAAGTTAACAAAAGAAATTATCCAAATAAAATAACCGAGATGCAAAAAGTTCCTAAACATAAATAAATAAATGAGAACAAAACAATAGATATACATAAAAGAATATCACTTACTTCACATCAAGTTGAATTTATATTTGATCCACTTATGAGATTCCTTCATTTAGACGTCAGAATTCTAATTATCAAATTTTAAAAAGAAGAAGAAGCTTGTACCGTACTCAAAACATTACGTGTCGATCAACAAGTGACAATTAACGGAAGAACAAGTCACGTGCAGAGCAGACGCTGCTTGCCGCTTCAAATAGTAATAGCGGGTGATAAAGAACAGAAACAGAAATCATAACTTCCTAACTGAAGGTCACACACACGAGTTCGTATCAGTTGACAAGAATGCAGACGATTTTTCCTTTTCTGCCAACGAAGCTATAAATTTTTGATTGAGCGAATAAGTTTCTATTAATTACACTATGGAGAATATTCGCCTGCTTTTCGTGTGATAAATATGGTAATCGGATTGTTTGTTTATAACTAACTGTACTCGCAAGGATTTTTTTTGTTATTTTTGCTAATCATATAATTTCTGTGATGCACATAAGGTTTTTAAAAGAGTTAATGCCGATTAACACATAATTATTTAAGAGATAAATGATATTATTTTTCTTTCTATTTGAATTGAAGTTCAGTAATTTATTGCCCCCTTACATAAATAACATTCCTTAAAATATTAAAAATATATTAATTGATAACAAATATAACAAATAAGTAGTTAAAATACATTTATAGCAATTTAATCTAGCGTTCAAATATGTCCATCTTGTATGATCTTTCAAAAATCAACAAGTCCGCTTTCACGAATATTCTTAAGGGGTTGGGAGGGGGGGGGGGGTAATCACAAATTAATACTCCAATAGATTTATCTGATAAGCGCAGTTAACTTAAGTGCGACAAGTTACGCGAAGAAATTCGCAAGCTAATGTTAAACCCAGTGCCTGATTTACGGCAGGTCATTCGGGGCACGGGCCCAGGGCCCCCGATTTTTAGGGGCCCCCAAATTCCACTAAAGATTTTTCAATTATTGGCCAAAACAGTTTTAACTGTCAAAAAACAAAATTAAAATGGAAAAATCTGTTTATCAGAGATTGTCTATGATATGTCAAAGTAACTTCATTTTTTGCTGATTGTCTTTTAACAATTTATGTGAAGTAATGTGCAGAACTCCATTTTTGGGATCGCCATGTTATTTCATTTTTATTTATTTTACATGTAAGGCCTTCATGGTTAACATGGAGAAAGCCGCGTGGTTCTGCTAGTTAATTGTGTAAATTTAGGTTTTTTTTCATATAAAGCTTGTATTTGAAAGAAAAAGTTGTTTGATTAATAGGATATGCTAATATTTTAAATAATTATAGCTTGGTATTTTTATGGTATTTTTATGGCTTGGTAAATCTATTATTAGTTGTTGCATAGTTTATCATTCCAGATATATGAATTTGCATAGAGAAAGGTAATCAGCACCACACAGTTTATTATAAAATTCAATTAAAAATTCATAATTATGAAATAATTATTTAAAAGTAAATTAATGATTATCAAATTTAATTTTTTTAATTAATATTTTAAAGAAATTATCAAAGTCAATAGTGGTTATCTTAATAAGTACTGCTTTTAGTATTATATTTTTTTATTCAAAGAATCTGTGCGAGGGGGCCCCCATACGCATCTGTGCCCAGGGCCCCCAAATTTCTAAATCGGTCCCTGGTTAAACCTATGGAGATGTTCTTTTTAAATTTTTCTCTCGCATTTTAATATTTTTGATTTTTTTTTTCTTTTGCATAGGATAGCTGAGGTATTTAACTAACAGGGCTATTTTTAACTTTTTCGATTTTGGTTGCAGTTTTTTTTTTTTTTTTTAAACTTTCGGAACCGGTTTCGAACGTAAAAATAACCTCATAAGTAGTAGGAAAAAGCCGGTTTTGCCCCATGAGGCGGCGTTGCGGCGGGTCATGAGGCGGTGCTGTGGTGCGGCGGCGGTGCTAAATTGTTGTAAAAGACTACGATGATAAAATTCAAACTTAAAATCGAGGGTGGGGCGAAAGGGTGTGCTATAGGAGAGGGGGTTTTAGGAGGGGGCAGCATGTTATAGTAGGGGGGGTATTTTTTTTAAGGGGGGGCTTAATTTTAAAAAATTTAAAATTGTCTTATATTACGAGGTATCGGCTATGGTAGAGTACGACCACTACCCCATGCCCCCCCCCCCTTCCCCCCCCGCAATTTTTTTTATTTTATTTAGGAGATAGAAAGTTTAAAGTGGTGTCGCCCTCTATCGTAAGGTTAAATAGTTATGGAATTCAAAAATGACTGCTTCTGAATTTTAAGTTATAGCATAGTATAAAATAAAATATTCTAAAGTATCTCATCATACTGCTTACAATAGAAATTTAAGTTATAGCATGGTGTAAAATAAAGTAACTTACCACTGCCTACAATGGAAATATATAGTTATAGAATAGCACTTAATAAATAATTTTAAAATGTGTTACCATAGTGATCGCAAAGGAATATGAAATAGAAATTTAAGTTCTAACATAACGCTAAATAAATAATTTTAAAGTTTCTTAGCAAACTGCTTACAATGAAAATATTTAGTTGAAGCATAGCACTTAATAAAATATTCTAAAGTATCTCATCATACTGCTTACAATGGAAATTTAAGTTATAGCATGGTGTAAAATAAAGTAACTTACCACTGCTTACAATGGAAATATATAGTTATAGAATAGCACTTAATAAATAATTTTAAAATGTTTTACCATAGTGCTCGCAAAGGAATATGAAATAGAAATTTAAGTTCTAACATAACGCTAAATAAATAATTTTAAAGTTTCTTAGCAAACTGCTTACAATGAAAATATTTAGTTAAAGCATAGCACTTAATAAAATATTTTAAAGTTTCTTACCAAACTGCTTACAATGGAAATATTTAGTTATAGCGTAGCACTTAACAAAAGTTTTAAAGTGACACATGTAAATAATTATAGTTATAAACCGACATATAGGCAGATAGGCAGGCACACAGACAAGCAGGCAGGCAGGTAGGCAGACAGAGACACAGTGAACTATTTGTTACGTACACAAGCATGCATATACGAAGTGAACTAATTGTAATAAAATACAAGACGTGCATACGTTTTAAAACATTTTTTTTTTCTTCACAGAAATTAAGAAAATATTAAATTTCGACTACAACTTTCACTTTGAAATAGCGTACTCCCTTGTTAAAAATTATTAGCTTTTAACAAACATGTAAATGAAGCGGGGTTCGAACCTCGAACTTGACAAAAGGATCTCATGATGTGTTGATTTGCAATAGGTTTAAACGAACACACCATGAGACCATGTTTATTAGACGCGATTTAAGATATATAAGAAAAGGTGTCACGTGACTGAACATATTGGATTATTACTATACAGTACTAATGATATTATAAATTTTGTAAAATAATTTAAGCTTTACGATAAACTTTAATGTTTAAACTTACAAACACATTGGAATGTATTTATAACATATAAAATAACCTTATAAAAGGTTGGTTGGTTTGTTGGTTTTATAAACTTGCAAAGCAAAGCGTATCTTACCAATTTGCATACAAGAGATTTTGTAACATAAATTATATAATACAGCAAATTTTAACTTACCAAGTGAGGTTTAAGGATACTGTAATAGAATTTTTAATTGTATACTTTAAAAAAGAAAGTTTAACTTTCCATTATGTTTATGCTCGGATTCGAACTGTCAACCTTTTGGCTAGCTTTCCAATGCGCTCCCAATTACGCTATGATGGCTCCGTACAATTAATATAAATAATGAAACCTAACACAATGTTACTTTTTTTCCTAAGATTTTCAAGTTAATAAAACAGGATATGACGACATTTATAGAATAACATCCTGTTTTACAACGATAAGAATAGCAATATAAGAAGCTTGTACACCATAATGAATTTACTGTTTAAAGTTTTGACTTAAACGATTATTCTTCTAATTACTTAAAACCTTGCTGTATATTTGCTTGATCACCTATCTGTTTACCCTGCTTTTTGGATACTTCTAAACCTGAAAATGACTACTTCGCTTAACACATCTTACTATGAAATTTCAGAAATCAGCGAATTTAGTAGAATATTTCAGTATTTTGACGTTTTTACCCCATACCATTGGGACTTAGGGGAGGATACGATTGTCGAAGTGCAAATGAATAAGGACTGTGAGTTAAACGTTCACATTCAAAAATATAAAGAATTTGAGAATAGTGGTAAAATGTACCCTACAAATGAAGGAATTACAATATCGTGCGCAACCTTTGATAAATTTGAAACGAGAATGACAAAATTTAATTTTGACTCTGCAGAAAAAGAAACATTCGTATCTAACAACGATTTACTAACGATTTATATGGATAAGGAATCATGCATACTGCAAAAACTATTGAAACCTGATTGTTTACTACTTACAAAAGAACAATTTCTCAAACTAGAGAAAAACTGTATTGAAATTAGCGAATGTCTTATTCAAACTTTTTTAACAAAACTTTTACCTGTTTATGTTTTAAAAAACGTAAAAATACGTAAATGTTCTCACTTTACAGAGGAAGAGGCGATGGACTATTTTTTAGAATGCTTCGATCATGAATTAGAGAGATCAGTATATCGCACGTTTGACTGTTATTTATGTTCAATCGGCCAACCAGTAGAAATGGATCATGAATGTATGAGATATAATTTAAGAAAACAGTTTAACTGGTGCGCAGAGAGTGCTTTGTTAAATTTCAACATTAAGGAATTTGTGAAAAACCTGCTAGAGAAATGTACATGTAATTATACTTATTTATTTTTTGAATCTATGAATGTAGACTTTTATAATAAGCATTTGAGCAATGTATTTATAAATTAACGTAGAAATGTTTTATATTTAATAAATATTTGTTTAGTTTTTCATCATGTGTTTGTTTTTTATTTATGTATAAGGAATAAATAAGTTTAGTTTTCGGAAAGTTTTACAATTTTTATTCAGAAAATGTAGAAACTTGTTTTATTTTTCTACAAAAATTAAGGATTTTATACTATTTCATTAAACATGTGTACCATTATTATAATATAACTTACATATTGTATACAAAATACTACCCTTTACTTGATAAATTATTTAAGATTTTAAACCAAAACTGAGCGAATATTATAAAGATTATCGAGTTTGAAAATAGATCTGTTGTCTACCAGAGCAAAAACAGGAAACTACTTATTTGCGGATAACATCCCTGTTTTCTTACTGATAACGATACTTCTTGTATAGTTTAAGGTATAAAAATTATTTCATTTACTTAATTACCATATAATGAACGAGTATATTCACACATTTAAATTTGCATTTTAAGCCACGATGAATACATAATAAAACATTACTTGTATACTTTTACATAAGAATTGAAAATACATTTATACTTAACGAAATCACCCACTGTATAATAAAAGATACTTTGCTAAATTACTTATGTTTAACATACAGACTAATTTCTGTATACGATATATATCACGTGACGCTATTTTTAATTATTTTAAGCATGCGCGCCCTCTACAATTAAATAAATATTCATGAAAAGTTTTATTTGAAATAATATTCATACTGTTTCTGTGCCGTTAAGACGTTCTAATTTTTTCTCCGTTTAAGTGATCTGCGATTTTAATTGATTTAAATTAAATAAGTACAATGCAAGACATGGTGTTAGACGAACCAACCAAGATAAGAAAAGCCTTGACATCGGAGTTTAAGGAGCAAATAGATAGTACTATTTTAATGAAACCTGTTTTGAATAAGGAACCGATGGCCTCTTCATCAGATCAAGTCGATCAAAAGTTACCTTTTACATGTGATACATGTAAAAAAGTATTTACTAAAAAATATATGTTATTAAGACATATGAACTTACATTTAGAAAAAAAACCCTCTAAGTGTGATAATCTGTTTACTACAAAGAACGCTTTACAGGGTGATATGCTAATTAATCCCAAGACATCTGCCACATATAAATGTGAGAAATGCAGTAAGACTTTCTCACGAAAAAATGTGTTAGTTAGACACATGAAATTTCACTTAGAAAAGAAACCTTTTAATTGTAAAATGTGTTCGAAATAATTTGTGCAGAAAAGCGACTTACAAAAGCATAACTTAGTACATTCTAAACAAGGCGTTATGCATAAATGTAATGATTGTGATAAAAAGTTTTTACGGGAAAAAAATTTAATAAATCATACTATGATTCATAACACCCCTCAGCAAAAGCAAAGGAATATTGAACCGTTTACCAGACACTATAAATGTGTCGATTGTTCTGAAATATTTAATCACAGATTTGACTTAGTGAAGCATAGAAAAATTCATCTCTCGCCCAAAGAACATATATCTGAACAGCGTACTGAACTTTTAAACCATTTACAGAATTTATTACTACGTATAGACACTTTACAAAATGCTATAAAAAATGAAACTATTCCTTTTTGAAATATTGACTTTACCAATTTATTTGAACTATACAACTTCTTGTATATACTAATGTATGTGTTTAAATAATTAAATAAATAATAGATAAGTGAAAAAGCTTTTGTGTTTTATTTTTCAATATGATTATATTATATCACTATTATGTGAATGAATGGACTTGTAAATTTAAACCTTATGTATAAAAATAAATTTCTTGCACTTTTACAAGAAGTAAAAATTTAATACAAGTTACTTAAATTATATATTTAATAAATTTTTTAAATATATTATTGATTCACATATGATAGTTAAATTAATATGCTATTAAACATATAATTTTGTATAATCTATATTATTAATTTTCTTTAACACATATTACTTTTTTACAATAAATCGATTTAACTAATTATACATTTGTGTAATTAAACAAACTTATTTTACTAAATATACGTATCGATAATTAATTTTTATTATTTACATACACATGATTATACTTTTTATCGTATGCGATTAACTATTTATACATTTAATAAGCGTTGCCATACCCGCTTTTATAAATAATTAGATATTATAAAGCATACGGATTTCACACAAACAAGCAATATACATTTTCGTTAAATGAACAACTTGAATCTTTAAGCTATAACGTCATATTTACTTTTAAACTTGCTTTTAACTGTAACCATCACTCTTTTTTTAACCTATGTTAGTAACTGTTTAGATATAATATAATCAGTTTACTGTTGACTTTTGTCGTGACTGAACCTTTTACTGTTTGGTATTTAAAAAATGGCTTGTGAATTAGATGGGATTAAACGGTCGTGTGAAGAAATGGCTTCTTCAACAAAGTTTCAACGTTTAGATAAACCTATGGAAAATTCTGATTTTTATAATAATGAATTTTTACCCAAATCTAATATACAGGAGAACTATGAAACACTATCACCTACCATGGACTTGTATGCAGCAGAGCCTAAGATTACCAAGGATTCTACAACACCAATATTTACTAACTCTGATAATGACGAAACGTCTTTCCCCGGCACCTGTTGTGAGTCTACCTCTGCTAAAAGCTTTTTGGATACAATGTTTAAGAATCTAGATTTTAAAAATTTGGAAACATATCTTACCTCACAGCCTACAAGTGGTTTAATTTCTTCAAATGAACCATCAACTAGCATTACACATAGTAGTGAACAATTATATAACATATCCCCTCCCATCGCATGTGTGAATAACATTTCCAAAACCAAACATGGTAAATCTCGCATTTTTGTCATGTTTCGGATTAAACTTGCTGATTTTATATTTTTAACTTTAAAACGACATTATAAACAGTTTTATGTACATATTGAAGAGATCAAACACAATGTATTTACAAATGAAGAAATTTCATCAACAAATAGAATTTTTATGGATATTTCAACATGGTATGAATTCCAATATAAAATTTTTGGATTTAATTTAAAATATAAAAGTTCATCGTTTATTGCTAACAATACAGTATTAGTGTTAAATTATAATAATTCTATTATGCAAATAAAAAATTTAAAGAATTATACACATTGTGTTTTAAACGATTTTCAGTTAGAAAATTTAAAAGAAAAAGCTATTGATTTTAATAGCAATCTTATTAAACACTTGTATACAGTTCATCTACCGCAGTTAATTAAGCAAAAATGCACACTCGTTAATTTACCTTCTGAAATCGAGCGTGTTTTACTAACGAAACTTATCTCTTCTATTGAGGATAATGTACTGACAATATTAAACCAAATTTATGAATGTGTAGGATGTATAGTTAGACACCAATCCCAAAGTCTACATACATGTTTCACCTTTAATAAACGTGAAAGATTTAATCACTTAGGCGATATGATTTTAATGCTTGTAAATTTTGATTATGTTATTTCAAGGTTTTTAAACGGAGTTGAATGTATCAGTGAAAACTTTTTACGTAACATTAATGTGGAATTTATTCGAAATGTATTATTTAAGTCCTGAAAATAAAATATTTTGCTTTAAATCTGTGTGTTTATTTAAACAAAATGTGTGTGTGTTTATTAATATTGTTTAACTTGCAATTTAAGATTAATGATTTCTCTTATATGTTTATAACAGAAACATGATAACATAGTATGTATACTAAATGTTAGTAACATACTACACATGTTAGTAAATGTATTTTTGAACTATTATAAAAGTTTTTAAAATTTTACAAGATAACAAAATTATTTTTCAGTTAAAAAAGTTTTATAAATTTACAATTTTAAATTTAAAACTTAATAAAAGTATTTCATACTTTATCAATGTTGATTCGTCTTGTATGTTAATATTATATAATGGTAACATACTATATAGTTGTTATGTTACTACATATACTTATAAAAATAATTTAAACATGTTATATTATTGTAAAAGTTTTTAAAAAAAATTACAAACTAACTTAATTAAATTAAAAAATTATAAGTAAACAAAATAATTATTTTTTTAATTAAAATAAATTAACAAAAATGAAAAGTTATCAAAATTATTTTATAAATGTTTTAAAATACTTAATTTTAATAAATTGTGTCTATGTATACATATATATGTATGTACCTATATACATGTGGAACTTTAGTTAAGTAATAGAAATTCTCAAACTTTGTCATTAGAAACCCTATATTCTGATAATTAATAACAATTAGCTTTAAATTAAAGAAATAGATTAATTTATACTTACAAATATAACCCACTTATAATAGCACGTCCATCTTACATAGTTACTTCAGACATTATGCTTGTTTCTATCCTAGCAACAGGATGTTTGTTTTTGTCGTACCACGTGATTTCCTTTAAAGTCACGTGATCATGAAGATAAGAATTAAACACAACGTGTTTGACATTTTCACTTCTGCTATAGAAGAGGCTTGTTTGGTAAGTTATAATGTCCTGTATTCTTTATTTTACACTTTATTTTACAATTTATTAAGAAGATCTAATTTAAATAACGTTTATATTGCAAACGTAAGGTAAAAGCACTAAATTATTGTTTTAAAAGCCTTTTATTTTGTAATTCTGTCGACAATAAGATGATGTAATACATTTAAAATCTTACTATTGGGTTTTATTTTAGCATAAACATTATTTATTCAACTGGCTATTGCTTTTAGAAGTAACTTAATTTTCTTACACAAGCGGAAAATAATATTTCTTCATTAATATATCATGTTTACAAAATTTTTAAGTTATATATAATATAACTTGTAGCGTTTACATAAATGACGTCATTTGGACGAATTTATTCAAAATATTTTCAGTTTATAAATTAAATTAAATGCTGACAGACGATTGAATCCTGACGATAGAAATGTGATTTTTTTTTTCAAATTTTCCTGAAAAACATAATTTAATCACAATCTTGTCTTCATTATCGATTGAAATAAAAGATAATTTCAATTTCAATTTGAAAATGACGAATAAAAAGAAATCAATATTCCCTATCGGGATCCTTTTCAATTTTTTTCCCTTTTTTGTCACAAAAAAACTGAGTAATTAGTTGCCATCATTACAGAAATGTCATTAAAATTAGAAAAAAATTAATATCTCGAAAACTATTTCCAATTTCAAAATTCTATTACCAGTTTTGACATCCGCGGATTTTTATGAACAATTGGTATTAATTTCACCATCAAGCGTTCAATATTTTATTAAAAATAGCCCTGAAACAAAATCAGTCGTTTAATCAGTCGTTTCATAAAATCGTTTCACAAATTCGTTTCATTAGGATTTTATATATATAGGGTAGATATAGATATGTGTGTGTGGGGGGGGGGGGGGGGAGTGCGGTATACATAGGGGAAAAATTGATTTAAATTTTACAAATAAAGTATGAAATACAAATATCCTGGTGTTAGGGACGGCCTAGCGCCGGAGCAACGTCGCGCGGGCCCTGGCAAATCACGTAGCGGGATCCAACGTTTGGCGGCAATACTGGACTAATGAAATTTATTTTAAATTGTATATAAATATATTATAGAATAATTTAGAATATAAAACGTATGAAAAATACTGTGGAAATTCTTTCACATGTAATGTACATAATTATTTTTCAATTTTTAAAAATTTATTTTCTGCGTTCTCTGTTACTTTCAGGATTCTTACATTCTACACATTATCCGACAATTATACAGGCCCTGACTATCGCACGGGCACCCGGGGTCCATGCCCTGGGCACGAAATCAGAATTTAAAATAGAAGTTGTTTTAATACTTTTAGGACTTTTGTTTGCACTCAGTTTGGTTTTATCATTTAATATCAATAACATCATTAATAAGTAGACTTCCTCTTCCTATCATTATGTTCTAGTAAATGATGTACTGTATTAATCAAGTCATTCAATTGTATCATACTGCACATTTATTCGAAAAATGACACAATTAAAAAAATGAGATATTTGAGATACAATAAAATGACAAAAATATATCTCAATCTATGTTTAAAAGCACATTTCAATAAATAATAGAAAAAAATATTTTATTTTTATTCCTGGAACCGTTTTTAATTTTCCAGAAAAAGTAATTTTTTTAGTTAACACTTTTCGAATAAGTACACTAAAATACTAGTATCAGTAAACCAACCAATCTATGGGAGCACGAAAAATTGAAAGTGCCCTGGGCACAAAAACTTGCTAGTCGGGCCCTGCAATTATATCAACTTTGGTTGGATGTAAGAAACTAGATTGATACTCGCCTTTTTTAAAAAAAATAATAATAATAAACAGATTTAGAGCAAAAGTATCATTATTTTACACAGAGACAACAGTATTTCGAATTGTGTCGAGATGTTTGGGGCCACCACGCAGGGCTGTAGCTAGAAGTGGATAGGGGTGAGGGGGGGAGCCTCAAGAAAATGTAGGGGAGGCTCATATTTTTTTCTCTCTCTGACACATGCACGTACAAACAAACACACACACACAGATATATATGATCAAAGTATTATATAGAAAAATAAATTGGTGCATATTCATATTGTAGTCACTATGTCTCGTTTTAAACTGTTGATAATAACTTCGTTTTATACTAAGAAAAGAAAAGGCTGAAGAATTTAAAAAAATTCCTGACGGTTCGGCCTACAGGCACACGTAGATTTCGAAGACGCAGACCGTGGAGCGCCTGTTTGTTGGGAATTGCGGAAGAAATTACCTTTTTGCCATGATGTGGTAGTTGGAACCGCCCACTTCGAAAAGTAACTTGTTTGAAAGCGGAGCCGGCAGGGATTTTTTTTTCTTCTTTTATTTTTTGTTATAAGGGTTGGTCTTATAAAAAACTTGTCAATATAAAAGGTTTAGATAGTATTAAGAGGATTTATGATAAATCCAAGCGGATTTGATATTTTGTGATTGGACGAAGTTATGAATTTTTTTCTTCTAAAACTCCCTCCCCCCCCCCCTCTTGCGGCCATTTTTAATGATATCAAAAATCTGTCATACATAAATTTTTGGCCCTTTTCCTAGAAGTAATAATAACTTTAAATGGATTCGATACGTACAATAATTAAGAAATTATGGGTTTTTTTCTGTTTTCACAAAAGCCTCCCCATCCCCCCCCCTCTGGTTCGATTTTGTCCATTAACGAACTTGGCCGAGATTTTATGCCGCTTGATTTTATGTATCAGTTTGGAAGAGATTTGTGCAGAATTATTGGAGTTATCGTGTCCATAAAAAAGTGACATATATAGATAGATAGATAGATAGATATAGATAAAGTTTTGAACTGGGGGTGGTTTGGGGTTCTGAGAGTCATAATCGGCGTAGATCTGCAAAATTTTTTCAAAAATTCCAACAGGGGTGAATGTAATAGGTAGTATTTCTTACGAAATCTACCTAAAATTTCCAGTGCATAACTAGTGTGTAATTATACTGGTGAAATAAGAAGTGATGATGTCAACAAGTAAATAAAAAGCTTGCAGTTCACCTGTTTCATAGCAACTTTTAATTTTTTTCTGGAAATTTCCTGCACTTAAGGATTCGAAAGTTGTATTTTTATATGATAAAAAAACATTAACAAAATTAAGGATGTATTTTGCATTTTAAAATTATTGTTTTTTAAACAATTATTTAAACTACTTTAAAACACTTATTTGTAGTTTTTATACATATATTACAATTTACTATTTATGCCAAACTGTAAAAGGGGCCCAAAATTAAGTTCGATTTTTGAACAGAGTTTCATTTGGTGACCTTGGAATCTTTCACAGGGGTGGCTCAAATTTTGTAGGGGGAGCTGAGCGCCCCTGGCACCCCTCTAGTTACGGCCCTGGGCCACTAACAAGACGCCGACTGTCGCGGGGCCCTGGCCAGCCACCCCGTTTTCCAGATGGTTGCGCCGGCCCTAGGACGCCCGGAAGGGGGGAGGGGATATACTACCGACACGTTAGTACTGCAGATGATTAAGACGCCGGTACCTTTATTCTTTTGCTAGAAATTAATGTATATGCGAACACTTTAAAGTATAACAATTTTCAGATCATGGCTTCAAGTAATGGAATACGGAATTAATGATCATTCAAAATATGCATTCAAATGAAAATTCATTACTATTTTTTTTTTTTTTTTTTTTTTTTTTTTTAAGTTTAGAATGAAAGAAAAATATTGTTAAAGGAAAGCTTAACTTTAAAGCTCCATAAAGAAAAATGAGTAGATTAAAAAATAAAAAAAAAGTCTTGTTACTTATAAAATTAAAGTAAATCTCAAAAGATTTCGTTAAACAAACCAGGCGATTTAACCCAGTTAACAGAATTAAAGATGTCCGATATATTGCCGCGTGTACAAAACGTATACAAAAGTCGTTTTTTAATTGAAAGCACTAACAGATTTTTTTACATTTAGTATATTTTCTTAGGTTGCCCACCCATTAATCAAAAAAGCATTTTTGGTGCTTTCCTATCACCCGCATGACAACAATTAATCGCTAAAGATTCCCATATTTATCGCAACCTTTTTAATTCTGATTATTTCCGAGTTTAATCGGGTAATTCGAATAAATATTTATTAAATTCGTCGTTTATTTATTTTCTAGCAGTAACCATGTCCTTTACACAGAGAGAATGAAAAATCACGCGCCACGCATAGTTTATGAAACACTTTCCAACAGTAATAGAATATTATTAAGAAATTAGATTTTTTTTTTTTCATAGAGTAATCCATATCGAGCGATAATCTATCATAGAGTCCGCCCTGTAACAGAATACATTTGTACGTCTCTGTAAATGCAGAAATGTTAAGCACTCCTTAATTTATAGAAAACATTTTGTAGTGCACCTCTGCAAAAGTACCAAGCTCTCACAAATCTTCCGTAATAAGTGCATTAATTTGACTCAGGTTTAATACGCTTCGCGCTAGAATTTTTTTTAAAAGAAATTAAATTAAATAAATTCTGCGCTGAAACCTGAAATTAAATAAATAAATTTTCCGGTTCAAAACATTGTTATACTAGGTCAAATTAATCCATACCTTACGAGAGATTAGTGGGAGCTAGGCACCTCTGCCTCAGTTATCCTTTTTAATTTCATTATGTTTGAAGTAAACATAACATCATTAAAATGCATCGCAAACGATTTTCCTCACAGATCATAATGTAATGGAATCCTTTTGTGTGTCCCTGTAAACGAACTGTAAATACTACTTATTCTATCAGTAATGAATTCAGGGGATGGTCTGGGAGGACATCCCCCCCCCCAAGAGATTTGAGATTTTATTGTTTTTAATGGTTAAAAAGTGCAATCCCCCCCCCCTCGGAGCCATAGAAATCCCTCCCGGAGGAGAGTGTCTGAATTCAACACTGTATTATATACTCCTGAGAATGCATGTTTTAGTCCACCTTCAAGATACATATCAATTTCATTGTGGTTGAAATACTGTAACATCATTCAAATGCATCAAAAACGAATTTTTCTCATTGAAGAGGCCAAACTTTACAATACTGGGCTAAAACATTGTAACTGGAATTATTTCACGAATGTCAAAAAATCGCCATGGAACGCAAAAAAAAAAAAAAAAAAAAAAAAAACGCATTCAAAAATCACGAAGGACAAAATTTACTACATTAAGCAGAAAGTTTTAAAACGAATTCCTTTTACGAATTTCAAAAAATCACTGCAGAATGAAAAAAAACGCTGAAGTTTGAAACCGAAGTCCTACGAATTCGTAAGCTAGTCGTTGGAGGCCACCGTAATACACTGCTCAAAACAATTAAAGGATATTTGAAGTTTTATATAAAATAAAGATATAAACGAAATTTTTTTTGCCGAAAATAGAAGAAGAGAATCACAAATGCAAATTTTTCTGGTTTTCAAACTGTGGAGTATGCAAATTTTGAGTTCGACGTCAAAAACGTCGCTTCAGCGGCAGCGAATGAAATTTGACTTTCAACTGGATAAAAGAGAATGAAGACAAGGATGATCGGCATTCAGTGATTGCTTTGTTTCGATGAGTACGATGTCTCAGCGAAGTCATTTGACAGATTCAGAAGCCTGCAGAATTGCTGGTAGGTTAGAAGGGGGCCAAACTCAAGCCGAAGTAGCGCAAGCCATTGGAGTGTCACAAAGTGTCATTTCCAGGATCTGGAACCGTTTTTTGGAGAGTGGATGTGCAGGCCGAAGACCAGGGCAAGGTCGTCGACGGGCAACAACGCCCAATGAAGATCGATATTTAGCGTTAACAGCTCGGAGACACCGAAACATGAACGCTACTCTTCTCCAATAACACCTTCGCTCGGCTACAGGCACCACGATTTCAACTCAGACTGTCCGAAACCGGCTCCATGCTGTAGATCTGTATGCTCGCCGACCGATGGTATGTGTTAGATTAACATCAAGGCATCGTCGCGACCGCAGGGAGTGGGCAACCGAGCATGTCAACTGGAGGAGAAATGAATGGAGCAATATTCTGTTTTCTGACGAGTCCCGTATTTCTGTGCATCCGGATAATAGGCGTATTTTCATCTGGAGGGACCGTGGCAGTAGGAATAATCCTGCGTTCGTGCACGAAAGTGTCAGATTTGGCGGTGGAGGAGTGTTGGTGTATGGTGGCATCTCCATTGACGGGCGCACTGACCTCTACATCATTCGAGATGGAGCTCTGACTGGTCGCCGATATAGGGGTGAGATCCTCAGACCTATTGTAGTCCCTTACGCTGCAGCAATCGGAGATAACTTCATTTTAATGGACGATAACTGCAGGCCACATCGTGCAAACCTGGTGGAGGATTTCCTTTTCGAGGAAGGAATCGTTCGAATGGAATGGCCAGCGTGTTCTCCAGACATGAATCCAATCGAGCACGTTTGGGACGCTCTAGGAAGACGAGTTTCTGGCCGCCAACAACCCCCACAAACTCTCCAAGAACTGGAAAGAGCTCTTCTGGAAGAGTGGGGCAGAATACCCCAACTCGTCATTAATAGCCTCATTGAGTCCATGCCTCAAAGGTATTCAACGTTGCTGGCCGCCCGTGGAAACCATATCCCCTACTGAAAATGATTTTCTTTGAAGAAAACACCTTTTCTTATTCTTTTTTTCTCATATGCACAAATTGTGTTTTTTTCCTTTTGTACACAAATGCGCAATAAAATGCATTTTTTTCTGCCAAACATGTGTAATTTATTCTCATATAACCTACTATGTCTGTCGACCATGTATCAATCAGCTAAAAAGTTTCCGAGATACAAAATCCACCTAAAACTGCAATATCCTTTAACTGTTTTGAGCAGTGTACTTGTATATGCATAATATAAAATATTGAAAATAAAACATGTGTTAACCCTCCAGCCACGGGAAACGCTCCTATCGCATTTGACTTATTATGTACAATTCCGTGGAGTACGCTATTTTGGCGTTGCCTACAAATTTTATAGTATACTTGAGCATCGAGAGACACTATTTCTTCGTTGAATCTATCTTCTTTTATTTGGAAATAGAGAGATTGTTTACAAATTTATAATACATATATCATTTCATATAATTAGGTCATTCGGAAAGTTCTGCGGTTTTGGAAATATTTTGAATCCATAAATGCCACATTCCCACCAGAATTTTGAAATAAAACTTTGTTTTTATAATGTACATGAAGAAACCGCTTTTACTTATTTGGAAATAAATTTGTCTGTAAATTCCGGTGACATTCAATCTTTATAACTATTATAAGTGACGAATAAAAATAGGCCGCTGTTTTATATGAGAAAATGGAAACATCGCCCGCGGCTAGAGGGGTAACTATTTATAAAATGCATTGCAATTCGAATAAAATCGTGGCTCGATGACGTCATAAACTTTAAATGCTCTATAACCAGTGGCGCAGCCAGAATTCGGTTCTAGGGGGGGTTTTGAGTTTATAATAAAGATTTTCGCCGGTTATATGAATCATCGGTTAATGGAATCAGTCTTTTAAATGAATGAAATCATAATGCTTTTCTCCGCAATTACGTTGGTTATGATTCATTTAAACAGCATTTACAAACTATAATAGATATACTATAATACAAACTATATATTATACAAGTTACAATATACAATATTATATCTTATATTAAATATATAAGATATACTATAATACAAACTATAATAGAGTTACAAACTATAAAATGCACCAATGAAATAACACAAAACTAGGTTAGATTTATAAAGTGTTTAAAAATGATGAGGGGTAAACTTAAAGATGGAAGAGCACAGTACAGCAAATAATTTTTACGTAGAAAATAACAGTGTTGGAATCCATTTGTTCAATCAACAAGAACGAAAAATCAGGCGGAGGGTGGGGGGTATGAAGACGGTTATAAAATTTATAAAATTCAACTATGTCCATCATAATAACAAGAACGAAAATTCATGCGTCAAGCATAGATTATGTAACACTTTCCAACGCTTCGAAAATAATTTTACAAATCATTACCATTTAATAAGCTGAAACATAACATCTAAGTAAACAATTTGGAAAACGCATAACATATTTAAAAACGTAATTTCAGGAATTTCCAACATATATTTCCAACATATACAATATTCGGAAAATTATCCGAATACTTTTATTCAGCCCTGTATATGATCTATAGATTTGTATATGTTACTATACATAGGATGTTAAATTTTAGTTTAGTTAGGAAACGCGTAACACAGTTTAAAATTCTCCATCTGGAGTTTCTGTCAATAAACGGAAATGTGTTCGCGAACTTTTGTGCTGCCCTATATATGATCTACAGAATTTATACACACCAAGTAATAGACAAAAAGTGAGTGATTATTCATCTTAGTGATATATATAAATTAAAATGTGTTTAAAATAGTGAAACATTATTTAATTAAACCGCAAACGATTTTTCTCCATAGACGTAATGTAACGGAATTCTTTTGACTGTCCCTGTAAAGTAACTATAAGTGCTATGCACATCCTATTCCATATTAAGCTTCTTGTAATGCACCTTAGTGATATATATCAATTACAATGTGTTTGAAATTGTGTAACATCATTAAAATAAACCGCAAATGATTTTTCCCTATAGACCGTAATGTAACGGAATTCTTTTGAGTGTCCCTGTAAAAAAACTATAAGTGCTACACACTTCAGTTGAAATAGCGAACATGCTATAGATAAGGACAATAACATATAACAATTACAGGGCAATCCGAGCATATTTACGGGAGTTAGAGCACGGCCAGACGGCCATACGACCAGACAAACCGAAGTCATAAACTTTTCAACTAGGTTGGAAAGTGTTAAAAATACACAAGGTTTCATTGCAAAGAATCACGAATTCTTATTCCTAACTTTAATAATAATGAAGCAATTTTAACAAAATTTTCAATAGACTTACTTACCTTGCTTTTTGCCAAATGTAACAAGTCATTTAGAACTTTTAGAGCTAGAGTCTTGAAATTTTATATGGATGTTACTTAAAAGACGTAAATTCTCCCCAGAATTTATTTTTTCATTACGAAATTTAAAAGAATGCAAGAGTAAGAATCATTCTAAAATTGCGATTTATGTGACACAATTGGTATGAAAATATGGAATTTGGCATGATGATTACTTTTATGTAGTAATTGCTTATAACATTTTTAAAAACATTTAAAAATTTAAAAGGACGAAATGAGCTGAAAACTTTCTAAAAGCGTTCTAAATTATGATTTAGTTGAAACTGTTAGTGTTAGAAACTTGAAATTTAGTATAGAGATTACTTTTAAGATGGAAATGCTTATTGTCATAAAGAATTTATTATAAATGGGAAATTTAAAGGTGTGAAACAGCTGAAAGCATTCTAAATTATGATTTATTTAGAACCTCACGTCATATCGGGCCTTTCGAAGACGATCTTTTTTCTATTCTAAAAGTAACTAAACGTCTGTATTTCGACTAAATCCATTAAAAGCATCTTGGAAGATCAAAATTACAGCGCCTACAAAAATTTGGAAACGCTCTGATGAATAAAAGTATTTAAAAAAATCTCAGAATTTTTCGATGACAATGCAAAAAGAAATTTGGGTATTTTGGCGTGGGTTTGCTCAGCGTCGGCTCATGTTTTCAGTATTAAATGTGACTAAGTCTGTGACTTAGTCTTTTTTGACGTAACTCTGTGTTTCTGTGACTCTGTTCTCTTCGACTTTAGTCAAAGACAGACTTTTTTCATGGAATTTTAAAGAGGGGTTGTATACAGTTATATTGACAATCGAATAAAATTTCAGAGCGTTCGGACAATAACTTTTTTGTGTTGTTATTTTAAAGGACACGTCGCAAAAAAAAAAAAAAAAAAAAAAAAAAAAAGAAGAAAAAAAAAAAGACGCGAGAAGAAAGCATTTCTTTTACAGCTAGATATCAATATTTTTCCACGGTCTCTAAAACCATTATATTTATAACCATGGCTTTACAAATTTGATAAAATCTGGTAGCCAGTAAAAAATATAAACGGCTCCCCTCCGAAGTCACTAATTTTCAAAAGCACAAAAGTTTTTTATCAATTAATTGAGAAAAATAATAAGCCTATTGTCGGATTATTAGTTACATAGTTTAGAATAGTTACATCATTTAAAAAGATGGTATAAACAAAGTTTTCTAATGAAATTTATCAAAATTATTTATCTATGAAAAAAAATGTAAAGGCTGCATTAACCGGTATGTTCTCGGAAATGCTGATTGCCGAAGGTTTCAAATGTCTGGATAAGTGAGTGCTGCAAAATCTATATCTGATGAGGGGGGCATGGATGAAACAGTGAAGCAGGAAAACAATTTCTGCCTGTTTTCGTGTCGAAGTCAGTCAAATAATTATTTTTTATTAATTTAAAATTTGCATTTGTTAAACTTATTTTTACCTAATTAAAAATGCCGAAAATGAGAAAAAATACCATTTATGGTCATTTCTTAGGTCAATTTTTGTACAAAAAATTATAATAATAATAAAAAAAAATCAGGTTAAATAACTTGGTGGCTAGATAGAAAAACTAGGTCGCCAGTGGCAACTTGGCGACTGCATTTGTCAAGACCTGTTTATAACTGATGAAAAATTTATAGAATTCAGACAACTGGAATTATTTTTTTTTAAACTATGAAACGAGAGACCCTTACGAGGAAAAGAAACAAACAAAACACCCAACCAAACAAGAAGGTGTCTTTAAAAAATGCTTTTCTGTCTAATAATCAATATTTTTTTGTGAAAATTTCATTTAAAAATATAAAATTGATATAAGATAGATAATCATACAAATTTGAGGTAATTATCATGAGCCCAGGCACCGCCGGACGGGTCAGCTAGTATAATTTTAATGACATGCAGATAGCATTCGTTAAAATACAATAAGTGTAAATCAATGCATAACTAATTTATTGCTGATCAATTTAAATTAATGCATGGTTAGCGTAAAATTGTGTGTAATTATAGATAGTATTTTTCTAAAAAAAAATGCATTTAGCGCACATTTAACGCCTTTTTTTTTTTTCAAAATCCATACTCACAGGCAGGGCTTAAATTCTAGGAAAAAAGAGTACCGGGGCTCTAATTTTCAGCAGTAACAACAACCATCAACCCAAACCCCCTTTCATTAGAAGGAGGTATGCATTATGCTTGTTATCCCACCCGCATATTTATATTTCATACATTATTTGTAAAATTCAAAGCAATTTTGTCTTTTGTAAAAAAAATAATAATACATTTTGACTTTTAATAATGAAATTTAATAAATGAGTAGAGCAGAAAATAAGCAAAAAAAAAAAAAAAAAAAAAAAAAAAAAAAAAAAAAAAGTGCCCAGAAATAGAGAAAAAAAAATAATGACAGAAGAAAATTTGTTAGGGAGAAACGCATTCTATTTTTTTTTTTTTTTTAACGCAAACCATGAAACCACATTACCATATCAGCATCTTTATAACAACAGAAAACTAGCTGTCCGAATTTAACATCTGCAGGAATTTTAGCATGCAGATGTATTGAGAAATAGACATTGCATTTTATCTTTCTTTATTTATTCTGTGATCCAAAACGTATGCATTAGGAAGCACGCAGATGCCAAACTGAAAATGATTTCATTTCTCGTATTAAAACCGCAAGCACATACGAAAGAAATTTAGACATGTACATTAATTGAAAAAGAATCACTTCAAGCTGCGATAAAAGATTCTGCCAAGGCGTAAAGGAAAAAAAAACTTAATTTTAACTTTAGTAGTGTTGATTCATATAAGCGGCAATTATAGTAATTTTTTTAGCTCTGGGGGGGGGGGTTAACCCCCAACCCCCCCCCTTGGCTGCGCCACTGTCTATAACTCCAAAATTGATAGTCATATTAACTAACGGTTTACTGCGTCGTATTAAGCGTCTCATTTCCAATTAAAATATATCTTTGAATTGAAATTTGAATGAAATACAGGGTCATGAAAAATCGAAGAGTGGGGTAAATAGGATTACAAATATCTCGGCAACTTATTATCCGATCGACTTCATTCTTTATGCAAAATTTACATTTTTTAATAGTCTTTTATATCCACTCCTTAAAAGTTTGAAGTTTGAAGCCGAAGTCTTTCTACGAATGTAAAACTAGTCGTTGGGGGCCACCGTATTACTTACCCATCATGGATATGCCTAATATAAAATATGAAAATAAAACATGTGTTAACTATTTATAAAATACATTGCAATTCGAATAAAATTGTGGCTTGATGACATCATAAACTTTAAATGCTCTATAACTCCAAAGTTAATAATCATATTAACTAACGGTTTACTGCGTCGGATTAAGCGTCTCATTTCCTATTAAAATATATCTTTGAATTGAAATTTGAATGAAATACAGGTTCATGAAAAATCGAAGAGTGTGGAAAATAGGATTATAAATATCTCGGCAACTTATTATCCGATAGACTTCTTTCTTTATGCAAAATTTACGTTTTTTTATTGTCTTTTATATCCACTTTTTAAAATAAACAATTTCGAAAAATTTTATATACTTTTTATCAGATCGAATGTTTCGAGAGTCCGAAAAAAATAGTTTCGGATAAATGAGGTAACTGAAATTCAATAAGCTTTTTCCCATTATGACATACTAAGTACATACCAAATTTCAAGTCTCTATCTCAATTTGTTCGGGAGATAGAGCGTTCACAGACACACACAGACAGACGGACGGCAATTTTTTTTTTCTAAAAATATGCTTTTCGGAATCTCCAGTGTCTGAAACGTGTAAATCCGACAAATTTTTTTTTTTCGATTTTCAAAGCGATTACAAGACTTACCCTATAGTACGTATGATAGGTAAGTAAAAAATCGCCTCAAAACGCGAAAAAATCGTATAAAAATTGCTAAAAATTCTAGATAATAAAATTTACTATATTAAACCACGGTCCAACTTGATCTTCGTCGTTCACTTTTCTGTGATTGCATATATCGATATCTAATATTTAAAATAACTTTCAGGCACATAAATTCAGGACCGTGCTCAGAGCCGTCCTTAGGGGTGTGCGACAGGTGCGGCCGCACAGGGCCGCGCGCCCGGAAAAAAATAATACAAAATAGCTAAATATTTATTATTCATTTTGTTATGAGTTATTTCATAATCAAATTCATATGTGTAAACATGCTTATTTATAAAATGTAAAATGTTTTATCAATAAAATATTCCATGTAAGCTTAAGCTGGGACGCTCTAGAAAAGAATAGATTGTTCGTAGCTTATATTCATTTTATGGGAATTGTTATACTCTAGTCGAGGCAGCACCAGGCGCATAGCAAATCTGGACAGTCCCATGAATTGAATATTAATTGTTAAGAGGTCGGTTACAGTGGCGCAGCCAGAATTCGGTTCTGGGGGGTTTTGAGTTTCTGATAAAGGTGGTCACCGGTTATATGAATCACCGGTTAATGGAATCAGTCTTTTAAATGAATCACCGGTTAATGGAATTAGTCTTTTAAATGAATCAGCGGTTAATGGAATCAGTCTTTTAAATGAATCACCGGTTAATGGAATCAGTCTTTTAAATGAATGAGATCATAATGCTTATCTCTGCAATTACGTTGGTTACGGTTCATTTAAACAGCGTTTACAATATTAGAGTGACAAACTATAAAATGCACCAATGAAATAACACAAAAATTGATTAGATTTATAAAGTGTTTAAAAATTATGAGGAGAAAACTTTAAGATGGAAGAGCACAGTACAGCAAATAATTTTTACATAGAAAATAACAGATTTGCAATCCATTTGTTCAATCAAAAATCCACAAGGTTTCATGAGAATCACGAATTCTTATTCCTAAATTTAATAATAAAGAAGCAATTTTAACAAAATTTTCAATGGACTTACTTACCTTGCTTTTTGCCAAATGTGACAACTCAATTAAGGTAATCGATGTTTTGGAATGTAGTTGATATTAAACACGGTATTGTAGACTAAATTACTCTGCCCTTACAGTACTTTACATGACATCGAATTTCGCATTATCTAATGTAAATCTGATGAAAATTTTGTTAAAATATATTTATTATTGTTAAAGTTCTCTAAAAATATCCGAGTTTGAATTGTAGTCGTATCTATACTAATATTATAAAACAGCAACATTTGTTCTTTTTGCAGGGGTTAATTCTGGAACTACAGAACAGATTTAAAAAGAAATTGGTCAATTGGTCATATGTGAGTTTTATTCGCGTAGAAAGGGTTCCACACAAAATATCAGAACTGTTCAAAGGCAATATTCTCACATGACATAGTCACATACATAAAAAAATATTACATGCCAGAATTTAATTTTATTGGTATTGGAATGAAAAACAATGAATATATCTCCCTCTAAAACAAAGACCTTGTACAAAGTTTAAATTTGGCAGAGAACAAATCACGCTTCGGAAGAAGTCGCTGAGTTTCACACGAAAAGTTACTTATCAATCATATTTGTCGTAATAGTAGATAATTTTAAAGCATTTAAAAAAAGTATGCTGAACAACGCGAAACTTTCCGATTCATTTTCAAAAATGAAAACCTATCGAGGTATGATAATTCAAGTGATTTGTTAACGAGAAGATTTTTCATTATAAATGAATTATATATTGAATTATAAGCGATTGTTGTCTCAAAATTACTTACTCTTAATGTCTTAGAATTATTCTATGAATTATTTTTCAATATTTTCCCTCAATAATTGAATTCATTTGGTATGAAAAATGTTGACTATCATGATTCGTCTTACCTAAAGCAAAGATCTTGTTACAAAGTTTAAGCTTAGCATTGTGTCAAGCGCGCTTCAAAAGTAGGTCGCAAAGTAGCAACACAGTTTTGATCAGTGCCGTTGTTTTCTAGATGGGTTTTAATTAATATCTCAGCTATTTACAAACATATATTTTCGAAAATCATTACCAACAATCCTTAGATGATTCTGCGTCGATAACCCTTAACTCCCCGCTGAGCGCCAGAAGAATAAGACACATGAGTGATCTTTTAATAGTTCAGTTTTTACTTTTTAAGTATGGAACCTTAATAATGGTGTCAAAATTCTGTTAACCATCTCCTCTCTAACATAGGCTATATTTTATATAACAATTTCCAAACACTTTTTTTCGGTACATCACGTTCTAAATGGGTGCAAGAACAAAAAAAAAATTCTAAAATTGCACTTTCTATGATATTGTTGATTCTAGAAATTTGAAATTTGGACTAGCGGTTACTTTAAAAAGATGTAAATGCTCACTAAAAATGGTTTCTATAAAGTTCGAAATTTAAAAAGGGAAAAGGAGCAGGAAACGTTCTAAATTACAATTTATTTGTACAATTAGGGCTAGAAACATGAAATTTGGCATTGTTGTTACTTTAGAGACTTATATAGACCAAGAACAGTTTGCAGTAGCAGAAAAAAAAAAAAAAAGAAAAAAAAAAAAAAACGTTCTAAAATTGGGCCATTCCATTGTGACGGGTGTGACATCCAGACAAAATTTTAAGAGTTTATAACTATATTTTGGGAAATAAATTAGTTAATAAATCCCTGAAAAGTATTTTAATTATGTTTTTCGATGCATATGCTTGGATAATTGAGCAAATATATAACTTCAATAGCTTTCAATATTTAAAAAACAAAAATTTTAAACTTGTGACGGGTGTGACTCTCTCGGGACAAGAGTTTTTACTTGCATACACATTTGTTAAAATTCCTGTGAATATTTAACTGTTTTATTATTAAAACAATTTTTTTCTAATGAAAGAGATTCAAATAAAACTTTGTAATTTTCATAATAAATTTTAATTATTTTAATGTATAAGAATTTTTTTCCTGCTGTGACGGGCGTGACAAAGAAGTGACGGGTGTGACATTGTGCAAAGTGTACAATTTGAAAGTTGTTTACCAAAAAAATACAGTGATCAGTATAGACAGTAAACTCAACAATAGTAAATCTACAAAAGAAATTTAATAAAACTAACATATTTATGCAGCATGATCACTGATATATCACAAATAATTAATTTCCTTTCATTAGGAGTTCTTGGGTATGTATTATCAATCTTTTCACGCGTCTATGCAACAACTAACTGCATTACACTGCTAACATAGTTTAAAAATGCAATACTCAGGAAAAGTCGGAACAATTTATTTATTTTTTCGCATAGCAACATTAAGAATTAAAAATCATTAGCAAAACCATTCAGCATTAATGTTTCAGCCAAAGATAAAAATCCTTATTATGCCAAAAAAAAAAAAAAAAAAAAAAAAAAAAAAAATGTTCATATTAAATTCTAGAAACGAATTCAAAGACTATACAAAACAGACAAACATGTATTTCCTGTTGTGAATCAGTAATTTGCGGTTAAAACAAAATACAAATGTATTTTGAAAATGCATTTCAAATACATGTATTTTCGATACTGCCCAGCTCTTCTTGACAAAGTGACGCAGTCCAAATAACCAGTTTTGACTTTGACTTAACCGATGCTTGTAATATGCTCTTTCACAGTTTTAAGTAGAATTTTCGCCGTTTAATTGAATCACATTTTTGAATAGAATTTGATTTAACAAAGCGGCGGATTCCGTCAAGGCGGAAAGGCCAAAAAATTTAATTTTAACTTTAGTTTTGATTCATATAAACGGCAATTATAGTAATTTTTTTTAGCTCTGGGGGGGGGGGGGTTAACCCCCCCCCTTGGCTGCGCCACTGGTCGGTTATATCTCCGCAAGTCATGGTATATGGAATTGTAATAATAATGATCACATAAGACAGTTATATTCAAATGTAGACTCATTAAAATTGAATAGTTTAGACGAAAATAAAAGGATGATTAAAAAAATAATAATTTTGAAGCTCTACAAGGGAATAAAATGTATTTATTTATTTATATTTCTCTTTTGTTTATTAAGTCATAATAAATTTCTAAAGATTTCGTTAACAAATGTACAGTTATCAAAAAAGTGAAAAAAGAAGACAAAGATAGAGAGAGAACACCCCATACTTTTTAATGGCCAAATTGTCATGGAGAGATGCGAGAAGTATCCTTCGACTCTTAATTTTGTCTACTTTCCCAATATGAATATAAATTTTGAAATAAATGAAATATTTTGCCAAATTTAAATTTCTAAATGGTAACATTCACTTTTGGTATCATGATTGAGAATTTTTCAATCAAGGCAACCCGGGAAAAAAGTACTGTTTATACACTTTTTCTTAAATCTTCATAGAGTTATAAAGGAAAATGTGTTAGTAGTTTATCCATAAATATAGAAAATTAAAACATCTTACAAGCAGATATATCGGGAACATTCAACTACTTACCAGAAAAAACATACAGAAATTTCTAGTGTAAAACAAACCCACTTTACATAAATGAAATACCATAGTTTTTTTTTCTTTTTCGGTTAATTATTAACATTTTATTTTCTGTAGATGTTTTGAAAACATTAGACGGTCCCTTTACGCCATCACAAATTAAAATTTATCAATATGTCTCGAAAACTAATAATTGGACTGAGCTGTACACTTGCATATCCATGTTTTTACAATTGTGGTTCGTTTTCTGTGAAAATTAATGCCGATCATAATTCATAATTTTTAAATATGAATTTATTAATAAATTTCATAACTATTTTTTTATTGAAAAAAAAATGTCTGAATTATCTTTGCATTCATGCATTGTATCGCATTAAAAAAAAGTCAATCGGATGATTTTTGGGACGACAAAAAGTTTGCCACGTGAATTAACATTAACATCCACAAAATTTTAAATCATCTAACTGTACAAAGATTTAAGAAAAAGTACAAAATCGGAGGTTTTTTACTGTTTACCTTGATCAAAGGAATTAAAAAAACAGTGTCAAAAGTGGGTGTTAACATTGGAAAATTCAAAATCGATACAATTTTTAATATGTAGATGACCCCCTATTTCAAAATTTGTATTCAAACTTGAAATGTAGACACAATTCCCAATTGAACAGTACTTTTCGTATCTCTCTGTGGCAATTTGACGATAAAAAAAAAATCGCTCTGTATGATATTGCCAGAATGAATTCCCGGCCAGCCAAACTCTAAAGAAAAAAGAAAGGCCGAGCTCAGTCCGAGTATTATGAAAGGGAATTAGACCCGAATCTGTGTGTAAATCTCTGCTAAAACATACTCTCTCTCCCCCCCCCCCCCCCCCCCACACACACACACCCAGAAAAAGAAAAGCGTAATTGTTTGTGTGTCATGCGAGCTTTTTTCAAAGGGCGATTGCGTTGTGGGAAGTAGCGTTGTCAATTTAGTGGAATTTTATTCAAAATGTTTAGCAGAATTTCCGAACAGTTATCTTCATTTTATTTAATCACGAAATGTCTGTCATTTAATAAATCAAAAATTACTATTCAGTATTTTTGGTAGATGAATAAATGACTTCGCTGTATTTAATCACGGGATGTCTGTCGTTAAATAAAGTTATTCGGAATTTCAGGTAGACGAATGAAAACACACAGCTAAACTGGCAACATTGATATTAACTATATTGAAAGTGAAGGGCCTCGCAAAAGTTCTTGCACCCGGCCTCGCTTTCGCCAAGGACGGCTCTGACCGTGCTAAGAGAAAACTGCGCTCGGGGCAAAGCTTCAATTTGGCGCCTCCTCTCCCGCCCAAACTCATTCTCTTTGTCACATGTGTCGCATAATTGATAAAGTGCAGAAAGAGAAATACAGTAGAACTTCCATTTAACAAAGTCCCTATTTAACGAAGTTTTCCACTTAACGAAATTTTCTGCAGAACCTTGACTTTGAACACCGTTTTGTCCGTTTGAACGTGTACAGCATTCAAACGGATAGGTTGCTGTTGGTATGAATCAAGGGCGGATCTAGAGAGTCTTCAAGGGGGGGGGGGGGGGCGATATCAGAAATTTCGAAGTTAATATACGACCCGCAATCTTGGTCGAGTCGGGCCTAATTTTCTTAAATTGCGGATCAGGTTTACTTCTACGTTTTTGCTACGGGTCGGGTTGACTCCTGCTTGTTTACTGCGGGTCGGGTTTGGGTCAGGTTAATTTGTTTTTTGGTTCGGGTTGGGTTAATGTTTACTTTTGTCGCTGCGAGTCGGGTTGACATCTACATTTCTCCTGCGGGTCGGGTTGACTTAAATTATCGGGTTGGGTTTTTTCACTCTTGCGTGCCGTGTTCGGGTTGACCCGACTTTTTAAAAGAATTTGTAAAATATTTTTTCCGTTAAAATCTATATGCAATAAAAAATTCATAACGGTCAGTCCCAAGTAGCGGAAAGCTTTATGTAGGGAATACTTTTTAAATCTTTTATTTAAAAAAACCTCCGAATTACAGACACCTTGGAGTCGTCGCGTTTATCCGCAAATTCCGAAGTAATAGAATGTACAGTAAGACCTCCGTACGGTCACTCCTGGAAGGCGGAGACAGTCCTCAATACAAATAATTGCATATTTTTGCGCACTGCTCCGGATAAGAGATAAATTCGATGGCGCCGAGGTGTCCGTTATTTAAATGTTTTACAGTATTTGAATATTAATGAGTATATATATACATATGTTTATATCTATACTAATATTATAAAGTAGTAAAGATTGTTTGTTTGTAGGGGGTAATCTCTGGAACTACTGAAGCGATTTCAAAAGTGATGGTGGCAAATTGATGGTGACAATCCCTACTCCAACATAGACTATATTTTATATCGGTGCCACTAATCCCAGGGGGTGTGCAGGCAGGAGGGAAAAACGTTCTAAAATTTCGATTTTTTTTTGTTATCTGAAGGTGTTAGAAACATGAAATTTAACATGGTAGTTACTTATAAGATGTAAATGCACTCTAATAACAAATTCTAAAAAATTTCGAAATTTAAAAGGGTGAGATGAGCAAAAAAAGTTCTAAAAACATTCTAAATTAAAATTTCTGTGGAATCTCTGCAACTACAGAACTGTTTTCAATAGTGATGGTGGCAAATTAATAGTGACAGTTCCTGCTGTAACATAGGCTATATTTCATGTCGGTGCCACTACCCCCAGGAGGGGTGCAGGAGCGAAAAACGTTCTAAAATTTCGTTTTTTTTTTATAGTGAAGGTGTTAGAAACATGAAATTTGGCATGGTAGATATTTATAAAATGTAAATGCTCTCTAAGAACAAATTCTAAAAAAATTCGAAATTTAAAACTTATAGATGAGCCAAAAGCGTTCTAAAAACATTCTAAATTACAATTTCTATGGAATCTCTGGAACTACAGAACTATTTTCAAAAGTGATGATAAGTCTTTGCTGTAACATAGGCTATATTTTATACGGGTGCCACTATCACAAGGAGGTGGAAGAGTGAAAAACGTTCTAAAATTTCGATTTTTTTTATACTGAAGGAACTAGAAACTTGAAATTTAGCATGGTAGTTATTTACAAAATGTAAATGCACTCTAAGAACAAATTCTAAAAAAATTCGAAATTTAAAAGGGTGAGATGAGCGAAAAGCGGTCTAAAACCATTCTAAATTACAATTTCTGTGGAATCTCTGGAACTACAAAACCATTTTCAAAAGTGATGATAACAGTCTTTGCTGTAACATAGGTATATTTTATATCGGTGACACTACCACAGGGGATGGGGAGGGGGGGTGAACTTGCGAAAAACGTTCTAAATTTTCGATTTTATTTCGACATTAGTGTGGATTAATTAGTAATTTCTGAATTATCTGTGGCAGTAAAATTTCCTCTAATGAAAATAGGCCAACGAATACCACTTGGCATTTTTCAAGAATTACGTGAGCAAAGCCGCGGCTTTTGCTAGTTTCTATGTAAAAAAAAATTGAAATTAGAGATATTGTTACGGTTGGTTTCAACAAATTTTTTTTTTTAATCTACATTAATTATTTAAATCACTTTCTCAACATTTATTTAAAAGCACTCTTTTTTTCTGTTTCTAATAAAAATTTAAATAAATAAAAGTAATTGTAATAATTATAATAAAATCAGTTTTTATTTTTTCTTCTTTCTTTTTCTTTTTACAAAGTAATTTCAACGTTTATAGTCTAACGTAGCTTCCTGTTTTTCAAATACGAAAAGCAGACAGCAAGGGAGGGATGTTTTGTCAGTAGACTGCACAGGTGGAAAATTTGGAGTCATCTAGTCTGACTTTGATATAAGAATGACCGACCGCCCTGTATAAGAATTACGTTATCTTATGTGTGTACTATACACGCAATTAGGCTTTGTAAGTTTACGTCAGGCTTCAATTGGCTCTGCTATCAGGCGGATAGCTGGCGCCCATGTAAACAGAGGCTAACAGGACCCCCTTCAGCACACGCCATGGGGGTGATGCATGGTTTCCTTCCCCCATGAAGCGGCCGGCAGAGTGGAGCGGCAAGCTGTAGTCTGCACGATGAGTCCATTTTTCCTTTTGTTTCCATTCCCGTACCCCTGGCAGAGTGGATCGGTCCCGTTTTTCAAGCAGCGCGGGAGAATGAATGTTTACGACACTTGTTGCTTGGCCAAGAGACCTGTCGTTTGACTCGTAAAAAAAAAATTCGACTTATTACGGGGCTCGAAGATTGGCCTGTGGGCTGGATCGCGAAGTTGTTGAAGGCGGACAGGTTTCTGGAAGATTTTTTTTTTTGAGAGTGGGGCATTGATGGCCCTACATTAACCATCCTAAATCATGATGTTATGATGAAAAGAGGCTATAAGGGCATTTTCGAATTGCGGATCTATAACTGTTAACGAGAAATTAAGAAGAAGATATGTGTAGCCTATTTTTTTTTGGCGTAGTGGCGCTCCAAGATTATGACTTCTTAACCATCAGAAGTGATCATAGATATTGAACTAAACCGGTCGTTAGAAGTCGTAGTGTTCTGAGTTTCGGTGATGGCTATCTTCGAATAAAACACATGCTTCAGGAAGGTGAAATTACTGACTCCGACGGTGAAGTTCTGGACCGTAGAACGATTTTCCCCTCCGGACTAGATGATGGACCTAGTAGTTGATGGCAAGTGATGCAGTGAGATGAGAGGATTGATGAATGTTAGCTTGAAACCACGTCTGAATTTTTCCCCAGCCTGAATACTCCAGCTTAAGTGCTTCATCAGATTTTGAAAAAGGAGGAAATGCTCCTAAGTGCCCATTGACTAAAATTGTAGAACTCTCTACCTGTTGTAAGTACTATTTGCATAGTTTTTCTTTTTATTTATTTGTACCTCTTTTTTTAAAAAATAAAAATAAAAATATGTTTGCTATACCAGAGTTTAAAAGTGAAATGAATATCTTTGGATAATTTCAATAAGAATAAACATTAAGAACAGAAATAGTCTGTAGGTTAATATATAATGTTTGTATGTTTGAACGACCATTACATGGTAATATGATGGTAATTTTAAAAATATGATGTGTAATTTAAAAGTAACCAGTGAGTGGTTTCAACTTAAAAGATCAGCTGTTATATTGTTTTATTAAGACTATTTTTGATAACTTAATTGCTTCATTATTTTAAATGTTCAAATAAATTGTGTTTTTTTTTTGTTTATTATCAAAGTTGGTATGTTTTTCTTTGTATAAATCTCTAAATAATTAATTTTTTATATTCACAGTAGACCTATAAGAATGGCCTAACCTTTCTGTGATTAATTAAAAAAAAAAAAAAAACAAAGGGAGAGAAAATTCAACTTTATTAAATTAGGACTTTAAAATTTCCTAAGTTTAAATTCATAACTGACTGTTTTAATGAACATAAATTGAAGTTCACTCAATGTTATACAATCGTATTTTTGATCTTGATTTAAGGATGGATAGATTAATAAGTGAAACAGTAATATTAAATTTAATTTCATAAAATGTTAAATTAAGCTTTAACTCTCCTCTTTCAGAAACATTGTTTTTCTAAAATATACACCAAAATTGTTTTATTTTAAAAAGTAAAAAAAAAAAAAAAAAAAAATATATATATATATATCCAGTCATTATACACCACTATACGATCCTTGGTTAACCGATCGGATCTTGTTCAGAATCTCTATGGTTGTTTTAAAATTTTAGTACATCATCATATCCCTATTCTATTAACGGATTTAACTCTTTCCCCTTTTGGTCCTCATATTGGAGGAATTTCAGGTTGTCTGCATTTTTCCAAATTTTCCAATTCCAACTTTTGTTAATTTAATGTGTATGGAGATTTGAGCTTGATCGGGTTGGAGTGGAGTTGGGTGTTCTTTATGCAATCCAGTATGCTACTTGATTTAGAAATCTGTTGCCCCTTACTACATTTAATATTGTCTTAAAATGATGAGTTCAAAATTATCATTGTTGTATTAACCTATTCGGATTCTTAAGTTTTGATATTTTGATTAGTTTAATATAATTTGCTACCTTTTCCATGGCAACAGATTTCAGTGGAGCTAATCAGGGTATACTTATTTTTTTTTAAATATTTAATTGTCAAGTGAAGATTGAGTAATAAATGAGCTTTTTAAGTTTAAGTAAGTTGTGTTTTAGAAAGAACCCCAAAACTCTAAGCAGACAGCAAGGGAGGGATGTTTTGTCAGTAGACTGCACAGGTGGAAAATTTGGAGTCATCTAGTCTGACTTTGATATAAGAATGACCGACCGCCCTGTATAAGAATTACGTTATCTTATGTGTGTACTATACACGCAATTAGGCTTTGTAAGTTTACGTCAGGCTTCAATTGGCTCTGCTATCAGGCGGATAGCTGGCGCCCATGTAAACAGAGGCTAACAGGACCCCCTTCAGCACACGCCATGGGGGTGATGCATGGTTTCCTTCCCCCATGAAGCGGCCGGCAGAGTGGAGCGGCAAGCTGTAGTCTGCACGATGAGTCCATTTTTCCTTTTGTTTCCATTCCCGTACCCCTGGCAGAGTGGATCGGTCCCGTTTTTCAAGCAGCGCGGGAGAATGAATGTTTACGACACTTGTTGCTTGGCCAAGAGACCTGTCGTTTGACTCGTAAAAAAAAAATTCGACTTATTACGGGGCTCGAAGATTGGCCTGTGGGCTGGATCGCGAAGTTGTTGAAGGCGGACAGGTTTCTGGAAGATTTTTTTTTTTGAGAGTGGGGCATTGATGGCCCTACATTAACCATCCTAAATCATGATGTTATGATGAAAAGAGGCTATAAGGGCATTTTCGAATTGCGGATCTATAACTGTTAACGAGAAATTAAGAAGAAGATATGTGTAGCCTATTTTTTTTTGGCGTAGTGGCGCTCCAAGATTATGACTTCTTAACCATCAGAAGTGATCATAGATATTGAACTAAACCGGTCGTTAGAAGTCGTAGTGTTCTGAGTTTCGGTGATGGCTATCTTCGAATAAAACACATGCTTCAGGAAGGTGAAATTACTGACTCCGACGGTGAAGTTCTGGACCGTAGAACGATTTTCCCCTCCGGACTAGATGATGGACCTAGTAGTTGATGGCAAGTGATGCAGTGAGATGAGAGGATTGATGAATGTTAGCTTGAAACCACGTCTGAATTTTTCCCCAGCCTGAATACTCCAGCTTAAGTGCTTCATCAGATTTTGAAAAAGGAGGAAATGCTCCTAAGTGCCCATTGACTAAAATTGTAGAACTCTCTACCTGTTGTAAGTACTATTTGCATAGTTTTTCTTTTTATTTATTTGTACCTCTTTTAAAAAAAAAAAAAAAAAAAATATGTTTGCTATACCAGAGTTTAAAAGTGAAATGAATATCTTTGGATAATTTCAATAAGAATAAACATTAAGAACAGAAATAGTCTGTAGGTTAATATATAATGTTTGTATGTTTGAACGACCATTAAATGGTAATATGATGGTAATTTTAAAAATATGATGTGTAATTTAAAAGTAACCAGTGAGTGGTTTCAACTTAAAAGATCAGCTGTTATATTGTTTTATTAAGACTATTTTTGATAACTTAATTGCTTCATTATTTTAAATGTTCAAATAAATTGTGTGTTTTTTTTTTTTGTTTATTATCAAAGTTGGTATGTTTTTCTTTGTATAAATCTCTAAATAATTAATTTTTTATATTCACAGTAGACCTATAAGAATGGCCTAACCTTTCTGTGATTAATTAAAAAAAAAAAAAACAAAGGGAGAGAAAATTCAACTTTATTAAATTAGGACTTTAAAATTTCCTAAGTTTAAATTCATAACTGACTGTTTTAATGAACATAAATTGAAGTTCACTCAATGTTATACAATCGTATTTTTGATCTTGATTTAAGGATGGATAGATTAATAAGTGAAACAGTAATATTAAATTTAATTTCATAAAATGTTAAATTAAGCTTTAACTCTCCTCTTTCAGAAACATTGTTTTTCTAAAATATACACCAAAATTGTTTTATTTTAAAAAGTAAAAAAAAAAAAAAAAAAAAAAAATATATCCAGTCATTATACACCACTATACGATCCTTGGTTAACCGATCGGATCTTGTTCAGAATCTCTATGGTTGTTTTAAAATTTTAGTACATCATCATATCCCTATTCTATTAACGGATTTAACTCTTTCCCCTTTTGGTCCTCATATTGGAGGAATTTCAGGTTGTCTGCATTTTTCCAAATTATATGATGATTACACTTTTGTTAATTTAATGTGTATGGAGATTTGAGCTTGATCGGGTTGGAGTGGAGTTGGGTGTTCTTTATGCAATCCAGTATGCTACTTGATTTAGAAATCTGTTGCCCCTTACTACATTTAATATTGTCTTAAAATGATGAGTTCAAAATTATCATTGTTGTATTAACCTATTCGGATTCTTAAGTTTTGATATTTTGATTAGTTTAATATAATTTGCTACCTTTTCCATGGCAACAGATTTCAGTGGAGCTAATCAGGGTATACTTATTTTTTTTTAAATATTTAATTGTCAAGTGAAGATTGAGTAATAAATGAGCTTTTTAAGTTTAAGTAAGTTGTGTTTTAGAAAGAACCCCAAAACTCTAAGCAGACAGCAAGGGAGGGATGTTTTGTCAGTAGACTGCACAGGTGGAAAATTTGGAGTCATCTAGTCTGACTTTGATATAAGAATGACCGACCGCCCTGTATAAGAATTACGTTATCTTATGTGTGTACTATACACGCAATTAGGCTTTGTAAGTTTACGTCAGGCTTCAATTGGCTCTGCTATCAGGCGGATAGCTGGCGCCCATGTAAACAGAGGCTAACAGGACCCCCTTCAGCACACGCCATGGGGGTGATGCATGGTTTCCTTCCCCCATGAAGCGGACGGCAGAGTGGAGCGGCAAGCTGTAGTCTGCACGATGAGTCCATTTTTCCTTTTGTTTCCATTCCCGTACCCCTGGCAGAGTGGATCGGTCCCGTTTTTCAAGCAGCGCGGGAGAATGAATGTTTACGACACTTGTTGCTTGGCCAAGAGACCTGTCGTTTGACTCGTAAAAAAAAAATTCGACTTATTACGGGGCTCGAAGATTGGCCTGTGGGCTGGATCGCGAAGTTGTTGAAGGCGGACAGGTTTCTGGAAGATTTTTTTTTTTGAGAGTGGGGCATTGATGGCCCTACATTAACCATCCTAAATCATGATGTTATGATGAAAAGAGGCTATAAGGGCATTTTCGAATTGCGGATCTATAACTGTTAACGAGAAATTAAGAAGAAGATATGTGTAGCCTATTTTTTTTTGGCGTAGTGGCGCTCCAAGATTATGACTTCTTAACCATCAGAAGTGATCATAGATATTGAACTAAACCGGTCGTTAGAAGTCGTAGTGTTCTGAGTTTCGGTGATGGCTATCTTCGAATAAAACACATGCTTCAGGAAGGTGAAATTACTGACTCCGACGGTGAAGTTCTGGACCGTAGAACGATTTTCCCCTCCGGACTAGATGATGGACCTAGTAGTTGATGGCAAGTGATGCAGTGAGATGAGAGGATTGATGAATGTTAGCTTGAAACCACGTCTGAATTTTTCCACAGCCTGAATACTCCAGCTTAAGTGCTTCATCAGATTTTGAAAAAGGAGGAAATGCTCCTAAGTGCCCATTGACTAAAATTGTAGAACTCTCTACCTGTTGTAAGTACTATTTGCATAGTTTTTCTTTTTATTTATTTGTACCTCTTTTTTTAAAAAAAAAAAAAAAAAATATGTTTGCTATACCAGAGTTTAAAAGAGAAATGAATATCTTTGGATAATTTCAATAAGAATAAACATTAAGAACAGAAATAGTCTGTAGGTTAATATATAATGTTTGTATGTTTGAACGACCATTACATGGTAATATGATGGTAATTTTAAAAATATGATGTGTAATTTAAAAGTAACCAGTGAGTGGTTTCAACTTAAAAGATCAGCTGTTATATTGTTTTATTAAGACTATTTTTGATAACTTAATTGCTTCATTATTTTAAATGTTCAAATAAATTGTGTTTTTTTTTTGTTTATTATCAAAGTTGGTATGTTTTTCTTTGTATAAATCTCTAAATAATTAATTTTTTATATTCACAGTAGACCTATAAGAATGGCCTAACCTTTCTGTGATTAATTAAAAAAAAAAAAAAACAAAGGGAGAGAAAATTCAACTTTATTAAATTAGGACTTTAAAATTTCCTAAGTTTAAATTCATAACTGACTGTTTTAATGAACATAAATTGAAGTTCACTCAATGTTATACAATCGTATTTTTGATCTTGATTTAAGGATGGATAGATTAATAAGTGAAACAGTAATATTAAATTTAATTTCATAAAATGTTAAATTAAGCTTTAACTCTCCTCTTTCAGAAACATTGTTTTTCTAAAATATACACCAAAATTGTTTTATTTTAAAAAGTAAAAAAAAAAAAAAAAAATATCCAGTCATTATACACCACTATACGATCCTTGGTTAACCGATCGGATCTTGTTCAGAATCTCTATGGTTGTTTTAAAATTTTAGTACATCATCATATCCCTATTCTATTAACGGATTTAACTCTTTCCCCTTTTGGTCCTCATATTGGAGGAATTTCAGGTTGTCTGCATTTTTCCAAATTATATGATGATTACACTTTTGTTAATTTAATGTGTATGGAGATTTGAGCTTGATCGGGTTGGAGTGGAGTTGGGTGTTCTTTATGCAATCCAGTATGCTACTTGATTTAGAAATCTGTTGCCCTTTACTACATTTAATATTGTCTTAAAATGATGAGTTCAAAATTATCATTGTTGTATTAACCTATTCGGATTCTTAAGTTTTGATATTTTGATTAGTTTAATATAATTTGCTACCTTTTCCATGGCAACAGATTTCAGTGGAGCTAATCAGGGTATACTTATTTTTTTTTAAATATTTAATTGTCAAGTGAAGATTGAGTAATAAATGAGCTTTTTAAGTTTAAGTAAGTTGTGTTTTAGAAAGAACCCCAAAACTCTAAGCAGACAGCAAGGGAGGGATGTTTTGTCAGTAGACTGCACAGGTGGAAAATTTGGAGTCATCTAGTCTGACTTTGATATAAGAATGACCGACCGCCCTGTATAAGAATTACGTTATCTTATGTGTGTACTATACACGCAATTAGGCTTTGTAAGTTTACGTCAGGCTTCAATTGGCTCTGCTATCAGGCGGATAGCTGGCGCCCATGTAAACAGAGGCTAACAGGACCCCCTTCAGCACACGCCATGGGGGTGATGCATGGTTTCCTTCCCCCATGAAGCGGCCGGCAGAGTGGAGCGGCAAGCTGTAGTCTGCACGATGAGTCCATTTTTCCTTTTGTTTCCATTCCCGTACCCCTGGCAGAGTGGATCGGTCCCGTTTTTCAAGCAGCGCGGGAGAATGAATGTTTACGACACTTGTTGCTTGGCCAAGAGACCTGTCGTTTGACTCGTAAAAAAAAAATTCGACTTATTACGGGGCTCGAAGATTGGCCTGTGGGCTGGATCGCGAAGTTGTTGAAGGCGGACAGGTTTCTGGAAGATTTTTTTTTTTGAGAGTGGGGCATTGATGGCCCTACATTAACCATCCTAAATCATGATGTTATGATGAAAAGAGGCTATAAGGGCATTTTCGAATTGCGGATCTATAACTGTTAACGAGAAATTAAGAAGAAGATATGTGTAGCCTATTTTTTTTTTGGTGTAGTGGCGCTCCAAGATTATGACTTCTTAACCATCAGAAGTGATCATAGATATTGAACTAAACCGGTCGTTAGAAGTCGTAGTGTTCTGAGTTTCGGTGATGGCTATCTTCGAATAAAACACATGCTTCAGGAAGGTGAAATTACTGACTCCGACGGTGAAGTTCTGGACCGTAGAACGATTTTCCCCTCCGGACTAGATGATGGACCTAGTAGTTGATGGCAAGTGATGCAGTGAGATGAGAGGATTGATGAATGTTAGCTTGAAACCACGTCTGAATTTTTCCCCAGCCTGAATACTCCAGCTTAAGTGCTTCATCAGATTTTGAAAAAGGAGGAAATGCCCATTGACTAAAATTGTAGAACTCTCTACCTGTTGTAAGTACTATTTGCATAGTTTTTCTTTTTATTTATTTGTACCTCTTTTTAAAAAAAAAAAAAAAAAAAAATATGTTTGCTATACCAGAGTTTAAAAGTGAAATGAATATCTTTGGATAATTTCAATAAGAATAAACATTAAGAACAGTAATAGTCTGTAGGTTAATATATAATGTTTGTATGTTTGAACGACCATTACATGGTAATATGATGGTAATTTTAAAAATATGATGTGTAATTTAAAAGTAACCAGTGAGTGGTTTCAACTTAAAAGATCAGCTGTTATATTGTTTTATTAAGACTATTTTTGATAACTTAATTGCTTCATTATTTTAAATGTTCAAATAAATTGTGTTTTTTTTTTTGTTTATTATCAAAGTTGGTATGTTTTTCTTTGTATAAATCTCTAAATAATTAATTTTTTATATTCACAGTAGACCTATAAGAATGGCCTAACCTTTCTGTGATTAATTAAAAAAAAAAAAAAACAAAGGGAGAGAAAATTCAACTTTATTAAATTAGGACTTTAAAATTTCCTAAGTTTAAATTCATAACTGACTGTTTTAATGAACATAAATTGAAGTTCACTCAATGTTATACAATCGTATTTTTGATCTTGATTTAAGGATGGATAGATTAATAAGTGAAACAGTAATATTAAATTTAATTTCATAAAATGTTAAATTAAGCTTTAACTCTCCTCTTTCAGAAACATTGTTTTTCTAAAATATACACCAAAATTGTTTTATTTTAAAAAGTAAAAAAAAAAAAAAAAAATATCCAGTCATTATACACCACTATACGATCCTTGGTTAACCGATCGGATCTTGTTCAGAATCTCTATGGTTGTTTTAAAATTTTAGTACATCATCATATCCCTATTCTATTAACGGATTTAACTCTTTCCCCTTTTGGTCCTCATATTGGAGGAATTTCAGGTTGTCTGCATTTTTCCAAATTATATGATGATTACACTTTTGTTAATTTAATGTGTATGGAGATTTGAGCTTGATCGGGTTGGAGTGGAGTTGGGTGTTCTTTATGCAATCCAGTATGCTACTTGATTTAGAAATCTGTTGCCCCTTACTACATTTAATATTGTCTTAAAATGATGAGTTCAAAATTATCATTGTTGTATTAACCTATTCGGATTCTTAAGTTTTGATATTTTGATTAGTTTAATATAATTTGCTACCTTTTCCATGGCAACAGATTTCAGTGGAGCTAATCAGGGTATACTTATTTTTTTTTAAATATTTAATTGTCAAGTGAAGATTGAGTAATAAATGAGCTTTTTAAGTTTAAGTAAGTTGTGTTTTAGAAAGAACCCCAAAACTCTAAGCAGACAGCAAGGGAGGGATGTTTTGTCAGTAGACTGCACAGGTGGAAAATTTGGAGTCATCTAGTCTGACTTTGATATAAGAATGACCGACCGCCCTGTATAAGAATTACGTTATCTTATGTGTGTACTATACACGCAATTAGGCTTTGTAAGTTTACGTCAGGCTTCAATTGGCTCTGCTATCAGGCGGATAGCTGGCGCCCATGTAAACAGAGGCTAACAGGACCCCCTTCAGCACACGCCATGGGGGTGATGCATGGTTTCCTTCCCCCATGAAGCGGCCGGCAGAGTGGAGCGGCAAGCTGTAGTCTGCACGATGAGTTCATTTTTCCTTTTGTTTCCATTCCCGTACCCCTGGCAGAGTGGATCGGTCCCGTTTTTCAAGCAGCGCGGGAGAATGAATGTTTACGACACTTGTTGCTTGGCCAAGAGACCTGTCGTTTGACTCGTAAAAAAAAAATTCGACTTATTACGGGGCTCGAAGATTGGCCTGTGGGCTGGATCGCGAAGTTGTTGAAGGCGGACAGGTTTCTGGAAGATTTTTTTTTTTGAGAGTGGGGCATTGATGGCCCTACATTAACCATCCTAAATCATGATGTTATGATGAAAAGAGGCTATAAGGGCATTTTCGAATTGCGGATCTATAACTGTTAACGAGAAATTAAGAAGAAGATATGTGTAGCCTATTTTTTTTTGGCGTAGTGGCGCTCCAAGATTATGACTTCTTAACCATCAGAAGTGATCATAGATATTGAACTAAACCGGTCGTTAGAAGTCGTAGTGTTCTGAGTTTCGGTGATGGCTATCTTCGAATAAAACACATGCTTCAGGAAGGTGAAATTACTGACTCCGACGGTGAAGTTCTGGACCGTAGAACGATTTTCCCCTCCGGACTAGATGATGGACCTAGTAGTTGATGGGAAGTGATGCAGTGAGATGAGAGGATTGATGAATGTTAGCTTGAAACCACGTCTGAATTTTTCCCCAGCCTGAATACTCCAGCTTAAGTGCTTCATCAGATTTTGAAAAAGGAGGAAATGCTCCTAAGTGCCCATTGACTAAAATTGTAGAACTCTCTACCTGTTGTAAGTACTATTTGCATAGTTTTTCTTTTTATTTATTTGTACCTCTTTAAAAAAAAAAAAAAAAAAAATATGTTTGCTATACCAGAGTTTAAAAGTGAAATGAATATCTTTGGATAATTTCAATAAGAATAAACATTAAGAACAGAAATAGTCTGTAGGTTAATATATAATGTTTGTATGTTTGAACGACCATTAAATGGTAATATGATGGTAATTTTAAAAATATGATGTGTAATTTAAAAGTAACCAGTGAGTGGTTTCAACTTAAAAGATCAGCTGTTATATTGTTTTATTAAGACTATTTTTGATAACTTAATTGCTTCATTATTTTAAATGTTCAAATAAATTGTGTTTTTTTTTTTTTGTTTATTATCAAAGTTGGTATGTTTTTCTTTGTATAAATCTCTAAATAATTAATTTTTTATATTCACAGTAGACCTATAAGAATGGCCTAACCTTTCTGTGATTAATTAAAAAAAAAAAAACAAAGGGAGAGAAAATTCAACTTTATTAAATTAGGACTTTAAAATTTCCTAAGTTTAAATTCATAACTGACTGTTTTAATGAACATAAATTGAAGTTCACTCAATGTTATACAATCGTATTTTTGATCTTGATTTAAGGATGGATAGATTAATAAGTGAAACAGTAATATTAAATTTAATTTCATAAAATGTTAAATTAAGCTTTAACTCTCCTCTTTCAGAAACATTGTTTTTCTAAAATATACACCAAAATTGTTTTATTTTAAAAAGTAAAAAAAAAAAAAAAAATATCCAGTCATTATACACCACTATACGATCCTTGGTTAACCGATCGGATCTTGTTCAGAATCTCTATGGTTGTTTTAAAATTTTAGTACATCATCATATCCCTATTCTATTAACGGATTTAACTCTTTCCCCTTTTGGTCCTCATATTGGAGGAATTTCAGGTTGTCTGCATTTTTCCAAATTATATGATGATTACACTTTTGTTAATTTAATGTGTATGGAGATTTGAGCTTGCTCGGGTTGGAGTGGAGTTGGGTGTTCTTTATGCAATCCAGTATGCTACTTGATTTAGAAATCTGTTGCCCCTTACTACATTTAATATTGTCTTAAAATGATGAGTTCAAAATTATCATTGTTGTATTAACCTATTCGGATTCTTAAGTTTTGATATTTTGATTAGTTTAATATAATTTGCTACCTTTTCCATGGCAACAGATTTCAGTGGAGCTAATCAGGGTATACTTATTTTTTTTAAAATATTTAATTGTCAAGTGAAGATTGAGTAATAAATGAGCTTTTTAAGTTTAAGTAAGTTGTGTTTTAGAAAGAACCCCAAAACTCTAAGCAGACAGCAAGGGAGGGATGTTTTGTCAGTAGACTGCACAGGTGGAAAATTTGGAGTCATCTAGTCTGACTTTGATATAAGAATGACCGACCGCCCTGTATAAGAATTACGTTATCTTATGTGTGTACTATACACGCAATTAGGCTTTGTAAGTTTACGTCAGGCTTCAATTGGCTCTGCTATCAGGCGGATAGCTGGCGCCCATGTAAACAGAGGCTAACAGGACCCCCTTCAGCACACGCCATGGGGGTGATGCATGGTTTCCTTCCCCCATGAAGCGGCCGGCAGAGTGGAGCGGCAAGCTGTAGTCTGCACGATGAGTCCATTTTTCCTTTTGTTTCCATTCCCGTACCCCTGGCAGAGTGGATCGGTCCCGTTTTTCAAGCAGCGCGGGAGAATGAATGTTTACGACACTTGTTGCTTGGCCAAGAGACCTGTCGTTTGACTCGTAAAAAAAAAAATCGACTTATTACGGGGCTCGAAGATTGGCCTGTGGGCTGGATCGCGAAGTTGTTGAAGGCGGACAGGTTTCTGGAAGATTTTTTTTTTTGAGAGTGGGGCATTGATGGCCCTACATTAACCATCCTAAATCATGATGTTATGATGAAAAGAGGCTATAAGGGCATTTTCGAATTGCGGATCTATAACTGTTAACGAGAAATTAAGAAGAAGATATGTGTAGCCTATTTTTTTTTGGCGTAGTGGCGCTCCAAGATTATGACTTCTTAACCATCAGAAGTGATCATAGATATTGAACTAAACCGGTCGTTAGAAGTCGTAGTGTTCTGAGTTTCGGTGATGGCTATCTTCGAATAAAACACATGCTTCAGGAAGGTGAAATTACTGACTCCGACGGTGAAGTTCTGGACCGTAGAACGATTTTCCCCTCCGGACTAGATGATGGACCTAGTAGTTGATGGCAAGTGATGCAGTGAGATGAGAGGATTGATGAATGTTAGCTTGAAACCACGTCTGAATTTTTCCCCAGCCTGAATACTCCAGCTTAAGTGCTTCATCAGATTTTGAAAAAGGAGGAAATGCTCCTAAGTGCCCATTGACTAAAATTGTAGAACTCTCTACCTGTTGTAAGTACTATTTGCATAGTTTTTCTTTTTATTTATTTGTACCTCTTTTTTAAAAAAAAAAAAAAAAAAAAATATGTTTGCTATACCAGAGTTTAAAAGTGAAATGAATATCTTTGGATAATTTCAATAAGAATAAACATTAAGAACAGAAATAGTCTGTAGGTTAATATATAATGTTTGTATGTTTGAACGACCATTACATGGTAATATGATGGTAATTTTAAAAATATGATGTGTAATTTAAAAGTAACCAGTGAGTGGTTTCAACTTAAAAGATCAGCTGTTATATTGTTTTATTAAGACTATTTTTGATAACTTAATTGCTTCATTATTTTAAATGTTCAAATAAATTGTGTTTTTTTTTTGTTTATTATCAAAGTTGGTATGTTTTTCTTTGTATAAATCTCTAAATAATTAATTTTTTATATTCACAGTAGACCTATAAGAATGGCCTAACCTTTCTGTGATTAATTAAAAAAAAAAAAAAACAAAGGGAGAGAAAATTCAACTTTATTAAATTAGGACTTTAAAATTTCCTAAGTTTAAATTCATAACTGACTGTTTTAATGAACATAAATTGAAGTTCACTCAATGTTATACAATCGTATTTTTGATCTTGATTTAAGGATGGATAGATTAATAAGTGAAACAGTAATATTAAATTTAATTTCATAAAATGTTAAATTAAGCTTTAACTCTCCTCTTTCAGAAACATTGTTTTTCTAAAATATACACCAAAATTGTTTTATTTTAAAAAGTAAAAAAAAAAAAAAAAAAAAAAAAAAATATCCAGTCATTATACACCACTATACGATCCTTGGTTAACCGATCGGATCTTGTTCAGAATCTCTATGGTTGTTTTAAAATTTTAGTACATCATCATATCCCTATTCTATTAACGGATTTAACTCTTTCCCCTTTTGGTCCTCATATTGGAGGAATTTCAGGTTGTCTGCATTTTTCCAAATTATATGATGATTACACTTTTGTTAATTTAATGTGTATGGAGATTTGAGCTTGATCGGGTTGGAGTGGAGTTGGGTGTTCTTTATGCAATCCAGTATGCTACTTGATTTAGAAATCTGTTGCCCCTTACTACATTTAATATTGTCTTAAAATGATGAGTTCAAAATTATCATTGTTGTATTAACCTATTCGGATTCTTAAGTTTTGATATTTTGATTAGTTTAATATAATTTGCTACCTTTTCCATGGCAACAGATTTCAGTGGAGCTAATCAGGGTATACTTATTTTTTTTTAAATATTTAATTGTCAAGTGAAGATTGAGTAATAAATGAGCTTTTTAAGTTTAAGTAAGTTGTGTTTTAGAAAGAACCCCAAAACTCTAAGCAGACAGCAAGGGAGGGATGTTTTGTCAGTAGACTGCACAGGTGGAAAATTTGGAGTCATCTAGTCTGACTTTGATATAAGAATGACCGACCGCCCTGTATAAGAATTACGTTATCTTATGTGTGTACTATACACGCAATTAGGCTTTGTAAGTTTACGTCAGGCTTCAATTGGCTCTGCTATCAGGCGGATAGCTGGCGCCCATGTAAACAGAGGCTAACAGGACCCCCTTCAGCACACGCCATGGGGGTGATGCATGGTTTCCTTCCCCCATGAAGCGGCCGGCAGAGTGGAGCGGCAAGCTGTAGTCTGCACGATGAGTCCATTTTTCCTTTTGTTTCCATTCCCGTACCCCTGGCAGAGTGGATCGGTCCCGTTTTTCAAGCAGCGCGGGAGAATGAATGTTTACGACACTTGTTGCTTGGCCAAGAGACCTGTCGTTTGACTCGTAAAAAAAAAATTCGACTTATTACGGGGCTCGAAGATTGGCCTGTGGGCTGGATCGCGAAGTTGTTGAAGGCGGACAGGTTTCTGGAAGATTTTTTTTTTGAGAGTGGGGCATTGATGGCCCTACATTAACCATCCTAAATCATGATGTTATGATGAAAAGAGGCTATAAGGGCATTTTCGAATTGCGGATCTATAACTGTTAACGAGAAATTAAGAAATGAATATCTTTGGATAATTTCAATAAGAATAAACATTAAGAACAGAAATAGTCTGTAGGTTAATATATAATGTTTGTATGTTTGAACGACCATTAAATGGTAATATGATGGTAATTTTAAAAATATGATGTGTAATTTAAAAGTAACCAGTGAGTGGTTTCAACTTAAAAGATCAGCTGTTATATTGTTTTATTAAGACTATTTTTGATAACTTAATTGCTTCATTATTTTAAATGTTCAAATAAATTGTTTTTTTTTTTGTTTATTATCAAAGTTGGTATGTTTTTCTTTGTATAAATCTCTAAATAATTAATTTTTTATATTCACAGTAGACCTATAAGAATGGCCTAACCTTTCTGTGATTAATTAAAAAAAAAAAAAAAACAAAGGGAGAGAAAATTCAACTTTATTAAATTAGGACTTTAAAATTTCCTAAGTTTAAATTCATAACTGACTGTTTTAATGAACATAAATTGAAGTTCACTCAATGTTATACAATCGTATTTTTGATCTTGATTTAAGGATGGATAGATTAATAAGTGAAACAGTAATATTAAATTTAATTTCATAAAATGTTAAATTAAGCTTTAACTCTCCTCTTTCAGAAACATTGTTTTTCTAAAATATACACCAAAATTGTTTTATTTTAAAAAGTAAAAAAAAAAAAAAAAAAAAAAAAAAATATCCAGTCATTATACACCACTATACGATCCTTGGTTAACCGATCGGATCTTGTTCAGAATCTCTATGGTTGTTTTAAAATTTTAGTACATCATCATATCCCTATTCTATTAACGGATTTAACTCTTTCCCCTTTTGGTCCTCATATTGGAGGAATTTCAGGTTGTCTGCATTTTTCCAAATTATATGATGATTACACTTTTGTTAATTTAATGTGTATGGAGATTTGAGCTTGATCGGGTTGGAGTGGAGTTGGGTGTTCTTTATGCAATCCAGTATGCTACTTGATTTAGAAATCTGTTGCCCCTTACTACATTTAATATTGTCTTAAAATGATGAGTTCAAAATTATCATTGTTGTATTAACCTATTCGGATTCTTAAGTTTTGATATTTTGATTAGTTTAATATAATTTGCTACCTTTTCCATGGCAACAGATTTCAGTGGAGCTAATCAGGGTATACTTATTTTTTTTTAAATATTTAATTGTCAAGTGAAGATTGAGTAATAAATGAGCTTTTTAAGTTTAAGTAAGTTGTGTTTTAGAAAGAACCCCAAAACTCTAAGCAGACAGCAAGGGAGGGATGTTTTGTCAGTAGACTGCACAGGTGGAAAATTTGGAGTCATCTAGTCTGACTTTGATATAAGAATGACCGACCGCCCTGTATAAGAATTACGTTATCTTATGTGTGTACTATACACGCAATTAGGCTTTGTAAGTTTACGTCAGGCTTCAATTGGCTCTGCTATCAGGCGGATAGCTGGCGCCCATGTAAACAGAGGCTAACAGGACCCCCTTCAGCACACGCCATGGGGGTGATGCATGGTTTCCTTCCCCCATGAAGCGGCCGGCAGAGTGGAGCGGCAAGCTGTAGTCTGCACGATGAGTCCATTTTTCCTTTTGTTTCCATTCCCGTACCCCTGGCAGAGTGGATCGGTCCCGTTTTTCAAGCAGCGCGGGAGAATGAATGTTTACGACACTTGTTGCTTGGCCAAGAGACCTGTCGTTTGACTCGTAAAAAAAAAATTCGACTTATTACGGGGCTCGAAGATTGGCCTGTGGGCTGGATCGCGAAGTTGTTGAAGGCGGACAGGTTTCTGGAAGATTTTTTTTTTGAGAGTGGGGCATTGATGGCCCTACATTAACCATCCTAAATCATGATGTTATGATGAAAAGAGGCTATAAGGGCATTTTCGAATTGCGGATCTATAACTGTTAACGAGAAATTAAGAAATGAATATCTTTGGATAATTTCAATAAGAATAAACATTAAGAACAGAAATAGTCTGTAGGTTAATATATAATGTTTGTATGTTTGAACGACCATTAAATGGTAATATGATGGTAATTTTAAAATATGATGTGTAATTTAAAAGTAACCAGTGAGTGGTTTCAACTTAAAAGATCAGCTGTTATATTGTTTTATTAAGACTATTTTTGATAACTTAATTGCTTCATTATTTTAAATGTTCAAATAAATTGTGTTTTTTTTTTTTTGTTTATTATCAAAGTTGGTATGTTTTTCTTTGTATAAATCTCTAAATAATTAATTTTTTATATTCACAGTAGACCTATAAGAATGGCCTGACCTTTCTGTGATTAATTAAAAAAAACAAAAACAAAGGGAGAGAAAATTCAACTTTATTAAATTAGGACTTTAAAATTTCTTAAGTTTAAATTCATAACTGACTGTTTTAATGAACATAAATTGAAGTTCACTCAATGTTATACAATCGTATTTTTGATCTTGATTTAAGGATGGATAGATTAATAAGTGAAACAGTAATATTAAATTTAATTTCATAAAATGTTAAATTAAGCTTTAACTCTCCTCTTTCAGAAACATTGTTTTTCTAAAATATACACCAAAATTGTTTTATTTTAAAAAGTAAAAAAAAAAAAAAAAAAAAAAAAAATATCCAGTCATTATACACCACTATACGATCCTTGGTTAACCGATCGGATCTTGTTCAGAATCTCTATGGTTGTTTTAAAATTTTAGTACATCATCATATCCCTATTCTATTAACGGATTTAACTCTTTCCCCTTTTGGTCCTCATATTGGAGGAATTTCAGGTTGTCTGCATTTTTCCAAATTATATGATGATTACACTTTTGTTAATTTAATGTGTATGGAGATTTGAGCTTGATCGGGTTGGAGTGGAGTTGGGTGTTCTTTATGCAATCCAGTATGCTACTTGATTTAGAAATCTGTTGCCCCTTACTACATTTAATATTGTCTTAAAATGATGAGTTCAAAATTATCATTGTTGTATTAACCTATTCGGATTCTTAAGTTTTGATATTTTGATTAGTTTAATATAATTTGCTACCTTTTCCATGGCAACAGATTTCAGTGGAGCTAATCAGGGTATACTTATTTTTTTTTAAATATTTAATTGTCAAGTGAAGATTGAGTAATAAATGAGCTTTTTAAGTTTAGGTAAGTTGTGTTTTAGAAAGAACCCCAAAACACCACAACAATATAATTACATACTACAATTTATAATTATATTAAAATATGGATTAATTTTCTTTCAATTCGGTTTCGGGAGGACGAATATTTTTTTTCGGGGTTCGGTTTTGGTTACAATGGAAATTTCGGGTTCGGCTTGGGACAACCTATCTGCACAGATCTCTAGGGGGAATTTTACGTTGTATGTTCAAAAGGTGGATTTATTTTAAATGGGATTTTTGAAGTATCTTAAAAATTGCCAGTGCGCTAATTTTTTTAGAAACTCCAAAACCTCGCTGTATTAAAAATTACGGTATAAGAAACTACAATAGTCTCTAGTGAGCGAGAGCAACTTTTTAAATTTCTACGGGCACTTAAAACACAGCATTTGCTGCTGATCTTGTATTCTTATATGTGTATTAATGGCAATGATTTTGTAAATGTATCAGAAATAAAGTGAGTTTGTTTTTGAGAACTAAACTTACAATTCATTAAAGCTTATGGCCTATAGTACAGAGCCCTTTTTTTTTACTATGGGCCCTGGGGTGAAATAATTCCCGCCCATATCAGGTTGTCAGCATAACGCGGGACCATCAATGTTTAGTCCCCAAGTAAACTTGGTACTCAATTTATAGTCCCCAAATGGATTAATGCCTGCGTTAGCCTTGATGAGTCCGCAGTCGAAGTGAGAACATGTAGCGTGGTAGCGAGAAATAATTGTTGTTGAGAGTATTAACAAAAACAATAAACAAGTGTTGTAAATGTCCTTACCTTTTTTATCTTTATCACTCTTTTATAAGCGATTTTTTTTATAATGAAAGAAGCAGAATTTACATCGAAATTTCGTTCCTTTTTCTGGTTCTGTTTTAAATAAAATGTTGCTTGTTTTTTTTTCATTTTCCCCCTGAATTGCACATGCTTCTACAGTTCTTCTCACTCTTTGCAACAAATATACAAAATTTTGAATGCGAATCTCTGCAATCTACCACTTTGCACAGCAATTGCTGTATCACTTAATTCTCTTTACTCCCACTTCTAGTAAATTAAGGGGAATGGAGAACGGGAGGGAGCGAAGGTTATCGTAGGTTATGCTAACTTGAAAGTTGTCTCCAACTAGACAGATGTAGGGATAGGTACATTGAGACTAGGTGAGCTCTTCTCCCTGTAACATTGCCTATGATTCAATCGACGTACTGTACCTTGTAATAAAACACCCAAAGAAACAACGAACACTTCGAAGATAGACCTATATAGACTAACGACATCACATTACAGTACTAATAAAAAGGTTGTCCAGATTTTTATTAGAATTATACAGTGGTAGGACGAAAAATATACAAAGCATTCATACAAACTTTTTTTAGAGGCAATGTGTATCTGTGGGCACTTGGGGAGATACCTTCCAGAAGTCGCATAAAGGTTCAATTTTTTTAAGGCTAATATAATCATAGAGATAATTTTAAGCTTTGACTGATCCCCACATTTCAGAATTCTGTAAAAAAAATGCTAACTGGGTGTAAGACTTCTTGTTTCTTTATATCAAAGATCAGTTCTAATTCAGTAAAGACTGTTTTGAAACTTATTAACGAAACATATATTCAGTAACTATGGGACGTTAGCTGAAAAAAGCATTTAGAAAAAACATTAAAACTAGCTTACATATCTCGGTTAGAGGTCTACACTTACCGAAATTTCCAGACTCGGGTGAGGCCGGACCCGTACAACAAATATTGCCCGGTATAAAAGCCCAAGTTAGGCTTCGCCCGCTTCAGTATAAAAGCTAAAAGTTTGCCTCAAGCAAGGATCTGCCCGTACAAAAACTTAATTGGTACTTCACCGCCAGACTTAATATCTACAAACATGCCGATGTTTCTGAAGCAACATTATTCTACAATTAAAATTATTTATAAAGCCCACTTACTTATGCGCAGATTTTTTTTTCAGATTATGTTCGAAATTCATGGAATACAGAATGACAACAATATTAATGACAGTTAGATAATTGTATACATAAACACTCAAAAATATTTGAATTATAACAATTACATTCAGATGAATATTCATTAACGTTAACGTAGTTTAGAATTAAAGAAATAAATAATAAACGAAAGTCATAATTTTAAAGCTCTACGTAAAAAAAGTACATTTTTACTTTCTTCTATGTATAACAGAAGAAAGAATTGTAATTGAAATTTATTTCAACTTTCGGTTTTCGAAGATTTTACACCGAAAGAGATCACGAAAAACATGTTTTTACAAAATATCATTCCGTCCGTGTGTGTTGTGTCTTCTTTGTATCATCGAAAGTTAGATGAGAATGTTATAAATAATTGTTTAAAAACAACACAAAATGTCACAAAAACATATATGCATCATTTATTAAAAACTTTTACTTTAGGTGTTTTAAAAATATACAAAACTGCATTTCACATTAAAAACCTAGCGCTTTCGAGCCGTCCTGGCTCATCATCAGGGTTAAAACATCACCACGCAGATACACACAAAAAACACACAACTAGTCTGAAACACTGTAAAAACATCAATGTGTGCTGAAGACAAGGTCAAACCATTATAAACAGGGTGGGAAGCATAGGGAGGGATGTGCCAATCTTATTCATTCTTTAACTATCTGTAAAAGCTTATACCATACGGAACAGATGTGTTACTATCACGCTAAAATGTAAACAAAAGATTGGCGACTGTTTGTTTGGCGCGATTTCCAAGACTGCGCCAAACGAATAACTTAATACAATGGCTAGGTTGCCATTAAAGAAAAAAATCCACTAAATTTGGCGACTTTTTTCTTTTTTTTAACCGATAATTTTTTTTTTTTTTTAGCGTGAGTGTAAAGCATCTAAGCCTACCATACTTTAGAGATATTGTACGAAACTGAATCATTGCATGTTTTATTTTTCCTGGTTAAAATTTCTATTGATTCACTTATTATTGCTTCATAAAAAGAGGATGTGGGTTTAATAATTTTAGCGTTATCAAAATCTATTATAATCGACTGCTGTTGTTTTAATCTGGAAAGGGCCGTTTTACTTCTATTATACTTGACATCTGCAATATGTTCTTTTAACCGAATTTTAAATTTCCTTAAAGTCATACCAATGTAGTCTTTAACTTTATAAGATTTTATCCTATTTTCAACTATTTCCATAATAACTGGGATTCTATAAATTCCTGCTAAATCTTCAATCGGTATGGGATCAATCTTCTTATGTAGTAACGCTTCAGAATGTTATGCTGAAGATGTTATGCATAGAATTAAACAAAATTTCATTTATAGGTTTTTGACTACGTCTAGCAGGTCGTACTTAAATTTGGGGATATTCCGCCGGATGGGAGCTCTGTAATAGCGATTTTTGTACCATTTTCATTACTGTATCATTGGAAAGTGTATGAAGTTATGCATAGAATTGAACCAAATTTTATTTATAGGTTTTCGACTATGGCCTCATTATTCCATATATTCCTCATTGGGTCCTCATTAAATTTATGGATATTCACCTGAAAGTGGGCATTGTGATAGCGATTTTTGTGCGATTTTTCGTAGTTTAACATAGGCTGTTCATGCAGCGAAGGTAACTCGGCGCTTCGCGAGCAGCTGACGTAAAACATAATTCTGTGATAGCGAATTTTGAAGTATTAACATGTATGAGATAGAAGAAAGTTTTGGGATTGGCACATCCGACTAGTTAAAAATATATCTCTATGATTTATTAAACCAAATTAAATTTCTAAAAATTATGCTAAAAAAATGCACATCACTACAATTTTTACGAAAACAAATAAATACTAGTATGTTGTGACTATCACAAAACTTTCTTCTATATAAATCAAATCGTCTGCATAAAAATTAAATGACAATCTATTCGTTCTTGAGGTATAGCTAACGCGGAAATCGTGAAAAACAGATAATAGTGGCGACATCTGTTGGGCAGTATATACCCAATTCTAATAAAGATCTATTTATGCCAAGGTCAAACATAGTCTAAAGTTTAATGAAATTCCATGCGTTAAATTCTTGAGATATATAGCTATCGCGTAAATCACGAAAAATGCAGCATAACAGCACCACCTGTTGAGTAATTTAAACCAAAACCTCATCAGCACCAATTTATGTCAAGGTCTCACTAAATATGAATTTTCATTAAATTCCGCGCATTAGTTCTCGATATAGAACGCCCACAAAATTTGTGTCACATAAACAGACCTTTTCTAAGAGCAGTCAGTTCGTGTTCAGGACCTCCTAAATTGTAGAAATACGTCGAAAATGTTTACCAATCCAATACTTTGTTCTTGTAAAGATAGAAGAAAGTAAAAAATGCCACCCGAATATAGACTTGGGGCGAAGAATTTAGAGGTATGTATGCACGAGCCAATAATGGTTTCCATAAGGGTTGAGTCAAACACGGGCCGAATTCTTAGCTTTTATACCGGGTCGGGCCCAAATCTGGAAATTTTAGCTCGTGCAGATATCCAGGAAGAATGAATTCCATGCCAAACTCGTCCCGGAAGAAAAAAGTCTAGCCCGGCTCGAGTCTACTGAAAAAAAGGAATACCCGCTCAGGAAAGAGTAGGGAACAGACAAGGTCCGAGTTTCGTGAATGAAAATTGACTCCAGATTTTTTTTGGGCGAGACTCTTTCCCACACAGACCTCTGATGTTGGTTTAGCGCAAGAAGTAGGAGGGGGGGGGGGGGGTCCGATCAGCCATTGATCGCAACCGAGCCGAATTTTCGGCGACTATGCCGGGCCCAGGCCTGAAAGTTTTGGCCCGCGCAGACCTCTAGAAAGAATGAAATCTAAGTCAGGCTCGAACCGAAAAAAAGAGTCTGGTCCGGCCCCAATCTCCAGGAAAATCAAGGCCCGGTTCAGACCCAAGTCTCAAGAAAAAATAGGGCCCGGTCCCGACCCAACCCTTAAAGAGTGAAGACCTGTGCCGGCCCGACCCGCGGGTTGGGCTGTGATTCGCCAGAAGCCTTTTTTCTTGGAGGCCTCTAATGTCGGTTTACAGACCCTGTTTTAGCCCAAGGGGGGCGATCGTCCCATCGCAGACCTTTTATTAGCGCAAGGGAGGGGGGGGGGGGGGGCGTCGATCCACCATTGGTCGCAACCCGGTCGAATTTTCAGCTATTATGCCGAGCCGAGGCCTGAAAATTTCGGCCCATGCCGACTTCTAGAAAGAATGAAATATAAGCCAGGCTCGAACCGAAAAAAAAGAAGTCTGGCCCGGCCCGTCTCCAGAAAAAGCGAAGCCCGGTCCAGACCCAAGTCTCCAGAAAAAAATAAGACCCGGTACCGACCCGACCCTTAAAGAGTGAAGACCTGACCCGGCCCGACCCGCGGGACGGACCGTGCTTCGCCAGAAACCTTTTTCCGTGGAGGACTCTAATGTCAGTATACCGACCCTTTTTTAGCCCAAGGGGGGGGCGATCGCCCCATCGCCCCTCCCTTAGATCCGCCATTGGTATGAATAATGAATATATGAATTTATTTGAGTGGACTGTCTAAAAATTAACACATTTTAATCATCTAATCGAAACACACACATTTAATCACTATTTAATCCAAAAAGAAAAGGTACGCGTCAGCTTTTGTTTACTTCTTTGTTATGTGTTTTTTTAGACATTATTCTAATAAATTTTTCTCATATGTCTACATTGTTTAAAAAAATGACGGTCCTAATTAAAATATATTTTTCAAATATTTCCATTTTATGTGTACTTTTAATTTTATGTGTATTACGTGCATACAAGTTTCATAAATTTAAGTTGGTTTCTATTTAACGAATTTTCTTCATAACGAAGTGTTGAAGTGTAACGATGAGACTTCGTTAAATGGAAGTTTCACTGTACATTCTGTTGAATAAGTATTTGGAACTTTAAAAGATTTAATTTTAATTCAGAAATTTCAAACAACGAAATAACATGAGAAACCTGTACCTATTTCTTAGAGAAATCACAATGTTTTTTGCAACAGAAAATAAGAGAATGACGAAGAGAGAAAATGAAATTTGATGGCCATCCTCAATTTCCGCGCCCAGCAGTGCTGAAATCAGAGACTTTTTTTTTTTTTTCCGGGAAGGATTACTTTGGCTCCGGGGAAAAAATTGCACTTTTTAACCATTAAAAGGATAAAATCTCGAATCTTCCGGGGTAATTTCAATGCTCCGGGGGGGATGTCCCCCCCCCGGGCGGCCCCCTGAATTCAACACTGGCGCCCTTCGCACGGCCTTACGTAATTTTTTAACCTGTCAAGACATATCATAACAGTAAACATTTTCTTAAAACAATAATGCAAAATAACATAATGTAACTTTAGCGACTAATTTTGTAACTTTTGTAAAGATAGAACTTTAAATAAATATACAAAACTAGGGAGAAAGTGAGAGGGTTAACTAGTTGCATATTAAAACGTTATATTAGTGGTTATATCATAAATTTTATACAAATAATTTTTACAATAGGATATGAATTGTAAATATTTCGCAAAATATGTTATTTGATATATATGCCTTAATACAGAAAAAGTCCACAAACTTTTGTTTATAATACTTTCAGGCTCTACTAAAAGGCTTCTACTAGTCTACTAAAAGAAACGTACGTGAGATATTACTTTAATTAAAGTTAATTTATGTAAGAACGGCAATATCTTTGCACATTTTGTTAGCCCTGAGTAATCTATTCTTTTGAATTAACAAATTGTCATTAATGTGTTTTTTTATTAATATTACAAAATTAATGAAACAATATATATATATATTTCAATTCCTATTTAGGTTAACAAAGAAAAAAATTATTTTAGTTACTTTTTATTAAATAATTACAATTAATATAAATATGTATATACATATGACAGAATCCCAATACTAAGTGGCAAAATAGAAAGCGAATTTTAATGCAATTTTCCATTTTAATAAATAATAAAAGAATGGCCCGGATAATACGTAAGTACCAAAAATAATATGAAACAGTATAGAAAATAACATTAAAACATAATCACGAGTCAACAGTTTCATGTAGTAGCGGCTCTTTCGAAGAGTGTAACCTAACGGAGTGTTTCTGCTCATTTATCTCAGAGTTTTGAATGCTAGTAGTTTGGTTATTTTATTTAATTAATGAATTAATATTTGAAAAAACTGTATTAACATCAAGTGTCATCCACTACAAGTTTTAAAAAATGTATTTGAACTTGAGTGGATGAATAAAAAGTATTTTATTAACTATTGAAAATTTTAAAGAAAAATAATTTGAGCATTTAAATTTGAATTTTGCATTTTAATCATAAAAATATAAAATAAACACGTGCAGCATCAAAGTCCCACGTTATCTTTATTGAACATTTTTTTTTATAATCATCGTTGCGGTATTTTATTTTTTAGGCATCACTAATTTGAGGAAAATCTTTCATTTCATTTATGAAAACAATGGGAGAAATTTTTTTCACCCATATAAAACTAAAATTAATTAATTAAATTTAATTAATGAATTAATATTTGAAAAAACTGTATTAACATCAAGTGTCATCCAGTACAAGTTTAAAAAAATGTATTTGAACTTGAGAGGATGAATAAAAAGTATTTTATTAATTATTGAAAATTTTAAAGAAAAATAATTTGAGCATTTGAATTTGAATTTTGCTTTTTAATCATAAATATATAAAATAAACATGTGCAGCATCAATGTCCCACGTTATCTTTATTGAAATTTTTTTTAGAATCATCGTTGCGGTATTTTATTTTTGTGGCATCACTAATTTGAGGAAAATCTTTCATTTCACTTCTGAAAACAATGGGAGAAATTTGTTTTCTCCTATATAAAACCAAAATTAATTAATTACATTTAATTAATTAATTAATATTTGAAAAAAAAACGCGGGCCCCGGTAATAGTTCCAATCCCCCCCCCCCCCCCCCATAAGCCTGATAAAATAAAACCTGCTTAGACGAAAACGTACAGGAAATTCCGATTTAAATAGGTTTTTTTTTTTTTTTTTTTTTTTTTTTTGTCTTAAAATGTAAAAATACATGGATTTTTTTTTTTTTTTTGCTAGACCATGATTTTTTTTCCCGTTTACAGCAGAATTCCGTTATAAACAGCCTTTACTGTATTAGAAAATAAATATGTTGGATAGTACTTTTTTAGAAATTTTATATATAGTATTTTCTTCAAATTTTATTATTTTTCTTTTACAGTATTTTACAGTAGTATTACAGTTTATGATGCATTGGTAACACCTTTTCATATAACGATTTTAAATGCCTGCATCTTTGCTATGTGCGTTTTGCTGATTTTTATTAAAAGCTGGATTTTGTTTCGAACGTAAAATGCCTCCTGAGCATCCCTCTCCCCCCTCCTAGCCAGTCCGTAAAGACGTAAAGCAACTCCTGACTTTTGAATTTTATTATTTGTTAGTTATTTTAATTAAAATTTTTATGTAACAAATACCAGTTTACTTTTTCTGGTATTTATTTTAAAACCAGTACCGAAGCCGGGCCCCCTAGAAGACCCGGGCCCTGGTAATTTGTACCGGTTCTACCCTCCTCTGTGTCTGATCTGTGATCTGTACGGGCCTGCGAACAATAAATGGTCTCCTAGAAGTTCGCAATTCGCACTAACGGACATTGCCTACGATGATGCGGATCATCGTAGGCTACGGATAGGAGAAAAAAGTTTCGTTATGTGCTAGTAGATGGCAGTACACGATAGACTTATTAGCTCTATGAGAAAACTTTTGAGAATGTATTTACAAGTTGTACAATAAAATAATTTTATTTAAGTTTAAATTCTTATTAATAAAACAACAACTTCCAAATTCTTTGACAAATAACAAGTGCAAGTAAGTTATCCACGTCGTAAATTTATGTCTACTTTTACTCAAGTAAATAATAGTTTAAAATTGTTTTTCTTTTTTTATTCTTAAAAAGAAATCAGAACTAAGAATCTTACTTCAATACTGATATTATGCATGAAAGAAAAAAAAAAAGACAATTTAAACAGTATTACCTCTAATTATACTTGACTTTTGTGATTTAAAAATTCTGTTACATTTAGATATATTATTGTTATGTAGACTAGACTACTTACTAGTAGTAGAATGTTGAATGGACGCTAACTTGATGACGTCATTTGTGGTGTAAATAGTTCATTTTTGTTGTTTACGTTGCCTGATACGTTTGTGGACATATTTTAATATAGCTTATATCTAGTTCATCTCACCGTCATATAGACCATAATGAATTCCCGAAACGGGGGAATAATGAAAATATGTTTTCATTCTGAAATTCCTTATTTTCTTTTTGTCACACTTATGAAAATAAAACTTTAAAATAAACACCAAAACAAACTTTTAATTAAACCTTTAAAATGAAGGTTCAAACAAACCGTTGTTGAAACATTAAAATCGTGAAACTGAAGCACATTCAAACAGAAATTAAATTTATATGAATAATTTATTAATAAATAACTAGTTTAAATCCACTAATTCAAATCTGTTATATTCAAAGATATATGAACATTATTTTTTGAATAAAAGTGAAAATATTCTCATTGTACCAAATAAATAAAAAATGCAAATATCTACTATTCAAATAATGATTATCTAGAACTGAATTTTCTAAAATTATAATGTTAAAAAATGGAAAAACTAAGTAGTTTTCCAAGTAATTCATTTTTTACAAAAAATAAGAGACCCAATGAAAAAATTTTAATATTGTTTTCTATTTTCAATTCACAATAGAGCCCCACCAGTGGCTGAGAGGTTCTACTCTCGAAGCTGGTAGACGGGAGGTGCTGGGTTCGATCCCAATCGCGCCCGTCGGCCTAATCGTTCGGAGTTTTCGTGGTTTTCTTCGAGCCGTGGATTTATCCATGCGTAAATACAGGTTAGAAAGACACCCACGAAGGGCACTCCCCCCGGGCCTATATCCCTAGTGTAGATAATTGGCCGTCAATAATCAACCCAACCCAATTCACAATAGAATGATATTTTTAGTTTATTTAAAATATAATAGTTTGACATAGAGATGTAAAATTTCCGGAAATTTTGAAGTGATGGAATAAAACCAGTTTTCTTTCCGTTTTTTTTTTTCCAGGAAAATTTGATTTCTTACAAATGTTTCTCAAAAATAAGTTACACTTTCTTAAAATATATAAAATAATAAACATTTTTTTAATTTCTGCGTACTAAAGAAAATATTGATTTGCACTTTACATAAATATATTACAAAAAAAAAAAAAAGTTAGCCTTTCAGTCTCAAAATTTTCACAGTAGCTTTTCTTGCTTAATTTAACACCATTGTTTGTAATATATCATGTCTCTGTTGAAGTGATTTTTCAATTGCATTTGTTCAATTACCAGTAGAGATAATTAAAAAAAATAATAATAAAAAAAAGATATATACCACTGGAAATATAATTTACTCAAGAATATCATGCAATGCAGTTTGATCAATTATAATTATTTTATGAAACGTTATAGCCAAATAATCAGAAAAGACTGTAAAACCTGGTTAGGTTGATGATAATTATTTTTATTTTTCTTGAATATAGCCAATGCATATGAATGTTTGGAGCGTCCAGACAGATTCCATTTTATTTGGTAATGTGTCAATCAAAGCTAGGGTAGGATTTCAAAAAAAGTCTGCCATATTTTGGTACGTATAGGAGGACTTTTATCACGCTATTTTTTATGACTACTATCAAGTTGCTAAAGTTCTTAGCTACCTATCAATTTTTGAGCTAGTAAAGCATAATAAAATTAATAAAACTTCATAAAGAGTTGATTAGTTACCCAGAAATCAATGTGTAACAATATTTTAAAGTGTAGAAAGCTATGGTTATGAAGAAATTTGAAGTAAATGAACAAAGGGATGTCTAAGTCAAGCAAAACAAGATGTAAAGGTGCAGGCGAGCAATTGTCGGAAGAAGATTAAAGCCCCTGTGTATAGGTCACGGAAAACAATCATCTCAGTATGTGCAACATGAAATGATGCACTGTAATGGAGAGCTGAAACAAAGTACAGTTCTGTGCAGAGTGCAGTATTTTGGTCTAAATGCTAGAATTCCATAAAAAAAACTTTTTGAAAATCCAAATAACATTACCCTATCTCTGTCTAGTAAACATTCCTTTTAGCTCAGTTTACAATTTTCAATCTTTATTTGATTTATATATATATTTTTTCATGAAATTCTAGCATTTAGACCAAAATACTGCATTCTCTACAAAACTGTATACACTTTGATTCAACTCCACATTTCAGTGCACCATTTCATGTTGCATTCACTGAGATAATGTTTTCTGTGACCTATACACAAGGACCTTACTCTTCTACTGCTAATTGCTCTCCTGAAACTTTTCCTGACTTTACTAGTCATGTTTTGCTGGACTTACACATATTCTTTGCTAATTTACTTCTAAATTCAAATTTCTATATAACCATACCTTTCTACACTTAAAAATATTGTTACACTTTGATTTCTGTGTAACTAGTTAACTCTTTATGATGTTTTGTTAATTTTATTATGCTTTACTAGCTCAAAAATTTAAAGGTGGCAAAGAACTTTAGAAACTTGATAGCAATCATAAAAAATAGTGATGAAAGTCTTCCTATAAGTACCAAAATATGGCATATATATATTTTTTTGAAATCCTAGCCTAGATTGACACATTATCAAATAAAATGGAATCTGTCTGACACTCCAAACATTCATATGCATTGGCTACATTCAAGAAAAATAAAAATCATTATCATCAACCTAACCAGATTTTACTGCCCTTTTCTGATTATTTGGCTATAATGTTAGATAAATTAATTAGAATTGAACAAACTGTATTACATGATATTTTCGATTAAATTATCTTTCCAGTGGTATATAGCTTTTATGGTATAACTAAGAAATATTGGGTGTTAGAGCCATCAAACTTCAAAAAAACATTTTCCCCAAAAGGTTTCCACAATTTTGGCCACTACTGTATATGCAGCTAGATAAGAGATTCGTTGGCAATTTCAGTTGTTAAGTGACATGTGTTGTTATTCAAAATCATCACATTTCTGAAGGATTCAGAATGGAGGTTGAAAAATATTCTGAATTTTTTTAAGGGTCCTATATTTTATGGTGAAAAAATTGTAAAGGATCCTTTAAAGGACTCAAATTATGCTTACAGATCATATTTTCTATGTTAACATTTTCATAGGAGACACAGAACATGAAAAAATATCAGAATGCAGCCATAATAAAAGTTTGACTTTATTATTTTATAAATTAAACTAGGGGGCTCTGCCCCCTGCTCGCTACGCTTACCAACCCCCGTTCTGATTTCACAGCCTCTTAAAACCTGGTAATGTATACTGTTTTAAAAAGATGATGATGATGATATCACAAACAGCGACTTTCTTCTGTAATCAGGTTACACTGCTTTTTCATTAAACTGGTTATAATGCTTTTTCATTTAATTCATCTTTTTTATTTTTTAAATATTCATGTGTAAACACAATTTTTATGACGTAATTTTCTTTATTTCCTGCTTTCAACACAAAGATCATTTAATTATTATTTTAAACTTTCATTATTGTTTTAATAGTCTCGCGCAAATACATTTTTTATTTGAGATAAAACATAATCCTTTGCGCTTATTTAGAAATTGGCAACACTATAAAAAAATGACTTTTTCAATAAAAGATTTTTTATTCGATTTTTAAGGATTTTTTGAGTTTTTATTGTCCGACCATGATAATTTTTTAATTTCTGAAAGCTTGTTATGTTTCGAGTCTGGTGGTATGATTTTCGAATCCGTAGGATGGCTAGAAAAAAGTAATAGCTCCTCAAAAAAATCCTTAGTGAAAAAGCGATGAGAATAACCCGGAATATCTACGCAGAATTTGATTGGTCCATTTCGTTTTTGGCTCAGTTCCAGATTACTTTTTTTTAATATAGAAGGATTTCAATTTTTCCGAATCGAAAAAATTGAAAAATACCCCTTGGAAAAAAAAACAGTTTTTTCCCAAAGTTTCCAGTTTTTTTTCTGAGCATTCCCATCTCTAGTTTGACAATTAATTTACATATGACTCCAGCATTGATAAGCACATGGATTGACCATCCAAGTTGAAATAACATTAACAAAACAACACACACTGGAGTGGAAGTAGTAGTACATATTGTGGAAGTGCAAGAGTATATATATTTTTGATAGAAATCATAGTACTAGTTACAGTTATACATTATAAATACAAATACATGGTACTTTTATGTTAGCCGGGTGTCAGTGATCACCAAACTTTTTTTAAAATCTCCTCAACCCTTTTTTCTCGCCAGTGTTTTAACATTAGCTTATTACAAATAGCCAATATTTTAGCATTGCAATATAATGTCTTAAAAATAGCTAAAATGCAATCATAGGATTACATAAAAGTGAACATATCACTACAAATAACAAAATCTCATATAACTGGGATTATTAATGACTATACCAGTGGTCGGAAGTAGCGAAACTACAATAGTTTGTAGTGTAACAGTAACATGCTACAGTTTGTACAATGTAGTGTAATGAGCAGCGCAATACAAAAAATCAGTAGTTTATAGCAAGAACCAACACTACTTTTAACGCTACTTCGGGGGGGGGGGGGGATGTGCCATTCTGCAAATCACATGGCCAAAACTTGCTTCTTTTGTGTAAAATTTGTTGTGCTCAACAATTTGCAAATCTCAACTGCAGTGTATAGCAACGCGTTGCATGAAGTCATAGATTTTTCCCATTGACACTTGCTGCTAAAATCAAGTACTAACTCATTAAGGGAATTAATTTTCTTGCTGGCAACAGCTGTCTATTTACTCGTTATTAGGTCTTCATGTTTTGATGCTAAGTTTCTTATTATTTGGAAGCGTTTTATTTACGGATTTATTTTTTGTTTGCATTCAGAGTTGTTTTTCTGTAATTTTCTATATAATGTTTCTCTTAATTTTGCTCCGAAATGCATAATGTGTGTATAAACTAACATTTTAGAGACAGACACAAAACATTTTCCTGTATATTATCTTTCTTAATTTTTTAATGCCCTCGCTTGTGTCACATTTATTTAATTGTAACCCGGAGATGCGACATAATGAGCATTATTATTTACACAAAAATATAAACTTACGTTATATAAGATCTCAAAATCTTTTAATATCATTTAGAATTTGTAAAAATGTATTGTTAGTTGTTCAAATTGTTGTTCATTAGATCATTAGTTTGAATACAAATGATGCCAATTGAAACAAGATTTGGCGAGTTATCACTGGCATTCAGCCAGCTAACATAAAAGTACCTAAATACACTAGATTACAAATACATTATCTACATAGTGTGACAAATGTGATTTAGGAAATTTATGTGACATGCATGTGCTTTACGCCTAGGCTTTCGCTAATGGAAGAAGGCTGCCTCCATAAGGAATTTAATATGTCAAAGTATCGGTCATCCGGAAAGTTCTGCAGTTTTTCAAAGCAAAGTGCAGTTTTGTCTAGTTATTTAGCTATTGCTGATAAGGGGAGACCTTAAATGACCCAGATATGTACATTCAGTCTTTTGTGCTCGTGCTTCAAAATTCTTGCTTGTGTTTTAGCCTAATTTTTGTTTCAGTGCAGTGCTAAGAATGGAGAACCAAAAAGTTCATTTTCTTCATATTATGCTCTTTTATTTCAAGAAAGGTAAAAATACTAATTGGACAGCTCGTAAAATTTGTGCTGTATATGGATGAAGTGCTGTTTTCAGATGACACAGTTCGAAGGTGGTTTGAGAAGTTTAAGCATGGAAATTTCAGCCTCGAAGAAGATGCTTGCCCTAGACAACCATCATCTGTAAAGAAAGACCTCTTAAAAGAACTATGGCTGAAAATCCATGTTACAAAGTTCAGAAGCTATCACACAAACTAAATATTCCAAAAAGTACAGCGCATGGTCATTTGATAGCTTCTTTTATTAAGAGGTCCGTCTTTACAGATGATGGTCTACCAGAGCGGCATCATCTTCAAGGCTGAAATTTCTAGACTTAAACTTCTCCAACCACCTTCAAACTGTGTCAGCTGAAACGGCACTTTGTCCATATACCGCAGAACTTTCCAGATGACCCAGCATATCAGTAATCTCATCACAGGTGAGACTAAAAAAATAAAAAAAAAATACTGTTACAAAAGCGAAAATAGCTTGTTAGATTTAATTAAAATGGAAACATTATTAAGAATAATATTTGCTAAAACACACATTGCTAATTTTTAAAATATATGTGAAAATAAAACTGTATCACTTGCTTCTCAGATGTGTACAATAAGAGATTAAAATAAATACTGCCCCCCCCCCCCCCCACCTTCTCAACAAAGTTTTGAAATGGCACCCCTGGCTCCTTTCCAAAATTGATAAATTTCTATAAACTTGCCAAAAATACAAACTTAATTGACAAACTTCTTCCTCTTTTTTTTTTTTTTTTTCAAAAAATATACTTTATAACTTGTGAAAATAGAATCGCTACTAGGGATGGAGGCATGGGTTGATCCAGTTTTAGACAGGTTTCCATTATACCAGGTGTAATTAATTGCATACTATTCTTTCAGTCGGGACTGTGAACTTTTTTTTGTTTAAAACAAGTTCCTTTTTCTCAGGTTTTACAGTGACACACTTTGGGGTCATCCATTAATTACATCAAACAAATTTCTTAAATCTTTGGCCCGTCCCCCTCCTATGTCACAAGTTATCACATTCGGATGATATTGCCCTTCCCCTCTCCAGAGTTGAATTCAGACATTTTTCTCCAGGAGGGATTTTTGTGGCTGTGGGGAGGGGGGGGGGGAGATTATAGAGTTCCAGAAAGAAAATTTCACTTCTTGACCATCAAATTCATCATCATTTCAATGCTGCAGGGGGGGATGTCCCCCTTAGTCTACCCCTGAATTCAAGACTGCCCGCCCTTCCCCTGTTGTGGCATCACATTTTTGGCAATTGTTAATTTTGAGACATTGTAATTAAAACTCATTGCGATTATTTTTATTTATTTATAATTAAATTTTTTATGAATGTGTAGCAAACAAAATTCAGTCTTTAATAAATTCTTACTGGCTGCAATACATTAATCATGTAGAGTCCATGGACATTCGTACCAATCCATAATATACTGCTGTCAAACAATGCCTACCTACTTTTTAGGTAGATTTCGTAAGAAATACTACCTATTACATTCTCCCCTAAGTTGGAATTTTTGAAAAACTTTTGCAGATCTATGGCGATTATGACTCCCAGAACCCCAAAATACCCCCAGTTCAAAACTTTATATATCTATCTATCTATGACACCTTTTAATGGACACGATAACGTCAATAGTTCTGCACAAATCTCTTCCAAACTGATACATAAAATCACGGTCAAGTTCGTTAATGGGCAAAATCGAACTGGGGGGGGGCTTTTTGTGAAAACAGAAAATACCCCATAATTTCTTAATTATGATACATATAGAATCCGTTTAAAGTTATTATTACTTCTAGGAAAAGGGCCGAAAATTTATGTATCACAGATTCTTGATATTATTAAAAATGGCCCAATGGGGGTTTTAGAAGAAAAAAATTCATAACTTCGTCAATTCCCAAGATATTGAATCCGCTTAAATTTATTATAAATCCTCTTAATATTATCTAAAACTTTTATATTGACAAGTTTTTTATAGGACCAACCTTTATATTAAAAAAAAAAAATCCCTGCCGGCTCCGCCTGCAAACAAGTTAGGTTTCGAAGTGGGCAGTTCCAACTGCCGCAACATGGCAAAAAAGTCATTTCTTCCGCAATTCCCAACAAACAGGCACCCCACGGTCTGTGCCTTCGAAATCTACCTGTGCCTGTATGCCGAGCCGTCCGGGATTTTTTTCTTTAATGTGATGTCACAATTTGTTAAAGAGAAACATGTCTGTGAGTATCACTCGCATTATATTGACAATAGCAACAACTTGAGATATCTGTTTTACAAGTTTCACAAACTTACTAACTTCTAACTATTGTACAATTCCAACTTTACACCATCAAATAAGGCAAAGGAAAAAAAAAAGTACTTTCAAATGCAATTTGTCTGAAAACTATATCTCAATTTGCTGATTTTTATGCTTTTAAAAATAATTTTCAAGCATGATTTTCTTTTATCTATTTTTGTCACGTGCAGCCTGATTAGGAAAGTTGTTGAAGAAGCTTAGGGGCTGTACATACGAGGTATATCCACAAAGTAAGTTCCGTTTGGTTATATAAAAAAAACGTGTACAGATACAAAAAAAATATTTATTGTACAAAAATCTACAACTGTGAAACTACTTTTCTACATAGCTTCCAAAATTTTGTAGGCACTTGTCGTAGCGTGCCACAAGGTTTTGTATGCCTTCTTCATAGAAGGTTGCCGCCTGTGTTTTCAATCATGTGGTTACATGTTCTTTCAGCTCGTCATCATCGGTAAAGTGTTGACCACCAAAAAAAGGTTTGAGATGTAAGAAGAGATGGAAGTCACTAGGAGCGAGGTCTGGGCTGTAAGGAGGATGATCAAACACGTCCCAGTCAAATTCCTGTAGGAGTTTTTTTGTGACGTTTGCAGTGTGAGGTCGTGCATTATCGTTGAAAAAAACAAGACTTTTTGACAGTAATCCTCGGTGCTTGATCTGTATTGTGCGGCGCAATTTCTTAATGGTCTCGCAGTAAACATGTGCATTGATTGTTTGGCCTCGTGGTAAGAAATCAATCAACAAAATGCCTTTTCTGTCCCAAAAAACGGTGCACGTGACTTTTCGAGGTGTCAGGATTTGCTTAGGCTTAACTTTCGTTAAGGACGAAGTATGCCTCCATTCCATTGATTGGCATTTACTCTCAGAGGTGTCGTAAGAAACCCAAGTTTTATCCCCCGGGACGAGCTGAGAAAGAAAATCATCGCTGTCTTCATTGTAGCGTGTCAAAAACTGAAGTGCACTGCCTATCCGTTGTTTTTGTTGTTCTGTAAGAATTTTGGGTACCCAACTCCCAACGTGAGCAAAGTTTTCGAAATTTCAGTTTTTCAGTAACAATTTCATAAATTAGTGATCGGGAGATTTGTGGAAATTCCATATCAAGAGCACTAATTGTAAAATTACGGTTTTGCTTAACCTTCTCTTCAATTGCGTGAACCAGTTCATCAGTAACCAAAGATGGGCATCCACTTTGTTCTTCATCGTGCACTTGATCACGTCCTTCATTAAACTGTCTGACCCATCTTCTAACCATTGAATCACTCATAGCATTTTGTCCATAAACCTCGCAGATTTGCCGATAAATTTCACTTGGTTTAACTTTCTTTGCACTGAGAAAACGAATCACAGATCTGATTTCACAAGCGGCGGCATTTTCAATTAAGGCTGACATTCTAAAGAAGCACTACAAATAACACGTCGGCAGCAACGATCTGAAAATGGCGTACATTTCTTCTCCTTCAGTCAGAGTAACTGCCGCGCATGCTCGGAACTGCGATCGCAGCGCTGGTGTGGATAGAAATAGAAACTGAACTTACTTTGTCGATATACCTGGTATATAACGATATCAACTTTTTGGTAATTTTGGATCCCCTCCCCCTTACGATATCATACGTTATCATTCATCGACCCCTCCCCCCTGGCCAATGATATCATTATCAATGTCTAAAATAGAGGTGCACAACCTGTGGCCCGCGATCGGATTACTGGTGACTCGCGGATCAATTTTGCCGATCGGACGTGAAAAATTGCGAATTTCGTCGATCGGGTGTGTAAAAATCGAGAATTTTGCCAAATTTCGCCAATCGGATGTGTAATAATCGCGAATTTCACCCATCGGGTGCGTAAAAATCGCAAATTTTTTCGATTGGGTGCGTATAAATCGCGAATTTTGCCAATCGAGTGCGTATAGATCATAAATTTCGCCGATCGTCTGCGTGAAAATCGCGAAAGTTGCCGCTCGGACCCGTAAAAATCGTGAATGTTGCCGATCGGGTCCGTAAAAATCGCGAATTGTGCCGATCGAGTGCGTATAAATCGTAAATTTCGCCGATCGTCTGCGTAAAAATCGCGAATTTTTCCGATTGGACGAGTAATAATCGCGAATTTCACCCATCGGGTGCATAAAAATCGCAATTTTTTCCGATCGCCTGTGTAAAATCGCGAATTTTAACGATCGGAAGCGTAGAAATCATGAATTTTGCCGATCGGGTGCATATAAATCGTGAATTTTACCGATCGGGTGCATATAAATTGTAAATTCCGCCGATCGTCTGCGTAAAAATCGCGAATTTTGCTGATCGGGAGCATAAATATCGTAAATTTTGCCGAACTGGCTCGTAAAAATTGTGAATTTCGTCAATCACTAGGAAAAAACTACAAATATTGTTAATTGTGCGTGGAAAAAAAAGCAAGTTTTTTCCATCCTTGACAACTGAATTGGGTTATGCTGACTAAGGAGGTGGTTGAGTGTAGGAAGCTAACTCTCCTTTTAAAATTAGCATTTTTTGAACTTTTAGGCCAATCCTCCCCCTCCTTCCCCGAAGCAAAATTTTGTCCACCCTATGGATGTTGGCTCTCGACTCTCGACAATCTAGTCTTTTTGTGACTGACCCTCCTCTTATAAAGGTTGTGCACCCCTACCTGATATCCACATTTTATGACTGAATAGTTTTAGCACAATTGAGAATAATATGTTTCTCCTCCTCCCCTCCTTCATTCATGAATGCACAATTTTTTTTTTTTTTTGACACTGGCAATCTTTAAAGCTAAATTTACTCCTTCAAATAAAGTCAAGGAGTATTTTCACTCTTTGAAAATAATCTTAGCTATATCTCTTGTATAAATACAAACGTAAACTGTTGATATATCCTTGCCAACAGAACTGAACATGTTGAATGGGAAGGAAGGAACCTAGGGGGCTAAAACAACCCTTCCGAAATTGATGTTTTTTTAAAAATCTAATTGTAGACTTAGATCCCCCCCCCCTCACACCTCCTTGAAACAAAATTCTACTGATGGTAGCCCTCGAGAACCCAGTCATTTTTATAAGTGGCCCTTCGCTTAAAAAGGTTGTGCACCCCCTTGTCTAAAAACTCTTTATTGTTACAATTTTTTATTTGTTATTTGTTTTATATATTTACAGTGATATACAGATAATAGTTTTACATTTATTATTCGCATACATTACTGATTCAGATGAAGAGAAGGAATCAATAAAATATCTCTGTTATATATGAAATAATTATATATCATTTAATACTTATTATAAATAGTTACTATTTAAAAGTATTTGTTGATAGCTTTTTGTTGCATAATACGTTCTTACAAGTAATATTGTCTTCTTTCACTTGTCCCATGCACGGGGAGGGAAAAGCAGAATTTCTTATAAACGAAACAGGTGGAGAACATTCTTTCTCTTTTCTTTCTAGCAAACACAAGTATCATTTCAAACATACTTCGCACCTGGTTTCTCAAACAGCGGATTATATGCGTGTATGACAGATGAATAAGAATGTCAAATGGTGGGGTATTTCATATTTTGAATGAAATAATTTTATAAACATTTAACAGTTTTACTAATAACTGTATTTTCATGAAAATAGAAGTAAAAAAAAGAAATCGAAGAAATTTTGGATTAAAAATGATAACAGTATCAAAAGGCAATCTCACCTTTAAAGTGATAATGTTATACAGTAGAAGATCTTTGTAACACAAACCCAAAAACACGAGGTTGTGTATTATATAGAATTTTGCATTATATAAATCACATTTCACACATCATTATATTTAGCTTGTAAAAGATGGCTAAATATGTGCGAAACATGCCAAAGTACATTAGAGTATCTTTATATTGCATTCTTTATTACCAGGAGTTGTGCGGATTATAATTTTCTGAATAATATATAGATCATTCCACACATTGTTAAATTTACTTTATAAACATTGTCCAGACATACCTGTATCAAATCATAGCAATTTTTTCAGTAATTAGCTCTGAATTAAGGAGATAAAGTTGAACTAATATATCAAATTTAGTCCTCTAGAGAATAGCAACTATTTATAATGTGGGAATTCAGGTGTTTCTTAACTGAAAATTCATTGTTTACATCTGAGAAGTTGTGCGTTATATGGAGAATTGCTTTATATAGAATTGCGTTATAAAGATCTTCTACTGTATATGCACAGTCCCTTACAACTGATGAGCTGCAGCATTGTTTTGAACAATGGAAGACACTTATGCAGCTGCATTGCATATGGATAGAGAAGTAATGTACGTTGAAGTTGACCATAGTATGTTCAGCATTGAAAATGAAGTGTGTAGCATTTATGGTTAGATTACAAATATATTCTGATACATTATGGTCAATGGGAAAAATAGTTTTCAGTGCATTTTAATAATGTTGCACTATTTCAATCATAATAAAATTGATATGCATCACTGAGGTAGACGACAGCATATTTTCTATAGAGTATAGCATAAGTAGCAATCATAATTCATTTACAGGGACACTTAAAAGTATTCTGTTACATTACGGTCAGTGGGGAAAAATCGTTTTCAGTACATTTTAACCCCTTAAGCACCAAGATGTACCTGCATACGTCATGAACTGTTCTATTTGAAATACCAGGACGTATGTGCCTACGTCGTCATTTTAAGTCAGACCGCAATATTCTAAGGAACTGTTTTTTTGCGTCGCTGATTATTGCTGTGATTGATTTTGTACGGGCTTTATAGCAATGATTGTTTTTGCACCCAAAAGATGGCGTTACGTGTAAAAAAACCCCTCTTCCCGCTGCTTTGTTTCTTTCTTCATCGTTCATTTTTGTATGCATTGATCATTCTGTTCAGTTGTCTTTCATAAATTGTAGTGTTTCACTTTTGATTTTGTTTGTATATCTGATAGATATTGATTTTATAGAATAATTGTGACAGACACAGACAGTGTTTCCTAATTTTGATGATCATATAGAAATAGAATAGATGATAGTGATCGGTTTAAGAAAAAATTGGGTTCTTCAAAGGACCCTTCATAATTTTTTTTTTCTAAACATGAACCTTCACAAAACTTTTCCCTAAAACAGGACCCTTCACAAAACTATTTTTCCTAAAACAGGACCCTTCACAAAATTCTTTATCTTAAAAATAGGTTTTTCACAAAATTTTTCCATCTTTAAACTGAACATTTTACAAAAAATAATCATTTAAAAGCAAAATCTGACCTGTTACTTTTACACATATGTAAAGAAAATATATGTATTTTACATCCATATATCTTCTTAAAAATGTATAAACAAGAACCTGAATATAACGGTCATTTCAAATTCACAAAATTATTATTAGATTTTTTCACAAATATAAAAAGCTGTTCACAATTTCACAAAAACAGGACCCTGGGAAAAAAGTCTGGACAGACCCTTGATGATGATAGCTATGAATCAAGCGATGAAGATTGGAACTCCGAACCTTATTTCTGTTTGTATAATATAAATAAACTTTAATTTCATCTCCTTATATTACCAGTAATTAAAGTATTCACATGTAATTAAAAATAATGACAAACTATTTTTGACGGAACTTAATATATCTGGTATTAATATACTATCACTAAATTGAATATGGTGCTTAAGGGGTTAATGATGTTACACTGTTTCAAACAAAAGGAAATTTATATGCATCACTGAGGTGGCTGGCAACATGGTTTATATTGAGTAAATATAGGTAAAAATTAGCAGTCGCCACTCGCCATGTGGCGATTAAAAAATCAGCCATCGATCGCCACCCTAGTCGCCACTCGCCATGGGGCGATTAAAAAATCTTATCGATCGCCAAGTGAAATACACCATTTTCCATGGAAATATGCATCTCTACACTGATTACATCTAATTAGAGAACTGGTTAATTCTTTTTCCTACCAGATGCAAACAGATTTAAATGACTTAGCTGTATTTTTAATATTTCGGCTTTTTCTCATGTGTTTACTCTTTAGTTGGATTATTTTTCAAGAAATACAGTTTTATTCTGCAAAATATATTTACCACCTATTGATTCATTCCACATGCATTTCAAGTAATTTATTCCTTTTTTTCCCACCGGATACAAGTGGATTTTAAGGGAATTTCAGTATCTCCAATATTTCGACTCCTGCCACATGCTCACCAGTTGGATTGTTTCTTCAAGCGATACTGCTTAATCATGCGAAATACTACTCATACTACATGTGAAAATCGTACTCATACAATAGGTATAAAACTCTTATAGAAAAATATTTTATATACAACGATTATAATTTATCTAGATGTCAAGAAAGTTTGAAACATAATAGTGGCCACTAACTTTAAAAAGTGGCCACTAATGAAACTGAGTCTACCGACCACTGGCTACTAACTAAATTTCCCAGTTTTCACCTATATGAGTAAGTAGCATTTATAGTTTGTTTACAGGAATGTACAAAATTATTCCATTGCATAAAATATCTATAGGGAAAAATTGTTTACAGTGTATTTTAATGAAATTGATATACATTACTGAGGTGCACTAGAGCATGTTTTCTGTAGATTTATTGGTGCATAGAATTTTTCGTTTATCTACAGAGACACTCAAAAGATTTTTGTTACAGAACTGACTATGGTCCATAACTGCTGGATTTAAGTTTTAAGCTGTGATATGCATTTAAAGTGTTTTTTTTTTAGAGTATTATGAGGTAAGAATTTCATATACAGGGTTACACTATAGAATTCGCACACATTACCAGCTATGGACAGAAATTCCTGAAAATGAATTTTTATTGCATTGTGGTTATTTTTAGTTGAAAAGTGTTTCTGATTTCGGTTTGTCTGGCGTCTGTCCGTACTCTAACTCGCGTAAATATACTCGGATTGCTCTGAAATTTTTGTATGTTATTGTCACTTACTATAGCATGTTCCCTATTTCAACTACAGTGTGTAGCACTTATAGTTTTTTTACAGGGACAGTCAACAGTAATCCGTTACATTACAGTCAATGGGAGATAATCATTTCAAGTGCATTTTGATGCTGCTATGTCATTTAAAACATGATGAAATTGATCTATAATGAAGTGCATTAAAACATGCTTTTTGTAGAATATAGAGTGCAAAGCATTTATTATTCATTTACAGGGTCAAACAAAAGAATTCTGTTACACATTGTTCTGTGGGAGGAAATCGTTTGCAGTGCAATTTAGTGATATTTCACTATTTCAAACATAATGAAAATTATATGCATTACTGAGGTGCACTATAAATTGCTCTCTTAAAAGTGTAGTGTGCATTGCATTTATTTACAGGGTCAAACAAAAGAATTCTGTTATACATTGTTCTATGGGGGGAAATCGTTTGCAGTGTAATTTAGTGATATTGCACTATTTCAAACATAATGAAAATTATATGCATTACTGAGGTGCAGGGTTGTTTGATTTAAATCAGCTTGATTTAAATCGTGATTTAAATCATGATTTAAATCAAATGATTTTTTAAAAAAAATCTTTGATTTAAATCAGTATTTTTAAAATTGATATTTACAAGCTGAATAAGGATTAAATTAATCATTCATGTTCAAATAAATGTTATAATTCATGTCACATTAAAATTACCTTTTAAAAATTAAATAAAACTTTCATAAAATAGTTATTTTCAACTCATAAAAGTAAATGCAACACTACATTCAAAAGATTATTTATCCATGATGCATCCCAAAACAAATACTGATAAATGCTCTCTCATTTTTAAACTTTTGTCTTTCTTAGATGATCACTTCATTTTTGCAAGTTAGTTCTTGAAGTTAAAGTTAAATATATTCAATATAAAAGTATTTAATATATTAGTAGTTTATTTCATAGCATTTTCAGTGAGGAGTTACTTCCTGTAAAGTAGGTTATACACGATGCAAAAGTTTATTTTATGTTTAGTTGCTTAGACCTGCAAATTTCAATATCCCATATGTTGATGGGGGATGTATTGATCATATAATATGATCAATCCAAGGACTAAATTATAACATAATAAATATTTAGACTGTTGGTCTAACACAGAATTATAGAATTCCAGTTTAATGTTTCTTCTATAACTGAAAATAATTTAATCCCTGTGACATATCCCTTTGCCCTCTCCTTTCCTAGAATTCATAGTTTACTGCAGTGGAAAATATAAGATATGTTATTATACCTTATTTCTAAGCTAAACAGTCATTTCTACTGTTAAGTAAGCATAATTGATTGCTGAAATTGGCTGAGGGCTGGATAATGCTGACAGCTTCGTTCTTTTAGTTATGCGATTACTTTGCATCTTGTAACTGTTTTGTAATCATTAATGTAGTATAGTGTGAAACACAAGTTGGACAAGAATATCAGTACAGAGAGCTTTAGGATACATTAATACATAAGAAAAATGGCTGGCAAAAAGAAAGATCCAATGTGGCTTTATTTTACAAGAGGAAAAAAAAAAATCAGGAAAATGTGTGAAAGCAATACATAAACCATGTAGTGTAGAAATGGCAGAGATTGTGGCAAAAATAAAAAAAAACACAAATAAACTTAGTCTATGGGATAAAGATGACAGTGAATCTGAAACTGTTGAAATGAGGTTTGTTTTTGCCTTTCAGAAATGTATTTTTGTCAGGACAGTGGCAAAAAGTGGAAAAAAACGGAAGTTGATCATGATTGTAATTTAAATCACTGATTTTAATCTGTTAAAATTATGATTTAAACATTGAAATAATGTAATTTAAATAAAATCCTTAAAACCCTGTTTTAAAATACTAGCAGTTTTTCCCAGTGGCAAAAATTATGGCAAAAAGTATTTTTGCTGGGACAGTTTTTTCCACTTAGGCAAAAATTGGCCAACTCTGGTTGAAATACACATATATATATTTAGCATTCTTTGCTGCATTTATTATGCGATTAGATATTATGTATATTATTGGAGTAATACCTTAATGAAAAATTTAATAAATTAACTAGAAATTATTCACACAAGACACATAGGTATATCTCATCTATAACAATTTAATAGTAGAAAAATATGATAGTAAATCCGAATTTGTTTGCAACAATCTTTTTTTTATTTTGAATTTTTATCTAGGAACTGTAATAAAATTAATAGAAATGTGTAAATGTATGCAGAGGAAATGAATTAATACTTACACAGTACACAAATAATATTAATAAAAAAAATCTTATTTAAAACAAAAAAATCCGATTTAAATCAAATAAATCCGATTTTTTTGATTTAAAAAAAAAATCGCGATTTTTATCAACCCTGCTGAGGTGCACTATAAATTGCTCCCTTGAAAGTGTAGTGTGCATTGCATTTATTTACAGGGACACACAAAATATATCGGTTACAGTACATGTGCGATATTTACAGTCTATGTGTGATAAGTGTGTTTTCAATTTTGGTTTGTGTTTTTAAGTTTATCTAAATTTTTTCATAGTACATGTGTGTTTATAAACTCAGTTGTTTGTATACAGGGCTACACAAGGTAATCCGTTTACAGACTGGGAGTGAATTGCTTAAGGATAGTTTTTAAGTGTGTTATGAATTTTCCTACTGAACTATATTTAGTAGAATAACATAAGTTTGTGGATTATAAATAAATTCATATACAGGGCTACACAAAGAAAAAGATACATTGTCGTTTACAGTTAGTAATTTCTGCGAGTGAGTTGTAAGATGCCTTTTAGCATAATATGTGGTGTGTACAAAAGTCTTCAGATTATATACAGGGCAGTACAAAAGATTTTGCGTGCATTTCCATCGACTGGCAAAAATTGCTAAATGTGAATATTTTAACTAAACTAAATTTTATCATGCTATATATCCACATCTATTGATCATATACAAGGCACAGAGCTGCACAAAATAATTCAACTACATTTTTTAAACTGGAAGGTAATTTTGAAAATGTATTTTTCAATGTGTTATATGTATTCTAAACTGTTTAATTACATATCTTCTTTCACCTTATTTAATGGTGAAGTTTCTTTACAGTTTTCTGGTTGTGTTGGAAAGTGTTTCATAATCTATGCTTGACACATGATGTTTCGTTCTTGTTAATATTTATTTAGATATCTCATTTCATTGTAGAACAAAAATGACATTTCTTAGCAACATTCCAATAGTGTTGGAAAGTGTTTCAAAATCTATGCTGTAGTGCGTGATTTTTCATTCTTGTTTAACACTTTCCAACTTTGAAAAGTGTTTATGACTTTGGTTTATTTGTCCATCTGTCCGAGCTCTAACTCATAAATATACTTGGATTGCCCTGTAATTTTCATATGTTATTGTCATTTACTATAGTATGATCACTGTTGCAAATTAAGTGTGTAGCGTTTATACTTCTTTTATATGGACAATCAACAGTTATTTGTTACGTTACGGTAAATGGGAAATTTTGTTTCAAATGCAATTTAATGCTGTTACATTATTTAAAAATAATGACATTGATATGCATTTATCAGATGCACTACAACATGCATTTTGTAGAATATGGGGTGCAAAGCATTTGTTAACCATTTACAGGGTTACACAAAAGAATTCTGTTACATCTACTACTGGGAAAACTGCAGCATATTTTAATTATGTTGCATTATTTCAAATATAATGAAATTGATACACATTACTGAGGTTTGCTAACTTGGTGCATAGCATTTATCGTTCATGTACAGGGACACACAAAAGATTTTGATACAGTATTGTTTGAGTTATTCATTTTCAAGCTGAATTATATGAGATGTTTGTAGAGTATAAATGAAATCATATACATGGCCATGCAAAGAACTGGATACATGGCTGCCTAGGAATGATAATTTCTGGAAATGTGATTTCAGTAGTTTTAACCATTATTGAGCATGATTTAAATTTTAGCTTTATATGTGGCATGTGTAAAAATCCACAGGTAATATACAGGGCTGTATAAAAGAATTCAAATAAGTTTCTGTCTATTGATAGAAATTGCTAAAGATGAATTTTCAACCTATTATGTGTTTTATTACTAAACTAAAGTTTAGCATACTATGTAGAATATATACAAGCCTGTAGATCAAATACAGGGCTGGACAAAATATTTGGAGTACTTTTACAGCTATGGGCAGTAATTGCTGAAGCTGGTTCATGTGTTTTTTAAAGTGTTTGGCATATTATTTATTTTATTAAACAGCGGAAGTTTTGTTAAATCATCCTGGAAGTGTTGGAAAGTGTTACATAATCTATGCTTAATGCATGATTTTTCATTCTTATTTTATTATTATTATTCAGATGTAATATGTTTAGTTATTTGAAATTCTTTTCCTCTTTTTTACTTATTTTTAAGGTATCTGTCCAGGTTTCTACTTACTACCACTAGTAAGGCCGAACTTTCATCAATTAAGATGTTCAAAACTGTTGGGAATCTTAAACATTCCCACTACGAAGTATATGAAGTCGAATGGGATGTTGCTGGCCATTCAATCAGACGTGGTAATTTTCAGTGCAGGAGTCCTTGCTTTTCCTTTGGAGGAAATACGTGGATGTTGCGACTAGTTATTGAAACTGCTACTGCCCCGAGCATGTACCTGGGAGTCGTTAAGGTTGGAGGCAATCACGAATGGCGAGGAAAATTTGAATGTAAACTTGGATTGAAGAATGTCGATGGTACTGTGAAGTATTTCAGCCCATGTTTTCCAAAATTTGGTTCAGATTCTATTGCAGTTATGGAAGAACGACTGTCAACTGAGAACCTTATTTACTTGATAACTTCAAATATCTTTACAATTCTATGTACTCTGCAGCATGATGTTAACCACTCTTTCCAGCCTTCTGAAATGACATCCTTCTCATCTGAAGTATCTTCCTTGAAACTAATAAGTAAGTAATGATTGAATTTAGAATTTATTTTGTTATTTTTTTTTTTAATGAGTAGAGTTTCCTCATTTATACGCAAAAAAAAAAAAAAAAATCAACATTTAAACACTAAATGAAGCACCTTAAAAACAAACATATGTATGTTTCGTGAGTAACTTGGACTCACACCATCAGTGTCAATACAGTGGAACTCCAGTTATATGTTTTGCTCGGGACCGGACAACTAAACATATAACTCAGTAAAATGTACAACTCAATTAATGGTCTACCGGAACAATATTTTAAATATATCCTGAAAACTTTGTTTAACTGAGAAGGTCCAGTTACCTTTTATATCGAAACCGGAAGTTTTCTTAACATTACTGCACCTATGACATAAAGTTTCAAAAATGGAACAGAGTAGAAAATAGGTACATAAGTAAAGTATACATGAAGCTATTTTATCATAAAAGCTTTATTAAAAATATTTTTAATACACACAGAGTACTTAAAAGAAATTATTGGAATCGCCTTGGCATGTAAATCATTTATCAAAAGACCTTTGAGTAGTTCATTGAATCTTGTAGAATTAATCACTAATATTCAATTGTTTCTTTTCGACTGTGTCGACATTGTATTTCTGTTAATAATGCAACCGCCTTACTGTTACTGTTTTTACTACTGACGAACCGCTTCACTACGTCAATAGCCTTCAGAGCAGCTCCGAATTTTGAGTGAGATCTTTCAAATCAAACTCATCCGACACGTTGTCAGTGTTTCCATTTATAAAATGCATAAATGAGACAAAATTTCTGCCGGGTACGCAAAAACGTAATGTATAACTGAGGGAAATGTCTAACCCATAACTCAGCTAATTTTTAATAGCAAGTGGCCGGGACTGCTGAGTTAAAACGTATAACTGAGGGAAACATACAACTCAGGTAACGTATATCCGGAGTTCCACTGTAATAACAAACTTGAGATCCTCGCAAAGACTTGAAACTGAGAGTCGAAAACTCACATGACAGCAAACAACACACTAAAAGACCATCATGTATGAGCAACGAATGAGATTAAGTCGGAAGTGATGCACTGTGACACAGTAAATCAACCTAGAAAGGTGAGATGTAAGGTACACTCGATTGCATTTCTTAATAATAGTGGTCGACTATTATTAAGAAATACAAAACTCCTTCAGATTTAGACATTTTTGAAGCAGTTTATACTCATAAATTTAGAAACTCCCTGGTTGATTACACAGGCCTACAAAATTTAACTTTTTGTCTGGGGTTTTCATGAATTTATGTAAATTGTAAGAAATCTGCTATGCTTAATTCAAAAATAATATCCATTTTTATATATCGCATCAGGATTTTTTATAATTACGGAACTAAGAATTTGGAATTTGAGACTATACAATTTAGACAAAATTCATTAAAAAATTTACAAAAAAATCAGATAAATAGATAAAATCATATATACATATATAAATGTGTGTGCATGTTTTATAAGGAATTATATTCTAGTATATACAGTAAAATCACTTTTCTTTATCATTAAAAGAACGGTTGTGTCTTTTAGATTTTGAAGCTGGTTTATTGTCTCTTTTTAGCCTTCATTAACGGTCTTATATCTGGGCCGACGAACACACCTTCTTTGATTTTATTTTCCGATAAATGTGAGAAAACTTCATTTAAATATCGAAAACAATCCTCTGTTTTATCTAAGGCTTTTACGAATTTTCATCACTACTCAATTCTTGAGAATCAGATGATAAATCAAGAGATGTAGGAGGTAAAGGCACAGGTAAATCTGGACCGTGCAGTACAGGTCTAATAGCTGAAATAATGTATGGGAACACAACATTTGCTTTGTTTTTGCTATTGTAGCCTTTTATTTTTCAAAAATAAAAATTTTACAAAAATAGCAATCTTCATGACTAGCTGGCTCTTGCTATACCATAGCAAAAGGAAGATATTTTATTTTACCTTGAGTCCATTTCCATAAATTTTCAACACATGTATGGCAAACTATATGTGGGGTCCATTTCATTTCCTGGTAACCAAGTTTCATATCGAAGTAAGCATAATAAGCCTTTTTAACGAAATTGGTTATGTTCTGCTGCCTTTTTTTGACTACGGATCCACCACAGGTCTAACAAAATGAGTTTGGGTTATTTATACAACCTCTTGATGCCATATTGCTATAAGAAATTGACAAAACAAATGTAAGATATCAATAAACGAGCAAAATAAACATACGTTCTCACTACAAATGTGCGGGAGAAAATTGTGCCTTCTCAGGCAAATATCAACGCATAAAGTGATGCCATCTATATTTATATTTCACATCCTTTAGTGCAGTATTGTATTTTAACATTTAGTAATGCCATTTTACTAAGAAATTAATTTTTGTTTTTATTAAGAATGTATTTTATTTAATAAATATTACACATTAATCTTATTAAGAGGCACCCCTCCTTTTTCGTTTTGTGAAAAAACTGTAGCTGATAGCAAAAAACTAATCTCATATTTGTGATCAGCGTGACTGATTTACGAAGACAAAACTGCTATTCTACAAACCCCAAATTTGTGTTGACCTGTGTTATTTTTCGAGTGAACATCTCACCTTTCTGTGTTGATTTACTGTATCACAAGCATCACTCCTGACCTAATCTCATTGGTTGCTTGTACATGATGATCTTTCGGTGTGTTGTTTGCTGTCATTTGAGTTTTCGACTTTTAGTTTCATGTCTTTGGGGGATGTCAATTTTGTTTTTATTGACACTGATGATGTGAGTCTAAATTAGTCACGAAACATACAAATGTTCTTTTTCAAGGTGTTCATTTGGATATTGTGAGTTTAAACATTGTTTTTTTTTTTTCTGTACATAATTTTCCACAAAAGTTTTTAATTCAAGAGGTTTTGGAATTTGTGTATAGAATTCATACGTATTAGGTAGCCCTGTGAAATAGATATATTTTTAAATCTCATTACTTTTGTGAGTAATATGATGTCCTCTCCCCACCCGTAAAAAATAAAATCTCAAGCCAATAACTTTAATTTCATATGAAATTAAATATGTAAATCTGTGAAATATTACAAGAAAAAAAAACACTGATTATAATTCATATGCAGCTATCTACCTTAAACAAAATTTATTAGGTACTTGCAATGATAAGAACTCCAAAATACTTGCAGAAGCATTATCAGAAGAGTTCAGTTTTGTATTGTAGAGAAGATGGAAGAAAACACTTTGAGAATGCTTTGTGGATTGATTTTCTTTTTACTACTCTCTTTTTTTTAACTTTTTTTTTTTTGTATGTGAAGATGAAATTTTGTAATTGATTTTTCACTTACTTCCTGATGTGCTAGAATTAAAAAAAATAAAAGATTTTAATATTATCAGAAATTAATTATAAATTAATAAATTAATTTTAAAGCATTTTGCCTTTAGCCGGGCGCAGGTGATAAATTGCCAAATAATCTATGTAGTACTTACAACTGCTTATGAATTAAAAAACAATGGAGTTCATTTTGCACCAAAATACTGTCACCAAAATAGGCCAACTGGCTGTGAAACTGAAACAACAAAATATTTTAAATGCAAAAAGTAGAAAATATAAATAAAAAATAATCAGTGTAATATATATATATGTAAAATACTCTTTATTACTTAATAGTTCAGTATTAATTAAATTGTGATTATAAGTTGAGAGAACAATTTAGAAATCCCAAATAGATAGTTTAAAAAAATGCTTTTTTTTTTCTGTTGCCTTATTTTAAAAATGAAACAGAGCAAAAATGATATATATATATATATATTTTAATAAACTCACTAGTTTGTGCTATATAAGCATAAGTTAAAGCAGATAATTTTCAATAATCACGGCTCACGATAAATTAAAGTATTGTAATCATAGGCGTAGCGTGACCAAAAATTTTGGGGGGGGCACAAATGTTTATTAAACACACACACACGCACGCACACATTCCCATATATATACAGTGGTATCTTGGTAAAAACGGCCTCTCAGAAATTTTTCACATTGGGTAAAAGGAATTCAGTTTCGATCTTCTAGCCCCCTAGACCTAAAAGTTTATTTTTCTTAAACATTCGTCGTACAGAAATTTTTGAATTTTTCGCGAAATGTTTATGTGATTTTTAGCGTTTTTTCGCGTTTTGCGACAATTTCTTAACATTTGTGTTAGGAATTAAGTTTCAATCTTTTAACACAATATTGTAAAATGCATCCTCTGCTTTTTTTTTAATTTTTCGCGAAATTTTTATGTGATTTTTAGCGTTTTTTATCTTTCCGAGGCAATTTTTTAAACATTCGTAACGAGAAATCTGGTTTTATTTTTTCAGCCGATATAGTACATTTTCTACTCTGCGATTTTTTAATTTTTTTAAAAATTATTGTGCGATTTTTCGCGTTTCGCAGCGATTTTTTTGACATCCGTAAACGGAATCTAACTTCAATCTTTTAGTCCAATATAGCAAATTTTGTGATCTGCAATTTTTAGATTTTTCACGAATTTTTTATGCAATTTTAAGCTTTCCGCGGCAATTTTCGTAAACATTCGTAAAATACATCTGGTTTCAATTTTTCAGCCCGATATAGTAATTTTTGTCCTCGGTGATTTCTAAATTTTTCTGTGATTTTTAGTGTTTTTCCGCGTTTTGTGGCAATTTTTTAACATTTGTGATGCGAATCTGGTTTCAATCTTTTAACCCATTATTGTAAAATTTGCCCTCTGCGATTTTTAAATTTTCCATGAATTTTTTATGAGATATTTTGTTGTTTTTTCGCGTTCTGCTGCGGTTTTTAAACATTCGTAAAATGAATCCAGTTTTAATCTTTCAGCCCATTGTACCAAATTTTGAACCCTGTGATTACATTTTGTACTCAATTTTGTACTCACTGATTTTAATCGCGAATTTTTCATACGGCTTTTTGCGGGGGTTTTTTCGCGTTTCGTGGAAGTTCTTAACATCTGTAACAGGAATCTAATTAGAACCTTTTAGCCCAATATAGTAAATGTTGCCTTGTTTTCAATAATGTTTATTCGGAACTCGTTATAGCGAATTTGTTATGCGAGGTTTAACGTTTTTTCGCGCTTTGCAACGATTTTTTTGACATTTGTAAAATGAATCCAGCTACAATCTTTACGCCCAATATAATAAATTTGGTTCTCTGCGATTTTTAAGTTTTTCATGAATTTTTTTCAGTTTTTACGCATTTTGAAGCGATTTTTCTAACATTCTAAAATAAATCCGGTTTCAGTCTTTAAATACAATACCATTAATTTTGTCCTCTGCGATTTTTTAATTTTTCGTGAATTTTTTAATGTGATTTTTTTCACGTTTCGTGGAGATATTTTCACATTCTTAAAAAGAATCCGGTTTTAAACTTTTAGCCCAATAAAGTAATTTTTTTTTCTCTTTTCAAGAAAGTTTATTCGGAATCCGTACTATGATTTTAATTTTTCATGCGATTTTAACGCTTTTTCGCGTTCTGAGGCGATTTTTTGACATTCGTAAAAAGAATAAAGCTACAATTTTTTAACCTAATGTAATAAATTTTGTTCTCTGAGATTTTTAAGTTTTTTGCGATTATTTTTTGCAAATTTTACGTTTTAATGCGTTTTGCGGCGATTTTTCTACATTCGTAAAGGAAATCTGGGTTCAATTTTTGAACACAATATAGTAAATTTTGTCTTCTGTGATTTTTGAATTTTTCGTGGAAAATTTTTTTATAGGATTTTTTACGTTATGTGGCGATATTTTCACATTCATATAAACAATCCACTTTCAATCTTTTAGCCGAATACAGTAATTTTTTTTCTCTTTTCAATAAAGTTTATTCATAATACGTACAAAGATTTTAATTTTTCATGTGATTTAAACTTTTTTTTTTTGCGTTTCGCAGCAATTTTTTAACATTTGTTACAGGAATAGGGTTTAATTCTTTTAGCCCAATATAGTAAATTTTGTCCTCTGCGATTAAAAAAAAAAAAAAATAGAGAGAGAGATTTTTAGCGTTTTTTCGCATTCTGCGGCGAAAGAAATCCGGGAGGAATCGTAAAAGGAATCCGGTTTAAATATATTGTATTAAAATCGCATACATAAAAAATTGTAGGCGATTTTCTGTGGTTTTTCACGGTTAGGGGCAATTTTTTAACACTTGTAAAATGAATTCGTTTTCAAGCTTTTAGACCAATATAGTATCTTTTGTCCTCTGCAAGTTTTGAATTGCTCGCGAATTTTTTAGTGTTTTTTCGCTTTTTCGGCAAATTTTTGACCTATTTTTTTCGAAAGAACTAACTCTGTTAAATTTTGCTTTCCTGCGATTAAATTAAAGTTGGGAGAATACAAAATCGTCGTAACGTGAACTACGATGCTGAAAATATTAAACTAATTTGGGTCGAAATAAAAAATTACAAAAATTCAAAGTAAGTTTGATTCGAGACCAGATCAGGCGTAGCCTGCACGGGTGTACGCTGTTGACAGCAGTTGGACCCCACTACCAAGTTCATTTAATTCGAGGTTCACTGGGGGAAAAAAAAGACCAAGTAAATGAGGTAAGCTCCGCTAGATCATTTTATTGAAATTAATATTTTTTGAAAAAAATATAATAAACAGCACCACAACAACTGTATTTGGAGCCTGGGGAAGGGGGGGGGCACCACCTGCACCACCCTTGGTACGGCCCTGATAATAAATAAAAGACATTTGAAATAAGTTTAAACGGCACTTTTAAGAAGTAACTAATCATTTAAGGTAATGTGCGCCAGGAAAATAGTATGGAAAATTGCACCTTCGAAAGCAACGGTTTTGCTTAACAACGGTATTTCCGGAACGGATTACCATCGTTTACCAAGGTACAGCTGTATATTAACTTTAAAACAACTCATTCAAGAAGGCTTACATTTTGAAAAAAAATCATAACCATTGCATCTCAAAAATGCGAAGATACTGTAGAAGATTAAAGTGCTGTCAATAAAAAAATAATAAGTAAGAGAGAGGAACATATTTAATTACTAAATGAAGAAAATATTAATTATTTTTTATAATCTTAGTGATGTGTAGTTGCATTCCATTGTAAATAACTCCAGCGACAAAGCTTGGAAAAGCAGGATATTTATGACTTGATTAAATTATAATTAAAGTTACAACAAATTAAATGAAATATATATATGCGGGGAAGCAGAACTCCCGCTTTGATACATACAACTATATTTTCTAAAGTCTACAGACGGAATGAGAAGAAAAGAAAAATACATGCAGATACTAACCGCAGACAAACGGAAAATACAGCTGACTCATTAAAATTGTCCGCAGCTGTAAGATAGTGATAATTCAAACTTTCTTTTAATGAATGTTCGTATCAGGGTTTGTACTGCACAACACAATTTTTGCTACTAAACTCATTACTTCAAAGAAAAAGAGCTGAGCTATCTATACTGATCTGACATCTGATTAAGTAAAAAAAAAATGAAGAAATATAAAATGAAAATTAAAGTAGTTATTTCATTTCCCTTTTGGGTCGATCCAAGACTAGTCTTAATTGACTGTATCATATTTTAAAAATTGATGTTCAGAAAGTTGGGGGGGCACTTGCCCCCTCGTGCCCCCCCGAGGCTACGCCTATGATTGTAATGGAAATTAGTTGAAATGCAATCATGAAATTAGGTATGATTTTTTAAGATAAACATTGAATGTTTTAAACGGATGTGTTTTTAAAATTATTTTTACTTTTATTATTTAATTATGTTTCTAGGATTTATAACTTCGTTTGTTTCTTCTATGATCTCTGTCTGTATAATGTTTTACTTATATTGTATTTGGGATGCAGTTTTTCACACTTGTTTACCTATTTTTAAGTTAAAGGACACCAGTCCGTTTGTAGATGGTTTCTGTTTTTAATGTTGAAATTGCATTTTAAAATGTACAAACAAGTGTTATGAGTTAGAATTTTCCTTTATTATAATTCAGTTAATTTTATAGAAACAAGAATGAATTGTAATGATCTTGTTAGAGAAAAAAAGAAAAGTTTCTAATTGGCCATCTAAGAGGTTTTGTCTGAAGGTCTAAAATTTTGGTTAAATCCTAGAACAAGCGAGACAGCTGGTGGCTTCGAATTTGGCGAAGTGATAAAAGTTTTCCTTGCTACCGGTTTGTTTCTTACATTTCTTCCATGCCTACTGTGCTTTGTTCTGGCATGACCAGACTGCATGGTTCTGGAAATTGAGCTGGTTTTTGAGGGAATTAAATTGGATTGGTTGCAGTTGGCTGACAGACTAGAATATTATAGAATAAGGTTTTATTGTCTGTGGGTTGGGGTTTATTGTGTGTCCATATAGTTGGATTTGTTCAATTATGTTTGTGGTAGGTTTTGTGTGAAGTTTAATGGTTTGATGTTTTGTTGTATGTCATAGAAGGATAATTCCTGTGAAATATTTTTAAAAAAGCGAACGATGAGAAATACAAGTAAGTGCATTTTTGTTGATTTTATTTGATATGTATTTTATGCATTTTAGAGATTGCTGTAAACTGATTTTTGTGTGCACATTACTGACCGCAGCTTGAATGGATTTCATATATTCTAGAGACTGCTTCATAGTGAATTTCATGCATCAAGAGGGGTTCTTTTTTCGGTTAATGTACGCGAAGCGTACATATATATAAGTTACTAACCACTGCTTGAATGAATTTCATGCATTCTAGAAATTGCTGCACAAGGAGTTTCAAGAATCCATAGTTTTTTTTTCAGTTAATGTACGCGAAGCGTACATATAGATGTTACTGACCGCTGCTTGAATGAGTTTCGTGCATTCGAACAATCAAAAATCTCGAGATTCACCCCAATCATAACCTGCGTGCTTTGTGGCAGAGGAATCACTACTACACAATTCCTATGAGAATTTCTTTTACAAAGTAAACATTGATTTTATTCTGTTTTGTGACAATTTACAAAGTTTAAGCAAGGAGGAAAAAATAGCTAAAAATAGAAAATCCGGAGGAAAAAATTGCTAAATGTTTGTAAAAATTGAAATATCGAGGAAATATTGTTAAAAGTTTGTAAAAGTAAAAAAATCCAGAGGAAAATATTGCTAAAAGTTTGTAAAAATAGAAAAATCGTGAAGAAAAACTTGCTAAAACTTTGTAAATAGTTGTAAAACAAAATGAAATCAATGTTTAATTTGTGAAAAAGCTTGCCATAAGAAGTGTGTAAGTATCTCCTTTGCTGCCGAAATCATGCATTCTGATTGGGTAGAATTTGGAGGTTGCCGATTTTTCGGTTGCCATGCATAAAAAAAATCGCCATATCGGGTGTCTCGCTTGTTCTAGGATTTTGCCAAAATTTTAAAAGTTTACTTTTTGAAAATTAACGAGAGGATTTTCTCTTTAACACAAACTTTTTTCTTGCCTTTTTCTATACAGTTTTGCAATTTGCATTGCCTGTATATATCTAAAAAATATAGGTTAAAAAAAAAAAAAGCATGTTTTAACCTTTTTGGGACAGTCTGTATAGATAAAATGCCAATATTAGAGAAATATCTGCCTTAAATTGGAAATACTTAATTTCTTGATAAAATTACGCCAATATTTGAAAAACACAAATGACCCAATGTTGAAACTCTATTTCATGCCAATATTGGCTAAGATATAGTCCTTACAAACAATATTGGTCAAATGTTGTTTGATACTATAGAAATGTTTCATAATCTTATTTTTTCATATGAATGCAAATATTTTTTTTACTTAGGTACATATTTTTTGGAATCAATTTATACTGTTAAAATATCTGTATCTATCTATTTGGACATACATAAGATGCTTTTTCTGGGGTAACACAAATGTACCCCTAAACATTTTGTCAATGCAATTAGAAAAAATAAGAAAAATTGGAATTCTCCTTAAACCAACTTCAAAATTATTGTGGATATTTATGTGACTTGTTAATTTTTATGCATGATTTGCTAGCAACAAAGTTGTTTACATTTATATGTCCAGAAATCACTCAGTCAATCAAAAATAGTTCATCAACATAGGGATTTACTTAAGTCAAACTGAGAGTAGCCCTAAATAGTTTTTTAGAAATAAAGCACTATGAACATATGTATTCCGGGTTCAGTGATAAATATCTTGATATATTTCATGATATTTATCCGATATTTATTTTCAAAATATCTTGATGTTTGATATTTTTGATATTTTAATGTATTTCATACTTATTTTCAAAATATTGCGTATAATATTTTTTATATTTTCAATCAAACAAAGTGTAACAGAATTTTTCTACTGTTATTGGCTATGTTGTTCTGTAGATAAAGAATTTTTGCTCTTATAGTGGCTTTTTTAGCTCTCCCCCCCCCCCCCCCCCCCAACCAAAAAGAACTTTTTTGAGCTATATGTCTGAAGCTGAATTTTTAAATGTAGATTCAATAATTATGTGGGACAATATTTATTTAGACAGACTTACAGCTTCATTAGAAATAATTTTTTCTCATTCTTTTTTTGTTCAGTTAAGTAGACCAAGCTTACTATATTTATGTTCAAATTTTTCAATAAAAACAAATTATTTTGTTGTATGAAACATAATTTTTTTTTAAAACTGGATTATTAAATCTTAATAGTTTGTTTTTTGTGAGTGTAAAAAGCAAATTGTGTGTGTTTTCAATTAGTTGATCTTAAATTTTGTGAAGTAAGTAAAAAAAAAAAAAAATACAAAAGGACATTTAGAATATTGTATTTTTAAGTTTTCATGCTAAATGACATATGTTTTAATGTCTAATTTATACTAGGACTTCCCTCAAAGGGATTAGTCTGAGTGATATTGCTGAGAACATAGGGTTAACAATTACAATATGAGCAAATTAAATGATAGAATTACAAAATATCATATATAAATTCATATACACTGTTAAAAAAATAGAAAAGAAGTACCGCTCATCAGATGTGTTGTCATAATTTTTTTTAACATGTGGCAAAGAATCTCATTTTCTTAAGCGCGTATTGCGCAAAACTTGAAAAAAAAAAAAAAAAAAAAAAAAACGCGGGATTTTTTAAAACGCCAAGCTTTTTAAAGTTACGTAATTGAATTTGCAGCCAATAGATTATTCTATCAAGCGTGGCTTAACGCAAATTTAATTTCATTGTTGCACCTTTTTTTGTGTGTGAATTTAAATTTTTTCTTCCTTGATTATATATCTATTATTTGTATAACTGTTTATAGAAACTCTTACACTTCAAACCACATTGATAGCATGCTTTGCTACAAACCAGATTGCAAAACTATAGTCTAAATCACTATTAAAGTATACAAAAAACCTTTCGATGACTTCTGTAAAATAACTTTTACATTAAATCTGCATATCGGCAAAATTGAAAAATTATATATATTTCAAAGTTAAGCTTAACAGATACTTCTTGATTATTCTCTAGGAGGCTCTGCCCCCTGCGCTTTTACTGCGCCAATCCGCAGACTTTTCTTTTGCCTGTCTGTCTGTCTCTCCACAATCTGTCTGTTTCCCTATCCGTTCTTCTGCCCTTCTCTCTAACCGATTGTCTATCTCACTACACGTCTCGCTACCTGTCTCGCTACCCACCAATCTATTTCTCTAACCGTCTGTCTATCCGTCTAACTACTTGTATGTCTAGCCGTGTCTCTATCCACTTCACTACCCATTTGTCTGTCTCACAACTTGTCTATCTGTCTCTCTACCCGTCTGGCTATACGCCTCATTACCCATCTTGTTACCCATCTCCGTACCCATCTACTGTCTCTCTACTCGTCTGTATACCCGTCGCACTATCCGTCTGTTTTTGTACCCGACTCGCTACCAATCTCATTACCCGTCAGTCAACTCGTCTCTGTACTCATCTCTCTACTCGTCTCTTTATCTACCACGCTACGCGTCTCGCTACATTCCTGTCTACCGGTGTCGCTACCCGTCTCGCGACCCATCTCGCTCCCCTCTGTCAACCCTCTTTTTACCTTTCTCTCTAGCCATCTGTCTATTCGTTTCGCTACCCGTCAGCCTACCTATGTCGCTACTCGTCTCTCTACCCGTCTGTCTACCCGTTTGTATACTCGTCTTTCTACCTCTCGCCACCTCTTCCCAATATTTAAACAATTCATTTAATATACAGAAGCCGTTTATCAGTTATTAAATGCAAACAGAAGTAATTTATCTAATAAGTGTAATCATATGCAATTTTGTTTCATACATAAATCTGAATAATAATTCATCAGTTTTGTGTTCATAGTTGTTTATATCATTTGACAGTAAATCTCAACTTCTTAAACCTGAATTGTCTCAAGCTTTTAAAAAAAACCACAAGGTCTGTGTAACTGCAAAGTACCCTGAGGGCTATATTAGCTACATGTTATTAAGTTAAGTGAAAGTTTCGTTATCGCGTTTGCAGCCAATTGCTTATGTCAGAAAGCGTGGCTTAACGCCATTTTAAATTCATTACTGTAATTTTTTTTTTGGGGGGGGGGGGGGGTAGGGGGGTAGGGGGGAAGGGTTTCAAATATATATATTTAAATTAAAACTTTTGCCTCCATGCCATTAGTGTTGTTTGTATTATTAACTAATACCTTGTACACCGAGCTTCATTTAAAACAAATGTAAAAGACTTCTACAGTTTTTTTAGGAGAAACTTTCGTAATTGGGCCCAAAGCCAATCGGAGTATTTAATATCATTATTTTAACTCTTATAGAGTTAAAACATTATTGTTGCTAGCTTTACTCTTGTTTGAGACCAGCCTTGCCTGTGTATCTGAATGGGGAAAAGTTTCGTATCCTATGTCGGTTGGCGAAAAAAATTTAAAATGGTGCCAAAAGGTAGTTTTAGCATCTTACAAAATTTTTCAAGAGAGCGGTAAAACATGTTTTTCAAATATTTACAAACATACGTTTATTAAAGCATGTTTTTGCACCATCTTAAAAATTTAAGCACGATGCTAAAATAAAATTTTATCGCCATATTAGATATTTTAATAACTAATGAAAATACATAAACAAACTTATTTAACAAACCTAAGAGGCATTTTTGTGATAAGTAATTGTTATTGTCAGGCGGGGGGGGGTAAATTGTAAACAATTAATAAACGGCTAGTAAATAATAAATAGCATTTAAAATCTAAAAATGGAGAAATGGTCCGCAAATGCAAAACATAACATTATACATTTGATATATGTAAATCTTTTTATATTTTTTAATATTTCCGAAGGCACAGATAAAGAGGTAAAAATCTCTTTTCCAAATGCCAAATAGAAAATATACAAAATAGAATGCCAAATATACAAAATAGAAAAATATCTGCAAAAAAAATATATTTACATAATACTCTGCAAAAAAATAAGATTTAGAAAAAGTAAGCCAAATCCTGCAGATCCCAACAATCACATCGAAAAACTTATCACCAAAAAAGAACTCGCCAAATCTTACGGCACAGGAGATGAATTTTTCCCTCTGAATGCAGAATATTAGTTTTTTTTCTTGTACAATGGGTGATTATAATATAATTGTTCCATTTCACATACTACATACCGTTTGATATATTGGCACTTTTATGTTATCCTGGCGCAGTTGATAAATCGCCAAATATTGTTCCTATAACATTTTCATATTGAATTCATTTCATTTAAATATGAACCTTTCACTCATTTAATTTAAAATACATGCCTTTCATTAATCCCATTTAAAATGCTAAAAAGAGAGAAAAAATAAGAAATAATGCCATAAATCGAAACCTTTTATTTAAACACCAAAGATTTTTTTTTAAATTTACACACGCAAAATAAAAAAAGCTGCTATTGCTGTGATTTGCGCCAAATCTCTAATACCAAGTCTACCAAGTTATTGCGGGGTTTTTCTTTCAAACAGAAAAAATACAGATTAATTTTCGATTTCTACTAAATTGAAATATATTTTATTGTGCTGAATATTAGTGCGTGCATATTTTTTTGCTCCATGTACTCCATGAACTTTTCAATTCCGATTGTCTACGAAAATCTCCCGCCGGTGAAAATGACGTACGCACAAAATTTTCGTGACGTATGTACTTTAATTGTGCTTTTTTATCTATTTTTTTAATATAATTTCCAAACGGTTTGACATTTATTCTTGGTAATAAATAGACGTCGTTGTCACCTTTATAGGTACCTGCTGTAAAAATTTGAACGAAATCCGTTAAATATTTTTTGAGTTATGCTTGACGAAAGGTTTTAATATCCATCGTAGCTATATATGGGGCAAAGTAATACTGCGCTGTGTATGTCTTCGTTGCACTCAGACAATTAACTCTGAAAATATTTATAATCACTAGGGATGCACTGAATATTCAGTATGTATTCGGTATTCGTCCTGTTCGGCCATATTACCGAATAGGTACCAAATATTCGGTGCATCCCTAGTGATTATAAATATTTTCAGAGTTAATATAAATTAGACATTAAAACATGTCATTTAGCATGAAAACTTAAAAATACTCGAATATTCGGTTAGGCCGAATATCAAACTATTCGGCCTGCCGAATATAAAAATATTCAGCCAAGCTGAATACTTAAAAAAAACTTTAAAAAAAAATATATTTTTTAAAACCCACAATTTCTACTTTTAACTGTCATTTAATAAAGATATTCAAAATAATTAGAAATAAAATCATATTTCAGTGAAAGAGAATTCTTTTACATTATTTTTTCCCTGTTTGAAAAGTGTCACTTAAGAAAATTAACCATTAATGATGACCTTCAAAGGATTAATGATGTACAAATAAATGCAAGTTCCTGAATATTGTCCAGTAAATAATATGTTTCTTGCTTTCTTGCAAACATCATGTTTCTAAGCGAAATGGAAAAAAACTTTCACAGGTGATAATAGATCTCAAGACAGACTATTTTTGTCTAGGAAATCAAAATCGCAACACACTTATTCAATCAAAAATAAAATGCATCTCACTCCAGGTCAAATTTGAATTTTCGTTTGTTACTTTAATAATATTGAAGATATTGTAACTATATTTTCAACATAGTTATTTTGATTTCTGTGAATCATGATAAGTACTGGAAATTTCCACCATTCATATCTAAACAACACAGAGATAGATATTCCTTTATTAAAGTGCAGCTGACAGTACTACTTATACTGTGTCACTGGCCAAAATTCAGCCAATTCCAATATTATCATCATATTTTCTACAATCAAAATTAATACGATACAAATATCGCAAAAATATCTTCATTGTTGTTAAAGTTTTAAACAAAAATTAAGTTTCAGCTTGCGGTGACACACTCTGTGTTTTTGATTGAAAGTATTGTATATTTGATAGAATAAGTGGATTGAGATAGTGTTTCTTGCTCAAAAAATGTTTGCCTTGACCACATTATCTACACAGAAAGTTTGTTCCAAGATGTATGAACACACTGTATGTTATAACCTCTGAATATGATCTCCCATTCCAGACACCTGATCTCTGGTTCATTTAAAAACTTCCTTGCCAAATCAAAAGGAGCAGGAAAGTTATTCTTGCTGATTTGCCAGCATTTTAATATATTGTATTGTTTTACTTTAGTCCCTTCCTGACAAATAAACACTGCAAAATGTTTCTTCTAATTCATTCAAAAATTTTCTTTGATGTTGAAGTATTTGTTATAGAATATAAGAACATTTTATAAATTTCTTTTAATTCACAGAAGAAGCTATGAAGTTTAAAGCTTTATTAATTAGAAAAGTTTTAAAACTATCCTCTTTTTAAGTTATAACTCAAAACAAAGATTTTTTTTTATGTAAAGGTTTCTTATAAAAAGGTCTAGTTCATAAAATGGTAGTATCTTCCTGTAAAGATCTACCTGTAAAGATTAGGGCAGACTGGGGTGATTCTTGGTCACTTGCAACATGGGGTGATTATTGGTCAAATAAATTTTCCTTAATACTAATGATAGAATCAAAAGAAAAAAAAATACTGGATGTTAGACAATTTCATTGTTATTCAGCAACACAAACGATTTTTTGGTTCAAAACATAATTTAATGAGAAAAAATATTTTAACTAGACATATGTATAAAACTTGAGCAAAAAATAAGGGATTACAAAATCATGCTTTTTTTTTCATAAGGTGGCTGTAATATGAAATTTAGCTACATAATCATCAAGAAGGGTTATATAGAAAGAGAAATATGCATAGAATATGTATGTATGCATATGAACACTGTATGAGTATATATATTAGGGAAATAGAGGGCTAAACATCACCCTATATACATGGGGTGATTCTTGGTCATCTAATTTTAGCTTAAAAATTACTTATAAACTCACAAATTGTGCAGAAATGTTTAATATTTGTCAGTTTTAGATGGCAGCATCTGCATTCAAAAGTCTTTTCAAGTTCATGTGGCAACACTTTAAGAGTGAACCACATTGTTTTGATTTTTTCAGCAACTCATAACACAAATTACATTTGAAATAACTGAACCTTTGTTTATCCATTTCTTGAAGAGATATTGGGGTTCATTTCATTCACTTCTCAGTCAACGTCTGCAAATTGTACCACACACATGTAAATCGCACGCACATGCAATGAGAAAAATAGAAACAAATGCAACAGTTATCACCAACGAGGATTTCATTAAGTTGTATGAAAAAGTTGAAAAGGAAAACTACATTAAACAAGAATACAGCTGAAGACGCAGTAGCATCATCCTCTGAGACTAGAAAGAAAACACAGCAATGCACACAAGACACAGATATAGAAGTAGAAACGGGTGAAGCTGAAGAAATTCCGCAACTGCAAAAAAAAGATTCTGTTATTTTAGCTACAAATAAATTAATGAAAATACATAAAGCCATATGAGTAGAGAAGTACCATGCTGTCTACTTTGAACAGATGCCATACATCGGGCGTGTTATTAGTATTCAGGATGATATTTTGTCTTGCAAATTTTTGGAAAAGTCTGCAGAAAATTATCGCTGGCCAAAGAAAATGGATCTTACACCAGTAAAGCGCTCCTTTGTGTTTTATGGACCAGTTAGACTCTATGGTACAGGGCCATTTCAGATCGAGGAAGATAAAATGCAAGTTGCATACCTTAAATACAAAAAAGTCTTTTGTAAATAAATGTATTATTTTGTGAAATATATTTGAAGTTCCAACCATTTTAGTAATGTTCTTTATTTTATAACATTTTTCATAACTCTGTTTATATTTAAAAACACTATAAAGTATTAAATTTATTCCAAGAATGTTTTATTCAATCATTTATTAAATTTTTGAGTGTTTAAAATGTTGGTATTTGATCATAAAACAATGACCAATAATCACCTCATCCCTGACCAATAATCACCCCATTGCTGGGTGATTATTGGTCAGACATTTTTTTATTTTACTAATATTATATATAATTTAAAAAAAATAAAACTAATTAAGATTGTTAGGGATTAGATTCTCTTTCTGCAAGTATAAAATTTTTGTTTCAATTCAATTTAGGTACTGAGTTATATGGATCTTTATGAAAAGTGACCAATAATCACCCCACTCAGCCCTACGTAAATTCTTTTATAATTTAACTTTTAATACTTTTAAACTCTGAAATATAAAAATATTCGGCCAGCTGAATATTGTTAGGCCGAATATTTGTTATTTGGCCTAACTGTTACTATTCGGCTAGCCAAGTATTCAGTATTCGGTTTACTTGTGGGTCAAATATTCGGTATTCAGCCAAAATCACTATTCGGTGAATCCCTAATAATCACCAATAAGTTGACTATTTTGAAAATATCGGATATACAGTCAAGGATCTATAATCCGCACACACATAATCTGCAATTTTCCATAATCCGCATTGCTTACCAAATGTAAACAGTTAAACAAATTTACAGATTCTTGATCCAAAAGTGTTTTTTTATTTAAATAATAAATGTAGAAAAAGTTCATAATAAAACATAATTCTTTTTTATGTACCACATATACTATTTTTATATACCAGTAAAAACTAAACTGCATTACAGAACACACCTAGACTAATTGAACATTTAGGGACTAGCTTTTGGTAGATAATATTTGAATTTTTTATAGGTAGAGTTTTATTTCTCAACAAGAGTTAATGACTGTTCAATGTTCATAGAATGCAAGATAAACTTTTTAAAGTTTTAAAACAGGCAACACTTGGCTCTATTTTTGAAAAACAAAAAACTTTATAAATAGTATTCAACATTCCAAGAAGCTATTTTTCATATTTCATCATGAATATTTCCTTTTTTATTATAATTCAATTTTTAATTGTTTCATTTTTTATTCTAATTATTAGATTTCATATTTATATTTTTATATTACATTGAATACTACTTTATACTGAATGTGGAATTAAAATGTTGTCCAGAAATAAGCATAATCCATAATACTCTACAATCCACAATATTCTATAATTTGCACAACCTTTGGTCCCAACTTGTGCGGATTAAAGAACTTTACCTGTATATCAAAATATCGGATATTTTTGATATTTTAAAAAATATCATGATATTTACGAACCCTGTATGCATTGATAAAGTTAAATTTTTAAAAAGGAAAAATGTGTATCTTGGGAAAAATGTTATACTTCTTTATGAAATGCTGTGTTTCTCATGAGATATTTTATCTTTTATTTCTAGAACTGAATACCCTGTCTGAGAATTTCAAAAGCCTTTTCGCTGACAAAGGTAGCTGCGATGTCATCTTTCGAGTTAATGATCAAGAATTTAACGTACACAAGGCCATCTTAATTGCTCGATCAACTGTATTTGCTTCTATGTTTCATCACGATTCCTCAGAAACTCAAACGGGCATCATAACTATACCTGACTGTGATCCTGATGCTTTCCACAAATTTTTGGAGTACTTATACAGTGGTAAAATAGATGCGATTACATTCCAAAACGTTCGTCATCTGTATCGCATATCGGACAAGTATAATGTTCAGGAACTTAAAGCTTTCTGTGTCGAATACATGGGACGATATTTGACTGAAGATAACATATGTGAAGTCGTTATACTGAGTGATTTGTATGAAGAGGTAACATTGTTTTCTGCAGCTCAAGAGTTTTTCAATAAGAATGCAGACAAAGTTGTAGAAACTATTCACTGGGAAAATTTAATGAAAGACAATTATCTCCTGACCAACCAACTCATAAAAGGTATGATATCGAAAATGAAAAAATGAAATACCAGGTCTTCAAAATAAGAACCTTTTTTAATTTTCTTTTATCGTTATTTGTTTTTTTTTACTTGGCTTATAGTTTTCTATATGGATTTATTTTATTTTACTGGATTTAAAATTAAAAATTCAAAAATTGATTTCATTTATTACTTTGTCAGTTATCAATGTTTGAACAGAATTTTTTTTTCTTTAATACATAAACGTTTAAATAAGAAATTTTCTAAGTTTATTTCAGCACAATATTTTCTCTTTTCTATCTGATTTTTAAAGCCGCATTAGATATACTTCTTTTTATTTTACTTGACGATGTAAAAATAAGTAAGTTAATCAAACATCACGAAACAAAAACTGTAACGCAAAGTATAAACGTTGATCTTACTCTCCCCACGACCATAGATATAAAATCTCTTTCCATCTACAATTGACAATGTTTTAATATTGAAAAAAAAATATATTTAAATAATTTATGAAAATATTTACTCTTAATTTACTATTTACTCTTAATATTTATTCTTTCCTAAGATATTGTCTCCCTTATGCCTAAATTTATGCATAAATATACAAATTTCAAAATTATGGGAGATGGCATTTGAATGTTTGCTGTACCTTCAAAATTCTTCTGTTTTCTTTTCCTAAAATATTTTGTAATGTTGTTTCAAGAGTGAATACACATTCGCATTTTTTTTTTTTTTCGGCAAAACTTAGATATAAAAAAGAAAATCCAACAAGTTGGAAATTGTACGTGACAAATGAGGTGCGTTCGTACTATAACTGTTTCAGTGAAATGAATTATATCATCTGTTATTATGATATGATTAATTTCCGTAATAAAATAAGTATATTTTAAGTTGCTAACATTTTATCATTTGTTGACATTTACTGAAAATTCCAGTGGGAAACTTAAGCCTAGCATTGAAAATTTCAGAACTTGAAATCCATATTTAGACTTTTTTCCATTTAATATCTATTTCTCCAGAAACATCTATCCAAAAACTGTTGGTTGATTATATGACTGCTATAATTAAACAATTTTAGTATTTAAATTCGGCTCTTAAATTCAGTAATACGGAAATAATATGACTCCATTTTAAATAGGATGTAATCAACATGGCAACATAGTATCATTACCTACCATGGGATATCATTGAATTAATTATGTACGAAAGGATTTAATAGAATGATACATCTCAGTCGCTTGACGATTAATCCTCAGAAGCTGCTATAACAAAGAAGTATCGATTTTTAAAAAAAATCAAATTACTTAATTAATATTTTTATTAATATCTTTGAAGTTTTGATTCAATTTTCATAAAATTTGAAATGACTCGATAAAATTTTGCAAAGATTATATATTAAATTTCAAATCATTTGGTCGGGTAGTTTTTGAGCTGTTATATGCGGACAGATGGACGAATGGACAGAGCAGATGATGACTACAGGTGTTATGTATTTATATAATTACGAATGTACCTAAAAAGTGAGAGATTGCACATTCATGTTTCTGGCATAAGAGGTATGTTACATAAAAACAGATTGAATTTAAATTGTACATTTTTATTTATTTCTACATTTCTGTTGAATGTTTTTAGCGTATTTTATTTATTTATTTATTTTCATAGAGTCACTTTTTTCAACAGTTTGATGATACAGGAGGAAACTTAATTCTTTTCTGCAATTCCTTTCGAAGGGTTGTAACTTATTCATTTTTTTAAGTTGAATATGTAAAAATAAGGATACTTTAGATGTTTTTTTAAATCAAGCCATTTAGAAAAACTGTTTGGATGTTAAATTTAAAACCCAGACTGTCCTTGGAAAACTGTCTGGTCATTTTAAATATTAATGCAGTACAAAAGTGTATGTGCCGATGTTTCCTTCATGTAGCTTTTTGCCAGACTTTTCTACATGATATTTTTGAACAGGATACTTCATGTAAGAAGAAACCGAGAAATAACACTTTAAAAAAAATATAGCTCATTACTTGGGAATACCAGATTTTTCCCAATATGATTTTTTAAAAGTAGAAGTTTTCAAGGAAGAAAAAATAAGGGGTTAGTGTCCCTTTTAAAAGAAAGAAACTTTTCATTTATTTTCAAGATTTTTCTAAGCTATACATTTCTGAATAGAAAGCAATATTTCTGAATAGAAAGCAATATTTCTGAATAGAAAGCAATATTTCTGAATTTCTCTTTAAAAAATCCTTTATTCTTGTGTGTGAATTTCTGTCATAAGTTGCTGTGCAAAATATGCTTAGCAGCAAAATTTATTTTATATTATTTACACTTTTGTATACATGAGTGTTGTTGGTCTCTATCAAGTCATTGTATAATAATTAAAAACATATATTTATTTACTTAAAAGATGATAAAATGTTAAAAACACATGAAAAGATGTTAGGTTTACATATTATGCCTCGAGACTTTTTGAGATGCACACACGCTCATTTTCAAGGGGAAGAAAGCAGATAAACCAAACGAAACAATGTTACGCATGTGCGAACAAAGCGAGTCTATTTCTCTAAAAGAGGGGAGAAATTTTTTTATTGAATTTTCAGATTTCATTGAATCCTCTTGAAATATCCATGATATTAAACCAAATCACAGGAACATTATACGGAGTGACGCTGTTGTATACATTAACATTTTAAATTAAAATTTCAATGAATTCACTGGTTATGGAAAAGTAGTGGTTGGATGTTGAAAAAATTATTTTAGCTTTGTCAAAGATTTTTTTTATATTTTCTTTTTGATGTAATCTGGACAAAGCTGTACTTGGTTTATTGAACTTGGCGAAAGCTCTCAGGGCATAATATGTGAATCTAACATCTTTACATGTGGTTTTAACATTTTGTCACCTTTTAAGTAAATAAATATATATTTTTAACCTTCTGTATTAATCAAGGTGAAAGTTCCTTCACAACACTGTTTTATTGTCGTGTTTTGATTCTATTGAAGTCATTGTATTGTTTTAATGTTATTTCATACAGCTCTCAGGGCATAATATGTGAACCTAACATCTTTACATGTGGTTTTAACATTTTGTCACCTTTTAAGTAAATAAATATATATTTTTAACTGTCTGTATTAATCAAGGTGAAAGTTCCTTCACAACACTGTTTTATTGTCGTGTTTTGATTCTATTGAAGTCATTGTATTGTTTTAATGTTATTTCATACAGCTCTCAGGGCATAATATGTGAACCTAACATCTTTACATGTGGTTTTAACATTTTGTCACCTTTTAAGTAAATAAATATATTTTTTTAACTGTCTGTATTAATCAAGGTGAAAGTTCCTTCACAACACTATTTTATTGTCATGTTTTGATTCTATTGAAGTCATTGTATTGTTTTAATGTTATTTCATACAGCTCTCAGGGCATAATATGTGAATCTAACATCTTTACATGTGGTTTTAACATTTTGACACCTTTTAAGTAAATAAATATATATTTTTAACCATCTGTATTAATCAAGGTGAAAGTTCCTTCACAACACTGTTTTATTGTCGTGTTTTGATTTTATTGAAGTCATTGTATTGTTTTAATATTATTTCATACAGAAAATGGAGACTATGTGCTATTTATGTATATGTAATTTCGAAATAAATTTAAATTTCTATATATCTAGCTATGTCAAAGTTTTTTTTTATATATTTTCTTTTTGATGTAATCTGGACAAAGCTGTACTTCGTTTATTGAATTTGGCGAAAGCTCTCGGGGCATAATATGTGAACCTAACATCTTTACATGTGGTTTCAACATTTTGTCACCTTTTAAGTAAATAAATATATATTTTTAACCTTCTGTATTAGTCAAGGTGAAAGTTCCTTCATAAAACTGTTTTAGTGTCGTGTTTTGATTTTATTGAAGTCATTGTATTGTTTTAATATTATTTCATACAGAAAATGGAGAATATGTGCTATTCATATATATGTAATTTCAAAATTAATTTAAATTTCCATATATCTTGCCTTTTTTTAGAAACTTCTAAAAGTCTTTTTTGTTTTTTCACTTCCTTTTAACGGGTCAAGTACAGTACATAAAAAAAACTTCGAATAACAGTCATTAATCAAATTTTAATAAAACTGTTTGCTTCAAAGTTCCTTGTTTATAATTTTCTACAATACTGTTATAGTGAACTTTTCATTTTTTTATAAACTTTTAAAATCTTAATTGCGAAATCCCATATGTTTAATTTCATTACATTTGCCATGCCTCATTTATCCTGAATACAAATTCACATTGCTCTATCTTCAATAACACGTGAAATATGAGTATAAGTACGTTCGGCAATTGTGTCAATATTACGAAAACATATTTTTAAAATTGCGAAGTATTGTGGCTAAAGGTGTTAAAATAATGATGTAACACTAATTTGTAAACGAGAGTAACAATAGTCTTCAGGAAATCCATAAATATATCCTTTACTTGCTATAGTTTGCGAGTATAAAATATCAGAAAAGATATATTTCTTTTAATTTCTAAAAGGCATAAAATAAAAAAGATTATAAACAGTAAAATAAGTTTTATTAGACTGTTGACATGTTTCAGCTCAATCTGAGCCATTATCAAAACAAAAAAATATGTCAACAGTCTAATAAAACTTATTTTACTGTTTATAATCTTTTTATTTTATGCCTTTTAGCAATTAACAGAAGTATATAATTACAAGATGTTATAAATTATTATATCAGAAAAGATATTTTCAACTATAATATTAAGTATGATCCTTTAAAATTGTTGATTTTGCCTATTTGCTGATAAATTGACAACTTATGATCAGAAAATTAAATAAAGTTAAAATTCAATGAGGGGGTAGGGGGTTAGACCCATGAGGACCTTAATGAGGATGAAAAACATATGTTTATGATTTTATAATAATTATATTATTTAACCAGTGGTCCCCTGTGAGGATTTCGCACTGTAGTCTAATATTTTTTAGTGCAGGTTTAAACTTTTAAAGAAAAATTAAGAATAAAAATATCCCCAAACAACATTAGTCAAGTCAGATTATCATCTCATTTATTCCATCAAAGTTACAGTAAAAACTGATCAAAGATAGCAAAAGGTACACATAAGGAAAAAGAATAACAATCGTATTTTAACTGCATTAGCGGATGTTTTCATCCGCGTCTGGAAAAACACGGGACAAAGAAAAATAAATTAAATAAATACAATTTAATATAACAAAGCATACATTTTTGGCTACACGAGATATACCACTGATTCAATCGATCGATCGATTGTGCCTTTCTCTTCTAAACATTGGAATTTTTCTTTTTAATCATAAATATAAAATAAACATGTGCATAGATGTCCCAATTTATCTTTTTTGTACTTTTATTTATTTTCTTCTAATCATTGTTGAGCATGATATAATGTGATATTTTATTTTTGTGGCAACACTGATTTGAGAAAACATTTATTTCATTTATGAAAACAAAGCTGATTTAATTTTTAATCAAAAAACATGTTTTAACGAAATGTGAGTGTACTATGTCAGGCCGTGTGTAGCTGTGTCAGCCATATGAGTGTACTATAGCGACTCTATTTGGCGTGGTCAAGCATAGCTACACTCGTCCCAGCAAAGCAATAAATATTATCCCAGGTAGCACAGCAATATCAGAAACAGCGATTTTGCAATATCGGTAAATACCGGACCGGCCGATACTTGGACTTGGATGAAATGTAGATAAGACTTCCTGGAAGATATCCTTCCAAACCTCTGGTAGTAGACCTGTGGAATATAGCATTTCATGTCATAGCCAATGTCCAGAACCCATAGCTCTGGAAACACGAAAAAAGGGGAAAAGCCGAAACCCAAAAGGAAGGCCCTTTTGAGGCATCAAACAAAATATAAATTGAGAAAAAAAAACAGAAAAAAAAACAATATAGAAATATAAATGAGAATTAAATATAGAAGTACTAGCAATGAAATTATATACAAAATGTACAAACAGAAGGAATATAGTGAGTAACCAGGAAGTTAAGCCCTATCAAAGTGACTGGCCAATATTGCATGGCTAGCTTTTTTTCCAATATCGGCGTACGCTGGACCGGCCGATATAGGTGAATATCAGACTGGCTGATATTGGTCAAAACTGAATTCGGCTCTGTAAAATTGTAAAGCTTTTTTTTTTTAATATATGGAGATATTGATTACCTGTGTTTGTGTTGGCATAGTATTGGTAATCAATATCTCTTTATATTAGGGGGGAAAAAGATCTGCCATTGTATATTGTTGAGTCTAGTTTTGAATTAGCATATATATGAATCCTTTTTAATTGTTTAAAATTTTTATTTGGCTGATGTAGAAATATATATTTTAATGGTATAGAAAATTATACCTTTAAATTCACTGCTGTGATTCTGTAGAAAATATCTGAAGCAAGATTGATTCATGAAAGATTTTCATGATGTGTGTTGCAAGTGAAATTTTGACATATGATTAGATATGGGAATGCTTAGAAATAACCAAGAAATTTAAAAGGAAAAAAACTTTTCTTTTGGGAAAATTGAAATACCATTAATAATAATAATAATAATAAATTAAAATTTTATATTAGCCTACGTTCTGCGATTTTTCTTTTTCCAATGTTCAGGTTCTATGTAAAAATTTTAACTTTTAAAATAAATCATTTCAAAAGTGTTACACAGTATTATTTCAAAAAATCATTTCTATTACCATATGAGCGGATTTTCCACATAATCAATATTTTAATCACCAGAAATATTTAACCATTATTTAACATTAAAAATATAATATTTAGCAGAAATGACCTATTATTCTTTTGCTTTTATCCTAAATATAGATCTTTAGACTTTTGGAAACCTGTTAACTAGAATGATATTTCTAATTGACTGATTTCAGAATCTTTCTAGGGAAAAGCGCCAGTTTTTGACGTGTGTATTTTTTGATACATTACCAGGTGTATAGTAGGGGAGATGGGGGATGAATGGGACATTTTCACAAAAATATTTATTTTAAATATTTTATTTAAGTTATTATCAATATTATATATCACATGTCATATATTAAGTGTTTGACTACATCTTATGCACAATATTTGTTCAAGATTATTATTATACAGAAATATAAATGAAATTTAAAAAAATGTTCGTCTATGTCCCAATCATCCCCACAGCAGGGATGACTGGGACACAAACATTTTCCTCCCCGTATTCAATGTTAAGGACTAAAAGCTGACAAAAATGCCTCCTTGGCAAAAGCTGAGAGATTATAAATTGTAATATGATCTCTAGGATTATTTGTTAGCCAATCATCTTGTACTCATCTTAGCTTTGCCTTAAAAGGCCCATAAACGGAAGCATTCAATAGCTGAAGATGATGGCTACAATGAGGATGAAATGTTAAAAGAATAATTACCATAAAGTATTAATTTATCAACCTATATAATATTATTTCGTTAATAAATATATTTTTTAGCATCCTCTAGGGATGAATGAGACAGTTCCATTCATCCCATTTGAAATGTCCTAATCCCCCTGATGCATACATTCAATTGTCAGCCATTTTGTCTCAAAAATTATTTTGTCACAATGGTTAATATGCATTCATTTTAATTACCAATATTGAGCCTTGAAATAAAAAACTACAACATATCTTAATTGTTTATATTGCATAAGATATTTAAGTAACTTCAAATCCTTGTATATTAAAAAAAAGTAATCTGGAACTGAGCCAAAAACGAAATGGGCCAATCAAATTCTGCGTAGATATTCCGGGTTATACTCATCGCTTTTTTACTAGGGACTTTTTTGAGGAGCTATTACTTTTTTTCTAGCCATCCTACGGATTCGAAAATCATACCACCAGACGCGAAATATAACAAGCTTTCAGAAATTAAAATAATTATCACTGTCGGACAATAAAAACTCAAAAAATCCTTAAAAATCGAGTAAAAAATCTTTTATTGAAAAAGTCATTTTTTTATATTGTTGCCAATTTCTAAATAAGCGCAAAGGATTATGTTTTATCTCAAATAAAAAATGTATTTGCGCGATACTATTAAAAACAATAATGAAAGTTTAAAATAATAATTAAATGACCACGTGTTGAAAGCAGGAAATAAAGAAATGTACGTCATAAAAATTGTGTTTACATATGAATATTAAAAATAAAAAAGATGAATTAAATGAAAAAGCATTATAACCTGATTACAGAAGAAAGTCGCCGTTTGTGATATCATCATCATCATCTTTTTAAAACAGGATACATTACCAGGTTTTAAGAGGCTGTGAAATCAGAACAGGTGTTAGTGAGCATAGCGAGCAGGGGGCAGAGCCCCCTAGTGTAAAAAAAATTACTTTTAAGCAGAGTTTTCAGGAAATGCAAATTTGAAGAAAACTGAAAACAGCCATGTGCTCTTGCTTTTGGTTCTGAAGCACACTATGGTAGTGAAATCTATGAGGATAGGAAGCAATTAAAAAGAAAAGTTTATTGCCTGAAATATTGAGAATGTCCCATCCATCCCTTGTCCCATTCATCCCCCATCTCCCCCTCTACAAGATCTACAACTTGATGCTAACATCTAGGAATTGAAATGGAAGCAAATTTAGTTAGTATTGGGTGTTTTGGTGTTTAAGCAGAATTCTTGTTTTGAGGGGATTACCATAAATTGTGATTAATCTTGGATATTGATTGGGTCAGATGTTTCATCTGATTACTAATCTAATAATTAATTTGATATCAGAAACAAATCCATATTCTTGAAATCTGATCAATTGATTGTTGCTGTAATTCTCAAGCAGCTACCCAGAATATATCTGGTCCCCATCCCAGTAGCAGAAACATTAGATCATGGCAGCAGGTGTTGCAAATTAATTTATGGGCTTCTTGTAGTAAGCATGGTCCACCATTATTGGTTATAAGATTGATTTTGGTTTGCTGCAAATTGAAACAGAAAATTATGCTACTAGGGCCCCAATAATTCTGGAAAATTGGTCTATATGTATATATATTTATGTATACACATTGTTTCCCCCCTCAATCTTCTGGCAAAATTTAGCTGAAGCAATTTATGTTAACTGATGTAAGCAAAAATACATTTGGTGATATTAATGTGATATTTACGTTGAACAAAATTGAAATTTTTTGTGTATGATTGTCTTCATTCTGAACTTTCTGCAAGATGAACACTCTGTTGGAATACAATGTCCTTCATTAAATACATCAATTCAATACAAATTTCACTCAATATTAGGCGAAATTTATAAGTTTATTTCTTTGTTGATTAGTTTTAATGACAATTTAAAATATAAGACTAGAATCATATGAAGAAAACTGGTTCTAAAAGTTAATTTTATAAAAATCTGCAACCAAATTTGAAAATATATAAACTAGCCCATTTAAAGTTTGACCTGAGCAATGTTTGACCTATGTAAAAACTAAAATGCAAGTGAGAAATTTGCAAAGAATGCTCCCATAGAAGTTAGCTTGTGAATGTCCTTGTGTGACTAATCGTGTAGCTCTTAAGCAAAGAAAACATTGAGAAATTCTGAGACTTAAAATTTTAATAATAAATTTTTATTTGTTTTTGTAATATTCATTGTTTTTAGCATACATAAATTTTTAAAAATATATACTTTATATTTTCTAAGGAAAGATTTTATATAAGAAAAACTTTTATACTTATATATATATATATATATTAGTTAGAAAAAAAATTGGTAAAATGTTTTTCCACCACTTTAAAATTTTTGAGAATTTTACATCTAGCTCTACAAATGATAGACTATTATGACTTGAAGGATATGTAATTCAAATTCAGAATTCCCAATGTCATCTCAACTCAGTTGTTGAAACCAGGAAGAAAACAGTGAAAGATAAAAAGTGGAAAATATTTCAAACTACATTTCAGTTTCAAAAAGATTTTCTACTTTTAACTTCATATAAGTATTTTTATATTTATTAAATGCATGTTACAAATGCTTTAATAATACTCAGTAAATTTCTTATGTAATTTGAAAAATGCCAATAAGCTAAAAATTACAAATAAATAAACTAGTTTGAATATTGTTTAACTTAAGACAAATTCATTTTTTCTTTGAATTATTGCACTTTGTATAATATAGCAAAAGCCTAGTACTTCAATATGTGAACACAAAAGAATCAAGTTACATGTATATAATGAATTCTGTTATTTGTATATATTCTGAATGAATTTCAGTGAATTTTTATTTACAATTATGTTGTCTTCTGTCTCCAAGACTAACATTTAAATAACATTTTAACATTTTATAATGATATTTTAACATTTAATAATGATATTTACTAACTAAAATTGGAATTTTATTTTCACATATATAAATTATAATGATGATATTTACTAGCTAAGTTCTTAAAATTTCAATTTAATAAATTGAAATTTTGGGAGCTTAGCTAGTAAATATCATCATTATAATTTACATATGTGAAAATACAATTCTAATTTCAGTTAGTAAATATCATCGTTATAAAATGTACATATTTAATAATTGAAATTTTAAGAACTTAGCTAGTAAATATCATCATTATAATTTACATATGTTTAAGTAAAATTCTCATGTTAGTTAGTAAATATCATCATCATAAATTATATATGTTTAAATACAAATCTAAGTTTAGCTGAATTTTACTAACTGAATTTATAAATTGTTTCTCAAATCTTATTAGTCATGAACAGCAAAGATTTTTAAGGTTTGTAAATTTATTTTATAAATAGTATCCTATTACATTTATTTCATTTACAGCAGTACATTTCAGTTTTACATGTATTAATACATAACTTATATAGGTATACTTTAAGACTTAAATAAAATTTAGTATCTTCAAACAAATAAAATTTATTTGTGATAAAAAAGGAAAAAAAAATTTTTTTTACAAGTCTTCTTGTACTACATGTATATTGTACATCCTTAAAACATAATAAATAAAAAAAAAAATAAATAAAAAAAATAACTATTTTTAAACAAATAAAATTTATTCATCATAAAAAAGAAAAATATTCTTTACAAGTCTTTTTCTACTACAACTTCTGGTCTCTTTTTTTTTCCTCTAATGCAATATCCATCCCAATCTGTGGCTCCCGCAAGCACTTTGCTAATCCGACTAGAGATTCCGGTGCTTTCAGCCTCTGGAAATTTCATTTTCACACTCGCTAGAAATGTACAATGAGCCAAATTTCAATTTAGACCAAAAAAAATTTCACAATAAATAATACTTTGCTAGTTTCTTTTAATTTTACAAATTATGTAATTGAAAATGCAAGATTTGAATTTATTAACTAAAAGTTATAGTTTAAAAATTATTTTTTTTAAAGAATCAAACATCAGATATTCCCCTTCCTCCCCGATTACAAAATTTGAACACAAGAATAAGGAAAAAAAAATTTTCAAACTGAAGCATTTTTTTAAATTACAATAAATCTCAATTTAACCTTTTGATAATTAAAATAAGTTATGAAAATAACAACTTAATGATTTTCTTTAATCTAGTTATTAATTTGTGGACACATTGTATAATACAGAGAAATACAAATCTGTCTCTGCCAGAAATATATTAATTTCAAATACAAAAGATACCTCACCCTTTTTTAGAGTTATCAAACCCAATAAAGGTCAATAAATTATTAGTCATTGACTTAATAAAACACTATGGACCACAAAACACCCTTCACATTTACAGAAAAAAAAATATATATGTATATATAACTCACCAATGACAACATTAGAAAGATTTAATCCTCCAAATTTTAATTTTTCCTGTCTGCCTTCTAAATTATATTTGATAGCAACATTTTTGCTCAGCAATCTCTTCAAAACAAGAAGAGTCATTGAATTGGCATTGTTGTAGCCACCACCTCGGCACAAAAAATGAGCCTGAAAGAAATATAAAAATTTTAAATCAATTTTAATAATAAAATCCCGATTAAAGATAAACAAGTTCCTGATTATCTGTCATAATAGTTACCACTGTGGTTAAAATGTTTTCAACACAAAAGAAAAATAATTGGCTTCGCTTTCTACCAAATATAAAACAGAAACTACTTTACTAATGTGCCAAAGAAGATTTGCACTGTTCAGCAGTATTATTATGTTTTACAAGAACAGCCTTAAATGTATTCAATTCAAAATATTGCAGAATAATTCAGTATACAGCAGACTCTCATTAGTGAGTCCCCGCTTAAGATGATCTCCAGTTCTGCCAGATATTCAGTCTGGCTGAATACTTCAATATCCAGTTGCTGAATAGTGATTCATTTTTTAAATTATATTTTTAACATTATCAGGAAAAGTTGATGCAAAATTAATTTGCTTCTTACCCACATTATGCCATTAAAACAATGTTAATAGACAGAAGTACTCCTATATTTTCACAAAAATGAAATTATATATATATATATTATATATATATAATTATATATATTTATATATAAATGAAAATATAATGCTTAAAATATGACAAAAAATTATTTATGATTAAATTTTATTAAAGGCAAGTTATGATGTAGGAACATTAGGTGCTCAGCATTTTCAGGCTGTAATCTGTTACATGTTGGATCACAAATAATACCTGCTTCGGAGTATAATCATTCACCCCTCTGGTGGTCTCTTTTTCTTGTGTTTTCAACAATTCTAAAGTAAAAATGATTTTACTGAATCTTTTGTCGCTATTTTCTCTATGGATGGAAGACCAGTTGTAGTAAAATAATACTGATTATGAAAAGAATTGTGCTACTTTCTTGAATAGTTGTCCCCTTTGATTTGTAGTACAAAACAAGATAGTGTGTTGTCCTCTAAAAGAAATCCATTTTTTGAAATTTTCTCTATATAAAATCTAATGAAGAATGCAAAAAAATTAAACACTGCTAAATTTTTACAGCTTGAACTGACTAAGATTTTAATGCTGAGCATTTTTCATTTATCACTTTATTACAAAGTGTCAGCCAATTATGCGAGAATTTGAAGAAACAGAAACACTTTAAAAATAACCCATGTTACATGAAAAGATTCCACACCTGACAAAAATCAGCTGAAAATGAAGCATTTTATTACACATTAATCGTTGAACATCAAAACAATTAAATATTTATGTAGATCATTCTAAAATTCTATTATAACAAGAAAATCTGTAAAAATAAAGCTCATGTTTTCCAAGAATTCTGCAATTGTTTGTTTAAATTATTTTAAAACTAAATAAACACACCTTAGGTATTTTTAACTATTTTTATTATTCTAAATGGTGCATAAAAACAGAACAAAATAGAAAAAAGTGACTTTAGTGAAACATTTGATGAAGTACTAGGGTGGGTTTCTTTTAGGAAACATTTTACTCTGGGTTATTTTTAGAGGAGAGCACAATAATTGCAATGAGGAGCTTCTGTTAGAAAATATTTGTCATAAGAAAAGTAAGTAATAATATGTACCAGTATGTAGGAAAAGAAAAAGCCACTTCAATAGGATGATTAGTATTTATAAATAATAAAGATTTATAAGTATGAAAAACAGTGAAATTACTTAATTGTTTATCTCCCCCCCCCCCTCTCCTTTCAGCATACAGAGTTTAAAAGCTCAATTTATTGCTCTCTAGTAACAATAAATAATTACTCAACCATTTAAATTATTTTGCTACACCCAAAATATCATATTTCCTGCCACTCCGTAACAAAAAATCTCTCATCCCCCCCCACCCGAAAAAAAAAGAGGGCAATTTTAAAAGTTTCTTGAGCAAAAAAAAAAATTATCTCTGAACATGAAGTAAAGAGCGTTCATAGACTAAAGAAAAAAAAATATTGACAAAAAACCAAAACTTAAACTACCATTATATCAATGTTAAAAAGAAGAAAAATGAATAATCAGTAAAATTTGTACTGTATATAGTTTAATTTTTCTTTATATTAACTTAATTGTTGAATACATCCAAAATCCGGACATTTTTCCGATTTCCGTTTTATTAATTTTAAAAGTAGAATAGCTCAGGGGTTATTATGGTCCAAATTTTCCGAAAAATTAAGGCAATGATTTCCGAAAATTAAAAAAATATCGATCATAAATTCGGACATCGGTATTTCGGCATGTGTCGATGCAAAATGTATCGGTATATCGGCAAATGATCGCCGAAAAAAATCAATCTGGTCATTCGTTCGAAGAAAAGTCGCCAATTTTGTCAAAGGATCGCCGGAAAAACGTGACTTTCGTCAGAGAATCGCGAAAATACGGCAAATTTCGTCAAAAATATTGCGAAAAACGGAAAATTTCGTCAAAAGATCGCGAAAAAACGGCAAATTTTGTCAAAAGCATTACGAAAAACGGCAAATTTCGTCAAAAACATTGCGAAAAACGGCAAATTTCGTCAAAAAATCGCGAAAAAACGGCAGATTTCGTCAAAAACAGTGCGAAAAAACGGCAAATTTTGTCAAAAGATCGCGAAAAAACGGCAAATTTCGTCAAAAACATTGCGAAAAACGGCAAATTTCGTCAAAGGGACGTAGCAAAAAGTGGCAGGAGTGGACACCCCCCCCCTCCCATCTGTTGTAACTTTTCAGAAAATTTGCTGTGAATTTCAGAATTTTTTTTGGAATGCAGTTAAATTCTTTTAACTGAACACTAAATAAATCTATATGGACTTATTCTGGTATATTTTTATACCACCTGGCCATAATTAAAGAGTTTTAATTATTACAAAAACTGGCATGTTAAAAAACGGCATTAAAAAAACAGACATAGAGTTCCCCTACTAGAGAATTTTGCCCTCTTTATTAACCCATGAGATCGTACTCAACCTGATACGCTGTTGACTGGACTTATAATTCTAATAAAATTTCTCAAGCATGTGCAGTTTGCAGTTAAATTAAAAAAAAAAAAAAAAAAAAAAAAAAACGTGCAAATTTGTTATCACTTGCACACTTGATATTTTTCTTCTCTCCCTGTCCAAACAGAACTGAATGATTTTAGTAACCCATTGCTCTATGACCTTGGTATAGGGCTCCTATAATACAGGCTGAATCATCAAGCATTTTGATGCCCACTTACCGTTTGTTGCCCATTGTTGCCTATGAGGCGAGAAATGTTTAAACGATTATCGAGTTACAAAATCGCTTAAAATGGACGGTTGTTTCGCATAAAATTGTTCTAATCTGTCAAGGAGTGGATTTAGAATATTTAAAATCCATATAAATGAAGAAAGGCAGAATAATTTGTCTATAAATGCTAGAAGAATAGATCAGGATTGAAGAATTTCGCCAAATGTCGCGCCAACCAGATCACTTGTACACAATAAACCGGTTCTTCGAGTCTGACATGGTATATTGCAGGACGGGTGAGAAAAGCCTAATTGTTAAAGCCGCTATCAGATTCACCAAATTTTCGAGCAACCAATTTTTCAGCCAAATTTAACCCCAACTTTTTCGCGCTCAAAGTGAAAGAAGGGTTGCAATTGTCGTTGATAAAGTTGGAGGAAAAACCGGTTACTACGAGTACCAGTTGTTACTATTTATCACTCTTTTGTTGGCGTAAATAAATCGCTCCGTACTATCGGACTTGCTGCAAAACACGTTTTGTTTTCTTCAAATTGTTTTTGCTTTCTTTTGTTCCAATCTTTGTATCGACAATATGGTAAACAGCAAATTTTTATCGTTGAAGGATAAAAAAAAGTTGTGTTTAGCAATTTTATTATTAGATTCAGATAGCAGAAAGAAGAAACAGAAAAGAGAAGTTTGGATTAGAAGTTGTATGTAAATTGTAAAATGGAAAAAATGGAAAAATTATTCTCATGTACCCCACCCCCCTCTCCCTATTATTAATTTGAAAAACTATCATACAATAGCTAAAATGCTTTTAGCAGTTTTCATATTTATTCATTTTTACAATAAGTAATGCACTCGGAATTTGCAAATACCTGATATCTTTTATTCAATTCCTACTATTAGTTCACACACTCTATATATTTATATATCTTGTTCCAATTTTCAATCGTTAATAAAATATTTTTAGCTCACAGGCTAACAAAGCCTGGGAGCTAATGTGCCCGCCGTTTCTGTATGCATGTATGTATGTATGTACGTAACGCGATAACTCTTGATAGAAATATCCGTTTTGCTTCAAATTTTGGTTTCATGTTTATAGTGATAAGGCGCTTCCCTGATTAGTTTTGGGGGTTCATTGGTTAAGTATAAAGGAAGGAATGGGGGACTAATCCTTCCCCCTTTATTTTTGTAAATGGGTTTTTCATGCAGAATTACCCAATTTGCTTCAAATTTTGTATATAGATTAATTGTGGTAAGGCGTTTCCCTGATTAGTTTTGGGGGTTCAATGGTTAAGTATAAAGGGGGGAAATAGGGGGCTAATTCCCCCCCCCCTTAATTTATTGTCGATCTCTTTATTTTTCAAGAGGCATTATTCTTTGAAATAAGAGTATAATATACAATTAGTGTGAATAGCCTGTGAGCTCAATGCCATCAGTTTAATTGGACACTTTTCTTTTTATTATTCATTCACTCAAGTTCAAATACATTTTCTTAAACTTGTAGTGGATGACACTTCATGTTAATACAGTTTTTTCAAATATTAATTCAGTAATTAAATTAATTTTAGTTTTATATTTATAAAAAAATCGGTGCTTTCTTGTTATACGAGCTTCCAAGGTTTAATCGTCAAGCGACCGAGATACTTATTTTATTACAGAAATTAATCTGCAAATGATATAATTCATTTCACGGAATTAAAAATCATCAAGATCTGAATATTTATATAACTAGCTATAGTACGAATGCACCTCATTTGTCACATTTGATGTACAATTTCACACTTATGTTTGTAATTAAATTAATTAATTTTAGTTTTATATTTTCAAATTTTCAATCGTTAATAAAATACTTTTTATTCATCCTCTCAAGTTCAAATACATTTTTTTAAACTTGTAGTGGATGACACTTTATGTTAATACAGTTTTTTCAAATAATAATTCATTAATTAAATTTCATTTCTATTTTGCCACTTAATATTGTGATTCTGTCATATGTATATACATATTTATATTAATTGTAATTATTTAATAAAAAGTAACTAAAATAATTTTTTTCTTTGATGACCTAAGTAGGAATTGACTTTAAAAAAATTTCTTTTATATTACTTGTTTAATGTAAAACTACAGTGTCATATTTGTTCATAACAAAACATTTTAAACCCATTTTAGCAATTAATAAGAAAAACACAAGGCATAAATATTAAAAAAGTATTTTGATTTTTGTACTCCTTCTTAAATCATAAAACACAGAATTAAATTTTAAATATATATATAAAAAAATAACAAGATTTTAAAAACACAAATTATTCTTATTATTTTTCTCAATATTTAAACACAAATAAAAGTTTATTGGCTTTTTCAGTCTCTAGTCAATTGTGCAGTTTGGGCTTGTTTGGCCAAAATTTGAAAAGTTTTTCACTGATGAAGCAATACAGCCATTGTAAAAAAGTACGTAAATACCAAGCTATTTTCAAAAATATCAAACAAATCCAATATTTTGATTGATATTGAATAATATTTTCAATAGGTTAGCCAACCTATTAAACTTACAAGCAAGAATTAAAAATTAAAATACTTCACTTAACATAAAAACTGTTATTCTACATTTCTTAATAAAATATTTTAAATTATTTATGCATTCAACGACAAAATTGTGATAAAATTTAAATATCAACAAACACAAGAACAAAAATTTTTTTTCTAAATTTTTCTCTTATAAAAGAAGTATTTTAATTTTGAAAATGGGTTTTAAATTTATTTAAATATTATACTTAAATTGAGGATCAGATGTTTGAACTAATTTTTTAAGCTGATTATTTATATATTAACTGATTTTTAATTCCATTAATTAAAATTAATCTATGTAATTTTTTACTGAAAATATGGAAAACCTTATACAAACAAGCAATTAAACATTAAAAACATGTAATAGGATACCTATAACTGATTTTACAATGTTTTTGTATGCATCCAGAATAATTATATCGTAGGACTAATAACTACATACAAAACTTTGATTACACTCTAGAGATTCATAACTAGAAGCTTTAAAAATCAATACAGAGCAATACTTTTTATGCAGAATTCATTACATGGCAAAAGTAGTAAAATGTACACTTTCTGCTATTCCTGTAATGCAAGGATCGATCCAGTCAAAATTTGGGGTCTATTTAGGGCTCCTTCACAAAAATCTATTTAACAAAAGAGGCCCCTTCACAAAAATCACTTTAATAATAGGACCCTAAACAAAAATCAATTTGATAAAATGGGCACCTTCACAAAATTTTTTATAACAAAACAACCCCTTTACAAAGTTCTTTTTAATAAAATAGGCACTTTCACAAAATTCTATTCTATAAAAACATACTATTTATTAATTATTTATTACATTGTGACATTTTAAAATGTGTAATTTGTAAACAAACAAGTTCACCAGAGAGGAAAACTTCGGCAAAAGGATTTAAAAAAGTTTTTGTTAATAAATGCTTTGTTCGAATTTGAGCAACTAGATAACTTTCGTTACAAAAAGTTATTTTTCACAAAAATATAATACATTTCACAAAAATAACCTTTACTTTTCACAAAATGGGCCCCACGAAAAAAAACCCTGCATCAACCCCTGTAATGTTTACAAACATTGGCGATCAAACTAGGCAAGCCAAATCACGCCAATCTCATTTCATAGCAAAGAGGCGTTCCCCTCTGATTAGCTGAAATGTTGGAAGTTGGATGAAATATCGCTCCTAGCCACGATTTTTTAGAGCTGTGGCAAATAAATTGGGGATATTCTTGTTTGCTATCACACTGGGTGTTGGGACGATTTTTCACGGAAAATCGGCTCAAATCAAGAGTTGGCTCAAAAGTTGCTCGAAAAGTTGGTGAATCTGATAGCGGCTTAGGGAGAGAGAAAAAATCTTATTCACCCCCCATGTCTGGAAACTCCACCTTATTTATCTTTTGGATGGGTGCAGGGGAGGGGGGGTATTTAGATAGTTAAATTCATTTACTGTTGTTAAAAAGTGTAGAAAAGAAACTTTCTTTAATAAAAATTTAAAGATTTTACACTTTACAATTTGAATTTTATGCGGGGGGGGGTCCAAAGGAAAAAACTGAAAGTTGAGAGTAGGGAGGGGGGAAAGCGTGATTGAAATGATTATATATTTCTTGTTTGAAAAAAGTAACAAAAACATAAGAAAAAAAAATTAAGAGATTTTTAATTTCATCAGCTGCAGAAAGGAGGAGATAGGGGGGGGCAGATTTTCTTTGTTGTTGTTTGCAGGAAGGGGAAATTTTGACGATTCATTATTTATTTACTGTTATGGTAAAATTACAAATACGGCAGAAAATTTTTAAAATTAAAGAGTTTTGAAAAAACACAATGCAAACACACTGATAAAAATTTAGTTGTTACTATAATAGGCTCAGTTGCTAAAAACAGAGTTTTAAAGCATTAAAACAATTTATGATATAAAATCAGATGCCAACATATTTAAGTGCTTTTGGCTAAACATTAGCCATCATCAGAGGATAAAAAAAACAGTCGAAAAAATAAACCTTGTTTTTATATATTAACAAATAAATTTTTATCAATGTGTTTTTTCAAGTTTAAGAAGGTGAATTTGATGTTTCTACTATATGGAATTTTCTATATATTTTTTATTGAAAGAGTTTTGTTGAATGTGGTTTTCAAATTCCCTGCTCAAGAGCGCAAAACTTTTTGACATATTTTCTGACTCATTTTTAAATGAAATGGAATAAAATTGGCAGAACTGACTATTGAAGCGATTTGGAATCAAATAGCGTTTTCTAGTTTTTGACAAATAAATTATTTATCGAGTAATAAGCGATCATTGTCATGTGACGACAAGCTTCTCCCTTTCTCGCGCTGCCACGTTGGGAATTTGATTCAAACCATCCACATTGACAATATTTTCTGAAAGATCTTAAGAAGACATGCTCATTTTATGTGTTTTTGAACAAAAATAAATTCAGAAATATGTCAGAAAAAAGTTTCTTTGGATTTGAGAACAGAGGGGAGGAGGCGAGATTGGTAATTTTGAAAAGGGGGAATTTAAATAATTGCTCATTTATTGTTGCAATAAAGTAATAAATGAGTAGACAAAAAAAAATAAGTTTTAAAAATTTTAAACTTTTACGTACTGGGTTGGTTGAAATTTTTGGATTGTAGAGATGTGTGTGTGTGTGTGTGTGTGGGGGGGGGGGGGGTGTTAGAGATTGAGATAACATTAAAAGAAAACAGAAATTATTATTCGAAATGCGAAAGGTTCTCATTCTTCATCATTATTATTTTTTTTTAATAAGGATTATTTTACAGGCGATTAAAACCTGTAAAAACTGAATATCTAACATACGAAATTTATTCCCCAGAATATCAGCATTTTAAGATTCTTTTATTAATAACAAATTATATCACAACTTAACTTCATACTGAAAGTCATAAAAATATAAGAGTCCAATGCATGTGAATATATATTTTCACATTAAATCAAATTTAGAATTAGTTACATTTATATTGTCATTCTTAATTATTCATGTAAAGCAAAGCAATAAATATTAATTGATGAAAATGAATTTTTAATTTTAATATATTATTATACAAAAGCATAATTACATATTGTTTTTTTTTTTACTTTTTAATGTATGGCGCTATTAAATATCTTAGCTATTTATTCTTATATTTTTGGATGAGATTAAGTAACTAAATTCACTCGCCATCTACGCGATAAGACGCCAAGTCAGGCGTCCGCTTGAGCAACTAAATGGAGGCGTGAGCCAGCCCGGTATATAGGAGTACCTTGGTACGCTCCTCCCGTTTGGTAATTTCCTGAATCTGTTTTTGTTACTTCAAAAGAGCTTTGAATGCAGAAAAGAAAAAGAGATAACAAGAGTTTTTTTTCTTCTTCACTTCTTTCTTTCTTTCTTTTTTTTCTTTTCTTTTTTTTTTTTTTTTTTTGGGGGGGGGGGGGGGGGGGGGTAATAATCTTATGATGAATAAAAGAAAAGAGTAAATTCTGAGCAAGAAATGTTTTTAAAATGTAATTTTTTTTAAATTATTATTATTATTTCGTCACTAGAAGATTCTGAAAATACCACAGATTCTGAAATCAATAACTAAAATGTTTAAAAAAAAAATCAACTTAAAAATACTTTGTCAGTTACGCCATTTTTGAGTATTTTTTAATGAATATAAATAATTTTAGGAAGTGTCTATTGTGTACTATATTTTAATTTATTGTGTTTTGATATGTATATTTAATTTCAGCATGAGTATTTAGTGTATTATTCCTATTTTACTAGGAACAGCATGCGTATTAGTCCGCGGTCCGCCATTTTGTTTCTCAAACGATATCAAAATAAAGGTAACATCTGACTAAAAGACATACAATAATCACAATATGTATATATTATTTCATAAATACTTCGGCGCAAGCAGTTCCAAATAAATAAAATCTTTTCATAAATCTTTTAGCCAGATGTTACCTTTATATTGATATCGTTTAAGAAACAAAATGGCGGACTGCGGGAAAATGTTTTTTAACAATCTCCGAAATCCGGAATCGTTACGGTCCTGACGATTCCGGATTTTCGAGGTTCAACTGTAGTGTGTTGTCCTCTAAAAGAAATCCATTTTTTGAAATTTTCTCTATATAAAGTCTAATGTAGAATGCAAAAAAAAATTAAACACTGCTAAATTTTTACAGCTTGTACTGACTAAGATTTTAATGCTGAGCATTTTTCATTTTATTACTTTATTACAAAGTGTCAGCAAATTATGCGAGAGTTTGAAGAAAAAAACACTTTTCCAAAAAATAACCCATTACATGAAAAGATTCCACACCTGACAAAAACCAGCTGAAAATAAAGCATTTTATTACATATTAATGGTTGAACATCAAAACAATTAAATATTTATGTAGATCATTCTAAAATTGTATTATAACAAGAAAATCTGTAAAAATGAAGCTCATGTTTTCCCAGAATTCTGCAATTGTTTGTTTAAATTATTTTAAAACTAAATAAACACACCTTAGGTATTTTTAACTATTTTTATTATTCTAAATGGTGCATAAAAACAGAACAAAATAGAAAAAAGTGACTTTAGTGACACATTTGATGAAGTACTAGGGTGGGTTTCTTTTAGGAAACATTTTACTCTGGGTTATTTTTAGAGGAGAGCACAATAATTGCAATGAGGAGCTTCTGTTAGAAAATATTTGTCATAAGAAAAGTAAGTAATAATATGTACTAGTATGTAGGAAAAGAAAAAGTCACTTCAATAGGATGTTTAGTATTCATAAATAATAAAGATTTATGAGTATAAAAAACAGTGAAATTACTTAATTGTTTATCTTTTTATGTTCAATGACCCTGAATAAAAGAAAAAAAAACTACTACTATATATATCAGAATAGGCAAAAGACGAAACATGATTAAATATCAATACTTAATTACTAAAAAGCCTTTGTTTTTAAATCTCTTTAACTTAATAAAGTAATTTAAATTTATTATTAATATTTTAATGACATAAAATTATAATAATTTAAAGTTTTTCTTTTTTTAAGCAAGCATAAAATAGAAATATTACTATTGAAATAAAAAACAAGAAAGTATTTGACCCGATACCGAATATTCGGTAAAATTTTGTACCGGATATTCAGTATTCAGTGAAAATTTACATCTGGTGCATTCCTAGTTAATAAGGACAATTTTGTTTACTCCATCATTTCCTACTTGAAATTGTTAAGGACATCTCTTAATGCATAAAACTCAGGGCTTGGGGATCCAAAAGGCATGTGAAGCACATGTTTACCCTCTAAAATTTGAAAGGGCTCCCAAAATGACTAAAGAGTGCCGTCTAATTCCCATTTTAATTTTTTTACATTGTATTTTCATTTTTTTGTTATGGAAATTTTTTTTTTGCTTAATCCAAGAGGAAATCCATGCAGTACTTCACAAAACATATTTAACAGGGGAAAATAAATGTTATCAATACGGTGTTAATTAATCCTATAGCATCCTAAAGTGCTTGTTAGAAACCAGCTGGGAAATTGACATACAGCTATATGTACTAAATATATCTGAAGTATACACAGGGGACATAAAAAAGTTGTTTAATGAAATATATGTGACCTCAGCTAAGCTACTCCTGAGAATAATATAAGTATTATTGGTGAGTTTTCATACGATGTATATTAAGATGTATATTCAAATCCGGTTTTGAAAGTGAAAGTATCCTCAATAAAAAAAAACTGCAACAAAAATCGAAAAAGTAGAAAGGAGCGTGCATAGAGATTGACCTCAGCTATCCAATGCAAAAAAAAATCATTTAAAAATATTGAAATGCGAACGAGATATCTTCAAAAATTTCCTCCATAGTATTAACATTAGTGAGCGGGTGTTTTCGTCTGAGTGAAGTAGCCCCTTATCTTTCATATCTCTCATTCAGAGATCAAAAGAAATTATTAATGGACTCTGATGAAGAGAAAAATAATATTCTACAACCGAGAACGTGAGAGGTTCTAACAATGCTGCAAATCAAAAGTTTAAAATAATACAATTTTCATGTTAATTTATTAATTCCTTCAAAAGAAAAAACAGTTATAAAGTGAAAAATAAATATAATTATACCAAGGAAGTGGCTATAGTTGTATCTCTTGTCACTTCACTTTCTAGGGTTTGAAGCTCACCGATGTTTTTAAAGGGCAGGTTTGGAAATTCTTCTGTGACTATTCCACCAATCGCAGCAGCAACTTGAGGATTCTCATCCACTTGCAGCTTCATTTTCACCTTCTCTCGTAGCTTTTTTATTTCGCTTCTCTACAATTTATTTTCGTTTTTTATTTCTACAAAATATTTCAGAATCTTTTGTAGGACTGAAAATATATAAAAGGTATTTTATAGCACTATGAACATAATATTATAAACATAATTTCACTCTCCTTTTAACTTCTTTTTAATCAACCATTAATGAGGATACGCTAAACATCAATTTATCTGTTAATTTTGTGAGATATTTCATTACAGTTTATTTTTAATAATTTTAATTTACTTACATATTTTAAATTTCTTTTCCCCCCCTCTCCTTTCAGCGTACAGAGTTTAAAAGCTCAATTTATTGCTCTCTAGTAACAATAAATAAGTACTCAACCATTTAAATTATCTTGCTACACCCAAAATATCACATTTCTCCCTTTGCCACTCCCTAGAAAAAAAAATCTGTTATCCCCCCCCCCCCCCCCCCCAAAAAAAAGGCAATTTTTAAATTTCCTTGAGGGAAAAAAAAAATTGTTTCTCTGAACATGAAGTAAAGAGCGTTCATAGACTAAAGAAAAGAAAAAATATTGACAACAAACCAAAACTTAAACTACCATTATATCAATGTTAAAAAAAAAAAAAAAAGGAATAATCAGTAAAATTTGTACTGTTTATAGTTTAATTTTTCTTTATATTAACTTAATTATTGAATATATTAAACCAATTTTGCATAATATTTTCCCTTTCCATTGTAATTTTTGTGTAATGTTTCAAAAAATGAATAATCAATAAAATTTTGCATTGTATATAATTTCATTTTCTTTATATTAACTTATTTATTAAATATATTAAACCAATTTTGCATTATATTTTCCTTTTCTGCTGCAATTTTTGTGTAATTGTTCTTAATTTATAATCTGACTTTAAAAAATAAAATGCAAACAAAGGGATGATCTATAATTTGCAAAATCCTCAGTCCCTAAGTGTGGATTTCACAGGGTTGATTGTCTATATCACCTGTATAATATATCTATACATATACCGTAATTTCGCGCGTACGCGCCTCACCTTAGTTAAGTCTTTTTCAAACCTGAAATTTTATTGAAAATAAGAAGTCAAATAAGTGCTAAGCAGAAGTAAGTCACATTTTATTTAAAATAAATTCTGGTAGGAAATCGAATTGTCTGAGGTGTGCCGTATACACGCGAAATTACAGAGAGAGTGTGTGTGTGTATATATATATATATATATATATATATATATGTATATATATATATATATATATATATATATATATATATATATATATATATATATATATAGAGAGAGAGAGAGAGAGAGAGAGAGAGAGATTTATTTATACATATATATGTACATTCTTCTGCTATTAAGATTAAACTGGATAATGTTGTTTACTACTTACTTGGTTCTTCTGTAGTTGCAACTGAAGAGCTTAAAAATTCTGAAAAAGAATCAGCTTGTTTGAATGCAGAGGTTCCTGGAATGCTATTGTGCATCTCATTGACAGTCTGCACTTCTTCGTGAGCTGCTCTGGCTAAAATGGCAAATCATTAAATTTTAAACATAATTATGTACAGTAAACTTTGTAGCAACTTTTAATAAAAATACTTACAGATAACATTTGACACATTTTCTTCATTGATAATATTTCCATTTCTCATAGTAATGAAATTACCTGAAACAAATATTTTATTGGAGAGTTTAAACAGTATACATGAATATTAGTATCATAATTTATGCTTTTACAAAATAAATACAAATTATGAAGTAAAGTTAAAGCAATAAGAGCAAGAAGTACTGGATAATCTGTAAAATTATACGCTGAATATTTTATTCTTTTCTTTACATTTTCCTTAGAAGAGCTATTTGATAATTTTATAGACAATTATAAATTATGAAAAAAGTATACTCATAACAAATTATTTTAGCACTAGATTAATTTTAACACAAATATTCTAACTGCTAAATAAAGAATATGAGTTGTTTTTCCAACTGGCCAAAAAAAGTCCAGTCCAAGATTCAATTCAATCCTGGACTGGACTTTTTTTGCCCAGTTGGAAAAACTACAACTCATACGCTTTATTTAGCAGTTAGAATATTTGTGTTGAAATTTAATTCTTGGCTGAAGCTATCTGAAGTATCCTGGACAAATCTGGAGGAATCATATAATAAAAAATACTTATATGAGTTGTAATTTTTCCAGCTGAGCAAAAAATATCTAAGACAAATTGAACCAGGGACCTCTTGGCTGAAGCTACTAATGCTCTGCTAATTGAGCTATCCTGGATAAATCTGGACCAGGGACCTCTTGGCTGAAGCTACTAATGCTCTGCTAATTGAGCTATCCTGGATAAATCTGGACCAGGGACCTCTTGGCTGAAGCTACTATAATGCTCTGCTATCCTAGACAAACCTGGAGACTCCAGATTTGTCCAGGATAGCTCAATTAGCAGAGCATTAGTAGCTTCAGCCAAGAGGTTCCTGGTTCAACTTGTCTTAGATAATTTTTGCTCAGTTGGAAAAATTACAACTCATATAAGTATTTTTGATTATATTGATATCTGATTACTTTTTTATTACTGCTAAGTAACAAATAGAACTGAAAAAAAAAAAGTGTTTTAAAAATGTTCAATTTTATACCAAGGGGAAGGAAGGTCTAATTTTTTTCTAACCTGATGGAGGTTTAGGAAGTACATATAATGTCTTTTGGGAGGATTTTTTTCTGTCTTCTAACAAACTTTGACTCTCATCGTCTCCAATTTCATTTTGGTACCGTACTGGTGGTTTTATTATCCTTTTCTTATTTAACGAACTATCATCAGATGAATCGCTCCCAATGTTTGAGTTATAGCAAGCGTCTTCCACTTTTCTACATGCTTGGGGGGATGGGACGCTACGGTTATTAGATCTGCAGAATATTAGGGATCTGGTACTTTTTTTGTTAGAAATTGAGCCCTGGATAAAGTATTAAACTCTATGTGCTTTGACAGTGACATGGCAGTGCCTTAAGGTAGGGGGGGGGGAGGAGGAAATAATTAAATTAAATTTTAAAAAAATCTAAAAAGAGTCCTTTCCCTCCCTGAGAAAAAAAAAATGGAATATCCTCGTACCAAGCTCTTACGTATAAATAAATTGTATTGTAATCTACAGCCAATAGATGGCAGTACAAAACAAAATAGTAATCGAACATCGCATTTTAAAATTTCGAATAATGGTAATGTATGGGAAATCGAATTACAAATTGTTAATTGTATCTTCGTGCGTGGAGCTTTAATATAAACAAGTTTTGCATATATTTTCTCATTAATTCCATGACTACTCACTAAAAGTAACACATCAACGAAAAGTAAGTTTCTTTCTTTGTTCTCATTCTATCGTTCTCTCTCATTACTTTGTTCTCATTTCGTTCTCTCTCATTGCGTTGTTCTCATTCTTTCGTTTTCTCTCATTGCTTTGTTCTCTCTGTTCTATGTGCAAAACTTTAGCTATAATAAAATTCTGTTTTTTTTTTTGTTTTTTTTTACCATATGAGAAATTAATTACTATAAGAATGTTAAAATGCAGATTGTTTTATTATTTGAATTAATATTTTCCCCAAGGAAATTACATGCACCATGTGCTTGAAAGTGTATTCTTGACTTCCAAAGTTTCTAAAGGTTTGATTGTAAAACTCATTCAATTCCCTTAAAAATTTTTAAATAAGGGAGAAATTTAATTGAATTCTTATGCATGACCTACACAAATCATTAATTTAGGATTATTATTATTTATAGCAACACTTTTAATAAATGATTTGAATGATAAAATGGGAACTTCTGTTGTTGTTAATGTTTTAATTTATTCCTCCCCCCCCCCCTCCATTAAATAAAAGTCAGTATAATGTAAGATAACTTTTAACATGAACTTTTAAATTTAAAATTATGTGAAAATGTTTCATTTAAGAACTAATATTGCAACAAAACTATTCAGTTTCAGAAATAAAAAATATTGTAAACTATGAAGTTCTCTCCTGCAGTTTTTTGGTGGTGTAATATTTTAACAAAATTCATTTTAACTCTTTATATGGAGACAACTACAAATTAAAAGGCTTTGGTATAATAAAATAATTTAAGAACAAAAGAGAAAAAGTAACCAATGATTGAAATATTTATATCTCCCTCCTGCAGTTTTTGGTGATATAATATTTTAACAAATTTCATTCAACTCTTTATATGGAGACCACTCCAGATTAAAAAGTTTTGAGAAATGTAACTTATACTAATAAAATAAATTAAGAACAAAAGCGAAAATGTAACCAATGATTGAAATATTTATATCTCCTGCAGTTTTTGGTGATATAATATTTTAACAAACTTCATTCTATTCTTTATATGGAGACAACTCCAAATTAAAAAGAAATAAAAAGCTTTGAGAAATGTAACTTATACTAATAAAATAATTTAAGAACAAAAGAGAAAAAGTAACCAATGATTGAAATATTTATATCTCCTGCTGTTTTTGGTGATATAATATTTTAACAAACTTCATTCAACTCTTTATATGGAGACAACTCCAGATTAAAAATAAATAAAAAGTTTTGAGAAATGTAACTTATACTAATAAAATAATTTAAGAACAAAAGAGAAAAAGTAACCAATGATTGAAATTGTGTTGTTATGTCTTACGTTAATGTAGCGAACCGTAGAGGCTTCAATGAAGACACAATTATTTAACTTGCATTTATATATTTCACACATAACTATTTAGGTTACACAAAACACGACATCACAAAACACAACATAAAACCGGCTAGCGTTCCATTAATCTAAGTTACAGTTAATGTTCGTGTACTGTGACGGTTTACAGTTAATGTCCTAATACCACATCTCCCTTCCTTCAAAGATCCATTCTCTGCGGAGGATGAACAACTCGTCCAGATCTGGTGGTATACTGATCCTGATGCTTACGTGGAGACATAACAGAATTATGTTTACCATCGTTACAGGATGAATGAAGATTCTGGTGGTTTGGTTTGGGTGGACTAGAAACTCTCTGTGGTGTTGGAGACTCCTTACTGGAAACCTCTTGTTGAAGGTCATCCACATCATCAGTCTCCGGCTGGAAATTAGCTGATGGGATAAGATGCATTCTATTTCGTCGATATACCCTTTTCCCCGATTTGATTATATATGAACGTGGATAATCCAATCTCTGTTGAACTGTACCAGTAGCTTGATTGTTTGTGATCCATACCCCCTCTCCAACCTCAAGATTAGTGAGGTCTCTCACTCCGTGACTTTTGTTATAGTTATCTTTCTGCCATTCTATTCTCTTATCTTCCTTATTTTGAAGCTCTGCCCTATCCTCAATCCTCGGCTCCAGTTGTGATCTTGCAATTGGTGGGTTTGTCCTAATACGTCGATTCATAAGGAGTTCAGCTGGACTGAGGCCATTCTCTAATGGTGTTGCTCTATATACCTTAAAGAAAGATAAGGATCTTCAGCTTTTTTCAGTCGCAACTTGATGGTTTTCACTGCAGATTCAATAAATCCATTACTTTGAGGGTACCTAGGGCTTGATGTGTTATGAGAAAATCCATAAAGTTTTGAGAATTTTGAAAATTCAGATGAGTTATTTGCTCAAATTGGGGACCATTGTCAGATCTGACCACGTTAGGAATCCCATGTCTGGCAAAGATTGATTTGCAGTGAAGAATTACTTCCTCAGAGGTTAATCTTTCCAGTCTTGCAGTTTCTGGATATCGTGAAAAGAAAAGATCCATGCCAACAGTTTCCCATGGTCTTTCAGGAAATTCGGTAGGGATGTGAGGTTGATGACGATTAGTGGTCTCCTTGATACATGATGTACAATTTTTTATCGTTTCTTCGATTTCTGTATTTATTCCAGGCCAATAGATGGATGATCTTGCTCTCGCACGACACTTTGTAATTCCCAAATGTCCCTCATGAATTTGTTGCAGAACCTTTTTTCGCTGACTGGCAGGAATGATGATTCGACAGCCCTTCATTATTAGTCCATCTTGGATTGATATTTCATATCGATGATTCCAATAGGGTAGACAACTTGGTTCTAAATTTTTTCTTGATGGCCAACCGTTAAGGATTAAGTTTTCTAGATCTTTGCATGTTGCATCAGACTTTTGGAATTGTCGTAACTCTTCTAACCTGTTACATGAAGCTGGTAATGAGGAAACTATCATACGAATATAAGCATCAATTTCTTTCTCCAATTCTTCAACATTTTTTTTAGTTTCTTGAGGTTTTCTTGACAAGGCGTCTGCTGCATAAAGTTTCTTTCCTGGTATGTGGAATATAGAATAAGAATATCTCATCATCCTCATCTTCAACCTTTGCAACCGTGGAGATAAGTCTTCAAGGTTCTTCTTTGAGAAGATTGGAATTAGAGGTTTATGGTCTGTTTCTAACCTAAAGTGAGTTCCAGTTAGATAATCTCGAAATTTTTCACAACTCCAAGCTAGAGCAAGTGCCTCTTTTTCTATTTGAGCATACCTCTTTTCAGTAGGTGTAAGTGTTCTGGATGCATATGCAACAACAGAAATTTCTCCGTTCTCTTGCTCTTGTCTCAAGGTGGCTCCTATTCCATAAGAAGAAGCATCTGTTGTGACAATTGAAGTTTTTTGTGGATTATATACCTTTAAAACTGGTTGAGATGTTAAAACATTCTTCCAAGTCTGAAATGCTTGTTTTGAGGTTCGTCCCAGACGAAATCATTCTTTTGACTCAACATAGACGTTAACGGTAAAAACATTTCTGCATAATTTGGAACAAATCTGGCAAGAAAATTTGCCATACCTAACATCTGCTTCAACTCAGTTTTGTTCTTTGGTGGTGGATATTCTTTCACCGCTCTAATTTTATCTTCATCAGGGTGGATGCCTTTGTCATCAATAATATGTCCCAAGAATTTGATTCTCTTGACTGAAAATTTACATTTCTTGTCATTTAGAGTAATACCTGCTTCTTTAAGTTTTTTCAGAATGATTCTCAATCTTTGGTCATGCTCAGTCTGATTTCTTCCCCACACTAAGATGTCGTCCATGTGACAAATAGCACCTGGGATATTTTCTAGCAGCTGTGACATTCTACGTTGGAAGTGTTCTGGAGCAGATGATATTCCAAAAGGTAATCTTAAGAATCTATATCTTCTGAAAGGAGTGATGAAAGTCGTGAGATATGACGAAGATTCATCAAGTGGAATTTGCCAAAACCCCGAATTAGCATCTAACTTTGAAAAGAACTTAGCCCCTGTCAGAAGATTCAATGAATATTCCACTGAAGGTAATGGATGAAATTCTCTTTCTACAGACTTGTTCAACTGGACTAGGTTGACACATAAGCGAACAGTTCCATCACTTTTAGGAACGATAACCACTGGTGAACACCATTCTGTGGGCTTGGTTACAGGAATAATAACTTTTTGGGCAATCAACTTTTTGATTTCCAGTTCAATTTTCTTCAGGAGTGGAATGGGTATTCTTCGTGGAGCTGAAATAGCAAAAGGGACAGAGTTCGGTTTAAGCTTAATTGTATAACACCCTTGTAGTAGCCCCAGGCCATTAAACAATTCAGGGAAATCTTGCTTAGGATTCACTGCGCTAATTTCTGAAATGTTTGGTCCTAATCCAAAAGCTAGTATAGCAGGTTTTCCCAATAAGTAGCTTTGCAGTCCTTCAATTACATGGATATCTTCAGTAATTTTCTTTTCCCCGTATTGGATTTCTTCGACAAGTTTTCCTGCGAGTTTTAGAATTTTCCCATCCGGGCCACAAAGCTGCTTGTCTGGTTTTAAGACTTTTGAATCCTTCAAGATTGGCGATGTAGCAGGTATAACAGTGTGATCTGCTCCACTATCTATTTTTTAGCGAATGGTTTTACCTCTTATTTGAATAGGTACTGACCATAACATATCATTATTATTATTATTCGAGTGTGTATGCCTAATTGTTCCTAAGAAAGAAATTTCAGATTTACTTTCATTTTTCCTACAAACTCGAGCAAAGTGTCCTATTTTCGAACATTTTAAACATTTAGCATCTTTTGCTGGACATAATTTTCTATTATGTGCAGATTTTCCACACCATTTGCAAAGCTGAAAGGGTTTTTGGTTATCTTTTTTCCCATAGTTCCTTTTATCAGTTTCTTTAAACTGCGGATTTTGACTGGATACCCCTTTTTTAAAATTCACTTTTGATTTGTTTACACTGGAAACTATCTGGACTGAAGCGTTATTATTAGAAGTTAGAATTTCTTGTTGCTTTTTAATTGATTCCGATAAACGAACTTTTTCTACAGCTTTGCTTAAAGAAAGTTCTGGATCTAATTGTAACTTCTCACTTAAGGATTTATCTCTAATACCGACAACTATTCTATCGCGTATTAGTTCATCATGAAGAACTCCATAATCACAATGTTCAGCTAGGGAATAAAGTGAAGTTATAAAATCATTAACAGATTCCCCTTCATTTTGAATGCGTTGGTTAAATTGTGCACGCTCGAAAATTGTGTTTTTCTTTACTATGAAATGATCATCAAAACGTTTGAGAACAATTTCATATTTCTTCTGATCGTCTTCCGACAAGTTAAAAGATGTAAAAATGTCTTCTGCTTTATCTCCCATGAGATAAATAAGAGAATTTATCTGTTCTACTTCTGTTTGGTTTTTTAAACCGGAAGCGAATCGATACCGTTCGAAACGTTGCTTCCATTTCACCCAAAATGCCGGTGATGAAAAGGTAAATTTTTCTGGTGGTGTAATCTGAGATCTATATTCTATATTTTTAGACATTATACTTCTTAACAAAATGAATATATATGTGTCGTATAATTATGCAAGAAAAGGAATATTCTTACTTGAAGTTTTGGTTTCGTTTCAGTATTCGACTGTAGTCAACATTCTTTTTTAACCGCTTGCCACCATGTGTTGTTATGTCTTACGTTAATGTAGCGAACCGTAGAGGCTTCAATGAAGACACAATTATTTAACTTGCATTTATATATTTCACACATAACTATTTAGGTTACACAAAACACGACATCACAAAACACAACATAAAACCGGCTAGCGTTCCATTAATCTAAGTTACAGTTAATGTTCGTGTACCGTGACAGTTTACAGTTAATGTCCTAATACCACAGAAATATTTGTATAGAATATTTAATTTTTACCAAAATTAAATATTTCATACAAATATTTTGGAATTTTCTATTGCAAAATACAGGGTGATTCACAATTATTACCTTAATTGCAACAGACACTAACTGCTTTATGAATAATGATAGGAAGAAAAAAAATAACACAATACAGACAGAATTTCAAAATTTTTGTTTATGTCCTCATAACTTTTATATATATGCCCTAGTAACTTTGTGTGACCAAGAGAAATCACATAGCAGATTTTTCTTGGTCACACAAAGTTACCTAAAATTCATCTTTTCTGCTAATTTCATTCTAGGAAAAAAAAAAAAAAGTGAAGTGTTAGTCACTAAAAAGGACACTGCTGAAACAAAAATGGCATTAATTCAGTAGCAAAGGACATGCTTTTGTGACATCATCACAAAAGAAAATGTATTATTGTATATTTAATAATGAAAATATTTAAATTTTAGATATAGTAGAAAAAGAAACATTAATTGGTATTTTTCTGTTATGCCAACACCATGCCAAAATGTATGCTAATGCATTATTTATTTCAATCCTGACTGTGGAAAAGATTTTTATTGCAAACTGAGCCAAACATTATGACTGATTATTAATCAATGAATGATATTTTATTATTATATAATTGTAACCAGTAACCATGCAAAATAAAGTAATTTGCTATTTTTCAAATAAAAAATATTTTTATTTTTTATTTAATTACATTTTTCGCTGATGTTCAGATGGATTTTGCCAATTGGCAGTTACCTGATGATGAGGAAGCTGCAATAAAAATAAATGTATACTAAATAAATATTTTAAAGAAAACTTGAATAGGGTATACTAAATTTTCCTCTGTTCTATTCTTAATTTAATTTAATTTTTTTTTTTTTTTTTTTTTTGCAAAATTTTATTGTATTAGCAGGGCCGTAACCAGTCAGCAAAGTCAAGGGGGGGGGGGGGCTTTGAAATTTTTTGATGGGTCTAATTCTCAGTTTATCTTTTCCTCTCTATTTTAATTATATATAAATGTAGAAAGCAAGTCTCCACTGTCATAAAATATTTGATTATAAAGTTTTAATATTCTTAAATGTAATAAATGATGTTATTTGTATTGAAAGATTAAGAAGTCCAGAGGGGACTTAAGACTTTGCTAGGAGGGGCTGAGCCCTACCTGATCCCGTCTTGTTACGAACCTGTGTACTAGTAATAAATTATTTTGCAATTGCTTGAATTCTGTAATAACAATTTTCAACAGTATGTTGCTTCTTGCTGGCTGGTAAGATATTCTAAAAATCCCCCCCCCCTTCCTGATTATGCTTATGTATAGAATTTACCATTATCCATGCAGTATAGAATTTTTTCAGGCTGTTAAATTATAAAGTAATGAAAATTAAAGTGTACTACCAAGTAAAATATTTGCAAACACTTCAATATTATTAAATTTTATTTTGACAAACCCTTATTAAATGTTGTACTAAATTTATTGTTTAAAAAAATTTAATTTTAATTTCTTATCCCAGTCTAGATAACTTTTGAGATTTTGACCACCAATGGTCTAAACATATTTTGACTAGAATGATGAAAACTTACCTTTACCACTACCAGGGTTAAAACCACCTCTTTGTAAAATCAATACAACCCTTTTTTAAATGCATAAATGAACCAAATAATAAGGAAATTACTGAAATCATTCATTTCACAGAATATAAAATGTGCTAAGCAATCAAGTTCAGATTATACAAAAAAAAAAGTAACATACATAATTTGTTTTAAAGTAAATAAAGGAAATTTCTAGAAGCAGGCATATATATCATGATAAGCTTCTAAATATAGTAAGTTTTTATCAGATATAAAAAGCATTTTATGTAAAATTTAGATTTAATTTAATCTATTATAATCCATTATAACAACTTATTTTGAGTACTCAAATTATTTATGCTCTTCTTATAACTAAGCACAACAAGCATATAATAAATTTCTCCTGATTAAAAAAATTAGCAGTACTAGTGATTCTCTTATTTTCTCATTTTACTTTTACAAATAAATATGTGACAAAATGTGGCAGGACCGTGCGAAGAGAAAACTGCGCCTGGCACAAAATGGCAATTTCGCCCCCCCCCCCTTCTCCCAAATTGAGTGTGACAGGTGTCACAAAATTGATAAAGTGCAGAAACAGAAATAAATATTTTGCGTTTATTTTAAAACTTTAAAATATCTATATATTTAAAATGCTAAGCATTTTGTTTCGACAATCCATGAGAACAAACTACTACATCAAATTACATCATTCTTTTTTTAAATGAAAGATATTTGGTCACAGATTTGTTATCGTACATTCGTTTGTTCGAAAATTTAATTAATTAGCCGTAATCTTAAATTAAAATTTTATTTCTGCTTATGACGTCATAAAGTCGGCAATCGGATTAACACCCACTGTTATGACGTACAGAGTTTATTTTCTGAACTCAATGATTGCGAGCATAAAAATAAATATTAAATATTAAAAGCACGTGAATTTTAGGCCGAATTTTTTAATTTGTAAGTTAAAATATAGTTAAAATGTTTAAGTATTTCGGTAAAAATATTTATCCGTGTGTTTTATAAGCAAATAAAAATTCATATTTACTGTGACGTCACGGAAATATTGTCCATTGGGTTCATTTTATCATTAAGCATTATAACTTTGTTGATGCCATTTTTTTCATTACAATTAAATGCAAAATATATTTTTATTTGTATGCATGGTGCTTAAGCATAAATGTACGTGTGAAAAGTTTGTACCGGTGAAAATGACGTTATGCTTAGCTTGAAATGCATTTTAACATTGATAAAACTAAAAAGAAAAATTTATATGATTGTGTCAACATGGCATAATATTAACTGATATTTCAATTTTTAATTTTAAAGATTAGAACTGGAGCCTTTATTGGTTGCTTCATCTTGATTGCATACCTTGATTACATGTTAACAATTACTTTTTTTAAATTATAGGATTAAGTTATAGGAATTATAGGATTTTAAATTATTAAGATTTCCTTTTTTAATAAAAAAATTCACAAAAGTAAAGAATTTCAGGAAAAAAAAACTTGAAATAATGATTGTATTTTTAGCTAGAATAAACAATGTAAGGCTAATATTTTATAGGAATTACTTTGGTAGGTTTGTTATAAGTTCAGTTAACAGTTCCTTATTAGCGGCAAAGTCTTATTTCTTTCACTGTGAATTTTTCTTTCGATGTCAATAAATGGTAGTCTACTTTTGGACGCCAACCAAAACACAATGGCAATATTTAGAAATGTATAATGGTTGTGACAACAAACGGCACTATCGCTTTAGCTTTCATCGTGCTTACATCACTTCTAAATACTAAAAATTTAATTTTTTTACTACATTTTACAATTTCAATTCTTACATCCTCAATTAGAAAAAAAAATTAGCTTTCGATTGAAATTTATTTGAAATCTGCCGCTTAAATTAACGACTTTTTAAATAATTTTCAAGCATGAAATATTTTTCAATTCTATCTCAACAATGACCATCCTTTTGTTTTAATAATGTAAAATAGCCCCTTGGAAAGTTGCAACAATTGAAAATAGGTATCCCTAACCTTCATGAAAAGTGAAAAAAAAAAAAATAATAATAAAAACCTGATAAATCATAAGATCAGATTATCCATAAGATAAGAGTATTTTGGCGCTAATATAAAATTTGTCAAAAGAAAAAAAACTATTTTTGTTTATGATTAACATAAAATTGATATGTTGAATTCGTTGATGTATATGTTGAATCAGAATATGCTAGGAACTGTTATTTATTATTTTTTTAAAGATCCATTGGATATTTAGCTGTATAAGAGACCGACTGTGATGGAAAAGGAATAATTATCCTGATTATGTAAAGGGATAGAAGAAACCATACAAATAAATTACAATTGAAAACGTTAAAATTCTTCCTCATCTGCATATTAATTTATTATTTTTAACAAAAATTCTTCATTTTTACATAAAAATTGATTAGCTTAAAACAATGGATGCGTTTTAGAAGATATGGATTTGAAACGAACAATGATTAAAGAGGACATTTTAAAACCTTTTTTAACGTCGAATTTCAACGGTGCCTTTGAGCAGATGCAATACATATGCGCATAGGAGCTCATTAGATTGCATTATCACAGGGGGGGGGGGGGGGAAGGGTTCTTATACTATGTTCTTTTATTTACTGAATATGAGATGAAAATAGGAAATTTGTATGATACTTTATGATAGGACTATTTGTATGATACTTTATAGGTCCATGACCTTTTTTTTTTTTTTGTCGTGGGGAATATGGTGGTAATGTCAAACTGATTTGCATTACACATTTGTTTACGGAGTGTTCATTTGGAGTTTGCATCAGAAATAGCATTTCACTGGGGGGGGGGGGGATTTTTTAAAATAAAATATTTGAAAGACTGTTTCATACAAAGCCCTATTTAAATAATAAAGTAGCTTATTTTACTGATATTGTTATAGTATTTTTTTCCGTCACGTTTTGACGGGTTCCATCTAGTTTAATTTTAATTCAGAAATTCCAAACAACTAAATAACATGAGAAAATTGCAACTTATTTCACTTAGAGAAATCATGATGTTTTACGACAGAAAATAAGAGAATGACAAAGAGAGAAAAGGAAATTCCCCGGAAAATGATCGATGGCCAAAAATTGAATATTAAATAAATAAATAAATCCGTGGTTGGTAGTATAAATTTGGCGCCCCTTCAATTTCCGTGCCCAGGCCAAAAGCCCCCTTTGCCCCCCTCTTCGCATGGCCCTGAAATGAGGAGTTAAAGGCCAATCACACTCATTTGGATACTCAGCATTTGTCACAATCTTTTGTCTTATCTATATAATGCATGAAATATAATAAATGCATTCCTTCAATAAGTAAATTAAAAACAAGTGAGTAAGTGTGATCGAAGATCGCTCAAAGGGTTTCGTTTAATATTCCTTTCAAACCACTTTATCCTTTCTTTAATAAATTCAAATAAATTTCATTTAGCAACAAAAAAAAAAAAAGTCATGTTTTTTATAAAGTAAAAATTTACCAGTCTATTTTTTTCGTTTTCTCGAATATCTAAACCAGCCCCGTCATACGGACTAAATGCAATATTTAAAAAAATAATTTCAAAACTAAACAAATTGTACATCTTCAGAATGCTAAAATATGCAAATATTTCCATAATTGGATTTTTATCACGATTCAATATGTTTCTCAAACTCATATTTACTATTCTCTATTACTCATATTTATACTTGCTTTGTATTATTCTCAAACATCTGAAAAATTCGTTAAACTTCCAATATTATGATGTCAGATTTTCTTTTTAATTCTCTAATGACGTGATATTAATCTGCTTTGTGTACTTACACATACTCATACTCCTTGTACAGTGACTGATTTACGGCAGGGCACGGGCCCAGGGCCCCCAAATGCTACTGAAGATTTTGCAATTATAGGCCAAAACAATTTTAACTGCTAAAAAACAAAATTAAAATGGAAAAATCTGATTGTTCAAAGTTTGTCTATGATTTGTTAAGGTAATTTCATTTTTTTCTGATTGTCTTTTAACAATTTATGTGCAGGAATATACAGAACTCCGTTTTTGGAATCGCCATATTATTTCATTTTTATTTATTTTACCTGTAAGGCCCTCATGGTTAACATGGACAAGGCCATATGGTTCTGCTAGTTACTTGTATAAATTTAATTTTTTTTCTTTTTTTTTTTTCCAGTGAAAGTTTGTATTTGAAAGAAAAAGTTATTTGATTAATAATAGGATACGTTAATATTTTAAATAATTATGGCTTGGTACTGCGGTAAATTTATTATTAGTTGTTGCTATCATTCCAGATATATGGACTTGCATAGAGAAAGGTAATCAGCACCACAAAGTGTATTATAAAATTCAATTAAAAATTCATAATTATCAAATAATTATTTAAAAGTAAATTAATGATTATCAAATTTAATTTATTTAATTGATATTTTAAAGAAATTATTAACGTCAACAGTGGTTATCTTAATAAGTACTGCTTTCGATATTATATATATATATATATATAGGGGAGACCGGTACACACTGGACCTATGGACACAGTGGACCACCCCCTAATATTTTATTTATTTAAATTTTTTTTAAGCTTCTCTTCTATCCTAATAGACAACAGACAACAGCACTGCAATGATTATTTATAGCCTTCAGAAAATATGTTTAGCTTAGATTAAACTATTTTATCCTGCTTTGTTGTTTTGAGCTTCTAAAAGTAAAATTTTTCATCATCATATTTATATTTTTTTACTAATTAAAGGTTGTAGATAAATAAAATAAAACAGCTTTTTTGCAAAGCTAAGATACTTGTTTTTATTTTACTTTAAAGTTAATATGTTTAAAAGAAAGCTATAAACAATATTAATATGATTATTTATTGAACTTCAACATGGGGTACAGTGGTCCACAATCCACTCTGCTCCTGTAATGCAGAATGTTCAAAATATTTAATAATTGCTTATTTTCTATAAAGATTGTTTTAAAGTAGATTTAACTGTAAAATAAAGTAAACAAATAAAAATAACAATTTATTTAACATACTAAAAAATATTTTGTTTTGTATTTACTGCCTTTGATAACTATAACTGTAGTCTAATTGTTAATGATTCTATTCAAGTAAGATTCATGAGACGCAAATTGAATGGAAATCAGTTTATTTCTCCCGAAGCTGTAGATGAATCTGCTGTTGATGTCAATGATTTCATAATGTTGCTCTCAGACCCAAAATTATTTCTTTAAAATTCCAGGCTCAATCTTACTCATTTAGTACTTTGGAATTTCATTTGCAAATTTTAATGTGTGCACTGATTTTTTTGTACTTAAGTAATAACTTCAACTAAATTGCAATTGTTCCTGTTTTAATCTGTTATTATTTTCAAAATATAATAAATTTTTTGTTTTTGTTTCAAAATTTATATTACTATGTTATTTTGCGGGTGAAGGGGCAACAAAAAAGAATTAGATTAATGAAAAATAGATTTATATTGTATTTTAGATAATACCTAATAGTGGTCCACTGTACCCCGGTGGGTGGACCAGTGTATCCCGCTTCCGGGGTACACTGGTCCACTTTACAAGTGTATATATATATATATATTTTTTTTTAAATGTATTGAAAACTATGTTGTAAGAAAATTATGATGGATGTAAGAAGGTTTAAGGAATATTCAGAAATATTTTCATACAGATTGGTCAGTCTGTTAAAGAGAAAAAAAATGTTAACTGAAAAAGTGGTCCACTGTGTACCGGTCTCCCCTATATATATATATTTATTCTAGGTATCTGTAAGCATCGGTGCAAGGGGAGCACCTGCATACGCATCTGTGCCCAGGGCCCCCAAATTTGTAAATCGGTCCCTTTCCTTGTATAATTGAGAAATCTTAGCCATTTTCCGTTTTATTACCACTATGACGTCAATCAATTTTATTTCATATTTATCTTTTTTTTCAATTGGTGAAACTTTTTATTTCATTTTCATTTTTCATGTGGAAATCGTCTGATTGATAATTAATTATTGTAGGAAGAATTTTATCGTGGATTTTAATTTTTGGCATCTGCTATAATGAAAAATGTTTAAATTTAATTGGAAAAGGCTGTTAGAATTTTGGTTTTTTATATCTATTTATTAAAATAATACGAATTTTTCAAATTTTAATATTTTGAGCTCTTTACAGCTGATATTCATCTATACACTCAAAGTTTTAACTCTGTAAGTTATATAATTTTTGAGAATGGCTCTGTGACGGACAGATAACGGAGCAGGAGTAATAGGGTTTCGTGAGATGAACGAAACCCTAAACACTATACTATTAAAAACTCAATATTACAAAGAACTTTTCAGTTTTCTGCTGGACTGTATTCACTGCAGAAGGGCGATCCACCATAACATGTGGGACTTTTAGAGAGTGTTTTTTTGCAAATTGAGACAAATTTGGAAGTGAAATTATTTAGATAACGTTTTTTTTTTTTTATTGCTATTACAGGACACATACAGAATCATTTTTGTAGTGACACCTTTAGTCTAAAGTAATAACAATTTTTTTTTTTTTAAATAGTAAAGTCGTTATGTGTGTGATTTTTCTGAGTCACACATGTAACAACGACTTTACTAATTTTTTTTTTAAACTGTTATAGGAGTCTTACTGTAGACTAAAGGTGTCAGTACAAAAATGATTCTGTATGTGTCCTGTAATAGCAATAAAAAAAGTAAAATGTTATCTAAATAATTTCACTTCCAACTTTGTCTCAATTTGCAAAATAACACTCTCTAAAAGTCACACATGTAACGGTGGAATCGCCCAGTAAGGGAATTCGGAGATTATAATTAGTGCTTAATTTGCAGTGGAGCTTACTGTAATGCAGCCTTCAGTACTTTCTTACTTGTAGCAAATATTTAAATATTTGTTGGAACCTGCTGGAGCTTATAAATGTTACTCACCGGAGAGGTGAAAATTAATGGTCGCCACTCGCCAAGTGGCGATTAAAAAATCTGTTATCGATCGCCAAGTGAAATACACCATTTTTCATGGAAATGTGCATCTCTACATTGATTACAACTAATTAGAGAACTGGTGAATTCTTTTTCCTACCAGATGCAAACAGACTTCAACGACTTAGCTGTATTTTCAATATTTCGGCTTTTTCTTATGTGTTTACTCTTTAGTTGGATTATTTTTTCAAGAAATATAGTTTTATTCTGCAAAATATATTCATCAGCTTTGATTCCACATGCATTTCAAGTAATTTATTCCTTTTTTCCCTACCGGATACAAGCAAATTTTAAGGACATTTCAGTATCTTCAATATCTCGACTCCTGCAACATGCTCACCAGTTTGATTATTTTTGTTCAGGAGATACTGTTTAATCATGCAAAATACACTCATACTCATACAATAGGTATAAAACTCTTATAGAAAAATATGTTTATGTACAACGATTATAATTTATCTAAATGTCAAGAAAGTTTGAAACATAATAGTGGCCACTAATGAAACTGAGCCTACCGGCCACTGGCTATTAACTAAATTTCCCAGTTTTCACCTATACGAAGCACTCTGTAGGCTAGTTGATTAAAAAAAAAAAAAAAAAAAAAAAAAAAACTAGTAGTGAAAATTTTGTGAAAATTTTAACCTCCTGATTGTATACATTTTTGGTACTTATTCATACATTAGATTTTATTGTATATATATACTACTGTATGCATACAGATACATTTAGAATATATATTTAAAAAAATTCCTGCAGAAAAAATTGCTTTAACTTTTGATATTATGTACGTTTTTAATAATGTATAAAATACAAAATAGGCAGATGGAAGGGGGGGGGGGGGAGATACACTACCGTTTTTAGCACTGCAGAATATTAGGACTATGGTATACTTTTCTTTTTAGAAATTAAGCTCTGGATGTAATACATTTTTCATGAAATGAATTCAGCTACTATCTAGTTTGATATAATCCATATATCTTGGCAGGGGTACAGTGAACATGTGTAAACTTTAATAGGAGTATATAAAAAAATGTCTTTTGTAAAGAGTAAAATTAGCGCTGGCCACTGGCTCACCAATTGAAAAAGGGGGCTTTTAAAAAAATTTCTGCCAGTGGCCACCTTTTCTATAAGCAGACAGTAAAATGTTCTTGCATGACATCAATGATTCCACTTTTGCTGGTTGCAGTATGTTAATATTAACATATTTATTTAGGCTATTTAATTTTAAATTAATACTAATAGAAATTTCAACAAAAGCTTATTTTTCAGCACTTTTAAAATAAAAATGTAGTCATTTATAGAACTGCTACTACTGGCCACTAATGAAATTTCTAATTTTGTCGTTTAGTATTTTGCATCTTTTATATCAGGGATGATTATGTTCAGGTTATATACCTGAATTCAGGTATTTTCTTTTCATTTCCAGTACAGAAATTCTGGTTTTTCTGATGGTTAAATTCATAAAATAAGACTAAAATATCAATTTCATATGATTGCTATACATAATTAAAATTGATATTTTTCATAATTTGATCTCCCTGTAATGAATTGTATATATTCCCTCTCCCCCCCCCCTCTCCATATGTAAATGTTTTCTCACTAAAATTTCAGGTATTTTTTCATGAACCCACAATCACCCCTGTTTAAGTGCAATATATAGCTCAGATAATCTGAAAATGGGTCCATCATTTTAAATTACCTTGAGTATTTATAATACAGGGTTATTCTAAATGGACCCATTTTCAAAAAATTGTATTTATTAAAGTACAAATCCAAAATGAACAGTCTTTATACCAATGAAAAGAGGAAGTTTCAAAGTTTTTTTTAAGACATTGTAAATGTTCAATGTGTCCATCATTTGCTCACTTCTTGCGAACTCAAGAACACAGAAAACCTTGTGCTCCACAGTAGCCATCTCACTCACAACTGACAGTCAAACGAAATCACGGCCTATTGCCGCGTGACCTCTACTGGCTGCCTCTGGAACCATCACCGCTTTGAAAGCCATGCACTCAGTAACAGCAGATACGTTTTCTCGTTTGTGGGACAAGTTTGGCTATCGCATAGATGTTTGCAGTGCAGCAAACGGTGGACACATTGAATATTTATAATGTCTTAAAAAAAACTTTGAAACTTCTCTTTTCATTAGTATAAAGATTGTTCATTTTGGATTTGTACTTTAATAAATACAATTTTTTGAAAATGGGTCCATCATTTAGAATAACCCTGTATTTGTGTGTGATTATTTTAATCATTTGTTAATCTCTTAGAGTAGCTTAATTGTTTACCTTTTTCTTAATTTTAAGGTATATGTCAGAGTTTTTACTTATTTCTAACAAGACTGGGCTTCTACAACTTCCACCAACTAATATGTCTGAGGAGATGAGCATTGGCAAGCTTAAAAAATCTTACTACGAAGCATTTGAAGTCGAATGGGAAGTTGCTGACTTTTCTCTCACACGTGATATATTTATTGGCAGCAGCCCTGTTTTCTTATTCGAGGAAAATACATGGACTTTACAGCTGTGTACTGAACCTGCTTTTCCTGTCCCAAAAATGTTTCTGGGACTTGTTAAGGTTGCAGGAATTTATGAATGGCGAGAAAAAATCAAGTGTAAACTTGGATTAAAGAACGTTGATGGCACTGTGAAGTACTTTCGTCCATGTTTTACCCAGAAATTTGGTACAGATTCCATTACAGTTATAGAGCAACCTTCACTTCAAAGTCCTTATCTGTTATCCCCAAATACATTGACCATTGTATGTACTCTGCTGAAAGACCCTAGTAGCTTTGTCCAGCCATCTGCAACAGTTGAACTGCCACCCTTGAAACTACTAAGTAAGTTATAATTAAGTTTTGAATATATCTTCAATGTGTTATTTTAAATCAGTAGGTTTAGTTCAAGGTGAACTGATTTAAATTGGGTCATTTAAGTCACTTTGACTTTTTTTTAAATCATTGATTTAACTCAGTGTTGAAATTTTATTCTTTTGAAATGTGTAATTTTGGAATGATATAAAATTTAAATAACTTATGCATGTTATTTAGATCAAAAAAGCCAAAATATTTAAAAGAAAGAAAGAAAAGTGTCTAAGAATTACTCTTTTACATTTCCAACCAGTCAACCTATGTGAGGATTTCGCACACAGTCTAATATTTTTTAGCAATATCTAATATATTTTAGATGCAGGTTTAAACTTCTAAAGAAAATATTAAGAATTAAAAATGTCTGCAAACAACATTAGTCAAACCAGAATATTGTCTCATTTATTCCATCAAAGTTACAGTAAAAATTGATCAAAGATAGCAAAAGGTACGCATGAGGAAAAAAAGATAACAATTGTATTTTTACTACATTAGAGGATGACGTCATCTGCTTCAGGAAAACATGAGACTAGGTCAAGAAGAAATATTTCATAATCTTATTTTTTTTATGTGAATGCTTTTTAATTTTTTTTTAAATTTTTTTTTACATACTTACATATTTTGCAGAAATCGATTATTATTACCTTGAAATATTCTCTCTATATATATATACACTGCTGGACAATTGCTAAGGACGGATCACAAATTGCAATGTAGCATAACATTAAGCAAGATATGAGACTTAATAGGATAAAATATTGTTGCCACACTGTTCAGACATTAGAATGAAGGACATTTATTGTTCTGGAAAATACAAAAGGCTATGAAACATCTGAGAGAAAAAAATGTTCATTTGGTGCTGCATACGGAGAAATGGAACAATGCATATGAAAGTCAGCAGGTGCTTTGGAGAAAGGTGTCAGTACGGGACATGTCCACCGTGGACTGTGATGCAACATTCTACACGTCGTACCATACTTTGCACAAGTTTATCCAGCAGCTGTTGAGGCAATTTATCCCATTCCTCTGTCAGTGCACGGATGAGGATGTTCTTGTTTGTTGGAGGATAGTTTCGACTAGCAAGTTGCCTCCCCAAAGAATCCCAAACATTTTCAATGGGGTTTAGATCTGGAGAACGCATTGGCCATACGAGGCGTTGAATACCCTCGCTGTCTAGACAATCCTGAACAGCGAGTGTTCGATGACATGGTGCGTTGTCGTCCATGAAAATAAATTTATCACCGGCAGCACCACGGAAAAGGTGAACATGAGGAAGTTGAACTTCATCAATGTATCGTTGACCTGTCATAGTCCCAGTCACAACCACAGGTGGGCGTGTGCGGCCATTGATCATGATGCCGGCCCATACCATGACACTGCATGTCGGATATCGGTCCATTTCCTGGATATTATCTGGATGATAAGCAGTACCACTCTCACGCCAGATCAGTTGGCGTCTACAATCCGATGACAGACTGAATATACTCTCATCTGAGAATAGTACGCATGCCCAGTCCAGTTGCGATGCTCTCGACACCATTGCAAATGGGCAGTACGCTGCTGTCTGGTCAATGGGACACACACAACAGGTCTGTGGGTGTATAATCCTCCATCCTTCAAACGTCTGGCTACAGTTTTTTGTGAAATCTGCTGTCTTGTGGCAGCAAGAAACTGATTTGCCACCTGCTGTTCTGTGGTGCGTCAGTTCCTTTTTGCCGATAGGACAATGTATCTATCTACTACAGGCGTCGTACTTCTAACACGACCTCCCCCGTGACGCCTGCTACACATTCCAGTAGTTTTAAATGATTTCCACAGCCGTGAAACAATGCTGTAGGCGATGTCGAACTCCCTGGCAACATCTGTTATTTTTCGCCCTACTTTGATCTTTCCAATAATTCGGCCACACATAAAATCATCTAAAGGATATCGGGAAGACATGCCGAAAATTTCAAGTTAGTCAATTAAGTCTTTCTTGTAAAACTTTGACTTGGGATAACAACTATCCACACACGCCAAATCCTTTAGAGCTCTTATCAGCGCTATAACGTGATGAACAGATGTGGAAAAGAAAATGTACATACTCACACCTCTTCTTACTATATCCCGCACTTATTCTAATTTTCCACATTTTGCTTCCTTTCATTTTGTAGTTGCTATGGGTGATAGTGTTATCCGTCCTTAGCAATTGTCCAGCAGTGTATATATATAATATATAGAGGTGGGGAAATACATTATTTTACTCGCCACTGGCAAGTGGATTTTGTGATGGGGTGAGGGAATTTGAATACCTGCAGGCTATAAAAGATATGCTAAAAACTGTATTTTTTTACTAATTAGCTGTATAACTGTCTAAATTATTACGATGTAAACAATGTACTATGTTCTATCCTATAATAAGCTATCCGCTGTTGTATATATTTTAAAATTTTATAGAAGAAAGGAAATGAAAATGCATTGTAGTAATAGTAATTAACTATTTTTGCAGTCATGTACATTTTGTCCGAATGATTTTCAACTGTATGTTGCATCTTGCTGGCTGGTAAAATAAATCCTTGGCTGCTAAAATTTTCTGAAAATTCCCCACCTCTGATAATATATTAGGGATGCAACAAATATTCGGTCCTCTTGCAAAATGCTGAACACTGTAGTCAGCCAAATACTGTTGAATATTTAGCCGAATAAATTCAAGATGAAAATAGTTTGTTCTTAGTTCTTATATTCTTCACAATGCTTTTATGAAATTCAACCTTGCTACTCTCTGACAAATTGATAGAGTCATTTTCCTGTTTAAATGCACAAAATTTGCAGGTATCCTTACCCACATATTAAGGAGTCTATTTCCTTTAAAGGCTAAGAATCTTTTAATAAAAGTTGTGTCAAATTTAAAGATTTAAGTCACTGTTAGAGACACAACTATTGAGTACAAATGTAATATATTTATAGAAAAATAAAAAATGATATTCAATTCTAAAGCAGTTGAATATTAATGTCTGTAGATTTTATGCACATGTAAAAATGGCTTTGTTAGTGTGTCAGAAAGATTTGCATTGTTCAACAGTGTTATTATTTTTTAAAGAACTGCCTTAAATATATTTAATGCAAAATATTGCAGAGTTCTATTTCAGTATGTTATTAAACAAATATTATAACATAACACTAACTGAAGTTCAGCCATGCTGCTATAGGTCTCAAAGCCGTCCCCCGCCCCCCTTTAAAGTTCAAAGTAACTGAAGTTTAAATTGTATGCATGTGTTTAAGTTGTACTGTTCGGTTGTTTACATTTTAAATAAATGTAAATAAATAATATATGTATATAAATTAAAGTAATGTATATAAATTAAAGTATTTTTATTGCTACATATGTTTAAACAAGGATTGTAACTTTAATTCATGAAATGTAAACTATATACCATATTTCATGTTTTAAATCATGAGTGAATTTTAATGCACACATTTCTTGCAATAAAATTTACTTGACCAAGTTCTATTTCAGGAGGTATATCAGTCACTCATTAACTTTGAATGTAAGAAAGAATAAAAAATATCACTGGATCGTAGATGTAAAAAATATTTTGTATATTTTAATAAAAATAACTTATCATCCTGACTTAAAAAAAAAATCAATTTGATATGTTTATGTATAAAAGGAAAAAACACAAATTCTTAAGTTTTTGTATTGAATAAAACATAAATTAAAGCAGGGGTCTGTCAGACTTTTCTTTGTGAACAGTTTTTAACATCTGTGAAACATCTATTCATAATTTTCTGAATTTGGAATGATCCTTATATTCAGGTCTTTGTTTATACATTTTCAAGAAGATATATGTATGTAAAATACACTTTTTATATATGTGGCAGTCATATTTTACTTATGATTAAATTTGTGAAAGGTTTAGTTTGGAGAGGGAAAAGTTTTGTAAAAGGTCTATTTTAAAGACAAAGAAATTTGTGAAGGGTCCTGTTTTGAAATGAAAAAAATTGTGAAGTGCCTTTTAAAGGACGCAATTTCTTTCTAAACAGGTCCCTGTAAAGAAGTATATTTTACACTGGTAGTGGTGCAGTTCCTATTTTAGCTGAAATGTATATGAAATACATGTGTATACATATAAAATTATGCTATCGGTAAATTAGACAGGGTCCTACAGGTCAGGGAATTAGAAAATTGAGGCAAAAGTCAGGGAATTTTTAAAAGTATTCGGAGAGGTCAGGGAAAAGTTAGGGAATTTTTGATGTGTTACTTTCCAACAGGATCTCAGTTATCATTGTAAATGAAGAAATTTTGAATTATTCCTCTGATTTATAATTTTTATATAAAATGTATGCAAATTATTCAACAATAGCATAATTTGAAAAATAATTAAAAATTGAAAATGCATACAGCACATATTTTTTTCTAGCATTTATCTAGAATAAAAGAAGAGAACATAGCATACATGAAAATGGCACTGTTCTTTTGGAAAATTTTGACTTAACAGGAAGCTTTTAATTCACATTGAGCATTATTATTACATTTTAATTTTCTGTAATCTAAATGCAGAATCTGAGATTGCAAAAATTCAAATATTTTTGGAGCCCCAACAAATAAATCTCAAAGTTTGAAATTATAGCTATAATAATTAAATAATTATCAGCATGGCAGGTTTTTTTTTTTTTTTTCCACTAACTTAATTACATGATGAAGACAAAATATAGCTTTATGCCAAAGTTACAGTTTGAAATAGAATGTTTGCTACTTGGATGAAAACTTTCTTGGACTTTTTCTTCTTAAATATGTGATTACAAGTTTTATCATTTCAGTGTTTTGCACTTTTTGTTTAGCTGTAGGCAACATCGTCTCCTTATTTTATAGATCTTCTTCCAGTATTAGGCACTATAAAATAAGTGTCCATGTAAGAGTTTTTGCAAAAGAAAGGGGATATTTCTATTAGAGTAATGCATTTTTATGAAAATTACCAACTGCCTGTAACTATTAGGTTTCCATTGAAGAACATTTTACAACAATATATAAGCCAAATTTTTATTAAGAAAGGTCAGGGAAAACCTGGAAAAGTCAGGGATTTTTTTTTTACCAAAATTGTGTACGAACCCTGTTAGATTTAGTGCAAGTCATGTTGTTTTATTTATGTGTAATTAAAAAATGTTAGTATTCAGCTGAATTATTTAGTATTTGGCTATTTACCCAATTCACTATTTGTTACATCTCTAATATATATATATATATAAGAAATATATGTGTCGATATATTTTTAGAAAGTGCTGTTCTTCTCATTTTACTTTATCTTTATTTCTAGAACTAGAGACGCTGTCAGAGAATTTCAAAAGCCTTTTTGCTAATAAAGATACCTGTGATGTGATCCTTCGAGTGAATGAGAAAGAGTTTCCTGCACACAAAACTGTTTTGATGGCTCGTTCAAATGTATTCGCCTCTATGTTTCATCATGACAGCTTGGAAAATCAAACAGGAATCATAACTATATCTGACTGTGATCCCGACTCCTTCCATCAGTTTTTAGAGTACTTATACAGTGGTAAATTAGATGACATCTCATTCCAGAACATTCTCCATCTGTATAGTACTTCAGACAAATATAATGTTCAAGAGCTGAAAACTTTTTGTGTTGAATACATGGAGCAAAGTTTGAGTGAAGATAATGTGTGTGATGTCATAATACTGTCTGATTTGTATGAAGAAGCAACGTTGTTTTCTGCAGCTCAAGGTTTTTTCAATAAGAATGCAAATAAAGTTGTGGAAACTACTCATTGGGAAAATTTGATGAAGAACAACTATCGCTTGGCTAACAGACTCATAAAAGATGTGCTATCAAAAACTAAAATTGGAGATAGCCACTCTTTTGTATAAGAGTTTTTAAAGATTTCTGTAATTGTGATTTTGTTGTATTTCTTTTTTTTATTGGTTTATAGTTTTTGATATGGATTTCTTTTATTTTGCTAAATTTCAAGAAAACTTTCATATCATAATATTGTCTTCATCTGACACTTCATCAGTTATAAATATTTATCCAAGAATTGTTTGAATAGATTTGTACGAAGAAGCAATGTTGTTTTCTGTAGCTCAAGGTTTTTTCAATAGGAATGCAAATAAAGATGTAGAAACTACTCATTGGGAAAATTTGATGAAGGAAAACTATTGCTTGGCTAACAGAGTAACAGACTCATAAAAGATGTGCTATCAAAAACTAAAATTGGAGATAGCCACTCTTCTGTATAAGAGTTTTTAAAGATTTCTGCTATTGTGATTTTGTTTTGTTTCTTTTTTCATTGGTTTACAGTTTTTGATATGGATTTCTTTTATTTTGCTGAATTTCACGAAAACTTTTATATCATAATATTGTCTTCATCTGACACTTCATCAGTTATAAATATTTATTCAAGAATGGTTTGAATAGATTTGTACAAAGAAGCAACAGTGTTTTCTATAGCTCAATGTTTTTTCAATAAGAATGCAAATAAAATTGTAGAAACTACTCATTGGGAAAATTTGATGGAAAAAAAACTATCGCTTGGCTAACAGAGTAACAGACTCATAAAAGATGTGCTATCAAAAACTGAAATTGGAGATTGACACTCTTCTGTATAAGAGTTTTTAAAGATTTCTGTTATTGTGATTTTGTTTTGTTTCTTTTTTCATTGGTTTATAGTTTTTGATATGGATTTTTTTTATTTTGCTGAATTTCAAGAAAACTTTTATATCATAGCATTGTCTTCATCTGACACTTTCTTAATTATAGATATTTATCCAGGAATTGTTTGAATATAAGAACATTTGAAAAAGATACTTTTTAAATATGTTTCATTGCAATGGTTTATAGTTTTTTATATGGATTTCTTTTATTTTGTTGAATTTCAAGAAAACTTTTATATCATAGCATTGTCTTCATCTGACACTTCCTCAATTATAAATAGTTATCCAGGAATTGTTTGAATATAAGAACATTTGAAAAAGATACTTTTTAAATATGTTTCATTGCAATGGTTTATAGTTTTTGATATGGATTTCTTTTATTTTACTAAATTTCAAGAAAACTTTTATATCATAATATTGTCTTCATCTGACACTTCATCAATTATAAATATATTTATCCAGAAATTGTTTGAATATAAGAACATTTGAAAAGGAAACTTTTTAAATATATTTCATTGCAATGTTTTATATTTTTTATGTGAATTTTACAGCTATAGATAGATCTTTTTTTTTTATGTTGATCGACCATGTAAAATCACATAGAAATTTTAATACAGTATAAAAAAACATGTATGCCAGTTTTTTACATATGGTCACTTTGCTGTTTATAAGAATTTTGTATAGGATATTTTTTAACTGTATGCTTTATTTTGATGCAAACAAAGAAATATACACACGTAAATCTAGCTTCGACTTTGAACTTCCAGACTTTCAGAATGTGGCTTATTTTAAAGAAAGGCATCATTGAAGGGACTGTTAAGTTATTTTCAAAATATTCTTTTATTTTAAAGCAGTACAGGATATATTTCTGCATTTGTCATAAAAGCTTCCATCATAAATCCGTATAAACTTGTTTCTCATATGTTATAGTTGAAAATCTGCTTTGCAGAAAAATGCATTTTCATTTGTGTAGTTTCATTTTGTTATGCATTAATGTTGTTGGTTTCTGTGTAACAGTTATATTTTATAAATGTTATTATCATACAGAAAATTGAGAGCATCTTCCCTTTAAATGTCATTTATAAAAATAAGTCTAAATTTTACACATACTTTGCTCTGTTTTTTTTTTATATAATAAAGTTTGTTTTTTATAATATTGTTTAAGAAAATTTTTCCTCTTCCTTTCTTTTAAAGAGGTCAAATATTTTTTAATTGACCAAAAAAGTAGAATTTGCTTTTAAATACTCATATTAATATTCAGTTAATGTTTGTTATTCCAGAAAAATCAGTATTAAAAATTTTACAATAGAATAAAAATTATTGTAAAAAGAACTTCGGATTATGCCATGTCATAAGGAATAGCGAAGAAATAAGGTATACATCATAAGGAATGCTCATTTGAAAACCCTTTTATTCAAAACAGGTTTCACACACAAATTAACATAAATGGCTAACCACGCTTTCATAAAATTTAAACATCTTTTATAGTTAAATAATGCACATAAAAAAATGCCTAAAAGTTTAATTCTTCAGTTAATATTTTTAAAAAAAATTTTGCTTATGTTTTAACGTTTCCAAATTTTCAAACTTTTGTGAAATATTTTTTATTTCTGAAAGATTATCAATTTTGATAATGTTTTAATTGATTATTTTGATATATTGTTTTGATTATTTTGATAATGTTGATAATTGTTTTAATTAAAGATTATATGTGTAAGTAAAAAAATAAATAATATTATTATTATAAGCTCATTCGGCTAAGTTATTTAAAGTTTTATCCTGTGAGCAATGCATCAGTTTGTGAAAAAATATGCATCTATTTATATTTATGACAGTATTAAACATATTTAAATTCTTACCCTTTTTTTTTTTTTTTTTTTTTTTTTTTTTTTTTTTTTGAGGAATAATGGCATTTAAGTTTAAAGAATTAAAATTAACTATCGAATTAACAAAAATTAGGGTTCACTGAAATTTAATGAATCTGTCATTTACTATGTTTTCACAAATATAGTTAATTTGGTTACTACAGATATGACAATAGGTTAAGGCTTTTCTCAAATCCAAGCAAATTATTTTCTGACACATTTTTGTTCACTAACACATGAAGTTAGCAGACGCTCTTATTCAGAAACTATGTAATCAAACAGTTTTTTTCTATTTTTGATAAAGGCTGAAGATCTTTCAGAAAATGCTGTCATATTTGGGGTTTTGAACTGAACATTTGGATGTGGCAGTGTGGGAAAGGGGGAAAAACTGCCAATCATGAGACAACAATCACTTAAAATTCGAAATTTAATAATTCATTTATCGAAATATGAAAAATATTTTGATTATAAATCATTTCAAATGTCATGCCTCTAAGTATCATGCTTTTATGTGTAAAACCGAAACAGAAAATGTGTAAAGCGTCATACAGAACCTCATTTATAGTCAAACAGGCCTTTTACGAAGGGGTGATATGAGTGGTTATTGTCCCTGCTATCATTGTGCATCCATTCATAAATGTAAACATAAAACCAATCCTCTTTTAAAATCTGGAAGCTGCATAACATGTTCTTTTAGACTATGATTGGCTGCGACAAGGCCGAAACTAAGGAGGGACAGAGGGGGCATGTGTCCTGCGAACCATAACAGAAGGCAAAAGGGGTGCCATGTGAAGATTTGGTTTGTTGTTTTGTACAATATATATACACTATAATGCCATAATTGATGGAAACTTTCAGTTTTAGACATTTTTTCGAATATTTTAAAATATACATGTCAGATTCTTTTGGGGTATTAGGATTAAAAAGAACAGATTTGACTTCATATTTATCAATGTTGATTTGATAAGTAGGACAATTAGGGGACCAACAAAAAATTAAAGAAGAAAAATAATACTTGGGATCACTCTGTAAAATAAAATGCACGAAATGATTTACCGCTACAGAATATACATAGGCAGACATTGTATAATATGTGTACTCATTTGTGTAAGAATAGCGTGCATATTAATTGAGATATAGCGATTTTTTAAAAAAATTCTTGCATGTTCTTTGCTTATAAAATACAGGGTTTTTAACCAAATTTAACGTCAGTTTCAGAAAATTGACAAAATGTAGTAGAAATCATATAGTGTGATTGAAATATAAATATATTAAATATTTAAGGAAATATGGGCAGTTGTATGAAAGAATTTTTATCTGCGCATGCGCGAACGATAACAAAAAACTTTTTGCCTAATTTAATACTCAACACTATGGAGCAACTTATAAAAAAAAACAGTCAAATATCGTAAAAATTCAGAGAGATATCGGCGTTAGAGTCAGCTGTTTTTTAGTTTCTGACTAAAACTCACTGAATGATAGGGGATTGTCCACAAATTGATATTTTTAAGTTATCTGGCAGCGTTCGGAGAAAATTTTTAGAAAAAACAATTTAATTATAACTTACTCTTATGTTTAGGAAGATTTTGACTCTAAACTACGAAGAAAAGGAAAATATAGTCCATACATTGATTACATCTAGGTAAATTGAGGAGTTTATGGTAAAATTTTGTGAAATATAGCCCAATACGCAAAACACTCTACAGTAAATTTTCGAGAAATTACTTTTTGCGTATTAGACCAGTAAAATTAGGAAAGTTTGCCATAATACATGCTAGGAGATAAAAATTAGTACAGTTGTTCATTGATGACTATGTAAAAAGTCCTGATGGATAGGAGGTGAGTGGGGGGGGGGGGGGGGCAGGGTTCAAATAAATTACTTTTTTTAGTTTTTTACAAAAATCTCAGAAACTGTTGGTTTTCATGAAAAAATTGCTCCGATATAAATTAAAGAACATAAAATTCTCTACAAATGAGAGTTATATACAGTGGAACCTCGATTATCCGTCAGTCAGAAAACTGGAGCTTTGACGGATTTTCCGCAAAAAATTCACTTTAATTTCAATTTTATTTACTTAATGTCGCCATACTAAATGCTACAGAGATAAAAATTGGTACAGTTGTCCCGTGATGGCTACTAATGACTATGTAAAATGTCCTGATGGATAGGAAGTGAACGAGGGGAGGGAGGGGTCAAAATACTTTTTTAGTTTTTTGCAAATATCTCAGAAACTGTTGGTTTTCATGAAAAAATTACTCTGACGTAAATTAAAGAACGTTAAATTCTTTACAAATGACAGGTATATACAGTGGAACCTCGATTATCCGTCAGTCACAAAATCAGAGCCTTGACGGATTTTCCGCAAAAAAAAAAAAATCACTTTAATTTCAAATTTATTAAATACCAATGGATAGGTGCGAAAATTTCGCACTGCGGTCTAATGTTTTTTAACAATATCTAATATTTTTTAGACTCAGTTTTAATTTTCTAAAGGGAAATTAAGGACTAAAAATATCTGCAAACAACATTAGTCAAGCCAGAATATCATCTAATTTATTACATCAAAGTTACTATTGAAACAGCCCATTGATTTCCAATACTGTGATATTATTATGGATGCTGGTTTCTTTCTTCACAAAGTCCCTTGGTCAAGAGGTTCCACTTTTATTTCAATTTGTGAAGTATAAATCTCTACACATTATAAAGGAAAACGCTGTTCAGTGGTTTTTGATGGCTACTCCGACATTGCCAACAGCACGAAATTAGCAGAGCAAAACTGAAGATGTGCACTGAAGAAGTCCGTGGATATTAATTTCAACGGGGAACACAGAGGTTTCCGTCAACCAAGAGCTTCCTTTCAAATGAAAAGAACAAATCAAGATTAACAGCTGTGCTTTCTTCCAAATTGAAGGAGAATGGAATATCTTGCCGGGAGAGTACTGGCAATGCAGATACCCTAATTGTAACAACAGCCATTGAAATATCTTCTTCTAGTGGCAGAGTGGCAATTGTTGGTGAGGATGTTGATCTTGTTGTCCTCCTAATCGCCCTAACTCCACTCGAACAAGAAATTTTCGTTAAGCCAAGTAGTGGAAGAAATGAAAAAAATATTATTTTCTCACAACAGTTAATTCAAGAAACAAGACATCATTCTAGACCTTTATGCATTCACTGGATGTGATACGACGTCAGCCGAATTCAAAAAGTGGAAAACAAAAATTTTCCAGCTGTTTCAGCAATGTGAAGAGGTACACAAAATTGCTGACCATGATGCTGTTGTAGAAGTAGGAAACCAACTTTTTTCTTTAGATTGTATGAAGCACCTCCCACATCTACATCTCTCAATACTTTCCGATACCATTCTTTTGCCAAATCTAAATCGAATGTCAAACCTGACATTTCAATCCTTCCACCAACAGAAGTAGTGGCTAGAAAATATTCTATCCGGGTGTACCATCAGGTGCAGCTGTGGTTTGGCCAGTAACAACATGCCGAACTCTGGGGCTGGGAACAAAAGCAGAATCGTTTGGTTCTTATTACAACTAAGGAACTGATCGCACCTGAGGCTGTCTTAAATACCATCTTCTGCATATGCACCACTGGGTGTGGAGCTAAGTATGGGTACAGGAAAGCAGCCATTAACTGCACACTCATCTGCAACATTTGCCATGGTGACTGTCTGAATGCTACACTTATAGCTATAAATACAGATCAACAGGACGAGGAAGACGATGAAGATGTGATTATGGATTCAGTCATGCTGAGAATGCCTTCTAATGTAGCGTCCACATCAGTTGATGATGATGTGTCAAGAAAAAAAGAACATTATGACTTAGTAAGTATTTGCTTAATGATAAATTATCACTTTCATTGTTCTCAATTATGTTTTGTCGCGCTTACACAGTTTCACGTGAAATAACATTTTATTAATAATAAATATAAATATTTGTCTTCAGTACCAGGGTGATAACAACAGGACAAGGAAGAAGATGAGGTGATGATTATGAATCCTAACAATCCATCCACTTTCATAATTACACAATATTTACTTAATTATAAATTAATATGTACCTACTTTTAGTTTTCTCCAAGTTTTATATTCACAATTATAATATTTCACATTCATAAACATTTCATTAATAATAAATATTTTTCTTTCATAAACAACTTACCTGGCATTATTTCATGCAATATTGCAGTATTGAAGTGTTTACTGTCTTCCTTTTTATTTTGCAACAATATTTAATAAATTTGAATAGACATTGAGTAAATAAATATCAAATTAAAGTAATTTTTTTCCGGAAAATCCGTCAAGGCTCAGGTTTTCTGAATGACGGATAATCGAAGGTCTACTGTAAATACCTGTCATTTGTAATGAATTTTGTGTTCTTTAATGTCAGAGTGATTATTTGATGAAAGCCGACAGTTTCTGAGATATTTGTAAAAAACTAAAAAAGTATTTTGCCCCCTCCCTTCCCTCCCCTCGTTCACTTCCTATCCATCAGGACTTTTTACATATTCATTAGTAGCCATCACGGGACAACTGTACTAATTTTTTATCTCTGTAGCATTTATTATGGCGACATTAAGTAAATAAAATTGAAATTAAAGAGAATTTTTTGCGGAAAATCCGTCAAATCTCCAGTTTTCTGGCTGACGGATAATCGAGGTTCTACTGTATATAACTCTCATTTCTAGAGAATTTTATGTTCTTTAATTTATATCGGAGTAAGTTTTTCATGAAAACCAACAGTTTCTGAGATTTTTGTAAAAAACTAAAAAAAGTAATTTATTTTAACCCCCCCCCACTCATCTCCTATCCATCAGTACTTTTTACATAGTCATCAGTAGCCATTAATGAACAACTGTACTAATTTTTATCTCCTAGCATGTATTATGGCAAACTTTTCTAATTTTACTGGTCTAATACGCAAAACGTCATTTCTCGAAAATTTACTGTAGAGTGTTTTGCGTATTGGGCTAAATTTCACAAAATTTTACCATAAACGCCTCAATTTACCTAGATGTAATCAATGTATGGACTATATTTTCCTTTTCTTCGTAGTTTAGAGTCAAAATCTTCCTAAACATAAGCGTAAGTTATAATTAAATTGTTTTTTCTAAAAATTTTCTCCGAACGCTGCCAGATAACTTAAAAATATCAATTTGTGGACAATCCCCTATCATTCAGCGAGTTTTAGTCAGAAACTAAAAAACAGCTCACTCTAACGCCGATATCTCTCTGAATTTTTACGATATTTGACTGCTTTTTTTTTATAAGTTGCTCCATAGTGTTGAGTATTAAATTAGGCAAAAAGTTTTTTGTTATCGTTCGCGCATGCGCAGATAAAAATTATTTTATACAACTGCCCATATTTCCTTAAATATTTAATATATTTATATTTCAATCACACTATATGATTTCTACTACATTTTGTCAATTTTTCTGAAACTGACGTTAAATTTGGTTAAAAACCCTGTATTTTATAAGCAAAAAACATGCAAGAATTTTTTTAATTTTTAAAGAAAATCGCTATATCTCAATTAATATGCATGCTATTCTTACACAAATGAGTACACATATTATACAATGTCTGCCTATGTATATTCTGTAGCGGTAAATCATTTCGTGCATTTTATTTTACAGGGTGATCCCAAGTATTATTTTTCTTCTTTAATTTTTTGTTGGTCCCCTAATTGTCCTACTAATCAAATCAACACTGATAAATATGAAGTCAAACCTGTTCTTTTTAATCCTAATACCCCAAAAGAATCTGACATGTATATTTTAAAATATTCGAAAAAATGTCTAAAACTGAAAGTTCCCATCAATTATGGCATTATAGTGTATATATATATATGTTACGGTCAATATGATTAATCTCGTCATTATTAATAATAACCAGATTTATCATATTATTGACTGTAACATATATATATATATATATATATATGAAATTTGATTTAAAATATCTTGTAGCCAGAAAGTATCTAGACCAGGGGTGCCAAACTGTGGCCCGCTGGGTATCACTAAAATTTTCCTTATCTAATCACCGAATCTCGGTAATTCAAGAATTCGACAATTTCTTAAAATTAATGCTATCTGGTAAAGGGCAAAATTAGCACTAGCCCCAGGGCCACTAAATGGAAAAAAATGGCTATTAAAAAAATTGTCTGTCAGCGGCCACCTTATGGTCACTTTCCTACAAGAAAAGAGTAAAATTTGTTTACATTCAATCAAGGATTCTACTTTTACTAGTTGAAATATGTTTATATTAACATATTTATTTGGGCTATTTAATTTAGGTTAATACCAATTGAAATTTTAACAAATGTTCACTGTTTAGAACTTTTAAATTAAAAATTGGCCACTCATAAAACTGCTACTACTGGCCACTAATGAAATGTCCCAGTTTCACCTTTTAGTATCTGGCAGGCTACAGTTTGACACCCCTGATCTAGACACAATCAGCCTATAAATAAGAAGGGCGATATAAGAAATATTTTCAGGATACTGCTGTAGATAGTGCATGAAGATATTTTTCAGTGTTGGAATTCATTGTTATACCTCCAGTTATTCCTGGTTTTAGAGTTTGTAAGACAATGTGACTCATATTACTATGACTTTAAACGCCTTAATTGTAATGATTTGTAATATACTACAACTATAGTAAAATCTGGGAAAAGGAAATTTTTCTATAATAGAATCATGTTTTAAATAAAAAAATTACATTGCCCCAACAGAAAGAACGCCAATAATTATACTTGCTAAGGCGGAAACCTGTGTAAAGCGGAATTTTTTCGGGTTCCTTTGATTCCATTTTTGCAGGTTTTAATGAATAAATATTTGACAGAGCAGATTACGTATTTTATGATTACATATTTTAAATTTTAAAATAAGTTAGCTAATAGCAACTTAGTAAAATTCTATTTGTAAATTTACTTTGCAGTGGAGGGGGGGGGAGGCCAAAATCCATGTTTGCCCCGGCTGAAAATAAAGCTAGTTTCTGCCCTGGGCTGCGAGTTTAAACTTCTGATGTAAACAGAAGAAGCAATATGCAAAACTTTATGCATACAATACTGCATGGGGACTAAAAATGGCCTAATATGGGATTCATTTTTCAAAACTTGCTTAACATATCTTTATCAGAAAGTAACAGATTTGTGAGGAAGATGATGTTTGGTCAGCTAATGACCAATGGTATTATCTTTTATAATAAAATGATCGAACATTTAAAATTTAAAAGTTCGAATCCAGCATTTTTCACTAGTTGTGTAAATCTGGAAATGATGTATTTATTTAAGAATGGGAAGTAAAAGATGAGTGCTAATTTATTAGAATACTATTTTTCCCTTTCAAATTTCATTACATCATGAAAATTTTATAATATTATTTTTTATTATTCTAAATAAAGCTTCAACTTTTAATTATTAGTTTTCAAGTGTCTACAAATATTTATTCCTAATAATTAAATAAATATTTATATTAAAATTACAGACATTACATTATAATTACATAAATGTTGTTTTGTAACTTTAATATAACTGTAACTTTGGCCTCGACATTTTGATGTTTTGTATTTTCTATGTGTTGATGTTTTAGAACTTATTGTGACTTACATTAAAAAAAAACTTTTGCTGATGAGGGATTTTCATGTAAATCCAAAACGTACAATTTTAATATGTTTTTAATGTTTTATGTAATTGTAATGTAATGTCTGTAATTTTAATGATTTTAATATAAATATGTTCAGACGTAAATTTTTTGTTTACTTCAAATGAAATAAATAATAATTATTATTATTTTGAGAGAAATGATTTAATTAAAATTACCTAAATTTTTGTTTTCAACATCTTGAGGAAGAAAGTTACCTTTTAATGTTTTCTACATATTTTTTTTAATTTCATCCATATTATTTACTATTTAACTATCATGCATGGATATGAATGGTAACAAAATAATTTCCATCACTTCATGCTTAAAATTTTCGGATTCAACTCAGGTTAAGAAAATTCGAGCAATTTTTTTAAATATAAATTTTAAAGTTTGCTAAACTTTAATAACTTTCTAATTTTGCTTTTATTTTTATATTACTTTTAAATTTTGATTCTAATTTAATTTTTAAGCTAAATATCAGCTCTTTAGTAGAACTACTTACACACTTTCAATTAAGTTTTGATTTTCATGTATAGCAGGGTTTTTCTCTTGTGTACTTCTTCAATGTAGAATTTGACACACAGAACAGTGATTAAATAAACAGACATAACATCTTTATAGTAATTTTTCATTTTTATCATAAATTCTTGGTTTGGACATGTAGCCCTATCTTTAAATTTAAAATATAAGTCTCAGCCCTGATGTATAGAGCTCTAAGAGAACTCTTTTTTTAACACTTTCCACCATAGTTGTAAAGGGACTTCGGTTTGTCTGTCTGTCTGTTTGTGGTTTAACTTGTGTTAATATACTTAACGACCTTGGTATATGTTATTAAGGTTTACCATAGAACATTCCCTTTTAAAAATAGAATGTGTATCCTTTATAGTTCATTTACAGGGACACACAAAATAATTTTGTTACATCATGAGCTATGGGTAAAAATTGTTTGTAGTGTATTTTAATAAAGTTACGCTATTTCAAACATATTGAAATTGATATACAAAATAATTATGTTACATTGTGGCCTATAGGGAAAACCATCTGCAGTGTATTTTTAAAATGTTACATTATTTCAAATGTAATGAAGTTGATGTGCATTGCTGAGGTGTACTACATGATGCTTACTGTAGACTGTAGAGTATGGAGTGTATAGCATTTATTTGTTCATTTACAGTAGGGATGCACAACCTTTATAAGAGGAGGGGCACTCACAAAAAAGAAGACTGGCTTGTAAAGGGCCACCATACGACCCGTTCGACGAAATTCGCTATTTTTATGCGCCCGATCGGTTGCATTCGTGAATTTTATGCGCCAGATTCGCGATTTTTACACGTCCGATCGGCTAAATATGCGAATTTTTACGTGCCCCATGGGCGAAATTCGGAATTTTTGCTCTCATGATTGACTAAATTCACGGGTTTTTTTTCACGCCCGATCGGCAAAATTTGAGATTTTTATGAGTCTGGTTGACTAAATTAACGGTTTTTCCGTGTCCAATCGGTTGAATTCGTGATTTTTACGCTCCCGATCGACTACATTCACGATTTTTACGCTCGTGATCGACTAAATTCGTGATTTGATCGACTAAAATCACTGTTTTTCCGCGCCCAAACGGCAAAATTCACGATTCTTACTTTCCCAATCGACAAAATTCCCGATTTTTCCGCCCCCGTTTAGCGAAATTCTCGATTTTTACGCGCCTGATCGGCAAAATTTATGATGTTTTTCTACGAACTATGGACAAATTTTGCAATTTTTTTCGCGACTAATTCGCGAAATTTGCATTTTTTAGAGATGCTGGCATTTAGAGTTACATTCCTTCATGGTGTTGCATTTTGGATGGCCAGCAGTGTATTTTTCAACGAACTAATGTCTCAGCTTCTTTATGGCAAATATTATTGCGGTCTTGGGGTCTGCGAATTTCCTGCTGAGGTAGATAATTGAATGCTCTTCCAAGCTCTGTCTCTGTGCCAAAACCACTCCCAATTCCTTTGTCTCACGCGTCAGTTTGCACAACAAATTATAACTCATAATTTGGGGCATACTAAATAGATTCTTTGGTTAGTTTCGTAAAAGGAACCTTATTTCAATTTTTTGGCCCACTGCAGTAAATTTTGACGAAATTTTTGACAGGAAATTTCACGTTTTTTTCTGCGATCTTTTCTCGATAATTATGAATTTTTTCCACAATCGTTTGACGAAATTCATTTTTTCGTAATCCTTTGACGAAATTCATTTTTTCGTAATCCTTTGAAGAAATTTGTTTTTTTACCGCGATCCTTTTACAAAATTCACGTTTTTTTACAGCGATCTTTTCACTAAATTCGTACTTTTTTAACCGCAATCCTTTGAAGAAATTTGTATTTTTTTTGAAGGAATTTATGAAGGAATACCGTACAATAATAACTGCTTCACGGTGAATGGCAAGTCTCTCACACCCTTAGATCATTTCCTTTCGAGTTTTACTTTTGCTACAGATTTTTGAAATACCGGATATATTAGACCAAAAAATGTAATTTATGTTAGACATGCATAATATATTTGTTTAAATCTCATTTTTTCTGACAGATATCCTTACTGAAGGAATACCGTATAATAATAACTGCTTCACGGCGAATGGCAAGTCTCTCATACCTTTATACCATGTTCACACCGGGTATTTAAGATATCTTAGATCGCCATTTTTTGATGTGGTACCCTTCCGGAATTGAATACCTATTCACACTGAAAAACTCATCTAAGATAACTCACTGAACTTCACTGTGTCTGAGATCTGAACAAACATAAAATGTATGCATATGCATCAGTTAAAGCCAGCCTCACCTCAACTACAGCAGTCAGTTAAAGCTAGCCTCCAGAGCCAATAAAAGTGAGTGGTTATGGCTGTATCTAGTAATAGAAAGTTCGAACTTACTGAGTGAATTTGTGGAACTCACTAAGTGAGTTCGGCGGTCTAAGATATTTTAAATATCTGATCTGAGCAGAGTATTAGATCATTTTCTGTCATGTTTTACTTTTGCTCTAGATTTTTTATATGTTCTATACATTAGACCAACAAATGTAATTTATGCTAGTTAGACATACATAATGTATATGTTCATATCTCATTTTTTCTGACACATGTGTCGTCCATGTACATATGATTATGTGTCTTGGGTCACACGTAAAAGGTCAGTGGGACAAATGCAGCCAGCAGGTTGACTATGGCTACTCTGTAGTCAAAACAAAACAAAAACAAATTTCTCAAACTTTCATAAGTCTGTAGCAGTACTTCCCTTATTTCAATGTTTTGTATTTCTTCAATAGTAGACAGACATATGTCCATAACTGCCAAATCTTCCTTTTCAAGTACTGAATACTAATTTTTCTCTTATTTAATCGCAGAAATTCTGTCATTAAATAAAGCGAATATATCTGTTCGGAAATATAGTGGTACTGGAAAGACGTGGGGGAGGGGGATTGGTAGCTATGCATGTCACCAGTGAATCAGGAACTCTCAGGAGTCCTGCTTATAAGCTCCAGATTTTTATTCATTGAATTTTTTTAAGTTGAATTTTGTCTCGTGAAATAACACGAGAGACTGAATCCCAACCCATATATAGAACTATTTCCACTGGATTAATGATTTTTTTAAAAATATTACATGATACAGGGTTTCTACATACTTGAGAAGAAAAAATCCAAGGAGTCTGGAAAAATTATAAGAAGTACAAGAATTTTAAAGGACTTACTGTAATTTTTTATGGCCACTTGTAACACGCACGCACACCCACCATATTTTTTAATACCTCATTTAGGGATAAAACTAATTTTATTCGATTAAAATATAACTTCAAATTCAAAAAACTATTCTATTAAAGGATGTTATTATTAAAGGGATTAAATTATCTATTAAAGGGATCTATGTTAATTATTCTAACTAAATTCACAGGCTAGCAAAGCCTGAGAGTTATGGGCCCACCCGTTCTGTATGTACGTACGTAACACGATAACTCTTGATAGAAATATCCGTAATTTTTGTTTATAGGTTAATTTTGAAAAGGCACTTCCCTGATTAGTTTTGGGGGTTCAATGGTTAAGTATAAAGAGGGTAACGGGGGACTAACCCCCCCCCCCCTTAATTTAGATAAATGGGTTTTTCATGCAGAATTATCCAATTTTCTTCAAATTTTGTATACAGATTCATTGTGATAGAGCGCTTCCCTGATTAGTTTTGGGGGTTCATTGGTTAAGCATAAAGGGGGAAAGAGGGCTAATCCCCCCCCCTTAATTTAGATAAATAGGTTTGTCATACAGAATTATCCGATATGCTTCAAATTTTGTTTATATATTCATTATAATAAAGCACTTCCCTGATTTGTTTTGGGGGTTCATTGGTTAAGTATAAAGGGGAATACGGGGGCTAATGCCCCCCTAATTTAGATAAATGAGTTTTTCATGCATAATTAGCCGATTTGCTTCAAATTTTGTATGTAGGTTTATTGTGATAAGGTGCTTCTCTGGGATTCATTGGTTATGTATAAAGAGGAGGAACGAGGTGGCTAATTCCCCCAAAATTTATTGTCAGTTTCTTTATTTTTCGAGGGTTTCATTATTCTTTGAAATAACAGTATAATATACAATTAGTGTGAATAGCCTGTGAGCTCAATGCCATCAGTAATAACTGGGCACTTTTCTTTTTTTTATTTTGGTTCTATTTTGTAACTTTTTGGCTTTTCCAATTCGTATAGTAACCCCGAAAAACAGTAAAATAATTAGCCAAGTTGTTCATTGCCAACCTAGTTTTTTTTTTTTTTTTTAATCTGTCAACCAAATTATTTACTCTAGCATTTTTTTCTTTTTTTTTTGGTACAAAAATTGACCTAAGAAATGAGCATAAACGGTATTTTTCTTATTAAGAAATAAACTTAGAAATTACATTCAAAGAAAAAATAGTTTTAACTTTTATTTTTAATTTGGCAAAAATAAGTTCATAAAGTGTAAATTTTAAAATAATAAAATAAGAATTATATAACTGACGACAGGAAAATAGGCAAAAAATTGTCTTCCTTGCTCCACAATTACAACAATGTCCCCCCTCATCAGATATAGATTTTGCAGCTCTCAATTATCCGGACATTTGAAGCATTAGACAATCAGCTTTTTCCAAACATGCCAGTTAATACAGCTTTTACTATATATCTTTTTTTTTCAGAGATATATAATTTTGTTACGTTTCATTAGAAAACTTAGTTTATATTATATTTCTAAATTATGTACTAAACTATGTAACTAATATTTCTAAACTATGTGTTGACGCTGCGCTAAAGTTATTGATGAGTGGACTGTATTGATAAAATATGTATGAGTCGATGCGAATAATCTCTGAATTACTAAAATATTTATATACAGGATGGCCATAATTAAACTGACGGTACTCAGAGTGTTCTGTAGCGCGATCTAATTGCGAGAATGGCGACAAATTTTGTAGGAAGATTAAACAAGATGGGGGACGAAGGATTCCGCGAAAAAAAAAATTGTTCCAAAAGTCACCGCTAGGGAATATGGGGTGCTGTGTATTCGAAAAAGAGAGTTTCAAAAAAGAAGAATCAATACTGAAATAAAATTACCGTTTATTTAGCACATCCAACTCAGGTTCGATGTGCCCACCATTTTTGTGGACCACATATTGCATTCTGTGCACAGCATTTACAACAGCAGAGAATAACATGGCTGCAGGAATCTCCCGTACAGTTCGCGATATGTTATCCTTCAACGTAGCCAGGTCCTGGACACCTCCGTGATAGACCTTGGACTTTAGGTAACGCCATAGCCAAAAGTCGCAGGGTGTAAGATCAGGGCACCAGGGTGACCATGCAGTTAGAAAACAGTGACTAATGACTCTTTCTGTTGTGAATTTCTGTCGTAGCAGCTGCTGTATCCGCAAAGCAATATGTGGAGGGGCTCTATCTTGCATGAAAATGATTTTCTACAGGCACTGTCTTTACTGAAGTGCCTGAATAACAAAGTTGTTTAGCACTTGGCGATATTTGTCTCCGGTAACAGAACAAGATACAGGTCCTGTCGGAGTAATGTTCTCATAGAAGAATGGACCTATGATCATATCTGCTGTGAAACCACGCCAAACAGTTATCTTTGGTGAATGCAAAGGAATTTACTTGAATGCTCTTGGTGACTTGTTATCCCAAATTCGGCAGTTCTGGGTATTTACAGTTCCATTCAAGTAAAAGTGGGCCTCGTCTCCCCATAAGATTTTCCAGGGCCAAGCATCATACTACTCCATTCTGGCAAGAAAAGTGAGAACAAAAGTCAATCGCTTATCATGGTCAGTGTGACATAACTCTTGTACACGGCTGATCTTGCATGGATAGAAGTGGATAATCTTTCGTAGGATTTTCCATACTGTACAATAAGGCATATCCAAATTCCGACCTATCCCACGAGCGCTGGAAGTGGTAGAAATATTGTCTGGTGCTCTGTCGACAATCGCTGTTGCCACTTCTTCGATTGTATCCTGTGATACGGGTTTTCGTCTTCTGCTTGACTGAACATTTAGAGAATCTGTTTTCTCAAACTTCTCAACCATTGCTTTTAAACCATTAACTGACAAAGGACCGTTACCTTTACGCATTTTTTTGTGGTTTCTAACAGCACGAAGAGCGGCTGGCGCATTGCACTGGTTGAGGTAAAAGAATTTGACTAGTAGAGCTCGCTCAACCAAAGGAGACATTATATAAAGATAACTTTCAATGAAATTGCTTCTAACAGTAACACATTACCTTTTAAAGCCGAACAAGCTGGAAATAGGCCAAAAGATGTAACGTGAAATTTGAATAAAGAACTTCTCCTTCTGCTGCTGCTTTCTTTGGGGCTCTGTAAGTGAAATTGCAGATAAAGAATCTGTAGCAGTGTTTATGTAAATTTTTAGCTTTTTATAAACTGTTACCATTTTGAGCTTGGATTAAATTGCTAAATTCGCTAAATAAACGGTAATTTTATTTCAGTATTGATTCTTCATTTTTTGAAACTCTCTTTTTCAAATACACAGTGCCACATATTCCCCTGACGATGACTTTTTAACTAATTTTTTTTCGAGGAATCCTTCGTCCCCCGTCTTCTTTAATCTTCCTACAAAATTTGGCGCCATTCTCACAATTAGATCGCGCTACAGAACACTCTGAGTACCGTCAGTTTAACTGTGGCCACCTTGTACATATTTACATTACATAACTGTATTATTCTTACTATGATTAAGAAATGACTTCTTATTACTACATTTAATGACCCCATGGTCATTTTAGCTAATAAAATAGCTCCATTATGTGGTTTATTCCATGTTGAATTTTTCGTTCTAATATCACAGCAATACGGGAGAGGCTAACTGTTGCCATGCGGCAAAAACAAAATTATGATAGAATGCGCTGAAGTCGTCTGCAAGGCCAAGGGAATCCGTAACACTATGCTTGTTGTTATTTTTTCTCAATTTATACATTAAAACAACTTTTATATTTTTTGAAAATCTATTAATGGAGGAGAGGGGTAAATATTCTCTACCAGATTTGATCGAATTTGTATAGCCCTGACTGCAACGCAACATTTTCAATAAAAAAATTTACTTGCTTAAATATAAATTGTTTGTTCCAGAAAACACTCTAAAAACATTCTATAGAAATATTCATTCGAAAAAAGTCCTCTAGAAGCTAGATTTATCTAATTTTACCCTCATTAGATTAGAAAAAAAAAAATGAATAAAAATAAATGTGTTTCTTGTCATTATAGCTTTATTTGATATTTTTACAGAAACATATTAAAAAACTTACAATTTTTCAATGATGAAAAAAAAAAACAGCTCAAGTAGAGAAACATACACTTACTCATTTGAATGAACTTACACTAGTTTACTTTCAATTCAGATTTTAAAAGTGAAAAGTCATACATCGGAACTTAGAAATTCTTAATCAAATTTCCATTTCCTCATTTCTCTGAAATTCATGTTCAAATCTCATTCTCATCATTTCTCTCCTATCATTTGGTGAAAGTAAGCTTCTAAGATGCCTTCGCCCCATTTCTCTATACAGACGAAGGTTATTTCCCCGTAACTCGTGAGTTAATGCAATGTTTGTACGATTTTCTACGAAAAATGCTTGAACAACTTTCTTTAATTGCTTCTCGGCATACTTTTTAGCGAACTCAGCAATTTCAAATATATTTTCTACTGTCAAACACCTCTTCATGTATTCCACGCAGAATGCCTTTCCTTCTTCAACAGAAAACAGATTCGATGTGGAATATAGATTAAAAGCACTTCGGATTGATAACTCTTCAATTTCACCACGATACATGTAATCCAATAATTGCTGAATACAATCAGGGTCGCAGTGGTTTATAATAATGACTCTTGTCCGTTTCTCGAACGCATCACGCTTGAAAGTAGTAGCAAAGACTTTAGACCGCGCGATCAAAACAGATTTATGGGCTTTGTATTCTTTATCCTTTACTTTCAAAGTCACGTCACAGGTCTCTTTGTTTCCAAAAAAATCCTTGAGGTCCAATTCTGGAAGCAAAAACACAAATTTAATGATAAATAATGAGAACAATATAATAAAAAAAAATCATCAAAAAACGTGAAAAGTACTTGCAATAAATTGCCGTACTGTAAAAAAGATAAATGTTTTTTAATTTATAAAAATGTAACCAGCAGGAACGACTCAACTCAATGGGGCAGTTGTAATTGGCGTGATGTTGGAGATCACACATTACACTACAAATAGGCAGTTATGATTTATGGAAATACACTGACCTTCAGTTGAAATACAACGGACGATCAGCTAATTGCAACCACCCTATATAACAGTAAAGTCTCTGTACAACATATAAAATTTGTTCTATGTACTCTCATTTGTACAATTCTGTTTTATAGAACGTTCTATGACCACTGACTGGTTGAATCATGTAACTCAGCTTCTATTGAGAATTTCTAAAAAAATTCCTTCATATTCTAAAATTCATTTTTTTCGCCACATGTTGCCAAATATGGCGACATTCTTTCATTTGGTGCCAAGCATGTGTTTTGGCATTGGTAATCTTAAAAGTCGATTTTCCCTCCAAACCTCGCCAATGTCGCCAACATTCCACCAAATATCGCCAAATTTGTCGAAATGTTGCTAACTTTGCGACTTTGTATACTGCCAACTGTTCAACAACTTAATAACTGTTTTAACCATCATTCCGATTGAAATGCATTGAACCGTAGTGACCCCAAAATGACCCACTAATCGAATTTTTTCGAACATGTGACCTACCCCAATCATTTTCTCGTGCACCAAAACCGTAGGATACAAAATTTAGTTCAAATCGTTTGAGACGTTCTTAAAATAAAAATAGCTTGACCCATAATGACCCACTAATCAAATTTCCTCGAGCATGTGACTTAGCCCAATCATTTTCTCGTGCCCAAAAACCGTTGGATACAAAATTTTGTTCAAATCGCCTGAGACGCTCTTAAAATAAAAATAGTTTGACCCATAACCAAAATGACCCACTAATCGAAATTTCTCGAACATGTGACGTAGCCCAATAGTCTTCTCGTTCCCTAAAACTGTAGGATACTAAATTTTGTTCAAATCCTCTCAGTCGTTTTTAAGATAAAAATAGTTTGACCCATAATGATCCACTAATCGAATTTTCTGTAACATGTGACCTAGCCCAATGATTTTCTCGTGCTCGAAAACCGTAGGATATAAAATTTAGTTCAAATCGTCTGAGCCGTTTTTAAGATAATAGCTTGACACGTAATGACCCATGACCAAAATGACCCACTAATTGAAATTTCTCGAACATGTATCCTAGCCCAATAGTCTTCTCATCGTTCCCTAAAACTCGTTGGATACTAAATTTATTTCAAATTCTTTGAGTCGTTTTTAAGATAAAAATAGCTTGACCCATAATGACTCATGACCAAAATGACCCACTAATCGAATTTTCTCGAACATGTGACCTAGCCCGATAGTTTTCTGATGCCCCAAAACGTTAGAATACAAAATTCTGTCAAAATCTTTGGAGCCGTTTTTAAGATAAAATTTGCATATATATATAGTGGACTCTCGCTCTACCTGAACACTCGCTAATGTGAACACTTTCTGACGGTCCCGGCGAAACTCCATAGACTTAACAAAAGATGAACTCTCTGTATTCTGAACACCCCAGTATTATGAACGCTACTTTTTATCCCCATTCTAACTCGCCTCTTCGTAAACTGAACGTGTGTTTGCAGTCGGAATGCAGGGAATTCCCGCATCTATATAGTGGACTCTCTCTAATGTGAACACTTTCTGACGGTCCCGGCGAAACTCCATAGACTTAACAAAAGATGAACTCTCTGTATTCTGAACACTCTTTAATCTGAACACCCCAGTATTATGAACGCTACTTTTTATCCCCATTCTAACTCGCCTCTTCGTAAACTGAACGTGTGTTTGCAGTCGGAATGCAGGGAATTCCCGCATCATGGAAATTCGGAAAAACTGTTGCAGAAGAATAAAAGGGTTCAATGAACTCGATTTAAAAATAAAGAAACAAACCAATCTCTAGATTTTAAAATCTACCCGATGCTAAAATTTGTTTGAATAATTCAGATAAAATATTCAGTTAACAAAACAAACAAAACATTTATTATAACAAAAAAAGAAAAAAAATAGAAAGAAAGAAATCAAAAAAATATTTTTGTTTTTACTATATGTGTTCTCAACTAACTAGAACATTCTATTTTTAATACACAAAAAAGTGCAGATATAAAATTGTTGCAATTTCAGAAAAAGTAAATCATGATAATCAAATTAAATGAAATGATGAAAACAATCTATTTTTATGCAAAGAGATACAAGAAACAAGTGGATAAGTGTGATCGAAGATCGCTCAAAGGGTTTCGTTTAATATTCCTTTCAAAACACTTTATCCTTTCTTTAATAAATTCAAACAAATTTCATTTAACAAATAACCTATTTTTAACTACTATTAATAACTACATTTAACCTATATGACGTCAGATTTTCTTTTTAATTCTCTAATGACGTGAAATTCATCTGTTTTGTGTACTTACACATACTCATACTCCTTGTATTATTGAGAAATCTTAGACATTTTCCGTTTTATTACGACTATGACGTCAATCAATTTTATTTCATATTAATCTTTTTTCATTTGATAAAACTTTTTATTTCATTTTTCACGTGGAAATCGTCTGATAGAAAATTAATTATTGTAGAAAGAATTTTATCATGGATTTTTAATTTTTGGCATCGACTATAACGAAAAAAGTTTAAATTTAATAAGAAAAGGCTGTTAGAATTTTGGTTTTTTATCTCTATTTATTAAAATAATACGAATTTTTCAAATTTTAATATTTTCAGCTCTTCACAGCTGATATTCAGATTTATACACTAAGTTTTAACTCTGTAAGTTACATAATTTCTGAGAATGACTCTGTGACAGACAGACAACGGAGCGGGAGCAATAGGGTTTCATGAGATGAACGAAACCCTAAATATGACCAATGTTTCTTATTTTATGAAAATATACTATAACCACGAACGAAAATATAATATAATCTTCTGAGTTATCCGAAATTCCGAATAGCATGTTCCATTGTCTTTTGAATCCCCAGAAACTAATACATTTCCAAAATTTAAAGAATTATTTATAAAAACAAAGTATTTTTTGCTGCCTGATTTTTTCAGAAACGTTTCCGAAGGGTTTTTATAGTGTATTAATTAGTGTCCTCCACCTGGTCATCCATTCTCAAGTAAACATTTTCAGCCGCATAAGTTAATTTATACAGGAAAGAGTAAAGAAATAATCTTAATTTCAATGTTAATGTTAACGGTGTTAATTTTGCATGTTTGTCTCTTAAACATACTTTTTGAGCATGAAAATGTTTACTTGACAAGTGATAGCATTCGAAAAACAGGTATTCTAGGCTGAGAACACTAATTAATACACTATAAAAACAATTCGGAAACGTTTCTGAAAAATACTGGCAGCGAAAAATACTTTGTTTTTATAAATAATTCTTTAAATTTTGGAAATGTATTGGTTCCTGGGGATTCAAAAGACAATGGAACACGCTATTCGGAATTTCGGATAACTCACAAGATTATATTATATTTTCGTTTGTGGATATAGTATATTTTCATAAAATAAGAAACATCGGTCATTTTTTACAGTGTAGCTGCTGGTAGGGTCTCCCAAGCCGGATTGGTCAAAGGGTAGGTGCCACACTAAATTTGACACTCTGGTCCTCCAGGTTGGGGGTTATGACAATAGGCATGCACCCTATTTCATATAAAAAAAAAACATTGCAAAAAGAATCTACAAGAATAATAAGCCGGATGCTAACAGACGACGACTAAGGCTGGGGAAAAGGACTATGATTATGGCTACATGAAATATACAGGGTATTAGATCAAAATGGATTGATGTAGTGAGAGAGATTGATGCGATGAAAATCGATTTGATTGTTTTGACAAAGACTAAGAAAAAGGAATTAGGAATTGAAAAAACTGGTGAATATATATCCATTTATACTTAGGAGTTCCAAAGGAAGGAAAGAGCGAAGCGAGGAGTATCAGTTTTGATGAAAAAGAAATTTGAGAGATATCTTAAGAACTTTGAAGCTGTGGATGAGAGAATTCTGAAGATTAATATGGATATTTTTGGGAGAAGAATTACTATTTTGAGAATTTACGCTTCGAATAATGATGAAATTATTGAAGTTACGAATATGTTTTATCAAAAACTACAAGAAATAACTGATGAAATGCACGACAAGAGAAATTATAATGATGGGTGATTTCAATGGAATAACTGGATGCAGGAAGAGAGATGATATTGTTGGAGAGTTCGGAGAGGATGTGACCAACGATAATGGAGAAAGACTTGTAAAATTTTGCAACACTAATGACTTAAAGATTGCAAACGGCTTTTATGAACACAAGGATATCCACAAATATACACGGTATCAGCATACTAGACAGCTAAAATCTATAATTGACTATATAATTATTAAGCAAAAAGCCCAATTAAAATTATTAGATGTTAGAGTCCGGAGAGGAGCGGAATGTGGTTCAGATTATTGTATGGTGCGAGCAAGACTTGCATTTCCTTACTCGACTAATTTATTTAGAGACGAGGGAAATTCCATAGAGATGGAGGATATTGATGTCCCAGAATATATGTTGGAAGGATCAATGGAAGAAAGTACTAAAAGACTTCTTCGAGTAAGATTAGATAATATATTAGAAGAAAGGAATTATACTAATGCAACTGAACTATATCAACATATTAAATCATCTTTACACCAGGCTGCAAATGAAGCACTGGGACAAAAAATAAAGGAAAAAACTACCCAAAAATTTTTTGGTGGGACGAAGACATTGAAAATACTGTACAACAGAAAAAAAAACTTATATTAGATGGATGAGTTCAAAAAAGGAAGAGGATAGAAAGCTTTATAGAAATTTTAGAAAAGAAACTAAGAAATTAATACTAGGGAAAAAAATTAATCTTGGGATAACAAATGCAGAGAAATTGAGACGCATATAGGAGGAAGACGATGTACAGAGGCATGGAAGTTTTTAAAGAATATTAGAAAAGAAGGTAGTAATTCACGGCAGGGAATATCTGTTAAGAAATGGGAAGAGTATTATAAGACTTTACTTACGGAAACTAGAAATGAATTTCAAGTAAATCATATAGATATTGAAAAGAAAAAAAGGAAGAGACAACTTTGAGACAGCCTATATTGCTGGAACTTGAGAGAGTTAAAAGAGCAATTAAGAAATTAAAAAATCAAAGAACAAGTGGTCCTGGAGGCATAGCAGCCGAGCTGATAAAAAATAGAACCGATAAATTGCTCAGATTAATTACACAATTATTCGAAAAATGCTTAAACGGAGATGAAACACCAGAGAAATGGAGAATTGGATATTTAACATCTATATATAAGAAAGGAGACCGACAAAAAATGTGAAAATTATCGTGGCATTACTGTAACAACAACGTTTAGTAGACTATATGGACGAATCTTAAAAGATTTCATTGAGGAAGAAATTCGAACGAAGGAAAGTGAAGAACAGGGTGGATTTAGAGCAGGAAGATCATGTATGGATAATATATTTTGTCTTAAACAAATTGTTGAAAAAGAAATGGCAGTGGGAAATCAAACTCATCTCTGGGTCATTCCATGTCAATTCAACCAATTTTTTTATGGTTTGTAACCCGACCGACACGGATTTGGGGGAAACTTTGTGTGCATACTACCCCTACCTAGATATGAACCCATTAAAAAATTTTCTTTCCTAGACCCCATAGTTTTTGAGATATGGGGGATCAAAAATTTGGATTTTTCTGAAATCGTACATTTCTAAGTCTGTATTTTTAGACTTCAGTTAATCTTCAAAAAATTGTTTCTCTGGATCTAAAATCCGAATGAGCTTAAAAATATCACTGTAAGTATGTCAAAATATGCAGATTCTAATAAAAAATATTTAAAAATTTATTTATAATTTTTAGAGCCAAAAAATTGAGCCAAAATGTAAAGTTATGATTATTTTGGTCATTTTACGAAAAATGCTCTATACAAAAAGGCAATGGAAAATTCCAATTTCTTTTTGTTTTAAATAACAGTTTACACATTGGGGTTTCTAGTTATGAAATAAAAATGATGTCTTTCCCATTGCTTATGTAAAAATTTTGCCCTATTCTGGGATGATGTACCAATCATGAGATAAAAATCAGAATGCCCAATTTTAGCTGCGGTACCTAAATAATTACTGTGATTGCTATGGATTTACTATTGAGATTATTATTTATTATTATTATTTATTAAGTGTTTATTTTTTTTATTTGCAGTATAAAGTCTGTTCTTTAATTTTCCTGAGTAAAAAAAAAAAAAAAAAAAAAAAAAAATCTGACTGCAATAATTTTCTCTATTAAATTTATTGCTCCTTATTATTTAATCCTTAGTTTCATTATTTATTTTTCTAATTGTAAGCAATATTTTAAATTTAAACAAATCTCTTAATTTTGTCCTCAATAATGTAATTGTAAATAGAAAGTCTTTTATGGGTATAGAATAAGAAAATGAAAGAATGGCATTTTGCCCCTCACATTTTCAATATATCTTTTTTCTGTATGTGTTTGAATAAATATTTTAATTATTTATATTTAAAAAAACGTTCAAAACCTTTTATTTTATTTCCTTGGATAATTTTAAACAATTTAAATATGCTTTTGATAAGTTTAAATACATTTAACTATACTTAGCAAGGCTATGCTTATTTCTACAGGATGAAGCATATTCTTTACACCTGCCTTGTATAAACACACTCTGACAAAGGCAGGGTAAAGTTCTTTCATAAAGGCAGGTGTTTTGGAATCTGTTAATCAAATTCTCAGTCTGTTGTTTTTCATCATAGAAGGGTGATCATTTTTTTCTGGTGCTGCAAAATGCATTCTGATTTTCTAAAATTTTATACTTTATAATATATATGCATACTGGCATTCCATGTCACCTGATATTACCAGTTTGGAATATAAATGCTTTGTGATTATATATATATTTTTTGCTTTATTGTCTTAGTATGGAACTTGATATTGAATCTTCTACTAGCATTCAGGCTTATGTATTGGGATATTGACTGGTTTAGAGTGTCACAAAACTAGCTATACAAAACACAGAAAACTAAACTATATTCATAATCTCTGTGATTCAGAGAAAGAACTTTTATTACTTAGGACTACTGCATTTATAAAAAGAAAAATAAGTGATAACCTTCTCATTAATATATGTGAACATCACAGAATTTGGTTTTTAACAAAATATGAATGTTATCAATATGAATGTGCAGATCCATTTCAGAAGCATAAAAAGCCAGTGAAAAAAGCAATTAGGGCTGTCAGTAGTATCCAACAGATTGTTTAGTTTTAATATCTTAGTAGCACCTGGACAGAAACTGTGTTATTCTTGTACAAAACTTTCAGAAAAGAGTGCAAATACAGATGAAGTGAATGAGCCAGGGGTAATAAGTGATAATGATAGTGCTGATGTTGAGTATGATACGTCAATCAACAAAGATGAAGCTCTTAACAGTCTCGATTACTCACTTCGGGAATTAGGGGAATCTCCACTTACACTTCATGGGATTCCCTCATACAGCTAAAAATCATCTGCTAAAAGAAAAGTTAAGGCTGCATAGGATACTCTGAAAAGTAAAGTGCAGAAAGTAACTGATGTGGATATTTCTCCCGAAAGAGCATGTAGTGATATAAAAGAGATTAAACAAAAGGCTGAAGATTTTGACAAGCTGATGGATATGTTAAAAGAAAAAGTAAAACTTGTCAGAAATAGAAGGGAGCAATTGCAGCTTTTGACTTTGGTTCCTAATTCTTGGAGCAAAAGGAAAATAACAGATAAATTTGAAGTTACTGATTATGCTGCAAGACAGTTACGACAACTTCTGAGAGAAAAGGGTATCTTGGCAATGCCAGACATAAGAAAAGGCAAACCCACAAGCCCAGAAACAATTGAACTTATTAATAAGTTTTATGAGAATGATGAATAGTCCCGAATCATGCCTGGAAAAAAAGATGTAGTTAGCATTGCTAAAAATGTACATGCACAAAAGAGATTGATATTGTGTAATCTTCGTGAGATGTATTCCTCTTTTTAAACAAGAATTTCCTGAAGTAAATATAAAATTGTCTAAATTCTGTTCTTTGAGGCCCAAATGGTGTGTATTGGCTGGTTCTCCAGGTACACATTCCGTATGTGTTTCTATGAAGCATCAAAATACCATTCTCATGCTTCATGCTGCACATATTACAGAAAATTATCATGAGTTGATAAAACAACTGGTATGCTCTGCAGATAATACAGATTGCATGTTGCACCACTGCACTAATTGCCCAAATAATGAAAATTAACAAAAATTTGAAGATTTTAACTCAAATGATTCAATCCAGTACCGGCAGTGGGTTAGTACCGACCGAACAGAAATGGTGACATGCACTGTTTCTTTGGATGAATTTGTGACAAACTTAATAAAATGTTTGGAAAATCTTATTCCACATTATTTTATAACAAAAGCCCAATCTAATTTCCTGAAAGAAACTAAAGCAAATCTTGTGTTCTTGGGGGGGGGGGGGGGTAACCACAGATTTTAAAATATAAAGAATATTGTGTTGTAGATATTAAATTATAAAGATCCACTGATATACTGGTGTTTTGTTACATTTAAATATATATTTAGAAGGTTCACATTCACAATATTACTTACATTGGATAAAGAAAGTGCATCTTGCAAAGTAAGTGATACTGCAAAAATATATTATTTATTTCCATATTTATTTATACATAGCCAATTATATTTTTTAATTTCAGCACTCTAAATATAATCTTTATTCTGACTTTTTAGTTTTAAAAAAATTGCATACAATTTTAACAAATCTTAATTTGTAATATAAAAATTCTATATTTGTTAAAGGTTAATGATTAATTTCATTTAATGTAGTTTTTCATATTTGATTAATGTTTATTTCAATATTGATGTATACAACTATTATGAAAATATTTATAGAAAAATGCCATTGAATCCAATGATAGATGTACATTTACATGACAAACATGTGATACAATTGAAAATTAATTACAATTGATTAATTCCAGATAATGTGTGATATGTACTAGGACTGTCAATTACAAATTTTCTACTATAATAAAAATAAATATATCAGTGTGATTTTAAGGACTCAGATTTATTAATTAATTCAAAACCATTAATAAGCAATTATTTAGATACCATAAGCAAAGTTAGAGAAGGGCAAAATTTTTACATAAGCAATGGGAAAGACATCATTTTTATTTCATAACTAGAAACCCCAATGTGTAAACTGTTATTTAAAACAAAAAGAAATTGGAATTTTACATTGCCTTTTTGTGGAGAGCATTTTTCGTAAAATGGCCAAAATAATCATAACTTTACATTTTGGCTCAATTTTTTGGCTCTAAAAATTATAAATAAATTTTTAAATATTTTTTATTAGAATCTGCATATTTTGACGTACTTACAGTGATATTTTTAAGCTCATTCGGATTTTAGATCCAGAGAAACAATTTTTTGAAGATGAACTGAAGTCTAAAAATACAGACTTAGAAATGTACGATTTCAGAAAAATCCAAAATTTTGACGTCCCATATTTCAAAAACTATGAGGTCTAGGAAAGAAAAATTTTTAATGGGTTCATATCTAGGTAGGGGTAGTATGTACACAAAGTTTCACCCAAATCCCTGTCGGGCAGGTTACAAGGTCTGGTTGAATTGACATGGAATGACCCCTCTATTTATTGATCTTACGAAGGCATAGAATAACGTTCCAATCGCAAAATTATGGAATGTATTAAAGGAAATGAATATAAATTAAAATATTATTGGTGCAATTCAAGAACTTTACAGACAATCAAAAAACAAAGATTAAACTAGGCCAAAGACTGTCAAAAGGTTTTATAACAGATAAAGGACTCAGACAGGGATATTGTGTCTCCCCAACACTTTTAGGTAGCTTTCAATACAAAAAAAGTCCTTCCGGCCTGTACCGGGAGGAAAAGGTAGCTTTCCTATATCTTCGTTTTAAAATTTTAGCTAATGTTACACGAAAACAGCAAGTTAAAATGCAAAGAAACGTTTACAAAAGATTCGTTAATACTGAATTTGAATAAGAAATTCGCCAAATTATTGAGCAATAGCTAAATTAACTTCATTTATGAAGACATATTTTGGTCGCCAAATTTGGCGATATTTCGCCAAATGTCGCCAATTTTGGCGCTAACGGATATGAATATATAGTTTTATGCGTATGATTGGGAAAATTATTACAACAATGAAAGAAAATAATTTGCGAGTAATCGCGTTAATGTGCTGTTTTGTTTCAAAATGTCAGCCACCCTAGAATTTCAAACTGCTCTATCTCAGTCATTTTTTAAGATAAAGGTAAACCAAAAAATGCTCTGGAATCCTTGTATCAAGGCCTAACAAGTAATTAAAAAATAAATTTGAATTTTTAACTTTTTTGTATATTTATTTTAGTTTTAAATGGCCGCCATCTTGAAACAGCATGGCGGACCAAGCTGGCCAACGAACTCGGTCGAGACATTGGTTAGCTTAATACACACAATTTGTTTCATCCAAATTGATTTATAAATACGAGCGTTATCGTATGACATATGTCAGATATATATATACAGTCAAACCTCGTTAACATGAACACGCTTAACGTGAATTACTTTTAACATGAATTGTTTTCATAGTCCCCTATAAAAACGAGTACAAAGATTTGATACTGATAACATGAATTACTGTTAACATGAACAAAATTTTGATTCCCCTTGATGTTCATGTTAACGAGGTTCGACTGTATATATATATATATATATATATATATATATGGATATATCTATATATATAAATCAACACTTGAACGGAGGGTGGTTTTGGGGTCTGGGGGTCATGATCGGTGAAAATATATCGAAATTTTCCGGAACTGCTTTCCTCCGAACGGCTGCAATAGGTAGCTTTATACAATCAATTTTGATGAAACTAATTGTGTGTATTAAGCTAACCAATGTCTCGACCGAGTTCGTTGGCCAGCTAGGTCCGCCATTTTGTTTCAAGATGGCGGCCATTTAAAAATTTAAAACTAAAATAAATATACAAAAAAGTTAAAAATTCAAATTTATATTTTAATTACGTGTTAGGCCTTGATACACAGGATTCCAGAGCATTTTTTGGTTTACCTCTATCTTAAAAAACGGCTGAGATAGAGCAGTTTGAAATTCTAGTGTGGCTGACATTTTTAAACAAAACAGCACATTAACACGATTACTCGCAAATTATTTTCTTTCATTGTTGTAATAATTTTCCCAATCATACGCATAAAACTATATATTCATATCCGTTAGCGCCAAAATTGGCGACATTGGCGCCAATATTGGCGACCAAAATAAGTCTTCATAAATGAAGCCAATTTGGCTATTGCTCAATAATTTGGCGAATTTCTTATTCAAATTCAGTATTAACGAATCTTTTGTAAACGTTTCTTTGCATTTTAACTTGCTGTTTTCGTGTAACATTAGCTAAAATTTTAAAACGAAGATATAGGAAAGCTACCTTTTCCTCCCGGTACAGGCCGGAAGGATTTTTTACAATTTATGTTGAAGAAGCATTGAAAATTTGGAAAAAAAATTGCAGAGGAATGGGAATTAATGTGGATGGAAAATCAATTTTCACTCTGCAATTTGCAGATGATCAAGTTATAATTGCATGTTGCAAAAAATAAAAATGATATAGAGAAAATGACGATAAAAATTAAGGAAGAATATGAGAAATGGGTATTCTACATGAACGTTTGTAAGACCAAATACCTATGTCTAGGAGGAAATGAGACAGAACTAAATTTAAAAAGTCCTTCCCGCCTGTACCGGGAGGAAAAAGAAGCTTTCCTATATCTTCGTTTTAAAATTTTAGCTAAAATGTTACACGAAAACAGCAAGTTAAAATGCAAAGAAACGTTTACAAAAGATTCGTTAATACTGAATTTGAATAAGAAATTCGTCAAATTATTGAGCAATAGCCAAATTGGCTTCATTTATGAAGACTTATTTTGGTCGCCAAATTTGGCGATATTTCGCCAAATGTCGCCAATTTTGCCAAATTTGGCACTAACGGATATGAATATATAGTTTTATGCGTATGATTGGGAAAATTATTACAACAATGAAAAAAAATCATTTGCGAGTAATCGCGTTAATGTGCTGTTTTGTTTAAAAATGTCAGCCACCCTAGAATTTCAAACTGCTCTATCTCAGCCATTTTTTAAGATAGAGGTACACCAAAAAATGCTCTGGAATCCTTGTATCAAGTCCTAACACGTAATTAAAAAATAAATTTGAATTTTTAGCTTTTTTGTATATTTATTTCAGTTTTAAATTTTTAAATGGCTGCCATCTTGAAACAAAATGGCGGACCAAGCTGGCCAACGAACTTGGTCGAGACATTGGTTGGCTTAATACACACAATTAGTTTCATCAAAATTGATTTATAAATACGAGCGTTATTGTATGACATAGGTCAGATATATATATATATATATAAATCAACATTTCAACGGAGGGTGGTTTTGGGGTCATGACCGGTGAAAATATATCGAAATTTTCCGGAACTGCTTTCCTCCAAACGGCTGTAATAGGTAGCTTTATACTTTTTTGTATTGAAAGCTACCTAATAATAACATAAAAGTCCTTCTGGCCTGTACTGGGAGAAAAAGGTAGCTTTCCTATATCTTTGTTTTAAAATTTTAGCTAAGGTTACACGAAAACAGCAAGTTAAAATGCAAAGAAACGTTTACAAAAGATTCGTTAATACTGAATTTGAATAAGAATTTCGTCAAATTATTGAGCAATAGCCAAATTGGCTTCATTTATAAAGACTTATTTTGGTCGCCAAATTTGGCGATATTTCGCCAAATGTCACAATTTTGATAATTTTGTCGCCAATTTTTGCCGCCAAGCTCGCCAATTTCGGCGCTAACGGATATGAATATATAGTTTTATGCGTATGATTGGGAAAATTATTACAACAATGAAAGAAAATAATTTGCGAGTAATCGCGTTAATGTGCTGTTTTGTTTCAAAATGTCAGCCACCCTAGAATTTCAAACTGCTCTATCTCAGCCATTTTTTAAGATAGAGGTAAACCAAAAAATGCTTTGGAATCCTTGTATCAAGGCCTAAAACGCAATTAAAAAATAAATTTGAATTTTTAACTTTTTTGTATATTTATTTTAGTTTTAAATTTTTAAATGGCCGCCATCTTGAAACAAAATGGCGGACCAAGCTGGCCAACGAATTCGGTCGAGACATTGGTGACCTTAATACACACAATTAGTTTCATCAAAATCGATTTATAAATACGAGCGTTATCGTATGACATAGGTCAGATATATATATATATATATATATATATATATGGATATATATAAATCAACATTTGAACGGACGGTGGTTTTGGGGTCTGGGGGTCATGATCGGTGAAAATATATCGAAATTTTCCGGAACTGCTTTCCTCCGAACGGCTGCAATAGGTAGCTTTATACTTTTTTGTATTGAAAGCTACATAAAAATAGGAAGCTGTGAGTATTATACCTTGGTCTTGACATTAATAGAGAAGGCACAGACTCACGGTAAATTAAATTACAGAATCTGTGAAGGAAGAAAGGCTGTAAAACTTTTAAACTCTATTTGGTGGAGTGAGGAGATCTCCAGGAAAAGACAATATAATATGTACAATTCTATTGTAAAGAGCATTTTGTTATATGGAGCAGAGGGATGGAGAATTGTAGAGACTGAAAGAAAGAAATTAGCAGCAGTGGAAATGGATGCCCTAAGAAAATCATGCAGGATATCAAGAATAGAGAGAAATAGAAATGAAAGAATAAAAGAAATGATGAAAATAAAGGGAACCATATTAGACGATCTCCAAAAGAAACAATTAATCTGGTATGGTCATGTTAAAAGAATGAGTGACGACAGACTACCCAAAATCGCATCTAATTACAGAACAAACCAAAAAAGGAAACGAGGAAGACCACGAAAGACCTGGATGGATGATATAAGAAAGTCATGAAGGATAGGGGTCTGGAAGAATGGACCCTTGACCGGAAGAAATGGCGTGGTCTCTTGTAGCGTTTTCGGATGGCGGCACCTGATGACGCCACAAACCAAGTTGATATATATAGCAATTTTAATAATCTATATATATATTTGTCTTACGTGGCGCGAAAATAGGGCTGAATTTGTAACTTATGGTTTGGCAACAACTGTAGTTTCCAGAACTCAGACCAATGAACAGACTAGATTGTGTTAGATCAGCTCCACCCTCCAATATGGCGGTCAGTGTGAGAGCAGTGAAACCATAGCATGAAACTCAAAATAGCAATTATTAAAAATAAAATAACATGTAAGTAATCCAAAGCGTCTTAGATGATTCCTCATTCAAATTATGAGCAATATCGTTAATTTCAAATGAATTCTCAGCTCTTATTTAGAATTCATTTACGAATTTCACTCACTCAAAAGTCGGAGAAAAAAAATCAACTGTCTCGGTTGCACCTGCCGCCATCTGTTGCTGTATTGATGAAGTAAAAAATAATTTCTTTTGTAAACATCTAATCAATCAGAACTATAAAATGTCGAACGAAATTTAAACATCTTCCTATCACGTAGTTTTTTTTCTAATGAATTTAAGTCGTGCTGTACAAAAGATCCTTTTTTCATAGTATTTAAATAATTTATAGGTCCATTGGTAGCGCCAACTAAATGCATTTTCAGTTGTGTTTTCAACGGAGAATTATTTTTTTACATAAAAAAAAAATTGTCAATTTCATATGTTCAAATGTTTTATGGTAGAACTTATTCCGGCTAGAATTGCTGAAAAAAAGGGGCGAGCGAACGAAGCGAGCTGTGACCGCGTAGCGGTCTCAATGTGAATTGCTTCGCAATTCACGGGGGGGGGGGGGGGGGGGGGGGTTGGCGAGCGTTAGTGAGTAGGGGGCTGAGCCCCTTAGTAACTTTGTATTTTTATGAAAATACAACGTAAAAAACAGACTATTTTGATGTAAAAAAAAAAAATGGTTGGATTAAAAATGATTGCGATATCAAAAAACAACCCCCCCCCCTCCCCATAGAGATATCGTACGATATCAAGTGCCTGACCATCTTCCCCCTAAAGTGATAACGTTATACATATTCACAGTCCCAAGAAATCTTTCCGTTATTTGACGACATTTCCGTCTGTTGTCTAAAATCTCTTGTATCTAAATTTTCTTACAGAATTTCAGGAAATTTTGAACTTATGAGTTTCTGAGATTTGAGGGAAAAGGACATGCGCAAGAAAATCCGTTTAAAACGAAAAAATGCTTGCAGTAGGGTTGCGGGAATTTTCCTGTGATTTGACAAAAAGGCAGCTTTTATTGGGGAATTTCAGATAAATTTTACATCATATTAATGAAATTTTCGTGTTTTGTGGGAAAACACTTACCAAAGCAGAAATGTTCATGAATAAACGGAATATATTCAACGGAGAAATACATGTCAATTCACAGATTTCTTTTTTAAAAAGGGGACCGGAAAGGGTTGAAATGATGAAATGAAGGAAGTTTGATCGTGAATTAGAAATCCTGTAATTAATTTAGACCATTACTTCTTTTTGCATTCATATATATATATATGTTTTATCGAAATTAAAATATATAAATATCAAAGATTTGGGTCCTTAAAAGAATTCTTCACGAAATTTTTCATTTTAAAACAGGACCCTTCACAAAAAATCTCATCTTAAAACAGGATTCTTCACAAAAAATATCATCTTAAAATAGGAGCCTTCACAAAATTCTTTGTCTCAAAAATTGACCTTTCACAAAATTTTTCCACCTTCAAACTGAACCTTTCACAAATTTAATCATTTAAAAATAAAATCCGTCCTGTCACAAAAAAATTGAACTCATCAAAGAACATATTACTTAGCTTTTATATGCGTAAATACACCGGAACTTGAATATAGCGATAATTTCAAATTAAAAAATGATTATATTTGTTAAATTAAAAAAAAAAAAAAAAAAAAAAAAAAATTCAATATTGTACGACAGAATAAATCTTGCAAAACTGGTTTTGTTACGATTTTAAAGTTCCAATTTTGAGTCGGCATATCGTATTTTCATTCTTTATTGTGTCCCACTTCAATTATAACTGAAGAAACAAAAACAAATTGTAACAAATTAAAATATATACAACCCCTTCGGCCCTGACATCCTACTAATAGGATATATCTTTTATTGAGTATTTATTTTGTCTTAAACATTATTTTTATTAATTCCAGCACCTAATAGTGATAGTATGAATCTCTACATTTCCTATTATGACTTCACTTATGTTTAGCACTTAGTGATAATAATATTAATAATAATTTTCATAATTATTAGCAAGCCGTTGGCATTTCTTTTAATTAAAACATACGTTTCACTCTTTAAATTAAAATTTGGGAATCCTTTTCCGAATTGGTAATTTGTGATAAAAGATAAAAAATATTACTAAATTTTTATGCTTGTTTAATTTATTTGTAATACGACATTTTCCAAACGTCTTCAAAAATTCTTCCTTAGACTATTGTTATATGAAAAACACGCAAAATAACTACATTTGTGAGGTTTTGGTAAAGAACGCATTCGTAAACTTTCATTAAACCCTAACTTCTGTGATCCCGATAGCTATTTTTAGTTTTGCTAGCATAACAGTAATGCTATCAAGGGGTTAAAATAATAATCCATAAAAATTTATCATAATTTTTGTTACAAATTTAAAACATTATTTTGTTGGTTTTTCAGGTAAAGTTTGGTAGAGAATTTAATTTCCTCAACAAATGTTTTTGGTATACTTAATTATTGGCCTTTAACTTATTTTGTGCATTTTTTTTTTTAAATAAAACCTCTGTATTTTTTTTTCTTTTTACTTTTTTTTCTACGAAATGAAGTGAAAAAAATTGAACAGTAATTTTAGAAATTTCCCTATCATTAGCCGATGGGAAAACAATGACATTTTTAAAGATTCATGCATATAAAAGAAGGATTAATAATTTTTTTCGAAATTTCCAACCTGTTTTTCCATTGACTAGCAGTAAGAATTGAGTTAAATTATCGATCTGAAAACTGCCAAAACAGAATCGAGGAAGAAAAATGGCATTTGTCATTGTTTATCTTTCAAATCGATAGCTACAGACAGAATCGAAAATTATGCTTTAAAGAATTTAATATTAAAACTTTTTAGGATTTAAAATTGTTTAGTAATGTTTTTTGGTATATTTAATTTCCCTTTAACCTCTTTTGTGAATTTTTTTTTTCTAAAATCTCTCGGCATATGTATATTTTCAAACCAAATGAAGTGAAAAAAAAAATTGAAGCATATCTTTAGATCTGATATATATATATATATATATATATATATATATATATATATATATATATATATATATAAGATATTGTAACTTACTTTTCAGTGTGCAGATGACAGTAAATATACTATAGGGCACCAATTCTGATTTTCGCTCCAATAATTCTGCATATACAATAAAATGGTCATCACTGCATGTTTTGTCTCCTCTCAGAATTCCACTGGCAAACTGTTCCACGCTGCCATCCAATTTTTTCAAGCCAAAATAGTATTCTGTTACGTATGGTCGCATTACGTTGCTGCGAAGAAACAGCGAAATTTTCTTCCGCGACTTATAATATTTCGAACATAATCTCAATTGCCAAGAAATATCTTCAGTACGGAATGTTGGGCTCAGATACATGTAATGTCTTTTAAATTTAACGACTGAAAAAAATTTAAAAATCCTCCATTGAAACTGAAACTGTTTTACTTCCTGTGTCACTTCTTCAACTCTGCCAAGTACTCTCACAGCCGCCATCGGTAATGGTAATGAAGTCCTCTTGCAATTAGAGGTAAGTAGCACAGAAATCCTGAAAATAAATAAAATAAAATAAAAGTGTGTAAAAAAATACTTAATGTCTGACAAAAATGTCTCTGTACTACGCATAGGGGATTCCCACCCTTTTCCAAAAAAAAAAAAAAAAAAAAAAAAAAAAAGTTGTTCGTCAGTAAACTTCCCGATTCCCCTCGCTAACGTTAATCCTATGGGCGTAGGATGCATTCGTATATTTAAAATATTTTTAACTTCTGTTTTCTGTGCACACTTCTTAAAGGATGTCTCTTTTTTCTTAGTTGTCAAAAATTTTCTAAAATATATACTTAATTTTATGTGAAGTGTTAAAATCTTATTCAGTTTCGCTAAGATTTTAACACATAAAAATATAAATTAAGCACATATTTTAGAAATTTTTTGACAACTAAGACAAAAAAGAGACATGCTATAAGAAGTGCACATTTAAAACAGAAGTTAAAAATATTAATTCCCCGAGGAGATATTTTAAATACACCAATGCATCTTACGCCCATTGGATTAACATTAGCGAGGGGAATCGGGAAGTTCACTGACGACAAAATTAATTTTTTTTAGAACTTTTATAAAACGAAATAAAGAATTCCATACTTAAGTTTTTTTTTTTTTTTTTTTTTTTTTTTAAGAATCTTTATAGTTTTTAAGGTAAAAAATTGGAAAAGTTATTAAACAAACTTTATTTTCAGATACAGCGTCACATATAAAATACTAACATAGCCACTCAAATTATTACTATCAAAATATGAATTTATTTTATTGAAAACTAAATGAAAATTTTCCTTAAAATTAGTTAAGGATATCCAAATAGCTTCATTTAGCAATGATTTGACTAATTTAAACTTAGTTCACTAGCCTGAAATATAATTTACATATGGACCAAAAATATTTGTAATATAATAAATAAATTTCTGCACTTTCAATTTATTTTAAGCTTTCATAATTCATGAGGCAAATGTTTCATGTAGGAAAATATAATAACCATGAACGAGAATACACAATAACCTCTTCCGAGTTACTAACGATTCCGAAAAGCGTTCCTTATCTTTAGAAACCTCAGAAACTAATATCATTTCGATATTGAAAGGAGCATTTATGAAAACGAAGTATTTTGCTGCCACTGATTCTCGAAAACGTTTTCGAGTAGTTTTTATAGTGAATTAATCAGTTTCTTCAACCCGGAATATAGGTTTTCTGGATGCTATTAATTCCCAAATTAGCATTTTCATGTTCAAGAAACATGTTTTATAGACAAATATGATACATTAACAGAATTAACGTAATTTATAAACATAAAATCAATAATAATGTTTGGTTACTCTTGAATGCATAAATTCAATTGCTCAGCTTAAAATGTTTAAATTGAGAATTAATCAGTTTCTTCAACCCAGAATATAGGTTTTTCGGATGCTATCAATTCCCAAATTAACATTTTCATGTTCAACAAACATATTTTATATACAAATATGATACATTAACAGAATTAACGTAATTTATAAACTTAAAATCAATAATAATGTTTGGTTACTCTTGAATGCATAAATTCAATTGCTCAGCTTAAAATGTTTAATTGAGAAATGGTAACATCCTAAAAAAAACTGATTAATATACTATAAAAACTACTTAGAAACGTTTCCAAAAATTAGTGGCAACAAAATAAACTTCTTTATATATATATACATCTACAAAAAATACTTTTCAAAAGTAAAAAAAGTTGTGGCTAAGAAATGGTGCAATATCAAATTTCCAAGCTATTATATTACTTATTTAACTTTTTTCCATTAAATCAGTTATCACATATATAAGTCGAGTGCCTAAGTATATGTTAATAGAAATCGTTTTCTCCTGTAACGAGTTCTGAAAATTCATTTTTTTTCAAATTATGCATGATGGGCTTGGCGGCCATCTTTGCATATTATTCACAAAATTCTAAGCACCCAAATCCATAGTTAAAGTCCGAAGTTAAAATTATTATTTAAGCAAATATTTTAAGAGTTTCATTTATAGACTTGTATGCTCTAAAAATTGTGTCTTAAGATAATGATGACTTATCTTAAAGATTCATCTTATGGTTTATTTTTTAGAGTAATTAATAATTTCAAACTAGTAAAAATCAATTTCTCAAAATATCAGTATTATCTAATTTATCTGTCCGTAGTTAAAATCTGAAGTTCGAAATTGTTATAAACATATTACATTGCAAACATATTACGCTTTTACTTTAGAAATTTGGGTGCTTACAAATATGGAAAGATGGCTGCCAAGCCCATCATGCATACTTTGAAAAAAATTGAATTTTCAGAACTCGTTAGGATGTATTTAGTACAGGAGAAAACGATTTCTATTAACATATACGTAGGTACTCGACTTATATATATGATAACTTATTTAAAGGAAAAAAGTTAAATATGTAATATAATAGCTTGGAAATTTGATATCACACCATTTTTTAGCCACAACTTTTTTTTTTTTTTTTTTTACTTTTGAAAAGTTGTTTTAGTAGATATCATTTCTTTTTTTTTAAAATAGATTAAACATAATTTAAATAATCTAAACATGAGAAATAAAATTACATTTGACTTTCAGTCATTGTTTAAAGGGTTAGCTAGAAATACCAATAGATTTTTCAATTAAACTAATTACACTCTTAAAAACAACATACTAAATGTGGCTTGTTATAATACTTGTTATCCTCCGATAAAAAATATCACTGACTTATCCATGAAATGAATAAAAATGGAATACGTACATAGCGTGTCAGTGCTGCATTTGAAATCAAACGTGATATCAAGCTCTTTTATTATTAGCACTAGCTGGCTTCGCCCGCTAGCAGGCCCCTAATTTACATCGGGGCATTGAATCTTGTAAAACCTCGAATAAGATAAACCTCAAACCGAACGAACCTCCGACCTGGTTCTCCGGTGCCGAAGGCAGCGGGGAACCAGGATTGACCAATCCCTTGATTTGCACATCGAATAGTATAAACCTCTAACCAAACGAACCTCCGACACGGGTCCCCGCTGCCTTCGGCACCGTATAGCAGTCGTGCTGTGCACGCTCAAGTTCCATCTTCCACCACCAGGTAGCGCAATCTGTTCTATATGAGCCTCGGGTACGGATATCGTTAAGGCTATAGATGTCGAGTCTAATGAGCTATACCCTGTCGTGATCCAGCCCATAGAACCAGAGATAGGAAAGTGCCCCCTGGTGGTGAAAAAACGAACTAAAATCTGAAAGCTCTATCGATGTCGAGTCGAATGAGCCATATCCCGTCGTAATCCGACCCATAAAAACAGATAGGAAAGCGCCCCCTGGTGGTGAAAGCTAATCGCGTTTGGGGGCTAAAGTGGGGGGGATGAACACCGGAGATGCATAATAGGATTAAGCGGTCACAGACCTTTCCAACGATGTATCGCATGAGGGGTATGTGTAAAATTTAGAAAATACACTCCCCCCCCTGCATAATATGATTAAGCATTCACAGACCTTTACAACGATATATAGCATGAAAGATGTCGGCAAAATTTAGAAAAGTGCCCCCTTTGGGGGGGGAAGGTGGGAGGATGGACCCCGAAGATACATAATATGAATAAGTGGTCACAGGCCTTTCGAACAATGTATCACATGAGTAGTGTCGGGGGGGGGGGGAGGGCGCAAAATGTGGGGGTGACACCTGTGGTGCATAACATGAATAAGTGGTCACAGCCCTTTGTAACGATATGTGACATGACGGATATCGTTAAAATTTAGAAAAGTGCCCCCCCCCCTTGTGTAGGCAAAATGTGTTCCGCCCCTCCCTATAATTTTTTACGCGGCTTTATTTTTAAAATTTATGTTATATGTTATAAAATATCATAAAGTTTCAAACAGATAGCCTTATTATACTTCCTAATTTTGTTCACGCCCCTCCACATCCCCTCCCCGAAATGTGACGCGCCATTCTTTTTTATAAATTTTTTATCATGTGTTATAAACTATCTTAAAGTTTAAAACAGTTCGCATTGGTATTTAATATATTTTCTGAAATTACTATTATATATAGAATAATATAGAAATAAACCCTCCTTTAGCTTGTAATTGAGGTATATGAATAATTTTTAGAATTTCTGAAAGCTGATTTTTATTTATTTATTTTTTGTTTATTTATTTATTTTTTGCCTTGCCCTGTGCATGTTTGGAATTTCTTAGCAATTTCTTAGGTTTGCATTATTTTATTCAATTAAACATTGTACTGCTACAATAAATTTAAATGGAAACTTCACTTCTAAAACAAAAATAATTTAACAACTGGATTTCATTAATTTATAGGAAAATGACGTGAAAGGTATTCCTGCAAACAAAATGCCTGTCCTTTACCATGTTTTTTTTTTTTTTTTTTTTTTTTTTTTTTTTTTTTTTTTTTTTTAGAAATAAGTGAATCACATTTAATTAATTTCAAAAATTTTGTTTACGTTTGGAACGAAATTTTAAATGTCGATAACTCTTAATGTATACATTTTAGAAGGTACATCTTCTCTCAAAAACTAATTTATTTTTGAAGATCTTTCTAAAAACGTAAATATTATATTTAAATAAAAACCACTACGTCTGATTACTTTATTTTATAATATTAAAAGAACACGCATTTTATCAGACAATTAAATACACTAAACAAACATGAGTGAAAAATTGACCTGGGCCAGGACTCGAACCTGGGACCTTATATGTACCGTGTTGACGCTCTGCGACTGAGCCAACCAGACCGATATCCTTGACTGGCAATTTCTCATACTTATGTTGGAAACAGTCATCTGCCACAGTTTGCAGTCATATTTAATTGTCTGATAAAATGTGTGTTCTTATAATTATGAAGTTTTATTTAAAAAAAAATATCTTCAAAAGAAAATGGCTGACTTGCAGATGAAATTTGATGTGGTTATAATCTGTAACTGATTTGTGCTATTATAATACAGATAGTACATGGTCGTTGGCGGGTTTTATCTCTGTTTTGGCATAATTTTTTAATCGCCAAGTTAATTAACAGATTTTTGCTAATTAAGGATAGAAAATATTTTGGAGTTATAAGGATGTTTCTTTCAAGCAATTCAGTAATCGAGCCTTTAAAGTTTGTGACGTCATCAAGCCCCGATTTTATTTGAATTGCAATGCATTTTATAAGTAGTTTACACATTTTTATTTTAATATTTTACATTATGCATATCCATGATGGGTAAGTATTACGGTGGCCCCCAACGATTAGTTTTCATTCGTGGTTATAATATATTTTTGTAGATTACGAAACTTTTGTCATTTTTTACAGTGTGAGACATTCAAATTACTTTCACATTCTAAAAAATTCTCAATTCATCAATATCTGAACAAATTTTATTAAGACAGGGGTCGATGCAGGTTTTTTTTTTTTTTTTTTTTGGGGGGGGGGGGGCATTTTCTGAAAAATAAAAGTCATTTTTGTGAAATTTCTTATATATTTTTGTGAAAAAGAAACTTTTGTCTTTTTTTACAGTGTGAGACAATCACATTAGGTTCACGTTTTAAAAAATTCTCAATTTATCAATATCTGAACAAATTTTATAAAGACAGGGCTCGGTGCATGGTTTTTCTTGGGGCCCATTTTCTGAAAAGTAAAAGTTTATTTTTGTGAAATTTCTTGTATTTTTGTGAAAAAGAAACTTTTGTCTTTTTCTACAGTATGAGGCAATCAAACTACGTTCACATTTAAAAAAATTCTCAATTGTTCAATATTTAAACACATTTTATTAAGACAAGGGTTGGTACAGTGTTTTGCTTGGGGCCCATTTTCTGAAAAATAAAAGTTATTTTTGTGAAAAAGAAACTTTTGTCTTTTTTTACAGTTTGAGACAATCAAATTAGGTTCACATTTAAAAAGATTCTCAAATCATCAATATCTGAACAAATTTTATTAAGACAGGGATAGCTGCCGAGTTTTTCTTGGGACACATTTTGTGAAAAATAAAAGTTATTTTCGTGAAGCCATAAAACACTTTTTAACTATGTTTGAAAGCGTTAATAAAATGTATATTTTACAAAAAAAGAAGAATTAAGAAATTATCATTAGGGCATGTTATAACTTTTAAAAAAAAAATCGATTTTTTTTCGCATATTTTCACTTCTTAAACCACCCATACTCAACTTCCAGCGGCCCGAGACACATAATCATTCATCAATATTTACTCCATATATGAATTTCGTCAATCGGGGGCATAAAAATCATGAATTTCGTCGATCGGACGTGTACAAATCATGAATTACGTCGACCGAGCGCGTAAAAATCATGAATTTCGTCATTCGAGAGCGTAAAAATCACAAAATTTCGTCATTCGGGAGGGTAAAAATCATGAATTTCGTCGAACGGGCGTGGGAAAATCATGAATTTCGTCAATCAGGTGCATAAATATCAGGAATTTTGTCGATTGAGTGCGTAAAAATCATGAATATTGTCGAACAGGCACGGAAAATCACGAATATAGTCGATCGGATGCGCGAAAATTATGAATTTTGTTGATCGGGCGCGTAAAGATCATGAATTATGTCGAAAGAGCGCGTAAAAATCATGAATTTTTTCGAAAGGGCACGTAAAAATTATGAAATTTGACGAACGGGTGCGTAAAAATCACGAATATCGTGGATCGGGGATGGGGAAAATATTGAATTTCGTCGATCGGTCAAGGAAATATCGTGAATTTTAGGGAAAAAAGGAAATCAGAAAATCCTGCATTTGACCGGTTCTTTCCATATTTTTAATCGCCAGTTTTTCAAGTTTAATCGACAAGTGGCGACTGCTTATTTTCACCTTTAGGTTGAAAGCCGAATATCTCAACCCATTGAAGAAAATAAACAGAAGAGATTCATTCATTATGAGTCATTAAAATATTAAATCATGGAGGCAATCATTCGCAAAGCAAGATCTCCATGGTGAAATTTGCAGTGCTCTGGGGTGTCGAAGAAAAATTTGCATCTGTAAACGTGGCATACATAAGAACAAAACTAGTCGGATATACCAATCCCAAAACTTTCTTCTATCTCACACATGTTAATGCTTCGAAATTTGCCATCAAACTGCCAAAATAAATCAAAATTATTTGTCATTCTGTTGTACATCAGCTGCTTGGGAATCGTCGGGTTACCTGGATGCGAGCAGCCGATGTATCATACTAAACTACGAAAAGTCCTTCTGGCTTGTATCATCTGGAAAATATAGCATCCCTATAGCTTGGTTTTGAGATTTTAGCTAATTCTACTGAAAATACACGAAGCTAAAATGCACGGAACCCAATTACATAACAGTTATTCCCAGTTCTCGTCAATATTGAATTTGAATGAGAATATCGCCAAATTAGACAGACATAGCCAAGTTGGCTTCTTACATGGAAACATATTTTTGTCGCTAAATTTGGCGATATTTCATCAATTGTCGCCAAGCGTGGCGAGAATTTGACATTGGCGAATATAAATATATAGTGTTAAGCATGTAATTGTTGAAACGATGGTTACAACAATGAAATAAAATTTGGCGAAATCATGTTCACTAAAACTCATAAATTAATCCCGTTTATGGAGAAATCCTGCTGTATTGTTTCAAAATGTGAGCCACCCTATAAATTCAAACTGCTATATCTCAGGCTTTTTTTAAGATAGAAAGAAGCAAAACAAAAAATGCTCTGGAATCCTTGGATCAAGGCCGAACATTTAAAGTAAAAAGTTTGGTACTTTTCGGTTAGCCGGGCGCCAGTGAAATGTGTATATCTATATATACATATATATGTATACATACACACATATATGTATGTGTATATTATTATATGTATATCTATACATACATGTATATATATGTGTGTGTATGTATATGTATATATGTGTATATATAGATATACATATTTCACTGGCGCCCGGCTAACCGAAAAGTACCAAAAGTTTTTAGGATTTCTAATTTTTACGTACAGTTTTTTGAAATTGAAATGCTTAAATAGCCATCACAGCGCCCCCTGCAGGCGCAATATCACCAAATTCCACTGGGACCTGCAGGCTATAGTCAAAAGCATATACAAAAAATTTGGTTCAATTACCTGCGTAACTTCATGCACTTTTCGATGATACAATAGTGAAAATGGAACAAAAATCGCGATCGCAGCGCCTCCTTTCGTCGAAATATTCCCAAATTCAACTGGGACCTGCAGGCCATAGCCAAAAACATAGAAAAAAAAATTTGGTTCAATTATCTGCATAACTTCATACACTTTTTGATGATACAATGAGGACAGACAGACAGACATTTTCTAAAAACATGTTTTTCGGAATCTCTGATCCCTAAAACGTTTAAATCCGTCGAAAAAATTTTGGATTACAATACTTTCTTCTATTATACATAGAAGAAAGTAAATAAAAAGAAAAGTGCCCAGTTAAACTGACGGCATTGCGCTCATAGTCTATTCACATTAATTGTATATTATACTTTTATTTCAAAGAATAATGCCCTCGAAAAATAAAGAAATCGATAATAAATTAGGGGGGATTATCCCCCTGTTCCCCTCCTTTATACTTAACCAGTGAACCACCAAAACTAACCAGGGAAGCACCTTATCACAATGAACTTAAATATACAAAATTTGAAGCAAATCAGAGAATTCTGCATCAAAACCCATTTATCTAACTTAAGGGGGGGGGGGATTAGCCCTCCCCCTTCCCCCGTTTATAGTTAACCAATGAACCATCAAACTAATCAGGGAAGAGCCGTATCACAATAAACTTGTATACAAAATTTGAAACATATAGGATAATTCTGCATGAAAAACCCATTTATCTAAATTAAGGGGGGGGGGGGGGGGGGAATAGCCCCCATTCCCCCCTTTATACTTAACCAATGAATCCCAAAACTAATCAGGGAAGCGCCTTATCACAATGAACCTATAAACAAAATTTGAAGCAAAACGGTTATTTCTAGAGTTATCGCGTTACGTACATACAGAACAGGCGGGCACATTAGCTCTCAGGCTTTGATAGCCTGTGAGCTAAAAAAGGCACACTCTCATTTCGCTCATAGCGGACGATATAATTCACTTCACTGAAATAATAAGGATGATTTTTTTACATTGTGAAACTAGTTCAAAATGAATCGCCAAGCGACCAAAATGTTTAGCCATATTACAGTGGCGTATCCAGGGGTTGGGCTGATGGGGCTACAACCCCCCCCCCCCCCCCCCCGAAATTGTCAAGAGTAAAATGAAAAAGTGTTCTTTTCTTTCTTTTTTAGATAAATTTGTAATTGTATTTCTGTTATACAGCGGATTAGCCATTCTTGTTAGTCCATATTAGTCCGCATTGGCATCACAGCATAAGCAGAGTAAGGGGCTGATGGGGTTATAACCCTACCTCCCCCCCACAAAAAAAAAATAGTCGAAAATCTCATGAAAAAAGTGCTGTTTTCTTCTTTTTTCTGCTAAATTTGTAATTTTTTTTGGTTATATAACAGACTACCCACTCTCTTCTTTTTAGCCCCATATTAGTTCACATCGACATCAGAGCATATCTAAAAAGAGGAAGGAGGCTGATGGGTTTACAGCCCCCCCCCCCTTTCCAGAAATAGTTGAATATTACATGAAAAAAGTGCTCTTTTTTCCTTCTTTGAGATAAATTTTATATATAGTTTTTGTCATACTATAGACTACCCACTCTCTTCTTTTTAAACCCATATTAGTCCACATTGACATCAGAGCATACCTAAAAAGGAGAAGGGGGCTGATGGGATTATAGCCCCCAAATCTTCCCGAAATAGTCGAACATCTCATGAAAATAGTGCTGTTTTTCTGTCTTTGAGATAAATTTGTATTTTTTTTTTTTCTTATGCAACAGACCATCCACTCTCTTTTTTAGCTCACAGGCTATCAAAGCCTGAGAGCTTATGTGCCCGCCCGTTCTGTATGTATGTATGTATGTATGTATGTACGTATGTAACGCGATAACTCTTGACAGAAATAACCGTTTTGCTTCCAATTTTGTTTATAGGTTCCTTGTGATAAGGCGCTTCCCTGATTAGTTTTGGGGATTGATTGTTTAAATATAAAGGGGGGAATGGGGGGGCTAACCCCCCTTAATTAAGATAAATGCTTTTTTCATGCAGAATTGTCCAATTTTCTTCAAATTTTGTATATAGGTTCATTGTGATAAGGTTCTTTCCTGATTAGTTTTGGGGGTTCATAGGTTAAGTATAAAGGGGCTAACCGGGGGGGGGGGAATCCTCCCCCTTAATTTAGATAAATGAATTTTTCATGCAGAGTTATCCGATTTTCTTCCAATTTTGTTTATAGGTTCCTTGTGATAAGGCGCTTCCCTGATTAGTTTTGGGGATTGATTGGTTAACTATAAAGGGGGGGGGGAACGGGGGGCTAACCCCCCTTAATTTGGATAAATGTTTTTTTCATGCAGAATTATCCACTTTTCTTCAAATTTTGTATATAGGTTCATTGTGATAAGGTTCTTTCCTGATTAGTTTTGGGTGTTCATAGGTTAAGTATAAAGGGGGTAACGGGGGGGGGGGTTAATCCTCCCCCCTTATTTTAGATAAATTATTTTTTTCATGCAGAGTTATCCGATTTTCTTTAAATTTTGTATATAGGTTCATTGTGATAATGTTCTTTCCTGATTAGTTTTGGGGTTCATAGGTTAAGTATAAAGGGGGTAACGGGGGGGTTAATCCTCCCCCCTTATTTTAGATAAATGATTTTTTTCATGCAGAATTATCCAATTTACTCCAAATTTTGTATATAGGCTCATTGTGGTAAGGCACTTCCCTGATTAGTTTTGGGGGTTCACTGGTAAAGTATAAAGGGGGGAACGGGGGATTGAACCCCCTTGATATAGATAAATGGATTTTTCATGCAGAATTATCAGATTTTTTCAAATTTTGTATATAGGTTCATTGTGGTAAGGCGTTTCTCTGATTAGTTTTATGGGTTCATTGGTTAATTATAAGAAGGAGAAACGGAGGATGGTTCTCCCCCTCTTAATATATTGTCGATTTCTTCATTTTTCGAGGGCTTATTTCAAATTCTTTGAAATAAGAATATAATTTACAGTTAGTGTGAATAGCCTGTGAGCTCAATGCCGTCAGTTTAACTGGGCAGTTTTCTTTTATTTACTCCCATATTAGTCCACATTGACATCAGAGAATACCTAAAAAGGGGAAGGGGGCTGTTTGTGTTACAGCCCCTCCCCGAAATAGTCGAGCATCTCATGAAAATAGTGCTGTTTTTTTGTTTTTTGAGATAAATTTGTACTTTTTTTTGGTCAGAGAACAGACTATCAACTCTTTTCTTTTTAGTCTCACATTAGTCACATTGCCATCAGAGCATACCTAAAAAGGAAAAGGGGGCTGATGGGGTTACAGCCACCCACCCCTCTCCCCAAATAGTTGAACATCTCATGAAAATAGTGCTTTTTTTTCTTCTTTGAGATAAATTTGTATTATTTTTTTGTCATAGAATAAACTATCCACTCTCTTCTTTTTAGTCCCATATTAGTCCACATCGATATCAGAGCCTACCTAAAAAGGAAAAGGTGACTGATGGTTTTACAGCCCCCCCCCCCTCTCGAAATATTCGAAAATCTCATGAAAAAAGTGCTGTTTTCTTCTTCTTGAGATGAATTTGTAATTTTTTTTTTTGGTTTTACAACAGACTACCCACTCTCTTCTTTTTAGCCCCATATTAGTTCACATTGACGTCAGAGCGTATCTAAAACGAGGAAGGGGATGATGGTGTTACAGAGGGCTCCCTCTTCCCGAAATAGTGAAACATCTCACGAAAATAATGCTGTTTTTATCTTCTTTGAGATATTTTTTTTTTGTTATACAACAGACTGCCCACTTTCTTCTCTTTACTCCCATATTAGTACAAAGTAACACCACAGCATATCCAAAGAGGGGGAAGGGGCTTATAGGACACAGACCCCCTTCCCCCCCACCTTTCAAAATGGAATGAAAAAGTGCCGATTTTTCTCTTTATGTTTGATATAAAATTAGAATTATTTTTTCAGTCATGCAATGGACAACCCACTCTTTTTTCTTTAGTCCCATATTAGTACACTAGGGGGGGGGGGGGGTTATGGGGTAACAGCTCCATTCCCCTTCCGAAGTGGTCGCAGTGAAATAAAAAAACTGACTTTGTTTCTTTCTTTTTGAGATAAATTTGTTTTATTTTCTGGCCTGCAACGAATTTGTTTTCTCGTTCGTTAGCCCCATATGCCTCTCAGTCCTGCAATCAAAATTACTTGAAACCACAAAATCTATTTTCAAATGACTGAAAAACAGTTCCATACATGTTTTAGTGGATAATTGAATACGTATAATATGCTCAATTGGCAAGATCTAGAAGTAGTTTAATTAATTTAAAGAATATTTAACTCTCTTCTACAGATGATGCCAAGACTAAAGAGGTATATTAGTGCGCAGTGACATTAAACATTATCGCCAAATCAGCAAATGTACAAACTGAAATTTTTTTTGTGAATGGCAATGTCAAGCAATATTATTGATTTTCGGATTTGGAAGGGTCTTTTAAAGATGCCCAGTAGTAATACTAAAAAAATAATCTCCTGTTGATTTGTTTGTTCCTGGTCTTTTTACTAGTGAAACGTTACGTGCTTTTCTAGATTTAAGGCTGTTCTCAAATACAAACTGGCTACTTTATGACATATTTTTTTTAATTCATTTTTGCTCGGATTTGCTCATTTTTGCTTGAAATTCACATGTCTTTTTATTCAGAAACTTTGCAATCGAAACACGTTTTTCCCTTTTTTTTGTAAAGGTAGAAAATCTTTCAGAAAGCACTGTTGAAGTTGGCGTCTTGAATCTTATTCCCGACGCGGCAGCCTGAGAAGCGCGAAAAATGAGTCGTTCATACGTTACCAGAATCACTTATAACTCGATAAGTAATTTATTTATCAAAAAATGGAAAACTCATCTCGATTCCAAATCTCTTCCATAGGCAGGCCTGCCAGTCTAATGCCTTTGCATTTAAAAATGTGTCAGAAAGTTTTCCGTTCATGAGCAGGGAGGAAGTTGCCTTTTTCAATATTTCAGAGTACGAGTGATCCAGCAAAAGATAAAAATTCTTTTCTATGAAAGTACAATATTACGAATAGTGTTCTTTTCTAATCGTTCTTATTTTGACACGATACACTTTAGTATCGGCATTTTTACCATTTGGAATATTTAACAAAAGAAGCATTAAATAAATTCACAGGTTAAAAATAAATTTAAGTCCAGTAATATTGTTAGCCATAATTCAATAACTTTAACTCTTTTTTAAAAAAAAGGGAAATCTGATGTTTAGTTTCCAATTAATTCTTAACTTGTTTCTCCTTGCAACTCCTTCACAAATTTGAGTTTTTTTTAACATATATTTCTAGAAGGTTAATAGCCATACGTTTGATCATCCTAGGAGCATGTATAACATGGGAAGGGGGAGATCAAGAAGGAATACTTGCTAACCCTAAGATTTTGAATTAAATTTTTGTTGGTATTAAAAAAGAGATTTTGCAAAGAAAGTTTGTTTTTTCCTGAACAGACCCTGACCATCAAAATTTTGGGCCATGGCAACAGAAAATATTTTTGGCCTTAATCATAGATTATCACATTTTTACAAATACTGTGAATGAGAACTATATGAATATAACTATGTAATGCACCCATTTAAATGAAAGACTGAGAATAAATGTGAACTGAAGTTTGATTATTATTATTATTATTATTGAAATTTCTTCGTAAAAATTAACTTGACAGACTCAACATACGCAACCCAAAGAAAATGATATTTTATAAATAAGATAGTCATAAAATTAAAACATTTTTAAACAAGTTTAAAACACATATGAAGAAGCTGAAATAAATTGGCCGCACTATGAGAAACTTTAATCTTCAAATGAGAAGAAAAATTATAAATATACTTATGATATCACTGATAATTTTAGCTTACATAAGTTGTGTAATGAATCTAGAAATTTAAATTTTTTATTCTAATAAGATTGTTTACAATAAAATTGATTTAAAACTCCATAAATTTTTGGGCCCCTTAAATATGTGGGTTCTGGGAAAGTGCCAATCGTGCCTTGGCAGTAATAGAGAATTGATCCTAAAATAGAAAACAAATTATGAAAAAAAATTTGTTTGAGATTGTCCCAAGCAAAATTAATTTATTGTCAAGCAAGAATCGTAACTAGAATTTAGGGGAGAAGGAGACAACTTTATAGATTATAAGCTACAATGACTTTCTTTTAAATGAAAGTATATGAAACAATCCATTATCATTTTTCAACTTAATTCGGCAGAGGGTGCTCGGGTTCGGCCGCGTAACACCCCCCCCCCCCTCCATTTTTCTCTGCCTACGGCCTTATTGTCAAACATGATTTCTGTTTATAATGCAGTTCAACATGTTTCGTAAGACTCACAACATTATCGAAATTTAAGTCAGCCCCCCCCCCCCGAAATTAAATCCTGGATACGCCACTGCCATATTATAAGACCTATATGACATTATAGTCATATATGATAATGAGCAAAACTGGGAAATAATTTATTGGGTATAATGTACGGGATATAATTTATTAATAAATATCTATAATGTAGTTTATTAATATAACTAGCTGTTACCCGTGACTTCGTTCACGTAACATTAAAAAAAGAATAAATGTATTAATTTAGCAAAACATTTCACTTGATAATTAACAACATATATAATTAACCAAAGCTTTATCACATTTTATAGGAGACCATACGGTATTTCTTTGCTATAGGGGACTTGACATAACCCAGTCTTAAAAAAGTGAAATTTCATGCCAAATAATATATACAATCGCGAAAATGAAACTGCAACTAATGAAAAAAGGAGGACCCAGTAAAATCGTGAAAATCGAGGAATTCCTTTTTGTAAAACGAAAAACAACACTGGCAGAATTCTTCTATACAACAGTGCATTTTAGGTGGTATTTGGTGTACAATTTGTATATGTGTGCATTGCTAAATGGGCATTATTATATTGTTTATTTGCATAGACATATGTTATATATTTTTTACTACATTATATTGTTTATGTATATATTAAATTAAGTGTTTCACGCTAAGTGCTGTAAATAGTGAACAAACTGCTTGTGGATTTTATACATTGATAGATATTTCACAAAGATATAACAATCTGATGCGATTCTAAAATGTAAATAAAGGTTGCTAAAAAGTACTTTAAATTCTGCCCAATTTAACCTCGATATTTTCTCTATCGCGTCAAGAACACTATTAGCAAATAAATACCGACGACACAAATCTGATTATCTAAATTTACATATTTTTGTTAGTATATGTAGGATTATTTTAATTTATTTCATGCGCTTGAAATTTTTTACGCTTTCTCTAGGGTTAGGTGTCGAATAAATGTACTTTCTTGTTATTTTATTTTGCCATTTCTATTTATTCTATTTTCCATTCATTCCATTTATGGATATTGATTTAATTTACATATTCATGTCAAAGAATATTCTTTAAAGTTATTATCAGGATTAGGATAGGATACGATTAGGGTTAGGATTAGGAATAAAAATTGAACAACAATGGCATGACCGATTCAGGTTTAAAGTATGAACCATCATGAAGCAATAAGAAAATTAGAAAATTATCGGCTAATAGTTTTTAATATGTTTTACGGTCATAGTTGTCATCAAAGGTGAGCGGGGAAATGATCATCTAAAATACCATTAAGTGTTCACCACGCAAAAAACAAATCTGGTTACAACAATGTATTTAATTTTGCGCCAAATTTCACTTGATTAAAAAAAAAAAAAAGCAAATTGACTATGGACTTAATTACAGACCCCTAACCTTGTTATTCTCGGAAATTTCCTACCTATATGTAAAAAAAATTCTACTATATAGAATGCGCTTTCACGTTTATAATGTTATGAATTGGCACGATCGGCTTGTTCAAGTTTACATAATTCGGCTGGAAGAAAAGATTCATTGCTTTTGATTTCTTCTTTGCTTTTGCATTACGCGAATTTGTTGGTAAAATCGATTTTCTTTTCGATAACATTGTTGTTTTTTAAGTTTAAAAAATATTGTAATTTTACATAAACATTGCTTTAAAATCCATGCAATTTTTCTTATCCTACAAGACTTTACAAAAATCTATTATAAAACAACTTTAAAAAAAGCTATATTTAAAAACAACAACATTTTCCTATTTTAAAACTAAAAGAAATGTAAAATTAAATTCTGGTTCGAAACGACGATTTACAAATGTGTTTCGATTGTGGGAAAATGATAGAGGAAAAATGCTGTTACTTCGACACAATCATATTAAATCTGTAGCTTTATGAAAAAAGCAACTTTCTTTTAAAAAATATAGTTATTTTTATTAAGATTTTCTGATTTTCGATATGGATAATTTTGTGATGCATATCATTGACATTTGCCATCCAATATATTTATTTATTTATTTATTTATATATTTTTTTTACTTTTTAAAATTTAAATTAAAAATATGGTATCTTTATGTTAGCCGCGTGCAGACGATAAATCGCCAACCTATCCCATCATTCGTATTGAATTCATTAAAAATATAAATCTTTCACTCATTTTATTTAAAACACAGAACTTTAATTTACAACACATACATTTAAAATACATATATTACGTACATTTAAAATAAGGCCTTTCATGTCAAAAAGAAAAAGAAAAAAAAGCAGTGACGGATCTAAGGGGGGGTTAGCCGGGGCAGCTGCCCGGGTGCAAGACTTGGAAGGGCGCAAAAATGAGGAATCATAAAAGATTAAGAATAAAAGAAAATCCAAAATTCACATGAAAAAATATTCAATTTTATTTTGTTCAACTGCGGTTTACTTTCGTTGCATGAGGATCAGAAATAAAAAATAAATGAATTTGTATTACATTATATAAAATATCACATTGCCACCAGTATTTAAAAAAAAATTTTATTTATTAAAAATTCAAAGATTTTGTGTCATCTCTTTTACAACATTGTTCTATGTTGTTTTACAGCGTGCGCAGTATTTTATTTGGTTATGTCTAAAAGACATTCGGGTGATTATTACAAGAAAGAGGACTAAAAAAAGAGAATAGGGGGCTTCATAGCTATCATTTAGTATGTTCTCAGGGCTAAAGCCGAGCGATATTCATGAAGGTAAGCTAGAGGTCTGCACGGTCTCGGGCCGATTTTTATTTAGGAAGCTCGTGGCAGGCCGGGCCGGGCCTGGCCTAGTCTTCACACTATACGGGCCGGGCTCGGGCTTTACTTTATTTTGAAAACTCTGGCCAGGCCGGGCTTGGTTTACAATACTTCTGGGCCAGGCCTAGTCTTTACTTCTTCCCGGCCAGACCGGACTTTAGCCTTTCTTAATTCTGCATATTCGGATCCGGTCAAGCCTGGTGTTTACTCTGTCCGGTCTTTACTTTTTTCTGCAGACTCGGTTTGGTTGGGCCAGACTTCATTTTTCTGGGCTGAACCTAGCCTAAACTTCATTCTTCTTAGAAGTCTGCAAAGGCCGAAATTTCCACTTACGATCTAAGTCGTATGAAGATCATTATTGGCCGAACTTGATCCCTGCAAAAATCAGTAAAATGTGTCCCGAGTCCTGACGCTACAATCAAGGGCGTATTCAGCCCTCCATTAAACGGGGAGACATGGCTCCTTTTTTTGGGTGGAGGGGGTGTCACATATCTTAATAAGTAACTTTTATATTAAATTAATATTATTATATATTAAAGGCTGTTGCCATATCCAAAATGGCTACTTTTCCGAAACTTTTAGAAAGTCATTTCCATTCGTAAATACAAAAATATTATATTAATTTTTGAAAAAATATAAAATGTACACATTTTATTCAGTTACCAAGAAATTGAAGAATTTCCCATTTTCTTATAAAGGCAAAGAATCATCCAGAAAATGAGCATTTTAAGCCAATTTTTAAGACTTGGAAGTTACAGAAATGCCGACATGAGGAAGCAATTGGCTGCTGTGGCTTGAAATTTAGATTAAAACACCTATTTTACGGAGATTTCCCCGAAAGTTTCTTTGCCTTTATCGAAAAATGGAAAGTGATATTCAATCATATTTGTTCTGAATAAGTGCACTTGCAATTGTCTTGCATCTGAGATTAAAATTGACTTCATGTATCTTTCAGAAATTACCTAATTTGGATTTGAGTAGAGCTTCAGATAGTCAAAAAAAGATTCTCTTTGTTGGGGGAAAAGTTAAAAGAATTTAATATATATATTTAAAAATATTCTTTAAAAATTTTCTTCGTTCAGGGGACCATTATGAACCCCATGACCTCTTCCTTAGACCAGCCGTTGGCAATAATCTTTGTAAAAAGTACAGATAATTTTATTCGTAGAATAATGATCATTTGAAACTGTTTTCAACCCTTTATGTCCCAAAATATGAATTCATGAAAATTTCATCTTCTAAAGTATTTTTCGTGAATTTTTGAAACCACGTTAGAGGATTTACATAATCATTTAATAAATTTTAGAAGGATTTTGCCAATTAAAATTAATAAAACATACTTTTAACTTTTATACCGGGCCGGGTTCGGGCCGAATTTTTAGATTATATACTGGGTCAGGTCGAGCCAATCACTTGTTTTACACGGGCCGGTCCGAACTTTTAGCTTTTAATACCGGGCCGGGCCAATCACTTTTTTTTGCATGGGCCGGGCCAATATTTTTTTGTACTGATCGGGCCGGGCTCGGGCCTGGAAATTCCGGTCCGTGCAGATCTCTGAGGTAAGCAACCAAGTTACTTGTTTTTTTTATACGTGCTACACCATATAATAATTTATATGTATTATTTCTGTTCTAAAAATCTCCTTTTCTATGCAATAACTGAATTGATATGTAAGAAAAGAATAATAAATCGATTTTGTATTAATTTCTTCTAAATTTAGATATTCTTGTAATTAACAGACATTTTTGTCTAAAAAATGAAAACGACACTGTGTTGAGAATTTAACGTGTTCTGGCCCTTTAAAGGCATTTTATTTATGTAGTTAAAAAGGTTTTCTATCCATGGGAATCAGATTTATGTCTTTATTTATGTATATCAGTTGTTAATAAACCTTTTAAATTTTGATTTCCAAAATATCGCACCTATACTTTTTAAAAATTAATTAAATCTTTCATCAGAAATGTTTATCTAATAAAATATGTTAACTTAAGTTGTGCTTCACAGTCCGTCCACTTGTACGAATTTTGAAGCAAAAAAGTACATTAATTAAATTTAAACAGCGTAGGTTAATATAGCAATAAATTTAAACGTTACTTTTAATCGAGATCGTCATGATTGCTTACATTTTCGCTTCAAATCACCTGTTTCTTTTTACGTAGAATAACGAATAAAGTTTATAACAGTTCTACTATAATTTTTAAAAAGTTAGTTATTTGAAAAAATGTTTCCTGCTTAAAAAAATTGCTTGCTTCTTTATTTCTAATGTAGTTCAATAACAAATATTTTGAAACTTATTAATGGAACATTTACTCCGCAACCAAGTATAGCTGGCAAAAAACTGACCCTTTTAAGAGGTAATTTTTGGCAGTTAGACTCATGGTCATCACTCTAACTTTAATTCGTTATATAACCGTGAAAGTTGTAACAGAATATTTGGTGCATGTTTTCAGATTTTTGTATATTTAAAATATTTATTTTGTAGTAGTATTAGTCAAATTTTAGAATTGTTTATGCCGTAATAAATGAGAAAGACCAAAGTATTCGTTTTAGCATTTAAAGATTATTATTAGAAACGCAGGAAATTTTGCTAAAGTTTTATAAAAAATATTTTATATCAGAATTTTTATTTAAAACCATTTAACTTGCATATTGAATTTATTTTTGTAAAGCATACATGGTTGGGGCTAATTAAACTTTAGCTCTTGGGTAGGCCTTCTCATATAGTTGAACTTGGGAAACATACATTTAACTTATACTTATTTTATATAGAGTTTCCTGATATGAATCGACGTGTATTTATTTGGTAATGATTTCCACCAATGACCCATTACCGCAATTCTGTTTTAAGACTTTAAAACAAGCCTGCACTGCACCTGTTGACTTGGAGACCTTTTATCAGTGCCTAAGGGTGGGGCGATCGCCACATCGCTGCTCCTTTGAATCCACCTGTGTTATACATAGATAAAGTTACTGTTTCTAACTGATATATTTATATTTATAGTACATCGTTTGTATAAATAAGAATATTGTGTATATTTTTGAGAAGTTTTGTAACATATAAAATGAAAAAAAAAACTCCCGTACACAGAGTTTGACAAATCCAAGTGACTTGAATTCAAAAGGCTCACTTTACATAGTCCCCGTTCATTAAAGGAATTAAAAGAAAAATGAAGGGGAAAAAAGTATTTTTAATTAAAAGCGATGAATGAGTTGAAATGTTTAAAAGCGTTGGGAGTAGGGGGGGGGGGGGGGGGCGCAAATCTACAAGCTTGCCCCGGCTAAATTTTAGTCTAGATCAGTCTGTGAAAAAAAGAGAAATTAATCACAAATAATTTGATAACCCAAAACCCAAGATCATTTTATTTCAACATCAAAACAAATCTGTTTTATTTTTCTATATATGACATCATATTCGCTTGCTTTCCATACTTACTCGTATTTATGCACTTTGTATTATTATCAAATATTTGACAACGCATGTTTTGTTTCTAATATGACATCATTTCATATTCTGTTTAATTCTTAAATAATTCATTCCCTTTTCATTTTTCACGTGGAAATTTTTCACTTGAAAATAAATTGTTGATTAAAAATTATTACTCAGGGGTTTTATTTTATATTGGCAACGATAAAGTATTAGCAACGGTAAAATAAATTTAACCATTTTAAAAAAAGCTGCAAAACCGGGCCTTTTAGGCCAAACTAACCAAACCAACCAACCATTTTAAAATATACGAAAAAATGTCCATTTATTCTCTATGAAAATAATGAAATTTTAAATTATTAAGAAAAATATTGAAATAAAATAAACAAAAACCATTCTATGTTCATTTGAGTGTTATAATCAACTTATATGCAAAGATACAGGATAATTAAATGCTTCATTTTGACGCTGGCTTCAGCCTAACATTTGCACACAATCAGATTTATAATATTATTAAGATTTATTCGTGCGTTTCCTTCAGTGTAGTTTATAATATAATTTGTTAATAAATATTTATTATATATAATTTAATGTTTATTATTTTTATCATTATTTAATATTTCTTTCTAATTATCATTTTTTATTTTTTAATATTAGTATTCTGAAAATATTTCACTGTATAAACTATTCGAACTTTTATCTGATTTAAGAGGCTGCTTCATTCATGGAAAAACTCCTGCTCGCTAATGTTAATCCTATGGGACAGTTGTTTTACAATATCTTGTTTGCATTTTAATATTATTTATTTCGCATTGGATAGCTGAGGTTGATCTCTATGAAGGCCGTTTTTAACTTTTTCAATTTTGTTTACAAATATTTTTTTATGAGGATACTTTCACTTTCGGAACTGGTTTCAAAATTGACAGTAAAATCATTAAAAAAAAAGTCTGCAATCAAAATCGAAAAAGTAAAAAATGTTAGAAATCAACTTCAGCTAACCAATACAGAAATAACAATAATAATAATATATATATTATTTTTTTGCATTGGATAGCTGAGATTAATCTCTATGAAAGCCGTTTTTTACATTTTCGAATTTGTTTACAGATTTTTTTTTTTAATGAGAATATTCCCACTTTTGAAACCGGTTCCGAAAATAAAAGTAGTCTCATAAGAAAAAAAGAAAAATGAAAATAAAATGGAAAAAATAAGAAACGGCCTGCGTAGAGATTGACCTCACCTATTCAATGCAAAAAGAAAAAAAAAATCATTTAAAAATATTGAAATGCTAACGAGATACTGTAAAATAACTGTCCTATAGAATTAACATTAGCGAGCGTGCGTTTTCGCGTGAGTGAAGTAGTCACTTGACAAAAGAGGCTACTTCACTCAGGCGAAAGAAAACACCCGCTCGCTAATGTTAATCCTAAGAGGGAAATAATTTACGATAATCTTGTTCACATTTCAGCATTTTTATTTTTATTTTTTATTTTTTTTGCATTGGATAGCTGAGGTCAAACTTTATGCACGCTCTTTTGTATTTTTTCGGTTTTGATTACAAGTTTTTTTTAGTAAGATACTTTCATTTTCGGAACCGGTTTCGAAAGTGAAAGTATCCTCGATAAATAAAAAACTGCAACCAAATTCGAAAAAGTACAAAGGAGCGTGCATGGAGATTGACCCCAGCTATCCAGTGCAAAAAAAAACATTTAAAAATACTGTAATGCGAACGAGATATTGTAAATTATTTCCCTCATAGGATTAACATTAGCGAGCGGGTGTTTTGGCGTGAGTGAAGTACCCTCTTAAGGTTTGTGATCAGTTAGACCCCCAAATCCTCCTCTGAAATGTTAAACCCATGGCCTTGGAATACATCTGCATTTTCCAAATTCCTCCTCGGAAAAATTAAAAAAATTACTTTATTTTTGTGTACGCTCTACTTGAAAAATGTTTCTTTCTTTTTTATTTGCAATATATTTTAAAAATACAGAGTTAGTTTTATTTTAAGTGTAAAAATTCGGATTTACAGCTAATCTGCTTAACTTAGATTTTAACACTTTAAAGCGGTTCTCAGAATAATATCCTCCCCCCCCCCCCCTCCCCTGCTCAATAACGCAAAACTTTCTGACACATTTACAGACTCATTTTTAAATGCAAGAACATGACACTTACAGGCCTGACTGTACAAGCAATTTGCAATCGAATGCTGTTTTCCATTTTTTGATAAACCAATTATAGAGTTATAAGCAATTGATGTCACGTAACGAGTTTTTCTCCTTTTCCGCATTGTCGTGTCCGGAAATTCGTTTCAAACCGACAATTTTGACAGTATTTTTTGAACGATCCTCCGGCTGTACCCAAAAGTGGAAAACAGCATTCGATTACATAGGTTCTGAATAAGAACACCTGCTAATTTTATACGTTTCTGAACAAAAATGAATTCAGAAATGTGTCAGTCTCAGAAAGTAGCTTCTTTGGATTTGAGAACCGCCTTAAAATGTAAAATTAAGTATATCAGAGGTCGATGCAGGTTTTTTTTTTATTGGATCCCTTCTGTGAAAAGTAAAAGTTACTTTTGTGAAATTTATCCTATTTTTGTGAAATTTATTATTTTTTTGTGAAAAATAAAATTCTGTAACAAAAGATGAAATCCAGCTACTCATATTCAAACCAAGAATCTATATATTTAAAACGAAAAGCGCATTCTGTCAAATTTCTACACAAATATACTCTCTTTGCGCATGCGTCAAAGTTTTTTTTTAAAGGCTTCTCCCCTCAGAAACAGGAAACCTGATTAATTAGCTTGTTTAGCCTAGGGGGATTGAAAAGGGTTTATTAAAAACGGTTGGAGGTGTACCATTGCATTGAAAGCATAGACCTTCTAATCAGGGTTGTTTGATTTAAATCATGATTTAAATCAAATGATTTTTTTTAAAAAATCTTTGATTTAAATCAGTATTTTTAACATTGATATTTACAAGCTGAATAAGGATTAAATTAATCATTCATGTTCAAATAAATGTCATAATTCATGTCAGATTAAAATTACCTTTTAAAATTTTTAAATAAAACTTTCATAAAATAATTATTTTCAACTTATAAAAGTAAATGCTACATTCAAAATATTATTTATCCATGGTGCATCCCAAAACAAATACTGATAAATGTTTTCTCATTTTTAAACTTTTGTCTTTCTTAGATGATCACTTCATTTTTGCAAGTTAGATCTTGAAGTTAAAGTTAAATATATTCATTATAAAAGTATTTACCGTAATTTCGGGAGTAAGCGCCGCGGCGCATACGTGTTTAAAAGTTCAAAATATCCGCGATGCGGCGCATACGCAAGGGCGGCGGGTACAATGATTTTTTTTTTTCAACACAGCAGTATCTGATATTGTGAAAAGCCTTCATTCCATGTTATTCATATTTCACCTTTATTTACATTCATTTAATCTCAGTATAAAGTTCATAAACAGTACATAGTATCACAATATATCTTTATTATAAAAACATAATTACTATAATCAAAATATATTTAACTTACCCATATTTCTCTATTTTCTGTTCAATATTAATAGCTCACTCTTTAAAAGTATTTATTGTATACTTTACAATAGTTGATAAAGTGTATTTATTTCATAAGCACACGGCAATGTTCGAATAATCGATTGGCGTAGTACGTATTTTTTTTCCTATTGTATTTTAAGATAACCTGTGTTTCAATATTAATAGCTCACTCTCTTTAAAAGTAATTATTGTATATTTTACAATAGTTGATAAATTATATTTATTTCATAAGCACACCGCAAACGGCGATATTAGATTAAAACAATAATCGAATAATCGATTTGCATGGTATGCATCAGGGAGATATAAATAGGTATTCTATTACCATGGTACGCATACTGGCGTAGTACGTATTTTTTTTTCCTATTGTATTTTAAGATAACCTGTGTTTCAATATTAATAGCTCACTCTCTTTAAAAGTAATTATTGTATATTTTACAATAGTTGATAAATTATATTTATTTCATAAGCACACCGCAAACGGCGATATTAGATTAAAACAATAATCGAATAATCGATTTGCGTGGTATGCATCAGGGAGATATAAATAGGTATTCTATTACCATGGTACGCATACTGGCGTAGTACATATTTTTTTTCTATTGTATTTTAAGATAACCTGTGTTTTATTGTTAATTCATATAAAGATTTTATCGCTATTCTTGTTACTTTTATTCCAATTTTGCCGATCGTATCGTGACTATTTCATGTTTACCGATTTTTCAATGATGCGGCGCTTCTAATGGGTGCGGCGCTTACGTGTATATTTGTTTTTTTTTTTACCGATTTTTCAATGATGCGGCGCTTACGATGGGTGCGGCGCATATTCCCGAAATTACGGTAATATATTGGTAGTTCATTTCATAGCAGTTCCAGTGAGGAGTTACTTCATGTAAAGTAGATTGTACATGATGCAAAAGTTTGTTTTATGTTTAGTTGCTTAGACCTGCAAATTTCAATGTCCCATATGTTGATGGGGAGATGTATTGATCATATAATATGATCAATTCTAGGACTAAATTGTAACATAATAAATATTTAGACTGTTGCTCTAACACAGAATTATAGAATTCCAGTTTCATGTTTCTTCTATAACTGAAAATAATTTAATCCCTGTGACGGATCCCCTTGCCCTTTCCTTTCCTAGAATTCATAGCTTACTGCAATGTAAAATATAAGATATGTTATTATACCTTATTTCTAAGCTAAACAGTCATTTCTACTGTTAAGTGAGCATAATTGATTGCTGAAATTGGCTGAGGACTGGATAATGCTGAAAGCTTCGTTCTTTTAGTTATGCAATTACTTTGCGTCTTGTAACTGTTTTGTAATCATTAATATAGTATAGTGTGAAACACAAGTTGGGCAAGAATATCAGCACAGAGAGCTTTAGGATACATTAATACATAAGAAAAATGGCTGGCAAAAAGAAAGATCCAATGTGGCTTTATTTTACAGGAGAAAAAAAAGTCAGGAAAATGTGTGAAAGCAATATGTAAACCATGGAGTGTTGAAATGGTGGAGATTGTGGCCAAAAAAAAAAAAAAAAAAAAAAAAAAAACACAAAGAAACTTAGTCTATGGGATAAAGAGGACAGTAAATCTGAATCTGTTGAAATGAGGTTGGTTTTTTGCCTTTCAAAAATGTATTTTGGAAATATATTTTTGTATCTTCAGAAATGTATTTTTGTCAGGACAGTGACAAAAAGTGGAAAAAAACAGAAGTTGATCACGATTGTAATTTAAATCACTGATTTTAATCTGTTAAAATTAGGATTTAAACATTGAAATAATGTAATTTAAATAAAATCCTTAAAACCCTGTTTTAAAATACCAGCAGTTTTTGCCAGTGGCAAAAATTATGGCAAAAAGTATTTTTGCCGGGACAGTTTTTTCCACTTAGGCAAAAATTGGCCAACTCTGATTGAAATACACATATATATTTAGCATTATTTGCTGCATTTATTATGGGATTAGATATTAATGTATATTATTGGAGTAATACCTTAATGAAAAATTTAATAAATTAACTAGAAATTATACACACAAGACACACACGTATATCTTATCTATAACAATTTAATAGTAGAAAAATGATAGTAAATCCAAATTTGTTTGCAACAATCTTTTTTTTTTAATCTAGGAACTGTAATAAAATTAATAGAAATATGTAAATCTATGCAGAGAAAATTAATTAATACTTGCACAGTACACAAATAATATTAATAAAAAAAATCTTATTTAAATAAAAAAAAATCCGATTTAAATAAAAAAAATCCGATTTAAATCAAATAAATCCGATTTTTTTGATTTTTTTAAAAAAATCGTGATTTTTAACAACCCTGCTTCTAATATATTTTTGCTCTGAGGTTAAAAGCTAAAGCTTTTTTTTTTTTAAGAACTCATGTTTTGACTACTGAATATGCATATTTTTTCGCAAAATTTTAAAGAGAGCTTGGATACAGTTATATTTATAACGGATTAAAAGGTCACAGAGTTTGGAACATAACTATTTTTTTATTGCTATGTTAAAGGAGCTGACGCAAAAACAAACAAACAAAAAAACGAGAAAGAAACATTTCTTTTACAAATGGATAACAATATTTTTTTACGAAATTTTTACATGGGTGGTAAAACTGTTTTATTTATCACTAATAAAGATTTTAAAGAGTTCGGAGAAAAAGAACTATTTATTTAAAAACTATGAAACGACCCTGCGTAAAAAAACCCAAGAAAATGAGTGCCTTTATCCCTAAATATCAATATTTTTTCTTGAATTTTTCATCTTAAAATATAATTTCATACAAAATCGGGTTAAAGATATAAAATAATAAAACTTGATTTTTTTTTTTTACACGGGCCCGGGCAACACTATCAGCTAGTTTAATAATAATAGCATCTTTTAATTCCTCCTGCCAAATAAAGTTTTCTTTTTTGGTGAACGTGCTTTGTTTACAAATTACACATTTTAACACCTAACAAAATTAAAATAATTAATGGAAATAAGTTTTTATGGAATGGAATTTTGTGAAGGGTCCTATTTTTTCAAGAGGAATTTTGTGAGGGGCCTGTTCTATTAAGAAGAATTTTGTGAAGGGTTTCCTAAACAGCCCCAAAATTTTTCTTGATCGATCCCTGGATATATTTTTCAAATATTTTGTCATTTAAAACAGAAAGAAACATTCTTCAAGAAGAGCATACAGAAAAAAGAAGCTAAAAATTTTAATTTTCCTATGAGAAATTGGAAAAATATTGATATATTCCAAGCACATAGGTTTAACATTACAGAAGGGAAATTTGCAGCCTGATTGATCGGTGATTTTTAGGTAGCTTTCAATACAAAAAAGTATAAAGCTACCTATTGCAGCCATTTGGAGGAAAGCAGTGCCGGAAAATTTCGGTATATTTTCACTGATCATGACCCACAGACCCCAAAACCAACCTCCGTTCAAATGTTGATTTATATATATATATATTTATTTATTTATTTATTTATTTATATATATGATCTATGTCATACGATAACACTCGCATTTATAAATCAATTTGGATGAAACTAATTGTGTGTATTAAACTCACCAATGTCTCGACCAAGTTCGTTGGCCAGCTTCGTCCGCCATCTTGTTTCAAAATGGCGACCACGGAAAGATTTAAAATTAAAATAAATATACAAAAAAGTTACAAATTCAAATTTATTTTTTGCTTACGTGTTAGGCCTTGATACAAGGATTCCGGAGCATTTTTTGTTTTACCTCTATCTTAAAAAATGACTGACATTTTTAAACAAGACAGCACATTACAAAAAAAAAACCTTCCGGCTTGTACTGGGAGGAAAAGGTAGCTTTTCTATATCTTTGTTTTAAAATTTTAACTAATATTGCTCGAAACAGCAAGCTAAAATGCACAGAAGATTCGTTAATACTGAATTTGAATAAGAAATTTGCCAAATTAGTTAACTATAGCCAAGTTGGCTTCTTTTATGAAGACTTATTTTTGGTCGCCAAATCTGGCAATAATTCGCCAAGTGTGGCGAGAATTTGCGGTAACGGTTATAAATATATAGTTTTATACATATGATTGGGAAAATGATTACAACAATGTAAGATAATAATTTGCAGGAAATCGCATTCACTAAAACTCATAAATTAATCGTTGATTTTTTGTAATGTGTTGTCCTGTTTCAAAATGTCAGCCACCCTAGAATTTCAAATTTCTCTATCTCAGCCATTTTTAACACTTTCCAACCTAGTTGAAAAGTGTTTATGACTTCGGTTTGTCTGGCCGTCTGCCGTCTATCCGTGCTCTAACTCCCGTAAATATGCTCGGATTGCCCTGCAATTTTTATATGTTATAATCGTTATCTATAGCATGTTCCCTATTTCAACGGAAGTGTGTAGCACTTATAGTTTTTTTACAGGGACACTCAAAAGAATTCCGTTACATTTCGGTCTATGGGGAAAAATCATTTGCGGTTTATTTAAATGTTTCACTATTTTAAACGCATTGAAATTTATATATATCACTAAGGTGCATTAGAAGAAGCTTAATATGGAATAGGGTGTGCATAGCACTTATACTTACTTTACAGGGACAGTCAAAAGAATTCCGTTACATTACGTCTATGGAGAAAAATCGTCTGCGGTTTATTTAAATAATGTTTCCCTATTTTAAACGCATTGAAATTTATATAAGGTTCATTACAAGAGACTTACTACAGAATATTGTGTGTATAGCAGTCATCGTTCATTTACAGGGACACACAAAAGAATTCTCTACTGTATGTTAACAATAATTCCTGGAAGTGCGTTTTAAGTTACTGAACGAGATTTTAATTTTAAATCGCTTTTTGTATATTACGTGGTGTGTATAAATTCTGTAGATCCTATACAGGGAAGCACAAAAGTTCGGGAACAGATTTCCGTATTATTTAACTCCAGACGGAGAATTTTAAACTGTGCTACGCGTTTCCTAACTGAACTAAAATTTAGCATCCTATGTAGTATATATATACAAATCTATAGATCCTATACAGGGCTGAATAAAAGTATTCGGATTACTTAGATGTTATCTTTTAGCTTATAAAGGAGTATGATTCGTAAAATTATTTTGGAAGCGTTGGAAAGTGTTACATAATCTATGCTTGATGCATGATTTTTCGTTCTTGTTTAAGATAGAGATTAAACAAAAAATGCTACAGAATCCTTCTATAAAGGCCTAACACTTAAGAAAAAAAAGAAATTTGAATTTTTAAATTTTTTGTATATTTATTTTAGTTTTAAATTTTACAGTGGCCGCCATTTTGAAACAAGATGGCGGACCAAGCTGGCCAACGAACTCAGTTTAGACATTGCTGAGCTTAATACACACAATTAGTTTCATCCAAATTGACTTATAAATACGAGGGTTATCATATGACATAGGTCAGGTATATATATATATATATAAATCAACATTTGAACGGAGGGTGGTTTTGGGGTCTGGGGGTCATGATCGGTGAAAATATACCAAAATTGCTTTCCTCCAAACGGCTGCAATGGGTAGTTTTATACTTTTTGTATTGAAAGCTACCTAAAAAACAACGATTAATTTATGAGTTTTATTGAACGCGATTTCTTTCAAATTATTATCTTTCATTGTTGTAATCATTTTCCCAATCATACGCATAAAACTATATATTCATATCCTTTAGCGCCAAATTCTCGGCACAGTTGGTGACACTTGGCAAAATATCACCAAATTTGGCGACCAAAATAAGTTTTCATAAATGAAGCCAACTTAGCTATAGTGGACTAATTTGGAAAATTTCTTATTCAAATTCAGTAGTAACGAAGCTTCTGTAATCGGGTTCTTTGCATTTTAGCTTGCTGTGTCGAGTAACATTAGCTAAAATTTTAAAACAAAGATGTAGAAAAGCTACCTTTTCCTCCCGGTTTAGGCCGGAAGGACTTTTTAAAAAAAATTATTTGATTTAAATAATAATTTACTGATTCAGATTAGCATTATCATTAGTATTTGGTGCCGTAATTCAATAATAAATGTGATTTGTATGATAAAATAAAACTAGGCCATGATTTGGAATGGCCTAGCATTGAAATATTTGTGATTAACTTTGAAACTTATAAAATGTACTAAAAGTTCTGATAATAATTTAAAATAAAAAAATCCTTAAATACTTTTAAGTAATGAAATATACATTCTAATTATTATTATTATTTATTATTATGTAGCTTTTTATCTTAATTACTCACAATCCCGAAATCAAGAAATGCATTATACACAAAAAATTGCTCAAATCAGGATATTTTTTTCTAGGAACAAACATACGTGTATCGGTGTATCATAGTGAAAAGTTTGCAATCAATAAATACATAAAATAAGAAAAACAAAATAAATATACAAATACTTATTATTATTTTAATTATTCATGATTGTGATTGACATTTATTACACAGAAAACATTAAATTTAGCGCATAAACATTTAAATTTAAAGCATAATTGAATGTTTATAAAATATAAAAATGTTAATGCATAATCAAATGCCATGAATACTTATTAAACTTAACGTATAAATAATTAATAATCTCTCTATATTAAAAAAAAGTAACCACCGCAGCTGCTGTCAATGAAGATTTTGTGCATTGAAGTCTTTCTGGACTAATATCCAGAAAACTATTACATATAAAAATTTAAAAATTGGTAGTTTTATAAAGAAATGTTCGATAAACACGCTGAAGCAAACAGTTTTTAAATAGAATTATTTTAAGAGATATTAGAATCAAAGTTGGTCAAAACAGTTTTCTGAAAAAAGTTTTATAGGAACGAAAACTATGCACAGGAATTTAACCATAATTTGTAAGGATATAGTTGACAAGTTTGCGGTTCGCAGACTGCAATTATTTTTTAATTTGAGTAATTTTTTGAGGTTATATTTCAATTTTTTATTCAAAATTTTCATTATTTTTATGAAGATTTATATCATATTTCATAAAATCCATTATTTGAATTGTTGCCAATTTGTAAAATAGAGCATATAATAATATACCCTTTCAATTAAGAAATGTATTTACACATGACTATTAAAAACAGAAATAAAACTTTAAAATAATAATTAAATGATCACGTGATAAAAGCAGTAAATATAGAAAATTACATAATAGAAAATATAATGAGAAATAATTAAATTATTAGGCGTTTTCAAAGCATTAGATTAAGTAAGGAAACTTACATCATATTTAAAATGCTCAAATAGCAATATTTCCAAACAATTTCAATTAAAAATTATATTACACAAGAGATTAATTTGTTTCGACAAATCTTTTACCTGTTATTGCAAATTTTAAAACAGCATAAATAATATTTCTTCTCAATTAAAAACTATATTTTTAAGTTTAATAATTACCTTTAAAATACCGAAATAACTAATAAATTGTTAAAATATCATTAACAATATGGTACTTCTCCTTTATCCCGACGACCACTTTTCATAACGTTATAAGCAACAAGTGATTTTTAATTCTACATATACATATATTTTTCATTATGTTGCACTGATTTATTAATTATTTCATTAATTAAAATAACCATTGCATCCTTAAACGGCAGAGTCATGATATTTAAAAAAGAAAAGGCATTGAAAAATGTTACGATGAACAGTTACATACAATAGATCAGTTTCAACTGACGTCACAAACATTTATTCACCAGCTGAGAGAGATAATTAAGAAAAATAATGTAAATAAATATCCAAGACTATTTTTTTCTGTTTTCATCAATATATTGTAAATTTTATTGTTTAAACTTACTGATAGTTGACACTTTAATGAGTGGGGTTTTTCTGAATTTCTTGTAATTTATTTATTTGTTTGTTTATTTATTTATTTTTAGATTCCTATAGCAAAATTCGGCACAAATGTCATATACGCATCATGTTGGCGCGATTTTTTTCAACCGCCAATTTGGCAAAAACTTTGTTTTTCAAAATTAGTTTCAAATAGCATGCAATAACACGTGATTTTTTACTTTAATATAAAAATAAAATTACGTAATAAATGAAATAGCTTCTATTATTTTAAAAAAGGAAATAAATAAATGATAGTTTTAAATATAAAAAAATATGGATAGTATACATAGTAAAAATAATTTATAGAATTAAAATAAAAATAAAAGTAAATAAACAACAATTTATTCAAAAACAAAGTTATCGCCAAATTGGCGGTTGAAAAAAATCGCGCCAACGTAGTGCTTATATGACGCCTGTGCCCAAAATTCTCCTATTTGTTTATTTGGCGTTACAGTTTGGCGATAGTTTCTTTTTTTTTTTTTTTATGAAAATTAATCGACGGAATAATGGAGAAATCAAAAAGACAAATAAACCTTGAATTAAAATTCCCTCGTGTAAAAACTAATACGTGTAACGCATCTGAAGACAAATGAATGCAACGCGACGCCACGATCATGCACGTTTGGTGTTAAATGATATATTCTGGCGACTTTCCTTTTCTTTTTATAGAAAGTACTGGAGAATGCAGCGACATTGTTTACTTAACCACTTCACACAAGTTGATTTTTAAATTTTTAATTCATTTATTCAATCAGGAAAACAGTTGTTAGCTGTTTCGAGAGCAGTTGATTCGAGCTTAAAATCCCTCAGTCATAAAGAAAATGAATGAAAACCTACTTACGGCAGATCAACACTGGTCGTTTAATTATAATACAATCTTCAGTTATCGTTTTAGAGTTCATCAAATCGTATTTTTAAATCATGCCGTGTCAGAACGGGGGTTGGCGAGCGTAGTGATAAAAAAAAAAAGCAGAATTTTTCGAAATATTGCTCAATATCAAATACCAAGCTATCGCGAAACTTCTACGTGGACGCTGTTATGATATCATTTAGAACAGGGGTTCCCAAACTTTTAGACTGACGTACCACTAAATCGAAGTTCATACTTCCGTGTACCACCACGTAACAAACATAAAGCCAATATAAAAAAACACTGCAAAAACCAAAACCTATCTAAAGCGGAATATTTCCTAGGGCTTTTATGCCGTTTTAGCAGGTTTTACTTGACATATTACCTACTGATTCATATATAGTAGCTTTATTGCAGAAATTCACTAGTACCGTTAATGAGGAGGAAGGACTTGCTCTATCAAGCACAGCTTCCTCATGTCTGGTTTAATATTAGTTAGATTTAGTCGTAAGTCAAATGTGATGCTTAGTTTTTTCCTGTATTTGTTTTCCATATAAAGAATTGAAGATAAAGTATATTCACAATTTCACAATAGGTATGTTGTGCTAAAATCTAGTAAAATCGCATTCGAAAAATTTCAAATATTTGCTGGGTGATAAACTTAAGCCGTTTTTGATTTCATTAATAATATGCTGGATTTCAATTCACATACCAGTATCAAATTTTTGCGTACCAGTAGCCAGAGCTGCGCGTACCATAGTTTGAGAACCCCTGATTTAGAAGAAGAAAAAAAAATAATAAGTAGGAAAGAAAGAAAACAGAAAATATCATTTAATATGCAATATTGATGACTTACTTTTAAATTATTATTTGTAAAATAACCAGCTGTTGATGCTGAAGTCTTTCTAAGCTTTTGGAATATTTTGGACTTAATCAATCGAATCCCAGACTGAATCCTGAATGAAAACAACGTACTACGTACCCTGTCTTTGCCCTGGTCTATCTGTGCCTCTTACAAACATACAACTTTATAGCCAATCAGATGCAAGCATGCCCCTGTTTTGGTTTGTTTGGGAGGAAAAGTTAGCTGTCTTGCTTTGTCCAATGGTTGTGAAAGACTGTTTCAGTTATCTACAAAAGGGTTTGAATTGAAGGAGGGAATGCGATTGTTTTCATTTAGCATTTCCGTGCCTGCTGTATAACATTTCCAGTCCTAAGTAAAAAAGCCTATTTATATTTGTAACTGTGGATAAAATATACTGTTTGTTATTATTATAATGAACCAAATTTTTGGAAATCGTTCTACTTTGATCTCAGAAAAAAATTACCAGATGTACGGTGAAATAGACAGATTTCTCTTCATATACTGCAAATTATTTTTTAAATGGGGACTCAGAGCAAAGATAGAAGTAGAGAGTTCTATTGTTGTTTGGTAGAAAAGTTGGTGTCTCAAGATCAGCTTGGATTTGGCACTTTAAAGTATATTAGAAGGTCTATGAATTGGGGACGATGTCTTGTGCACACAGATAAATGACGAGTTTTGATTAATGTTTAGACACTTTATTTACCAAACCAGTAGCTTTATTTTTCTTTCTTTCTTTTGTGATTATTATTATTATTTTAAATTGTTAAAGAAAGTGTAATCGTGTTAAACGTTACTAACTAGGGTATCCAACTAGAGTTCTAGAGAGTCGGATCGGGCTATACCTGAACCTGACTGGAATTCTATATCAAGTCAACACGAATCCCGACAAAAAAGATTAGTTGGCTAGCGACCCGACTCGAATCTAAACAAATAATTTCCATCGATCCGCAACCGCGCAAAGCCTATTTTTGAATCATTTTCCTCGAAGTAAAAGGTATTAATTAGATTCCCCAACTAGAGTCCTGGAGAGTATCTTGAACCCGAAAATTCTATATCAAGTCAACCCAAAACAATAGCCAACCAGATAAAAAAAGAAGTTGATGCGCATAATTTTCGCCGAGCCGCAAGCCGACTCGATATGAATATATATATATATATTAATGTATATCCATATTGTAATACAAATATGGATGAGTAGTCTACAATTATATAGCTAATCTGAATTTTATCTTTTAAGATGAAATCATTAAAGACAACCCGTCCCGAGCCCGAAAATATTTCGTGAATCCGAATTCCAACTCAAACCAGAATTAGTTCAACAGAACCCGCCAATAATTTATAATATATTTTCCAATATCAATATCTTTTATGTCGAAAAATAAACAAGTAAAGAATAATTCAGATTCAAATTTATAGTTTTTCATTTAAAACAGACATTTTCTTTATTAAATCGAGTTAATCCGAACGCGACAAGAATCGAAACAATTAGACAATCCCATTTCAAAAGAAAAAAATGAGCGCCAACCCGAATTGACCAGATGAATTGAACCGACTTCTACTCCCAAGTCAAAATATTTTTTTCAACCACAGTTAAATTTAAATACAATGGGTGGGGGGATGTCGTGGTGGTATGCACCCACCACGGTTGACGGCATCCTGGACTTTCCTCTAGCGCCGCCCTTGAGCTTGAGAACAAAGAAAAGAAGCAGTTTGGATTTGGACACTGGGACAACCCTTTCCAATCTTGTTTGTTCTTTGCCCGCTTCCTCTCTTCCATTGCAAAAGTTTGCAAACAAAATATAACATTTTTAAGAATAGGCAATAGATGGCAGCACAGGACAGAAAGTTTATAGAATGTTTCCGAAAAATTATGCAAGCACCATAGACAGACCTTATGCTTTTCTTAAAGTTAGCTAGTAAAAAGTTGTTCTAAAAAGAGTAGCTACGTAATGTATTACTTATTTATATCTGTGGTTGCTCGTTAAGAATTAATTTACAAGACGAAAAGTAAGTTATTATCATTGCTTATAATCTTTCTACTTCTTAATTTTTGTAACAGTAATTTATCTCTTTTTTTTCTTTTGTACCTTGCCATCGTAAGGGAAAATCCCCGAATATTTATCAAATTTTTATTTATTATTATTATTTTTTTTTTTTCATACATAGAATAAAGGTGCCAGTAATGGACACCCTTAATACTGTTCTCAAATCCAAAATAGATACTTTCACATGAAATTGGGCAGGTGTTCTTATTCAGAAACTATGTAATTGAAAGACATTTTCCATTTTTTGCTAAAGGCAGAAGATCTTTCAGAAAATACTGTCAAAGTCGGCGTTTTGAACTGAATTCATACGCAGCAATACGAAAGGAAAAAAGTGTTGTCACGTGAGACAAATCCCTTATAACTCTATAAAGAATTTATTTTTTCGCAAAATGGAAAACTCATTTCGATTCCATATCGCTTCAATAATCAGGCCTGCCAATTTTATCCCTTTGCGTTTAAAAATGTGTCAAAGTTTCGAGTTGTGAAAGGTCATTTGATAAACACCTTAAGGAATTTCTTTAAAATTGATTTTTTATTAAAATACTTTTAATTTTTATATTCCATTTTTTTTTATTAAATTAATTTGTCAACTAGCTTCATAGTCTTCCTATTCAAAATCCAAATTTAATTATAATAATAGAAATAAATCAAAATTCCAGTAATGGACATCCTACTAAAACTAATAGACAATTGTTTTTATGATTGTTCTTAGAACTTAATGAAACAAAAAAGTCATTTTCAAATAAATTTAGCAATTAGGATATCAATAACTAATAAAAGATTTATAAGAATAATTAATTGTTTAAATTGCCCTTATCATAAGATCAATATTTTAATTATTTTAGATAGAATATTTAAAATACAGAATCTCGGAGAATTATAGCTATCAAATTATTGAGACAGTGGGAAATTAAACGGAGCTAGTAAAAAAAAATTGAAAACATGGAGTATAAGTGCATGGAATCTTATTTCCTGTTGCAGTTCTTAAGAATAGAATTTCTTGAAACTACTTGATATTTACTTATTGTAATTAGTAATAAAAATATGAAAGTAACGAAACCGCTAGTTGAATGTTTTAAATACTAAATAAAACTATTTCAAAATAAAACTGTAGAACTGACGTGTAAGACCCCTAATCTGCAGGTTTACTGGTTTCATTGCTACTATAAATGTATAATATTTATAGTATTTTGTTATGTATACAGAGTTATTTTGTCAGTGATGAATAATTAACCATTGAAGACAGAAAATAATAGATTTTCGACTACTCTCCATGTGCCTTAAAAAATTGTCTGTATTTGTAAAGGGAGGAGGCATATTTTTAAAAAAATTATTAACATATAAAATTAATTAAAAGCAGCTTCTTATGAAAAAAATTTGAGTACTTTCATGTTAGCCAGGTGCAAATCTCACCAGTAGCGTTATTTCCTTTTCTCGCCAGTAGCAACTTTTATCTTTTGCATGGGTAAACTTAGAAACAAATGCTTTAAAATTTAAATAAAATTTTGGTTTATGATATTATTTATTATTGTTTTTTTAAATTAATTATTTGTATTTTAACCATCATGTTTATTTATATCGCATCAGAATTTCCGAACATTTTCATAAAGAAAAGTAAGAAAGAAAGAAAAAAGGCGAATATAAAAAAATTAAGTCGTTATAAAAACTAAATTTTATTCAAAAATTTTGGTACAAATTTTGATTAAAATGAAGTAGTATAAATAATATACAGAGTTTCCCCCAGGTTTAAAAAGGGGCAGGGTGCTACTGGTGAGAAAAGGGCACTTTTTTAACACTTTCCAACCTAGTTGAAAAGTGTTTATGACTTCGGTTTGTCTGCCGTCTGTCCGTGCTCTAACTCCCGCAAATATGCTCGGATTGCCCTGCAATTTTTATATGTTATTATCGTTATCAATAGTATGTTCCCTATTTCAACTCAGTGCCGAAACTAGCCTTTTTGGCGCCCGGGGCAAACATGGATTTTGCCCCCCTTCCTCCTCCGAAAAGAAAATTTCCAAAGCGAATTTTTTCTAAGTTTCTAAAATTTAAAGTATATAATAATCAGATAATCTGTAATACTGAACTAAGTAATCAGCTTTGTCAAATACTGATTCATTAAAACCTTGAAAATGGAATCGAAAGGAACCGAAAAATATTCCGCTTTATACAGGTTTTCATCTTAGGAAGTATAATTATTGATATTCTCAGGGGCGGATTTAAGGGTCCCCTATCTGGTTTCAAACGCGAGGCGCCCCGTATTCAAAGGGCCCCCAAAATCCTCTTATGAGTTCAGCGTGAAATATTATTTTTTGATCAAAGGATTTTCTTAGCATTTTTTTAAAAATTAGTATTACTACATAATTTTCATGTAATTTAAATAGAATATTTTTTATACCATTAGCTATTCCCAGAAATGTTTTAGTTATGTTTAAATTTTTTTCCTTGTCTTCTTTTCTATCAGCAATTATCAAAACTGTGAACGGTTGTGGAGGGTTGGGGTGAGACTCAAACTTGGATCTGAGCTGAAAGGAACCCTGTTACTGTTAGAGACTTTTATTTTTTTTTATCTCTACAAATGCTATACTTAAAAGAAAAATATTTTACTGAGAATTTTACTTTGGGCATTCATCCCCCAATTTGTGTTTATTGTCCAGGGCAGTCACCCCTCGCTCATGACAAAATGGAAAAAGAAGAAAGCCCCACGCTGTGAGAAAAGGGAAAAAATAGAACAGCCTTCATGGAATATTTTTATCTAATAGAAAAGTCAAAGTGAGGGAATCGTTTGCCAATTATCCATGCTGGACAATGCAGTACCGTATCCATACAGACGTGTCATATACAGACATGAGTAGGGACTGACCTTGAAAAAATGTAGTGATTCTCCTAAACCACAGGAAGAGATTTAAATAATAGACGGCATAGACATGATACAGTTGGAATGGGAGAAAGAAAATAGCCTAAGAGAACAGTTCGTTTTTTATTCATTTGCTATCTTGTATTGTAGACGAATCTTTTTATCTATTTGTCTATTTTAATGCATTTGGTTCAGTTTTCCTTTTGGATTTTCTGGCTGCGAGACTTTTTATACAAATTTCACATATATATACATTTTTATATCAAACAAGGAACAAAACCTGCATTTGGCGCCCCCTTCGCCTTCTGTTCTGCTGGCGCCCGGGGCACATGCCCCCTCTGCCCCCCCCCCCCCCTTAGTTTCGGCTCTGTTTCAACTGAAGTGTGTAGCACTTATAGTTTTTATAACAGGGACACTCCTAAGAATTCCATTACATCACGGTCTATGGGGAAAAATCATTTGCGGTTTATTTTACTGATACATTCTAATACATTGTAATTGATATATATCACTAAGGTGCATTACAAGAAGCTTAATGTGGAATAGGGTGTGAATAGCACTTATAGTTACTTTACAGGGACAGTCAAAAGAATTCCCTTACATTACGTTTATGGAGAAAAATCGTTTGCGGTTTAATTAAATAATGTTTCACTAGTTTAAATGCATTGAAATTTATATATATCACTTTCACTAAGGTGATTACAAAAGGCACATTACAGAATATTGTGTGTATAGCAGTCGTCGTTCATTTACAAGGACACACAAAAGAATTCTCTACTGTCTGTTAACAATAGTTCCTGGAAGTGCGTTTTAAGTTGCTGAATGCGATTTTAAATTTTACTCACTTTTTGTCTATTACTTGGTGTGTATAAATTCTGTATTTCATATACAGGGCAGCACAAAAGTTCGCGAACACATTTCCATTTATTGACAGAAACTCCAGAGGGAGAATTTTAAACTGGGCTACGCGTTTCCTAACTGAACTAAAATTTAGCATCCTATGTAGCATATATACAAATCTATAGGTCATATACAGGGCTGAATAAAAATATTCGGATATTTTTCCGAATATTGTATATGTTGGGAATATATGTTGGAAATTCCTGAAATTACGTTTTTAAATATGTTATGCGTTTCCCAAATTGTTTACTTAGATGTTATCTTTCAGCTTATTAAACGGTAATGATTTGTAAAATTATTTTAGAAGCATTGGAAAGTGTTACATAATCTATGCTTGACGCATGATTTTTCATTCTTGTTATTCTTAAGGGCACTTTTTGGATGCTTGAGGGCGCTTTTCAGATTCTTAAGTGCACTTTTTTTAATTTTTGAAGGTATTCTTTTGGTTTTTAAAGCCACTTTTGGTATTTAAAAGTCAGGGCACTCTTTTTAAGATAACATTGAGTCAGTTTTTACTGTGAAAGCAAATTTTTTAATGCAAAAAGGAGAAAGGACACTTTATTTACTGAGGCACAAGAAGGGTGCTAATTATTTTACTGGAGGGGGCAAGAAGGGTGTTAATTCTTTTTATGAGGGGGAAGAAGGGTGTTATTTTGTAAACCAAAGGGCGGGCAGGATGCAGCACCCTTCTGAAACTGTCTGGGGGAAACTCTGAATATATCACTGCCCTTCAAAGAGTTAAAAGAAAAATAAATTAGTATAAGTTTATTTCACTAAAATAAATGCTGTTATATGTTATACAGTATCGAACCATTTATCCGGAAACCAGAAAACCAGTTATCCAGAATGATATTTTCAATTGACTGATTTCAGAAAAAAGTGCCATACAGTGTCAGTTTGACATGTGTATTGCTTGAAAACTACAACATGCATGGTATAACTTGATGTCAACATCTGGGATATGAAATAGAAGCATATTTAGCAGGGTTCGGTGATATATATCAATGGATATATATTTTGATATACAGTAGAATATCTTTATAACGCAATTCTCCATGTAACGCACAACTTCTCAGATGTAAACAATGAATTTTCAGTTAAAAAACACCTGAATTCCCACATTATAAATAGTTGCTATTCTCTAGAAAACTAAATTTGATACATTAGTTCAACTTTATCCAGGGCTGGCAAGTTTCTGCTGGGGTGGTTAAAACCAGTGGTTATAACCGGTTAAAACCGGCATGGAAGAAACTAGTTTCTGCCAGTAAGTGGCAAAAACTGGCAGAAACTAAGAAATAATAATAAGAAGAACTTTAACTAAAATGATTCATAATTCACACATGTATTTGATATGTAAACAATTAAATTAAAAATTAAAACTACAGATTATGAATGTTATTCAAAATAGCAAAAAGCTTCAAAATGATCATATAAATATACTTTGTTTATATAATACTATTTTTTTTTATTTTTTTTTTACTTGAAAAACAGAAATTTTCCTAATGGTAATCTGATGCTATACAAGTTTAACTATTAATATTATTATTTACAGTTAAATTTCTATGTAAAAGTAAAAAAAAAAAAAAGAAAGAAAGAAATTTACAAAAAATTCTATGAAATTTTAATAAATTACTGTTCAGAGAATTTTTAAATAAATAATATAATGCAATAACTTAAAGATTATCTACTATATGGAATATGGTTATATATATATAGTTGGAACATTTTCAACTAACAGTCTTAAATTTAAAAAAAATAAGTCATTTGTTCCTTTGAATATTGTATTTAAATGAAATGTTTTTAAATCCACAGAATTACAAGATCCACATATAACTACAGCTCCAAGTTAAAAAATTAGAATAATAGAAAAAAAAAGGAATTGTGAAAAAATGTTTTTTGTATCACTTATACAAAAAGTAATACAGGATAAAACTTGATATTGTAAGAATCTACGTAGTTTGTAGAATCTTTTAGCATTAAAATTAAAGGAAATAATACAAAAATTAAAATAATTATTCACACTTGGAAAAAATTAAAATACTAGAATAACCATTTACCTGGTTCAAAATATTAGAATAATGCATTGTAAATAATATGTGTTTAAAAAAAAAGAAAAAATAGTTATTCTTTAATACTTTGTAGCATCAACTTTACATTTTATAACAGCATGAACTCGCTTTGCCAAGCTACCTACAAGTGGTTCACAATGTTTTCTGTCCAGACATGACCATGCAGACTTTATGCTGGAAAGAAGCACAACTTTGTTTTTTGGCGCAATAGCTTATCAGGAAAATTCATAAGTATTCTAATTTTTTGAACCACCTATTTTATTATTCTAATATTTTGAATAATGAAAATAATTTTACAAAAATGAAATATTCACTCAAAATTAAATATTTTACAGTTTTAATTTTCTTTAATAACATGCAAATGTATTAAAACATCCACCGCTGTTCTTTTTCAATTGTACTACAAGTAAAGCTAAATGCAATTCCAAATACAAATGGAATTAATTATTCTAATTTTTTGATTTGGAGTTGTATTAACATTTCTATGAGAAAGATTTTTTTACAGTTATTATTAAATTATTATGTTCAATTACAGAAAAGTATTTTGAGTAAGTATTAATTATTTTTCTTTTCAGTGTTTAATTTAAAATAAGTATCAGATATAGCTTTCTATTTTGAATTTTAAACTGAGATTTTAAATACTCTAATAATTGTTTATACATAAAATTACACAACCATATTATAACAAAAAATTTATCTGTTACATTACTCATTTTTTCTAATTCAAATTCATTTATTTTAAATTAAAACTATCCACAGTATTTTATTTGTTATTTATCTTGAATAAAATATACTTAAGGAATTTAATACTACTAAAAAGTCTCAGATTATGTCACGAAATGTGTTTATGCCAGTTTCTGCCGGTTAAAACCGGTTATAACCACTTTCTGCCACTGGCACGGCAGAAACCACTTTCTGCCGGCAAAAACCCAGCCCTGACTTTATCTCCTTAATTCAGAGCTAATTACTGAAAAAATTGCCATGATTTGATACAGGTATGTTTGGACAATGTTTATAAAGTAAATTTCACAGTGTGTGGAATGATCTATATTATGCAAAAAATTATAATATGCACAACTCCTGGTAATAAAGAATGCAATACAAAGATACTCTAATGTATTTTGGTATGTTTTACATATATTTGGCCATGTTTTACTAGCTAAATTTAATGATGTGTGAAATGTTATCTATATAACGCACAACCTCATGTTTCTAGGTTTGCGTTATAAAGATCTTCTACTGTATATCCGATATTTATTTTCATTATTATTTGTTTGATATTTTCGATATTTTCACATATTTGATATTTCTTTTTAAACTATTGCGTGTAATATTTTTTTAGCATTTTCAGTCAAAACAAATGTAAAGGAAATTTTTAACTGTTATTGGCTGTGTTGTCATGTAGATAAAGAATTTTTGCTCTTATAGTGTCTTGTTTACCCCTCCCCCCCCCCTTCCAACCAGAACAACCCCTAAACTTTTTCCGTTTGAAGATTAATTTAATTTTTAAATGTAGAATCAATAATTAAGTGGGACAATATTTACTTAGAAAAGCCACTGAATCTAATTTAGATAAATTTGCCGCTTCATTAAAAATAATTTTTTCTCATTTTGGTTTTGTTCAGTTAAACAAACCAAGCTTACTATATTTATGTTAAAATTTTTCAATAAAAGCAAATTATTTTGTTGTAGAAAACATAAAATTTTCTTAAAATTTGATTACAATAGTTTGTCTTTTGTGAGTGTAAAAACCAAATTTTATCTATTTTCAATTAGTTGATCATAAATTTTCTTAAGTAAGTGAAAAAAAAAAAAAATAGAAAAAGACATTTAGAATATTGTTTTATTAAGTTTTCATGCTAAATGACATATGTTTTAATGTCTAATTTATATTATCTCTGAAAATATTTATAATCATCAGTAAGTTGACTGTTTTGAAAATATCGGATATGTATAAAAAATATCAGATATATATCAAGATATCGGATATTTTTGAAAATACCATGATATTTACGAACCCTGATATTTAGTTAGGTATTGGCTTTGTGATTTTTATGCAAAGGAAACAGAGGAATTTTTTTCCCCAAAGGCTCAAAGGATTAACATAAATTGCTTTCTTCCAAACTCTAGTTAATCTTTGATTTTGTTTAGATATGATTCTTAATCTGAGTAATCTTATAATTTCATTTGAAATCAGAAACAATGCCGTATATTCTCCAAATCTGATCAAACGGATGTTGCTTTAATACCCAACCAGTTATCCAGAATACATCTGACCCCAACCATTCTGGATAAATTGTTCTGCCCTGTATATATATATATTTCCTTAAAAATACTTTTGATGCAAAATGGAGCAACACTTGATGCCAATTTTAAATTTTGGCTCGGAATCTAAATAAAACAAACATTAATGACAGTTTATTGAAGCAATCTGTTTTCTTAGGAAGAAAAAAGCACATGAAATAAAATATTTTCTTTGTCGATGTCTTCATTACATGTTTCAAAATTTCCGTACATATTGTGATCTCTGTTAAAATATACAACAAAGCATAATTCTGTTAATAACAAAATATTGCTTATTCTTTTTTTTTTCATAATTTATACTTGGCAAGCATTCATTTGCTATACATTTTTTGGTACTTTTGGGTTATAGCGGCTCCCAAGGATGAATCGCCAAGTGGCCAACATATATCCACAAATTATAAAGCATTATATGATATTATAATAATATATGATGTATGTAACATTTCGTGACACATGGCCTTGTTATAGTCGATGTTATATGACGATGATATGTGTATAAGATGTATATGATATACTGTATGATATATTAGACATATAATATGTATATATTGACATATATGGAACTATACATGAGTGTTTTCAATATATACAGTAGCAGGCCCGTAGCTAGACCTTACTTCCAGGTGGGGCAAATATTTTTCCAGGGGGGGCAGATTGTTTCTTAATTTTTTTCACGTCTCTTATATACCTTGAAAAATATGTACTGTACTTTTAGTGTAATTTTTTCTCATTTAAAACGTAAAATCTCTCCAAAGCCAGAATGAAATTTTTAATGTTTGTTCCCAGACACAATAAAAATATATCAAAGACACATAAATAAAATATTTACATTTACATAATGTAAATAAGTTGTTTCCTTTTAATTAAGTAATTTAAATTTATGTAGGTTTTATGTTCGTTTATATTAATAAATGCATTCAAGTACTAAATAGTATTAAATGATGTTTCGTTATATTTACATCACGCAATAAAGATATCAGAAAGAAAAAAAACAGAATGAAAAAAATGAATAGAACAAGTAACAAGGATGTCTTTACCGATAATGAAAAAATATTTTTTTAATTTTCATGATGAAAAAAAAAAAAAAAAAAGAAAAAAGAAACAAGAGTACCAAATTAATTATAAGGCATTTTATTTTAGTTTAGTTTTTTAGTTTTAGTCTTTTACAAATTTGACATCCTCTATTTGTTGTAAAAATAATTTATTTGAAAGAATTTTGAAGACTAATGGGAATCATGTATTAAAACCCTCTAATATAATTGCAACCTCCTGTCTCTACTTGTATTTAATTTTTTGAGTACTTCTTCTAAATTTATGTTTTCCGCCCGTTTTCTCTCGAAGGCCAAGAAAGCTAGATCTGCCATTCTTTGATGTGACATGGACAGTCTTTGAGGCCGATTAATGGCCGTCAATGTGGAAAAAGAAGATTCACAAGTGGCAGTGCTGCAACCAAATGTAGCTACAGCAGTCAAAAGTTCATAAGTGTCCTTAAATGCTTCTTTGTATTTGAATAAAATTTGTAGCTTGCTTTTTTTTTTGTTTTGCCATTTCAATTGATCTTTAAGTACAGAGGCATTTGACTCAGGGGGCACGTCTTCTGCATCTTCATGATTGACATTTTTTTTTTTTACAACAGTCAACTTTTCAATTGAAGGTATGTTTATTCCTACCAACAAAAGGGAAATAGATGTAATTGCATTTTTAGCGATATACAGTTTGCAAATTTTAAAACAGTTTTGGGAAACAAAAAAAAAAAAAAGAAAAAAATCTTGACGGTTTGGCCTACAGGCACAGGTAGATTTCGAAGACGCAGACCGTGGGGCGCCTGTTTGTTATGAATTGCGGAAGAAATGACCTTTTTGCCATGATACGGTATTTGGAAACGCCCACTTCGAAACCTAACTTGTTTGCAGGCGGAGCCGGCAGGGATTTTATTTATTTTTTTTTTTTTGCTATAAGGGTTGTCCTATAAAAAACTTGACAATATAAAAGTTTTAGATAATATTAAGAGGAATTATAATAAATTTAAGCGGATTTGATATCTTCTGAATGGACGAAGTTATGAATTTTTTCTTTTAACCCCCCCCCCTTCTTGGGGCCATTTTTAATTATATCAAAAATCTGTCCTACATAAATTTTCGGCCCTTTTCCTAGAAGTAATAACTTTAAACGGATTCGATTTAAGAAATTATGAGTTTTTTTCTGTTTTTACAAAGAGCCGGCACAATCACAGGAGCGACAAATTGCACCTATATCGTCCCATTGTAAAATTGTCAAAATCTTTCTTTCAGAAAATAGTTCATGTACTTCTCTATATATATTTCAGAAGACGGGTAACACAATTTCACACCACAGGTGGTCCAGTGATGTGTCAGAAAGTCTCTGAATAGCACACTTAAGTACTAAAAGGTGCTGAGCAATTCGGCTGCTTTGATGGCGCTTGTTTGTGACAGGCGATTTAATAGCAGTCTTGAAGCCAAGTTAAAAACTTTTCGTGCAATCCTAACTATAAGCATTACAAATGAAACAAAATGAAGATATAATAATAATAAAAGGAACTTGTAAGAGGGAGAAAATTCAAAATTGCAAACGGACGCTCTGGTTTTTCAAGCAGATGAAGTCTTAAAATTCTCACGCTTCTGTTGTTATTTGTTATTCTGTGTTGAGTTCTGAAAAAGCCGTAAATTATGGAAAAACATAGCATAAAAACAATGTATTTTCATAATTTTTTAAAGGATTTTTATGAGAGAATATTAAAATTAATACAGAATTAATGTAAATATTGCTAACACTGTATGGTAAATTACACTGCATCACTTGCTATAATAACACGGAATCATTTATGTTTAAAGTATTAAACATAGATTATTCAAGATATAATTAGCACAACCCAGTGCTTTCTCAGTTTCAGATCCCAGTTTATATGCGTTCGTAATTATATAAATGCGTAGCACCTATAGTCGTCGTCTGGTCCGTCCGCAAAAAACAAAAACTACCCAGCCGAATGGTTTGAAATTTAATATATAGAATCGTTAAAAAATTTTGTCGAGTCATTTCAAATTTTGTGAAAATCGAATCACAACTTAAAAACATATTAAAAATGTTTTCTTTATTTTTTTAAATCCTATCATACGTAATCTATATAATAAAAGCGCAAGTCATGTGACTGAGGAAAACAAATACGGGCTAACCTGCTAAACACTTCTTTTTTCATATGCCAAGCGGTCATTTTTATTCAACATTATTTCTTCGAATAAAATTGCATAAAAGTTACATTTTTAGAAAGATCATTCAAAAAAACTGTTTGCTTGAGAGATGAGTTACATTAAAAAATGTATACTTAGATTCTGAGATAACTTCAGTAGAAATTAGGTTAATAGCCGAATATCTCAATCCATTAAAGTAAATAAACACAAGAGATTCGTTCATCATGAGTCATAGAAATATTAAACCATGGAGGTAATCATTCGCAAAGCAATATCTCTGGTTGAATTTTGCAGCTCTGTCTGGTGTCGAAAAAAATTCGCATCTGTAATCGTGGCATCACTAATAAGAAAAAAAAAAAGGCATGCTCATTTCGCTCGTAACAGACGATATAATTTATTTCAGAAAAATAATAAAGATGATTTTTTTACATTGTAAAACTAGTTATAGTACGGTCGCACCTCATTTGTCACGTTTAACGTACAGTTCCAACTTGTTTGTTTGTTCCGTGCTCCATTAAAAAAATAATAAACACTATTTATGCAGAATGTTTAGTGTCGAAGAGTCTGTGCAAATGTAAAATAATTTTTTATTTATTTATTTCACTGTCCATTTCCTATAAAGCATCGCTATTTCTTCAATCGCCGTATATTTTTTGAAAAGAGCTATACATATTGTTTATGCTTAAGACTGTTATGACATTAAGGTCACATTCACCCGTAATTAAATACCATTTCAGATATCCTCCATGAGGTTCCAATATATTAGTAATTATATATATATATATATATATGTGTGTGTGTGTGTGTGTGTGTGTGTAAACTTAATGTAAAATTTAACCATTGAAACATAAGAAACTGACCATACACAATGAAATCACAATACCATATAGCAGTGTCGAATTACAAATTAAATTTATATATATACATTTTTTTCCGGCTGAACAACACGGAACTTTTTTGCTATATTCGCACTGTCATTTTTATACATAAAAGCATGAAACTTACAAGTTTTAACTACTAAAGTGATTTAGAATCGAATAACGTTTTTCACTATTCTATAGATACGTTAAATTTTGAGCTGTGATCGATTTCTCTCTTATGAACTTTATCAGACTGTCATGTCCAGAAAATTGGTTTATATCTTTAACTTTGACGGTCATTTTCTGAAAACTGATTTGCTTTTACAAAAAAGCTACTTTTATCATATTATTTCGATATCTGCAAATAAATTCCTTTAAAGAATATATTTTATGCGAAATAAAACATTTTATAAAATCTAAATATACTTAACAACTTAACAATATCATATCGTTAAATTTTTCTTTTTGTTCCTTGATTTATTATTGATTGATATAATTTCGTTCCTTGAAGATTTTGTACTTCAAGATGAAAAGTTATTTATGTTATGTTACATGAAAGTTATTTAAAGTGAAATACATACAAACGTGTAACGTGGTAATAATTTCCTCTACTAACCACTACTTGTAAAACCCGTGGGGAAAAAAAATGTATATATATATATATAACTTAAGACACATGTATATTAAAAACAATTCACAGATAATTCTGTAAATTTCTTATTTATAAATTAAATTTATATCATTTAATTAAAACAAATTTTACATTCTATTGGTTAAAGATGAGATTTTCATTGCAATTCCATTTCTTCTTTACACTGGAAAACTCCTCCTATAATTTTCTTATTGTGACATAAGTTTCACAAATTTTTATCATTCAATAATATGTAACGAAAGATCAGAAGAATGATAGACATTAGTCCCCTTTTCCGAAAGCAAACAAGTAAACATAACAATCCGTTTCATGGAATTGGAACGAGTTCCCAGAACCCATGAAAGAAGCAGCAAACTGTCATGTACGACAAATTCAAAAACATAATCTCATCAAAAAGTCACCTGTAAAAAATGCAGCCAAGTATCGTAACTCATTTACCGTAAAAAGTACTGAGATCGTATAAAGCCAAGTTTAACTATCTTATTAACTCTGAAATTTTCATTCACAAAATCACTCCTAGTCTCTACATCTTTAGTTAATTATTATTTTGTGACTTGGCAATTACGCAGCACAGGGAAGTTATTACACCTTACTATGTTATGGGATGGGATGGGATAATTTAATTAAGGCAAATTATATACGCACAGGGACGTTATTACACCTTAATATGTTATAGTATTATTTGATTAAGACTAACTATATACATCACATTCTCGTGCTACGTAATTGCCAAGTCACAAAATAATAATTAACTAAAGATGTAGAGACTAGGAGTGATTTGTGAATGAACATTTCAGAGTTAATAAGATAGTTAAACTTGGCTTTATACGATCTCAGTACTTTTTACGGTAAATGAGTTACGATACTTGGCTGCATTTTTTACAGGTGACTTTTTGATGAGATTTCACTTCTTTTTGTAAGTAATCCTCCTTTTCTTGATTTTGGGTTCTTTTTGGAGATCATCCACTGATATTCGCTAAGCCCACACTCTGTCCCTATTATTTACAGGTATCAAAAATTTGAAGCTTTAGTTTCGTTTGCAAAGTACTGTAGATAAAAAGAGATTTCAGGTTCCTAGGCAAGCACTAAGTTATGGGAGGGGAAGTGGATTTTATTTAGAAAGGACTATCAAGCCATAATCAACCAGTAATGTCGGGAGGGAGGGAGAGATGTGAAAATTTTTGTGCGACCAACATCTTTTAACAACAAATATTTCATATATAAATTAAATAGCGTAAAGCCTGTGAAAGAAAATGAACCTGTCTATAAAAAAAAGGTCTATAACGTAGCCAGTCTATAGCGGAACTTTTCTATTACAAAATTCGTAAACAAAAGAAAAGAAAAGCATAATCCGGGGAAAATAACACAAAACAATAACGGAAGGTGTACTAGCTAATAGGACAATTATCTTAAAATCTATCTAAAACAAACTATCCCCATCCTGTGGGATTTTTTTTTCAATGTTTTACTTTATTTAATGCAAAACATAGATTGCATCCGACAACTCATAAAAAAGTCCTCCGGCCTGTACCGGCAGGAAAAGGTAGCTTTCCTATATCTTCGTTTTAAAATTTTAGCTAATGTTACTCGAAAACAGCAAGTTAAAATGCAAAGAAACCGTTTACAGAAGATTCGTTTACACTGAATTTGAATAAGAAATTCGCCAAATTATTGAGCTATAGCCAAGTTGGCTTCATTTATGAAGACTTATTTTTATCGCCAAATTTGGCGAGATTTTGCCAATTGTCGCCAAGTTTGGCGAGAATTTGGCGCTAATGGATATGAATATATAGTTTTATGCGTATGATTGGGAAAATGATTACAACAATGAAAGAAAATAACTTGCGAGAAATCGCGTTCACTAAAACTTATAAATTTATATTAAAATCATTAAAATTACAGACATTACAATACACTTTCATAAAACATTAAAAACATATTAAAATTGGACGTTTCGGATTTACATGGAAAATCCCTCTTCAACAACAACATTTCACTTAGCGTAAATCATAGTTCAAAAATATCAACAAATAGAAAATGCAACGTATCAAAATTTCGAAGTCAAAGTTACAGTTATAATAACACGGAGTATTCATTCGGGATTGCACCTGCTTGACCATTATTGACCATAAATTTATCGTTGGTTTTTTGTAATGTGCTGTTTTGTTTCAAAATGTCAGCCACCCTAGAATTTCAAACTGCTCTATCTCAGCCAATTTTTAAGATAGAGGTAAAACAAAAAATGCTCTGGAATCCTTATTGTATCAAGTCCTAACACCTAATTAAAAAAATAAACTTGATTTTTTAACTTTTTTGTATATTTATTTTAGTTTTAAAATTTTCCGTGGCCGCCATCTTGAAACAAGATGGCGGACCAAGCTGGCCAACGAACTCGGTCGAGGCATTGGTGAGCTTAATACACACAATTAGTTTCATCCAAATTAATTTATAAATACGAGCGTTATCGTATCAAATTATTTTCATTTTTTCAATTTTTTGCGAATTTTTTTATTTTTTTTTTCGAATTTTCTGGATTTTTTTAATTTTCCTTTTTCTGTATCCTAAATACTACCTTTATTCCTAATTTAAATTTTCTAGCGCAACAAAATCGGATTGTCTTCAAATTTTCGGTTTTTTTCAATTTTTTCGATTTTTTCAATTTTGCTTTCGATTTTTTTGGTGTTTTTGATGTTTTCTTTTTCTTGATGTTAAACACTACCTTCACACCAAATCTTAAGTTTCCAAGACTACAAGATCGTATTATTTTCAGTTTTCAATTTTGATGGAATTTGTTGAATTTTCGAATGTTTTTTTTTTTCGAATTTTCTGGATTTTATAATTTTTCCTTTCTTTGTATCCTAAACACTACCTTTTTTCCAAATGTCAAGTTTCTGGGGCTACGGGATCTACCCAATCTTTTTGATGACGCGTGAACGAGTGAGTAAGAAGTGACAAAAAATCGAATGTTTGAGTTCATATATCGCCTGAACTAGAAAAGACAGAAAGTTGTAATTTTAAATTTTGGTCCTGTGGGCCAAATACTCTCTATAATTGAAGTTTAAAATTTTTGGGATACTCCAGCGCGGAGATATGGGGGGGTCAAAAGTGCCCTGAGTTGCTTCCAGAAAAGTATGCTTACGGCTGTCCTCTCTCGACTTGGCGGAGGCACTGCCGTGCCTCCAGATTTTAGGCTGTTTCCCTTTATTTCCAGATTCAGAAGCCCGAATTATTTCAACCCCGCTTTCTAAAGATAAATTTCACATGGTGACAATTCTACAAAGAAAGTAAGCTTTATGGATATCAGTCAATACAGAATTGTTGCTGGGCCGGTACGGGCAGGAATATCCTGCGGTACGGTGTAATTTCTACAAAGCAACAAAGCGGGGAATGTCCTACGTGACAATTCCCGACAGGTCTGTTGTCTGTTAAAGAAAGAGAGAAAAAAGGTTTATAAATGAAACTTTTTCTGGTTTTGTTTCCATTTTAAAAACGATATTGGGAGGAGGGGGGGGGGGGTCTCTTTGCTTAGATCTGGCAAGAAGATGGAAAAAATTGGGAATTTAAAGTGAATTAGTGGCTGATAAAGTGATCGAAATGTTCAGTCTCACACTAGATTAGACTAAAATGTATTAAAAAAATAATAGAAATTTAATGTTCTTTTAATCGGGATGTAAAGTTTCACGCTAGGTCGGGCAAAATCTTTTGCAGGTCGGGCTTTGCCCGACCTGGCCCCCACCTAGCTACGGGCCTGTACAGTAGTCAATCCAGGCAAAAATTGAGGCCTATTTAGGGCCCTTGCACAAAAATCCTCTTAATAAAACAGAACCCTTCATAAAATTACTCTTAATAAAACGGGCCCCAAAATTCCTCTTAGTAAAACAGTGTCCTTCTCAAAATTCCCCTGAAAAGGAAAACTTTAGCAGGAAGACTTAAAAAAGTTATTATTAATGGTTTGAATTTGAGTATCTAGATTTGATCTTTCATTACAAAATGTTAATTTTCACAAAAAACATAGTAAATTTCACAAAAAAAACTTTTACTTTTGTCAAAATGGGCCACTCCCACCCAAAAAATCTGCATCAACCCCTGATATAATTATAAGCTTTGCGAGCTTGGCAAAATCATAACTGCAATCTTGGAATAATCGTATTTGTAGGGACTGTTATTAACCCAAAAGTATACCTATTTTTTTTGTTTGTTTGTTTCACATTGTAATAAATTAAATTTCATTTTAATGATTTGACAGATTTATTAAAAGCTTGAGAAAAAAAAACGCTTATATATATATATTTTCCCATTTGTATGTGCATAATTAAATAGCAATTTAATACAAATTAAAAACCTAGTAATATAATACTCCCTACTTACTTTTTTGTCAATTGAAGGATGCTAATTATATTTGTTGCGATTAGAATATGTTTTTTAACGTGATGCACTGTAAAACACACATTCTAATTGTTATGCTGTGCTATGATGTTTGTATCATTAAAACATAGTTATATTAATGGGACTATACAGCGATTCTTGTCTTGCTAGTTGCAATATACCACATGATTACCATAGCTGCCAATTGCTGCAATTTTTTTGACACCACTTTTTGCATATCACAGGGGTCTGTCCAGATTTTCTCCCAGGATCCTTTTTTTGTGAACAGCTTTTAACATTTGGGAAAAATCTAATGATAATTTTCAGAATTTGAAATGATCATTATATTCTAGTCCTTGTTTATACATTTTCAAGAAGATGTGTGTATGTAAAATACACATATTTATATATATATATATATATGTAAAAGTGACAGTCAGTTTTATAGATTTCATAAGAAATACTACCTATTACATTCTCCCCTAAACTGGAATTTCTGAAAAATTTTTGCAGATCTATACACCAATTATGTATGACCTCCCAGAAACCAAAACCACCCCCCAGTTCAAAACTTTATCTGTCTATCTATATCCCTTTTTTATGGACATGATAACTTCAACAATTCTGTTATAATCTCTTCCAAACTGATACATAAAATCAAGGGGCATAAAATCTCGGTCAAGTGTAATGGGCAAAATCGAAAAAAAGTGGGGGGGGGGGGGGTGGGTGGGGTGGAATGAGGAGGCTTTTTGTGAAAACAGAAAAAAAAACCACAACTTCTTAATTATGATATGTATCGAATCTGTTTAAATTTATTATTATTTCTAGGAAAAAGGCCAAAAATTTATGTGTGACAGATTTTTGATATCATTAAAAATGGCCTCAAGGGGGGGGGGAAGAGGGGTTTAAAAAGAAAAAAATTCATAACTTTGTCAATTCACAAGACATCAAATCCACATTATTATAAACTAGCTGTTACCCGTGACTTCGTTCACGCAACATTAAAAGAAGAATAAATACATTAATTAAGCAAAATATTTTACTCCCAATAATTAAAAACGTTAATAATTAACTAACTATTTATCACATTTCATAGGTGACAATACGATATTTTTTATTATAGGGACCTTGACATAACTCATTCTTAAAAAAGTGAAATTTTGTGCCAAATAATCGCGAAAATGAAATTGCAACCAATGCAAAAAGGAGGTCCAAATAAAATCGTGGAAATAGACTAATTGGGTAAAAACAAATGTCAATTTTACTTTATAAACAATTTTACTTTTAACGCCTTTGAGAAACGTTTTAACAGCCATCCTTGAAAAAAAAAAACATTAATTAGAAATAGTATATGCTTTTTCTTTAAATTAAATTCTGCCTCCTTGGTTTAATATATAGTTGAAACAAATCTTGTTTTCTAAATGACAGTAAGTATATTGGCAGGCAATTTTTTGTTCTCCAGAATAAATTGATTCATGCAGTTTGAATATGTGAAAATATGTTTGTATTTTTCGGATAATTTACTGAAATCAAGATTTTGTTTCCACCATCTATTCAAAGTGAAAATAAATTCTGTTTTTCAGTTTTAATGAGAAAATGGTGTAAAAAATATACTGATATGTTTTATTTCTCCTTTTTTATACACAAATATGGAGTAAGTTACTTTCCGTTTTTAGAGAAACGTCGTTAAAAAGAAATGGCATTTAATTTAATTTTTTTAATTCTGAGAGTTTGTGGGACATCCTCGGATCAATTATAACCGGTATTCGCTAAACCGGTAGTAAACTAACCGGTAGTAAATCACATTGCGTTCGATAGTCTATAGGAGTAGTTGCGAAATACAAACACACGATCAGATTTTAATATAATAGATTCGTGTTCATTTTCCTTTTCTTAAAATTATGATGTGATTTTTAGCAGAAAACTCGGATACTCATGCGGAACGAAATAACGGATACTCATGCTTAATAATCAGTATAGATAACAAAACATTTAAATTTTTCGTTATAAATATGGCGTGAAACTCATCTACTTTTTATACTTATTGATCTTTGTATTATTAATGTAAGGAATTGATTCACACTCATTTTAAAACATATTGGAAAATTTCCGTTTTATTTCAAATATGACGTCTCCTTTTTCCCCAGAGAAATTCCTTTTTAATGACATAATTCTTGTTAATTTTCTGTTCCAGGCAATTAATATCAATACTGGCATAGAGAAAATTATGTTACTTTAACGAAATAATATTAAATCTTTAGGTTTTATCAACAAAAATGGAACTATTAACATTCGTCATTTTTCTTTAAGGTAATCGAGTTATTTCTTTTAGTTTTAAGAATGAAAAATCGCTATTTCTCGCTATCCATGACATCATTTACGACATGTTTAATTTTGCGGAGCATATTATTGACATTTGCTAATTATTTTCTTTTGAAACCTCTTTTTACTTTTTAAAATTTAAATAAAAAATACGGTATAGTTATATTAGCCGTGCGCAGACGGTAAAAAAAAAAAGAAAAAAAGTAAAGAAAAAACCCAAGATCATTTTATTTCACCAATCAAAGCATATCCGCTTTATTTACTATAAATGACGTCATATTCGCCTGTTTCCTATGGTTACGCATATTGAAACCTTGTATTATTATCAAAAACTAAAAAAAGTACGTTTTATTTCTAATAATATTATTTAATCTTCTTAATTCTTAAATTTTTTTATTTCATTTTCATTTTTCACGTGAAAATTTTTCAATTGAAACTAAATTGTTGAGTAAAAATTATTATTACGGGTTTTGAATTAGTTTTGGCAACGATAAAGTATTAGCAACGGTAAAGTAAATTTAACCATTTTAAAATGCTATACGAAAAATGTCCATTTATTCTCAATGAAAATAACGAAATTTTGAAATATTAAGAAAACTATTTGAATAAAATAAACAAAAACCAGCCTATGTTCACATGAGGGTTATAATCAGCCTATATGCAAAGATACAGGATCATTAAATGCTCCATTTTGACGCTGGCTTCAGCCTAACATTTGCACACAATCAGATTTATAATATTATTAGGATAATCTCCACATTATTATAATAATGTGTTCACATTATTATAATAATTATTATAAATCCTCTTAATATTATCTACAACTTTTATACTGACATTTTTTTTATAAGACCAACCCTTATAGCAAAAAAAATTAAAAAACAAAATCCCTGCCAGCTCCCGCCTAAAGACACAGGTAGATTTCGAAGTGGGCTGTCCAAACTGCAGGCACCCCACGGTCTGCGTCTTCGAAATTTACCTGTGTCTGTAGGCCGAGCTGTCAGAGATATTTACTTTTAAAATGATTAAATTTGTGAAAGGTTCAGTTTGGAGAGGAAAAAGTTTTGTGAAAGGTCTATTTTTATGACAAAGAATTTTGTGAAGGGTTTTGTTTTGAGATGAAAAATTTTGTGAAGTGTCCTGTTTTGAAATAAAAAAATTGTAAAGAGTCCTTTATAGGATCTATTTTCTCATTAAAGAAATCCCTGATATAGCAATCTTTTCCTTATTTAATTGCAGACTTCTATGATTATATAAAGCAAACATTTTTTTTTCAGTAAAAGTGTCGAGAAAAAATTATAGCAGTTGGCAGCTATGGATTACTCACTACTCAGTACAATTGGTAAAATTTGCTTTTCATGGTTAGAAATTTGAGATCTGATACATACATTCTATGTTTCAAAACATTTTTTCATTATTTTAACTTGGGTCATTTAAATGTAGGAATACCTGTTTCTTAATACAATTATCAAAATTTGGTGTTCACTGTTCACCATCAAAATGTTGATATCTAATACATACACACTACTTTTTAAAAATTCTTTTCCTAAATTTAAAGTTTATTATTATTATTTTCTTTTTTTAAGGCATAAATTTTGTTCTGAGGGATTAATTTCTAAATTTAATGTATTTTAAAAACTTTTTTAATATTTAATGAGAAAATTTGTAAAAATGTATTATGTACATATTGAATTTAAAGTTTCTCGCGGTGAAAGTGAAATTTTGAAAATTGTAATTAGGTAATGAGTAATCCTATGTTTGAATTTCCTTGAGGCAAGGAGATTTAAACTAATTAAGCTCTTTGCTCTTAGGTTTGTTTACAAGGGATTTCGTGATGAGTGAAGAGAAAAACTATTTCATTAGAGAGTGCGCTTTATATATATATATGAATGTGATTCCGACATATCTGTTGGATTATATTTATACACAATACACCTTGCACACTCTAATCTAATATTTAAATAGGTATATATGTATAATATATTCTGTGGAGTCGGAGTCAGGCCTATTTTTGAGCAAAAGAGTCGGAATCGGAGTTACTAAAAAACAGGCCGACTCCGACTCCGGCTTGTTTTTTAGACAGTTTGAAGTAAAATTAAACCAATTCTATGTAATTTTAAATTTAAAAACTAAATTATTATTTTTATATTTGGACTATATATACAAGGAAACCCAGGTTAAACAGGCCCAATATACTGTCCAGTGTACATCATATATGAAAACTGTTTTCAATTGAAAGCTCTAGTTTATATTTAGTATGTAGTCCTTTCTCTCGGTTTTTGGGGTTTGCGGAACCTGAAGTAATGCAAAAATTGGAAATTTCTGCTCTCTTTGGAGTCCACAGAATCTGAAATATCATTAAAATTTTTCCCTTTTTTTTTTTTTTGCTTTCCTCAGATTTTTCACGTCTGTGGGACCACGCTCAGCCCCCTATTTGCTAATGCTTGCCAACCCCAGTGAATTGTGAAGCAATTCACATTAAGACTGCGATGTGGTCCCAGTTCGCTTTGTTCGCTCGTCCTTTTTTTGTTTTTGCTAGCAACTCTAGCTGGAATAAGTACTACCATAAATCATTTTAACATATGAAATTGAGAACTTTTTTAATGTAAAAAAAGTAATTGAAAACCCAATTAAAAATGCATTTAGTTGATGCTACCAATGGGTATAAATCATTTAAATACTATGAAAAAATGATCTTGGAAACACAATTAGTTTAAAACTCACTGTACCTATAATATTGTACAGAACGGCTTAAATTCATTTAAAAAAACACTACATGATAAGAAGATAGTTTATATAAATCATTAATCATTGTTTAAATTTCGTTCAACATTTTACTGTTCTAATTGATTATAGATTTTTGCAAAATAAATTATTTTTTGCTTCATCAAGATAGCAACAGATGGTAGCAGGTGCAATCTAGACAGTTGATATTTTTATTTTCTCTGATTTTTGTGTGAGTGAAATTCGTTAATAAATTCTAAATAAAAGTTGAGAATTCATTTGAAATTAACTATGTTATTCATAATTAAAATGAGGAATCATCTCAGACGCTTTGGATTACATACATGTTATTTATTTTTAATAATTGCTAGTTTGAGTTTGACTGCTCTCACACTGGCTGCCATATTGGATGCACAGCTGATCTTGATCTTTCCCAATCTAGTCTGTTCATTGGCTTGAGCTCTGGAAACTACGGTTGTTGCCAAATGGTAAGCTAGAAATTCAGCCTTATTTCCGCGCCACATAAGATCAATATATGTATAGATGGTTGCAATTTTAGAGAGTGGGTAAAATATTTTTTTGAAAATTTGCATTGTGAAAGCTGTAATTTTATAGACCAATTAAGTATGATATATATGTACAATATGGTGATATAAATGTTTGAAATTACAAAATTCAGGTATAATGTAAACTGAAAATGTATCCACGTATATTTTTTGAATACTTGAACAATCATTATATGTATATTGAAAGAAAATCATGCATTGCAATTTGGTTACAAATATAGTATACTTAAGTGTGACATGATTTAAGAATATAAGAAGTAGGTAATGTATATAAATGAGAGTGAGATAGGTGGCTGCCAGTGGCGTAGACAGACTTATAATTTCATGTAAGGGGGAAGGGAAAGATTGAGATTCAATAAAACAGAATCACAAGAGACTAGGAAGAAATCAGTTTTAAAAAGGTTTTATAATAGCAGGTACCTCATCCCTTATGAAATTAAATCTGCCAAGACAGAATGGAAAATTTCGTTTTAGACAGGTGTTTGTCTTAACACTTATAATTATACTGCATTTTTTTCATCAGAATAATAAAAATTTACCCTCTAAGTCAAGATTTGTTATAGACAGGTTCCATTTCACTGGTTTCACTGTAACTGCATTTTATTGTTTTGATCAGGATCATGAATTTGCTCTTTTAAGGCAGGTCCCTTACACACAGATTTTACTCCACTAATTTTTTATAAGTTGGTCTGAAAGTTTGATAAGGCAAAACTATTTTTAATTAAGATACATTTTAAATAGTTAAAAAAAAAGTAAAATGCCACACATATTTTGTCTAGTTTAAAGTTGTCTTTGTGAGTGATCCAAACTGGCTACTTCCTGACACATTTGCTAAGTTAAATTTAATCTTAGATGCATGAAGTTAGGTGCTCTTATTCAGAAAATGTGAAATTGAATAGCATTTTCCATGTTTCGTTAAATGCAAAGGATACTTCAAAAAATAATGTGGAAACGTGTTTTGAACCGAATTTTCAGAGGCTACAGTCAGGGAAACGTTGCCATGAGACATCAATCTTACATAACCCAAGATGTAATACATTTATCGAAAAATGAAAACCACTATTCGATTTTAAAGTATTTTCAACTGTCTGTTAATTTCATGTTTTTACATTTAAAAATGAGTTTGTGAATGTGTCAAAGTTTTCCGCTGTTGAATGGAGAATTTTTTTTTTCTTTCTATTCTTTTTTTTTTTCTTTTTTTGAGAACCAGTTTAAGTATAATCTGCTTTAAACACTGTTGTACAAGGCTGGCCTTCATTGTAAAGGGGGCTGGGTGCAAGATATATTTTCTTTTCAAAGATAAAAAAAAAGGCATTTACATCTCGTTAGGTGCAGACCCCAATTTAAACATTTTTAAAAGCCGAATTGTTTTATCCAAATGTAGAAAAAATACTTTTTAGTCTTATTGGAGGTCCTTAGAAGAGCAGGGCCCACCTGCCACAACTCCTCTGTGGCTGTACCTCTTGTTGTATCACTGAATATATAATAATATACGCATTATAGTATGTGTTTAAGAATAAGTGTTTACATTAAAGAAAACTTTTTTGATATAGTATTTAAGATTTATTAAAAACTTTTGAAATTCTAGACTTCAGGTTCCCTTTATGAAAACAGTAATAATCGGATTAACTTCGAATTTTTTATGTTTATCGAACATTCATCACAAAATAATAATAAGCATTTTACACAGATTCAGAATAAAATATATATATTGTGGCAGCTTTTTAAAATTATTAATTTTTTTTTCTGCAGTTTTTATGGTACTGTTCTAAAAGAAAATTTGCTTTTTATTTACAAAAGAACAAATAAATTTAATAAGTAAAAAAAATTAAAGAATTTTAAAATCTATACAATGCAGTCCTTACATATTCAAGAAGATGCCTTAACATTAGCAGCAATAGTAAAGCACAAAAAGGTAAGTGAAATGAGTAATAAGTAACAAAATGCTTGTAAGGTCTGCATTAGAGTCCTGTGCTGGTCGAGTTGTACCGGACCCGAAGCCGAAAATTCTTCCTAAAGTCAACACAAACTTGATACACTTCAGCTCGAACTCGAAATTTTCAAAAAGTAGTCTATAATTATGTCTCTGATATAAATTTTATCGTTTTGGTATTAAAATGAACATATATACACTTATTAATTTATATATATATATATATATATATTTACAATAAACAAAAGATTTTTATGAAAAATGATTTATTGTACACATTATTAAAATAGACGTCCGATAAAAACATATGTACAAATGTCTTAAAAACTTTTATAATACAAGATATAAGTCTATATATTTAATTGGAAAATATTTTAGACTTTCTGTTGAAAAATGCGATCAATCCGAACCAGACACAAAAGAATTAAAACTCAACACGAAACATTCAAAGACAACCCGAACCGCGGGTCGGGTCGTTTTCAAATAAAATAGGATTACCCGGCCCGATGCAGGACTCTGGTCTACAAGGGCATTGTGCTTTGTGGTTTTCAAGGAATTCAACGATTCAATCTGATTTCTATACAGGGCCCGATTTAGACTATCTAGGGCCTCGGTACAAGCATCATTCTGCCCCCCCCCTCCCCTTCTATCTATCCATGGAAATTGTTCGGGAATTATGCTGAAGTGACTGGTATTAAACTTCATATCTATTGTATATAATACATAAATTTCGAACCAAGTACTATTTACATCTGTATACAGGGGTATCGTAAGAAAAATGGTCACAACTTTAACAGATGACAGAACACTTTTTTTTTTTTTTGTATAGGAATATAACGACTCGTGCGAGCTTTTGAAGTGTATAACAGGTCAGAATGTAAATACAGGTCTTTCAGTCACTCTTGGTTATTTGTTATAATATAAAATTTTCTACCACATTATAAATTTTATTCTTTGTATTGCATTAACATGCATTTGGGTGACTCCATAATATGGAAAGACAAGTGCAGGCATGCATGCACTTATACTACTAATAGCAAAAAAATTTCAACACTTGTTGTGTTATTACTTCATTCCTGAGACAGTAAAGTACTTTTGCATAAAATTTTGTAACACTGGGTTTCTGATGATATAAATTGTTCCTTTTTGGAGAGGGAGGGGGGATGGGAATGGGACACAGGAAGCAGAAAATAAAAGTGGAGGGCTACATTCCCTTCCTAAATCTTTAGAAAATATAAAAAATTTGGTCACTTTTGGCCAATTTGAACCATTTTGCACTCTTAACAAAATCCTGATTAAGACTAGAGCCCCCACCCCCCCTCCCAAATGGGGGGCCCGGGGCAGCTGCCCTGCATACCCCTGCATAAGTCGGGCCCTGCGAGCAACCCTTATATATTTGTTCCTACTAACTTCCTTCTTCCATGGAAACGAGTAAGGAATTTTCACTAAAAGTAGGCACCTATCACTGTGTGTTTCCCCCATTTTTAAATTTAAATAACAGCCATTTAAAATCATCATGATCTTGGAACTGAATGTGATTCAACAAAGCTGCGAATTTCAAACAAAATATAAAAGTAATATACTGAATTTAGCTTTGTTTCGATTTTTTTTTATTCATAAAAGTGTTTAATTTTATTAACTAGGTGTTCATATAAACGGCAGTTACTGTATTTTTACTTAGCTCTGGTGAGATAGCAATCCCGAACCCCCCCCCCGCTTCCCTGCCCAATCTTTCTGCGCCAAACTGGGTTTATTATTTATTTAACAGAATATAGATAATTATCTGCTGAAGAGTAATTTGTGAATAAATAGTAAATAAAACGGAAGTAACAGCAAATTTAAAATGATTTAAAAGCATTCTTACCCCTCCCTATTCAACACATTTTGGAGCGTGTATCCCATGCCGTTTGTATTACCTAAGGATCGAATAGCGTTTTCATCTGTACTAATAAAAGAAAGTTTCGCTGTGTGTGTGTCTGTCGGCGATGGCTAGCGAAATCTAGCGCACCTAGAAGACTGAAAATTTAGATTTAGGTAGTCGAAAAAAGGTCCTGATGCACCTGAGACTCGGAATTTTAACATAAATAATAATTACCCAAGATATTAATTAAAGGTCATTAAAAATTGCATCGAAAAAGTTATTTTTATTAAAATGATCAAAGAAAAGAACACCTGTTCTCGAGTTGCAAGCGGAAATGAACAAAATTTACTAATTAGCGAATTTAAAGAAAACTAATTAAGATATCGATTTGAAACTTTCAGGGCATATGTAGAAAAAATTTCTGCATCCGACAATCAAATTTTTGTAAATTTGGCCGGTAATATTTTTCTTAATTTTTGCAAAAATCTGGCGGCATCAGTCCAAAAAATCCAAGAAAGTGCCAGACAGGGGTCGGCTTCCTTTAAAAACTTAACTACAAAGTGATCTGTTTCTCTAGCCGATCCCTCCATTTACTTTGCGAAAATGAAAGGAAATAATTGCCAAATTTTACTAATGAACAAAAATTAAGACAGCTAATTAATATATATATTTCAATTTGAGAATGGGAAGGGGGGCCATCTGACAGCTATTTTAGGCGTAGTGTCTTAGTTATGTTCTACATCACAAAAATATAATTATCTTTAATTATCGCGTTAAAGTAGGAGAAGGGGTTTTCTTGAAAAAATAATTAGTTATATTTTCGTCGGGTGAGAGGGGGGGGGGGGGGGGGGGGGTTAACGCTTTTCAATATTATAAAGGTATGTTATACACACGTGTCCGTGCGTAACGCTGACGTCATTAATTTCTAAACATCGCACATTTTCAATTTTTACACCGTTATATAGGGAAAAAATCTACTTTCAAAATGCAATGTGTTTGAAAACTGTATGGCCATTAATAAGTAAACTGTATGGCCCATTAATAAGTAAAAAAAAAATTAAAGAATTTTAAAATCTATACAATGCAGTCCTTACATATTCAAGAAGATGCCTTAACATTAGCAGCAATAGTAAAGCACAAAAAGGTAAGTGAAATGAGTAATAGAAATAGAGAACAATAACAAAATGCTTGTAAGGTCTGCATTAGAGTCCTGTGCTGGTCGAGTTGTACCGGACCCGAAGCCGAAAATTCTTCCTAAAGTCAACACAAACTTGATACACTTCAGCTCGAACTCGAAATTTTCAAAAAGTAGTCTATAATTATGTCTCTGATATAAATTTTATCGTTTTGGTATTAAAATGAACATATATACACTTATTAATTTATATTATATTTACAATAAAAAAAAGATTTTTATGAAAAATGATTTACTGTACACATTATTAAAATAGACGTCCGATAAAAACATATGTACAAATGTCTTAAAAACTTTATAATACAAGATTTTAGTCTATATATTTAATTTGAAAATATTTTAGACTTTCTGTTGAAAAATGGGATCAATCCGAACCAGACACAAAAGAATTAAAACTCAACACGAAACATTCTAAGACAACCCGAACTGCGAGTTGGGTCGTTTTCATATAAAATAGGCTTACCCGGCCCGATGCAGGACTCTGGTCTACAAGGGCATTGTGCTTTTCAAGGAATTCAGCGATTCAGTCTGATTTCTATACAGGGCCTGATTTAGACTATCTAGCTCCAATATGGACTGCTAGATGACTATCCCAGACAGGGGTCGGCTTCCATTAAAAACTTAACTACAAAGTGATCTGTTTCTCTAGCCGATCCCTCCATTTACTTTGCGAAAATGAAAGGAAATAATTGCCAAATTTTACTAATGAACAAAAATTAAGACAACTAATTAATATATATATTTCAATTTGAGAATGGGAAGGGGGGCCATCTGACAGCTATTTTAGGCGTAGTGTCTTAGTTATGTTCTACATCACAAAAATATAATTATCTTTAATTATCGCGTTAAAGTAGGAGAAGGGGTTTTCTTGAAAAAATAATTAGTTATATTTTCGTCGGGTGAGAGGGGGGGGGGGGGGGTTAACGCTTTTCAATATTATAAAGGTATGTTATACACACGTGTCCGTGCGTAACGCTGACGTCATTAATTTCTAAACATCGCACATTTTCAATTTTTACACCGTTATATAAGGAAAAAATCTACTTTCAAAATGCAATGTTTTTGAAAACTGTATGGCCATTAATAAGTAAAAAAAAATTAAAGAATTTTAAAATCTATACAATGCAGTCCTTACATATTCAAGAAGATGCCTTAACATTAGCAGCAATAGTAAAGCACAAAAAGGTAAGTGAAATGAGTAATAGAAATAGAGAACAATAACAAAATGCTTGTAAGGTCTGCATTAGAGTCCTGTGCTGGTCGAGTTGTACCGGACCCGAAGCCGAAAATTCTTCCTAAAGTCAACACAAACTTGATACACTTCAGCTCGAACTCGAAATTTTCAAAAAGTAGTCTATAATTATGTCTCTGATATAAATTTTATCGTTTTGGTATTAAAATGAACATATATACACTTATTAATTTATATATATATATATATATATATATATTTACAATGAAAAAAAGATTTTTATGAAAAATGATTTATTGTACACATTATTAAAATAGACGTCCGATAAAAACATATGTACAAATGTCTTAAAAACTTTATAATACAAGATTTTAGTCTATATATTTAATTTGAAAATATTTTAGACTTTCTGTTGAAAAATGGGATCAATCCGAACCAGACACAAAAGAATTAAAACTCAACACGAAACATTCTAAGACAACCCGAACTGCGAGTTGGGTCGTTTTCATATAAAATAGGCTTACCCGGCCCGATGCAGGACTTTGGTCTACAAGGGCATTGTGCTTTTCAAGGAATTCAGCGATTCAGTCTGATTTCTATACAGGGCCTGATTTAGACTATCTAGCTCCAATATGGACTGCTAGATGACTAGCCCAGACAGGGGTTGGCTTCCATTAAAAACTTAACTACAAAGTGATCTGTTTCTCTAGCGGATCCCTCCATTTACTTTGCGAAAATGAAAGGAAATAATTGCCAAATTTTACTAATGAACAAAAATTAAGACAACTAATTAATATATATATTTCAATTTGAGAATGGGAAGGGGGGCCATCTGACAGCTATTTTAGGCGTAGTGTCTTAGTTATGTTCTACATCACAAAAATATAATTATCTTTAATTATCGCGTTAAAGTAGGAGAAGGGGTTTTCTTGAAAAAATAATTCGTTATATTTTCAGGTGGGAGGGGGGCGGGTTAACGCCTTTCTACATTATAAAGGACGAACTTGTCCGTGCGTAACGCTGACGTCATTAATTTCTACACATCGCACATTTTCAATTTTTACACCGTTATATAGGGAAAAAATCTACTTTCGAAATGCAATTTGTTTGAAAACTGTATGGCCATTTACTCATTTATTATAGAATTTAAATTAAATTTCAAGCATGATTTAAAAAAAAAAAATTCTGTATCACTTGCAGACGATTTCAAAATATTAATCTCTTTGCACTTTAAACAATATAAAAAGTTCAACATTAGTTTTCAGCTAATATTCCATAACGAAATTAAAACTTCATTAAGCAATAAATAAACTAGTAAAATAAATCACAAATTTACCTGACATGTAATCGAAATAAGCGCTGAAATTATCAGAATAAGAAAATCTGCTATATAACTAAATTTTTAGCAATTTCTTCGGTTATTAACTTCTGGCACGAGGCCAATACGAAATTACAGTTTTTAATACATTTTAAAATTTTATTGGAATATATAATTGACATATTTCACATAAAAATGGTCTTTGGTATTTTTAGGGGGCAATCTAAAAAAAAAAAATGTAAAAAATCTATTAGAGTTTTCAATAAAAAATAAATAAATGGTTATCACATATATTCTCTATCCTGGGAAGCCTGGGTTGGATGCCCTAGTTTATCTAATATCGCATACGTACTTCACCACGTGCTCCCAAGCGGTGGGCTTTTTATTAATTGAGAACTCTTATTATTAAAATCAATTGTATTTCTCTAATTAACACAAAACAAATTCCATTTAAGAAATTTAATATTTTTAGCTTCTCACGTTGAGTTTTATAAATGTTATATAGAGAGAATACCGGAAATTTCAAATAACGATTTTCGTAAAAATTAAATTTATGTTTCTAATAAAAGCACACAACCCGTATTTATTTAATGCACACCAAGAACACAAGCAAGTGATTTGTTGTTGAGCACTTGACCTAGCGTCCCCTAACGGGAAATCTTACAAGGTTTTTTTCTCTAACTGTGCATTCTTATCTCGGGTTCTGTGGGCCCGATCACAACGGGGTCTGGATGATTCAACTTGGTTTTTGACTTAACAGACTTTACTTCCACCGCCAGAGGATGCATTATTTTCTCGAGTGTTATAGTTCATTTAACTTCCTTGATACATTTGGTACCTGTGTGGGATGTTCATACAGAACAAATTGCGGCCCCTGGCAGTAGAACTAAAGGATCTTACGGCGCGTGCACAGCCATTGACTTCTAATATAAATGGACAGCGGATTAGCAACCCTATCTTGAAGAAAACATGTCCTTCCTCACCACCGGTGCTGGTGGGAGAATATTATGCCAAACAGGTTTTTTTCCCTCTATACTGTCACTGACCCTTTTTAGACCTGTTTCTTTTATTACGAGAACGGAAACAAAAAGTTGCCAAGAAAGGGATTACCGCCAGAAAGCGGCACCCTTTCGCCATTTTTTTGGCGGTGAAAGATATTTTCTTCAAGTCTCTCGGAAGAGAAGAAAGGAGTCCGCTGTCCATTTATATTTGTTATCAATGTGCACAGCATGCCTGCTATACAGTGTCGAAAGCAGCGGGGTCACATGTCGTAGTTTAATTCGGAAGTGGTTTGTTTGAAACAGAGTGCGGTCCCTGACGGCGGAATGCAGAACTAAATGATTTTGCAGCGCGTGCGCAACACACCTATTATACGGTGCCGTATTTATGAATAAATAGTAAATAAGAACGGAACACGTGTCGGATGTTTGTTTAGATCAGAATGCGCTCCCTATCGGTGGAAGGTAGAAATAAAGGAATTTCTGTCGTGTGCGCAGCACTTTTAAATAAATTTCATACAAAATCGGGCTAAAGATATAAAATCATACAAACTTTCGGTTTGTTTAATTTTATTATCACGTCCCCTGGTAACGCCTGGCGGGTCAGCTAGTTTTCTCATAAATGGGATACATTTGGAATTGCAGTCGACCTCTTCCTTATGATGTATTTTCCCAGACTGAGACGTTCCGTTCGGCTTAAACTGCTAAATTTGACAGCATTTTCTTAATTCTTTTTAATCATAAATTGATGCTGATAGGAAACTTTTTATGTGTTCGAGATTTAGAATCACTTAATTAGATTTCTGAGGTATTTTAAATGTAAATAAAGCATATTTCTAGTAAAAAATTACCTAACCATAGAACAACTCTCTCCGTCCAATTTTAAAATGTTATTAAAACTCATGGCAGTGCTATAACGCGCTGAATAGCACCTGTAATGTGCCAAGCATATAAATAAATTTTTAAAAAGTACTCAAGGCTATACTGATAAGATAAATCAATTCATACTGATAAGATAACTCAATCTTTGCATTAACTTTCACAGACTTTCAAACTAAAAAAACAGCAATAGTAAGCATTTTATTACGGTTTTTTAAACTAATAAAAATGAATCATGCAAGTTTAATTACCACATATCATCTTTTATATAATAAAACGTGTGTAAATAAAATCTGTGTATAACGGAAATTTGGCTGAAACGCAAAGTTTCATGGTCTCTGCTAAATGATGCACATTTTAAGAGGAAAAGCTGTCTGAAACGGAATATTTTCTGGTTCCGTTTGATTCCGTCTTAGTAGGTTTCATTACATTTTGTAAAACATTCGTAATTAAACTTGATATTTTCTTTAAATTTCGTGTTCAGCCCCCTCCCGATTTGTCACTGGTGCATGTGAATATCTGAATATACAATTTAAAAATGCAAACAAAGGAATGGATGGAAAAGGGTATTTAGCATTCACCCTATCTTCTTGCTAATATGTAATTTAAATTACACACTGCTATTTAAAATTACATTGTTAAGATAATAAATCTTAAGTTTTAATAATGCAATAGATTTTTTTTTTTTTGCCTTATATAATTTTTCTAATTATTTTAAATACTTTAATTTTTTCTCAATGCATCTGCACACACCCATGTATAATGTATTTTGTGCAGTATTATGTGAAAATATTAGAATGTTTATACTTTTAAGAGGCTACTTCATTCAGGCGAAAACACCCGCTCGCCAATGTTAATCCTATGGGGAAAATATTTTACGATATCTCGTTCGCATTTTAATATTTTAAAATCATTTTTGCATTGGATAGCTGAGGTCAATCTCTATGCACGCTCCTTTGTAGTTTTTCTATTTTTGTTGCATTTTTTTTTTTTTTATTGAAGATACTTTCACTTTCGAAACCGGTTTCGAAAGTGAAAGTATCTTAATAATAAAAAATTGTGATCAAAATTGAAAAAGTACAAAGGAGAGCATGCATAGTGATTGACCTCAGCTATGCAATGCCCCCCCAAAAAAAAACTTTTAAAAATGTCGAAATGCGAACGAGATATCTTAAATTATTTCCCCCGTAGGATTAACATTAGCGAGCAGGTGTTTCCGCCTGAGTGAAGTAGCCTCTTAAGATTGCAGTATAGGATTTATTTACGTTTTCACCATTTCTTTTCTCCCACTATTATTAAGTCTTTCACATTTACAATTGAGCATTTTCAATGTATTCTGTAATGAATGATATAGGTTTCCCTCGCTTAGTGAGTTTTTCCCTTTTTAGGTGCTCTTTCGATTAATGTGGGTAAAATTTCTAACAGTGCACAAAGCACAAAATGAGTGATTGTTTTTTTTTTCCCTGCGAGAAATCGTCGAATTTTTGAAAATGAAATTTGAAGAAAATGCTAAAAACAGACATAACATTAAAAAAAATCGAAAAAACTTTCAAAGCTTAGAATTCGTTAAACAGCATTTGATAGATATACACCTATACATGAGTGCTGTAATTAGAGTACGCAAATATTACTTTTATTTTTTACTGGTGCTTAAAACAAATTCTGTATGCTCTTTTTGAGGGTGCATGTATGCACCCATGGTCCCGAATGGGTTAACGTGTATTATCACCCTTGAAAGTTTTTTCCATTAGTTTAGAAACAACCTATATATATATATATATATATATATATATATATATATATATATATATAAGGTGTTATTTTGGGTCTGGTAACAATTCATTACTCTAAAAATAGAAAATAAAACCTTTGTGCAAGGATATTAAATAAAAGAATACCAACGTTAAAAATGCCCAGTTTTACTTTTTCTAGTACGATGTGCTTTGCTCTTTGTCGCACAGATGAAGAATCTAGCTTGTGGATTCGAAACAGCTGTTTGCTGCTTTTTTGTGTATTATTTGTGCATTTGGCATTATTAACGTTGGTTTTCTTTCTTTTAATTCATTACTCTGTCACTGTTGTCGCTCAAATTTCCGCATTTTAGGTAATGTAGTAACTTTCTAGGAAGGTTTAAATCATTGAATAAGTTGAATCAAGTACTGAAAATTGCGACATACATAATCTGGTGATCAAAGCAGGTAAGACCCGCACGACCAAATAATTACTTTCATGACGCAAAATCCCAAAAAGTTTCGTGAAAAATCACTGAGCATCAGCAGGCTCTGATTCCAAAGGGGTTTTCCAGTAGAAATAGTAAAAAAGACGGGCATTTAACCCTCTAATGCCCATAGTAGCATATATGCTACCACCACTGTTTCCAATTAAGCAGATTTTTTAATTCAGATATTCCATATTCATTCCAGAATTTTAAAATAGCAATATTTGCTTCATTTAATAACAAACATTCCGTCATTAAATAAAGTTAAATTTATTATTGAAATTTACTGGTATAAATGCAGTTTTCCTGAATTACGGAATTTCTAGAACGTATTCTACTATGGGAATTAGAGGGTTAACCGAAGTCAGTATATTATTTGCAGTCACTTTAAACAAAATTGCGGAACTCTGTTTACTACTGTCATATTATTCCACACTTTAAAAAAATGGGTTGATCTACTAATAAATTTTCAGTTTTTCTCATTGATCTTTGCAATTACTAAAAAGTTTTTGTATTCTTACTCAGTTACAAGAAAATCTGTAAGAATGACTAGAAAACAGCTAGCAACGATTCCGGTTTATAATACTGGTTGCTAAAAAATTCTTTGGAATACAAATATACTAAAAAAATTCTAGTAACCTCAGAATTTTTTTTTCAGTTCATGGCGCTCCTTCAAACTCAGACACACTAGTAATTTTTGTAGAATATCTCCGTTCACAGAGTTATAAAACATTTTAGATTTTATATTAATTTCTGAGAGAATTTAGTTAAATTCTATATAGATCAGAGATAAAAACACTTCTCTGATTTGCATAGGTTATTTATTTAAACAGATGAAAACACGAAATATGTTTTCCTAACTCACAAAACGTACTCTGCCTAGTGATGGCCGATAACGATAAATTTTATCGATAGGGATTATAACATCAACGACAACTCGATGTTATCAATATTTTTTATCGATGTATCCAGTCAATAAATGTCTATTCTTATTCGTTATCCGATTCAATTTTATCAAAAATCGCCATAAGAAAGAGACTAGTTTTGCATGCATAACAGTTTCACATTACCTCTTGGAACATGTTTCCATAAAGAGCCGCGGATAGCCAAAACGTTTAAGTGCAAGGGAGGCTCCAACTCCCGAAAACACGTCGAAAATCGGAGCTGAAGACAATATAGAAGCTAGTACAGGTAATTGCAGTCATCTGGCCGAGAGAACTAGAACTAAAATGATGGTGATGAGCGGAGGGGGAAAATACAAATGGTCCAAGTTGTGTCTCTTTTTTTCGTTATTGCTATTTTCCTTTTTAGACAGTATTTTAGTGAGTGACTGTAACAATTATATGTACAGACAGCATATCCATGTTATCGTCTAACTCTGAACTATTTGGTTAATCCTTATTCTGCGGTCCTTTGGGCCGTAGGCACTTTAGTTTCCGTGCTTTGGGGTTCTTGAAGTCTCTAAAGGTGACCCGGGGGTCCGCAGACACTAATAAGAATTTCCATGAAGAAAGATACTTTTATATTAAGTAAGATGGAATTGTACTATCTCCATTTCTGTTTTTAGCCTAGGTGGCCTCTCTCTGGATTATTACTATTTTCCGCTTTAGACAGTATCTCAGTATTTATAACACTTACATGCATAAACTGGTTATTCATGGTATCATCTAACTCAGAACTTAAGCCTTATTATGGGTCCTTTGGAGCCTAAGTCTTTTAGTTTCTCCGCATCTGCGGACCATCCCCCCCCCCCCCTTTCAGAGACTAGTAAGAATTTCCATGGAGAAGAAAGGTACTTTTATATTAAGTAAGATGGAATTGTACTACCCCCATTTCTGTTTTAGCCTAGGTGGCCTCTTTCTTGATTATTGCTATTTTCCGCTTTTGACAGTATCTCAGTACTTATAACACTTATATGCATAAACTGGATATCCATGGTATCGTCTAACTCAGAACTTTAGCCTTATTATGGGGTGCTTTGGGGCCTAGGTCCTTTAGTTTCTCCGCAACTCCGCACCCCCCCCCCCCCACATTTCAGATACTAGTAAGAATTTCCATGGAGAAGAAAGGTACTCTTATATTAAGTAAGACTAAAGTGTACCATCCCCATTTCTGTTTTTAGTCTAGGTGGCCTCTTTCTTGATTATTGCTATTTTCTTCTGTAGACAGTATCTCAGTACTTATAACACTTATATGCACAAACTGGATATCCATGGTGTCGTCTAACTCAGAACTTAAGCCTTATTATGGGCTTCTTTGGGGACTAGGTCCTTTAGTTTCTCCGCTACTGCGGACCCCCCCCCCTCCCCCCCTTTAGACACTAGTAAGAATATCCATGGATATTAAATTTTTTAATTCAGATTATTAAATTATAACTACAAGTATATTTATAAAACAAAAAATGAGAAATGCAAACGTAGCTTGTCCTGGTCTCGAACCCGGACCCGCGGATCAACGAGCAGATGCCGTAACAACTGAGCTACGACCAACGCTGTAATTTCGTTACAAAGTAAGTATTTAAGTTGTGTTAAAATATTAGACCCCTATTTCTCGAGAACTAAAGAGCGTTGTATAAAATCCGTTGAACCTGAGACTAAGGGGCTTCTACCCTACAACATATATAAAAATAATCGAACTCTGTGATTACCAAGCTTGGTCCTCTCCTTGTGAGATATTCAAGCTTAATAGTGGGCATGCGTCACTGCCTCATGGAAGCAAAAAGCTAAAAATATATTTCAGGAATTACTGGAAAATGTACAAAAGACCGAAAAACTGATTAAAATGGGAAGCTGAAGTTAAAAACATGTACTATGAAACTAAAGTATCTAGGGCCCAAAAGACCCCACAGTAAGGCTTAAGAACTGAATAGTTCAGGGTTAGATGATATCATGGAATGGATATGGAGTTTGTGCATATAAGTGTTAGGTACTGAGATACTGTCTAAAGAGAGAAATAGCAATAATTCAAGAAAGAGGCCACCTTGGTTAAAAACGGGAATGGAAAGGGAGGTAGCAGAGCTAACTAGGTTACCTTAAAGTGGGACTGGGGAGGAGGAAGGGAGGCCATAACAGCCCCAAAGAGCCAGAAAAAAATCTTCCCAAAAAGTTGAAAAAACAAAAAACTACCTAAAACGAAAAATATGGTTTAAAAACCCTATAGCACGGAAATTAAAGGGCTTAGAGCCCAAAGGACCTTAGAATATGGCTTACCCCAAGATTTCAGAGTTGGACAACACCATGAATATCAAGTTTGTGCATATCAGTATTATAGATACTGTTGCCATTTCCAGCTTACAATTTCATCTTACTTAAATATAATAGTACACTTCCTCTCCATGGATGTGCTTGCTAGTGTCTGAGGTCTGAGGAGGGTCTGTGGACCCCGGTTTGCGTTAAGAGACTTCAAAGAGGAATCTATCTCTCATTGCTGGTACGTCGGCTGTCCACCATACATACAGCGCCTGATTACCGCAGGGGCAAACGGGGCAGCTGCCCGGGCCCCCCATCTCAAGGGGGCCCCCAAATGACAAATTTTTGTAGCCCAATGTTTATGTTCCTGTATATAAGAAAAAAGAAAAAAAAACGTTACATAAATCCTGATTGTATTCCTGTTGATAGGTTTTTAAATTTTATACCAATTTATGGCCATGGTGCAGAGTATTTGACAAATACTGTTATTTGTTGCTTAAAGGAGCTAAACATAGACATACATAATTGCAGAGGACAGACATATGACAATGCATCAAATATGGCCAGAATAAAAATTTAAATGCACTGACAGACTTTATACCATGTGTTGCACATTCCTTAAATCTGGTGGGTGTACATGCTGCGGAATCCTGCACTGCTTTAGTTAAGTTTTTTTGCTTGTTGCAGGAATTGTACAACTTGTTTTCTGCATCAAGCTATAGATGGCAAATTCTTCATGAAAGTGTAACAACTAACAAGCAACTGACATTGAAGAGCTGTTCAGGAACAAGATGGTGCGCAGATGCAAATTCAAAAATGTACTGAGAAAAAATTGTTGACACATTACGTCACTTTGTTGATAGTAATGATCAGACTGCCAGTACAAAAAACTAGTCGTTGGGAGCCACCGTAATACTTACAATAGCCGGGTGCCAGTTAAAGGGCAACACTGGGAAATTTCATTAGTGGCCAGTAGTAGCAGTTTTATAAGTGGCCACTTTGTTTAAACTAGTGGACACAATTTTATTTAAAAGTTCTAAACACTAAACTTTTATTAAAATTTTAATTAGTATTAATCTAAAATTAAATAGCCTAAATAAAAAATGTGTTCTAAACATATTTCAACCAGCAAAAATAGAATGCAAACAAATTTTTACTCTTTCCTTGTAAGAAAGTGGCCCCTTAGCTGGTGGCTAGTGCAAATTTTGTCCTTTAACACCAGTGATATATATACATATATACACATATATTTATATGTAATATACACATGTGTATATATATATGTGTGTATATGTATATATATCACTGGCACTCCGCTAGTGGAAAAATACTGTGTAATGCTATCGTAGCAAAAATATTGCATATGAAAATTTTGTTATGGGGGGGGCCCAAAAATTGAAGTCTGCTCCGGGCCCCCAAATGAGCTTAGTCGGGCCCTGCATACATAAGCTTTTCCTTTAAGTAATATACTGTATGTCATATGTTATATAGTCACTATCTAGTATGCATTTCTGCCTTAGCATAGGGAAGGGCCCTCCTCGTTGGGCTATTTCTAGACCTTTGGGGTATTTTGGTCTTACCATTCCTCCCCATTCCCATTTTTGGGAACCCTGGCTAGTTAGCTCTCCTTCCCCTCTTCCCACCTCCATTTTAATTTTTAGCTTAGGTAGCCTTTTTCTTGATTTAATTGCTATTTTCTGGTTTAGACAGTATCTCAGTACCTATAATACTTATATGTACAAATTTAATATCCATGATCTCGTCTAACTATGAAGTATTAGGTTAAGAATTATTTTGGGGTTCTTTTGGCCTTAGGTCTTTGGTTTCCATGCTATGGGTTTTCTTTTACTTCCACTTTTTCGTTTTAGGCAGTTTTTCAGTCTTTTCAACCCCTTCCACTTCCAGTCGCCCTGAAATATGTTTTTAGCTTTTTGCCCCCATGGGTCGCTAACACATGCCCAGTATTAAGTTTGATTGTTTCAGATATTTATTTAAAGTAGAAACAGGTATTTTTTTCATATTCCCCTCATGCCCTCCCACAGTCTTTCTTTTATCCTTGCCAGGTTTCTTTTAAGTTTCTTTATTTTCTATATAATTTTAGTGAAGATCGGATCATTTTAAATAATGGTTGAGCATTTTACCCTGTGGCGCTGCTGCATAGTGCATATTCTATACTTTATTTGATATCTCAACTTCTTTGGGTCCGATCCTCACACAACTTGGACCATTTGTCGTGGTTTATTTCCACCCCACCCTACTATCGTGTTAGTTCTGATTCTCTCCTCCAGGGGGCTTCAGTATCCTGTATTAGCTTCTATATTGGCTTCAGCTCCTATTTTCGACTGGTTTTCGGAGGATGAAGCTTCCTTTGAGCGTTTTGACTACCTTCGGCTTTTCTTGGAACCACAAGATTTGCAATTTTTCCAGAGGTGATGTAAAAAAGTTAATGCGAAACTTGTTAACTTATAGGTCGCTAAGTTTTGCAGTGACTGTTTTTAGCTTATAGGTGTAACAATCGATTGTAAAACATCTCGATAATAGAATTTGGACATCGATTGTTATCGTTATCGATAGTTATTTTATACGATGGCTATTGTTATCGATTGTTGAATTTTTGAGAATCGCATATCACTATTTGCCGATGGAGTTTTTACCCAACCAAAAACCTCGCTTAGAGCAAACATTGTATATTGCAATATCACATATTTAACAAAACTAAGTAAATTCGGTTTCCAAAAAAGCGCGCGAAGAAAAGAAGTTCCAATAGATCTTGGTCAAAATAGAACGTTCAAATAGAATGCATTGAAAAAAAAAAATACACGCGTCGGATAAAAAATTGTGTAAAGGAAAATGAAAAAGAGAAAAAAATATAAAAGACGCGTTGAAAACAATTAGACTTTTAGAAGGGGAAATGGAATAAGATTAATTTAAGATAAAATATAGAAAAAATAAGGGAAATTTTTTAGTAATATTAAAAATATGTTATGTTTATGTATAGTGTGTTATAATAAGGTAAAATTTTTTGTAAAAAAAAAAAAAAAGACGATTTAATTATAAGATAAAATCGACGTTGAGTAAAATATGATCTTTATACACTAAAGTATTCCTCATTTTTTAACAAATAATTTCCGTACTCCTAGAAAAAGTGCTTTTTTCGCGAATTCTTCCGGAAAGTCTGAATAAGAGGGAAATTTTCCGTTTATTCCCAGACAATCATGTGACGCATGGGTATTAGCTCTATTAATACTCTATATAGTTTCAATTTACTTTAAAAAAAAAATCAATAAATGAAAATTTCGAATTTATTTAAAAAAAATAATAATAATAGTGCTTTCGAATAAAAAAAAAGAACAATTAATTTTCTCATTCATTTAAAATTATTCGCAATTTACTTTTTAAAGTTATAAAAAATATTAGCACTTAAAATATATTCTAAACTAACAGATTAAAATATACATATGTGTATAAAAAAATAGATTTTACTCAAAAAAGCAACAAACAAAAATAATGCTTTCGAATTTAAAAAAGCAACAAATAATTTTCTGATTCATTTAAAATTATTCACAATTTATTTTTGAAAGTTATAAAAAAAACACTCTCACTTAAAATATATTCTAAACGAACACGTTTAAAAAATATATATAATAGTTGAAATCCATTTTACTCAAAAAAGAAAACATTTCTTCTCAAACTTAATTAAAAATATAATATTCATATTTTACGTCTGACAATTAAATTAAGATTATATATAATTCATGTTTTTATCCTTTATTAATACCAAAGTGTTAAAACCTGAACCGTTATCTCATAACGACGAAATTTCCTCGCAATTAACTTAAAAATTGCCAGCTTTCTAAACCCCCAAATTGTTTAAGCCCCAAGCCACCATTTGGAGAAAACCCCTATCATTATTCTAAACTCTTCTTCTAGCAAGCGCTTACTGGCTTTACCGGTAAGATACTTGACTCAAGGCACCAAGGCACACAGGTCCCTAGATCGACCCCCAAGATCAGCCAGAAAATATCCTTAAAATGTGTCAAGTAATAACTTCCGTAATAGTCCATAGATGGCAGCACAAAGAGAAAGATAATTTTTTAAAGCCGACGTTCTTCAAATAACGGAAATTTTCCTCCTGTAACAGAGGAAAAAATAATGGAAATGTGCCGGCTGACAGTGCTGCCAGGAAAATTTCTGTGATTTAAAGGAAGTATTTCTGAGAATGTATCGATAAGTATCCTAAAACAAAGGGAGTTTTAATGCAATAAGAAATATGGAATCTTATATTGTGAAACACGTTATCAAGGATAATATTCCACAATATAAGGAAGTCGCAATGATTTCTGTGAAAGCTAAACTGCTTTTAAGCATTTGTATTTATCTAACATTTCCCGATCAAGTGCAACAAACCATAACAAAATAATAGAAATGAAGTTTGGAAAAATCATCAACTCCATTTAAGAAAAAAAAATTCCTAATGCAATACTAAGGTGAAAACCTTCATATTACAAAAATATTTTCCTATAATTAATGGAAAATGAAAAGAAAATCCTTATGATTAAGGAGAGATTATACTTCTGTAGTCTAAAATTCACGTGATTTTTAAGATTTTTTTTTTTTCGCTTGCATTATATTTATTGGTTCTCATATATTTTAATTTTTGTGTGTAAAACAAAGAATAGTACGTCTTGTGCGACGGGGAGTGTGTGCCGCGAATTTCCAATTGGGCGACCGTGTTTCTCCGGTCACAAGCACCTGAAACAAATTTCGTCGCGAAATTATGAAAGAACATTAAATTTTCTGGCGTTTACACCAACAATTAGTGTAAAAAGTTGTCTTTTGATAAATGGCGGTCCTAAGGATCCTAATTTAAAGAAAAGTCTTTTGCGAGCTTGGCAAAAATAATCAATGAAAATTATACTTTTCGGTGGTATAAGCTCCAGCAAAAACGATTACCTTTCTTTTAAATGAAAAATTAAGAAAATCGGTCCAATAGTTATCGAGAAAAATGGTCGCCCAGTTTGAAAAACATTGTTTCGAGAAAAACAAGTTTAGAGTTTTACAATAGCATTTCGTTCAATAGGCGAAAAAGATTGTAAGAAATTAGAATATCGCGAAACTGCTTTAGGGCAACAATCCACACACTTGAAGGATTAAAAAAAAGCCCCCCCCCCTTTAAAAAAAGGAAATATTTTGACCGAAAAAAGTAGAATCTCAACCCCTTAAAATGTGACAAAAGAAAGTCTTCACATAGCCACACATAGCATGCAATTGAACTCACTCCAATCAGAATCTGGATTTTTGTTCATAATAATAATAATAATAATAATAATAATAATATACTTTTACTAAAATTTGGACAGAATTGCCTTTGCTTTGCGTGAAATTACGAAAAGTACTGGGAGGCAGAAAACAGTTCAGTGAGTGATACCGTATGTAATATGAACTACATTCTAACATTCTACATGACACGTCTACTTCAAGTGCTATTTGATTGCAGACAGTGGCCATTTCTAACACTTCCTGTGAAATCGTTACATTTTACACAAAAAAGGGTAAGACTTCTACAAATTCCGTTAAAACATCTTCATTGTTGTTAAATTTATGAAAAAAAAATCCGGGTTCAGATTGGAGTGGAACACTTAGTATTTTTAATTGAATAAATGGATTGTAACCCTAATTTTCACTACAAAAGTTGTTCATTTTATAGTGCTCTGCCTTCCTATAAATTATTGAACTGTTATGGACAATATTCTCGTGACGTCACAGTAGGTAAAATCGAGGCTAACGAAAAAGACAGGCTACGGCGGTGCATTCCACTTATCTTTTTTTACAGACCGCTAGTATGACGTGATGCTCTTTTCGTACACCTGCATTGGTGGATTCGAGCATCACGTGACTCCGGCGGTCTGAAAAAAAGATACGCGTAAAGCACCGCGGTAGCCTTTCTTTTCCGTTAGCCTCGGGTAAAATAAAGGCGTGATCGTTTGTTTACGCTTTGCATTTACGAAAGTATTTTTCACTATTTCTCTAACAAGGAAGGTCTCCATAAGCGCATACTCAGAAAATTTTGAAAAATTACAGAATGTTCTTCTCATGAGTGTATATACGTCTATAAAAATTTTTTTCTGCGGAACCTCGATATAACGTCCGTAAAAAATTATGAAAATTTCGTTTATTTGGCGATTTATCACTGGTTGGCGACGGAATGAAATTTAAAAAAATACGCTGTTATGAAAAATAATCTTTAAGGAAAGACTTTTTCTTGCTGAACTTGTTTATGTAAGTTTAACTTACATAATAAGTAAATTAAATAACTGCAACAACACGCAGATTGTATATATTATAGAAAAAATAATAAATTATTTCATAGTTTAAGTTAAATTCATTACGTATTGCGCATTCGAATAATAATTTTGCAAGCAATTTCAAAATGCAAACGATCGTTTGCGTTTGGCGAGGAAAAAATGTTGCTAACCCAAATCGCGTCTTTTTCCGCCAAATACTCGAAAGTTATTATTTTTTTGCAGAATTTCTACTGGGATTCCGCAGCTAAATTTGACTGATCCTTTATCGCATACATGAGTAGCTTCATTAGCATTTTTTTAAAAACTTTCTGAGTATGCGCTTTAAGGAGACCTTCCTTGAAAGTCACGTTACTTTATTGTCACACTTATGAGCTCAGAAACCAAATTAATGAAAATAAAAACATTTTTTCATTATTTAATTTTTAAATAATGAATAATTTGATAAAATCATGATTTGTAAAATTTAAATGAAAAATTTTCTAAATACAAAAAATTAATATTGGAATCATAAAATAAGTCTAATTAAACATTGGCAGTACCCTAATTTATTTTAACGTTATATTTCGTATAAATTTGATAATTAACACAAAATTAATCTGAAATTAAATTAATATTTCTTATATTATTCATATCTATTTCATACATTTCTATAGAATAAAAAATAAGTGAATTATTCAAGAGCATATTTTTTTTTTTCAAATGAAGCGACTTTTCAATGTTTCCGAAACACCTGGGTTTTTATATCCTCGAATCCAAAGGAAGAATGAAGAATATTGCCCATTCTAAATGAGCCTATATAGAAAGAGAGAAAGTGTGTTATATGCATAAGATATCACAAAAAATATTAATTAGTCTATAAATTACAGTAATCAACTAATTACAAATACATTACAACTTACCTCCGAAACAGAAAGAAAATTCTCACTGTTTCTTTATCATATAATTTTTGAAAATATTTCATTTTTCATTGCTTTTTTAAAATTATTTTCTTAAAAATATATTTTTTCTTATTTGCCGTTTTTTTATTCTGTGATATTTAATTTCAGGATTTCTGTTCCACTTTGTGAAGTTTGAATTTCTTGGTTCCAATAGCTTCAAATTCTAGCACCAAATGCCTATGATTAAGAATGGCAACATTGAAGAAATTTACGAAGAGAGAGAAATCGAATGGAAAATAGATTTGTTTTCCTCGGTCGCTGAAGATGAAATAATTGAAAGTCCAAGTTTCTGTTTCGAAAATAGCACATGGTGTTTTAGATTGCGTCCGATATACACCGAAAAACCTGGTTTCGCGGCTTTTGGTCTCCACAACATAAAAACTTGGGAATATTCAGTGAAGTATGATTTAGGCTTTAAAAGACTGGATGGCAGTATCGAGCAGTTAAACATAGGAATTTTTGAAGGAAACGGAAAAACGTATTGCGATATATTTTTTAAACTATCTGAAATACTGGAACAAAACTGTGATGTGGCGTCTTTGAATTTGCTTACTATCACGTGCATACTGAAGCGTGAAAGCGTTCACTCGGATCAAAAACGTGTGCTGAACAAACCATTACTCAAGGAACTGATAAGTAAGTTGTAATTGAATTTTAAGATAAAATTAAAAAAAAAATAATAATAATTTAACAAATTACAATAACCATTGGGAAAATGTTACGAAAGCTTAAAAGAAAAATTACTGTACTTTCGTGTTATAGTGGCCCCCACAATTATATTATGCCATGGTTGCAGTTATGATTTCGCTAAGATCATCGCAAAGCTTATATAGGCATCCTATATACGCATATACAGGGTGAATCTAAACTCTGGGGCAAAATTTTAAGGGGTGATAGTACACATCAAGACAAACAATATTAAATAGGAAACTAAGGGTCCCAAACGTCTTCCGAAGGAGAAAAGCGCCATTAAAGTTTAGGGTCCAAAATTTTAAATGATTATAAAAAACGGAAAAATTGGTCTATTTGTTTGCGGTTTTCGCTAAAACTATTCTTTATGTCTGTATTTTCTTAAAAATAAATTTTAAAGATAAAGTTCAAAAGATGCCTATAGATGGCGCTTTAGACTTTCGAGCAACGAAAAACTATTTTTTACCGTTATTTTTTGTATCTCTTTAAATGCTTTCAAAAACTGCTGAACATAGTTCAGTTATTCACGATCTTGGTGTCGTAGACCAGGCAGAAACAATATGAGTTGTAATTTTCCAACTGGACGAAAAATGTCCGGGCCGGGATTCGAACCTGGGATCTCTTGAAGCTGCCATGCTCTACCAACTGAGCTATCCCGGTTGAATCTTGAGGGCTTAATTCATCCAGTTCATGCCGGGATAGCTCAGTTGGTTGAGCATGGCAGCTTCAGCCAAGAGATCGCAGGTTCAAATCCTGGCCTGGACATTTTTCGTGCAGCTGGAAAATTACAACTCATATGATTTCTTTACCAATTTGCATAATTGTGTTAAAATTAATCCAAGCAGAAACTACTACCCTCTACACGTAAAATAAACGATAGAGTACTGACAAAATTAAATAGAAGATTTATTCATAACAGACATGAGCAATTTCTCCACGCAAAATAAAAAGAAACAATTTGATGTATGCATGGAGTGCGCAATATGAATGAAGGTTGACACGTAGAAAATGGTACACGCATGATGTTCGTCAGGAATCAAAAAAGTGCTCGAAAGAGTGCCCACCAGCAACGATGAAGGCCTCACGCCGCCGGCGGAGGGAGTTGCGAACATTAGTGAATACCCGGGACATCTCCCGGATATCACCTGCTACGACAGCAAGCCTCGCAACCAGGTCTGAGTCGGAGTCGACGGTAAAAAATAGTTGTTCATTAGTTTAAAGCGCTCTCTATCGGCATTTTTAAACTTTATCTTTAAAATTTATTTTTAAAATAATTTTTTTATTTAATTTTGTCATCCCTCTATCGTTTATTTTACGTGTAGGGGGTAGTAGTTTCTGCCTGGTCTACGACACCAAGATCGGGAATAACTGAACTGTGTTCAGGAAGGAGAGGGTTCAAATTTCAACTCCTGAACACAGTTCAGTTTGCGCTACTTAACCACTCCCAACGATTCAGATTTTGAGCTCAAAATTTAAGTTTAAATCTAAGCTTTTGAAAGCATTTAATCAGATACAAACAAATAACTGTAAAAAATAGTTGTTCGTTACTCCAAAGTATAAAGCGCCCTCTATCGACATTTTTGTGAACTTTTTCTTTAAAATTTATTTTTAAGAAATTACTAACTTAAAGAATAGTTTTAGCGAAAACCGCAAACGAATCGACCAATTTTTCCGTTTTTTATAATCATTTGAAATTTTGTACCCTAAATTTTAATGGTGCCTATCTCCTTCGGAAGACGTTTGGGGCCCTTAGTTTCCTATTTAATATTGTTTGTCCTGATGTATACTATCACCCCTTAAAGTTTTGCCCAAGAGTTTAGATTCACCCTGTATATATTCCAAGCACTCCTATATGTGCCATATACGTCATTATACACATTATTTACGTCTTATATGTCGTATATACATCATATACACATGTCATTTATATGCATCATATATGACTGTAACTTGGCCACATACGTCAAGAAGTGTTATATATATATATATATATATCACATATTAAAATGTCATACATGCTGTATAATTTGGCGATAAATCTTGGTCGCTTGACAATTCATCCTTGGGGGCCACTATAACACGAAAGTACCAAATTTACAATATATTAATGAAAACAGAAACAAAAATATTTCATCCTTGGGGACCGCTATAACACGAAAGTACCAAATTTCTACTTTATTTTTCATATCTGATGATTTTCATCTATCCTTTTTGTAACTTTAACATTTTTGTAACGATTTTATGCATTTCTATTGCTTATTCACAGAAAAATTCTTCTAAAGTTACAGAATTTCGTTAAAAATTCTTATAAAGTTGCAGAATTTCGTTAAAAACGCTTAAAAAAATAAAGTGACGACGTCAAGAGGACCGAAAACAACGAACATTTTCCCAATGGTTAAAAAAATCCTAATTTAGTTAAATTTTAATTTATTAAAAAAATTCATAACTTTTTAATTAAAAAGCTCTTTGAGATTTTAGCTATGCACAGGGCTCTATTAAAGCTGTTCGGAGCCACAGGCACAGCATTCTTTTGGGACCACCCAACCACTACTGAAAGAAAGCTTGAAGCTCAGAATCTTTTGAAGCACCCTCGTTTTCTAAAAGTGCAGTTTACTCAAAGACTTATGCAAGCTTTATACCTTTTACTGGAATTTGAATCAAAGTCGAAATTTAAAATCATAGTACCTGCTGCGCTCACTTTCGAACGTGATCAGTTCGTATCTAGATTCCTTTTTTAAAAGAAGAAATTCACTAATAGAAGATTATCTACTAATAGATGATTTGTAATGAGACTACTGGATTTAAAAACAGAATGTTTAATCACAAACGTATTATTACACAACGAAACACAAACACACATAACATTAAACAGAAGTTACACGAATTCCATGTTATTACACAAAGTAAAGATATTTTGTCTGCAGACGATACAACTCAATTCTCACTATATTATGCTGTTCGCACATCGCATCACAAATCTAGAGTCTTTCATCGGATCGGGTCACCCGATTTTACCTGATCCCGACCTAACCCGTGGTTCGGATCGCTCGGGTTGACGCTATTTTTTTCGTTGCGGGTTGGGTTTAATTCGAGTTGACTAATTGTTTCGGTTTCACTCTTACGGGCAGGGTTCGGGTTGCAAATTCACAATCACTCAACGTCCTACGCACTTGACGCCAAACGGTTTGGCGAGAAAATGAACTGTAGCACATATTCGCGTGTTTTATACAAATTGGCAAACGGTTGAAACTATACTTCGACATTTCGACCACGCATTTCTTGTTTATTAAGAAGTATTTCTGACTAATTATAATAAATATGTATGTATATATATTGTGAACATGTGTATTATTTAATGTTTTATAACTTTACCTTTCTTAAAATGATCACAATAAATAGATGAAAGTTTATTATATTTACCTTAATTACTTGTTGAGGAAATGCTAAGATAAGTATTTTGTTGCTGATTGATAATAGGGTAAATGTGACATGACAGTAATGGACCCCTCCCCCTCAAAGTTTTGCTTTATAAAAAATATCCAATAAAAATTCCTCTTTTATTATTTTTTTTAGAACTCTTCCTTGCATGTTTTTTAATGAGGTATCGCAAACGAAGGCGATTCGATAAACAAAAATTTACCCGATCTTATATTATCGCCATTAGAACACGTGAAAATAATATATTTCAATAAGATAAGTGAAAATCATATAAAACTCAACAACCTTTTATTCATTTTGCTTTTGTGCCATTAAAAAAACCATTCGACACACGATACATCTCAAAGTTATAGCCGCTCAAAATACATTACTGTAAGAGGGAGGAAAATTGTATCTGTTTTCATTTAATCAGTGCATGGTGCTGCCATCTGTTATTACATTAGATGAACCAATTCGAGACTCAAACCCAGGGATAGAGAATAATATTCAATATATCTTATTGAATATTCAATATATCTTATTGAATATACAATATATCTTGTTGAATTACTCAAGCATAAAATATTGCTTCACAATTCCACTGTCTTTCAGTGAAATTTTTACTGAACAAGCTAAGAAATGGTTTTACTTAATTCATTTATATCCTCCTTGTTTTCTTAAAAAATTGCATGTTATTTTTTTTTTTTAAATCAGTAATAGAAAACTGGATTTTTTTATACTAATGGTCATTTACAAAATTTCATTTATTTTTAAGATTTTAAGACTTTTAAGATGTAGTATCCATTACTGGAATGCTCAATTAGGTTTCTTCTCTATTCTACTAACAAATTTATTTAAATATATACATGTATACTTAATTAGGATGAATTTGAAAAGTAAAAACCTAAGGATCCTAATTATTTTATTGAATTTGGTGTTATTGCAGTGCTGTATTATCCCTTTAGAATGTATCTCATTCTTATCAATGTATAAGATTTTTTTTTATTATTTTTTTTTTGTTGGGGGGGGGGGGATAATTTAAAAGTTAAAAAGCGTTTAACTAAATATAATAAATAAATATCTGTGTTTATTCGAGATTAAATAAAGTAGTATAAAAGGTAAAAAATGTAAATAACATCATGTATTATAAAATGTATTTTTACTTCTTTCTAAGCTTATTTTATAAAAAGAATTATTGTTTATTTAATGTAACTGTTTACAAAACAGGAAATGATTCATTTTCGTGAGCTCGGTAGCCTAAGCTACTAAGTAATTACTTCAGTAGCTATTGAATCTTTGTAATATCTTTAACAAAATGAAGGCTTTCATTTATTTTTAAATCATTTTAATGCTGACGATAAAACTCGAGGTAAAAAGGTAGGAGAAATGTTGTAGGATGTACAATTGTAATAAAACATCTATCTATTCAATGGTACTAGTACGATTTTGAGTTTGCCGGCCAAATGCCACGCATGCGCGAAGTTCATTTTCTCGCCAAAGCGCTTGCCGACAAGTGTGTAGGATGTTGAGTGATTGTGAATTTGCGTTCGGGTTGACCCGATTTTTCGGAAGTCTAGATTTTTTTTTTTCAGTTAAAAAACAATGTTAAACTATGTTCATTTTTCAACATACGTGAGTCGAGTATGCAACCTTTAAAGTACTCTTAAAACTTCATCTCTGAATAAAATATAAAGACTAAAGCCACATATTTCTAACCCTATGAAAGAATGTGTAAAACAAAATATTTTTTTCTCCTTTAGCCATTAGTTTTTTTTTGTTTTTTTTTTAACGAAATTTCGTTAACGAGATTTTGAACGAAATTTTTTGCTTGAAATGAGTAAATCTGGTATAAAATATTGTGCATTATAAGTGAGTCGTTGTTTCTCATTTCGTAATGATTTTAAGGTAATAAATTTACTTAAAATATTTTTGGTTATTATGCTTTATATATATAGAAAATATAGTAAGTTTTATGTTAAAGATATTTAATTTATTTGCTCCCAACACACACACACACACACACACACACACACACACACATATATATATATATATATATATATATATATATATATATATATATATATATATATCAGTAGCCCTAGGCATATGCCTAAGCTACAATCAGACCATTGCTGTGCATCGAAGTTATTTACATAACTTTGATGCAATGGTACAGCTATAATCTTATTCTGTGAGTTATCTTGAATTATCGTTATTCATTAAAGCTGGCAAATATTTATATAAATGAGGGGAGATCTGGTAAGAAACATTTTCAAACAAATTTGTCAATTATTGATTCATTCAAATATAAAATGAAAACACCCATCAAAGATATCCTCTCCTTTCATCATGTCATATGCGCTGACAAGTACAATAGTGGAAATTTATACGAAAATTTTACCATAATGCTTTGAAATGTATGAAATTTCAGAACTTTCCGGCACTTTCATACCTTATTTTAAACACTTTTGCAATTTACATTGTCTATATATCTCCAACAAGTAAATAATAAAGAGCATTAAAATCTTTTCGGGACATCCTGTAGTTGTAAGGTACTTAAACCATTATGTTTTAAGATTAGAAGGATCACAACTTCAAATACATACTTTGATGAAGCAGTGTGAAAACTATGTCTTGTCTAAACAAAAGATTATTTTTTCTTGATTTTGTCCAATATTTTGCATGGTCCAAATTCTTTTTCAAATATTCGCCTAGGAAGAATAAACAGGTAATTGAGACAAGTCATTATCACTTTATGAAATTATGCAAAAAAAATCTTTAAAAAATGTGCATTTTATTGAGAAAAAAATAAAAATATCGACTTATATCAACGAAAGTGTTTAACATTGCAACAAAACAAACATTTGTGAATAAAAAGAAATGAAATTTTCATCGATTTCTTTCTCACTGAAATCTGATCTTGGACCAAATTACAGTGTAGAACAGTGGTGATAAACGAATGATACAGGTGCTTGCGGTGGCACGCATAAAAATTTAGATGGCACGCGAAACATTTATCAATCAATATGTACATCAAAATATATTGTATATTTATATATTCTATAATTTATATACTTATATTTATACACAAAAAAAAAAAAAATACAATGAAAGAAATATTCTAATTACACAATATACATTTGTTCAAATCGGTAGGATACGTAATGCTTTTAAACAGTCTGGGGCTCAAAAATAGTCTTATAAATTTGCAATTCTACATGCAGTTTTGAAAATCCTGTACTTTGTTAAAATATTTTCTTTTCTAAAAGTGTATTAATAAAAACATGTTTAATTTTTTTTTTAATCAAACATTGTTCTTTCATGAACTTTTAATTTATTTTCAGAGCTGCACACACTATCAGATAATTTCAAAAGTCTTTCCAAAAATAAAGACAGCTGCGATGTCATCCTCAAAGTCAAAGAGAAAGAATTTCGTGTGCACAAAGTCATTTTGATGGCTCGTTCGTTAGTATTTGCTGCCATGTTTGAGCACGATACATCGGAAAAACGCACCGGCATCATAGATATACCAGACTGTGATCCTGATTCTTTCCACGATTTCTTAGATTATTTATATTGCGGTAAATTAGAAAATATTTCGTTCCCTAGTTCTCTTCATTTGTATAAGATTTCGGACAAATATAATGTCCAGGAGCTGAAATCTTTCTGTGTTGAATTCATGGAGCAGAACTTGACCGAAGAAAACGTATGTGATGCCGTAATACTGGCAGAGTTGTACGACGAGACAAAGTTGATGTCTACAGCTCAGGCCTTTTTCAATAAGAATGTAAGCAAAGTTGTAGTGACAACTGCGTGGGAAGATTTAATAAAAAATAAGTACCGTTTGGCTAATAAACTGATAATAGAGATGACATCAAAAATTAAACTCATAGATTGTTAGTTTGAATGAAGAAGCAATGTCTAAAAAAAAGAAAAGAAAAAATCTTTCTTCTAAAGTTTTTGAAGAGTTTTTAAATGCTCTGTATTGTAACCTGGATGTAAATCTTTCTAAGAAATTCAAGATGAAATTTTATTTTAAATGAAATGTTGTCTATACTTTCATAAAGCCTGTGTTTCTATTATTTCACCTTTTGTCAGTTATCGCACAGAATTTTTATAAAAGTTTTCTATATACACATCATAAAAGTGAAATGATATGAAGTCCAAAAAACTTTTTTCTAACTCAACAAGTCTTTATTTGAATGGTCTGATATTCAGAACTTTCTTGGAAAACAATAATGAAAATATTAAAAGATACAACGTTACATATTTCAAAGTGCATCTTAAGTATTTGTATATATTGGATGAACTAAAATCTTAGTCTATGTGTTTATTTTGAGAAAACGATTTTTTATGTGCACCTTTTTCTTGAAAAATTATTACGATTTGAAAACTATCGCTGTGGCAGCTTTTTTTTAAGTTGCATATATTTCATTCTTTAACCCCTTGAAGGGCGGTGGGATATAATATATCCCACTTAATTTTAATTCCCAAATGCCACAATGACACCGGAATTTTGGAATCAAATTTTACTATTATTACATGCGTGAAGAAAATCTTTTACTTATTTGGAAATAAATTTGTTGTTAAATCCCGGTGTGACTCAATGATTTCAACATTTTAGAAACATAAGTACTTTGCCTCTGAAAGGGTTAAAGCGAATCTATAATTTGTGTGCCACATTCCACTGACTGAAAAATATTTTCAGATTCCATTTTGTTATCTAACCTTTTTTTCACTATGTGTAATTAATTTCTAAATAAATACTGAATATGTACCTATTTCTTTTCTTATTCTTTTAAAATATTATATACCATAAGGTTTTTTGAAAAACATCTTTTTTTTCTGACCTAGTTTTCCGATTGTTAGAATTTCTCTTATACAGTTTGCAAAACATTTTGTTATGGAATAGTTAATTCACTGGATTAAGTTCAGAAAATGTTTATTAACTATATTCCCTCTGGGGACAGAATAAGTAAAAATAAAAAAATCTGGAATTATGGAATTATTATTTTGACCTACCGTGGTTTTACTGGCAAATAAATGCAATGAATCTTAACAGCGATTGGTTTAGAAAAAAAGTGTGCCCTTTAAAGGATCCTCACAAAAATTTTCATCTTAAAACAGAACCCTTCACAAAATGTTTTACCTTAAAACAGGACCCTTTACAAAATTCTTCGTCTTAAAAATAGACCTTACAGAAAACTTTTTTTATCTTCAAACTAAACTTTCGCTAAGTTTAATTATGTTACAATAAAATTTGACCTGTCAGAAGAAACCTAAGTCGACAGAAAACCTATTGTTTAGAATTATTTTTTCTGCATGATGGATTTTGTTAAAAATAGATAATCGATAACCTGAATATAAAATAATTTCCATAATGCTTAATAATTTCAAATTAGATTTTTTACAAATATAAAACCCCTTCATAATTTGTTTCTTTTAAAATGGCATTATTTATATACAAAGCAATACTATGTTGAGGGGATTTAAATTTGCTTTCAAATTACAGTGATATTGGTTAAAACTCATAAGATTTTTTTGTTGTTGTTATTTTTTTAATTTTCTCTACTGGTAATTGAACAAATGCAACTGAAAAATCATTTCAACAGATACAGAATATATTACAAACACTGGTGTTAAATTAAGCAAGAAAAGCTACTGTGAAAATTCTGAGACTTTGAAAGGCTAAGCTTTTAAAAGCTGACTTTTTTTTCTTTTTTGTAATATATTCATGTAAAGTGAAAAAAAAATATTTTCTTTAATATGCAGAAATTTAAAAAATGTTTATTATTTTACATATTTTTAAGAAAATGTAACTTATTTTTGAGAAACATTTATAAAAAATCAAATTTTCCAGAAAACCCCCCGGAAAAAACTGTTTTTTTTCCGCCACTTCAAAATTTCCGGAAATTTTACATCTCTAATTAGAACATGTCTTCGTCTATCCAGAATCAAATTTGAAGACACAGCACACACGGACTACGGAGTTCGGGCACTTACTTTTTATAAGCTCGAAAAATTTTATTTCGTTAGAGCCTGAACCCGATACTGAAAGTAAACAGTAGAAAATTGTTAAGAACATTTTTAAATTGTTTCAAAATTAGTAAGTACTTTTGTACAACTATAGCAGAAAGACAACAGTTCTATTTTCTAGCAATTCTGGAAAAGGGCTTAAAATAGAAAACGTGAAAAGGCAAGAAAGGCCACAGGTTTTTATGTTACAAAAACACACAGTGCAAAGGTCTTATAATGAGATAGAATCTTTCTCTTTTAATCCCATTAATAACAATTAAATTCCTTTTCAAACTGATTTATAAAGGATTGTAAAACACTAAGAAACTTAGATTAAATTTAGACTTTTTTTCAAAATTTGTGAATAATAATAATTTTCACTTTGACCGAAAACTTATATAAAAATCTAGCCCGTTTCGGATCCGAGCTCGGACTCTGAGCCTGTCTCATCTCTAACATCAGGGTTTGCACAGACTCCTTAGACTCCTTGGAAACTCCTTAGAAATGAAAACATTCCCAAGTAGTACTTAGAACTACTTAGATAAGCAAACCACTCCTTAGAAACTCCTTAAATTGTATTGCGGCTTCGGATGCAAGCGATATTGCTGCCGAGGGAAAAAAAATCGTGATTGTAAAATGCTCGGTAAATCCTTTATGCACGTCATATATCTGAAGCCGAGGCTAACGAAAGAGACAGGCTACCGCGGTGCATTCCACTTATCTTTTTTTACAGACCGCTAGAGTGACGTGATGCTCTTTCCGTACACCTGCATTGGTGGATTCGAGCATCACTTGACTCTCGCGGTCTGTAAAAAAAGATATGCGTAAAGCACCGCGGTAGCCTTTCTTTTTCGTTAGCCTCGTCTGAAGCACAGCATTGATTGGTCAGGATAATCTTATAACAGGGCTCCCACTAGGTCCGTTTTCAATTATTAGGTCCGTTTTTCAACACTACTTTACTTTAAATGTTATCAATGTTTGGCATTTAGCCAAGAATCCCGGAAAAATCGCGTTTTTTGCAATTATATCCCAAAAAATACCGTAAAATTTCGTCAATCGATCGCGGAAAAAATTAGTAAATTTCGTCAAAGGATCGTGAAAAACACGCGAATTTCGTCAAAGGAACAGGAAAAACTCACGGTTTCCATCAAAAGATTGCGATAAAAACGTCAGTTTTGTCAAACGATCGAAATAAAACGCGAATTCCATTAAAAGATCACGAAAATACATGAATGTCTCCCAGAAGATCGTGAAAAAAACGCGAATTTACACCCAGACGATCGTGAAAAAAAACCGCGAATTTCCCCCAGAATATAGCGAAAAACACGCGAATGTCCTCAAAAGATCGCAAAAAATGTGAAATTCGTCAAAAGATTGCGAAACACACACGAATTTCTTCGAAAGATCGCAAAAAACACGCGAATTTCCTCGAAAGATTGCAAAAAACACGCAGCTTCCATCAAAAGATCACGAAAAAACATCAGTTTCGTCAAACGATCGAAATAAAACGCGAATTCCATTAAAAGATCGCGAAAAAATGCGAATTTCCCACAGAAGATCACGAAAAAAGACGCAAATTTCCTCAAAAAATCGCGAAAAACATGCGAATTTTCTCAAAAGCTCGCGAAAAACGCACGAATTTCGTCAAAAGATCGCTAAAAACACGCAGTTTCCATCAAAAGATCACGAGAAAAACGTCAGTTTCATCAAACGATCGAAATAAAACGCGAATTCCATTAAAAGATCGCAAAAAAAACACGAATTTCTCCCAGAAGATCGCGAAAAACACGTAAATTTCGTCAGTTTTACCTTCAAAGAAATCGATTACAGCTGTTCTAAAAGTATGAATTCAAAACTTGTTATATTTTTTCTTGTATGTTGCGTTTAGCAATTTTTTTTTTTTTTTTTTTTTTTAAAGATGTATCATGTATGTGATATACATAATAAGTGTTTGGGGTTTGACTAATCTCTGTTTATATGACCATTGGTCGCTGCATAAAGAAGTTGATTGTCTATTTGTATTTAAACTTACAAAATCTGTAAGAAATATTTTGTGAATACTGTGCAATTCCAGCACTAACAATAAGATTCTAATAGAGTAAAATTTGTTTTTGTCTCCAAATTGGGCAGTAAAAATTGGAGTGTGCATACCACATAACGATGCAGCACATAAAAGCAACAACAACAACAATAACAAATGGTAAATCCGTAACATTTTTTGGACTCCTTGGATTTTTTCGGTACTCCTTGGATTTTTTCTTCCCAACTCTGTATGAACCCTGTAACATAGTCAGGCAAATATATTTCTTTTATTAACATAGAAAAACAATTCATGTTTAAAACTATCAATATTAATTTTATTTATTGTTGACATGAGTTTGCATTAAAAAAAAATGTTTATTCTACTGGATTCTGTAATACAAAGTCCTTTTTTAGGGTTTCGTTCATCTCACGAAACCCTATTATTCCCGTTCCGTTGTCTGTCCGTCATAGAGCAGTTCTCAGAAACTATATAACTTACATGCATGAAAATTTGTGTACTTATAGCTAAATACCTACTATGAAGCTCAAAATATTAAAATGTGAAAAAATCGTATTATTTTAATATATAGAGAGAAAAACCAAAATTCTAACAGCCTTTTCCTATTAAATTTAAACATTTTTCTTTATAGCAGTTGCCAACAATTAAAAATCCACTATACAATTCTTTCTTGAGTAATTAATCATCTATTGAAAGATTTCCATGGGAAAAATGAAAATGAAATAAAAAGTTTCACCAATTGAAAAAAAAAAAAGATTAATATGACGTCATATTGGTAATAAAACGGAAATTTTCAAATATTTTTCAATAATACAAGGAGTACGTGTATGGACAGAAAGCAGATTAATATCACGTCATTAGAGAATTAAAAAGAAAATTAATCTCACGTCATAAGTTTAACGGATTTTTCAAATATTTGAGAATAATACAAAGCGCGTATCCATATGAGTAACACAGAATAGTAAATATATGAGTTGGAGAAACGTATTGAATCATGATAAAAACCCGATTATGGAAATATTCGCATATTTTAACATTTTGAAAAGGTACAGCATGTTTAATTTTGAAATTGATTTTTTTTCTTAATATCACATTTAGTCTACATGACAGATATTATTATGACAGAGTATAATAGCGGGCTTCGCCCGCTATTGGACCGATTCAGATTTTCGAAAAAAAACCCAAGAAAAATAGACCGGTAAATTTTTACTTTATAAAAAATATGACTTTTTTCTCTTTTCTTTCTTTCTGTTTTTTTTCTTTTCCATTTTGGGGGGGGGGAAAGGAAATTTATTTGTATTTATTAAAGAAAGGATAAAGTGTTTTGAAATGAATATTAAACAAAACCCTTTGTGCTATCTTCGATCACACTTACCCACTTGTTACTTTAACCTGTTAACTGGATATGACGAAACATAAATAATTGTGTATTCTACTGGATTCTGTAATACAAAGTCTTTTTCTTTAACTTATTAACTGGATATGACGAAATATAAATAATTGTTTATTCTACTGGATTCTGTAATACAAAGTTTTTTTTCTTCTTTAACCGATTAACTGGGTATGACGAAATATTTCATCATACACGAACTACTATCGTAATATTTTGAACGCATTACTTCCACCAGTAAAATTTTAATAGAAATTTTCGTCTTATTAAATTACTGCCATGAATAAGGGGAAAAATGCTATTCTTTTTTACTGCTGGAAGTGTGTCCCGTTGGTAATCAGGCATATTAGTTGAACAAAAGTTTATTCCCCAGTTAACAGGTTAATGGTGTTGTCTAACTTTGTCGATTTTGTTATACAATCTTAACTTTTTAAGAAAAAAAATATTAAACATTTTAAAGTTAGGAGCAAAAGATATTCTATAATCCTTTTTTTAACAGGAATATTATGAGCTTTTCTAAATGTGCATTTGTTAAAAGTTTATTTGTAAATTATGATAATTAATTCCTTCGGGGACCAACGTTCCATACACGGATTTTATTCTGCTGGCACCACTTAAAAAAAACTTTACTTATTTAATCACGTAAGTGCTCTAATTAAATAAGACCAATATTATTTTTGTTTATTATTGGAACCAAAAACAATTACTTTAAGATACATATATGCACCCATGGTATCGAAGGGGTTAAATTACATTTAGACAGTCTCATTTATTTTGACTATATAGTATGAATAATACACAAAAAACAGCAAACAGCTGTTTCGAATCTACAAGCGAGATTCTTCTTCAGGTGCGACAAAGAGCAAGACTGGGCAAAACAACAGAGAGGTGGAGGCTTATATACTCGATTATTCTTACACAAAGTTTTTATTTGCTATTTTTATACAATATTTTTAAAAAATTATTTATAAAGTACCCAATTTTCTGTATAACTTTATGTAAAAACAAACATTTCTTTTCTCCTCATTAAATATTTTTTCCAATTATTCTCTAAAGTGTGCAATGATGTTTAAAAAAATATTAAAATGGTAAGTTGGGAGTCTTTCCGATCCTAAGGTATATTTCATCGACAGTTTCTTTAGTATTGCCATTATTAGTGCAATATCCTCTTTCCCGTTACCGAAAAACGAAACTTTTTTATAATCTACTTTTTACTTCCCTTCCAATTTTCATAAAGTCTATGGTCTGATCACCTTATTACTTACATGCGTTTCCAAACTTGAAATAGAAGACAATTCCACTAATCTATAGCTGCTACCGGACCACGTTTCCTATGAGATTCATATCTAAAAGGAATATAAAACAATAAAAAATATTAAAATAATAACACAACAAATAGTAAAATAATAACAAAAATGCATTTGGAACATAAGGTAGGAAATGCATACTGATTAGAAATATAGAGAAAGCAGTTATTTTATAATAATCCTGTGATTTGTGATTCCAACTGATTTTTATTCTCAAAAATATCGGGATTATCTTATGTGCTAATCCCGGAATTTTCAGGATTGATAAAAGACTGACGGTACGTATAAATCTACCAATCCACATGGACGAAAAGCGAAAAAAACAGGAACGAAAAATCACGCGTCAACCGTAGATTATGAAACACTTTCCAACACATCTAGAAAACTAACGAAACTTCACCGTTAAATAAGGTGAAAAAAGATATGCAAGTAGACAGTTTAGGAAATATATAACACATTTAAAAATCCAGTTTTAGCAATTACCTCCCTTAGAGAAAAAAGTCATTTATATATAGATAATCTGTACCATATGTACCACATAGCATGCTATCATTTAGTTCAGTTAGAAAATTCACTTTTAGCAATTTTCGGCAATAGAGGTAATGCACTCAAATTCTTTTGTTCAGCCCTGTATATTATCTAAAGACTTTTACAGATACAACATATTAAGCTAAAATTTAATGCAGGTAAAAAACGCATAGCACAATCTAAAATGCACTTCCAGCAATTACCAACCATAAACGGCAATGTATCATTCTTTGTGTAGTACTGTATATGAATTTATTTATACTGCACAAATTTCTATTAGTAATATATTATAAATAGTTCAGCAGGAAAATGCGTAAAACATTTGAAAAATACCCTTAAGCAATCCACTCCCATAGTCAGTAATTCTTACGAGTTCCTTTGTGTAACACTATACATGATCAACAGAATTTATACTCACCACATAGTATAGAGAACTAAGTAATTTACATATAGATTCGCTTATATATAGATCCACCTAATATCTATGCAAAAAATTAAGTTAAACTTAAAAACATAAACAAAAGTTGAAAACGAACTTTCAACTATATATTACGGTTTATAGACAGTATTGTAACCGAATTCTTTTGTGTGTGTTTTTGTAAATGAACGATAAACGCAATGAACACCATACTTTTCAGTAAGAAACTTATAGTGCACCTCAGTAATGCATAAAAATTTCATTATGTTGGAAATAGTGTTACAACATTAAAATTTAGTGCAAACGAAAATTTTTTTTCACCGTAGATCATTATGTTCTTTGTATGACCTTAAAAATGAATAATAAATGCTTTGCACTCTATATTGAACAAAAAGCATGTTTTAGTACACTTCATAAATGCATATCAATTTCATTATGTTTGAAATAGTTTAACATCATTAAAATGCACACCGCAAACGAGTTTTCCCCATAGAACCGAAATGTAACGGAATCCTTCTGACTACCCCTGTAAAATAATTATAAATGCTACACACTTCATTTTCAGTAACGATCGTGCTATAGTCAACTTCAATAGCATAAAAAATTTTCAGGGTGATCCGAGTATATTTATGAGAGTTACAGTACGGAGAGACAAACCGAAGTCATAAACACTTTTCAACTATGTTGGAAAGTATTTTAAAGGGTCTTAATTTATGATCTATCCCGCACAATTTATCACAATAAGCTATTTGACATGACTTATTTGAGGGCAAACACATTACAAAAATATAACATTCTTATTCTGAAATATTATAGTCGAGTAATTTAAGGATTTCTGATTTAAATTATGTGTTAGGTAACAGATAATCATAAGATAACATATAATCAGAAACATTTCATCACAGAAGGCTATGTAAAGAATTAATGCTATGTGAAAGTTTGTATTTACTTTTAACAGTGCTTGACAGTATCTAGAATTTAGAATTGCCAGCAACCTATTTTGTTTTTATTCCTAATAAAAGTGTTTTTAGGAAGCAAATAAAAATATATCAAAGTGAAAAATTAAGTAATTCTTAAAAAGAACGCATTGAGATCTAAATATGGATTCAAGAACTTCAGTCTCAGGACTGCTTTCAAACATTTAATAAAAATAAAAAATAACTCATTAATATCACTTAATAAAAACAATTACAGTAGATGTTTCGAGCGTTATACAAGCTCAAAACAAATGCACAAATGTCAATCGAAAACTGAAGCTGTTGTTTGCAGAAGATCACGTTCATATTCTTGTAATAAAATATCAGTACAAAAACCCTTAACGGGTTAAAAGTTGTGACGTAGCAGTTTCTTTTGGCTCTAGGAATTTTAAATATGGGTCTTAAAAGCAATGATATCAAATTTGAGTGACGCTATGTTAATAATTTAAAAAATATATATCATCATTTTCTTTTTTGTTTTAGTTACATTCACAGATGCAATTATTATTTTTGACATGAAAAGATATATTCGCTGATGCTTTTTCATTCACATCTCTCCTGAATTCAAAATATGGGTTTTAAAAGAAATGATCTCAAACCCGAAAATTCTATATCCAGTCAACCGGAAATCCTAACTGAATCAGAAAAAAAAATTGTTGACCCGCATAACGACAAATTAATTGTGCAACGCAACCCGAACCCGAAATGAAAAACATAATTAATCCATATTGTAATGCAATGAAAAATAACCTATGATTATATCTCTAGTAATCATTGTTATCTTATAAGAAGAAATCTCAATACATAAATTCTCATTGATAGTCAAGTATGTAGTTTCTCATCTCAAAAAAAAAAGTACTGGAGATTTTTTTGAGAAATCGAGTCAACCCGACTTGCAAGTGTCAAAATCCAGCACAAATCTGACCAGCAGTGAAAAAATAGGAGTCAACCCAACCCGGTGTAGGACTCTATCCCGTCCCAGGTGTGACGAAAAATATTTCATTGATCCGAATTCCGACTCAAACCCGACCCGAAACCCCAGAGAAAATATATCCTTAAATTAATGGGAAAAACAGTTTATAATCATATCTCCAATATGAAAAGTCTTCCAGATTCAACTTTATAATTTTTCATTTGAAACAATATTCTGGACATTTTTCTGACCCGAACCCGAAACAATTATTTTAGTCAACGCGATTTTCAAAGAAAAAAGTGAGTGCCAAACCGACCCGATTAGCGGGCCGTGTCAGGCGCTCAATTTTTATACACTAACCTTCAACCGGCTCAAACCGTGGGTTGGATCGGGTATAGGTGAACCGGTTACTTGATCCAATGCGAGACTACTCCCAAGTCAAAATATTTTCTCCCACGACAATTAAGGTGGTTCTCAAATGTCTTGCTCAACAACGCGAAATTTTCTGACACATTTTCTGACTCATTTTTAAAAGCATATAATTGGCAGGCCAGATTATTAAAGCGATTTAGATCGAAATGAGTTTCCTGTTTTCGATAAATAAATTACTTATCGAGTCATAAGCGATTCGTTCACGTGACGACACGTTTTTCTCCTTTCTCGTGCTGCGGCGTCGGAAATTCGGTACAAAACGCCAATTTTGACAGTATTTTCTGAAAGATCTTCTGCCTTTACCTAAAGATGGAAAACGTTTTTCGATTACAGTTTCTGAATAAGAACACATGACAATTTCTTGCGTTTACGAACAAAAAGGAATTTAAAAAAATGTTATAAAATTGCCAGTTTGGATTTGAGAACAGCCTTAAATTTTAACTCCGATAGGGGGGTAATCGGGTATGCCCGGCGGTAGGGCATAACCCCTCTTTCCATCTAACTCCTCTCTAGCGCTGCCCTTGAGAAGGAACAAAGGAACCGATTGAGCATTGGGACTCCCCCTCCCAATGCCCCTTGTGCGCGGTCTTGCTGATTATATTTTACGTATTTGAAAATAAAAAGATAACATTGTTTTGAGATAGCAGTTCATGACAGAAAGTCCATGGAATGTTTCAGAAAAATTGCGCAAGCACAGTGCTTTTTTTTTTTTTTTTTTTTTTTTTTTTTTTTTTTTTTTTTTTTTGTATAGTAAGCACTTTACGAGCAAGAATCCTTTATCATATTAATATGATAAGGGAGTTTTATGTGATAAGGGAGTTTTATATGATAAGGGGATTTTGGTCACGAGTTGTTCTAAAAAGATTATAACGTAACTAACTATATGTAACGTATTATTCTCATTAAGAATTAATTTTCAAGACGAAAGGTAAGTTGTTATTGTCATCCACTTCTTAAATTGTCATTTCTTTTCTTTTCTCTTTATCGCATCGTGATAAGGAAAATTCCCCAAATATTTATTTTATTTTTTTTTTTTTTTAATAGAAATTCTGCTTATTTTTCATAGATTCACTGTAAAAAATGACCAATGTTTATTATTTTATGAAAATATACTATAACCACGAACAAAAATATAATATAATCTTCTCAGTTATCCGAAATTCCGAATAGCGTGTTCCATTGTCTTTTGAATCCCCAGAAACCAATACATTTCCAAAATTTAAAGAATTATTTATAAAAAGAAAGTATTTTTCGCTGCCCGTATTTTTGAGAAACGTTTCCGAAGGGTTTTTATAGTGTATTAATTAGTGTCCTCAGCCTGGAATACCAGTTTTTCGAATGTCATCCATTCTCAAGTACACGTTTTCAGTCGCATAAGTTAATTTATACATGAAAGGGTAAAGAAATAATCTTAATTTTAATGTTATTGTTAACTCTGTTAATTTTGCATGTTTGTCTGTTAAACATATTTTTTGAGCCTGAAAATGTTTACTTGAGAATTGATAGCATTCGAAAAACAGGTATTCCAGGCGGAGGACACTAATTAATACACTATAAAAACCCTTCGGAAACGTTTCTGAAAAATACGGGCAGCGAAAAATACTTTGTTTTTATAAATAATGCTTTAAATTTTGGAAATGTGTTGGTTTCTGGGGATTCAAAAGACAATGGAACACGCTTTTCGGAATTTCGGATAACTCAGAAGATTATATTTTCGTTTGTGGTTATAGTATATTTTCATAAAATAAGAAACATTGGTCATTTTTTACAGTGTAGAGTAAACGTGTCAATAATGGACATCCTTAAGGAATTTCTTTAAACATTTTTTTTTATTGATAGAAGATAGATTAGATAGATTTTATTTCAGTTTTTTTAACACATGGAACCGTTTTTCCGAAAACCAAGTTAATCAGAAACCCATTTAATCCAGAATGAATTCCAATTAACTGATTTCAGGATCTTTCCAGTACAATGTGCCATACAGTGTCAGTCTGACATGTTACATTGCTTGGTTCATTGTTCATTACCGCATACGTTATAGCTTGATGCCAAGATCTAGGATTTGAAATGGAAGAATATTTGGTTATAAATTGGTCATTTTTAGGTGCGTTCGTAATTATATAAATATGTAGTACCTATTGTCGTCGTCTGGTCCGTCCGTCTGTCCGCATATAACAACTCAAAAACTACCCAACCGAATGGTTTGAAATTTAAGATATATTATCTTTGCAGAATTTTGTCGAGACTTTTGAAATTTTATGAAAATCGAATCAAAACTTTAGAAAATATTAATAAAAATATTTATTAAGAAATCTGAATAATAATTTAAAAGAAAATCGGTGCTTTCTTGTTATAGGAGCTTCCGAGGTTGAATCGTCAAGCGACAGAGATACTTATTTTATGACAGAAATTAATCTGCAGACGATAGAATTCATTTCACAGAATTAAAAATCATCAAGATCTGAATATTTATCTAACTAGCTATAGTACGAACGCACCTCGTTTGTCATGTTTGACGTACAATTTCCAACTTGTTTTTAAAATTTTAAGCTGATTCTTGACAACGGAATCTCATAAATTGCCTTTTGTCAATCTTGGATTAAACTTTGATCGAGTAATGTAATAGTAAATTTGAAATCATAAACAATAGCACAGCTACATATTCTCTAACAAATCTGATCAACTGAATGTTACTTTAATGGCCAGCGAATTATCCGGAACACACCTGACCCAACCATTCTGGATAAATTGTTCTATACTGTATTATACAGGGTGATTCCAAATTCATGGTACAAACTTTAGGGGTTGGTACAGGACATTGTAACAAACAATTTTTGTATAAAAAAGCAGGATCGGAAATCCATTTATATAGTCAAAAATACAGGGTGTCTCACTCCAATCCGAAGTCGCGTTTTCGTTCATAACTTTAACAGTATATATTTTAACGAAATCCTTACAATATGCTTACGATTCATAGAAAGATGAGTGTTGCGAATTTTGTTAAAATATCTTCAATGCTGTTAAAGTTAACGGAAACGCGACTTCGGATTGAAGTGAGACGCCCTGTAATTTTGACTAAATAAATGGATTTTTGACCCTGGTTTGCTATACAATAATGATTATTACAGTGTCCTGTACAAACCTACTTTTCCATTAATGAGAAAAAGAACATGCATTAAATTTTATTTTCACAATGAAATTTCTGCTACAAAGGCATTTGAAATGTTGAAAAAAACTTTTAAAGGCAACTGTTTATCAAAAACAACAGTATTTGATTTGTATAAAAATTTTACAGATATTACAAAGTGATTGGGAATCGAAAAGATTTTTTTATTTTTTTTGACAAATTTATTATATCTTGAGTTATAAGCAATTCTTGTCTCAATACGACACTTTTTCGGGCTGTAGCTCCCAGAAATTCGGTTCAAAATACCTATTTTGTCTGCGTTTTCTCAGAAATCGTTAGCCTGCATCGAAAAATGAAAAATTATAAAATGCTATTCGGTTTCAGAGTTTCTGAATAAGAACACCTGCCAATTTTCTGCGTTTGTGAATAAAAATAAGCTCAGGAATGTGTTAGAAAGTAACCAGTTTGTATTTGAGAAAACCTTAAATACTAAACATAGAAAAATGTCTCAACTATGTCTTTTACTTTTCCACTGAAAGTTTTGGGTTTTTTTAAAACCTGAAATGCATGTTTTTTCAGAAAAATTTTCCGGGTTCAAACTATAATAGCTTTCTATGTAAATTGAAAGTTTACTATGTATATACATTATGTTAATCAAATATGTAAATATCAATATAACTCCAACATAGTTGAAAAGTGTTTATGCATTCGATTTGTCCGTCTGTCTGCCGTCTGTCCATACTCTAGTTCTCGTAAATATTACTCGGAAAATGCCATGAAATTTTTATATGCTTTTTGATATTTACTATATAGAATGTTCGGTATTGATAATAGAAGTCTGAATTGAAATGTAGCATTTATAGCTCGTTTACAGGGACACACAAAAGAATTCTGTTACATCATCGTCTATGGGGAAAAATCGTTTCGGATACCTTTTAATGATGTTACAATAAGATAGTAGAGAATCCGTCGTAAAAATCTAGGTAATGTTGACTGTTTTCTTTGATTATCGTGGTATTGTGCATTATGAATTCCTACCTACTGGTCAGACCAGTAGCGTAGCTAAGGGGGGCGCCGCTGTCAAGGGGCGCCAAATTGAGAGAGGTTTTTAACGGAAATTTTCACAAATTTTGACAATAAATAAAAATTGTTGATCTTTTTTTGGTGTTAGTCTGAATGTTTTCTTTAAAATATTTTTTTATATCCAAATAATGAACGAAAACGCTTTTGTAAATGTTTCTAGGAGTGGCTCAACACACTTTGTACCTTACATGTTTACGTATCTGAAAGAAGTCGCAACATGATTAAATGGGGGAGAGGGTGCCCGATTGAGAGACGCTTTAAGTCAAAATTTTCTCACATATTTTGACAATAAATGATAATTTTTTAACTTTTTTTCCGTGCTTGTGAATGTTTTGATGAAATTCGGCGATGAAGTAGGGGAATGGCCATCCATGAATGCCAGTCACAGATGGAGGCTCCTCACTGTCTAGCCTCTAGCTTATAAAACAAAGAACCCTGCTTGTGTCAAAAGTGGTGTCTTATGTCAAAAGAGCATTTCTTTATTTCTCTATTGATTTTCCAGCTGATTTTTGTGTTCTTAGTTTTCCATATTAATAATTTCATGTAATAGGGGCTTCTGTGAACCATTGCAAAATGGATTTAGCTGGAGGAACTGAAAGTAAATACTATATTATTCCTTCTTTATTGGAAATTATATTTTTCAGCTTAACTGGCATTTAGAAAAGCGAAATAATTAAATGTTTGCTATATACCCTTAATTTTCCTCTTCTTAAAGTGTGTAAAAATGAAAGCAGGGCTTTTCAATCTTTCTAGTACGATCAGTACAAATGGCTAATATCATACAACCATATATTCCTGCTACTGCTATTGATATTGATTGGAGATTTTTGAGTTTTTTTTCTTTCTAGTCAGTGTTACCAATTCGACACTCTTTTTAAATTCAAATTGCTTGATTGCCACCATTTTTTTTAAGTAGAAATATTCCCCTTATTTAATGGCAGATTAAGTAACGCGAGAATAAGGGCCAATTATACCATTTTAAAAAAGTGGTGGGAATGAAGCAATCTTAATTTTTAAAAAGTAACCTACTGGCAACACTGTTTCTTGCGACCTATTGGCAAATTTGCGGATGGATTTTTTTCAGAGCTTTGCTGGCGAAACTCGTGTTTTTTTTTTTTTTTTTTTTTTTTTTTTTTTTCACGCCATTGTAGACGAATTTTCCGTCCTCATTGTATACGTGATTTATTATAAATAAGAAATGATATTGCAGAGATCATCTGCATAGTTTTTATGGCGAAGCCATAAAAAGAAATTAATTTGTTGTAAACCACAATATTATACGTTTCAAGGACGCAACCGTAGTTACGCTGCTACTTTTAAACAACAAGCTCAAATTTTCTAAATAGAGAATTTCTAAATAAAGTTTTTAAATTGTTTTTCAAACCAGGATTACTATCATGTGATCAAAATAAAGCAAAAGAGACAGAAAATAATGAAATTTCATCTGAATGGACAAAAGTGTTATTCCTCTCTTTCTATTTGGGCCAATCAAAGTAAAATTTTTACGGTAATTAAAATTTGCAAGGTGCACGGATGTAAATTTTTAAGATGCATTTATTATTATTATATTATATGATTTTATGAAAGTTTTATGATTTAATCAAGTAAAAACGTAATTTTTGGGATAAAATTAATGGTGTATAGCAAATATTTAATTGGAAAAAAAAATTAAGAAAATTTTAAACCACACTTTTCCTACAAATTTCAACTTTTCGCAATATTTTTTTCATATTTTCCTTATAAATCTACTCTATAACTGTAAAAATCATATTTTCAAAAAAAAAAAAAAAAAAAAAAAAAGTTAAAATGTCATGACAAATTTTAAAATATAATAAAAATGTCTTTTTACTTAAAATTTGTGTTTTTTGAAAGTAAACTATTTATGTTGCTGAAAATCCTATTTTTAATTTTATGGAATGCAACTTAAGAATTATAGAAAAAAATAGCGAGACGCGGTTGAAAAATATTTGTTGAAAGTTGTCACTTAGGACATATGGAACTCCTTGGAAATTCCAAAGAGTGTACATACCTTGTAAATGAAACAAGACAGCATATTTTTTTTCTCCATAATCGAGTTTAATTTATGAGTTTTAGCAAACGTGGTTTCTTGCAAATTTATTTTCATTATTGTAATCATTGTTGCTACTCTCATTAGCTTAAAACTACATAGTCACATCTGCTAACGTCAAATTCATGTCAAATTAGGCAATATTTGGCTAAATATATTGGCACTAAAAGTAGGTCGCCATAAATGTAGCCATCTTGGCGATAGCTGACTAATTTTTCAAAATTCCCATTGAAATTCAGTATTGATGAGAAGTAGGAATCTTTTATAATCGGGTTCACGCATTTTAACTTCGTGTGTTTGAGTAAAATTAGTTCAATTCTGAAAAACAAGGAAGAAGAAAACTACCTTTTCCTAACGGTACAATCCAGAAAGTCTTTTTTGTCGTTTTGAGAAAAAATAATTTGGTTATTCTTTTATTTAGGGGGGGGGGGGGGGCAGAATTTCTTCCTGCCCCGGGCGCCAAAAAACGTAGCTACGCCACTGGGTCAGACAGTCAATAAAAATTATTATTTGAGCGTTTGCGTGAAGCAATTCGTCGAAAACGGCCTGAAATGTGGCGAGAAACCGCATGAGTTTTGCACCACGATAATGCGAGTTCTCACAATGCAATTATTATTCGTGAGTTTTTAACCAAACATGCAACAAATACAGCTCCACAATCTCCGTATTCACCTGATATGGAACCGTGTGACTTTTTACTTATTCCCACAGTTGAAATTGCAAAAAGAAAATTCTCTACAAATCCTGCAAGGGTTTTCACGAAAATGACTTTAAGGAATGTTTTGATGATAAAAACGTTGCCCCCCCCCTTGTCCCCAGCAGATTACACCCATGGGGAGGGTACTTTTGTAAATTCTAAAAAAGCTCTACACAAATAAAGAATATAATCGAATTTCTTAAAAATAAATATAAAAATATAATATAAATAATTTTATTTCTTATTTATTTGTATCTTTAGACCATTTATTTAACTATTATTATTAAACTATTATTATTAAACTATTATATAATAATATATTATTAAACTATTTAAACTGTAATTATACCAATGCTATTAAAACTGCCAACTTATATTTCCACTTTCAATAATTTTATTTATTTTAGTTTGATCAAAATTGCGACACTAGTACTGAAAAAAAAACGTAAGTTAGGGCGAATATTTAAATCCACTTCAGCTGTATCGACACTGAAACAAATATAGCTTTGTTTATGGACTCAGCTAATTAGTTGTTCTTTATCTAGATTCCAGAATAATCTTTAAAAGTTTTTTTAAGCATATTTATTTGGCTTTATATTTAAGTGTCTCTACCTATACAAGAAGAAAATATTGTATTCAAGAAAAAATTCGACTTCCGGTTTTTGATGTTTTAGAAGGTCTTGAACACGATTTAACTGTTTTTAAAAAATGTCTGACCGTGAGTCTGTCTGTATGTGGCACAAATTTTGTAGGCCCTCTATCTCAAGAACTAATGCACGGAATTTAATCAAACTGCAGAGTCAGTTAAACCTTAACAAAAATTGGTGCTGATTAAGTTTTGGTGTAAATTGCTCCACAGATGGCGTTGCTGTTGCTGCATTTTTCGCAATTATCGCGGTAACCATATCTCATGAACTAATGCTTGGGATTTCATCAAACTTCGTATTTTATTTGACATTAATATAAAGTGTTGCTGATTAGGTTTTGGTGTAAATCTTCCAACAAGTGGCTCTTCTATGGCAGCATTTTTCACAATGCCCGCAATAGCTATATCTCAAGAACTAATGCAAGGATAGATCATTATTAGGTTTGGATGTGTACCACCCAACAGGTGTCGCTGTCATGCTATATTTTTTACTATATCCGCGATAGCTACTATATCTCAACACTAAAAAAATCCGTGAAAATTCAAGAGATTTTCCGGAGAAGTTTCATTTTTCCAAAACTTCAGTACAATCGGTGTGTACTTCCGTAAATGACATTAGTTCCGTTAAAGAGATTTCAAATCCGTAAATATGCAGAAAGTTTTCCGTAAATTTAATGGATTTTTCCGTATTTCTTTCAAAGCTGTACCATGTCCGTATTTCTTCGAAAACAGTGCAATTTCCGTAAATGACGTTTAAAGGTTGAGTACAGAAATCGCCTTCTTAGAAATACGAATTAAGATTGTTCTATTTACTAGAGTTCCTCTAGGATACAGGCCTGTCCCGACTCGACCCGCTGGCCTATTCTAACGGAGGCCATGTCAATTTATTGTGAAAAGAATAGTAATATTTATATTTTTTAATGACATATTTAGAAATTTATTTTGTTTTTCTAAATTACATAATTTTTTTTTTTTTTATCTACTTTTTTTTTTCTTGATAGTACTTCAAAATTATGACTTTTTTTTCACTAATTTTTTTAAAAAAATTTTTAAACTTTTTTAACGTGAGGCAATATTGTGTTATTTAAAGGTTTCATAACATAATATCTCTGCAAATTATAGCTATGCAAATTGGTATTAAACTATACTGATTTGGCTTACAAATTTATGAATTGCGCTAAAATTTATTATTTTATAAATTATAATTTTACAAAGTTTATAATTTTTTCCTTAAATTTATAAAATTGGTTAATATTTTTCCTTTACTTTTATAAAAATAAAGTTTTTAACTTTAGAGCGTTTTTAATTTATTTCGTTAGTTCATATTTTTATAAATTAAACTAATTTAATTTAAATTACATCAATAAGTTCATATTTAAAGTTACCTATCCCAAGGTCATTAATTTCAAATTTTTCTCTAAAAATCATTTTTTTTTTAATATTTTAAAAACTAATCAGCTTAACAGAACCGTACGTAAAAGCTCTCAGCATAGCTGAAATGTAATAATTTAATTTATTATAAAATTGTTTATTTACATAAGTTATTTAAAATAAGAGATTAAAAATTTTTATTTTAATAGCATGTAATAAACACGTCTGATTAAGATAATTGTTGTTTTTATTGGAATTGATAAATAGATAATCAGACAGATAATTTAAAAAAAGTATATGTTCGAAAAAAGAAAATGTTGGTACTATTGCAAAAAGAAGAAGGCATTACTCTTAATATAATGTTTTACGTATATATTACATAATAAATTAAAATTTATCTGTTATAAAGCATCAAATAATACAGCAAAATATTGAAAATTGTGAAAAGAAAATATTAAAAAAACATTAAATCCATCTACAGATGAAACCTCAAGTTTTGGCATTGTAAAATAAGTAACAACATTTGAGAAGGAGGCGTGACCATTCATAGCGCAGTGGTCTGGGTCGTCAGTTTAGTACTAGGGAGATTCCGGGTTCGATTCCGCTTATGGAAAGGGTTGGTTAATTGCTGCAAACTCACTCAGGAATGAAAAAGAGAAGCAGAAATGCATCTATAAGGTTGTCCTCGCTAAGTAACTTTTTTTCTTTTTTGGTCCTATAAATTTATTTTAACAACATAAATATTTCTAAAAAATACGGAAGATATCTGTTATAAAACGGAAATTTAAAAACGGGTATTTCAGAAATCGCGTAAAATTTCCTGGAATTTACTCGATTTCCTGTACAATTTCTGTTTTTCCAGGAATTTTTTTTTGCAGAGAAGAACGGTTAGATTGTCATTTAATTTACGTTACATACGATTCTTTTTAAATAGAAGAAAGCTTTGTGATGGCCGTAACATACTAGTTTACTTTTAGAGTAAGATAAGATTAAAAACAATATATTCCTATCTGTATTTTTTATGGCACTGACAACGTTTAATTTTTAGTGACAGTTTAGGAATAGTTTCCATTTGAATACCGAGCTTTGGGCCGAACTTTAACTTGTTCATGCTCTGCACATTCACAGACTCATTTTTAAACGTAAAAGCATGAACTTGGCAGACATTGCAAAGTGATTGGGAATCGAAAAGCGTTTTTTATATTTTTGACAAATGTATTATATCTTAAGTTATAAGCAATTCTTGTCTCAACACGACCCTTTTTCGGGCTGGTAGCTTCCAGAAATTCGGTTCAAAATACCTATTTTGTCTGCGTTTTCTCAGAAATCGTTAGCCTGTTATCGAAAAATGAAAAATTATAAAATGCTATTCGATTTCAGAGTTTCTGAATAAGAACACCTGTCAATTTTCTGCTTTTGTGAATAAAAATGAACTCAGGAATGTGTCAGAAAGTAACAAGTTTGTAATTGAGAAAACCTTATAATTGCTAAAAATAGAAAAATGTCTCAACTGTCTTTTACTTTTCCACTGAAAGTTTTGGTGTTTTTTAAAACCTGAAATACATGCTTTTTTTTTTTTTTTTTCAGAAAAATTTTCCGGTTTCAAACTATAATTGCTTTCTATGTAAATTGAAAGTAGTGCTCCCGATGCGATACGTATATCAGTTATACGTTTAACCGATATACGTATATACGTATAATACGTATTTAAGAAATACGTATACCCTAAAATATACGTTTAAACGTATCCATATACGTATAAGCGTATATCGGTTAAACGTATAATTTAAGTATACGAAAAATTCAATTATACGTATATTTTAAATACGTATTTACTTTTAATACCAATGGACCTCATCATTATTTCGTCACAAACCGGGGAACAAGCTGGAAATCAGTGGTTTTAGCGAAATAATTTGCATAATATGTTTCATACATAGGATTTTGTTATTTTTCCCTATAAACGATTATTATAAGCATATAACGGAAGAAAATACTTTTTGAGAAAAGAATGAGAATAGACACGTTTCAGATTTATTGTCACTTCTTGTTACGTAAGTTTATTTTTCTTTTCTAATTTTTTGAAAATTCTTTATTTGTGAGTGCGTGTACTCAAGATTGCGTCCGGGTTCAAATGTTATTCTTTCGACGGGGCTAATGTTTTCCACTCTACGTTAATGTATAACGCGAGTACATTTTTTTAATCATGACACTCGTGGTATACAAGGTGTATGAACATTACGTTTAAGATTTTTTGTTAATTTTGACAAATTTTATTTTTTGTGTGAAGTACTTATACATTTTGATTTCTAATAGCCAGACAAATAATCGTCAATGCTGATTTTAGAACGCAATCACACATGCATAAAATGACTTGCCTTCTCATTTCTTTTTTAATGTAGGACGTATTTTCAAAATATTTTAACGCGATGACTACCGGGTTAAAATTAACGGAATTTTATTTTATTCAGAAATTCCGAATTCATACCTGAAAATACTAATAGCAATATTTGCTTTATTTAATGACAGACATTTCGTGATTACATAAAATAAACAAAACTTCTTTCGAAATTTCCATTATTAATTCGTAATTTTGGATTAAAAGTGGAATGTCAAATAAGTGACCAAGGGACGACGCCACGTATACGTCCTCGGTAGCAAGCGTGTTAAATAGAAAAAAAAATATATTCTTAAATACAATAAAAGTATGAGTGCGATACTTCCCAGGAAATGGATTGGTCAGTGTCACTATAAGATAAAAAGTTAATGCATGCCTATGTTCTGCGGTCGCATTAAAAAATAATTTTTCGCGCGAAATGGCCACGCCATAAATCTAAAGAAGTTGTGTGTGGAGGTGTTACAGACATGCAAAAATTTGCTTTGGAGCTACCCGCTACCCATAGTAAAACATTTCATAATTAATAGCTTAGATTTAAGGGAAAAAAAAACTATATATCTCAACTGAGGAAAAAAAGTTTCGATTTTTAATTGTTTTTTGGAATACCTTTACCTCTAGACAGGTAAATTAGGGACTTTCGTGGATCTTTGAACAAGTAATCACGATGGTCCACGTAAACTACGAGAATGTGGACCTCAGTCGGTGTTTCTCAATTTCTCTGATCCTCAGACCCAGTAGGTGCCATTTCCCTTTACTTCTGGCATCAGGGTTTTGGTTTTTCTGACGTCACTGGCGGTGCTAAGGTGGATTCTTCCAATGGGAAATAACCCTTTTTTCTGATTTAAAATAGTATTTATGCTAAAAAAAAAAAAAAAAAAAAAAAAAAAAAAAAAAAAAAAAAAATCGTTTCTTTGGTTATAGGAGAGCATATTTCTTCAAAATAAAACATTTTTCATTAGGCACAAAGTAAAGTATTTTTTCTAGGAATAAAGCGATTTAGAGGAGATTTTTTTTCCTTCAAATGAAATAATCGTGTATTTTTTCTTTGCTAATATGGGAGTTTGTATTGCTTGTTATCTTTGGTCGATCTTTGAAAGGGACGGGGGTGCAATGTAAACAATTATTTTCATTTCCTTTGACAGCAAGAGCAGTTTTCCCTCACACGAAGCTTTAATTCCTTCTCAGAAAGAGAGATTTCCGGTCACATTTCCTAAATACGTGGCAAATATTTTCCAGCTTTTGTTAGTGCTTTTGGTCTTAGCTCTTTAAAATAATGCATTCTTTGCATTGATTTTGCAGAAAATGCCTAGTACTTATGATATTGCAACGTGTACTAATCGTTTGGAAAAAACGCAAAATGTTCTATATCATACATTTTCGAAGAAACCTGATATAAAAAATTGATGGATCATTGCATCCAAAGGAACAGATAATAGCTTTAGAAAAATCATGCATCAAGCACAGATTATGTAACACTTTTCAACTCTTCAAAAATACTTTTATAAATCTTTACTGTTTAATTAGGTCCGATGTCTAAGAGAAAAATTTGTACAAAGGCATAACACATTTAAAAATGCCATTTCAGGAATTACTAACAATATTCGAAAAAATATCGAATTCTTTTGTGCACCCCTGTATATGATCTATAGATTTGTATATAAACTATGCATACAAATTACTAATAATATTACTAATACTATACATAAATTGCTAAAATTTAGTTCAGTTAGGGAGGGCATAGCACAGTTGAAAATTCCGCTTCAGCAATTTCCGTTGATAAACGCACATGTATTCGAGTATTTTGTGTTGCCTTGTGGGTGATCCATAGAATTTATACATAACAAGTAATAGGCAAAAAATTCGTTACATTTAAAAAAACAACTCAAATCGCACCTAAAATCGCACTTCAAGGAATTATTAGTAACTGACAGTACTTTAACCGAATACTTTTGAGTGTTTCTGTAAATGAACGATACATTATATGACAGTAAGCGCCTTGTAGTGCACCTCAGTGATCAATTTCAATATGTATAAAATATTGAAACAGCTTTAAAATAAGCTGCAAACGATTTTCCCCCATAGACCGTAATGTAACGATCTATTTTCAGTGCTGCAATAAAGGTATAAGTGCTACGCATACAATATTCTATCGTAAACCTCTTATATTGCACATGTTATATATGTCAATTTTAATATGTTTGAAATATTTTAACATCATTACAATAAGCCGCAAACGATTTTCCCCGTAGATCGTAAAGTAACGGAATTCTTTTGAATCTCCCTGTAAAATAAGCTGTAAGTGCTACACGCACTTCATTTTCAATACCGAACATGGCATAATAAAGCTCAATAAGATATATAAATTGCATAGCAATCCGAGTATATTTACGGCAGTTAGAGCACAGACAGACAGGACAGACAGACGGCATACAGACAGAAAAACCGAATGTATAAACACTTTTCAACTATGTTGGAAAGCTTAAAAAAGAGATACGCTGCCAAAAAATGAAAAATGTGGAGTCAATCAACTGTGTATGATCAGTATATGTGTATGATCAATCAACTCATGTACTTTATCATTGCATGATAAAACAGTACGAAAAATTGCAAATAATAGAACATACATCTAAAATACATCTTCAAAATGCACCCTGTAATGAAATAAAATGCTCGAAATGAAAGCATATTCTGAAGGTATACTTGAAGGTACCTTAATATATTAATTATTAAAATATTTTTATATAATTTTATCATCATACAGCATTAAAATATAAATTAATATAATCCTTTTGGAAGATATTTTTAAAAGTATATTATTTTGAATTTCAAATTTAATTTTTTTATATCACATAAATCTTCCAGTTTTAAAAATGCGGCAATTTAAAAAATAAAGTTTCTATTTTTATTTGTATTTTAAATCTCTTTTAGGAATACTGCTGTCTTACTTTTTATTGTATAATATATATATATATATCAATTATTTGATATTTAATCACATCAATTATCTGAATGGAATCTGAAGAAAGAAACAGTAAATTTTAAAATTAAGTTTAGAACGCTGAAAAGAAATGCAATTTTAAATTTTAAATATTATTAGGAAATAAAATTTTTTGAGTAAACGTAGAACTCTCTTTCACGCAATAATTTATCTTTCTTTCTATTATTATTATTTTTTTTTAATTATGTATGTGCATTTATGGTTATCGTGTAGCATTAAAATAATACTTTATATAAATATTTCGGAATTTGTTTATAAAGTATATTACTCTGAATTTCAAATTTTATTTCCATTAAATCATCTAATTGTATCTTATGTATATTTCGGTTTAAAAATACTAAGTATTCAGCCATTTACTTATTAAAGTTTTTACATTATTTGTATTTTAAATCTAATTACACAAAACTCAATCTTGTGTATATGTGGTATGAGGTTGAAATCTAAGTGATTTTTTTTTTTTAAACTTTTTTATAGGTTTTTATGAAATACATGTCACAATTATAATAATATTAGAATTATTATGTATTTCAAATAGAATACTGATCAAATATTAAAAATATACTATATTAAAATTATTAACATGATATTAACTGTACTCATATAAACATTAAATTTTCTGCTCTTGTAGGTCTTTAAGATTTTATTTATAAAAATTACTATTTGCTTGTTTTTAAAATGAAAAGGAACTTTTCATACTGAGGTACAAATAAAATGTAATGATAAAAATAGCAAATTAAAAAATTTTATATCGTAGAATTGAAAAGACATAATAGTTTAAATTTTGGATGTGATGTTTGTCCTATGTATAAAAAATATTTTACAAAAAAATTTAAACTTCTTCACTCGAAAATTTGTATTGATACTTTTCAATTAAAAATAGGGATTTTCTAAACCAAATCAATTCGAAAACTGAATCGAGCAGGCTAAGACTCCTATAATAGGAGTTCTAGAGCAGAGAGTGACATCTAAGTGACATCAAACAGCAAATTGATTGCAGGGTGAAATGGGGCACAATCTTATGATATAGTAACCTTGCGCAGACTAGCAGGAGAAAAGTATCTTTTTTCACATGAACGAAAACCGTTTAAACGTTTAACCGCTGGCGTAAGATCCGTATATACGTTGGACCGTATATAGTGTTTCGTATAATACGTATAACCGACTGTGCCGTATCATACATATAAAAAATCTGCACCCCGTATAATACGTATTATACGTATACACGTATAAATGTATAATAGGGAGCACTAATTGGAAGTTTATTATGTATATATATTATATTAATCAAATATGTAAGTATCAATATAACTCTAACATAGTTGAAAACTGTTTATGAATTCGATTTGTTCGTCTGTCCTAACTCTAGCTCTCGTAAATATACTCGGAAAATACCATGAAATTTTTATATGTTATTGGTGTTTACTGTACAGAATGTTTGGTATTGAAAATGAAGTCTGAACTGAAATGTAGCATTTATAGCTCGTTTACAGGGACACACAAAATAATTCCGTTACATCATGTTCTATGAGGAAAAATCGTTTCGGATACATTTTAATGATGTTACAATACTTCAAACATAATGAAATTGAAATGCATCACTGAGGTGGACTAAAACACGCTTTCTCAGGAGAATACAGTAAGTGTCATTTATAGTTCGTTTACAAGGCTGCACAAAAGTTTTGCTTTTGTAATAAATATTGATCCGAATATCAATATTTACTACATGAAAACAAATGTGTTATTTGTAATATAGTCAAAGCACATTATAACGAAATCGAAAATGCTCCGAAGATTTGCTCGTAATGATGTGCTTAATCTAACCCTTGCTCTCTTCCAGCTAAGCTTTTTTTAGGACAGGTTTTCTTTCTGAAACAAAATCCAAATACTGTAAAACCCGTGAAAACGTAACTAGTCTGTAATAGAATTCTGCCTTAAACAGAAATGTTTCATGATCCTAACGAATGGAACAGAACAAGTATTCTGCTAAAATAGAGTTTTTTTTTTCGCTCCCTAACGATTACATTTTCACAGGTTTTACTGTCATAATTAATAACCAATGTAAAGATAAACACACAGTCACATAGATTAAGCTTGCAGCGTTGCAACTAATAAATAGATGATGCGAGGCTAACGAAAAAGACAGGCTACCGTGGTGCATTCCACTTACCTTTTTTTACAGACCGCTAGAGTGACGTGATGCTCTTTTCGTACATCTGCATTGGTGCATTTGAGCATCACCTGACTCCCGCGGTCTATAAAAAAAGATTTTCGTAAAGCACCGCAACAAACTGGTCAACAAACTGGTTCCTCACTAGACCACGCCCCTTCGGTAGGCAAAACATATCCCGCTCAATGCGCTATTTCCTACGGTTTCCTATGAGAAAGCGAAAATTTTGCACTCAAATATGGATCATATTTATTCAAAAACAAATTTTCTTTTACCAGATTACGCACAGAACTTAGATTCTGTTGTTAATCAAGATTATTTAACAAAGCTTAGATTTGTCAAACCGAATAATAGTGTTATTATTTTAGATGATCCATGTATTATTGTGGATGCAGATTGGAAAGCAGATATGGCGGTTTGGCCATCTGTTGCTTCATCAGATATTGAAACTTATTTAAAAAAGTTTCCAGGGAAGAATTCAAGAGCTCAAGAAGCGTTTCAACTTGTTGTAACTGGTAGGAGAAAGATTTTTTTTTTTTTTTTTTTTTTTTTTTAATTATGTCGTAAAGTTAATGTTTTATTTACTTTTTTTTCTACTTGTAGTTCAAGTTGTTCTTGTTCGTATGGTAACTTTTTATTGCTTGAGCTAATCGGAAAATGTTTACAAATTTCGTTATATTCAGATTAAATGATCGATTAAAATGATACCTATGAGTGTTCTCAAATCAAAACGGCTTATTTTTTTAAACACTTTTATATAATTCTAACATGTTGTACTATGACAAGGAAATCTATGAAACTGAAGCATAAGTTTTGTCAGAATTCGGTTTTATTAGCTGAAATAATTTGTATACTAAATAAACACTCCTTAAGTTTAAAAAAAATATTTTTACTATTCTAATAATATGTATAAAACAGGACAAAACAAAAAATTGACTTTTATGAAACATTTAATGAAGTACTAAGGGCGATATTTTTTTAAGAAACATTTTACAATTTTTTTTTTTTTTTTTTTTTTTGTAAAAGAGAATTGTATAATTTAATCTAAAAAATAATAATAGATGCCATGTTTTTAAAAAAACCTTATCATTTAAAAAGCATTTAATCAGGTGTCGATGCAGTTTTTTTTTTTTTTTTTTTTTTTTTGGGGGGGGGGGGGGATTTTGTGAAAAATAAAATTTATTTTTCTGAAATTTGTTATATTTTTGTGAAAAATAATATTTTGTAACAAAAGATGATATCCAGTTACTCAAAATCAAACCAAACATTTATTAATAACGAACTGACTAGCGCCCGTGATAATAAATTTAAAAAAAAAAAACCCTCAAGTTTTCAATATCGAGTCGAATGAACCAAACCCTGTTGAAGATTGCAGAAGAAATGACCTTTTTGCCATGATGCAGCAGTTGGGACCGCTCACTTCAAAATCTACCTGTGTCTGTAGGCGGAGCACACAAAGATTTTTTTTTTCTGTAAGGGTTGGTTTTATAAAAAAACTTGTCAATATAAAAGTTGTAGATAATATTAAGAGGATTTGTAATAAATTAGCGGATTTGATAACTTGTGAATCGAGAAAGTTATGAATTTTTTTCTTCTTAAACTCCTATTCTCTCCCCCCTCCCCACCCCAACCACTTGAGGCCATTTTTAATGATATCAAAAATCTGTCATATATAAATTTTCGGCCCTTTTCCTAGAAATAATAATAACTTTAAACGGATTCGATACGTATCATAATTAAGAAGTTATGGGTAACGTAAGGGACACGGATCTTGTCCGAGAAATTTTTGGTCATTCATGTAGTTGCTGGAAATGCTAAGAAGTTATTAGAAAAAAAAAAGCTAGCGAATTAGACGATTTTTAAGGGAGCTATACTAGGGCGCCCAAAAGAGGCCGCTGATAGTTTTGAGCAGGGCCCTAAGATGAACGGTCCTACCTGGAATGTAGAAATGGGGAAATAACTAAATGGAGAAAACTCCCCCAAAAACGAAGATCGAATTAAAAGAGTACAAGGTATTAACAATTTAGAGAACAATAACTTCGAGGGGCCCGGATCTTCTCCTTTTTTTTTTTTTTCTTTTTTTTTTTTTTTTTTGTCGTTTATGTAGTAGCTAGAAGTTCTAAGTTGTTAGAAAAAAAAAGTTAATGAATCTGACGATTTTTAGGAGAAATATAGTAGGGGCCCCAAAGAGGGGCCAGCTGATAGTTTTGAGCAGTGCCCTAAGATGAACGCTTCTAACTGGAATGGGGGAAAGAAATGGGGGAAAAGTTAAATGGAGAAATGGCCCCAAAAACGAAAATCGGATTAAAAGGGGACAAGGTATTAACAATTTAGGGAACAAAAACTTCAAGGGGCCCAGGGGGCCCGGATCTTCACCGAATTTTTTTGTTTTTGTTTTTGTTGTTCATGTAGTAGCTGGAAGTTCTAAGTTGTTAGAAAAAAAAAGTTAGTGAATCGGACGATTTTTAGGGGAACTATAATAGGAGGCCCAAAAAGGGGCCAGCCGATAGTTTTGAGCAGGGCCCTAAGATGAAGGGTCCTAATTAGAAAGTAGCAATGGGGAAATAACTAAATGAAGAAAAGGCCCCAAAAACTAAGAAAAGCAGATTAAAAGCGGGCAAATAATTATCAGTTTAGGAAACAAAAACTTCAACAGGCCCCCGTACCAGGCCCTAGGGGGCCAGGGTCATAACTAGAACGTAGAAATGGGGGTGAAAGCTAAACGGAAAAAAGGCCCCAAAAACGATGAGGATAGGATAAAAATTGGCTAAATTATTAACAATTTAGGGCAAAAATCTGAAAGGGGCCCCAGGGGGCCGGGTCTCAAAAAATTAAAAGTCCGAGCCTCAGGTGCATCAGGACCTACCTTGGGCTATCCGCTGCAATTAAGAAAGGCAAAATTATATGAATAATTAATTAAAAAAATATGATTAATAAGCACATAACACAGCTAACTATACAGTAGGCATGCGTATGTTTTGCCTACCGTTCGTTCTTCGGCTTCGTGACGTCACATGCACATTCTCCGAGGCTAACGAAAAAGAAAGGCTACCGCGGTGCTTTAAAGTGTTATTACACGAGGCGTCGAGTCGCCGCCACTTCCAGGCGACACCCATGTAAACCTATGGCTTCAGAAGAGTTGCTCGGTAGTAAGCAACTTTTTTCTGTCGGAGCAATTTTGTCGCTTCGAAGCGGGCGATATCGCGACCAACAGCCAATCAAATGCTTAGGAATCTGATGTCACGTTTTCACTCTCTAGATTTTTAAAACATGGCGGCTGCATGCTCTCTGTCTCAGCTCGACGGAGAGCATTTTATGTATTTATTTTGTTACGCAATACCTTTTAAACCTCACAGATAAATCTATTTCTTTAAAATTAAAAGTATAGTGAAAGGTTTTCGTCACATAAGCCGAGAATTGCAAGATACATATTCTGCTTTCCTCTTCGTAGTTGGTAAGTGTCACTTTTCTATTTATCTTTTTTATTCTAAACCATCTTGTATCTAATGTTAAATACAATAACAGTTAATTTCTTTAATTCATTCTCGTGTTCATTAAAATTATTTCATTGTTGTTATTCTTATGTTTAATGTTATAATTAATGTCGTAATTTCCGTAATGATATTTTGGCGCTATTTCAAAACTTTCTCGCCAAACTGTTTGTTTACATATTATTTTATCAGCGATATATATGTCAATGTAATGTTAAAAATGCAATTTTACTGTTTTCTTGCCAGGTTAAAAATAAAATAGTCCAATTACATTTTCTGATCTTAAACTTAAAATAAACAGAAATTAATAATTTTGTTAATGAACATTCAGTGTTAGCAAACTCTCAATTTAAAAAATATTTATATAGGGTAGATGTGCTAGTAATGGACACCCTTAAGGAATTTTTTTTTTAAATTATTTTTTAATTAATAGTTATAATTATTATAGCCCACTTTTTTTAATATTATATTAATCTATCAACATTATTTAATCAATCTCATAGTCTCATTTCCCAATGTGAATCAAAATTTAATTGTAAATAACAGAAATGTATCAAAACACCCAAAATTCCAGTAATGGACACTCTCTTCCAGTAATGGGACACTCTCTGTTCCAGTAATGGACACCACAAAAAAATAATAGATAATTGATTTTATTTAAAACCAAAATTTAATGAAAGAATATTAATGAAATAAAATAGTCATTTTCAAATAAATTTAACAATTAGGGTATCAATAATTAATAAAATATTTATGAGACTAATTGACTGTTTAAATTAATTATTGTCATTAACAAAAGATCAATATTTTAATTATTTTAGATAGAAGGTTTAAAATACTAAATTTCAAAGAATTATATTTACCAAATTATTTAGTCATTGAGGGGGAGAGGGGAGTTTAGAAGGGTTAAGAAAAAGAATTAAGTGTCTTGGCGTACCAGTGCATGGAATCATATTTCTTTTTATTCTTAACAGTTAAACTTCCTAAAACTGCTTTATATATTACTTTTAGCAATTTGTATAAAATATATCAAATAAATGAAAGTGTAGGTTGAATGTTTTTTAAATACTAAGTAAAATTATTTCAAAATAAAATATCAGAACTGACATTTGAGCCCCTTGATCTGCAGATTTACTACTTTCATTGCTACTATAAATTTAATATTCTAGGGATTTTTTGTGTATGTAGTTCTTTTATCAGAGATGAATAATGAAACACTTAAGACAAAAAATAATAGATTTTTAAGAACTTGTGCGGTTTAAAAAATTGTCCTTTTTTAAATGGGGAGAGCTCCTCATTTTCCCATGCCCTTAAAGATTATTCTCTGTTTCCTGATGGGTGTTGATTGCCGCATTATAAAATATGTAAGGTATGGCTTCTTCCTCATTTAAAAGCTGTTCAATTGGAACTGGAAAATGGATGCAAATAAGGGTGGGGTAGGACATGCCATTGCTCATGCCTGCAATTTTAAATTTAATTAAAAAAATTTCCCTATTCTCTAATGAGTTTTGGAAAAAATATGTAATTTATTATTCCCGATTAACTTAACATAATGAAGTATTACAAGAGAAAATAAGCAATGATTTTTTATGAAAAGGGCACGGCCCCCTTAACCTTTTGTATAATATAAAATTTATTTATTTTTTATGTTAATTTGTTTTAAATTATCTAACATTAACGAAAGATAACAAATGAAAAAACTGTTTCATTATTCATAAAAAAAAAAAAAAAAAAAAAAAAAAACTAGCATAAGTTTACTTTTCAATATTTACTATTGCTTGTTTGTTACATTTCTGTATTACTTTTTATGTGTAAAAATTCTCTTGTATGTCAAAAATTCTTAGTTTTGCTTATTTTGTATTTATATGCATTCATTTTAAGAAATGTGCATCTGTTTAAAAATCTTTAGCATCAAATACACAGAGCCATCGCTATGACATATTATTAGGGAGGGGCTTAAAATTACCATGACAATTGGTGTTTGACAGCTGTCTATTTAACCAAAAACTGTAAATATGTGGAAATGTAGGGGAGACTGGTACACAGTGGACCACCCTCTAATATTTTATTTATTTCATTTTTTTTTAAAGCTTCTCTTCTAATAGATAACAGCACTGCACTGATTATTTATAGCCTTCAGAAAATATGTTTAGCTCAAATTGAACTATTTTATCTTGATTGGTTGTTTTGAGCTTCTAAAAGTAAAAATTTTCATCATCATATTTTTATTTTTTTAGTAATTAAAGGTTGTAGATAAATAAGATAAAACAGCTATTTTGCAAAGCTCAGATACTTGTATTTATTTAACTTTAAAGTTAATATGTTTAAAAGAATGGACCACCCACTCCTGGGGCACAGTGGTCCACAATCCACTCTGCTCCTTTAATGCAGAATGTTCAAAATATTTTTAATTGCTTATTTTCTATAAAGAAATATTTTAAAGTAGTTATTTAACGGTAAAATAAAGTAAACAAAGAAAAATAATAATTTATTTAACATAGTAAGAAATATTTTGTTCTGCATTTATTTACTGCCTTTAATAAATATAACTGTAGTCTAATTGGTGATGATTCTATTCAAGTAAGATTCGTTAGATGCAAATTGAATGGAAATCAGTTTTTTTTTTTTTTTTTTTTTTTTTTTTTTTACAAAACTGTAGATGAATCTGTTGTTGATATCAATGATTTCATAATGCTGCTCCCAGATCCAAGAGTATTTCAGGAATATTCCAGGCTCAATCTTACTCATAAGTATTTTGGAATTTCATTTGAAAATTTTAATGTGCTCTGATTTTTTTGTACTTAAATAATAACTTCAACTAAATTGCAATTGTTCCTGTGTTAATCTGTTATTATTTTCAATATATAATTAATTTTGTTTTTGTTTCAAAATGTTACTTGTAAATTTATATTACTATGTTATTTTGCGGGTAAAGGGGAAATAAAAAATAATTATATTAATGAAAAATAGATTTATATTGTATTTCGGATAATACCTAATAGCGGTCCACTGTACCCCAGTGGGTGGACCAGTGTACCCCAGAAGTGGGGCACACTGGTCCACTTTATGGGGGCATTTTTTTAATTTTTTTTTTATTTTATTTATTTTTTATTTATTTATTTATTTATTTATTTTTTGAAAAATGTATTGAAAACTGTGTTCTGAGAAAATTAAGATGGATGTATAGAGGGGGAGGGGGGGCTTTTTGTGAAAACAGAAAAAAAACCGATATTTTCTTAATTATGATACGTATCGAATCAGTTTAAAGTTATTATTACTTCTAGGAAAAGGGCCGAAAATTTATGTATGACAGATTTTTGATATTATTAAAAATGTCCCCAAGATGGGGGGGAGGGGGGTGTTAGAAGAAAAAAATTCATAACTTCATCAATTCAAAAGATTTTGAATCTGCTTAAATTTATAATAAATCCTCTTAATATTACCTAAAACTTTTATATTGACAAGTTTTTTATAAGACCAACCCTTATAGCAAAAAAAAAAAAAAAAAAAAAAAACCCTGCCGGCTCCGCCTGCAAACAAGTTAAGTTTCAAAGTGGGCGTTTCCAAATGACGCATCATGGCAAAAAAGTCATTTCTTATGCAATTCCCAACAAACCAGCGCTTCACGGTTTGCGTCTTCGAAATCTACCTGTGCCTATAGGCCGAGCTGTCAGGGAATTTTTTTTATTATAGGTTACAGTTTTTTGTAATTTATTGTTTATTTATTTTATATTATTTACCACTTTCAACAATTTTATGTATTTAACAATATTAAATAACTGTTTTGCACAGTATTGACAACAATTTTTGGCTATCTATCTCCTATCCCAGATGCCAGTAACAAAAAATCTTCCAGATAATACTAATTTTGTTTTGAGTATGCCAACAGCAAATTTAATGCTTAGTTTGCTTGCATTCAATAGAAAATAACAATGTCACAATATATGATACTTTTCAGTTAGCCAAGTTTTATTTTTATTATTTTTTTTTTTTTTGGGGGGGGGGGGACACAATGCAGTTCTTGGGGGAAGAATTTAAACTCTTATATTAGAAGGGAAAACACACACATTAAAAAAATATGTTCACTCCTTCATTTAAAATAACAAAAAAAATGTTCTAATGAGAAATTCCTTGAATCAAAAATATTTCATTTCGACATTTACATTGTTTCTTATTTTCATATGCAAAGATCAAAACTACTGTTTTTCTTTTATTAGGGGCAAAAATATTTTAATAACAACAGATATCCTATCTCTATATATTTATAAAAGGGATAAATTTAAGAGTGTTTGACAAACATTGATATTTGTGATCATAGAATCAATAATATCTAATATGATCATAAAAAAATTCTTTGAACATTGTTCATTATTATTTAGCACAGATATATTTGAAAAATAAATTATGGTGGCCATAAGAAACCTTAGTAGTTGTCAAAAAAACTTACTAATTATTTTATAAACAACTTTATGTACTTTTTTAAAATCTAAAATGTAAAAGGAAAAAAATCTGTTAAAAAATTAAAATAGCTGTATAAAAATCCTGACAAAGTATGTAAACATGAATATATCAGTACAAAAACCATTGATCTTCCTTAAAATCGGATCATATGATGAATGGGCTTAATCACATAACAATGTCAGTAATGGGGATTGAGGCATTATTTGGTGATCTGGCTAACAAAAAAAGCACTCAATATATAAAAAAAAAAGAAGAGTGTAGTGTAAAATTTGAGTGACAGGGTTTCTAGTTACATTGTGAATGTCATTTTTGCATTGGCATGTTTAATGCCAAGGTTGATTAATCTTTTTAAACTTCATACTCAAACTCCCATTATTCTGTTTTCATAATATAAGTTTTGTTTATTATTAACTGACCCATCTGGTGTTGCCCGAGACCATGATAATAACCTTAAATAAACCTCAAATATGTATAAATTTATATCTTTAATCCTTTTTTAAATGGAATATTCACATATAGATAAACAATGAAGATAGATCATTTACTTGATTTAATTTTGATATTTTTATCAAATTACTCATAATTCATTTTCCTTTTAGGTCCAAGAAAGCTGTCGTAAATAATACTGATGAAGAGGTAATCCCGAGGGAAAGACTAAATGACAGCTGAACTGCTGAAAAAATTTCTTCTTCAATAGAGAAGAATTCATCAAAGATGACGTAAGATGCCATTCTTGTGTCATATACAGCATCCATGTTTGGTCGCATCGTGGAAAATGCACATTGCCAGCTTGCATTCGAATCGTCATACTGTCATATCACCTTTAGTGACGGTATGAAGTGCCATTGGATACACGTCTCGGTAACCTCTTGTTCGCATTGCCGGCAATTTCAACAGCAGCCGTTACATTTCTGATGTGTTACGGCCCATGGTTCTGTCTTATATTCAATGCCTCTGCAATTCTACTTTTTAGCAGGACAGTGCACGACCGCATGTTGCTCGTACTATGCTGATCTTCCTTGATACAGAACATGTTCGACTGTTGCCCTGGCCAGCACGTTCTCCTGATTTCTCAACAATTGAAAATGTCCCGTCAATGACTTCTGAGCGACTGGCCCGCCACCACTCGCCCATCACTACGGTTGATGAACTGTGGCATAGTGTTGAAGCTGCATGGACTGATGTACCCGTACATGACATCCAATCTCTCATCGACTCCATGGCTAGGCAGATAAATGCTGTTATTGCAGCCAAAAGTGACTGCTTTCGGTAGTGTTTTCTCAGGATCTATACCTCCAAATTTTCTGAAAATGTGATCACTTGTCCTTCCCATTATAATGTATTTGTCCAATAAATACCATTCTGTTATTTGCATTCCTTCATGGTGTTGCATTTTAGATAGCCAGCAGTGTATAACAGTAATAAAGTTGTATATATTTTGATAGAAAAATTGAAATTGCTCTTTATAAATGATATTAAAATTTATTTTGGCCAATATCTTTTTTAATATTTTTAGTACCATTATATTGTTTTAATAAATTTATTTTGTATTATTTACTGTGCAAGATATTAATTTTATTGTTAAGGCTGTTAGTCAGTCAACTTCCCAATTTCCCTCGCTAATGTTAAACATTATGGGTGTAGAATGCGTCATATATTTAAAATATCTCCTCTGGAAATTTATATTTTAACTCATTTTTTCTTTGTATTTTTCTTAAAAGATGTCTCTTTTTTTTTTTCTTTTTTTTTTTTATTAGTTCTCAAAATATTTCTGAAATCTATGCTTAATTTAATATTTTATGTGTTAAAAGCTGACAAGCTGTGAGTAAGATTTTAACACCTCACATAAAATTAAGTGTTTATTTTAGAAATATTTTGAGAACTAAGAAAAAAAAAGAGACATCCTTTAAGAACAACAGGAATATACACAGAAAAAAGGTTAAAAATATTAATTACCTTAAATATATGAATGTATTTTATGTCCTAGACTTTTACATTAGCGAGGGGAATTCAGAAGTTGACTAACAGCCTTAATTCTTGTTTCATGTTTATATCATTCTGACTTATTTTTCCTTTTCATTAAAAATATACTGGTAAAATTGTGCAATATTGTGGCACAATTTTTAACACTCATAAAATTAAAAAAAAGTAAAAGATAGCACAATTTGTTGATGTAAGAGTCATTCAGAACCAAAGAAGATCAAGTCGATTTTCTCATTAAACCAAGATTCTTGCTCTAGGCAATAATTTCATTGATGCCTTCAGGGCCCCGGGACCAACCCTTCCCACTTTTCGAGGCATTAAACCTATCATTTCAGGCTTTTACATTTTACCAGTGACATCTTTATTTCGCATCTGGATGTTGGTCAGGTATGTCGTGGTAAAGGGCATAGGGAGGTTGGATGGTCGCCCAGTGTCCGACACTCTACCAGATTCTTTAAAAACTGGATTCAATATCGGAGAAATTTAAACTCTAAATTCTGAAAATTTAATGCACCTAAAACGGGGAAGGATTGGGCTCAGGGCTCTGAGATCATTGGACGACCGCAGCAGCTTCGAGCTTAGTGTTAGTCTTCATAATAATAATATTTCAATGTTAGCTGTCTAGAGGAAATTGTGATTAGCTGCAAACACTGTGTGTTTACCTAAGCTAACAACTTTAATATTCTCATAATTTTAAATGCTTAAAATTTGATTATTCTCAAAAAAAAAAAAAAAAATTATTGGATATAAATAATTTTTACTTTTAACACTTTATTCTTTTAAAATTGCAGATTATTTATGACAATTAATAACATAAGATGATCTTTAAAATTTTGGTCAAGCTGTAAAAGAAAATTTTCTCGATTGGGGAAAATTATACGGTACTTTTCGGTTAGCCGGGCACCCTTCTAACCGAAAAGTACCGATTATCCTTTAAGAATTAAACAAAGAAACTCAAGATATGAAGTCGAATAAGAAGGCATTCAAAAATTGGGTGCTAGTTACAGCATTTCAAAAATACCAATTTATCTTTTGTGTTACTTGCTGAATCTGATGGCCAAAAATCTAGACTTGGAGTTATCACTCAAAAAACAAACTCACATGAAGTATTTTAATATAAGAAATTCTTTAACAATCCCAGATACTAATAATTATATTAAAAAAAGTTAGCCATTTTGAAAATGAATTTGTTTATAAATTGTGAAGTAATGATTAGGTCAAGAAGAAAATATTAAAATGTTCAGTGAGCTAGTTTTCACTGTAAAAATATACTACAGTCAAGGTAGAAAAATCTTTTATTAGCATGCTCTCCTATAATCAAAATCGCACAATTTAAAAAAAAACTTGAAAAAAGTTAGTTTCTTCTTTTATATTTTTAAACCAAACTTCTGTTGAATAAGCACATGTTTACTTTTAACTAAAACATGAAATAAGATATATTTAAATGCCCTATAACACAATCAAACCCACTATCTTGAACCTAACAAGAAAATGAAGGGAAAATCAAGATACGGTTTGTTTTAGACATTGTTTTATAAAATATGCCTAAAAATATGTTATTAATATTTTCTTTCATTTAAAAGTTGTGTGTATTACAACATTGCTTAGAAGAAAATGCCTGTTTTTAAAGTCTGATGGCTGTTTAAATTGTTTAATGGATGACAGTTGTTGTAAAACTACTGTGCATTTTAAGAACAATATTTTTTATAGTTTAAAAAACTGGTAAATGTTTTTCTTTTCTCTGCTAATTTTACTGTCGCCTTCCCCCCCCCCCCCCTATATTTATAGAACATATTGTGGCTGACGAGGAAAGTATATTTTTTAGATTCGTAAGAGCATTTTTTAGATTCTTAAGACTTCTTAAGTCCAAACAGGTTACTTTATGACGCATTTTTTTAAAATAAATTTTTGTTCGCAAATGCATAAAATTGGCAGGTGTTCTTATTCAGAAACTGTTGTTGTAGTGGGGCTTGAACGCCCAGATCATGGGATATAAGTCACAGGCTCTTTATCCCATTCAGAAACTATGTAATCTAAATATGTTTAGGTAGAACTTATAACTCAATAAGTAATTTATTTATCATAAAATGGAAAATTCATTTCGATTTCAACTCGCTTCCATAGTCAGGCCTGCCAATTTTATACCTTTGTGTTTAAAAATGAGTCTGAAGTTGTGTCAGAAAGTTTCGCATTGTTGAACAGGTCATTTAAGGACTACCTTAACTGCACATTTTGAATTCTGAAAGACACTCTCTTCAGGATAAGAATGAATCAGTTGTTACTATGCAAGTAAATTTTTTAATACAAAGGCATTATGGGCAGAACTTTTTTAACTGAGGGGCAAGAAGGGTGCTTATTTTTATACCAAAGGGAAGGCAGGATGCAGCATCCTCCTGAAACTTGGGGGGGGGGGGAACTGTGGTATAGGATATAACTTAGCACCAGGTTTACATCATGGCAATACAGATTTCGTACACTTTTAACACAATTTTTTAATATAATTGTTTGCCTTATGTAAATGTAGAAAAGTATTACTAATGCTGTAATTAAATGAGGTGTCTACAATTTCTGCTATTTAAAAAGTAAATGAAAAAAATTATTAAAACATTGTTGTAAAAGCGTACGAACCCTGTAATATGCAAAATATGATTATTAAATAAAGTTTTAGGCATATCTTCTATAGCTAGCAGTTTTTAAAGGACTTCCATTCGCTGTGTTAAAAAATCCACTTATCTAGTGGGGAGTAAAATGATGTAATCCCTACACTTGGTAAATAATTAAAATTCTTAATATCAAGTTTCAGATAAACATCTTATCCCCGTGGCAGAATTGCAGCGACCAATGTCGCAGAATAAGAAAGATTTATTGCAGAAATAATTCTCATTTGAAAAAAAAAAAAAAAACATTTTTGGGAGAGAGAAAGGATTTTTGCAACAGCAAAAAAATATTCTGTATGTGTTTCGCTTCTGCAGAACAATATTGGTTAGAGGTGAAAATCTTCAGCGTTTCTGCAGATTTTTGTCCCTTCACCCCCGAAATTTTTGTTTGTCCCTTCCCACACTCCTTAAACTTTAAAGTTTAAAATATTTATAATTGTTAAGCTCTAAGTTCTGCTCAGTTTCTTAATAGGGTTTTGCAGTAGTTTTTTTTTTTTTTTTGTTACAAAATTTTAGTTTTCCCTTTCTTTGCAACCCCCCCCCCCCCCACACACACACACACCTCTCTCTCCAGCATTAACCTTGAACTGCTGTGACAAATACTTGCACAAGATACTGTGAGCGATCTCTGAGACTGCTTGATCGAAAGGCGAAAAAAAAAAAAAAAAGCTTGATTTACTCATAGGATACTGTTTATGTACTGAACTTTAGTTCAGGACCATTATCATTAAAATCCACTTATTCAGAACTCTCTAGCAATAGTACTAGGGCTTCAAACGAAGTATCATTTCGCTATAGTTAAACTATGAAAATTGAAAAAATATATATATAGCTGCCTGTGAGACAGCTAACAACAGTTAAGTGATAACGTTGTTAATATTAAAAAGTCTCTATTTTTAAAATTAATTTCCTTTTTTAATGTTTTGCCTTAGTTCTTTTATTTTGAACTCGTTACTTCTGCCTTAGTTCTTGTTACTTTAAAATACTAATACATAAATATTCATCTAATCCCCCCCCCCCCCTTTTGCTCCATCATCACAATTTAAAATCTTAGAAAAAAAATTAATAAAAAATGACAAAAATCTGTCGTATTTATTACTTTGAAATAAATAATCACTAACCCCCCCCCCCCTCCCAAATTTGTAGCTTCTCTTCCCCCTAATAAACAAAGTTTACAGTATTTAAAATTATTTCCTTATGTTTTTTAAGTTTTCTTGTGTTACTTTACATAAACGATTAAACGATCCACAAATATATTTTTTTAATTGTTCCCTGAAATGTCTACTGCTTGTTTACCCCCCACCCCACCCCTCCCAACATACAAAGTAAAAAATATTTTTGGCAACAAATCATTCTATATTTTCCAAGGGGGATTTTCTAAATATGGGGGATGTGCAAAGTATTTAAACTTTTTTGTAGTCTGGCCTAATATAACTCTTGTTTGACTTCAGGACTGTTTCTGCAGAAAGATTTTGTGGTTAATAGAGTTTGTCGCAGAAAGCACAGTAATTTTCTGCCAGAGGGAATCTTATATTATAACAGGTGTGCTAAAGGTAAAGTTAAAATAATCATGACTTTACATATTTTGTTACATTATATACTTTCATAACTTTACATATTTTATATGTAAAGTTTATTAGGATAACATGTTCTTTAATGATGCCATGAATTATTGAAAAATATAGAATTAATATTCTCATAAAATAAATTTGATACTTTTTGAAAATAATAGTATTGCATTACTGTGATCTGACATGGCTTTTATAAATATTAAAATCACCCTATAAATTATTTTAAACATCTCGTTTTTTTTTTTCTTCTTTTTTAAGGGTTGGGTATGCGAGTTGATCTTTTCAGAGGTCTATCTGGTTACTATCCTAGGTGGGACAACTTAGTTTGTGAATTGTACATTTGGTTGCATTGTTCTAAGAATATATAAATAAAATTGAACTTCGATAAGTGGGAACTGAAGTATCGACCAATCCAGCCATAATTAAAATGGTTTCTCTGTTATATAGGTTCAACAAGTGCTTATTTTACTAATAGAGGTTATCAAAGTAATAGTAACTACTATAACTAGTAAAGGTGTATTTGTGTTCTCAATTTTAACTGTCAATCATGTGGGACTTTAATAACAAGTAAAAACCATCTCAGTTATGAAAGTAATAATCACTTAATACAGAAATAAAATAATTTCAAGTAGAGGTTTCATTGGCTCAATATCAAAACTTTTCCTTTCTAAAAATGCAGTGGCAGAATAAATAGCAGTAATAAAAGTTTCTCACTTATCCAGGTTTGCTTGTATTAAATTAATACTGTTTATGATTCTTTAAAAGGAGCTTTCCATGATGGTTTGGAAAAGGATACAAAATTATATCTGTTATCTGTACACTATGGATTATTTTAAAATCTAATTTATAAAATTTAATTTGGGTGTAGGGCTAATGATTTATATTTTTATGAATATTATAGAAATTGGTGCTGATACACACACACACATATATATAATACAATTTTTCTATTCAAACTTCGTCAGTATCGTTAAAAATTAAAAAATCTCAGAGGTCAAAATTTTTTGTACTGAGTTAAAAGACAGAAACAGGATTCTTTTTAAGAATGTCGAAAAAATTGCCGCAAAAAAAAAAAAAACCCTCTAAAAATAGCATGTAAAATTTCGTGAAAATTCAAAAATCAAGGTACGAATTCGGAATAAATTTTATTCAAAAGAGTTATATTGTGGTAGAAAATTTAAACTGGATTCCTTTAACGCATGTCAAAAATTTGCCGCGAAAAAACGCTAAATATTCCCCTGTATTAATGGTATCCTAATCCTAATCGCATCTCTTAATTTCGTGTATATATCAGCATTTTTAACAATAAACACAACCAGCGGACTTATAAATCATATCTTTAAACTTTGTTATACAAGTATTTTTACTAAAGTTCGAAGAAATGTCTGTTTTATACAATGTGCTATTAAAATTTAACCGAAAATCTTGTTAAAAGCCGCTAAATAAGTTTGAAAACCATCATATTGGCACGGTCGCTCGCTTGGCTGCCAATTTAGAGCGATGAATAAAGGAGCGCGGGAGCGGGTTCAGATATTATTTTGGCAACCCCGGCTGAATGATCTTGTGGGAGGAGTTTGTGGAGGCGATTTTTTGTCGCTCCCAATTCACGTGTAATAGCGCTATTACGCGAATCTTTTTTTACAGACCGCGGGAGTCACGTGATGCTCGAATCCACCAATGCAGGTGTACGAAAAGGGCAACACGTCACACTAGCGGTCTGTAAAAAAAGATAAGTGGAATGCACTGCGGTAGCCTGTATTTTTCGTTCTCGCACATTCTCTATAAGGGAGCGGAGCTCTCCTTCTGTATGAAAAATCACAGCAGCAAAGCAAGGTGCTGCTCCTGTTTCTCAGTATCTTTTATGTTATATTTTGCATTGAAAAGGTAAGCCTTGAATTTTTTAGATATTTTCGCATTTTCGTTTTAGTTATTTTTCATTGTTTTTACACATCACAACACTACAGTTTTTGTACTTATCCGTTTTTAATTGATATTTTAAGTCTTAAATACCCTCTTTATGTGCGCCAATGTAACTACAGTAAAACTTGCTAAGATGGAATCACTAGGGACAAAAAAAAAATTTCATAGTAAACAAGTTTTTTCTTACCGGAACCATGCAATATTCCCCGATAAAGCAGTATTCCCTTATACGCAGTTTAAGTTTTCACAGATTTTATTGTAATTCGAGAAATGTAATTAGCTTCAGCATACATTTTCTACTTTTGAAGAACTAAAATTATTTCATAAAAAGGAATTCTAATGGTAATAAAATAGTTATGATACAGTAAAACATGTGAAAACAGGATCGCTAGGAACTGAAAAAAATTCCCTTTTTGACAGGTTTCTTAGCAGGTACAATTATATGTAATTCTTTTTTCCCGGATTGTGAATTTTTTCCGTTTAAGACAGGATTTCGTTAGAGACAGGTTACCCTTCACAAATTACTCCATAAATATTGCTGAAAATGTTTTGAAAATTCAGGTAATCTAAATGCTTGCTTTGAAATGTATAGAAAAAACTATTACCTCTACAAAAGTCCTCAGCATTATCGAATGGTAATAAAATAGAATAAAACTTGCTAAGAGGAAATAGCTAGAAACTAAATAAAAGTTCCGTTTTAACCACGTTTTCGTCTTAATACCTTTAATTGTTTAATATTCATTCCGACATGGGAAAGTTGAACTCGTCTTTTATAGAATCCTCTCTTAAACGGAAATATTTCACGGTCCCGACGGAAGGAATACCGTAACAATCTACCTTCTAAGACGGAAACCTGTCAAAAATGGATTTTTTTCCCGGTTTCCAGCGATTTTGTTTTTTCTGATTTGCTGTATTACTATTTGTAAATCATTAAAACTACACGTAATAGTATTAGTTTTCTATTAATTAAACAATCTACTATACTAATAAAAGAAAGTAGTTTGTCCGTGTATGTGTGGTGCGATGGCTAGCGAAATCTGCCGCACGTAGAAATCTGAAAATTTGGTGCGGATAGTCCAAGGCAGGTCCTGATGCAGCTGAGGCTCAGATTTTTAATTTTTTAAAACCCGGGGCTTTATCCCCTTTTATGACCCTTTTAAGTTTTTTGCCCTAAATTGTTAATAACTTGACCCATTTTTATCCGATCTTCGTTTTTGGGGTCCTTTCTCCAGTTAGCTTTTCCCCCATTTCTACGTTCCATTTAAGATCCTGGGGCCCGATACGGAGTCCCTTGAAGCTTTTGTGAACTAAATTGTTAATAACTTGCCCCCTTTTAATCTGATTGTCTTCGTTTTGGAGGTCTTTTCTCTATGTAGTTATTCCCCCATTTCTACAGTCCACTTAAGAAGACCCAGGCGCCCCTTTAAGTTTTTGTGCCCTAAATAGTTAATAACTTGCCCCCTTTTTATCCGTTCTTCTTTGGCCCTTTCTCCATTTAGTTATTTCTCAATTCCAGTTAAGACCCTAGGGCCCAGTATGGTTCCCTTGAAGTGTTTGTTCTTTAAATTATTAATAACTTGCCCCTTTTTATCCGATCTTCTTCGCTTTTTGGGGCCCTTTCTCCATTTAGTTATTCCCCATAACTACATTCCAGTTAAGACCCTGGCTCCCTAGGGTCCGGTTAGGAGCCATTTAAGTTTTTTTGTCATAAATTGTTAATAACTAGCCCTATTTTTATCCGATCCGCTTTGTTTTTGGGGCCCTTTTTCCATTTAGCTTTCCCCCATTTCTAGGTTCTAATTAAGATCTTGGCTTCTGGGGCCTGTTAAAGTTTTTGTTTCCTTAATTGTCAATAAGTTGTCCCCTTTTAATCCGATCTTCTTTGTTTTTGGGGCCTTCTCTTCATTTCTATATTCCAGTTAAGACCTTGGGGCCCAGTGAGGGGGCCCTTGAAGTTTTTGTGCGCCATGCATTTTTCACCTCTCTAATTGTGTCACCCTCCCAATGCATAACTTTAAATTTGATTCTTGGAATCCTCTCCCAGGGCCACCACCCTCATATTTTTATTGGGGGCCCTAGGCTCTTTTTATGTCTTTCTTTAAAATATTATTCTAATGATTAATTCATATCCCATTGCTTAATTTCGACTAATTGGAGAGCTAAAGCGCTAAGTACTAGGACCACTTAAGATGTTTTCAACTTAGGGCCCTGCTAAAAAAAAAAACTATCAGTTGTCCTTCTTTTGGGACCCCTACTATAGCTCCCTTAAAAATCGTCCGATTCACTAGTTTTTTTTTTTTTTTTTTTTTTTTTTTTTTCTGACAACTTCTTAGGTCATCCAGCTACTACATGAACAACAAAAAAATTTCTTGGACCTCAGCTACCACCAATTTTGAATATTAATATCCTTCTTGGGGCCCTTGGTACAGCTTCTTTAAAAATGATACGATTCTCTTTCATTTTCTTAAACATAGCTCTAACGTCCTCTAGCAACTTTATAAACTGCTAAAAATTTCCTTAAACCCCGAAATCGGGTTAATACAAAATCGAGTTCGGGTTGAAGATACAAAATTATACAAACTTGAGGTTTGTTTTAATTTATCTCGGGCCCAGGTAGTTAATAATAAACTACAAATTATAGTAAAAATTCATGAAAATGATTCAGCTATGAGCTGGAAAAAATTATTTTACACAGGTTTCCGTTTTAGAAGATAGATTTGTACAGTATTAATTCCACCAAGACTTTAAAGTTTTTTCATTTAAGATAAAATTCCGGTATAGGCAAGTTCCGTTCTTAGAGGTTTTACTGTAACAGAGGTGTGCAAAGGTGTTTACAGAGGTATACTCTAGAGTTGTGCTTTAACCAGGGTCGTACTGGCATAACAGAGAGGGCGGTGGCAAAATGGAGCAAAAAGGACGCCAACTATTTAATAAGTGGGCGCCAATTGCTTATATATTACATTAGTACATTATATATAAACGAAAGTAACAATCAAAATTCTACACACACATACACTATATATATATATATATATAACCATTAATGAAACATTACCGTAACACCAACAAAAACTATGAAATTATGAATTAGTATGTAATAATTAATTGACAACGATAGTGTTCCCCAACACTCTGAATATAGATACCATATACTTATTTAAAAGAAGAATAACGTAAATTAAAAATTGAAAAAATGAAATTTGTGGAATTTAGACAGAATTTTCAAGTCCCAAATGCATAAATACCACAAATAAAATGTGTGGTTTCATCATCATATTAGCCATAACCTTGCTAAAGAATATGATTTTGGGACTACCACACCATAATATAGAAAAAAAATCATAAAGTTCAAAAAATAATAAAAAGGAAAGAAACCTTACCCATAAAAATGAGAAAAAAAATGTGAAATTAAATCGTAAGGTTCAAATACAACTGGATTAAAAAGGATATAGGGAAAGAGCACAACAGTTACCAGATATACAGGAGTCATCACATAACACAGGCAATGAATTGCAGAAAAGCATTACATGTTGCCAAAATAAATTTTAAAAGATGATAGACCATGGAATATTATTGTACAGCAAAGCAGAAGTCAAACCATGGTGCTGCCATCTATGAGAAAATTAATGAATATTCTATGATTTAATAAAAGTAGTGGATTAAAATTATTAGTTAAAGATTAAACCAAATACTGTCTAAAGAATGATAACTATTAGTTAAATAACAAATAAATATAATTAAATAATAAATAAAATTATGTTGATAAAATATTCAATTACATTAAAATAAAAAATGGATGTATTAATGAAAAATTCTATGTTAAAAAATGATATGTAAAATGGTAAAATGAATAATTATTGATTAATGCTACAGAAAAATACTTGTACCAAGCAATGACATAGCCACAATTAAATAGCTTTGCCAAAATTGTAACATCACGTAAATTAATTTATAATCAAATTAAAATAATAAATTATAAGAATTAAGATGCTAAGGATTTAAAATTAATATTAATTAAATATTGAAATTAATTAGTTATATTATAATGTTTCTGCAAACAATGTTAAAAATTAAATACACATGATATAAGTGGATAGTAGGGTATAACATTTAATAAAAATTAATACATGCATTATATTAGCTTTTAAGAAAGTGTACATTATATTAGAAGTTAATATGATATTGTGCACAGTGGGCATTAATGTAAATACAATTAATCAAAAACATTCTTAATATTAATAAATATAAATACATTTAAATTGATTGATGAATATGTAAATATAACTACATTAATTTGCATATAAAAGTATCAAATCACAGTCCATTATAAAATGTGTATTAGCAAACGTATGTGTAAATCAAAATGCCCCATTTATATATATATAAATTAACCATGCATTTTTTTCCAGACAACTCTGCCACACCTCCGTAATCTAACATCTACCCACCCATCCGTTATATATACTATATACACACACATAAGACAAATTATGTATGGAAAATTACCATTAAAATTAATTGCTATAGCGAAAACTTTATTATTCCTAAAATATTTATGATATCCAAATTAGTATTATCTATACTTACTAATATTATAAAGTAGTAAATATTGTTTTTTGTTTGTTTGTTTGTAAGGGGTAATCTCTGGAACAACTGAAGCGATTTCAAAAGTGATGGTGGCAAATGGATGGTGACAATCCCTGTTCCAACATAGGCTATATTTTATGTCGGTGCCACAACCCCTAAGGGGGTGCAGAAGTGAAAAACGTTCTAAAATTTCGATTTTTTTTTATATTGAAGGAGCTAGAAACATGAAATTTGGCATGCTAGTAACTTATAAGATGTAAATGCTCTCTAAGAACACATTCTAAAAAAATTCGAAATTTAAAAAGGTGAGATGAACGAAAAGCGTTCTAAAAACATTCTAAATTACAATGTCTATGGAATCTCTGGAACTACAGAACAGTTTTCAAAAGTGATGGTGACAAATTGATTGTGACAGTTCCTGCTGTAACGTAGGCTATATTTCATGTCGGTGCCACTACCCCCAGGAGAGTGCAGGAGCGAAAAACGTTCTAAAATTTCGATTTCTTTTATACTGAAGGTGTTAGAAACATGAAATTTGGCATGGTAGTTACTTATAAAATGTAAATGCTCTCTAAGAACAAATTCTAAAAAAATTTGAAATTTAAAACGGTAAGATGAGCGAAAAGAATTCTAAAAACATTCTAAATTACAATTTCTATGGAATCTCTGGAACTACCGAACTCTTTTCAAAAGTTATGGTAGCAAATTGATGGTGACAGTCCCTGCTAAAACATAGGCTATATTTGTTATCGGTGACACTACCACATTGGGGGGGGGGGGGGGGGGGGTAAAAGAGCGAAAAACGTTCTAAATTTTCGATTTTTTTTACATTAGTGTGGCTTAATTAGTAATTTCTTAATTATCTGTGGCAGTAAAATTTCCTCTAATGAAAATAGGCCAACGAATACCACTTGGCATTTTTCAAAAATTATGCGAGCAAAGCCGCGGGTTTTGCTAGTATTCTATAAAAATGTGATATGACATGAGCAAAAATAAAGCCAATACATTTATAATTGACAGCAGTAAGAAAATTATACCGTTTTAGGAACATGGCGTGACATGGGTTTAAACGTAATCATAACTCATAAATTTCCAAAAATCGAATTTATATTTATAAAAGGTTTTCTCAATTGAAATAAGATTTCTTTATGATGCCAGCACCCGGAACAGATGATTCGATGTGTAAGTAAAATAATAATAATAATAATAATAATAATAAGCATTGTATTCGTACTATAATTATAACACACACAAAAAAAAAAAAATAATAATAATAAACTGATTTTTCGCAAAACTGCATATTTAAACAAGGAGACCACGATTATTCTAAAACTACTGAATTGTTTCCCTTTCAAGTTCGTCAGATTTTTTCCTTCTGTATTATGCCGTACTTGTATGAAGAATACTTTTATTATTATTATTATCAAAAAACAGTTTTTTTTAAACATAAAAATTAAATAATCTCTTCAGACAGCCGGTGTTTAAAAAAAAAAAAAAAAAGAATTTATAATTTGTTTCATCTGTCACTAAGATCTAACTAAATCTTACTTAATTAAAAACTACCAATTATTTTAATTTCAGATAAGCCAAATTTAAGCACGGTAACTCTCTCACACATACGCAGAGAGAGAGAGAGAGAGAAAAGTCTCACCAGAAGAGCAGCAACAGCTTCAAATATATTTACCTTCTAAAATATATATATTTAAAATTTATATATATATATATATATATATATATATATATAAAGGTAAATACACTGCTCAAAACAATTAAAGGATATTTGAAGTTTTATATAAAATAAAGATATAAACGAAATTTTTTTTGCCGAAAATAGAAGAAGAGAATCACAAATGCAAATTTTTCTGGTTTTCAAACTGTGGAGTATGCAAATTTTGAGTTCGACGTCAAAAACGTCGCTTCAGCGGCAGCGAATGAAATTTGACTTTCAACTTGATAAAAGAGAATGAAGACAAGGATGATCGGCATTCAGTGATTGCTTTGTTTCGATGAGTACGATGTCTCAGCGAAGTCATTTGACAGATTCAAAAGCTTGGAGAATTGTTGGTAGGTTAGAAGGGGGCCAAACTCAAGCCTAAGTAGCGCAAGCCATTGGAGTGTCACAAAGTGTCATTTCCAGGATCTGGAACCGTTTTTTGGAGAGTGGATGTGCAGGCCGAAGACCAGGGCAAGGTCGTAGACGGGCAACAACGCCCAATGAAGATCGGTATTTAGCGTTAACAGCTCGGAGACACCGAAACATGAACGCTACTCTTCTCCAACACCTTCGCTCGGCTACAGGCACCACGATTTCAACTCAGACTGTCCGAAACCGGCTCCATTCTGTAGGTCTGTATGCTCGCCGACCGATGGTATGTGTTAGATTAACATCCAGGCATCGTCGCGACCGCAGGGAGTGTGGAACCGAGCATGTCAACTGGAGGAGAAATGAATGGAGCAATATTCTGTTTTCTGACGAGTCCCGTTTTTCTGTGCATCCGGATAATAGGCGTATTTTCATCTGGAGGGACCGTGGCAGTAGGAATAATCCTGCGTTCGTGCACGAAAGTGTCAGATTTGGCGGTGGAGGAGTGTTGGTGTATGGTGGCATCTCCATTGACGGGCGCACTGACCTCTACATCATTCGAGATGGAGCTCTGACTGGTCGCCGATATAGGGATGAGATCCTCAGACCTATTGTAGTCCCTTACGCTGCAGCAATTGGAGATAACTTCATTTTAATGGACGATAACTGCAGGCCACATCGTGCAAACCTGGTGGAGGATTTCCTTTTCGAGGAAGGAATCGTTCGAATGGAATGGCCAGCGTGTTCTCCAGACATGAATCCAATCGAACACGTTTGGGACGCTCTAGGAAGACGAGTTTCTGGCCGCCAACAACCCCCACAAACTCTCCAAGAACTGGAAAGAGCTGTTCTGGAAGAGTGGGGCAGAATACCCCAACTCGTCATTAATAGCCTCATTGAGTCCATGCCTCAAAGGTGTTCAACGTTGCTGGCCGCCCGTGGAAACCATACCCCCTACTGAAAATGATTTTCTTTGAAGAAAACACCTTTTCTTATTCTTTTTTTCTCATATGCACAAATTGTGTTTTTTTCCTTTTGTACACAAATGCGCAATAAAATGCATTTTTTCTGCCAAACATGTGTAATTTATTCTCATATAACCTACTATGTCTGTCGACCATGTATCAATCAGCTAAAAAGTTTCCCAGATACAAAATCCACCTAAAACTGCAATATCCTTTAATTGTTTTGAGCAGTGTATATATTATATATATATAAAACAATAAAATATATCAAAATTATCTTTAAGCATTGTACTATAAAGTAAAAAAGAAAGTCAAAGAAAACAGAAATAGTTAACTGCCTGATGAACAGGAAAAAATATATATACTAGTTTTTTAGTGTATACAACAATATACACCTAGTGTATACAACAATATACGTTTCTTTTTCTTTTACCGCATGCGCCTTGTGCGTATAGGCATTCTTTCTTACACGAAATCTTGAAAAAAAAAAAAAGAAATATAGCAAAAAAAAAAAAAAAAAGATAAAATTTATTTTTTCTTTTAACTTGATCTGAAAATTTGAAGATATGCAATATGTTGCTATGTATAAATGAGAATTATTTTATAATTTCATTAAACATATGTAAAACAATTAAGAATAACCGAGTGAGGAGGAATTTTGTGTAATGCATGACTTGTGTAATTACACAAAAGCATTAGCATTCCAAAATTTTCTTTAACTGATATTTTCTCTGACGAAATTTAAATTGAAACTAGTTATATTCTGCATCTTGGAATAAAAATATTTTTTTCTCATCTTTCAATATGGAAAGAACACAGTTAAAACGAAAAGTTGTTTTAAGTGCAGTGAATTGTTTTCGCACTTTTCCTCCGTTAACACTTTTCTGCTATAACAATTGTTTTTAACAATTTTTATTGACTAGCAGTAAGCAGTACTGAAAAATTGAACGCACGCAAACACATCTGGACATCTCATTACTTCTTATTTCCACCAGTTCTTTTTGTGAAACGACATGTAGAATTTTCAGTGATTTATCAGTTATCTATTTATTTTAATTACATGACACATGAGTATTTTCAACTTGTAAATCAGAAGCTGTTTAAAACGCTGAAACAGATTCCGTTTACAAAACAGTTTTTAGATATTCGCAATTTCGGATGCTATGAAATTATCTACTTTTCAAATTTTCTTTCAAAGGTAAAATTTATACCAAGTTTCCATAGCAAAATCTTGTAAAAAATTAGTCTTGGCATTATAACTTACATTATCATTAAGGAATTCTGGAATACCCAGCTCATTTGAATTAAGACGTCAATTTATGTATGCATTTGTGGGAAGGGGGGGTGGTTGCTAATTTCGACGCCAAAATATACCTAAAGCCGTTGGTGTGAGGTTATCTCAAAATAGGTTGGGTCGTCTGCGCCTCTATGCCTAAATGAGATTATTATTAAATATGAATTACCACGCTAAAACATGTAAAAAAAATTGAAAAGAAAAGAAAGAAAGAACAAAGAAAAAACATGTATGTATGTTGTTTCTATTATGCCGAAGAAGGATTATTAAGTTTAGATGTCTTTTATTTTATTATCTCTAAAGAGAGAAAAAAAAGTGGGGTGCGGGCAATGGGTGGGGCTGGGCGGCTGACCATGGCGAAAAGGGCTAAGGGCAGAAAATAAACAGAAAGGGATAGAAAAAATAACAACAACAAATTATTACTAATACTTTCTTTATGAACCACCACTTAATTTAAAGAATTAAAAAACTCGGGCTTAGGATGCCGTGTGTCAAAGTTACCACTGCATTTAAGAATAATAAAAATGAAAATAAGTTTTTCCTAAAATGGTACGCTATCCTTTTTCGTCGTGGAAACATGCAAAAAAGGTAGAGTTAGAGTATCAAAAAACCGCACATCCGCGGAATGCCAAATTTCAAAAGACAAAATACAAGAAATACTTAAGATTAGTTTCTTTACAAGTTATTGTTTGTAATAGGCGCTTTAAAAACATGGCTCGGGGCTGAGCCATGACTATCAAAGCTCATGCTAACAATGAGCCTATTAAAATGAAAATCTGTTTTTCTTAAACTGTCATTCCATATTCTACCCTCTTTCGGCGTTTGCACAGGTACTTTGGTATTTGATATATCAATATCTGCCGTGCAAAGTACCGCTTAAACGCTGAAAACAGATTCCGTTTACAAAAAAATTTTAGGGCGCTAAATATTGGCAGAAAAAATACTAAAAATATGATTAATACTTAATATTAGTTTCTTTGGATTTCGAAAAATCTTATTCGTAGAAGAGCTGAAAAAAATCTAGAACAGGACGCCATTATTATCAAAGCAAAAATACAAAAATATCAGGTAGCCAACCAGGGCGCTAAATATTTGGCAAAAAATATGCTAAATACGTGATTAATACTTAATATTAGTTTCTTAGGAAATTATTATTCGTAGAGGTGTTAAACAAAACTCTAGACCAGGGCGCCATTATTATAACAGCAGAAATACAAAAATACCGGGCAGCATCCCAAGGCGCTAATATCTGGTAGAAAATATGCTAAATATGTAATTAATACTTAATATTAGTTTCTTTTTTGGAAGATATTACTTGTAGAGGTGCAGAAAAAAACCCTGAGCCAGGGCGTCATTACTATAAAAACGGAAGTACAAAAATATCGGACAGCCATCCAGGGCGCTAAATATTTGGCAGAAAATATGCTAATAACGTGATTAATACGTAATATTAGTTTATTTGGAAATTATTATTTTTAGAAGTGTTGAAAACAATCTACACCAGGGCGCCATTATTATCAAAGCAAAAATACAAAAATACCTGGCAGCCTCTATGGGCGCTAAATATTTAGCAGAAAATATGCTAAATATGTGATTAATACTTAGTATTAGTTTCTTTGGAAATTATTATTTGTAGAGTTGTTGAAAATTACTATCAAAGCAGAAATACCAAAGTATCGGGCAGCTACCCAGGGCGCTAAGTATTTGGGTAGAAAATATGCTAACTAAGTGATTAATATTTGATATTGGTGTCTTTAGAAATTATTATTATTAGAAGTGCTGAAAAAAATCTGGACCAGGGCGTCATTACATTAAAGTAGATTTACTAAAGTAACGGGCATCTACCCAGCGCGCTAAATATTTGGCAGAAAATATGCTAAATATGTGATTGACACTTAATATTAGTTTCTTTGGAAAATATTCGTAGAAGTGAGTGCTGAAAAAACATCTGGACCAAAGTATCACTACTATCAGAGTCTCTGTCCATGAGTTTAATTAAAACGAAAATCTGTTTTTCTTAAACTGTCTTAACACCATTTTTCATTGTTTATATTGCCACAAGAGGCAGAAATACGAAAATACCGGTACCGGGCAATACCACGCGGGCGCCAATTACTAAAAGGCAGAAAACACACTAAATAACTGAATACATAATATTAGTTTCCTTAGAATTTATTATTCTTACAGACGCTAAATTCTCTAGTCTAGTTGTATCATGTATACCAGTACCATATCTGATTCTTGATAACTTACATTATCTCGAAATTGAGTTATCTGATTGTCAATTAAAAAAAACCATCAAAATATACTGTTTTAATTGTCAAATGAAAATATCTGAAATTATTTTTTGCCATTCAAAATGCATTACTGTAAACGTGCTTCTATAAAAAAGAAAAAAAAATCGACGGAGGGCGCACCGGGCATTTGCCGCGTTGCCCGGTGGGCCAGTACGACCCTGGCTTTAACAGTTTTAGAGAATACCTGTGAAAATAAAATCCTATCTTAAACCGAAAACTTTCATAGTCAATATCTTTAAAGTATATCTGCTAAGACGTAAACCTGTCTAAAACGGAAAATTTCACCGGTCTCTTGTGATTTCGTATTCGGAGTTTTAACTGTTTTTGTATCCATGATTCAGTAAATGTTTCTCGTTCGGGCGGAGTTGGGGGGGGGGGGAGATCCAACTGTCACTGGCCTCAAAGAAAACTTTGCCCCCCCCCCCCCCTCCCAAGAAAGTTCTAAAATGGCGCCCCTGGTGGATAAACCGGTTACTTGATACGAGACTCTATTCCCAAGTCAAAATATTTTTTCAGTTAATTTTAAACCCCAATGGGTAGGGAGAAGGTTGCCCGGCGATGAGGGCATTTCCCCCGAACTCCCCTTCTCTCTACACTGTAAAAAATGACCAATGTTTCTTATTTTATGAAAATATGCTATAACCACGAACGAAAATATAATATAATCTTCTGAGTTATCCGATATTTCAAATAGCATGTTACATTGTCTTTTGAATCCCCAGAAACGAATACACTTTCAAACTTTAAAGAATAATTTATAAAAACAAATTATTTTTAGCTGCCCGAATTTTTCAGAAACGTTTCCGAAGGGTTTTTAAAGTGTATTAATTAGTGTCCTCAGGCTGGAATACCTATTTTTCGAATGTTATCCATTCTCAAGTACACGTTTTCAGCCGCATAAGTTAATTTATACGTGAAAGAGTAAAGAACTTTATGTATTTTAATGTTATTGTTAACGCTGTTAATTTTGCATGTTTGTCTGTTAAACATTTTTATTGAGTATGAAAATGTGTACTTCAGAATTGATAGCATTCGAAAAACAGGTATTCCGGGCTGAGGACACTAATTAATACACTATAAAACCCCTTCGGAAACGTTTCTGAAAAATTCGGGCAGCTAAAAATAATTTGTTTTTATAAATTATTCTTTAAATTTTGAAAATGTATTCGTTTCTGGGGATTCAAAAGACAATGTAACATGCTATTTGATATTTCGGATAACTCAGAAGATTATATTATATTTTCGTTCGTGGTTATAGCATATTTTCATAAAATAAGAAACATTGGTCATTTTTTACAGTGTAGCGTCGCCCTTGAGAAGGAACAAAGAAACCAATTAGACATTCTGATTTTCTCATCCATTTCTTGTGTCTGGCCTTGCTGATTACATCGCGTGTCAAAACGTAGCCTACGATGATGCGTGCATCATCGTAGGCTACGGTCAAAATATAACATTTTTATGAATAGCCAATAATTAAATAGATGGCAGCACATGACAGAAAGATGGAATGCTTAAGAAAAATTGAGAGCACAGACAATAGAATCCTATCTATGTATTCTATGTATTCTATTCTGTGATTGAGAGCTTTGGGCAATCACATGGCTTTTGGAAAGTAACAAGTTGTTCGCAAAATATTTTTAAGTAACAGTAACTAACGCATTACTCGTTTACGTCTGTGGTCGTTCATTAGATTTAATTTACAAGACGAAAAGTAAGTTATTATCATTGCTAATAATCTTAATTTCTGCTATTTTATTTTTCTTTTCTATCTTGCTATCGCGATAAGGGGAAATATCCAAATATTTATTATTATTTTTTTTTTTTTTTTTTTTTTTTTTTTTTTTTTTTGAGAAACTCTACTTACTTTGCATACATAAGACAAAGAAGTTCCATGATCTTTGCATAGGGTAAACGTGCCAGCAATGGATATCCTTTAAGAATGTCTTTAAAAAATATTTTTTCATTAATAGTTATATAATTATTACATTCCGGTTTTTAATATTATTGTTATTTGTCAATATAGTCAACTAGTCTTATAGTCACATTTCCTGTTGTGAATCAAAATTTAATTGTACTTGCAGAAATAAATCAAAACACCTAAAATTCCAGTAATCGACATCGTACTAAAAGTAACAGATAATTGTTTTTATGATTGTATAAGAATTTAATGATACAAAATAGTCATTTTCAAATAAATTTAACAATTAGGATATCAATAACTAATCAAAGATTTATGAGAATAGTAATTAATTGTTCAAATTGTCATTATCATAAGATCAATATTTTAATTAATTTAAATAGAATATTTAAAATACAGAATCTCGGAGAATTACAGTCATCAAATTATTGAGACAGTGGGGAATTAAAGGAGGCTAGTAAAGAAAAAAAGCAGAAAACATGGCTTGGAGTATCAGTGCATGGAATCTTTTTTTTCCTGTTGCAGTTCTCAAGAATAGAATTTCCTGCGACTACTTGATATATTACTTGTACTAATTAATGATAGGAATGCGAAAGAAATAAAACTGCTGGTTGAATATTTTAAATACTAAATAAAAAGATTTCAGAATAAAACTGCAGAACTGACGAAGGATTTATTAGTATGATTATAATATAAATTTAAATAATATTTATAGTATTTTGTTATGTATACAGAGTTGTTTTGTCCAAGATGAATAATTGATTTGGACATTGAAGACAGAAAATAATAAATTTTGGACAACTTCTCCCCCCCCCCCCAATATTCCTTAAAAAATTGTCTTTATTTGATTTATTAACTATATAAAATTAATTAAAAGCAGCTACTTATTTTAAAAAATTGGGTACTTTTATGTTGGGTGCAAATCTCACCAATAGCATTTCCTTTTCTCACTAATAGCAACTTTTATCTTTTGTGTGTGTAAATTAGAAATAATGCTTTAAAATGGAAATAATATTTTGGTTTATGATATTATTTATTATTATTATTTTTAAAATGAATTATTTGTATTTTAACTATCATGTTTATTTATATAACACCAGAATTTTCAAATATTTTCATAAAAAATAAAAGAAAGAAAAAAGAGGTATTAAAAAAAATAACAATCATTACTAAATTTTATTCAAAAATTCTGGAGCAAATTTTGATTAAAATGAAGTAGTACCAATGCCCTTCAAATGGTTAAGAGGGAAAAAAAATAGTAGAATAAATTTATTTCACAAAAAAGAATTTCTGTATGTTTATGTATATTTACTTTAAGAGACATAATGCAAAATGGAGCAATACTTGATGTCAAATTTAAATGTTGGTTCGAAATCTAAATAAAACAACAATTAATGACAGTTTATTGAAGGAATACATTTTCTACAGTAGGAAGAAAAAGCACATGAAATAAAATGTTTTCTTTGTCAGTGTCTTCATTATATGTTTTTGATAATTTCTATACATATTTTGATCTCAGTTAAAATATGCAAGAAAGCATAATTCTGTTAATAACAAAATATCACTTATTCTTAATTATTTTTTAAATAATTCATACTAGGCAGTGGCACACTCAGGATCAAGCTTTGGGAGGGGCTAGTATATTTTAGAGGTCTGTATAGCCAGAGCTCAGGCCACTTTTCTTTCATTAAGCCTGTTCCCATACTTCATTGTTTCTGGACAGTGTTGGGAGAGAACTTTTTTTAAATAATAGTGTTATTGTACATTTGTTAACGAAAAAATTATTTTGATTACTAAATATTTTGTTTAATAAGTAAAAGACTACTATTTTTTAAAATCTACATTGTTTTTTTCTTTATAGAGCTTCAAAATTATGATAATTTTAATTATCTAATGATCTATTATGATTCTCTAACAAAAATCTTATTTCATTCCTTCCGAACTGTAATTCAATTTTCTGAATCATCTGTTGCAATGTCTCTGTGATTGTTTATGTTGTAATTCCGTATACCATGGCTTGCGAACATATAATGTGAAAAATGCTGTACCTTAAAATGTTTGAATAAATATGTGTGCAATGTTCTTTTAAAAGAATTTAAAAATTCTAGAAAATGTTGTATAAGAATTATAGGAATTTTTTGTAGAAATTGGCTTAGTCCAGATTGGTTTCACTAATTTTTGCTCTGGCCAAACTTTTAGCTTTTACATTGTTCCAATGCCAGGAGAAGATAGCTTTCCTCTGGGAAACGCAGGGTTGGGCCCGGGTCTGAAAATTTCAGACCCTTCCAATTTCATGTTAGTATTTTTTAATGTGATGTTTATTAGCAGACAGTCAATTTAAATTAGGCAAGATCAAGCTATTTTTAAAACATTTTGGAGGGCAAAAACGTTCTCTCTGGTAATTTAAATAGAAAAAATAATAATTAAAGCTAATGGTTAATATATTTAATCTATAAAATTACTCGACCATTCCGCATCATATTATGACAGATATGAATGTATGAAAAAGAGAGAAATGAAATATTTGATCTAAAGCCTATCCTTTGTCTAAATGTAACATGTTAAAAGGTTAAACATTTTAATTAGCATATATTAAATGTGTTTATATTTTTAATTCAAAAAGAAAATTTCTAAATATGAAAAATTCTGAAGTAATATCAATATTTCTCAAAATTTCTGTTTTCTAAGGACCTTTTTAAAAAAAATTATCTTTTTAATTTTTGCAAACTTTAAATCTTTAGTCTAATCTCAGGGTCTGGGAGGTCTTCAGCCTCTTGAAATCCCCCCATGGGTGCACCACTGTTACTTGCCAAGCTTTCATTTACTTACTATAGATTTTTTTGCTTATAGCAGCTCCTGAGGATGAATCACCAAACGACCAACATATATCCACAAATTAATAAGCTCATTACTATGATATTATAATAACATATGATGTATCATAACATTTCATGATAGCCTTTTTATAGTCATATATGAAGGATATATGATGTGTGTATAAGATGTATATAATATATTATGGCATTAGGGTTACCAGATTCATCTATTTAAAAAAAAAAAAAGAAAATTTTTAATGATTGTAGTTTGTTTTGTTTATATCACACCACCATAATCTTTTACACCCCTACTAAACTGTGTTGAATGTGACAGGAGTTCTTTATTAATATTTATAATTATTATTTTATAAAAATTAAAAAGAAATTATTAAATATAAATATAAAAAGCAATTATTAAATATTTTGAACATTCTACAGTACAGGAGTAGAGTGGATTGTGGACCACTGTGTCCCATGTTGAAGTTCAATAAATAATCATATTAATATTGTCTATAGCTTTCTTTTAAACATATTAACTTTAAAGTTAAATAAAAACAAGTATCTTAGCTTTGCAAAAAAAAAAAAGCTGTTTTATCTTATTTTTTTACAACCTTTAATTACTAAAAAAATTTAAATATGATGATGAAAAATTTTACTTTTAGAAGCTCAAAACAACCAATTGGGAAAAAATAGTTCAATCTGAGCTAAACATATTTTCTGAATGCTGTAAATAATCAGTGCAGTGCTGTTGTCTATTAGGATAGAAGAGAAGGTTTAAATTTTTTAAATAAATAAAATATTGGGGGTGCCCGTAGCTAGAGTGGGGCCAGGACGGGCAATGCCTGACCTGGAAAAGCTTTTGCCTGCCCTAGCGCATGATTGACCCAATGCCCCTTCCTTGATCAATATGAAGATACATTTCCAAATTTTCTTTTCAGTTTTATAAGAATATTTTTATAAGGCAATGTTGTATTAAAAGATGCCCCCCCCCCCCTTATCTCTTTGGTCAACTTTTAAAAATGAAAGCAAAATCAACAAAATTTTCATTTATAAAGCTTAACTTTTTCTTCTTTTTGTGACTGGACAGAACACAGTTTCTGGCATTTCCCACTTTGTAGATCTTTTCTCTACCCCACCACCATTACAAAAGGCTGAAACTGATAAGTTGTTATTTGTAAAGTTAGCTTTTTTGTACAAAATTTCATTTAAAATTTAAAATATTTTCAATCGTAAAAAATCAAATGATTGAAAAAAAAATATATGGAATAAAGTTCTTATTAAGTGTACTTAAGATTTTTATTCATGAAATCTTTTCTTTCTCATAAATTCTTTTTATTAATATTCTTTAAAGAAATGCTTTATGCACAGATATCGCATGTTAGATACAGTTTTTTTTTTAAGTTTAAACTTTTAACTTAAATATTGAAAACTGTTTACCAATTAACAAAATAATAATAAATTAAATTAAACAATCCTTGTTGGAATTTTGAACAATAAAATAAATCGGAGTATAATTACAGTTTATTTTTAAGGGTTGCTCTAATGAGATCACTCCCACCCTCCTATTGAGAACTCAAAGCTGTGACATAGTTGCGAAATAATTTTTATAGGATCCTCCTCCTTTACATAGCCTGATTGAGATTCTAAAGAATTTAATAGCATTTTCCATTTTCTTATAAATGAATATATTTTTTACTGAAATTGATGGCTACCCAGTGCCGAAACTAGCCTTTTTGGCGCCCGGGGCAAACATGGATTTTGCCCCCCCCCCCCCCCCCCCCCTCCGAAAAGAAAATTTCCAAAGCGAATTTTTTCTAAGTTTCTAAAATTTAAAGTATATAATCAGATAATCTGTAATACTGAACTAAGTAATCAGCTTTGTCAAATACTGATTCATTAAAACCTTGAAAATGGAATCGAAAGGAACCGAAAAATATTCCGCTTTATACAGGTTTTCATCTTAGGAAGTATAATTATTGATATTCTCAGGGGCAGAATTTAAGGGGTCGCGATGGTCTCAATCGCGAGGGGCCCCGCATCCAAAGGGCCCCCAAAATCCTCTTTTGAGTTCAACGAGAAAAATTATTTTTTGATCAAAGGATTTTCTTAGCACTTTTTTTAATTAGTATTACTACATAATTTTCATGTAATTTAAATAGAATATTTTTTATACCATTTGCTTTTCCCAGAAATGTTTTAGTTATGTTTAAATGTTTTTCCTTGTCTTTTTTTCTAATAGCAATTATCAGAACTGCGAACGGTTCTGGAGGGTTGGGGTAAGACTCAAACTTGGATCTGAGCTGAAAGGAACCCTGTTACTGTTAGAGACTTTTATGACGATTTAATTACACATAGTCTAATTAAATCAGATCTGATAAATCTAAATCTGGATCGTGACACTGGGGCCCCTGATTTAGGGGTGCCCCATACTTGGTATGCTGTTTACATAAAGCTGATATTTAGAATGCATTTGACTTTGTTACTGATTATAATCGATATTTTGCAGTTTTAGAGTAGGATAAGAATAAAAACAAAAAGAAATTCAGCTTGACTATTACAGGGGCACACGATGTATTTGTCCCGGAAATTTACATCTGGATCTAAAAAAATAATTACAGCAAAAGAATGGGGCGGCAAAACACGTAAGAAAGGGTAAAAGACGAATATATATATATATATATATATATATATATTGCAAAGATAAAGGCAGAGACGACTTTATTATCCATGGCACCTTGTGCGAGGTTCTTTTCTGCTTCTCTACAACTGCTATATTCTTAAGAAAGAAAAAAGGGGAGGAGAGGTTAGTATTTTATCTTGCATATGTTTCGTCCCCTTAGTTTTTAGTGCCATTAGCAATAGCCAACTTCGCGCCCTTTAAAGCTGGATCTGTATGTAAAAAAGTAATTGTAACAAATGGTATGGCGGCATTTTTCATTTATCTGGAAATGGCCAAAGGACGAGAAAATAATTTGGGAGGATAAGGGCAGGGGGCGGCTGCGGTTTTATTAGTCATAGCAACTTGGATATGGTTTTCTCCCTGCACCTCTACAAATGACATTTTTTTTTTTCAAAAAAAGTTTTATTTTGCGTATTTTTCAAATTATTCTTTCAAATATTCTTTGTTTTTAGTATCCAAGGTAGTCGCCCAACCTCGCCCCCTCTAATAATACTAGATTGTATCTGGATAAAAAAGTAATTTCAGCAAAATTAACAGGCCGGCATATTTCAGTTGTCGCCAAGGGCGGCAAAACGCTTTAGAAAACTTTCGCAAAAAGACGAGTAAAAAACTTTTTGTAAGATAAAGCCAGGGGCGGCTCCGGCTTTACTAGCCATGGCGCTCTGTACGAGATTTTTTACTGTACCTCTACAAAGGCTATACTTAAAAGCAAAAGATTTTACTGAGAATTTTACTTTGGGCATTCATCCTCCAATTTGTGTTTATTGTCCAGGGCAGTGACCCCTCGCCCATGACAAAATGGAAAAAGAAGAAATCTCCACGCTGGGAGAAGAGGGAAAAAATAGAACAGCTTTCATGGAATATTTTTATCTAATAGAAAATCAAAGTGAGGGAATCGTTTGCCAATTATCCATGCTGGACAGTGCAGTACCGACGTTGAACAGTGTCATATACAGACACGAGTTGGGACTGACCTTGAAAAATGTTAGTGATTCTCCTAAACCACAGGAAGAGATTTAAATGATAGACGGCATAGACATGATACACTTGGAATAGGAGAAAGAAAATAGCCATTCATTTGCTATCTTGTATTGTAGACGAATCTTTTTATCTATTTGTCTATTTTAATGCATCTGGTTCATTTTTCTTTTCGATTTTCCGGCTGCGAGACTTTTTATACGAATTTCATATATACATTTCTATATCAAACAACAAACAAAATCTGCATTTGGTGCCCCTTCCACCTTCAGTTCTGCTGGCGCCCGGGGCACGTGCCCCCTCTGCCCCCCCTTAGTTTCGGCCCTGTGGCTACCTAATGACAGTCTTCTCATGATTTTATTCAGCAAAAATCAGTTTAAATCATTGATTTTTATAGAATTTTTTGAAAGATACTTTTTATTTATTAGAAAAACAAGAGGGATCAATTGTTATACATTTCCTATTTATTTTTTTTTCATTTTATGCAAATATAAAAAAGAATTCAAGGACACCTGAACTTTTGCCTACAATAAATATATTTGCTTGTAGCAACTGCTACCTAGGAATCTACTTGCTATACAACTAACAATTCTGCTTGGCGTTTCTTGGGTCAGGCCCGGTCCGAGTCTGCTGACAAAAAAGATGTCCGTGCCAGGATCCAACTCCAGTCTAATAAAAAAGAAAGAAAGAATAAAATAAATAATGACAATAAAAAAAGACTGGTCCAGTCCTCTAGTGTAATGAGAAAAAATAACACCACGATAGGCCTCACAAATTCGAGCTATTTAGTTTCAAAAAAGGCGTAACGGAAATCATTACTATCTGATTTTTTTCCATATCGCCCCCCCCCCCCCTTAAAAAAACTGCTATAAGGTAAAAGGTCCCATTGTCATAGCAACAAGCTTTGGCGATAAAGATGTTAAACATATCGATGCAATGAAGGAAAACTTCTTCTGGTTTTTCATTCGCATCGTGGAAAAATTTTCCTTTTGATAATCACTATAAAATTTTTTATAAATTCAAATTATTAATATTTTTTTAATGTTTTTGTCGATTGCCAAGAGTTTTCTCCATACGGAGATATAATTATAACACTGGATGGATAAGGCATCGGTAAGAAATTGGTTGATAAATCACAAAGTCGGCATTTTCAGCGAAATGGAGACATCAAAACAATCATCAATGTTAAAACATCTTAAAAATTCAAAAACAGTTGTACAAAAAACCTTTACTAAAAAGAAAACAAATTTTCTATATTAGGCTATAGGGGTGCACAACCTATGGCCCGCGATCGGATTACTGGTGGCCCGCGGATCAATTTCGCCAATCGGACGTGAAAAGATCACGAATTTTGCCGATCGGACACGAAAAGATCACGAATTTCGCCGATCAGGTGCGTAGAAATCGCGAATTTTGCCAAATTTCGCCCAACGGGTGCGTAAAAATCACGAATTTTGCCGATCGGGTGCGTATAAATCGTTAATTTTGCCGATCGCCTGCGTAAAAATCGTGAATTTTGCCGATCTCCTGCGTAAAAATGGTGAATTTTGCCGATCGGGCTCGTAAAAATCGTGAATTCGGCCGATAGGAGGATGCGTATAAATAACCCCCCTTCTTGCCCGAAACAAAATTTTGTCCACCTTATGGATGTTGGCTCTCAACAATCCAGTCTTTTTTGTGTCTGCCCCTCCTCTTATAAAGGTTGTTCACCCCTTTGATATCCACATTTTATGACTGAATACGTTAAGAAGTGCAATTTAGAATAATATATGTTTCTCCTCCTCTCCACCTTCATTCATGAAAGCAGAATTTTTTTTCGGCACTGGCAATCTTTAAAGCTAAATTTATTCCTTCAAATAAAGTCAAGGAGTATTTTCACTCTTTGAAAATAATCTTAGCTATATCTCTTGTATAAATACAATCGTAAACTATTGATATATCATTGCCAACAGAACTGAATACGTTGACTGGAAGGAAGGAACCTAGGGGGCTAAATCTACCCTTCCGAAATTTATGTTTTTAGGTAGCTTTCAATACAAAAAAGTATAAAGCTACCTATTGCAGCCGTTCGGAGGAAAGCAGTTCCGGAAAATTTCGATACATTTTCACCAATCATGACCTCCAAAACCACCCTCCGTTCAAATGTTGATTTATATATATATATATCTCCATATATATATATATATATATATATATATATCTGACCTATGTCATACGATAACGCTCGTATTTATAAATCAATTTTGATGAAACTAATTCTGTGTATTAAGCTCACCAATGTCTCGACAGAGTCCGTTGGCCAGCTTGGTCCGCCATTTTGTTTCAAGATGGCGGCCATTTAAAACTTTAAAACTAAAATAAATATACAAAAAAGTTAAAAATTCAAATTTATTTTTTAATTCAGTGTTAGGCCTTGAAACGAGGATTCCAGAGCATTTTTTGTTTCACCTCTATCTTAAAAAACGGCTGAGATAGAGCAGTTTGAAATTCTAGGGTGGCTGACATTTTGAAACAAGACAGCACATTACAAAAATTTTCATTGTTGTAATAATTTTCCCAATCAAATGCATAAAACTATGTATTCATATCCGTTAGCGCCAAACTTGGCGACATTTGGCAAAATATCGCCAAATTTGGCGACCAAAATAAGTTTTCATAAATGAAGCCAATTTGGCTATTGCTCAATAATTTGGCGAATTTCTTATTCAAATTCAGTATTAACGAATCTTTTGTAAACGTTTTATTTGCATTTTAAGTTGCTGTTTTCGTGTAACATTAGCTAAAATTTTAAAACTAAGATATAGGAAAGCTACCTTTTCCTCCCGGTACAGGCCGGAAGGACTTTTTTAATCTGATCTCACCCGGTCACACCTCCTCGAAACAAAAATTTTCTGATGGTGGCCCTCGACAACCCAGTCATTTTTGTAAGTGGCCCTTCGCTTAAAAAGGTTGTGCACCCCTAGCGCTAAAAGGTTGATATTGGATTGCTTTTATGATTGACTCAAAATCGAAGGCAAATTTTGAAAATTGTGACATACAGTAATCTCTCCATTCAATAAAAAAAATAGCAAAAAATTTCTCTATTTTCTCAAAAACTCTTTTTAGATATTGGAATGCTACTAACTGCAGATTGTTGCCAAAATTACCATTTATAAATCTTAAGTAGACCTTTCAATCATCGTAAGACTCCTTAAAATTGAACAATTAGTTCCCAAGTTTTTGAGTTTGAAAGATTGGTTGACTGATGAATTCTTCCGGTTTTGCCCTGTTTTCTCAAAAACCGTTTTAGTAAATGGCTTGCGAACAGTTCCAGATTGTAGCCATAAACATTCTTTATCCACCTTTGATAAGTTTCGTGTTTGTTATGCAACCATTTCGGAACCTATTCCGGGCAAACAGACACACAAAAATTTTTTAAACGTTATTTTTTTACTATTCGTCATCTAAATAGTCGAATGCACTTAGAAATAGGTGTTTTTCTGAAAATCACACAGACACTCCTATTTTATATATTAGTATAGATAGAGATGATACTATTAGTTTTCGAACAAAAGTTAAAAATTTAATTCTTGCTTTGAAAATATGTGAAAAAACAAAAACAAAATAACATACGTTTCAAGGTATTGTAAACATTAGAAAAACAATTTTAAAGAAAAGTTTGCCCCCCCCCCCCCCATAGAAAAAGATTTGCCCACCCTGGACCCTTGGTCTAGCTATGGACCTGGGTCCAGTGTGTACCAGTCTCCCCTATAGTAATCTTCATCTTACATACTAATCACAGATTTCTGTGATCTTTTAAAGCAATGATTTGTTGTCAGAAAAAGTGGTGAAAAAAAAGTAGTTGTTGTCAGTTATGATTTACTCAATACAATTACTAAAATTTGGTTTTTACTGTCAGAAATTCGAGATCTGATATGTACACATATTATGTTGTTTTCAAAAGCATTTTTTCTTAATTTTAAGTTCAGACATTTAAATGTAGGAATACTCTCTGCATAATACAATTATCAAAATTTGGTTTTCACTATCAAAATTTTGATTTATAATACATACTCCTTTTTTCAAAATTTCTTTTCCTTAATTTGATTTTGTTTTTCTTTAAGTAATAAATTTTGAAAATTTTACTGTCTTTTAATAATTATTTAATATTTAAGGAGAAAATGTGTAAAACTGTATTTCATACATATCAGATTTCAAGTTTTTCATGATGAAAGTCAAATTTTGAAAATTGTATTCCGTAATAACCGAATCCGAATGTGAATTTCCTCAGATTTGTTTATATAGTATTTTGTGATGTGTGAAGAGAAAATCTGTTTTATTAGAGAGTCCCCTTTAAATATCATATACATTAATGATTATGACATTATATTTTGTCGGCTTATGCATATACACCTTACACATTCTAATATTTAAATAGATGTATATGTGTTATGTGTACGGAGTGGCACTGTGATTGATGAAACATTCATTTGTACCTGTGATAATAAAAAGGTTGATAAAACAACTAGTTTTATCGGATGCACTAACGGAAAAAAAGAATAAATTGTTATTTAACTCATAATTCACATGTAATAACATTAGCCTTTTTTCTTTAGATACTTAGTGGGAAAGACATCATCCAGAACCATTAAAAAAAAAGAGGAAAAGAAGAAACGAGGAGATATTCCTTTGTACTCACTCCCAAGTAGTATAACTACTTAGCAAGTCCATAATGGAAGGAATTGGTAAACTGGAAGAAAAATTTTCACTTGAAGAAATGGAAGTGCATTGGGAAATTCCAAATTTTATCTCTTTAAGTAATAGCTACCATCAATCTTCTAATTTTAAATTTCTTGCTATGAATTGGCATTTAGAAATTGATCCATTTCAAAATAATTATGAAGACCACATAGCTTTATTTTTGGAGAGGGATAATGTTAAATCATCTTGTGGCATAATATGCACATTTGGTATAAAAAAAGCTGATGACTTAATGATTGATATTAGATCTTTGACACATGTTTTTTCTCATAATAACAATAGATTAAAAGCTGATAGATTTTACACCAGAAGTGCGTTGCAAGAGCATGAATCTGAACTGATGCCATCGAATACTTTAACCATCTTCTGCAAACTCGAGTATCTAAGTGAAAAAAGGGATTCCTTGAAATTCAGAGGTAATTATATCTTTATACCTTGCTTAATTTTATTATATAATAATAAGAATAAATTGTTCTCTCAATTAGATCATGGAAAAAAAATAATAACAAAGCATTGCAGCAAAATACTGGAGTGAATTAGTAAAATAACAAGTAATATAAAAAAATAAAAATAAAAATAAAGTCAATTCCTACTTAGGCCAACAAAGAAAAATTTTATTTTAGTTACTTTTTATTAAATTAAATTAAATTAATGAATTAATATTTGAAAAACCTGTATTAACATCAAGTGTCTTCCACTACTTGTTTAAAAAATTTATCTGAACTTGAGTGGATGAATAAAAAGTATTTTATTAACGATTGAAAAATTGAACAAGATATATAAATGTATCTAGGGAGAGTGTGAACTAACAGTAGGAATTGAACAAGTGGGTAAGTGTGATCGAAGATCGCACAAAGGGTTTCGTTTAATATTCCTTTCAAAACACTTTTTTTCATAATCTTTTCTTACATTATCTTTTCTTTAATAAATGCAAATAAATTTCATTTAGCAAAAAAAAGTCTTGTTTTTTATAAAGTAAAAATTTATCGGTCTATTTTTTCGAATATCTAAACTGGCCTGATAGTGGGCGAAGCCCGCTATTATATTCTGTCATAACAATATCTGTCATGTGGACTAAATGCGATATTAAAAAAAAAAAAATTAATTAAAAAAATAAACACGTTGTACACAGTGATGTAAAATACCCGGGTATTTATTTTTAAGGGTAAATACCCAATTTGGGTATTTACCTGGGTATTTATTTTCAATTATATATATTTGGGAAATTACATTAATTTTACTTTTAGTTATGATAAAAGAGTATAAAAGAAAGAAAATTATAGAACTTTAGACTTCTTACAATCCTTTAATTAAAAAAAAATCAACTTTTTACACTTAAGTATTGAATTTAAATGTAATTTTTAAAAATGAAGCATATAAAAAAGTTAATGTGTTTATAGAGAATTGTTTTTTCAATAAATTTAAGGGATAATATTGATATAAAAATAATATACAAATGTATAATACACAAATTAAGCACATATTAAATATAAAAGTGAAAAATATAAATAAAAAATATACAAATTATGCAAAGATATAATATAAAAGTGAAAAATATAATTTTCTTAATTCAATATTTGTATGTTGAAGAGAACCATTTAGCATCAGCAATAGCTTGACTTTAAGGAAATAAAACTCAGTAATTTTGGATTGAGAAAGCAGCCTAATATTAAACACAATTTAACATTTATATATAAATAATATGCAAAACTATAAATATAGATAATAAAATAGAAAATGAAAAATATAATTTTATCATATGACACAATTTTTCTCTCAGTTTAAAATCAGTCAGACTTCAGACACAACAACTTCGGAATCTGAATTTTCAAAGTCCTCAATTTCTAAGCTGTCGTCACTTGAAAGTAATTCTTCTATACGATTTATTGTTTCTGAAACATTTTCATTTGTTTCCTGTTTCTTTATTTTGGGTGTATTCTGTTTATTTACTTCATTGTGTAGCAGCTTCCAATTATACGATAGGTAGGTTAGCTTAGCTGCTCTTTCTGATGTCAAGCGGTTTCTTTTTTTACTGTGAATCCAGCTAAAGGTGCTAAAGGTTCTTTCCGTCGCAGCAGACGTAATAGGTGCACTTAATATGCGCAAAGCTACTTCAGCTAATATATTAGTGCCCCGTAAGCTTTTCCACCATAGTAGAGAAGGCATATTCTCTAGCCCTTCCCACAAGATTTTTCTTTCTCAGAGACCTTCTTTTTCTCTGTAATGAACAAGATCCATTTTAAGTTGTGTGCTCTCTAATTTCATGTGATGGCCAACATCATAAATGAATGTTAAACCATCAAGCAAATCTGAAGGTTCTAAGGTACTTCCTTGCATTATAGGATTTAAAATGTCTGCTGCAAGATGGAGAGGACCAACACCAGATTCTTTTCTTTTTCTAAATTGCTCCATAATATGCTTTTCTTCATTTTTTTCCAATAAAGATACAGGAAGTAATTCTAGCAATACTTTTTCTAAGTTGTTTATTTTGTTATACACCAAATGAATCTGAGGTTCATTTGATTCAAAAGATTCTATAAGTTCTACAATCGGAGTAAAGATATCAATCATATTTTCAATACGAATCCAAAAAGTATCATCTAAAAGTTTTTTTTTTTAACTGAGAAGACAATTGAGCTTCTTCACAAACTGCCATAGTTTGCAGCGTAAACTTGTTATCTTTTAAGCTTTTAAGACTGTGTAAGTAGCTTCCCCACCTAGTTTTACCTGGCAATTTCAAGGAAATATTTTTCTTGCTTTCTTGATCTTGAATCCGGTTAAACAATGCACTTAAACGGTTGCTATGTTTGATAGTTTTCACTATATCAATTACATTTGTAAAAAATTGTTTAACTGACTTGCATCCTGAAATATCAGAACACAATAAGTGTAAAAGATGGGCAACGCAACCTAATGGAACAACATGCGGATATTTTTCTTTTACTAATCTAAACGCTGCTATCATATTTTTAGCATTGTCACCTATAATCACAAAAAATTTTTCAGGATCATGATCTTTCATAACTTTTTCAATTTGCTCAGCCAAATAACAAGCATCATGCTTGTTTTCCTTTGACATGATAAAATCAACAAATAGAGGTTGTGGTTTTGAAATCACAAAATTTATTATTGACTCATTTCTTATGTTACTCCAACCATCACATTGCAAATGGAGGTGTTTTGATTCAGTTAGTTGTCTCTTAACTTCACATTGCATTTCAGAATATTGAGAATCTAAGTAAGTTGAGGCAAGACGAAAACGTGAAGGTAAATTGTAAGAAGGTCGAACTTTCTTAAAAAAATTCAATCCACAAAGGATGTTCAACCAATGACAATGGACTTCCACTGATGAAAATGGCCTTAGCCAAATGTTGATTGAGTGTTTCCTAAAACAAAAAAGAAGCATTTGTAGTTTTATTTTTCCAAAATAAAAATATACAAGGCATAGAATTTTTACATTTTTAATCCAGACTTCTATAGCATCTGTAATCTTGTAATTTAGATATTCCAAAACCTTTTATTATTATTTTATTATTTCTTTTCTTTCATGAAATGATAATAGATGCCACCACTAGCATACAAGAATACATTTCAGAAAACACTATTTTATGCAGCTATATATATTTTCCTTTTTCAAAATTTTGAATTTATGCTTGAAATTGATATTTTTAAGTATTAATTACTTAGTTTCTCCTAATTCCTTCCGCCTTGCGTGTTTAACCATTGTTCAGTATGGTAAAGTAATAATAATTTTTTTTTTGTTTATTAATGGCAAGTCCTATTTTAATTATTTAACTGTAAATCTTATTTAAATGTTTTATATTGTTTTATTTTTTAAATTTATATTTATCAGTTTCGTGATTTGTGTTATTTATTATTCAATAATATAAAATTCCAAGTTAAAAAGAAAAAAATCTTATTGTTTCCCACAACTAACAACAGATGGCGACACCATACAAAATACACATATTTTTGAATTTTGAGATATTTTTAAGTGGAACTCCTTAGTATTATTTATTTATAAATTGCCTTAGTGTTTTGTATTATCATAATAATGCCTGATGTTATTATCATTTACCTAAATGCATTCTAGTTTCAAATTTTCTCTAATTCGCTATTGCCGTGGTTCAAATGATTCCGGATTAAAGATATAGGATTCAGCATATGATATTTTGTCAGGTATATGATATTTAATTACATTATTTAATTGTTTTGAATTGCAATACTGCAAACCAACCGATTTATACTTTAAAAACTTCGGCAGCTAAGGATAAAGTTAAAAAATGGGGGAGACCCTTATATGGATTTACATAAGGGAAGGGGATTTTAGAAGGTATTAACAATATTTATTATACTTATTATTTGTAAGTTAAATTAATTTATCAGGAATTTATGTGTCTATAACTATCTTTTAGAATAAACAATATTTTCAATTCAGTCAAATTATTATCAGTCAAATTTACATTTAATTAAAATGTAGTATTTGACTTTTATCCAAAATGTTCTTTAAATAATAAATGCATATATCCTGTAACGTTATTTTTTATATGGAATGTTTTTTGAAAGCCTATAGAAACTATGAATCTTGAAAGCAGACTGTTTTCATTACAAATAAATTTATAAACTTGTGGCTTTAAGCAATCTATTTTTGCTTTGCTATTCTATATAAAAATAGGATTACATTGAAACTGCCAAAAAATATTTGTCTTATAAAATTGTATAATGGCAAGGGGATGGGTTCCTTGGGGATATGAAGATTTTCCCCAACTGCCCTCCCCCCCCTCCCCTGAACACATACACTCATTCCATGCCACTGCTTATAGCTCTGTATTATTTCAATCACAAAGTGAATTCTTGCTTTTAAATTATATATTTTTCACATCAGTGTTTAACAGTGTTTCTTTATCTACACTTCAAAACAAATTAAACGATTTTTTTTATTAAAAGAAAAAATATATTAAAATGCAAAGGCTTATTTCAATGAATCTTTTAAATTTTAAAATAAACAATTTATTAATTTATTAAAAATTGTAATATTAAAAATCAGAGACATATACTAGAGAAAAGCTTCAAATAATTTATTTCAATTAATATCAGTTCTAATTTAAGTATTTACTTTTAAAAGAACAAAATTGTATTTATTTTTGTTTATTAATATGTAAATGTACTTACATTTGTTATTTCATCCATCTGATCCAAAAATGCTGTCATAGATATCTGTGACTTCGAAATTTTTTTATTTGTCAAAAAACTAGATGTTCCATCTCCAGCATTTTTTAGAAGCGAAGGTACACTTGTTATCAGTATCGATGAAGTGTTAGAAGATGTACTGGACATTTGACCAGTATTAGGTTCATCTGTATCACTAATTGTTATATTTTCTTCTACATTTGAAGTTGAAGGCATAGTAGAAATAGATTCCTTATGATATTTTTTGCATTTAGAATCACTGTCAAAAACCTTTTTCAAACCTGCAGGACATTTGAAACATTTCTTAATATGATTTTCCATTTTGTTTACATTAGCATGCTTGTAATCCTTATTAAAATATTTGCACTGCACACTTTTTCCTTTCACATTAAAAAAATTCCATGCAAGTACTTTTTTTCCTCCCATTTTTACTTCTAACTCTTTCAAACGCACACCATGGACATCTAAAAGCAAGTGAAGAACAGTTTATAGAATCAAAATCCAAACCAAAACTAGCATGGTTTTGGTTTGTAAAATCTAGCATAGTTTTACTTTGTAAAATCTAGTTTAGTTTTGGTTCATACTTATGCAATGATTGGGTGCCAGCGCCATCTATTGCTTCTGGTGGAAATTTCTAATTGAAATTTAAAGGAATTGCAGATTATAAACAAAGCAAGAAAAGAGTGTGTATTACTAAATTTTTAGAAAATGGGAATGATATTTTAAAACTTAAAAGATGATTCATAGAGGTTTATAATTAAGTTGATGATCAAACACATAATATTTGAATAGTGTTTTGTATTGAGGCAAAATATTTTAAATTTTTGGGCAGCTTTTTAATTCAGCAAGAAATAATCACAACTCATAAAATTGGAAATGAAAATATTTATTTAGAAAGTGAATACTTTGAAATTGCAATTCCTTTAAACTACTGTTAATATTTAGAGAAAATCAGTAAATTCCTATTTAATCTTTATACATGTCTGCAATATTAGGAAAAGATAATTAAATTTCTAAAACCAAAATTTTGTAGTGCAGCTGACAATTGTGAATATTTATAGACTGTAAAATAATAAAAATTGTTTAATAAACATAAATCAATAAATTGTTTGTTAAATTATTTATTTAAATGCTTGATTGTGTAATTTATCTTTTTTTTTATTATTTGCAATCTAAATTTCTCTTAAGTATGGATTATTATTATTATTTTCTTAATAAATAGATGTGACATGTAATCTGTATAATGCTCTGCAAAAAACTGTGCAGATAGGTAGTCTTATATTTTCTTTTTAAAAAATGTAATAGAGCTTCACATTATTTACTTTGAAAATTTCCTACAAATTCAATTCACTTACTTTGCAGCTGAAGCACACTAGCAGTAAAATTAAGCAATTTTGCGATGTAAGTTTCGACTTCTCTTTAATTGTGGCTGAAGCCATACAACTTTCATAATTTGAATATCTCATTCTATGATTTTGGACTTCATAAATATTTAAGTTTCAAATAAAAATAAATTTTACTTTAAATATGCTTTTTCAAGCTGAAATATGAAAATACCCAGTTTTTGGGTATTTACCCGAGGCTTGGGTAAATACCCAAAAAATATTTACCTACCCACTGGGTATTTACCCGCCCCACATCACTGGCTTGTACACCTTCAAAATGTTAAAATATGCGAATATTTCCATAATCAGGTTTTTATATTGATTCAATACGTTCCTCAAACTCATATATTTACTATTCTCTATTACTCATATTGATACTCGCTTTGTATTATTCTCAAACATTTGAAAAATTCGTTACACTTCCAATATGACGTCAGATTAATTTTCTTTTTTTAATTCTCTAATAATGTGATATTAATCTGCTTTCTGTACATACACATACTCATACTCCTTGTATTATTGAGAAATGTTTGAAAATTTCTGTTTTATTACCAATATGACGTCATATTAATCTTTTTTCAATTGGTAAAACTTTTTATTTCATTTTCATCTTTCAAGTGGAAATCTTTCAATAGAAAATTAATTATTGTAGAAAGAATTTTATTGTGGATTTTTAATTGTTGGCAACTGCTATAACAGAAAAGGTTTAAATTTAATAGGAAAAGGCTGTTAATTTTTGGTTTTTTATCTCTATATATTAAAATAATAAGATTTTTTCAAATTTTATGATTTTGAGCTTCATAGTAGGTATTTAGCTATAAGGTACACAAATTTTCATGCCTGTAAGTTATATAGTTTCTGAGAACAGCTCTGTGACAGACAGACAACGGAGCGAGAGTAATAGGGTTTCGTGAGATGAACAAAACCCTAAAAATAAACTCATCCAAAAAAATCTGTCAGAAAGTTCTTTAAAATAAAATAGGTTTTTTTATACATAATATAAAGAATGAAACAGAGAATAGATCACAATTTATAACAATGAGAATAAAAAGAATAATTATACATTACATTAAACCAAATTGGAATTTAGATAACACAGCACCTTAGAATCCATGTAAAACATTAAAAAATGTGTGATTGTGGTTAACAGCTAAAATAGTCAGTTTACAACATTGAGCTCTATATATAACAGGAGTTCAGAATCAGCGGTCAAAAGCATGAAAGGCAAATGAAACTTGCAAGGCAAAAGAAAAAATAGTCTGTGTTGTCAATGTCAGATATTAATATTCTCATTTACTATTATCCTAATTTGTGCTTTTATAATTAAGCTATGCTTATTTAATTCATAAATAATTCACTAATCATGTATGGGAATGTGATAGACAGAATGTTTTGCCATGAATGCAAGCCAAAATTATCGTCATTGTATCATTCCGCGCTGACCGCTGGAAATCATGTTGGGCACTAGGAAGACAGATCTCCTGTTATATTTGGAGCTCAGTGGTTTACAATTAAAACTGCAATTGAATTTATTTCGACATTATAATTAAATAACCCATAAAATAATAATAATAATCTATAGTAAAATGTTAAGGTCAAATCGAAAGCGTGGCTGGCATTTCCAGTGACATTACGATATTGCACTATAGTTGATCTTGAGTATACTGGGTAGACATTGAAATGTACCATTGTATTTTGATATTACTTCTATACAGTAGGGTGGCATGAAAAAAGTGAAGTTGGTTTTTCAGAGTCGCTATAGTACGGAAGAGTTGCGATTGGTAAATACAAGAAAAACAAAAATAAAATTATTCAAATCGGACTTTATCTTCCAATCCCACAAACCGCCTAAAAATTCAAAAAAATTGAAAATTTCCTTTTTTTTTTTTCAGAATAAAAAAAAAGTTTTATGTTTATATATTTTTTATTACTATAGTGAAAAATATTTGCAGATTGTATTGTTTAATAATAATAATAATTAAAAAAATTGCATTTAGAGAATATCTTCCGATCGTGCAAACTAACTAAAAATTAAAAAAAAGTTGAAAATTTCCGATTTATTCAGCATTATTTTAAAAAAAATACATATATACATTTTCTATCGCTATAGTGAAAAATATTTGCAGATTGTGCTGTTCAAAAATAATAATAAATTGCATTTAGAGAATATCTTCCAATTACGCAAGCTCAATAAAAATCAGGAAAATTTCAATTTTGAGTGATTTTGATGTATTAAGAAAATAATCAACTGAGGTCAGTTTGTGGTCTCAGATTAAGATTTAAAAGTAAACTAGATGAAACCCGTCAAAACTTGACGGTAAAAAATTACAATAACAAAATTAGTAAAATAAGCTTCTTTATTACATAAGAAGAGGTGCTTATGAAACAGTCTTTCAAATATTTTATTTTAAAAGTTTCCCCCCCCCCCCCCCAGTGAATTACAGTACTATTTCTGATGCAAACTCCAAACAAACAATCCGTAAACAAAATGCAAATCAGTTTGACATTACCGCCATATTCCCCACGGCAAGAAAGAAATTTTCCTGGACCTATGAAGTATCATACAAATAGTATATCCCTACGTTTACCTCATTTTCAGTCAATAAAAGAACATAGTAAATAAAGCACACATCTCCCCTCCCCCCCCTTGTGATAATGCAACTGAATGAGCTCCTATGAGCATGTGCATTGCATCCCCCCAAACGCACCGTCAAAATTCGACGTTTAAAAAAAATGTTTTAAAATGTTTTGATCAAAATTTAAAAAATGTCTTCTTAAATCATTGTTCGTTTCAAATCCATATCTTCTGACATGCATCCATTGTTTTAAGCTAATCAATTTTTATGTAAAGATGAAGAATTTTTTTTACAATAATAAATCAGTCTGCAGATAAGGGAGATTTTAATGTTTTCAAGTGTAATTTATTTGTATGGTTTCTTCAGTTCCTTTACATAATCAGGATGATTATTCTTTTTCTATAATTAAGAGAAATAATGTAAATAAATAAATATCCCAGATTATTTTTGATTCTGTTTTCATTAATATATTGTAAATTTTATTGTTTAAAGTTACTGATAAATGATACTTTAGTATATGGGGCTTTTCCTAAGTATTTTTTTATTATTTTTTTATTTTTGAGATTTAATGGCAACATTCTTCCGTTTGTTTATTGGGCGCTACAGTTTGGCGAATTATTTGGGGTACTTTTTGGTTAGCCGGGTGCCAGTGAAGTATATATATACACATATATATATATAAACATACATATATACACATATGCAGTGAAACCTCTCTAAGGAGACCACCCATTAGACCATACAAAATTGGTCTTTCAGAGAGGTGGTCTCTGAATAGAGGTGATGGGTAAAGCAAAGTTTCGTGAAATACATATTACAATATATATATTATTGAATTAGTGTATTATATTCCAAGTCTATACAGCTTTAAAGAAGGAATTAATTGTAGTTTGCTTTGATTTTAACAATTTCTCATTAACAATTTTTGTTTCTAAACATTCTTTGATATCTTTAAACAAATTATTAATCTTAGTGTAATATCTGGCAACAGATAATTAATATGTTGCTATTGGTAACGGTACGATGTAAAACGAAGTACAATGTTTATTATTCGAAGATAAGATGTAACTCAGTTTCAATGTTCATTTATTCTATCTGTGTGTAAATGTTATGTCTGCATATTGAAATAAATAGTGTTCGTCTATAACTTTCAAGATGTTTTCCCTACCGCATTCTAATCCAGTCACGACAGTTTCTGGCGACGAGGTGAAGTTTGTTTTTATTTGATTTCAAGTGTAAACTTTGTAATTTACGTTAGCCCTAAATTTATTCATCCTGGATGCAAACCAGTTTAAAGAATTCTTGACGGCATTTTCAGCTCAACAACAGCAACGTTTTCGAAAAATTTTTGCCTATACAATCTTCAGATGCTTCAACGCAGAATTCAACTACTGAAACCGTGCAGGTAAATCCTATTTTATTACAACCTTTTGAATGTTTTGATATTAAGAAAGAATCCTTTACATACTATATTCAGCGCTTTGAAAATTACCTTCAAATGAAAAATATTTTTTCTAATAAACAATATTGTGCACAAATTTTCCTTAATTCCATAGGAGCAGCAAATTACAATATGTTATCGGCATTGGTATCTCCTAAAATACCATCAGAATTAACTTATAAGGAGCTAGTAAAGGTTTTCAAAGAACACCTTTGTCTGAAGAAAAATATAATTGTGTCGCAACATAAGTTTCTTTCAACATATCAGGGTGAAAATCAAACAATTGCAGATTATATTGCTGCACTTAGACGTGATATAGTGAACTGTGAATTTATTTCTCCTTGTGATTGTAAAGTGTCTATCACTGATATATTTTACGTGCTCAATTTATTCGTGGCATTTACGATGCTTCCATTCGCGAGCAAATTTTACAGTCAGATGTCAGTACATTTGATGATATAACAAAAAAAGCTATTGCTTTAGAGGTTTCCAGAATTGATAATCGTGAATTGTCAGAAAAGTTAAATATAGTAACAGATACAGGTGAATCTAGTGCAAATGAAATTAAAAAGGTTTCGAAATATCGACGTTCCAGATGCGACTCGAGTAATTCATCCTCTTTTCAACGCTCTAATTCTAGACCAAAAAAACGTTTTAACCAAAGATCAAGTTCACGGTCCCGAATTGATTACGAAAAATTGGGAATAAACAATTTATGCCTTCGATGCGCTAAAAGTAATCATACGGCAAACACATGCAGGTTGGATCGCAATTCTCTTAAATGCTGTGCATGTAAGACAACAGGTCATATTGCAAAAGTTTGTATTCGCACATTGTTAAGCGGAAAAGGGAAGACTAACACAGATAAGACAAATGCAGTGAATTGTATTACGGAAAAAGAAATATTTTCCCACTATGGAGTAAATAAGATAATAGATGTTTTTCAAAATAAAAAGGGGAAAACTAAAGATCGTGAAAAATATTTTGCTACAGTGAACATTGAGGGCCACAAGGTACCGTTTGAAGTGGATTCAGGTGCAGGTTTTACTTTTATTCCCCGAGATAAATTTTATAAATTGAAAATTCCTGTTCAACTTCAAGATTCAACTATTGCTTTCCGATCATACACTGGTGATGTTTTTCTTTCAGATGGAAAAGTAACTGTAAATGTAGAATACCAGGGAAAAACGTCACGTGAAGAACTTTATATCGTTCCGGAAAAGTTCGATACTTTGTTAGGACGTGTATGGATTCGACGTCTCAGAATTAGCCTTCAACAGATTGATTCGAAAGATCCAGAAAACTTCAATAATTCACAAGTAAAAACTATAGAAAGTCTCGAAGATGTTATTTCTATGTATCCAGAAATTTTTCAACAGAAAGTAGGATGTATTCCAGATGTGAAAGTGTCATTAAAACTCCGTGAAAATAGTAAGCCAGTTTTTCATAAGGAAAGAGAAGTTCCGTATGCTCTTCGTGAAAAAGTTGAGAAAGAATTAGATACGCTTGAATCTCAAGGAATAATCTCGAAGATAGCTACTAGCGATTGGGGATCACCTTTGGTAGTGATACCAAAAGCTGATGGAGGTGTACGACTCTGCGTCGATTACAAAGTTGGTGTAAATGAAAAACTTGTAAGTGCTAATTATCCAATTCAACGAATAGATGAAATTCTTAATAGCCTCCGAGATTCAAAGTATTTTTGTCGCTTAGATTTGTTCAAAGCTTATCTACATGTTCCTGTTGACGAAGAAAGTAGCATTATTCAGACAATAACCACACATCGAGCGACTTACCGCATGCATAGATTGTCGTTTGGAATAAAGACTGCCCCTAGCGAGTTCAATCGAATTTTAGATCAGATACTCTGGGATCTACCAAAAACTTTAAAGTATTTCGACGATATTATTGTGCATGGAAAAACAAAAGAAGAGTGTAGAAGAAATCTAGAATTATGTCTTCAAAGGTTAAAAACATATGATCTACATTTAAATCGCACCAAATGCATATTGTTTCAAAAACAAATCGAATATTTAGGTCATGTTATTGAATTAAATAAAATTTCAAAGAATCCTGAAAAGGTAAGAGCAATTAATGACATGCCAAGACCCTCGAATGTGGAAGAACTACGGAGATTCCTGGGAATGGTGACTTATTATTCTCGTTTTTTGCCACACAATTCAACAATCACATATCCTCTTTAACAGCTTCTTCGAAAGAATGTTAGATTCCGTTGGACAGCACCATGTAACGCAGCCTTTATCAAGCTGAAAAGTGAAATTTCTAGTGAGCGCTCTCTTGTTCCATATGATCCTAATTTACCAATTATTCTTTCTTGTGATGCTAGTCCTGTAGGTATCGCTGGTGTTCTATCACATATTATAGATGATCAAGAACGACCCATTGCATTTGCATCAAGATCCTTAACAGCAGCTGAACAAAGTTACTCACAACTCGACCGAAAAGTTCTAGCTATTGTATTTTCAGTTAATCACTTTTTCAATTATTTATTCGGAAGAAATTTTAAGTTAGCTACTGATAATCGACCTCTAACAAGAATTTTCCACCCACATGTAAAACTGCCTCCCATGACTTCAGGACGATTGCTTAGATATGCTACATTTTTATCAGCATTCGATTATGAAGTGGTTTTCAAAAAGGGTAGTGTTAATATAGAAGCAGATTGTTTTTCTAGAGCTCCAGTTGTCCAAAAAGGATTATCAAGTGATATGGCCATCAACAGTGAAATAAATGAAGTTTGTATGTCATCTGTTAAAGCAATTTCAACAGAATTTCTGAATTTCAAAACTATACGTAAAGCAACAGACTCGGATGAAGAATTATCAAAAATAAAGAAAGAAATCGAAGAAAATCCAGATCATGCATATGAATTTACTCTTGACGAAGGAATTTTGTTTAAATCACAACGGATAATTATTCCAAAAGTACTTCAGAAATCAGTTTTAGAAGAATTACACAAAACACACATTGGAATTACTAAAATGAAACAGTTAGCACGTCGATACGTTCACTGGAAAGGTATTGATAGAGATATTGAACATCTGTCAAGATCATGTGAAGCGTGTGCCGAAATTAAGAAAAATCCTTCAAAAGTATTCCATCCCTGGGACGAGCCAGAAGAAAATTAGGATTGCATACATATGGATTATGCAGGTCCATTTCAAGATCATTTCTTTCTAATTATCGTCGAAATCAAAATGGTGAAATCAAAATGGGCTGAAGTTAAAATATGTCGCAATTCTCCAACTTCTGCCTCTACCATCGAAATGTTAGCTGATATCTTTTCGACCCATATTTTCTTAAGTGAGGAATTCAAGTTATATTGCTCAAAGCATGGAATTTTTCAAAAATTTATTGCCCCAGGTCACCCAGCAACTAATGGATTGGCTGAGCGACATGTACAAATTCTGAAGACTCGATTAAAGGCTATGAGTAAAGAGTCTTTATCTATGCATACAAAAGTTCATGAAATATTATTTTGCTATCGAGCAACTCCTTTATCAAATAAGAAAACTCCAGCAGAAATGTATTTACAACGCAATATTCGAATTCAACTTGATGCTATTCGACCAGCAAAATTTGATGGAAAAATGTCTTAATTTTCAGCCTTTATATAAAAACTGTATTTTAAAAAAAAAGGGAACTGTACTAATAATTTTTTTTTTTAACGAAAAACAAAATGAGGACTTATAACGATCCAAGAAAGAGACTGAATAAAAAAGTTGTTGGATCTAAAGAATTCAAATTTGAATGAAGTCGAATTTTTTTTTTACTTTGTTTTAACAATTTGCTTGTGACTACTTATTCTAAACTTTGTGAACTTGGTGAAAGCAAAAATTTTTCTTATTATTATTATGTTTTTCTTGTTTATTAATATTTATTAATTATTGTTATTGTATTTTTCTTGTGCACTTACAAATGGTAAGTGAGATTGTAACATTTTTGTATTTCAGTGAGATCTTCTTTCACGTCCTTCTTCAAAATTGTTAACTTCAAAATTATTATACTTCGTTCTTTTTGATTGCTTCTCTTTCGCCAATGCCAGTGCAGGCTCACTCTAAACAACTTTAAGTTTTTTTTCTCTCTTGTCTGAAACTGCCGTTTATAAAACAGTTTGTTCAGTCAAGAGTTTTTAAGGGGGGGGGGGGGGATAATATAACAAAATTTTAAATTTATCGCGATAAGCCAAAGTATTTTTATTCCATCCTAGTCTAACTTACTCTATAATATTTATTTCCTCCGTTTAATAATGTATTTTAACTCTATTATTAAAAAAAAACCTCATATCTAAATTCAATATTTAATGGCTGCTAATTAGTTCAATAAATCGCGTCTTTATCTTTAAATTATAAAACTCCCTAAATTTCATACTTTTAAAAAACCCGCATAATTCTCTTTTAATTTTCTAAATTCCTAAAAAGACAGTATTTATTTTAATAAGTTCCAATATTAAAAGTAATTTGCCAGATCATAAAATCTTTTTCTTATACTAAAATGTAAAAAACATTTATTTTAATTCCATTCTGGCTGTGTTCCAAGTTTGATAAACCTTTTTTCTTTTTTCCTTTCCCTAAAAGTCAAAATCATTCCATATTCTCGAACCAATTAACTAACGGTAATCAATTTAAACTAAAACACTCTGGGTCTTAACTAAATCATCGAACATCATGAAATTTTCTGGAATTTTCCTTCGTGCCAAAAAATTAGCGGAAACCATTTTATTCCAATATTCTGGAGCCGTCGCATAAAATCTCGGCTCACGATTGGTGCACAGGCCCTCACGTGACCCATGTATTCCTACTCTTACTGAAAGGATATATCGCCACTGCTTCGGAGAAGATTCGAGCATTCGAAAAGAGGGGCGCTGGATCTGTGTTTGGTTTGTTAAATCGAATCTCTGCCTGGTATTGGCGAAGCGACCTGTAGTTTTTCTGATGCTATTCGGAATGAATAATTACAAAAGCTAACCATCCGGCTTCTGCTGTAATGAAAATTCTGTCATCAAAACTAAAAAGATGACTCATGTGAAACAAGATCTACAAATGATGTCATTTACGCTTCTAAATAAAAGTTTGATTGTGTTGTTGGATGAAGTTTTGTTCTTATGCAGACGCACACACGCCATCTACTGTGGATAACACGACTGCCATAAATCCGAGTGCGGAAACTTCCTCTTCGGTTGATTATGAAAAGAACACATCATATTTTCAAAAAACCATTTATTAAAAAATGGTATTGCTCAATCAGCTCGGCCCTAAATATCATCACATATATATATATATATATATATATATATATATATTTTTTTACATAGTATGATTTTAATTCATAAACAAAACAGTACTACTCATTCCATCCTACCTGACCCTAATTCAATAATTTTAAAGTTTTCTTTCTCATTTAATATTAATCTGTAAATTTATCTTTCAATTAAAAAGTGCTTGAAAATATTATTTGAACTCTTTAAATCTGACATAATTTTCACCATTAAATGATTTTTGCACATAATAATTTAATTATTTTAAAGTTTTCTTATATATTCATGTGTAATACTTTTTCAATTATTTGTGCATACTTTAATTTTTGCATACTTTTTAATTGAAAAATGTTTGGAAATGTTAGTTAGGCTTTTTTTAAATAGGAAACAAATTTCTAATCAGATAATGAAATTTTGGATAAAAAACTAAGATAAATTTAAAAATTGGTTGGACACTGCACATCACAATCTAGCCTGCAAAAGATGATCCTATAAAACTTATGTAACTGAACTGAACTATTTTGACCAATTGCAACATTAAATAGTGCTTAAAATAATTCTTCCATTTAAAAATTATCTGTTTCACCATATTTATCATACATTTCTCTGTAAAACTACCAGTTTTCATGTTTTTATATATGCAATAGTTTTTAATACAAGCCGAGAAACAGCACAGGTCATAATAAATTCAATTAGTAGCTGTTGCGAATCACGTGAGTGGCGTAGATTGGCGCCGAGACTGTCTAGCGGGGAGTCCCCTCTGTGACGCAATAGAATTAATTTTCAGTAGCATGATGTTCTCAGCTCGAAATGGAAGCAAAATGTCGCTTCCTAAAATTTATTCTAGGATATTTTAATTAATGTTTAATATCTATTTAGTGTTTGATGTGTCTGTCTGCGTGTTATGTGTTCGTATATTAAATCATGAAAAAGACAAATTGTCATAATTAATTTACATGAAATACACCAGAATCTCGGAACAAGAAAATGATATTTTACTGCATTTCTCCAATTCCTTCACAAATATCGAATTTACCAGATTTAATTCAAGAAAGTTGATTTCTATATATTATTATGCTCTCCCAACCAGCACGCCTGAGTGATTATTATTATGATTATCAACTGTAGCAGCAGTGTTGTTACCTTTTTTTTAGAATATTTTTTTCTTTCAAAATGTAAATTCTTTAAAAAAAAAAAATAATAATAAAATTGTAAGTTATTAATTTTAGTCATATTTAAAAATTTATTTATCTTGTTTGAAAGAATAATGATTTTTGCATACTTTACTCAATTTTGAGTACAGAAAATAACAAACATTTGTTTTCAGAATTTACAAAAATACTTATTCAAGATTTTTTTTTATGGAAAAAAATCTTTTTTATGAGTATTTTTTCTAATAAGAATCATTTTTTCAAAGTAAAAACAACAAAAAACAAAACAAAATTATAGCTAATTTAATAATTATGTAACTGGAAACAATTGTGTGAAGTTACATAATTTTATCTTTCATAGAAAGTTTGATACATCAATTTAAATATGAAGAATTTTGAAACAAAACTTACTAAGCTAAATAGGTTTTAATTTTAAGTTAAACTTAGATCAGCACAAACAGTACAAAATAAAACTGGTTATATGTTTTGATCTAATTATTACATTGGCATGCATCACTCTATTATAAAAACTCTAGGATATTACTTAAGGGTATTGTCAGTGAGATATCAAATTTCCCTTGCTATTGCTGAAATATGGCTAATGCATTTGTATTTTTAAAATATCTTCTCAGGAAATTAAAATTTTAAACTTATTTTTTCTGTGTTAAAAGATGTCTCTCATTTTAATTGTCAATATTTTAAAAATATATACTTAATTTATAATTTTATGTGGTAAAATCTTGATGAGCTGTAAGCAGGGCCGTGCGAAGAGGGGGGTGAAGGAGGCCTTCGCCCCGGGCGTGGAAATTGAGAGGGCGCCAAATTTATACTACCAACCATGGTTTAATTTATTTATTTATTCATTTTTTGGTCATCGATCATTTTCTGGGGAATTTTTTTTTTTTTTTTTCTGTCTCAAAATATCATGATCTCTCCAACAAATAAGTGCAATTTTCTCTTATGCTATTTAGTTGTTTGCAATTTCTGAATTAAAATTAAAACTTTTAAAGTGCCAACATAAATGCGAAATGTTTATTCAATATAATTTGTTTCTGTACTTTATCAGTTTTGTGTTACCTGTCACAAAAAGAAGGGGGGGGGGCACCAAATTGAAAGTTTGCCCTGGGCGCAATTTTCTCTTTGCACGGCCCTGGCTGTAAGATTTTAACACTTTAAATAAAATTATATATATATTTTAGAAAATTTTTACAAATAAGAATCATCCTTTAAGAAGAGCATACAGAAGAAAGAAGTTAAAAATATTAATTTCTTGATGAGATATTTTTAAAATAGGAATGTCTTCCAATTCCATTAGGTTTAACATTAGCGAGGGGAATTTGAGATCTCACTGACCAACACCCTTAAGCCCCCAAAAAGTAAAAAGGTGACATTTTAAAGATTCTTGTTATATGGATCATCTTAAATAATTAAATCAAATTGTAACGTGTTGCAAATGTGAACATATATTGTACCTAAAAACTGTTCTTTTTATAATATAGAGGTACCCAGTGCCTGATTTATGGCAGGGCATTCAGGGCACGAGACCAGGACCCCCGATTTTGAGGTGCCCCCAAATGCTACTGAATATTTTTCAATTATTGGCCAAAACAGTTTTAACTGTCAAAAAACAAAATTAAAATGGAAAAAAACTGTTTGTCAAAGATTGTCTATGATTTGACAAAATAACTTCATTTTTTCCGGATTGTCTTTTAATAATTTATGTGCAGGAATGTACAGAACTCAGTTTTTGGGATCGCCATATTATTTCATATTTATTTATTTTACCTGTAAGGGCCTCATGGTTAACATGGACAAAGCCACGTGGTTCTGCTAGTTACTTGTATAAATTTAGTTTTTTTTTTTTTTCAGTCAAAGCTTGTATTTGAAAGAAAAGGTTATTTGATTAATAGGATATGCCAATATTTTAAATAATTATACCTTTTACTGCTGTAAATTTATTATTAGTTGTTAATACTTTATCATTCCAGATATATTGACTTGCATAGAGAAAGGTAATCGGCAATTTTGTCACAAAGCTCAAGCAGCAACAACCAGCACAAATCACAAATCAGCAGGCAACCCACATGGTTTATTATAAAATTCAATTAAAAATTCATAATTATCAAATAATTATTTAAAAGTAAATTAATGATTATCAAATTTAAATTTTGTAATTGATATTTAAAAGACAAGTGTTAAACTCAATTGTGGTTATCTTAAAAAGTACTGCTTTCAATATTATATATATTTTTTATTCAAGATGTCTGTAAGTATTGGTGTAAGGGGTAAGCAACTGTGCCCAGGACCCCCAAATTTGTAAATCGGTCCCTTGAGGTACCAATAATATTGCTGTTACTTTTCAATATATTACTTATAAGCTTATTTCTTTAAGGTTCCTTAGTTTAAGGTAAAAAACTTTATAAATATATGTGGCCAGTCATATATACCTATGTGACTAAGTTGATTAAAGACAGCCTGAAAAAAATACATTAAACATTTCACAAAAAATGGCAGTAATTATATGTACCTCCCAATACATAATTCAAAGATGCCACTTTTTCATGTTTTTCCACTTTTCTTGTTTTTAAAAAAGTCAATCTGCAATTTCTGCAGAATCTTTAAAAAAATTATTCTTATTACTGTATTGTTAAATTTTATGATTTTTGTTTAATCATCATGAATTTGGCCTCAATATTAAAACCATGTTTTGCTTTGCAAAAAAGTATTTCTATATTCGTTTCAAGCTTCATTGAATAAAACTTTCATTTACATTTTTCAGGTTGTATTTAGCAGGTAGATGAATGAAGTTGTTCTTCTCCTCAATTAGATGGTTAAGAAAAGGTTCTACTTCTTTAAGTCAAAATTTTCAATTTTGTATCCCTCAAGTGTGCAGATTGTTGCCTTAAAGCAGTTTCATAATATTTTAATTCCTTACAAACTTTTTTGTTCTTGGAATGTAATGTCCCAGCAGCCAGAAAATTGCTTTCTATGCACAGCTTTACACTCAAAGTTTATTGTGTGTTGAAACTATGTCAAAAATGACTTTTGAAACCATGGTGACCATTTTTCTTGAACTATTTAATAGATTTCCTTCATTTTTTTAAAAGAAAGGTAATTGTTTTTGCTGGAGTTTATACCATCAAATGAATAATTATTCAATTTTCATTGAATAATTATTTTTTGAGTTCACAAAAGGGGAAAAAAAGACATAAAAAGGACCTTTTTTTGTTTAAATGATGGCCATTTTGTCAAAAATCAACTTTTTAAACTAATTGCTGGTATAAGCTTCAGAGAATTTAATACCCTATCATAATTTGGTAACCAAATTTGTTTCAGATGCTGACAGGAGAAAATGGCATCCTGATCGGAAGTACATGTCACAGACCTGCAGGTACTTGACATCACCCAAGATATATTATTAATTTTTTTACACAAAAATTTAAACATACAAGTAAAATATCTATAAATATAATGCAAAAAGTCCAAAAACTTTTCTTTGTAAATGAAAAAAAAAAAATAAAAAATCATGTGAATTTTAGGCCAAAGAGGTAGAACCTACCCTTAATCAAGTCATGATCCAGGAACATTTTTCGGCATACAATTAATTTAGTTTAAAACTTTAATTTTCATTTTTTAATGTACCTTTTGCTTCAGTTCTTTTTCTTTACAAGGTAAATTCTAATAATGTTAGTTTGGCATGTTCTGTTACTAAAAAACCTGTATGTAATCTATTACAAAAGCCCATAACATTTATACAAAGTTAAAAAAAAAAGTATTGAATATGAAAGTTGTTAAAAAGCACCACACATATCTACTTACTTTCGATTTTTCATCCTCATGTTTCATCCCTTGTAGGTAGAAATGGAGGTAATATAACTTTTCAAAAAGAATTGAAACATTTTATGATAAATGCGTTATTTTTTTCCTGTTTTTATTATTTATTACTTCATTTTCTCATATTCGTAGATCTGAATACTTTGTCAGAAAACATCAAAAGTCTTTCTGTTAATAAAGAGCTTTGCGACATCACTCTGCAATTGCCGGGCAAAGAATTCCAGGCTCACAAATTAATTCTAGCAGCACGATCACCTGTGTTTGCAGCTATGTTCAAGCATGAGACATCGGAAAAACAGACTGGAATTGTAAACATACCTGACTGTGATCCTGAATCATTCCAAGAGTTCTTGGAATATATTTATTGTGGTCAACTGGAAAACATTTCAATTCACAATGCTCCTCACTTTTATAGAACGTCTGATAAATATGACATTCAGAAACTGAAGATGTTCTGTGTCGAATACATGGCTCAAAATTTAAAAGTAGAAAATTTTTGTAATGTAATTGTTTTAGCGGAAGAATATGAAGAGACAATGTTATTATCTGCTGCCCAAAATTTTTTTAATAGAAACCTCAGAGACATTTTCGCATCTGATGAATGGAAAACCTTGTTTAAAAGGAACTTTACTTTGGCCAATAAACTTTTATTAGAAATGGCAACAAAGGTGAAAATTGTGGACTAGATAAGGCTTGACATGATCAATTTTATGAAATTCAGGTTGAAATAAATGTAATTTTCAATAATCTTCTTAAATGATATTTGCTTTGAAAGTTTTGGCTAAGTTAACCACACAAGTAATATAGAAGGTCGATGTTGAATCCTTAATACATGATTTTTTATTCGATATTTTTCGTATTCTAATAGACTTTATTTTAATATTTGTAAAATTATAAACCAAATAATGATAAAAATTATTATTCCTTGATTGTATGAACCTATGATAAACCATTTCTGTAACTTAGAGAAAAATATTGTTAAATTTAAATATATTATGCTATTAAATAAACAAAATTCTGTAATTTTTCTTTCATTATTTCATTTTAAGTATTTAAATTATATTTTTAATAAAGCAAAATTATGCTAATCTCCTTTATTATGGAAATGTATGCAGTGTGTAATACAGCACACTTTTTCAAATCTACACAGATTACCTATGATTAGAGATTTTGCAAGTTTTATATCACCTTTTTAAAAAATACTTTCATCCTTTAAATATGATGCCTATGAAATAAAAATGAACATTTTTCTAAATAGAAAAAGTACTCCAGTTAAGATGATAAAATAAGCTATGAATTATATATATATAATATATTCATGCAACAATGCTTTTATTTAAATCCCCCCAACATATAAAATCTCCCATTTCCATGTGTCCAAACTTTTCTTACAGAGAATACAACTATAAAAAAAAGCATTTTTAAAACTAATTGAATCTTTTGTCTATTAAAAAATGTTTTATACATTATTTTCAATTTATATGTTTAGCAAATGAAAGTAAGTTTTTTTTTTCCCCGCTATAGGGAGAGAAACATTGTTAAACTTTGTATACAGACAGTACAACTAAAAAAGCATTCTTAAAAATAATTTCTTATCTTTTGCCAATTAAAAATGTTTATACATTAATCTCAATTTCTCCCCTATTTCATAAAATATTTTGTTACATAAATTTAGCATATGAAAGCTTCTTTTATTTTTTATTTTTCGTTAAGGAGGTGGGGGGGGGGGAGGGGCACTGCTTACATCATGAATGGAGTGTGCAGTTTTTATAGAGGCTACTGTATCAATAATGTAAAATTATTATTAATGATTAGATAAAAGCGTGACAAATATGGCAGGCGGGTACAAAATTTTAATGAAATTTAAGAAAGGAGAAAAATGCTTCATTATTATTATTTTTAAAATATGCATTTATGTGAGCAAAAGCTTAGAGAACCAACTTGTGCCCTTGGGATGAGGTTTCCTTGGAGAGGTTCATATATGTGTTCACATAAAAGTTGGGGAGGGAGTAGAAGATAATTAAGATTAGTAATAATTATATTCATTAAATTGAAATTAATTTTTTGTTAATTTATATGTTTACTATGTTGTTAATATATATATTTACTAAATTTAATTGTAATTATCAACATTGGATAAAATTTTGTTTCTGATTTGATCGAAGTTTTTAAGTTTTAATTTTATTTTACATGATTAAGTGCATTTTTCTATTAATTTTAAATATAGTAATAATTTAAAATGCTTTACATCAATCACTTTTACAGTTGCTTTAATTATTATAATCTTGGAGATTAAGAACTTCAATAATTTTAAATAAAAACAAAATGGTCTTTTCTCAAAAGTAGTTATATTAATGAATTTTAGAAATTGTAAATAAAAATTTTAATTTGGCGCCTAAGATATTTACAGTAGGCATCATTCTCACTAAACTATCTTTATAAGGGCCATCACTGTATTATTTAACTATATTCATCTATTATGTTCTTTAAAAAAATCAGCCATGAAAGTTTTCACCCTTTTTTTTTAAAGTCATTTTGGCTGTTTCTGAGATTGATACAAAAATGTAAAGAAATCCTGACCTGAAATTTTTGAAGGGAGGGTGGAGGTGGTGGGTAAATAAATAAAATTGTAATTGTGTATAAATTCTGTGCTTTGACATTTTTCTTGTAACCTAGATAACATTTTTTTTTTATAAAACATAATAAAAAAGTAATAATATAAGCTTAAAAATTTATTTTAAAATGTGTAACAGAATAATTAATATCTGTGTGTTCACTTTTTTTCTAGTGCTTCCAGTTTCACCAAATACTCTTTCAAATACAAAATAAAAGGGGGGGGGGGGGACTAAAATAAGAATTGATGCTTTTTAAAAACTATTTCTTTAAAAAGCACTAAACTAAAATGCATTAACTTTTTATTGCATTTTGTGCTCCTGCTCATACTACATGCACATGCAAATATTGATATATGTCTGTTTTTTCGATTTAGTATGTTTTCTTGCAATAATTTTGTTTGCTTCCGTTTAAGAATCTATGCTAATAATATATTGCAGAAATTTTAACTTGAGGATGTGTTTGTACTCATAATGTAATAAATAAATAAAAATAGTTGTGAATAAAAAATAATAATGGTTTTAATGTATCATATCTTTTAATTTTACTTGCATAATTATTTTACATGCTAGATACCTAAATCAGTTACTTCTTTTGTAATTTTCGTTGATAATATTTATTTCTGCCTGTTTATGTGCATTTATATTACAATAACTTTGTATTTTGTGCATAGTTGAGCTTTTTCGACAAGGTTCAACTTCCCTGCCTGAAAAACTGTAAAAATGTCGTTTACATGTTAGTACTTAAAAAATGGGTTATATGAGTCTTCGTTGAAAAAAAGTATGTGAAATATTCTAAACACATCATATTACGCTTTGCCATTTCCAAAAGTTGGCAGATATAGGATATTTCTAATTAAGATATTTTAATCACATTAGAAACACAATTCTGTATATCAAAATATGGTTATGGTAAAAGAAAATCAATTTTTAGAAATTTTGATGTATGGGAACAATTACTTTATACATAAGTATTTATACTCTACATAGCTTTTATTAAATAGATAATAATAATACATTTTTTAAACTATTTTTATTACCATACTGGTGTCTTTCCTACCTGTCTATGATCGGACACCATGGGATAGCAAGAGCCATAGGGATGTCGAGCACATGGCCCAGGGACCGACTCTCCTTTTGGGGTTTCGGCGACGGAGCCGCTCGGCAGTCTCTACGGTTCATCGAGTGTCATGTGTGGAAGTCTCCTCTAAGAGTTGGAACTTCCACCGTATCGCAACGACCTATGTCGTCGCGAGCTCGGGTAAAAGATTGGGAGGTTTCGTTAGATGACGATCCTCCGGATCGGTGGGAAGCGCACTCGGTGATCGTCGATGTGCGCGCTAAAAAGTCCATGAGGACTTGGGATCGGTGGTCAATTGCCGCGCCGGGCTTCCCATCAGGGCGACTGGCGGCACATGTTAGTTTTACCATACTGGTGTAAGACTTTTTTTTCAGAGGTTTCTTTTTATTATGCATGATCTGTTTAAAATACCTTAAAAAGGAATATTCATTATGATTTTCATATAATTTACTTTCCTATAAAAAGTTCTAATGTAGTAGTTGTAGTGTTGTAAAAGTTGTAATGCAGTACTGCATGGCTCAGTGAAGATTTCTCATAAGAAACTTTGCATTTAATTAATTATCATAAACATTTTCTGTGACTTGTTCGACCATGGTATATTTTGTTGAATTCCAACATGAAAGACACACAGCAAGGCTTTGTTTCTTATGTATAGTCCAGGAATTTAAAAAAAAAGTAATCATCCCTTCTAACTTTGCCATAAATCATCGCATAAAAATTAACAATCATTTGGACATTTGGATATCATATGACATTTGGATTTTCTTGTAAATTTTACTTTTGGATACCAAACGGCAAGTCATTCGGGCATGTGGTTTAGGAAATGCATGTTTAAAGTTTGTGCAATTTTAAATTCATTTGTAGTCCTTGCTAAACAGATTGCAATGTGGATAGTTTTTTAAGCACAACTCAAAAACAACTTCATTGTTGGAATGAACTGTATGAGATAAGTATAACTCTTCTGTCCTTGTCTTTACATTAATTATTACACTTCACTGTAAAATCTCTTAAAACGGAATTGCTAGAGGCCAGAAAAGTTCTATTTTAGACAAGTACCAGGTATATATATGTATAGTATTCCTTCAGTCCAGACCATGAAATGTTTTTGTTTAAGTCAGGATTACGTTTCAGACAGGTTCTGTTTTGAAGATTTCACTTCTTTCGATTCATTATTTATTTGCTGTTTGGAAAATAACAATTTAGAAAAATGATGACATTTATAGGAACTAATGATGCATAAATGCAAGTTCCTGATTATTGCTTGCTTTTTCACAACTGGGTGTTTCTAAACATAATTAAAGATAATAGGTAGCTTCCAGGGGTTATAAAAGTAACAAGACAAATATTTTTTGTATGGAAAACCAGGATTGCAATCCATTTACTTCAAAATACAGTGCATCTCACTCCAAGTCGAACTTGCATTTTCATTTAACTTTAACAATAATAAAGATATTGTTACAATATAAAGAACCATCAGACTTACTTTGCTTTCTGTGAAATAGGTGCTGTTAGAAATTGTCACCATTGCAGTGCAAATAACACTAACCTAGACATTCCATTATTCAGAATGCGGTTGACAGTACATATACTGTGTTACTAACTAAAATTCAGTCATTTTCGATGATTTCACCGCATTTCATACAAAGCAAAGGTCATATGATGAAAATCTCACCAAAATATCTTCATTATTGTTAAAGTTGTGACGAAAATGGATTGTGATGCTGGTTTCCTGAACAGAAAATGTTTGTCTTGACCACATTATCTCCAATTGAAAGTTTGTTCTAAAATTTTAGGAACACCCTATATCAGTGGTTCCCAACCTTTTTTGGCCGTGCCCCACCAAAGCATCTTTAAAATGATGATGCCCCCCCTCCCCCTAAAAAATATAATTCTTATAAAAATTTAAATGAATGAACTGATAGAGTGAAAAACATTTAACATTGATCCTGAAACATACCGAACATAATGGATGACTCAAATATTTTTTATAAACATCTGATACCGTAGTTTAAAGTATCGTTGGCACATAAAGGGTCAATTTTAATCTCTTTGCAACGGTCGCCACGTATGCGTGATGTATAGAGTGCTCAGAATCCTTGATTAGACCAATCAATAATTTTGAATGAAACATTTGTCTTATTTAATCACAGAATTTCTGCGATTAAATTACACAACAATTTCTAATCAGAATAAAACGTGATAAAAGATTCTGTAAATGAAGGTCGTCAAGTAATTGTTAAATATGCACTTGAATAGTTTCATGTGTAAAATTGATTTCCATGTGACATATAGCTGTGCGACTCATTCAATAAATAATCGAAAAAGTTGTTTAAAATTTTAAAATACTTATAAATCAGAAAAATTATAAAGAATTTTTAAATATATAAAAGTATTTAAATATCTTAAATAATTTTCCCTATAATTATTCTGGTACAGTTGTATTTAAAACTTTTAAATGGAGACTTTTTAAAAATTGAATAAAAAACTTTTGTTTTCATTTTGTTTTTTTTAAATTTGAATAAGTAACTTTTATTTTCAGTCTACAGCATTACTATTACAAAAATAATTCAGAAGGTATGAATTCACAAAAATCTAGAATTGCCCCCCTGAAAAGTCAAATTGCCCCCCTGTGGGGCGTACGTCCCCCGTTGGGAACCACTGCTCTATATATTTCCAACCTCTGAAAATAATTGTTCATTTTAGACATTGTTTTACTTTAGGCTCTCTGGTATATTCAAACCTTTCTTGCTAAGTTGCTAACATTTGAATATACATATATATATATATATATATATATTTTACTCGCTTCTTGGCAAATAATACTATGACTAAAATATTTCTTCAAAATCTCTTTTTGATTTTAAAATATTTGTTTTAAAATGTAAGAAAATTTTATTCATTATGGACTTAAATTTTTTATTAATTAAAAAAGTTTCAAATCTATCCTTCTTAAGGGTCCTCTTCCCTCACATGGAAACACCGCTCGCTAATGTTAATCCTATGGAGCATTATTTTTCTAATATCTCCTTTGCATTTCAATATATAATTTTTTTTTTTTTTGCATTGGATAGCTGAGATCAATCTCTATTTCCGCCGTTGAATAATTTTTCGATTTTCTTTGCCAATTTTTTTTTAAGAAGATACTTTCACTTTTGGAACTGGTTTTAAAATTAAAAGTCCATTAAAATAAAAAGCAAAAAAAAAAAAAAAAAATCCGCAAAGAAAATCGAAAAAGTAATCAACGGTGAAAATAGAGATTGATCTCAGCTATCAATGTAAAAAAAGGTTAAAAATATTGAAATGCAAACGAGATAATTAGAAAAATAATGCCCCATAGGATTAACATTAGCGAGCGGGTGTTTTCATGTGAAGGGAGAAAAACCCTCAAATAATAATTTAAGGCACAGGTTTTATATATATATATATATATATATATATATATATATATTGTAAAGTTTAATTGTGAAATGATTTTGTTATCAAAATTGTCTTTGTGTTAAATATGATGCCAAAATCACTATTCGATGCATCCCTAATAATTAATAAAAAAAATAATAAATTCAATACTTCTAAAAATAACGTATTTACATTCTAGTTTAAATTTATAGTAATCGTTTGTAAATTTGTCAATAAATATTAACTCTAACTACTTTTTTTTTTCTTTTTTTGGCTTAATGTGACAATATACTGTCTCACTAAACTTTAAAATGTTATACTACTAAATAAAAAATGTTCTAAAATGTTATTTTTGTAAAAAAATAAAATATCAGAATTTTAAAATTAATAACCAAAAATTGATTTATTTTAAAAAAAAATTCTGAAATATAACTTTCTTTTCATGATTTAATAAAATCTCTATTTAGTAACAAAAATAAAATTTTTAAACTTCATTCAGAATAAGCCAAAATCTTGTACAAACCTCTTTAATTATACCGCATATTTCTTATAGTAGAAAGATAAAAATACAATGAAAGCTAATGGAGTTTCAATATAATTGATAACGCACACCAAGAGAACAAGAAAACATTATTTTGAAGTTTCTTTTTAACAATGGATGGCAGCACATAACAAAAGTCAAACTATGGTCTGTTACAAAATTATAAGACTACTCAGAATTTCACCTTTTTTCAACAAAGAAAATATTAGTTTGAATTTAAAAGTAGTTGTATGAAAAGAAATAACTCTATAATGTTTATTTAGCACAGGGGAAAAAAGTGTGAATAATTTTGTGTTTCATGCCAAACGATTTTATTTAACGCAAACCCACTGTTTCATAAATATTATATAAGACCACTCTTATATTATTAATAAAGCAGACGATTTTATTTTGAACTCAGGATTTAACTGTAACCTAAACAATCTGTTTTAAAAAGTGAGAAGAGTGTGGGCATACAAAGGAAAAGGAAAGTCTGAACGTGAAATAAGTAAGATCCTTAATCGTTCTAAAACTGCGATTCATAATGTTTTAAGTAAAAAAGAATTGTATGGAATGCATAAACGATCTGGTCGTAAAAACAAGTTATCAGATTGTGATAATAGGCAAATTGTCAAACTGGCAACGAAAAAAATACCAGTCGACTCATAAAATAGCACAACAGATAACTGAAAAGGTATAAAATGCAACTGTGTGGCGAAGTTTGAAATCTAATGCTGGTGTTATTCGTCGCAAATTAAAAAGCAAACCACTACTACTGAAATGTCACAAATAAGCTTGTCTTAAGTGGGCAAAGAATGTCATGTCCTGGAACTCTGCATGGAGAAATATATAGTTTTCAGACGAGAAAAAATTCAATCTTGATGATCATCATTGTTGATCATGATTCATCATTCTTGACAATTGAATTCAAATCAATCTCTAATTATTACTTCGCGAGTTCTTCAGTAGGCAGATAGGAGGTGGTTCCGTTATGATGTGGGGAGCATTTTCATATGCAGGAAAATGCGATCTCCAAAGAGTTGAAGTGAAAATGAAATCTGACAGTTACCAACGGATGCTATTTCGAAGTCTGATACCCTTCGGACCACTTTTAGGAGGTGCAAAATGGAAGTTTCAACAAGATAATGCTCCAACATCTAAAAATAATCGAAAATGAGTTGTCTGACTTCCTGGTATGAGAAACTGTGTCTGCATCTAGTGGAACAACTTCTGCAACACAAAGTTATGTTTCATGTGAAACAGATGTGACGACATAAAAATTTACTAGTGTCTTATTGTTGCTCTGAGGTGACAATATGTATTATTAAGCATAACTTTTAACTATTCTGATTGTTATTATTTATTTATTTTCATAATTTAAAGCGTCATATTATGAATGGTACTACTACGAATGGTAAATAATGGTATTTTTACTATTAACTATTTTTACATGAAAAACACATAGTTACACCAGTTTCTAATCACTAAACATACTGTGAAAAAATGCAATTTTTTTTTCATTTTATTTAATAAAAAATTATTGTTTCAAAAGATTTCTTGAATTCTTTTGAAATATTCTAATAAGTTTTAAGAAATAAAAAGTTTCACGGCAATGAAAGAAAACTAATATTTTGGAGCTTACAATTTAATATATTTCATTACCTTTTGTATTAAGTACGAGAAATCATATGAAAATGCATATTTATATATATTACTTAGTCATCCATGAAAGTAAGAAAAGACAAATATTTCTAGTAGGTTTGCACAAAGAGAGATTATATTAAGCCATATATTTATATATAGGGAAAAGAGGGATACAACTGGGTACTTAACGGTTTTCCTTTGTTAAAAAAAAGTCTAGAAGGGCGGATACATCAGAACATCCACAAAAGTGTTTGGAGACGTATGGACTATTGAAAACCACACCTGTTGCAAAAGGAAAGATTCTTTTCTACTTGGGAAAAGGCATTTTCTAGGACCATCTAAAACAGCTCCGAATTTTTGTAGTAGGGTAAAACAGGGTGCTAATCAGAAATTAAGTTTTTACACTTCCAGTAACAAAAGTTATTGTAATAAATTTTGAATAAAACTTTTAAACATATATTCATTTTTTTAAGGTCAGTAACTTTTTTTTCAGGAGTTCAAGTAATTTTTAATCTTGTCTTGGCTTTATCAGCTTTTACTTCTCGTATCCGCTGCACTTTTCATGTGCTCACTTTTTGCAGACTGAACAGTGAACATTGTACCATTATTTACCACCTGTTGAGTGAAGAATCAATTCATTGCAGAATCCAATGCAAAACCATTAATACTCTGTTTGGCCCTAACAGACGACCAAAAATCAACATGGTCGTTCTCCTGAATAGCTGGACGTACAAACTTCTATTTGGCATCAAAATATACTGTGAAAGCTGTAGAAAACAGTAATTTACTTATCTAAATGGATCTGTCAAGAATGGATTTATTTAAGAAGCATAAAAACGGCGAAAAATTGAAACTTTTGGGGTGAATTTTTTTCCAATAGCAGTGGACGGACAGAGAGATTAAATCACTTCAAAAGCCGATGGCACACTGCTAGGGAACGGCTAAGGGATATATAGTTAAAAAGTGTGTTGTCCACAGGGCAGCACCAATCAGCGAGGAAAACTGGTAGCAGTTTGACCCCCCCCACCCGGTTTTACCCTCTCCCCTATAATTTAAATCATACGGGAAAATAAGGAATAGCAAACAGACAACATATTTTATGTTTGTTGGAAAACCCCTAAATTTTCAGTATGGCAGGTTTAGTTGGTTATTTGTTACAGCCGATTATCTGCTCTAGGGATATAGACGGCAGGTGTGTGTGTGTGTGGGGGGGGGGGGGGGCTCCGTTAGGGTATTTCTAAGGTTCGCAAGGTTAAAAAAAATAAAATCACAGAAAACACCGAATGGTTAGGTCGACGAGCGCAACAGGATTTGAACCCAGCACCTCCCATCTACCAGCTTTCATAGCAGAACCTCTCAGCCACTGGTGGGGCCAATTCGGAAAAGATCGACATTTTCTTTCGTGTATGAATTGATGTTGAAGCGGGAAGGAGAATGATGTTTCGATTACCATGAATCAAGCACTGAAATCAAAAGCTTTTGAACTTAATACTCAGTGATGAATTCATATATTTTTTCTGCGTGAGGGATTTTTTTAGTTTCCTTGTCTGTGTGCGTGTTAGGAATTTGCATTTACAAAATTTCCAATATCTGAGGGGGGGGGGTGCATTCCCCCTTAGGCCACCTCCTTAATTCGTCATTGTTTGAAAAACCCAATTTGTTAAAAAATTTGTCTCCCGACAGCATTTTAGTTGAAGGTTAATGGGAAAATTTTGAGTTTTTTAATTGCTTTTTTATTTACTAGCAACTCAAAATTGATTAATTTTTATTTAAACGATTTTTAACCATAGAAAATAATTTCATATGATTATGGTTGCAAAAAATAGGGTTCTCAATCAATTACTAAAGTTAAGTTCAAAACATGGCATAAATCATATTGTATCCTAATAATATTATAAATGCGATTGTGTGTGTGAATGTATGACTGAAGTAAACGTGAAAACGGATGATTTAAGGGGCCTGTATCTTTGCATATAGATGGATTATAAACCAGAAATGAACATATAGGGTAGTTGTTATTTATTATTTTCAAATAGTTTTCTTGATAATTCAAAATTTCATTATTTTCATACCGAATCAATGAATATTTTTCCTGTTATTTTTAATTAATGATTTTACGTTGCTAAGCATTATCGTTGCCCATAAATACAAAGCCTGGAATAATAATTTCCCCAACAATTAATTTTCAATTTAACGATTTCCACGTGAAAAATGAAAATTAAGAAGAATTGAAAAGAAGAAGAATTGCCGTAATATTTGAAACAAAAATATGGAGTGTTTGTTATTATACTTGAAGTATGAATGTCGATTACACTGCAAAAAAAAGTGTTGATTTTACAGTATAATACTGTCACCCCAGCTGCCAGTTTTATACCGTAAAATTAACAGTAATAAACAGTAAAATAAGCAGTAATATGCTGCCGCGCCAGACAGGGTGGCAGTATTATACTGTAAAACCAACACTTTTTTTTGCAGTGTGCATTGAGAAGAGGTTTTCTAGCACAAATTTCGAATAATAATTACATTATTAAGAAAAGATTTCTGGACTATGGAACTACGAAAAGGATCCTCCTTTGCTTGGACAATTATGACGTCATATTAGAAATAAAACATGCAATTTCAAATATCGTAATAATACAAGGAGCATGAAAATCAGCATATAATGAAAGTAGATGAATAATGACATCCTATTTAAAATGAAAAACTGAAATATTTTTTATCGCTGAATATCAGTTAGATACAGATGTGCGTTTTTTGCCAAAATCCATGTTATGATTGCCAGAAAAAGAAAATTAACATGAATTATATCATTAAAAAGAGATTTCTCTGAGAACAAAGTGACGTCATATTTAAAATAAAACGGAAATTTTCAAATGTGATTTTAAAAGAGCGTGAATCAATTTTATACATTAATAATACAAGGATCAGTAAGTATAGAAAATAGATGAGTTTCACGCCCTATTTATAACGAAAAATTGAAATATTTGTTTAACTATACTGATTATTAAGCGTCAAAAGATTAGTTACATACACATGACAGTTTTCTGTCAAAATTTACATCATGATTATTAGGAAAAGAAAAATGAGCACGAATCTATTATATTAAAATCTGATCGTCTGTTTGTATTTCGCAACTACTCCTCTTAGATTATATCGAACGCAACGCGATTTAGTTAACACTGGTTATCATTGATACGAGTATGTCATATAAACTCTCAAAATTTAAAATGTTGAATTAAGTTTCTATATATTATAATTTTTTACTTTTTTTGGTAAATGTTAACGAAATTTATCTTAAAACGGCAACTAAATTACTCCATTTTTGTGGATAAAAAGTAGAAATAAAACGGATAAATATATTTTTCACACCATTTTCGTATTAAAACTGAAAAAAGAATTTATTTTCAATTTGAATACATGGTGAAAACAAAATCTTGATTACAGTAAAATTTTCGAAAAATAAAAACATATTCAAACTTTATGAATCAAGTTATTCTGCAGAAAAAAAAAATCGTCTGTCAACATGCCAACATATTGTCATTTAGACATCAGATTTGTTTCAGCTATCCATTAAACCAAGGAGGCAAATTTAAGCTTTTTGCATTTAGGTGTACAAATTATTTCTCCCTATTCACAAGAATTAAATTTAAAGAAAAAGCATTTACTATTTCCAATTAATTATTTTTGAAGGATGGCTGTTAAAAGTAAAATAATTTATCAGGTAAAATTGACATTTTATTTTACCCAATTAGTCGATTTCTGCAATTTTATTTGGCCCTCCTTTTTTCATTAGTTGCAGTTTCATTTTCGAGATTATTTGGCACAAAATTTAACTTTTTTAAACTGAGTTATGTCAAGGCCCTTATAATAAAGAAATACCATATTGTCTCCTATGAAATGTAATAAAGAGTCAGTTAATTATTTACGTTTTTAATTTCCGGGAGTTAAATATTTTGCATAATTAATGCGTTTTTTCTTCTTTCAAATGTTATGTGAACGAAGTCACAGGTAACAGCTAAGTCTTTTTATAAATGATTAGAATGAAGTAGGAGTTTTCAAAGCAGGCTTGTAATGGATTTATTTATAGGGCAAAAAAAAAAATGCATGCAAATAGTTAATTTTGCTGTAAATTTTCTAAAAATTATATGCAGAAGATAAGCTTTCTTTTAAATATAAATAGCTAATATTTCGGTACTTTTTCAGTATAGGGGGCCTTGGCGCGATAGAGAAAATGGCCTTGACGAAAGAAGAAAATTTGGCAACATATTGTCTGGCAACCTATTCCCCGTTTCACGTACACAAGCAATTTTTTCAATATTTATATTTACTTAATATAAAGAAGCCATTTATCTATTTTTATATACAAACATAAGTAAGCTGTATATAAACATATTAATATATATATATATATATATATATATATTATATATATATATATATATATATATATTATATATATATATATATATCTATAAACAAGAATTAAAGTTCATCCGGTTTGTTTTCAGACCTGTTTATATCATTTGGCAACAAATCTTACTTTCTGAAACCCGAATTGCGCCAAGCATTTTTAAAAAAGCCAAGGCCCTATACTGGAAAAGTACCAATATTTCTTGCATTAAAAGATCAATAAATCTCGGAAGAATAAGGTATTTCTACTTTTCATTTTTAGCTCATTAAACTAAAAAATAGAAGGAAGGGTTTCTTAAGCATTTTACTGAATAATTGCAATTTAATCAGAAAAAACTATTTTTTTCCAAAAAAATAAAATTTAATTATTCATTTTTATTACTTTTATTTCAAACTATAATACAAAATTAAATGACATTAGCAAAAATTTCAGCTTTTTTTTTTTATAATACAAATGTATAAAAAATACTGCAATGTCATATCTATGGCGAATATCTTGAATAAACAAATATTTACTGAAACAATAATTCACAATTCAGAGCTTACTCTACAACTTTCACTTTGGAGGACATTTCCATTAACATCTTATTAGCCAAGCGACGATTGTTTTTCATTAAATGGTCCCAGTCAGATGTTGCAAAAACATTGTTTAGATTCGTGTTAAAAAAACACTGAGCTGCAGATAACAGCTTCGAATCATCATATGTATCAGCCGTAATCACAACATCACACAGATTTTCTACTGTTATGTTCTCTGTTAGAAAATCTGAGCAAAACGTCGTAAGATCCTGCACATTGTACTTTTCGGATGTCTCATACAAGTGAAGGGCGGTACCAGGGGATGGTTTTTCTAGTTTTCCAGTATACAAGAATTGTAAAAACTCTCCGAAAGACTCGGGATCACAGTCGGGGATGGTGACAATTCCTGTCTGCTTCTCAGAAGTTTCGTGCAGAAACATAGCGGCGAAGACGGAAGATCTCGCCATCAGAATAGTTCTGTGGGCTTTAAACTCCTTATCCATCACAAGTAGCGTTGTGTCACAATTCTCTTTATTAAGGAATAAACTTTTAAAGTTGTCTGATAATGTATCGAGATCTGGAAGTAAAAATAAATATTTCGCAGTAAGTTATAGGATAAGAAAGGCACACCATAAATGAATTCTGAAGACTTCTTTAAACTAGTCGTTGGGGGCCACCGTAATACTTACCCATCATGGATATGCATAATATAAAATATGAAAATAAAACATGGGTAAACGATTTATAAAATACATTGCAATTCGATTAAAATCGTGGCTTGATGACGTCATAAACTTTAAATGCTCTATTACTGAATTGCATAAAAGAAACATCCTTATAACTCCAAAAATGATAATCCTATTAACTAATGGTTTACTGCGTCGGATTAAGAGTCTCATTTCAATAAAAATATATATTTGAATGAAACACAGGGTCATTAAAAATCGAAGAGAGTGGAAAATAGGATTACAAATATCTCGGCAACTAATTATCAGATCAACTTCATTCTTTATGCAGAATTTAGGTTTTTTACTGTCTTTTATACCCACTCCTTAAAATAAACAATCTCAAAAAAATTTATATACCTTTTATTAGAACGAATATTTCGAGAGTCCGACAAAAATAGTTCCGAATAAATGAGGTTACTGAAATTCAATAAGCTTCTTTCCATTATTACATACTAAGCACATACCAAATTTCAAGTCTCTATCTCAATTTGTTCGGGAGATACAGCGTTTATAGACACACAAAAATAATAAATTTATAATAAATTATCTAAAAATATGTGTTTCGGAATCTCCAGCGTCCGAAACGTGTAAATCCGTTAAAATATTTTTTTGATTTTCAAAACCATTACAAGACTTACCCTATACTACGTATGATGGGTAAGTAATTGAAGCTTATAACATATCAAGAGATTAATTTCTTACATCTTTGAAACAAAATGGATAAGCGAGTAAAAGAAAGCCTTAAATGACGCATAGTAAGAAAAATTATTCTCCCAGAAACAGAAATTTTCTGTCCATCTGCAGCAGATATTTAAGCAGTTAATGCTGTTTTCAAATCAAACCTGGCTACTTTTATACACACTTCTGAGGTTATTTTTATTCGTAAACGTAAAGCAGGTGTATATGCAATGCATGTGTTCTTACTAATACGCTATTAAATCGAATAGCATTTTCCATTTTTCGAAACGATAAAAAATCTTTCAGAAAATACTGTACAAATTCACCTTTTGAAGCGAACTTTCAGATGCGACAGCCAAAGAGTAGTCTTCATGAGACAGCAACAGTTTATAACGCAATATGTAATACATTTATTGCAAAATGAAAAACGCTATTAGACTTCAAATCTTTCTTATAAGAACACAAAAAAATATTAAGAATAATTAATTTTATACAATTTTAAGTATTAATAAACATTATAAATCTATATATATAAAAGAAAGTCCTTTCTGGCTAGATGATCAACGCACAGCCAAAACTACTGAACCTACAAAGACGAAACTTGCAGGAAAAATACTTCTTAGTATGTAGAGGCGCACTAAGACGGGATTTTCAAAAACTCCACCCCTAAGGTGGGTAAAAAGGGGAACAAACTTTTAAAAAATTCCTTAAAAATCGGGTATTATAGTTACGTGACAAATGATAACATATTTTAATGTATTTTTGTATGCTGAATCGAATGGTATCCATTAAATACTCATAAGTCAAATAGTTCGTGAGATATTGCACAATTTTCTAATTTGGCGAAGTCTTTGACGTCAAAATCTAACAATTCTAACAATACAAGTGATAATTTCTAAAAATACGTCCGTTACTATAGCAATGGAAGAAATTCAAATTAAATATTTTTGTTTATTTTTGCCTTGCAGATAGAAACATTAACTGCTCATTTTCAGAAAAGCCCCACTCACCAAAGTGTTCAGTAAGTTTTAACACAAAAAAATTACAATATATTAATGAAAATAGAAAAAAAAAATCTTGGATGTTTATTTATTTACATTATTTTTCTTAATTATCCTTCTTTGCTGGTGAAATAAATGTTTGTGACGTCAGTTGAAATTGATCTATTGCACTTAACTATGAAACGCAACATTTTTACAATGCATTTTCTCTTTTAATATCATGGCACAGCCGTTTAAGGACGCAGTTTTTATTTTAATTAACGAAATAACTAAAATATCAGAAAAATAAAATGAAAAATACAGGTAAGTGTTTATTGATTGAGAACATACATCTGATTTGTGTGCTTGACATCAAGTGCCCGCTTGTAAGTCATCGTCAATATACAGGGACGAGATAGCCACAAGGAAATTTACAACACCAGAGAGTTACATCCATTAGCTCCACAAAGTATGTGCAATGGAGCTGGCGGGAGTCGAACCCGCCGACCTGATTCCTACGCTCTCAAGCGGAATGGTGTGTAAACCACTTGGCCACGGAGGTCCCACAGATAAATGTCGAATTAAAAACCGCTTCATGACATAACAAACACGTTTAATACGAGGCTAACGAAAAAGACAGGCCACCGCGGTGCACAGATTAAATATACATCCAGATACGACAGTAGAGCAAAAACCTGAACCAGCGCGATGCTAGCGCCGCTACTGAGAACAGTCTGAAACAAACGCGCATGCGCGGGATCTATAAATTGTTGGATTGTTACTATCACATGTACCTGTTGACAATTTTGTTTATTTTATCGGCAGCTTTTTGATAGTATTTAACTTATCTGCTTAGTTATTTTCTTAGTTAACTTATTTGCTTAGTTTCTAGTATTTGTATGATAAAATAAAATACGTTTGATGTTTTAAATAATAGCAAACATCGCCGAAACTGCTGAAAAAAAAGATAGATACTAGACAAATAAGATAAGCATTACCTACCTATGGCGACACGCCCGGAACGTTTGCTACTGTTGTCACTAGAGGCTCTGAAGTTGCGATTCGGTTACCATTGAGCTTATGGAAGTGTCCTATCTGGTGTAATATATTTAATCTGTGCCGCGGTGCATTCCGCTTATCTTTTTTTACAGACCGGCAGAGTGACGTGATGGTCTTTTCGTACACCTGTATTGGTGGATTCGAGCATCACGTGACTCCCGCGATTTGTAAAAAAAAGGTACGCTTAAAGCACCGCGGTAACCTTTCTTTTTCGTTAGCCTCGCGTTTAATACTTCTGACGTCAAGTGAATGGGACTGCATTTTTGGCGTTAAATCTTATAGTTTGGCGATAGTTTTTTTTTTTATTAAAAGTGGTCGACGGGATAATGGATAAATACCAAATAAAGTGTCGAAGGTCTGATTAGTATTATGTATTACTTCTTTATTTGTTTTCAGTCTTCAGCCATGTTTCTCTTTTTCTTTAGGCAATTATTCATACGATTTTGGACTAATTTTCCGCAATCGGATACCTCGCCAATTGGCATATTAGCCACAATGTTGAAAGCATCGTTTATGTTTGAAGCGAAATCTTCATGATGAATCCTGTTACAGAAAATCATATCATCATCTACTGTGAGTATAAACCGCATATTCACATTTTAATCAGGTAATGCTTTTTGAAAGGTTTTAGCGTATAGCTATTCTACGTTGCTTTGTTATAGAGCTAAAGAGGAAAGCTCTGAAATTATGTAAACCCGATTATTAAAGATTACTTAAAAAAAATTCTACTGAACAAATTTTAATGGAAGTGATTTTTCAGGTATGGTTAATGACACTATAACATATCATTCTATGTTGCTTATAGTGATAGGGCTAATGGGAAAGGTGAATGCAATTATGAAAGATATATCTACTATGTATTTAAAATGAAAATTCGTATTTCATTCCGACCATTTATAATTTGCATTCTGCTGTACGGAATTTGGTGGGATTTACACTGTTAGTTAGGCAATTTTGTGGGGATAGTTGGTACTTCTCTGGAGCAAAGTTTTCGTCTGCGTTGTGTTTTCTGAAGCGAAAGCTTGACAACGAATCCGATTACAAAAATCATATCATAATTATCTATAATATTTATAAAACGCAAATTCTTATTCCATTCCGATCGGTTAAAACTCAGGCTCTACCGAACAGATTTTTATATGATTTCACTGTTAGTTAGGTAATTTGTTTTAGAAAGGTTTTAAAATAAAGTTCATTGTTTTACATTGCTTATTTATAGAGCAACGGGAGGAAGTTATAGATAAAATTAGGTGAACCCGATTATGAAAGATTACCTTTTTTAAAGTTCTACTGAACGGATTTTGATGGGAGTTTCGCAGTGTGATAATATTTCAGGAATTGATTTTCTGCATTGTTTAGTTATGGAGCTATGGGAGAAAGTTGTCAGTGGTGTAGTCGTAAAAAAAACAGTGCATATACTATATAGACAGAGGATATATACTAGAGAGTATATATTATAGCTACGGGCGGTGTGCAGAATTTCGTCTTAAAAATTCCAGAATGTTGACGGCATATACCAGCATATACTTTCTACAAAATCCCTGAGAGTTCTATCAACAGGTGAAGATGATTATGAAAGATACATTTATCTGTCTACTGTATATGTATAATGCAAAGGGAATTTCAATCCTGCCGCTTATACCTTGAATTTTGCTGAATGGATTTTGCTGGAACTTGCACTGTTAGTTAGTTAAATTTTGAGGGGAAGTTTTAGTGCATAACATATCGTTCTATGTTGCTTAGTTAAAGAATTAGGAGAGTGGGGGGCATTTCTATAATCAGTTGAACCCAATTATGAAACATTAGACTTTTTTAAAGATTCTGCTGAATGGATTTCTATGGAACTATAGTTTTAGTCTATTATATAGTTTATAGTTTAGTTTATAGTTATTTCTATAGTTTTAGTATATTGCATATCGTTATATCGTTCTTTAGAAAATCTTACTGTAAATGATTAAATAAACGAGTTGGTCTTCAACAGCCTAAATTTCGTGTAACACATTAGAAAATATAACAGCGTAATGGCTTTCGTATCGTTTTACACCAATGCGGAAGGACATGAAGGTAAAAGTTCATGTTTCTTTAAAACACACAATCAAATTCACCGATATATTTCGTTTGATTCAAGTTTTTTTTTTGGAGAAACCGACCAGTGTAGCGAGCAAAGACTGCTAGGTAATAATAATGGTTGATTTTATCTGTATATAAAATTCTATATTATGTAAAAGAAAGTGCTGACTTGGGAGATCATCAACGCACAGTCCAAACTACTGAAGCTACAAACACGAAAATTGCGGGGAAAATACTTCTTAGGATGCAGAGGCGCAATAAGAAAGTTTTCCTAAAATTCCATCCCTAAAGGGGTTAAAATGGGAACAAATAACAAAATTTCTTAAAAATCGGGTTTTATATTTATTTGTCAAATGATAACATATTTCAATGTATTTTTGCAAGCTGAATCGAATGGTACCAAATAAAAATATTCTAACTCCAACAATTCTTGAGATATTGCACATTTTCGAATTTGGTGTTGCCTTTGGCGACAAAACCTTAAAATGTATTGCATTGATCGCCAAGTGATATTTTCTAAAATACATTCGTCATTGTTAAAGATCAAACAATACTTGGCGATTTATAAGATACTGGATAAGAAAAAAATCACCTGATATTTTGATTAGATGAAATCTCAATAATGCCAGTTTTCGGGCTCTTTGTTTTAACTTTTTTGTTTGCTTCGGGAATTTGGAATTGAATATTATTCGGTATTTTTATGTTAGCTGGGTGCCAGTGATCGCCAAAATTTTTTTAATCTCGCCAATCCTTTTTTTTTCTAATCTTTTATCGTTAGCTAATAACAACTAGCCATTATTTTAACATTGCGGTATAATATCTTAAAAAACTTATTTAAAATAACTAAAATATAATCATAATAAAATACATAAACACAAACATATCAATACAAATAAAATGTCACGCAAAATGTTCAATTCAAATGATGCCAATTGAAACAAGATTTGGTGAGTTTTTACTGGCACCCAGCAATATAAAATTACCTATTATTCTTACGGATATTTATGTAACTGTGATTTTTTAATAAAATATGCTTGCTGAAGTAAAGTTTCGAGGGTCTGTACGGTTTCGATATTGCACATTTTCTATAATTTGGTGATGCCTTTAGCGCCAACTCATCAATATTTCTAACCTTACAAGTTATAATTTCTAGAAATGCATCCATTACTATATCTTCTTTACTACCGCCACTGCAACATATCCAGGGAGTCTCATCCTGCCACTTCAAGGCACGGCACGAGGTGCAGGGTAACTGAGATCCGAGATCAACAGCCTTATTCCTGAAATAATCAATATGAGGATCATAATTAAAGCCAGACAAATACTTAGTAGTCCAAGGCAATAATGTGATATGCGATCTCTTTTCATATTTTCCTGTAGCTGTCTGACCAAAAGCGTACATCGTTGGATGAATGCAATTCACCGGTATATTTAGTTTGATTCAAAATTCGTTTGGAGAAACCGACCTACGTAGCGGGCGAAGCTTGCTAGTGTATTTATAATCTAAAGAGTATTTATAACCCTGTCTTGCTCCTTTTGATAAAAAATAACTTTTAAATATTATATGAAAAAAACAAAAAAAATTTTGATGGTCATAATAAATTATAAGGACATTACTTATCCCCCTTGATTCATATAATATTAGTGAATGCCTTCTACTTGAAGATTTATAGTTTATTTTAATATTTTATTTGTACTTATTACGTTGAATATCTTATCGTTAACATACTTGACTGTTTGGAAAAGAACCTCTTAAAGGTAACCCTAAATACAATGATGGATTGCTTACTTCAAACCCTCCAGTGCAATTCAAAAGATGGGGTGCAAAGCTGTAAGTGCAGTTGATGATTTTTCCTGTGCAGTTGATGTACACTCGAACGAAATACTAGCAGTATATGAAAATGTTGCTGAAATGATTGTAATTATATATATATATATATACTTAATGTTTTGTGGAAAAATGTGGTCAAATTTCGGGCAAAACGGATTTTTTTCGATAATTAATATTATTTTTTTTCTTTCCTATTGTCACATCTTATAAAAGAAACTGAGCAATAATGAAAAAAAAAGGGGATAATAATATAGGGGCATTATTCAAACGCACGACTTTTTAAATTTATTTATTTAATTAGTATGTTATATTACGGTAAATATATTTAAACGCGTCGACTTTGCGTTTAAAAGTCATTTAAAGAAGTCATATTTGTATTTACTGTGTCGTCACAAGAATATTGTTAATTAATTTAACATTTCTGTTTTTATAATATTTGCTACAGTATTTTCTCCATCTGATGTTTATCATGTTACCATATCAATTTAAAGAGGGATTTATGTCCAATGGTTGGAGCATAATAGTTGAGATTTTTTCAACAGAGCAAAAATATGCCGGGAGCAGGACTCGAACCTGGGTACTTTGGCTTGCCGTACCAACGCTGCCCCCCCCCCCCACACACACACACACTGAGCTATCCCGACGATATCCTGGGCTGGCATATTTCACTCTCATTTGTATGGTCACCCTGCTCAGTGGGGAGAGCGTTGGTATGGTAAACCAAAGTACCCAGGTTCGAGTCCTGGTCCCAGCATATTTTCGCTCTGTTGCAAAAATCTCAACTATGATACTCCAACCATTGAATATAATTTACCTAGTTGAATATACTTTCCTATGTTCATTATGAGGGATTTATGATTAGATTTTTCTGCACAATACCATTTTTCTTGATGAAATTTGGATTAGATTTTTTTTTCATGTAATTATTTGTAGATTTTTTTTTTTAACTTTTTCGCGCTTTAGGGAACCGATTACAAGATGGGAGGAGCCGGATTAGTAATTATTTATTTTGAATGCAGCAACTTTTCATTTTTTAATATTTTTCTTTATTCTGATAAATATTTGTGTTTATATTAGCCTCCAGTCGCCTGAAGTTTGACTAGCACTATTTTTATATAGAAATAGTTGTTTTGAATAACCGCAGAATTTCTATAATTACATAAAGTGAACATTTATTTATGAAAATAGTGATATTCAAAAATTGGGCAGAGTATAATTTCATGTCTACTCAATATTAATAAGAGTGGTTTAGCATAACTTTCAGTGTCCATTTAACTACATATGTTGGGTTAAATGGGACAAAAAGTATTATTTTGGGTTTTTTTCATCAACATTTATTATAAATTTCTTCAAATTTTTATTTTTATTTCATGTTGAAAAATAGTATAATTCTTAGCAAAAATTATGAATAGTAAAAAATAAAAATTAATTAAGTATTACCGCTTTTCCCTATTTCTGGGATTTCTTTTTAAAATCCACTTTTCTATTTTTATTGTAGCTAAAAATTCACTTATTACTTACTTATCAATTTCTCGAGATTAGGTAGGTCCAATAATTTTGTCTGATCTGATTGAGCAGTTATACGCTTCAGTGTGCATGTGATAGTGAGCGCATTTGAAGGAGCAAACTCAGACTTTCTTTCCTGTATTTTCGATAGTTCAATATAGTGTGAATCACCGTACCACTTGTCATTTAAAATTCCTTTGCTTAAGTGTTCGAGACTGCCATCCTGTTTCTTCAATCCAAAGTCATATTCCAATGAACATTTATGACACCCTTCATTCCTGATGTAGCAAAATATGAATCCGGGTTTATCTGTCGATTTGAGACACAATCGTAAACACCATGGGGTATCCGCAAAAAAGAAAGTAGGACAGTTGATGTAATTTTTATTATCAGCGATTGCAAAAAAATTCGTTATTTTCCATTCTATTTCTTTCTCTTTGTCCCTTTCTTCAACTTTTCCAATAACATCGGACATGTTTATTGTAGCTGTAAAATCCTCTCGAAATCACAGACAAAGATTGACAAAATCCTGTAAACAAATAAAATGTAATGAAAATATGTAACAGGATACTTTCGAAAGCAACCAAATATAGGAAAATATTTAAATATTTATAATTAAATGTAAAGTAATAGAGCCGAGAGTTTCTCTTAAAAAGAAAAAAAAATTATTTATTACAGATTAATTTGTTTCGTCGTTTTTTTTTGGCAAAACATATGTTTTATACATATGTAATTACCTTGGGTAATTAGTGTTGTTAATTGAGAACTTGCTTATGTATAAATAATACGGTTATAATTTCTGGAGTAAGGCATGAATTCTATTTACAGGACACATACAAATTATATACAGGATTTAAGGAAAAAAGGGGGACTTTTGCCGCAATTTATCGGCCGTTAATGCATCGGCGATATCAGAGCTTGGCTGGACTGTCTGTCTAGACCAGTGGTTCCCAACCTTTTTTTAACCGCGCCCCACCAAAACATCTCTAAAATGATGATGCCCCCCCCTCCCCCTATAACATATAATTCTCATAAAATATTAAAAGAATTTACTCCTGACAGAGTAAAAAGCATTTAACATTGATCCTGAAACGTTCCGAAGGTAATGGATGAATCAAATATTTTTTATACTCATCTGATACTCCTCGTAGTTTACTGGTACACGGTCGCCATGTATGCGTGATGTATAGAGTGCTCAGAATCCTTGATTAGAAAAATCAATAATTTTGAATAAAACATTTTTGTCTTATTTAATCACAGAATTTCTGCGATTAAATTATTAATCAATTTCTAATCAGAATGAAGCATGATAAAAGATTCGGTAAAGGAAGGCCGTCAAGTAATTGTTAAATATACACTTGAATAGAGTTTCATGTGTAAAATTGATTTTCATGTGACATATTGCAGTGCGACTCATTCAATAAATAATCGAAAATTGTTTAAAATTCTAAAATACTGAGAAATCATAAAAATTATAAAGAATTTTTAAATATATAAAAGTATCTAAATATCATTAAATATTTTTTTCTATAATTATTCTGGTGGATTGTATTTAAAACTTTTGAATGGATACTTTTTAAAAATTGAATAAAAAACTATGTCTTTTAATTTTGTTTTTGAAATTGGAATGTATAACTTTTATTTTCTTTTCAGTCTACAACATTACTATTAGAAAAACGATTCAGAAGGTATGGGTTCACAGAAATTCTGAATTGTCCCCTTGAAAAGTTAAATTGCCCCCCTGAAAAGTCAAATTGCCCCCCTGTGGGGCGTACGCCCCCCGTTGGGAAACACTGGTCTAGACCAACTCGAAAAGGAAATCTGAAGTGAATTTTAACATTCTGTACTCAGGCCGGAGATGCAAATCACTAAGTCATCAAGTTTGTTGTGTGTCGAGTTTTGCTAGCCTTGTTAATTCTCGCAAGAAAGTGCTGCGCCTCTCTTGTTGCGGCCGGCCGTTGTTATGGGAAATTATAACCACATCCCATTCACATACATAATACAGAATTCAATTATAGTAAAAAAAAAGTTCAGTATTATAGACATTTATGTTAAAGGAGGTGGGTAGATAAGACTCACTTTTGCCCACCTCACCGTTTTCTAAAATGTTTTGTCCGTTTTTATATTATTTAGGACCTGTAATTACTGCCTCTTTAATTGATTTTTATTCCGCCAAACAGTTCTTGAGTTATGCTTAAAAGAAATACCCGCATTGCACTCTGTCTTGTAACGATTACAAATGAATTGAACATTAAGAGTTCCAAATTTTATACCTTCATAATTCTTAAATTACTTGACCGAATGAGCCCCGTTCTCATTTGGTATCCTGAGGTTAAATTTACAGAAAAAGCAAATATGATGTCAAAATTAGATGCTTGTATGGAAAATTTCGGAGTTTAGTACAATTTCAGTATGAAGACGATCCTTAACCTTATTTTTTTTTAACGTAAAATGAAAAAGTCATAAATTCTAGTCGAATGGTTATTTCAGTTTCTTTCTTTGACAATTTTGGACATCAAAAAATGTATGTTGCAAGATAGAAAGGACTAATGCCAGATTTATTTTTCCTAATAAGTTTTTCTTTCTTTCTTTTCTTTTCTTTTCCAATAAAGATGCAGGGAATAGTTGCATATACAGTTTATTATAATGTTATGTCTTTTATATATTAAATGAATCTGCGGTTTATTTTATTGAAGGGATTTAATTAGTTCTACAACTGATTTAAAATTGGAGACCACCTTTTTTAATATGAATGCAAAACACATCACCTAAAAGTTTTCTCTTTACTTGTTGAGCTTCTTCATTAACTACCATTATTTTTAATATAAATTTATCATCTTTTATGTTTTCAACCCTTTATAGTTCTTTGGGATAATAGTTTCCTATCATACGTTAATTTTTCTCACTGCTGCTTTCTAAAGAGTAAGAGTTAATGTGCCTGATTGGTTCTTTTGTGCACGTTAACCTATTCCAGTATTCCTACTCATTTCTTCAAACAGTTGGGTGCTATGATATGATATAGTCTAGTTAGTAGTAGTATTTTCACCCGGTGTCGAAACATTAAGAATGATATTTTTCTGTTTTTGGAGTTAATCACTGTTTCCCCTTACAAACTCCTACAGTTGATATCATGTACATCCGACTTGTATTATATACTAGCAAAACCCGCGGTTTTGTTCGCGTATTTTTTGAAATATGCCAATAGGTATTCGTGTGTCTATTTTTATTGGAGAAAATTATGCTGCTACGGATAATTCTAAAATTACTAATTAAGCTACATTTTCAGTAAACTTCATTCTTATACTGCATTAGGCGAACATGAGGCTTAAATGAATGAGAAGAGCTAAAATTAATTAAAAATTAATGGTAATTTAGAACGTATTGTGAAGGTTTTCCGCTCATTTCATTTTTCATTTGAAATTTTTAGAAACTGTACTAATCAAGTATTTACATTTTAAAAGTCAGCACCATGCCAAATTCCAAACATCTAGCTAAGCCAACTGCGATAACAACTATATCACAGAAATCACAATTTTAGAACTTTTTTGTTCCTGCACACATTTTTTAAAATCTGTTCTATGGATGAATTTATGTCTCTTACGTAACAGCCATGTAAAATTTCAAGTTTTTATCCCTAACAATTTTGGATGAATTATATTTTAGAAGGTTTTTAGAAAATGTTTCGCTCATTTCACCTTTTTAAACTTCGAATTTTTTTAGAAACCATTCTTAGCGAGCACTGAAACCTTAAAAATGGCCACCATGCCAAATTTCATAGACCAACAGCATCACTAAACTCTCAATTTTAGGAAGTTTTTTGCTTCTCCACCTTCTTAAATTTTTAAAAACTGTTTTCTGTGCGAGGATTTACCTCTAAAAATTAACAGACATGTGAAATTTTAAGTTTTTATCCCTTACAATTCTGAATAAACCATAATTTAGAACGTTTTCCGCTTATTTTACACGTTTAAATTTCGAATTTTTAATAAACTGTTTATACCGAGTGTCTGCATCTTAAAAGTCACATACTAATTTTCAAGTTTCTAACCCGAATAAATCCAATTAAATCATAATTTAGAACGTTTTTAGAATGTTTTCCTTTTAAATTTCGAATTTTTTAGAAACCGTTAGCGAGCTTTTGCATTTTAAAAACAAACCATCATACCAAATACCAAGATCTTATACTAACTGTACCACATAAATCGCAATTTTAGAACTGTTTTTGCTTCTGTACCCTTTTAAATTTCTCATTTTTAGAAAACTGTTCTGGGCAAGCATTTCCGTCTAGGATAACAGCCATGCCAAATTTAAAATTTCTAGCCCTCAACTAAATCGCAATTTAGAACGTTTTTAGAATGCTTTTTGCGCTTTCACTCTTTTAAATTTCCATTTTTTAAAAACTGTTCTGTGCAACCATTTTTGTCTTAAAAGTAACACCCATGTCAAATTTTAAGTTATTATTACTAACAATTTCAATAAAATCGTAATTTAGAAAGTTTTTAGAACGCTTTCCGCTCATTTCACCCTTTTAAAATTTCGAATTTCCTTACAAACCATTGTAAGCTAGCATTTGTAACTTAAAAGTAACCGCCATGCCAAATTTCAAGAGTCTAGTCCTTTCAGTATCACAAAAATAATAATTTAGAACTTTTTTCTCTTTCACCCTTTTAAATTTCGATTAAAAAAAAAAAAAAAAACTATTCTGTGTGTGCATTTGCATCTTAAAGGATAGCAGCCATGTCAAATTTCAAGTTTCTCTCCTTAACAATTTCATAAAAATCGTAATTTAGAACACGTTTCCTTCACATCACCCTTTTAAATGTTGACTTTTTTAGAAACTGTTCTTTGAGAGCATTTACATATTGTAATTATTTTGCCAAATTTCAAGTTTATAACTTCTTCAGTGTCATAAAAATCGTAATTTTAGAACGTTTTTCGCTCGTGCAATCCTCCTGGGGTTTTGACTCCGACATAAAATATAGCCTGTGTTAGAGCAGGGACTGTCACCATCAATTTGCCACCGTTATGTTTGAAATCGGTTCCGTAGTTCCAGAGATTCCATAGAAATTGTAATTTAGAATTGTTTTTAGAACGCTTTTCGCCCATTTCACCCTTTTAAATTTCTAATTTTTTAGAAGCTTAGGGAGCATTTACATCTTATAAGTAACTACCATGCCAAATAAAAAAATTCTAGTCCCTTCATTATCACAAAAATTGCAGTTTTAGAACGTTTTTCATTACTGCACCCCCCTGGGGGTAGTGGCACCGACATAAAATATAATCTATGTGGAGCATGGGTTGTCACCATCAATTTGCCATCATCACGTTTGAAATCGATTCGGTAGTTCCAGCGATTTCATAGAAAATGTAATTTAGAATGTTTTTAGAAAACTTTTTACTCATTTCAACCTTTTAAACTTCGAATTTTTTAGAAACTGTTCTTAGAGAGTATTTACACCTTATAAGTAACTACCAAGCCAAATTTCAAAATTCTAGCGCCTTCATTATCACAAAAATTGCAATTTTCGAACATTTTTCGCTCTTGCATCATCCTGGGGATAGTAGCACCGACATAAATTACAGCCTATGTTGGAGCAGGGATTGTCACCGTCGATTTTCCACCATCACCTTTGAAATCGACCTGGTAGTTCCATAGATTACCCACTACAAACAAACAAACGTTACTTCTTTATAATATTAGTGTAGACTACCACTACGCCAAACAGGGGAAAAAACTTTCTTCTGCTCTCGTATTGGTTCGTATGACGGCCGTTTTATGATTGATAAAGAAGATTTTTGAAACGCGTTGCATTAGCTTATTTTTATTGTGTATTTAAGAAGTGTCTTTCTTTGGTATTATGAGATAAATCTTTAGAAGTCTTCATTTCTTTGATGTTCGAAAAAAAAAAGGAAAAATCTCGATTAAAAACAAACATTAAAATAGCTTGAGTGTTAAAGACTTAATTCGATGCAAAAAAATTTCCCATTTTGTTTTTACTGGCAATTTCCAGGAATCAGTTTTTTTTATCTTCTCCGTCTTGAATTCGACTGAAAATTGCATGTAAACGTTTACTTCGTTTAATGGTCCTCATTCTTACATTTTTCATACATTCATACATTTACTTAAATCTTACTTCAGTTTCTACCATTCTTCAGGCATTAGTAATTTTCAAGAGCAGTAGTCGTATAAATGTGTCTTTTTTAGGTAGATTTCGTAAGAAATACTACCTATTACATTCTCACCTAAGTTGGAATTTTTGAAAAATTTTAGCAGATCTACGCCGATCATGACTCCCAGAACCCAAAACCACCCCCAGTTCAAAACTTATCTATCTATCTATCTATGTCACTTTTTTATGGACACGATAACTGCAATAATTCTGCACAAATCTCTTCCAAACTGATACATAAAATCAAGGGGTATAAAATCTCGGTCAAGTTCGTTAATAGGCAAAATCGGAACAAGGGGGGGGGGAATGGAGGGCTTTTTGTGAAAACAGAAAAAACCCCATAATTTCTTAATTATGATATGTATCGAATCCATTTAAAGTTATTATTACTTCTAGAAAAAGGGTCGAAAATTTATGTATGACAGATTTTTGATATCATTAAAAATGCCCCCAAGGGGAGGGGGAAAGGGGGGTTTTAGAAGAAAAAATTCATAACTTCGTCAATCCAAAAGATATCAAATCCGCTTAAATTTATTATAAATCCTCTTAATATTATCTAAAACTTTTATATTGACAAGTTTTTTATAGGACCAACCCTTATAGCAAAAAAAAAAACTTAAAAAAAAAAATCCTTGCCGGCTGCGCTTGCAAACACGTTAGGTTTCGAAGTGGGCGGTTCCGATTACCGCTTCATGGCAAAAAGGTTATTTCTTCCGCAATTCCCAACAAACAGCCGTCCCACGGTCTGCGTCTTCGAAATCTACCTGTGCCTGTAGGCCGAGCCGTCAGGGATTTTTTTAATAGTACTATTATTGTTAATTACCATTACACTTCTTTAAAATAAATTTATTTGTATTGTCATTAACATACATAGGTTAAAAGTCATCATTAAAAACATAGTCAGTTATCCAATTAAAAAAACACATATGATTAAGTTCGACGTTTTAAAAAAATACATAATCCATACCCAGTTCTTGCTCACATATTTCCTTTAACCTTTGTTTCATTATTTTTCATTTAACGTTTCACTCTTTTTAACACTTTCCAACCTAGTTGAAAAGTGTTTATGACTTCGGTTTGTCTGACGTATGGCCGTCTGTCCGTGCTCTAACTCCCGTAAATATGCTCGGATTGCCTTGCAATTTTTATATGTTATTGTCGTTATCTATAGCATCTTCCCTATTTCAACGGAAGTGTGTAGCACTTATAGTTTTTTTACAGGGACACTCAAAATAATTCCGTTACATTACGGTGTATGGGGAAAAATCATTTGCGGTTTATTTTAATGATGTTACACAATTGCAAACACATTGTAATTAATATATATCACTAAGGTGTATTACAAGAAGCTTAATATGGAATAGGATGTGCATAGCACTTATAGTTAATTTACAGGGACAGTCAAAAGAATTCCGTTACATTACGTCTATGGAGAAAAATCGTCTGCGGTTTATTTAAATAATGTTTCACTATTTTAAACGCATTGAAATTTATATATATCACTAAGGTGCATTACAAGAGGCTTACTGCAGAATAGTGTGTGTATAGCAGTCATCGTTCATTGACAGGGACACACAAAAGAATTCTCTACTGTCTGTTAACAATAATTCCTGGAAGTGCGTTTTAAGTTACTGAACGCGATTTTAAATTTAACTCAGTTTTTGTTTATTACATGGTGTGTATAAATTCTGTATATCATATACAGGGAAGCACAAAAGTTCTCGAACACATTTCCGTTTATTGACAGAAACTCCAGAAGGAGAATTTTAAACTGTGCTATATACACGTTTCTTAACCCTTTAACGGATAAAGCACTTCAATTGCTGAAATGTTGAAATAAATGATTGACACCGGAAATTATGAACAAATTTATTTGTATATAGGGAAAAAGCGATATTTCACATATATAATAAATGGAAAACATTTCTATTAAAATTCTGCTGTCATTGTTGAATTTCGTAATTAAAGTTTTATGGTTTCCTAGGGAAACCCATGAACGTTAAAGGGTTAACTGAACTAAAATTTAGCATCCTATGTAGTATATATACAAATCTATAGATCCTATACAGGGCTGAATAAAAGTATTCGGATATTTTTCCGAATATTGTATACGTTGGAAATTACTGAAATTATGTTTTTAAAATATGTTATGCGTTTTCCAAATTGTTTACTTAGATGTTATCTTTCAGCTTATTAAACGGTATCATTTGTAAAATTATTTTGGAAGCGTTGGAAAGTGTTACATAATCTATGCTTGACGCATGATTTTTCGTTCTTGTTATTCCTTCTAAAAACACTTATACTCATTTTTAACCATGAAGACACAAATATACACCACTCATTTCTCTCATGGAAATTACTTTTGCTCCTCTCTGGAGCTTCATCAGTCCATATGATGTTTAGATTACTGTTTTTTTTCTTGATATGAGATTGAATAAGTCTTTCCCTGTTTATTTTCATTCTTCCCTCTTTTTCTCTATCTCAGCTCTTGAAAATACTAATGCCTGAAGAATAGTAGAAACCAGAGGTGCCAAGCTCTCATTAATCTTCTGTAATATGTGGGTTAATTTGACCCAGCTTTAACACATTTCACACCAGAAATTTTTTTAAGAAATGAAATGAAATAAAGATTCATCCAATATTTTTTTCTGATTTGAAGCGTTGTTAAACTGGGTCAGATTAAATCACATATTACGGAAGATTAGTGGGAACTTGGCACCTCTGATAGAAACTAAAGTAAGATTTAAGTATATGTACGGGTATTATAAAAACAGGATATTCTGTATTTGAACTATTTGATTGATATCAGTTACATTTATATAAAAAAAAAAAAATGCTTTATCGACTGACATCTTAAAATATCAGGACATAGTAAATGTAAAATATAGTCAAGGCTACTCAATCGGACGACATGCAGGAATTTTTCTTTAACTAAAGTGAAAGCTGCTATCATATTTGAAGCAATGTAATCAATGATTTCCAGAAATATTTCAAAATTGGGATTTTTTTACAGTGAAATATTAAAATACCCAATTTTTATTACAGATCAGAAATCAATACATTCATCATTACTTGGTCACAAACTAGGTCATACAGCCTGCCACGATTAATTTTTTCCTGACTTTAACAAGCTGTAACTACGGAACAAATTAGTTTTAAAAATTGACACTTTACTAATTAATTACCTATGAACATGTCACAGAGCTTCTGAAGTTGTTTCCGTTCTGCTGATATATTTATTAATTTATTCATCTTTGAAATTCTCTCAAAAATAAATTCATAAATCCAACCTCATTTTCTGACGCCCATATCTCAAAAAGGACTTCTGATTTGATTGCCGTTAATGCCACTGGAAAGAACACATCTTAATTGACAAGACAAACCTCTTCCGCATAAGGTACAAATTGTTTTCTAATCAGCCGGTTTTTACTTGTCACTTATGGCTAAACTGCTAAACTGGGTTTAAAACTCATTTTGGTTTAATAGCTCTCTTTATAATTTCGATGTTTAAAATCTTCAGTTTAATTTAAAAGCATATTATAGATGTCGTTAGTTGTTCCGTAATTGACTGCTGCAGAACATACCCTTTTGTCAAAGTGGAATCTCCTCATTTCGTATTTCAGAAAGTATTTGTTTGTTTGCTTGTTTGCTATAGCTTGAGACTTATGCTACGCCGAAGGCGGCTTTGTCTCTAATAATCCATTGGGATAAACCAGGGATCTGTTTAGGAAAAAATTGGGTCCTTTAAAGGACTCTTCACAAAATTTCTTATTTCAAAAAAGGACCCTTCCCAAAATTATTTTCCCTGAAATAGGACCCTTCACAAAATTCTTTGTCTTAAAAATAGGTTTTTCACAAAATTTTTTCATCTTTAAACCAAACATTTCACAAATTAATCATTAAAAAGTAAAATCTGATCTGTCACTTTTACATGTATAAAGAAAATATGTGTATTTTATATCCATATATCTTCTTAAAAATGCATAAACAAGAACCTGAATATAACGACCATTTCAAATTCACAAAATTATGATTTGATTTTTCACAAATATAAAAAGCTGTTCACTATTTCACAAAATCAGGACCCTGTGAAAAAAGTCTGGACAGACTCCTGGATAAACCCATAGATATCCAAGAAAAACTAGCACACCAACATGGTGCTTGTCCACGAGGCGAAATCCTTGCCCATACCTCCTGTGAAAGTATAAAATGCTTTTCAACGGCTTGAAGCAGGAGCTTCGCTTCGCTTCTGTAGCGTTTTTCTTTTGGTTCTGAACTGAATTAGTTATGCTACTTTTATAAATGGATTAACTTAAGTTTACAGTAGTATGATTTTAATTTTACAGTGTTTTTAAATAAGTTTTTGTTATAATTTAACAGAAAGTTTAAGTTGTTCTTAGGAATTAGTTTTATTTCAATAGACTGTTTTAAAACTCTGTTCTAATCTGTCAAGTTATGTTTAACTAAGATATTTTTTCACTTATGAAGCTTCTTTTCTATCCACACGTTTGCTCCGAATTGAAATAAATCTGAATGTGTTTTTAACAGTTTTAAATAAAGATTAAGTTTACTTTGAATAAAGAACTGTATAGTCACCAAACAAATGACTTTTTATTGGTTTTTAACTCAACACTCAGCTTTACTTCAGGTGTCTTCCAGGGCAGTATTTTTAAAGCTCTGCTACATGCATTATCAAGGATATTAGACCTGTACTAATTAATACAGGCTATTAGATAAGAAAAAGAGCTAGATTTAAAACATTAATTTTAAATTATGTGTATTCGTGGGTAAAGTAAAGTGCCGCTACACTCAAAGTTGACGGTCGGCTTTTTTTGTTTTTAACCACTTAAAAGTCGGTGAAGAAGTCGGCTTAAAAATTATAAGAAATTCAAATTAAGTATGCTCGATGTGTTTATCATCGGCAGCAATACGCATGCACTAACACATATTACATACATAATTGGCGCATTGAGCATACATAACTTGAATTTCCTTTTAAAATAAACTGTACCTTGCTTACCTGAGAAATAAACCTTGTACAGAGGCTGTTCGCACATTTTTTAGACAAATTTGATAAATGATTTTAAAAAATGGAATTATTTTAGAGGAAAACTTTCTTTCAACAACTTATTATTTGTAATTCATATTATTGTCTGATGATTTCAAATTTATTCGTCTATCAAGATGGTGCATTCAAACAAGCTGTGAATCAGAGGATACTTTTTTTTTGTTTTCCGAAAAGAAATATTCTTACTCGGAAGTTTACAATGATTGTAAAGCGCAAAGTATAAAAATTTCTAAGTGCAAAATAAACATCAGTATTAATTGGAAAAAGCTATCCTGAAATTCAGTACTTATTCTTAGTAAAAAGATTCAAAATGCAAAAAAAATACATTAGAAAAAGAGCCCATTTCAAGGCTGAAAACGAAGTTTCAGGTAGGGATTTATGACTGTCGCAAATTTATCTTACAATGGGAAAATAAAAATAAGAATATTGGACGAAAATGTTACAATCAATTCATTATATTATTAAGAGAATGTGTTACATCCGATATTTACAGAAAAAATGCTATTTTCTTTATTTCAACGACTTTTAAAGGGTGAAACTGCATCAAAGCAAAGCTACCGCTCATACTTCAAAAACTACCGCTGTATTCGTTGAAAACATTAAAAACTCACACAGGTATTGCATTTATACCTTTCAACATATTCCTAAGAAGTCACCTGACGTTTCTCTTATGGTTTATTGTGCATTTGGTCTGCTGAAGAGAACACTTTCAAAGCGCAAAACAACCACGATTGATCGAATCACGAAAGTTTTTAAAGAGGCATGGGAAGCAATAACACTGTAAATTTTACATAAAACCTTCTACCATCGAAAGCATTAGGCAGAATTAGAATCAAGATTATCATATAGATTATTTCAGAAATCAATATTCATATCTAAAACGTTAAAAAAACAACGCCGAAATCGTCTAAAAAATGTGCGAACACCCTCTGTATACGTGGGTGTTTTTTTTTCTTTTTTTGTATTTCCATCCTAGCCACGGGGATGGCAATTTAAAACCTCAGATCAAAGCTATGAAAATAATAAAAGAGAAAATATGAAATAAACTTCCTTAAAATACTTTTTTTGAAATAGTAAATATTAATATTTTTTTAAAACAGAAGATGCCGGACAGATACCTCCTAGCACCTAAAAGTAGGTTATATACATATAACTTCCTCCGGAACCCAGGGATTGCCAGTTGCAAATATGCACATAAGACGGAAAATGTGAAAACGAACTTCAGAAAATAGTTTTCTGAATTTTTATATATACATTTTTTTAATGAAAAGTACTATCAGTACCAGAAAGGTACCTTGAACACGATGTATTTTCTTTCTTTTTTTGTGTATGTATTACTTCAGGGGCACCGGCGATCACGATTTTAAAATGATAAATAAGGATAAAGGCAGATAAAAAAGGAACGTTTGCTATCCCTGCGGTTGAAAAACTATGTTTTCCCCGGACATGCGTAGAAACAATCACAACGCCGGCGAATTGCGGAAAATTGAAGCTCATTCATAATCGTTTGATGACGGTTTTTAATTAATATTGTGGTTTTAGTTATCTAAAATGAAATATCTGAGTATCTGGTGCATTCGCACCAGTCTTCGTCTATTCTTATCCAAATTTATAGAACTCTACATGCAATAGATAGGTTTGCAAACTATTGCCAACAAACAAACACGCAGACAATTTTTTTTATTAGTATACTAGCTAACCTGCCCGGCGTTGCCCGGGCCCGAGATATTAATCATCTGTTCTATACGAATATGACTGAAATCTGTAAGACTGTCGAAATCAAGTCGAATGAGGCAAACCCCGTCGTAATCGGGCTCATAAAACGCAAGATCGGAAAGCGCATCAACTAAAATATTTAAGGCTATAGATATCAAGTTGAATGAGCCAAACCCAGTCGTAATCGGGCACATAGAACCAGAGATACTGCTCAGCCAAGTTTTAAAGACTGGTCACGTGAGTAACAGGTCCAAATATGACCAGTCTATTCTTCATAATAGGGATCGGGGTAATGAAAGGGAGTCTCCCCGGCTCCCTTAGTTTTGCTTTCGTGGGGGGAATGAGTTGATTTCCGATAGTTTCATGTTTACTTGTTACAAGATTATAAAAAGGATTTTTGTTCTTATGTAATAAAGCACATAAAAATTGTAGTTTTCACTTCGATGAAGGGGATATCTTCAATCTAAAGAAACATGTTATGATAATTTAGATTATTTAATTATCGGATATAAACATGTTAAGTAAATAAATACTATTTTTTACTGTATTTTTACACATGACATTGCAATTTCTTGTTTTCTTAAATAAATTACGATTTTAAATATCGGTTCCTTACAGTTATAGGGCACACTTATGTAATTGTAGGAGAAGTGTGGTTTTAAAATGTTCTTTTATTATTATGATTATTAATATATATACATATATTTAATTTTACCGCAAGAATTCCATTTTTTTTTTCTTGATTGCTCATGTTTATTTTCCTACATGAAACCATTTAATAATATGGTGAAAATGTATGACAAAATACTCAATTAATAATAAAAGAAAATAGTTCAAAGAGTACAGAGTCATACAAAAGGATGAAAAATATTTTTTACACTCAAATATTTTTAAAAATGTGCTCGAATTCAAATTAAGTTTTCGGATACCTTTTTCTAAATCTTTTTAATTCATAAATACGCGAAAGTTTCAGACTTTCTTATTCAGATATCAGGAAATCGAACAGCGTTTTTCGTTTTATTATAAAAGTAACTAATCTTACTGAAAATGTCGTTGAAGGTCGCCCTTTGAACCTATTTTTCGGATAAGTTCACGAAAAATTGTAATTGTAACTCACAATGTGCCGAATTTATAGGAAAATTAAAGACGCTGTTCGATTTTTAAGTATTTGAATGTTAATTCTTGAAAAATTTCAGGCAAATAGGAATAAAAATGAAATTATTGTCAAAATGAGATGAAAGAACTTAAAAAATATATGCTAAAGCTGGTAAAAATAAAATTATTTTAAAGTGAAGGTCTCAGAAAAAAATAAAGCAATAAAAATGCTTGTATTTCATAATATCATCACAGACCTTCTTAAAAAAAAAAAAAAAAAAGTGCAGGGCAAACTTATTCATTTTCGATGTCATCATCAGAATCATCCGGAAAAAAATCATCATCATCATCGTCGAACGAAATAATTAATGGATCACACATTTCTTCTATTATGCCGTCTTTCTTCCAATACTCATTTTCCAGGTGTTCTATGTTCGTGCAGTAGTTTTTCCATTTCTCAGCATTAACATTTTCTAGTGCAAGGTTGGTCAATTTAAAAAGTTGATCCATATTTAAATCCGCCGTTATATTTCTTTTTCGAATGAATTCCTTCATATCCGCCCATACATACTCTATTGTCACAATATTTTACATTAACTTATTATCACAATATTTTACAACATTGTTTAACATATTTTTCACTGCACTGTGAAAATGTTTGCCTTGAGAGCTTTTAGATTCTTTTAAATCCATTTTATACAAGTAGAAACAAATACAAAATGAATAGCAAACAAAATAAGGAGAGAGAAAACAAACGCTAATAGTACTAGAACAGCCAGTGAAGAAATGACAAGCGGTCAGGCAAGATAAGGGAAACCTGTATTTTGTCTCCTCCTAATATAATGCTTCCCTCCCTTCGGATGGGTCTATTTTTTTGGCAGCATGCCAAGGTCCGTCTTTTTAGAGTGGTTCCACAGTACTTCTATAGTTCCACCGCCAGGGGACGCAGTCGGTTTTGGAAGAGGCCTTTTCAGAACACTCGACCCAACCAAACTTCCTAGTAGTAGAATTGAAATTTAACCACAGCTAAACATTGCCAAAATAGCGGAAATTGTGAAAGCGGGTTACGTAAACGATCGGTTTCAAAAGGGTTAATGTAGATATCTTTTAAAACCCAACGGTGCGTTTTAAAGAAAATGAACGTATCTATGATTTGGAGTATACTGTTTGTCCGTACTCGCATTTCCCGAGTCGATGTCGATTTTTAAATTTGGACCGAAAAACGAAAATTGCGTGAGTGAGTTTTGGAAAGGATTTTGTTTTCGGAGGGTTAAAATTAAAATTTTTCAAAACGGATACCAGATTTTAAAAAACAAAGGGATGTAGATTAGGCGCGGTATTTTTAGTTTTTCGTATCTTGTTTATAAACGCCAATTCGAATTTTTAAAGATAGGAGAAATAGTTAAAAAAGCGAAATTGACTTACGGTAAAAAACGTTTTTGAAAGAGTTAACGTGATTTTTTTTAATCTAAAGGTTTCTGCCTAAACCCGATAGAATGTAGATGTCTTTAGGTGTATTTGCTTTTTGTTAGGTTATTTTAGAAAGCCGATGACAGATTTTATATATCACAGAAAATCGGAATTCGCAAAAGAGAGTCCTGCGAACGAATGTTTTTTGAAGGGTTAATATTCGTATTTTTCAAAAACAAATACAGATGTCGAAAAAGTAATAAATGTAGATATTGTCTGGTATTTTTAGTTTTTCGTACCTTTCTCTGAATCGCCGATGTGAATTTTTAAAAATTGCCAAAATTGCAAAACGGCATGCAGAAAATATACTTTTTCGAAGGTTTAATTTTTGTATTTTTTAAAACCAAAGGTGGCTTTGAAAAGGGCAAAGTTTGTTCTTTAATTTGGTGACCTTCGTTTTTCCGTATCTTTTGTATTCCGGTGGTTGCAAGGCTCGGAAAACGGAAGAAAATAAGAAACATGAATTCGATGCTTTTTGATTATTTTTTTTGAAAGGGTTAAATGTAAAATTTTTTCAAACCAACCAAATCTTTCGAGACGTAAAAGAATGTTCTTTCAGAATATGCAGACGGTTTTTCCGTATTTCTAGTCGTTTGCCCATGGCGAATTTAGAAAAACTTAAAAGAAAACGGGATGTCTTGTGCTTTCTTTCTTCTATTCCGGAAGATATGGATATTGGTTTCTGAGCATGCGCCAGCTAGCTTCGAAATAATGACTTTTTTATTTGTGATCTTTGATCAGTTTTTAATTAATAACTACTTTAATTTTCAAAATTTTAAAATTCTGAGGCTCAGGTACACCAGGAGAGGGTTAGGACTACCTAAATCTAAATTCTTAGACTTCTAGGTGCGCTAAATTTTCCTAACCATCGCCGACAGACACACAGAGCGAAACTTTATTTTATTAGTATAGATAGACTAACAGACCCGCGTTGTCTGGGACCAGACTAATAACCTTAAATATATTTAAAATCAATATTGAATTCATACATTTTTTCTGGAAGGAATTTCTGCAGCACTGTAGAGTTCCGGTCCATGCGCACTTAAAAAATTAGTTCCCAATCGCGAGGTGTAGCAACAAAATTTTAGACTCGAACGTAACGGAAAATAACCGAAGTAATGACGTCATAATTCTTTGGTGATAAAAGGTTGCCATAGAAACGGAATTATTTTCCTTTTTCGCTGACTATGCGAAATTTATAATGTAACTTTATAAAATTAAAAGAAAAATTAGTTACTTCACAAACAAGAACAAAAAGAAAGCTAACTTGAAAATTTTGACTGTTGTAAATTCACATGATGCTATCACTTATCTCTCACTTACGAAAAAGAAAAAAAACAGACTCACTATAACAACAGGCTTTTATGCGATAAAGGGTAACTTTAAACACCCCTCTTTTGGAACTTCATTTGATCGTCCGAAAAAAAATTTCTTACAGTTTTTTTTTAAATTCATACAAGTAGATATAAATTAGGGGTTCTGCGCCAGTACCGTCGACCTCAAGGTCGAAGGAAGGTCAGTGCAGCCCGGAAGTACATCGCGGCGGAAATACGTCACGGAGATAAGCGAGTGGAGAGATAAAAGAATGGGGGAGATAAGGGAATGGGGAGATAAGGGAGTGGGGGAGATAAGGGAATGGGGGAGATAATCAAGTCCAAGAGGGGGATTATTTTAATTAATGGAATTAGTTTAATAATTGAATTGTGGAATGCTCTTTAGAAACATTTTTTGGATTTTTTTCGTAGAATTATCATGCTATAGTAGGACGAGATATTTTTCTAAGTTGTTTGAGAATAGATTTTTTATGAATTTTCCAAAAATTAAATATTTTCCAAAATTATTTTTTAAATTAAAAAAAAAATTGTTTTTTAATTGTGGACCCACCATAACCACCCGCTATGAAAACAATTCATAATGCCACATTTTTTTTATTGTATTCGAGAAAAGTTATGCGAAAAACAGAGTTTGGTTAAACTACAGGGTACCCTATAAACATGATTCACCATACCAAATTTTAAGTGTCCCCCCTCCCTTTTTATTTTAGCAGAGTGCCCTTTGATAAACGTTAGACTAAAAAGGTAAAGTCCCTCCACAAAATACAAAGTGCCACACAAAAATTGTATAGGGGAATAAATTGAGGAAATAGCCCCCCTCCCCTTTGCCCCAAGTGGGCCCTTCGATGTAAGTTAGGATAACAATACAGGGTGTACGAAAAATTAAGAGTGACCATCAAAAATACAGGGTACCCTATAAACTTGATTCACCATACCAAATTTAACTGTCCCCCCTCCCTTTTTCATTTGCCCTTTGACACAAGTGAGGCTAAAAATATAAGGTTCCTTCAAAAAATACAACGTGCCACACAAAAATTGTATAGGGAATAAATTGAGGAAATAGCCCCCCACCGCTCTTTTGCTCCAGTGGACCCTTCGATGTAACTTAGGCTAACAATACAGGGTGTATGGAAAATAGAGAGTGGCCATCAAAAATACAGGAATACCCCATAACATAATTCACCTTACTAAATTTAAGCGTCTCTCCCCCCTTTTTAGGTAGATTTCGTAAGAAATACTACCTATTACATTCTCACCTAAGTTGGAAATTAAAAAAAAAATTTGTAGATCTACGCCGATCATGACTCCCAGAACCCAAAAACACCCCCAGTTCAAAACTTTATATCTATCTATCTATCTATGTCACTTTTTTCTGACCACGATAACTGGAAAAAATCTGCATAAATCTCTTCCAAACTGATACATAAAATCAAGGGTCATAAAATCTCGGTCAAGTTCGTTAATGGGCAAAATCGAACCAAGGGGGGGGAAATGGGGGGCTTTTTGTGAAAACAGAAAAACCCTCATAATTTCTTTATTATTATACGCATCGAATCCGTTTAAAGTTATTATTACTTCTAGGAAAAGGGCCGAAAATTTATGTATGACGGATTTTTGATATAATTAAAAATGGCCCCAAGGGGGGAAAAAGGGGGGTTTTAGAAGAAAAAAAATCATAGCTTCGTCAATTCACAAGATATCAAATCCGCGTAAATTTATTATTAATCCTCTTAGTATTATCTAAAACTTTTATATTGACAAGTTTTTTATAGGACCAACCGTTATAGCAAAAAAAAATTAAAAACAAAAAAAAATCCCTGCCGGCTCCGCCTGCAAACAAGTTATTTTTCGAAGTAGGCGGTTCCAACTCCCGCATCTTTTCGAAACTGATATATAAAATCAAGGGGCATAAAATCTCGGTCAAATTCGTTAAAGGGCAAAATCGAACCAAGGGGGGGGGGCTTTTTGTGAAAACAGAAAAAAACCATAATTTCTTAATTATGATACGTATCGAATCCGTTTAAAGTTATTATTACTTCTAGGAACAGGGCCCAAAACTTATGTATGACAGATTTTTGATATAATTAAAATTGCCTTAAGGGGGAGGGAGGGAAGGGGGGAGGGGGTTAGAAGAAAAAATTTCATAATTTCGTCAATTCCCAAGATTTCAAATCCGCTTAAATTTATTATAAATCCTCTTAATATTATCTAAAACTTTTATATTGACAAGTTTTTTATAGGACCAACCGTTATAGCAAAAAAAAATTAAAAACAAAAAAATCCCTGCCGGCTCCGCCTGCAAACAAGTTATTTTTCGAAGTAGGTGGTTCCAACTCCCGCATCTTTTCGAAACTGATACATAAAATCAAGGGGCATAAAATCTCGGTCAAGTTCGTTAAAGGGCAAAATCGAACCAAGGGGGGGGGGCTTTTTGTGAAAACAGAAAAAAAAACCATAATTTCTTAATTATGATACGTATCGAATCCGTTTAAAGTTATTATTACTTCTTGGAACAGGGCCCAAAACTTATGTATGACAGATTTTTGATATAATTAAAATTGCCTTAAGGGGGAGGGAGGGAAGGGGGGGGGGTTTAGAAGAAAAAAATTCATAATTTCGTCAATTCCCAAGATTTCAAATCCGCTTAAATTTATTATAAATCCTCTTAATATTATCTAAAACTTTTATATTGACAAGTTTTTTATAGGACCAACCGTTATAGCAAAAAAAAAAAAAATAAAAAAAAAAAATCCCTGCCGGCTCCGCCTGCAAACAAGTTATTTTTCGAAGTAGGTGGTTCCAACTCCCGCATCTTTTCGAAACTGATACATAAAATCAAGGGGCATAAAATCTCGGTCAAGTTCGTTAATGGGCAAAATCGAACCAAGGGGGGGGGGGGGATGGGGGGGACTTTTTGTGAAATCAAAAAAAACCCCATAATTTCTTAATTATGATACGTATCGAATCCGTTTGAAGTTATTATTACTTCTAGGAGAAGGGCCGAAAATTTATGTATGACAGATTTTTGATATAATTAAAAATTGCCTTAAGAGGGGGTGGAAGAGGGGTTTTAGAAGAAAAAAATCCATAACTTCGTCAATTCCCAAGATTTCAAATACGCTTAAATTTATTATAAATCCTCTTAATATTATCTAAAACCTTTTTATTGACATGTTTTTTATAGGACCAACAGGCGCCCCACGGTCTGCGTCTTCGAAATCTACCTGTGCCTGTAGGCTGAGCCGTCAGGGATTTTTTATTTTAGCAGAGGGTCCTTCGACAAACGTTAGGCTAAAATGTAGGGTCCTTTCACAAAATACAGAGTGCCACACAAAAATTGTATAGGGGAATAAATACATTGAAGAAATAGCCCTCACCCCCTTTGGTGAAAATACAGGGATACCCTATAAACATGATTCACCACACTAAATTTCAGTGTCCCTCCTCCCTGTTTTATTTCAGCAGAGTGCGTTTGATAAACGTTAGGCTAAAAATAAAGGATCTATGAAACATAGAGAGTACCCATAAAAAATACAGGGTGCCCTATAAGCATGATTCACCATACTAAATTTAAGCGCCCCTCCCCCCTTTTTTATTTTAGCAGAGTGTTCTTTGACACAAATGAGACTGTAAATATAAGGCCCCTTCAACAAAAGTTCTATAGGGGAATAAATACATTGAGGAAATAGCCCCCACCCTTTTTTTTTCCACAGAGGGCCTTCGATATAAGTTAGGCTAAAAATATAGGGGCACTTAAAAAAAATAAAGACTGCCTACAAAAATCATATGGAGAATTTAAATGTTAATGCAAAATTGGATCTATAGTAAATAACAAAATAATAATAAAAAAAAATAAATAGGATAAATAAAATAAATATTAAAACCATAATAAAATTTAAAACCATCCTTTAAAGCCATATGAAAGTAAAATTTCAAAACTCGATCGAGTCCAAATTTTTGGGGTCTATTTAGGTCTCATTCACAAAAATACATTTAATAAATCCCTTCACAAAATTCCGTTCTATAAAAACATACACTTCATTAATTATTATTTTATTTTTTTAAATGTATAATTTGGAAGAAAATACCTCTTAAGTAAAATTTAGTGATTCTCCGTAGGGGAGAGAATTATATTAGACTTTTGGATTAGCGTTGGCTAAGGATTTGTTATCGACTTGGAGAAGAAAAAGGCATAGTAAGTATGCGTCACTAAATTTAAGGAATGTTTGATAAGATATTGAAGATCAGTGATAAGAGAATTTTCTATAGTTAAAGAACTTTCTCAAACGATATGGTATTCAAATTAGTATTTGGAGAATGATATCACTAAATAAAATGAAAAATAAATAAAATTATTTATTTCATTAGTAGATATGTCTTAATAGACATTACTTTAAAAATTTTAAAGGTTTATTCACGGATATAAATAACTTCGTTTTCACATAATAGGGGTAAAAAATTCTCACATGTTATTTTAACATATCAAGCAAAACTTACTATTTATTAAAAAATGTATAACTAAGAATATTACGAATATCGAAAGAAAAAAAAACTAATTCGTTTAACTGTTAATGTAATTCATGGAATGCTACAGAGTGATCAATTAAATTATTTGAATTTAAGTCTGACTGCATAGGATTTACCACTATGTTGCTGTTTATTGGTTAATATGAGTATTTTAAATTATCCGAGACGTATAGTATTTATTTGGCACCTATGACTCTAAGGATCTGATATGATAATTTATACTTAGAAAATTTTATTAGACAAATTATCAATTAATTATAGAAAAGAAAAAGTTGCGTTGTGAATTATTTTTGAAGTTCGGATCCTCTTTGAGCCAATTACAATCATCAAAGGTTACCTGCAGAGAGTTATGTACCATTAAATAAATAATGGCTTATTTTAAAACCTAGATTGTAATATTAAAGAAAACATTTCCTAAAACAAAAGAATTAATATTAATTCAATAAATTAAGTAAACAAAAGGAAAACTGACTAAAATTAATTGAATATAAAATTGAGTTTATTTACAAGATAATTATAAGCATTTAATTAGAAAACAAACATAAATGTTTAAAAAAAAAAAAAACATATTCAATCCTAGTTGAGAACTGTATTCTCAACATTTATTTTCTGAGAATTACAGTTTATCTTACTGAATTAACAAATTCGATTTTGAAAGGCAGAGTTCCATACCCTAGAAGTATTTTTTTTTTATTAGCCTTTTTATGTTTAGATCGGGGTAGGATCTTCATACACACGTAAGTTCGTATTATTAAAAGAATATAGCTTAATTAAATAAAATGGAACAATGGTGAAGGAAGATTGTTTGTTACCTTATATTACTAGATAACGTTGACAGCAGGAGGTGATGGCTGACGCATTTTCGCTTTTTCTTAGCGCATACATTTCCATCTATTGGCACACACACTCAAAATCTGTTTTTTGTTAGAGAGCAGTCAACCTTCTACTTTTCCATCTTTTTTTAATCTGAACTCTCAAAAAAAAATCACATTCTTTTCGTGGAGCAAAAAAAAGGATGGAATCATTTTTCCCTTTTCACATAAAATTAAGGCCTTATACATTTTAACTTCTTGAAAATTTGCATGTTTCGGCCATACCTCTGATTTTAGAGAGATGACCATTGGCAGGCGGGAGAAATTTGGTACTCCCCTTGAGTGTTTCATAGGCCAGTCGGTACAATAGCGATTCCTCTTGACGCCGTGCTATGTCTGGGAGGTAAAGATGCTTTGACTTGGGAGGTCTTCGTGCCTATTTAAGCTCTCATAAATAAATGTGTCATATTATTGTTCTGACAATTTTCTCCATGACATTTTTATTAGGTGTAGTTAAATCATTCGTGGGAACGGAAAAACAAATATTTACTTGACTGCCGTGGTTCACTTTGTTCCACAATTATCTACCTGTATGCGCTGATCCTAAAATGGATCTTTAATTTGTATTGTTCACTGTTCACTGATTAAAATGATACCAAATACTCTGCTAATATGCAGAAAAAAAACCAAATACTTTTTTTTTTTATAGTGTGTGCTAGTTTAGATCTAGATGGTGGTATTTCTCACCATCATCTCTTCCCCCGACATTAGGAAAAAAAAAGGTCAACAGTATCTTTTTTTTTTTTTTTTTTTTTTTTTAAACATATACGTAGCCACAAAGTACTTGATGAAAGTCCATCGTAGTATTGTATTGAAGATCAAAACTGAAAATGTTCAAATAGAATAGTCTAAGAACGTGGGATTGTAGTTCCGAATGAATGAAATTAGCAAAACCAGAAAAAGTTCTCCACATTTTTGAAATAAAGCGTATTCAAAAGTTCACTGTTGAAGAATCTGATGAAAGACATGACTTCTTCAGCAAGTTATCATGTGTAGTTGGTTTTAATCTCCATTGTTCCAAAAAAAATTTATTAAAATTTTAAGTTTTAATAGGTCCAAATCCAAATAAAGCATAAAAATTTGAATAAGCCAAATAATAAAATAAAATGCCCGAGAGAGGAAAGAAAAAAAATTAATTTTCTTTTCCACTCTTATATTTTAGTTATTACATACATATAAATTGGCAAATCTTTTATTTTAGTTATTACAGGCTAATTAGCTACCCATACGTTGAAACACAATATACAGAATCATTTAAAACAAATACTCAATATAATCAGTAAATTGTATGCATTGTATAATTAATACCATACATTAAAAATATATATATATATATATTATATCAAAAACATAGAGAGAAAATAGATATACATAATCTCACATGAAATGTCTCTCTTGAGCAAAAAGGCAAACATCTTTATTTTATTTTATATAATATACATAAAGAAAATGTTATGTGAAAAAAATCTTATCATTCTTACTAAAACAATTTTGTTTTGGGATCTTATAAAAGGATGACTTTTCTGAATGAAAGATATTTTCAATAATAATATATTTTCATAAAAGAAACAGGTCTAAAAAATGAATTTTCTTCTTTCCTTTGCTACCAAAATTTTAACTATCCATTGGTAAAATCAAAACAAATACAATTTCACTGTCCGGCTCCTAGAATGAACAAGGTTGAAAGAGAACGAAGAAAAGAAAAAGAAGAAAACAAAAAAATCTCCTCTTTTTCCTATCGATCCATCAAAGTGCTAAGGGGAAGGATTTCGAATGACAGCTACTGAGCTCACCTGTGGAAAAATGACCCCTTTTTTTTTTTTTTTTTTTTTTTTTTTTAACTTTCGTATCCAGGTGTACACAAGGGAAGATTTGCGAAAGGCATGTACTAGCGATCGTTGCTATCCCTTAGGTGTATGATTACTAAACTCCTGGATTTTCGACTCTACAAAAAGGGGTTACAGTGAAATGGTTGATTGCACGTGAAATTTGTGAAGTGCAGTCATCGCGAATTACGGCTGTTTTCTTTTTTTTTTTTTTTTTAATAAAAATAATACTGAGTGGTTATCAAAAAAGTCGTGTATACCCGGCTTGGATTGATTATATATATAGCCAGGGTATGTAATAATTAATACTGTATATCTGCTTAATTACAGAAAATAGTTTCTATAAAAAAAAATCGGTACACGTGGTAACGCGGTCAAATCAGTTTGCATCGCACTATCTTCTCGTCAATTTATATATTTATTTAATTATTTATATTATGTATATAAAACTTAATGTATTATAATAATATTATTTTTTTTGGTAATAAGTGATTTTGTAGACGATTTAAGTTAGCGAGAACAAGCATTGCTTTGCACAAACGAAAATGTGCATGCAAATGCAAGAGTAAAGTGTTTATTTAATTATTTATTCTTCTGCCTATTATTATTTTTAAATATATTAACGTGTAAATATACATATTTAAGGAATGGAAAGCGAGCGTTCGCTTTTCTTTTCTCTTATTTTTTTTTATAAAATATTACATATAATAGTTAGAGAAAAAAAAAGATTAAACAAATTCTTTTTTTTTTGTAAAGTTTGGAAATTTAGTTAATTAGAAATATCTCAGCTAAATGCATTATTAGATGCTCTGCGCAGATAGTCTCAATTTCGCCTGCGAAAACGAGACTTTAACATCAAATAAATTGCTGAAATGATCATTGACATGTATACAACACCTATTATTATTATTTTTTTTTTAGTATGGAATAAGTTACCTAAATATTTAAAGTATAAATTAAACATCCAATTTATGTTTTGTAATAATTGAAACGTTCAATGGTATTTTTAATTTTTATTTTTTTTTTGTAATTAAATTATCTGAAATGTTAATCCTTAGGGACAACTAATAATTTTTTTTACTTGTTTGTTTTATAATATGAAATCGTACAATTATTCTAAAATTAAAATTGAAACGCGTTGTTCTAACCAAGTTATAGATTATATCATAAATATTAAACTAAAATAATTTTGTAAAATCTGACCAATTTTTTTTGTTATAATAATTCAAGTGGATTCGTCAATCCGTGGCTTTAAGCAAAGGACGAATTAATATAAATATTGGTCAATATAAAATGTTGTATTATTATTATTTATATTTGTGTCGCCGAGTGAATAGATGTTGACTTGTAATTTTAAATCGATTAGTTATATGTTTTGTGCTACATATAAAGACTTTTATTTTCACTTTTAGTAGAGGGGGTAAAGTTATATATTAAAAATTTTTTGTTTTGTTATATAAATTAGTATAAAATGGGATTGAAAGGGTGACACCATGGCAAGCTGCCTCTGTTTTTATTTTTACCGTAATTATTATTATTTTTTATTTATTTAACGTGCATGTTTGTTCATAACTCCCTCTGACGAGCCAAATCCCTCAGTAGTACACTGTGTAGCAAAGAAAAAAACTTGCAGTATCCTCCCTAAACGATCATTTTTTTTAAAATAGTAACCTGTCCTCAATGTACTGTAAATAAACAATAATGGAATATTATAAAATGTGTACTAAACTAAAGAAAAATAAGACATCTATAATCAATAAAAAATTAAAATAAATATATACATATTGCCTTGATAGCAATAAAAGAGAAAAAAAAATTTCTCGCTTCCCTATCTAGGAATTTATGTGTATAGTCTGTGATTCCACTTTCGTTGGTGAAAACAACTTATTTATATGGCGTTTAATAGTCGCTTTATCTGGGAATGCAATTTCCTTTAATAGGTAATTGTTATTCCTAAGCTTCCTTACCACCTCAAATGGTCCCAAGAATTTTGGCTGAAGTACGCCTGGTTTACCCACGACTTTTAAGTAGCATTCTTGTCCCGTTTGTAGAAATTTTACTTTTTGGACTGGGGTACTGTCGATGTACTCTGCCGTAATTTTTTCTTGGTTTTGTAAAGCTAGTTTCTTTATTTCCTCAATATGTTGGACTCTATTTTTAACATAGGTTTTGACAATTATGTCTTGGTCGGGCAAGTGTATGGAAAAAGGGGTTCTTACTTCCCTACCAAAAAATAGAAGTGCCGGAGAAAAACCCGTAGCTCTGTGCGGTGTGCTGTTATAATTAATTTTAAAAAAATCAATCCTGGTATCCCATTCCAGAGAGTTTTTACACATGGCAACAATTGAATTTTTTAATATTTTATTAGATTTCTCACAGAGCCCATTACTGCGTTGATTATTCACGGACGTAAAATCTAGGTCTATGTTAAGAGAATCCATGTATTCTTTGAATAAATCGGAGTGAAAATACCGGCCATTATCCAATTTTATGAATCGCGCCAATCCGAAATTACTAAAATAACGATTCAATACATTTAGAAGTGTTTGTGATTCACAATTGCGAACCGGTACAGCCTCTAAGAATCTTGATGTGGAATCAATAATCATAAATACAAATTTATTTTTGCGTAGCGTCATTGGAAGCAAACCAATTAAATCTATATGCAAAACTGATCCGATTTCTTTATCTTTGATTATTTGTTGTGTGGGAACTTTAATAGTTTGATGTTGTTTAGTCGTGTTACATGGTATACATTTAGTACAATAATTCTTTACATCCCTGTACATCCCGTGCCAGTAGAATCTAGCTTTTATTATTTGATAAGTTTTAAAAAATCCGAAATGTGGTTTATGAACTTCCTGTATTATTTCAGCTTTAAGTTTATCCGGAGCAATTAATAGTTCATTTGTATCAGAGCCTGGCTTTAATATTAATATTTCTTTTTGATTGAGAGTGAATTTCTTAGTGGTTTTGTTTTGTTTGTCAGTTTTAATTTTGTTTATTATTTTATTCAATTTTTCGTCTTCTAATTGTTGTAGTTTAATGTTTTCATCTGATAGAGCTTTGTTTACCGTAAACAATGAATTTTGCAATTTTTCTCTTGAAATTATATTATTAATGTTCCTCGAAACATAATCAGCAGGATTTTTAGATCCCTCGATATGCTGAAAAGAGTAATTAAAAGGGGACAAATTGTCCAACCACCTTGCTACAATGTCTGGTTGCTTTTCCAAATTTAAAAAATACGTTAGCGCTTTGAAGTCTGTATAAATATTAAATTTTCTCCCTGCGAGAATATGCTTGAAATACATCACCGCTTCATGAACCGCCAGTAGTTCGAGTTTGAAACTGGGGTAGTTCTTTTCGGGATCCCTTAATTTTCGCCCAAAATGTTCAATTGACAGCTGTTCTCCGTCGTATTCCTGTGATAAAATTCCAGAAATAGCTGTTTTAGAAGCGTCTGTGATTAAAATGAAATCTTTTGAGAAATCCGGGGGTTTTAATGTGGGATTTTTAACTATCGCTGCTTGGATTTCTTTGAAAGCATTTTCTTCTATGTCAGACCATTTAAATTTCACTTTGTCTTTAGTAAGATTAATTAATGGGTCAACTATTTTAGAATAGTCTTTAATAAGCGATCTAAAATAACTCGAAAGACCAAGTAGAGATTTAACTCCCTTCTTATTTTCAGGTTTAACTAAATTTTGAATTTTATCTATGTTTCTTTTTGAAGGAGAGTATCCTTCGCTGTTTAGGGTGAAACCGAGAAATTCGATTTCTGGCATACAGACTTGTATTTTAGTAGGCTCAATAGTTAAATTATTTTCAATATAAAAGCTTTAAGGACTTTGTCTAACAGATCTAACATTTCTTCGAGTGAGTCGGCTGCTAGGATCACATCGTCAATAAAATACGCGACTTGATCTTCATTAAAGTGGCCCAACACTTTATCAATTAATTCTGCAAACACCGCAGTACTGAGGCGCGTTCCGAAAGGCAATCTTAAAAAGGTGAATTTACCGTACTCCGTTATGAAAGCTAATTTTTCAGTGTCTTCTTCACGTAAATTTATTTGGAAAAACGCACTGTGTAGATCCAGTACTGTACAATATTTTTTTCCACTCATTCTCCGCAGAATCTCTTTAATTTCGGGTATGGGGTACGCATAATTTTGAAGTATTTCATTTAAAAGTCTATAATCGACCGCCATACGATATTTAACTTCATTAGCCTGTTCGTTTTTCTGCAAAGATTTTTTTTAACGAAAATAACAGGGAAAGCGTAATCAGAGTTGGATTTACGAATGATATTTGCTCTCAAAAGTTTTTCAATTTCTTTTTTAGCATACTCTTTAACATTGTGTGCAGTTTTGTATGGTTTAGTCTGCAGAGGATAATTATGTATTAAATTAAATATTGGGACGACTAATGAAGATTGTCCGAGTGTATCGTAATTCTTAGAAAAGATATGTGCATTATTTAGAAGTATTTTTTTTAATTTTTCTGCTGTGTCCGAGTCTAAATGTTGTAAATTAAAGTCGTCTGATCTAAGTTCTGCTTTTCTCCGTTCACGAACTTGCTCTAAATTCAGATTATTAATGTGCACTACCTGCTTCGTTACTTCCTTACCCTCAGTGTCAACTGATTTTATTTCAAAATGTTTAGAAATTTTGCCAATGTTCATTCCCTTTGTTAAGATTAATTTTTGTTGTGATTTGTTAGTGATTATTATATGAATTTTATTATCATTGGCAATTTCATGAATTGATGTTTTATAATGAATTTTCATATTATGTTTAATCGGTTCCAAGAGTATTGTATTTGTAGTCGCGAATTTATCTGGATCTAATAGTAATGCAACAATTTTTTTTTCGCCTGGTAGTAACTCCGTTGTCTGTGTTAGTTTTGCTGTAACAAAATTTTTGTGCGAGATGCGTTTTTTTTCTTTTTGCGTATTGTTTCTTTATTTTGATTCTCATTAGAGTTAGCAGTTAAGTTACTTATCAGACTTTGAGGTTCATTTTCTAGAAATTGAAGTGCAATGTTTTTGTTTTTTAATTTCATGGTTTTATCTTCAAAATCTAGGATAATATTGTTTGTTTTGAGGAAATCGAATCCCAATAGCATATTGTAGTTCCGACCAAAATCTTGAGTTGTAACATAGAATGCCCCCGATACAAAAACGTTTTCCAATTTGAAAGTTAATTTAATGCATTGCTTAAAAGAGATTGTCGAATTTGTTAATGTTTGAATTTTTACCTGGTTACAGAGATTTTTATATTTTACGTGTGCATTCTTTAATTGTTCGAACAATATAGGTGATGCCAAAGTTACTGCCGCCCCACTGTCTGTCAAAGCATTAATCTTAACACCATTAATTTCAAAAGTAATAATCGGAAGTTGAGAATTGTCATTACTTTTGACACTAGCAATAATTTTGTTATTTTTTTTAGACCCACAGTGAGACTTACGCGGGTGCCTTGTATTTGAGAATGTAAGTCCCGACTTTAGTTTCCCTTATTGTTACTAGAATTCTGATCATGATCTTTATCTTGTTTATTGTTTTCAAATGTCTGCTGTGAATTTTTTTTTTGTATAATCATGTTTTTTATAATTATTTTGCTTGTAGCCCCCTCTATGCCCTCTATAATTTCTTCGCTGGTCATATGATCTCTGTTCGTTGATATTGCCTCCATAATTTCCGAAACTGGGATATGATATTGGCATAAATTGTTGGTGGGGTGGGGGTGTTGGTTGGTGGGGTGCATAGTACATGTACTGAGGAGCAGAATATTGCATAGGGTTGAAGTTTTGGAGCGTGTAATTTGGGGTTTGCTGAAAGTTTCCCTGAGCTTGTTGGTTTTCCCCTTGATAAAAATTTGGTTTTTCGATTTGAATATTCTCAGGAATTTTTTTATTTTCGTCCACATAATGACTGCTGTTTTGTTCGTTGCCCTTGTAAAACCAACAATGTGGGTTCGTATGGGATGTGGATTTACAGTACTTGCAAAACCTAGTTGTATCATTGTTAGTGGCATTTACCTTTAATTTTATGTTATTTAATTCCGCGGTTAATAATTTTATATTCTCTGCACTTTCTACATTGAGTTTAAGCAGTTCATTTAACAAATCAGAATCTTTAGTTTTGGAAATGTTGTTGATGTCCTTTAGATTGACATGTGAATAAGCCTCCTCTAATTTTAAAGCTATGTTGCACGCTGTTTTAAAGTCCGGCGGAGAGTTTTTTCTTACTTCCAGACTTAAATCACTACGAATTGATTCCAAAAACTGAGATAATTTGATCATTTCCATGAATGTAGAGCTGTTGTTAGCTCCTATATCTTGCCCACTTTTTTTTAGATAAAGGTCTGCTGCCGCATTAAATTCTAATATAAATTCGTTCATGTTTTGTTCCGGTTTTTGTTTCAGATTGCAAAATTTCTTTTGCGCTTCTAGAAATGTGGTTTTGGGTTCGAATAATTGTTTTAACTTTGTTTTAAAGGTTTCTAAGTTCTGTTCCACGAACAAATTTTGATCCCTCATCAATTTATCTTTAGCAGGTCCTACAATTTTCGCCTTTAATATAGTTAATTTAGAATCATTATTCAATTCAGTTTTGTTGATGAGATTGTCAAATTGTAAGAAAAAATGGTTAATATTTGCTTCCTTTTTTCCATCATAGTATGGAATCAGATTAATTAGGCTATCTGCATTTGGGGTGTCCATTGTAGTAATTTTAGGAGTAGCTTTTTCAGAATTTATAATTTTCTTCTCTTTCTTTTTTTTCTTATTATTATTATTCTTATTATTACAAATAATATTAGTGTCTACAGTTTGATTATTTAATTCGCGTAATTGTTGTCTAGTTTTGACACCAGTATCTATTCTACTAATTCTTTGACTTTTACGCTTATTCATCCAATTAAAGTACAAAAATCATAAAATAGAGAGAGAGCAAAAAAAAAAAAAAATTGTTTAACATAAAATAAAAGATACCCAATGGTGAATTGTTATGCACTGTTCGAGAAATTAATTATATATATATATATATATATATATATTGTTATTATTATTTTTTTTTTTTTACAACAGTTGTTGAAAACAAGTATATATAATATATGTCATTTCAATATTTGAGCATTATTATGTATTTATTTTATATTTGCTGCTGTTGCAGTATATGTAACACAAGTCATATTTTCAATTATTTTGTTAATACAAATCAATCCAATAACACTTATTATTATTTAATATATCATTATATATTTAGTGAGGTACCCAAAAAGAATTGCCAAGTATATGCATGTTACAGAGTGTATATGAAGATTCTCCAATGAATGCTTAATTTTTTTTTATTAGTTGTTGAAAAGAGGAAAAAAAAATTTCAAAAGAATTTTAAAATTAAGAACATTTATGTTAGCAAAAAAAAATTCTTTTTGCAGTCTTAATATTGCATATATATTTTTATATTTAAAAAAAATTATACAATAACCTAAAGTTCTATTTCTAAAATTAAATTAATATATTAAAATAATTTAGAAAGAGGTAACGGTACCACTTCTAATTCTGTAAACCCTATGATGGAATGCTACAGAGTGATCAATTAAATTATTTGAATTTATGTCTAACTGCATAGGATTTACCACTATGTTGCTGTTTATTGGTTAATATGAGTATTTTAAATTATCCGAGACGTATAGTATTTATTTTGCACCTATGACTCTAAGGATCTGATATGATAATTTATACTTAGAAAATTTTATTAGACAAATTATCAATTAATTATAGAAAAGAAAAAGTTGCGTTGTGAATTATTTTTGAAGTTCGGATCCTCTTTGAGCCAATTACAATCATCAAAGGTTACCTGCAGAGAGTTATGTAACATTAAATAAATAATGGCTTATTTTAAAACCTAGATTGTAATATTAAAGAAAACATTTCCTAAAAAAAAAGAATTAATATTAATTCAATAAATTAAGTAAACAAAAGGAAAACTGACTAAAATTAATTGAATATAAAATTGAGTTTATTTACAAGATAATTATAAGCATTTAATTAGAAAACAAACATAAATGTTTAAAAAAAAAAAACATATTCAATCCTAGTTGAGAACTGTATTCTCAACATTTATTTTCTGAGAATTACAGTTTATCTTACTGAATTAACAAATTCGATTTTGAAAGGCAGAGTTCCATACCCTAGAAGTATTTTTTTTTATTAGCCTTTTTATGTTTAGATCGGGGTAGGATCTTCATACACACGTAAGTTCGTATTATTAAAAGAATATAGCTTAATTAAATAAAATGGAACAATGGTGAAGGAAGATTGTTTGTTACCTTATATTACTAGATAACGTTGACAGCAGGAGGTGATGGCTGACGCATTTTCGCTTTTTCTTAGCGCATACATTTCCATCTATTGGCACACACACTCAAAATCTGTTTTTTGTTAGAGAGCAGTCAACCTTCTACTTTTCCATCTTTTTTTAATCTGAACTCTCAAAAAAAAATCACATTCTTTTCGTGGAGCAAAAAAAAGGATGGAATCATTTTTCCCTTTTCACATAAAATTAAGGCCTTATACATTTTAACTTCTTGAAAATTTGCATGTTTCGGCCATACCTCTGATTTTAGAGAGATGACCATTGGCAGGCGGGAGAAATTTGGTACTCCCTTTGAGTGTTTCATAGGCCAGTCGGTACAATAGCGATTCCTCTTGACGCCGTGCTGTGTCTGGGAGGTAAAGATGCTTTGACTTGGGAGGTCTTCGTGCCTATTTAAGCTCTCATAAATAAATGTGTCATATTATTGTTCTGACAATTTTCTCCATGACATTTTTATTAGGTGTAGTTAAATCATTCGTGGGAACGGAAAAACAAATATTTTCTTGACTGCCGTGGTTCACTTTGTTCCACAATTATCTACCTGTATGCGCTAATCCTAAAATGGATCTTTAATTTGTATTGTTCACTGTTCACTGATTAAAATGATACCAAATACTCTGCTAATATGCAGAAAAAAAACCAAATACTTTTTTTTTATAGTGTGTGCTAGTTTAGATCTAGATGGTGGTATTTCTCACCATCAGTAATGAATCATTTTTCATGTGGCATTATTAACATATGAGAAGGGAAATATATGGAAAAAAAATAATAATAAGACATACTAAAATTAGAAAAAGAAACATGATACATAAATAATAAAAAGAGATACATTGTGGTGGGCTTTATGAAATACTTTCCAACGCTATCACACTATTCTTAAGTCATTTCATGCGTATAGTAAACCGAGATATCTAAATAAAACACATTACACTAAACATTTTTTTATACTTATAACCGTTAATGTACGTGATTTCTTGCATGTAGCCCTGTATACGCGTACTACTCATCTCATTATATACACTAAAATTAGTTAAGTTTTAAAATGCATTAAGACCGAGATAAAGTAAATATTCTTTATTTTCCTATAGTCTGAGAATATGTCCTACATATCATGTTTGCACTGAAATTACTAGTTAAGTTTTAAAAGTAGTTCGGATCGAGATGAAATTAATTTTCTGAACACATATATTTGTATATAATTTATTTTAACATCTATATATTTTTTTAAATAATAAAAATTGTATGAAAAATGAGCAGGTCCACTAAATATTGTTTCACTGCGCATGCGCGAATGCAATCAAAATACACTGTGCATAATATATTTGCTAAATGTATAGAGCAACTTTTGTGAAACTTTCAAAAACATAGCTTGAAAATTCTGATAGTGATAGTCGATAGAATAAGCTTGAAATTCGCTATTCCCAAAAGGAAGCAAAAAGATGAAGGGCGGTATCCATATATACAATGAGAGACACTTCATTCTGGTTAGTTCCTATTTGAGAACACCATTTGGCGAAATCTTGCCAAATCGTCGATAGTCAGCCAGGTGTAGCTCTTTTATTGTTGGAAAGGCTGAGCTATGATATTTTTTGTGATGACGCGTTTGTTACGTATGACGTATTTGTTACGTCATCAAGTGATTCTTTATTCGATGTTTATTTGTATTTTAATGCTGTTTTAATGATTTATTAGTTATTTAAAACAGTTTTTAAAAATATAATTAAATAACACTTACGTCATTAAATGGATATGTCATGATATTAAAAGAAAAAAAGCATTGAAAAAATTTCATCATCTGCTTAAATGCAGATGATTTATTTTTAAAGCTGATTTTTTCAGCAGATGCAGATGATTTTTATTTAAAGCTTGATTTTTTCTTCTTTTTTTTAATGTTTGTGAGTGGTTACGCTTGTTACTTTAGAACAGTATAAAAATTAATTGACTGCAGTTTTTATGGAAGTCTTATGTTCACGAAGCGATCATACATGCGGTAAAATGATCGCCGCATTTACAAATTTTGTGTATTTTTTGTGATCGCTATACAACGAGGTTTCTGCATCCAGAGATGTCTTTTTTCGGTTTCATGTTCGTGAAGCGATCATACGTCAGTATAGTGATCGCGGCATTAACGAATTTCGTGTATTTCTTGGGATTCCGATACGACGAGGTTGCTGTATCCTGCAGTGATGTTTTTTTTTTTTTTTTTCGGTTTCGTGTTCTCGAAGCGATCATACGTGCGGTACAGTGATCGCGGCATTAACGAATTTCATGTATTTTCGTTTTTTCAACTTCAGATTAATCGTTAACTTTAATGTAATATCGATGAAATGTGTATAAAAACGTTGTTTTTTACTGCTCATATTATCTTTTTTATATCTATCTTATTAAATTTGTCAAATAAAATATTTTATTTCACTCATAAATGCAATAGCTAAAAAAAATCAACTGTGTATAGTTTAATTTAATAATTCTGTATTTAAATTATCATTCTTTTGTCCAAATTATTTTGAACGAATCAAATTTTACATACGTTACATTGTTACTCTCGTATAAATGCAATCTATTTTTCAGTGACTTTTTATCGCTAAATCCATAACTTTTCCTATGTGTAACTATTTAAAAATTAAGAATGGCAACATTTTACCACTTGCTTATTGTGGGTTATCTTGTGGGTTATAATTTATAATATGATAAATTTAAGTAAACAATTTAGAAATCGCCAATGTGGCATCATTTTTAAAAAGCACCACATAGTGGCTTGAAATAGGATTATGCCCTTCATTCTTATTATGTCAACTTTCATAAGCTACTATATTTGATACAACCCATCATCTTTTTGCTGCCTTTTGGGAACAGCGAATTTCGAGCTTATTCTATCGACGATTACTATCAGAATTTTTAAGCTATGTTTTTGAGCGTTGGTCTACACATTTAGGTAATATATTATGCCCAGTATATTTTGATTGATTTCGCGCATGCGCAGTGAAACAATATTTAATAAACCTGCTCATTTTTCATCCAATATTTATTACTTTTTAATTCTGATTGCAGGGTATTGTATATAATGTTGTGTGTCATCGTTCCTGAAAAGAAAATTCTTTTATATTAAGAACTCTGAAAATTATAAGCAAAACACTTGGTGAAATTTGGAATTGTTTTTATAAAAAACCTCAATTTCTCCACGAGTATACGTGCTATCCTCATAAAAATGAACATAGTTTATTAAAAGAAGCCTCCTAAGCATGTGCTACCGTTTCAACGCTTTTGTGATATTAGTTTTTACAGGGTTATCCAAAAGATATTCGTTTTTCTTCAATTTGTTGACGGCCCCTTATGGGGTTTTGTGAAAAAATCTTCGCGGAAATATATGACATCTATCATGTTGTTTTCACTCCTGAAGTTTCAGGATAATTCCTCATGTATCTTTCCAGATATTTAACAAAACGTCTAAACTCGCAAGTGACCGGTCATCATTGGCCATATAGTGTACATACTAAATAGAATGCTAAATTTTAGTTCAGTTAGGAAACGCGTAGCACAGTTTAAGATTTACCTTCTGCAATTTCGACAACAAACGGAAATGTACTCGAGAACTTTTGTGCTGCCCTGTATTTGTATACAATCTATACAATTTATACACACCAAGTAATAGACAAAAAATGAGTTAAATTTAAAAAGTCCTTCCGGCCTGTACCGGGAGGAAAAGGTAGCTTTCCTATATCTTCGTTTTAAAATTTTAGCTAATGTTACACGAAAACAGCAAGTTAAAATGCAAAGAAACGTTTACAAAATATTCCTTAATACTGAATTTGAATAAGAAATTCACCAAATTATTGAGCAATAGCCAAATTGGCTTCATTTATGAAGACTTAGTTTGGTCGCCAAATTTGGCAATATTTCGCCAAATGTCGCCCATTTTGCCAATTTTGGCGCCAATGTCGCCAATTTTGGCGCTAACGGATATGAATATATAGTTTTATGCGTATGATTGGGAAAATTATTACAACAATGAAAGAAAATAATTTGCAAGCAATGGCGTTAATGTGCTGTTTTGTTTCAAAATGTCAGCCACCCTAGAACTTCAAACTGCTCTATCTCAGCCATTTTTTAAGATAGAGGTAAACTAAAATATGCTCTGGAATCCTTGTATCAAGGCCTAACACGTAATTAAAAAATAAATTTGAATTTTTAATTTTTTGTATATTTATTTTAGTTTTAAATTTTTAAATGGCCGCCATCTTGAAACAAAACGGCGGAACAAGCTGGCCAACGAACTCGGTCGAGACATTGGTGAGTTTAATACACACAATTAGTTTCATCAAAATCGATTTATAAATACGAGCGTTATCGTATGACATAGGTCAGATATATATATATATATATATATATATATATATATATATATATGGATATATCTATATATATAAATCAACATTTGAGCGGAGAGTGGTTTTGAGGTCTGGGGGTCATGATCGGTGAAAATATATCGAAATTTTCCGGAACTGCTTTCCTCCGAACGGCTGCAATAGGTAGCTTTATACTTTTTAGTATTGAAAGCTACCTAAAAGGCGTTCAGCAACTGAAAAAGCATTCCCAGCAATTATTATTAATAAGCAGTACTTTAACCGAATTCTTTTGTGTGTCCCTGTAAATGAACGATGAAAGTTATACACAATACTCTATAATAAGCCTCTTGTAATCCACGTTAGTGATATATATCAATTTCAATATGTTTGAAATAGTGAAACATTATTAAAATAAACTGCAAACGATTTTTCTTCATAATCCGTATTGTAACGAAATTCTTTTGAGTGTCCCTGTAAAGGAACTATAAGTGCTATGCACACCACATTCTATAATTAGTCTCTTGTAGTGCATCTCAGTGATATATATCAATTTCAATATGTTTGAAATTGTGTAACATCATTAAAATAAACCGCAAATGATATTTCCCCATAGACCGCAATGTAACGGAATTCTTTTGAGTGTCCCTGTAAGAAAACTATAAGTGCTACACACTTCATTTTCAATACCGAACACGCCACAGTAAGCCTCAATAACATATCAATTGCATGACGATCCGAGCATATTTACGCGAGTTAGAGCACGGACAGACAGACAAACCGAATTCATAAACACTTTTCAGTGTTTTGTTGAAAAGTGTTAAAAAGGGACAAATGTTTCTGAATTTAGAAAAATATAATATAACCACGAAAAATATATACAATAACCTTTTCTGAATTACCCACGATAACCAAACGCGTTCATTATCTTTTTTTTAGAAAAGACAGAAACCAATATATTTGTGAGATTTAAAGAAGCTATTACAAAAACAAAGCTTTTTTTTATGCCACTATTTTTGAAAGCATTTGTGACTATTTTTTATAGCGTATTAATCAGTTTTCTTAAACCAGAACACCTATTTTTCGTATGCTATCAATTCTGAAGTAAACATTTTCATGTTCAACAAACGTGTTTTACAGACAAACATGATAAATTAACAGCACTGACATTAACATTAACATTATCAAATTATTTTAAAATTTCCATTTTCTCTAATGAAATTGCTTTTTGGTTTTCTGGACATTTTGGGAGCATGTTAAGTGTTAACAAGAAAACGAAAGAAAAAATAGAAATCGCGCTCAAACGTGGATTAAATTGCAACGAAATCAAGTAATGAAGCGAATTTTACTATTCTCACACTTGTCTCGTGAGCAGACCACCCACTGTCCATTCTTTTCGTTCTAACCCTTCCACAGGTTCCACAAACTTGAAATAACCCCTGTAGCAGCCACACATGTTCTTTGTCCTTCATCTTTCCCCAAATATTGCTAGCAGAAAAAAAAAGAACGACGCTGGGGGCGGGAATTATGAGAAAATCGGTTATGGCATGAAAGAAACGACGTATAACTGAAGTTATGCGTCGTATAAATGAAGCATTACAACATTGAAATATATAGGGATGAATCGGGACCACACTGAAATGGCGTACGAATGTAAAAGACGTATAAATGAGAAACGTATAAACGGTGCTTTGCTGTACTATACTTTCTGATGTTTGCTATCCCTAATGCTACCTCAATGTTGCTAGATTGTGAATTTTTTAAAATTCAAAATAACTACCATTTTTTAATAGTAATATTTTTTTTATTTAATCACGGAATGTCTGTCATTACATAAAGTGAAGATTACTATTCTGAAATAGTGGTAGACATTTTGAATTTAAAAAAAAATCCTCCAACTTGGGAACACCGCAGCCACGGTTAGTGCAGTTCTGTTTGAGCAAAGCGTATTTTCATGAACTGAATTAAACATAGAAAAAATGACAAAGGCCACAAATGGCGGGCCACAGATAAGTTGTCGGCAGGCTACGTGTTTGACATTCCTGCTGTAAAGGAACAATATTAGCTACTTATTCTATACTCCTGAAAAAATATGTTGTAGTCAACCTCAGTGATGCATATCAATTTGAGTATGTTTGAAATACCGTAACACCAATAAAATGCACCACAAACGATTTTTCCCCGTAGGCCATAATGTAACGGAATTTTTTTGTGTGTCCCTGTAAATGAACTACAAATGCTACACACTCCATTTTAAATAACGAACATTCTAAATTCCAATAACATATAAATATTGCAATGCAATCCAAGTATATTTATGAGAGAGGGGAGACTGGTCAGACGTAATTCAAAAACACTTTTCAACTATATTGAAAAGTGTTTAACAAGAAACCAATTGTTCATAGAAAGAATTGGGAAATTAACATTTGTAAACCAGATACAATAATATTAAACTGAGGATCAGACAGAGTTGCCAATTTGGCCTTTTTTTAAATTCAAAAATTTGAATTCACACCAGAAAGTCATAGTAGTAAGTTCTATTTTATTTAATGACAGACATATCACGATTACATGAATAAAAAATTCTTTCTTTAAAATTTCCGGTAAGAATTTTGAATATCTGAATTTTAAAAAAGGCCAAACTGGCAACCCTGGAACCAGATTTAGGGAAGGGCAACAGGCAGTGTTGCATTCAGGCATTTTTCTCCAGGAGGGATTTCTGTAGCTTAGGGGGGGGGGGGGAGACATTGTAGAGTTCCGGACGGGGGGGAAAGGGGGAATTGCACTTTTTAACCATTAAAAGCATTAAAATCTTCCACAGGGGGACCTTTCGACCCGGAATTCAACACTGGCAACAGGGACTGAAATTCTGTGTCCATCATCTTCAAACAAGATAACAGAACCATAAAATTTAATATTTTTATTAAAAATATTCTTCAATAATAAAGAGCTATTTCAGTCTGTATGACTTATCCCCTATCTATATCTATACTACAGAAAACTTTATTTAATAATTTTTTATATGCGTAAAGCTTTGTGCGCTTCTTTATCCTTGTTATAACAAAACTCAAATTATTTCAATTTACGGTAAAACATTTATTTTTTAGCCTTCTATAAAAATTGAAACAGAAAAGCAATAATTTAACTGAGAGTAATAATAGCAATGAGTTGTTAATTTTTAAATAGTGTGTGTGGGGGGGGGGGGGGGGAGAGCAGAAAAAAATAAAACCATTCTAAATATTGATTTTACTTGCTTTTTATATTATTATTAGGTGCGTTCGTAATTATATAAATATGTAGCTCCTTCTCAGAGCCGTCCTTAGGGGTGTGCGACAGGTGCGGCCGCACAGGGCCTCGCGCTTAGTAAGGCCTCGCGCTCAGAAAAAAAGTTTTTTTTTCTTATTTCATAAAAAATAAAAATATAAATTTAGCGTTTGCATAAATATTAAAATATTTAGCATTTATTGAGTAATTCACTTTATTTCGCATAAGATTTTTATAAGTTAAGTGTATTATATTGTTCCTTAATGCTAAAAATGATAGTTGATTCTGCTCTTTTCTCAACATACTATATACTTATTTAAAATGCAACAGGTTACAAGTGTGATACTTTTCAGGAATGAAGTTGAACTAGTTCATGCCACTATACTTAAGATAATCAATAAAAGCTATAGGTCTACACGGGCCGAAATTTCCAGGTCTTGGCCAGTAACTTTGATTTTTCAAATGCAACGCTCACTTTTAATATTTTATTTGAGTTCTTTGGATGAAAGCAGCCCGATAAAAGGTATATAGTTTATGTACTTTTTCTTAAATTTTCATAGATATGAAAAAAAAGTGAATTTTAAAAAATGAATTAAAATCTCACAGGGAAAAGTACCGGGAACATTCAATTAATTACAAGAAAAATATTTCGAAATTCTAAACATAAAATAAACTTACTTTATTCAAAGAAAATTTTAGGATTTTTTTCGGTTGTTGTCTGATTTTATTTTCTGTGGTGCCAACGAATGCAGGAGATGGTTGGTTCCCTTAGATCGTTGAAAAGTAAAAATTCTCCATATCTCGAAAACTGGTTATAAGATGGGGCTTTGAAAGCACATAGCCAGGTTTTCAAGGGCACGGATTCTTTTTATGAAAAAAAATAATGCATATCATAATTCGTAAAATTTTTAAATATAAATTTTTTAATAATTTTCGTAATTAAAAATATGTTTTTGAATTGAAAAAAATGCCTGGAACTTGTTTTGGTCTGTTCATTGTATCTTGCTAAAAGAGAAACATTCGAATTGGATGATTTTTTGGAAATATATAAATTATAGTTTTTCACGCGCATTTAACATTAGCATCTTCAAATTTTGACCTTTTCTAACTCTGTGAAGATTTAAGAAAAAGTAGACAAACGAAACCTTTTCCGGACTGCTTTGATCCAAGGAAATCAAATAAAGTGTCAAAAGTGAATGTTAACATATGAAAAATGAAAGTTGGCACAACTTTTAATATGTAGACCCCTGTTTCAAAAAATGAATTCATATTCGAAATATAGACACGATTTCCAGTTGCACGGTACCTGTCATATTTCTCTGCGACAATTTGGTGATAAAATATATGTGGGCTGGTGCGATATTTTTTTCAACGACTGTACTTGAACACTTAAAAAATAATAAGAAGAATGTGGTTTAGAATGAAAGGAAAAGATGGTCAAAGAAAATCATAATTTTAAAGTTCTGCTAGGGAATAAAAGTAGATTGATTTTTAAAAATATTTCTTGGTAATTTATTAAATCAAATTTCTATGGATATCGTTAATCCTTTGAGGGGCGGTGGTATATATTATATACCACCTAATTTTAATCCGACTGAAACCAGAAATCTTTAATTAAATTTTACTTTTTTAACTTTGACGAGAAAAGTTGAAAAATTGCTTTTCCTTATTGTGAACTAAATACTTTCGTAAATACCGGTGAGAATTCAACGTTACAGGTTCACAATTGCTTGCCCCTGAAAGGGTTAAACAAAAGTACAATAACACCATTACTTAAAAATAAAACCAGCCAAACCGAGCTTGGGCAGGTTTTCTATCCTAGAAATAAAATAGAGATAAAATCCAGGCACTTAATCAGCACAGATAAATTAAGTCCATGCCCAGCCCAGCCAGAGTTAGCAGAAAAAGTGAGGCTAGAGCCCGGGCCGACATTGAAAGAATGAAGTCCAGGTCCTCTCCGGTCCGGTCCGATCGCAGTCTGCAGAAAAATATAAGCCCGAATTTGGCCAGGGCTTGGGTTTCGGGTGTAGGTAAGGTTCGGACACTTGAAGACCTTTGAGATAAGCTGCTGAGGGATCAAAGTAAGCTCTAGATATGGTGCTGATACTGCTGGGTATAACCAATATTATACCCAGTTCACTTGCGATTCATTTATTATTTTGAAGGTATAATATAAATTGTTTTAAGCCAGTGATGTTGATGATTTTAGATAAATGGTAACTATTATTTAATGATTATTTGTAATGTGTGTGTGTGGACAGGGCCTGGTTATCACAGGAGAACACGGGGCATGTGCCCGGGTCCACATATCCAGGGGACCCCAAAATACATTTCATCCCCTCTCTGAAGCTACAAATTAATGCAAATTTCTATTTATGGTTTATAGAAAAAAATAATTTTTTTCCATTCTTGTAAACTGAACTATCTCAGTAGTCTTCATTAACGACAATGACATGTAAACTTCGAAATTATGAGTGCAACAGATCAAACATATTCCATTCAATCTCTTAGGTTTAGAGTTTTACTTACTTTAAATAGCATATAGTGAGAAAAAAAATAACCTTTCTATAATTTTTAATGCATTTTTACATGTGTTTATAAAATATTATTTTTTCATAAAACTATGATTTAAATTTTAAACTGCAGATAAAACTGTTTGTCATGTTTATAAGACAACTTTCTAGTGATAGTGCCTATGATATAGTGACCTGTGTGCCCCGGGTCCACATAAAGTTGATCTGGCCCTGTGTGTGGAAGGAAGGATTAACTAGTTTGGAAGAAAAAGGCCTCGCTAAAGTTCTTGCACCGGGCCTCGCTTTCTCTAAGGACGGCTCTGCTCCTTCTGTCCGCATATGATAGCGTAAAAACTACCCAACCGAATGGTGTGAAATTTAATATATATATAATGGTTGCAGAATTTTGTCCAGTCATTTCAAATTTTAAGAAAATTGAATTAAGACTTGACAAGAACGAAAAATCATGCGTCAAGCATAGATTATGTAACACTTTCCAAAGCTTCCAAAATAATTTTACAAATCATACCGTTTAATAAGCTAAAAGATAACATCTAAGTAAACAATTTGGAAAACGCATAACATATTTAAAAACGTAATTTCGGGAATTTCCAACATTTATTTCCAACATATACAATATTCGGAAAAATATCCGAATACTTTTAATCAGCCCTGTATAGGATCTATAGATTTGTATATATACTATATACGATGCTAAATTTTAGTTCAGTTAGGAAACGCGTAGCAAAGTTTAAAATTCCCCGTCTGCAGTTTCTGCCAATAAACGGAAATGTGTTCGCGAACTTTTGTGCTTCCCTGTATAGGATCTACAGAATTTATACACACCACGTAGTAGACAAAAAGCGAGTTAAAATTAAAATCGCGTTCAGCAACTTAAAACGCACTTTCAGGAATTATTGTTAACAGACAGAAGAAAATTCTTTTGTGTGTCCCTGTAAATGAACGATGACTGCTATACACACAATATTCTGTATTAAGCCTCTTGTAATGCACCTTAGTGATATATATAAATTTCAATGCGTTTAAAATAGTGAAACATTATTTAAATAAACAGCCGACGATTTTTCTCCATAGACGTAATGTAACGGGATTCTTTTGACTGTCTCTGTAAAGTAACTATAAGCGCTATGCACACCCTATTCCATATAAAGCTTTTTCTAATGCACCTTAGTGATATATATCAATTTTAATGCTTTTCAAATAGTGAAACATTATTTAAATAAACCGCAAATGATTTTTCCCCATAGACCGCAATGTAACGGAATTCTTTTGAGTGTCCCTGTAAAAAAACTATAAGTGCTACACACTTCCGTTGAAATAGGGAACATGCTATAGATAACGACAATAACATATAAAAATTGCAGAACAATCCGAGCATATATACGGAAGTTAGAGCACGGACAAACGGCCAGACGGCAGAGAAACCGAAGTCATAAACACTTTTCAACTAGTTTGGAAAGTGTTAAAAAGATATTAATAAAAGTCTTCTTCATTCTTCATTCTATTTAATCCTATAATACGTAATTAATTCAATGATATCCCATGATAGGTAGTGATTCTAGGTTGCCATGGTGATTACGTCCTATTTAAGATGGAGTCCTATTATTTCCATATTACTGAATTTAAAAACCGAATTTGTATACTAAAATTGTTTAATTATAGCAATCATATGATCTACCGACAGTTTTTTGGATAAATATTTCCGGAGAAATAGATATTAAATGGAAAAAGAGTCTAAATGTGAATTTCAAGTTCTGAATTTTTCAAAGCTATGCTTAAGTTTCCCATTGGAATTTTTAGTAAATGTCAACAAAAGATAAATGTTGCCAACTTAAAATGTACTTATTTTATTACGGCAATTAATCATATCATAATAACAGACGATATAATTCACTTCACTGAAACTAGTTATAGTACGAACGCAACTCATTTGTCACGTTTGACGTACAATTTCTAACTTGTTTTATTTGTATTAGAAAATTGCAATTTTACAGGAATATTTCGTAGTGCTAAAATTGTATTTTAAATGTTGATACCTTGTTTATAGCGCCTGTTACCAATGGAAAAACTACGAATGAAAAGAAACAAGATATATATAAGTTCTTTTCACACATCCATATTATTTAGAAAATAAAAAAATATTCACTCAGGCAGCAAGATTTCATTGAAATATATATATATATATATATTTTTTGACAAAAGGACGCTCGCTAAGTAATTTTCGCTTGTATTCTCCCCGAGTTATTTTTGTTTCGTATAGTCTAAAATATATTTTCATATGCATGTTATATTCAAAATTAATTCGACATGAAAATTAAACACGAACAAAAAATCATGCGTCAAGCATAGATTACGTAACACTTTCCAACACTTCCAAAATAATTTTGCAAATCTTTACCGTAAGGTGTAAGAGGATATCTAACTAAACAATTTTCTAAACGCAAAACATATTTAAAAATCCAATTTCAGGATTTACCAACAATATTCGGAAAAATATCCGTGCTGTTTTGTGCAGACCTGTACATCATCTATAGATTTGTATATATACTAAACAGAATGCTAAATTTTTGTTTAGTTAGGAAACGCGTATAGCACAGTTTAAAATTTCTCTTCTGCAATTTCCGACAATCAACGGAAATGTACTCGAGAACTTTTGTGCTGCCCTGTATACAGTCTATACAATTTATACACACCAAGTAATAGCCAAAAAAAAAAAAAAAGAGTTAAATTTAAAAACGCGTTCACAGCAACTGTAAAAACATTCACAGCAATTATTATTAATAAGCAGTACTTTAACCGAATTATTTTGTGTGTCCCTGTAAATGAACGATGAAAGCTAATACACACAATATTCTAAGCCTCTTGTAATCCACGTTAGTGATATATATATCAATTTCAATATGTTTGAAATAGTAGAAATAGTGAAACATTATTAAAATAAACTGCAAACGATTTTTCTTCATAAACCGTAATGTAACGGAATTTTTTGAAAATCCCTGTAAAGGAACTATAAGTGCTATGCACACCACATTCTATAATTAGTCTCTTGTAGTGCACCTCAGTGATATAAATCAATTTCAATATGTTTGAAATTGTGTAACATCGTTAAAATAAATCGCAAATGATTTTTTCCTATAGACCGCAATGTAACGGAATTCTTTTGAGTGTCCCTGTAAAAAACTATAAGCGCTACACACTTCATTTTCAATACGGAACATGCCACAGTAAGCCTTAATAACATTATGTCAATTGCATGACGATCCGAGCATACTTACGCGAGTTAGAGCACGGACAAGCAGACAGACAAACCGAATTCATAAACACCTTTCAACTATGTTGGAAAGTGTTAAAAACAAATATACATTAACTACGTTATCTGTGACGATAATTTTTTTTTTTTTTTTTTTTGGGGGGGGGGGGGGCAATAAACTTTTTAATAGCACAAAAATAGGCAGAATTCCTGTAAAACGCAGGCGAATATTCCCGTCTCCTCGGGAATCTCCCCGATTTCCCGTCTCAATATCAATAAGTAGGAACATAACACATGAAAAAAGTAAATAGTAGAAAGTAATAAAATAAGAAAAATTCAAATATAGTGGTAATAATTTATATAGAACTTACTTTCTGTCCCTATAAATAAATGGTTAAGGAACAATCGCAGAAATAATTGAAGAATAAATAAATCTCATAAAACAACTTATTTTTTATCTTATTCTTACAGCCAGCTCGGTCTGGAGGAGGATGTGTTATTCTGATCACCACTTCCTTTTTGTTTTGTGCTGCCATCTATTGGCGATTAATCAAAATGCCATCTGTTTATCCGTTCTAGTTTAATATATTAAACTTTTTACTATATTTTTCTTATATACTTCTGACTTATATTAAACTATTTCCTTACACTATAGTGTAAGGAAATTATAGGATCATTAAATATATATGTTCTATATCCTTTAAAGACACGGATGGAGTACTGAGTGTGCCACTCAGTGAAGAAACATTTGCTAATTCCAAAGTGACTACGTGATTAACTCCAATTAAATTAGTTTTTTTTTTCAATTTGATGTTTATTACTTTTATACTACTACTGGTTATTGTACTAAACAAATATATCGTTAAAAGTTGTTATTTAGACTTTAAAAGGCGATAGTACATAGAGTATGCCGCTACTGTAGGCTGTGTTGATTTCAGACACTTTTCTCCGGGAGAGATTTCTGTGGCTCCGGGTGGGACATTGTCCAGTTCCGGGGGGGGGGAAATTGCACTTTTTAAAAATTGAAAGCCCAAAACCTCAAATCTTCCGGGGGGGGGGGACATTTCAATGCTCCGGGAGGGAATGTCAAGGTCCGAAAAGAAAGAATACTAGCAATTTTGTTTAAAAAGACGAAAACCTGTGTAAAGCGAATTTTTTTCCTGTTCCTTTTGATTCCGCTTTCACAGGTTTTATAGAATAAATATTTGACAAAGCTGATTACATAGTTCACTATTACGTATTTTATGATTACATATTTTTAATTTTTAAACAAATCGGCTGTTAGAAACTTAGTATAATTCTTTTTATAAATTTACTTTTTGGAGGAGAGAGGAGGGGACGCCGAAAACCATGTTTGCCCCTCCCCCCCTCCCGTGGAAAAAAAAATACTAGTTTCGGCACTGCCTGTAGATTATTTTTATTTCAACGCAGGAGAAAAAAAAAAAAAAAAAAGACTTTTTTTGCCCTCAACCTGATAAAATATTCTGTATACCATCCGCCTTTTTTTGGACAAAAATACGAAAAGAAAGAAAACCCCGCTAATTTCCAGAACTTTTCCGGTTCTAAAGATATGTTTTATTTTAAAAAATAATAACACTTATTATTTCAAATAAATTATTTTCCCGAAATCGTTTCAAGGATTTACCAGATTTTTTTTTTCTCCCAATTCTTTCGAAGATATCGTTTCCCGTTTAAGAGAATTGTTTTTGGATATCATTTCGCATTTTAAAACAGTGAGAGGTTGACGCAAGTTTTATCAAGAACGTTTGGTCAGAATTGAAAGTTTTACATATTTAAATGTGGTTCATTATATCGGCAATCACTATAACGGAGGCCTTTAGTTCGTTTGGAAAGATTTTCGTCTAATAAATATAAAATCATACAAATTCGAGTTTCGTTTGTGAATACAAACAGATGTTGTGAATTCAAACAGTGCAGAGTGCACTGCACACTGTCGAAGACAGTGTTCTTCTAGATTCTAGGTTCGTTAGGTTTATTTTTTCTACATTTTAAAAATACCATATCAGCTTCCCTGGCAGAAATCAAAAAGGATATTCACTTACCGAGAGTATTTTTCTGGATCTGGCGGTGTCTTCGGTTTTGAAAAATATAAATATTTACTAATTCATTTTTTTTTTTTCAGAGGTTGATTCACGTTTGTTTTTATTTTTTTCCGTTTTTCTATCGTTTTAAAATGTCATCTACTTTTTTCAGACGAAAATACAAAAAAAAAAAAAAAAAAAAAAAAAAAAAAACACTTATATCCGACTGTATAACGATTGAACGATATCTTTGGTTTAAAAAAATATTAATATTTACGACTTAAAATAAATTGTTTTCTGGAAGTTGTTTCAAGGATTCGCCAAAGATTTTTTTTCTCTCCGTCCCTTTGAAAATATCGTTTCCTCTTTAAGGCTGCTCGTCAGTAAACTTCCTGATTCTTCTCGCTAGTGTTAATCCTATGGGCGCAGGATGCATTCGTATATTTAAAATATCTCCTCAGGAAATTAATATTTTGAACTTCTGTTTTCTTTATACTGTTATAAAGGATGTTTCTTTTTTTTTTTCTCAGTTATCAAAATATTTCTAAAATATGTGCTTAATTTATAATTTTATGTGTTAAATAAAATCTTAGCAAAACTGAATAAGATTTTAACGATTCACATAAAATTAAGTATATATTATTTACTTTTTTGACTTTTGTTGGAGTTTTTTTTTTTTTTTTTTTTATTGAGGATACTTTCACTTTCAAAACCGATTATGCAAGTAAAAGTATCTTAATAAAAAAAAAACTTGTAATCAAAATCGAAAAAGTACAAAACGGCCGGAATAGAGATTGACCTCAGCTATCCAATGCAACAAAAAAAAAAAAAAAAAAAAAAAAAAAAAAAAATATATATATATATATATATATATATATATATATATATATATATATATATATATATTTATATATATATTTAAATGCGAACGAGATATCTTAAAATATTTCCCCCATAGGATTAACATTAGCGAGCGGGTGTTTTCGCGTGAGTGAAGTAGCCTCTTAATCCCTAGAAGAGCGGTGGGATATAATATATCACACTTAATTTTAATTCCAAAATGCCGCATTGACACCAGAATTTTGAAATAAAATTTTATTTTTACAATGTATGTGAAGAAAAGCTTTTAGTCCAGTCATTTGGTAGAAAATAAAGGAAAGTTTTGGTGTAGTTTTTTCTTTTTTTTTTTTGGGGGGGGGGGGATCCCTTTATGTTTTTGGGTCGCTGAACACGAATCCGAGGTTTTCCAACCAAATTTTTTCCGGGAAATACGTTTTTTTTTTTTTACAAAAAATGTGTAAAAAAACAGACATTTCTCCGTTTTTTTCAAAATAATTCCAAAATTATGCATTTTACGTGAAAGTCGGCAGTATATGAATTAAAGAGAATAAAATTCCCTACATTTTATGTACTGAAAGTTTTTTTCTCTGAACAATAGTTTAACCGTGAGAGTGCCTCAAAAAAGGGTGTTAAAAACAAAAAACTGTAAAAAAACGGGAATTACGGTACTGTATGTCAATGTAACATAGAAACTAATCATTTTACGCAAATGTTAACTAATAATGTTTCTAAAGATTATATGTTTGACTATATTTTATGCATTTGAGGTAGAGGAAAAGAGGCTATTCTAAGAGGCGGTAACATTGGGAGTGGATTAAAGAGAAAAAACTGTAAAAAACGGGAATTGTGGCCCTGTATCATAGTAATATGAAAATCAACCATTTTAAGCAAACGTTGACTATTAATGATACTAAAATGTTCCAATGAATTTCAGTTGCAAAGCATTCAGAAGAAGACCTTGAGGAGTTTTTGACGTACGATCTAGGCCCTTATTCCTTATCCCTATTCGACAATGGTTTAAGAAAAGGAACCAAATCTACTCTCTACAAGGCATTCAAAGCTAGAGATCTGCACGGGCCGGGCCAAGGCCCGAAGCCCGTACTCGGCCCGGCCCGCGGGCCGGGCTCGGGCCTATTTTTCTTCACGGCACTCGGGCCGGGCCATATTTTTTTCTGAAGGCTCGGGCCGGGCCGGGCCTAGTGATTACTCTTTACGGGCCGGGCCGGGCCCTACCTTTTTCCAGAAGGATAAGGCCGTGCCTTAAATTATTTTTTCCGTATAGAGCCGGGACTGGTTTTATTCTTCCTAGTCTTCATGCCTTAAATTTTTTAGTCCTGGTTTTGACTCGTATGAAAATCATTGTCTCGGCGTACCGGTCCGTTCGAAGGTCAGTAAAATAAGATCTGGCATAAAAATCTTTTCAAAACATGCATACATTTTTAAATCGCCATTATTTTATAATTAAACATTAAAATTTATTCTTTTTAAAGAATAGTAGATTTATACACTTATTAAAATATAGCTAAATTAAAATATAGTAAAACGTGTGAAAAAGAACCTGCTTATGATGGAATCCTGTCTTAAATTGAAAAATGTGTTGATCCATTAAAAATGAATATACTAATATGTAAGAAAAGAATATATAATACATTTACACCTGCTAAGAAGGCAAATTGTCTATAACTCATTTTTTTTTCTTCCCTATGCAATTCCATCTTAGATTTTACTGTATAGCATTTTTCTGATTTTTAACACTTCAATAAATGGAATATGGATTAACAATATCGATGATAACTTAAACACATACATACAACAAATAGAGATTTATTAAAAAAATAATATTCCAGCTTGCGGCACCTCTATAAAAATGAAGATTATAAACATAAAAAAAAAAAGGCTGAGATGGCTGAGATAGGAATTTTTGGTTAGATCTCCTCCTATGGGGCAAATTTTTAACCAAATCGACGTAAAAATTATGTTTTGTAGAAATTCACTCGGGCCGGGCCGGGCTCGGGCCGAGATTTTAACTTTTTTCCGGGCCGGGCCGGGCTCAGGCCGAACTTTTAACTTTTAAATCGGCCCGGGCCGGGCCGGGCCAAATTATTTTTTGTATGGGTCGGGCCGGGCCTGGGCCTGGAAATTTCGGCCCGTGCAGACCTCTAAATCAAACCCCTAACAAACAAGTGGTTCAGCGGCAGAATTCAATTCGTCATTGATGGGTTTTTTTTTATTGCATAGGTTTGTTTGGACTAAGAATCAGCCTTTTTCAACAATCTGCGATAAATATGTTGAGTACGTACAGTCATGGTACCAACCGCAGGCAGTAGTTGTCTTTGATGACTACCCTGATGACTTACAAGGTGGTACAAGAACTGCTGAGCGTATGAGACGAGTAAGGAAACATTCTTCAACGGATATATTGTTTGACGGTACAATGATACCTACCATTTGCAAAGAAAAGTTTCTTGCTAACCCCAAAAACAAGGGTCGGTTAATATCTATGATGAGTGACAAGTTCTCATCAGCAGATATTACATGCAAGCATGCAAAAGAAGACGCAGATACCTTGATTATAAACACTGCTTTGTCATTGGCTCCATCAAATGAGACGGTGATTATAGTTGGGGAGGATGTAGACCTCTTGGTCATTTTGATAGCTCTCTGCGGGGCTGAAAACATTTTATTTTTAAAACCTGGAAAGGACACTGTTTCTCCTGTGATATTTTCTCCAATTAATGCTGTTAGTTCAACGGTTGCGGAAAACCTCTTCCTACATGCTATGTGCGGGTGTGATACAACGTCAGCACCATTTATGCAAGGAAAAATGAACCTCAAAACTTTTGTGAAGAATTCAGATGTTGCTGACGTTGTTAAAGTATTTAAAGACTCCAACGCTACTAAAGAGATGATTGCAGCTGCTGGGGAACGTTTCCTGGTCTTGCTGTATGGTTATAGGGGGACGAATGTGCCTTCGCTGAACCACCTAAGATATATTTCGTACAAGAAGTCAGCATTTAAGTACAATTCAAATATTGCTGCTTTACCACCATCTGCAGCTGCAGCACGACAGCACTCTTTAAGAGTATATCACCAGGTGCAGCAATGGCTAGGAGTTGAAAGAAATGCTGAAGAGTGGGGATGAAAAAAAAATATATTGGCCTTGAACCTGTATTATCTTAACTACCTCCTGCTCCCCCTGCGTTGTTGAAGCTTGTATCATGTAAGTGCAAAAAGAACTGCCAACAAAATTCTGGGTGCAAGAGGGCAGGTCTTTGTTGTTCCAACATGGGCCTCAACTGCGAAGGGAACTGCAACAACATCTCAGTGGTGAATCAATAATAGGAAGACAGGTTATACCCTGAAACCGAGCTCCAGATGGATTGCCCACCCATTGAATCCATGAACCCAATGGAAGAGGAACAAGCCATGCCACAAGGTATGAAATATTTACCATTAAGAAAACATTTATTCTATAATATTGGTAGTAAATAAAAAATCCACTAATTCCATACGTCTATTTTCTATGTTGTAGATGTCGATGAACAGCAGGAACCTTCAAATAAAAGATTGCGGAAATAAGAATTTTGCTTTTTGACTTCATGTAAATATACTAATGTTTGTTACTAATGTACATAATAATTTATAATTAAATAATGATTCATAATGAGTCGCCATATTTGTTATCAGGCAACTTCATTGTAAAATGTAGTCAATCATATAGTTTTTAGTGTCATTAACAGTCAACGTTTGTTTAAAATGGTTAATTTACATGTTACATCGACGTACAGGGTCGTAATTCTCGTATTTTACAGTTTTTTGTCTTTTACACCTCCCAATTTTTCCGCCTCTTACAATATGAGCACTCTGGCAGAGGAGCACCTTCAACTCATGAGAGAAGGTGGAACTCCTCCACTGCTCCCACCTTCCCTTGGCGCAGGATCCCCACTTTTCCTCTACCTCAAATGCATAAATATAGTCAAACATATAATCTTTAGTATCATTAATAGTTACCGTTTGCGTAAAATGGTTAGTTTCCATGTTACATCGACATACACTACCGTAATTCCCGTTTTTTTACAGTTTTTTGTTTTTAACACCCTTTTTTGCGGCACTCTCATGGCTAAACCATTGATCAGAGAAAAAAACTTTCAATACATAAAATATAGGAAATTTTATTCTCTTTAATTCATATACTGCTGACTTTCACGTAAAATGCACAATTTTGGAATTATTTTGAAAAAACGGAGAAAATTTGTTGGAAAACCTCGGATTCGTGTTCAGCGACCCAAAAAACATAAAGGGACCCCCCAAAAAAACTACACCAAAACTTTCCTTTATTTGCTCTTTTTTATCCCCTAATGCCTAGACTATTTTGCTAAATTACAAACAAATTTGTTTGTAAATCCTGGTGTCAATCAATCATTTCAATATTTTAGCAACAGAAGTACTTTGCCTCTGAAAGGGTTAAGGAAGTCAAGTTTTGCTCTACTGACTAACATCATATAGCCTTTTAAAAGAGTGAGCGGAAGGTGCGGGTGTCGCGTCAATTCGTCGCGCACAATTCATCGCTCTGAATTCTTTGCAGCGTCAATTCGTCGTGGTATTAATTCGTCGCAATGTCAATTCGTCGCAACGAAGATGTTTTTGAAGGCTCTGATGGTTAAAGTAAAAATAATTTAGTAAAATTATTTAATGATAATTAGTTTTTTAGATATAGAGATAGATATAGAGATATTTTAGATATAGCTAACTATTTATATCATTAAATAATTTTACTAAATTATCTGTACTTTAATCATCAGAGCCTTCAAAAACATTTTCGGTGCGACGAAGTGACGTCACGACGAATTGATACCACGACGAATTGACGCTGCAATAAGTTGTCGCCGCGACGAATTGACGCTGCAATGAATTGTGCGCGATGAATTGTTCCGCGATGAATTGTGCGCGACGAATTGACGCAGGACCGATGGTGCGTGTTTTACATTATTTAGGTTTTCTCAGGAACTTTAGGAAAGGATGAAAGTACAGGATGATTATAAAAAAAACTATCCCGATATATGAGCCCCTAACTATCATACCGTTCACAGAAACTGAATGAAATTTTGGTTTAAAGTATTTTGAGGTATGCGCTCAAGAATTATATGAAAGACAAAAGTTAAATTCTAACAGTTACGGTTACAGTGACAAAATTTCGAGAATTTTAAATGGCAACACCTATTTTTTTTTTTATTGGAATGTGATCTTCATAGTGAAAAACCGTAAAAAGCGTTGGAACGGTACCTGTAGTACGAAAATCGCCGGCGCTAGACAGACTAAGAAGAACAGTGAAAACAACCAATAAGGACAGAGAAACGACAGAAAACAAAACATTTTATTGTGTTTCATACATTTTCCATTTCACACGTTTTTCTTGGCGGTTGGTCGTGTAGTGTGAAGGTTGTGTTAGCTCTCCGAAGTTATTGGGGGGCGTTGACTGTTTTGTAGCGACTGGCTGTTGTACTCTGCTTTCTCGTGTGTATTATTTTCGCTTGCGGTTATTGTAATAAAGTAAGTGTATCGTTTCTGCTTTTTCTCGGTTTTGGTCGCATATTTACTGGGTGTTTGTCTATATTATTATCCTGTAGCTGTAAGTAGTGTTTTATTTTCCTTGCTTTAACTATGTAACTTGTGGTTTGCATGTCGGGTATGGCCAACTCGCTTTTAATTTTGTTAATGATGATATTGCTGAACAAGTACCGGCAATTAGCATAGAAATGGGGGAAGTTGACAACTATGTCTTAATTAGTGACTCTAACTATCCAAATGTTGCTCGGTCATCTGCACCGGTGTCCTCTCTATTAGATATGTCTGCGGAGAATGATGGAAAGTTTTTTAATATTTTTTTACAAAGTGTGGACTCTCGCGCTCAGGGACGGCCCAACGGTATTTTGGTGCCCGTGCGAGTATCCGTCGCCCCCCCCCCCCCAACCCCGTAAAAAAGGAAATACTCTTGGATTATTCTTAAATTTTTATATATTCGTTACTTTTAAACATACTATTACTAATTACTTATGATATTAATACATAAAGGCATTAAAATCCAATCCCTTTTTGTATTATAAAATGTCCTTTAAATATTAAAATGTCTCAAAAGGAAAATTTTAATTTTACAATAAATAACAGTTTTACTATGTAATATTACGATCTCAGATTGAAATACGATATAATAATCTGGGGACGCGGACAAGAACGAGGCAAATAGACTAATCTCCAACAGACAACCAATTGTCTTCCCCCTCCCCTCCTTTGAGGGGCAAGGGCAGAAAATTAAAAAAAATCATCCTATCTGATGTTTATATTCTTAGAAAGCATATTACCCAAATTTTATCTTCAAAAGCCATCATAGATTCTGGATAATTTAAAAACAAGAAAATTTACGACAAAAAGTTTTTATTTCAAATTTCTCGCAATTTCATTTTTGTTACATAACATCTTCCTCAAAGCTCTTCTACTAGTATTTATACAGAATTTCAAAGATCTAATAAGGAGAAATTTACTCACAAAAAATACACTCTGGAACTTGAAGCATAAGCCTACGTGGCAGAACCACAAAAAAAAAGTTTCCCGTATTTTAAACTACAGAATTTATTTGTGCACTGATAATTATGCATGGAAACAAAAAATTCGTCCTTCCTCAAAGGATGCCCCTGCCAAGAGGTTCTTATTACTTACTCCTGGACAATTAATGGACCAACAACTGACAACTATATCCTGGTTTGGCCGAAAGAGATTAATTATCACTTCTTAGAAATACTTATATTGGTCATTTCCCTACTCGAAGTGCCCCCTCTCTCACCGGCTCTGACAACAGCATGTATTTTACAGCTTTGTTGAAAGACTACTAAACTGGAATTCTTAGAACTGATTTTTTACCATCACCCTCGTCCTCGTGACAAAAAAGATAACTCCCGCTCAGATTCGGAGCCTTCAGAAATTATTTAACTTTATTTCTTCTGGCTCCTTATTGCTCCAAGCCACATAACTGTTTTTTCTTTGACCCCCCCCCCCTCCCTCACACACACATTGACTTATGTGTGTGTACTCGTTTTGATTACATTAGTTCTCAAATCAAAAATAATTGTATTTGTTTGTGTAATCTTTCAAATATTTGTAAATTAAAATTTTGAGTAATCAGTGTCATAACATTTTCACTTGAATTTGAAATTCTGGTGTGCCCCCCTCCCCTTCTAGTTACGTCTATGCTTTTATCCCATTCTTCTTTTAAACTTTGACAAAATTCTTTAGCTATATTTTGAAAAAAAAAAAAAAAGTGTGATGGCCGGGAAACAAAATATTTATAAATATGATTTTACTTTATATTCATAATCATATTTTTCAAATTTTATTTTCTTGAAATACAAATTTATGTATCTATTCCCTTTTAAATGTAAATTCTTTAAAGATAATTATATTTTTTAAAACTTTTCTAAAATATTCTATCTTCAAATTTTTTTAGCATACATTTTAACATTTGATATGGAAATTATAAATATTGATTTGACTAAGGGATTTACAGAAATATTTATTTTAAAAAAATTACAAATTTTTAAAAGAACATACGTTTTTTTTTTTTTGTTTTTTTTTTGTGAGTACTTTTTACTACGAGGAACAAATTAAAAAAATTTTCACTTTAAATAAAAATTTCCGAAACCAATTTAAAGATTACACAGCTGAAAACTCTGTACAAAGTTTCATGGTTTTATCTTTCATATAAAGTTAAATATGAAAAGTCTTGATAAAAAAATATTTCCCCGCTCAACAACGCAAAACTATAGCTCAAAAACAATGTACAATCTTTCATATAAATTTAAATATATCAATTTAAATATAAAAAGATTTAAAATATATTTCCCCATTCAACAACGCAAAGCTATCTGACAGATTTTCTGACTCGTTTTTAAGCATAAAAGCACGAGACTTGCAGGTATGTTTTTTGATGTGATATGAAATCGAAAAGTTTTTTTTTTTTCATTTTCTGTTAAAAGGATTGCATCTTGAGTTATAAGTTGATTTTTGTCTCAGGACAGCAGTTTTTTTCCCTTTCCTGCGCTGTCGTGTCCGGGGATTCGGTTCAAAACGCCAACTTTGACGGCATTTTTTGAAAATTCTTCTACTTTTACCGAAAAACTGAAAAACGGTTCGATTACATTAGTTTTTTAATAAGAGCATCTACCAATTTGACACGTTTGGGATAAAAAAAAAATGTGCTAAAAAGCAGCCAGTTTGGATTTTGGCCTTACACAACGAGTTTTAAAATAAACCTTCTCTGTCTCATCGTAAAAAGCTGTTCGGAATAGATTGATAAAATAAAACAATTTTAAATCATTGATATGTTTCTTAAAAAAATATAAATATTAAAATTAATAAGATGAACTGACTTCACAAAAATTTTACAATGCATTGTTTTCTTCAATGTTAATAACATCACTCTTTAAGAATAAGTTTCCATCGACATTGTCTGAAATTTTTCTAAAATTTGAACTAGAAAAAAGTTTTTTTCTAAAATGAACTAAATTTATCTCCTTTATTTCCTGAGAAAAAAAATAAAGAAAGTACGAACCATGAAAAAATAGTTACATAGTCCTAATTTCATATCAATAAATGTTTTGACTTTAAACTTATTTGTGGTGCATTTCACATTGTCCGGGGGATGTCCTGGGCACAAGAGTAGAAGGGGGCGCCAAAAGAAGATTTGGTTCGTCCTTCGGTATAAAAAAAACAAATAACGAAATTTAGGAAAAAATGTCATGGAATCGGACGACCCAAAATAAAGATATATTCGTTGATTTTATACTCTTTGTTTTGAACAGGGCGTGATTTCTCTATTAAGGGACTGCTTAGGGGTGCCAGAGAATAATATTTGATTAACGAATTCATCTAAGATACCTGTAAGATTTATACACTGTCCCAATTATATTTGAATTGGTTCAATATTTCGGACATTGTGATGCCAAAATTTGCTTCATTGTGTCTCTGTAAACAAACTATAACATTTACATTCTTGATTAATGAACACACATCCAGATCCAAGGTACTTGTAAAACTAATACACTGTTTCAATTAGGTTCGAAATGATTCAATTTTCGAACATTATCGTGTTAACAATTGTTAACGTCTGGATTATATATATAAATAGCTAAAAACGAAGCGATTACAATTAGGTCCATTTCTAAAGAAAATAATCTAAAAATATTAAGATAAATATGCTTCCTAACAATTATTTCATATTTAAAATAAAAATTAGGGGAATGGATTGAACACTTCTCTGTATACATTTATTTTGGAAAAGGATTGGAGAGGGCGCCAAAATGCTTGCGACTGAAAAATTCCTAGTTTCGGCCATGTATTGAAATACTATTACACTATTACTGATTTAATACAGATTAAATTAAGAATAACTAAATAAAACGATGTGCTGAAGTTAATTTTTTAATACGATTAATTACATATATAATTTTTAGTTAGAGAAATTTACTTCTATTAACCTTTCATTTGCGTCTTCGACAAAAGATTTGGCGCTCCGATTATATCCTTTTTTTTCCATCATGGTTTTTACTTTTTCTTTCTTTTTTTTCGGCGCCCTCTTGATCCTGTAATAATTTCCAGATTTTTTCATCCGCGGCATTTTGAGCATAATTTTTAAATTAATATTGATTAATACAAAAAAACGAGAATAAGTAATTTGTACGATTCTCTGCAACTACAAGATGTTACCTACCAAGAACACTTGCCACTATCGGCTGCATCAAGGGGGCAGTCGGGAGTCGACCGACCAGCGGGAGAAGAAAGAGTTCAGAATCGTAAAAATGTCAGTAGTAATTAATTAACCTCCCTCGGTCCTGGTGTTGAATAGAGGTTTGGTTATGCCTTTCCAGGATGTAATTTGAGTGTTAATAGCCCCGTTTTCTCAGATAAAGGAACCGGGCATGTGGTCTGTATGTGAAGATTTCAGTGTCCTTGAACTGTTACTTAAACCCAAGGTAGACCCACTCCCACAGCCTGGAAAAAAAAGAAAAGAAAAGAAGAAGAAGAAAAAAACGCGGAATCTAAAATTATTTTTTATCGGTGATCTTTTGACTTTTGAGCGCCCCGCCCCTTAAGTCGTTTTGCGACTTGGCGCCCCGTGCGGTCGCACACTTCGCACGCCCCTTGGGCCGGCCCTGCTCGCGCTATACCTACTCGTGACCCTGGTGTCGTGCAGGCTGAATTTAAGGCTAAAGTGACTCATGCGGCGGACATAGATAATATCCGGTATACTAGGGCCGGTTGTATAATTATAAGTACTAGACAAGTGGTTTGTGCTAAGGAGGTTTGCAGCCTGTCTGAGTTTTTGGGTGTGGCAGTTAAAATTCGTGTTGTCTGGGAAAATATAACCAACAGATTCCTGCTGTTTAACATTCCGGTGGATATTCCGTTGAATGAGGTCGGCCAAGAAATCACTGAAAGTAATAACGTACAAATAACTTTTTTAACGTACTTTTAAGTACCATCAGAGAAAACTTCGTATAAAATTTCTTTAATCTGTCTAATAATGATAATAAGGTTTTGTTTTTATACACAATACTTTTCTGGATCACATTTAGAAAGCACAGCAAAACAGTGAAAGCTAAATATTTTATAAAGTGGTATTTTTCTCAACCTTTTACATAAGTGTAGATCTTCTCTTTTTAAAAATTGTCATAGGAAAATTTTGCAACTATAAAAACCTTTCTATTTAATGATAGGATCACAATACATTCATTTACATTGTTCCGATAAAGAATTGTGATATTTCCTTAACAGCATTTTCTGTTAATTAATCTAATTATTCTTGTAAATATTTCACAAAAAGAGCTATTACTACCGCATTATTAAATCAGTTTTAATGAAAAACCTTATCTAAATTTCATATTATTATAATATAAATTGTCTAATATACCTTCAGACATCAAGGAAGATAATTATTGAGATTGAACAATTTGTTGATTCATAATTCGGTAGATAAAGGGTTAATCTAAGAAAATATAATACAATCACAAACAAAAATATACTATAACCACTTCCTAATCACCCATGATTACGAAAAACGTTTTTTATCTTTAGAAACCACAGAAACCAATATATATTCGTGATTTAAAGAAAAAATTATAAAACAAAATTTATTTTGCTTCCACTGATTTCCGGAAACGTTTCCGAGAAATTTTTATACTGTATTAATCAGTTTTCTCAACCCGGAATATAGATTTTTCGGATGCTATCGAATCTCAAAGAAACATTTTCATGTTTATCAAACATGTTTTACAGACAAACATGATATATTAACAACATTAACATTAAAATTAATACCAATGGACCCGTGCGAAGATTTCGCACTGCAGTCTAATATTTTTCAGCAATATCTAATATTCCTTAAATGCAGGTTTAAACTTCTAAAAAAATTAAGCACTAAAAATTTCCGCAAACAACATTAGTCAATCCACAATATCGTCTCATTTATTCCATCAAAGTTACAGTAAAAACTGACCTAAAAGAAAAAAAAAAACTGCATTAGAGGATGACATTATCTGTTAAAAAAAACAAAAAAAACATGGGATAAAAATAAATTTTGCTTTTTAATCATAAATATAAAATAAACCCGTGGAGTAACTATGTCCTACCACTTTATCTTTATTGAACATTTTTTTTTTTATAATCATTGTTGCGTTATTTTATTTATTTATTTATTTTTTTTTTTTGGCAGCAATATTTTCAGGAAAACCTTTAATTTCATTTATGAAAACGATGCCGATTTAATTTTTAATTATCAGCAAATTTTAATCAAAATACATGTTTTAACGAAATGTGAGTGTATTATGTCAGAAGCCGCTTGAAAATCCTTTCATATGGTATCTCATTTAGCACTCTGTGTTTTTTATTTGCTTAGAAAAAGGGATGTTTGCAACAGAAATAATATATAGGATTATTTTCTTACTCTTGTGTGTATAGATTCAATTACGCAGCTAAAAATGGTTAATTGACAATTGATATCTACTGAACAAAGGGTGCAGGGTTCGATTCTTTGCTCAGGCATGGATGTTTGTAGTGGGGTTGGATTACACTTTAAAAGGTCTGTTTAGCCATCTTATGCAAAAGATAACCATAGCCCTCCCCTTCCCCGCCCCAACAAAACCAAAATCTATTCGATGGGGTAAAATTTGAAATCGTGCGGTGTTTAAAAGTTAAAAAATTTGCGATAAACGAATTAGATTGATTAGACCGTTTTTACTGTCGATATGACTGCAACTGTAGACATGTCACCAGAAATTTTCAATAATAATCTTTGCTTTATTTAATCACGGAATGTTTCTAATTAAACAAAGCGAAAATTACTGGCAGATATTTTGAATAACAAAACGCGCAAAATTGGCAACCTGTACTTCCATACATTAATCTGTTATTGAGCAAACGTTTTCGGTGACAGTGAAAAATACTTTCGAACCGCCTTATTACGGCAAATTCTTCCTTTAGACAAAAAATCACTAAGAGAGCAGAGAAAAGTCCCGTCGGTACTAGTGTTACTACACTATATTGCCAAAGGAGATTGGTCACTTGCGATTTTAGACGTTTTGTTAACTATCTAGAAAAATACATGAGGAATTAACCTGAAACTGCAGGTGTGTAAACAGTATAGTATAGCTTATATATTTCCGTGAATATTTTTTTCCGAAACCCCATAGGGCACTGTCAACAAATTGAAAAAGAACGAATATCTTTTGGATTACCCTGTAAAACCTAATGTAGCAAATGTGTTCAAATTCAAGATTATTCATAAGTGGTTTATTGTAATATACTGTGTTAATTTTTATGAAGATAGCATGTATACTCGAAGAGAAATTAAAGTTTTTATAAAAACCGACCCAAATTTCACCAAGTATTTTGCTTAGAATTTGCAGAGTTCTTAATATAAAAGAAAGTTATTTTGAGAAAATATGTCAAACAACATTGTACATAATACTCTGCAGTGGGAATTAAAAAATAATAAAAATTGGATGAAAAATGAGCAGGTTTACTAAAAAAATGTTTCACTGCGTATGCGCGAATGCAATCAAAATATAATATGTATAATGTATTAGCTAAGTATATAGAGCAACTTTTGTGAAAGTCTCAAAATCATAACTTGAAAATTTTGAAAATTATCGTCGATAGAATAAGCTCGAAATCCATTGTTCCCAAAAAGAAGCAAAAATATGAGGGGTTATATCAAATATCTGTTGATCTGTGCCAAGATAGCGTACACAATATTGCACGTACTACTATATTTGGATACAACCCCTCATCTTTTTGCTTCCTTTTGTGAACAACGGATTTCGATTTTTCTAGATAGTTAACAAAACGTATAAAATCGCAAGTGACCAATCACCTTTGGCAATATAGTGTAGCTGTTCCGATTTTTAATGCTACCAAACCCCGTCCCGCGGAAGACAAAATTCCCGAGTTTTATAATGCATCAATTATTTTACCTTGCTCGTACCATGTTATTCGAAAGTCTACATCGAGCGGAGCTTAATATACAAAAATACCTGAAATATGATGAACGGAAAATGATCCATGATTAAATAAAAACATTTCTGAGAAATGCTTAAAAGTCTCTTCATTTTATAACAATAAAATAGAGGTTTCCACTAAGCTTTAATTGTTTCTTTTACTAATAATGGTCATTTTTCTGAAGAAGTATGGGTTAATGTTATAGTTTTTAAAGACGCGTTTATAATGCGTGACGAACATAAGTAAAACTGAGACAATTCATAACAGGTTTTATCAGTGTTGAATTCATACATTTTTTTCCAGGAGGGATCTCTGAAACTCTTGAGAGGGGACATTATAGAGCGCCTTATTACCGGGGAGGAGGGGATTCGTACTTTTTGACTATTAACCCCTTAAGCACCATGACGTAAGACTCCTATACGGGGGAGCTGGCGGCTGGCGCATATCCATATTGTTGCCCAAAATAACCGCCATATTGTAACCCAGCTCAGCATTAGGAAACTGCCCGAGCAGGTGTTGTCCTGTCACTCGCTGTCCACTACTACGGTAAGCTCACATGTTTTAGCTTGGTTTTTGGTCCGTTGGGTTATTAAATGGCGGTATGATTCAGCCTGTAGTAAGACTCCTATAATAGGAGCTGACGCATATCCATTTTGTTTCGGATTAGCATCAATCTACCGCAGTCGGAGTTGCCTATAAGATTCGGTTCTGATTAGCTTGGTTTTTCGACTGGGCTCCAATTCGGGTGTCAAATCTGCGAAGATGCGTCAGCCTCTATTATAGGAGTTCTAGCCTGTAGTCAGGGCTCGGAAGTAGCGCACTACAAGTAGCAAAACTACAGTAGCCGCTACTTTTTTTAGTAGTTTGTAGTGTAGCGAGTAGCGCGATACGAAACATCAGTAGTTTGTAGCGATCATCGACGCTACTTTTGACGCTACTTTAGGAGGGAGGAAAAAAGTGCCAATCTTCAAATCACGTGATTATAACTCTTTCTTTTGTGCGAAATATGTTCTCTACAACAATTTGCGAATGTCAGCGACAAATCTCAGTTGAAGTGTCATAGATTTCTCCATAGACGACGGGCACAAATTAACTGTCATTTTCACAGTTTGGATGTCAGAAACGTCGTGCATTGTGATTTAAATCCATAGAAATCGTCTCAATATAATGTATTTTTATACGACTATGATTGTTTTTACCAAAATATAGCCATCTGTCTATGTTAAGTCTTTATCTGACTAATTTCTTCTCCCTTTTCCACCCCCAGCAAGCAAAGAAATGTAAAATCTTTATTAAAAAAAAAAAAGAAAAAGAAAAAAACGGATTCATCTAAACATAAATTATCTAAATTATCCCTAACCTCTCATATTCACGCTTCCCACTAGTAGCATACAAAGGAGTTTAAAATATTTTTAAATCTTTATTTTTATACAAAAGTAAAATCTTTCACTCCATTTATTGCTCTCTAATGACAATAAATAAAAATTATTTCCTTGTCCCCAAAATTTACGCTTCCCTTTTTGCACATCCTCCAGCATACAGTTTCAAATATTTAGAACTCTTTATTTAAAAAAAAAATGGCCACATTCGTTTCTACCTAATAATATATAAGTAATCATCTAAATTGTCCCTTAACCTCCCATAATTTACTCCCCCCCCCCCCCCCCAGCATGCAAATAAATCTGAAATCTTTAAGTTATTTTTATTTTTGTATAAAAAAAAATATTCTGTCCTAAATAGTGCTCTGTAGTGACGATAAATAATCAGTAATAGAAATTATCCCCCTTCCCCTAAAATCTCTCCTACCTCTCCATATGCAAAATTTAAAACTCTTCTTCTTTTTTTTTTAAGGTTCCGCATTCTTTACTCTCTAGTAACATTAAATAAATAATCAAGCATCGAAAATATTCCCCTTCGAACAAAATTTCTGCTCGTTTCCTGCCAGTTTAAAATCGTTAGAACTCTAATTAAAATGAAATATATATTCGAAAAAGCACAGAAAAAGAACAAGTACACCATTTTATTATTAGAGAAAAGTGCAACTAGGAAGGAACGATTTCTGCCTTTAAACAAACTAGCAGCTGAAACGTAAAGCGTCGGCATGCCCCTGATCTATTATTTGCTGGATTTGCTGATAAAACCGCAAATTACTCACTCATCAAAAATATTAATTTTCTTACTGGCAACCCTTTGTCTTCTTACTCATTATTGGATCTAGTGTTTTAATAAGAGGATTCTTCTTTTGAGATTGATGTAATAGAATGACAGACAAAAATAGTATAGAACTGCCCTGGTCAGCATATAATGAATATTTTGAAGTTATAGAACAACAAGAAAGTGGTTATTATTATATAACATGGAAACTTTGTCCAATTAATAAGAAGTTATCAGTATCAAAATCACCTGCTTACAACCTGAAGTTGCACATTGAGGTGAGTTAGCATTTTCTTTATTAATAATAATTATTGGATCGCATCTCACACCGAATATCTAAATCATTATTCATTAAAATTCTTAAATCATTAAAAAGAGTATTTTCGAATAAATATCCCTGTTTCAGAAAATATTCTTATCGAACTGTTTATTATCGCAAAAAATTATTTTATTAATACCTCTTTTGATCATTGTGAAATATGTGTCCAATGTATGCATGCAAATTAATTTACTGTATATTTCCTTTTGAAGATTCCAATACGTAAAACAAAGGTGGGGTTATAGAAATAAAAATATATTATTTTAAAAAATGCCTAAGAATGCTTAATTTTATTTTTATGGCTATTTATTTTTAATTTAGCTGCACAGGTTTTTTATCGCTAAAATAATTGATTTGTAATGTTTTATATTTGATTTGATATTGATTAGTTTGGTGTTTTAATGAAATATCTTTATCTTTGTCTCCAGAATCTATCTAAAGCCCAGTATGTTGAAATTCGGGTTTTCAAAGGGAAACAAAGAAAAAGAGATAGAAAGGAAAGAAAAGCTAAGGATTTAATTTATGCAAGTCTATATGATCTTGTTCAATTTTTAAATTGCTTTCAGGAACTATATTTAAATTTTAAAGAAATAGAACCATTTAGCTCTATTTAAAAAAAATACTATATATTCAAATTTACCAAGGGCTTTCCGCTCTTAAGATTGTTCTCATATCCAAATTGGCTACTATATGACATATTCTTTAATTAATTTTTGTTCGGAAACACATGAAAATGCAGGTGTTCTTATTCAGAAACTCTGTAACCGAAAGACGTTTACCATTATTCTTTATTTTATTTTATTTTATTTTATTTTATTTTTTGGTAAAGACAGAAGATTTTTCAGAAAACACTGTCAAAGTCGGCGTTTTCAACCGATTTTCCGACGCCGGAGCAGGGGAAAGAGAAAAAACGTGACACGAATCGCTTATAACCTGAAAAGTAACTTATTTATAAAAAAATGGAAAACTCATTTCAATTCCAAATCGCTTCCATAGTCAGGCCTGCCAATTTTATGCCTTTGTGTTTAAAAATGAGTCAGATAATGAGTCAGAAAGTTTCGCGTTGTTAAACAAGGAATTAAGGAATTTGAGAACCACCTTAAGCGCTACTGTACTATATCACTCTCATAAATTTGTAAGATTATTACAATTTTTGTTTTCAAATTTCCTCTTTTTAACACTTTAGAACATAATTAAAAAGTGTCTATGAATTCGCTTTGTCTGTCTGTCCGTGCTCTAACTCTCGTAAATGTACTCGGATTGCCATGAAAGTTTTATATGTTATTGAAGTTTACCATAAAATGTTCAGTATTGAAAATGAAGTGTGTAGCATTTATATCTCGCTTACAGGGATATTCAAAAGAATTCTGTTACATTATGGTCTACGGGGAAAATCGTTTGCGGTGCATTTAATTAGCGATGATAACTAAAGTAGCGAAGTAGTGACTACTTTTGAAAAGTAGTTTGTAGTCGCTACTTTTTAAAACAAATAGTTGTAATTGTAGTTAACTACATTTTTCATAAAGTAGTTGTAGTTGTAGTTCGCTACAAACAAAAAGTAGTTTTTCCGACCCCTGATAGGAGCTCTACCATGACGTACCTGCGTAAGTCACGAACTCTTCTATTTGGAATAGCAGGACGTACCTTTGTAAGTCATGGACTATTCTATTTGAAATACCAGGACGTATGTACGTACGTCCTCATTTTAAATTCAGACTGCAATGTTCTAAGCATCTGAGTTTTTTTGTTGCTAATTGTCATAGTGATTTGTTTTGTACAGGCTTTTTAGCAATGATTGTTTTCGCACAGAATAAATGGCGTTACGTGTAAAAAAACTTATTAGTTTCTCGCTGCGATGAATAACTTCAAGCCTTATTTCTGTTTGCATAATATAAATAAACCTTTATATCATCTCCTTACATTACATGTAATTAAATATTTCCCGTGTATTTAAAAATAATGACATAAACTACTTTTGACGTAATTTAATAAATAGGGTATTCAGGATACTATCACTAAATTGAATATGGTGCTTAAAGGGTTAAAAAGCATAAAATATTTTTTTTGGGGGGGGGGAGGGACGGGAAGCTCCCACCCCCTGAATTCATCATTGCGTTTAATTCTTTCATTTTATATATTTTTATAATGTTAATAGAACTATCATAAATAGTATATGATATCGTGTTAATATAATAAGACACGTTTGCGAACGAATACATATACATAGTAATTTTGAATTTTTGCTATACTATTAATGTGATATATGTTTTAAAGTAAAATAGTTTACATTTCATTTATGAATGAACCTAGATTGATCTCATAATATTTTGAATTTCTCCAAGTTGTATTAATAACAACATGTAGTGGTTTTTAGGAAATGTTTAATGTTCATAAACTGACAGGAAACTGATTATAAGTCCAGAATTAGAAACACCTCCTCCGCTTTCTTTATCTCTCTGTCTGGCTATTTGCGATAGTAGACATGGCAACAATACTCGCTAGACGCAACTTTCCTCCACGTTAACACAAAAGCCGGCGAAGTGAATTTAATTCTCTCGTGCTATAAAAAAGACGGAACTTTGCGATACGAACAGTACCACTTCCACTTTAAGCTAAAAACACCGGATGGCATATACCTATTATTTCACTTATCATTATGCGACCGCAGGAAACACAGTGTTGGTATAGCGTCTTTCGTTTCCGTGTGTGATACGTCGCGAATTATTTTTATTCACAAGTATTTTTTATTGTCACTAAATGAGATAATTGCTTAAAATTTCTTGAGGGGGGGGGGGGGGGGGAGAAGACATCGTGTATATTAGATGTTTAAAAAAAATAATTGTTATTGTCCAAACTCTTCGAAATTTTTATGATTTACAAATATAATGTTTTCGTAACCTGCGTAAAAATTTCGTCAAAAAAATATTGATATTTAGGAGTAAAAGCGTTTAGAAGAAGATTTTTTTTCCACTTCAGCTTGTTTAATAGTTAGAAGAAATAATTCTTTTTGTCGGAACACTTTGAAGTTTTTATCGGTTATAAATACAACAGTTTTGCACCCTGAGAAACAAATTCGTGAAAAAATATTGATATCTAATTATAAAAGAAATGTGTTTTCTTCTCGTCCTTTTAGGTGCGTTCGTAATTATATAAATACGTAGCACCTATAGTCGTCTGTCTAGTCCGTCCGGCTGTCTGTCTGTCCGCATATAACAGCGCAAAAACTATCCAACCAAATGATTTGAAATTTAATATGTATAATCATTGCCGTATTCTGTCGAGTCATTTCAAATTTTATGAAAATCGAATCAAAACTTAAAAAATTCCCTGACGGCTCGGCCTACAGGCACAGGTAGATTTCGAAGATGCAGACCGTGGGGCGCCTGTTTGTCGGGAATTGCGGAAGAAATGACCTTTTTGTGATGATGCGGCAGTTGGAACCGCCTACTTCGAAACCTAACTTGTTTGCAAGCGAAGCCAGCAGGGATTTTTTTTTTTTTTAATTTATAAGAGTTGGTCTTATAAAAAAACTTGTCAATATAAAAGTTTTAGATAATATTAAGAGAATTTATAATAAATTTAAGCGGATTTGAAATCTTGGGAATTGCCGAAGTTATGAATTTTTTCCTTCTAAAACCTCCCTTCCCCCCCCCCCCCCATTAAGGCAATTTTTAATTATATCAAAAATCTGTCATACATAAATTTTCGGCCCTTCTCCTAGAAGTAATAATAACTTCAAACGGATTCGATACGTATCATAATTAAGAAATTATCCATAATTAAGAAATTATGGGTTTTTTGCTGTTTTCACAAAAAGCCCCCCCCCCATCCCCCCCCCCCTTGGTTCGAATTTGCCCATTAACGAACTTGACCGAGATTTTATGCCCCTTGATTTTATGTATCAGTTTCGAAAAGATGTGGGAGTTGGAGCCACCTACTTCGAAAAATAACTTGTTTGCAGGCGGAGCCGGCAGGAATTTTTTTTTGTTTTTAATTTTTTTTTTTTGCTATAACGGTTGGTCCTATAAAAAACTTGTCAATATAAAAGTTTTAGATAATATTAAGACGATTAATGATAAATTTACGCGAATTTGATATCTTGTGAATTGACGAAGCTATGATTTTTTTTCTTCTAACCCCCCCCCCCCCTTTTTGCCATTTTTAATTATATCAAAAATCTGTCATACATAAATTTTCGGTCCTTTTCCTAGAAGTAATAATAACTTTAAACGGATTCGATACGTATAATAATTAAGAAATTATGCAGTTTTTTCTGTTTTCACAAAAAGCCCCCCCCTCCCCATTTCCCCCTCCTTGGTTCGATTTTGCCCATTAACGAACTTGACCGAGATTTTATGCCCCTTGATTTTATGTATCAGTTTGGAAGAGATTTATGCAGAATTTTTCCAGTTATCGTGGTCAGAAAAAGTGACATAGATAGATAGATAGATAGATAGATAGATAGATATATAAAGTTTCGAACTGGGGGTGTTTTTGGGTTCTGGGAGTCATAATCGGCACAGATCTGCAAAAAATTTTCAAAATTTCCAACTTAGGTGAGAATGTAATAGGTAGTATTTCTTACGAAATCTACCTAAAAGATATTAATAAAAGTTTTCTTTATTCTATTAAATCTTATCATACGTAATCTATATGATAAAAGAGCAAGTCATGTGACTGGGGAAAACAAATACGGGTTAACCGCATCTTTTTCCATATGCCAAGCGGCCATTTTTATTCAAAATTAATTTTTCGAATAAAATTGCGTAAAAGTTACATTTTTAGAAAGATCGTTCAAAAAAATTGTTTGCTTGAGCGATGAGTTACATTAAAAAATGTATAGATTCTGAGATAACTTCAGTGAAAAGTAGGTTAACAGCCGAATATCTCAGTCTATTAAAGTAAATAAACAAAATATTCATTCATCGTGAGTCATAGAAATATTAACCATGGAGGTAATCATTCGCAAAGCAAGATCTCCATGGTGAAATTACAGTTCTGTCTGGTGTCGAAAAAAAAAAATCGCATCTGTAAACATGGCATACGTAATAATAATAAAAAAAAGGCATCCTCATTTCGTTCATAGCAAACGATATAATTAATTTCACTGAAATAATAACGATGATTTTTTTTACATTGTAAAACCAGTTATAGCATGAAACGAAAGCACCTCATTTGTCACGTATAACGTACAATTTTTAACTTGTTTGTTTTGTTTTAGCTTCGAGTCTTTTAACATTAACAAAATAGTTCTGATCGTCCGAACTCTTTGAAACTTTTATCAGTTATAAATATAACGGTTTCAAAGGCTGCGTAAAAAAATCGTGCAAAAATATAGATATTTAGTCGTAAAAACATATGCGGAAGCCGCCTGCATGTTCGCGTTCTGAGCGAAAATTTCGCAGATTTTATTATTTTTTAAATATTTCTAGTTGTCCGAATGTTTTCAGATATTTATAGGTTGTAAATTCAATGTACTAAGAATATGTAAAAGGATTCGATCGAAATACCGATGTTTAGTTATTTTTAGCATATAAAAAAAAGAGAGTGACATGAAGTAGCAAATTTTTTCGAAGGGGTTAAAATTCGCATTTTTGGAAACGAATTGCACCATCGTAGAGAAGAAGGTCTACGCTTTAAGTGGGTGTTTTTCGTTAATCAGTATATCTGAAATTGAGCCCAATGCTAGCTTTGGCGAAAGGGAGAAAAAAACTGCAAATTCGAACGTTTTTGAAAGGGTTAATATTCATATTTTTTCGAACGAATTGCGGTGTTTTAAACGCAAAAGTAAGAAATTTAAGAATATTTCATCTACTTTTGGGTGTTTCGAACGGTTTCGTCGATACGCGTTTACGCCGATGAAAAAAGAGCCTTTTAGGTAGATTTCGTAAGAAATACTACCTATTACATTCTCCACTAAGTTGGAATTTTTACAGATCTACGCCGACTATGACTCCCAGAACCCAAAACCAGCCCCAGTTCAAAACTTTATCTATCTATCTATCTATCTATGTCACTTTTTTATGAACACGATAACTCCAGTAATTCTGCACAAATCTCTTCCAAACTGATACATAAAATCAAAGGGCATAAAATCGCGGTCAAGATCGTTAATGGACAAAATCGAACCAAGGGGGAGGGGGAATGGGGAGACTTTTTGTGAAAACTGAAAAAAAACCCATAATTTCTTAATTATAATACGTATCGAATCCGTTTAAAGTTATTATTACTTCTAGGAAAGGGACCGAAAATTTATGTATGACAGATTTTTGATATCATTAAAAATGGTCCCAAGGTGTGGGTGGGGGGAAGGGGGTTTTTAGAAGAAAAAAATTCACAACTTCGTCAATTCAGAATTTATCAAATCCACTTAAATTTATTATAAATCCTCTTAATATTATCTAAAACTTTTATACTGACAAGTTTTTTATAGGACCAAACCTTATAGCAAATAAATAAATAATAATATAAAAAAATCCCTGCCGGTTCCGCCTGCAAACAAGTTAGGTTTCGAAGTGGGCGTTTCCAAATGACGCATCATGGCAAAAAGGTAATTTTTTTTCGCAATTCCCAACAAATAGGCGCCCCACAGTCTGTGTCTTCGAAATCTACTTTTGTAGGGCGAGCCGTCAGGGATTTTTTTTCTCCTCTGCTTCGGCGATCTGGATGTACGATCGGACGCACCCTGCTACGCTTTTGTCGGTTATCCGTTTTCTTATTGCGATTTTTAATTAACATATCGGCTAACTATCAAACTGTCCTTGGACTATCTTCACCCAAATTTCCAGATTTCTAGGCGCGGTAGATTTTTTTAGTGATAGACAATAGGCAGACACAGGCAGAGACGGATCTAGACTAAATTTTAGCCGGGGCAAGCTTATAGATTTGCGCCCCCCCCCCCCTCTGCTACCAAGAATATCAGAATAAAATTTGCGTAAACAATTGCTTAAGGAAGTAATATTAATACTCAATGCTCAAAATCTGTATGCTTTACAAAAATAAATTCAATATGCAAGTTAAATGGTTTTAAATAAAAATTCTGATATAAAATATTTTTATAAAACTTTAGTAAAATTTCCCGCGGTTCTAATAATAATCTTTAAATGCTAAAACGGATACTTTGGTCTATCTCATTTTTTGCTGAATAAACAATTCTAAAATTTGACTAATACTTTAAAAGTTTAAAAACAAATATTTAATATACAAAAATTTGAAAACACGCACTAAATATTCTGTTACAACTTTCACGGTTATACAACGAATGAAAATTAGATTGATGACCATGAGTCTGACTGCCAGAAATGACCTCTTAAAAGGGTAATAATATTCAGTTTTTTGTCAGCTATACTTGGTTGCTGAGTAAATGCTCCATTAATAGCTTTCAAAATATTTGTTATTGAACTACATTAGAAATAAAGAAGAAAGCCTTTTTTAAGCAGGAAACATTTTTTCAAATAACTATAACTTTTTAAAAATTATAGTAGACCTGTTATAAACTTTATTCGTTATTGTATGTAAAAAGAAACAGGAGATTTGAAGCGAAAATATAAGCATGGCAAGAAATGTGAACAATCATGACGATCTCGATTAAAAGTAACTTTTAAATTTATTGCTATGTTAATCTACGCCGTTTAAATTTAATTAATGTACTTTTTTGCTTCAAAATTAATACAAGTGGCGTGACTGTGAAGCACAACTTAAGTTAACATATTTTATTAGATAAATATTTCTAATGAAAGATTTAATTAATTTTTAAAAAGTATAGGTGCGATATTTTGAAATCAAAATTTAAAAGGCTTATTAACAACTGATATACCTAAATAAAAACATAAAACTGATTCCAATGGATCGAAAACCTTTTTAACTACATAAATAAAATGGCTTTAAAGGAACAGAACGTGTTGGATTCTCAACAGAGTATAAGTTTCGTTTTCATTCTTTAAACAAAAATGTCTGTTAATTACAAAAATATCTAAATTTAGAAGAAATTGATAAAAAATCGATTTATAATTCTTTCCTTACATAGCAACTCAGTTATTGCATATAAAAGGAGATTTTTAGAACAGAAATAATACATATAAATTATTATATGGTGTAGCACGTATAAAAAAAAAAAAAAAAAAAAAAAAAAAAGTAACTTGGTTGCTTATTTTCATGAATATTGCTTGGTTTAAGCCATAAGGACATGTGAAGCCTCCTCTTCTCTTTTAGTGGCTGAGAGGTTATGCTCTCGAAGCTGGTAGACGGGAGGTGCTGGGTTCGATCCTAATCGCGCCCGTCGGCCTAATCGTTCGGAGTTTTCGTGGTTTTCTTCGAGCCGTGGATTTATTCATGCGTAAATACGGGTTAGGTTCCCTTAGAAAGACCCCCCACGAAGGGCACTCCCCCCGGGCCTATATCCCAAGTGTAGATAATTGGCCGTCAATAATCAACCCAACCCAACCTCTTCTCTTTTTTTAACCTTCTTTCTGTAATAATCACCCGAATGTCTCTTAGACATAACCGAAATAAAATACTGCACACGCTGTAAAACAACATAAAACAATATCGGAAAAGGAATTACACAAAATCTTTGAATTCTAAATAAATAAAAATTGCTTAAAAATACTGGTGGCAATGTGATATTTTATGTAACGTAATACAGATTAATTTATATTTTTTATTTCTGATCCTTATGCAACGAAAGTAAACCGCCGTTGACCAAAATAAAATTGAACATATTTTCATGTGAATTTTTAATTTTTCTTTATTATTAATCTTTTATGATTCCTCATTTTTGCGCCCTTCCAAGTCTTGCACCCAGGGCAGCTGCCCCGGCTAACCCCCCCTTAAATCCGTCACTGGCTTTGACTAGCGGAGAAATTTCACGGTTCCGAGGGGTATCCACTATCCACTATTCAGGGGTTTTACTAAATAAAATATTTTAAAAGTATTGCCTAAATAAATATTTTCGCTATTTGGTAGTGTCCGTTATGGAGCTTTTACTGTATATACAGGGCCTGATTATCCAAAAGGCACGTGAAGCACATGCTTCCCCCTCTAAAATTTAAAAAGGGTCCCAAAATAATTGAAAAGAGGGCAATCTAATTATCATTTTACTTTTTTTACATTGTATTTTTATTTATTTTTATTTTTTATTTATTTATTTTGGAAAATAAAGTTTATTTAATCCAAGAGAAAATCCACGCACTGCTTCACGAAACTTATTTAACGGGGAAATATGAATGTTAGAAATAGGATGTTAATTAAACATATAGCACCCTGATGTGCCTGTTAGAAACCACCAGAGGATTTGAGCATACAGCTATATGTATAAATATATTTCACATATATACAGGGAACATAAAAAAGCTGTTTAATGAAATATATGAAACATCGGCTAAACTAGTTCTAGGAATAATATTAGTGTCATTGGTGAGGTTTCATGAAAACAGAATTAAGAAAACTTTTGCCACATGAAAGAACCCCCCCCAAAATGATACAGTGCTTCCCCTAGATTCGGAGGTTAATCGGGCCCTGTGTATATAGTTTTTATCTGGAGAGATTCAGGGTAGTCCTGCGCGCATAGAGCTGTCTGGACCCGAACCCGAAAATTCTGAACTGCAGGGCAGATTGGAACATCCAAATTTCTAATACCCCCTCCCCCCAGGGCTGTAGCTAGAAGTAAAAAGTAGGGGGGGGGCTCATATTATTTCTCTCACTGTGACACATGCACGCACAAACACAGATATATATGATCAAAGTATTATATAGAAAGGTAAATTAGTGCACATTGATATTGTAGGCCCTATGTTTCTTATTAAATTGTTTCTAATAACCTTATATGATGCTAAGAAAATGGAGGATATACAGTGGATACGGCGTATACCTTCTGGATTATTTTAAGGTATACCATATACCCTCTTCTCAAATACACTATAGCATATGCTTTTTAGAGTATACCCTCTGCCTAAAGCGTATGCCCTTTGGTTTTTTTACAACTACATCACTGGCTGCAGAATGAAAATTTTCAGCGTATAATCATTAGAGATCGATCGAAACAGGTTTTTAAGACCGAAACCGAAAGTGTAAAAAAATATTTAAAAACTGATTAATACATGCATAACAGATAGGATGCGCGCCTATTGAAGTACTTATTTGCAGTCTTTAAACGAATACTACAATTTAGTATTTGTGCAAAACTGAAAAAAGCCCCCAAAACTAAGTTGAATTTTTGAACAGTTTCATTTGGATTTTTAAAACAGAATTTCATTTGGTGGCCTTGGCAACTTTCCCAGGGGGGGGAGGGGGGGGGGGGGGGGGGCTCAAAATTTTTCAGGGGGTGCTGAGCCCCCCCCCCCCCTAGTACGGCCCTGCCTCCCCCTTGAATACTCTCTAGATCCACCTTTGATCTACTAGCTCTGTAAAAATATTATCGCAGTTATACGTGTATGAAAATGTAGTAAACAATGCCTCTATTTGAGAAATTTAACAAAAAAGATTAATATCAATTATATAACTTATATTTTCATAAGAAATCACACACATAAAGAATTCCATTTTATTGAAATTTTGTCAACCATGAATTTTAGGAAACTACAGGCAAAAAAGTTATTTATAATCAGACAAATAATTACCCCCCCCCCCCCCCCCCCCCCCGAAAAAAAAATTCTTACTTTTGTTGATTGTTTTTTAAAAATTCGAACGTTCTTGCTTAGGTAGAGTAATAATCATCTATAAGAATTTAGAATATTTTTTAAAGACTACTTAAAAAAAAAAATAATAGTAAAACTGCAGATAAAATGATTTTGTTGTTGAATTTTCAAATTTCGAAATTTCCGTTGATCAGGAAAAAAAAATCATTTGATAAATATAGTGCTGCAAAAGATTGAAATAATCATTTTAGTTGCGTAGCGTACGATGATGCACGCCGTTGTATGCTGTAGTAAGCGATAGCAACGTGCATCGAGTACGTGATCTATAACATGCATCGTCTACTCTAGAGCTCCTATAATAGGACAGGAGTCTTAACTCTACAGCAACGTGTATCTCCTACAGCGACGCGCATCGGCGCATCATAGTAGGCTACAGGGGAAGAAATATCATTTTAATAATTGATACTAGATGGCAGCACATGACAGAAGAAACAATTTACTTATCTGGTGGCTGGCCGGTGTCACGTGTCACAGGTACTTCAAAGCTGAAATGTGCTTCATTGTTCTCTTATTCTTATCTTCGGAAAGCACTTAAAAAATAACAATTACAGGTAATCTATGGAAATTTAATTACATATAAAACTACCCTTTTTTGTATTTATTTAAGAAACATTGACTTGCATTTTTAAAAACATATTTGGCCTTGTTTTTTCAACTGAATTGATATTGTGGTAGGGGGGGGGGGATCCCCAAAATGTGTCTAGTAATTAATTGGTGCATTGAATATTCGGTATTCGGCCATACTACCGAATATTCGTTTAGAAGAATACCAAAATATTCGGTCTACAGAATATTCAATTCGACATATTCTGATACAACTTTTAACTATCAATTAATTAAGATATTCAGAATAATGTAAGAAAACAAATCATTTAAATAAAAGAGATTGTTTTTACATTATTTAATTGCTGTTTGAAAAGTAACTCTTAAGAAAATCAGTTATTAATGATGAACTTCATTGCTTTGCTTAATGATGCACAAATCGAAGTTCCTGAATAATCTGTTCTTGTACTAAATTTGTTTCTGGTAATAATCTGTTTCTTGCTTTTACACAAACAGGTTGTTTCTAAACAAAATGGAACAAACTTTCAGAGGCTATAATAGCTATCAAGACAGTCAATTTTTGTACAGAAAATCAGTATCTCAATCCAGTTATTCAGTAAAAAATACAGTGCATCTCACTCCGGACCGAACTTTGATTTTCGTTTGTTACTTTAACAATAACGAAGAAATTGTAATGATATTTTCAACAGACTTACTTTGGTCTCCATGAAATATGACGAGAAGTAGTACTAGAAATTCTTAGTTATTTTATTAACACATATCTCTCCAGAGTTTCCCCCAGGTTTAAAAAAGGGCAGGGTGCTGCTGGTGAGAAAAGGGCACTTTTTTTTTAACTGTTAAAGGTATTCTTTTGGTTTTTTAAGCCACTTTTGATATGTAAAAGTCAGGACACTCTTTTTAAGACAACATTGAGTCAGTTTCTATTGTGAAAGCAAATTTTTTAATGCAAAAAGGAGAAAAGGCACTTTTTTTACTGAGGGGCAAGAAGGGTGCTATTTTGTAAACCAAAGGGCAGGCAGAGTGCAGCACACTTCTGAAATTGTCTGAGGGAAACTCTGTCTCTCTCATATCTTAAATCTACAAATATTTAATGTTTTATGTTTGAAATTTAATGTAAGATATCTGCATACAAAACCGATTTCTTATAATCATTTCTTTTGTTATTCCACATTTATCCAACTTTAAATTAATGGAAAAATGATAACAGTTTAAATGACTGCCTGTTTTAAACCATTGATAAATTTTTTGCAACAGATGCTTTACACTCATGCACTGTTGTTTGACAATTTTTTGGTTTTTCGCGATTTTCAAGCCTGTGCCAAACCAATAACTTAATACAAATGCTTAGTTGCCATTAATGGGAAAAAATCCCCTAAATTTGACAACTTTTTTCCTTATTATAACCGATTAAAAAAAAAAAACTGTATGAGTGTATGACATCATAGCAAATTTTTTTATGTTGTTTAACTCAGGTTTAAGATATTAAAATGTAAAAAAAAAACATATTGTAAAAATTCGCATTTCTTAGTTATACTAGACAAAATCTGGGGTGATTTCCTATAATTTTAATGAAGTATTGATTTTTGTTGTTTGGTATTGTTCCCCATGGTTAAAGGTTATAAAGAGATGCCAATGCGAGAAAGCATCTAGATAAGTCATACAATCTTAAGTCTGCCCTTAATATGCGGAAAAAAAAGTAAAAACTTCAGCGACAGAGTTGTTTATTGCTTTCAGTTGCTGGAGGAATTCCTGTCACTTATCATTATGATAAGAACACTCCCACCACACAAAGAAACTATTGTTGCATTGTGAAGGAGTATGTATCACTGATCTTTATTTTAACCGATAGTTAATAGATTAAGTTTATTAGATAAATGGATTTATTAAGTTTATTTTTCTCATTAATCGCTATTACTTTCATTTGTTAACTACGCAAATGCTATACCTAATGCATGCAGTAAAAGTTGTTCTATATATATACGAATGTAAGATGGATGGATAGCTATAAGCATATAAGTAAAGTGAAAGGTGCAAGTATAGAAGCACTGGCACTGCAAGGGGGGGGGGGGAATGTCGGGGTTAAAACCATTCCCGGAACATTTAAAAACTAATAAGATTCATACAAAACCCCTTGTATTAGGATAAAAATATTATGTACAAAAACCAAGGTAAATAAGAGCATAATAAACATAAAATGTTTACCATTCATCTGTTTCAAGGCTTCATAATAGGAGCCTCTATTTCAACACAAAATAAATGAAAGAAAAAGTTAGAATCATTAGCAGCAAAGTAGAACATATACATTACTGCTACTGCTCTTATTCCCTTTTTTTCTTTGAAAATTGGGGCTGTACTGTACATAAATAATGACATCAACTTTTTGGTAATTTTGGAGCCCTTCCCCCCTTACGATATCATATGTTATCATTCATTGAATCCTCCCCTCAAATGATATTGTTATGAATGTCTAACTCTTAATTTTTACAATTTGTTCTTTTTATATATTTTTAGTAATATACAGATATAGTTTTATATTTATTATTCGCATACTTTACTGATTCAGATGCAGAAAAGAAGTCAATAAAATATCTACAGGGTGGTTCAGAACTATATGTCAAAAATGTAAAGGCAGGTAGAGGGGACCTAAATAAGCAGATTTTGTATAGGAATGTGGATGCAGAAATCCAGTGTTAAGGCAGTAGAGGGCGCTGTTGAGTTCAGCAGGTGAAAGCATTTCGCTGGCTTGAATCGTCATTTCCCGCATGGATTTTGAGCAACATGCATCGTTACACCAATACGAAGCTTGCCGACATGCATTTCATGTATAGGGCTGTGCATGAAAATGGAGCGGCTCCCCAAAGGATGTGCATGTACAAGGTCTCTCGAGCCTGTCAAAGGACTATCCTCTACTGTGCGTAATACTTCTTCTACTGCAGGAATTCTGCGATATCATCCAGTGCCCGTATTACGCCTGGAAGCATAAAATGATCCACTCACACACAATACCGATGAAGATGCTCAAACATTGGGCAATCCCGCAGACTCCTACCCGGGAATAGTTCCATGTATATCCTTTTTGAGCAGCCACTCTATCTCCTTGCACAGCCTTATACATGAAATGCATGTCAGCAAGCTCTGCATTGGTGTAACAATGGATGTTGCTCGAAATCCTTGCGGGGAATGACAATTCAAACCAGCAAAGAGCTTTCATTCTCCGAACTCAACAGCGCATTCTACTGTCTGAACACTGGATTTCTGCACCCACATTCTTATACGAAATCTGATTATTTAGGTCCACTCTACCTGCCTTTTCATTTTTGAGATAGTTCTGAACCACCCTGTATATTGTATGTGAAATAACTTTATATCGTCTAATACTTATAAAAGAAATAGTTACTAATAATACAGGGTGTCCCTAAACTCATGGTATATACGCTAGGGGGTGATAGAACACATCAAGACAAACAATATTAAATAGGAAACTAAGGGTCCCAAACGTCTTCCGAAGGAGATAGGCGCCATTAAAGTTTAGGGTCCAAAATTTCAAATGATTATAAAAAACGGAAAAATTGGTCGATTCGTTTGCAGTTTTCGCTAAAACTATTCTTTATGTCAGTATTTTCTTAAAAATAAATTTTAAAGATAAAGTTTAAAAAATGCTGATAGAAGGCGCTTTAGTCTTTAGAGTAACGAAAAACTATTTTTTCCCGTTATTTTTTGCATCTCATTAAATGCTTTCAAAACTTTAGACTAAAACTTAAATTTTGAGCTCAAAATCTGAATCGTTGGGAGTGATTAAGTAGCGCAAACTGAACTGCGTTCAGGAGTTGAAATTTGAAACACCTCCCTCCCCCCTCTCCCACTCCTGAACACAGTTCAGTTATTCCTGATCTTGGTGTAGCAGACCAGGCGGAAACAATATGAGTTGTAATTTTCCAACTGGACGAGAAATGTCCGGGCTAGGATTCAAACCTGGGATCTCTTGACGCTGCCATGCTCTACCAACTGAGCTATCCCGGTTGAATCTGGAGGGCATAATTCATCCAGTTCATGCCGGGATAGCTCAGTTGGTAGAGCATGGCAGCTTCAGCCAAGAGCGCAGGTTCGAATCCTGGCCCGGACATTTTTCGTGCAGTTGGAAAATTACAACTCATATGATTTCTTTACCAATTTGAATAATTGTGTTAAAATTAATCCAAGCAGAAACTACTACCCCTTACACGAAAAATAAATGATAGAGTAATGACAAAACTAAACAGAAAATTTATTCATAACAGACATGAGCAATTTCTTCGGGCAAAATAAAAAGAAACAATTTGATGTATGCATGTAGTGCGCAATATGAATGAAGTTTGACACGTAGAAAATGGTACACGCATGATGTCACAAAAATTGCTCGAAAGAGTACCCACCAGCAACGATGCAGGCCTCACGCTGCCGGCGGAGGGAGTTGCGAACATTAGTGAATAACCCGGATATCGCCTGCTACGACGGCAAACCTCGCAACCAGGGCCTCGTTGGAGTCGACGGTAAAAAATAGTTGTTCATCACTCCAAAGTCTAAAGCGCTCTATCAGCATTTTTGAACTTTATCTTTAAAATTTATTTTTTTTAATTTATTTTTTAAAATTTATTTATTTTTAATTTATTTTTTTTAATTTATTTTATTTAATTTTTTAATCCCTCTATCGTTTATTTTACATGTAGGGGTAGTAGTTTCTGCCTGGTCTACGACACCAAGATCGGGAATAACTGAACTATGTTGTGGGGGGTCCAAATTTCAACTCCTGAACACAGTTCAGTTTGCGCTACTTACCACTCCCAACGATTCAGATATTGAGCTCAAAATTTAAGTTTAAGTCTAAGCTTTTGAAAGCATTTAATCAGATACAAAAAATAACGGTAAAAAATAGTTGTTCGTTACTCCAAAGTCTAAAGCGCCCTCTGTGCACATTTTTTAAACTTTTTCTTTAAAATTTATTTTTAAGAAAATACTGACATAAAGAATAGTTTTAGCGAAATCCACAAATGAATCGACCAATTTTTCCGTTTTTTATGATTATTTGAAATTTTGGAACTTAAACTTTAATGGCGCCTATCTCCTTTGAAAACATTTGGGACCCTTGATTTCCTATTTACTATTGCTTGTCTTGATGTGTTCTATCACCCCCTAGCGTATGTACCATGAGTTTAGGGACACCCTGTATAATAAAATCACTTGTTAACATTAAATTAAAGTGTAATTATTGCTTAAAGTGATAAAAACATAACATAAAAGGTTTAAAAATACCTTTTAATATGGATGACATATGTTTCCTTTGCTCAAATGGCGACATCTTCAGATCAAAATGATAAATAAAATATTCTCACAAAGTTTTTGAAAATGATAAACATAAATCACGAGATCACATGTCCAATGTAAGCAGGTGCTTAAATTGGTCAAACTGGAAAATGTGAAAATTATTTAATTTTTATTGCATTTTTTAATTTGTAAAGCATCAAAACTGGTCCCGAAAGTGAAAGTATCTTCGTAAAAAAAATCTGCAAAGAAAATCGAAAAAGTAATCAACAGTGGAAATAGAGATTGATCTCTGCTATCCAATGCAAAAAAAATCATTTAAAAATATTGAAATGCAAATGAGATATTAGAAAAATATCTTAGCAAGTGGGTGTTTTCGAGTGAATGAAGAATTCCCTTAAGTATAGAATATTCTGGATGAGGGCATTTTAAATTAAAATGCATATATTAGTCTTAAACATGCATGTGTGCAAATAAAATATGTCAGTATGGCAAATTTTTTAATGGAAAAAGGAGAAAGGGCTCTTTTTTTACTGGGGGGCAAGAAGAGTGCTAATTGTTTTTATGAGGGGCAAGAAGGGTGCTATTTTGTAAACCAAAGGGCAGACAGGGTGCAGCACCCTTCTGAAACTGTCTGGGGTAAACACTGCTTAGCCAATGTGATGATCTTGATAAAAGTGCACTAAACAATAGGATAATTTACAGAGCAACAAATGAAAGAAGGGTGACGGTTACTGTATAACCAGATAAATCACTGGCTGTGAAACAAACAAACAAAAAAAACCCGTAAGATTTGACAACACTTTGATAATTCTCAAGAATTTTTCCAGGTTTTCCTATAACGTGGAGATGAAGGTTGTGAATCAATCAGTGTACCTTGATGATTTTGTATCGGTTATGCAATTGCACGGTGTGTCCAATAAATCCGTTCACATTTCAAAAATGCATGAAAAATTAACGGTCAAAGTGTCTAATGTTTTGTAAAAGGAAAAAATAGTTCAAATTTTTTTTGCTACAAAAATTTTGATCATTTGCCAAGTCTTGCACCTTGGTCTACAAAATAGCCTTGCCTTCTTGCCTCCCAGTAAAATAATTAGCACCCTCTTGCTCCTAAATAAAAAAGGTGTCCTTTCTCTCCTTTTTGCATTAAAAAATTTGCTTTCATAGTAAAAATTGACTAAATGTTGTCTTGAAAAAAGTGCCCTGACGTTTAAAAATATTAAAAGTGGCTGTAAAAACCAAAAGAATGTCTAATAACAATAAAAAAAATACCCTTAAGAATCTGAAAAGTGCCCTCAAGAATCCAAAAAGTGCCCTTAAGAAATAAAAAGTGCCCTTTTCTCACCAACAGCATCCTGCCTTTTTTTAAACCTGGGGGAAACTCTGTATGTATATATATATATTAATCTGATTTTGAATCTCTTTGAACCATTTTTTAAATTTGCCACACAAAACACCGACACTTTGACATCAAACTACACTCTCATAGGATAATTTTTTTTAGGAGATTTTGAAATATGAATAGAAATATGGTACATCCTGTATATATACATAGTGAAGCAGTATGTAATCTGATTATTTGCGAAAGTAATTTTTATAGAGAGGAGAAGAAATGCTAATGTAATTGTTATTAACACGTAAGGAATGCTAAAAATGAGGGGCATTTCTTCCTTCTTTTCTGAGGCATTTTTGAAACCCAGTATTTCTGCCCCCAACTAACGATTACAGATAAAATTTTGGCGAGAGGTGTATATCTTGGTACACCCTTTACCTACCTCCCAAAATTTCGTCACAATCAAGATGTAGTACTTTGTGATTATTTTTTGTTAGCTCACAATAAAAAATTTGACTTTCAATTTCTTGATAAAAAAATAATGTTTAATCTAATGGGATTATGCTCTACACTCAGTTACATTTTAGTACTTTTTGATTAATGAGACATCATTGCACGCTGATGCTAAAAAAAGTTGCAAAATCTAAATAGAGAGACTGATAATTCAAAATTTATTAACACTTTTGTTTACTTTTGAAATAAATACTAGTTGAATTTAAGAAAGGAGGAACTTTTTATAAATATTTCTATTACACACATTCAATAATAGGTTTCTTGTTTTTCTTTTTCTGTCTTTTTCTTACTTTATTTCTTTGTGTTAAATCCTTATTTTTAAAAATAGCTCCATTTTTGCTTGATTTTACCTTGATTAATATTAAAAACAAACAAGAGCTAATATTTAATATTTCAATAACATAATAAAAAAAAATTCCATGTCTTGACCATTTTTATTTTATGTGTTTCTCTAGAGACAAAGTGTAAAAGGATTGATAATAAAAATATATGCATTTTAAATTACAAAACGTGAAAAATTTCGACTTCCAGTTTTTTACTGATTTATATGTTTTAGAAGGTCCTGAACACGATTTGACTGCTTTGAGAAAATGTCTGTATGTGACACAAATTTTGAGCACTCTATCTCAAGAAATAATGCACATAATTTCATCAAACTTTGTATTCTGTTAGACCTTGATGTTAATAGACAGATTAAATTTTTGTGTAAATCTCGCAACAGGTGGCACTGTTATGCTGAATTTTTCACTATTTCCGCGATAGCTATATCTCAAGAACTAATGCACCAATATTTATATTTTGTTAGACTATGATATAAATCTTTATTAGGTTATGGTGTATATCGCCCAACAGGTGTCTCTGCAATGCTTTGTTTTTCACTGTTTCAGTGATAGCTATATCTCAAGAATGAATAGATTGTTATTTAATTTTGGCTGCATTTTTTTGGAAAATAAAAAAAAAACTTCTTTGCTAAAGTACTCAAAAATATTTCATTTGAAGCAGAAAGATAAACATGATTGACCTGCATGTTACAATCATAGATTTTTAGATGGTTTCTAATTTCTCCAAGATTTTGCGGTTTCGGTTTTGTAGAAAAGTGAGCTATGTCACAATTTTTGGTTTTGCATAACTCCGTGAATTTTGCAATATTCAGACCAAACTTTTTTTATATGAATAAGGATGCAACAGAGATCATTTTTGCAATTTTGGCCGTATAAAAGAATTGTTTTGAATTTCGTAGGGAAGACGCCTTATGGATATGAAAGTATAACTCTTTGGATTCTCTACTTTCCTTAGATCATTTTTCTAATTTACATTATTTATCTACCTCTGATACTTACAGAAATAAAGTGTGTGTGCAAGATAACAATATCTGCAATGTGGCAGAAGCAAATATCCAATACCCAAACAGCAGACTGCACTAGCGGATGCATAATGGGCAGTGTTGAATTCAGACACTTTTCTCCGGGAGGGATTTCTATGGCTCCGGGGGGGAAATTCCACTTTTTGACCATTGAAAGCATAAAATCTCAAATACTCCGGGGGGGACATTCCCCCCTGGGCAGTGACGGATCTAAGGGGGGGTTAGCCGGGGCAGCTGCCCCGGGTGCAAGACTTGGAAGGGCGCAAAAATGAGGAATCATAATAGATTTAAGAATAAAGAAAATTAAAAATTCACATGAAAAGGTATTCAATTTTATTTTGTTCAACGGCGGTTTGCTTTCATTGCATAAGGATCAGAAATGAAAAATAAATTAATTTTATTACATTGTATAAAATATCACATTGCCACCAGTATTTTTTAAGAAATCTTTATTTATTTAATATTTAAAGATTTTGAATCATCTCTTTTCCGAAACCGTTTTATGTTACTAATTAAAAACAACATAAATGTCCAAAAACATATAGGGTAAATGTACCAATAGTCGGCCACTTAACTGCTTTTATATATATAAATCTTAACGTAGAATTTTTAAAAAACGACACAACATTTTTAACAGTGATATATGTTAAAACATACGTTTCTTATTATGTTTCAGCAATTATTTTTAAAAAACACGGTAACAGTTTTTTTTAGACAACGTTAAGTTCAAAAAGGGCAAGTTCTCCAATAGTCGGCCACTTTAAATCTAATGTTCGGCCATCACTGCTCCAATAGTCGGCCACTTCAGAATTTTGTTTTACCTGAAAAAATGACTCTAACAAATTTGACTAAATTTTGCATTCTACCATTTTCGGTTATAAGAAGATGATTGAGCTATCTCACATGTTCGAGAAAATTAAATTAGTGGGTCATTTAGGGTCACTGCGGGTAAAGCTAATTTTATTTTATCTGCTAAATGGCTTTAACGATTTTGACTAAGTGTTGTATCCTACATTTTTGGGATACAAGAAGACCATTGGACTGGGTCGCATGTTCGAGACAATTTCATTAGTGGGTCATATGGGGTGCCACTATGGGTTAAATAAATTTTATCTAAAAAACGGGTCTAACGATTTTGACTAAATTTTGTATCCTACCGATTTGGTGTACGAAAAGACTATTGGGCTGGGTCACATGTTAAGGTCCAAGGTAATTTTATCTTATCTAATAAATGTCTTTAACTATTTTGACTAAGTTTTGTGTCCTACCTTTTTGGGATACAAGAAGACCATTTGGTTGGGTCACATGTTCGAGAAAATTCGATTAGCGGGTCATTTGAGGGTCACTATGAGTCAAACAAATTGTATTTAAAAAAGGTTTAAGCGATTTTGACATAATTTTGTATGCTACCATTTTCGGGCACGAGAAGACTATTTGGCTGGATCACATGTTTGGGAAAATTCAATTAGTGGGTCATTTGGGGGTCACTATGGGTCCAGTTAATTTTATCTAAAAAACGGCTCTAACGATTTTGACTAAATTTTGTATCTTACCGTTTTGGGATACGAAAAGACCATTGGGATGGGTCACAGGTTTGATAAAATCTGATTAGTGGGTCATTTTGGGGTCACTACGGGTGAATGCATTTCATTGTGAATGAAGGTTGAGACAGTTGTTGAACAGTTGACAGTTAACGAAGTTGCAATATTGGCAATGTTTCGCCAACTTCGCTAAGTTTGATGAAAGTTTTGTGACACTGACGAAATTTAGCATAAAATCGACTACCAAGATTACTAATGCTAAGATTACTAATTTTCTAGAAATTCTCACTAACAGCGAGGATAAATTATTCAACCAATCAGAGTCCATAGAACGTTCTCAAAAACAGAATTTAACCAATCAGGGTACATGCTTACCGTTAAATGTAAGAAAGTATCAAGTTTCGAATTTTTGCAAAATTATGGCGACATTTGGCGAACAGATTGATTTTTAGAATCTGAAGAAATTTTCTAGAAATTCTCACTAACAGCGAGGATAAATTATTCAACCAATCAGAGTCCGTAGATAACGTTCTGAAAAACAGAATTTAACCAATCAGGGTTCATAGAAAGAACTGATTATTATATGTTGTACAGATAATTTATTGTTATATCGTGTCGAAAACAAAGATAATTTTAACGAGCATAGCTCAGTCTTCCCAGATGGTTGTAAATAACTTAAAGTAGAACTTTTTAAAAACAGCAAAACATTTTTAATAGTGCCATGTATAAATGCATGCTTTTGGAAATTCTTCTGGGAATCTCAAGTTATTTCTCATTAGTGTTATTTTTCAAAGTAACGTCAATCAAAATCATCAATCATAAACGTTTTCCTTAAAATTTTTGATATTATCTCATAAATGATTACTTTATGAGTGTTAAACTACGAGAAATTAATAACACAATACCTCTTTACAATTCAACCAAATTAATTTGCTGTGTAATGTAAATCTTAATGTGGCAGTTCAATTAAAAGCGACATATGCAGAAAGCTTCATTATTTTATTTTATTTTATTATTTAAGTTTAATAGAGACTGTGAAAAGGATTCTAAATCCCAGTAGTTAGCCTCTTATTAATAGAGTGGCTAACTATTGGATAAAACAATCAAGTAACAAGTTTTTCTTTTATCAAAACCATCGACTTTGCACGCATGACTGATATATGGCAAGTGGTATATGTGTACCAATTAACATTAGGAGAAATTATACTTTTGCAAATAATTTAAATATTACTAAATTAAATCACAATTTGAATAAACGTCATTTTTGTACCGCATTAGGTGAATGTGAGACTTGAAATAATGCAAAATCGTCATTGCAATGCATTTGAATCCACATCCTTCCAAGAAAACAATGCAGTCTATTTGGAAATTCTGTGTCTATCGTTTAGTGAAAAAATTTTTTAAATCAGTTCAGTGGTTTCAGAATTTATTTTCTATAAAAATCAAGCTTTTCTTTTTACAATATTAATGTAGCTTCATGCACCATAAAAATCAAAACACCGAGAAATAATAAGTGGGAAAACATTAGTTTACTATATTTAATTGTCATTTGTGTACGGCTAAATGTTGAATATGAAATACTTCCTTTCCTTATTGGAAACCATGTTTCTTTCTCGCACAATTCTGAAAAACTGTATTTTGAGAAATTATTTTAAATTATTTTAAAGTAAGTTTTTTTAAAAGTTGAACTATCCATTGTTCTAAATATGATTTAATGAGATTATTTTTGAGTCAAAAAGAGATATTTGTTTTATAAATATATATATTTTTAAACTAGCTGTTACCCGTGACTTCGTTTACGCAACATTAAAAGAAGAATAAATACATTAATTAAGAAAATATTTCACTCCCGATAATTAAAAACGTTAAAATTAACTAACTATTTATCACATTTCATAGGCGACAATAAGGTTTTTTTTTTGTTATACGGACCTTGACATAACTCAGTCTTTAAAAAGTGAAATTTTGTGCGAAATAATCGCGAAAATGAAATTGCAACCAATGCAAAAAGGAGGGCCAAATAAAATCGTGGAAATAGACGAATTGGGTAAAAACAAATGTCAATTTTACTTTTAACGCCTTTGTGAAACGTTTTAACAGCCATCCTTCAAAAAACATTAATTGGAAATAGTGCATGCTTTTTCTTTAAATTCAATTCTGCCTCCTTGGTTTAATGTATAGCTGAAACAAATCTTATTTTCTAAATGACAGTATGTTGACAGGCAAATTTTGTTCTCCAGAATAAATTGATTCATGAAGTTTGAATATGTGAAAATATGTTTTTATTTTTCGGATAATTTACTGAAATCAAGATTTTGTTTTCACCATCTATTCAAAGTGAAAATCAATTCTGTTTTTCAGTTTTAATGAGAAAATGGTGTA